>OU744245.1:5191029-10191029 GCA_916610215.1 Omphaloscelis lunosa | reverse complement strand
AAAACATGAGTCAACACGGCTTTTTTTGCATTCATTTTAAATTTTTACAAAAAAATATCTGGAATATCGAATATCATGGATTTTTTTAAAATGAAAACAAAAATAAAAATATTGCATGTTGCCTATTGCAAAATGATTAATGTTGTACCAATATTTGTAATAAGTAATTCAATATTGTTTGATTTATAACGATTGCAACTTAACAATTACTGGTTACGCTCAAACATTTTAATTTATTTCTAATAACTTTTACGCTTTAGAGCTGTTGCTGTAATATGCCAAGTATTAGTAATCGAGTTTGGAGCAAATATCACACTGCCATTTTCGGTGAGAAGAAAATTTGACATAATCCCATTCCCATAGTTCCTTTCTAATACCGCCATTCCAACCGTAATTTTAAAGTTTCTGTTTATTTATCCACTAATAAAGCTTTAACCTTTAAGAGTTATCCATCTGTATTTAAACCACCGAACTTATAGATAGCGGCTTATGCGGTCGAATTGTGGAATTTAAGCAAGACTAGGTTTGGACGCAGGGCCGCGCCGACCCCCACAGCGCCTGTGTGCGAACCTTATTTTTTAAATATTTGTAAATTTTGATCGTAATAAATGTTCTCCAGTTTGATATAAATATTAGAGTATATTATTGAAAAATATTTATTTATTTGACAAAAATTGAAAATAAAATATTGAATTAGGTTATCGAGTAGGTATGTAAATTATTTCATTTTGGCTCTTATCTCCAAGATAAGTCGGCATATTTTTTTAAATCCGAATCATTTGTTACGCGTGCCGTGGTATAATATGTTCAGTCATTGAAAGATCTAATTTTCCTAACAGCTCAATACGTTTTTAAAAAATTACCATTGTTACGGTCGTATAATTTTTGGCTTTGGCCGCGAAAAGCCATATTTTGTGTACTTAGAAATTGGTCCACATATATTGGAGAGCTTGACTGGACGTCATAGCGGAAGGACGTCTCGAGCGCTCCGCGTCCCTTTTTTTTGTTTGAGTCCGCGTCTTAGTTTTTATTGTACGTTTGGCGCAGCTTGCGCCCGGGCCGCGTTAATGGCCATTCAACGAAATCGAACTATGTTTATTTTGTTTGATGTGGCTGTGACTTTACGTGTCGACAAATAAATACATTCATATGGTGCAAATAAGTGAGGTGTGCTAGGCCTACATGCGTTTCCGATCCCAGGCGCTCGCCTGGAATGCAAATACCAGGGCATACGAGGGTCTAATCCTCTGCCGAAGGTTCCAGGGCCACTGAACATAGCCAGGATAATCCAGTGAGATCATTCCATATCTTTATCTTTCAGGGCGTTGCTTCTCTCTGCAAATAGACACCTCGACCTGAGTAGGACTGCATCAACAGATGCACAGAGCTCACTATTTCACAAACTAAATACCTACCAATCATTCATACATCCTTTTTTTTTTGTGTGGGAAATTATCAAATAACTTCTCCCGCTCTGGGCGGAGCGGGAAGGCGTGTCAGACTATTACTGACTAAAACCCACCCGTTTTCCTTCGGATTCCCTGTTGCCGGGGGCCGCGATCTAAGGGAGCCTAAAATTTGATCCGTCAAATGATATGTTAACAAAAACAAATTTGGCGCAATGAAGAGCCTATACCTTGAATAAAGTCATTAAATACTTATTTATAAGTAATAAATATATTTGATTTATATGAACAGCACTTTTATTTCTATGCTGAAAACTTGTGGGGAAAATCGATTTTATTTTCCCCAAAATTGGGGATTTTCAGTTACGTTTTTGGGTAATCCTGACCGTCGAAGTCGGCAACACTGGTAAAAACAAACATATAAGAAGTTCATAAAGAAAGAAAAGATTTATTTTATTTTCAATTTTCAAGGTGATTTTAAGGTATGAATGCACGAAGTTCCATAAAATATCTATAGGGTCACATGTCCAACAATTAACCACTCGTACGCAGTTAGCCATGCCTATATTTGATAAATGCTACGTTGTTAATTCGTGCTACCAAGCGCCATAGACTGCAAAGCGGATACCCGCCCCGCTCCCCAGTTGGTGGCGAGCTCGCGCTCACGACGGTCGTGTGACAGGTGGTTGTGTGAAAACACGTGGCAAAATTAAAAAAAAAAATGTAAGTACTTTTTCGTTTTACATCTTTTTGTTTAATATTACGAGACTCTTAATATGTTGACTCTGTATGTATAATTAACGAGCTTCTTTAGACACATGTATTGTGTGTGTAGTGTTCGCAATTGAAAAGTTATACTAGCCGAATTCTTGCGGGAGGTGGGTGGTCTACAATTAACCAAATCACTTTGTCCAACAGTTAACCATTATTAACTGTGTACCAATGCCTGGTTAATTGTGTACCAATGCTGGTTTAAATTGAGATATTTAAGGGTTGCTTTTATTGTTATTATTATTATTTTTATTTCAGATGGGGCGAGCTAAAACGACAACTAGAAAAAAGGGAGGACATACAGAAGACTCTATGAGGAAGGCAATTGAGCTGGTCACTGCTGGAATGAGTATAAGAAAAGCAAGTAAGGAGTGTCAGCTTAAATATCCGACTGTTAGATTATATGTGGAGAGAAGCAAAGCAAATGCAGGAGGAACATTACGGTTAACACCGAACTACGAAGTTAATAAGATTTTCACAACAGAGGAAGAGGAAAGCTTAGTAGAGTATATTGAATATTGTGCTCAACTATTTTACGGTCTCACCTCAAAAGACTGCCGACGTGTTGCGTACCAAATGGCTAAAGCAAATAACAAAAAAATACCGCAATCATGGGTCGATGCAGAAATGGCTGGATTCGAATGGCTACGGTCATTCAGGAAAAGACATCAAGCAATTTCTCTGCGGAAACCTGAGGCCTGCAGCTTGGCCAGAGCAACTGCTTTTAATAAACACAACATTGGGTTGTTTTACGGAAATTTGAAATCTGCTATGGAAAGGCACACAAGCTTTGCAGATGGCAGTAGGTTATATAATTTGGACGAAACTTCTACCACCACTGTACAACGACCAGGGAAAGTACTAGCTCGGAAGGGCACGAATGTAGCAAAGGTTACAAGTGGCGAGAGGGGTACCTTGGTCACAACTTGTTGCATTGTCAGTGCGATCGGGCAAGCCTTGCCACCGGCTATGGTATTTCCAAGAAAAAAATTTCAACCACACATGTTACAAGGCGCACCACCGGGTACATTAGGTTTGGCTGCAGCTACTGGCTGGATGAATGCCGAAATATTCGTTGATGTCATGAAACATTTTATCAAGCATGTATCAGCCTCCAAAGAAAATCCCGCTCTGTTAATAATGGATAACCACGAAAGCCATCTGTCAATTGAAGCTCTTGAACTTGCAAAATCTTCAGGAGTAACTATTTTAACCCTCCATCCACATACAACAGCAAAGCTTCAACCACTAGACGTTGGACTGAATGGCCCATTTAAGACATATTACAATGCAGCAGTGGATTCATGGCTGTTGAGAAACCCGGGGCGACCTCTTACCATCTACAATGTTGCTGAGTGTGTTGGTCTTGCCTATTTGAAAGCAATGACTCCTATGAACATTGTGAACGCATTCAAAAAATGTGGGATATTCCCATACGATGATTGCATCTTTACGGAAGCCGATTTCATGCCCAGTACCGTAACGGATAGGCCGCTTATTGCACCTTCAAATGAGGTAGAAGATAACCTAGTGGGAGCAGAAACAATTGTTCTCGAGAGTTCTGATCTACGAGAAATGTATAAAGAGTATACAAGGATTAATGAACAAGAGATATCTTCTACATCACCCTCTATTCTTCAGACTGAACCTGCATCTGAAGGTCCTTATATAACTACTCTAAGTCCAACTCTTAATCCAACTGAAAATTATCCTCACGATGTTAACTGGCAGCTCAATCATTTCACAAACCGAGATAACGATATCACGCTTCAAAGAATACATTATCCCTGTTCGCCAGCACAATCATCAGGTCGTACTCAAGCCGAAAGTGAACCGTTTCAGCCAAATCCTTCCACAAGCCGACGTAATGATCTTACGCCACCCACGATAGAAACTACCAATTTGCCGGCTCCATGTCCAGTATTTAATCAAGCTGAAAATAACTGTCGCAATAATATATATTTCCAACCGACTCCTTCCACAAGCCGAAACTTTATTTCACCCAGGGAATTCATGCCACCAATAAAAGCGACACCTCGCGATCCTAAAAGACATAGAGCTCCAGGAAGAAGCATGATCGCGACAGACACGCCCGAAAAGAATGCTATTGAAGAAAAAAAGAAGAAAGGAACTAAAAATTCAATTAAGAAAGCAAAGCAAGATCTATTTAAAGAGCATACAGTAAAAAATTGGACTATGAAAAGTAAGAAGAAAGCTTACATTACAGAAAATAAGGATTCCTCAGATTCTAATGAGGAAGAATTTGTAGCTAGTGGATCGTCATCTGGCGGAGAAGATTTAATGAGTGAAAATGAAGCTGACGATGGCGAAATCATCCTCGATGGTAACTTTTTACCACTAGCTCGAGAGCCAAAGGAACAAGAATTCGTCATCGTATTATTTCCATTTAAGAAAACTTCTGTCTTTTACGTTGCTAAAATATTAGAAATAATAGACGACAACGACGAGGATTCAAACTTTTTTGTGAGTTTTTTAAGGCTAAAAAATAGAATACGTCAAACGTTTTGTGAGCCTCTCGTACCTGATACTGCGGGAATACAGGTAAAAGATGTTAAATATATATTACCAAAACCTAAAGTTACTGGGAGCAGCCGAAGGCAAGCATCTTTTTCATTTGACGTGCATTTCAACATGACTTTGTTGAACTTACGTTAAAAACTGATGACGATGTTTGATTATGAATACTGAATACTTATTAGACATACTACTTTTCCATTTGAAACGTTGAGACTGATTTTTGTGCCAATTTTAAAAACCTAGCTGTAACTATATAGTACTTACCTACTTAAGTTAAAAATGAATATTAATTAATAATTGTTATGTTTGTAAAGTAGGTACGTAGGTACTACCTTTCTACCTTCTACTTTAATGTTTTATAATTATTTCGTGTTTTAGTTATTATTAAAAAAGCTGCTATCTTATTTTCATAAGAAATGTAAGTACAAATTAATGGTTGTGATTTGATTTGTTCTGTTTTTGTTGATTTATCTGCAAGAACCATAAGCAAAACAAATATTTTGTTATATTTGATATAAATTTACTTCATTATTAAATAAAAGACTGATTTATAACAACTGGAGTTATTATTTTTGAAAAAGTTAAAGTTTTTATACTCAATGGTTAAATGTGTACACTATGGTTAACTGTAGCACCACCCCCTGGTTAATAGTGTACCATGGGGTGGACACAGTTAGCCAAATCCCATTTTAAAAACAAAAATCATTTCTTTAAAATCTCTTAGTAAATCAAACGTTGTTTAAATACAAATATGTAGCCAAATAACCTACCATTTCATAATTGCAGATAAAAATAAACTATGAACAAAATTTTACGTGCTATGGTGTTTAGAAATTTTGGTGGTTAACTGTTGAACAGGTCATCCTATAGAGATTTTTTTTTTCTATTTATCGAAATCGATATTTTTTAAATATCGATACTTTTTAGCAGTTCTTGCATCCCTAGACCAAATAGCGAATGTGACGAATGGTCACGAATGGTCATCTATCACTCACTATCACGGTTTCAGACAGATGAATTACAGATACTGGTGTATTGAATCTATGAAAATAATTTATATTCAAATATAATTTTATTTAAAATAAAATAAACTATAAACAGGAACAAAAATATACATAGTTCATTGTTCTAACTGTCCTTCGCTGATTTATATACTATTCTTACAAATATAATAATTACTCTTTAAATTCTTGCGATTTCTACCATTTTTTCTACACTACAAATTTTTTCACGTGGCTTGCCAAGTATTTTACCTTGTTCTTTTTCATATTTATCAATTTTCTCCCAACCATTCCAATCTATAACATTGCTATTGTTCTCATTTATGATTTTCTTGATTTCTTCAAAGCCACCTTTATTTTGGTCATCAATATTACTTAAATTTTCATGTATTACTTTAGCCACTTGGAATGCATTTCCCATTGTGTGTAATATTACACCAACAGGTCCAGTGCCCAGCCATCCTGCCACATAGAGCTTTGCTAAATTTGAAGATGCATCTTCAACAATGCCTTTTTCATTTGCTACAAAGCCATGATTTAGTACCAAGCCTTTGTCTGCTTGAACACTCTTGTAACCTATACTTCTAAATGCTAAATTGCAATTCAGTATTTCTTTCTCTTCAGTAGGTACACATTTTTGATCTTCCAAAGTTTCACCAACAAGTTTGTTACCAATTAATTCAATTCCTGTTAATTGTTTCTTATCATCAACTAAGAATTTATTTGGGCTTCTAAAGAACACTGGTTTTAAATACTTAATATTGCTATCATCAGTCATTGTTTGCTTCTCATTTAAAGATTTTAACATTAGTTCAGTCAATCTCTTTCTAGGGCGAGGTAGATCAGGAACTACTTTGTGCACATCAACAAAGTCATTCTCATTCCATATTGTTCTACAATTTTTCAGTTTAAGTTGTTCTCGAAGTTCTTTTATAGTAAAAGCAACTTGTAGTGGTCCTCTCCTACCAACTAAATATATTTCTTTTAGTTGAGATGCAGATAAAGTACTCAGAGCATGTTCTGTAATGTCAGTTTTTTTCAGTTCATCAATAGGTGTTAGTAAAATTCTTGCAACATCCAATGCAACATTTCCTTGCCCAAGAATGGCTGCAGTTCTGCAGGACAAATCAACCTGTAAAAAAGCGGCTTTTGTAATTCTCAATATTTAAAAAAAAAAACTAAGTATTTAAGAACTTCAAATATGTTTATCGGATGCAACTTTAAAAATCGTATTATCAATTTACTTTTAAATCTTTGTCACAGGGGAGTCCATTATACCATCCTACAAAGTTGCGAGCAGCTATCACATTGTTTGCATCTTCGTTTTCTATACCAAGTGTTTTGTCTTCTTCAGCACCATAAGTCTGTAATGATGTTATTGGTTAACAACATTGAAAAGAAGTATAAAAATAATTATTTTTATTAAAGTAATTAAAAATACATACCAAAAGCACTGCATCATAATGTTGCCTCAGCTGTTGAAGATTTACATCTTTTCCCAAAGTTATGTTTCCATAGAAATTAACATTGGGTTTTTGGGCTACCTTAGTAAATTGATTTATTACATTTTTCACTTCTGGATGATCTGGGGCCACTCCATACCTAAACAGTAACAAAATTTTTAACAAATTAAATAATAAGTTAATAAATACCAAAGTTTTGTTAATTTTTATTATACAAGTTCTTGTGTTTATTTAGCTGCTCTCATATTTCTTTCAACAAGTATTATTAACAATAACTAAATAAAGCGAATTATGTATATTTCTATTTAGGAATGTTTTTAAATTAAAGATACCTAATCAGTCCAAAAGGTACAGGAAGTTTTTCCAATATATCAATATTTACAGAGTCCATCTTCTTGGTAAGATGCATCGCTGCATAAAATCCTGCAGGTCCAGCACCAACAATACATACTTGAGGGCGTTTATTGTATGACGAGGAACTAAAAACCCTTCTCAATAACTTGTAAGTCATTTTGCGTTTTATTATAGCTGCCCACGCTTAAGGCCAAGGCTATACACACACAGTAACACTGATTTAAAATTTAAATGCACTGTTAAATATGTTACATTACATATACAGAATACACCGCAAAAAAATCATTTTTTTATGATTACAACGGGACTAATAACGAAATTTTATGCTGTGCAAGTTGCCGTAGTTGCTCCTCAACTGTATGCATATTTGAATCTAATTACTATTGATATTTATATTGTACAACAAACTCAGTTCTTTTTATGAAACGAAACAACACAACTCCAAAAGTTGAACTTTGGAAGTGGTGCGTGGAGTGTGCAGTGTTACAAGTGGAAGTAACACTGACAATCTGACACTTCACACTACTACTGACCAGTGTTGTTATCGATCTGAGCTGCCGTATGTCAGTCTGGTTTGCCGTATTTTAAGGGAAAAAAGACTAAGTTGCCGTATTTATTTATAAAATGTCTATTCCTCATTTGTTTCTTCTCCTTATAGATTTTTCATAGTTTCTATTACTTTAGATTCATGTTTATCTAAAGTGTACTTATCCTTACTTCTCGCACATATCACACGACACCTTAAACTTGGTACAGTATCCTTGATTTTTTTAAGGTCCTTTTCAGTTTAACAATTCGTGGTAATTTCTGGGTTAGTGGCAACATTGACGATTTTTTTTTTCTAATAATGTGACGTACAGCTCTCCAGGTAACAGCTATTTGAGTTTCATTTAGTAAGCTAATGAAAAAGCGTTTCATTTCACCGTCAATTGCCGTATTTTGCGATACGGCAATAAGAGGCCTGCCGTACGCCGTATTTTCCGAAAAACTATCTGAGAATGCCGTAATTGCAATACGGCAATTGCCGTATCAATACAACGCAACGCTGCTACTGACAGTCTGAGTGATAGCTGATCGTCACAGAGTGACAGGACTGACAGGTGACAGCTAGTCGACAGCCGTGAAAGGAGAGAGCACTGACGCTACGTTCCGAGTAAAGCTGTAATCGATTTGAGCGTGTTAACACCCGTACCATATTAGTGTGATTGCAATATCAATGTCCCATGAATCATCATAGATGACGTCATGACATGCGCCGTCATGTGATAACACCGACCAAGCCCTAAATTAATATCACCGTGAGCGCTGTCAAAAATGACAGTTGTGTTGTTTTGTTTTGAGTTGCATCATAACTTTAAACTAACGCAGCATTTTCGTAATTGTGCTTCTGGCTACAGGCGCCACCTAACCAAAGAAGAAGAAGAAATTTATGGTGACTCAAAGAAATACTGTAATGCAACCATCTTGTGCAAGTTTTGGGGTTATGTTATAAGTTTTGACGTTGAGCGACCACTATGAGCAGTGTGAGCGGGTTCACATCCGTTCCGAATTGTTGACAGCTCTGAGCTGTCATAATCGTGATTATTCGTGATATCTAAATAGGAACGCGAAATATCGATGTGAGCGCTGTGAGCGATTATGGTGTAACTCGAAATGCGGCCTTAATAGGAACGCAAAGTATCCATGTGAGCGCTGTGTGATTATACTGATGATACAAAGAAGAAGAAGAAATTTGTTGTATAGCTAGAAGCACAATACAATATCAAAAATCCACGTTAGTTTAAAGTTATGATGCAACTCAAAACAAAACAGGACAACTGTCATTTTTGACAGCAGTTACGGTGATATTAATTTAGGGTATGGCACATGTCATGACGTCATTTATGACGATCCACGGAACATCGTTATTGCTGTCACGCTAATTAGGTACAGGTGTTAGCACGCTCAAATCAATTACAACGTAACTCGGAACGCAGCCTTATTTTATGCTCAGGCCGCATTCAGAGTTCGCCCTATACAAAGAAATATGAATAAGCAAGTATTGATGTTGAGCGAGCACTGTGAGCGCGTTCACGAGCGTTCCAAATGGGGATAAAAACTGCCACTTGCTCACTTCAGATGGCGCTGATATCTAGCGTCTAATAATGTGACACGTTTTTTTTTTTTTTTTGGTGGGAATACAAATAACTTCCCCCGCTCTGCGCGGAGCGGGAGGGCGCTATAATAATATTAATAATAACCCCACCGCCGTATCTCTACGTTGACGTAGTGGTGGGGGTTGCGCGCTCCGAACTGTAGGTCTGTGCCGGTAGAGTTTACTTTGCCGGAACAGGTCTGGGATGAGGAGTCAGACCAAGAGGGATACAAAAACCCGCAGGGCAGCATGTGGCGAGCTGTTGGGCAGTAGCGACCCCACGGACCCTATCCACCGGGAGAAGTCTTGTTCCTCACCTCTGGCTTGCCTTTATTGGCCGGCTGGAGTGAATACTGACGAGGAACGGAGCTCCCACCTCATTCTTGCCTTAATTGGCCGGCTTGAGTGGAGATTCGCAAGAGCAAATGTGCTCGGAGGAAGGAAGTATTCCAGTAAGTGCTCGTAGGGATCTTGACCATCTTCCGGGCTCTGGGATTGTTCTGAAAGCCGTGGAATACCTCTCCACTCCTCTAGCACCTCAAGACATGTTGCCCCCTAGTCGCTACGTCACTATGTGCTAGCGACAGTTTTTCGGGGGCCCATTATTGAGTGTGCAAGTCACCCCCTGCCATCTTATCCGTGTATATTATATATCATTGGTCAGGCAGGGGTCATAGTCCTACCATAGTTCTTGATAACCAATCCACTATAGCCAACCAAACCCATAGTCCAATTTTTTGTTCCCATGTACTACAATAGTCCTACATCAACCGGGGATTGTCCTTTTGTACACTTGCACAGTGCGTACGGGGATAATCGTCGGTTGATGCCTCATTTCATTTAATTTTGTCCAAGGGGCCTCTGCGAGTTAGCTTCAGCCCCTTGTGCGCCTTCCAAAAGACCGGGACCCCATGGTCCCGAGATGTGTCAAAGACAAATAATAATAATAATAATTTATTTGCATCAAGTTTTACATTTTACATTAAATACATGGTAGTACATACAGTTCAAAGTAAATTATACAATAATGTGGCGACACCAGCACCCTTGCTAAGTTGCCAAGACAACTTGTGTTAAAGATGTTGGGCCCGACCCTATATTGAGTGTTACTTAATTGCATTCATGCCATTATGTAATTATGCAACTGGTTCATTATATGGCACAGGTAAACAGACAAATAAACTATTTAGGAAAGGGGAAAAAAAAAACAGTGGCACTCTGGGAGTGCCGACAGAAATGAAAACTTGAAAAAAAACGGCACCGCGGTAATCAACGCGTTGATGTCTTTTTAACCGTCTTACGAATTTTCGATCAGGTCACGTGTCCTGACGCGAGTTTAACATTTTTTACCCATTACAAAAAAAGTGCACAACGCCGCTAAAGAAGTTTTCACTTCAAAAACAAATCGAGAAATTTTATGAGTGGAGTAGTGTAGTGTGTGTAGAGGTGTGTGAGGGAGTGTGTGTGTGTGTGTATGTGTTTTCCTATATTTGTGGGTAATGGTAGCGTGCAATGAGCAAATGAGAGATAGAATGGGGTTTAACGGGAGCTATATTGAGTTAACAATAAGCTTTCTGTGTTGTTGTAATTTAGTGTTTGTAGCCTATTATTTAGTTTCTTTTTAAATGACATTATAGGGAGTGAGTAAAAGTTCAGTATTTTGTTAAGACTATTGTAGAGATGAGGACCTTGGAAACAGGGAAATCTTCTTGTAAAAGAGTATTTACAGTGCAAGGGTTGACATACCTTGTCTTTGCGTCTTGTGGTGATTATTTCATAGGAAGTTCTTTGATGCTGATATAGTAGTATGTGCAATACGAAAAATTGTCTGACTGTAAGGACTTTACAATTCTTCAGTAGGGAAAAGGATGGACCGAAAGGTACTAATTTTCAGCACGGCTCTCTGAGCTCGTTCTAGCTTCAAAAGTACCGTTTTAGGTGCACCACCCCAAGCGCATATACAGTACGTTAAGAGAGACTGACAAAGGGCAAAATATGTACACTTAATAGTTTGAGGTTCTGCGATGTGGCGAAGACTACTAAAGACAAAAATTAGCTTTCTGATTCTTTTTGTCAGCAGCTCTATATGAGGTGCAAAGCTCAGGCTATCATCAAGAGTCACACCGAGATATTTGATGGTTCGACAACGTTCCAATTTTGGACATGTACATGTCGCAGTGCCAGATAGTAAACATGAGTGCGCTACCAAAGCGTATGAACTTGGAGGTTGAGTAGGATTTCGTAAACTGTATGTAAGAATTTTAGTTTTGTCGGTATTGATTGTGAGAATGTGTCTTTTGAGCCATTGCAGAACACTATTTAGTCCATTTTGTGCGGAATCGAAGGTGTCATCCCAAGTGTCGCCAGAGAAGGTGAGGACAGTGCACTGACCAAAACGTGATTTATACGTCAGTGGGACAGTGTCATCAGCAAACGTCAAAACTACACATTTTTAGCTATACATTTTTTGTAAACAGGCGTGGGCGTAGCCAGGGGGGGGGAGGGCAAAGGGGGCAGCTGCCCCCCTTAGAGATTAAAAATAAGTAAATACGAGGCATTTTAATGTAAAGAAACTACATACTTATCCATACAGTCAATTTTGTTTATTTGGACGACTTTTATTTGTTTTTTTTAAGTTATCTTATCTCCTAAACGCACAGTGGAACGAATGTATGGAAGCGGTTGGACGTAGACATGTCCGAAAAATAAGAGTAAAATTATGACAAACTAATGATGCCATCTTATTCGATTACTTAATGCCTTCATAAATTGTGGTGATGAATTTCTTCATAACTCCCATATTTCGGGAGTAATTTGAGAAAATGTGAAATTTTACTATGAAAATGAGTGTATTGAGCTCTCTCCCTCCTGATTCCGGGCTTGTTTCAAGTAGCGGTCTCTAATATCGTAATGCTATTACTAAGAGCTATATTTAATACTAAGACACATAGTGCGCCAAATGTGCACTTTCTGGGATAAAAGGAAATGAAAATTTAAAAAAAAAAACGTTTTTTCCCCATTTGTATTTACTTTAAACCGCAGACAGACTTATTAAGAGGTCTATAAATATATTATATATATACAGAAATATATATTAACAAAAATATTCACAAGAACTGATGAGAGTATGACTTTTAAGTAAGTTGATAATAAATTACCTAGTTTCATTAAAAGTACAATAAATAATTAAGACGTAAGCTCTAATTTACTAAGTTACACATTTTAAAACAATAACATCATTTAATTATCTTCGTCATCATCATCATCATCAATTAATTCAAATTCAGAATCGATGTCCGCTAAATCATTTATGTTAACAAATTCGATATCACTTTTCTCAGAATCCGTAAGCTCATAAAATTCCTTAAAAGAAGATTTTTTTACAAACTTATTTCCTTTTGGACGGATACTTGTAACAAGTGGATCAGAAGACAGTAAAAGATTGTGCATAATATCTTCATTGCATGAGATACTGCTATGCTTTCGAGAATGCCCCTCTCTATATTTTCTAAAATCTTTATTTCTAGCCTCAGATGCCTCTTCGGATAGAAAACCAATGGGCACAATTGACATGTTCTGAACTATGTCTGGCCCATGCATTAAAATTTTATGAAGTGAAGAAGGCATATAATACCATGGGTATAACTCCACGTAAAGCTTAGCAGTATCAAAGCAGAACTCTCGGAATTTAGTTACGTTGATCTTCTCTCCTGATGAAATACACTGCAAGATCACACAGATTTTTCTTAAAAGCATAGCATCTATTCCGGTCAGTTCAGCAGATTTAGTGTAGTTTTCAAAAAATCTCCTTGCCGAGTTGCCATTGTTGGTGGATCCACTGCCTTGTTTCACAACATCGAGAAGTAAGCCCGTTTCTCTTCTTACAGCCTCTTGAACTCTTTTCTTCCTGTCATCAACTTGCCTTTTTGCTATATCACCCCTTACTTGCCATGATTTTATGTCTAATTTGTAGGAAATGTGTAATAAGCATTCCATTGAGCGAATCCAAGCGTGAAGGGTGCTTAAGCTATATTTATACATGTCCTCGTTTGCGTGTTTATCTTTGATTAACTCTAAATTATTCATTTCTTTAGGACAAGCCTTGCATATGTCACACACTGAAGCTGCTGTATTGGATATAATGGAATGAATTTTACCATCAATCATTGTCAACAGCAGTTGGTGTTTGACACTAATTCCATCAGTGATGGTGGATGGAGTTAAGGCTTCAATCTCTGCTTCGATTTCAGCCATCTCTCTCTGCACATTTTCTTTGGTTTCCTTTATAAACTTAAACAATATTGGCCGGCAAAATGAAGTGGAAGATGGTCGCTCGTTTTCCCAAATTGTTACACCTTTTGAGACGAGCCGCAGTGGTACAAGACTAATCATAAAATTACTAGCAAGATCGATTTGCTCATCTTCACTCGTCCTTTGATGATAAATGCTTTGGCTAGATGATCCGTCAAAACCCCATTTGCTGGTCAATACGAGCTGTTGATTGGGATCAACAGGGGTTTCTAACGACCTAATAAGTCTTCTTGAGGTTAAATCCATCAAGGCTTGTAATTTGATTTTTGCAGAGCTCTCTGTAACTGTGAGATCTTCTTTGGCCGGATAGCACTTAATTTTTTCTTTAACCAACATGTAGTAACTCGGGTATTGAAGAGCTCCTTCTTGAGTGTTGAAATCCCGAAGAGTGTTATAGCGCCATTTCGATAAGTTCATCGATACATAAAGAGCCAATGCCTTCAAAGGGGATATTTCCCGTACCTGAATTGATTTACCTTCAATGAAGGCTTTGATTTTTGAGGCCTCTTCTGGATTCTCCGTCAAGTATTTCATAACATAAGCTGTATCGCTTTGTCCTGCCTTTTGAAGCGCCCTTTCGGCCGAAAACATAATTTCAGCGCTGCTACTGCTGCATGAAAGACTATCTTCAGTGGTGCGTCTTCTTTTTTGCCGGTTACTAAGGTCCTCAAAAGATTTACGAGGACTAGGATGTGTACAAGTTGAAGCATCAGATTTAGCAGGAGAAATTATGGGCTCGATGACGTCACTTATATTTTCTGTAGAAGGTTCCATATTTTCATTCTGTAATTCCGGCCATTGAATTGCAGCCTGTAGCCAAATCTCATGTTTCTTCCGAAACTTATCTGTGCTTCTTCCAGACTGTGTCCATTTTGCATAAATGCGGTAGCAAAATCGACGACACCAGTCTTTTAAACTTGTTTCAGCACTTTCACATAACTGAACACAACTGTTATCTTTTAAAACACTGAACAAATAGTTAAAGTCGCGTAAATCTTTATGTGCGCGTGCGCATAAAGCAACGTGAATATCAAGATTTGTATTAAAATTTGGAAAATACATTGCGAGATTAGCTTGGATACAACGAGGTGTAAATCAACACTGATTTTAAAGTTACTAATAGTGACCTATTTATATAAAATCCAGGTATCCCAGGTATCCTTTGTTAAATATTGCAAGGTAATTAGTTATTGTGATAATTAGTAAATGATGCATGCTAAATTAGTGTATTAAGAGCCATTTAGTAATTAAATAATAGCAATGTTCTTATCAGTAATCATTAGTGCATCAGTTTTATATGTAAACCTTAAGTCCCTAATTATATATCCTAATTAGCTTATATCTTCTCTAATTGGCTGATCAGAAATGTTATTGTAATAAGGTAAACCTTTAGAAAAACGGTTTTAATCAACAAAATAAACAAAAAATTAAAAAATTGTGTTATAAAATAAACATCACTCTTTATCCCAGAAAGTGCACATTTGGCGCACTATGTGTCTTAGTATTAAATATAGCTCTTAGTATTAGCATTATGATATTAGAGACCGCTACTTGAAACAAGCCCGGAATCAGGAGGGAGAGAGCTCGATACACTCATTTTCATAGTAAAATTTCACATTTTCTCAAATTACTCCCGAAATATGGGAGTTATGAAGAAATTCATCACCACAAGTTATGAAGGCATTAAGTAATCGAATAAGATGGCATCATTAGTTTGGCATAATTTTACTCTTTTTTTTCGGACATGTCTACGTCCAACCGCTCCCATACATTCGTTCCACTGTGAAACGGGTCGAATCCGGGGTCCGGGGACGTAATATTCGTATCTATGTGCTGGTAATAGTCCCAGTAATAATCCCTATTATGTTTCAGCTTTACAGTTTTGAATAGTTCTGGAAAAAACGAACCGAAAGAAGTCCGGTTCCAATTCATATATTGAATATGGAAATTATTATTTTTCTCAGTTCCTATCGGGATTACCGAGAGAAAACTGATTTATCGAAAATCAAATGTCTATCAGCGTCGATACACACAAATCATACTTTTCACATCCTCCATATCAACTTGCCCCTCCTGGGCCATCGGCTGACGACGCCCTTGTAAACAAGCGACTTCTTTTACGCATAATTAATTATTGAGCCCAGTTGCGCAGCTGTTTACTGCAAAAATATGGGGACCCATGTATTTGCCAAAGATGTTATAAGAAGAAAGCTGTGACAGAAAGCTCTCTGAAAAAAAAATGGAATCCGATATTTGGTCGAGACGATGTGCTATCCTTTAAGCCTTTTATGGGAGAAAGTGGTTTAGAGGTGATGCTCCCACGAGAACTAAGTCTTTTTTCATTACATACAGGCATTTGTGATGACATTATGTAAATTTTAGTGAAGTGTGTGTGTTTCTAAAGAGTCTTGAAAAGACCCTGGAGATTTCTTCCAGGGTCTTTTCAAGACTCTTTAGAAATAGCTAAGCGGAAAAGGTTACTAAATGTATCCACATCATCATTTTTTTGACAGTTGTTGTCATTTTTTATTGTTGGAATATACCATTGTATAGTTAACTAGCTTCTACCCGCGATCGTTCGCGTGGAAGTCGTAAGACACCACAATAACGGCCTTTATCTACAAAAAGCTGTTTAATGCATGCCTTTGCCTACGCACAGGCATGCATAAACAGCTACATTCCCTACAGAAACCACCCAAACCAGTTTCTTAATTTAAAAAAGGCGAATGAAAATACTGGATATTAGCAATAAATAATATTATTTATTAGGATTTTTCTTAGATAACAGCTTTTGCTTTCAAAACTGGCTTGCTAGGTACTCATGTTTTCAAGTCTGTGCTTTTTAAAATGTTATTAAGCAATTATATTGCACCAATTATGTTTTTGGCACGTAATGAACTCAAATGCACACTTGGTATTAAATTGTAAATTTTCGTGGCAAGATTGTATTTGTATTTGAGTCCAAAAACAGATTTTTATCTTTAAAAATTGTGCCAAAAAGCTTTTTTTTTTTTCTCAAATGGCATCTCGCAGTTTTGACCACTAAGGTCTTGGCTGCTTAACCGGACTTTCCTGTGGGTGCCTTAAGCTGCTACACTCAAAGCCTCCAGCCAGGGGCAAAAAAAAACTAAACTAAATTAAAACTAGGCGACCGCTCGCTAAGGGCACCCCCTGCGGGGTACGAGCTTCGGCTTAGGGCGTCGCTGAGGGGAGGACAGCAAAAAGGGACAGGCTGGATCAAAATTTGGTTTAAATCATGATTATTATGCGGGGTAGTTTAAAGCTACGTGCTCAGCGGCAACAACTTGCTGGCACCTCGTTTTCGAGTAAGGGTCGGGGAGGAGTATCATTTACTCAGGGACACGGTCGCGGTCGCAAAGGACCTCGGCGGCGAGGTCGGAATGACGGGAGGCATCTGTTTTTGTGTATTGTGCTGGTGGCCCTATTCTGCTCTTGGAGGAGTGTAATGGGATCATCAGGGTCGGAAAGGACATGCCTCGGACGGCGGATCTGACTAATTCTGGAAGGGACATAATTGGCTGCTTCGACAACCACCCCTTGGTTGTCGAAGCAGCCAATTATGTCCCTTCCCTTCTTACGATGTCTAGGAGCGGAGTCGAAGTAACGCTTGGACATGCGTTTAAGGAACTGGTGAATCGTAGGGATTTTACAGTCGAGATGGAGGATCTAGTTTCTGACATAGAAGGGAGCTCCCGTGGCTTTACGGAGGAAACGGTTCTGCAAGGCTTGCAACCTATGGATGGAATGGGACTTGGCGTGGGCGAATACTGCACCCGCATAGGTCATAATGGGTCGGATACACGAAGTGTAGATGCGCAGTTTGCACTTAAGTGACAATTTACTGCGTGCATTTAATACGAAATGGAGTCTACCTAGAGCGAAAGCGGCTCGCGAACGAACCGTCTTTATGTGCTCAGAAAAGGAGAGATGATGATCTTGGATAACACCTAGGTATTTGGCGCGCCTAGGCCAAGGGATTGGTTTGCCGAACATGGTGATAGGTCGGGGGAAAGGGGGGGTTCTAGTTCTCGGTTTTGAAAAACTAACCGCTTGACTTTTGTCGGGATTTACTTCTATTCGCCATTTTCTAAACCAGGCGCCAAGGTTGTTGACAGCCCTTTGGAGGTTTAGCAGCATAGTAGCTGAATTGCCCTTGCAGATGATCGCTGTATCGTCTGCGAACAGAGCCAACTGCGTCGATCTGTGTTTGGGGATGTCGCTGGTGAATAGCGTGAAAACGAGGGGGGCTAATACTGAGCCCTGAGGGACTCCTGCCCTTATGGGGCGGGGGGAGGAAAGGGCACCTTCGATACGGAAGCGAAAGGTGCGGTTCGACAAATAGTCTCGTAAGATGAGCACGAGACGATCCGGCACTCCGAGTTTGTAGAGCTTATAAATTAAGCCGTTGTGCCAGACTTTGTCGAACGCCTTCGCTATGTCGAAGAATACTACGCTCGTCTGTCGGCCTTGGGTGAGAGCACCGCTGACCAGCTCGACGTTACGATGGACCTGATGCACGCTAGAGTGCTGAGTTCGAAAGCCGAACTGTTCATTGGGGATGAGGCCCTTGGTCTCTGCATAGTCTCTGAGGCGCTTATAAATAAGCCTCTCATAGATCTTGCCGAGAACCTTGAGCAGACTGATGGGCCTATAACTAGATGGCTCGTTTTTGGGTTTTCCTGGTTTAGGGATACCTATGACAGTGGCCTCTTTCCACGTCTGGGGAAAAATGTTATTGCTTAACGCACCATTGAAGATGGTGGTCAAAAGCATAATTAAATGATATGGGAATAGTTGGACCACCCATTGGTGAGTCCGTCTGAGCCGGGGGCTTTATGATTTTTCAGACCTTTGATAATCTCATGTACCTCATCTGGTTCGATCGGGGGCAGGGGAAAATCAGGGTCTTCAATGGGAGGGATGGAGGCTCTATGTTCGACTTTGGCGTCGACCTCATCGAGGTGAGCTTTGTCTACTGGTAGGGTACTGGGAGAGCATTGGGCTTCAAGACTATCGGCTAGGCACTCGGCTTTGCCGATGTCGTCGAAGGCTAATGTTTTGTCCGGGCGGACTAAGGGGGGCATATGGCCTGAATGGGGAGATCTGAGTTTCCTCTGGAGTTCCCAGAAGGCTAGATGAGTAGGCTCAAGGTCGCTCAGCATCTTGTCCCAGCCCGTTTCACGCAGCTCCGCCATACGTGTCCTTACAGTTCTCTGTAAGTAGCGCATGTGGGCTTTGTTGGCGGCGCAGGGAAAACTGATGTAGGCACGGACAGCTGCGTTCTTCTCAGTCAGCAGGGCGCGCGCATCGTCCGGGAGTTTCAGGTAACAGGGATCTGTTGCCGGAACCTCCCTTGAGCAGTCGCTCAGGACGGTTTGCACGTGCTCCGTGAGTGAGTCGATCGCAGCTGTCGTGTTAGCGATTGAGTCAAACTGGTCCGGAATAGAGTCTAATAAGGGGGACGTGTTGGATTTCAGCTTATCGCTTACTTCCTTCCAGTCCGTCACCTTTCTAGTGGGGAGAGGGTGGTTAGGGTCAGAGGGACCTATGCGGGATACAAGATGGATGATTACTGGGCGGTGGTCAGTGGTAAGCTCATGCACCGTTTCTATCGAGTCAAGTCGTAAGTTTACGTTCTTAAGGAGCGTTATGTCAAGGACGTCAGGGGTGTAATTAACCATATGGGGATAATAAGTAGGATTCATCGGAGCGATGATGTCGAAGTTAAGAGTGGAAGAGGTCGAACAAGTGTCGGCCCCTGGGGTTAGTGGTATGACTGTTCCAAGAAGGATGTTTGGCGTTGAAGTCCCCTACCATAATGACAGAGTCGCTCACGCCGAAGAGTAGCTGTAGGTCATCAGAAATAAGTTGGTAGTTTTCTGAGGCCTGAGCTGGGATAGGAGGGATATAGACCGACACTAGAGTGATCGGCGAGTGACCAGTCATGCCTAGGCGACAGACTGATACTTCTAGTCGGGAGAGAGGTGGAGGGTCCATAGGGATGCAATACAGATCCTTTTTATAATAAATGAGAGTGCCACCCGCGTGACAGCGCGTCCTATCATTTCGAATTAAACGATAGTTAGCTATGGAGGGGTTACGTTTATGGGGCTTTAGGAAGGTTTCCTGTATGAGGAGAAGATCTAACTGATGATCGCGGAGGAATTCCGCGATTTCATCTTTCTGATTAAATAAGCCATTGGCATTGAAAGTTCCTATCTTTAGGGATCGGGGTTTAAACCTTTCATAAGAGGCGTTATACATTATGAGGGTCTAGTGAAGGATGTGAGGGCGGAGGTGATATCCTCGTATGCCAGGAATACATTCTGGATTTGCTCAAAGCATCCTGATTTCCTGGCTTCTACAATGTCTAAGGCCATTTGTTGAGCCCTGGGGGTACAAAAGGTCATGAAGGTGGAACTGATTATGCTGAATGCATTTTTTGCGGGGTCCGAGTATATATTATTATTATTATTATTAGCCACGGGAGTGGGAACGGGACGCGGGTTAACCGGGTTTGAGTTGGGTTTAACGGAGGTCGCGGGGAGTGCGCTACGCTGTGTAGGCGCTTGGGGAGCGGGGAAGCCGGGGGGAGGAGGAGGGCGGACTCGCGGGTCCATTAGGGAGTATAGCGGGGTGTGAGGGGGAGGGGGGCGCGGGGTAACCAGAGCCGGGAAGGTCTGCTGGTGGTTGTAATTGAGTTGAGACCACGGGCTTGGTCTCTGAGGGCTAAGCCTCTGAGGCATCTGGGCTGAGGGGGTGCCAAAAAGCATACCCCTTTTACTTTTATACTCTTTTTGGGGCACCCGCCTACGTACATCCTACGTCTTTCTTACACTGCAGACATTTCGATTAGTTAAATATTTTTTTAAATACTCAGCCGGCAGTGTAAGCTCTTTCATGAACATTCAAGCGTTCATGTCTCGCCACAGTGCAAAGATTTACAGAGTCATTGTTAGGACTGCTATTTGATTGTTAATCAGTATCAATGTCTCTATTTTCACTAACATTGTAGTTGTTGTAAATAGGGATTTAATTTTTAGTAACAAATAATAGGAATCATCTTCACAATTAAAAATTTTTTAAATCCTGTTATCAGCAACGATTTAAAAGTATTGGTGAAACTGACAATCTGGGTTATATGCAACCCGTGAATAATATGCCGTAACCCTTCCAAAAAAATAATTCTAGACCATCTAACTTAAAATATAGGGTGCAGTATTTTTACAGTTTTTTCTTCAAACAATTACCACAGTTTCTGAAAACTTCTAAAGAGTTACAAGCCTCAAACTCAAAGCATTTATTTCAAATAAACCAATTACAGGCACTTTTGAATTGTCAAGGGGTCGGTCAGTCAGAAAGATGAAGCTAGTTGTCCATTCCAAAGCGTAGTACTCGTAGGTATCTATGGAGACTAATGAGCAAGAAGCTCCACGGACACTCTTTTAAATCACAATATGGTTAAAAAATATTGGTTACATCATTCATGTTAAAGTTATAAATGTGAGAACGATGAAGAACGTTAAAAGCGTCCATAATAAAAAATTAAACAATTCAAAAATCAAATTAAAATAAGCCATGGCAGCTAGAAGATGACCAGTCCCTACTGACAGCGCCCGTTCACGAATATGACACATGGATTAGCATCATTCAGCTCAACCATTTTGAAGGGAGCTAAATGATCCACCACACACGCCACCGTGCGTCACCCAGTTTCATAAATAGTAACTTCCTTGGAATTTTTATCAATAAATTTCATTTCTTGGAATTTTTGGATAGCTTCTTGTCACTTTTCACACACTTTTCACTGTAAGTTAAGACTACAAAATAGGAATTGTATGTTTTTCTGTCCTGCTATAAGAGCTCGTGATTAGCCCCCTGGGTACGTGCGAGATAAGTAAGTGTTCACGCTCTAGTCTTCCTTTCTGCTACTAAGGACAATAAATAAAGAGTACTCTGTATTTCTATTCTGTTATGAACTAGTCTAGTCCCTCCATTTTCATTTTCGGCTAATGAATTTATTTGGTTTATTACTGGCAACCTTCCGACCACCTGGCAACTGAATGAAACAAATAATAACTTTCTCTGTCATTTTTAGAGATGGGTAGCACAGTACTACTTAGTCTGTGGGTAGCACACTCATTTAAAATGAGAATCGTGCGAGGCACTCATTTTATAAAGTATGCTAGCACACTGTGCTACCACGAATGAGGCGAGGCCGCGAGGCTGTGGAGGCCTGTGAGCACGTACGTGCTGTGAGTGTGTTAGTGAAGCGCACATGACCGACTCGCCGCGCGAGTGTAGTGTGTGGCTCATATACATTAGAGTAGGCACACGCGGTGATTATTCGGTTAAGCGAGTTAAATTAAACTTAGACCTTAACTCCTTTATTTAGAGTCGTAAATGAACTTGCAATTTAGTGAGTGACTCATTTCGATCAAAACTCACAATACGAGTACAAAATGTTCTGTGTAGCTAATCTGTGCCCTGTGGTGTGTGCTAGCACATCAAATTCAAAAGAGTGACTGACTCTTTTGATCCAATTGAGTAGCTGTAACTGTGCTAGCACATGTGCTGCGTGCTGAGTTACCCAACACTAGTCATATTTATTGACTGACTGTCAATGTCATGAGCTTCGTCCATCGTCCATCTACCATTCCCACCCAAGTTACAGAAAAAATACTTGGTTTTTCTTTATTTAGAATTTAAGAAAAATATAAAAGTCCTGTTAAAAACATTCAGTGTTAAATCCTTGCTAGGATGGCGCATGCTATGGATATGAAACATCTCTTCACTAGGTTATTTTCTTTGAAAAATGGGTAAGTTTAATATTTTTCCATTGTCAAGACGGCTTTCTCGGGTTAAATGTATGGCTGCTTGTCAATAATAACCACACTTATTTAACAGATCGTCACGTATCATAATATAATTGAGTTTAGTGCAGCACGTCTAATACTTGGTTTTATTGCATCATTAACATAATAAACTTTACAGGTTCAATCCAAATAGATGGACTATAAAAAACTACAGTCAGGAAATCAAAGTAACCGCACCAGTGGTAAACAGAGGCAATGTAACGCCTTTGCCACCGTTGTCTGAACCAATGATCCTGCCCCGAGTGATTTACTCCGCAGCTGAGTCTGAGGATGCTCTAACAGAAGTCACTGTACTCAGCAATGGCCTGCGAGTGGCATCAGAAAAAAAGTTTGGACAGTTTTGCACTGCTGGTGGTAAGTAGTATAATTTTTTTTACATAATTATTCAAACCAGGTTAATATTTAATTATAAAGTCATCTTATTACTAACCAGCTTCAGCCAGCATCTGCGCCTGCGTAATTTCTTTATAAATTATAGCCTACTAGCTTTTGCTTGCAGCTTTGCCCGTGTGGATTTCGGAAAATATCCCACGGGAACATACTACTGGGATTACATACTTAATAGCTGAGGAAAAGCTCATTGAGTCCTACCACTGCGCCCGCATTGCCGTCAAACATAATAACTCATTTTTAATTTTGTTACATGTAATTTTGCATCTGTGATATCTTTTAAACTATTCATTTAAATGCCCAATTTAAATAACATATTTGATTGGATATGGATTAATATGATACCAGTCGAAATAGCTTCGGAAATAACATTGATGTTTTTATCAAATTCTAAAAGATAATAATGGTTAATGTGAGTCATCCTTAGAGATATAAATATATATAATGCCATCACAGACTTTTTTGTTGAACTTTTTATGATGTACAAACCTGTAGAACATAAATTTTATGTATTTCTAACAGATTACGCTGTGCACGCCAGTAAATCTCCCAGTCGGCATAATTTTTTCAATAAGCGTCATATTTCAAACCAATTTACGCAAAACCTTAATGAATTCTAGACCAAAACCCTCCTCATGAATCACTCCGTCCATTGGTGAAAACCGTTTGAAAATCCATTTGGCAGTTTTTGAGTTTATCTCGTTCAGACAGACAGACAGACGCGGCTGGGGACTTTGTTTTATAATATGTAAGGATGTTACTCAGTGATAATATATATATGAGCATTCTATAGGTGAAAGAATTTTTGAAATTGGTTCAGTAGTTTTTGAGTTTATTTGTAACAAACAAAAATACAAATCTTTTCTCTTTATAATATTAGTGTAGATGAGGTTAGGTACTTTCATTTTATTTTTAACCTCTTACTATGACTCACTAATAATGCTTCTTTGTTTTCAGTGGTCATTGACTCTGGTCCAAGATATGAAGTTGCTTATCCTAATGGCATTTGCCATTTTCTTGAAAAACTGAGCTTCGGTGTAAGTATTTATCTTAGTTATAATAGTTTGGTTTTTGGCAGAAATCTACAAAAATAATTATACTAATAAATACTTTAAATAAATAATAGGAGTGATTTAGTGTGAGACAGAGGGACTTTCTTTTCTCTCATGTAACAAAATGTGATTAAACATGACACATCCTTGAAATTTCACTTTCAAATTCTTATCCAAAAATTCACTTAAAATATTTGTTAAATTTCAGGCCACACATAAGTATGCCACTCGGGATGTCATGCACAGAGAGCTTGAGAGACATGGAGGCATTTGTGATTGTCAAGGTTCTCGGGACACCACTGTATATGCCACCAGTGCTGATTCTAGAGGCTTGGATGCTGTTACTCAGGTAAAAACAAAAACATATTTTTTTTGTTTTGACCATACTGTGTCTTGTTCATGGATGATTTGTTCACTATATTGTATGCTGTAATATCCTGGAAGAAAAAAAAGTGGTGGAAGTCCGGGAGTGCCGTCAGAAGTGAAAACTTGAACATGATCGCCTTGGTTGAAGAAAAATTTTTGCATAGAACATTTGGTCCCTAACCTTATCTAAACACCTCATTTTTTGTGAACGCGATTGTGCTCTTTATCACAACCGCGTTTCTCAAAAATGCCCAACGCGCCTAAAGAAGTTTTCACTTCAAAAATAAAAATTGTAATACATACAAATCGCATACGATTTTACATCAATTACCTTTACATTCTTGACTAGACAGATTTTTTCCCCATAATTTTAACTCTATTCCAGGTTCTAGCAGAAGTAACGTTGAGACCACAACTGAATACAGCTGAGATTGAAGCAGCGAGGCAGGCTGTTGCATTTGAACTGGAAACACTGTCCATGAGGCCAGAGCAAGAGACTATACTGATGGACATGATCCATATGGTATGTTTGCACAATGTTACATCAGACTACAATTTAGTGGCACTTTACACATATCCTATATAAATATGCGGCAGCCTACCATTATGGGGCTATCATTATTAAGAAGTGTTAAGTTCACTGTTCCCTTACATAAAAGATGGTGTTATTCGTGTGGTATAGCTTCATTTCTCTTTTTGTCATCGAAAGTATGATGGCCCTGCCATATTTATTTATTAAAATTTTATGGACAAGTAAAAAAAAATACTGTACAAAGTCGGACTTAATGCCTGAGGTATTTTCTACCAGTCAACCTTAGGGTGATGCAGAGAGGAAACATGACAGGTGCTAAGGGATTGATAACACGAAACTAACTATAAAATACAATAATAAATACTTACATATAAACAGAATAAACTTTCTCTCACACTTTTCTCATATCATCATACAGCCCTTTAGGTTTTTTGTTTAGGGTTGATATCATTTTATTAACTGATGTTATGTTATTATTTTCTTCACAGGCGGCCTACAGAGGAAACACTCTTGGACTTCCTAAGATTTGTCCGAATGAAAATGTCAATAATATTGACCGTGATTTAATTCTGAACTACCTGAAAAATCATTATACGCCTGATAGAATGGTTGTTGCAGCTGTTGGGGTAAGATAATCAAATACTACACTTTTGTCAGCAACAATAACTATGAAACAATTGCCTTAAGGTTTCTGCAAATTTTCATGATCTACTCAATTCATAGGTCGAACATGTGCCGTTTGTGGAGTTTGTGCAGAAATATTTCGTGGATATGAAGCCTACTTGGCATGTGGATGATCTTCAAACATTTAAACCGAATGTTGATGCTTCAATTGCACAATACACTGGAGGAATGCAACAGGTAATTTAACAGTACATTGCAAAAACAAAATTTAAAACATTCGAGAGGTGTTGTGGGATACTCGGATGAAACGAAGTTCCTTTCGCTTTTGCACACTTGGCGAATGAGAGCTGTGTGATGAACGAGAGTAACATTTTGACCGTCACGACAGTTCTTAACCGACTTCAAAAAAAGGAGGTGGTTCTCAATTCGACTGTATTTTTTTTATGTTTGTTACCTCAGAACTTCGGCTGGGTGAACCGATTTTGATGATTCTTTTTCATTTGAAAGCTGGTATTTCCCGTGTCGGGTCCCATTTCAATTTGGTCTAGTTCTGATAATGGCATCCATGAGAAAACCATATAAGTCTTAAATTTGCATTAAGTATGTGCGCGACAAATGGAAGAATAACTCAATATCGCGCCAACCGATTTCGATGATTCTTTTTTTATAGTAACTCATGCAATTTTTCTTGGAAAGCACCATTTGGTGAAGTGGAACTGATGATGAAGACCACAAATGGCCACCGGAATTACTCAATAATAAGTATTTCACGGGTTGCGATTCGATTACTTTAATATGGCTGCAATGCAATTTATGCTCGTCACAATGCATATGGAGAAGTGGAGCTGATGGTTAAGTACCAGGAGAACTCCTCAACGAATAATGTCCCTGTATCGGGAAAAGCAATATTTTGTAAAAGGTGATGAGCAGTTGAGATTAGGCTGTTGTAACTTAGGTAAATTACAAACTACCCACTAAAAAGCGAGAAATAAAAATTTCTATACAAAAAAAAAAAAAAAAAAACAACTGACTGAAGTCGGTTGTTTTTTTTTGGATAATTTTTTTATGTTACATAACAAAAGTGTTGTGACACTCGTATCGGTCTAAATGTTAGACTTTGTTTGATCTAGCTCTCATCCGCCGTAGTCTGATAATAAAAACTAAAACCCAACTATGACAAAAACGCCAACTAAAAAGGTATAAACAAGACATCCCAGACAGACAAATTAAAAATCCGGAGTCACACGTCGTGTTAATATAAATCGAACAGATTACGTGTGACACCGGATTTAATTTTTTTTTGTTGGCGCTTTTGTCGTAGTTGGGTTTTAGTTGTGTAACTTTTTTTATTTAAATTATTTTGGAGATTTTTTTTTTTTAATTAGCTAATGAAGCTCTTTCGTTTGATACCCAACATGGCATCAATATATATTTTTAAACTTCATGACTTTCTTCTCTAGAGGGCGCCATATTCCATTTAATATGACGTCACATAGCCTATACAGCGGACGATCAAGACGCTTCCAACGATACCTCATTTTTGTCAAATTATGATAAGAAATTTAGAAGTTATGAGGGAACAGATGAACATACACACTTACCTGTCAAAATCATAACCCTCTTTTTTTGCTTCGCCGTCGTCGGGTAATACAAATAAAAATAAACTACTTCCATGATCAATAATGAATTAATCATATTTCAGGATGATTGTGAAATACCTCTGTATCCAGGATCAGATCTCCCAGAACTGTCTCATGTTGTTATTGGGTTGGAAAGTAAGTATCATCTTTTCACTCAGTAAGTTCAAAGTATCTATTTGGTATCACGGTAAAGTCACATGACAATAAAGTAACAAACTTTTATTCGAATTATTTTATTGTTTAAGAAAATCGCCAGTTCTTCATTCCAACATATTTTCTTGCTATTTCTAGGTTGTTCTCATGGTGACCCCGACTTTGTGCCAACATGTGTGTTGAACATGATGATGGGTGGTGGCGGCTCGTTCTCAGCCGGGGGCCCCGGCAAGGGAATGTACACACGGCTTTACACTAATGTCCTGAACAGGTAACTATTATAATTAGCATGGTGTACTGAGGTGCAGCTTAAAAATCAGCTACCTAGAGTACTCATTATTTATAAAGTTTTATGCTAGGTTAGCGGCCCATTTCTGCCCGTCTTTTCTTGTCTCACAGCCAGGGACTTGCGCAAAGGTTTTACCGCGTAAATAGAAATAAAATATCGTATAGAAGTGACTCAAACTAAGCATTGTCATTCAAACTTAGCATTGAAATTCAATTTATTATTAAACCAGCGAAAAAATAAGGAGGTTCTCAAGTGGACGCATTGTACACAGTCAACGATCAATTAATATATCTGTTTTACTTACCCGGTACCTACAATCTTTTGTGCGTTTCTTGAGCGAGAAAACGTTGATATAGCTAGTCGCTTCCTCGTCGACGGTGGCACAGGAAAAATACGGGTTGGATCATTTTTCACCTACTGAATGTTTACTTCTGAAACGATTCTGTTGAAACTTGGCACTTATATGTAGTTCTGACAAGTGTGACTGACACTGGCATGGCCTCCATCAGGGATTTTAATTTTGATAACATACAAAATTTGTCGCTAATTAGATAAACCGCCAAATATCAGAATTAGTTAGTTCAAAAGTTATAAGGGTTTATAGGTGGCCGATCTGGGGAGCGCTACCCCATTTGAATTTCAAAGTCATGGCACCTAGCGAAGATCTGTTTTCTCCCAAATTTAGTCGCTAATTAGATCAGAATCTGTCGCCAAATATCAGAATCGGTCGGTCACTGGTTCAAAATTTATAAGCGTTTATAGTTGGCCGACCCGGAGAGAATCTCCCCAGCTTAGCCACATTTATATCTCAAAAACAAGGGCACCTAGCGAAGATCTGTTTTCTTCTGAAGAGTGTCTTCAAGGTGGGCGCTAAAAGCGTTGGTTCTGAAAGTGGGCAACGTCGCAACTAGATACGCTGTTTTCATATTACTTTCTCGCACGGCTTTTTAAAGTTTTAGACAATGTTTTACTTGAAATACCACAAAACCACAAATTTGTTTTCTTAAGAGCGTTTATTCTGAAAATGGGCAACGTCGCAAATAGATGTCAAATATTTCGCTGTTTTGATTAATTTGGCAATATTACTGTATGGAAATAAGAAATGTGGGTAACTAGGTCCCTAGAGTATTAATAATAAATTGCAATTATAACACTGAATTGGATGTTGTAACAATTTTAGGTGTAAAAAAGGCATTTGGAAAATTTCCCAATTTTTTTTTTTTTACATCTAAAACTAAATATTGGGTATTACGATATTAATTATTGCATTTCATTGTTAATATTCTAGAGAACTAGTTAGCCACATTTCTTATTTCCATACAGTTATATTGCTAAATTAATTAAAACAGGTAAATATTTGACAGCTATTTACGACGTTGCCAACTTGTAGGATAAACCCTTTGAATCTCGAACGATATTTGTTAAAAAAAAAGTTTTTGTAAAAGATGATGAGTTCCATAACAATATTTAGCGGTCCAAGTTCCGACCGACCTTTTGCGGTCCGGATATGGACCATTGCTTTAGACCATGCTAGGGTATGACTGTCATTGAGGGTCTATGATAGCGGCGGAAGTCTGTCGAAGGAAGTTTTTACCTATAGAAAAATATTTTATTTTTCTATAGGTAAGAACTTCCTTCGACAGACTTCCTAGGACTAGTTACGACTAAAAGGAATACCTTTTAGTCGTAACTAGTCCTAGGCTGCTATTTATATTTATTTACTTACAATAATGTAGGAGTTTAGACTGAAATGTTTTTTTTTTTTACTTTTAGCTTTCGGTTTCTTTTTTCATCTTTTGTTAAAATAGTTTTTTTATGGTGTTATTACACAAGCCTATTATTTTCTCAGATATCACTGGATGTTCAACGCTACAGCGTACAACCACGCGTACGGCGACACAGGCTTATTCTGCATACACGCTGCCGCACCTCCTAATCGCATTTATGATACGACGCTAGTCATCGCTCGGGAATTCGCTAACATGGCCGGCAAAGTTGGAGAAACTGAACTTCGGGTGAGATATTTAATTTTGATTTGCCTTGACCAGTTTGTGATGTATGGTGAAATGTGTTTCATCGTCAAGGCAACTGTAGAGCGGCCACATCGTACTTAACACATCAACGTGAAGCCCTTTTCGACAACTTTGGTGCCTGTCAGTTTCCGATTCGATCCATCAGATTAAGCATAGCCCTATCCAGTTATAAAAATGGCGATCTTTATTTTCAGAGAGCAAAGACCCAGTTGCAGTCAATGTTATTGATGAATTTAGAAGCAAGACCAGTTGTATTTGAAGATGTTGGCCGACAAGTGCTTGCGACTGGCAAGAGGAAGCCACCCTCATTCTTTATCAATGAAATTGGTAAGTAATACGAAAAAAAAAAGGACTTTTTAGGTTGGTCGCACATCTGACGGAAGATGCGTCGGGCATAACTTCGGCCTCGACGTACTAACGCATCATCGGTTGAATGTTTTATTATCTACTTCTCCGTTCTGTCGTTACGCGACGCATCTTCCGCTGGATGTGCGACCATCCTTAAGCCACAGACAAACATAAATCGCATCAGTGAAGAAAAACCGACCAAGTGCGTGTCGGACAATGAAGGGTTCCGTAGTTGGGATGAATTTATCTCAAGAACAAACTTAGTCATTGAGAAACATGTTCTCCCATACATCGATAAATATTCACAGTCAATTCTCCAACTGCAAATGTAAGTTTGTAATCGCAAAAAAATATCTTTTTTTGTGATAAAACTATTAATTATCAATTTTCGGACATTTTCCTTTATTTGTGCTGTGAGACCTTGCTTTCTGCCAAATTTCATGATTCTAGGTCAACGGGAAGTACCCTGTAGGTTTTGATTTATTTGAGAGTATCAAAACATGTCACATAAATGACCGTATTTTTTTATTGCGTTGACTGAGAAGCTACGTAGATAGATATACATATTTAATACCTCCACGCGTTCCTGAGAAAATGGTTCTTGACAGACTGACGGACGGACAACGAAGTGATCCTATAAGGGTTCAGTTTTTCCTTTTGAGGTACGGAACCCTAAAAATTAAGTAGATAGATCTTAAAGATATATTTCCATTATGATTTTTATTATTGCAGAAAAAATAACATCTGAAGATATCATTCGCGTTGCAAAACGAATGTTGAACACAAAGCCATCAGTAGCCGCCCGCGGGAAACTCTCTCACCTTCCGCTCTACGAAGAAATTCAAAGCAACATATCCAACAGTAAAAGTGACACGTCAACCCAAGGAAGAAAAATTAACCTGTTTCGCGCTTAGATAACATAGGACCCCATCTGGAATTATTTACTGTAGTCATAAATTGTTAAAAAATAAAGCTATTCATTTTTTAATTTGAATTTAATTTTGCTATTTATAAAATGAAACACTAGGTAATGATTTACTCTATATTTATAAACTATATACAAAACATTAACAATAATAAAATTCATGGCAAGACATTTGATTTACATAAACACAGCTAGTGTTAAAATTTTAATTTTGTTAGCAAATTAGAAAAAAATATTCAGTCTTAATTTCTTAGTCAGAAAAGCTTGTATTAACAGTTTTTTTTTGTCTGGGGCCCATCTGAGCATTTAAAATCACGCTGTAAAAATTATTGAAAATAATTATTTAAATAATAGTCCTGACCAGTGTAACCTGGCAATTTGCGTTGATGAATATGAATTGAATAATTTTAACGGGTTATTTATTCATTTATTCACCCTAAGACCGTGTTCACCGTTGGTCAGTACGATAATTATACTGTATAATTTTGGGATCACATGGCAGTTTCATTCTGCATCGGTTTTTAACCGTATGAACAGTGGGATGTTGATGTGTGCACCCAACTTTTTACAACCCAACCGAAAAAATATCGTACTGACCAACACCGTATCAATGTGGCGTAAGGCTGTTTGTCCACCGCACCGTGAACGGGGCGTCAACGAGAACGAGACGACGACGCCGAAGTAGCGACAGTAGATTTACTATGTAATATACCACCGTTTCTCGTTGACGTCCCGTTCACGAAAATTGCCCCATCCTTGTGGTTAAGTTTTAGTATTTATAGTACATTTTTCACTAGTATTTAACTGTTCTATAGTTTTGAACACATTTTTAAGAGAGCTCCTAATGCACATTATAATAACAGGTGGATTTCAATACACACACACACACACATGATAATTATTATGTGGCATACTAAAATATAATTCGGATAAAGCACATTCAATGTGTCTGTGACTTGAATGTAAATCAATGAATTGTCATCACAATTCTTTCAACAAACATTTCAACATTTCGGTTTTACTGTGCCATTTTAACAGCAGTTTTCGCTGCCTCATCGACATCCTTGATGATCTCAAGTGGTAGACCAGATTCCCTGAGCAGTTTTTGGGCCATGTCTGAGTTACTGCCTTGCAATCTGATCACAAGAGGATGTTTTGGAGGATTTTCCTTGCATGCGGCGATAATACCCTGTGCAATTGTTGCACAATTGACAATACCTGTAAACAAACAATGTATAAAATGTAATATCTCCATGATTATAATGTCTATCAAAATCTCTTTTTTAATAATGACTTTAAATGACATAATAACATAACTTACCACCAAACACATTGACGAAAATACTTTTTACTTTCGGGTCTGATTCCAATATCTTCAGAGCAACTGATACTTGTTTTGGTCCCACACCACCTCCAAGATCCAAAAAGTTTGCAGCTTTTCCACCGTTCAAGGTGATGATGTCCATGGTGGCCATAGCTAGGCCAGCACCATTGACCATACATCCAATGCTGCCATCCATATCAATGTACACAAGGTTATGTGAAGCTGCTTCTCTCTGAAAAAGAAAGAATTTGTAGCTTATTTAGAAATATTTACGAAAAACTGGTTGTAATCTAATTTGTATGAGATTTAGTTTAGATTCTTTATTTTGAAAGAATAAGCCCACGTTTGCACGGACGTAAAAATATCGCGGCGGGTTTACTGGACTATGAACGCATTGGTTTTTTAATAAAATAATAATAAAAAATCTCTCGGTGTTACGCAGAGCGCTGAGAACTCAACAACGTGCATTATAGCGCGTCGTAAAACACCTATTGGATTTTCAACTCTCGGTGATAAGCAGAGCGTTAAAAATCCAGTGTGCGAAAAATTCCACTGCAATATTTTTACGTCCGTGCTACGTGGGCTTATAACATATTTTTTTTAAAAAGTCCCTGATAAGCTGGAGAAGATGCCAAAAGTATATGTTTGAATTATTTTTCTGACCCATCTTTAACTGGGACAATCATATTAAAAGCATAAGAGTTTTACCTAGACCATCCACCGCAAGGTAAACTAAAGTAACTGCAAATTAAGGTAGTTTAGTTCGCGTAACTGTCACTAACAAGACGCAATAGAATTTTTCTTTTTATCAACTTCTAAAGGCAAATCAACAGTTGAGCAGATATGGTTTCATAGCTCTACGTTATTAGGTGAATTTGAGTGTTTCTTATTCCTTAGTAAAAGCAACTTGCTATTGCAAGCGGTAGCAACATTATCTTTTTATGAAGGTATTATCACAAGTTGAAAACAGCACAAAATACAGAAAAAATAAGTGATAACAGAGGTTACTGAGATAGAGAAGATAAACAAATATCCATTATTTACGTTGCACAATGATAAGTAGAACATCCATGTTAGGTTGTGTATATTTTTATTCTAGTGGTGTAGGTTATTAGAGTTAGGTAACAATCATGCCAAGGACTTCATAAAATTAACATCATTTAACCTCTTATTGCAAAAGCACAAATACCAATAGTCAGACTGTTTATACAATGTTTTATGTATACACCATTCTAGACCATGCACTATAAAAAGAAGTACATCAGTACCCCTCTAACAAAATAGGCATAGTCTTTATGAGCTCAAAAATGGGCTAGCAATGAACTTCAATCATTTAATCAAATCATCATTACTTACTTCTTTGGGGTCACTCTCAGATAAATCATCCAGGGCAAAGATCTCCTGTTGTCTGAAGTTAGCATTGTCATCAAAGTTGATCTTGGCATCTACAGAGATCACTCGCCCATCATCAGTCTCAACAAGAGGATTAATCTCTAGCTGTGTAGCATCTACCTGGAAACAGAAATAGCTTATTTTTTTAGATACCTCTCCTCTTTGCCCAGCAGTTTGATAGTGCTACTGGCAAGTTTGCTTTTAGAATAACTTATTAGATACCTTTACAAATAGTTGCCAAAGCCTTTTAAGTTCTTCAGCACATTTCGCCTTTAATGGTCCTTTAAATTCCAAAAATTCTGCAATTTCGTTGGCTAACTCGTCTGTGATACCATCAAATATATCAACGGGCACAGATTTCAACAAGTGCGGAGTCTTTTCCGCGACTGTCTCTATGTCCATGCCTCCAGCAGGAGAAGCCACTATTGCAGCCCCATTGTAAGACCTCTCCATCACAATACTGAAGTATGTCTCCCGTTTAATATTGACACTTTCTGCCACCATTACCTTCTCCACTAATATTCCATCTTTGGGAGTTTGTTTTGTAATTAACTTGTGCCCAATCATACTTTTTGTTAATTTCATAACTTCATCAAGATTTTTGGTAAGGTGGACACCTCCTTTGAAACCATTGTCAAAGTGGCCCTTACCGCGACCACCAGCAAGGATCTGCGCTTTTACAACATACTCATCAGCCTTAAAACCCGCTAGAGCTTTGGTGTCCAGTTTAGAATCGAGAATTCGGAAGTCTTGTACTGAAACTTCATATTTCCTTAGCAAATCCTTACTATGATACTCCTGCAGATTTAAGTTTCTTGTTGCCGTTACTTGTGGGCAATATCTAGGCACTAGTCTCGTTAATAGTTTTAGATTTTTTGTTTTCAACGCAGCCATAGCGAACTTTGTCCAGTTACGGAAATCTTAACCTAAAGATAGATAGCACTCGTTTACGTTTATTTTGAATACCTGATGACTTTGTGGAAGATGTGATGTGCACTGCGTTTATTCATGCAATACTTGAATTGAATAAAAATTTTAACAGGTGGATCCGCTATTAAATAATTATTATTGCCTTTTTGCGGTGAAATCTAAGCAACAGCACAGATTATAGTACCAGCGCGTCCGCGATCACTGGCAAATCTGGCAATCACCGAAATCGAATAAAGATGACAGCAAAAGTCACTGTTATGTCAACCCACTGTCATGCTGAGGCCGAGGCCACAGCATTATACAAGCATGGTGTCGATGGCCGACAATAGGTGTGTAGTGAACCAACTAATTATATATGGTTCCCACTGTTAGATATAATCTGACAACACTAGTTGGTCTAGGGCAGTTAGTTTATGGTTCAAGGAAAACCAAAGGATTTTGAATCTGAATGTGAGGGGCAATGAGGTTAAAACTGAAAGCTCGTTATAGATGGCAACACAGTAGCCCGTCTTCAAACTGCCATTGTTGTGCTTATGTTTACTTTTGTGTCGATCACAAATTATACGAAGTTTAGATAAATATATATACGACGTGCAGCACCATTAAAATACGAGCTAACGACAGTAGAAGCGTCTGCAACTGATAAAAAAGGAACTTTAGTGGAAATGTAAATAAATTATTAACGTTTTATATAGGTTATTTTGTATTTGTTGACTTTAGAAAAACAACACTAAAAATTAGGATCTATGGTCAGTTTTTAACAATATTGTTAAATGTTGCTGCTAATGGAAAACTGACAGAAAATAGAGATTTCAACATGTTTTGTTGTGAATGGTTCACCACTGCAAACGCACAGTAACGCAACTTATGACAATTTGATTGACAAATCTAAAAGTAAAGTCCACGCCGCCACTCAAGTCCGATAGACGCGGCGCTAGTGTCTATGCATTAAATTGCATTAAAAAAAATGTAGTACCACAATTTTCCGCCGGACTTTAGTGGTAGCGCGGACTCTAAACACATTCATCAATGTTTGACAGGAACTAGAGATTTCAACATGTTTTGTTGTGAATGTTACGCCGGTGCAAATTTACAGTTATGTTAAATCTAAATGTATACATCATACATTTATCGAGCCAATTCGATTGAAAGCCAAATGATTTTCAATCGAATTTTATGGTGTGGATTTAGCATAAATCATGCATATTTGGAATGCTACCAGATTTTTTAAATATTGTAACACCAAAGTCGTAATGCCAACCTTCAAACCTGAGTTAACTTCCTTTTTCTCGTGTTCTTTTGACAACGCGAGGTTAGAATCGTTATTTAGCTTGAAAAAGTATGTATTTATTAAAATAAAGTAAACTTTTATTTAATTTGGTGATTTATGATTAATTCTAATTAGTTCATGTTAATTTTTTAGGCAATCATAATGGCTGAGGAGAACTGGACTGATGAAAATGTCGAAGGCGGCAGCATGGCTGTTGACAACGCGCCGCTGCCGCTTGCCGCTGACATTCCCGAAATTAAGCTGTTCGGAAGATGGAGTTGCTATGATGTCCAGGTATCTGACATGTCCCTGCAGGATTACATCTCCGTCAAAGAGAAGTACGCGAAATACTTGCCCCACTCTGCTGGCAGGTACGCACACAAAAGATTCCGTAAGGCTCAGTGCCCCATCGTTGAGCGTCTGACCAATTCCCTTATGATGCACGGCCGCAACAATGGCAAGAAACTCATGGCCGTCCGAATTGTGAAGCACGCCTTTGAAATAATTCACCTTCTAACTGGCGAGAACCCTCTGCAAGTGCTTGTGACAGCTATCATCAACTCAGGTCCACGAGAAGACTCTACTAGGATTGGTCGTGCTGGTACCGTGCGTCGTCAAGCTGTGGACGTTTCTCCCCTGCGCCGTGTGAATCAGGCCATCTGGTTATTGTGCACAGGTGCACGTGAGGCTGCATTCAGAAACATTAAGACAATCGCCGAGTGTGTTGCTGATGAGCTCATTAACGCAGCGAAGGGTTCATCAAACTCTTATGCCATCAAGAAGAAGGATGAGTTGGAGCGTGTTGCTAAATCCAACCGTTAAAACTTATATTTTAAGATATGTCTCAATAAAAAAAAAGTCAGAAAGGTTTGTTTTATTTGTTGTTAGCCCATTTCTTTAGTATCTTGTAGTAATTTCATAAATCAATATCTTCTAATATGCTGTGATCACAATATTTTTTCAAACAGTAGTTGTTGATCTTACAAAAGCTTTCTTCACCAATCAACTCATAATGTACCTACTATGCTGAACTAACTGCTAGACATAGGCCATCATGGGAGTATTTTTTTGTTTATGCAGTACTGGATGCATATAAATGGACTATACTCAGTAGTCACTGGTCAAGTCATGTAATTAAGTTAAAAAATATATATCAATACATGAAGAGCAGATCATTCAGTTGTAGCCAGTTTTGGACAAAAGTTGTTTCAGAAATAGGTGGTGTATTCTGTTTGGAGTTAGTTTTAAAATTGATGAATAGGTAAGCCCTATTTACAATTGTTATTAAGTATTATTTTGTTTACAATGTGGAATTATTGTGGAGTGTGGACATCCAAAACCACGTGTACAAGTTTATGGCATAAAAAAAACTTTCATAATAATCACTCACGTATAGAGCACTAGTGCAGTGCAGTGATACTTTAAAATCGATAAGATTGAATTCATTGACAATTTGAGATATCCAAAGATCAACTCTAATTTCCACTCTAGTACTCTCAAAAACTTACAACGATAAATATTAATTATACAGACTTAGTAAGACAAAGCTTGCAAAAAAATATTGGTGGCACTCCGGGAGTGCCGACAGAAGTGAAAACTTGAACAAGATCGCCTTAGTAGAAGGAAAATACTTGCATGGAACATTGATCCGTAACCTAATAAAAATAAAGAGCACAATCGCGTTTACAAAAATGAGGTGTCGCGAAATCAAAATTGCCCAACGCTCCTAAAGAAGTTTTCACTTTAAAAATATGTTCGATTAATACTGATATGTATGACTGTTTTTTGCGATTGATGCTAAGTGGGATTTATGGTGTTACGCGAACGGATATAATAAGAAATCAATACATAGAGGAAGTCTGAATGTGGCAGCGGTAACTGAAAATGTGGACGGCTATAAGAGTAGAAGAAAATCAAAGAAACGATTATGAACTCTGTGAAAGATGATATGGCTAGAAGGACCCCCTTCTAGCCATATCATCTTTCACAGAGTTCATCCAGGTTACAGAGTCCGAATAGAGAAGCATGGAAGAATTACCGACGCCAACATTGACATTGGCGTTGGATTGGCAACAATCGTCAACAGTTGGTTTGACCCGCCGCTATAGATGTTTCACATCAAAAAGACATGTTGCGTCGGCCCAAATTAATTGGCAGGAGAATGATGATTCATGAGATTAATAAAATGAACAAATTCTCTTAAAAAAGACTACCAAATGGAAAAATCAATCACTAATATTGTGACTATCGCTATTGTGTATACAATCGTCTGTGTTAATCAATCAACTCTGCACGACAGTAGTATCGATTTCTCTCACAAAAATAACCTACTCGCAACACTAGAAGACAACTCGACGACTGGTCAAGTTGTCATTCTGTCAAGCGAACTGTCATTCATTGTGAAGTATTTTATGAAGAAACAGGCGAAATGTCGAAAAACTAAAGTGAAAACACAACATATTCTCATATTTACTACATTGCAAGCAGTGGAAATTCAATAAAACTATATTACAAACTCATTCGTAGCTAATTGGCTACAATGATTCACAGTTTGTTTATAATAAACCCATCTGGGTAGGTATTTAGCTTGTAGCAGAGCAGTGGCTCTAAACATCAAGCTAAATCTATGTTGAACTAGTTTACTACCTATACTGATCCTAGAAATCCTTATATGTTTATTAAGAGTAACTCATTTCGTGCATCTGTTATCATAAAATTAACTCAGGAATTTAAATTTTATTTGGTAACTTGTATCAGTTAATCCAGAGAGGATAATATGCTCTAGAGCTAAACGGATAACTCCAGTGTCAATTTAAATATAAAATTAAATCTTTTGTAGGTATAGTGATTATAAATGTAACAAGTAACACATTTTGAAGTTAAGTTCTTAGGCCAAAGCCCTAGAGCCATCATGTCTATGTATCTACTATAACAGCTATTTAAATTACAGGGATGTATTTCTCGAAAAGCATTGGCGGAGTGTGGTTCCAAGATCAGTATGTGATTACTATTTGGAAGCACAGCGGGCATCTCCCAATGTAAGTATAATAATAGTTCCAATGTAGGGACTAGTCTCATACAGTTTCAGATAGTTGGGTACCTTTCCTTGTTAGTTAGGCTGTTATGCATAAAGTCAGTTTTTTGTTCTTTTTTACTTAAGTCAAAGCTGTTTTGTCTATAATTTTATTTTGTTTTTCATTTTAATTATGTAATAACTTAATTTTATAAAATTTACAAAGGTTGCTTTGTTCTGTGTGAATATTGTGTACGCCTGTAATTGGAATAAACTCAAGAGCATACCTGTTAACTTTTATATTTAATGTACAATGTAAATGCTGTTTGTGTACCTATTTTCTATAAATAAATAAATATAGAGAAGCTACAAGTATTGATCACCACTCTTGCTTGAAATGTGTTGATAATTTCAGATCTATAGAAGTCACTATGTTTCAAATAAAAACTCAGACTGTCATTTGCCAGACTTGAGAGTAGACCCCTGGCCAACAAGATAATATAATATGTAATGATCAAACACAATGTGAATTGAATAAATAATAATATACTGCCTCATTTGTCTAGTGGTTGCAAGCGCTACTGCTGAGCATGAGGTCCCGGGTTTGATTCCCAGGTCGGGCAAAGTGTTATTGGGTTTTTCTATCTGAAATTTCTCAGTAGCAGCCTGGAGTCTGGATTTGTGCCCGGTTGATGGCAATAGGCTCGCCCCCTATTACATGGGACTTAAAATATAACTGGCGAAATTTGGGTGAACCTGCTATAGGGACACCTCTGCCCAACCCTTCGGGCAAACAAGGCGTGATGTTATGTTTATGTTAAATAATAATATTTTAAAGAGTTAAAATTTGTTTGTTTGGTTGTTTATTTGTAAGTTTGTATGTAGGGGGTAATCTCCGGAACTACCAGTCAGATTTGAATAAATATTTTTGCATTGGATAGCCCAATTATTGAGGAAAGTTATGCTTGTGAATAAATTAAATTGAATTTTATAGTATGTCTTCTATATTGGGAGTCCACTTTGAATGTCAAACAATGAATATTCTGTTTATAGGATGTTCCTCCAGTGTTGGCAGCCCCCCACCACTACTTAATATCAATCCAGAGAGGTGGTGTGGCTCTGGTGGCCGTGTGCATGCAAGAAGTTGCTCCACTGTTTGTGATTGAGTTCCTGCACCGAGTTGTTGATACATTCCAAGTAAGTAAGCTTTAATATAGCCTCTTTGACTGGCAACATATAATATCAATAAATTGGGATATGGGCAAGAGAATGGTTACTGGCAATACTTAAATGTAATTCTAATGCACTCTACCCCGGGCAGTCAGCTCTGCTACAATGCTGCTGATTGGCTAATATTCCAATTGGGGCATGAGTTATTGCTTGGTGGAACAGTATTTAGGTATCAGTACTTCATGCCATTATGTGAAAGGAATTTGATTCTAAGAAATGAAGATAAGAGACAATAAACACCACTGTGACAATTGGTCATGGTGTCATCAGTGTATTCAATATATAGCTTTGGAATTAATGCTCAGTTGTTCAAATAATTATGATATTAACTTTTTTAAATGACTATGCATTTATTATGATTTAACTTTCTTTTCAGGACTACTTTTCAGACTGTACTGAGACAATAATTAAGGAAAACTATGTAGTTGTATATGAGGTATGAATCTGTTCTTAAGCCTATAAAATACATTACTTTAATTATTTCATTTTCTTATTAAATATTAATTTTGTTTTACAGTTGTTAGATGAGATGCTTGACAATGGTTTCCCTCTGGCTACTGAGAGCAATATTCTAAAGGAATTGATAAAACCGCCAAATATTTTAAGGACTATTGCTAATACTGTTACTGGGAAATCTAAGTAAGTAACTATTAACTAACAACTCTCTAATTGCTGAATGATAGCTATTGGATCATAAAACGGCTGTTTTTAGCTATGGTATGGCATGATTCGTGGCACGTATTGTAAGCAGGCTCCCCACACGGTGGGCCAATGACCTGGTGAAAGTCACGAGAATCTGCTGAAATGGTAATGATGATCAGTTGCCTAAGGGATGCTACGCCATGTTTGGGTTGGCTTGAATCTGGCCTGAACAAAAATGTAGCTCATCTATATAATACAAAATCACATAGGACATCTCTTAGTGTTATTTTTGCTGTTACTGAGAGAAACATAACCCAGAGCCTTAGCCCTAATGTATTTCCCAATAACCAACATTATATTTGCAGTGTTTCATCAATACTGCCATCTGGGCAGCTGTCGAACGTGCCGTGGCGTCGCTCGGGAGTGAAGTACGCGAACAATGAGGCTTACTTCGACGTTGTAGAGGAAGTCGACGCCATCATTGATAAGAGTGGTGCTACCGTGTCTGCAGAAATACAGGGTTATGTAAGTAGTCTAAAATAAACCACTGGTGCTATCTCTTATTAATAGACAAAGCGAGAAAGAGACATGATGCGGTTTGGAGCTGTCAAACTCTTTTATATTTGGCATAGCACGTTTATACAGGGTGTAAAAGACCTATCACTGCTAAACCACTGAAAGAATTAGAAACAATCTTGAAATATAATGTTTCTACTTCAAATGTATGTATGTGTGTGTGTGCGTTAGTCTTCTATGTATCTTGTTGGTAGTTCTTAAATAAATAAATATAAACTAAAACAAATGTGCAGCATATTGTTCAAGCAAGTTGCATGTGAGAAGTGAGCACTTTTCGCATGGTATTTTTCTATAAGTCTGTTTTTGTGATGGTTTCAGATTGATTGCTGTATAAAGTTAAGTGGAATGCCAGATCTGACCCTTACTTTTGTAAATCCACGTCTATTCGACGATGTATCATTCCATCCTTGTGTGAGATTCAAAAGATGGGAGGTAAGTAACTTACTGAAACATTGATACAACAAAATATGAATTTATCCATGCTTAAACTTGCTTTAGCAGGTTGTTTGGAAATAAAAATAAGAGTTGACAGTAAAGAATATATAACTAATAAATTAAAGAATAATTATCATTCAAACCGTCGCTTCCATTTTTTCAATTACGATTCATACTGGCTTTTCGCTGCAAATTGCATAAAATGTAAGAAAATTTGTATTTCGAGGCGCTACCGTAGTTTTTTTTTTTTTGGTAAGGCATCTCGTAGTTGACCTCTGAGATCATAACTACTTAACCGGGCTTTCCTGTGGGTGCCTTAAGCTACTACACTTAAAACCTCCAGCCAGGGGTTATTCAACTATTCTAATTAAAACTAGGTGAACGCTCGCTAAGGGCACCCTCTTTGGGGTACGAACCTTGGCTTAGGGCGTCAGCCGGAGGGAGGACATCAAGAATGAGACGGACTGGCGCTACCCTAGCGCAACGCTAGCTAACGCTACCCACTTTCGCCTAAAAAAAAAAACTCTAAAGAATCCTTCAAGTAGGTAGTTTAGGAGAACTAAGTGAATACGCAAAGAAACAACTTCCTTTCATACTATTTACAGATTGCTTTCTGCAAAAAAAAAAAAAAAAAAACTAATGAACCTCTTCATCTTTTCCAGTCTGAAAGAATACTGTCATTCATCCCGCCGGACGGTAACTTCCGCCTTATGTCGTACCACATTGGATCGCAGAGCGTCGTGGCGATCCCGATGTATGTGCGACACAGCCTCACGCTCCGGTCTAATGGCGACCAGGGACGGTTAGACCTCACGGTTGGGCCCAAGCAAACTATGGGGCGAACTTTAGAAAGTAAGGATGGATTTTTCGTAAGAGCCTGTATATTTTAGTTTTAATTATTCTGAAGAAATGTTCAAAGGTCGACCAAGTTTGATCCCGATATGGTACAAATATTTGTATTGCCTGTAAATATTTGTAATACCCAAAGTACATTAAAATATACTTTAAAATAAGTACTTACCTAAAGTTTTATACCTAAATTAAAATCATAATGGTTTGGCTGTGCCATACTAGGGTAAGTAGGTAGGGTATGACCATACAATTTTATCACATTGTCATCACTACTATGCACATACCTTATGACACACTATGTGCTAGATTTCACCTCTAGTATTAAACTATGTTAATTTTTCTTTCCAGATGTAGCATTAGAGATCTGTATGCCTAAGTGTGTGTTGAACTGCTCTCTCACCGCAAATCAAGGCAAATACTCCTACGATCCTGTCAGTAAGGTGCTGTTATGGGATATAGGACGCATCGAGTTACCAAAACTGCCTAATATAAGAGGAACTGTGAGTAATATTGTAGTGTTTTTAGGATAATGTACTAGAAAAAAATCTCACTACATGATGTCATTTGAGCTCTAGAGCCCAATTTATTGTACTATGTAATGACACGTTTAGATTTTTGCCTGTGACCATATTAGTTCTCTCGCAAAAGCATTTGTGGCCTTGAGCCCCAAATGCTGCTTGGTGTTTTTCAACTATTTCATCCATTCATATTCGCCTAAATAACGTTAAGTTTTGACGTTTTTTTATGACAATGTCTGAAGCATGCGCATATTGTAGTAGTTGCACATTATACCAAAAAATATATTTCTCAGGTGTCAGTAGCAACAGGGGCCGACACATCAGGGGCGAACCCAAGCATCAACGTGCACTTCACGATACCTCAATTAGCCGTCAGTGGACTCAGAGTCAGCCGCCTCGATATGTACGGAGCCAAATACAAGCCCTTCAAAGGCGTCAAATACGTCACTAAAGCGGGCAAGTTCCATGTGCGCATGTGATCGGAGGCCGACCAGCCCGAACCGTGGATGTGCTTGGGATTGTCTATGACTGGAAGTCGTGTACAGTGATGCGAGTGTTACTGAGTAACGGTCTATAAAGGGCCATTTTTTATATTGTGTACTGTTTGGATTATTTAATTTTAATGACGAGAAAGATCACAGATATAACCATATCTGTGGTTTTTTTCGTTATTCAAATGAAAGAAATTGACTTGAGGTTTGTTTTTGTGTAATTTCGTGAGCGCAAGCGTGGTTTCTTTTGTGCGTTCGCTGCCCGTCCAGTGTAGTAAGTACATTCGGCGCTCGCTCACGCAGACAGAAATCTCACGTCTTATTGTGCAAAATGGGTTCTAGAATGGAAGGTTGAAGTAGCAGAAGGCTAAATATATTATCGCCAGACAGTACCTAATTATTACAATATCGTTTACTGTCAGTGTAATTGAACTCATGAAAATATTATATCAGCGTATCAATGTCAAATAAGTTAGTTAAGTATATAAGTTGTAAATAATATATTCTATTCAACGTTATACATACTTGTATTAAAACATTATTATGCAGTATATTCATGACTTTTATTAAACAAAATAAATTAACATAATTGTTTTTAGAGGCTAAGTTAATAATAAAATGATATTTCTTATCAAGAAAATTACATATAATACAATAAAATAGGGTGTTTGACATTTCCTAATGTTAATAATTACAGAATGGCCGAGCCACACATACGTGAGTCCATCAATGCCTGGTTGCGGCTAAGGCTTCTATAGAACTTTTCTCAAATGCGCGGAAATTCAAATTAAGTAAATTAAATAAACATTCCGGAAACTATGACGAACAACGATAATTTTTCACGCGACAATATGGTCATTTGTTTCTTCTTTACTATAGATAGCTCTATTTGCAAGCCAAATCGAAATTTAAATAAAATCTTTGATAAGTTACTCGCCCAATCAATAAAACACAACATGTGAGTGGACGTCGTCCACCCCCACATGTATGAAAAACTGGCGAGTTAAACTAACTTAGTTTAGCTGGGGGTGGACGGCTCGCTAAGGCGACGATAACCGACTTAATGATTTTATACTGAAGATGATGTCTAAACGAGTAGTGTTAATGATTTGGAAAAAAATATATGTTAAATTAGAGCATTTTATTAATACTTTATTGTAGCCATATTTTGGATTATGTTTATATTACATAGTGAAATTAATTTGTAAAGTTAGGTCTAACGCGGATAAAAAATAGAATCGCGCAAAATCTATCAAGCGTATTTTTCTGAAACCTTCACCCTTTTAAAGATAATTTAATTATTGATCTTTTAGTATACGAGTTTTATTAAAATACCTAGCGCTCCTTGATGGGCGAGTCCTATTACTGGCTGGACGTATATTGCGTTGCATGAGCTCAGTACAGAACACGCAAGCTAAAGCTAACCACTCAAGGTCACTATCATATATCTGCGTCTTAATACGTTCAGTGCCGGGAGCCCTCGCGGAGGGCTCACTTTAAATGTGGGTTTTTCCTAGCAATTTCGGCATTATAAACTGTGAAAATAAAATCAGTTGTATATTTTAACAAGACACAAGGGGTCCGCTAGACCCGATGCCTGCCGGGGTTGCGGGTTTGTCCGAAAGGGTTACCGTAGTCCCTGGCAACATACAGGCAACTGAAGGAATATGGGTGGGTTTTAGTGAGTAAGAGTCTGACACGCCCTCCCGCTCCGCCCACAGCGAGTTATTTGATAATTTCTCAAGCAAAAAAAAGTCTGCTATGGGGGTGCCCTTAGCGAGCGTTCACTAGTTTTAATTAGCATAGTTGAATAACCCCTGGCTGGAAGTTTTAAGTGTAGTAGCTTAAGGTACCCACAGGAAAACCCGGTTAATTAGTCATGATCTCGGAGGTCAACTACGAGATGCCCTACCTAAATAAAACAGATAATATAATACTAGTGTAGTAGGTAATGGACGCTAAGCTGCTTTCAAACAAATCGATTGAGGAGTTTTTATTCTTGACAATTTGGTATATAAATACTTTGACTGAGCGGATCATGTAAGAATTGCTACGGTAAACTGTGCGAGCGTAAGGACCATGAAGAAGATTTCTCAAACAAGAATGTCGAGGTGGAACATTCAGAGACAGCTTAGAAAGAAGTTTAGGACATTCAATCCTTAATTGTGCTATTTTCACTAGGAACCGTATAAGTCAGATATATTTCTCCGAGTTACAAGTGGAAGTAAGTAGAATCGAGAGCACCGTTCATTGTAACTCAGATAAGGGATTTTAAATTTGTAGCCTAGGTAGGTATCTCGTCAATTTCCTTTGTATTCGTTCCAATCTGTTCGAAAGCCCTGCATAATTCGGAATCCAAATTTGACTCCCATAATCGAGATGACTGCGGACGTAACCACAATAAAAAAAATCATCGTTTTCACTTTATTGAACGAACTGTCATTAAGTACGAGTAATGAATCCCAGGGCTTTGGATGCTTTTTTGGCGATATTGCTTACTGTCAAGCAGAATACCAAGATCTCCGATTTATTTTATCGAAATTATCGTGGACGAAAAAAACTCCATAAAAGCATGTTTGCTAATATTTTTTTTCTACAACGTAATATTGATAATAGTTGCTTCAAAAGAAAGTCGCGGGGGTTAACTTCTCGCGGTATACATTTCAACATACTCCTTTGTGCATACCCTACATGTTAAATGAAAAAAAATTGCTGTTTTAAATTAATGCAAAGTTAGCCAAATTAATCAAAATTTCACTGACTGTATGACAGATAAAAAAAATCTGCATGGATTGAATTTGTTTGGGTTGTGCAAAATTTCTTAGCAAATTTAAAGTCTCCCAGACTACATTCAACACATTGAGCAGCTCATGTAGTTCTTTCAAAGACTAGGATGTAACATGAACATCAAGATGCACTTCCTTTTCAGCCATTTAGACCGCTTCCCAGAAAATTTTGGCGATTTAAGTGAATAACAAGGAGAACGTTTTCATCAGGACATTCGCACGATGGAAGAGCGATATCAGGGACGATGGAATGCAAATATGATGGCTGGTTACTGCTGGAGCATTCAAAACAAGGCTGAAGTTTCGATTTATGCAAGAAAATCTTATAAAAGAAAGTTTTTTTCATGTTAGGTTAGAAAAACAATTTTTTTCATTTTATAATTTGACTATTTTTCGCTAAAAATGTAATATGTTAATATTTAAAAAAAACTAGACCTGCTAGAAAAAAATTGACAACAGATTTGGAATCAGCGTGGCAGAATCATACAAAATCAGGTATGAAACTTCATAAAACAAAACTACTGTTTACCAGTGTAATTTATTCTGTAGCTATACCTCTTTGGTTGTCATATGTTGAAGAAAAAGTTCGTTCCATTTTTTAATAACACGACTATTAAATGAGTTTTCATAGTATTTTATTCGGCCGCCAAGTACGCAGATATGGATTTTCATGCAAAGATCCGGTCGGGCGCTCGCATGTATTCGACCAGTACCGCAATTTCGATTTATCTCGAAGAAAGTCAAAATAATGGTCGAATTTCCAAGCATGTTTGAGAAAAATAAATAAATAATCAATTTTATTTATTAGAAATAAAAGAGATAAAAAATAATCGTTCAATCTTTTCAACTCGATACATACAGAAAAAAAGAACAAATAGTTTATGACAAACTGTTAGTTCGTGGAATCCTGATACCGGCGAGGTTCTTGCGCATAGCCGCAAGTTCGGTCTCGAGCTTGTTCGCGTTCATTTGCGAACTGTCTTTGTCTCTAAAGTATCGCTGCACTAGCACGGACATTAGCGCCGGGTACTCTCTCCGTACAGTTTCTTCCACATCACGCTCCTAATGCAGAAATAATTAGCGATAAATGTTCCGTTTTGTTCACACATTAATAAATACTTGTAGTGCAGGAGATACGAACGGAAGTGATTGTAATTGCTTACCATTCACTTCAAATGATTACCTATTGTGCTTTTTTATATGCTGTCTGTATGCAAATTTGCATCTATGTACCTAATCAGTGTTGTACAGTTAATTGATAGTACCTGGACGACCGAGCTCTGCTCTGGTGAAAATAGAGCTAATAAAATGCTCATTTAATAGTATAGGATAGTTCATACTAATCCCATGTATACAGGGTGGCAGGGACATCGACGCGAAAACTGTTACAATGGATTCAGTACGTGATACTGAACCTCCCTGCGTTGAAAATTTTCGTCGATTATTTTTTTACAATCAGCTGTTCCATACATTTTGACCGCGTAGGTATTGCACTTTTCTATGAAACAGCAGATCTTTTTTAATAACAGACGAAAAATTTCGACGCAGGGCAGTTCAAAATCATGTACTGAATCCATGGTAACAGTTTTTGCGTCGATGTCCCTGCAACCCTGTAGATAGTAGGTACATACTAATTCCATGCTGCCATGATAGTAGATACTTACTAATTCCGTACTGTCATGTCGTTAGTCATTATCTTGTTCTAAACTTTGGGCGACCGAGCTCTGCTCGGGTGAAAATACGAAGAAAACAAATTTTCCCAGATAAGTGACCTAACTAGATCGATTTTTCACACCCGTAAACCCCTATATTACAATTTTAATCGAAATCGTTAGAGCCGTTTTCGAGAACGTGATTACAATTTATAAATATATTATATAATTATATAACCCCCCCTGCCACAGGCCTGCCCTGCTACAGGGACACCTCTGCCCAACCCTTCGGGGAAACAAGGCGTGATGTTATGTTATAATTATATAAAACGAGCAATATTTCTATATATACAAATTTTGTTCGATTAATAATATAGGATTTCCCTATGGGTTAAGCAGGTGGAAAGCTGTCTGCATTGAGTAGGTACCCCAGATATGAACCATGAACTATTTACCTAGGTACCACTATTAGGTAGGTACTTAATTGAACCCAGAACCTCACACTCGTAGCCACACTTACGATCATAACACCAATGAGAGAAAAAAGTGAATTATGCTTAAATTATTCAGAAACGGGGCACTAGAAATTAATGCCCCATTGTCTGTTTGATGAATTAAAGAAAAATCTTTCATCGATTCATTGATACGGGTATTAATTGCTAGTTGCGTTACGTTCTATGGGAAGCATGGTCGAAGTGTAACTTTGCACAGACATACCTACAGCTCATCTAGCTTAAAGATCTTTCCCTGCAATTGACTTTTATTGAGGTACGAATTGCGGAAACAAAAATTATACCTTTAGTGCCTTTTCACACGCTTCGGCTGTGGGTAGTCGACGCCGGATAGTAGTGGTGAAGTTAATCGGTAAGTTAGCTAAGTGTAAATGCTTTCACACTTTATCCGGCTTACCCATACCGACACTTCCGTCACTGCTCTGGCGGCGACTACGAGCTAGAACGTATGAAAATGCAATACCTAAGTGTAGGTCGACGTCCCTATAGATACGTACAATGTAACAACAGTATTGAGGAGACCACCGTGCGTACATCCCCGGTAGGCGATGGAATTTACCACGGAACCATTCCATGACGTTACCCATTCCTGAAGCTGTGGGGATCAAGTTGAACGGCGACGGTAGCGTTGTCTGCAGCATATAGTCTATGTATACCTGAAAAAAAAGACATATTCAAATTTCTTTTATTAGAGTCATTTAGTAAGGCCGCACCGAACGTGGTGATGAGACTTGGCTGCGAAGGAATTGTGGCCCCGGGACTCATGGTAGCAATAAGAACCGTGGGGGTTTAGTCGGTAGGACGATTTCCGAATTACTTAATGATTTAATTGTCTAAGTCACTGAGTATTATTTATATAATATTCCACCACTAAAATTATGATGATAGGTACCTACGCATTTAGTTTTAAAATTATAATTGTTATATGGACGTAGTAATACAATTTTGTTCCCTATTTAATATATGTTTACTACTGAATAAAGCAGCGGTTTTCAAAGCTCTTTAACGTGATATTATGTTCTTAATTGTCTTCAGTTAGGGAATCGAAAAGAACTTTGGTAGAGGTTTCCATCAAAGAGGCGCTACGAAATATGCTGCTTTTCTTTTAAGCTTTTGTCTCATTAAACTTCTCTGGACGGGGATTAACTCGTTTGTAGTCTTGCTCTCGTTTTAACGAGAAGTCTTCATTTTGCTTTAGACCAAAGTTTTAGCAAAATGAAGACCATTTTGCTTTTTCAAAAAAATTGGTCTATAAAGAATGCTGTCGAACAGGAAAGGTTTTCGGTGATGGTACCTAATTTTCAGGACTGTGGCTGTAAAACATTTTGCACAGCTGCTGCCCTGCCTAACTGTCTACCACCAAAAAAAGATCTGATTTTCATTTAGGTACGTTGCTGTATGTATCGGCAATCACCTACCTACTTACACTTTTCCAAATAAACTACCTATTTGGAAAAGTTTTACATACGTTGACTGTTATAATATAATGAAGCCAAATGTGGCAACTCTCGAGAAATGTCCATTAGATAGATACCTATTCAGAAATCCTTTAATTGGATTGCAGTTTTTTAAACTTCATTAGGTTTACTAGGGGTTCTTGAGTAGTTAAAGAGGTGGAATTTATTCTTTACTCTCGCCTGTACCGTCGACTAATGGGTGTTTAAGGGCCTAAGTAGTTATAAAAATATTATAAAGGATGCTTCTCGTATTCCTAATTGTTAGCACTTGTTATCTGCAAATTAAAGATTGTTGAAACTTTTACCTTTTTTTAGGGACATCGATTACATTGATTGCAACTACAATTTCCTTATTGGCATACCTACAATACCCATACTCGAAAACCTGTACCTGACCTGAACTTGGAGAATTGAGTAACTATAAAGTTTTATTGCTTACTTGAGACCACCCACGAGTTCGTTAACCTGGACATTTTATGAGTACCTACTAGGTACTTAGTTCATGGGCACTTGTAGTGTAGCAGCTCGGCATTTTTTTTTGAGAATTGCTTTGCAATTTTGACAGGGTGATAGGCAAAGGCTTAGGGCCCAACGTAGGTGGAACACTTAAAAGAAAGGTTAGGAGGAAGGCTGAATGGTTGACGATCTTTGTTTGACCTTACACAGTCATATTAAGTACTAGCTGTTCGGCGTAGCCCGAGTGTATTTCAGACTTTTCCGGTGGATTATCCAAACATTTCTTTCATGCAAAGCTATACAAATAAGAATAGGAACAACAAAAAATATCTGCCAAATTGGTCGAGCCATTCTCTAGTGATAATCTTTCATACATGCGATTTTTCATCACATCTATTCAAAAAGAGCTAGTTTATTCTTCGTAAACAGGAACTAAAATTGCTTTTTAATCCCTAGGGATTAAAAGTGATTTGAATTTGGAATATGCATAGTGTTAGTAAAAGTTCCAATCACCAAAGAGATTAAACATGAACATTCTATGAACAAGTAACAGGCTGGCAAAAGAGAGAGAGAGAGAGAGAGAAAGTGTGAATTTGGTCAAAATGAAAATCCAAGATGGTGGCTGCGAAAAATTTCAAATATTTCGTCAAGGGTGTCGTTTTCATAGTTTTCGACGGTGCTAAAGCCGATAGTGAGGTCAAAATGTAAATCCAAGATGGCAGCTGCGAAAATTTTCAAATTATTCTTTATGGGTATCGTTTTCGTAGTTTTCGAAAGTGCTAAAGTCGATAGTGAGGTCAAAATGTAAATCCACGATGGCGGGTGCGAACATTTTGTTTTTTAAATTATACGTGAGAAGGAACTTCGTTCCTGGTGGGGGTCGGATAACAGCCGTTTTTTTTTCTCATAGGGGGTGATAAAAAGTAGAGTTTTCACCTCGGGAGCAACACTATTTTAAGCTCGAGTGACGTACTTTGAATCCCTCGCTGTGCTCTGGATTCAAAGAAACACTGTCGCCTTAGAAATAGTTGTTTGATCCCTTGGCAAACAATCTACTATTTATCTAAAGAAGATAGCATTTTTTTCATATGTAATCAAAATAAACAAAACGTGAATTCATGCTAGTACTTTTTGTTAGGTTACTCTCAGAAATAGTGCACAACGTGTCGTGAATAGAAAACCGTCTTGTATGACGATAACTTTTTTTATTGAAACAAAGCCTATATTCTGCTCCAAATTAATCTCTGTCTACTATATATAGAATAGCTGGTAACCACTAATTACCGAGGTGTTTGTTTGTTTAAAGTGAATAAAGTGTGTTCGTATTCTGACCTAGCTATAATTACGTCATTGCAATGTTGCTAGGCTAAATAAGGAAATTCTGAAACCCTTTCAAGGGCCTCGTAAAACCTAATCAACATGGGATACCTAAGGGCACCTATTGCATTTAAAAAGGAATGTTAAACATTCATTAGCATTTGCATGACAAGCGAGCATGTTTGCTCACTCATCCTCTTTGATGACAATACTGAGTTTCCGATGTAAGGTATAGACGACCTCATAAATGCCTCACCACTTTTGACAAACATTCTCAGTAAATTGAAACTTCACTAAGGTTGAGATTATTAAACAGTCACATTGGTCTTAAGGCCCGAGGAGTTGCCAAACTTAACTGGCAGTGGGCAGGGTACATTGCTCGCAGAACAAATGGCGGATGGGGCCGAAAGGTTCTGAGTGGCGATCGCGTACCGGAAGACGTAGCGTTGAAAGGCCTCCCACAAGGTGGACCGATGACCTGGTGGAGTTCACTGAATGCGGGAAGCACAGAACCGGTCAAAGCTGCGGTTCTTGGGGGAGGCCTATGTCCAGCAGTGGACGTCTTTCGGCTGAAATAATGATGATGATGATTGGTCTTAAAGCAAAAGTAGACCTTGACGTTATATGACCTGCAAGTAACATTCGACCTTAGTATGAGTAATAACAAGGTCAATTATATCTAAAAGTAGGTATCCTCTTCCATAGCTAAGGTAACTGAGTTCACTTCCTAGGTGCCTTTGTACCTTCTTAATGCGGTTGGGCATGTGCACTCACCCTATTTGCATTTACATAATATTTACAAACACTTGCGGTACATCTAACAGAGTGAGCGTCTGCCTTTCTTTAAAACTTAGTGGAATCTTGTTGAAAATGGCGACATTAACATAAATAGAAATACTATTAAATCACGGAAAACAGTGAAATTCTTCAGTTGACGAGTTTGTGGAGGTTCTATTATGTAGGTACATAATGCAAGGAATAACCTAAACTTACCTCAGTCTTCCCGAATGTCCACTCTATATCGACGTTGTCGTTGACCCTTTGAAAAGTGTTGGACATAGTTGCTATGAGCATGTTTAGTACGACTATTACGGATATTACTTCGAAGCCTGTAATAAAATTAAAGTTTATTGAATTATTTCAAATAAAGGTATGCTAAAGCAAGCATTAGTTTGTGGAAATCTTTCTTTAAGTCGCAGATCGCAATGAATGTAGGTAATCCTCATTTATATAAAGAGAGGTATGTCGGTTCTTTTTATTGACCACGTAAAAGTAACGTCAACTAGGATGGTCGGGACAAGATGAACCAACGACACAAAGCTAAAGCTAATAAGTTAGCTGACATAAATCAGATACATTTAGGGCAGATCGGTGACTACACACAGTAGCCTGGCCAGGGGGTCTACTCTCTAAGCACAGGCATGCACGGGCGATTTTTTCCGCGGCGATTTTCAACGCTCTGCTTAGCCCCAGTGCGCGATAAAATCCCGACGCGATATTTTTACGTCCGTGCGAACGTGGGCTAAGTCCGTGAACGAACGGGCCCGTCTGAAAGTAGTTCACGCACCAAAACAAGTGACAAATTACATGTTTCGGACGGGCAAACACATAAGGTAGGTAGGGACACCTGTGAAGTCGTGTTGTGCCATTCTTAGTTCGCGCAGTAGTTATCGACCATAACTTCGGCCGAAACTACGGATTTCGTTAGTTCTTCTCATGGTTTGCGAAGGTAGTCAAAATTCAGGGATCTTAGAAAGTTTTGAAATTGAAACTATTTTTGATTTTGAAACTATCTTCACTTATGACATGACTTACACCCAAAACAGAAGTATCCAATACGTTCGGTATACGCGTGTCTATTCTCACGAAACTTGGCGAAGCTCGGATCCCGAGTGTTCTCCAACACCACGTCAGCACTTTCCAGAGGCGCCATACAAAACAAGGCCCAGAACAAAGTGTTCAAAGTATCGGTAAAGCTTGTGAAGGAAGACACCTGAAAAGTTCATAATATTATACAAAATTACACTTATACATTCTTCTAAGGGGTTGGCAGTGGTTGTATTTGAACACACGTTTCATCAGTTCCACGCCCAGTGTCCGGATTAGCACCCGCGTAATGGTAATACATTACGCGGGTGTTAATCCGGACACTGGGCTGGTAAAAGCTACTGAAAATATCTTATTGGAAAACCCAGAAACACTTTGCCCGACCCGGGAGTTTAACCCAGGAACCCACGCCAACGAGGCAGTTTTTCAGGGCTAGGTTCAATGTAACATAATTTTTTAATTTGATGTAAAGCAGTTTATTTTGATTACAAACGCACCTCCTGAGCCATGGGAACCAATGCCAATGTTTTATAGGCAGATCATCCGGTTTTTGTTCAACAACTAATGTAAAGTAACTGTAAACGTTTCTTTGTAAGTTGCAATGATCCGTGAAATAAGTTGCAAACAATGTGAACTAATGATCGAACGCGAAAGCTCGTACCATAGAGTAGACTTAGGTATCTACTTCTGGGTTTACAGCCGTGTCGCTACTGTCACTATACGTAGTTTACAGCTCAGTAATGTGAAATGGGAGACAGGGGCTCCACTGTGCAGTCTAAGTAGTAAATCGGATGAACTTTAAACTTGAATCTACGACGTAGTAAAGAGGTCGTAAGTTCCGCTATAACGTCAATGCCTTATTTTACTGCGGTTTTAGTCAGGACAGAGATACATTCAGATCTGACCTTCACCTTAGGAATACGAATAAAATGCATGAACGTTCAAACATCAACATTTTTAAATAAAAATCCCGTAAAGTTTAACTGTCTCGCTGGTTTAGAAGTAGTTACTTACGCTATGAACATTTTTATTTGATATTAACCTACTCTGTTAACTTCTGTTTCAAAATGACATGTGTGGAAGATTGTAACGACTATTAAACTCCGTTACTGTCTCTACGAGGTAAACTTCAATTTGATAGTTACAATATTTTTAGTCAAATAGCGTGTACACTATCCATTGTTCTAGGCCGCTAGGGTTTTAAGGTCAATTAGCTTGGCTTATTTACCTGTACTGTCTTCATTCCGAATTCATCTTCGTACACCATTCCATCGTAGTATTGGTAGAATCGCGCGAGGCCGGCAGTAAAAGCGCTTATAATGATTGCAAATATTAAGATGTACTTGTAAATGTCGATAGTCATTTTCCCTAACGACACCTGTAAAATAACTGTATATGTGAGCTGTTCAAGTGCACATCGATTGCTTCCATGTAGCGATGCCGGTCGAAGTAGAACTAATATAACTTGTACAATGTTACATGTTTGCATAGAGGGCTTTTGAAACAGTAAAGCCAAAGAAGGAGATCTAATTTGAATAAAGGTATGTTTGCAACATTGTCTAACGAGGGCATTCTTACATAGAATCAATGCGGCATTTAAATGTAAAATCAGCATACCTGCAGCGGCCCTAGATGGTAGTTCAACTGGCACAGGAACATAAGTCGGAAGAAAGCGAATATAGTCGCCAGGCAGAACGTGCCCTCGGCTAATAGAGTTGGGTCGTGTTGGTTCCAATATTTGCGTTCTGTACATTTTAAAGGTCACATTCAATATTCTATTGCAAATTACAATGCCACACACTATAAGCTCTGCGAATTCTAAGTTCATGAGAATGTATAGGGTACCTACAATTTTTTTTTGCCATTATTGTCCAACTGCTGGGCAAAGGCCTCGCTACTCTCTTTCCGCCTCTCTCGGTACTGAATTATGCTTAGTTTATCTTATCTCACGTAACTATTTGCGACTTAGAGCTAGAGCACAAGTGCCAACGATATCTACTCTTACTTTGCGGTGTTTTGTCATCTAGTGGTTATAGTAATTACGCTAAGTAGTTGCTAAAGCAGTACATTCAGTAGTTTAATAGCTCTTGGGTATCCTATAAAAATATACAGTTAAATAGGTTACATTTTTTCTTCTACAGATACCGTATTCATAGTTTATAAAGTAGGCTAGACTAGTACTCTTTTTACCTGCATATTCCTCATCATTTATAGCAACATCAATGGCAGCTAGGATCCAGAAGAGGAAAGTAAATCCGAACAGCATGAGCATAATGATCTCAGTCCAGTTCCACATCTTGCTGAAGTATCGATGTGGACCTTGCATCAGGCACATCCGTAGAGCCGACCAGGCGTAGCCACAGACATACAGGATCAGGGGCGCCTCGGCACCTAACACACCGAAAAGATTACGTGGATATATAAATGAACATGGATGGCGTGTTGCTTTGTCAAAGAAGATGTCAAAAATCTGTCTATTTATTTAGGTTAGCCAAAAATTTATTTTATAATAAATTTACAATAAATCATCATTTAGAATTTTAGATCTACGTAGCACTGTAGAGTATTCAAATATAAGTTTATACACAGCAATCTACTTCCATAAAAAGCATTAATTGTAACGGTTTCTGTGGTTTCTTAACTTGCAAGTGTGTGAAAGAAATGTGAGTGACCTATCTACATCGAAGGGTTAGTCAGGCACCTCTGACTAACGCTTCAAGAAAAAAACAAAAACTCGACTGCAGAAGGACATAACTGAAAAGTCAAAAACAAGCATTATGTTGTAATCTATAAAATTTTGGCATTGCAGGCGGGGAACAGACCAATAACCTGAAATTATGGTGTAATTGTTGTTTGTCCCCCGCGTGCAGTACCATAATGCTTGTTTTTGTCTTTTCAGTTGTGTGTTTTTGCAGTCGGGTATTTTGTTTTTTTTTAATAATTTGCTTTATTTCAAGCTTTTTAATTTTATTGAAAAAATAAATATATGTTTGATTGACTTATTACTAGCTTTTATTTGATACCAATAAAGTAGTAATTTTTTTTTAAACCAACCCCTCCTTTTTTATTTATTTGCAGATGCAATATATAAATAATATGTCACTCCCACAGTTAAGACGAATCTAACCACACCTCATAAATTAAAATTCATCAAGCCGCTTAGGTTACAGAGCGTCCCAAAGAAATAGACATACACACATACATACATACTCTCGAAAAACATTACCCTCCTTCTGGGGCAGTCGGGTAAAAATAGGTGTGATGTCACGTTATGTAACGGTTTCATTTATAACTGACTAACAAATAGAGAAATAGTATAAGCAGAATGTGCTCCACAGCAACTTAACTGTGCAGCACATTATAATGATACGTTATCAAGCCGCAACTGGGATATCGTGTGCAATTAATTGTGATAATCTTGACAAAGCATCTCATCAGCGTCATTAGAAAGTAAATCGCGAACCTGTGTTTGGAGGTCCTCGCTTCTGATTTGACTTATCTTGATTAGAAATAAAGAAGACCAGGGCAAGGAATACGAAGTATGCGGAGACGTGTGTGATTAGCTTATTCAATGGGATCTGCCAGTGTGCTACGAGGTGATGACGCGGCGCTAACTGCAAACACACTCATTAGACTAGCACTCTCATCGATTTTCGTTGTTCAGATTGAGTCTGTCTCGTTGGTAGAGCGACTGCTAAGCGCCTGGTCCTGGCTTGGGAGGGTCCATTAGGAAATGCTCAGTAAGTAGAAGGATTCTGGATTTGTGTTCGGTTACAAAATGGCTATATGCTCGGTGCCTGTTCAATGGAACTTCTAACATAGATAACTGGCGACAACTATCTAATAACAATTTCAGGGAATAGGTACAGGTGCAGTGTTCCGTAGAAATACATTTAGATAGGAGGTGACTATGAATAAAATAGAAACTGAATAATCATGCTCACCATGCAAACAATGAGAATAAATGGTGTTATGAGCACTCGGCTTAAAACTGTGAAAACTTTAAAGAGTACTGGTTTGGTTCTCCAACTGTGCCAATTGCCAAGCCAGTACGACTCCAGTACCTGTGGATTGGTTATATAAATGTTAGATCAACATTGCATCCGAAAGATATCCACTGCTGGACATAGGCAAGCTAAGCTTCGCCATATCGATCTGAGCTGCACTTCTCGCATCCAGCGGATTGCCAAAACCTTCATCAAGTCATCAGGTTCACTTTGTGAGAGTCGATGTTCAAATAGTAAGAAAGAAAATACGTTTATTCGCGTTAAGACATGACGCAAAGAAAAAAAAAAGAAACAAAAAGAAAAAAAAAATGGGGAAAATATGCGTCACATCCACGCAAAACGGCCATTCCTAGTAAAATACGGTCATATAATGTTGCTTAAATAATTTAATCAATTTAACTATTGAATCTGTTTGATGATGAATGGAACGTCTTTTTGAATTCATGTCGGTTTTGCGTAATTAATTTTAATAATTTGGTAGGTATGTACTATATATATAATGTATACCGTTTGAGTGTTAGGATGAGCGACAAATTCTTTCTGCTTATAGTCGACAGCCATTAGCAACCTCGGCAACACGAAGTGCCGACGTCCTTTACCACCCGACGTCTGTTTAAGTACAAATTCTACTTCTTCTGACGTACGACAGCATCCTATTCAGAATAGTTACAATTAAAGCATAGATCATAGTAACTTCCTAGTATCTAAAATGTTATCTCTTTACAAATTTTGATGTAGTTTCACTTATGTTAGAATGGATTTTTAAACTTCCTCTTGACTTTTCAAGTTGAGACTTGGCGTGCCTACTTGTTCCGTTCCAGTAGCAATAATTTTTATTTGGTAGTCGAAGGATGCTATAGCCAATATCAAGAGGAAACCCTCTTCCACCCTCTCTGGGATTGGATTGAATTTCTCCTTAATGGTAATTTTTTCTTGCACGATAAGATCGAATGGGAAAACGTAGGTAATAGCTTGATTTCAAAAGATTATTTTTCATTTAAGAGTTATGTTCAGTTCTCACCTAGGAGGTCAACGGCAAATGCGCTGACATCATCAGCTACCTGAAGATAGGCTGCGGCCAAATGCCTGTAGGCGGCAGCATTGTCGGCCAGTTCCGAAGCCAGGCAGAACGCGGTCAGAATAGGGTCGGAAGTGACGTGCACCATGTATGCTGGAGAGGCGATGGCTCGGTACACCGACAGGCGGAAGCTGTTCTCGTGCAGCGGATCATTGTTCATATAACAATTTCTTAAAAAAAAGGAATGTATTTGAATAAAAGTAACGGTAATAAAGCAGTAAAGCCACATTAGGAATAGAATAGGCCGGCGGCGCGTGGGCACTGTGGATGTCACCTTGTATCTTTATCTTAGCACTATTCAAATTTTATCCTATTTACATTGTAAAAAATAATTTATTTCTACAATCTAAAAATAAATTTTCAATATTTTGTTAAATAACATATTTATAAAAAATATTGATAGTTTATTTTTCTATATTAAATAAAGATATTATTGGGGCTCTAACACTAACAGTAATTCTTCAAAATTGATTTCAAATTGGTTCATTATTGTTATTATCATGTTAATAGAATTCTTTAGCTGCGTAATTCATAATCTAAATAGAACCCTTTTGGAATCACAATTTTATGGAATCATATTTTAAATAAATTATCATAAGTTAAAAATATGTGAATGAGAATAACTAATTTCTGCAGAGTTATTGAATGTGATTTGTGAATTAATTGAATAACAAAATTGAAGCGAATCTAAGTCATGTATAGATCACTGTCAACGCGTATAACTGTTTCAAAAGATGTCACCTGCAACAAACACACATACAGCTAGCTAAATGAGGACGGTTGATGGTGTGTCCCCTATCGATCAGGAGAGAGACAATCTCGTAGTGTCCCATCTGAGCTGCCAGAACCAGTGGATTCACATGTGCGGGGAAGTCTGCCGAGTGCGTCGCCCCCGCGAACTCCAACCCTGGCGAGATCTTACACTGAGCCTCCAACAACATCTCTGTAAACATAAACGACCTACTTTAATAAACCTTAATGTTTATAAAAGGCAAGTGAAAGCAAGAACGAGGTTATCTTCACCCAATATTTTAATATTATTATATCGGACAGCCTGCAACACACAGTCACCAATTTCCACATTTGGAAGCTTCAAGAGAAATTCAACCATCGCTTGAGATCTGTTTTGCACAGCTATTTGGAGCGCCGACACTCCCTGCAGAGTAAAAAGGTGTTATCTTTATTGAATATTTACGCATAACTGAACTTTATTGCAAGTAATCGGGTCTTTAACCTGAAAATTCGTGCAGTTTACATTCAGGTTTGGATTGCCTTCTATTAATTTTTGAAGTTCGTTGACGTCATCTTCTGATACGAGTCGCAAGAAATCGGCTTCGTTTGGTTGAAGTTTTGGCAAGTGTATGCGTTCTTCGGCGTTCACGTCAACATCATTTCTGCTGGCCTGTAAATGAAAGTTCATTATTATGCTGCGATTATAGGTACATTATTATATTTTTTTTATCTCAGATATTATAATATAGATATACCTAAAGTCCTTCTTTATTGGGGCTGGTCCTTTATTATTTTTCAAAATTAACTCTTTAAGGACCGGTTTTAATAAAGTAAGATTTACACATAACAGATTATAAAGATATGTTTTTACCGATTCCAGCTTCGCATATAACTTAGATGAACACTTGGATGGCTTCTTACAAGTTTGGTTAGAAAAAAAATCTATTTGGTATTTCGACTTGCAAACTTGAAGTGATGATTTATTTTCCACCACATTGTAACTCGTTGTGCGGGTAGCAAATGGTGGATGATAGCTGAATTTTGGTAACGAGTTCGCCTTTCTTTGAGTGTGGTATTTGTTAGTATCTTGGCCTGTAGAAGTTTCGTCTTTGTCCTTATGATAACCATGATCAGATTTATGCATTGTTCTGGGATATCTACTTGATGTGGCCTTGTTTTCGTATCCTGGTATGTTTGGCAGTGTTTCATTTTCAATAGAATCCGTTTTCACTGATGTCTGAGACTTGGCTCGTTTCTCCACTCGAGGCATTTTATCACAGCAGTGTACCGGAACCCAACTTATATCTCAGTATGGAAGGCTACGTGTGACCCGTACAAACCACTGTATAGTCTTTAACAAATAAATTGCCTCGTCTTACTATTTTCTACCTTATTTTATTACCTTATATATTATAAGCTATATATAACCGATATTAATTCTGGGTGCAGATTTACACTTCTATTTTTATAGCTTATTTAAGTACCATACTTTGTAGCAGTTAAATAATGCATAATCTAACATATTATTCCATCAATTTCATGTTTATTCTTGAAAGGATGAAAGAAATTTCGGAATATTCGACAATTCTTCTGTCACTTTTTTTCCTCTGTGATCAACCGTATACAGTGTATCTAATAGGTACCTCCTTAGTACTATGCATGGCATAATAATATAGTACTATGCCTACTTATGTGTCTTGTCTATGTTTAATTTGTATGTATTTCCAAGGAGGTTGGTAATACATATATCTACTATTAGTATGTGCAATAGTACGGGAAACGACATCTATTGATACTGTTCTTATCTACCCATCTACAGCTTTATCTACATTATGTGGCTATTTTAAATGTTATCTGTATTTTAAGCATAGTGTCTAATTTTCGCTGTACATTGTGTACAGTAATGCGAAGTACGAGTAAGATCTCGTCAGAATCTGAAAATAATACAGTTTAATTAGGTTCTCTTAGTTAGGTTAATCTTTAGGTGTATAAGTAGGTAATACCTATAAATGTATTTAATAGTACGTCTTATTGAACAACGCCTTAGGAATAACTGTCACGCATTGTTCGTGTATTTTTCAGTAAATTTATCTTAATAAATTATAAACAATATGTTTGATAGGATTATATTTCGATAAACTTTTATTTTAAAACGACTTTTATCTCTTTGACATGTATTTATTCTCAATCGGATTTAATTTTAGAACGATGATATCACCGTAGAATGGCTAGTGCCAGGTGCCAGTAAATGATGACCACAGTCGCACGCCCAACCAGTATTATAAAGTCATATAATGGCCATAGTCTTATAAAGCCATTCTTGGTCAATTGTGGAGCAACGTTGTTCAATCAACTTGTTTCCGTGTTACTGGACACATTTTACTGGCAACAAAAAGTGATAAAATGTTGTTAGCAGCGTGTTTATAAGTGGCCGATCTAACACGGAAATTAATTTGTAACTTGATCGCTTTAATAAGTTACATTACCTGCTTATGGCTTTTCGCAGGTGCATGTAAAATGCTTTAATGAATGAATAGAAACTAAAAATAATGATTGAAAGGTTTCTTTTCTAGTACCATATTAATGCGTAAGTTATTGTTTTAAGTTTAGCCCTAAACTTACAAAGCGTCCTTCTGAGAGAAAATATGTATTTACTTACATTAAATTTAACTTAACAACACTTACCGCTGAATAAGTCACGAGAGTGATGTTTGTAAAACCCATTGCTGTGAACGCAATTGGTTTTTGTGCTCTGAAAAAATTATTCATACATTTTACACATTTTTCAACGTGGCAATGCTGCCGGTCTTCAGGACTCATTTGCAGATGACAGCGATGTGGACGAGTATTTCGATGCCAGTGTCCTTTTGTTTTTATTTGAGTTAGTCATTTATTTTAGTACCAAATGTAAATAGTTAGTTGTATAATAATTGTACATAAGCATTTTAATGGTAATAATAAAATAGTCTATTCAAATTGGGCTGAGAATCAGCACTTTTTGAACGTGAAAAGTAACTAAAGACAGCACCCAACAACGACACTTCCTACTTAGATAAATAGCAGAAAAGATATCAAGGTTATTTTGTTCTCTCATAATAAGTTAAATATCTTTTCATTCGTTCAATGGTTAATTTGACATCGAATTAAGTTTTTATTGTATTGAATACAACTGACCTCTGTATAAGGAAAAGCAGGGCGCGGCGACAGCGGGGATTAGTACGGTACCAACCACTATTGTAAGCCGCTGCAGCCACATCTGCGTTCTACAGGAAATACGTTATATTAATCGTGTTTACTTACATGATTGAGGATGAGAGAAATGCAGTTGTATTGTACTTGAATGGGGCTAACACAATTTTCAAAAAAGTCTCCGGTTTCAAACAAAAATGAATAATTCAAGTGCTTTTCTCGCAATTTTCAATAAGGATTCCGAGAAATTTCCGAGTTGGTTCCAATAAAGTTCTTATAGTCATAAGTAGGAGCTTTCACCCCGCATGAGTGTACCTCTAATTTAAAAAACACCCTGTATTTTACCAGACCGATTTTTCTATGAACGTCATGTCATGTCATGGCTTCAGTGGATAATATTATCACTAAGTAACATTAACATAAGTATGTCATACGTGATTTCTTTCATCTCTAATTATAGTGAACGACCGAAGCTTCGTTTTTGTTTTCGGCCAAAAAATCATGATTCGGCCATATTTTCGTTTTCAGCCATAAACCAGCCGAAGCTTCGGCCAAGCCGAAAATCAGAAGTTCGTGAATTATCGCGCGTCATTCGGCCTACGTCGTTAAGCTCGGCAATTTCAGGTGAATCAATACAACAAGAAATACACGACATTTTGTATCCTCTAATGGAATAATCGTGTTTTATTTTTTTTAAAGCTTATATTTGTTCTTTCTCTCCCCAGGTGTAAAAAAAACTAAATAAGGTTTCAGTATATAGCGGAAATTTTAATATTTTTTCTTGTCTACATCATTTTCGTTTTCGGCCGAAAATGAGACTAAAGCCGAAGCTTCTTTTTTTTCGTTTTCGGTTTCGGCTGAAAATCCATTTTCGGTCGGACACTACTAATTATACGAGGTTTGCATTTCTCAATGTTTAGAATCTCTCGAATTCAAAGAAAGAACCAATCTTGTGAATTCATCTTCAGACAGATCTTTGCATTAAAGTTATAACTAGCTCAAAGTTTTTTTTTTTTTGTAAAGTTTGCATTAAGTACACATTTCAAAACATCTATTTCGGTCATAATATTACTAAAAAAGAAATGGAACGAAGATTGAACAAAAGTTTAATTCATAAATAAAATAAAACGAGAACTAACCGCATGGAAAATGTCGTCCGCGTACCAACACAGCATTCCGATTTGAATTAGAGCTGAACCCAAAAACAGTTTGTTACTGATTGCCATCAGCGGTTCTAAGAGCTGAAAATGCATACAAGAGATATATTCCTTCTGAATTTAATATTAGGGTACAGTAAAGCTATTGGTGGCATTGTGCTTTTAGAGAGCAGCGATAATAACCTGATAAAGGGGTATTACCGCCGATAGAGGAATATTAAACAGCACACTGAGCGTCTATCAAAGTTTTTTTTTATTCGCAAAGCGTACTAATACTTTACCACGTTTTAAGTTATAATTTACTACTATTTCTAGGTATGCTATGAATCAAATGCGTGCAGTAATACAGACCACAATGACGAACACTACGCAGCAGATATTGACCGAGCTCAACATAATGTTCACGAAGTTCGACAAGGAGAAAGCATTTTCTAAATCATTGCAGTATCTGGAATACCGGAAAAAAATTGCTACAATACCCTAAATAGTCTTTTGAACAAAAGAATATATCAAAAGAAATATACTTTTTATATCAATCTCGTCTCAACAGGTCTAAAAAAAGACACTTACGCAAGAAAATCTACGGGCTACGGTAAAACGGAAGAAATTCATAATGTGTTTTGAATGTTTGGATTCTTTGACCCAAGAACACGATTTGGCCGGGTAAACATTCGTAAATGAGTATTTAAACATGTTTCTGTAGTAAATTAACTTGGAAGTAGATACATACTGAACTGCCAGGTTATAAATTATAGTTGGATGGGTAATTCGGTTTATAGTCTTTAAAGTCGGATGGTTGGATTAGCTCACGGCTGTAAGGAGAAGACTAACGAAACGATGAATGGACTGTGCGAAAGATCTTATCTTATCTTTCGCACAAATAAGATGACGATTAATAGAAACCTCAAATAAATTGGGATAGGGCAAGAGAATGATGATGGTTGGGTTAGCTTACGTTATAAGTCGCTGATGCAACTTGATGTCTTCCAGCACCTCCTGATAGTGGTCATTGTCTGCTGTCCCCACAGACTCCAGCCGGCGCTTTAGCAGTCGTAAAAGTATACTTATATGACTCGCCATTGCAGAGAACAAGAGGTCCGTGCTGACCATAATCCAGACGCAGGTTTGACCTAAAAAATAAGCTTTGTTATTTTAGAAAGAAAGAATAAGGAAAGAAAGACAGCATTACAGCAGAAAAATACACCTTATAACTATAAAAACAGAAAACAATGACAGCCCCGGATCTACGATTTTTCCGAACCGGGGCAAAAACTTGATAGTGGCGCCCCCTCCCTTCAGTGTTTGAGAAAAACTGTTAAAACTGACAAATGAGTAGCATTTTTTGTGACCATTTGTGATATATGTACATAAAATAATAATCCTTTAATCTGTTAAGATGCTTTCGTAAATCACTTAGTATGTGTTCAAAAACTAACTGGGCGTATGGAAATACAAAAGTTTTTTTTTTTCAACCTTTATATTATAAGATTCGATTACTTGATAAAAACCTATGAGATTGTAGGAAAAGGGGCTTCACTTGTACGATATTTCGTATTCTTGTCTCAAGGATTTGGCGCCCCCATGAAACTGCCGCCCGGGGCAAGTGCCCCGGTTTGCCCCCCCTTAGATCCGGGGCTGCGTTCGCATTATATGCATTCGCATTATAATCATTGTTACAATGGAAGGAATAGGAGTTATTGCATAAATACTAAATAATGGTAACTTTAATTAATTAAAGTAACACAATGTCCAAACATAAAAAAAATACAATTTATTTTGGAAACGAACCATTTTCTATATCTCCACGTTCTTGTTCAAAACTTTTTGACCATTTTGCCAACCCCTACACTTCACCAATTGCTAGTGTATAATTTGGGAAGAAGAAGTGACGAAAACAAACCTTAGAAAAATATATTTAGCAAAACCTACTAACAAAAGTTCAAATACATGAACTAACTAGAGCATATCATGACTCAAGCAAATTAACGCCCTGAAAACAAAATAACGTCTAATTTTTATCACTGACAGCTAAACGATATTTGTTTTGATTTCGTCATGCGATCGCGTTTACACCGTCATTCTTAAGAGCCCAAAGTATACAATCAAATGTTTGAACTGGATTAATTGCTACTTTACTACGTCCGAAGATGTAGCTCTCAATGTGATAATAGGGGCCTAAAGATGATTCTATATCATCAGTACTTTCACTCTCTCTCTATGTCAATAAAAGAAACGTTTTGTTCGAAGAAATGGTTATGGGTACTATTATTTTGATGTTTTTTTACTCTAACAATGTGATAGTAAGGCGAAAGATTCGATTAAGTTATTAAGTGCTATTACTATGGCGGTAGAGGTCACCATCTTCGAACAAATGTGTTCTTCATATGTGTCAAAACCATGTAGCAACATCTTGATTGAGAATGGAGGTAATTATTATGGTGTTTCAAATTGCTTTAGTTCACTTTACATTGAGAAAAGTACTTAAAAAGACAATGTTTTTTATCATAGGAACAATATGGCGAATAAGATTTAAAACCTGATGATGGACCATCAAAAATGTTTGTTATTGAACAAGGCGCTTGCCCCGGCTAATATAAAGTGTTTCAACAAGGTTTGTAAAGAAAAAGAACTTAAAACTGAAAGCATGTATTTCAATTAAACCATTTACAGACACTTTTGAATTGACAAAGGGTCGGTCAGTCAGAAAGATGAAGTTGCCAATTCCAAAGCATAGTAGGTAGGCACTCTTTTAAATCATAATATTGTTACAAAATATTGGTTACATTATTCATTTTGAAAGTATACATGTGAGAACAATATAGAAAGATGTGCACGTTAAAAGTGTCCGTAATAAAAATATAAAAAACAATTCAAAAATTAAAATTAGATGTCCAGTCCCTACTGACGGCGCCCATTCACGAACATGACGCAGGGATCAGCACCATTTAGCTCGACCATTTTGAAGGGAACTTAACGACCCAACACACGCGCCACCACCAGCGACAGCAGACATTTGAGTGAGTATGACATACTCTCAGCCGCCAGGACACATTTAAGTCAATGAAAGACGGTCCCAGTAAATAGTAGCTTTATAGAAGGTACATGGTCAGAGTGCTCACACATGTGCTATGCAATTATACAAATAAGTATAGGTATGTATAATATATAGAGTTTGATAGCTGTACTATATTATAAATAACTAGTCCTTCACGCACGGAAGTCTGAAGATCTAGAAATGACTTAACGGCCCTCAATTCAATGTAAATAAGACTAAATTCATTATTTATGTATACAGTAGCTAATCTTACCTGCGAATATTTCAAACAGATAAACGGTGACATGCGCAAGCGTTTGGTGTTTATCAAACGGGTACCACGACGACCAGACGTAGCCAATCTTATCATCCTTGCCTTGAATCAGGCCAAACAGATAGATGACGATCGGCGTCAAGTTGTAGAACCAGACCCCGGATACGTTCATGAAGAAATACCCTGCGAAGAAACGATGCAAACTTTGTGCAGTTGCCATAAAAATGTGTAAAAGTACGAGCAATTTAGCCTGGTTTAATTGACATTCCACCGGTTTTGATGTTAATTCGGCAATCTCGGTGTTCTGAGGGTTTTTAATAAGGGTTTTATAAAACGTGTTTTTTTAAGTGACTTACATTGCATGACACGTATTGAGAAAGCCACCCCTGTTTTATTCTGTTCTGCGATAACACTTTGATGTAAATGTTAAAGTAACACTCACTCTAAACAATGTTGTACATGTGTCATACAAAAACGGACCGGATTTTCATGTCTTCGCACTTCAAATAGCAAAGTAAAGAATGTTATGTTTAATGTAAACTCACTTACATCGATGCGTGATGCGGAGAGCGGCGAGACTCTTGCTCTTAATGAGTTGCGCTTCCTCTTCCAGCGGAGGCATTGGCCATATGCCTGCCAGCTCATTCAGTAACTGACAGAATACGTCTTTTTTGTACCACAACACAAATACTTTTGCAATACCTAAGAAATGTAAAGTTATATTATTGGGACATAAAATATATGAAATAAAAGAAAAGAAACATGGAACAGACAGACACTTCTGTAGACACCTTTGTGTGCCGTATTATGAATAGACTAAACTTCACGCTTCATTCAAATTGTGCCTAATAATATCTTTTACTCTCTCAAGATTACACTTCATCATAATAGCGAAAACCGCATCCTGTGTAACAGTTCTCGAAAGTAGTTCGAACACAGACACATAGCCAGACTAACTCAATGTATACTTGTACATAGTTACTTACTTAAAGCACCGTACCCAAAAGTATGGAAAAGTGGAACGACATCCTCGACTCGTGGCGAATTCGCCAACGTGAGACCTATGAAGACGATTTCACTGAATACGTGGTAGCAAATGCCGCAGACGGAAGCTATGAGCATCAGCTTCTGACGTAAGTAAGCCGGTCCGCTTTTGGGATCCTCGAACGACAGCCCGATGCGCCGCATACAGAATGCGCTCAAAACCAGGGATTCATCAATTTCCCGTTTCGCTTGTTCTATTGTCGACTCGGACATTTTCGCTAATGACCCTTTGTCTGTGGAAGAGTCACGGATACTTTGATTCGAATAAAACTGGGCGGCCTTAAGTAGAGTGTGAAGTTAATAAATAGTTTATTATTTTAAAGTGTTGATTGTTGGGCGTACCCGAACAGTTGGAAGTGAGTCTGACAGTTAAACGAAAGTTTGTAGAACTTAGTACGTCGATCAACTGCGACCTAGCATTTTCTTCGAAACGGTATTAAATATCAATGATGAATGTGTATTAATAATCTATGTAATTTTAATGAAGCTGCTGAGACTATATGGTTATAAGAAAATGTTAATGTATTCGATTGAAGTACAAACTGGTGTGAAGAATAGAAAATCTATCAACTAGTACCGTAATGAGATAAAATCTCATAGTTTGTTGGCGTGACATGATTGGATTGAAGCAACAATTCTTCATTGTTGCGGTAACAGAATGCGTCGTTACTGACACGCGAACTTGTCGTAATTAATATCGGATATGTTCTTGCTAATGGCAGGATCAGGATGATGAACCCGGCATCGGAATTTTGTTGCATGATGTAAGGAATATTGCTATGTAAATTGCTTTACATTGCACGGGCCAAATTCGTCAAGGCTTACGAACTTGAAAGCTTTATTGCTTATTCTAAAAACCATGTTTCATCAATTTGCCAAGAGTTGCTCTTTCATTTAAATCTTGATGTTACAGCTTTAACTTGAAACACAAATCCCTTTATTTTCTTCAACTTTTCCTTAATGTAAAATGTTTTTTTTGGTAAATGTATTCAGATTGTCATACCATACAATGAGTCACCGTAGCCGGCTAGACAGGGTAGACAGCTGTCCATACTGCCTATCACACTGTCATGCGATGCAGGATGTAAGAGGTTCGAAACTATCAATCATCTTGCATTCATAATTTCTAGAAATCGGTAACACTTCGGTTGTGTTCCGCCTGATTCAAGAAGTTGTTAATAGAAGTTCAGTTTTATTTAAAGCAATTGGTACCAAAGAGGCGATTGCTGAAAGTTTATTCAGCAGGTGTCCATCTTAAGTGCTGAAACAATATTTTTATACCTTTTCGAATACTTTAATGATTCCAAGGAACTTACAAAATGTATCATAATATCTAGGTCGTAGGATTTCTCATAATACGCAGGCCTTAACTTCTCGATTCTGTAATCTGTAAATGGTACCTAAAGTCATTTAAAACTCCATTTAAAGCTTTTCATGATTAAGGTTAAGAGGACATTGACTATTAGCATGTGAAATTATAAGCGACGTATAAGGTTTCATTGAGCTCAACATATTGGTTTTAGTAATGACCGTGTTGCCTAAGAGAGAAGCTCCTCAAACACGACGTTTTTGATACTGTCATGGGTAAGAAATTCCGTATATTGTCGTTTTTCGTTTATGGGCGGGCATCGACACGAATTTAGAGTGATTTAAGATTTTCCCGCTAGAGATCGCGGTGTTTCGGCAAATTTAGCACGCGGCCCGCGGTCCGTGGCGAGCTTTACAGTTCGCCACCGTTACGCGACGATTAGGCTGCGCCGGCGCATGGCGCGCCTTCCCTGAGCGCCTGCGACGACGACCACGGTGCACTTGTCATCGTACGTCGTTATGTATGGAATATTATCACGTGTTGCGAAATATATCATGAAGTTGATATAAAAATTTAAATAGTTTAGTTTTGTTTTTGTATAATCTGTGTTGTACCTACTAACACTAGATGTTAAGTAAAATTGTTACTAACCCTATGGACTCCGTCTGAAATAAAAATTTTCTATTCTATTCTATTCTATTCTAAAACGAAAAATGCGAATCTTAAAAAAAAACACAAATGTGTATGTAGTACTTGAAGATACATGATAGTGTTTATAAAAAGTCAAATTGTCGTGGTAAAAGAAAATGTATGGTAAACTTGTGATGAAAGGAACCTAAATCTTCCATTGTAGATTGACTATACTTCTTTTGAAGATTTTTAGAGACAGACTTAAATTTTCGACTTTCAATTGTTTTTCAGAGCCCTACCATCTTTGAGTCTTAAGAATTAAATATTTGCAGAATTCACATTTAATCAAAGAGTTCTACGTAGATACCTATAAAAATAAAACCATAACTGGAGAGTTATTCATAAATAAAAATGAATACAGATCTATTTGCGAAGTAAAAGTGCTATGTATTATAGAAGTTTGAACGAACGACCCAGATCTATTGACGAGTTGATCGTCAGCAAAAACCATCTGTCGAACTCCAAATAAAAGCTGCGAAAACGAAGTGAAATAATCGAATGAAGGTGACTGAGCCGACAGTTTTTAATTAGGATAGAAATTATATCGACAATTGTTCACGATTACTTTGTATGACTTTTTTTTCTAAAACTTTAATGATGAATTTGATTTTTAATCTTTGATTTCATTATAGTTTTGGATTGACGGACAGCTAGGTCACGGAGGTTGCTGAAAACGAATTTGATCTGTAATTTATTAGAAAATTAATTAATTCATATACAAAAAATCATTTTTTGATTGTAAATCTGAAAATTCTAGGTGACTGCGCGTGCGGTTTACTATATCAATAGATTAGTTGGAAAATCTCTACATTTTTCTACATTGCATCTCGAATTGTTTTTCAACAGCCCTTCTTCTCGATGTTATTTGCTTTCAAGATGTTTGTGTTGGTTTATTTAAGACTACTTGTTTAAAAATTTCAAAAAATTGCGGCTTCTTTCAGTTATTTCGCTGAAAAAGCAGAACTTTTGTTGCAGTTTGCTTTTAACAATGATATGATGGATAATATTTACTATTTGCTGATAAGCAGGTATTACGAAAAACTACATTATTACATAGAACATAGACATTTTGGGGTTGGTGGCTAATACACATAAATAAAAACTAAACTAAAAAAAATAATTAAATTCTAAAAACAAACTTAAAAAAAAGGAACTTAAAATTAGAAACTTTTTATTGGTGATAAATTCAATGAATTCATACTCATAATTGATTTGAATTAAGTTATCGTTGATGAGGTACATGATGCACAAACGCACTCTATACTATCCACACGAATAGTATTTATGTATGAGGTCTAGAATATCACTTAACAGTAGGATACATACGTAAGTGAAAATCGCGTGTGTGAAGCACTTGCTAGGCGCACCACGGGCCACGATCATGGCTTCCCTGACATTCTCTCTAGCCTCTAATGCGATATCGTGTCATAATGGATTAAGTGCTCACATTAGCACAATAACCCACATCATGTGTATTAAAATCATTGGGAAAATTGCTCCCATGACACCATTCATGTGTTTAATGGGACTACTCTATTCTACTATTGTAATTTTGAACGATATTGTGATTACGCGCATAGCGATAATGTATGTACAGTATGTGCGTAATATCAATATTATTATTTAGAAATACGATTTGATCGTTTTTTGTTTCAAGGAATATGAACGTACAAGCAGTTAGGTGTTCTTTTATAAATATTTGGCAGAAACCAAAACATAAAAAAAACAAGCACAAAATTTTGCAAAGTCAATCCCTATTAATGTTTTTAATGAAATGTGAATGTTATCTTGAATTACTACGTTGCTTCATTAGACAAGACTGAAGAGTAAAGCTCCCTAGCTTAATCAAGATGATGGATATCCGTTTTATTACTTTGGACTCAAATTCTAGGTCAAATATTCTACCCCATTGCTTAGTCAGCTTCGTTCGAGCTATCTACCTCTAAATCAATTACCTTCGCTTTATGCGCATCTATCAATATAATTTAACTAACCATCGATCGTTCAATGGGCTATTATTTAAATACTATCCAATAATCTGCTATTCTGATCTGCACAAAAAGTTAATAAATGCGCTCGTCATGTCAGCTTCCGAGTGATTTGTAGTTGATATGTTCCTCTTTTACTTTTCTATTTACTACTTAAGTTTTGACATGCAATACGGACTTAAATGAATAAAGCAATAAAATATTAAATTATTACAACTTCTCATCATGTAGATAATTGTTTTCTTTTGCCGGGGAGCGCACTCATTACGGTAGCAGAGACAAGATGTTATTTTCTTATCCGAAGCCTACGGCGCTGAACGTCATTAGGAGTCGAGTAATTGAATCTTACTCAAATAAAAATAGATCAAAACATGGCATGTGCAGTGTAATTTAAGATTTTCATCGCGCAGATAATGAGCGAGCCAATGCGTATCAAAATTAACTTTCACTGCTGTACCAACTTCAGCGCTGGCCTTAAATCCTCCTTTGGAAAACCGCAGGAAGTGAGATTAAAAACGGCGCCTGCGCATAAACATTTCTTTTTATTTGCAACAAAGCTATTAAGTGATAACTATGCGTTAAAAGACGCTACCATTTGTGAGTTTTTATTGCATCCAATTTTGTACGTGCATATTGAAGAAGACCTCGATTTTTAATAATATATTTGTTATTGATTCAAAATTTTGATCGAAAAATGAAAGTTCTTTAGAATTTGTTGTCTGATGGTAGTTGTTTGAAATGTAATAATTTCAGTAATGTATTATTTGATCTATCGTAATCTTAAGTTATTACAATGCCTACGCAGCGGTAGGTTTATCTGTCCATCTGCAAAGATAGCTGCGATTACGACCAACCGTTTGTAATTTAAGAAACAGTAATATCTATCAATAGTTTAATATCATTTTATTTAGTGCATGTGTTCGGGCTTTATATTTTTTGTAAGGTGGTATATCATCATTTCTATTATTTCAAAACATAAAATTGTAGGTATAAAATTATTTAATATCTTCTTCAAAGATACACCGCATTATTTTGCACGCTTTGAAAATGACTTCTTTAGAAAAATTGAACTCGTGAGTAACTTCGTCGTTTATATGCTAAGTGTAATTATTTCAATCTACTGCGAGTTTTAGGTATATACCTAAAACTTACGTGTTTAATTTAAGATCATATTCGTTCATATGAACGAATATGATCTTAAATATAACACGTTGCTCGGTGTGGGCAGATGTAAAACGAAAGAAAACTCGTTGAAAATAAGTTATTAAATGGTTTTCAGAGAATCCGCGTCTATTTAGTGCTGTCTCTGAAAATCGGAACTGTTTGTTGTATAGTCCTGGTATTCAATTTCCAGGTCGGTTTAAGTGGTATTAAACTTTTTCAACGAAATGTGGGTGTGGCTTACCATAGCCTTCGGGGACTGTGTTATTTATAATTGATTAAAATAAGGCTGTAAAGGTTTTAGACGTAGAGAATGGACTGCGTTCCATATTCAGTTGTGCAGTGAATCATACCGAAAAGTACTAGAGAGACAAACTAAATGTGCGCCCAGTAGTTGTTTCTTTAGTAGTAGGTACTACAACAGGTATTGGTCGCACAGTCACTTTATCTCTTTCTAGAGGGTGGTCACTTTTATGAGGCTAACGCTCAGTCCATTCTCTATGTCTATGGTAAAGGTATAGTAGCAGACTTGTAACAAAATCATTATCACTAATGTATGTCGCCCAGTCAAATTTAAGACCGTATCCGCTCGACGGCAACACCTATACCTAGCTACATATATTTATAATAAAGTAAACAAAATTCTCCACATCAACACACTAACAAAAAATAAAAGTAAGATCATATTAAACACATGGCTTCAAACACTAGTGACACACAGACAGAAAACTTACTTAAAGAACAATACTCGTGATAATTAAATAGTAATGTAGGCATTGATATATAAAAACCCAAGATGCACACTCAACGTCTAAAAAACGTCCCCAAAAAATGAGCGCAACATTCTAAATTGTGCGCTCATTTCAAATAGTCTCGCGTCGTTCGCGTCTGGAAGCAGTCGTTAAAAATGCCGAAGTGTTCTGTGAGAAATTGTAAAAATATTACGTCAAGAAGGTTAAAAAAGGATGGGATATCGTATTTTCGGTAAGTAAAAAACTTATTGACTAGTTTTTGCTGTTTTAATGACCGATTATAACAAGCAATGTGTGATTTTGATTTATTTTTTCTAAAAACTTTATTCAACGCTCAAAGTAAAATACGGCTAACTTCAATGGCTGCTTGGTCAGTGTTAGAACAACGCATTACAGTCTCCTTTTTTATTTTAGTCGCATTATAAAAATGACCCTGTTCTAATAAGTGGAGTCGATTTTTTTTTTGTTTGTGTTTCTTTTTATTAATAAATTTATGTACTTTTGAACCTTTTTTGTATGTAGTTTTTGAAAAATATATATATTTACGTTACATAACGTGTAGGTCAGGAGGTAGCCAATTTAACATTTTTATAATGTTCGTAAATATTATGATGTATAACGATTCATTTATGGGCCAACTTATGAGTTCGCGACATGCGGCATGCTAAGGATAGACTGAAGTGTCGCGTAGTCTGTAGTCTGTAAGTGTCACATTAGAAACTTCATGGAAACTTCTAATTTTTATATTTTAGTTTTCCTCGTGACCCAATACGATGTGGAGAATGGACATCAATCGTCAGCCAACAAAGGCGAGAAGATTTTTTAAGTCGAATAATTCAAGCGTCGTTTGTTCCGGGCATTTTTGGATGAAGATATGTATGTCACTTTAAAAGGCATAAAACGTCTTCGTAAAACGGCTGTTCTTTATATTTGAATAAACAATTTTAACAGTTATTATTTGTTTTTTGATATACCCATAGGCTACCCAAAAACATATTTATGCAGAAATAAAAGTATATTTATGTGTTTAAAACACAATTTTACAAACTCTTAAAATACTAACTAATAACGTAAGATGAAAAAAAAAAAGTCATGTTCGACTCCACTCAATACCTTGTCCTACCGACCACGGTCGGTCGTAAAATTTTATTGCTTTAAGTACCTGCGTTAAAATAACAACTTTAAACAATTGGCGTAAGGTTGAACTTGCAATAATATATGCTTGTAGCTTATAGAAAGAGACAGAAATAGAGTTTCGGGACAATTTCGAGCGTTACTTTTATTCGAGACTGTGCATCTTGGGTTTTTATATATCAATGAATGTAGGCAAACAAATTCTCATTATAACCCAAAGTCAAGCCACCAAGCATAATCACTCACACATCCACATACACACACCCACACACATACACAAAAACACAAGAAACACACACGCACACAAACCACTTAATAGCGTACATGCACTAAATTGGTTTCCTACATTTTAAATTATTTAATTTTTAATTTAATTACATAATATTGTTAATGTTCAAAAAACGGATGAAGACGCTGACTCCTGTAACACAGGTCCCACCTAGTTCAGGAGTCAGGATTTCAAATTAAAATGTAACGACTTTTTTGTGTCAATAAAACATTTTATTATTATTTTTACGTCTTTTACATATCTCGGGACCTTTGGGTCCTGGACCTTTGGAAGGCATACGAGGGGCCGGAGCCAACTCGCAGAGGCCCCTTTGATGTTTTTTAAAATGAAATAAGGCACCAACTGACGATTATACCTGTATGCTAGTACACCCAAGGACAACCCCCGGTTGGTGCAGTACTATTGCAGGATATGGAAACAAATTGGATACAAACAAATATCTAGAACTATGGAAAGACTATGGCCCCTGCTTGACCAATATTTTATATAAAATACACATGAAAATGGCAGGGGTTGACTTGCACACTCAATAATGGGCCCCCGAAAACGGTCGCTAGCACAGTGTCGTAGCGACAAGGGGGGCAACATGTCCTGAAGTGCTTATGAGGAGTGGAGAGGTATTCCACGGCTATCAGGACAATCCGGAAGTACGGTCAAGATACCAGCATCTGACTGGAATACTTCCTTCCTCCGAGCACGTTTGTTCTTGCGAATCTCCACTCAAGCCAGCCAATAAAGGCAATAATGAGGTGGAAGCTCTGTTCTTCGTCAGTGTCCACTCTAGCCGGCCAATAAAGGTAAGCTAGAGGTGAGGAACAAGACTTCTCCCGGGAGATAGGGTCCGTGGGGGCGACCCCACGGACCCTATCTCCCGAGAAAAGTCTGCCCAAAGCTCGCCACATGCTCCCTTTCGGGTTTTTGTATCACTCTTGGTCTGGTTCCTCATCCCAGACCTGTTCCGGCAAAGTAAACTCTACCGGCACAGACCAAGAGTTTGGAGGGCGCAAGCTCCACCACGACTTCAACATAGAGATACGGCGGTGGGGTTATTATTATTATAGCATTATAATTGAGTTATTTATTCATAATATAAATTAAAGTCACTTTTCGTGTCTGTGTGACCGCGTTATTTGTCTAAACTTCGCAACAGATTTTGATGCGGTTTTCACCATCATTTAGATAATTACTTCCGGAAGGTTTGTGGGTATAATACGTTAGTATTCATTTACATTTAATAAAGAAGTCTTGATGCTTTGTCAAGTCGTGTCGCTAGTTAATAAAAAAGTGAAGTAGGTCCCTATAGCTGAAATAGTAAACATATAAATTAGTAGACTTGATCTTTTATAAACTCTGTAGGTAAATATTAAACTTCACATATATAAAAAAATATTTGATTGTTTTTTTTTGTTTACAAAAAGAGAAATATGTGCCAGGGAATTATGTGCAGTTGATTCGAGCGATGTATAGTCTATGCAGTACTCAAGTCCGGCCTACAGTGGGCACTACTGGCAACTTCAATGTGACTGTCGGGTTGCACCAAGGGTCGGCATTCAGCCCTTACCTCTTCCTGGTGATAATGGAAGAGGCTCTCTAGCGTATGCTGCTTGCCGATGATATTGTGGTGGTTGCTGAGAGTGGCTTAGCAGACTAGAGCAGATTGGAGCTGTGGTGGGAACGACTGGCGACCGTTGGTCTGAGATTAAATTGGGCCAAAACAGTCTTTTGTTTTTTTAAAGGTCTGTCCGGTCCTGTGCCCATATCTCTCGCCGGAACGCCCTCACCGATCTACTCCGTCTTCCAGTACCTCGGGTCGCTTATCTAAGGGGATGGCGATATAGACCGAGACGTAACTCACTAGATCAACTCAGGATGGTTGAAATGGCGACATCTTACAGCAACAACTTGAGACCCATGGATTCCCCTCAAGTAAAAGGGGAAAATATACAAGTCCGTGATAAGGCCTATCGTACTGTATGGATCAGAATGCTGGACCGTGAAAAAGACGGATGAAAAAAGATTGCAAGTAGCGGAGATGAGAATGTCGAGATGGATGGTGACGAAAATGGATAAAGTAAAAAATGAGTATAAAAGGGGAATTTTGAAAGTGGTATCAGTGACAGAAAAGTTGAAAGGAAATCGTTTGGCTTGGTATGGGTGTGTAATGAGGAGAGAGCAAATGCACGTGACTAAAAGAGTGATAAATATACATTTTGATGGATGAAGAGGGACAGGAAGGCAAAAGAACAGATGGATGTATTGTGTGTGGAATGATAAGTGTAATAATTTTTACATCTGTTTAATATATTGAATCACATTTTAATTTAAATAAATTATTTTTCTTCAAGTACGCTGTACTAGTACACCGTCTAAATATTTGTTTGCTGCACCGGTCGACGTCATTACGTCGGCGCCGGCTGTCGCTGAAAACCAGCGCTGGGGCTCTGTCTTGCATAGGGTCGTAGCATAATGCTGAGCGATAGCCGATTTGCGTGGATGTGACGCATGCTTCCCCAACCTTTTCTCATTTATGTATTTAAAACTTTTTTTTTGCGTCATGTTTACCGCAAATAAACGTTTTTTCTTTCTTTCTTTCATATGAAAGAGAAGGAAGTGAATGATAGCGTGACGGTTGACAGGGGAGAATGGAAAGAGGAAACGTGGTGCGCCGACCCCACTTAACATGGGACAAGGACAGGCAAATGATGAATCATTGTTTTATGTAAAAATTTAATTTGATTACAAAATAAATGATTTAATTACCTGAAGTTATTACGTAGGTCGATAACACATTTTTCTCACGAAAGATCTGCTTTTAATAAAAATTTGCATCGTTTTTATTGTTGTCGGGGAATTTCTATTACAAGCTACACTGCAGTATTCTGCGTAGACAACAAACGGCCTGGAGCGAAAATGCCATGAAAAACACGTTTAATAGTCAGATTAGTGATTGGCCATGACGTTATTAATGCTCAGGTGCTCATCTCGCTGATGTAATGCCATATAGTTGCCTCTTACAGCACCCATCTAAACTCATTAGTTTAGTCTCTAGGTCATTACCTAGAGCTACCTTAACTTGCAATCGAGACTACAACTTTATATGGTTCTATTTGAATGAGTCGTTGAGGAACCGGGAGCTATGGTTAGTCGCCAGTAATGTTGCAGTGGTTGTATTGAATGATGAGACATTTCATCTTTATTAATCGAGATCTATCCTTGGAAACAAAGTTTACGTTCAGAGGGTGCCAAGTAGTGACAAGGAAATATTTTGACGGTCGATAGCAACAGTTTCTGAAAATCTTCGTATCTCTAGGAATTTGAATATTGACAGCATTTGGAACGGCTTCAAGGGTTCTGTAAACGGGATTATAAAGTTTTTGGGTACATAATCCAAAATCAACTAATTAAAATTTTATTTTATTTTCTTATATTTTATATTAATTACAAAACTATAATGGGTAAACTTTTAGTTTATTTATTTATTTAAACTTTTCAGACTCAAAAAGGTACAAAGGCGGACTTAATGCCTTAAGCATTAAGCATTAGGCGTTAGTTCTATATTTTTTCGCAGTAAAGTTGGCTTTCGTAGTTTTGAACAAAATATACCAAATTATTGTAGTTTTCTTTCCGTTTTTCTTGTTTTTATTCGTGTTACTTTGAATTCGTGTCCTGGTGTTTTTCTTTTTGTTCTAGAAATATTGTAGCTAAATAATTTTCGCATAATATGGTGTTTTACTTTTCTTCCTTTAAAAAGCCAATAGTCGCTCTGGCGCTTAGATTTATACGGACTGAAAACTTTATTATTGTGAAACCTTAAGAATGTTTCCACAAGAAAATCATCCAGATAGATTGGCACTGATGCCACACCCTGATGCCATTTAGAGTTCCGTTGTCCTGTCGTCTCTTGGGTGCGGGTACCTAGGTTCGAGCGCCAACGCTGGCAAATTGCAGTGTTAAGCTCGGGGCGCTTTATTGAAAATTCGATCTATCTGTTACATTGGGAAGGGTTGTGATTAGAGTTCGAATGTGTCTCTTGCGTGCGCGCAGAACGATCTATAGTCGAGTGGCACGTCCGTCGGCGGGAGTCCGTTATCCGGCGTCAGGTTACGGCCACGTCTATATAAGACCGTGGCGTCTTCTTCACCATTTCATTCCGTTTGAGACGCTTGGTCGGCTCCGTGACTGTGTTGTTTGACGCGCCCCGTCTCCGGCCCGCAAACGCGCCGGTCTCTAGTTCTCATTTATAAGCCGGTGCATCCGTTCAGGTCGAGTGCTCGCATAGTTCCCGGACACAGTTCAGTTTTGTGAACACTTGAACATTAATCACGTGACACAGTTGAAGAAAGTGAAGCGTGTCGCTGTACTCAGGTATTTTATATGACATTTTGTTTTTTCATTTTAGTTGGTTAAGAGAAAATATATTTAATAATTTGCAATGATGGAATCAGAAGTGGAAAATGGGCTGAAAATGTAGTTAGTTGGTGGATCGTAAACGGTAAGTAACGGAGAGCCAAATTAAAATGCTTAACATAAGTTAATTAAGGTACTGCTTGCATTATAGGTAATTGGACATTTTTATATTTCCAAGATTTTAAAGTTTATATGAAATACAGGATTGTTAATATTCTAACGACCGTGAATATTCAAAAAGCATAAATTAGGTATTGGAACTAACCTTCATATGTGCGTGCAAAAGCATACTTTTCGTGATGTTTACTTTTACCGCTTCAAAACCGGCATCGTTCTTCTAATACCCTAAAACGTTTAAAATCTCTGCCACGCTACATGCAATATTAGTAATTACAAACGAGTTAAAGAAAAAAAAAATTAACAAAGTAATAAGTTACTGCTCTAAATATGACAGCTAAAACACTCGCTCATGGTTACGAAGACGCAAGCGCACGCGCAATCAAAGGCGTCTAAGAGAACTGTTTGTTTCTTTTTTTCTACGATTTATAGCCCAGAGATAAGAAAAAAAAATCAAAAGAAGAGCTTGTAAAGCTGCTTAATAATACCGATAAAATCCATAAAACATTGTTATAGCGAGAACACAAACCGTAACATGGAAGGCTCATCATAAAATACAGAAACACACTCCTTCCGCACTTTATTACAAGACAGAAACCATTCAATTACTCAACTATAGGGCTGTGAAATTGACCATTCAGAATTTATAATCCTATAAAAAACCGAAATAAGACATAATTGAGATAGTTCGAAGCTCTAATAAAATTACTGTTCTCGTGGTTGTTTCTATAAAAGAAAATGAACGCGGAAGTACAATAGATCCTCAAATCTTTAACATCATATCGATCATACCTTATTTTGACATTTCACGCATAAACTTAACCACGGCGAAGCACCGAGCGCGTCCAGCAATATTGTGAAATAATACCGGCAAGGTATTGGTAATAACTAAATTACATACGGACTGTCATCTATCATTTATTCGCACGGTCCTGCCGACTCGGCGACGTAACCCCATTGCACTAGGTAAACGCACGTTATTGGTACGAAGATGATAAAATGATTACCGTCATTACTGGAGAATTACGAGTAGGAGACGCCGGCGTCGGTCCCTTGCACCATTATGTGCACTTGTGAGATACCCGCCTCGCCTCGGTCCACCATTGTTTTACTATTTTTTGCTAAGAACAAAATGGACTTCGGATTGGATTTCGCCTCCGACATACAGGACAAAAAGTAAAAGTCTTAAAGTAAAAGTTAATCTTAAATCTTCACTTAGGTATCTGTAGATGTCTTCCATTAGTTTATTACTCTAACTTTCTTGTGATAGCATTATTACAAAGATGAAGTAAAAAGTGGTAAAAGAGATGAAAAACTGGAACTGCGTTGCAAAAACTATAGTTGATATCTAGCGACAAAATAATCTTTTGTGGACGACGAGCATACTGAGTCGGAATCGGGATCATCAATCAAGTAAAACGTTAGCTTGTGACACTAGAAGTTATTGGCTCGAAACGGCGAATATTGCAAAATATATGCACAAGAACTAAAGTCAAAACATTTTTTTTCAAAACTGACTGAGTTTGTGAACACGATGGTTATTGAATAAAATATATCTTAAAAAATAACTAATCTGAAGCGGTGAAGTTTTCTACGCTATAAAGAAAGAGCGGAGGTGAAATACTTTCTGAAAATAATGTTTAAACCAAGCCTAAAAACAAAAAAAGAATGAAGAATATTATTAGATCTTTGCAAAACACTAAAATTCGAATAAATATACTTAACTAGTAGTTTCTATAGTTATTCTGATACAACAATTAAAAGTAATGGACGCTAGACATTAAATTAAATAAGGCAAAGCTTCAAGGATGTTTCCTTGACTCCGGAAGCACTTAACCGAAGCGTTAACACTTAATTAAAACAAAAAGTCCTGACCATTTATGTACATTTAAAAAATTATAAGTAAATCATTTGGGAACAACAAAAAACTAAGTTGCAGCTACATCTGCTTGTTCTAAGACTTGTTCATAAACAGGTTACACTTCAAGTCGTCTGGCACAGGATGCTCGTTATTAAAATTTAATAACACCGTCTGGGTGAACTGGCGATAATGAAAAAATATGATTTACCCACCTTTTTATTTTTAGCGATAAAGTGGAATTAGATGCTTACAAAAAAGCCTACCTCTTAGCTACGTTTAAATATAGTGTTCTTGACCCCTGACATTGACTTTGCTCATCGCAATAGGCACACTGTTCGCACTGAATCACAGGCTCGGAGCCTTCGACACACCACTTAATGATGATGGCTGTTTTATTTGTCGTGGTCGCAAAGTGTACTCGGTGACTAACGTAGGTAGTAATTATGCAAATGTCTGATATACGTATAGAATATAGAACTTGATGAGTTAGACCACGGATTCCCAACCGGTGGGGTGCGCTCCCCTCGGGCGGCGTAGAGTGTCCAATGGGGGGCGCGGCGGCTCTAATACTTATTAAATTTTATGTTCTGATTTTCAAACCCCAACGTTTCATAATTTGTAGGTAGGTACTATAAAATGAGCTTCAGCTTTTCTGCTTAAGTCAACAAAATAAGTTTTCCTACTTTTGTATGAATGGAATCAAGAAAACCGAATCTATCCAAGGGGGTGCAAACATTTTCAACCTCACTTTCGCTCGCTTTACATTTTTATGCTTTTCTGCTTATGTCGAAAAATGAAACACGGGGGCGTAGTGATTTTAAAAGAAAATTAGAGAGGGGGCGCGTATGTTAAAAGGTTGGAACGCCTCAGTTAAACAGTAGAATAAATAAATAAAATTGCGGTGATGTTTATCGTCTGCAAAGTTCTGCAAAATTAATTTTAAAAATACTATTTGGCATTCGTATTAGAAACAGAAGTCAATTTTGTGATTAGAAAACCTAAGAGGCTTAACTTGACAGGTTTAATGAAATAAAGCTTATTCATAAGCGAACAACGGCCCGAGCAGATAGTGACGTAGATATGAATATGGTCGCAAAAAACGCGAGTATGATAACCGCATGCGTGGGCACACAACCAGTTGGTCGGTTTTTTGCGAGCAAGTGCAAGCGGCCTTGACCGGGTGCGCCCGCGACGCCCAAAACGCCGATCGGCCCACTTAAGACCATACATTATGCTCATTACATATTAGATATGACTAAAATTATACCAATTTGTTGGTTTAGCTTAATAGTGTTTTAAGTATAGTGACTGAGACTGTAGGCGTGAAAATGAGTTTCCAATTGAAATTGTAGGATATTTAAGGCATTTTTTCACATCGAACTAAGTGTGCAAAGAAAGTTTCTCTTTCGTATATATCTTTTTTGTGAAAAAGTGTTTCGTATGCGTATTCATTATATTATTTCGTAGCTTCTACTACTGTTTAATATCAATATAACAACATATAAAAGTAGAACAAAAAAATTCATTTTTCACATTTTAATGACGTTATGGTTTCATTCATTTTATCCTATCGAAAACTCAAGACTGTATGGAGCCACCATTGGTTTGGCAAGGTCTATGTCCGCTATTTTTTCCGTACCAATTACTAGTGTCTTCCCAGAAGATTAATCACCTGGTTGTTTTGTTTATATCATTGGTGATTGATCGATCGTCTATAACAGGTAATGGTCAATGGGTTTAGTGGTTTTGGATATACACATACATGTACTGATGGCAGGATCTTTGAATGTCAGATGTAGACGATATGTAGGATTTAAAATATCTACTAAGTGGTATTTAAACTTGACAATTTTTAAATATAATATACAATCTAACACTAATATATATATATATTATGTACAAGTATATAAAAGGAAAAAATAAATAAAGGGAACAGCTCATTGGGTATCAAAATATTCCTCCGCATCGCTGTAAGTAGCAAAAGTGTTCAAAAGGCTGACAGCGTTGCCACGTTGGATGGCCAAGCTCATTTCCACTATGTTGAAGTTATGCAGGTTAAAACGCGAAAATTAAGAATACAACCTCCACATAAGTTTGAATCCAAAATTTGATAAGAAGCTTCTGTTATCATCATCATCATTCTCTTGCCCTCATCCCAATTTATTTGAGAACGGCGCAGCTGGCATTCTTCTTTTAAACTTTTCTATTAATCTCCATATCAGTAGTCACCCCCTGTTTAGTCATATCATCTTTCACAGTTCATCCATCGTTTCTTTGGTCTTCCCCTGGGCTACTGACATTTTCCTCATTCCTTCGCATCACATGCCTGATGATCGTGATACCCATACACCAACAAACCAATAGCCAAAAGTCAAACAAGAAACAAGAACCAACCAAACCGTTCCTTGATTCTTAGAACCAAGTTGCCATTAGTCGCAACATGTGACAATAATTAATATATTCTATACAAAAATATTCTTATCGTACTTATACTATTTGTACCTACTGATGTTTAATTAGATTAATTAGCAAATGTAGTTTAAGACGAGCGCTAATCCTGCCGACAAACTGTCACGCAGTTTGGCAGGTTTATAAAATGTTAACAAGTGTTTGTGTTTCCAATTTTTTTTAATGCCTGATAAATTATTTCGAAACAACTTTTCCATCTCCGGGGCCACTGTTAGACTTCCTATATACTCATTTCTTATTGTATTCATTCGCGCATACCAAAAAACCTTGTGTTCTATTAAGAAAAAAGAAAATATTAGAATTCAAAATCCAGAAGAGGCAATGAAACGTGTAACACAGTTAGTTCTTACTGTTTTGCGCATTTCTGCGACATATTGTTTCAAACGGTAAAAGAAGTAATACGAAAATTCTCCACATAAAACTATGCAAGAGAAGTATGGGTTAAGTGTCACCATTACTCATAAACTGCAAAGCGATTCTGATGCTGTTAGATACGATGGTAAAAGCAAAGTATAATGTCTGTTCAATAAATCGATGGCGATTGGTATAAAGCAGTACGTGCATAATCTCCAGACGTACCTGCGCAGAGGTCAGCCATTTCCCCCCCAAGGGGGTAATGTCGTTGTATGTATGTACAAGTTTATTGTCAAGGCAGGCTATTGGTGTCACATGCGATTTCTAAATTGGCGTTCCGAGCTGATGTAAGGTGTAAATTATAGGCATTATGTATTATGCATGTTAGGTAGCGACGCTTCGTGGAACAACGGCTCATATTTGCATGATGGCGATGTCAGAACAAAAAGCATGCACTATAAGGAAAGGGTTTTGAAATACATGCGCATACATCGCTTCTGTGCGTGAAGAAACTTTTGTAGTTTCAGTTTTTACTTTAACTTAAACATTTTGAATGTTCAACTTTCTTCTTCTTTTGGTAACACGCAGTCGTAGTGGTTATTCAGGTGTCAATTTCTCCTGGAACGCAACTTGAACATTGGTTCCGTGGATGTAATTGCGTCGGCATGCACCGTGCAGGCGTACATAAGGCCCCACTACTTTCCCCCGACCTAGTGCCCTCCTGCCGCCCAGCCGACCCACAATCTTACAACTCCGTAATGTTTCACATTTTATTTGAGATTTGCTGGGGCTCATTACACGTCACTTTTACAGTTACAACTAATAACAGCAGTATTCTACGATTGTCCAGTCTGACGTACATACCTGCGATAATTGATGATAACGTCGTGTTGTGTGGTCGCGTATGTCACGATTTTGTAAAAGGAATGAAAGCAAAGAAAAAAAAGGATATTAAGGCTCATGGTCTGTCATTTTAGTAAAAATGAGAGATTGATTGATTAGGCACTGGATACGTAGAGCGAAACAATCCATCATTCAGTATCAAAACGGTTTTGACTTTTGTGGTAAAATTGTTGCGAATATTTTATGGACGAGTCAAAAGGAATTATTATTTAATAAGTCAAAAAAGTGCGGTTCATCAATCTGTGCGCGGTGTTCGTGCAGAACATCGGCGCACGACACCTCACGTGCGCGCATCCGCGCCGAATGTTCTCTAACACCCGTGTAATTCAATCGCGCCTTATGATCGTATATGAAAAAGAATATTATTCCTACCACTCAAAAAAACCTCCTAGGTAATCGCCGTTCGTGATTGCTGAGAGCATGTAACTTTGTCTGCAGCAATTTATTTATCCGTTTTCACAAAGTACCGAACCATTATCTCGCTACCATAAAATGAGAAAGAAATGCTAAAAATATTTTATTGAAATTGAAATGTTACGCCAAATTGCATTATAATTTATAATCATAGTCTATTTGAATCTTTAAATTGAGAAATGTTTTACAATGACTGGCTATTCTAATAACGACAAATTGGATGAATAAGCAGGTGGAGAAAATCGAGTTGATTAAATGTCAAGAGCTCCTTTTAGTTAACCACGCCGCAATCTAGTTTATTTTTATAACGTTAAAAAAAACAGAATAGGACAGACGGGGCGATCTCTCATTTGATTAAACATATATGGTGTCTAATGATAAACGCATCTGAAGTGCACCGGTACCAGTAAGTCCGATAAAAAAACTTGAAACGAGATTACTTTGATAATGCTGACGTATGCATGCTGGAGTTTATTTCTGTGGCTTGCTATCAACACGTGTGCTAAGAGCGACGCGGGGACATTATCGTATGCATCTCATTCTAAGCGCGGCCGTCACGGAACAGTTAGACGAAATTTTTCACATTCCACACTATTCGTTTGTCGAATGACACGAGTGTTTAGCGAGCGTGGGCGTGTCGTTCTAAATAGAACATGAGGTACCTAATACGAATCTTATGCTTTTGGTTGAACCGTCAATTGAAATGATACCTTCATTGGAATCCTTACTTCCTCACGTAGTTCGAAGTACTCGAAACACGGTCTAGTTCCACTAATACAGTCAGTTCATTTATGTAAGTAGTTCGCTGCATTCCGAACTCTATAAACTGTCGTGAATGGATAATGCTGTGAGCGTTGACGGCACTGAGAAATGTAATAAGGAAAGTCGTTGCTGATTTATTTACGGCTAACTTTAACAATGCGCATTTTTGCAATAGATGGGTTTGTTAATCAAAAGCAATTTAAGTATTCAGACTTTTCTAGGTCCATTTGAAAAGCTGCACGGTTAAAATCCAATTCGAATGTTCTGCCGATATGAAACATAACTGATGTGTAGTATCTTTAAAGTTAAAGGTATAATGGATTAGGCTATGAGATGTCCCGGGCGGTACGAAACGCGTGAGTCGCGGGCACTAGTCGTCGTTGAACCGCGGCCCACTAAAGTGATGAATAAGCGAGAAAGTGCACACGCCACGAATATGCGTTTATGCCCGGTTGCTTGAACTAATAAAATTTATTAACCTATTCGATTTCGTGACCTCAATGTTTTTTGCTGTGCAAGAGGTAGCAGATTAATAGGTTTTTGATAGCAAGAGAAATGTTAATGGTACGGTTGACTGGTGATACATAAAGCTTGATTTATGTTGGGTGGATTATATGGCTTGCGTATTTTCTCTGTTAAGTGGGGTAGTGTGACGGTCACACGGCGGCCGGCTGCCGGTGGTGATTAGTGGTGCGTGTCATCTTGGGAAGCATGCCGGCGGCGGCGCCGCCTGGCGGAGTCCGGTGGCGGCCTGCTTCCACACCTACGGCACACGACAACAGCCGGCGCTCGACCGTGACCACTGGTCACTCGTTACTCACCAACACATGACTAGTACAAATTGCTACTGCATATTTTCGAGAAACTCTCAAGCCATCACCGGTCTAGTAGTCAAGCGCGGCTGCCGAGCGGATGGTCATGGGTTGGTCCCAGGATGAAGTGTAAGGTTTTTCTGTCTAAGAATTCCTAGTTACGAATTAAACAACAGAAAAGGGTCAATATGCTCAACTCTATCATTTGCGATCTTTATCATGATCAACAAACTTCAGGTGTCGTGAACTTTTCCTTTATCCCGAATAATTCACTTATTTAAACAGTGATCGATAATGTTCCAATGCATTCCTCGCAAAGTCAATTTATGACAGAATGCAGACAAAGATAATTGAATTCCTTAATCACCTGAAGAGATATAATATAAAGTTGTATTACATATGCAGTGCAGAATCCCATAAATCGTAAAGATAACGTAAATTCCGAAGCTTGCTCAAGTTTAAACTCCGATATAAATGATTGTGCTGTTGTGCTGTGCTATTGATTCGTACTCATTAAGGGCCGGCTCACATATCACACTGAATAACTAATTATCTCTAAATAGAAATGTTCAGTGATAATATCGAACTCCCTTAACGAGATCATTATGAACACTTTATAATAAAGTGGTCAAGTTAGTGAACGTGTATTGTTATCTAGCTTCAGATCATTACCGATCTAGGCTTTTCTTAGCCATGTTGGAGTGGCAAGTGTAACTAGATCCGTGTGCATATTGATATAACATAAGGCATCTGTCATGTGACCTCTTATAGGAAATACTTGGATCACGCTAGCTCCCTGCGTGCTAGTGATTTCAGACCATTGGGTTCAGATTTCCCTATGATATCTTCCAGTCATAATTTGGGCAGCATATCATATCTACCTATTATTATGTTTTGAAAATAGTACTGGCCAAGTTTGGAGCTAGCAACCTTGTGTTTAAGAAGCGGGTTTTTAACCATCAGCCTACTAGCACTCCATAGCATAGCTCAATGTCTATAGCTGTATGGCTTAATGTTCACTCGAGCAAAACATAACTGCGGTAAATTCTATTTTACCTTTAGGTAGATTTAAGCAATTTCCACCAAGAGTACCTAAAGTGTCCAGCAGTTATCATCTCTCAAAACATTTATTCGACGAAACAGTAGTAGCTATGCCTGTCACATTAGATTATGATAATTAAGTGACAAGGCACGTAAGGCGGCTTGAAGTATTGTGTCGGATTATTTACATTTATAATATCATTATCACTTACTGAGATCATGACTGGCTTGTTGGTTTAGCGGTTGCAATCACTATGTCTGAGTAATGGGGTCTGGTTTCGATCCCTTCGATTCTTCTGTCACAAAATTCTCATTAGCAGTATGATGTGTGGATTTGTATATGGTTAATGACAAAAAAAAAAACATTGTGGGCCCGCAAGCAGGATAACGACTTACTCTCCTCGCACAGAGAGGAGGCCTAAATTCCTGTAGCGGGAACAATAGAAGCTAATTATGTAAAGGACTTAATTTAACTGGATCATGTCCCATATGTCGGAGTGTCCAAAGTGCCCATACACCTGCACTTCTACCTAAAAACGCCACTGATGCCACGACTGGCGTGGCCACCTACTGGGCCCAACTCGTCTAACATAATAATCTACAATATTTTTACTTGAAAAGAAGAAGACCTACAGTCCCGCCATCGAGAGAATGCGTTCTTGACAACTGTCAGTTTCATACTAACGAATATGTGTTTTGCGAATTTGATCCTTATTACTACTAGAAATTGACCAACTGACAGGTGTCAGGAACGCGATCTCTTTACGGTCGTACTTTGTACCTTTAACATTTTACAGCTTACCATTAACTCGTAATTCCCCTTTATTGAATACAGGCGTTATGTCATGGTGATATTAAGTTATGATTATAACATCATAATCAGATGATGACGTAACAGATCATAGCCGTGTTGATTCTATTTGTGATGCAAATGAAGTGGAACGCTCCAGTGACTCCGGTCGGTCGGATCTGTGATCGACCGACGCGGAGACGTGATGCGATCATAGATAACTTTGATTGTTTTGATTCATATCGTGTGTAAAGAGTCCCGATATTGCTGTATGGACTTTTAATAGGAATATCCCCTGACGCACGGTCAAGAAATGCTTCAGTGTGAAATAAATAAATGTGTTAAGCGATTAATGCTCGTTTTGTTAGTTTCTATGTGAGGAATCGGCAGTGTCGTTGCAAGAGGCCGAATTGACAAAAGATTTTTTAAGTAACTGAACTGCAATATGATGCTGGTTCGGCGTTATTACCTACAGCTTCAATAAATACCAGAAGAGAAGATTCAGATATTGTTTTCTAAAAGGCTGAATAATTCAATAGGGATTTTTATCAGGCTACCTTTTATAGTAAGTTTATTACATGCGTAACCTGCTCGAGTAACTTAGAGCCCCACGTATGCTGGCGGACGCATAATTTTCCGCAGGGTTGAATGATCGCGAGAACGTGTATAGGCGGAAATAACGATATAAATCGATAGAGTTATTGCATGTTTGGAACAACTAAATAGATATACAGCTCTCGTAAAATATGAAGTAAAATGTGTTTCTCGGACTTGAAGTAAATAAATCAAAGTGCACATCACAGGGGATAGAATCGTTAAGTTTCCTTCCTCGTAATCTCAGTAGGTATGCGGTCGTATTCGAAGCCGCACTTATTATTTTTTATTACATAATAATTGTGGGGACGTCGTCGTTCTAGTCGGTCGGTGACTCCCGCTCCCCGGGCCCCGCAGTTCCCAATACCTGCTTCCCGCGCGCCTCCGATCGGGATCGCCTCGCCGCTCCCGCTTCTGGTTCGCTGAGAATACAATACTATAACATTATCCACGCTGTCAACGATCGCTGTCAACGACCAAATAAGTCACGTCGCCTTGCGATTGTTTGATATTTTCTATACCGGACAGTACCACTCTATGACAAACTCAGACACGACACTTTCTACCTTCTAATAGGAGGAAATCGCAGTTAGTAAAATGATATGATCAAAAGAAAGTTCTATTACTGATGATGAACCAAAAGAGAAAATGTGTCGATTAGTATCGCGTTAGTTGAATCTAGTTAATTTACTTTATTAGGGATTCTAAAGATGACACTATTAAACTTGACGTAGATAAAAAAAAAAAATCGGTCGTACACTGCGTGCTACGAAATCTAAAATCGCTAGAACTTCACGTCAATACAAAAGACATCAACGCGTTCAGTTTGCTTGGAACATTTCAAAACTACATTACTAAACATTTTCCTATGAATCTACATTGATTAACCTCATATTGCTCAGAAACAATGTAAAATAACTTTCTCAGCGCACTTTAAAAAGCTATTATTGGAAAATTACACCCATTTTAATCAAAACACAATAGGTAAAGGTTAATTTGAGAACCGTTATTTTAGATGTAAGTACCACTTTTTATAATGACATAACTAACCGATCGCATTGCGATACAGATACACAAGGAACGGAAAATAATTGTATTAACCTACTCCAAAACACTTTTGTTATATCGGTACTCGTTGGCCTCTAATTTGTAATTATAGGCGTAAAATTTGGTATAATGGGGTATCGGACTGTGTCGGCTGTTTGCGAAAAGAATGTTAACGGGTCTGCTTGGCTTCTATGCCGGAGGTACGGTCAACCGCAGTCAGAAGTAACACTTGAACGACGAGAACCTCACTTGAAGTTTCAACATAAAGGCGATGTCAATGTCAAATTGTTGACATGTATGTCCTGTTGACAGTCCGTCCGCGCGTCCTAGGCATAGGCGCGGCGGCGGAGATGCCAGATAGCGCCACAAAGAGTGACCGAGCGATGTGATCGTATTACATTATACTGATACAGAGATAGTGCGGACAGTCGGTAACAGACCGCGGTCTTACATGCATTTATGCAATACGTTCAACAGTTGAACTGGACAGATGACCGATGACATGTAGATAAATGTTATGACACTTGCGCGCTTTTTTATTGCTTTTTTCCTTTTAAATGTTCCGACATGTTCTGACTTACTGTTGCTATTTATTAACTATGTAGTTCTGTATATAAGGCGTCAGAAATTTCACACATCTAGGCACTTGTTAGATTTCAAGCATTACCACAGCACTACACTAACAAAACTGCATCGCGCACAAAAATATATTTCTCAATCAGAATATTTTCAGTCGGAATAAAGCAAATAAATAAATAAAAAAAAACTAATAAATAAATAATAATAAAAAAAACTAATAAATAAAAATAAAAAAAACTATTCGTATTTACTACTATTTCAAGAATTAGTTAATGGACAAAATGCCTAATATTGATTTTTATTGTTCTTTAATAATATAAACTAAATCACTCAATATAGTCAATAATGGTAACTTAAAGCAGTGACATTAGCATCCTGCGACCGACGTAACTGTTCATAATGTCATATAAATGTGGTTTATTCACAGATTCCATCGCAACCACATCGATACAGTTATGTTTTTCCATTTGTTCGTTCTATTATGCTAAATTCCGTAATAAAGCAATCTTCTTCACACTTACGTAGGAATGTACTTCTATCCTTTTGCATACAATGTGTTGATAGTTTTCAAGATTAAAAAGTCTCTTCATATACATATCTTAGCGTCTCTTAGCGGATGTGTTGGATGTGTATTGCAATAAGTTATGAAGCTATTGTTTACCATATTATCCTTACCATTAACTTCCCTTGATACGGCCGACATGTGGGTGTTGAGAGGCAATGGAATGGGCTAAAATTAGAAGCGCCATTAGCATTATTCTGCAGTTACCAAGGATTATTTGCTGCGGCAATGTATGAGAGAGTATTCTATAGATTACGTTTACAGTCCGTTAATTATGACGACGGAACTGCAGCCACAATGGCTCTGTATAGTTACTTCTAATTAACAATTTTCAGAATACCTTAAAATTAACGACCTAAGCCCAACATTACAATATTCCCAACTAAAATGAAAAAGTAAAATGCAATACTGCTCTCAAGATAGAACAATGCCCATAACTTTAAGTAGGCATCCTCTTACCATATCTAATTATGTTTAACTAATGTTGCTTTATTATTCAGTTTTAATGATGTGTAATTGTACGGTATTTACGTACATTTACACCGGTTTATAGGCGAATTTCCCATGGATTAGCGTCGCAATGATGCGCTTGCAATGTCTTCTTAGTGCGGGAACATCTAAATACAGTTAGCGGATACAGTCGCACGCCTTTTTTACTAGAAAACATAAAAAATATTATGAAACAACCGTTGTTTTTCAGCAAAACTAGGGTTAACAATTCGTCAATGGAATTGATTGGGTTGAAGCATATTTTGGGATTGGAAATAAAATGCCGTTTTGCAACCTTAGGTCAAGATGCCTGCCGGGGTTGCGGGTTTTGTCCGAAAGGGTTACCGTGGCCCCTGGCAACATACAGGCAACTGAAGGAACACGGGTGGATTTTAGTTAGTAAGAGTCTGACACGCACTCCTGCGCCGCCCAGAGCGGGAGCAGTTATTTGATTATTTTCCATCCAATAAAAAGGTCTAGATACTACCATACTGAAATAAAATTTAAAAAAAATCAGTCTAAGAGGATATAACTAGGATCTGCAAAAAGGCATTTAGAAACTTGGGTTTTGTTTTGAGGCAAACGCGAGACTTTACCAGCATCACAACTATCAGAGTCCTGGAACACAGTGCTGTCATATGGGCTCCACATGAGGCTAAATACTCAGTGATGATGGAGCGAGTCCAGAACAAATTCACACGCCACCTCTATAAGAAACTTAATGGGGTATACCCATTTTACCCTTTGATGTACCCCACTCTATTCGTTCTGGGTATGGTGGGGTACAATCAACTCGTGGTGTGACGGGAATTTGCGCTGCTGTCGTGCATGGTGAAACTGCTCCGAGGCATAGTGCACAACCCGATAGTGCTGCAGCGGTTGCACTTGTACGTACCCGACCGCTATGTGTGGAGGCGACGGCCACCACTGCTGGTCGAACCATCAGCCAACACCAACTTGCTGGCTAAAACCCCTCTGACTCGAACAATTCGCACCATCAATTATATTCAGGTCGAAATTTGATATATTTACATGTCACTGGAGTGAATTCGCAAAAGTACTATTATTTACTCTACGTTATAAATCTTATCTTGGATCTTTATCTTAATATGTATTTGGTGCTTCAATTTTAATTTGGTGTATGGACTTGGCTATCGTATTATGATAGTTGATGATCTGTAATGGTAGTTTTAAGGCATTTAAATAAATTATGAAAGAAAGATTTCGCCAGATAATGTCAGTATATGAACAAATGGACTTCATCAAACATTACCAGCTTTAGTATGCCTCTTATAATAATTTCAGTGTAACATAGCGCATAAATCACTCAGATGAACAGGTGCATAAAATGAAAAGTTCCTGCATATGTATTTTTATCTAAAACCTACTATTATAAATCTTGTATTAAAATAATCATGAATAAAGCACCTATTTTATTGACTGCTTCACATTAATTTACATGTTATTATCTACCTGGCACAGATTCACTAAATGCACTTATTATCCTAACTTTATAATAATATTATATATGCGAAAGTGAGTTTGTTTGTTTGTTACTCTTTCACGCTGAAATGGCTTAACGGATTTGGATGAAATTTTGCACATGAGTACACCAAGACCTGGGTTAAGACATAGGATAGTTTTATCCCGATATTCTTACGGTATCGAGACTTATGCGGGTGAAACCGCGGGGCGCAGCTAGTGCTTAATATAAAGCTACTGTTGCATTTGACTGCCCGTTGGTCTCGTGGTCATAAGCGCGACTGCTGAGTGTGGGGTCCTGGGTTCGACTCCCGGATCGGGCAAAGTGGTATTGGGTTTTCCATTGAGAATTTCTTAGTAATAGCCTGGAGTTTGTATGTTGGCGGTGTGATACCTCCGTGCCTCGTAAAGCACGTTAAGCCCAACGGCTTAACGTGCTTTCCGAGGCACGGGGGTATCCGTCCTACGCTTGATTTCTCTTCGGTTGTGTCAGATTGCCGTCCCATCGAACTATGAGAGTGAGAGAAAAGAGAGTGCACCTGTGTCTGCGCACACATGTGTGCACTATATGTGACATCCCTCGCCGAAGGCTGGTCTCCGTTGAGATTGGTCGCCGTGACCAAAATTCTGGCTGGAGGTTCATATTATAAAGCTGCAAATCAAATGTTTTATGAAAGTAAATGTTATAACAATTAAAGACATATATTTACTGTTTCCCATGAAAAAGTTAAGAAAGACTATTATAATATTTTCTTTATAAAACTATCTCTGAAATAACTAATCGAACTATCCTTCCTTTTAAACAATATAATGGTATTAAAAGATTATGACATTATATTAATAAACATTAAACATTACAGCATTCAATGGCAAAAACATGGATGCAAGCTACAAGTAAAAATAAAATGGCGTCATAACTTATGCAATGCCCTATGTTGTATGTGCTCTATAAGGCGGGCCCGGTCTCGTCTAGCAATTATACATGATGCGTAATTGACGTAACGTAGACCGGTCGCCGGCGGCTTATTAATAGTGCCGGTTGTGTGTCATAAAAATGTAGAATTATACTACACACCGAGATATTTACGTGTCGAGTGTGACGATCTATGAGCATATGTAGACTGGATTAGTTATATGTGCTATGTTCCCAATGAAGAATGTTTCAGAGGATAACCTGCTGAATAGGGTATTTGAAAAATTTATAGATTTTGTTGGTTTTTTTGAAGTCAGAAAAATAACCTTGTAACTATTTTAACATAACAAAAGAAAAGATTGCATGACACTTTATTTCAAGCATATTAATCTGAATCCACTCTGTATTTGACCATTTAAAACAAATATTTGGGTAGTATTTTTAAGGATGAAGTACACAGAAGTCTACTCATTACGTATATGTGTTTGGCACGCTCTGTGGACATTCCGTCAATTCTGAGTGAACTGAACTGTTTCTGTGACGGTAATTCACTGTTTTCCGATTATTTGGCACCGAACCCGTTATTTTCCGTCTAGGTGCCGTCACAACTACTTAGATCTAGTGATCTAGTGTACTAGATCAATTAACAGACCGTTTAATTATGTGGCTAACTTGTTAAAAAAATAACCAAAAAAGCTTCCAAGAATGATTAACCATTTAATTGAATTGTAGAGCGTGTTATTAATTTATAGTTACAGCGATTCCGATTAGGCAATGAAAGTTGTGTAATTTGACTTGTCCGGTAATTCACCTATTGATATTTCCAATTTGTTGGTAACTCTTCGTTTCCAGTGATTTTGCTTCCCACATAAACTGCAAGCTTAAATATAAAAAATGCATCTATTGCCATAACACACGTTTCTGCATATTGATGATTTTGCAAAAAAACGGAAGTCTATACTTTTTAAACGGTCCGGCACGGCATTACGTTCAAATGCAGGATATTGCTTAAATGATTTTCTGCAGCATCCTATGATGTTACTATTATTTTTTACTACCACTAGTTCGTAGTAAACTATTTTTCTAATAACGACAAGCTATCTGCGCGTCGCGTCTATATGCGTATTGATGGGAACATTTTTTCCATGTTTGCTCAGCCTGTTTGCTTCTGCTATGTTCGTCTTGAATGTTTTCTCAAAGGTTATTAACCTAGTTTCGTTCGTGTACAATTGTAGAAGCTCTGTTACGAGTATGTCAGTATACAAACTTGTGTTTTACTTGCGGATTCTCGAGATGAAATGTATGTAAATTCTCTTATACGATTCTTCATGTTGCGCAATCGTCTTTATCTTTTTAACTCCATTCAATTCACACAATGTAGATAACAACCGGCCGTTTTGTACTACTCCGTGTTAAGGTAGTTTATGGGAGACTAGAATAGAGCCGGGAGAGCCTGGAGGGCTGCGGGAGCCTTCGAAAGAGCGGGCGGAATGCGCGCACAAGGTCATTGCGCCCTGCGCGGTCATGCGCTTGCGCCCCTGCCCCGCCCCGCGCGCCCCATCGCCCCGCACCCCGCATCTCATCCGCACCCACCACCACATTGTCTAGTGCGATCAGCTGCGGATAAAGGGGCACCGACTGGACCGACAATCGATAGAAACCATTTCAATGCGAATTTATTTTTCCATTTTGCGGCCGCACAGCACAGCACGAACGCCCCCAGCGATGTGCTTCGTTCTAACGCTCTTTTCTAAGCTCCTACAAAGAAAAAGACAACTTCGTGCCGTGTCGTGGTTTATTTACGATGCTTCCATTGGCTAGCATTTATCCTTGGTCGTATCTATTGTCCTAAGGCTGCTAAGAAATTGCTCTCAGCCTATTAACTGGACGATACCGGGCTATCTATGAAAGTAATACTTACGGCAACATTAGATTAAAGCATGATATCAACGACTTATATGTTTAACAAATGGAGTCATTAAAGGCACAATTTAAATTCTTCAAATAAATAATTTTAAAATAATAATTAGTAACATAAACAGACAACATGCAAGCTACTTTCACTCCTGACCGTTACTGTTTCCTTTAAAGTGTGAATTAAAGACCTATCTGATGGCAAGATGAAACGATAAAATCTACATTTAAAACTTTATAGCATAAAAGTGAAAGATTTATACAAAAAAAAACCCCGTTACTGACAAGTTGAATAACTTCTTAATAAGTAATTTATAATATTTGGATATGTAAATAGGATCATTCAACAAATTAAGATTAGTTAAGCATTTTGTTGAAGTAGATTAAAATTTAGATAAATAACCAAGTTCAACCAATAATAAACCAGTTCCCGATGGCACAAGCTGTGGTTAATATATTTTTTTATGTGCGGAAGAGGAAATGTTGCAGTTTCACTTTGTGCAAGATTAATGGTGTGTTAAAATCCGCGTGCTAGATCGCGGGTCGCGGGCAGTCGGAGCGGATGTCACATCATTACTCACACGCAGGCGCCATCCTTGCCTGCGCCCGCGCAAGTAGCCACAGTATAAATAACTCTTTTATTTCACGGCCGCTACCCGCTTCTTATTATGAATATTAATGCGAGTGCACGACTTTACAGACCATTTGTTTGATTATAACGTTTACTCATAATTCATAATCGTTGATAGCTCAATTTCGAATTTGGAACGTAGAAAGTGTTCGTGTTGATTTTGCACCAATTAGACGTCAAATTTTGTGAGGCAAAATAAATATTGCACAGCCTTGACTATGTCTACATACGTTTTCTGTGTATGTAACGGTAGTTATACTTAATATGGTTACGCGAATGTAGAGCTAGGCTTTGCATATTAATGAGATGTTTGTTTATAACGTGGTTGTCACTTGGACGACCGACTGGGTTTAATAGTACTGGGTCACGCAATCCGATTGTTAACATAAACACTCATTTGTTACAGGATTTGTGTCCTGACTCGGAGGAAACTAATCTCCATTACACAGAACAGGTAAGATGTTTTCTTTATGTATTTTTCTTTTACTAAAGATTATCTGCTTTACGAGACAGCTGTAGACACACATCTCAATTAGTCATTATTAGAGAGTAGTGTTGACATGGTGGTACACATGGTAGCGACAATGGGCGGCCCGTGGGACGTCTGTGAACTCCGCCCGACTGTTTTTGCCACATCAAGTGTTCGACTCGTTCTGAACGAGACAAGAATGCATATTTCCTAGGAACTTATGTCTGGCCATCGTAATAAGAACTGCCCTGACTCCTTGCCCACGTCCCTGCACAATGAATAAGGGGACAGTAAATTACATATCGCGGTTATTGTTAGGCTGGACGTTTAGAGCGTGCTCAGCGTGGGCGGTGAAACACGGCTGCCATTGATTGCATGATTTATCGATATTGAATTTGCACAGGTGATTCCTTTGTTATTGTGATTGAAAGAAAATAAAATGGACATCGACAGATGTTAGATATAATTTAGTTCGTAAAGCATTCGAGTGAAAGGGAAAGATGGCAAATAAACTATTTTGAAAAACAACGGTTTTGAATTTCAATTACATTCGTCTACAAGATACAATTGGTACGTGGGATATCTTTCACCGGATGAGAGTTTTGTTTTCTTACGACTATTTGTGATGGTGTAGTTAAAAGTAGGCAACTCTTAGATATGTTAGAAACATGTATAAACCGCAGCGTAGAAGGCGACAGCTAATAGGGTTCCTCTGTATGCAAATAAGTGGCTATTGAGATGTAACACGCTAACTTCTGTAAGCATGAGTGACAGGCAGCGCTTTGCTACACGCAGTTTGCCCGAGGTCGGGGAAATTCTGCACTTAACGATCGATTCCTTTAAAGTGTTTCCATGAAATGGTCCGGTAATACCATATAATGGGTAATATCATAATTGACACACACAATGTCTGTAAACACGCCGCATTTGTGATAATGCGGTCGATATCACCGCTCGGTACAGTTAGCGGAGGTGGAGCCACTATTTAAATGACTGTCCATTAGCTTCATTGTGAGTCGGTATCGTATTAACATGCTTTGACATTTCTCAGGAGTAGTCAACTATATCGTGTGGGAAAACTGGTCTATTTATTTCCTCGTAAGGAACTTCAGTATCATGTCAGAACGCGGATGAGACAATAAAGCAAGAGCGGTAATTAAGTTTCTTTCAGTTGATCGAATAAATAAAGGATCACGTGCGCGTACGCAGAGGGTCTGCGGTGAGGTGTGCATGGATTCCAGTCATTACTCTCCGCTTCCATGTTAGCTATTGCGGCGGAAGGCTGTAGCTTTGAATGCCAGTAAGCGTTGTCGGTACATAAATTCACATTTCGTTACGGTCGTTTTGTCAATACAATTCTCTCCACAGTAACAAATAAAAGACATTTTTGGTGTTGCTTCTCTAGCTAGCTTATGTTTGAAAACTTTTACTTAGCTCTCAAACTTTCTAATTCGAAATAAATTGAGGAGAATGTTTTATTATTGATAGCGATAATTGTTGTGTATCCGAACGTTTAGCTTTACGAGAAATAATTGCCGTGTGAATGCACACTATTATGATTTAGATAAGATCGTTTGCGCATGCGATGCCATAAAATCGATTGGCATATTTCGTATCGTGATTTAATGTTGAAATCTGATCTTAATATTATGTACCTACTTGTAATAATTAGAATTGCTAAATTAATAAACAATGCAATCATAATTACGAATATCGTATTAAATACTTGCATAACTACGAAGTTTCCTTTAACTGAGTATTGATAGAGAACTAAAAGTAGGTAGTAGCGTTGTTATCTATGATCTTAAACCTAAAATAGGTACTTTCTGCTACCTCACTTCACGTACTTAAGCTCTCAAGCTTAAGCACGCGATAACTTAAGGGTCCTCTACCGTGCCTAACCAAGCACACAGCACACAACTTAGGTATACTTAACCATTCCTTTTAGTATAAGAACATATTTTATTGTTAAACATGACATATCAGAAATGTAATTTCCTTCATAAAATTAATTAAACGGGAAACATTTTCTCTAACCCATATGTTCGTCGATAAACGCGAATGTTTATGAAACCGCACGGCCACTGCGCGGGCGCTTTCCTCTGTGGGTCCGTCGAACGAAGCTTATCACCGCACATCGCGATCTGTTTAACATCAGCCTGTATACGTTGTAGTTTCACGACCAGATCGGCCAGTCGCGGCGCCTCTTAACGACATCGTGCATTTATTACTGCTTGCCTTAAGAGCTCACTTTTAAGCTCAAGATAAGCTAGGAGTAAAAGTTAATTAAAATTATATTACAGCTCGAAAGTATGTTGCGATCGGTTATATTTAATCTAAGAGATTTTTATCTTCAATTAATTAATGACATTCGATAAGTTTATTTGAAAGGCAAATAGATGTTCATTACAGTATTTGTGTATGTTTTGATCGTGAAGTGTTGAGCGCGATGATTGACAATCGATTAAGAATCTCTGACCCCGCGTTTACAATGTTAATGGCGCTTTTTTTTTTACGCGTTTTTATTCCATTCAACACGATAAGATTTATACAGACACTAAATTGTAAGATTTCTCTTTCTTTAGCCGGTAAAAAATACAATTTATAAGCTCATCATCATCATGTGTTTAGTTGTAAACACGACTCAACAATCGTTTTTTTTTCCTTTTACGTATTGATATTTTACACATTTAAAATCTAATCGAAATTCAAGTTACTTTCATATCAACCTGCATATTTTAAAGTTAATCATTCCGAATTAAAACCTCATTGTATGCAGAAGAGGGCTATAATTGCTATTATCTTACCGCTGACGCTTGCCGCATGTTCCGCAGATATTACAGGGCAGCTTGTACAAGTCGTCGGGTCGACAGCGACACGGCGCGGGCGCATACCGCCTGCTCGCTTAGATAAACACGCGATCCCTGGACACTTGTAGGGCTGCTCCTGATATTTACTAGAACAGAGGTCTAGAGATTGTTAAACTGTAATAGAATTGTTAAATACGTAAAATTATGAAGGAAAATAGAGGAGAAAGTGATAAAAGAATCGAAGTACGTTGACAGTTGATAATCCGTGGAATGGCCGTAGAGCATGATAAATGATTGTACTTGTCACATACAAGAATAAAATATAAATAATGATTGTGAGCGAGAAGGTCTTGGTTGAGAATTTCAAATAACCACTTAGTTTACATATGTAAAGGAAATGTTTTAGGATTAGTGTGGGCGCAATTCCTATAAAATTCCAGACATTTGCCATCCCTGCTCCGGCAGCTAGTTCGAATAAAAGGAATTCTCAAATTATGGAGGTGCGATGCAAACGAGCTAAATACAGAAAGCACGTTTAAGAAACATCGGTAAAGGAATGCGCTATTTATTCGCAAATACGTTTAGTATAGGTATAAGTCCTGCCTCGATCCCGGACCATTTGATAGTCATGAAATATTTAATCGCCGGCAGAATAACCAGCAAAGCAAGTTTGTTTCTATGTATACCATTATAATGGGTTATCTTGTTACTGGGCTACGAGTACAAATATTTGCTGGCGAGAGAAGAATTATGGCTTTAGAGACGCATATCTTGTCGTTCGACATGCTTTAAAAGTTATGTGTTCAATATACTTCGTTTAGTTGGTGTTCTATATTTCATTCGTTTCATAAAGCTCTTTATTTCCTTAATAAAATACGAAAGAAAGAAAGTAGTCCAATACGACCTTAAAATCCTTAATTTAGCATAATTACTTTCAGAAACATTTATACATGCGAGAAAGTACAGAAGTGTAAGAATTCACACGCATTCGAAAACAGACGGCCCAGTTGGTGCAGATAATTGGGTCAGGCGAGCAACCTGTCGGTGTGCTCACACGCATTGTCTCGCGTCTCGGTACGCCGGCGCAGTACCGTTAGCGCTCGGTCAAGTTCGGCCCATTGTGACGTGACTGCTACCAGTGACATACGGATTTATACTGTCCGATTCGGTCCGCCCCCGAAGTAATCGTACGCCACTTCGGACACAAAACAATTTTTTTGCCACGTTTTCCGTCAGTTTTCTTTCCATAAACACGTAGTTATTATAACTGCATACTTTTATGATTTCAATTTAAAAACCGTTTCTTATGGCCCTACAAAATCTGCACGCAGAGGAATTTCCAATTTTCTAGAAATCTGAAAAGAAATTCCCAAAAAAACACTATTTGTATGCTTAACAAAAAGCTTTTTTTTTGGTATCTTGTTAAAGCCGCGTGAGATCGGGCGCGATCGTCACAATTCGGACTAGCGGTCCGAACAGAAACGAAAATAGTTTTTATTATAATAATAAGCGGTGATTGCAAGATATGCACTTATTATTTACGTGAGCTTATCTGATGTTGAAAGTAGGCGGGTAGGCACGTGCGCCTCTGACCCGCCGCCGAACATCAAAAGATTTTATGCTAGACTTGTGTGACTGGCCTTTTTGTTCGTGCCTCACAAAGATTGGATTACCAGTGACCTCTGCGCGGACATACGAGATTATGTCGGTAACAGTTCTACGACCATTTATTAAACAGAAGTATGCAAACACGACGCACAACTTGAATATAGCCAATTACAGAACAAATGTATTTACGCCTTAATAACTGTGAAACGTCAGTTATCTCGGTCAATTAAAGGAATAAGTTGTTCCGTTCTCATAAAACTGCCTAGTTTAATTTATTGAATGTTATAGATGGGGGTTAATAGTGGTTTACAAATTTATGTCACGTCAATATCCGGTTAACCGTACTTATCCAGATAACTATACAGGTAATGATATGTCTCGAAATTACGCTTTTCTTTATATTATTGTATTAATACTAATTAGCATTGACTTGCAGATACCTGCCCGCAATTGTTATGAGGTTAGTAGGTCCCCAAAATTTGAATATGTGCTATTCTATGTGCCCATAATCATGATATATAATTAAGTAACCGTTTATTTCTCACTTTGAATATGCGTACGCGCCATGACTCAGTACCTTACACTAAGCCACTGATTGTTCTCTACGACCACTTACCAAGTTTTGATGAGCACGCCTGCCTATTAGGAACATGATTTGACAATTGTGGGCATTAGGTCAACCGGTGCTTTCTGTTTAATTAGATACTATAATCATATACAACAAACATTGTATTTGAGCTTTTGATTAATGTCCTTCTTTGACTTAATTAGTGGGTGTCAATATCCCGTTCCACTAATTTATAAAGTGAAATCAAAACTTTATCAACATAGACATTTTCTAAATTGGAATCCTAACTATAATATTAATGCGAAAGTGATTTTTTTTGTTTGTTTATTACGCTTTCACGTTAAAATGGCTGAACGAATTTGGATGAAATTTGGCACATGGGTAGACCATGACCTAGGTTAGGACATACGATACTTTTTATCTTGATATTTCGAAGAAACCGAGACTTTTAATAAATAATAACAAATGCATTTATTTCAGGTAAATAACACCTAAGCCCATTGTCAAACATAAATTAATAGAAATTTTACAAATATTTTTTTTTATTTAATAAAAATAAAAAATACAAATTATGGGGGTGAAACCGCGGGACGCATCTACTTAAAAATAAAGTTTTAAGATACGTGTTTCAGTTAAAAGAAAGTTACTGCTTACCCCATTATACAATAAACTTACGAAATAATGATCTTAAAAATCGTAATTTCCCTCAGTTAAAACTAGATTACACATTTTCTGATGACTTCTTAAACATTCATTCTTCGCTTCCATCGTGAGAATCTGCCTCCAATGTCGTAATGAGTTTTACATTGATTCTATAAATGTATATCCAGTGTTAATAAGTGCAGAAATAACAGGAAATATATACTGTAATTTCTTTGTATCAGGCATCAATGAGAATGATTGTATGCTGTCGTATCGGAGATTGGCGGCTACTGATCCATTCAGAGCCCGCGGTGTGGGAACACAATGCTATTGTATGTTTAATGAAAAATCCTTCCAGGCGAACCACGGTTCATTACTTTGTAATTAGGGTGCTAAAGCAAAAACTTGGGTTTTCTGTCATTCGATCACGCATTCCTGGTCATAGCTCTCGACAATGGGTCAACTATTTAAGCTATTACATCGCTAGATCAATTTTATTGTTTTTTATGACATTGTGAACTTTATTAATATACAGGGTGGCAGGGACATCGACACACAACCTGTTACCATTTCTGTACATTATTCTGAACCCGCAAGAGTTGAAATTTTTCGTCAGTTATTAAAAAAAATATGCTTTTGATGTCCCTACCACCCTGTATATACAAGAATGAGCACATGACTGTAATACACATTGAGTTTATGGGTCCTTTAAAGTGTCGGAGATCAATAAAGTGAGAATAGGTTTCTTGAGAGACGATATTGAAAAGACATAAAAACCTTCGGTCAGGATATTTACAGCCTTTGATGAATGCATTAAAAATAGTTAACGAACCAGAATCATAAAAGTCATTATAATCACGCAACAAAGTCTTTTCTCAAGTTCTAGTAATTGGTTGTTACATAGTGATCTTAAAAGTGACTTTGTAAAGCCTAAAGTTGAAATATGGCAAAATAACATCAACCTAAAACAACTGTTCCTTAACGTTCAGTTTTGTGGACAGTTGCTGTCAATGTAATTTTTCATACATCCAAGAAACAGCGTAGGAGCTTATTATCCATTTAATTATAGAAATATCTCAGATAGCCTGTAATAATTAAGAGTACTGTTCGTTGATCTGTCGCTCTTAAAAGCGGGCAGATTACAGCGTTATTGTTCTAAGTGTTTCTAGTTAGCGTTCCGAAGCTCAGTGAGCGATGATAGAAATGTTGAGAAGTACGTGAAGATCGCGGAGCCGAGTTCACCGTTAAATTGGGCAATTTGTGCGCGCACAGCACGGTGGCTGCGCCCGCGCCGCTCGTTGGGAGTTGCGCTGCTCGTGATATAACTGTTACGTTCATTATGTGACATATGGATCATGTGATCGCGTCACCTATGCGTAATAATTGTTTGTAGTGCAAGCTTAACGGCACCATGTTGTCTCATGCATGATCTTCGTAACCACCTCTTAAACCGAGTGCACTCTAGTGTTACGGGGCTAAGCGTCGAGTGGTAACTGTTCGTGCTGAGTGCTGTCTGGGTACTGCTTTTACTGCTTCTGTTGCTAATTTGATGCATGTTTCAATGCAATGTCATTACAGAAAATAATGTCCATTCTGTAACAAAAATGAATGATGGTTTGTTAAGATTAATTCGAATTTAGGTTAAAGTTTATTAAGGAAAATAAAATACACGATTTGGGTATGCCTAGGTAAAAAATTGTCCAAAAACGTTCGTCTAGTAGTTTAACGATCACCAAAAATCTTACACTTTCATATACCGACCGTTAAGAACACTATATTTACTGACTCACCACACCGTGAACTAAAAAGTAAGAAAAAACCAAGTATGGCGCCGCCATCAACGCGTGTAACATAAACATAACCCCCAAAATCTAACACCTACACAATACTGAACTATATTTATATACTTACTGTTTATTGTGCCGAGTGACCAAGATTGGAGCAATGTTCCGCTCTCGGGGCATCTCGGCTATACCCATAGTGTTATAGTTGAACTAACTGTATCTTAGGCTCCCTCCGTTGTTTTACCATATATGACAGCCATAAATGTCAGCGGGCACATTGTTTCACTTCTTTATGTTAAACACTAAGGACCTTTGACTGTTGTTATGCGATTTGAATAGGTTATGAAAAGGAGTTTTTGTTGTTCAGTGCGGCTTTTCCTCTCTCACGAGAAACGTTCCTGGTTTTCGTACCTCTAAATCTGCATGCAAAATTTTGGCTTTAGTTAGTGCCGAGAATTCTTTGAAATATTAGTCATGTTCTATGTCATGGATTAACTTTGTGTTAATAATGAACCAGCGTTTTATGACCTCGACTCCTGCGTCGGATATTAGATTTTCATAATTTTAACAGAAATTTCCTTGAAATTGTGCAAATTAATTATGGTCGGGTCGTAAATGAATGCGGACGGAAAGGCTTTATTAACTTTCATACTTTATTCAGTCAAGTGTTCTTAATATTTAAGTATGCTTTAAATGAGCTAAGTAAGGTCTCTCTGCATGCTAATTAAAAGGAATTTATGATGCTAATAAAACAGCAAGTAGGTCGTGAGTGTGTATTACCTTGTTTAATACGGTATTTAAGACTAAACACTCATTAAGGTTTTATAACGTGCCTTCATCCGTCATGTTTACCAACGTAATATGTCAAATTAAGCTAATTTTTAGTTTGAAAACATTTTAAAAAAATTGCTGGGAATGTTAATACAGTGCAATGTGTGTAATACCCGTAATGCGTGTAAACGTTACGCGCGCTCCTCATCTGCGCCGGAGTGTGCGGAATGCGTGCACTTTGTTGCTTCACGCTCACTGTACCAAGCGGACAAATTGTCTCAAATTGTCATTACCGCAATACCGTTGAATTGTTTGTGGTTCGTTAAAGTTTAAAAATCAGTACCGCGAAGTCACCTCTTCCGGTGAATTTTGAGAATCACTCCACATAATAGTTTCACTGTAAGAGTACTTAGACAAACGGTATCTAAGTGCAATTACTTGTACATATTGAACAGTGAACGCCATTTACACTCATGCGCCGTGTGCTGGTATTCACATTCACACAGCAAATAATATTATAATGGTAATGAGTTTTCGTTTTGGAGAGCTCAAATATTTTTATCGAGCTTGTTTTTATTTATGTTTTAAATATTTTCATAAATGTTTTTAGTTATTCGCAATGTCGCAACATGAGTAATCGATGACTGCCTCGTTCAGTTACCTTTTAATCAATATTTAATAAACGTTTATCTGATTAACTCAATCAAAGTGTTACACAACCGCATTTCAGAGCCAAGTTCACGCATGTGTCATTCGAGTAAACTTAATTAAAATAGCGGCACTTGTTAAAGTGCAATTTATATTACGAATTTTATGACACTCCTCTCTGTGAGTTTCCGTTCCTTGATTGCTTCAATCACAAAAATAAAAAGCGTACGAGTACTTTATAAATTGCAATTTAAATAATACTGAACACGTTTAACTGAGCAGAGACATTGTGAATTGATTGAAAGCTATTTCATTCATTGTAGATGTATATAAGAAATTATTTTAGCCGTTGCAGAGACTAGAGAGTACCTACTACACAACAATAGTTGTACTTTCTCGTTTACAAATGATCATTCATTGTACTTGATAAAAAGTCTAGTGAAAGCGATATTGCGATGCAAAAAAGTAAATGAAAATTCGTGTCACTGACTTTCCTATTAGCTTTCATGGGTTCATGCAGTGCTGATCTTGACCTGCATTCGGCGCATCGACAATCACAAACCGCGAGCTGCTAAACAATCACACGGCGATCGGCGCGGGCGCAGGCGCGGCGATACAATAGTCTTCCTACATAGACACACATAATAGATATGAGTCAGTGAACGCCGAAAAACACGTTACTTCTCTACTTTCAATTTTAATCAATAATATTGAATTACATCCTGTCGGCAATAAATTTCACTATAACAAGTCCATTTGGTATCTCAAATGTAGGTGAAATATCAAATGTAACAAACACGATACGCACGTATTTAAAATGATATATCTGTTATGAATTACTCGGTACATTAAGTTGCTAAATTAGTAAGTTATTGCTTATATGATTGCGCTTCCTGTATAAAGAACGAATGCCTACATCTGCCAATCATTGAGTTGTTATTACAGTTCTATTTTGGCCAACTTTCGATTATACTAGTGTATTGTATTGATGTCAGCATTATCTACACGTATGCTAAGAAAATTTACAATAATAATAAAAACAAAAGGTTACAATACGACAAAAATAAATTTACTACGCGTCTCAGTCTTTTGTTAGTGCGATAAGTGCTACGCCGTAGCACTTTTTATGCAAACCGCGTAGCACTTGTAGAAAGCGGATTGTTTAAAAGCCTTGCTCCGGGATATAGATCCGGCATGCAAGAGCATTAAGGGAATTTTATGCCACAATATATTAAGACACTAACGAGAGATTGTATAGAAATACAGTCACGTATTTTCAATGGAATGTAATGCAATTGCGGATATCAATTGCATGATATGGTCTGCTTGTGGGCATGGTTTGAGTGTAGTTTTCTTTATTTACTTCTCTTGTTTGATAAACAAGGCATAGGTAGCTAATATTGATATCGATTTTAAGTAAATTAATAGTTTTACGTAAATGTTTATAACACGACTGCCCAAAAAGGAGTGTAATGTTTGCAGGGTTCGTGTATGTATGCGAGTTTCTTTGTACCGTTGTGTCGTTGTGTGGAACACTTTTTAATCTAAGAGTTCCCCGACTGCAATGACAATTTCATTTATCTGTTTAGTCAGCGAGTAAATGAATGGCTTTGTATATACAGAATGAACTTGGCTGGGCAGTTGTGTTTTTTAATTATTTTTTCACGTAGTTTTGGATGTTATTCAAATCGTGTGTGTTTCTCACAAGATTTTTACTTTTATATTTTATACTTAAAAGTGTGTGATTGAATTTGATACTTTAATTAAAAGAGAAACACATTGTATGTATTTTAAATTAGATTCTTGATGTTTTGAAGTGAGTTTGTTCTAACATTTTCATTTATTTCAGGTGGTTCTATCGGCATGAAGGTTGACGGGCTGCGCTTAGCGCGGCTGGCGCTACTGTTATTGCAGGCCACATTTGTAATAAGTGAGTATTTCAATATTATCCGTATTATCTTGATTAACTCCAGTCTTAATTCCGACAAACTATGTTAGGATCGTTTACTAAACATATCAGATGAAGCAAATAAGTATTCAAAACAGTATTAATCAACTGTTGCTAATACAGGAAATGGCAGAATATATATTACTTCAGAAATTGCGGTTTCTAAAAACTGTGTGGGTAGAGAAAACGTTATCCTAACTAATATTATAAATGCGAAAGTGAGTTTGTTTGTTTATTTGTTACGCTTTTACGCTAAAAAGGCTGAAAGGTTTTGGATGAAATTTGTGCACATGGGTAGACCATGATCTGGGTTAGGACTTGGGACTTTTTATCCCGATACTCTCACGGGATCAAGACTTATGTGGATGAAACCGCGGGGTACAGCTAATAGGGTAATAAATAACATCTTTGCTTGTTTCAGGTCGAACCGCATTCGAAAAGCTAACGGATGTAGACTTCGCAGGCACAGCGTACTACACAGTACGAAACCTGTCCCTATACGAATGCCAGGGCTGGTGCCGAGAGGAACCCGACTGCCAGGCAGCCTCTTTCAGGTACTTACATTACACCTTATTAATTACAGCACCATATTTCCTAGATCCAACCAAATATGGGCAAAATACGATCAGCCGTAAATGGACGCTTATTAAAACTTGAGCGGTACCGCCTTTATCTACCTATTAATATTAATTATATATCAATTACTAGCGACAAGATAATGTCAATAAAATCAATCTGTAAATCTGACCCAGTAAAGAGAATTTCGCATCTAACGACTTCAAACGACATGACTCGTCAATCCGAGTGATCACGAATCAAATAAAAATCAATGTGTCTGGTATCTTAGATCTAGATGCTCCTGACCCGAATGTTCTACTGATATAGATAGAGATCTGATTGACGTAAAGATTCACTAATTCAGCGGTGATTCTGATTCTGTGGGGTGGAGAAATCTGGTGGAAGTGTACCGTGTCGACCTCCGCGATCGCTTCGACGCACGATGCATGCCAATGAATGTATTGAAAAGTTAGTTGCTGCAGAAAGTAATCCGAGAACAGATTGTAGCTTACTTTCTGATTTTGTTTATGTTTTGTTTGGCACAACCTGGCCGGTTGCTCCGAATAGGTCGTGTTGTAGGTAGGTAGTATCTCAAATCTCACTCAAGTTGTAATATCTAACTTTTTCCTTTTGAATGCCAAAAACGAAAGGTAGGGCACGACATACATGAGGTGACTACGTGTATAATCAGAATCCTAAATCTGCGCGGTTACAGTTCAACTATAACTCCTGGCTTCGTGAGGTCGCCGTCAGTTCACGTAATTTACATGATGTAGTGAGTTCACGGCGAGTGGGGATGTGTGTCAGTCTGGCACACGTCCTGGCCTGGCCCGGCGACACGCTGCCGACTAATAACAATGTGTCTCGGGCATAGCCACAAACCGTGTAAAAGCGGAAACCGACCTCGCCGCGTTCCAAATTGGATAACAGTAAAAGTGATCGCATACGTCTTCAATGGATATTACTGCCAGCAACACAAGCACGCCCGATAGTTTTCATGACTATTGGCGGTTTTGAACGCATTATATTAATTTATTGTTATTGTCTGCCTGTTCTGATTCACACTCTGTGGCAATCGTCTGGCCTAAGATTTGGAGCAAACACCATATGTACATTTGAAGGCATTCCATTCTCTCCCACAATGTATAAGGTAATGAAGCACTTATGGAGCAATTTCTAGTCTGGTATGCGCATTATTCCAGTTGAAGAAAAGCCGATTCAATAGTTGACAGTATAGGAAAGTGTTAGAAAAATGATTTATTGTCTATTTTTCCCGCCGCTCGCGTCGCCGCCAATATGTCGCACCGCGTTCATTATCATAGCTGTCAGCGTGCGCTGCACTGAAAAAACTCTAATTGTATTAGACTGTATTGAACCATGTAACAGTATTAAAATGCTAGTTAGATTCCTCGAAATCAATTTGAACGGGATCGATCGAAAATCAATTCGGTATTCAATTAAACGAGACGGAACTTTCCCGCGCTTCTAATCTACCATTGTAAGTTAGTAATGTGTACGTATCTCGAATCGATCTGTCCAAAGAAAAAGCGATCCAGCGATCTGACAAAAGAATGAGACGAATGCGATTTTAACAATCGGTAACTGTTTACCGCAGTGCGGTGGTGCCACTGACTCGTCTCGGAAACATTTTACGGTATTCGGGAGCGAACCGCTCGGTGAGCGACCATTCTGTCTAACCGAAACTTTAACTTGACGTTAAATCATGGATTGAATATCTAAAATGACCAGATCACGACCTCCACTATCTGATGTTGTCAAGTTTTGATAAATCTTTACGAGCACGTTGTGACGAATATTTCAAATATTTTGGCATACATAATAGAAAGCTTTCTCTGTAGCTTTTGGGATTGCTAAACTATGATGCGTCTACATTTGGTAAAATTTACAAAAAGTAAAAGCAAAACATTAATGTGATTTATCTATATGGTTGCACTTGAAGCTTCCCGAAAACAGCTTAAAAATAATAGCATTAACTTAATTGAATCCATTAATTAGCTGGCGGCTGTGGAGAAGTTCAAGTTAATCAAGTTCAACTACTTGTTCCCCAGTTTACATGGTAGCATCAATTGATCTCCGATAAAATATAACGGCAGAGAAAGATCATTACAGAGTTCAAAAAGATTTGTTGAAACAGCGTGTTTATAAACAGCGCATTAGTCATGCGAGATAGCCCGTCATTAATTTACCCATTACAACATTTGAAGGCCGTGGTGCTGCATAGTAATGAAATGCATCGATATGTTTCGCGGGATGCCTCACAGTTTCTACCGGTCTCCCGCGCCTGCGCTGGTCAGCGCGTGATTGATGCGCTGGATGCGCGGGCGCCGGCACCGGCTAACGGACTACGAACTGCACCGATCTGATGATCGGTTTGATCCGACCAATTTGTGTAATAAACGTAAATACTACTTGATACTAGTCCATAATAACCTCGACGCTGTAATGATGTTAGGACGTTTGTAATTTCTATAAATACGATGTAATATGCGCAATTTGTAGTCGCTGCGGTTTGGATTATACACCAATGTAATAGATAGTACAGTTTGTACCACCTTTGCTATTACGCAGTATTTATTTTATTATATCGGTATAAAATGCAGAGATAACCGTGCGATATTTATAGAACTTGATGAGGCACTCTCAGATTAACCAGATTTATTTGAAGAACATTATGTAGTTAAAGGAATGTTCTTTCAATATAAAATTAATAGCTAATTTTACTCGCACTGTCATTGAAGGTGTGCGATATGTGATGCAGCTCTACCTCATAATCGTAAGTGTACTTATACAAACTGCTGTCACGTAGATAATCGACCATCTCCGTCGCCTGCGGTAAGTACTAGCTATCGATATGGATAATACGAGTGAATGCAGCTCTAAAATTAAATAATCACTGTGACTCGATGCACATTAGTCTTTGCTTCTAAAAATACCGCTCATACTTCTCTCTGCCATTACTATAGCCGGCTTGATTGACGTCCTTGTAAGCCCTTGGCACAAATGCATATAACTCGTCATTACGTTAGGCAACGAACTCGGAGATGCAGCGAGACTTAGAACCTGTTTGCTGATCTTCGTAAATGGTAGGAGAATATTCTGAAAATATACTCTATGTAAATTCAGTAAGATTTATTTTTGAAACCTTAATATTTTCTGAGAAATATAATGACCGAATTATTACTTAATTAAAAATATGATTACACACCATATGAGGTTAATTGGGACAGCATTAAAATGAAAAACATCGGAGAGATACGATCTGTCAATAATTATGCGCTTTTGCAATCTTTAAATAAAAAACCACCTACTTTCCCATAAGTTTACATATCTCATGTTGATATCGCATGTAATTTTGCACGCAGCTTAAGAAAAGCGTAAACGATACTTACATACTAATGCACACGTAACGTAGACCAAGAAAATTACGGTGTAGTCTGTATTGTAATTGCAACTTGAGCCTAATTTCCCGTGCGATTCTTAATGATTAATTGCCAAACCTGCGCACACACTCATACATATTCACAGACGCAGGCACACCTGCACTTAACTAAGATAAATTCTAATTCAGTTCACAGTTCTGAAGGCCAGTCTATCTGCGTTTAATTACTGTTTTAACAGTTCGCTCGAAGATTTATTACGTCTGTTTTGAAACCGCAGCGAAATCCAATGTCATTAGTTTAAGGGCTCTATCGCCGCATTAATCATAACGTTTTTTATATGAATTCTTTGTTTACAAGTAGGCGCTTAAACAGTAATTTATTAAGTAAAGCGCAGCAATTTGTCAGAGTCGAGCTTTCAAATGCTTATTATTATATTGTTTTTGGGCTGTGGATTGAATGATTAAGATTAGGAATTGTGTTTGGATAATAATCTAAGACTCGAACAGATGATCGAGTATGTGTTTTTTTTAAGGTAATAATAAAAAAGTAACAAAACATTGTTTATTCACATTGCACAACAAAAACAGTGGCACTCCGGGGAGCCGAAAGAAGTGAAAACTTGAAAATAAATTGACACCGCGGCAATCAACGCGTTGATTTCTTTTAATGGTCAAAAGCTGGTGTCATCACGGTGTCGCGAAATCAATGGTTTAGTCCCATCTCAAAAATGCCCAACCCGCCTAAAAAGTTTTCAGCTCAAAAAACGCACATGACAAAAAATACATAAAATAAACAAACAAAGAAGAAGAATATCAAGAAATAAAAGTTTGTCCATTTAGTCCATTGTTTTAGCTTGTTAGTTGAGTTAATCGTATGTGCAACAAAAGTTTAATGAGAGAACCTAGATATTTTGAACCACCGACCAAGCGATGTTTTGTAATAGTTTTCTGAGTTAACTCGATAACCAGATAGCTATGCAAGATAAGTCTGGATAACTCGGGATTAATCTTGCAAATTAGAGCTATTTTGTAACGACCCATCATAGCGTGTTGGTGCACGCGCATTAATAAGACGAGCAATCTCGTAAACTAGCTCGGTTTATTATAGCACGAAATATTGCGTGGAACGGTAAGTTCCGTTATTCTGCAAGGAAGTGTAACGTTGAGTTTTGGTGTCACTTTTATTGGTATGGTCGCAAGAACGAAAATAAAACAAAATTATTAAACTAAATGTGTTGAACATTAAATTCATTTCCTCGTGAACATTGCTGAGTGGGTTCCAGAGATGCGGCCTTAACTTTCTAAAGCTTATTTGGGATAGATAATTAAATGTGTGTTCGGGATAAAAAAAAGTATGTAAAGATCGTAGCAGTAGACGTTCTGTAGTTTTTGCCTACCCCCATGGGAAGAAGGCGTAAGTTTATGCATGTACTAGCATCCGCCAGCAGCTTCACCCGCATGTATCTTTATCAATTATCTCTTTATAATATAAGTTTAGAAAAAAATACAAATCTTTTCTCTTTATAATATTAATGTATGTGTGAGTAATCAAATGTTTTATAGGTATTTCTGCATATGTATGTCATTTTTTATTATTGATGCACACAAATTCTCGGTCATAAATTGAAATAAATTCATGGAAGACAATAATCATTTCTCTGTTTGACTATATTCCACATAAATAGTGTTTCGAAATCATTAAGACATCGGTATTAGAGAGGTTTCTCATTGTCAGCCGGAAACGGAAATGTAGAGAACTCTAAATTCATCACGACAACTAATAAATTGTGTCTCCGTTAATTATAGTTATTAAGAAATGGCTGATTGGAGTCGGTACACACGCAGCTTCTATTCGCATATTAACGAGATTTTGTATCGATTAAATTGGAATGTGGAGACTGTCCCTAATCTAGCACATCCATTTATAATCTCGTATTAAACACTGAATTTATATTTCGAACATAGAACACGTATTGATATACCTACTAGATTTTCTACTACGCCCCTTCGGCGTAATGCATAATTAATTATTATAATGAAACCAATATTAAATAATTAATTAAACATATACTGGAATGAAACATGGCTGTCCAATAAACAAGCTTTATCTAGTATTTCATTTTAATTAGGATATAAAAAGAAAAATATATTTTAAAAAGATATGGTATCATACACGATTAGAACAAACGGCGCGTCATAATTTTGTTAAAATATAGGTTTAAATATTTTCTCGTACCTAGACGCCAGTAAATAGCTACTTCACTTAGAAAATTAATTGGATCCCGTATATAATATAAATAATTACCTACTAGATACGTAATGCAGATTTTAACATGACGCATCTGCGATTGAGATAATATAGCAGCTTCATTTTAACTCATTAAAGTTTCTCTCATCTAATTTTAGAACAGAACTCCCTCCTTTTTTTGAAGTTGGTTAAAAAGCGGTTTGACGCTTGACGCACGGTCTGGTACGAGTATTTTTACTACAATCCGTATGGATATCATTAGCCTGGGGAGGGTGTTATTAGTGTTAAAGTACCCTTTCTACTCGCACTTTACGACTCGAGTACTAAAATAAAAGTATTATAAAAGTGGCTGCGATGTTCTACTGTTTTTATTGAGAATTCGCATCCTGAAGGAGATTAAACTGAGACGTAGAGATATCGTCGTCTTTACAACGTAACGCAGTCTGATAAAAGAGTTTGCGTTATTTTCATATTTTATTATAATAGTGGCTTCCTTTTTATTCAAAACAAATCTCTATATTATACAGATAGGTACGTCTATTTTGAACGAATATGTAGTAATTCAAAAAAGCCTCGCAGTTTCACTGTGAGGTGAAAACTTTATAATTTTCGTGGAAACATTTTAATTGACAACAGCTTTCTACACCAAAAAGCTTGGTATTTGCAGTCCCGCTATCGTTACCTGTCAGTACATTCTGCTCTCGAATGGCCGTCTGACACTTCCTGGTGCAATGGTCTATCTAGACGTCCAACTAAAAAATCTATCCGCCTACGTGCCGCCCGGCAATTGCCACTTTTTACAATTCACACAAAAAATCCTTTAACTTGAAGTAATTAAAATAAAATGCTTCAATTACTGCAGAGCCGCTGGCAAACCAGATTTATTTTATCGTGTAAATTGTTACTAAATAAATAACGGTATGCCAAGACTCACCGTGACGTTCGCATATCATAGATACTAATAGAGATATTTCATAAATATTTACTCTATGGCCAGTTAACACGTTCACGCTAAAACAGTAATGTTATTTATTTATGATAATCGTACAGAACATATATAATAATGATTTTTTATTCCCACGTTGAGCCGAAATGGTTCAATGGATTTCGATGAATGAGATATCAAACGATTAGTCATGACACTCCCAAACGTACACTATATCAGAGGATTTTACAAAGAACGACTTTAGTTACAGTTATCACAATTTTATCAATCGTTCGAATTCTAAAAGGTACAGCGCTCAATTCGGACCGTACAAGTCATTTGAATAACGAGGTTGATGCATGAAGAATATTCTTGATGTTAATTGTAAATTGATTGCCACAAAAATGTGGTTACCGAACGTACTTCACATTTCTAAGAAAACCGGTGGAATTTAGTCACAGCTTGGTGTACAACGGTTTCTTTGTGCCATTAGTATCCTGCAGAGATAGGCGAATGAACGTAGCTAATGAAATAATTTGGGCCGTTTTACAGGTGAAGCACCGTGGGTATAAATGACTCTCTCTTATTGAAAAACGACCGTATCGCTATGTTGGCGAGATTAACTGCAAACGGTAGGAATAAAACAACAGTTAGTGCCGCTTACAATGGGAATGTATAAAAGAAAACGGTTAAGTTAAATTACAATTAGATGCTTTAAAGCCGTTTTGCGAAACATTACCATCCGGTATTTTATTTTGACGTATGTTTTAAATTGATATCGATAACAAGTTTTATAGATTTAGATGTACCGTTTGTTAATTGTTTTCTGTAACCTTTTTTGTAAATGATTCGCGACATGTCATTAGTACAAGTGTTTAATTGAAACCTTTGTTACAGCTTTGTGTTGAACCCGCTGACACCGGTGCAAGAGACGCGATGCCTGCTGCAGAACGACACTCAGGCCAACAACCCTATGGCCACTCCACAGGTAAATACTTATGAACGATTAAATCTTAATTTCTGCTATAGATACGCCAGCATAGCCCATTCAGCAAAGATGTCTGCCTTTTTCCAACTATGTTGGGGTCGGCTTCCAGTCTAACCGCTGAATACCAGTATTTTACATGGAGCGACTGTCTATCTGACCTCCACAACCTAGTTACTAGGTAACACGATACCCCTTGGTAAGACTGGTTGTCAGACTTTTGGATTTTTAACTACCCGTAACGACTATCAAAGATCTACAAATGACAGCCGGGAGCAACGGCTTAACGTGCTTTTCAAGGCACTTAGGGGTTTTGGTATGTAAAGATGGCCATCCATCCATGGACCAACCGCGGCAAGCGTAGCTTAATGTGATCGATCGACCCGTGCGGCTGTTATTACTTTAGCCACAAGCCCCATCCAGCTAAGATACGACTGACAATAAGACCTAGGAAATAGAATTGGTTCCAATGGAATCTCCTATTTCTCGACTTAATTGAAGTACTTGTCTAACCAACGTTTAAGTGCTTATCATTCTAAACCGACGTTTACAGCTAGTCTTATTTACTATCTTCATAATCTCAAGACATGCTTTGTCTGAACTGTACGGTGTAATAGATAACAGTTTACGTAATTAATAGCCAAATAAATTTATCTCGGTTATCTACCAGCATTCCCCTAGTACTGCCAATTAGCCGACAGATGCAGAGATTGGATTAACAATTCAGATTAAATCGGTCAACGAGTCCCAGGGAAGCTAACTGGCCATACTACATTGTAGGTAACTGTTCAGCTAAACGCTAGACAGTTTAATCGCTTTCAGGCCTAATGAACGGTGCTGGTAATAAATATACGATGTGAAACGATGCGGCTCGCACCGGCTGCTCTTTGCTTATTTTGAATGAATGAAATTAAAGTGAAAATAAGTGCTGATAAACAACGGCTGCAAGCAAATGAGTGTGAGTTTTATTAGAAGCGAGAAATGTGTTCGCGAAGCAATCGATTTTCAATTCATAAAGAGCTTACTTTATCTGAATGCATTATCGATAATGATAGGCTGAGGTGCGATGTGAGATTAATGTTGTTTGTTGGTGCAGCGGTCGGTGAACACGTACTACATGGTGAAACTGCAAGTCCGCACGGAGAGCGTGTGCCTGAGGCCCTGGGCCTTCGAGCGAGTGCCCGGCAAGGCGCTCCGCGGCCTCGACAACTCTGTCATCTACACCTCCACTAAAGAAGCCTGTCTCGCCGCCTGTCTTAACGAGGTAGCGTATATTTTCGATTTATCCTAAACCAACTTTTCCTATCTTTTAATCGTGATCAACGTTGCTGCTGATTTCAAATTGTAACGCATATGCTTGCTGATACATCGTCTGATGTTTTATAGGTCGTATATCTAAAAGTGAAAATACAAGATTATTATGCAGTTTTAAATAACCGAAATTCTGGGGCACTAGGATTTTGAGGACGCATCTTAGAGTCATAGATTATTCTGTATCCGTTAGATGTCTTTTAGGGCGTGTCGCATCGCTCGGTTATCTATGCTTTAAGAAAACATCGCCTCCACGCTGCAATTTAGTGTTTATCTATTCAATTTATATTTATGGTTTTGCCCTACTTGCAGTGGCTCTCAAGATACCAACGAAATATAGGGGTTCCTTCAATATAGTCTCGACAGCAAAGTTATTGAAAATCTTTATACAATGTAATGTAATAATTCAACATTGTATCATGCTTTTAAACAAGCTGTTATTATATAAATTGATACAATAAGGAGTTATCTTGGTAAACATGAGTCTGTGATCCGTGCATTGTAATCTTTTCATTTACGGATAAGTGATATTCAACAGATATTTGCTATTTACATAGTGGATAGTTGATGCGTTTTCTTTTTTAACTGCACATTAAATATGATTATAGAGCACTGCAATTGGTTAGTGGAATTAATTGGTTTGGTAAGCAGTTTACTGGAAATTGTTAAATGATGGTCTGATTAATTTATTCTTCATAATTTATAGAGCTGGACTTCAATCATAATTTTTTACAGAATCAAATGGTTACTGAACGTCGTACGCATGTAAAATTAAGTGTTACATCTTAAGTAGATTTGTATGTTTTATTTAGAAAAAGTTCCCGTGCCGTTCTGCGGAGTATGAGTACGGCAGCATGCGGTGTTCACTCAGCGACTCCGACCGACGCACGGCACAACACTTTGTGCAGCTTGTGGACACACCCGGCACCGACTACTTCGAGGTAAAACACATTACACACCACACAATACTCATTTACTTTACACAAAACACTTAAAACTAGCAAGTTCTCACTTTGTTACTAAGCTTTGAGCAGAACCAGTCAATATTGACTGGTTCATTTACATATTATGTAAATAATATGCGGCAACATTTCAGCTCAATGGGACGTCGAGATTATTAAAGCAATATATCCTGAAATCATAAAATAAGTAATTCCTCACAGTTTCTCATATTTTACAAAACACGATACAAGAAAACAGTCGAGCTAGTACTTGCACTAGCTCATTTATTTCGTACTAGCTTTAAATGACTCGAAGTGGCGCTTCGGCCCGGCTTCAGAGAAAGCAATCAAAATAGTAATGCGGTTCGTTTGAACGCTCGTGAAAATAAACATGTATTCAGTTAACGTTATTACCATTGTTGTGTGTTATTTGACGTGATTTTGTCGGTGTGTGGTCGTGCAGAACCTGTGCCTGAAGGCGTCGCAGGCGTGCAAGGGACAGCGGGTGTTCACGGCGCCGCGCGTCGGTGTCGCAGAGGACAAGGTGGCTCAGTACGCTGGCTTGCACTACTACACCGACAAGGAGCTACAGGTAACTAACCGCCCCAATTAAAACTCTATATCACTCGTAACAAGATTCACTTTTCCTCAACGTCCCAGTACTTGTGACGTTGCAATAAATACTCCGGGGCCCTATTTGTAACATGATATGCAAGATGAAAAAGGCGCGCTGCTGACAGCCACCTATTAACGTTTGTGTCGGATAAGCGGAGAAATATGGAATGTGTATTTATTGTACCTTTATTGTTTGTTTCTGCGATGTTATCTTAAGATGGCTATATGGTTTCTACCTCGGCTCCCTTTAAACAAATGCAAAATAACCTGGCATTAGCCATAGTCGCTAATAAATTAAACTTGTCGCCTAAATAGGTTTCGACCTCAAGTCCGTCCTTTTCCGCGTCCCACTGGTTTAACGAGACGTGGCAGAGGTGAAATCGTGTGCACTTGTATATAATCAAGAAGGAAGACGTTGCAATTAACTTAACTTTGGTATGCAATAGTTATAAAGTTACGCTAGTGATATATCGCTGCTTGTTACGGATACAAATGATTTTATGAGTGGCGCACAGACCCCACTTTCCAGATAAGAGATTTATAAAATGATCCCAGTTCGGAGATAGATAGCCCTTACGTAGTTCATTATTCCCACTGAAGCATGTATTAGTAATAGTCAAGTTGTTTTTATTGTCAACATTATGCACTTTCTTTTAGAAATTACAGGTGATAATAAATCTACAATCAATTGCGTAGGTGCTACAACGATCATGAATCACTCATCGATGTTATCTTTAATATGGCCATCTATTTTGTATTCGATTAGGTGACATCCGAAGCTGCTTGCCGTCTCGCATGCGAAATAGAATCCGAGTTCCTGTGTCGTTCGTACCTGTACATGGGCCCCCCTCACTCGGCTGCGTACAACTGTCGTCTTTACCACCTGGATCACCACACCCTGCCTGACGGACCCTCAGCCTACTTGAACGCTGAGAGACCGCTCATCGATGACGGAGAACCCATCGGGAAATACTTCGAAAACTTCTGTGAGAGTGAGTAGCTTTTTGTTTTTTTGATGATGGCAGAGATCGGCTTCTCTTGTTTTCGATGTGAAACATCTATAGCGGCGGGTCAGACCGACTGTTGGCGTGGCGACACCGCGTCGCCACGCCAACAGCTAAGCCAACGCCAACGCCAATGTTGGCGTCGGTAAACTATTATTTTGTGCATATTACCTGTACATAATAATTTCGATGTTTCACATCTACCAGGCGTCCCGCGACTGCTCATTTTTTAAAAACTTAAATATAGTGCTTAAGGAAAGGAATGTGGGGTGCTGCTGTATTGTTGTAATTGCATCGATAGAAAGGACTATTTTACGAGTATCGTTAACTTTCTTGTGATTCTATTTTCAAGAAGGTAAATGGAAATACATAAATCTTTAGCATGTATTTTGCAACACTAACCCAGTTCCAAGTCTGGGCCGAAGCTATAACGATAACAACATTGTTTTATTTAAAGGCGGTCCTAGCTGCGCAGGCGCCGAGATACATCAGGTACACGCCGCAGTAAATTGTAGTAGTCTAAAAACTGAATAAACCACTTCGATGGCTCAAAAAACTGTAGAACACGGTGACATTAATGTTTTATTTATATTTTTAATGTATTATTACGGTCGGTCGCTCATTGATAATGGAAAAATAATACTAGGTTTAAATTAAATGACTTCATATGGGTAATACATAATTACATGATCGCGGCGCTCTATCTGGTCTGCGCCTCAATCATTTTAAAAGATGGAGTAATAATGAATGTAAAAGCTCACATACATTTTTGTAGCCAACTCTTTGATATTATTTTTAAATTATGTACTTGGTATTGTTCAGTAGCTGAAGTAGTGTAATTGAAAAAGTAGTCTGGAAGAGTTTAGGTATTTTATCGCGCATCTTTTATAAATTAGGCTTGTTTAAAATTGGTAGAAGAAAAACGTACTTGTGGTGCAATTTCCATATGTAATACAGTATTACCAAAAGTATATATTATTTTCGTTACAATTCGCTGGCCAAAGTGACATAAAGAATGCAATTTACGTAGAAAGTGGAATTGTGCCCCAATGCATATACTTAAGTTTGACGGGAACAAATACAATATGTTATTTACAGCCACTACGGGGAATATAGCTTATTATTTGGCCGTACATTTAGCGGAAGACGGCCATCTAGAACTGAATTACGGAAGAGATCGGTGCCGGTGTATTTTGCCGATGTATTTATTGTACTTGTTGATACCGCCATATTTTCTGTGGGAGGAGCCCAGTCACCGCTATGACAGAGAGCTTTCGATACTATCGACCATCGTTATATTTTATTCAACATCTCAAACCTTATCTATGTATTTACATAAACTACTTAGTTTAGATTGCGAACATGATACAGACAGCTTCAAACGCGCAAGTTTAATATTATTAAAGTAACTTCATTACAAGTTGTAAAGCATCATGTTGATATTCGTGAGAATGTAAACCATGGAACGGCAGTTAGTATAAATGGAATAGGTCTTAGATAAGAAAGTGGAGTACAAATGTCGGCCTTGCTAATGACACCTTGCAATAATCACCCACAATTAAGTAAGCCTTGTTGCTGGTACACTGGCCGGCTAGACGTGCGTTCACCCTCGCGGGCAGTGACGCGGTCAAATGTAAATAACACACGTTACCACTTCGTTACTTGGTTGCATTACTCAACAAATGCGCGATACGAGCTTCTGCATTATTTAAACACTCAACACTAACAGTAGTTGTCTTCATGGAATCTGACTCCATTGTGCTGTCAAAGTTATCATCGTAAAATATAAAACTGCGATGTATGTTGACGTTAATACGCTATTAAATTTGCAAAGAGGATATGATTAATATTCTCACGCGTTACCTTCGTGTAGTCCATACAAGCATACGTTAAGTACGTGAAAGCAATTTGTATGTCACTATATTTTTCCTAGAACGAATAAACTGGATAAACTGTCCCTGTATATGGTTACCAGTGCTGTTTGTGGCCAAGTATTTCGCGATAATGATGTGAGAAACTATCGTAAGTAGTCAGCAAACTGTTTGGCGTAAACGTTTACGTCATTATCTCAATAATTACTTCATTCCCACTCCCTGCCAATTTAATTTGGTCTTGCTTCGTGTTTTTTCTCTCTTAACTAAAGTAAATGTGAATGTTTAACAATTACCATTACCTTCAATCGCTTAAAAGCTAAAGTAGATGTTTTTAAATTGAAAACTTTCTGAGATACTGTCTCCGTTTTTTAGTTCTATTTTAGAACTTTAATTTATATTTTACGTGTGCAGTGAGCATGCTATCATTTGTTCAGTAATTTTAAGTAAAAACGATCGTACAAATAAAAGAGAAGCTATCACTTACAATAGCGTTAGACTTGCCGAATAACATAAATCACGTTAATTTACGAGCGTGCTTTTTATTCTGAAAGCCCAGGAAGCGGAAGCCACGCGCAAAGTGACGTATTAGGTTAGTGTTGAGAAAAAGTTGCAATTAAGTTGCTCTAGCGCTGAATATACATCTTGATGATCTATGGTTTCATTATATGGGTCTAGTTTTTAATAGAAAAAATAAAGTATTTCGAATAAAAATAAATACTTAAAAGAAAGTGATACAAAATCGCCAGTATGTCGATAAAACGCGTATGCATACCTATAGCTCAATAATAACACATTGGCAAGGCATGCGACCGTTTTTTGTAAAGAACGTAATCAGCACAACGTGCAACGTCTGATACAGTTACGCGTCCGCCAGTATTAACGCGCTTTAGTAGAAAGCTGGAAATTATCAGCGATTTTTGTCTTATTTTTATGTCGCTTTGCCACAAAATTGGATAAAAAAGTATTACTTTCCACGAAAAGCATGTGATTTCTTTTTATTTTCGAGATCTGTTATTGTTTGGGAAATGTAGTGCGACGTTAGTAGCGGTGATTTGCGGTGACCGACTTATTGTTTCGAGATTGTAACTTGGATTTGGCATAAAATAAGGGATTTGTGTTTATGACTCTTTAAAACATAAAGCGTTTAATGGAGATGGACAATAGAGGATTCAAAGGTTCGTTTTCGACTTTCACAATCGGCGTGTGGTCCGTTTGTAACGGCTTAAGTTTTCGTCGAATGGAAACTGGCTCATCAGTTGTCACTGGGGATCAGTTTAGCCTCTAATAACTTTTTTCGTTTTTATTCAGAATATATGATTTTACTGGGGCTCGTTAGTGGCCAACGGAATACGTATTTGCTCACGTCATGATCATGTTTTACGACGACGCGCCAGATTGATGCTGCGTACTATCTACTAGATAACGATGTTGCTTCATTAATATAACTCATTTGCTTAACTGACTAAGGTTTCTACCTTTAAGATTTACCACCAGACGAGGTTATAAGTCTTAAACGTACAAGGGACTAATTATCAATGTTTTTTTAAACAATAAAGCGATGCAAATCTTGATAATAACGCCATTAGGGTACGCTAAAGCAACGGAAGTTAATTGTCAAACGTTGCTCAGCAACTCCGGTGGAATGATGAATATAATATCTTCTCACCTACGGTAGTCGTGAGAAATGATTACACACACAATACAGATTGTTTTTGCCACTTTATCTGATTAAACATTGAAACAGAATGGTGTGAGCGAACATCGTGAATGAACCACCGTACTGCAGTACTTCGAAGTATTTAACTGTTAGAGATTGTCTTATCTAGCATTATAATAAATGCAGGTAATCCAATGCGTTAGCGTCCTTTTATAAACCCAGCATTGATCGGCATAGCAATACCAACTCCATTGACATCTACAGATTTATACTGTTAAACAAGTTAAGATAAATGTGCTGATGCATTTTCTATGAGGGAAACGTAACTGCATTTCCTAAAAGCGTTAGTCTGTAGCTCTCGACAAGTTAAGAGCATGAATCTTGCAATACGCGAAGTCTGAGCTCCTAACAAGACGTAAACACTGGCGAGTCCATATCTCACGCCACGCCGCATGCTGCAGGGTCAGGGTCAAAAGCGTTCGATGTACTTTAATCGAGTTGACTCGCCTCGATCGAACCGATACAATCGATTTGCAACTACGAGTACGGGAGATGATGCTGGCTGTTAAGAGAAAATAATACTCTGCCATGTTGTTATAAGGAATAAATCGTGACTATACATAGCTTGTAACTTTCGGATGAAGACAGTAGACGGGTATTCACTTTTATTGATGTATAAGTTATTAAACTCATCGCGGCGGCTGTTATAAAAAAATGTTTGGGCGTTATTTATCATTAGTTGATAATTAATAGTTAACTTCAAATACCTTGTTAGGTATAATTCCAAGGCATAGCTGGTGTTCCGCTATAAGCGAGCGGGATGCTTGCTACTCGATTACGTAAAACCGTGTTATGGCATTAAGATTGGCATCAGGCAGCTGCCGGCTTTTCATTGTATAGGGCAAAACACATAGAGTATAATTCAGCTACTCAAGGTATTTTCCCGCACTGATACCGTTACATGAAACTCGATCCATTGCATTTCCTCCTCTGTAATAGACTAAACATAATTACACAGATCCGAGGTTATCTGATGATCGAAATAAGGAACTATAATAATAGCGAAGAAATTACGGGGAACTGTTATAAATAAGTTTCTGAAAGGTTTATACCGGAGCAATGCTGTCAGAAATTTTATGATCCAGTAGAAAATAGAAACGTTTAAAATCTATTGTTGTTACATCACGATATCAATAAACTGATTCACTGCAATAAAAACGCCTCACGTCGGATGCACGCGGCTACACTAATATATTTGATAAAAGTGATATTCATTACAGAATTGATCAAGCGGAACCTTGTTCGACGGTATCTATTTAGCATTGTAATTGGTGTATTGACGGTGAATAGCCGTACCGCTGTCGATGATACGTTAGCATAATTTCGTTAGTTATGTTTACAATGACAGAATGTGCCGAGTCATGATAACAGTCGCTGCATTTTGGTGCAAAAAGTAACAAAGAGAGTGGTATTGTATGCGGGAGCGGAGGCGGCGGCGCGGCGCAGGCGGCGGTGTTCGTGCGTGCTCTCATAACGGTGATAATACACAAATTGAATAGGATTTTTTGTGGCTCCCGTGATCTCGGCTCTGCTTCGTGCAGCCCTAAATCTGAGATAATGGACGTGACGGATATAGAACACGGGAAATATGGTTCTACTACGAAACAAGAAGAAAAGCACTGATAACATTCATTAAATTACATTTGAAATTTTAATATTTCCTTTCTTGAAATTACATAAATTAGTGCGTTAACCATAAAGAAATCAAGACCAGGGGTCGTATAACGAGGAAATGGCACAACCACTAGAAAGCCACACACCGAGATTTTAATGGCTAATTGAAATGTCAATTAGTTCGAGATGCAAGATATACCTATTATAGCTATACCTATCATTAAGTATAAAATTGAATTAGAGATTAATTTTAATTTCCATTTATGTAAGTGTATAATGGGATCGGGCTTTTTAAAAATGTTTCTCTACCTTTTATATTCTCCGCGAACTTTTTTACAGACATTCAACGTTTGGCTAACTTCGATCTGTCAAAGTAAACGCTAATTAAAATGTCGGTTATTAATTTAAAGCGCGTCATTTATAACAGCAGTAGTACGGGTATAACGGCCTTGGGCGGCCTTGTCCGCGCGCGGATACATGCGGCTGCGCGGGTCAGCGCCCGCGCACCGCGTACTGCTAATCGAATACTTAATTGAATTTATGCAACGATTTAGACAAATTGAAAATACGGCGTAACTGTCAAATATGCTCGTTCGTGTAAATTTATTCACTTTTAAACGTTCAATGAATATTTATAGTTTTGAAATGTTGCTTGCTGTTTTAATCCTAATGCTGTCTAGAAAATTAGCACACTTTGGTATCTATTGAAGATTAATGTGGTAGTTAATAAATCCATGAATATTTAAGTACATTTGATGTACATGCGCACTTTCTATCGATTTACTTATCTATTCAGTTCGGCAGGTTGTCTCGCCATGGAGACCGTGAAGTTATTAGTAAATAGGTAAACAAGTTTATTACTGGCATCGACAATCTAGTGGTAAGATAACGGCATTGCTTCTCAGTAACAAGATTGCATACGGAACCCTGTCTTGATATCCAGTGGGACCGTTACATCCTTAAGCGGACACTTCCGAACACGCGACCGCTTCAGACTGCATCAATACCACACTTTTTCTAGCCTCGGCTATGATATTGTATGGCATTTTTACATTAATAAAATGACGCTTCTATGGGTATAAATATTTAAGTTGCTTTGAAGGGAAATCAACTGGTGCCTATTTTGCTGGAAATTCTGTAAGACCTAAACGAGAAAATAAATTAATAGGTACGCTTTGCTACTTCTGATTTATTATCAGCTTCCACAAAGTATTCAGAGATTGCTATCAAAGTTATTTTGTTCTTATAAAACGAACTAAGATCTCTCATTGAACGCGGCCACGTCTAATCTCAACCTAATCTAGCGACAAGCTGTGAACAAATTTAGCCACAAACGAAAAAGGAAAACGACTTCGGACCTCATCTTTTTTGTAAAACGGAGATCCTATAAAAAACGAGGCGAAGTCTACTTACGAAATGTAGGTAAGTCGGAGAAATTGTTCATATTCGGTAATTTCCTTGAAGATAAGTATACTAAAGCAAACTATAATTGAAGTTCTGCAATCCAATAAGTTTTATTGTTGGCACTTTCGAAAACTTCAAATAATTCGTCGAAGGCGACAAAGTTCGATCAATGGGATCGGATTGAATCACACGAGAATCGAGATCGAATATGATCAGCAAAAGTGATTTGACTCTACATATCTTGATGATTTCTTTGATGTTCTTAAACAACTATAAAGATTATAATATGGTAGTTAGATTTTTATATTCCATATTCGTACATAATCGCATACTAAACACGTAAGCTTACATCAACTCATTGTTTAAGCTGCACATTAGTTAAGGCGAGCGTGGGAAGTTGTTGATAAGTTTTTTACAAGTCGTTGAAGCGTTGCAAATATGCTGGCGGTTGTTGCAGCAGTGTCATCGACTCCGGCGACTCGGAAACAGGCACGATCCGAGAAATGAACAGATTTACAAATAAAAACTCGTTATTTTTTACAGCCTATCAAATTATCGTTAGGAATGCCTAAAGGATATCTCACTCGAGAAGATAATCAATGATTTACGCAGCACTAAATCATAATGACAAAAACAAATAACTTTATATTTTTAAGCTGGGAGACGAGACAAGCGAGCAGCACGTCTGCGTGATTGTCTCGTCGTATGTCATATTTCATCTTCATATGTTCCAAACAGGAATATTGTAGGCACACCTATCCATAGTCTATAAGGGGGGTGTCATTAACGTAATGATGGCTTTGGCATCAACATGTAAATTATGATAGATAGTTGAAATCGAGGCAGTTTTGCTGAATATCACTTCTATAAATTACAGACCGCATTTTATTCAAAAACTTTTAGTAAGTTCTAGTCACTAAGTCACTAAATTATTTGTTTTTTATTGTGAAATAAAATATATGAAATTGATTTATAGTGTTTCTATATGCCATTATCGGCTAGAACGACTTTCATTTCAATCACTTTTTGCTTCGAATGCAATTTCTTAGAAGGTTGCTATCTCAACTGCGCATGATTATTTATGGCTATCTTGCCTTTGTTAAGACTTTTCTCTGCAGAATATAAGATTCTGTCTATGCCATAATATATGTAGGTATATGATATCGGTCACCATAACTTTCAATATTGAATTCAAGACCATCACTTCTGAATGCGATGCTATGTTAAATCAGGCAGAAAAGTTGCACAATTGTCTATTTCCCCTAGTTTTGCTCCACAATATTTTCATTCACCTTTCCAACGATCTATTGTCCATAGTGCCATAAACGGCCAATGGCTTGGCGTTTGGCGACGGATAAGCCGTGGGCGAATAAGATTCTCCTTTGTCCAACACTAAGCGGTCAACGGCCCAAATCTTGTTTACGTCACCTTATTTTTGGCCGGGCGGCGGTCGTGAATGTATCCAGACATTGGCAGTGCTAACGAATCGATTTGGAATGGTTTCCACGCCGGCCGCTATTCCGATTTCTCTACTGTTGTGTTCCTGAAACCAATTTGAGGTACCTTCCGCTTCTGCTGAAATTGTAATTTAATGGAAAGCACGTCTATTGTATCTTAAAGACTGTCTCAGAGAAATCTCTTGTCTATATATGCAGCCAGGAGTATGTTTCTCAACCATTCATAGCAATACCTATGCTGGAACATTTAGATGATGGGCAGTTTTACTCACGATCGAAAAGCTCAATTATCATTGCTAATCGAAATGAGAATCAGTTAATATTTTACGAGTCCCACTTAAACTGCACACTGTAAAATCATTCATATTAACGATGTATTAAAAGCGAACAATAGATTCTAGGTTATGAGAACTTACAACTGCCCGTCTTTACTGATTTCGTGCGAAAACCCAGAATAGCTAAACACAGGGAGTACGCTCGGCGTACCTAGGGGACGGTAATTGTACCAACTAGCTATGATGCACGGGTAGGTTGCATTTAGAATCACCGCGTACGCCGCAGTACCTTGTAGCAATCTTGATTCGATTATTATAATACACGCAGCGCACGTACGGATGCCTCTTCCTAATCAGGGGTTCGCCATGCATATAGACGTGCACCCGGGATTCATGCATTTATTAGGCTTTATTAACCAACGACTCTGTAATTTGCTGCATTCTTGGTTTTCTGTTTAGTAGTAGAATTATCTGCATGTGTTTAATCTTTTGTTATTTATTGCAGAGCCGCCTAGCAATGCGAATCCTCCCGGCGAACTCCCGATAACGATTGAGCATCAACAAGACCCGAACATGACAAGCAACTTAACGAGGAACGATGCCAACTGCGACAAAACTGGAACTTGCTACGATGGTACGTCTCGACTCTCGATATATGATTACTATTGTTTTACGAATGTCCTATTAGTGAGGTGCTCTACATTAACTTCATTGTTTTAGTATCAGTGCTTTGCAAGGACACGAGGATCGCAGTACAAGTGCGTACGAACAAGCCGTTCAATGGACGTATCTATGCTTTGGGACGCTCGGAGACCTGTAACATCGACGTCCTAAACAGCGACCTCTTCCGACTCGACCTCACCATGGCTGGCCAGGACTGCAACACTCAGAGTGTCGTAAGTAATTCTGCCTCGTTTGATATTTTTTTACTAAGCCTGCCATCATCTGAGGGTCTGAATTAACATGAATGATTTATATTTTAGACCGGAGTGTATTCAAACACGGTTGTCCTGCAACACCACAGCGTAGTGATGACGAAAGCGGACAAGATCTACAAAGTCAAGTGCACATACGACATGAGTTCGAAGAACATCACATTTGGAATGGTACCAATCAGGTCAGTAGGAAATTCACATCGTATCTCTACAATTTATCGTGAGCTGGTTTATGGATACCTACAATTCATTCATGAAATAGGTTAGGTACCGCAAAAATGCAAAGTTCGAGAATTTACCGTATAATTTATTCGTGCGCGTCAAGAGACAAGTTACGTGATATGTTACAGTAATATGAAAAACGGGAGCTATTTCGACATGCCTTCATGCCAAGACGATTTGAAATTCCATCGACCTAATATCGTTTGCTGCATTGTAAACACGTAACAATTAGATTCACATCAGCAAGATACGGCTGTTGGACGTGATGAGCAATTTAACACGAACATCTGTTCATACATATTCTTAATGAATTTAGAAAAGCCTGATAGGATCTTGATCGCCGTGAATAGGGTAGCATTATGGCACTGTTGCATACAAGATGATACCTGTGTGTTATAGCTGTTGAAGTTCAAAGCCATAAACAAATGTAAAACCCATAAAGTAGCAAAAGTAGTTACTTGCTATATAAGCCCTGCTTATATAAGTGATTTGTGTAGCAACAAGGTTTTTAATATATGCTTTGTATGACAGAGACCCGGAGATGATTTCCATCACTGCCGCTCCAGAGGCACCGCCACCACGTATCCGCATCTTGGACGCGCGCCAACGCGAGGTGGAGACTGTCCGCATCGGAGACAGGCTTACCTTCCGTATCGAGATCCCCGAAGACAGTAAGCATACAAACATTTTAGACATTACCTACGTAGGTACAGTTTTAGGAAATTCTGTGCGGTTTCTAATGTTTTCTATTTTTCTTTCAGCTCCTTATGGCATCTTCGCCCGCAGCTGTGTCGCAATGGCCAAGGATTCCAAGAGCACTTTCCCGATTATTGATGATGAAGGGTTTGTGAATTTGTTTATACCCTTGGAAATATTATTGCTTTTATGAGAATAGTTTTATAACCCATCTGTTTTATCTAGATGTCCCTTGGACCCATCGATATTCCCGGCGTTCACTCCAGACGGAAATGCCCTCCAGTCTGTGTACGAGGCATTCAGGTTCACCGAGTCTTACGGAGTCATCTTCCAATGTAACGTCAAGTACTGTCTCGGACCATGTGAGCCGGTGAGTAACACACGAATCAACAATTTTGATGGAATGGGTGTTCACATTTTTCATTTCATATGACTATTAGCAACGGTTAACTCGGTTAGTCACGCTAAAATTACGCAAATGACACGTCGTTTAATATTTAAATGTTTCTAGGCGGTGTGCGAATGGGGTCGCGATTCTTTGGAGTCTTGGGGCAGAAAGAAGCGTTCGTTGCCCCACAACGAGACCAATGAAGCGCATAACCAGGAGGAGGATATGAACATCTCGCAGGAGATCTTGGTGCTTGACTTCGGCGATGAGCGACAGAGCACAGACTTCCTACGCTCCGACAAGCCTGGTGGTGTGGCGTCTGAAGCCAACTATGGAGGTAATGCTCCCGTAGAATTCACATATATTGATATTTTTAAGGATTTCCATGTAGCTTTTTTTTGTACCATGTAAATATTGATTCCATTTATTCTTTCGCCAGAAAAAACAGTGACGATCGTGGAGCCGTGCCCCAGCAAGGCGTCCGTGCTGCTGCTGGGAGTGGCGTGTGCCCTGCTGGTGCTGCTGTACATCGCGACCATCTTCTGTTACTACATGCGCAAGTGGCTGGCACCGCCCAAACACATGTCGTAGAAACACATTACATTGAAGGCTATGTTCACGTTGGTCTCGACAAATAGTAGGGGACAGTATCGTTCCAATGCTTGTCTTGTATTGACGAACATGTGATACAAATGAAATGACTGACGAACACAACAGTTAATAACGTATTCTCAGACACTATCCGTCCATTTAGTTTTAGTTCCGTGAATATTTTCGTGGTGTATAGATTCGGGAAATGATTTTGACGCCTAATGTTTGGTATGATTGTTGTAACCACCGCGTGATTTGCATTTAATTTAGGAATAATTTATTGCATTTAGAAGCATTTATTAATTTTAAGTAGGTGTATGAGTAGATAAAATCACCTTATGAAATATTTCTTTTGATCCCTTATTACTGCAGTTTAAAGGGTAATTATTGCATTTAATTAGATAATTTAAACAGTATAAGAAAATGCATTTATTACGATGTTTAAGTTAGATGACCAGTTTTTGTACAATTTTTGAGTACTCATCATATCAGTAGTTACAAAATAATGTTTGGAATAATCCCTGAAAAATTATTAAGGTTGCTATTCATCATGATTTAATTTTAGGGGATTATTCTGAACCGATTACATTGGTAATTTTAGATTATAGGGCAATTCATTATTAATAAGTTATAATAGTCACAACTATTTGCATTTTTTGTAACATTATGTTAATCATATTATTTCATATTATTACTACAGTTTGAGGTAAACATTTTATATTATGAGAAAAAAAAAAACTAAACCAATTTGTAAATATACTGTTACCTTATTGACTTTGTGCTAAAATGCTTAGTTTGACTTTAGGAACTTTCAGTTGGGTTTTGAAGAAATATGTAATGCACACTTTGTACAACTATGTATGGTACAAAATGACAAATTTGTGTTTCTCTTAACCCAACTTGAGATTTCTCTTTATTTATTTAAAATAATTTTTAATTTATCTATTTATTTTACTTTTCATTTAAATAAGAAATGAAATAAACTGTACAAATTTACTTTTTTTTTTATTGAATCTCCATGCTGCCACCCATAACAGTAAATTTATAATAAATAATAACAATGTCACTAGATCATTTTGCTTAAAGATTCTAACAATTGAGATATTTAACAAATTCAAACAAAAAAACGAAAATAATACTGACCATATTTTTCAAGAAACAACATTTTGTATTAGAAGATTATTGTAAACACTGTTCAAAATCTCTTGTTGAGATTGTATATCGATTTCCTCAGATTTACAATCAAAGACTTTGTTAAAGCATTTGAGAAAAATTGGTGTAATTTTCTCAACAGTGCATTCCATTCCTGTTTCTTTGGTTAGTGAGGTGACACCCTTATCTGCTATGCCACAAGGGTCAATATTGTCAAACCATGAGAGATCATTGTTACAGTTCAGTGAGATCCCATGAGTAGTCACATACCTCGATGCATGGATGCCTATGGCTGCTATTTTATTATCATCCACCCACACTCCTGTGTATGGCGATCTGTTGGCTTTTATTCCTGTAGAAGCAAAATAAAATTAAGTAGGTACCTAAGTTTCTATAGATCATGTTTGAGCAGTAATTGTTTTGTAGTTACTGGAGAGTGTATTCCAAGTACCAGTGAATAGGACATTTCTAATATTTGCTGTCTTTTACAAAATATATGTATAAAGACTCTCCTTTTTATACCTCCATAGGCAAGCAGTTAAAAACAAATAATCTTTGAATAAAATTAAGGGTTTCTCACCTAACTCATCACAGACATTGAGAACAGTCTCCTCCAAGCTTTGGACGTACCATTTGACACTAGTTTTAAAATGTTTCAAGTTTAAAATAGGGTATACAACTAGCTGACCGGGGCCATGAAATGTGATGAGTCCACCTCTGTTAGTCTTTTTAAATTCTGCCCCAAGAGCACGCAGCCTCGTGACTTCCTGGGCTGATGTTTCATCTCTGATACCTTGAAACATAAGCTATGTTAGTAGTTAAGAACAACATGATAATAGTTTTGACATTTTGTGTGGGTGTTTCTTAAAGAACGACCTCTCGAGGTCTTCTGAAATCCACTGTTTGCATTTCACAGATGATTTAAACTTGTTACCACTTCAATTATCAAGAGAATTTCTCAAAGGTTCCTATTTTAAAATGGAAAAGAAATCTTTTTGCGCCGACCCCAAATAAATTGGGATAAGGACAGGAGGATTATTATGACCTATTTTGCATCGTGACTTTTTAGGTTATGGTACGAATACTTGGTCGACTTACCAACAGTGAATACCGGTTTGTGTTCTACGAGTAGCAGAGTGTCGAAGTTATTATCTTGATTCTTCATTACAGCATCCAAGTGCTTCCGAGCCAGAGCCATTTGAATTTTAAGCGCTGTGTCGTAACTCATCACACCTAATTTCCATACACTTACCATGATGAATGAGATATGGAACACTTATTGTAATTTTCGATAAGCTTAATTAATTTTTTCAAGTTTTTTTTTTATAATTTTATATTTTTACCAAAAACAAAAACAAATCACGGCAGTGACAGTGACATAATTTTGACATTGACGTTCATTCAACCCATTTTTTTATTGTGCCTTTATAACGTGGCCATTCATTCATGACAATATTCATTATAATATATACACTTTGCACCTGAATAATCATAAAAAAAAGTGATTTATTTGGTATTTTTTTTATAAAAATAATGAATAATATTGCATTGTGAATTAGTAAAGTATCAACAGAACTTATCTACTGTGTCGCTAGTTGTAGTTTCAAAAGTTGAAGACAGATGTCAGGAACCTAATTTATAGACGTTATTATGGTACTGGAGTTTCCCAATAGATGACGTTAATGAGTTGTTAAAATAAATTTGGCTATTAGACAATAGATGGCGCTGTGAAAAAATATCGAGGCCATCTTCGTACGTTTCTATAGACAGTAGAATGGGTATACCTACAACATCTTTCAGTGGGTTCAGTTTTCGGTGTTCCCTGCCTGTAGGGCGGTGTTTGGCTCGTTACGTAAAACCAGCTGGTAATATAAACATTGAATGCAAGTGAGACTACACTAGTTTGAGACACTTATTAGGATTGTTGTAGTTTTATAAAATGTCTGGGAATTGAGTGTGTTTTTGTGACGAACGTGCTCCAGTTATGTTATAATAATCCCTAGGGTTAAGTGAAACACTTTATGCTACCGGTGTCACAGTTTTATGTCGTGTTTAGACAAGGTGTTAGTGAAATCAGAGATGTGGTGCTCTCTCAAGCGATGACAACAGGGGTAAGCATTTTTGAAATAACCGTACCTAATTTTAATTTGTTCATTTTCGCGCGAGAATTTCTCATCGTATCCGTGTATACCTAAAAATATGGTACCTACTTGAGTAATATGTACCTAGGTTTAGGTACTATGTTTTGGCGGCAATTCCTCTACCAACCAAACCTGTTTGATGGTTGGGAATATTTATGCAGCTTTTCTCTTGAGGTTTTGGGTGTAAGCTACCATACCTACCTACTAGTTTATAACCCTATGATTAGTAAGTACCTATGTACTTACTATAAACTTCGATTTTCGCGGTAGGTAGGTATTCTGTGACAGGTCGGTACACAAGATAGTAAAAACAATTTGAGGTTGAGAACATCGTTGTAAGAAGTTATAAAATAATGATTAGAATGAAATAGTAATGGGAATAGGAGTTAGGATAATTTTTATGAGCCTTTTTATGCCGGTCGTTAAAAGACAGGATTACTTAAATTAAATTTTGAATGAAATTAGGAGTAGGAAGCTATAGGTAGGTATCTACTTTTACCTATTTTTATTGTTTTCAAAGCGGTACCCTAATTGCGTAATACACGATCAATCACAATTTGTTTGTTAGATTGCTAATCTATTGCTCCATAAGTTAAAGAAAAAAATCTGCTCAACAACGTAAAGGGTCCTTCAAACAGGCGCGACACGCGACGCGACACAAAGACACCGCTCGTCGCGCGACGAGCGCACAGTGGAACGAATGTATGGAAGCGGTTGGACGTAGACATGTCCGAAAAATAAGAGTAAAATTATGACAAACTAATGATGCCATCTTATTCGATTACTTAATGCCTTCATAAATTGTGGTGATGAATTTCTTCATAACTCCCATATTTCGGGAGTAATTTGAGAAAATGTGAAATTTTACTATGAAAATGAGTGTATTGAGCTCTCTCCCTCCTGATTCCGGGCTTGTTTCAAGTAGCGGTCTCTAATATCGTAATGCTATTACTAAGAGCTATATTTAATACTAAGACACATAGTGCGCCAAATGTGCACTTTCTGGGATAAAAGGAAATGAAAATTTAAAAAAAAAAACGTTTTTTCCCCATTTGTATTTACTTTAAACCGCAGACAGACTTATTAAGAGGTCTATAAATATATTATATATATACAGAAATATATATTAACAAAAATATTCACAAGAACTGATGAGAGTATGACTTTTAAGTAAGTTGATAATAAATTACCTAGTTTCATTAAAAGTACAATAAATAATTAAGACGTAAGCTCTAATTTACTAAGTTACACATTTTAAAACAATAACATCATTTAATTATCTTCGTCATCATCATCATCATCAATTAATTCAAATTCAGAATCGATGTCCGCTAAATCATTTATGTTAACAAATTCGATATCACTTTTCTCAGAATCCGTAAGCTCATAAAATTCCTTAAAAGAAGATTTTTTTACAAACTTATTTCCTTTTGGACGGATACTTGTAACAAGTGGATCAGAAGACAGTAAAAGATTGTGCATAATATCTTCATTGCATGAGATACTGCTATGCTTTCGAGAATGCCCCTCTCTATATTTTCTAAAATCTTTATTTCTAGCCTCAGATGCCTCTTCGGATAGAAAACCAATGGGCACAATTGACATGTTCTGAACTATGTCTGGCCCATGCATTAAAATTTTATGAAGTGAAGAAGGCATATAATACCATGGGTATAACTCCACGTAAAGCTTAGCAGTATCAAAGCAGAACTCTCGGAATTTAGTTACGTTGATCTTCTCTCCTGATGAAATACACTGCAAGATCACACAGATTTTTCTTAAAAGCATAGCATCTATTCCGGTCAGTTCAGCAGATTTAGTGTAGTTTTCAAAAAATCTCCTTGCCGAGTTGCCATTGTTGGTGGATCCACTGCCTTGTTTCACAACATCGAGAAGTAAGCCCGTTTCTCTTCTTACAGCCTCTTGAACTCTTTTCTTCCTGTCATCAACTTGCCTTTTTGCTATATCACCCCTTACTTGCCATGATTTTATGTCTAATTTGTAGGAAATGTGTAATAAGCATTCCATTGAGCGAATCCAAGCGTGAAGGGTGCTTAAGCTATATTTATACATGTCCTCGTTTGCGTGTTTATCTTTGATTAACTCTAAATTATTCATTTCTTTAGGACAAGCCTTGCATATGTCACACACTGAAGCTGCTGTATTGGATATAATGGAATGAATTTTACCATCAATCATTGTCAACAGCAGTTGGTGTTTGACACTAATTCCATCAGTGATGGTGGATGGAGTTAAGGCTTCAATCTCTGCTTCGATTTCAGCCATCTCTCTCTGCACATTTTCTTTGGTTTCCTTTATAAACTTAAACAATATTGGCCGGCAAAATGAAGTGGAAGATGGTCGCTCGTTTTCCCAAATTGTTACACCTTTTGAGACGAGCCGCAGTGGTACAAGACTAATCATAAAATTACTAGCAAGATCGATTTGCTCATCTTCACTCGTCCTTTGATGATAAATGCTTTGGCTAGATGATCCGTCAAAACCCCATTTGCTGGTCAATACGAGCTGTTGATTGGGATCAACAGGGGTTTCTAACGACCTAATAAGTCTTCTTGAGGTTAAATCCATCAAGGCTTGTAATTTGATTTTTGCAGAGCTCTCTGTAACTGTGAGATCTTCTTTGGCCGGATAGCACTTAATTTTTTCTTTAACCAACATGTAGTAACTCGGGTATTGAAGAGCTCCTTCTTGAGTGTTGAAATCCCGAAGAGTGTTATAGCGCCATTTCGATAAGTTCATCGATACATAAAGAGCCAATGCCTTCAAAGGGGATATTTCCCGTACCTGAATTGATTTACCTTCAATGAAGGCTTTGATTTTTGAGGCCTCTTCTGGATTCTCCGTCAAGTATTTCATAACATAAGCTGTATCGCTTTGTCCTGCCTTTTGAAGCGCCCTTTCGGCCGAAAACATAATTTCAGCGCTGCTACTGCTGCATGAAAGACTATCTTCAGTGGTGCGTCTTCTTTTTTGCCGGTTACTAAGGTCCTCAAAAGATTTACGAGGACTAGGATGTGTACAAGTTGAAGCATCAGATTTAGCAGGAGAAATTATGGGCTCGATGACGTCACTTATATTTTCTGTAGAAGGTTCCATATTTTCATTCTGTAATTCCGGCCATTGAATTGCAGCCTGTAGCCAAATCTCATGTTTCTTCCGAAACTTATCTGTGCTTCTTCCAGACTGTGTCCATTTTGCATAAATGCGGTAGCAAAATCGACGACACCAGTCTTTTAAACTTGTTTCAGCACTTTCACATAACTGAACACAACTGTTATCTTTTAAAACACTGAACAAATAGTTAAAGTCGCGTAAATCTTTATGTGCGCGTGCGCATAAAGCAACGTGAATATCAAGATTTGTATTAAAATTTGGAAAATACATTGCGAGATTAGCTTGGATACAACGAGGTGTAAATCAACACTGATTTTAAAGTTACTAATAGTGACCTATTTATATAAAATCCAGGTATCCCAGGTATCCTTTGTTAAATATTGCAAGGTAATTAGTTATTGTGATAATTAGTAAATGATGCATGCTAAATTAGTGTATTAAGAGCCATTTAGTAATTAAATAATAGCAATGTTCTTATCAGTAATCATTAGTGCATCAGTTTTATATGTAAACCTTAAGTCCCTAATTATATATCCTAATTAGCTTATATCTTCTCTAATTGGCTGATCAGAAATGTTATTGTAATAAGGTAAACCTTTAGAAAAACGGTTTTAATCAACAAAATAAACAAAAAATTAAAAAATTGTGTTATAAAATAAACATCACTCTTTATCCCAGAAAGTGCACATTTGGCGCACTATGTGTCTTAGTATTAAATATAGCTCTTAGTATTAGCATTATGATATTAGAGACCGCTACTTGAAACAAGCCCGGAATCAGGAGGGAGAGAGCTCGATACACTCATTTTCATAGTAAAATTTCACATTTTCTCAAATTACTCCCGAAATATGGGAGTTATGAAGAAATTCATCACCACAAGTTATGAAGGCATTAAGTAATCGAATAAGATGGCATCATTAGTTTGGCATAATTTTACTCTTTTTTTTCGGACATGTCTACGTCCAACCGCTCCCATACATTCGTTCCACTGTGGAGCGGTGTCTTTGTGTCGCGTCGCGTGTCGCGCCTGTTTGAAAGAGCCTTAAATAACGCAATGAATGTTGTTGAACTGTCAAAATGAAACAAATTTGTCATAATCGTTTACGAAAATAAGTTACGCAATTAGGGTAGATACTGGTCTTAATTAATTTAAAAAGCTTTTTTCTTCCAAAATATTGGAGATCCTTGAAATTCTAACCAGGTTAGGTAGCGATTCAAATATTTGGCAGCCCATGTTTGCAATTGTTTAGGTTACTAATTTAAAACACCGTAGGTCAATATTTATCCTTAATCTTCTGCCTATAATACCCTTTTCCTTGCTTAAATGAGTGAGTAATTAAAACAGCGGGGTAGTTGCGTATAGCAGTGGCTTTAATTTTGACAGTTCAACAACATTCATTCTCAGACCAAATAAAAAACCAAGACATAGCGCTGTCAACAGTGAAGTGAAGCTGATTTCGTAACCATGTGTGCACTTAGCGAGGTGAAGTTAGATTGTAGTTTCATAAAGTTTCATTGTAAACGTGTGCGTGTGAGCGTGTATGCACAGAGCGGAGGTGTAGTTTTGGCATGCTACACTGTATTGTTCGCAGCGCTGTCAGGTTTTTATTTGGTTTGAGCGTTCATTACATTATTTACGTTGTTGAGCCGACTTTTTCGACCATATGAAGCAATGGATTAGCAATATTCTTCAAAATCATTCCGATTGTGATACGCAATTATCAGGCAGGCCAAAATTTTTCCTCTGCTAAACAGTCCCTACATGCCACAGAGTAGGTACCTACCGCACAAAATTTCATTCAACTTCTCCACCAAATTAGTAAGAACATAAAACGCGTCATCAAAGTTTTCTTTCATCGGCTGCAGTTTATAGTTGGGGGTCATTGACCGTTCGTTAGCTACCGAGTGCACGGTTCAAAACCGCTAGTAAGGTAAACAAGTGTCTAAAGTTTAATTGGTGAAGCAGGAAGGCGGCGCGGGCGCGTCCTGTTGCTATTAATGGTTCAATAGCTTCGACAGGGCTGATTATATAGGGGTGCGGTGCGTGCGCGCAATTTTATAAAAAAAATGTTTTACGCGTCACTACATTAGGTATATTATATAAGCTTCGTAAAGCATATTTTTGTTAAATTATTTTAGGATAGACTAGAGAAGTAGCGACCCGCCCCCCTGCTTCGTACGGTTTTTACGACTTCACAAAACATCGAGTTTTCTTTATTGAGTACCTATATATGTTGTTAAGTTAATTATGGATATTATATGTTCTGTGTTTACATAAACCTTCTGGAATAAAATTATCGAAATTATGGTGAAACCCTTATCAAAATCCGTTGCATACCTAGTTTCTTTCTTTTTCGTGTGGTTAGTGACTAACCTGTACCCTAATTGCGTAACTTATTTTCGTAAACGATTATGACAAATTTGTTTCATTTTGACATTCAACAACATTCATTGCGTTATTTACGTTGTTGAGCATATTTTTTTCCAATTTATTAAGCAATCTATTAGCAAACTGATTCAAATCGAAACAAATTGTGATTGATCGTGCAATACGCAATTAGAGTACTGGTGTCAGTTTTTGTGTCGCTCTTGCCGCTGACTTGGCTTTACATGCCGTCGAGAAATATCTCTCAGGCCGGTTGTTCCATCACCGTTTTATACAATACGCACACGAATCTGAAAAGTCAGAGGTGCGTGACTTGGCAGGCCGACGACGGTCACACCACTAGGCTAACACTGTTTAAAAAAAACGACACGGTCACACAGACACACGAAAAAGCTAAAGTGACTTTAATTTGTAATAATGTATAGATTAGTACCTATTGGTAGGCTAGGTCTAGAGTCATAAGTTTGAACATTAATGAAACAAAAATGTTTTTTTTTGTTTAAGTTGGCTGTACTGAGTACCTATATAACATTTGCTCGCCATGAGGTTCACAGGATACGCTCTACGTCATACACGCCCCATTGTTGATGAGTTTTTAATTGCAGTACCGTAGTGGTGACAGGTGACGAACTTATCTAATGGAATCGATCACCATTGTTACTACCTTTGTGTGTACGTGTAGTATTTTTTTACAATTCCTTTCATACATCTAATAATGTATTTACTAAAATCGATTTGTTTGTACCTAGGTAGGTTACGTGACCTATGTATGATGATGAAAATTATTTATTTTATTTTATTAAACAGTAAACATTGATATAATAGCTTTATATAAGATCATCACCATCCTCCTGCTTATCCCTTGGGGTCGGGCGCAGTATGACTTCTTCTTCCATAGATGCCTATACTTCACTATTAGCCTTCATCTCCGAAGTCATTCCCTTTCTAGCCAAACCTTTTCTTATATATTTTTGTGTAGGTAGTTTAGGTTATTAATAACTTTGAAACGAATGGTACATACCTATAGTGTATCCACATCAACTTTGTGAGCTAAGTACTAAGTTCTTTTCTTCTCAATAGAACCAAAGAAAGAAAAAGAAAAGAAAGAAAAAATAAAAGAAAGGAAACATAAAAGAAAGAATAATAAAAGAAAAAAAAAATATACATATCAAAAGAAAAGCCCACAAAACCAACATAAACGCAAGTACTTAGGTATATAATTAGTTTCCAAATTCAAATCATCATCACATTCTAGCGCGTGCTTAGTTTCCGAAGTTTCGAGACGTGGCGGTAAGGTCGTGTCTCTGCCTCGGTAGGTAGGGGTGGTACATCTGCACTCCGGAATCGGAATAAGTTCACACTTGACATTGGGCTCCTCTTTCCGTCTGCATGCCGTCTGCTACAGTTTTGGACCTTTTTTTATAGGGAGTCGTTGTTGAAGTGAGAAGTGTCTGTTGTCAATTTTTCATTGGAAAACACGTACTTATTTACTACTTAGCTTTTAAGTCATGATATTTTCGGAAAAAGCTTGAAGATATAATTGGGTTATGAAAATTTACGTAGAAAGTCCTGGGTATTTATAGTGTAGATTCAGGACTTTACAGCCGCAATCTGGGAGGTGTACTGCGTCCTGTAAAGTTTTTTTTAACCCTCCACGACAATGGTAGAGTAGATTTTAATCTACTACGAGTAATCATGCAGCTTTCAGGACCAGAGGCCCTAGACGCTTGACTCTAGAACGAACGCTCGACTTAAACGTAATGTAGATTCAAACGATTTTAGAAAATACTCGGTTTTCACAATAATATTTATTAAGATTTAAGACTATTCATATCTGTGCTTGCTTTGCTGCATAAATATAAACCAAAATGCTTTAGGATAATAATTGTTTTTTTACTTAAAAAATCTTCGAATCTTCTTTGTTCGTTACGTTCACATCGCGCGTTCGTGCTAGGTACGTGCTCTGTTTGGTGTTCTGTTTGTTCAGGCGGTCAACTCATATTTTGACAGTAGGATACTATAACTATTTGCTCTCGGCTCCAAAAGACTAACATCCTATCTAATAACCTACTATACTTTAGTTATAATTATTTACTAGCTTTTGCCCGCGACACGGGAACATACTTGTCACCGAGAAAAAAAGTTAATTATGTCCTAAGTTCTGTACCCGGGTCGTACCCGGGTCACGGTCTACATGTGCTCCAAATTTCATCGAAATCAGTTCAACCGTTAACGCGTAAAAAGGTAACAGACAGACAGAATTATTTTCGCATTTATAATATTTAGTGTGGAATATTTTAGTTAGGTAGGTACACCATTATTAAACTGCCCAAAATAATATTTAAGAGTGCGGCGGGCTCGTTGCCATAGCGACGGCGCAGTAGGCCTGCACGCGTGATGCGAATCTCAAACGCTCTGGATCGATGCCGACACACACTTTTTTCATATCACCTTCGGGATGCTGGCACACACGGTGGGTGTCTTATGGCACTCATGTGAATGTATGAACATTTAAAGAAAATAAAGGTGAGAAATAACATTTTTGGTCATATCCGTATTGGCGTGTATTGTCGTCATTTATCAAATTCAAAATCATATGTCAAAAACTGTGCACGGTTCCAATTGGTCGTTTCCTATGGAGAAGATTCGGCATGAAACTCCATGGCTGGTCATTTTAAAATAATTGGCTTTTACAATGTTATCAAATTGCACTTTTAATAGATAACCCCTTTTGGTATAACATAGCGCGCTTGTAATTTATTTATTTATATATACTTTATTGAATATCACAAAAATACATAAAAAAAAACAAACACTACAAAATATACGGCCTTATCGCTCTCCGCGATCGCTTCCAGGCAACCTAACAACTATTTTATTGTACCTACCTGGAACAACTATTTTATTGTACCTATGTTAACAAAAGATTAAATGATTATGATTATGATACCTATTAACAGTGTATGTGATTGTACTGTGTCTTAAAAGTCTTTGAGGAAATACAACTTTAAATCAAAACGGAGTTCCCATTGAAGCCCATTGCTATGTATGATGCACTACTAACTTCCAAAAGTAAGTATTATTCGATAGATCCAGTTCAAAGCGTGGGAAATTATTAACTAAATTCAATAAACCTTAATTTGTCATACTGTACCCTAATTGCGTAATACACTAACAATCGGAATGATATTGCTAATCCATTGCTTCATAAGTTCGAAAAATTTGTCTGCTCAACAACGTAAATAACGCAGATTGACATTAAGTAGTAGCAAAATTTTAAGTTACGATAAGTAGTTTTATAAGTCAATATAGCTTTTAAGCCATCTGCAAAATTATTTAAAATAGCACTTTTTCTATAATTAAAATACTTACTCCTTTTTTATAATTAAAGTACTCTATATAGCATCAACTATCTGCCAGTGAAAGTCTCGTCAAAATCGGTCCATCCGTTTCGGAGATTAGCCGGAACAAACAGAGATAGACAAAAAATAAAGTTTTTTTGTTATAAGTATCGTATATTCCTTTCATATGAATTTAGTTGTAAGCTGTTATTTTGACATTACTATCAGACACTTCCATTTTTTTTTTATTTGCATAGATAATGGTAGATCAGTGTCCTTCAGCAAAGATGATAATTTAATTCAATGGCTAAGTGAATAAGCCTACAAAATTCAGTAAACAATAGAAATACATGGCGCTGTTCCTAAAGAAGCTAGATGGCAGTTGTTGAGCAGTCTTTCCGCGCTAGTGGGCCACCGGGTTCGATTTACTTTATAAATGTGACTATTGTGCTTGTAAAAGTATCAACAATACAGGAGGAATACAAATGCAACGATTTATATGATGGAGAAGGTACTTCTCTCGATATCAGTCATATTTTAACTACTGTGGGCGTACTATGGTTGTGTTCGTTATTGCGCAATAGAAAAACCGTTTGCAGTTCAGACTAATTTAATCACCCTAGCAATTCCCATACTGTAGGTACACGACACAACTATACGGAACGCGCGACAGTTTCTAAACGTGTTCACTGCTTGACGACCGCCACCAACCAACCCTGCGTAACCCGGGGCGAGCGTTATTTTGTAGATTCTGTCCAGCGCTGGGGCCCTTTTTTTTTTGGGTGGGAAATTATCAAATAACTTCTGGGCTTCGCTCTGGGCGGAGCGGGAGGGCGTGTCAGACTCTTACTGACTAAAACCCACATGTGTTCATTCGGTTGCCCTGGTACCGGGCGCCACGATCTCCCTTTCGGTTTTCTTCGATTAGTCAAATCAGTGAGGTATTTCCGACATATATTTATAACACATACATATAATCATATATCCACAAAACTTGTTATTAGACATATTCATGATAATGACAAATGCACTTACATGAACGTGTCTAGCTGTAAGTTTTCCAAAAATGATGAAATTAAATAAAATTCTCCTGTTTTCTCAAAGTTCACGAAAAATTTAGGACTCAATAACTTACGATTTAACGATAGTCATCTAATTTATTCAAGTCTAGACTTAAACAGACACCACAAATTAAGCAGATTAGGAATATTCAGTTTTCACAAATTCTATTATTATCTTGGGCTTATCTAAATATCTTAGCGAATATGAAATGAGCTCGGGACCTAAAAGTTTGTTCAGATATTCTATCCAAGTTCCGATAAGGTTTCAGTAAAGGTTCTTAGGTAGGTACTTATTATAGATGATTTTCGGATTATTGTCGTCAGGGCTTTAAATATTTACGTGGATTCACAAAAAACATGCGGCTCTGTCGAGGTTAAACTCCTATATCGAAATGGAGTGCCAATATCAAAGACCAACTTTTACAGAAACAAATATTTGGAAGCCAATCATTACAGTCTCCACCAGTGTCAATTCAGTGCTCTATTATTCTACCCATTGAGTAGATACCATACCTACTTACATTTATTCTTCGTTTTACTTGAGCAATTGGCATTGGCACCTTTACCTTTTAAAACGTCTTTTTTTATAGAAATCCTAGTTTCAGTTAAACTTTCTAGACAAACCCGAGAAGCACTACCCACTACTCTCAAACCCTGAAGCCCCAAGGATCAAAATTAAACATTCAGTGAAGCTGTAAACTGGAAAATTCGTTAGCAAGACTCCTTATTGCATTCTGTGGTAAAACTCTGGTGCTGCACTTTAGATAATCACAACTTTATAAATATGTGTCTGAACCAGATAGCGGTCTGTTCGGTCCATTAGATGGCTAACTAAACGGTGGTTCCACGGTAGTCTGCCTTTTGAAAATGTTGGAGATAGAAAAGATAGTTCTATTGGACGACGGAACTTTCCATTGTCGAATGTGGTTGAGAAAACTTTAAGTGTCGGTACAGGTGCTTTTGGGCGTGAATATATATTGTGTGCTAGTAAAATGGGCTTACAAATGTCAAAGATAATTAGTCAATCTGCCTATATAGTATAATATAAATAGTCAATCTGCCTGGGCCAGCTTCTAGTCAAACAGGATGCAGCTGAATACCAGTATTTTACATGGAGCGACTTCCTATCTGACCTCCAGAACCCAGTAACCGGGAAATACGATTCCCCTTGGTAAGACTGGTTGTTAGTCTGTCGGGCATCTGGCGACCCGTAACGGCTGTCAAAGATCTACAAATTACAGCCGGGACCAACGGCTTTACGTGCATTCCAAGGCACGGAGAGGTCTTGGTATGTAAAGAAGGACCCACCACGCACCAACCGCGGCAAGCGTATCTTAACCTAATCTTATTATTTTGCCACAAGCCCCACGTCTTTGTAAATGTACCACCTAAAATTGTGATTTGTAATAAATATATTGAGTATTTTGAAATTGTACTCGTATTTTGTAGTTGTTGGAGATAGTTTAGGGTGGTAAAAGTCTCTCTCATTTGTCTAAAGAGCTATTTCGCCTTTCTAACCTAGAGTATGACCTTTTCTAGTTCTAAATGGGAAGTCCTATGACCAGAATTGACACTATATAGGTTGTTAACAATGCGCAGACACGTTCCCGTCATTATGCATTGTACCGCTGATTAAAAACTTGGTACATTACCTACAGTTCTATGGTTCCACCAAATTGATGCGACCCACTTGGAGAACAAAAGCCGGTGCGTACGGCGTGACGTCGCCATAATCCAACTTGGAATGACGCAGCATTTTTATTACTTACCCTTGTTAAGTTAATTTCAGCTCCGACGCGTACACACGCTTCCGCATAGCACGTCTCGCGTCTCTTGGGCCGAGATGTATCTAATTAAGTCATAAAAAGCGGCGTTTCCTCAACAGAAGTGTTATTTTGTGAGCGCGTCCGGGCGCGGGCCGTGAGTTATCGCCCCTATCGCCGCTTTTAATTATTCATGAGCCTCCCGGACAAGTTTCACCAACTTCAGACCAACAGCTGGCGTGCTTCTATTAAATAATTTGCACTCACTTCTTTAAGACTTTGCGTGTGCGGTTTTGCATATTAATTTTGGGTTATTAGAAATGTAGATATTGGGTTGCTATCTTTACCTCTTCTTCGCCGAGCGGAAGTTAGAATGGGTAAAGGGTAAATTCAATCTTAACGAATTGTACGCTGAAGCAAAATTACTAAGATACATGATAAGATATGACTTAGATACCTACAGACTTCAATACACTAACATTCAAATGGCACAGTTTTTCAGTTAGTTGATAGCAATTTTTTTTTTAAAGCCAGCCCAGCACGAGCTATTTCGGGCCAGAAAATTCACACTATATTTATTATTATATTGTATTTAGCGTTGTGATTAATGATTTCATCGCCACTATTTTTTAATTTGTTCCATATCGCCACATATAGCCGAACTTTTGAAGGCATTGTTTATGTTGATAGTGGTCTGTTTATGTGTGGCACACAGTTATGTTGAACATTAACATGTTGTTGTTCCAGATGTCGCCGCAGTCGTGCGCGCGCCGCCGCCGGTGAGATGAGCACAGCGGCCTCGAGCCGCAACTACTCCTATGATGAGACCATACAGGTATTGTATTTAAATAGAACCCTTGGAATGTGTCACCAGTCTAAAATGAGTTTGGGACGCTCTTGATCTGCCGGCTCAAAATTATCATGAAACGAAACAGTTCATGTTTAAATAACACATCAAGACCTTATAAGTACACCTTACAGCCATCTTTTAAGTATTTTTTAATACCAAAAGAGAATAAATAATAACATAGCAACCGAAAAACCAAATTTCATCAATTAACATTATTAATTTCAAGATTTTTTTGTATATGTGCAAATCACGATTAGGTTAATGAGTAGAATAGAGTTAGTACCTGACTGCCAAGTCATAGGTCTCGATTTTGAACCCATGGCATGCACCTCTGACTTTCCGGATTCAAGTGCGTATTATGGAATTATCATTTGCTGCAAAAACAGTGAAGAAAAAGATCGTGAGGAAACCGGCATGCCTGAGAGATATTTTTCGACAGCGTGTGAAACCAAGTCAGAGGCCCATGGGCGGCTTTAAAACTTTGACACCAGGTTAGTCACTAACCACACGAAAAGAAGAACTGACCACCACATGTTTAATTTTGTAGAGATCATCTGTTAATTGGTACAGGATTTGCAGAACTACGTAAAGCAAAATACTACAATTAATATTTGTTTAGGGCTTACCTCTATAATACTCACCAATTCTTACCTCGTAGCTGAAATAGATGTGATTTTTAGGCCAAAGTTGTTTCGTCCCTACGTTAGCCACTCCGCCAGGGTTGGTCGCCTCCCGGGGACGCATTCCTTTTTTGCTGTTCGAGAAAATCTAGGTCGGGAGGGACTAATCCGTTTGTAGGAAAACAGTTTTTGTGTTGTGTGGCAATGAATTTCCATTTACCTTCATTTTGCTTTATGGTGAGTTCGTATTGTCCTTATTACTAAAAGGAATAGAATAGAATACGGTATCGGCTCTTTATAATGTAATTTACTATACGAATTACAGATATAAATACAGATATGGACTATTTTATGGCCTGTGTCTCCGGATCTTTAGGTTCATAATGTTACATGTTCCGTTCCATCCAACCTGTTCCATTTTTTATGTACTCATCTGGCAGTTATTACCATTCTAGGCAGTGTTGAACATACCCTTACGTAATACAACATTGAAAGCGCTGCTTTTGAAAAACATAAAAATACGAATGAAAACAGATTTTTTTCTGTAACGTAAAAAACCTACCTTGTTGCAGCCTTTGCTGTATAACAGTCTAGACTCCGTACAATAATGAAAACAATACAATAATAAATTCAGCCTTCCAAATTCATGGGTGTTAACATTTCGCGTCGGTAGCACTTTCACCGGCGCTCGTAGTTTTCAGCGCAGACTAATGCTTTGTTGTACAATGGACTTTCGCTGCGATCGAAAGTCTGGTTACAGGCCAAAACGTGCTATCATCACTGGTAATAAAGTTTATTTTGAGTTGCCAAAAATAGAGTGCTAAAATTGCAGGCCCTTCATGGTTGCCCGTAAACGTGGGTTAGATAAGTTTACAACAATTTTGTATCTTATTGCTGATGCTGTAGCGTTGGAATTGGATTGTTGGTGGAAGTATCAGGGGTATAGAAGAAGTTTTTCAGGACGGGTCATAACGACACATTAAGCAACACGGGCGCACTTACCTTTATTAATGCGGTACAGGGCTCAGCGCTTATCCGGCTGCTCAATGCGTTGTGCGGGTCAATGGGAACTGCCGACACTCAACTAACTATTAGTGCCCTTTAACCGAATGTGTGCGACGCCCTCTACGTGAGAAAAGTCACTTGATCTCTTGTGGTGTCAGATTTTGTAACGTTGGTTAGGGTGACAGTTTCTGCGCAATGATTTTTACATCCATGAAAATCTCACGATCGTAGTAGAAAACAAAATACGATAAACAGCAGGTACAACTGCATTTTTAATCTGAATTCATGCCATATTGTGTGAGCCCAAACGAATAAGGAGAAAGCAAAACCCTTGCATGTAAAACAATCAGCAAGTAAAAAAAATCATATCTCTAAGTAACAGACGATGCTACTGAGTACAACAGACTCAATGCTTTACGAGATAGATAATGCACAACTCCAGTCGTTAGCGCTTTAAAAGCGGCGTGGTTTAATTCGCGCGTTATCGCAGCGTGGAAGCCGCGGCACTCCGCCATTCCCCCGGGGCTCGCGAACATTTATCAAGAGCCGACCCACATTGCCCCAACATCTGCCGCCGACTCCTCGCCTATATCGGACTGCGATTACCCCGACTTTATTGTGAGAAAGTAGTTTCTGCACCCATATTGCCTTTATTGTTTCCTACTTTGTTTCCCATACGTTATTTGGAAAAGAAATTGGGAAAGGCAAAACAACAATATTTTTTGCTGTTTCTATTTCGTCATCGGTATATTTCTGAACGTAGGCAATACCTCTCCACCGCCGCCGTATTTGATCTTGAACCCAAAACAATAACAATAATCTGTGTAGTTTTATATTGCTCGTGTTGTGTCTTTAGATACGTAAGATTTGGCTGCTCTCCCTAATGCTTTTAGACCTATGTAATTGAGGCTCCCAGATTCAGTACCTAAGTTATAAACTTTGATCAAAACAAACTCTTCAGTAAATACTAATAAACATTTACAATTCGGGTCTGTGATAGTTTTCTTTGACCTTTTCTGTGGTGACCATCGCGAAACAGGCGGTCAATATAGTGGCTAGCAATTTCCTTCGCTGGATTGTTTTATCAGGGTCCGAAGCAATATATTGTGATTTCGCTATCTGTATCGGAGATTGGTTTAGTGAATTTGATTAACGAACTGTTTCCGTTGTGGCAAGGGTTGGGCCTAATGCGTGGACCACGCCGCATTATGAGGCGCGGGCCAGAAAATCGAATTTTCCGCTTTTGTGGGTCCGCATACGCGTACCTTTGTCGGGGTTTTCAGACCGTGGTGTTTAAACAAACTTTGACACGATCCTCCCTTGCGACGTTTTCTATTTATTTTTTAGAGATTTTTCGGCCGTTCTTTATTATTAGGAGCCGTAAGTTGTGTAACAAGATCGTTATTAATTATCACGCTTTTAATTACTTTTTCCGTTTACATTTTATCTTCTTCCGGTAAGTATCAGTTAGCTCGAGGTTCTGGGGTACTTGAATCAACGCGTTGGCATAGATTCCAGGGGGTCGGTCCCTTAATCCGAATACAAATTTTCCGAAAGATAAACCTGCGCAGGTTTACGGGCCCCGGGAGCACTCGCCCTATTTTCTTTCACTCCATTTCTATATGTAGGTGACGATAGAGGAAAACGATCGCCCGTAAACAATTTATTTTACCCACTTTTGTAAACTGTTTCAGTTTGATAGCGAATCTTGGTAAACATATTTTTAAATGATTTTTAAACGTTTATATTAATTCTTTGGATGATGGTAGTAATATTGAACAAAGTTGTTGCAAGTAAATCGATATGGTATAATGTATCTACAAAGTGTTCGCAGCTATGCGATCAAACGTTTGGGTTGTAAAATCAATCAAATACCATTAGAAAAATCACAATGTTTCCACGCAAAAATTAAAAATAACAAATCCTAAAAATACAAACGAAATCCAATTGGAATTTTAAAAGCTGAACGTGGAATATCAACATCAACAAATTTATGTCCGAAGTTAATTAAAAGGCTTTTGCCTCTCGCGACGAGCCTTTATCTGGATTCAAATTTTCCGAAAGATTAAACTGCGGACAGAAGGTTTACGATCCCTGAGAGCTTTCCGAAGCCTTAGCAACTGAGCTGCGACCGTACTCTCCGTATTGACTACGAACTTTGGAGAGATGGTGGCACTCAACATGGGCTTAGCATTAACTACTTTAGAGATATTCTCAAATATTCGATTACCTACTGCTTAAATTTACAGTCTGATTAGCTATTCGGCGCATTGTTTGTTTACCAATTAAATTAAGCAGGAAGTGTAGAAAGAATATACTTTTCAGCCCCAAGTTGGATTGTAGGGTATCTCTTGAGTATCACAACAGTATTTTTGGGTTTACTCCTAATTTATCTAATTTTATATTTTTCTCCTGTGTACACGTACTCAGGAACACGTCGTCTCAGGTACACGTACTCCTAAATATGTATAGTAATCCCTCTAATATGCTTCAGTGAATTTAGGAGTATAGCTGGCCACAATGGCAGGTGGCCACGTTCGGGCGATTGATAATAATGGCAGTGCAGTCATTAGTACACTGCAGGTGGACTTCCTGATTTAATCCCACTAGTCGTATCTTATGATTGCCATTGGTAATAATGCAGTTAGCAATGTTACCTGAGGCTAGGCTGAGGCCAGGTTGCCACCTAACGAAGCGAATGTGTGGTAAACTAACGAATAGCCTTACTCGCGTTAATATTAAAGAGAATTTGAAAGACAGTTGATTCTTAAAAAGGAATTAGGGCTTTGAATTAGATAAAGAGCATACAAAGAGTGATAAAAAATGAGGTCAGTTAAGTTAGGTACTAATTATTTTTGAATTCATTGGCAATCAACAAACTGTTCATTATTATGAACTGTTTTTATTTGACATTATTATCCAAGATCCAATTTTTCAATCGTCAGTTATCATGGATCTGAATAATAAATATTATGGTTCATGTATTTATTTCTAAACAAAAGCTGTCAAATAGCAATATATTTTTTGCGTGTAAATTTTATCTGAAGATTGTAAAATAAGTCAATAATTTACAGAAAAACAGCTATCCACAATGTTGAAAAACAAATGAGTGCGCCCTCTATCTGGGGTGAAGCAATTTATGGCTCCGTGATTGTCCGGGTCTCTATTTTTATTACTGCTATTCGATACTAGATGGCGGAATTCTTCACTACCGAGTTGCGTGTGCTGGTTTGATAGTTTTGTTGGTTTAGAGGGCTTATTTGGCTTGTTTCAGCTACTCGATTAGCACTATTACTTTTAAACAAAATATACAGATCTTTTTATGAATTTTAACTGCCAAATAATTTAGTAGCAACTTAAGGTAGTGGTGAAGCAGGCCGTTGGATTTGTTAAATAAAACCCAGATTTGCTCGTTTGCAAATGCAATGCAGTTTAATTTTTTACTTAAATTAATTGCGATTGTCAGGTATATTCATACAGAAACTAAGTTGTCACTAATCTTCTGAGAAAAAGTCAATCAGATCTACAATTTCGTTTTTTATCCTATATACTTCTCTCTGTCGAGACAAGTTGTACTTTAAGTCTTTAAGTACTTAATTTACGAAATAATAACACATTAACCGGCCCATCAATCCAACCCACCACATAACAACACTCAATTAAGTCAAACTACGAGATGTGGACAATTATCACCAATTACATGACAGCTGTCATCACGCAGAGTCGCACTGATTGGTCAATGGGCACACTTTCAGCAACGTTACAGCTGTACAGGCCGATAAAACTGGCCCCGGACCATTATTCGTCGTTCAATGACCATTTGTCGTAATTAACAGGCGATGGTTAATCTCGTCGGACCTCGCCCCCCTCTGCTCCACCCCCCTGCAGTGCGTCGCGCCGCCCTAAATCACGGTACTGCCAGGGCCTGCTGCGGCCTGCCCCGTCACTACTAGCTTTTTAACTGCATTATAATGTGAAAGTTACTGAGAGATTCAGAAAGAACAGGTGTGCAGTTTCAGGACAACAGTGCTTAAATTTTAAGGGTTTCATTGGCTTTTTTGTTATAAAAACAAGCTAAATAAATGCAGCGTTATGCTCACTAACACATAATGTGTGAAAAGTAAATTTTCGTAGCATTAGACGTTTCAGAGATTCTGTATTATCTTATTCGATAATGGTCAAAGTTTTTTCAAGTTTCTTTTGAAGAAATCTTATTCCTGCGAAGCATTCCTAAACCTGTCTAAATAACCCTGTCTTCTGCAGCGCAGTCGGGTAAAAAATAAGGTGTAGGTTCCTAATCGATTATTATCCTAATGTATTCCTATTCGTAAGTTTTCTTTTTGCAAATATATTAAAGCAGCATCATTTAGAATTTAGATCTTAACAGACGTAAAACCAAGTAATTGAGGTATGTATCTGCTGCATGTAGCTACATACCCACTACATACCTACATAGCACTACATATCTAGGAGCGGAAAGGGGTTAGTGAGAACTGGGACGTGTAAAATAAACTTCTCACGGACCACTCCAATCTCTGCAGTCTCCAAGACATAGAACATCTCAACATTCTATTTTTATGCTAGACTGGCAGCATGTTGCAGATTCATAAAATTAAAAATAAGAAGGATGAAATTGTCTTTCTATGAAACGGCCATTTTATGCGCTATTGTGATTTTATCGCTCTTTAGCAATTACTTTGCTTTTTTGTGACTTTTTTTTCCTTTTTACGTGCCATTTGAATCAGAAAATTGGTTGTACGTTCCGAAAAATCGTACCTATTTATAGAATAACTCTAAGAACCTTCAAAGTAGCAAACTTTCCGAAAAACGAACGGCATGTTTCCTAATAAACGCGGTATTAGAAATTATGTTGCTAATAAATAATATTATAACAAGTGGTTTTAAGATGCTTTATCATTTATTTTTTTAATTTATTTTAATTAGGGACTTTTATAACCACAATGCGTATGACAGGCCCATCATACCCGAAACAAATATTAACAAAATACACACTGCTATAAAAGATTACATTTGGGCCATAAACCTGAACAGACTCATCGCATCATCACCATTTGGTTGAGACAGAATTCTATGAAACGTCCCTAAATCAAGTCGGTTCAACCTTAAGACCCCAAACACATAATTTCTATAAGATTCATATCGAACACAGTCCATCAATAAGTAGGTAACATAAGTCTTCCACAACTCCACAGAATTAGGAGAGTTAGCTTTTTTCATCATGAGCGTAAACTTATCACATGGAATGTGTCCAGATCCACACGTGGTGGTTATGTGACTACTTTGCAATCCGTATTTTGTTTGAGTTTTGTTATTAAAATATTATTGTTTGTTTGTAGTGAATGGCCAGTGTTGTAACACTCGTCGGTAATATTACGCAATATAAATTGTCTAGGGCTCTGACATTCAAGCAATAGACAATTTTGATATACTTCTACTACTTGGTTACGAGGCTTTTGGCTTATTTGTGAAAGTGCATTTTATGTAATATTTTTTGGAATGTGCGTTTAGTTTGTGCAGAATAAACAATTTTTCTTTCTTTTTCTGAATGTGTGTGGTGTGTGTGTGTGTGTGTGGTGTGGAGTGTGTGTCTATGAGCTTTAACAACAAATTTTCTAGTAAAAATACTATTAATTAACAAGGGCACAAGAAAAGGCTGACCCTGCATTGTTTAATACCAGATCCCCTTTTCCAATGAACGTTTATCAAAATACTCCTTCCAATTATTGTAACACTTATATTTTAATTAAGATAGAACTTCTGCATATTCTAGCGTTATATTAGTTTATTTTCCATTTTTAGCTGCATATTTTGCCAGCAGGTCAGCCATTTCATTGCCCTGTATCCCAATATGCGTATATTGCAGTCTCAATTTACAATTAATAAATCGGTCTTAGATAGAATAGCATAAGCTAGTAAATGATAAATGATTTTATTTCTGTAAATAGGTTTGTACAAACACTTTTACACGTAAATCATATTTTAATAACTAGATGAGGTCGGCGTTTCCTATCTGACTACTCTGAGAAGAAAGGCCGAAACAAACTCAGAGGTCACAGTCTCTTTTAAAGTCCAGACATAATCTTGGTCAGATCATGTGAAGACCATGTAGATTGGTGTCTGGAGTGGTCTTTTGAGGAAAGCATCACATAGATTGAGAGGGCCTGTCCAGTCAGTGCACGCATTTGTCAGCTATCGTGATACACCCCTTTGGCCAGAGGCGCATCGAGCTAAATATTGTAAAGAACTTTTATTGTCTGTGCAAATAACAATATTATTATGCTGACTACTATTGCAATAACATTATGTTTCAAAGATCGGAATTAGCTCCAACGTTATAATGGACGCATTCTTATCTATTTTAAAGCAATTAATTCCTCGACCTTCTATCTACACTCTTCGACCCATCTGTAAATATACTAAACCAATCATTATATTTTAGATGCAACACTCTAATAACTTAAAATTTGAATTGATTAATTCGTGAATATTAATGTTGGTCATCCATTTCCTCAGAGTAAACATCTGCAAGGATGATGCTATATTTTCTATCTTCACTTCATTATATCAGGAAACCAGCAGTGGAATCTTTTTATTTCTCCAATAACTATTATGTCGAAGAGTGTTAAGTTCCTCTAATAAATTATTCGTATTATTATTTTCCCTGGAATTAGATTAAATACAGCGGGACTGCACAGAGCTCACTTTCCATAACATGGGTAGGTGTAGTCTTAATAAAACCTTCTATAATTCGCAAAGCCTGATTTTGAATCTTATTTAATTTGTCTAGGTGACATTTTGTACTTCTATCATTAAAAAAACTGCTGTAGTCTATGCGACTTCTAATCAACACTTTGTCTTAGAAGTTAGCAATCAATTTAACATAGCAGCCCAATGCGTAGCATATTCCTTTATGAGGCTTACATTATTTTGAAATATTAACTATTTGACAAAACTATACCATTTCCAATTTCCTTTCCAAATTCAGATTCCTTTACGATAAGGGTTGATCGTCGCAGCTAATACACCCTCAAAATAATCTTGAAAGGCGCTGGAGGTGGCTATCGGTGACGTCATCTCGCCCCCCGGGACTTCCCGGATTCTTTCATCAAATCCCAATATTGCTCCGTGCGATTATTCACACGATACTCCAGGGGTGCTCAAACTTTTTCGGATTAAATTGCAATCTGTCCTTGTTTCATTTCTTTTTTAATGTATATCATTAATGTTGAATGTTCAGTAAGTGGAAGCATGATTTCTTTCTTCTTTCTTTCTTTTCTTTCTAAAACAAGGCTCGGATACCGGTTAAATTATCAAAACCTTATTATGTACTTGACGCAAAAACCTTTACATTTGGTTTCGCTCGTAGACACCGGTTTATTGTAACCGGTTTTGGCGGAGTCTTTACATAAAAGTTTTTTTAGATTAAACGGTTTAGAGCAATATTAACTAGTTTTTTTGTTTCGTTTTTATTCAGCGCGGCATCCTCACAAGTAGTCACAAGTTGCAACGCGTTTACCGACACGCCGCTTGTCGTATAAACCGGTTAATTTAGGGTAAAATAAAGTTCTTAAAACGTTCACGTTCTTAAGAAAAGTTCGGAGTAAAACCCAAATGAACTGGTTTTTACCGGTATTTTTTAAACCGGTTCCGAGCCCTGCCTCAACGTGTTAGGCAAAAGTGTATCTATTGTACACCCACATAGGGAGCAAGAAAGAAATTCCAGATGTAAGAACCCACTAAGACTTTGCCCGACCCGGGAATCGTACCCGACCTCATGCTCAGCAGTAGCGCTTATGACCACTAGACCAACGAGGCACGCAATACATAGTGGATCATTTTAAAAGTGTAAAGTTACAACTTTCCTAGGTTCTCAGCAAGTATATTTTAAGCTTGTAGCGAATTATGTAATTTATTGTGTTTATTGTCATTTATTATAGAAGTAATTTCTAAATATCTCTCTACATATTTGCTGATAAATCTCATCGAGCGAGGTCTTTGCGCAGCACTTAAACCTTTAGTTTACAACGCAAACATTGTATAGTTTGTAAACGTGTCGTAAAATAATTTGAGAATATGGCGACATTAAATTTATTATGTGACAAAGGGTTTTCCAGCTAATGCATCTACTATAGAGATCACTGCCTGGAATTACATTCAAAAAGTCGTGCTAATTAGTCGTCTGTTTTTGATTACTTTTCAAGTATTAATCTGATTAGTATCAAAATTTAACACAATAAATAATTACATTTCATTTGTTATAATAACTTGACTGCCTCGTTGGTCTAGTGGTCGCAGCACTACTGCTGAGCATGAGGTCCTGGGTTCGATTCCCAGGTCGGGCAAAGTGTTATTGAGTTTTTTCTGTCTGAAATTTCTCAGTAGCAGCCAGGAGTCTGGATTTGTGCCCGGTTGATGGCAATAGGTTCGCCCCCTATTACATGGGACTTTAAATACGTAACTGGCGAAATGTGGGTGAACCTGTTACAGGGACACCTCTGCCCAACCCTTCGGGGAAACAAGGCGTGATGTTATGTTGATATAATAAATAAATTGTATAAAAAGCGGGTGTGTGCTTACGACCAGCCAAGTATGACTGGAGCCGAATATTCCCGATTCAGCGTCACCAACTCGAGCGTGACGGTTCAGTTTCGTTCACTGTTCGGATTTCGCATTAAAAATAACTTTTCTGCACGATGAAAATTAACCTATTTAATAACAAGTTTGAACTTTAAAATGAAAGCCGAGGCAAAAGTTTCGGAACCATTCGAATAGAAAGGAAATAAACGATCCCCTTCTTACAACGGTAATCCCAAAAGTAGATGGCAATGTGGCGAAATTTATCTACAGCGGGCTCCGAAACCAATTAGAATTGGGAATTTTGTTACTGAGTTGGTTAATATAATAATTAACCAAAGTTATAATTGCCATTTAATTTATTATTTGTAAAGGTTAAAATTTTAATTATTGTTTTAAATAGTTCGTTCTAAATACGGTTTCAGTTTGATGTTTAGCTTATAATTATGTCAATGACACGTTTACGTCATCTAACGATCTTGCCTAGGTTTCCTATAAAGGGAAGTGGGACAGGTAAGCGCATGTGCATAAAGTAGAAAATGGCTCAAGTGTTTAAAGTTCATCCCAGTTAAAAGAGTGTAATTAAGACTAAGAGCATGTAGGTACCGTACGTAGTTATAAGTATAAAACGAATTTATTGCATTGATATTTAATTTTGATTAAAATTACTCAAGTTAGATGAGTATCTAACTTGAGTAATTTTAATCAAAATTAAAAAAGAAAATTCTGGTAGTACCTAAACAGTTTTAATGCGAGTGCATTAAAACTGTTTAGGTACTACCAGAATTTTCTTTTTTTATATAGATGGATTTGATTAACTGTATTTCGATAGAAATAAATACACTGTTTAATTAACTCCTTATACTAAATTGACTATATTCCTATAGATGTCCTTACACGATATAGTACCTACCTAGGTAGAGTGGAATTCTTGAACATCCTGTACCGCGATGCACCGGTGCATAGTGCAGGGGCGCCGCCGCTGCAAGATCGCGCCCGCGCCGCCTTAATCAAACCCAAGCAATTTATGATCGCCGCCACGACAACTACATTCTGCAATTTTTTACATTGTGAACGTATGGGTCGTTTCATCTTATCAATTACTAGCTTCTGTCTGCGAATTCTCGCGGAAGTCGTATGACATCACAATATTTATAGCCTGTTCAATGGTGCAAAATTTGAACCGAATCTATTCAGTAGTTTTTGCACCAATCCGGAACATACATCCAAACATACAGACAAATGGACAAACATTCTAAAATCTTTAATATTATTTTCGGCATCAAAATAGTTCCTATACCAATTATTTTTTTCCAAAAATATTCAATGTACAGTTTTGATTTCCTTACTATTTTATTACATGTAAAGATATATCGTGCGTATCTTGATATACATTTTTCACTCTAGGATTAAAAAAAATGATAAAAGAGATTTGACATGGAGGGCATATTTAGTCAGATAGGAAACGTCGACTAAGGAGTATCGTAATACCCAGTTACTGGGTTGTATAGGTCAGATAGGCAGTCGCTCCATGTAAAATATTGGTATTCAGCTGCATCCAGTTAGACTGGAAGCCGACCCCAACATAGTTGGAAAAAGGCTATCTAACTTATTTAAAAAAATATATATATATGACGTATAAAACTGATATCCTATTTACAGAATAAACAATTTCATTTAATTTCATTTTGGTTTCTAACAGTGGTGTTTGTTTCGTTAATAAAATTTAAGCAAAAAGCTTTTACTTGATTGTGTTCCCGGTGTAAAGGGAAAACAAAAAATTGTATTGTAATTTGTTAAAGTCTTGTTAAACAAAACGACGAAAAAAAAAACAAAAGTTTCTTGAAAATGATAATACCTTTAGCTTTTGTCGCTACATTTATTCAGCCTCTTTGGTTGCAGAATAACCAGCCAATACAATACGTCGTGTGTTGTATCTCAAGCCGGGGGCCGGCCGGGCCCCTATCCAAAGTGCTTACATTAGAACTTACACCCGCCGCCGATATTGTGGGCCCGTAATAAAACTGAACGCTTGTAACTGATAACTATTGCCGGATACTTTTGATGGTTAACAAAACATTGTACCATGAAATACACCAAGATTCCACAATTTTTTAACTCATGTATTTTTTTATGTTGCAGTATTTAAGCCTCTATAGTTCATTTCCCAACAAGATCATAGTTTCCGAATAAAGAAGAATAACTTACTACTTCGCATAAAATGTCGTGATAATAAAACTATCTTGGTGTAGGAATAGGGATTCACTGGTAACACTAGGCACAGAAGGCAGACGGGCCGCCACTGCACCATTCGGGCGAAATCAATATTCCATACTGCTGTAGCAATATTTAAAATTTGGTTTCAAAAGCGACAAAAAAACTGGAGAAATCTCCGGAAAATACTTAATACGGACGCGTATTCGTTTCATTGTTTTTTTTTCTCGATGCTTGATAATTATTGTTTTTCCTTTCTTTAGATGCACGTGTTACTGTGACAAATAAATCTATTTTTCTTTCTTTACCTGTCTGTACCTTATTATAATTCTACAAACAAAACTAAAACAAACAATCTACTTTAAAACAAAAGCACTCCTAATTAAAGCCACGTGCTTCCTAAATATGTTTGAAATAGTTGAGTGCAATTAAAGTACAGGCCTTTTTGAAAACAAACCCATTAAAATGTGCATTCAAAGTGCAAGTCACTGAGGGTAGGTTTGTTCTGCTTGGTCTGGGGCCGAGTGGGCACACAACAGATAGATACAGAAGGCCTGATTCGTACAATCAGCGAAAATTGGCGCACCCACACGAGACGTGTACCTACGTACGGCGGTCTGAAACGAATGCATGCCAGTCTCAAGTGCGCTTGCACTTGCTGTACGCAGACGTGTTGCTATAGCTGATATCAAACGTTTCACTCGAGTGAATATTCATTTTCGTTTTATTCCACGTGCACACATCATCGACAAAATGACATAGGAATGATAAATTCTGTAGGCGAGTGAAAGATGCCGAAATCACTAATGAAGTAATTTTACACTTTTGTTTATTTTTTTTATCAAATGTCTCACTTCAAAGAGACATAAATAGACAAATAGCGAAGCATCTCATATGTGTTAAGTGTGCGTGCATCCTGTTGTACGGAGTAGGCCTTCTGTATCTTATCTATTTCGTGGAGAAGGGCCGAGTGCACTGTTCTCTTGTAATTTAAACAAGCGACGATGCGTAAAAATGGATGAGCGTCGTGGTACCACTTCAATTAGGGGTGGTTATTTTTTAAGTGGAGGCGACACTTTTTAAGAATTGCTTAAAATAATTTTAGATTTCCGTGAAGTATGCTGGGATATGGAGGTATTTTACGGTGATTATTTAAGAGGATCAGACAAATGGCAAATGAGTGACTAAGTTAAGTTATTTTTTTCTCTCAAAATTTTCATCTAAATTTTTGTCAGGTTATGTGCTGGTGCCAAAATGAGTTCTAGTGAACCTAAAGATCCTAATATACTTAAAATATACCAAGTGATATATGCGTACAAGTGAAACGTCAACAGAAAATCTTATGCTGGGCGAAATTTGTAGGTGTCGGCAGCTTATGGAATACCTTTCACATATTTCCGGAGTTACCACCGCTTGACTATACGATTCTTAACCACGATCCTTCCTTTAAAAACTTTCCACAAAATATTGCATCCAATGCAAAATGTATTCCTTTGCGCCTCACTGTCAGTAGATCCCTTTGTGCGCTGATCTCGTGCCTTAGAAGTTTAGAACAAGATCAAAAAGCCATTCCCCCTACTTTAAGATGTCAGTTGAAGTTATTGGGATGTACGTGACTGGACCCCGGACTTCGGAATAGTTTATTTTATAGCTCGCCTCCGTTCTCTTTGTTTTGTGTTCGACTTAGCTACAATAAGATTATGTCCACCGTTTTATCAGCAATTTGGTTTATGCTCTCGACTTCCAATGATCGGAGGGTTTAGGGAAAATAATAAAAACTTATTGTAGAAAGTTGTTGATGGATTGCAAGGACTCATCTTGATCCAATAATTAAGTGTTCATTTTAGAAGTAGTTTATCTAATACAACATGGAAAATCCTATCTATGAATATAACTAAAATTAAATTAGGGGAAAAGATAACATAAATAACAATTTACAAAATAACAACTTACAAAATAACAATTTACAAAATAAGAATTTACAAAATAAGAATTTACAAAATAACAATTTATAAAATAATAATTTACAAAATAACAATTTAGAAATAACAATTTACAAAATAAAATTACCAGCAGTATCAGCTGCAAGCAGCTTCCCAACTTTCCGTCTCAGATCTAAAACTCGAGTAAAAATAACAACTTACAAAATAACAATTTACAAAATAAGAATTTACAAAATAAGAATTTATAAAATAACAATTTAAAAAATAACAATTTAGAAATAACAATTTACAAAATAAAATTACCAGCAGTATCAGCTGCAAGCAGCTTCCAAACTTTCCGTCTCAGATCTAAAACTCGAGTAAGGGTCAATAAACATCGTCTAGTAAGTACATTCACTTGTACACTCAACAAACGACATCAAAAAGTACTCTCAAGTTTAGCACCTTTGTCAACATTCACGTACGCTCGCATTCGCTACGAGTCCGTTAAACTTTCGAACATATCCATCGTCTGCGCGACACTTTACATACATTCATCAACATGATCAAAAAAATACACAAGTTATCGTCCATAGCTGTACGTCCAACCGGAAAGTACAAGTGATCTACGTACAAGTAAGTGCGACTGTCTACGACACGACATGTCGTAGGCGCTTCGTAGGCAGGAAGCTACGCCGTAGCGGCCCTTTGCGCAAGAATCTTCGACGAACACTTATCGCGATGTCCCTGAACACATAAATAACAGCTGATACGCAAACAGGTGAGTTATGTGTGTATTGTGTTTAGAGTTTAATGTGGGACATTAATGTTGGAGGTTTAGGGGCAGGTGTTAATAACGCGTTTACGGTTAATTTTTCCATGACAAGGATTAATTCAATGACGATAAGATACGAAAAAAAACCGTATAATATTTTAACAAATTCAGCCTATAATGTACATTGCATGGCATGGTAAAAGTTTGCTCTAAATAATTAACGAAGTAGTTTACCGTGTTCAATACCTTTAAACGAGCAATTCATGTATATATATAATCTAAATCTCGGAAACGGCTCTAACAATTTTCATGAAATTTTGTATGCAGGGGGTTTCGGGGGCGATAAATCGATCTAACTAGGTTTCATTTTTAGAAAACGTCGTTAAAAAAGGTAATTCAGATATTAATATAATTAAAAATAGACATGCCATTTAATACAAGTGTTTATTAGGTTCTCAAGAGAGGACAAATAAAAAATAAAAAATATTTTTAGAAATATTAAAAATAAAAACACAACGTCTTTTCATCTCGCAAGTCGCACCCCAAAGAAGCCGGTGTTTTCTCACCTAGTTTGCTTCATAACACCGAAACACGAAACTGATGCAATTTCCGTAAACAAAGGCGAGGGTAACCTTGGTAAAACAAAACATATTTTCCCTGAAAAGATAAGACGAAGGCAGTGCAAGTGCGCATCCTAAATGGGGAGGGGAGCAGGGGAGGCTGCATGGAAACTTGTTTTTCCGGTGAAGGGCGGCAGTGCGCCCCGCGCGCTCCGACTAACGAGACGCCTCGCGCGCGGCCGGCCTGCCCCCGCGAACTTCACTTGTTTCTACTTACCGGTAAATGTGTCAACAACATAATGCACGTGTACTGCACATACGTGGCAAAGTGATAAAGCTTCCAAAGTAACTGTGTTGACTGTGTGTTTGTGTTGTTCACGTGATCTCTGGATTAACTGCCGCATGGATCGGGTATAAATTAAAAAGTTTTCAAAAGATTCCACCGTAATGTCGGAACATCGTCCGTAGCTCATATTTATGTACGTCATATTTCCTTAGAAAAACTTTTCCATTCCCTTTTACGGCTTAAATGGGCTGAAGGGATATTTTTTAGGGCTTGCAGTTTTCTGTTTTATGATATTGGATTTCTTAGGTATGTTGGAGAGGCAATATCTTTCTGTCAGTGACTTTGTTTGAGGAAAAGGGGAAAGTTATCAAAGTGAATGGGGCAGTACGGTATAGTGCAGTAAAGTGGCAAGTCACTAGAACTTAATCGTATTATGATAGATGACTGGCCACGCTTGTGACTCACCGTGCGCTCAGGAACCGTGGAAATTCAAACGGCTTATTACGTGAAGTTGATCAAACGGGCTCATTAATTAATTAGTTTGTAATATACACTGCGGTAATTAACTAAACACCTGTTGAAAACGATTAATTACGTGTTACCATGAGTTAAAAGATAATTAATTAGGTATTTGTTCCGAACTTGTAACTAATTACTTTTCGAAACTGTTACACATTTTAAAACAGAAAGATAAGCATTGAGACTTGTAAAACTTGGAATAAGCGATATTAACTGAATAAATGTAATTAAAACATTCTTCAGTTTTATAATTGGGTCCAATTTGGGTAATTGGGTACACTTAAAGACTCTCTACACACATTACAATGCATAAAAACAGACAAGTGCTAAAACAGCCAAGTACAGGCAAAGAATAACTTAAGTATAATATTATGCAATTATCAAGTGTATATAATGGACACACGTGACACATAAACCAACGAAAGAGATACGAAATCTCCCGACACTTATTCCGAATCCAATAGTAATTGATCTTCGGAACGGACGGAACGAAATGTTGCCATTTTAAATATTATATTTGCTTAAACAATTAGGACTAAGTATTGTATTTATTTTATTTTTTATTTGTTATTTGACTATATGCTGCACCGGTTGACGTCATCACGTCAGCGCCGGCTGTCGCTGAAAATCAGCACTGGGGCTTTGTCTCGCATGGGGTCGCAGCATTTATGCTGAGCGATGGCCGTTTTGCGTGGATGTGACACAATTTTCCCCCAATTTGTTATTTACGTGTTTTATTTTTATTATCTTTCTTTGCGTCATGTTTACCGCAAATAAACGTATTTTCTTTCTTTCGTCTTTCTATATTCTTCAGCGAAAACTGTAAAAACAGCCAACTACGTAACATAGTCATGGAATACCTATAAAAAAATCTGCCTAGCCTTTTCCCAACTATGTTGGGGTCGGCTTCCAGCCTAACCGGATGCACCTGAATGTCAGTATTTTACATGGAGCGACTGCCTATCTGACTTCCACAACCCAGTAACTGTGTAATACGATACCCCTTGGTAAAACTGGTTGTCAGACTTTCGGGCTTCTAAAGACTCGTAACGACTGTCAAAGAGCCTCGAATAACAGCCAGGACCAACGCCTCAATGTGCTTTCCGAGGCACGGAGGAGTCTCGGTATGTAAAGATGGTCACCCATCCACGGACCAACCCTGGTAAGCGTAGCTTAACCTGATGGATCGACCCGTGCGGCTGTTTTTACTTAGTCACGAGCTCCTCATGGAATACCTATAGTAGGTATAATATTATTAAATTACCAAGTGTAGGTATATAATGGGCACACGTAACACACAGGCCAATGAAACCAATACGAAATCCTCATACTTATTTGATATTCTTCAGCGAAAACTGTAGCGAGATGAGTCACATGAAATTATTGGCTCGAGACGTGCCCACACGCCGTGCGCCGAATAACAATGTCTATGCCGCGACAATATTTGTGCAAGTTACGGAAACTCGTCACATGCTCTGCTTTCGTGCAATCAACGACGTGACTATTCTTCTAGAGACGAAAGTTTTTGGTAAAGTCGGAAGCAATAAGAAGTCGTAAATCGGCGGCTGGGGTGACGTTTAATGACGAGCTGGTTTTTGATAAACTAATGTTCGCGTAGAAAATTTTATTCCTTATTAACCTATTAACCTGTTTTCCAAAGCTTCGGCAAAGTCGTCTGTGGAACTACAATATGGGTGTTGCTATCCTAACTAATATTATAAATGCGCTAAAACGTTTGAACGTATTTAGAGAAATTTTGCACATGGGTAATTCATGACCTGGGTATTTTTCATAGAATATTTTTCAAAATCCACGCGCGCGAAGCCACGGGCAAAAGGGAGTAATATATATTTTTTTGGGGCAAGTTATGAAAACTCGTCATTTAATCCGCTTTTCTGCAATCAACGCCTTGCCTATCCTTATATAGAGGAAAGTTTCGGAAAATTCGGTAGTACGGTGTGGGAAACTGCCTGTTAGCTTAGCTAACTGTCGTGACTTCATGCTGTAGTTTTTTATGAACAAATGTTTTCTTAGAAAGTTTAATCTTTGTCTTATTATGTAGTCTTATTTTAATAAGCTGTATCGGAGGATATGAGATGGCGAATCCGTGTGAGGAATAGTAAATTGGATGGTGTGACATTGTTGGGTTTTTTGGGATAATTATGAAAACTTTTCACATTATTACAGCTTTTGTATACTAAGAAAAATAATAACCAACCAATTATTACGTGTAAGTTTGCGTGGATTATTAAAAAAATGTTGGTAATGTATGAGTTGTGTTGTGTTATATGTATGCCTTCATTTTCCTCTACTTCTCTAAAATTTTTTACGTTATAATATCAGGGTATAGTTACTCATGCTGTGTTTTCATACTTTTCATGAATCTATGGCAGTTTCGTAATAAAGCCTGGTTTACAGATCCTTTCATATTTTAGAACTACCTTAGATATGAAATCCATATACTTAGGTAGTTTTGATATTATTTAAGTCGATGCTGTCGAAGTCGACTTCTGTAAGGTTGGCAAATACGATTAACTGAGTCAGGTCTTCCGATTGCGGAGACTAAAAAAGTTTGCGTTTCAGATGAAAGTTCGAACTTGTGGATTTGTGGTGCACTTATTTAAAATGTTGGACACGTAAGTACGATTTTTTATGGTAGGTATTAGAATAAATAATAACGTCTACTTATTGTACAAATTATAGGTAGATAAGCAGCGGGAAATCGATAATAGCCGGCGCGCTACCTACTTAACTAGTTTTCTGATTTCAACATTTTTACAGTTAATACCTACCGAAGTAAAAAGTAAAGCCAATTTTTTTTTTGTAAACTCTTCTACAATCTCATTTAAAAAATTAACTTTCTGAAAGTCAATTCAATTAATTCAGTTGTCAAATCGTATGTTAACCATTACGTTACCTTGCTCTACGAATCACAACAGATTTTACCGAAACCGGCATTTTCTCATTTGCTCAAAAGAAAGAGGGAGAAAACCAAATTAAAGTAAATTATTAAAGATTTTTTTATGCTAATATTATCTAACATGACAAATCTGCCTCGCCTGGCAGATGTCAAAACAAAAACAAAAGAGTGTCGCGTTACTCAACCCGCCGCCGCCGGGGGTTCCGCAGGCCCACGAGTACTCTGAGTACCTACATTTGTTTTTGATTAAACAAATTGTCCGCGCAGTTTATTGCTCCCCCGCGCAATCTCCCGTACTTAGCTGCGACTTTTGCTACTGTATGAGGAAGGATCTCGCAGGGATGATGACAAAAAATGTTGTTTATATGATCAGGTTTTTGTACCTAATATAGCGAAAAAGAAGTCCGACAACAGTCGGGGAAAGGTAATTGAATTTAGATCTTTAAGAGTTTCATTAAAAATAACACTGTTGTGTTGAGGAGGGATATTACTTGTTCAGATAACAATAAGATGGGTTACATTTACTGTCTTTTTATTACATAGTTTCTTTATATCGCGCAAGTATTACTCATTTTTCAGACAACATTGTCAATTGACATATTTTAAAGAAATATCAAAATGACAATGCCAGCTCGTTCCGTACGTGAGTCCTCATGTATAACTCAGGTATTGGCTGAATTTTGTATGCAGCCGGCGACAAATGCAATAAACTCGTCCGGATCGGCGAAAACGATGCACTGAAGCGTTTACACAAAATAACTATATCATGTAAATAAATATTCATAATGATGACGTGAATGGTGTGTGCACCATACGCTTCCAGGTGTACTGAACATTTTGGCAGCATCCATAAAATCGATAGTCGAAACTAATAGCAAATATTGTTGTCACCTCCTCGGTGTTGGTACGAGCAAGTACCATCACAATGTTGTAATTCGCTTTTACTGCAGTACATGCACTAGTAACTTATCTAGTTGTGTAGGTACTCCGCAATATACCAAAAGACACTAGCGTTTTTGAAATTGTTATAAGTTTTATTACAAAATGTTACATAACATCACGCCTTGTTTCCCCGAAGGTTTGGGCAGAGGTGTCCCTGTAGCAGGCACACCCACATTTCGCCAGTTATATTTAAGTCCCATGTAATAGGGGGCGAGCCTATTGCTATCAACCGGGCACAAATCCAGATTCCGAGCTGCTACTGAGAAATTTCAGATAGAAAAACCCAATAACACTTTGCCCGACCCGGGAATCGGACCCAGGACCTCATGCCCAGCAGTAGCGCTTGCGACCACTTGACCAACGAGGCAATAAAAAAAAAAAACAAAAAGAAAATGTACAAAAAAAAGTGTGTAAAATAAATGTACAAAATGTTATTGTACATTTATTTTACACAAAATAATATTTACATAATATATACGCAAACAGTCTTAATATAATAATAATTACATGTATGTAAATATAAAAAAAGGCGGGTAAGGGATCATAGGGCATCAAAATATTCAAATTCCACAGCGTAAGTAGAGAACGAAACTGTTTTAGATAGTTGCTATTTTTTGTTTGTTTTCTTAGACTTTAATTACAACGTGGTTCTTTAACTACAAACTTTCCCAAATACTCGAGTTCGACACCAATATCCACATTACTCGAACCTACCTAATCAATAAAAATGTCCAATAAACGTGAAAAACACATTACCCGAAGATAGAAAAGGGCCGTTCCAGTAGCAAAAGTAATAAAAGTAAGGGTTTCAGCTAACCGTTTCTCAAACAGGCCTGTCTGGCGAACGTAGGCCGGGACGACTGAGCTCGGTAAAATTGCTATTGTACCTGACAAGCGTACCAAAACGATTCAAAGCTAAGTCTCGATCCTCTACTAGTACGTAGATACTTGTACATCGGCCATTGTTGTTTTTCTTGGCAATCGTTTAAATTGAGAATGGTAATGATGCCTAGTTTATGTCTTTTTGGCCAGGATTTCTTTTCTTTCAAAGGCAGCATTTTTCTGTTTGAACGCAGCGTGGAATGATAATGTTGTTTATCGGTCGTGTGTGCTAGACAAACAAGGTTCCATAATCAAATTGTGTATGGTAGCCAATTGTATTAAGGCGGCATGGTTATATTGGTAAATAGCTTGTCCGCGGCTTCGCCCGCGTCAAAGTCAAAGTCAAAGTCAAATCATTTATTTCAAATAGGCCCATGTATAGCACTTTTGAACATGGCGGTTGGAAATTGTCTCACGGGAACGTACTACTGGAATAGAAAGTATCCTATGGTCCCAGGTAATGGTATACCCATCCAAATCCGTTTAGCCGCTTTAGCGTGAAAGCGTAACAAACAAACAAACAAACCCACATTCGCAATAGGGTATTTTCCAATTTTTCAAAAACAGTTATAATTTGAAGATTGGGACGAAATATGTAACAGAAAAATAAAAATAAATTGATTTATATCCATTTTCTCAATTAAAAACGATTAAAATCAAATTTATTTTTAGTTGTTTTGAATTTACCGCCAAAACGCTCCTTACGATGACATTTTTATCACGTGACCACACGTGACGTTAGCTTTGTGTAAACTAAAGTATATAGTTGTAAGCAAGTGAATTTCGAATTTATAATTAATAAGATTTGTAATAGATAGATAGTTGTATTACTGGTGTGCAGTGTTTAGTGCCACTGTGCACAAATTCTTCTAAAAGTGACGCGAACTATTTGTACCGGTGCTGTTTACACAAAGCTGACGTCAAGTGTGGTCACGAGATAAAAAAGTCATCGTAAGAAGCGTTTTGGCCGTAAATTCAAAACAACAAAAATTAAATTTGTTTTTAATTGAGAACATGGATGTAAATCATTATATTTTTATTTTTCTATAACATATTTCGTCCCAATCTTCAAATTAAAATAGTTTTTAATAAATTGGAAAATACCCTATTATAAAATTAGTTAGAATTACGAATTGTATTTTTTTTTTTAGGCATACGATATACATATATAGGCATAGATACAGGTTCATGTTTGTTTTGTACCATTAAACCAGGAATGGTTTGTATTGGTACTCACATTCGCTATAAGAACACACCTTAATTAATGGACTAGAACTAGGTTCTCGAACATCCAAATAAATTTATATAAAACAAAAAGTTAATATTTCTAATTGTCGGCCTAACCATTATGGTGTTAGTCAAAGGGCTGGAAAATTCAGACATTAGAGTAGGTATGCGTTGGTACACTGTGGGATAAATTGACCAAATAGGTACTAATTAGCAACAACATAAATTAATACAATAATACCCATGTCATCTAATTAGAGCCAACAATAACAAGGTAAAGCAATATTTCGATCCCAAAATACATCATCTATTATTACCGCGAATAATTTTGAAGTCGTGCAAACACATCACAATAGGGAAACTGAATAAGGAAAGATGGCCCCCATGGATGTTATGTGTGACTTTGATAAATCCTTGTGTTATGATCGTAAATCATACCTAGTTTACGATACAATAAAACAAGAATAAGTGACATTTTGTATTATAACTAATAAAAAACACGTTTTTCAAAAGGATGTAATTTAGTCAGTATTTTTAAGTAACGAAACGTAAAAGTATCGAAACATCATAATATACTCAAGTATATTATGATGTTTCGATTTTTCTTCGATATTCAAATATCTCAAATGAATAATGGTACAAGATAGGTTACCTTTTTTGACTGAAGACTATAATAAAATACTTGAAAGCAGCACCGTACATCATCCGCTACAGAAAGTTGCTGTCGCGTGAGCAAATAGCATTAGACGCGTGTAGAAACCCTTTGGTGTTATTTATTGAGGAGCGCAGCAGGCGCAGGGTTGGATCCAAAGCTCGCCGTCCTGTACGTAACGTTGTCAAAGGCACATTACGCCAACCCGTACACGCAAATACCATTAAAATGGTATATGGACATTTTGTGACAATTAAGAAATACACGTTCTTTTACTTGAGTTTTGTTTTTCTTTGGTAGGTAAAGGGTTTATTAAGGATTTCTGTAAAAGAAAATGTAACTTCGTTAAATAAATCATGGGCTGTTAAATTAAATGAAGTCTTGTTAAAATATTTACAATCTACCTTGAATAATTCAATGGTATATGTATCTACAGGTTACTTACCACCAAATGCATGGACAATCACAGGCAGAGTTCTACTTTATTCACGTGTTGATTAAACTTTCACAAGGCCACAACAAGAGCAATTTTGCTGCAACAAAAGCTTGCAATTTATCCAATTTTCATCTCAGGTTTTTGTATCAAATTAAAACTTAAGTAATTTGGCTACTCCAGCTCCACCGAGCGAGCTCTTGAATAATAATTGCATGCTTAATTCACTTATAATCAAAAGTCTGTTATTTAACAGAGTCCAAACGAAAGTACCGTACTTAAAAAGGAATAGCTAATTATGATTCTGATCAGGTCGCGCAGTGTTGTGTTGCATTTCGATGACAAATGGTAATCGATTTAAAACGATTATAATATCGATATAATCGCAGTGAATTAGGGAGCTGGGACGAGCTCGTTAAAAATTAACGGCCCGACTTTCTGATGCCAAATCGATACCGTCTCAATGACTGTTTATCGTGTCTGACGGGAGGACTTGGAAGTCGTTTACTTAATGTTTCATATTGTCCACCTGTTTCGTGAGTCGTTACGATTTGGAGTTTGTAAGTAAGTAAATAAATAAGTTCGAAGTTGTGCTTGTCAGGGCATTTGGAAACGAAAACAAGTCGTAATCATGTCGTGAATAGTTTATTAAATGGTTGTTGGTATTTATGGATGTTTTGGGGTCTTCAACGCAGGCGGCAGGATTAAAAAAAAGAAGAGAATTATGTGATTGTCTCCATAACGGCTACCATAGGAAGCACTCGGAGAAGGACTTCAATTGTTTTCCTTAGTTAGTTAAGGTACCATTCCGTAGCAGACCGCAGGCGGCAGCAGCAAGCGACGTGTCACGACCGGTTTCAATGAATTTCTATGAAATACCTTCCGCAGCTAGCGACATGTCATTAGTTTCATATAAATTTATAGAAACCTGTCGTGTCGCGGCGACACATCGCCTACTGCTGATGCCTGAAGTCGGCTACGGAATGGTACCTTTATACAAAATGTTGGAGCGCATGGGAAGCACCCATTTTGACTAAACATACAGGTCATTTTTGACTTGGAAACCACTTTTTCTTCTGTGAGTTTCCATCTGTTTATACAATATACAGTCAACCATTTGCTTGAGTTGACCAGCTGCCATCCAAACGCTACCTACAAACCCGTTTGCATAATTCCTCTATCACACATTTGGGACAACTAAACCCGGCAAGAGATATTCCGCTAATGCGAGAAGGGCCTTTTATTAGACACGTTACGTTCACATAAATTTAGAAACTCGGTCAAACTGTTTGAACCCTAAAACTGCGGATGTTAGGGGTTGAAATCAAGGACGATCGTAAATTATCGTTCGCTGCTTACCCCGCGCCATGTTGTCTCAAGGGTCGTAAATATATCCTGTTTTAATTACGAGTATCTTTAATTGGTGTTTCGCACGCACGCCTGTCTTCAGTTATTATGAGTGTCGTGGATGGCGCAAGTTATGTACATATTAGTAGCTATCTTAGACAACAGAGTTGAAGTACATGTTTGTAAACTGTTCACACATAGGCAAGGAGTTGAATTAGCTGTGTATAAAGATATCGCGATGTTTTGGGGCTTCGTCAAAAAGCATGTTAGTAAAGTTCTATAATTATTAAAGCTTTGCAATTGGTAATAGAACCTGAGCTTCATTACCTATAATCAAATCAAAACAAATCACATGAAAAATCAATGGTCGACCGAGCTCTGCTCGGGTGAGAAAATAGATAAACATATCGTCCAGGTATACCAACGTTGTATCACATTCCCGAGGCTGTGAAAATAGAGAAAATTAATTTTCCCTGATATGAGACCTAATGATTTTTAGATAGATTTTTCGCCCCCGTAAACCCCTATATTGCAACTTTCATCGAAATCGTTAGAGCAGTTTTCTAGACGTGATTACAAATATATATCAAATATCGCTCATTTAATAATATAGAATTTATTAAAATTGGGCTGAGAATCAGCACTTATAAAATTATAAAAAATTAAGTCCCCAAAACGCTGGTCCTACATTACTTTCTAGTGTTTCAGCTGGGAAGTACTGGTGCAACAAACTCCCAGCAACACACGAACACATACATTGTGTACACACAAAAGGTACTCTACAATTCAATTCGTAAAGTTAAAAGCTAGTTAGTATCTCAAGTAGCAGAAAGTAATCTGTAATTGTGGCCAATTGAGACTTGGAGCGGAAAACCCTTAAAACAAACTTGCATTTCCGAAGTAAAATAGAATGCACTGAAAATTTTCCACTTACTGTAATTGCTCGCGTTCGTGCACTTATAATGCAAACTTCTTAGAAATGTTCTACATTCGTACGAATAATAACATTTAATTGGTATATTTAAGTTATTCACATAGAATGGTACAAAGGGATGGATTATTTTTACATTTATTTCAATTAGAACTTTATTCATGTTCCTTTTCTAAAGCATTGTATTCAAATATTCAAAATGTCCATATTTCTTCACGTGGATACCGTATAACTTAATTATGGCATGTATTGAAATTAACTCATTAAGAGTTCGCTAGCAAGCATACCAAGTTTTTCTGTATGGAAACCTTTTCTACGCTTTTATTGTAGAGAACTGTACTTCTTTTTTTTTTACTATGTTTATAATGCTCATGGTTCTAAAATAAGCGCCCATCTTCCCATGATATTTTAAGAATTGTTGCAATTTCCATCTTGTTCTAGCTCATTTAATCTTTTTCATCTTCCTACAGTATAGTGTATCAACATTTGTTTTCTCCTTCATTGGTAAGTATGTGTACTTATTTCTTCTTTATGCTCTACAACGTATAAAAAAACCGTGTCCGATCCGTGAGGGTGTTGTTAAGTATCGTACTGAGAGTCAAATTAAGTGGTTATTTTCAGGAAAAAAGAAAAATCGCCAATTTTTTTAAATTGGTAATTTCACCGGTTTATTACATGGGGCGCAGGGGGCCGTCATTCCGCGGATGTCTACAAGTCATAATCTATGACCCCTGTTGAAAATTTGCTAATTTTTGACGGAGTTTGGGTAATTTTGGTACAAAAAAGGTGAATTTTAAATAGCAAAATCTCTTTTCAATAATAATAAGATTTTTTTATTACTTTTTGGTAATGTTATTGCAAGGTTTACATATTGTATAAGGAACCCCAAATACCTATTAATATATACCATAACATGCAAATACAATACATAATACTAATTACTTCATAGTTACATAACTAATCCGTAGTGTAGTAACATAATTGATTCGGAACATGAAAGGCGGTAAGTAGATGTAAGTACGCTGTCGGAACAACAACATAACGAGCGATAACGTCTTCACAGATAAGTTTCAGGTTTCCGCTTGAGGCGAGATACTGGGTGTAAGTACGTGGAATAACTACCGACTTAGTGGTTGTGGTGTAACTAAAGATACTATTGTAGTAGTCGTAACGAAATAACCGTAAAATAGAATGAATCAAAGTGCACTTTTCTATTTTTTTTCTGTTTGTCACTTTTCTATTCTGTCTTTTTTATTATAATAAAATATAACAGATAAGATTGCCTCGTTGGTTTAGTGGTCGCGAGCGCTACTACTAAGTACGAGTCTTGGGTTCGATTCCCAGGTCGGGCAAAGTGTTATTGGGTTTTTCTATCTGGAATGTGACAGTAGCAGCCCGGAGTCTAGATTTGTGCCCGGTTGATGGCGATAGAATCGCTCCCTATTACATGGGACTTAAAAATAACTAGTGATGTGGGGGTACAGGTCTACCCAGCCCTTCGGGGAAACAAGGCGTATGTTATGTAAGATAACGAAATTATTTCGACTAGATGTGTATAAGTATTTGTTGTGTTTTATACAGCCCATAATAAAAAAATAAATAATGGTTTTAGATAATAAAAAAATAAAGTGAAAACCGTGTATAACGTTTTCGCTAAAAACAACGTACTGGATATTACGACGAAATTTTGGGGCCCCAGCATTTCTGTTTACTTAACATAGTTTTTGGTTATAATAACTGTAATCCAACGGTCCTTTCAAAGTCCTTATAAACGGTTTTCACTGTATTTGGATAGTTATGCTAATTATTTTGCTGATAAAAATGGTTAATTTCCGTCAAATTAACATCTAAATAAACACCGTTGATATTTTCATCACGAAGCACAAACAAATCGTATTTCAAAAACTACCCCTACCCAACATAATCTCCCGCTGTATCAGTTCATAAATACACAGTTATCATAGCGTGGGGTCATTAACAGTCTCATAAATCGTATCGTCCGGCTGGACAACCCGGACAGTCCGGAGGCCATGTTAATTCGCGGCCGGACACCGGTCATTCAGGATCACGGTAATACCTGTTGAATTACAGCCTGGCTTATCGATACCTGCCCCTTGTTTGACCTTTCACGGATGCCCGAACTTTCACTCAATAAGTGGGGTATTATATTAAGTTAATGCACGTTAAAATTGAGTTTAGCAACGATATTAGTGTGTTACTGCTGATTTAGCTTTGATTTTAGTCATTTAGAGCTGATTTATTTAAAAGATGTTATTAGAACGAAACGATTTGTCTTCTCTGTGCAGTAAAAATCTTGTAAATTAATTGTTTTCTTTTTATTTATTTTTTGTGTAGAAAGCCTCGTACTGCATAATTAGAACAAAAGTGCACAGCTCCAAGATGCTTCTAATGCCGTCTGTTGATGATTATAAGAACCTCGGAAAACGTCAAAGACGGCCATTTTTAACCCCCGACGCAAAAGGTGTTATAAGTTTGACCGCTGTGTGTGTGTCTGTCTGCGGCACCGTAGCTCTTAAGCGGGTGAACCGATTTGAATGCGGTTTTTAAATTTGATGCAGGTTTTCTAGTTGCTGGTTTTTAGACATGTTTTATCAAAATCGGTTCAGGCGTTTGAAGATTATCAGATCTATTCTAGTTAATGAATGAATGTGAGTATCTTCCACAGGTCTGATCGATTTGAAATTTGGTATTCTGTTACTTCAATGATATTAGAAGAACATAGTAACCTTGAACTGATGCTGCAGCATCAGCAATTCGAGGTGATCCTCGAATTTGTAGGATACCCAGCTTCCTTCCGAACTTACACCACAGGTATAGTGCTTGGGCTCATTGGAATTGTCTCAATGAATAGGTTATAGATAGATGGCGACCAGGGTCTGGTGATGAAGTAGGAAAGAGGAATGAGAAAAGGTTTGTGTCGGGGGTTTTATAAATTGTAACTGCTAAAATTGTACTTGTTCAGATAGTTTTTATCTTCCCCTATAAAATAACCTTTATTAAAATCACGAGATTTTCACTGTAAGACGACGTTGTAGAGTAGGTAATATCGTCTTCAAAAAAATAAATTTGTTTTTTTCTTCAACATAGCGGAGTGGTTTTCATTACTTTAGTCACAGAGTAAAAAAAAACGCTTTAGTAGAGTTACTGTACTGGCATAAACAAAGTGTACTACGTACCTAATAGGTACCGTAGATACGTAAATATTGTCTCAAAAAAAAAAAAACTTTTTTTTTACTCAGCGATGTTGAGCGGTTTTCATTAATAAGAGAGTAAAGAAACACTTTAGTAACTGTACTGGCATAAACAAAGTGTACTACATAATACAGTAGTTACGTAAAGGGAGCCGAGAGTAATATTTTATTGAGATAAGCAATATTTTGCATCTGTAACCCGCCACTGCAGCTGTGGACAAAGTGTATCCATAACTAAACGTAACATAGCATATGTTACGTTACACTACGTTTTACCGATAGAAAATGTTCTGCTTTGCTTCATTTCTCTTTGTAGAAAATTTTGTTGTACCTATTTTGTTAAACAGTTTTGAAAATATACAAATAAACATGACTTTGTTAAAAAAAATACATAATTATACATTGTGAGTCTTTATAATGTGCACATATCGAAATGAGGGAATCTTTGCTTAATTTTGCTGCCAGTTTTTTTTTTTAAGTGAAAACTTCTTTAGCGGCGTTGTGCACTTTTTTTTGTAATGGGTAAAAAAAATTAAACTCGCGTCAGGACACGTGACCTGATTGAAAATTCGTAAGACGGTTAAAAAGACACCAACGCGTTGATTACCGCGGCGCCGATTTTTTTTTTTTAAGTTTTCACTTCTGTCGGCACTCCCGGAGTGCCACTGTTTTTTTTTTTTTAATAATTGATAAAAAATTTCGACGCAGCGGGTTCAGAATCATGTAATGAATTCATGGTAACAGTTTTCGCGTCGATGTCCTTGCCACTCTGTATATACATAAATGTCAGAATAGGTTCAATTAATCGTCCATTGAAATAAAACTCATGCGTGCCCATTTAACCGCCGATCGTGACAAATGACGTCACAATTTCGGTACTTGCAGTTTAAAATGTAAACGCTACCCCGTTCGACATGGCTGCAATGTGCAAGTGTCAGAGCCACTATTTATCTTGTGCCCGGCCGACAGGATTGATGGTCCGGCCAGTATTTGCATATTGCTTAGTTATGTACTAAGTTACTTGTAGTCTGTACTGTGCATAGTCGCATATCAATGTCAGTGACAGTGCAAAGTGACGTTGAGTAATTTGGTGACCCTTTTTAATGGGATATTTGTACGGGATTAATAAAACTATGTCTTTAAAAATGGTTACATAAATGTTTGATGTTATTAACCAAAAATAATATTTTACATATTTATATTTTAACGGATAAAAATATTTTTATGAGGATTGATTTCCCTTACCGGGAATATCAATTTCTTATTCATTCCTTATTTTACAATTAATTTAAAACTCTGTATATTACCTATTAACTTATATGAAATCAATGCTATTACCATATATTTTTTTACTCTTTAGAAATATTGAAAGCCAGACATTGAGCAAAAAACCGATACTCGATAGCTCGTACTAGAAATTTAATAAGATGCGATCCTAATTAATATGAAACTGAAAAAAGAAAACTGGAAAAGTAATCCCCTGCCTTGCGAGAATATTTTCTTTGTAATATTAATCTATATTTCATTTGAAATAAGATTAGACATTTAAGCAAACCTTTTTTACATTCATATATACATACCAACTGTTTACTGCAGCTGCCATTTGTCATGCCACCAACGCAATAAAAGTCAAAATCTGTTGAACGGACTGTAAAAAAGGTTTATTTAAATGTCTAATCTTATTTCAAATGGAGTATAGCTTAGCTTCAATATAAAATGTTGATAACTCTAGAACCTTTGATGTTAGTCTTGAAAGTTGTTTTCTAGCACTATGTAACATAATTCCAAGAAGTTTATGTACTTTATAGTAATACTAATTCCATGCTTATTTCATCACATATTATCGACATTTTAAAATATTTCTCAATGTCAAATTAGTGTAGCCAGCCAGTCTCATAATTATATAGACATTTAATAAGTATGGACTGGAAATACCTACAAAAAAAGGTGCATACCTACAACTCAATTTGTTTGGTTGTGTCAATCAGGGAACATAGTGTTACTATTTCGAGTATCGATACTAGTACGTAATAGTATTACGAATCTTACTAGATATCACGGTTGAATCATATTTAAAAATTATTAGCTAATAGTCCGTTGTAACACTTGTAACAGAAAAAAAACGAGTATTGACAATTTATCACTTCCCAAACAATTTTCCGCATAATTATAATTTCATTTATAGAATTATTAGTTAGCAAATAAAGTTTTCACAAATAATTGTAACGCAAACCTAATGTTTGGCAAGTGAACGCTTAAACAAAGCCAATTATTTAGTATCGAGCGAGCATGCAAGTCTTATGCCTGTTTTCACCTTCACTAAGTGACACTTAAATGAATCGCTAATAAAAGTTCACTGTTGGATTTTCAACGGTAGACTCAGCGCTGAGAGTTGAAAATCCAACGGTGCAGTTTGATTTAGGGATTCATTTAAGTGTCACTTAGTTGTTGGTGAAAACGGGCATTAGTGAATTATTTTTTAACAATTTTATCATAAATGAACATTCGGAATAATACACATACTTACATATTATAAACCAAAGTGCACCACCGCGTCTGTCTGTTTTTCTGTCTGTCTGAACGCGAAGAACTCAAAAACTACTAAACGGATTTTCAATCAATTTTCACTAATGGACGGAGTGATTCCTGCGAAAGGTTTTAGTGTATAATTAATTAAGGTTTTGTGTAAATTGGCTGAAATTTGACGATTATTGTTGAAGATGTCGGAAAAAATCATGCGGACTGGGAACTTTATTAGCGTGCGCCGCGGAAATAATAAAAGTTACATAAATTGTATGTTCTACAGTTCATCTTAAAAAGTTCAACAAAAAAATCGTATACACATCATAAAACTCTGTGGAACGGTCTCTTGGTGCTATGAACCAAAGAGTACAGTTTGCTGTAAACCACGGGCCGGACCTAGCAATATCATTTCAGCGCAGCGAAGGAACTAGTATCAGAAACTATTACGGCAACGGTACAACACTATTCCCCCATGACATATCATTGTAAACACACGAATGAAATTATGAAATAATAAAAAGGTCTGTTGGACGGAAATAAATCCATATATTAAAATTTAAGCCGTATTTAATGCTCGCTTAGCAATTTTTTCAACGAAAGTTTATCACTTTATGTACTATTGCATGAAAACCGGCTACTAACCTGTGCAAAGACAACTGAGGTTGATTTTCCTTCTTTCTTGCACCACACTTCACAATACAACACACAGGCATGTTGAATTGGTGTTTTCCAACGTATATAATTATGTAGTTTTAAAGGAAAACTCGTAATTTTCTCACAAATCTCAATAAAACAAAAAGTAAACAACCACTTGACAGTAGAACTATCATGAAACTCGTCGCATATTATGGCGGATATGGCACTTACCTACAACTATCACTACGTCTCAATAAAATGTTGCCATTATGAGGAACAACTGAAATATTGTTCTCTTTTATCAAATACGATTACCACATTAGAAAGAGTGAAATAACACGATATTTCACATTCTGGTTCGTATTTCACTCACATTTGTATAAGCAAATTTATGTATAGAATATCGCGGCGCCTCCTTGTTTTTTCTATCTCAATGCATAATTATCATCAAATCATAGACAGTTAATACCTTCAAGATTTATTTTTCTCCGAAATTAAAAATTTGATCATTCAGCCTGTATTCATAAATACCATTCCCTAATTTAGGGCAAGGAGGTTGTATTGTTTCACGAAGGAGAAGATAATAAAGTACGTAGACAGGATACCCACCAAGCCGATCTTATAATCGAAGCACACCGATTACCCCGGGCAATATTTTCATTATTTTCCCTCAAACGCGACTCCCCTTCTTAATATCGTTTAATTTAATCAAAATTCTGCTTACTCAGTAAGCAATTTTCAACCACCATTTTCCATGTAAGATTTTATAATTATTCGTTTAATAGATTTAAGTTGAAGTAACGCAGCACATATTTTTTAATGAAATTGTATCCGTTAAGTAGCTTAGTTATGTAATTTATTCGATTTTCATGAGGATGATGAATTTAGACGATTTTCATGAAATATATATGTTTTGATAATATCATCATTTTATTTAAAGTAGCGTATACTAAGGTGACCTCGTGAAGGTCGCAGGAATCCGCTGGATACGGGAAGCGCAGAACCGGCCGAAGTGGCGGTGCTTGGGGGACGCCTATGTCCAGCAGTGGACGTGTTACGGCTGAAATGATGATGATGATGAATGAAAATAAACTTTATCTTATGTTTATAGCTTACTGATAGTAAAGTCAACAAAATTAATTGTTTAGCAAAATGACAAGTAACTTAAATTGCCCGTTTATTCAAATGACAACTTTACGAAAAATTAACGGCGTATGTCAATTTAATAAACAATTCATTAATATCCCTTACTGTACATTTTAGTTTAATACTTTCAACAATTTCGCCCAAATATCCTCCAAAAAGAAAAAGTAAATAATGATACAATATGGTTTGCCAAAACATATTTGCTGACAAAAACCTAGATCTATAATAGTAGTTTATTGGTCTACTGGAACAAAGAGGTCAAGGTGACTTTGAAAGTCCAGACAACTTGGCACAAAATAATGTTGGAATGTTGGAAATATGTGGAGTAGTTTTCCACTAGACGTCTACATTGAAAATTACCTAGCATTCCTTGCAAGTCACAGTTAAGGTGGTTTTACACCGGCGAGGTGAGGCGTGGATGGTATAGGCGAGAATTGAAATTTGTATGGCAAAATTTCTATCCACGCCCACGCGCATCTTTGGTGTAAAAGGCTAGATGCACAAGGATGTGCGAGGCGAGAATTGGAATATTTGTTAATACAAATATTGAACTTTATTGCTGTAAGTATAGAGTATTTATTTACTTTGTAAAACGGATATATAAATCTCGCACCAGCCATCGAGGACTAGCACGGTCTCTCTCCGTCAAACGCTGGCACGCGCTTGTACCATGCTCCGGCTTGCTCCGACCATCGCGAGAGATCGCTGCATATTATACTCTCGACTGCCCGGCGCCCGAGACACAGCTGGCTGGGCGGCGCGTGATAGCCCGAGCCGGCGCTAGGTAGCGCTGGCCATCGCGAGAGGGTGCGATAAAGCGATAGACATCTTTCGGTGTAAAAGGGTAAGCGTGATTTCAATTCTCGCCCATACCATCCACGCCTCGCCTCGCTGGTGTAAAACCACCAAAAGTACCAAACACCTATCTATAGGTGTGCCTACATATATTTTCCGTATAAAGTCAGCTTTTACGACATCCACAAAAAGAAATGAGATCATAAAAAAACAGATGTGTGACTGTAAATATTTTACAAGTTTTTCATTTACCCAAAGAACCAACAGGGTATAAAACTGAGCTCCTAAACCTGTAAAGCTCAACCAAGCTGATAAACTTGAAACCGCTAACAAAGTTTACTGTATAGTGTAAAATACTGTGAACAGTGTCGTATTAAGTAGGCAAGCCACAACAAGAGGTATGAAAACCGAGCTACTATATTTCTTGAGCTCGTTTATTTTGGTCGGGAAACTTTGCTGAGCTTTCTGAATCTTAATAAAGATTTTCATTACTCAAATCACGTTTACTAATAAAATAAATAAAGCACTGATTCTAATAACCTAACCTTTCATGAATAGGTTAGATCAAAACAGATCCATAAAGAGATGCATATTATACTCATAAAATTACATTTAAATCTATGCCATAAAAACGAGCACAGCCTGCACAAAATTCGCTACAGCTACCTACAGATAACCACTAACGATATTAATCCGACTAATCCCGCCTCCACATTTCAATAATAAAACAAGATGTCGCCCCGCATTAATTAATTCCAAACCGTTGACTCTTGACGCATTTAATATGACAAAGTTCCAAATGTGTAAAAATCCACCCTTACGAAGAACCATTTCCATTTATCCGAGTATCATTAAGGGTATGATCCGGTGTTCGGATAACTTATGGTCGGTCATGGAATCTGCATATAAATAGGAAAGAGGTTTAGGAGGGATCGGGGCTCTCCTGTGGCACTCTCCCACGTCTGCATGCACGCCCGCACGCCACGCTTGCACGGCCAGCGACTTATGAACTTGAGGAGTTTGAGCATACTTTGGAATAACTTATGTTGGGTCATGTTCTTGTGGGTTCTTACCTTACGATGTAAGTTTAGGATGAAAGATTGGCTAAGTTTTACTTTTAGCAGGTATTTAAATACGTGACTGCGTGGCTGGGATATAAAATGTGATACATACGGTAGAATTTATGGTATTCTTACATAGAAGTCCTGACGTGACCTAATCTTATTCACAAATACTTTCGTCAACGTGGTATTCACCGCTCCTGTTCTTATTAATATTCTATCGATATCGGTACATTAGGTACAATTCGTAACAAGATTCTATGCCGCTATTTTTTCCATTTTCTTTATTATTTTCCTAAAGAAGGTTATAACTACGTAACAATGTTTCTTTTCTCTTTATATTTCACTCGAAGCAAAGCTCTAAAGGAAAAACTTGACTCATTTAAATGCCTAAAAAGTCGTAATTTCATTACAAAATGTTTCAGTACACACGGAGAACAGCACAATATTTCACGATCAAATACGAAAGGCTAAGTAAAAAACATTGTTACCAAAACACACGGTAAACAAGCTAAAACATATTAGGAGAGGACATAATAAGGAAAATACGGTTTTTATGGTCGTTGCGAACTGGCAATGGTGATCCCTTTGTAATGGAACGTGTGTTCCAAGCTTTGTCGGCAAAAGCAATAATTATTCAGCCAAATACGTCCTTCGTGATTGACAGGATTGAAATGGATGTTAAATGAAAATTGACGTTTAGCGTTATTGTTATGTTTTTGAGTCTACCCGCGAAATTATTGTTTCGTTAACGAGTTTGAAAAGTATTGATTTCGGAATAGACTAAATTATCAACAGAGTTTGTCTGTAAGATTTTCTGTCAGTAAACCCTCAGTTGCAGATTGAAGAACTGTGTTTGAAAAGCACCTACTTACCCCATAAATTGCAGTAGGTTCGGCCCTACATGACCACAAATACCGCTTCTGGGGAAATGTGGATAGTGGAAGTAGTAGACACTTCTGCCTAGTGCCTACTTGTTCACACATAGGCAGTCTTAATTGTAATCGCATTATTGTTAATCACATAAAAAAAATAACATACTCATTAAACACAGCAAAGAACAGCTTTGCCTTAATAAAAAATACTGTATCGATATCGCACTCGATTAATCAATATTAATTAATGCTTCGAACGTCCAAATGACTGACTGTGAACAGAATACCCATACATACCACTATGTCCACGGACGCCCGCAGGTCTGCCTGCCCGGTAAATACTCGGACACAATTATGCGTACATGCTTTCACGTCCACATGGACAACCGGACGAGGTGCATCTATTTCATAATTCATATATATTGCGAATTGTCTGGACTGCTCTCTGTTATTAAATGAGCAATTATGTTCATGCTGTTAAGATGTCTGATTGCCCTTAAGATCAACTTTGGTAAGTCATGAACCTGTGTGAAATAATATGGTCTCTACTGACTGAAACTCCAGTGCGGATCACGTTTATTATTCGTTAATTATTCTTATCCTGAATACTACTTTATTTGATTTTATAATAGTTACTAGCTTTTGCCCGTGGCTGTGCTCATGTGGAGGTCGGAAATAATCCCACGGAAACGTACTATCGACATAAAAAATATCTTATATCCTAACTCAAGTCATGGTGTACCCATGTGCCAAAATTTATCCAAATCCGTTCAGCCGTTTTAGCGTGAAAGCGTAGCAAACAGACTAACTCACTTTTGCATTTATAATATTAAGTTAGGATTTGCTATTGTAAATACCTATTGGTAGCAGTCAAAATGAATGAATAAATTAGTTGATATACATATAAGCTAAAAACGTGACAAGAGAAATGAGGTTTTAAATGATAAATGATTTTATCTCTCTAAGTAGGTTTGTAGAAACACTTTTAAACGTCAATCACATTTTAAAAACTAGATGAGGTCGGCGTTTCCTATCTGACTACTCTGAGAAGAAAGGCCGAAACAAACTCAGAGGTCAAAGTCTCTTTTAAAGTCCAGACATAATCTTGGTCAGATCATGTGAAGACCGTGTAGATAGGTGTCTGAAGTGGTCTTTTGAGGAAACCATCACACAGATTGAGAGTACCATTTATGGCATTTGGTTAGTATTGTATGCATATCAGTGCACGCAACTGACTGGACAGGCCCTCTCAATCTTTTTCAGTTATCGTGCAGCTCAACTCAGCTCAACGATTAGACGAACAATACCAAAAAAAGGATATTTGGGTAGGCCACATAAATTACTCAAACTGTCAGACCATAATTAGAACTAACTGAGAAAAAATTAAACACAAAACAAAAAGGAATGACCCACATTCACAATAATTAAAATAATATAATACTTTAAAAGTAAATATTCATGTCATTGTATATATAAAATTCATTAATGTCAATGTGTATATAAAAAACCCGGAAGGTTCTACTAGAAGTTATGGATAATGATTAGGTTTCATATCATACAGCCTTGTTCACATAAGCTTGATGCCAACCTATTGTGTGCCTTCATCTTGAAAGAAACATAACAGCCAATATTACCATTCCAGGCTTTGTCTACGAGGATAATAGCTATTATTCTCAGTACTGCTGAATATAAAAGAGCGAATGTACGAATAATGTTAATACAAAAGTACCTAATACAATTCAAAGACGTCCAAAGGGAGAGAGGTCCTCCGTTTTCTTATTACATTATCATATCAAAGGATTACAAAACAAATCTCTAGAAACACTATGACCGCTTTCATCAGAGTAAGACCCATCGCCCCGACACAATTAAACCATGATAAATGGATCACGAAAAATCTAATCTAAATATTTAATCGAAAATTCCCCTGCATTGCAACAAATGCATTTGTGTGTATGTATGTGGGGGTGTGGGTGTAAGTATTGCCGTTTGACACACACCCTTTATACGCTCTAATGCTTTTAAAGATGTTTGCACGTTCAGAGTAGCGGATTATAAGATGAATTGTAAGTGGTCCGGTATTCCAAATAGCTTGTAGGCGTTTCGTAGCACGTTTGTAGACGTTTGCTACGAGAAAACTGAAAAAGTGAATGAAATGCATGGTAATCATATTTTACCCTAACTTTATATTGCAATGTATTGCGAGTAGACTGGACTGTCTGTGTGTGAATCGCTGCTTTCCACATCGGTGTTGATTTTCTAGCAGGGATTCCCCAATATAGGGTAGTCTTAGGTTAAGCGTGTAGGTTAAGTTTACTAACATAGTTTTTAAGAAATACTGTAACTAACATATTGAGTCCATTTTTACTTTTTTTATATATTACTTCGTAGCATGTTTTTTTTAAATAATTTAGTGTCGAATGTGACGTCATTGATAAACAATAATAAAAGTCGAGAGTTCTAAACTATAGGTGCAACCTTTGCACCTTTGCACGTGTCTGTACGCGTCCACACATCGTGTATGAGTACGTACCCTAAGCGAAGACAAGTGCACTGTAGTGCAGGAATGCACACCCCAGTCCCAACAGGGCCACCCCAGCATTACGAATGCAAATAATATTTCTTTCCTACAAAATATTGCTGTGTTAATGCCACGCTAAATTGTGTACGATGCAACCCCAGTGTACACGGCACATTCGGTTTTATTCGTTATGTTTGTTGTTGAAAAGGGCATTGGGCAGTTTGTTTTGGGCCTTATATTAGTTTGTTTGGTTTAATATCGCGTTTGTAGTTGTGACCGCGGTTTAGAATAGGCCGGTTAAGCAATTAATATGTTTGTTTAGAGATTTGTGGGATTCAGTTTTGGACTCTGTATTTAAGTGGACATAACAGTAACACCACTATGAAAATCAAGTTAGGTACTACCTAAAATACCTACCTTAAAGGTAATATCTTAAGGTAGTATCTTAAATAATCAAGAGTGTTTTTTATCTAAGCTTCTAAGTATGTACAGCAAAATGAAGTCAATTTCGCTGGAGCCATAAAACAAATTATAAAGCAAGGTTTGCGAGTCGTATGTATGCATACAGTGGGAAATTTAATCTCCATATAAAGAGCATGAGTAAGTTCGAGAAAATAATTTAATATACTAATCACAGCCTTAAAGTTCATGAGCCCCTTTTGGAGGTCGAAGCTCGAACCTCCTTCGGTATAATTTTCTAATTCCGCCTCTATTGCCGGATTTTATTGCATTTCGGTTTCCCTAATGCTGAAATGCGACGTAAACTTCGCCTTCCTGACCCATTTAGGCGGATATTGTTGGGGCGTTCACCGTTCAAATTTCTATTGCAGGCTTAAAATATTCTGTCCTTCTCTGGGTTTATATTAAGAAAAGGGACGGATGGATACATTTGTACGATAAGTCTAGTAACCCGGTTCAAGGAGGCTCTCCCCTTGAAGGCTGTTCCGAGGCAGGTCGCAGTGCGCCTGTAAATCACTTAAGACGAACGGGATCGGGGCCCATCTTGCAGTTAAAGTTCCTGTTTTTGCTCACGGGGGAGTCGGAACGCGACGATAAGAAATATTTGAAACAGTATACGTTAGCCTCGTTTTATGGGTTCCGTAAATTAGATGGTCTGTTTTTCCTTAAAATTCGCGTGTTTTTGTTATTCCTGGTGTGATTTTGTGCAAATGTAGGCAATTTGTACTGCCCAGGTGTTTTAAAGTAATTGCTGCGTATTCTCAGGCTTTGAACGTTATTTGTGTTTGTTTATATTAGGAGGCCGTTATAATTACGAAATGAATATTTGAGTTAATAAATCAAGTGGGACTGTAAGTTTTTTATTGTGTTCAGTTGAAAAACAAGAGCGCTTAACTAACTTGGCAGGTTCTTCCTAACATTTATTAAACTGATATTGAACGTGTCAATATAGCTAATAAACTATAGTATGTTGTGTGTAAATTAATATACAGGACGTTCCATGGATATGCCACATGGAGGGAAAATACCTTGAATATTAGTAGATGGAACATTTTACTGAAAGAAGACATTATTTGAATTTAAAAAAACTATTTAAACTGCATTCATAGATATTTAAATAATTACATGGTTGAACCGGGAATCGAACCCGTTACACGAGAAAAATAATCATCCTGTCTTTAGCTTTATCATATCGATCGAAAGGCTTCATCATAAGGATTACTTATGGCTAAATAACATAGCACTTTCTGAACAAAATTTCACATTTATTTTATTCATGATCTTCCTTTTATTTGTGACACTATGTTATTTAGCAAAAAAAAAAAAATCCTTATGATGAAACCTTTCCATCGGTATGATAAAGCTACAGGGTGATTATTTTTCTCGTGTAACGGGTTCGATTCCCGGTTCAACCATGTAATTATTTAAATATCTATGAATGCAGTTTAAATTGTTTTTTAAATTCAAATAATGTCTTCTCTCAGTAAAATGTTCCATCTACAATATTCAAGGTACTTTCCCTCCATGTGACATATCCGTGGGACGCCTTGTATAAACCTTATTTTTAAAAGAAAATGGCAATTGTTACATAATCACCCATCGAATCAGCAATAGACAAGAGATCAACGAAATATACAGTCTGCGTAAACTCATTGCATTCAATCAAAAGTCTAAACAGTCTTAGAAACAAACTCCTGAGTTCACAGGGCATGCAACTGCACAAACTTGAATTGTAAACTTTAGTCCAAAGCCAAGGGCACGTGCGGAACCAAGTACGAGTAAATATACTGCACCGTCTGCAGGGCTGCCAACCTGCCAAATTAACAACAAAAATATGAACACCGTAAACGTTTCGTTGAAAGTTATGAAAGGAATGAAAAAGGGGAGGGTGATAATGATACCACATTAGAGTTTTTTAGAGGTTGTATATCGTTTAGAGTCCTAGTATTGATTTTTGGGAGTTTTTAACAAGGTCCTGATAAAAAATACATACCTACCTAGTATATGATCTTTGAATAAAACTTCAAACATCACTAAAATGACGGTATAATCTATCGCATTTTTACTTGCATAGGAGGAAAATACTGATGGTATTTTTATAGCCCGATAAATGTCAAGTTTCCATGAATAAGGGGTTTCATCTTTATATAATTTTTATGTTGCTTAGTTTTCTTTATTCATCATTCAGTATAAATAAACCGTAGAATACACATACGAGCAAATCTAATTCCATTCCCTCAATAAACTAATAAGTTCAATATTCCACATAAACACTCTCCCTACAAAGTTATCAATTAGTTTCCGTCTACGGAATGAATCCAATATTAGCAACCCTGGTTGCACCGAGCTAACAAATTAGAAAGTTTGTGTCGGATATAGAGGGGATGTGTTGTTCCAATAAATTTCATGGCTTTGGGACGGACACTGGCCGATAAAGTTGCTTTCCGAAGACAATCCCAACCATTCCTTTACTCTTGCTGATATATTGATGAAGGCACGCTGTGCGATGTAGAGGGAACTTGGTGCTGGCAGTTGATAAATGCATTAAATGGTTCTGTGCTTTGGTATTTGTATTTGCAGTTCGTTTTTTAATGTTGGTTGGGCTATATAAGCTTGTTGAAGCAGTTTTTTTTTCGGTATTGTTTATCAAAACGACTATTTGTATCTTTATGCCTTCGAATAGTTAAACTATTACTTAAATAGTATTTATTAATAACCTTTTCTATTGTATTTGTGTAATCTGTTCAAATACATAACAACATTGCCCAATTATAAGTATCAATAGCCAGTCTCTCTAATAATATGATTAGATAGATAGGTATACCAATACTTAGCAATAGGGCTTCCGAAATAGAGGTACTTAATTCAAATAGATACATACTGGTACCGGTGACCACAGTCGACAAGAAACAATATTGTGTTTTGGTGGAAATGCCGAACGAAGGACTTACTGACTAGCAAACAGTTACAGGAATCAAGCCGATTGTGGTCACGTTGTTCAAGACCTCTAGCTATCGTAACCGCGAACCGAAGCATGTACCCACAGTGTAGGTACATTTGTCGGTACAACGTTGGGTGAGGGCCTGAGCATATCCAAGGATTAGATAAAATATATTTAGACAGGTATCCCATGATGTGTATTACCTCTGCATCGATACATACATAGATATGTGCACTGTGCAGTTGAACACTGCGGGATAATAAGACGCAACATGTAAAGTTCCTAGCGGACACCGTTTAAACTAACTTCGGTTACTATTAAGGCTCGCTATAATGTGTACTGGTCTTAACTAGCCACGTAGAACTATTGTAGTTTCGGCTGCTTCGGTGCAAGTCCTCGCCCTTCCTTATTTATTGCTTTAACTTATCGGGTAATTAGGTTAGTGAGGGGACACTTGGGGGCAATTTGTCAGAATCCCGCCAACTTCGTAAGTTCATTCCGTTTCACTTTATTGTTAGTAGTTCTGACGTTCTGCACTGAGGCGTCAGAAAAGTTAATTATTGTCGTCGTGGTTTTATTTCGATTGCGAATTCTGATGATACTGTCCTGTTTGGTCTATCATAGACCGAATGTCTTTGATTACTATGATTTCGGTTTTTAATTTGTCAAAACAGGATATTTAAACACAATTATAAGTACAAATAATACACCGAATAATTTCATTAGTTACACATACATCTTTAAGAAACGAGCCTTATAAAGTGAATTAGTCTTCCTACAATAGGTATATCTTCAAGACAACACCTAAATGGCAAAACAAACACAACAATGTCTTCAGCTATAGAGACGGAATAATAAAAATGTTGAATTTCAACCAGCCTGCATAATAAAAGACCACGTAACTTTGTCCCAAGGCGCACGTACGGACGGCTACCGACGAGCCGACGACCCAAGGAGGCGGCGACTCCGCCCGGAGCCCCGGACGGAACATAAAAACTACCTTCCGCCGCCACCAGCCGCCGACCTACACCTAAACGTTCATGTCTAAGAGATAAAACGTGCTGTTACTACTTTATGTCTACCTGCACAACTTACTGATTAAATTGAGGCATTTTTGCCTAGTTTTCTAGCTGTTAAGACTGTGGAAGCAAGAGTGTGGGGAAAGATTTTTAGTTGAATTCAATTTTGGTTTCGCTTTTCGCAGCGTTGAACGAAATTTTGTTTCGTATTAGAAATCTACTGCCTTTGGGCGATAACTTGGCAATTATACTTAATTTAAATGGGAAACAAACTCGATTTTACGAAATAAATGCCATTATTATCAAAACTAACCCCCTTCCGTGTCACAGAACAGAAAACAAATGGTTCCATTAGAGAAAATAACATAGATACCGGCGGTCCCATGTGCACCAGCGTCAAGTTTGTAATTAGATAACAATCGAGCCCGATACCCGTTCGTGTTTGATTCCACTAACGATCGTAGTGCTCGTATGGCGTACATTAAATATGAATTCTATTGACAATTACAAGCCAACGATGTTTCAACATTACAGTTATAGGCGTGTACACTGTACAGTAAACAAAAAAAAGATCACAAAAGATAGACAAATGTAGAATGTGATATAACGATGCGATTTTACTATAATGACAAGCCCAAGACGTTCTAAAAATAGTGGGGCGCAGTGTGCTGTGCAAGTTTCAGACTGGGATTTACCATCTACTGAAACAGGTACTGTGAAACGAAGAAGATCTTCGTGTCCAGAGAATTCAGGAAAACAATCTGTTCCAACACACGATGCTATATTTGAAGTACAAACGCCGTCAGACTCCGGCAGCGGTACCTCACGAAGTATAGACGATACTGACAAATCAGATTCACTTATTGATGTGGAAGAAAGAATATCGTGCATAATAAATGAAAACAGATCCTCTAAAAGCAACTCTGAATCCAGTGACGTAGATATCATAATAGATAGTATCTTTGGCAACCCTAACGATCATTTGTTTGAAGCAGCACAAAATGAAACACTCCTACGTGATCGTAGCAAAACTTTTATCAAACAAGAGACTTTATCTATTAACGAGAAACATGATACTGCTGCTGCCAATGTTTCCCCCGGTAAAAAGATCAAAGATAGACGACTTAAAACGCCCGCACCAATAAAGAAATTAAATAAATCTTTTGACTTAGGTAAAAATAGTTCAAAATTAGCCAAAGAACCTTTAAAGGACCAGGAAAAGGCAAGTGTGTTACCAGTGTACAAAAGTACTCTAAAGGGTATAGATTTAAATTCAAGTCAAAAGAAAAAAGTTACAACCAAATTAAAACTACCCTTTTCTCCAGTTAGAACTATGGATAAACCAAAGATCAATTTATTTCAAAACAAAACTAATTTGCAAGAGTGTAAGCCATCGCCATTGCTGTCATCACCAGTTAGACGAACAATATCTAACGAATATGTGCGATTGAAATTTACTAATGACACTGTGATAAGGCGGACTATCGACGGAAAATCAGTACCAAAGATATCACCTAAGATACAATCCATAATACCTGAAAGTCCTATTGATACCGAAGATCCTTTTCTAAACCTTAGTCCTAATAAAAAATATACAGTGACGGTGAATAATAAAGTGAGGTGCGACAAAGACAACTATGTGATATTCGATCCAACCACCGGATTTTCTCCGGACGGGTCGAGACAATCCCGGATTCCTTTGAAGTCCCCTACCGGAGACAAATCGCGGTTTCTACTAAAGTCTCCAGGCGGTGAAAACTCCGGTCTAGTCCGGAAATCGGCGAACGTTAGTGATACAGACAGTGGTATATTGTCTCCCAATTCTCCGGTAGAGACTAGTGAAAGGGGATCTGCGTACTATGTCAACGCAGCAGCGTTTAGTGAGGCGGCGAAGAAATGCGCCAATGACTTTGACATCACGATACTGGATCCGGGGCTGGCGAAAAAAGCTGCTGAGCAAATTCAGGTGAGTTTCATTTCCTTATTCCATAAAAAATCTTACCAAATATCGACGTACCTATTCAATGTATTTAAGAAAAGTCTGGTAATTTCAACGATGCGATACGCGATGTGCCGAAGTTGAAAAATGTGCAGCCATTTTTCTTACACCAAAAGATCGCAGAGATACAATTTATTTTACTTCGCTCGAAAAGGTCATTTTTCATGGCAACAGTTTTTAACAACACGCTCCGGTCTGTTGCATGGTTTTTCTTTTTCAGTCGAACGCTGTTTTTAAATACTGTTGTTTTTATGTTTACTAGCTGCGAATTCCTTAAGCATAACTTTATATTTTTCTTTTAAAGACGAATGAAACCAGCCAATGAATAGGTACCTACCTAGTTTTGAAAATTGTGTACTAAACTAAAATTAAACTGTTCTCTCTTTATTTTTTTTTTATACCAGTAATTAATGTTAAAATATTAGTTTAAATAATAATTTCTAAAAACATTTAGTCGTTGATATGAAATATCTGCTAAAAGAAAATCTTTGGTTGTTTTCACTAACGCAAGAAGAGTTGAATGATTTGACTCATAACGCCATCTATCAACGAGTAGCAAAATTACGTTTAAACTCCAAGCTCTGAACAATTATTACAATTAGTAATAAAAAATAGTAAGACACATATAATTAATAAAAGATAAATTGTTTAAAAACATGTATATATCAAGATGAAAGTGTTTACTAAAGATGTTTATGTAACTAGTCAGCTAGTCGTCGTTCAAGTTCCGCTACTACCTGCAAGATGGCGCTGTATTCAACCATTCATTTTACGCACAACATCCCCTTCATTTGTTTAGCAGCACTTGTCGTGAGATATATCGCTCCACACTGGCGCATTATTCGGAAGCAATCGTGCAGTTAATTTTCAAATGGGCCCATTTAGCGAAAATAACGAACGGAGTGGCGGCGTGTGCTCGAGGCTGACTTTTGTAATCGGCGTAGTTTGTGCATGTACCTATGTATGGGCAATTATTGCGTCGCTAGCGATTGTCCACTGTCTCGCCGTTATTGTTTGTGTTTGATGATGTGCGGCGATAGATGCTATCATTAGCGTCATTTTCGATCGTCCCTTTATTTTGCCTGTCAGGGGAGAGGTGTTTTATGGTGTGAGTTCTTTGATAACATTGTTTTTGTGTTTTTGTTTAGTGTACGTAGCTACTAGGCGTTCACATACATACTTGCGTTTTTTTATTGGTACACATAAAATAGATTGGGTATGGGATGGATAAACGAAATATAAGACTCAAAAAATCTTAGGTCTCAACTCTATATGTACGGGTAATGGGAAGGATGAATAATTAGAAGTTGAATAAAAAATCTTCTTTCTTGCCTCCGAAGAAGAATCACACACACTCATACGTACATAGGTAGATACCCATCATTCATGCAACAAGTTTTTGCAATCATGTCCTATCTGTCACGTCTGCGCTCGGTGCTTGGTGTGGCAACACGCCGTGTTCGAGTTCACGACAAGTTAATCGTCATCCTGAGGATGCCTCGTTGAGAGGTGAAACACGTGTCGATTTCTTCCAGGGTCTTTTCAAGACTCTTTAGAAATAGCTACGCGGAACAGGTTACTAAATATATCCACATCATCATTTTAATCATGTCCTATGTATGAATGTAACTATTACTGTTTTTTCATGAATTGGTTGATAATAAAAGTCAGTTCCTAAAATTTTTATCTATACCCGTTCAGTTAAGGTTTTGCGTGAAAGAGTAACAAACATCCATCCAATGTTTTTCGTCCAATGTCCATGTTTTTCGTCGGCAATCTGTTTAGGGGATCTAGGAGAGGTCATTTGCAACCAAATTATCCCTGATGACGACTATGCCAATGTCAACCATTTTCGAGTAATTACTAGTAGCGCCCCGCCGTTTCACCCGCATAAATCTCGATCCCGTGGGAATATCGGGATAAAAAGTATCCTATGTGTTAATCCAGGTTATAAACTATATGTGAACTAAATTTCATCCAAATCAGTAAAGTAGTTTTTGCGTGAAAGAGTATCAAACATCCATCCATCCTCACAAATGAGTAGAATAGGATAATAAGAAGTAGGATAACGAAAGAGACGCCTACCCTCTCCGTCAGATGTATAGCGTGTCGGTACATTAATTGGTCGAACATACCTTACATATTCACTCATATTTACCACACTAAGTAGAATTCCTAGTGGAACTCAACAAACGATACAATCTGGCACAGTTTTACCGCTCTATAGATATCGCATCGAAAACCGTATTGAAAGCAATACCTTATGCAATAATTGCAAATGCAAATCGTGTTACAAAACAATAGCAATACGTCACAACACAAACAACTTTAACATTGTCTGCAAATAATAATAGTAAGCTATAAAGATTTAAATCGTTAGATTTGGCCTCACCGTACTTAAGTCGCGCAAAAAAGTGTCCGTATTGAAATGAATGAGTTCAGACATCTCGATTGGACCGATGGATACGATTCTCAGTATGAGTGAGCGAGACAATACTATTCAAATGTCAATGTCAACGAAACAGAAACGTATAAAGGCTCCCACAGACAGGCGCGACGTGTCGCGACTCTAGCGGAATAATTTATATTAAAATTTCACGGAAATCGATCTACCGGAGTCGCGTCCCACCTGTCGGTGGGTGCATTAACCATCGTTTGACGCGGTCGAGAATCTAGCGATTTAAATCTTTGCAAGCGATAGAATAAAATTGTCAGAAGTGTAACGGTCCTGTAAGTAGGCCCACTGCCTAATGATGCATTCGTGGTCTTATTTGTAATTTAATGTGCAATCGCTAGTCAAATCGCATTCGATAGGTACAGTCAACCTCAAAAAGTTTTATACATCGAAAAGAATTCGTTAATTATTTACAACCTTCGTTTCATAATATTGAATCTAATAATAAATAAATAATAATTGAGACTGAGGCGCCGCCGCCGTCCTAGTAGGCCATAGCTCGCGCGATGATGCGATGCAATTTCATCGTGCGATGAAATTTGAAAGAAAAAATCGCATGATCGTGCGACCGTCAACTAGGACATTCAGTAGATACCAGTATGTTCGATCACACGATCATGCGAACATTTTCATCGGACGCACGCATCATCGCACGAGTGATGGCCAATAAGGATGGCGCCTTACTGTACCTGGCGACTTGTGAGAATCACCTGCCTGATTACTGACGCCTGCATGTGATGAATAAATAAATGTTGAAACTTAGGCTCATAGTGTGTGATTTTATGTTTCATTGCTCCTGCGACAAGCGACGCAGGAGTTCATTATGAATGACATTTCGATTGCTACGTGATAGAATTCGATTCATAGTTGTGTGACGTAGAATAGCGATGTAAGTTCGCACCTTGGTAAGAAGTATTCATACTGCGTTAATAAAAAAACAATTTGAAAGTAGAATCCACAAACATTTGTTGATTTTTTCTTGCCAGTCTTAGGCTCCACGCAAACAGGCCACAGACCACAGCCACCGGTTTAGGCTTATTTGGTATTACTGAGCATCTTGTTTTAAGTTGACTGCCTCGTTGGCTTAGTGGTCGCAAGCGTTACTACTGAGCATGAGGTCCTGGGTTTGATTCCCAGGTCGGGCAAAGTGTTAGTGGGTTTTTCCATTAAGAATTTCTCATTAGCAGCCCGGAGCCTAGATTTGTGCCCGATTGATGCCAATAGGCTCGCCCCTTATTACATGGGACTTAAACGTAACTGGCGAAATGTGTACCTATCAGGTATGTTGCGGATGCAGTCAAAGTCAAATCATTTATTTCAAATAGGCCCATGTATGGCACTTTTGAACGTCAAATTTACAAAATAATATACTTGATTCTTGAATATTTTTTCTTTTTTTTTTCTAGCAGATTTTTTAACATCCGCGATTGCGGATGCGAAAATACGTAGCATCCCTTTTTTTGGGTAATACCCGCAACCCTGGCGGGCATCGGCCCTATCGGACCTCGTCAGTTCTGCTGACATTTCTTTGAGGCGCGCATGGAACACAACGCGCCGTCGACCTGAGCCTTATCAAACGGCAAGCTACCTATTGCTTACCGTCCGCAAGCCCGCGCCTACGGTGGCCGGAAATCGGCCTGCGACTCCCGACGCCCAGGGCGTCTCCTGCGGCGATTATGCGCGTGTGGGCGCGAACTTTGCCTCTCCCGCATGCGTTCCGGCTCCTCCTTCGCGAGCATTACTGCTTCGCAGAAAGAGGTAACGGCCTCCCATGCCCTCTCGCTCCGTACCATGGCCTGGATCAGGGCCGGACGCGAGAGATCACCGCTGCCGATCGCCTCCACGAGGACATGGCGATGCTCCGCCCAAGCCGGGCAGACCTCCACCGTATGTTCCACCGTGTCCTCCGGGCAATCCACACAATGGTGACACCTGGGCGTTTCTTCCCGCCTTATCCTGTACAGGAACCTCCCGAAACAACCGTGTCCGGTGAGTACCTGCGACAGGCGGAAGGTGAGGTCGCCGTGGCGCCTCTCCTAGCCACTCCTCAAAGAGGGGACTTATCGCCGCAATTGTGGCGTGCCCAATAAGTAGCATCCCTGGTACACTATGGGTACACCTCTGCCTAACCCTCCGGGGAAACAAGGCGTGATGTTATGTTATGTTCTTTTAAGATACATAATTATTTTGTTTTCTTATTTAATATACAAGGTTAAGTAAGACTCCCAATATTATTTTTAACACACTTGCTCGTAAAGTGGCCCTTATTGAACCGCTTTTAGGTTCATAATACAGTGTATTAAACACGCGTGCTTTTTATAGTGCGGTAATATACGCCACAGATAACTATTTACTAGTCGGAGTAATAACAAGGCAGTATGGAATTAGTAAGTACTATCATGGCAGCATGGAATTTGTATTTAATAGAAATTGATTTGGGTGAAGCTTTTTACGAAAGGAAGCGCTCAAAAGCAAGTTTTTATAAAATAAAAATACCAAAGACAAACTAGGGGCGTTTAGTTGTGGTAAAAAAAAAACCATAGGCAGGTCAGTGGGTACTACACACGGAAATAGTATGAACTATCCTATACAATTTTAAATGAGCATTCTCTATTTTCAACGGAGATCTACGCTTTTTTTAATCTCATCAAAGAGACTTCATGCCTAATGTGTAAATAAATAAAATATAATAAATTAACATAATATTTCATCAAATAATATATATTTTACTACAAATTAACCTAACTATTACAATACAAGGGATGCAATGCTTTAGTGTATTTAATAACTTAACACTTATCTTCCAGTTCTTCCTTATGTAAAGTACTACAAAGTCATCATCATGTTTTTTTAGGCTTGTGATCTATATTAACCGTTTTATTTGCTAACTCTACAATTATTCTGCAAAGTCTTCGTTCACCATCTTAAGCTAAATAAAATACAATCCATCTTAAGCTTCATCACAAAAAAAAACAACATTCCTCACTCTCCTCCATCAACATTTTAAGAATTATCCCTTAGCCTGTACCTCACCGCCTTATACGCTAATGAGTGATAAGGGGAGCGTGGGGCAAGGAGCACAAACACTCGTGTTGGCTCGAGGAGGCCGCCTCTCCCCGTAAGAGCTCTCCACATAAACGGGGAAACGCTCTTACGCTCACACCGCTCCTGAAAATGTTTCATCACTTAATTTTGCCTGAAAAGAGGCTCGGTTCCTTGTTACAGTAAGCAGTTAGGAACTTACCCCCTTATTAACGATGCATAAAGTTAAGTAATGATTAGCGTTTCTTTAACTATACATTTTTTATGTTTAAACGTGTCTTAACTTTAAGCATCGTTTATGAATAAGGAGTTTAGGAGTTATAATTACTTAATCTTAGATACCTGCCTGCCTGTAGGTAAGGTTATGGTATGTATGTGCTTAACACTGCCAACTTGAAGTATCTATTTATCGGCATAATCAATTATACACTAGATACTCACACATCCACCACTACTACACCTACCAGGACTCATTCACACCATACATAAACCGCACTTTCACATTACCTACACATACACAACATACCTACTACCACGACCAACTCACTCTAACTCAATCACTCACTCACAGTTTTATTATTAATTGTTTTTACTTTTATTTTTTCTATACACCTAAATAATAATTATATTGTTATGTCAACCATGTTACTGGTGAAACAGTTTTACAAAAACATTTTGATCATCTACCATTATGGAATCACTGGTCCCCAAGTCACAGGCTATAAACCTAGTTTGGGTGCCAGGAGATAATACTCAATGCACTTTATGTTGTTTACCATATTACTGTACTTGTAACCTTTGCAAAAATTTTACTGAAAATAAACATTATTATTATTATTATTACTGATACAAAATTATTCCACAGAATATTTTTAAGCCGTACCAAAGATTAGTACAGATGGGACATTCCGCAAAATCATTTAAATAAAAAGATTGGCGCGATGCGACACCATTCATAAATTGTTCTAAAGTGAAGTTTTCTTAGAAATTGTACTGTTAGAGTCGCGTCGCGCCAGTCTGCACGAGGCTTTAAGTGCAATTCATGTCGTACAGCGCTAATTACTTACAGTTATAGTTGCCTCTCTTTCTATCGCGTAACTCTTATATCTTCTATGTTACGCCCACTGAATTCGACAAGTCGAGCCTGCCGCGTACCTACTTGTAGCTTCATACTTAAAATGCGGAGTGACCCATCCGTATTCATCTGTGGCTGCATCTACAGATTTTGAACTTTGGTTTTCACTTCCGTGGTAGCGAAATCGGTATCGTACTGTATGTGTATACGGAGTTAGAATGCGAAACCCACATGAAATAATGTGTATGAAATATTATGTGATTCTTTTGAAGTGAAAACTTCTTTAGGCGCGTTGGGCATTTTTGAGATGGGACTAAAACATTGATTTCGCGACTCTGTGACGACACCAGGTTTTGACCATTAAAAAGACATCAACGCGTTGATCACCACGGTGCGTGGAGTAAAAGACATCAACGTATTGATTACCGCGGTGCCGATTATTTTTCAAGTTTTCACTTCTGTTGGCACTCCCGGAGTGCCACCGTTTTTTTGTTAAATATCGTCTTTATGTTAATACGTTTCCCTACCCTACCTACTTACCTAATTATTTATTTTTGTTTAAATTGTTTTAATTATTTATTTTTGTTTAAATTTGTAAAAAAATATTTTGTGTTTTTTTATTAGTTCGTCTGGCTGCAAAAAGCTTTACTCTGTAAAATGGTCACAATGGTTAATTTAAAGTTAAAGCGTCAGGGTGGCCCGCGAAATTCAATTTTTTTTTAAATGTTTTTTTTTTGCAATTTGCAGGGACACTTATCTACAAATTACAAAAAACGTAAGAAAATTTGAATTTTGTGAATAAACCGAAAGTACCCTGTGGTAGCTTGCTACAGTAGACTTTGAACTAAATTACGCTGATACTGAAACAAAACCACAACTTTCCTTCCACAGCAAAACAAACAAACATTTCAAACAGAAAACGCATGAACGATTTCAGCAGCTGCTAAACGGTACAAGTATCAAAAATGTTTGGACAATTTGCTTGTGTTGCGCGTCTGCAGTGAAATCAAAGTGTGGCCGCGGGCGCGGGTTAGGTAGGTACCTACACTACCTACCACTCGTTGGAAGTCCGCTCACGCGCGGGACTCTAACCTAATTACTGCTGCTCGTAGACTGCAGTTCGAATAGACATGGGAGTTTTAAATGAGGTATGGTGGTAGAATCCTGGACCGGGAATACTTTAGTGACTGGTGCATCTCATGCTCTCATTTTTATTCTGCAAGCTTTTGTCAACTTGCTGAGAGCAAAGTGTAGTGCAGTTGAAAAAATAATTTAATTACTTATCGATGTTATGATGGGGTAGGTATGGATGATGTCACCCAATAACTGAGCTGTGGCGGTCAGGTAAGCAGTAGCTTCTTACAAAATACTGGTACAAATTCAGCTGCATCCGGTTAGACTGAAAGCCGAACCCAAAATCGTTGGGAAAAGGATAGGCGACGATGTTGGTATGAAGTGGTATGCATACTAATAAACTAATCAGAATTCTACTTAATAAAGTGTTAACAGCAATAAAATATTTTAAGTTCTGTATCTGTATATGTGTCAATACTACAGATTCATTCATCTGTGGCATTGTCAAAGCTCCATCCGGACAAATCTTGGCCCCCAAAGAGGCTATTTCTCGATTGAGTGAGGGCGGTACAATGTAGTTACCAATGTAGACCCGTATTATTTAGAGTTGCCAACAAAATGATGTATTTTACTCTTTGAAAGATATTTGGGGAATATAATAAACCCATAGAAGAAGAGAGAGTGCCATGTTAGGGATATTCCATCACAAACAAACGAGTCGGAAATTAGTTCAGATATTGTGATAATAAGTTTAGTATTTTCACGTGAAAAATAGCCTTAATTTCGGAAGTCGGTTTCTTTGGATCAGTATTTAAGGTTTTTGCCACCGAGTTCTGAAATTAAAGTTATTTTTCACTTTGTAGTTTGGAACTCGGTAATAATTTTGTGGTGAAAAATTTTTTTTTTCACTTTTTAGAGAGTTGCTTTGTAATTTATCAGTTCCACTTTACCAAATGGTGCTTTTCGAGAGCAAATGCACGAGTTACTATAAAAAATATCCAAATCGCTATAGGTGTGCCTATAATGTTTGAAGAGTTCCCTCGATTTCTCCAAGATCCCATCATCAGATCGTGACCAAATGACAATGGGACCAACTTGGAAGTATACTCTTTCAAACAAAAAAAATAATTTTTCAAATCAATTCAATTTCAATTTTTGAAGTCGGTTAAAAATAGGCTGTTCCGATTACAAAAGCTCTATCAATATAATAATGGAAATTCAAATACCTATGTATTACTATTGAAACATTTTCTGATTGAATATCACCTATAACATAAAAGCTATTAGAAACGTAGCAATATTCCCGCTAAAGATATCATAGTAGAGCATGAAAATGTAAAAAAAAGTTTTGTAGATGTTCAAATTATTTGTTTATCTATCCCACGAATCATAGTAATTAAATTCATGGCTTCTATACGTATTTCCGTGTAGAATACAAATGAATTGCTCGGTGTTGTATTGCTCAGTATCCGGGAACCTCCCCGGATACCGTGGAACATGCCCTGCGGCACTAGACTTGGGCTGGTCCAACGGGGGTTACACCGAAATTGCAATCAACATTAATATTCCCTTTGGTAGAACATTCGTAACATTAAATTTATTAGTATTCTTAGCATTAAATTAAAATAACAGGCAACTATTGTTGCTAGTCATGCTGGTTTTTTTTTACACTTTTAGTTTCACTTACTGCATAATGACCATAACTTTCATAGTTAATTGATTCAGGCGTGACCTTGCGGAAATCCATTATAAAATGCAATTGAAGTGGATAAATTTAGTAACATATTCCGCTTAGCTATTTCTAAAGAGTCTTAAAAAGACCCTGAAAGAAATCGACACGTATTTCACCTCTCAACGAGGCATCCTCAGGATGACGATTGACTTGTCGCGAACTCGAACACGGTGTGTTGCCACACCAAGCACCGAGCGCAGTCGGCGTCGTTTAGAGGTGAAATACGTGTCGATTTCTTTCAAGGTCTTTTTAAGACTCTTTAGAAATAGCTAAGCGGAACAGGTTACTAAATATATCCATCCACTTCAATTGCATTTCATAACTTTCATATTTAATTTTAGAGTCTTTGTTGAGTTTTAAACTTAGTGTATTTGCTTTATGTAGTCTACAGCTCTTACGAGTTTCTAACGAACACACAGTCTAAAGTACCTTCCTAGTAAGATTGCTTTTTAGAGTTCCGTACCCGAAAGGTGCCAAACGGAACCCTATTACTAAGCCTCTGCTGTCCGTACGTCCGTCAGTTTGTCAGCGGGCTGTATCTCATGAACCTTAATAGGTAGACAGTTCACAGATTGTGTGTTTCTATTGCCACTATAACAACAAATAATATTTTTTCATAAAGTTAATAATTAAAGGAGATATACAAGAAACGTGTATATTTTCGGCGTTTTTTGCTCGATCTTAATATGGTACGCAACCCTTCGCACTTGTTCGCCGGTTTTTTCTCAATCACCGTTTAATTCGTTCACCTATTTCTTAAAAATCAATTGTGGTTTTCTTTAGTACTCATATTTCAATGAAAAAATAGACAAAGTCGGGATCATTTCAGGGACATTTCGCCAACTCTGTATTCCTTTCACTCCCACATTATCATGAAAGTGCTCTATCCCGGTAAGGCAGTGTCGTACATAATTCTTACTTTACAAAACCATGGGCGTACTTTCCACAAAAAAATATCCTCGCCATCTATTTATCCATAAGAAAGATTCAGCGGAAGTGTGGGTTCATATATCAGTCGGGGCGATCGTAAATATTCTAAACGCCGGTACGGATCACGCATTCACTCATATGTCGCTGTCATTGTGGAGAGACTGAGTTGTTTATAAGTGACTAGAGAATTGATTTATCGGGTAATAACATTTTAATTCAGTGTGTCACCTGTATATACAGTGTGTAAATTATTTATTTAGCTGCTTTTACTTTCATGTAATGCATGCTCTTGTAAATAACAAAATAAAATTGTGCTGATAATATTCTGACAAATTTTTAATGTAACCCTTTAGGCATTCATTTATCGCATAATTTATGGTTAACACATTATAATATGCTAAACTCGTAAATTGAACACGGGAACTTAACAAAGTTGTTTGCCGGCGCAATAAATTATCTTTACCTCCAACTTTCTCGCTGTTAATAAGATCTTTCTAAATTAGGAGGTGAGAATTTCTACACGCCGCATGACTGGGCGTAAAGCACTCCATATACTGTTGAATTAGCATTTTACTTATTTCATACCCTACCCATAGCCCAATTCGATGCACTTAATTTCAAAATATCACTTCACAACGCTGATAGCTAGCATTTATGTTTGATACTAGATTATATTAACCGCTCAATATTTGCACATCTAATTTTTCCAGAGATTTTCCAACTTGCAATAGATAGGAATGTTCGTACAAAGTCAACGAAAGCTCTGTTTGCGCACATGTCTGGCTCCCTAAGAAATACTAGCCAAGCATAAGATATACTGTCTCGTTTTAAACATACAGCCCAGACATTAATCTTAAGGGCACAATTACATAAATGTCTGCAACACACTACATCTTGTGTGCGTTAATAAAGTATGAGTTTGTGCAGTACCGCACCCCCGTAAATATGTAAAGCTGGATGCATTATTAAACATTACCCCTGGAGCGTCATTTGTGGTACTTTGCGCTTGGTCCTTATGTCTTCAGAAAGGACCGGCCTTATACTTTTTACTTAGTCCTTACATCTTTAGTCTACTTTCGTCGGAAGAAAATATCGCTAGTGCTAGATAGCAAAAGGGGACGTCAACAAAACTTTTGTTAAGTTTTTAACTGGAATACCCGCGAAATTTTGCGTTGTTGCATCCCTTTTTAATTAGCCGAGATTTTTATTCATATTCTTTATGGCATTTTTTAAATCATGAGCTATACGAATATAAAAAAAAAAATGTTGGCCTAACCCTTAAGAGGGAAATGGATGGCCGTAAGAATGCGTCCTGAGTGAAGCCTCGTGCAGACAGGCGCGACTCCAACAAAACAATTTCTAAGAAAACTTCACGGTAGAACAATTACTGTAACGCGCCGCACCAGTCTGCAGGAGGCTTGACGCGGCGCACCGCGCAGGCGGAATGATACAAGTATCAATAATCCGCTCCACAATCCGCTATATGCGGGTGCGCCGTCTCTCAGGACTCAGGGACGCCCATTTACAATGTATAGTAGGTAGCAGTCTGTTGAAGAAAATGAATGAGGTTTTATGTTGTTGAATTATAACTTAATGACAGTAAAAATGAGATCATTCAAAATTGCCGTAATATGTCGGATAGTTGCCAAAATGTCAAATTGCTTCCGGAATTTATTGCATCCGGTATGATTCTGATCTTCAATACCTAGTTCATTTATATTGCAGAGTTTGAATTTTTGCAACGTTCGGTATTAGCTACAAGCTAGGGAGTTGCTAGAGAATCCTTTATTTTTTATTTCTATATTTGAGCATCTGAATCATCTTAGAAACGAAATGTCGACTCCAACTTTTTTTTTTTAATATGACGTGTAAAAGTGATTGCGATATCCTATTTAAAGATTGAGTAAAGAATTTCATTTCATTTCATTTGACTAGCTTCAACGTTGTTTTTAAACGACACATTCTACATTCCTCTTGATCTTATCATAAGTTATTTCCATTATTTTTGTCCTAGACAGGTGTCAGCCGAAATAGGTACATCTCAATTGTTTCAGTTTATTTAAAAAAACTTAACGGCTTATATAAACGGCTGTAATGTCCGTATCCTGTCTGGAATTTATTCTTGTTGTTAGGGATTAGGAGTCGTAAATTATTTTCCTTCAGCTTGAATTATGGCCGGTTTGGGCGACAGACCGTTGTCTCACGTCTTTAATGGGGTGACATATAATTTTAACTCGTCTTTTTTATAAATATAAGTCTATTTAAGGTGATATAAACACGTTTAATTAGTTTAATGACCGAATGGAATGAAATGAGATACTTGCTCATTCTCGTTCAGGTGGTTCGGAGTTAACACTAAGATTCAAAGTCTTTGAATTTCGTGATGAAATTGAAAGGGATTGGTTGAAGCCGTCGCTCCGTGTTGTCGGCTAAAGCTCGTCTCTCTCACTAATTAAGCAGAACAAATAAGCTACTGATGGAGTAAGACCGACTTAATTATTTTCACTTCACTCGAAGGGGTTTACAGAATTTTGAAATAGAATCCCAGGTTTCCGTTTAATGGGGATAAAAGAGAATTAATTCGTGTTTTTATTTAGACGGATGAGGATTTTGATTTTTTGCCCATAAATATCTGACAAGTTAACATTTTAATTTATGAAAACCTATGAATAAAATAACTTTTTACCATAAGTACCACAGAGTAATAGGTTACCCTAAAATGTTAAAACTTTCAGTCGCCAGTATCCACAAACTATTTCTTTTTTCAACTGGCAGCTGTTGGTAGAGCTATGCTCACAACTTGCCGCGATATTTTCGCAGTTCAAAATACCTTGAATGAATATGAGAACAACAAGAATCAGTCTGCGATCCGCGATGTGCCGCGTCGAATCACAGCTCCAATATTTCATCGTACATCTGAATTTAATGAGCTGCATTTTTTTCAACGCGGATTAAAACGCTTGTTTAGATGTTCGGCCAAGATTTTATGATCAAACAACACATGTTAATCATTTGTTTATTTTTAATAAGTATTTCAAATCAGTGCTGCGACCGCTGCTTCGTCCGCGTGCATTTCGTATTTTTCCATACAAACTTTTTAATTTTCAACACCAGATTTTCCGAAAGGGTTACTGTGGCCCCTGGCAATATAGGCAACTGAAGGAACACGGGTGGGTTTTAGTAAGAGTCTGACACACCCTCCCGCTCCACCCAGAGCGGGAGACTTTATTTGATAATTTCCCACCCAAAAAAATAAATAAAAAGATTTTAACCTTTCAGGCGTTGATATACCTATATTATTCCACAGAGTTCAAGCTATCTCTACCCTAGATGGCATAAAAATCGGTTCAGTGTTTTAACAGTCAAAACCTAAAAGACAGACAGACGAGATTATACTTTCGAATTTATAATATTGGTATGGAAGCACTCGGTATAGAATTTCATATAAATTGCCACCGAATTTATCTAGATCCCCCGTCCTAGTGACAGATGACAGGGGTGATAATTAGTATGATCGTGCTATTCCGGGACAGGCGGCTGCCCTTCCTCGGCGTCGGCTAAAAATGGCTCAATCAGTCAAACTGCGCGTCTATAGCACCGAATCACACACGTTTGCTGTAGTAATGAACTTTAGAGTAGTTCCGATGGCTTCAAAGTTTGTACTAGGAATGAATTGGATGAAAAATGATCAATATATTTTTTTCTTTTATTTCTGGGAGGGATAACAAAGAATAGAGTAGGTAGGTTCTGTTGATCTTAAACTTAGGCAGTTAACTTCTCAATTACATTTTACAAGGATTAGTGCTGACTTTACCAGTCTTTTATCACAGTGTTTGTAAGGAAAAGCTGTCAAAAATTCAACATTTATTCGCAGGTTTAAAAAAAAAATGTTTGAATTCGACGTAAGTCGTTTGCTGCTAACAAAAAAACTGAAATGAGAATCCAAGCTTCTTACATCCAGCAGTGATTGTCACTATACTGTACACAAAGTATTATTTTTCTTTTTATCCAGACAAATGACGTTTCAAATTAAACGTAGAGGAAAGTAACGTATCGTAAAATAAAATGGAAACGTTTTGCTGAAAGCCTGAAAACAATCCTTTGAGGTATCGACTTAAAGTTCGCGAGGGGACTTTGTCAAATGAATTTCCATAAATACGGGTTGTATGTGTATGTGATAAAGGTGCATGCAGACGTCTGTAGTATTTTATATTCAAGAAGGTAAATAAAATACAAAGTATTAGATTTATTTTTTTGTTTAGAATTATTTTTACATTTATATAAGTAATTTAATTTTGTCTGTACCTTCTTCACATGCAGAAAATATTAGCTTTAAATATATCGTTTTCTGAGAAACAAGAGCATAATTTCTCAGAGAATAGAGGAAATTAAGAACGCTTATCTAAAAATAAAGTAATTGAGTAAAATGTTATACTAGTTGAACTTTAGATTCGAGCACACTCATTTATTCCTAGTCGACACAACACATTTACCTAGTTGAATGAGTTAACAACTGTGTGGATTGCGTCACCTACACAAGAAATATGAGAGATAAAGTTTTAAATTTCAAGATTATTGAGTAGTAGGTAAGAAATAATCTAAAATAAAGCCCTAATACCTATATCAGGCTCTTATTACAAAAAAAAGCCTACTCCTCATAAAGGTGCAACTTGAATGCGTTTGCAAATAAAAATCTCTTTACCAAATGCAAACGATGTTATACATACACCTAAAAGCTACAGTTTCAAGTTAGAATTTAAAACCAATTCAAAGCAGCAAAGTAGGTACTTATTTAAAAAAAAGTCCAGAGGGGTCCTATCAAGAAAAATCAAAGGGATTACAAGACATGCAAAAAGTCGCTGTCATGTCGCAGCGATCGAGTGAGTTCGGTCGCACTTTGAGTAACTCAATCCAGCGCTCAAAGGGACAGCCACCTCAAATAGATGGCCCGTCGCACTTTAGATCCGAATACGTGGATCTTCTGTGAGTTATTCAATTTGTATTTGTGTTGATGTATGGTGCCTGGATGTGGCAAATTTGGTGATGGGAAGTTTGGGCGTTTGTGTCGGAATTTTAGTGTAAAATTGACAACTGCTAGAATTAGGCACAATTACGTAGTCTATATGCATATTGGTATGATAAAAGAACTTCGTACATCCTATCACATTCGTCTTTAACTTATAAACCATAATAATAACAAGCAACAATAATGAGATTCCTACCTTCATCTAAATTCTTGGAACTTCTCTACTCACATTCACACTATGCATATCATACTCCATAGAGTAAGCATAAGCAATTGAGCATACTCAATTGCTTATGCGCACACAGAATTTTAATCAGCCGGAATACCGGACACCTAAGCGCTGTCCCATCTAGCAGCCCTATGGTCCCGCTTGCATCTGCATCCCCGCGGGACGTGGCTGGCTGTGCCGGCTAGCAGGGCGGGATCGATCCGCCCCAGTCGCGTGCCGAGCGCCCTGCGAGCAGGACGACCGCCCGCCCGAATCAAAAGCCTTCGCGTTTAGGCGGGAACGCGTACCAACCGCGAATTTGATAATAAATAAATTTTCTTAGATAATTAGTTCTGTATTAGAATTAAGGACAGTAGTTTGTGATAGTATAGATTTCGAGTGAATTTTTCGTAGTTTTGTGTGCAGTGATTAGGGTAGTTTGTGTACCGGATTTAGAATAGATAACGAACTGAGTTATTTTTAGGTGTAATCTTTGTAGTCAATTTACAGTAGTAGAATTTTTAGCAAGGTATGAAAATGAGCCTGAATTTTTTACTTTTCAATAGCGATTTCTCGATACATTATCTATAATAAATACTTGAGAGAAGTAAACAATAAATTACCTTTTCTTACCTTCGCTTAGTCCCCCAATAGGTACAAGTTTACAACTCTCATTTATCACAGAATTGGGCAACTTTGCCAGTACTTTGGTATCTCTCGTTTAATTCGGAAATATTCGTTGCAAATTACGATGGAGGATTGTGGAGATAATTTATATCGAACTTAATATCAGTGTAATCTTTCAATGTTCATTAGGCTTAAGTTCAAAATTAACGACATACTGAACTTATAATTGAACATTGCCCTGTCCTTTTCCCCTTTCAAATGAATGTTGATAATACACAAACAAATGACAATTGAAGAAATAATTGACAATCGCCTGAAATTACTCGTCATTTTTATTTATAGCTGTTTCAGCCATAACGAAAAATTGGACGAGATACTCGACGATATAAATTGGCGGGAATGACTATAGTGCAGCTTTTAATTAAGCTGCATTGTCAACATCGAATGTTTTTGTTCATGTGAATTTAAAATATTTCGTTTCATAATAAATTGGGGTGCTTGAAAATGCGGCAGGATTGAGTAGAGATGTATGTACTGATAAAATACTTAGTATTTTTCAGTGTACCTATCTACTAGTATTGGGCTTGTTGGGTGACCAAATATCGACCTACTGATTCAATTATACCACGCAATTGCATTACGTTGACAACCTTTACTATGTGTTACAAATTACAATGGGGGCCTAGAGTTCTAAAATACAGGTCTAGGCTTAGTTTAGATTACAAAATTTTATCAAAATATCTGTCAACTTAAATATGTATTACTAGTTCATGAATGTAATTTGTGGAGATAAATAAACATTATTTTATTTTATTTATTTTCCATTTTCATTTACGTGTCCCTAAATGAAAATGAATTATTATTGAATCAGTTTCGTCATTCTCACATTTGATCGGGCACAGTATAAATGATATTAAAATTGCCATCATATTTTAACGGTACTTAAAGCTCTCATTTAATTTATGAATTTATTGTCTCCAAACCTTAAGCTGAATCATTTATTAATATAAGCCACTTATTTGACTTAGAGTTTACCGTTGAAATATAAGTCAAACGCGGGGTCTATGAACTATGAGTAATATTCGAGTAAGGTCATAGTTACGTTACGGTGACAAAGCGTGGGTGTTACTACATTTTTATTTACGGACATTAATTTTATTCAGAGAACAATTTAACTCGCTGTGTTCAATTCAAATGTTATTATTTTTATGAATATATTACATGAGTGAAATTTTTTATGGATTCCAAAACTTTCTTTTTTATATCGTTGTCTGCCTAGCCTTTTCCCAACTATGTTGGGGTCGGCTTCCAGTCTAACCAGATGCAGCTGAATACCAGCTGAATATTTTATATGGAGCGACTGACTAACTAATTAACTTTATATATCAAGCATAAAAATGTAATTACGTTCTTGTGTATGAATGTGAGCATAGGTAGAGATGAGAATTGTCATATTGATACCAAAGAGCGTGTTATATCTTCCATACAAAATAATGATAAATGATAAATGATTTTATTTCTGTAAATAGGTTTGTACAAACACTTTTACAAGTCAATCATATTTTAAAAACTAGATGAGGTCGGCGTTTCCTATCTGACTACTCTGAGAAGAAAGGCCGAAACAAACTCAGAGGTCACAGTCTCTTTTAAAGTCCAGACATAATCTTGGTCAGATCATGTGAAGACTATGTAGATTGGTGTCTGAAGTGGTCTTTTGAAGAAAGCATCACACAGATTGAGAGTACCATTTATGGCATTTGGTTAGTATTGTATGCATTTGTATGGCATTGTATTTGATTACCATTCATGAAGTCCTTAGATACAACTTTCGCAAGGTTCTTTACAAACAAATCGATGGATATAAAAATAAGACCAATTTTGGTCATAATCTATTGGGGCCATTCAAATATTGAGTGAGTAGATAGCGATAATTAATGAGTAGGGATGGATTGTAAGCTCATCGCTTATGACCCATTTTACTTTGAACTGTTTACGTGGGAAGAAGACCAGCTGATGCATTTTATGTTTTTTGCTGTAGTAATGGGGCTGGGAACATAGGATTGATGTTAGGATTAATTTTTTATACTTCTACTTTGGGTTTGCATTTCAAGGTATGACTGGCGTAAAACCTTTTCATACTAAAATAAATTCATTGAGAATAAAAAGCATATTCAACAAAATCCCTTAATTGTTATTTAAGGTACTATGCAAACAATTTCAAAAATAATAAACCTCTAATTTTGGGTGTAGTTTTAATACGTAATGACATATTGTTTTCATATCGATTCCACATTTATGAAACAACCTAATCCTTTCAAATTTGCAAAACACTTTTTAATTGTACTGCAAATTATTTAATCTCAAAATTTAGATAGGCAGTAATATCCCAATGGGCCCATTTCCCAAAATTAATGTAAATCCTAACCGATATACGTATGTCGTGTAAGGTTCCATCAGGAACTTGTCACAGGGGATTAGCGCCCGCACAAGCAATGTCTCGTCTGCAACCGGCCTAATCCGCACGCACGCAACCCGCACCGAATTACATTGTTCCGATTATTATTTATTTCTTTCTTTAATTAATTTACTGTTGCCGTGACCGGTACTATTGTTGTGTTATCGTAATATGGTTGAAATAATTAAGATTAAATGATTTATTGTTTTTAAGGTTTCGTATCTAAAAAAAAAAAAACGGAACCCTTATAGGATCACTCGTGTGTCTGTCTGTCTATCCGTCTGTCACAGCCAATTTCCTCCGAATCTAATGGACCGATTAAGTTGATATTTGGTACACATATTTATTTCTGTGAGCCAAACATGAATGTGTAACGTAATATAAATGAATTTTGAATATAGGGGTCTCTTTTAGGGGGCAAAAAAGAAAATTAAAAAAAAAAAGTTTTGCTAACAGTACCGTGTATCAAATGAAAGGGTTTGTTGCGAGAATCTTAAAAATATTTTTTTATATAATTTTAAAATGAATAAAGCCCCGCCAGCCTCGACACTTTAACTTTTATAAAGTGACAACTGTCAAGCCCAACGGTTTGACATTGACGTCACTTAATGACACCGATTCGGTGACATCGGGGCTTGACGGTATTTGCAAGCGGTGTCAAGCTGGGCGTGAACGGTTAAAGATATTTAAGAAATTCGATGAAAATTGATCCCTATCTCCGAACGAAACTGCTGGACCACAAATATTGAAAAAAAAAAAAAACATAAAATGGTCCATGGTGGTAAATGGTAAGACTTCTTATAGGTAGAAGAACCTATAAGAAGTCTATGGTCTTAAAATAACATAGTAAATTTTTCAATATCGTACGTACAAACTTACATTTGCCGTTGGAATTTATGGGAGAACATGTATTTCAACTACAATGTTAGGTTGTGTTTGGGATAAATTCATCCCAACTACGGAACCCTTCATTGTGAGTGATTCGACACCCACTTGGCCAGTTTTTTATGTTACGATTGGTCGATGTGTTTCAATACCGTAGTAAAATGTTATTTTAGCGTATGGTAACGTAGAACCGGGCAGTAAAGGAATATTATAAGTAGGTACTTTTAAACTTAATTAACCAAAAATCAACAAAAGAGATAAACCGCTAAAATAGCTTCAAATTAGAAAATCAATCCCAGAAACAGGTAAACACAAATGCCTTTCTAAAAATCACCTTTGATGTCCTTTCAAAAAATCTCAATTAAAAATACTCGTAGAGCGTGTTCTAGGAAAAACGTTTATATAAACAAGAAGCGGATGCGAGACGCCAAACAGTTCCGGACAGTGAAAGGGACGACTCATTAGTCCCACGGATATTTAGGATAGACTGATACCGGTCCAATGACCTTTTGTACACCATTGTACTGTGTGTGGTATGCATGTGCGGGGATTAAGTAGGTACTCATACAGGCAGTAGGTAGATACAGGGATTGTATGATGGAAGGCAAAAGTGCTTTAGTGCGTGCCTGTTTTATACAGCGTGTATCAGAAATGGGTGGTCATTTTTTGCGATTATGATTTTGGTCCCATGGAGAAAGTTGTTCAGATTGAGGTTGCCTCTCCACTGGAGCAGAGAAATGTGCTAATATTAACCAATTGGAGCGGAGCTCTGAAGCGGAGTTTATATTCTATTGGTTAATATTGGCATATTTCTCCACACCACTGCCTCGCTCCACTCCAGTGGACAGGCAGCCTTTTTATGTACCACCCCCATAAATATGACCACACGATACTCAAACACGCTGTCTAGTATTATATTATCTGTGACGCTGTGCAACGTTGATGCGAAGTTATACGATTTAGTTATAAAAACCGGTGGCACATCCTTACGACCCATTGCTTCGTCTACCATCTTCCTGATCATATGCCAGGTTTTCCCAAGTATGTTGCTTCGTCTACCGTAGTTGAATATGTTATTGTATCGACAGTTTTTGGTCAACCCTTCCTGCAGTTGATGAATCCGATAAAACCCTTTGTGAGGTGCCAAAATCTCGTCTAAAATCTGATATATCGTATACATATTATTTTTGCTAACAAACATTTGCTAAATTATCCCCTTGTTCGTACTAAATAATCATATAATTGGCCAACGGCCACCGCGTCCGGCGAAGGGCGGCCATTTGCATTTTAATCACGTGTTGATTTGAAGTAATGTCTCTATGTGCGCGTATAAATTACACGCTTACATGTGTGAACGGATTGCTTTGGACCTGCGGCCTGTGCCTGTGATGATTGCATGGATTACTGATGAGCTTAACGTGTCTGCACGTGAATTTTATGTGGTATTGTGTTCTTCTAGTTATTCAGCGTTTAATTATTAAAGCTTCATATAACAATTAGTCGGAACCAACGAACACGTATGAGCTTTTCTGACAGTCAAATCTGATTTGATTTTTTCAAGATTCTCAAAAAACATTGACGCATACACCTCATGAAAATCTAAATACCTATACTACCTACCTACTACTTATATGCTTTTCAAAAGAAAAACTCGTTAGTGCTCATCTGTAAAAATGAGATTTTGAACAAATAGGAAGGAATACCCGTAGGGATTGCCGATATAAAGGTACATTTTCAAGTTATGAATCCATTTTAAGACACTCAATTACCTATTTCTACATTTATTTGCGTCCTTGTAAAGTATATTCGTATCTTTAAAATAGTTCCCAGATAATCATTAATAAATCACGCTCATCCTACTTACCTAGTGCCAGAACAATAACTCATGCGCCGAGTCAAGCCGGTACTAAGGACTGGGACACACTAGCTCCTAGCTTCGTCCATTTTCAACAACATAAACTTCCTACGGACGAGTTTCAGACAGCGAAGGCTTTTCGGGGTACTAAATTGGCTTGTAGCAAACTTGCAGTTGAGTATTTGAGATTAGTTTGAAACTGCAGGTGAAATGGCATTGTCATTTTGAACAGTCGTACGAGCAATTAGGTTTAGGGATTCCGTTGGTACTCTGTGGCGTGTCATTGAATGCTTGGAAATTCAGTAGCTTTGGGTTGGACCAAAGCTAATAGAAATGGTGTTCAAAAAGGGCAAATCTTCCTATTAAAGAATGCGACACTTGCAAAAATAGCAAAATCTTGCTAGGTACTGAGATAGAAATACACTCTTGCTGAAACGAGTTCAAATTGACCTACCTATTTTATTCACCAAAAACAATCCAATAAGGATTGAGTTTATGAGACTTGCACTTCATCTATTTCTCATCTATCATCCCACTCAATCTATTTGGCATTGTCATTGCGTCTACCATATACATATCTGATCAATGCATCCATAGGCATTGTATTCCTAACTTTAGTCGAGCGAAAAGCGCCTCGTGTGTTCCGGGGTTACCTTACCGACTCACCGCGGAGTTCTGGCCGCGACACGTCCCCGGGGTTCCGTGAAACTTAATTCGGTTTTACTTGAGGCGACGACTTAATTAAGTCGGCTGACGCGTGCCTCATTCATGTGGTTATAAGTTTTACTTACTATGCACATTTTGTGGAAAGCACTTGGCTTGTGGCATGCAAGTTTTTGGATTTCATTTTGATTGAGGCAACACTATTTCACTGATAGGGGTGACTCTATCGTAGTATATGTTTGTTTTTTCCATAAAATATGGAAGAGAGAAATATTTTATATGCGAACATTAAGTGTTTATTTATCAAATTGGTAGTAAAAAAATATTTGCTCAATCATTCAAATGCAGCTTGTTGCATTCGGTTCGGAATTTCAGCAAATTACGTCCGCAACGTAAATTCTGATGCAGATCGTTCACCGTTGATGTTAACACATGATTGGAGCAAAGTAATTGGTTTACACGTTACACATAACACAGCGAAGCTCAGCCGCCCGTGAAATAGATCGTAACAAATCTTCAAAGACGTGCACCAATTTCCGAGCATTTCCGAGTATTTCCGAATACAATAAGATAGTGTTAAAAATAAACATGCGGGTAGATTGTCAAGTTCGCGCGAAGCACATGGGGAGCCGTCTATTTCTGAAGCCGTGTAGTTGTGGCCTGGCCATTATTTCTATTTATTTTGTTGACAACTACCGAACGTATGGTACATTACGAGGGTTATTGAACTGGCGGCTTAGACATCAGAAATACCTTTGTATCTTAATGATTTTAAAGTGTGAGCTTAGTTTAGAGTTTGAAGGTATTTTTTTATGACTATATTTATTCCTATCTTATCTTGATGCTCGTTTACCGTTACGATGTTAAACAGCACAGATTGTTTAATAATGACACCGTTCATAGCCACATGGAGACGGTGTCAAGTAGTTAGTGTAAGGTTTCGAGCTTAGGGAGTTGTAGTTACAAGTTATTAGCCTACAAGTTCCTCCCATGACTAGAATATATTCCTGTATTTGTAATATTACTCACACACGTTCGTTAATTTAGCTATTAGTATGGTAGATAGATAACCATCCAGCCAGGCAGAATTGGGCAGGTAATCCTACGCACTGTAGATTTGTAGACACCTTTGGGTGCCGAGGAATGCCTTAATTGTTAAGTATATCTCCATAGTTGCTTAATTACTTCATTAACGCAAAGTAAAAATCAAAGATTCTCAAAATATAAGTAGGCACTCAATAGAAAAAAAATATACTTGAAAATGTGAAACAATTCTTCAGTAAGCTTTACAATTTCACATATAAACGCAAGGGTTAATTTAACATCTTGAGTTTTCGAGTAAATATAACGTTTTTATGACTGGTGTAGCGGCAGGTCAAGTGCGACCCCTCGTGTGTCATCCCGAATTCGTCATGTCATCGAAATGTAATAACTCCCCCCGACTTCGGAGGTGGAATCGGAAAGCTATTTACAAAGAAACTGGGGACATTGGGGAAAGGGGCGCAATTTCTTGTGGAAACTAAGAAATCCGGGGGTAGGTATGTGTCCACTACTGATCGAATGTTGTCTCAGTGGAGATATTTTTGTGAGAGATAAACTTTTGGGTTTTTCTAATCTTGGATTGCTGAAACGAGTAATTTCGAATAAAATGAATCACAAATGTTTTAATAGCCTTTCTACGCGAAAGAGTGAAAGATTTACTCAAATAGAGTACCGTTTTTTAATCACAAATGTATAGGAATAAACTAATTGAGTACCTACATAATTGAGACTGAAGTATTCAATTATTCATATGTAGATGCCTATAGTAAATTCTTATTTAGAACCAATACTTGTATCCGTTCTCCTGAAATCTATTTTCCGAACACAAAATTGCTCCATCCTCACAAAATCTATATCCAAAAACGTTTAAGTTTACGGTAATCGTCGTACCTATACTAACATGTGGCGGTAAGTCTGTAAGGGCGACAATAACACGCCGGGGTCAGGCACTCGAGCGGCTTATAGGCGATTGACTGCCTGTCTCGATACAGATAATCGGAGTCACGACTGCCGGCCGAACGGTATCCGAGCGATATAGTCCGGCCTACTCCCGTGGACGGAGGACCCGTAAGCTGTAATGGACACACTAAACGTGTCTGATGTTCAGATTGTAACAATTTAAAAGATCACCCGTTGTATATAGGATGATGTTTAAGTTAAATACCTGCAGGTGTTCAAAATCGCGGCTGCTGATTGTAAGTAAGGTGCTAGTTTGATTGTCAAGTTGGGCACTAATCAAGGAAATCTCTTTGTTTAAATTAAGAAAATCTTAAGTGGTGTTTTTAATTATGCCCTATTAAAGGCAATAGGCTAAACAGAATATGTCTAATACTTTCATATAATTCGTGTTTTATCTAGTAAGTGATATCATGTAGTAAGCCACATTGATAAATGTGATTAAACGTTTTGTTTTGCATTAGGTATGTATAGTGATAGACATAGAGGTGCTATGCGATAGCAAATAAATCTTAAATTGAATGTTTTAATTATTTTTGCTAAAGTTTTCCATTTGTATTCAAGCATTAGTTGGTTGAAAGATACTGAACGAGACACAATAGAAGTTTTATTGATATTAAGTCTAGAACGTGATGGCTATAGCACAGTATAATAAAGTAACAGTATTATGTCTCGGCAGTGACCTTGAAATAATTACCTACGGCCGCTCGGTAGATAAATCCTCGTGCGAACAGGCGCGACGCGAATCTAACAAAACAATTTCTAAGAAAACTTCGAGGTAGAACAATTACCGGTGTCGCGTCGCGCGACAAGTCGTGCTAGTCTCCACGAGGCCTAAACCATCTGTGCGTATAAACTGTTGTAACTGCCGCGCATTCGAGACTGATTTTGAAGCGCGTCGTTTCGGCCGTTTTCTATGAAGACATAATACTGTTACTTATTTATACTGTGATTTTAGTTTCAATCAGTTTAGCACGGTTTTGTTTTGTTTAAGAGCAGCGTTATTTGATTATTCTTTTGTTAATACCTAATAATGACCAAGTTTTTTCTTCAGCACCATTTCCAGCCTAAGTTACAAACTCGTTAACATTCTTTCGTTATCAATTACGTACAAGACATTTTACGCGTTATTAGTTATAACACATAAAACCGTGTTTATAGCTCATAAACTGCCTATCTACTTTACATTTATGAATATTATGAATTAAATGTGAAAGGTTATGTCTTTCTGTTTTCATTGCGATCGACAAAAACTTTTATGTGCATTTGATGTTTTCACGTAGTTTTATGTGATTTGATGGCGGGTAATTTAATTTGACTGTCTATGATGATTCATTTTATCGAAGGTAACATAATAATAGAATGTATAGATGTGATTTTAATAAAGAGACAGACCATATACCAAATGAATTAAAACTTACACACTTAACACTTAGCAGTACAAGATAGTTAATTGATTCAGGCATGACCTTGCAGAAATCCATTATAAAATACAATAGAAGTGGATGTATTTAGTAACCTGTTCCGCTTAGCTATTTCTAAAAAGAGTCTTAAATAAAACCCTGAAAGAAATCGACACGAGTTTCACCTCTCAACGAAGCATCCTCAGGATGACGATTGACTTGTCGCGAACTCGAACACGGCTTGTAGCCACACCGAGCGCTGATCGCAGACTCGATCGATTTTTTTCAGGGAAAACCCTGAAATTTAAGACTCTTTAGAAATAGCTAAGCTGATCAGGTTACTACTTAGCAGTACCTAAGCTTTAGCCTTGCAGACGTTTAATTTAAAGCTTTAAATTTAGGTCATTTCTAAGATAACCCTAATGTCGGTACACACGGCTATATATCAAGCTATACATTTCCAGTATAAGCTGACCTCTCATTGTATAGAAATCCTATACAATACGAAATCAGCTTATACTGGAAATGTATAGCTTGATATGTAGTCGTGTGTATCATGTACGCTTTTGGGTAAAAATGTGACCTTTTTAGTGTTAGGACAGAATAGTAGGTATGAAGATTTTGGCCCTCAAAAGAAGTATACAAAAACGGTCTATAGAAACAAGCTTTCTGCTTTCCTAACATCAGAATTAGTGTGAAAACATATAAATTTACATTTGACTCAAAGCGTGTCAGTTTGATTGCCGTGAAGTGCGGTGCGTGCTGACTAAACAGAGAGGGTTACGTGTTTTACTTTCACTATTATCGTTGTTCCACGTTTCCTTTGTTTATTAAATTATACAGCCGTAAATAAAGCAAGGAAATTCAGGAAATTAATCAATCTTGCCACATTCAAGGCATAAAATTACCAGTTCCAATTCTTAAGGCTTGCCTTTCTCAATTAAACGAATTGTTCCTCATAATTTTTGTAAGAAAATCGCCGGAAAAATAAACAACCATTTTTTTTTACGAAACATTTTAAAGTCCCCGCTGAAGACTTTTGACATGTTTACTTAGATAACTGAATCAAGGTATTTTAAACTTTATTCTTAAAGTTTTAAGTCTCAAAGCAAGTGTAGAATGATTTGCAATAAGGCTTGGGCGGCTATGTTTACCCACGCACGCGATCGATAGGGCGTAGGAACCTCCGCGTGAAAATTGCAACCCGTCGCCGAACGACACCGCCGTCTAACAGAATTACTGGAAACGAGATGAAAGGGAATTAGTTATTTTTCTGTGGGATATTGAGTTCCGCTTTTTTTAGAGCAGCCACGTTGACTGTCATTTAATTTTTTAAAGTTAGATTTTTTACAAGTGTTAAATGTGCACTTTAATATGTAAAAAGGATATGAACATCGTTATAAAATTGCAAGTATTGATGTGGGCAATTATCATACGTAAATATATGCCCATGTAGATAATAGGTTTATTAACTTTTAGTACTTATTATGAACACTTACACTCACATGCAATGCACTTACCCGAGTCCACATAATCCCCCTTTCTCTCTATTGTTATCTACTTTTCGATCAGTATTTTTCCACAATCTAACCAATTTGTACGTATATGTTACGAATATATCATTTCCAGCTATCACAAAGTCTTATCCAGTAAGTGTTAGGGTTCTCTCCCGCCAGGTGGGGGATCCGTATAGTTTACGAATACCTCCCGCCTATCTTGCTAACTCGAGGGGACGCCATAGATTTATTCTGCTCCGTTTATTTTGCCTTGATGTTTACCTTTTTTTCGTGAGACGGATATGAATCAGGATACAGTAATGATAATCGAGAATTCTTCTTTTCGTGTGGATAGTGACTAGCTTGGTGTCAGAGTTTTAAAGTCGCCCATGGGTCTCTGACTTGAACGTTTCCTCACGAAAAATTGCTACTGACCGCGCTAATCGTCGGTATCGAGAAATCGCTATCGACGTAACAGGCTCCAATTAAAGTGTTAAATGTGATGGTTTTTATCTAAATATCAGTGATATAGGTAATTTGATGACTTTAGGCGTAGAAGAGTAATGAAAACAGAAGTGCATGGCATGATATGGCAAGAAAATACATGGAACGACGCTTCTCGAAGACTCATCGAACAACCATCCCGTCCAGCTTCAAAGTACCCGAACCTCATGAATTCTACAATAAAGCAACGCCATTTGTGCAAAGAACGTTATTGTTCGTCGCTGATGAGAGTTCGGGACCCAAGCCGAGTGGCAGCGGGAACACAATTGATTACGACATTCAAGATGCGTCTCCCGCGGAAACAGTCGCATCTACGTCTAAATCGGGCGACGAGAGAGAAAAATCGCCCAAGAAGAGCTCATTTTTCTTCTCCCCCTCGAAAAATTGCAAAACTCACGGACGCAGCTTTTTCCGGCTTCAGACGAGTCCCAAGAAGTCGAAAACGGAGACAAGCGAGGTAGTTACCGCTAGAGCGTCTCCGGTGCCACCGGGGGGTGTAGGGGCAGCGGGACTCATCAGCTATGCTCCCGGGTGGTCATTGAAGGGCGAACACCTCATGAAATGGCAGGAGTCTGGGAAAACCACAATAGAGGTAAATTTTCTTTTCAACTTTTCAAAATTAGCCGCATCTTTCCTCAAAACAATAAATAAACAAACGAAGCAGTAAATATTTCCTTTTTTAATGGAATTTTAATTATCAATAAATCTTAACTTTTCGTGTACTTTTAACGTCTTTAGAGAGGTAAGCTGTTGTAAAAAGTTAAAAAGTGGAAATTGTGCATGCAAATCTATTCGTCAGTGGTTAACAGGGTGGCAGGGTCGGTGAGGGGAGGTTGTTTTTAAGAAGAAAATGAAAATTTCAATCTAAACGCGCCCTCAGGTGATATCGAGGGAAGGCGAACGACGGAGGAAAACTTTTGGAATCGAATAAATTCGCAACAGAGTTCTTATTCAAATAAACTGAAATGTGTGAAAGAAAGTTGAGGAAAAGACACACCTACTTTTAAACAAAATACGATTTCATTATGTAGTTAGGTTAGTATATTTATATACACACATACATAATAAACTCATGACTTCTTCCCATGGATAGGTACGGGCGTTATTTCACGTCACTAGTTACAATAACTGGCTACGGGGCATGTAACCAAATAGCTAGTTTCGAGTCAAACTGTAAACACGTTATTTTGTAAGTAGTTACATTTTCGATGCAGTCAGTTCTAAGCTTGAATAAAGTGTGAAGGGAAGTTTATTTGTGTTAGTATTACGTTAATGATGTAACTGCATATGTAGCTACACAAACTTATTCGTTCCAAAAACTTAATGCTTGTGATATGTAACGTATTACGTAGGTAATCATTTAGGTTTTCGTTTCGGAAATAGCTGTAATACTTCGATAGAATCTCCGAATAGAATTTGAAAAAATAACTAGTTACTAAAATCACGTGTTTTCAAAACAGATAACTTCTTCAAAGTCTCTAGTTACGGTACGTTTTGCGAAAATCATGTAACGACCCACCCCTACTATGGGGGTAGGCAGAAACTCCAAAACCCTACGCTATGCTACGATCCTTACATATGATAGGTACCGGTATTTATTACGTAAAAACTTTAAAGGTTTTCTTTAAATCTTCACCATATTATTATTATTGCATTCACAAATCATAACAAAAGATTATCGATGGCAAATTTACCATGGCGACGAATATTGCCGGATTCGTTCCGTCGTTTTGGCCACAATAATAATATCAGGCGCATTAGCCGGTCCGCCACCCCCGTCTTCACTCATTGCTAACATTTTTCCTATTTTCTCTTGCCAGCCGGAAAAGTGGGGAGAGATGAATACGCCGATAGCCTTTTATATCAGTGTAATGCGAGTATAATATTCCGTTTTACTGGCAACATTAGGAAAATGTCACAGGTAGGTTACACGGGTGATATTGGATCGTTTGTCTTATTGGGTTGCTGCAGGAAAATAGGAGTGAATTTGTTGGTCACTAGTATGAAACAAATCCAAACATTTTTATTTCACTGAACATAGATTTCGATCTTCACACTGCTTAATTTATTCTTATTGAATCAATCGATTTTTTTGAAAACTGATTTATGGTTTTTATAAATGAAGTGGATTAACAAAATAAAACTTACACCTTAAAATATATCATAAAACACGGAACCACATACGTCAAATCACACGCAAAAAATTAACCTCACAACAGCACAGGTAAACAACCTCCGTCATCAACAAAAGCGTTCACGTACAAATCTAATTTGTTGACAACAAAAGGATTTCAACCTGCAACTGACAATAGATTCTACAGTCAGTCAGTACAAATAGACAGGGAAATACAGAAGGCCGACTCCATTCAACGAGCGGAAAAGGCACAGGAACACAGAATATAGACTCCTACGTGATGACGACTACACGCCGACCGCTTAACTGAGTCCATTCCTGAGGTAGCTGCGCGGTGCGGGAGGTGTGTGGTATCCTGATGCGAGAGCTCAGTGATTCGTCAACTGGAGATAACTGTCACGCACCGCGCACGGCCTCACTAAAACCGTCGACCTATAATAGAGAAGTATGGAAAAAAAATACATGTCGCGTCAACCCCAAATAAATTGGGATAAGGGCAGGAGAAAGATAATGATGACGTACTCTGATCTCAAACTATGTCAAACGAATGCCAGTCGCGTGTACGCTTACACGTAGGCGCGTGTCTGTTTTCGTGCGTTTTCACTCGTTGTAAGGAGTTGACCTTCTGAACCTATCTGTTTTGTGCAGTCAGGTTCATTAGAAGCACGCGAGGGGGGACCCCTGAATATGTATGAGGAATCGAACCCGCTGTCACGAGCCACGAGCCGCGAACCAACGACATTATGATAGGTCTCATATCAAGCTCGATGGTAATTATACGCACTTATTAAATGTAGAAGGGTGAGATAATGAAAATCTCTAGCGAATATTGATTGAGGTTTGATTATGAGATCTCTGAGAAATCCAAAGTTTAGGGTGTTGATGTGGCCTGTCAATCAGATATGGATGCTGATTGTGTCGAAAAGCTTTATTTTAATCCTGATAACGTTTTGTAAAGCTCCAATCAAAGGTTAATGGTCTTCTTAACTTTATCTATCGGCAATTTTGGAATTATTATCTTATGCCTAGCTTTTTCCCAACTATGTTGAAGTCGGCTTCCAGTCTAACCGGATGCAGCTGAATACCAGTATTTTACATGGCACGACTGCCTATCTGACCTCCACAACCCAGTAACTGGGTAATACGTACATACTTTCTCATTTCTATTAATCCCCTATTAAAGATAAATAAAATAACCCAAATTATTATGTCTCCATTCCCCCATTCCTAATAATATTTCTCTATCAGTTTCGTTCATTAGTGCAGTTAATCGAGGAATTCGGAAACAATAACATTGATATAGAGTGATCAGTACCCCCATTGGTTTTGTTTACCTTCGCAAGGAGTGCATCAGTAATGCACCCTTCTGAAATACACCTATTTGTTTTCGAAAGTGCTACGAATGAAGTATGTGTAATAAAGGAAATTGTATGTGAATTTAGATTTATTGCCCACGATTATTTATGCTGCAAAGAAGATATATGGCTGAGTTTAGTTTACTTGTTTATCCGTTATAGGGAATAAGATGGTATGTATTATATTTTAATCGGAAATCATAATATTGGTCTTTCTAGGTAAAAAATATGGAGAGAATTAGGAGAATATTGCAGTAGCCAATATTGCAATATTTTTCAAGTAAAATATTTTCAATCAATAAATGATTTGGAAAATAAATCTTAGCATTTCAAAACCATTTAAATTCATTTATTTGCGTGAATGTAGGTTTACAATGTATGATCTTAAAACTGTAATGGCCCCTTTATATTCTATCATTACTTATGGTGTGAAAAAAATTAATTTTATCCTACAAAACGCTAATTAAAAAAAAAATACAGCAACAACAAATAAAATGCATGCATTAGGACTTTCATGGAAAAAAATAATTAGTTAATGAAGTTAAAGCTATACCTATGTCAGTTAAAGATATAAAGTATAATGTCAAATTAAGACTAAAAAAATATTATTGTAAATGGTAATTGATAATGTCATAACTAATTAAATGTCAATGTATTGATTCACTAAAATTTTTATATTAATTAATAAATATAAGGTACGTATATACCAATATTTATTTCAGTTTCCTTCTCCTTCATTATTCTTCTTCTTCTTCTACAATTATTTAGCGTTATAGTACTTTCAGCCCTTTCATACAATATGAAAAAAATCGGTGACAGAAATATGTATAAGAATACCAATTTTATTAATGCCACAAGAAAACAACCAAATAAGGATAACCTCAGACCTACCCAAGGAACATCGATACTCCATAAGAAACACTCCCGACGGAATTAATATCGAGAGGTTCTGTAATCGCTATTGACAGCTCCATTCACAATCCGCGGAGGAGGCCCCGAGTCACTGAATATTTCACTGAGAGACTTATTAGCCAGCTAATTATACAAAGGAAGTAGTTAGGGCGCGGCGGAAAGACGAGGGGGATCTTGCCGCTCTTAAACATTCCACGGCGCTACTATGAAAATGTTGATGCTTTTTTGTTTTGTCGTTTCTTGTGGGTTTGTAGTGAGTTTTGATTTACCTTGTACTTACTATGAAATTGTATGACGAGGTATTTACAAGGTGTGATAATAAATGGATATAAGACACATATTAGTTTGTAATTAAATAGGAAATACGACACGTGACAACCATAGATAGGATCTACAACGTCTGTAATTTAATAGGATGATACGGCACTTTATTACATTTTTTCGTAACTTCAGGGTTAAATTCAAGGCAGTATGCAGAATGCTCTAGCGTAAGTAGGTAGATATCATCGGAATAATAGTATAGTTCGAATAATAGTAGAAGATAGAGACTCATTATAATCCTGAACGATAGTGTTTTGTTTTCATATTGCTGATTGAATAACAATGAAGTACCTAATGATTATGTTCGTACGTGTTGGCGTGCGAAAGTACTTGAGACGTGTGAAATTTGTTATAAATCACACGATTCCTGGACCCGGGATGAATCATGAACGCTTTTGTAGTAATCTGTGGGATCAGTCAAATGGGTGGGAAATTATATTGCTATTAGCATTTTGTTGTGTGAGAAGTTGAGAACAGACCACACAGCAATGTTGACAATAAGTTAAGCAATTTGTTACATTTGTTAACCACGAAAAAGGGACGAGGTTATTTTTATTTAAGTATGCATAGATATATCAATCCGATTAAAAACTATAACAAAAACAAAACAAAAAAACAGTAACAGTAGTTTGTCGAAAACTAAGCAAACATTTTTTTGAAAATCTTTCACGGGTCACCAATATTGCAATAATGCCGTATTCACCTTCATTAAGTGACACTTAAATTAATCCCTAAATAAAAGAGTGGATTTTAAACGCTAGGCTTAGCGCTGAGAGTTCAAAATCCAACAGTGCACTTTTATTTAGGGATTCATTTAAGTGTCACTTAGTAGTCGGTGAGAACGGGTATTAGTCCAATAGTTCCTCTATTGGACTAATACCCAAAGCATTTAGTAAATCGTGAAAGTATGTACCCTAGTATTTCAATGAAGGAGATAATGTTACAATATATAAAATAAAAACTGTAGTATGTACGTACATATAGATCAGCAATATTTAAGCGACTTGAAAGTTGACACCATAATTTAATATCAATATGTCAGGTGTCGATCACAGATACAGGGGCTGTCAATTTGCGAACTTACTACCTCAATCTTTAAGTACAAGACTGATGGATGGGCTACAAAAAAGTGTGCGAGTGATATCACGCATCTGTTATGACTATGTTTAAACTTTAAAGTCGCATATATTAAGTTGCTAAGTAACTTTCAGCTTGATTTAATGTTAAGGATAAAAGAGTGTGAACGACGTTGGTAACTAGGTATGTCTTTTCTTATATATACTTACATAGGTTATTAAAATTATAAACTAAAATAATTGTTGCTGTTAGCTCATTTTCATAATTAATTTAACTCACTCAAAATCCTTTTCGATTTCAAAATATCTTTTTTACCTACGTAAACATGAACCGCATGAACGGAACAAAAATAACCCATGGAAAAATACAAAAAATAACATTCATAATGTTTTATCAAACTGCGCAAATATATGTGAGTACAAAAAATGCGGTTTGTGGTTACTATTTTGCTTCTGTTCACTGGCGCCAATGATAAAAATAACATTATTTTATAATATAAATCATTCAAATTGTGAATCAGAAATCAATAAAGCCAATGACATACACGCCTTACTGTTTTATTATTGTATTATAAAACAAAGTTCATTCATGACTTACATACGGCATTATTTGCATATGTATAGAGCACTATTTCGAATTTCACTTGTAATTACAAGGTCACTACGTAACTTACTGTCATTTGGTTTAAGCGAGTTGTGGTCAATAAAAGATACTTCAATAATAGCCTAATAATCTCGATACCTGATATGTGAATTGTGTCTATTAAAAGTGGCTATTACATGTCCAACAAAATAGGAACAATAAAATCAATCAATGGTATTATGGTAGATAATACCATTGATTTTGTGTAAAGTGCCGTCAACAAGAACGTCATACACCCTGACTGCACGCTACTCCTGTTCCAAAATTAAATAACGATATCGCATAACACAAAAAAAACGATCATCAAATTGTCAGTTAGTTCATATTGTCAGCTAGCAAAAAAATGGACAATGCAGTTTCGGGCAAAAACTTGTGGTTGTGACGTCATCCGCGGCCTGTCGGTTACCGGACAGGAGCGAATAAATTACTTGCGGCATGTTCGGATTGTGGACAGGTGGGATTGTGGAGAAGCCTGAAGCTGTACCGAAAATGTTCCACAAATATTCTCGGTATGCGGGCGTTGAATCATTCATACTTTTATTTTGCAGCTTAGGGTTTATTGTACGCAGGTATTTAAATTACTGACGTTTTAAAGCAAGGTAGTAAATTTTATCATCGTTTCTTTCCGCGGTCTGCGTGTCTCAATTGACTCATTAGTCTTTAATGTGTGCTACATACAGTACTTACAATTAAACTCAAGCCCACATTAAAATATATGGCTTTATAATTCAGTTGAACTGAATCCAAAATACTGAAACCAATTACCGATAAAAATGCAAACAAGAACAGTTAAAAGTCCTTTAATTAAAGCAGCACAACGCGTTTAACGCCAAAAACAAAACATAAAGTATGCGACACCCGGGCTAACATAATTTTGTATAAATCGATGCATGAATCGGCCTGTGGAAATTGGTTTTCCGTGGCTTTTCCGCACTGTCGGATCGGCAGCATCCGCTTAATGCCGCGACCGAAGCGATATGAGAGATCCTTTTACCCAAACTGTTTATGAGGGGGATCCCACAATTCTCGTTGTTGCTCTTGCATTACCGCAAACAAAACGAACCCATGAAAATGAGTTTTTGTTTCCCCCATTGTTTTAAACGCAATGACTGAAGATGGAATGAAAATGCGTAGCATTTTTACAAAAACAACGTTGTTTGAATCATTACCTAAGTTTAATAAGTGTATAGTTTTGTGTTCCGAAAAGTGAACAATTTTAAACGTATAACTATCGTCTATTCTTTCATTTGTTTTTCAAAACAAAAGATTTGAAATATGATTCCGCTATTTGGAGCATTTTTTTGTCGGTCTCCGCTAGACATCCTTGAATGTTCAGCTGGCCATACTTCAGGCCATTCCATAGACTTGCAGATTGTCACTCTGTAATTAGTAAACACATGCTGGATATCGTATTTCACAGCACATCGCGGTCCGGTAACCCGATGTGTCAATTAATAATCGTCGCGCAGCGTCCGTTCATTTAGATTTATTCCAACTGGTAACGAAATTATTGTTAATCGAGAGGCTAGCCATTTGTTTGTGTTGATTTATATCCGAGGATATATCTGTGTATGATTTGTTGATGTCATTAGGTACGTGTGGATATGGGGATTTATAGCCCGTACTTAAGATCGCTAATTGATAGGAATGCTAAAGCCTCAACAGTTTCTGAAAGCACTTCATTGGTGCATGTCAAGTGTTAAAAGAATAATGGCAATAGGCTAGTTGACAGTTTTTGAGAAACCAATTAATAAAATTAAATGCTGCTTGCGGTTATTTTCCTCAAAATATGAACATTTCAGTGAAATATTTATAATAACTGAACATTTTTTTCATTTTTATATTGCAATTAAATTTTTAAATTAACATGGCGGTTCGAGTGTCGCCAGCGTCCCTTTTCCGTCAAATTATCTTTTCTTTTACAGTGTTGTCTGCACACAACCTTCATTTAATACTTGTCAGAATATTATAATATTCGCTTGTCTCAATTAACAAGGTTTTAAAATATATAAATTAATATTGAAAGCAGATACATAATTATTTGTGTTAACGTTTACTTTGACAGTCTTATGTTGGACGATTTCCATTTCCAAATTTTTATGTAGTTACCGGAAAATGAGACTGTATACTACTAATTTAGTAGATTAATTAACAGTGCCTCATTGTGCGAGAGGGACACACTACTTTCTTACTGTCTACAAGCCTATTGTATTTTCAATATGCGTCTACATTACTTCAACATACGCAACGTGATTCTTTCTCACCAATATGAAGACATTGTTATCGTTCTTTATTTTTGACAGCAAGAACATAATTTACCTTCAATATTTATGTTCCTTTCATCAGCTCTAGACGGTTTGACAGGGCGTGTCATATGACGATTTTTAATTGGGCCCCATAATCTTGATCGAAGCTTGGCAGGCAATAAAGCAGCGCACGAGCACGTCACAGTTACAACACGTTCAGGTTCTCTCGGCCTCTTTCGGTTGAATTCGTGTCAATCTTCATCAAACCACACGCATTCGATTAGATTCATTTAAACGCTGTGATGTTGTTATACAAATAAGGAGCATTTACTTCTGTAGGTATATGGGCGTAGTTTTAAGGCTCAAGCAAACAGGCGCAACGCGACACCGGTGAATTGTTCTACCGTGAAGTTTTCTTAGAAATTGTTTTATTAGAGTCGCGTCGCGCTGTCGCGTCGCTCTGTCGCGTCGCGCCTGTTTGTTAGCAGCCTTAAGTGCTGAAACTCGACAAGCGCACCTTCTGATTTACAGTTAACAGCATTTATTCTGAAAGTGGGCAACGTCGCAAGTAGGTGTCAAATATTTCGGTGTTTTGATTAATTTGGCAATATTACTGTTTGGAAATATGAAATGTGGCTAACTAACGAACTAACTATATTAATCATGAATTGCAATTATAACATTGAATTTGTTGTTGTAAAAGTTTTAGGTGTAAAAAGGCATTTGGAAAGTTTCCAAATACTTTTTTAAAATCTTAGACTAAATATTCGGAGTAACGATATTAATTATTGCATTTCATAATCAATATTCTAGTTCGCTAATTAGTCCTATTTCTTATTTCCATAATGTAATGTAATAAAATTTGCCAAATTGATCAAAATAGATACCTACATATTTGACAGCTATATTTGCGACGTTGCCAACTTTTGGGATAAACGCTCTTAAGATTGATTCAGTTACATCTTGGTGGGCCGGTGATAAACTGGTAACTCTATTCCTCCTAGATCTAATATCAGATAAACATACTGGAATGTTAGGAAAACTTCAGACTTTTCAATTTTTTTCTAGTTTCTGCTTTCATTGGTGAATTAAAACCTCGTGAATAATATCGTGTTTCAATAGTGGCTTTGAAATCATAACTGAGATTAATACAAATGGAGCTGCGGCTAACAGAAGGCTTTCACGATCACGACTAATCCATATCGTGTTGAATTGCGTGTGTAATTTGCTAATTCATAATTTAACACAAATAGTGATGGCAACGAATCCATATAATTTGTTGGTATTCGTCGCACGTGTCATTAACGGTTCATTACGATTCGCCGCCGGCTTAATTGGCTTACCGTTGCCTATCGTGCTTTGAATCAAAACCGTAATCAATTTCGGACCATCAAAGCGTTGTCAGATTGATATAATGGGCTTATCTCCAGAGGTACAAGTGTTCCTGTATTCGTATATTGTTAAATTAATATTGATGACACATTATTAGACTGCTAAGAAGCTAAGTAACCAATCAGCGACTAGTAAATAAATATAGATTTCTCTCTCTTCATTTCATATTTTTCTGTGTACTTTATAATTGGCGTAATGTTTAGAATAATAATAATGTACTTACTGTCAGCTGTGAAGCTACCTTATAATAAATAAATCAAACAGACGCATTATATTAATTTACTATTTAATTAGCCTATTGAAGTTGTGCTTGAACATATTTTTCATAGAATTAATTTTTGTTATATCTAATTATGTTTTGTTTATTTAATAAATATTCATTAAAGTATCTTTTTCCATCGGCATTTACAGTAGTGAAAAACAGCATATAAGCTTTTACGAGCCCTTTTAAATATAGAGTCTCCGAAATTAATTAAAATGTGGTATCTACAAATTCGTTCGCTCGTGTTTCCCGCCTCTCCCTTTTAGACGCTTAATTGTTTCGAACACACCGAATTATTTTGATTTATAGCTTTGTGATTGCTGCAACTCGATTATATAGGGCCTTTGTTGCTCTCTAAATTGAATGAAATGAAAAATAAATTAAGTCCAGTTGTGAACTGGAGCATTGAGGAAGAAAAGATTTGGAGCCATTGTGAGCCTTCGACGACAATGGGACGAATAAAGAACGATATAAAGATCGTGGGCAACTGCAAATAACCCTGCCAATTCGCAACATTAGCACTGTATGCTTATTGTTATTTATATTTAACAAAAAAACCTAATAAAAATAATAGACATTTGTGGGAGAGAGCACCTTGTTGGAGGGAGTTTCGTGCTGTGCGGGAAATTTAAAAAAAGTAGGCAAATATAGTAATCGATTGGTTTTTAGGGTTCCGCACCTCAAAAAGAAAAAACGAATCCTTTATAGGATCACTCGTGTGTCTGTCTGTCTGTCCGTCTGTCACAGCTAATTTGCTCCGAATCTAATGAACCGATTAAATTGAAATTTGGTATAGGTACATATGTATTTCTGTGACCCAAACACGGACGTGAAACGTAAATAAATTAATTTTGAATATGAGGGTCACTTTTGGGAGCAAATAAGAAAAAAAAAAAGTTTTGTTTTGTAAATTGTACCGTGTGCCATATCAAATGAAAGGACTTGTTGCGAGAATTACTAATATTTTTATAATTATAAAATAAATACATTTAATTTAAAGATATTAAAGAGAGGCAATAGGCTCGCCCCCTATTACATGGGACTTAAACATAACTGGCGAAATGTGGGTGTACTATAGGTACACCTCTGCCTAACCCTTCGGGGATTACAGGCGTGATGTTATGTTATGTTATATTAAAGAAAGTGAATGAAAATTGACCATTCCCCCCCTTATCTCCGAAAATACTCATAGATTACAGTAAAACCTATAAGAAATCTATGGAAAATAATAACATGGTAAATCTCTCAATATTGTGCCTACAAACTTACGTTTGCAGTTGGAATGTTTGGGAGAATATGTTATTCAACTGCAATGTTAAGTTTGTATTTGGGATAAATTCATTCCAACTACGGAACCCTTTATTCTGCGTAGTCCGACACGCACTTGGCCAGTTTTACTAATTAATACCAATAAATCAAACATTCAGCCTATTGTTCAGTTCATTATTGAGATGATTATGTGCTATCCTATGTGCTCGGTCACAGATAATATCGGTTAACCATTACTAGACTAACGAAACGATTTACTCCACACAAGTTGTAGGAATCAAGTGAATTACTACAGACTACGTGCTTCGAAATACCTGCTACAATACCTGCAGTGCAGAGTGTACGCGAGGAAAATCTATGTATCTAGACCTCAACCTCTCTACGGGGCTTCAATTTCAGTTTCCCATCCATTATTTGAAAACTTACTTCACGTCTTAACAAAATATACATTTACCTATCAATATTTACTTCGTTTCCCAGTCATAATTACAGATCACGTCATAATATTGAACGATATACTTATAAACCGTTATTACGCTAATAAATTAGTAGCATCGTGTTGCACAACACAATGTAGGAACAGGCACGTCTTGGTATATTCCTGTAGCGTAGTTAATTCAGGCATAGGAGAGGTGAGGTGACATGACTCACAGAAGTGACTCACCGGACTATCTCCGAGTAGTTCAAAATATTGGAATGGTCTGATATCGGGATGAGTCCCAGACTGCGTGAGTAAGCGTACACAAAGTTCTTATTTTTATCGATCAATGAAACGTGTTCGAATTTTATGCGCTCCTGGTACATTGATTTCGGGAACTGTATTATGAGATGCAATTTTCGACGTATTAAATCCGATTATTCCGTTTGGGTTCGAAAAGGAAAACATAAAAGTGGTCACATTATTGCTTTTTTGATATTGTGCGGTATTGTGCATATTTGCAGAGCTATTCAAATTGGTTTCACATGAAACGGTAACCAAAAAACAGCCATAATTTGTCGAGTTAATCGTGATCAGACAAATTGGCAGACCCACTGCCAAAAGTGTGGAAAATAAACAGATTTCGTTAAATGTAAACAGAATTTATAGGTGTAGTGGTGTCTATAAGCGATGTAGGTAAATATTGAGTAAGGTTCAAGTACCTAATAAACCTCATTTAAGTTACATAAACAAATATCATACAGTGTAAGTTTTGTTCGATGAGTAAACGTTAGCTTAGTTCACTACACACCATATATTTATTTATTAAAGTCCCGCTACCAGCAATCACTGAACTGCGCCGTTAATTAAAATAACCGTAAATTAATTTAAATTTAATTATGTTCATATTATATGAAATCACAAGCAATTATAGTTTTTAAATTACAAGAAGCATTTGAGAAGCTTTTACGAGAAAATCTTTCAAATCAACTTGGTTATAAAATAAGTGTTAAATTGTAATAGTCACCGCTTTTATAGTTCTTCTTACTGAGATTTAAGTGTGTGTTTATATCTATCAGACAGTATTTTACACCTCTCTTTCTATCTTTATAACATTCGTTATTAATTTCATCCATCATCTGTGAAATTAGTAAAACATAAATAATTAAACGAACTAACTAATCGTAGAATACAGCTGAATCTGTTACTGTAATAAATTTATATTGCGCAATAAATCCGACGCAAGCGCATAGGTCCGTCGCGTCATATGAAGAAAGAATCATTAAAAGTGATAAACACAAATATACCGCACATAAACCCAGTTTCAGACAGATAGTTGCATCGCCTCAGTCGGGAGTACCGACGACGCTAATAAAGCTGAATTTATCATAAAAAGTTGCACGTTTAAGACAGAAACAGTCGTAAATAAGAAAAGAAGACCACCTATTTATATTTGTGGCTTTAGTCAACGGAAACAATCTTGGTAGTTGGCGAATACTTTCTGTTAACTTTACCACAGACTTTTTAGCAAGTTTGTAATGAAAATAAAAAATAAAATTGTATACTTTCAGTCAGTTAGTGTTCCTATTTTGTCAAACTATTACCTCGTGGTGAATGCTCAAGTTTTAATAGCACTCTATTGATTAAATGTTAATATTAACTATGTGTATATTTCTTTTCATAAAATAATAATTCCAATATGTTTGTTTATATTACTCACGCCTAAAGATGTAAAGACGTAAATATTTATTAGAAACTACATTAGAGAATCTTCTTCAAAAATTAAAAGTATCAAAGCATCTTAGTCGCGGTATACCATCGTAGGGCGGACGAAGAAGTAGTTGGGCGAAGCGTTCATTGATGTGGGGCGGAGGCGGGCGTTAGTGGTGAGACCAAAACGTATGAAAATAGAGTCGAATGCACCGGCATTTCCGCGACCCACCTGCGAGCCCAAACCCATGGGTTACTAACTAGGACGCAGATACACAATTCGATATTGCAGCAATAGCAATTATAGAATCTGAAACTCGATTTGGATCGATTCGATTCTTCGATTCTTTGAAAATGATATTTCCCAGCTCCATGGTTCATTGCATTGGCATTTCCGTAGCGTACCTGTAATTTTATCGTCAGTTCAACGTATGAAAATTAGAACGCATAAACAAATGAATCTCCATATTTATTTAAACACGGCTTTTGTTTATTGTATGACTGCAAAGGTAACTGAAATGCAGTTATTTCACAATCGGCAATTAAATGTATTTCTAAATGAGCATTTATGGCCGTGGTTTTACCTAATACCGGAAACATCCCAATTTAGAGCATCAATAAAAATCTATCGATTGATCTAAAAGTTACCGATTTGCATATTTATAAAGACCACACGCCCACATAAAATAAAAGAGAATTTTATTTAGATCGATTCATTAGAAGTCAAGAAGGTGACGATCAAATAAAACCAAAAAAGTGTGAAGTATTACCAAATTTATGATAATATGGAGTCTTTATTCATAGTTTTTTTTTCTGTTGCCCGAATAGGATAAGTCACGCTTCCCTTTATCCCGTACACAAAAGATCTAAATACGTTGGTAGGTCAAGTGTCGGTTTCCCGGACATGAGACCTCACGCTCCGACAACAAAGGTAACCTTTTTTAGCTGAATTTAATTTTAGTGACAGGTCGAGGGTGCTGGGACCAGTGTCACGGAAAGGTGCGCAAGAGAATAATAGTCAATCGGGGTATTTGATACTGGTTACGTTTGTAATCTTGGTTCATTGTGTGTTTGGCCGTGAGACTTGCGAAATGTGATTGTATCTGATTGTAATGTCTAGACTGATTGCGTTGATAGCTCGCTTGTATTTTCATTAATGATGAAGTGATTCATAAAAATTCGTTTACTATGGTGGTACTCTATCTTAACGAAAACTTCTTAACGTTAAATGCAGCCAGCATCTCATTATTTTGAAGCTGACCACGCATCACTTAAGCAACAGTTGAGCTTCGGCCAAGCTTTTGCCGTCATATAATCGTCAACACCTCTAAATTATTCTGAGTATCAACAGATTTGTTTCTAATTTCCCTTTGTGTGACAACGGTGCGAGCTTTTAGGCTATTCTCACTATCCCTCTCTAACGGTCGAGAGCTTTCGTATGTATCGCTTTCGGCTAAGCTGGGCCGGGCAACGCCGGTTTAGTCACATGCGCGCGCGCAACGAACACGCGCGCCGGAGCCACGCGCGTGCGCGATGTCACAAGACCGTTTTGCGCGAAGGGTTCCCTCGCAAATGGCTAATTCTGTCCAGTACTTCGCAGACAGTCTGTTACGCTCCTATGATTTTAGGACCAAGTGTTTGTTTTATCCTTTATCTTGTGTTTGGATTTCTGGGATACATTCAGTTTACTTGTTGATAAATAATACCTAATTTCTAAATGAGGTTAGAAGATATTGAAATTAGGACAGCTGGGCCAGTTCACAACCATAATACGAGCCAAAACTTTTCAATTATTTCATTAACCGTTTCACGTACAGCTTTTAAGAAAGGTGTGCAGGCCTGTCCTTGGCCAAAGCTTGCAAAGTTCATTTTCATTACAAACATTCCGAATCGTCTCTCGTTTCGATAAATTGCAAATGTAGATTGTGAGTGCATTCAGAAAGATTTATTGCATGGTCGTGTTTAAGCTTTTTGCTTCAGCAAATGGATTTTATCAAGAACACTCACTGCATTAAGGATATACCTACTAATGTACGTCTCGATATAGTGCTGTTCCCATTGATCGATTCATTCATCTGTATCGGTTGCTATTGTTCGTCGAGTTTCAACAGCACTAGCAAGTGGTTAATTAAGGGAGATTGTGTTTTATTTTTTACGATTGTATCACTTTCTGTACACGTTGGTAATGCAGAAGATATTTCAACTGATTCGACAAGTGTGCGTCAAATGATTTAGTTTAACGTTATCTAAGAGTAGTTTAGAGAACATAAGCAGTCAATAAAATAGACTTAATGTCGATCACGATCGGTTCACAGTTTAATACTTTAAAATAATTAAGTATTTTAATTGACGTTGGTTGTTGTGGGATTTGATAATTAGCACAGAAATCTAATTACATAACACATTTTTGTAAACGATTTAGACTAATCTGTTTCATTTTGACAGTTCAACAACATTCATTGCGTTATTTACGTTGTTGAGTATTTTTTTTAAATTCAAATTATAAAGCAATGCATTAGCAATCTGTTTCAAAACGATTCAGATTGTGATTGTTCGTATATTTCGCAATTAATTATATTGTTTTGCATAAATTTAGAAAGTAATTTGCGGGTTATTTTAACAATACAATTTAAATTTGGTCACCAAAAAACATGTTCAGTTAATTCATTTCAAATAAATTGAATGCTAGATTTGGGAGCACTGAAAGCCACATTGCAACACATAACATAACATCACGCCTTGTTTCCCCGAAGGGTTGGGCAGAGGTGTCCCTGTAGCAGGCACACCCACATTTCGCCAGTTATGCTTAAGTCCCATGAAATAGGGGGCGAGCCTATTGCCATCAACCGGGCACAAATCCAGACTGAGAAATTTCAGATAGAAAAACCCAATAACATTTTGCTCGACCCGGGAATCGAACCCAGGACCTCATACTTAGCAGTAGCGCTTGCGACCACTAGACCAACGAGGCAGTCAAATTGTAAAATGTGTGAAAATTGATCTATGGTATCAATTGAACTGGCTAACAATCCCAATTAAGTACGTATCTAATGACAGTAGCATTTAATGCTTCTGAACTAGCGAATGAACATCAAAAACACATTAACCACGATGCGAATGAAATAATAGTGCGTATTATCTATTATCTGCTTAACAATCAGCCGCTCCTTGTGTTCACTTAGTAGAACATGGGATAAGCATAATCAGCTATAGATATTGTTGCCACTGCTGGGACACAGGCCTCCTCTCCTTAAGTGGGAGCGGTAATCCACCACGCGGGGCCAATGAGGTTGGTGGATGACATATGTCTTCCATGTTTTGGTTCTAAAATATGCCAGTTTCCTCGCGATGTTTTCCTTCACCGTTTAACTAGAGTTCTGGAGACAATCATCAAAGGTATATCTTTAGTTCTTTACCATACCGAAGCCGTCTTCTGTCCTTCGTTCATAGAAATCTGATAACTCTATGTTTGTTTGGTGTCGGGTGTACGCCAAATAAACAGTAGTTCAACTTATATTTACCAGAAACGAAGCTATTTGTAGAACTGGATCGAATTTATGAGAGAGCGTACATAATGAGGTTTGATATGTTCTGTTTGGGGACTTTGATGCTCCAGATGTAAACGACATAGGTTTATTAGGTAAACGTTTTTATTTTACGCCTTCTAAGCGTCTGTTAGGAAAAGATCTTATCGTACCGTATCCGGTTTGACCATAACTGTGGGTAGTAAAACTTGAGACAATTCCTTTTTTGATCTTTCTAACCGTATTTGACTATAATCACACAATCCATCATGAATTTCTCAGTAGCAGCCCGGACTCTGGAGTTGTGCCCGGTTGATGGCAATCGACTCCCCTTACATGGGACTTAAACATAACTGGCGAAATGTGGGCGTACTAGAAGTATACTTCTGCCTAACCCTTCGGGGATTACAGGCGTGATTTTATGTACACATAATAGTAAGTAAATATAATTTTAATTTATAATTATAATTTTATGTTACGTGATTCGCATTGATTACCGCGCCTCTTTTGCTCTATGCCTCTACGCTGACAATAGGCGTATCTACCTATCATTACTGTTTCCTTTACGACGATGTACAGCGAAATAATTAGCCACTATGCTCATTGATCCGAGATCTGTATGAGCAAAAACAAAAATAATGATTGATCCATCCGACGCAATGACCCGTATGTTTACTGACAACGAGAGTAATCGGTACTATTTATATGATTCGACGAATTGCATGAAATCGAATGAATGAGTTCATGATGCTCCAATACTTTTTTTGCGAATCATTTATATTTGGAACGCTTGTGTTAGAACCAGCTGGGATTGAGTGATTTATCACCTCGTGTTAAGTTTTCATTAAGGTTTCAGGTCGGGGTTTGGAAAACGGATAGGACTCGATATTTTGGATTAAATACGGTACATATACATCTTTTTAAAAATATTTCAAGTTATCGAATCAGGCGTTACTTTGCGGAAATCCATGATAGTAAAATGTTATGTAGTTAAAAATATTTAATTTAGAATTAAAACTAAATATTTTATATAACATGTAAAAATGTCACATACGGTAATAGTAGTACCTTAACACGATCAGTGCCCGTGGTGCGCGTGGGAGCCTTCCTGGAAGGTTCGCCTAGTCGCATATGGGATGCCAGGAACCCTCGCGGAGGCCTCATTTTAAATGTAGGTTTTTCTTAGCGAATGCAGGATTAAAAACCGTGAAAATAAAGTCTGATGTATATTTTAAAAAGATTTATGATTAATATGCGTTTAGTTGATGTTAAAATGTAAGCATTTTTATTTATAAAAAAAAAATTGTTCGCGGTTATAAATATTCAGAATAAATTTAAAAGGTTGGAAACAACTTAGCGACAAGACCCCCTGAATACACAATTTTACTTCGATTTACAGTGTTTTATAAAACGGTTTTAAACCGTTGACCGTCCGCGATGGTTAACTTTACCGCAAACGTAATGCCGGTAACCCTCCTGGAGGGTTCACTTCCAATATGTATGGCGGCATGGCGTATGAGTTCTATGAAAAATGGGTGGAGTCGAAAGTGTTAAGAAGTTTTTATTGCATTGATTTCTTGTTTGAACCAAACAGAGGTTTTTATCGTTCCGCCTGAAACTGTGCCTCTTGTTTTCATGTAGGTTACAATAAAAAAAATTGTCACGACGTAATTTTGTGGCACATTGTGCAACATTAGTTACCAAGAAAACGCATAAAAACGTATTCTCTGAATAGTCCGTAAAAATTAAATAAAAAATAATATGACTCGTAGCCGGACGGATGCCCGGATGTTACAAAACGTAACGATTCCTAATGACTAGACAACTTCGAAAATAATTTTCTCGACTACGGTCGTCGTCGATTCATGAAAACAAAAGCTATGACTCATGACTGGCTTGCGTTAGACGCCTATTATTACACCTACACTTATTTAAATTTACAAGAGCACACCAATATTTTGGCGTACCATTCATATATATGTAGGTCAACGATACTGATTTATCAGTGTTTCTGTTTACTTAAACACACCATTTTTGCAGAAGCTGATAAATATTTATAAAGCAATTCAAATGATATCGTATTCACACCTATGCTATTTCGCACTTCAGAACTTGTTTGGTGTGAAAACTGTATCAAAGTCAGCAAATCTTTGATGGCGCCGGCGGTCTATATGTAATCTAATCCCGCATAGACAAACCTACGCATACTAGAAAATAGATACTTCGGCGTTGCGAACGATGCCTTATTGTTTGTAAGCCGATATAAAGCCGAGTGCACACTTGACAGGTATCGTAAAAAATCGAATGCACTCGCCCACGTCGCAATGGAGCAGAGACCGCACATCTGTGGCCCAAATACGAGCAAGGCCGATACATCCTTTTATTAATACCGGATCCTATAACGGAACCATCTAAGTTTGGAAGCGATGCCTTTCTGATACGTCGGGTTTATAAACAAAGGTGACAAAGAACGACCTTTGACTTTGACTTGTGAAAACGATATTGCTATCAAATATCGATGTTTAACGTTTCATGGACGGGTGTCGCAGATCGCTGTACATTTGCCCCTAAAACAAATATCAAAAACATAATACGTAAATAATTTCGCTCACACCATAAACCCTTTTACGGTGGTCTACAACTCTTTTAATGGACGTTGTCTCATATTGTTTGTTGCTGTAAATGTCCGTGTTTTATGATTATGTCACAAAAGTTCGTTGCTCCGGGGCGCACCTTCCGCACGGTTATAAATAAGGCAGCGTGTGTCGAACTTTTGACAAGCGAGTAAATAAACACGCGGATGGGATGCGGTCCGGACGCTGCGAAGCTGGAACGACGCGCCGCCCGCCGTGTTGCCGTAACGCACCACTTCAGGACCGGATTAGGGCCAATATGGCGGCAGAAAATGCTAAAAAGTACCTTTAAAAGCTTTTGGGTACAGCTTTTTTTTTTCGGAAAGTCTAGACAAATGAAAAGCTTTTTTCTTTCCTTGAAAATCAAAGGATTCGAATCTTACATTCTACTTCGCGCCTCGCTATATCCGAATACGAGCCTGTCCTTTTATGATCTTCACACGAGCTTACGCAAGTTTAAAACGATCTAAACGATACCATAATACATTGTAAAACATAAATACGAGATATTTATTAACGGTAAGAGACGGCGTCAGTGCTTCTTTATGTTTTATACCCCTTTGTATCTCACAGTTTACAGCCTTTGAGTGTTTACTGTACTTTATCAGTTTTTATGGTGAGTCTGTATTTTCCGTTGGAGAAATCGTCATTCATCTCATTTATTGTTATTTTCTCTTTTGTCATAATTGTGTCCGTTGACACTCTTAATGATGACATAATATCACGCCTGTATTCTTCGAAGGGTTAGGCTGCGGTGTACCTATTATTAGTACACACACATTTCCTACTGATGACTAGTTCATAATATATTTGTAAGAGAATTTCAAAGGGGTGTGAAAGGTGAAGTGTGTCCTGTTTCCCTCCGTCACTTTTGCACGAGTCATACTTAATGCGAAGCATTAGAGAGTGCTATGCGATCGAAAAATTTGTATTACACCTTTCTTAAACTGTTTTTATTGTTACACTTCTGCTAATACCTACACAGAACCTACCTAATCTATATACCATTGTTTGAATAATTAAACCGGGATTGGGGATTAATTTAATCGAGATTGAATCGGGGATTCCATTATTTTATTTTATTGGGGTCGCAGCATTATGCTGAGCGATGGCCGTTTTGCGTGGATGTGATGCATATTTTCCCCGAATTTGCATTTTTTTTTTATCTTTCTTTGCGTCATGTTTACCGCAAATAAACGAATTTTCTTTCTTTTCTTTCTAAATGGAGATTAATTCTGTAATTTTCAAAAACACATTTAATGCAATAGAAACGAAAAAATCATCAAATAGTTTTAATTTTTTCCCTTCAATCAAGTGTCAAACCTGAAAACACACACAGCTTGCGAAAAAAAAAAGTAAAAAAAGAGTCAATTTTTTTTATACATTCTTTTCAGTCGTAGGAGGAATCCTATTGAAAATGCCTCTTTTATTCAAAGTAGTTTAATTACAATGAACAATAAGCGAGCTAATATCTTCATTATTCTATATCTTTCATTATTCGTAGTATATCTATATAAATTTCCAGTTTCGACCCTCTTCTGTTGCCTAGCAACCAACAAAGCAAACCTAAATAGGCTTTGACAGTACGTAAAGATGCGCGAGCGAAGATGAGCGAGGTGAGAAATTTTTCCTATATTGATGGGTAAAACAAGCAGTCAAAACATACTTCATGAAAAGTCATTTAAATAATTTTTCTGTTTTTAGAATGAGCGTGCACTTATGGATTTTCCAAATTTTCCTTGTTATTACGCGCTAATTACCTGCAGCTGTTATGTAACTATACTGCTATAGATACTCACTTGATAAGATAGACACTAAAGTGCCAGCTTACGTATATAACGATTTCTCTCTAAGTGCTGCTGTGATTCTCAATTTTCTGCTGCAGTTAAATTTAGAAAAGCATTTTTAAATACTAGGTCGATTAATCACTACTATTTTGCACAAAGCCACTTCAAAATGGAGAGGGTAAGTGATTGCGTGACCTTTGCCTATACCACGTAAGTAGATAGAGCCGTGGGAGTACCAATCTTAGCCTCACAAATTACCAAACACGAACAAACACCTAATTACATTTTAATATCTTCAATTTGAGTTTAATGTTCCTTATTGTGACTTTATTGCCCGCTGAGAATATCATATCAATATGTAAATTTATTGTAACTGTAATCATCGGTGCATTTCGTTTGCTTGAGATGCAAACGCAAAGCGAACATCAAATTGGTCTCATACCTTTTATTACTATTAATAAACATATGAATGTATCGATATTACGCCGTTGGCTCTTACAAAGTTATTTAAATCTTAGTTACAGATAATCTTCTTGTAGTATTTTGAATAATAGTTGTGTTTCCGACCTCGGGCTGTAAAGTGCATAAAGACAAAAGTAATACATAAATAAATATTAACTAGCCCACCCACTGAACGGTTCTGTCATTGTTCCAAGCATGTGCAGCACTGTATCATTTCAATATAATTGTTGAGAGGCGCCTACACTAGTCATGTTACCAAGTCGTGAGAAGGCTTCGCGGTATCATGTATTTAAGCTCAGGATGATCGACACTTCATTTGTCGATGTTTATCGATTGTTAAATCGATAGTAGGTACGTCTCTACTCAGCTCGTGCTGTTTGATATTCATTTCCCGTTACAATCTGTGTCGGTACATAAAAATAAATGTATTTAATTGTAGTGCGCTTAGTTAGCCCACGAAATTCCCATTTTCATAAGTTTTCTTTGCAATTTTCTAGTCTGGGTCAAGTTGTACTTATCTTACGCGACCGTATGTATTTATATAATTATAAAAATTGAAATCATGATTTCATGAAATAGTCATTTAATGGGGCAATTTGAACTTAGAGACAGAGAGTTGTGTTGATAAAGAAAGAAAGAATGAAAATACGTTTATTTGCGGTAAACATGACGTAAAGAAAGAACAAAAAAACAAGTTGGGGGAAAATATGCGCCACATCCACGCAAAACGGCCTACGCTCAGCATAATGCTGCGACCCAATGCGAGAACAGCTCCAGCGCTGGTTTCCAGCGACAGCCGGCGTTGACGTTATGACGTCGACCAGTGCAGCATACAATGAGATATAAAAATAAAATAAATATACAATACTTTTACTTGTTGTTGATGTTTTTAATGATTATAATCTATACTGATCTATCTGATACTGACCAGCAAATTGCAAAAAACGAACGAAAATTTGAATTTTGCGGCCTGCCATAGTGCTTTCGCTTTCAACGATGATAACCTAGTTGCTCGATAGCGAGAATTATAATCATTTAGTGTGTCAATGGACTGCTATTTCGCAGTATAAGAGTCAACAGTACGAACAAGCTGGTCCAGTAATAGTGGGCAATGGGCCAACGAAGTATTACTAATCCTGTACCATTGTAATAGCCTGCGCCTGTTATTACTGCAACGTAAAGTTAAAAGCATTCGGCTTCCACGCTGCAGTTTCGTACGATGTCGGTTAATCTACTTTTGATTTAGCCTCTATACTACGACACTAAATATAAATTATATAAATTATAGCCCATGTTATTCAGTGACAATATGGCATGCTACTGGTGAAAGAATATTTTTTAAATCTGTTCAGTGGTTTTGAATTTATTCATTACAAACAAAAATACAAATCTTTTCTCTTTATAATATTAGTGTATCCCATCACGCCTTGTTTCCCAGAAGGGTTGGGCAGAGGTGTATCTATAGTACACCCGTACACCCACATTTCGCCAGTTATGTTTAAGTACCATGTAATAGGGGGCGAGCATATTGCCGGGCACAAATCTAGACTCCAGGCTGCTACTGAGAAATTCCAGATAGAAAAACCCAAAAACTCTGACTGACCTGGGAATCGAATCCAGGACTTCATGCTCAGCAGTAGCGCTTGTGACCACTAGACCAACGAGGCAGTCCCCCAACGAGCCTCTAAACTTGTTTTCGAATTTCGTATTAAGGGAGAAAATAAATAAGTTATGCGTTTGCACACACGAGATGTGAAAATGTTTATTACAGTTAATAATATTATGCATCATTAATGAGAATCGTTTAACTGCATAACTCATCTCACACATTCTTGTAATAAGGCTTACCTCATTTAACACATCTACATTCTAGTTATAATCCGCTGACGTAATAGAGCGAGGAAAATTATTCAGCGGTTTCCCCGTTTATATGTTACTTCAGGCACGGATTACTCACTATTCCTGAACACGTCTTGTTTCTTTAGCACAGCTTATTTGTGAAGAAATAAATATAACAGCGCTTTTGTTTACAAATTTGGAAGATTTGTCGGCGTTAGTAAATTTCCTAATTGCAAAATCTTCAACCTGATGTATTTTGAGTGAAATTAGTAAGACGTAGAATAATATTTTGGTTCTAAGCAGTAGTATTTGAGTGTTTTTTGCTCTGACCCAGTGTAGTCAGCGTAGCGACGTGCGTGGGCGCAGCGGCGCCGACCGTAGAGTAAATATTCTCAGAACTTTATCGCACAACCGCGTTGACGCATCCATTCATTCATGAGCTGTAGCTCACTATACAACCATAAAACTGTGCCCAGTTTACACAAATACTAGGATTTTGACGTAGGTCTAAGAAAACTGGTTTGCATTTATCATTGTGTCGCCGCATCTCTGACAGAAATAAACGAAAAGGAAAATACGGAAGGCTTAGTTAAAAATTCGGGACAAATTGTTACTGAGTATGGATTTTTATATTATGTTTTTATAGTTATTTCCACAGACTGTTTCCCAGAAATCAAAACACAATTCAGGAATTCTCATCACAATTAAAATATTTACAGTTTTCACAATTCAAACTGTATAACGACTATAAAATGTGCCTTAAGTGGACCAAAGTTTTCCTCTATAAACTCTTTGTTGTCAAATTAGTAAAGGTTTGACGCCATGATACCGACGTGCATTCGAGCCCCGCGATCTATCCAGGGCTCCACCGATGACGTCACGCGGCAGACAAGATCTATTGTACAGGTGACTCCATCTAGACTTAATTAACTAATGACTAGACTAATTAGCTGGAAGCTGGGCTAACGTGTATTAACATTGATTTATGAGGTGGAACTAGATTTATGGGTGTAGAGATAGGGTTCAGTGAACTATCGAAGTGAGTCATTGTGTTATCACATCATGTTTTGATTGCATGCCAGAAAATGTGTACTTACTATCTGGGATAAAGGGGAGTATCTACACCTATGCCGACAGTTTACCCCAATTTATTTTAATTTATAATAGTGATTCATACTTTCTTTAGGAGATACCTACTTTAGAAAATCAATGGAACGATGAAAACCCTGTGCCACAGAATGTCTTTTGGGCCTTTGCCTAGCTGTTTCTTAACGTACCCACTAATTAAGATAGCGCTTTGCTCCACTTTGTAAATATTAAGTATGCGAAAATAACGTGAGAACGTTAACGTTACGTTTTCCTCTCCTTAATTAAATAACAAAGCGCTGATTGTACTAACAAAGAATACTTATATATTGACTAACTCCTTAGAAACTTGTCTGTCCTGACCTCGTTCCTTATGTCTGACAGTGAAGGATGCCTCCAAAGCGTCATCGTTGTAAAGAAATTACCTTCTGATAAGATTTTCAATGAAAAATAGGTACACGTCGTCGTCACGCGAGCTGATAAATAATTTCCCTTTATGGTATAATCGAATGATTTAACAGATTTTTAAGAAAATTGGCCAAGTATAGGTGTTATGGTTTACCTCATACTTTTCTTAAAAGTACTCGTAATGGAATGTCTAATTCTTAATTCTCATTAAACTTACCGTGTCGGAATCAGGGACCATTTTGGTTACCCATTGAAAGGGTTTTTAATAGGGTTTTGACAAACTGTTGTTTTAAAACCAATTTCATATTTATTACCATCTTTTACGAAAACCCTCATCAATGGATAACCTCTTCCAAACCCCTTTGATTTGTTTACCTGTTTATTCAAAAACCCATTCTTGGTGGTTATACTTTTTAATAGTAAGACGTTTTGAATGGGTTACCCCTTCAACGACTGTAACAGAGTTACCCATTCGAACTACAAATATTGTAATTTTATCTCTCGTGCCTTACTATAAAGTACTAAACTGTATGCATTCAGCGGGTGCACGCGTCAAGTCGCAACACGCAGTCTAGGACCTAGCGACTCCACAGTTCATACACATACGATTATGGTCATTATTACAGTGATTTTAAAGTTAAATGTATTTTTTTTTTTTGAATAATCGGGATTGTTTCATGTGTAATCTTGTCTATTTTACGGAATCATAAAAGTCATTCCATCGGCTCACTCATTATTTAGTGCCCGAAGGGAAAGGAGCAGCGTCAAATTAATAAAAAAATGCCACAACCGAAGCGAGATGCCGTACATAGATATTATGAATACGATGCAACTACTCAGAGCAGTCAATGCAATTTATGTGGAAATCGTATAAAGGTAAGGTCATTATTATTATGATGTGATTTTCCCAATCTTCTAATCTAGCAGATACCAGTTTGACGACACTTCTCGAGGTTATTTAATTCAATTGTAACCAGGGCCGGACCACCCTCGGCAGCGTCTATGTGCAAAACCTGTGACGCGTCTCTTTTATGAGTGTTTTTGTATTTCGATTTTGTTTTTACATATCGGTTTAAATTATGATCTCCAGCCCGCGGCTCGGCTCGAATACGGCTCTAACGATTTTGAGGAAATTAGGAACATAGGGGGGCCGATCAAAAAGTCGATAATAATATAATATTATCAATCGGTGTCTGCGTGGTCGATTTATTTGTGTAACTTTCTGTGCTGATGACGACGGGTTCAAACCCCAGCTTGGGACAAGTCTAACTTTGTTTTTTGTTTTTTCGAACTGAGTTTTTCTTATCAGAATTTGTTTATTTAAGTTTTAGACAGTGCTCAATATGATACTCAATTAGTATAAGACAACAAACAATACCTATTATTAAATGAAAAATTCAGTATGCTTCCTAGCACTTTCGAAAATTTTTGGAATTGTTTTTATTCTCTTGCTCGTTAAAACGGGGAATACCCGTGGACCGCGGCCGGCCCGCATCGGGGTTGCGTTTACAAACTTAGGTACCTATCTACGGCTCAGCTTTGTAATAAAATGGTCGGCTATTGTAGCGATACGACTACGTCGGTTTTTTTTATTTTATCGTAGAGCTCGATATCAATGCAGACCAAAACCCGAAGTAAAAACAATGGGTAATAAGTTGGTAATAGAAACATAAATAATTAGTGTTCAATTAAACCACGAAGAGTGAATTACTTCTTGGAAGACTATAAGTACTTACTTAGCGATACTCGAGTAAATGTTATGTTTATATGTGACAAAATAATTACATAGTATAAAACAAAGTCGCTTCCTGTCCCTATGTATGCTTGGATCTATAAAACTACGCAACGGATTTTGATGCAGTTTCTAATAGATAGAATAATTCAAGAGGAAGGTTTATAGTATAATACACGCATAATATATTTAATATCACCAATGCACCCGTGCGAAGTTGGGGCATGTCGCTAGTTTTGAATAATTGGCACGTCTGTTTCAATGACACATCGATACCGGTGATAACATGATTGTCACCATTTTAATGGCGCAGCCATTTATCCGTGCTGAGTGTGAGTTGTTTTTACATTAACTTGATCGAGACGTTTATCGCGTTTGGCTCTCTGATTGGTTAAAGAGCTTGGAGCAAGCCAATCCGAGCGCTGAACGTCATAAACGCGTCGATTGCGAATCGAATGCCTAGTGTGAGATAGTTTTACGCTAACACGCGTAAAACTAACTCACACTAGGCACTCTGAATATTTATTTTTTTTGTTTTGTTTTAGGGAAAACACACAACTAATTTGAAAAACCACATTTCTATAAAACATCCGGAAGAATATTTAATGGTAACTAATATAAATAAAGAAAATATCAATCAATCAATATCAAATACGTCTAAAGATACTTCTAACTCGGAAAAAGTAAAAAATTTGTGTGTAAGACTAGTTACTACTCATGGACGACCATTTGCGATGCTACAAGATGCTGCGTTTCAAGAAATTATTAATATTGCAGTTCCATCCAATTCTAAAACAAAAGGGATAAATTTAAATGTTATTAAAGGAATGATACCTCAAAAGGCATACCAAATAAAAAGGAAAATTTCATTAGAAGTCAAAAATATTATGATAAGTTTAAAATTGGATTCGGCATCTTACGTAGACAGGAATTTTTTGGGTATCAACTTGCAGTATATGAAAAACGGTCGGATTATAATTAGAAATCTAGCTGTATTAGAAGTGTTGGAGAGACAAACCGCGGAATATCTAAAGGAAAAGCTTTTGGAAGTTTTAAATGAGTTTATGATTTCACAAACACAAATTTATTCAATAACCACAGACAACGGTAGTAATTTTAAAAAAATGACAAAGTTGTTGACTGAATTTTGCTACACAACTGCTCAAAATGAAAATAACTCCGATTTCGATAGTGAAGCCAGCGGTGAGTACGAGGAAAATGAGGTAAATGATTATGATGATGATGATGATGAACAAATAGCTGACAGGTACGAACTCAATGAAAACACGGACCTAAACAGTTTCATCAACAGTGGGAACAATGACTCATTCAAGCCACGTGCAATGTTTTGCGCTGCACATACTTTACAACTTGCTGTAAAAGACGCTTTTACTGAAAATTTGGATGCTAAAATTGCCACACAAACTGCACGAAGAGCTGTTAAAATCTTACGCCGACCAAATATAAAAAATATTTTAAGGACCTCGAATTTAAATAAACCGATAATTGACTGTCCAACTAGGTGGACGTCTACCTATCAAATGTTGTCACGTTTGTATTCATTAAGAGATGTTCAAGACACTGATCTTACGAGTATTTTTTCTGATAGTTTCTGGATGGAAATCCAAAATTTAACTGCTTGCCTTAAACCTGTTTATGAGGCGACAGTAGCATTACAACGCGAACAACTTACGATTGGTGACTTTTTCACAGAATGGCTTAATTGCAAAATAAAGTTGGAAGCTATTAGAACCTCATTTGCAGAGGACTTAGTTAAAGCTATGAAAAGTAGAGAAACTGATTTATTAAATAATGATTTAGTCCTAGAAAATTTATATTTAGATGGTCGCCTCAACGTAATTTTATGTGATCAAGAATGTGAGAAGGCAAAAACATTAATAGCGCAGACTTTCCAGCAGTTACAATCTCTCACACTATCTGAGTCTTCAATCGAAATTTCCGAAATACTAGATGACTCTAGTACCAGGCAACATGGTCAAACAACATTACCATTAGAAAATTATTTAAAAGAAACTGAAGCAAATCGTGGGTTAGCTGGGAGGTCGTCATTGAATACATTTGATGGAATGTTAAGTAAATTAAGATTTGAACCCAGACTACCCTTGAATACCAATATTTTAGCCCACTGGGCGAACAAAGGAGCTTCGATTGATCCCTCTCTAATGAAAGTAGTTAATGTAGTGTTTGCAGCTCCTGCAACGCAGGTATCAGTGGAGCGGTTATTTTCATCAGTAAAATTTATATTAAACCCTCTAAGAAGTAATATGGGTGGAAGTTTGTTACAGGATATAATGTTGATCCGTTCAAATCCAGATTTATTCGAATGAGAGAAATACTTTTAAAACGTGAAAAGTAATATGTTCTGATTTTCTTTTGTTCTCATTAGTTTCAAAAGTAAAAATAAAAAGTAAGTAGGTACCTAACGTTGGGAAACCACTTAGTATATTAAAGGTGAAATAGTTAAAAATATGGTTTGCTCTGACTAAACCGATTCATTAGTTCGATCATCGAAATACCGAGATTTTTTGGAGCGTGAAACGAGCAAGAAATATTTTTTTGTGCTTTTTCACCTTTATTATATTTAGCGGTCTCCCAACGTTCAATAAATAGGTCCTTACATATCATTTCACTTTTTAAATGTTTTTTGAGCTAATTGTTTTTTTTTAAATAGGGCCATAATTCCGTTAATTGTTGATTTCCATTTTTTGTGTAATAATTTTAAATAACGATGTCGTTATTGAATAAATAAAAATCTTAAAAAACATAGTATTATTTATTATTAAAATACACAATTTTTTCCTTATTACTGGTATTGTTGTTCTTTAACACTTTGCATGACCATATGAACTATTTGATACATACATTTGTTTAGTCGTCCTTCTTCTAATTTGCTTAGATATTTTGCAACTAATAAAGAAAAAGAATAACACTCATGAATAACATCTTCCTTGCTATTGTCTGAGTTATCAGTATTTATAGCCTTATCTTCCATTTCTTTAGAGTCATTTTCAAAAGATAAATCGGGAGTAGACGCATTATCGTCTAATGTCGGTTGCAATCTCGGTATTGACTCACATGAAGGATCGATTGTCCTTAATTCCTCAAAATTTATTGATTCACTTTCGTCTGAGCTTCTGTCGCTGTCTGAAATATATATGTGCTCTAAAAAACAAGAATTATATATTATTTTAAAATTAGAAATAAACAATTAAGTGGCATATTGGACTACAGAAATGCGGCTATTTAGATCTTGAAAACTAATTATTGCAGAGACCTGAAATTTTGGTAAATAACAGATTGAATTTTTAAAGAAATTGCTAAGATATAGAAAAAATATCCTGTATTTATATTTTAGGAGCTGTAAGACGGCAAATATTGGCGAAAAACTAATTTTTCACCGTGCCAATGGCGTGGTCTTGGGGCAATGGTATTACAGCTCCTAACATAGAAACACAGGATTTTTTTCTATATTTTTTAAGTTCAATATGCTATTTACCTACATTTCAGGTCTCTTCAACGCTTTATTTTAAAGATCTTTATTCAAACCCTTATATTGTAGAACTTAATAAAACTTTACAAAGTATGTAACTAATTCACGTCGGTATAGATATAAATTATACACTTAAGAGTATATAAGAGAGAGTGAAATAAGTACCTATTTAATAAAAATAAAAATTTTATCTAGAATTTTTATCTCTGTCTCTTTATTTATTCAAAAAAGCTATACTCGCGACGATTTATCGTCCGTATTAGACATTTTCCTGAGGTTAAAGCTACCTGAAATGTTCACTAGGATATTCAGCCATTACCATAACAACTTTAATCAAAATTCATCACATACTTTTAGCGACATAAAATGTTCAAGAATTGGTTATTTAGTATCTATACTGATTACAAGCCCACTTTTCATACAGACACAGGCTATTTACAGTTTTATTATATATGATATTTACTTAAAATACACTTACTTACCTTGGTTCATCTTCAATATTCAGGCGTCCTTAATTTAAAACTTAAAAAACAGCACCGTCCTATCAAACCAAGTAAGAAACACTAATGAACAATTCTATATGATTCCAAAATTTCAAGGACAAAATCTATTCCTCCACTTCAACGTAATTTAAAATGATTTGATTTAAAACCCTTTGATTACCCCGACAAACCCTTTCAAAGGGTTATCGCTTCAATTGGAAATCATAGAAGAGCCGGTAACATCTTGTACTAGTTAACTTATTGATAGGGTTACCCTAACGTTAGGGTTATGAACGGGCTAACACTTCCAAGAGGTAACATTTTCCGTTGCTGTAGGCGTACATTCTGTAACACTTCCGAAAGAATTAACTTATATTCGGGGTTGTATGGTCCCTGGTCGGAATACGCGACGGTGCGAATGGCGGTCATCCTTCCAATGTTTCAACAAAAACAAATCTTTCAACAAATTCCAATTTCAAACACACACGATCTTTCAAATCGAGATCAAACTAGACATCTTCATTCGCTCGCAGTTCATTTGTTTCAAAGCTTCGAAATTTAAAAACAGCGGTGTTTACAAAAAATGATAACTTCAAAGCAGATCATAGTGCAGCGACGCACCTCGGTCGCACCCCGGCCGCGATATTAAAAGCCACGCGACCTCATTTTGCTTCCGTACTAAACGCTTTTAAGCTCACACCTAACGCCCGTGACGAACCATCGATAGTTATGTCGATAAAAATGTTATGTGGCTCATTCATGGTAACAACCCTATGTATGTTAGGTTTCATGTTTACGTCAAGTCACTTGAAGTAGGTTGTCAGTTCTAGAATAGAGAAGGGAATTTATATCTACGGTTTTTAAAAGAAATAGAGTTAGCGGGTAGCAAAAGGCTGTTCACATCAGTCATGGTATAAATGACATCAGAATCCAATCAAGCCGCTTGCAATATAGCTCGTGAATGCAGACTTGCCGAGACATTTTTATATCCTGCTTTTAGTTCACCGATCTCGCGATATTTTACAGTTATACGGATCTATTATTGCGACAACATTTTATTATCACTCGACGTCTGAGTAGGTATCTATCTTCACTTCACAAGTAAGTAATATTCAAATCTTACACACGGCTGTGAAATTTGAACCCTAAAATTATTTCAGCCCATGACGACACCAAATGGGAGCTTCGTAGCGATAACAATGTAGGTACCCTAAAGTGCACCTTTCTATTTCCTTACGTGGTGAGTGCTGAGAGCTACATTTCTGCTCAGCCCGTTAAGGATAAGGTATTGATATCACGGTAAGTGCAAACAGCAAGGTGTTATTTCATCATAAACATCTTACTGTCCCGGAAGGCTGAAATAGAGATGCAAAATTCACTGCAACTATCCCGAGATTCGGGATCCTAGTCATATCACAAACACTGGAGTTCACAGACGGAAAAACCCGGAGACAGTTTGTTTGATCTAGCAGTCATGCTCAAGATAACTATCGGATGTTAAACTTTTTGTTCCAACAAGAATGATTCATAATAATGAAAGTCTCACTGTCTCATACGCATACCTGCGTATGAGACAGTGAGACTGTGTGACATACGCAGGGATGTTGTATCGCTTACTACACTAATTGAGTAGGTAAGATAAATTGAACTATTTTATCATAAGCGTTAAGATTTATATGAAAATTATCATAACTGTTGAGTTCGTGTTAAAGACGCCGTGAGACGTGTTAAAAATAGGAAATTATCTGATTTTTTATTCACAGCACATTATTCATTCGAATTAAAATTATATTTGTGAATAGACAGATCTATCTTTATTTAAAAATCTTTATAGAGCTCGTTGAATCAATATGACATTTAATTGACCCTTGAGTTCGGGTCAAAAATATGTAAACGACTCCATCCTCCATCATTAATTCTTAGCCTCAATTAATTTGTATTAGCTCGATTGAGAGGATATTTTGATTGTATGTATTTATTTCTCGGTAATATGAATTTCAATAAAACTTACCGACACGCCCGAAAGATGTCGTAGTAATAAGTCATTGGTCACGCCTTATCAATTAAATTCTATATATTTTTATGGCGCACTTTAATTTTATTTGTTAACTGCTTATTAAGATTTTAGCGGAAAAAAATACTGGAGAGATATCAATTTATTATATCGTGATGAAGTAATTAACTATCAGAACGTAACGTCATCATTGGTGGTCGAAACTAACTGATTATTGGTGAATACCACGGATAATATCGACTATGGTGCATTCAAAATGTATCTGATGAAAATGTAAACAAATGAATCGGAAACGTACCTGTGGATGGCAATTTGTAGTGCAACTTATAAATTGCTTTTAGGTTAACGCTTTGTTAAGATTTTTTGAATATTCTAATTTTAAATCACCTTAAAAATGTTGACAATTGCATTCATTTTATAACCTCGTTTTTCGTAGATGATTTTTCAATTACAATATTAATGTTACTCAAACAATAACCGTTGGTTTTTTTAAATAAAATATTGAAACATAAATACAGATAGATTAACGTGTTACTATTTCCCTACAGGGAGTGATTGCGGAAGAATGTAACTTTAACAGGCTTTGTTTACATTTGCATTAGATACTTTTGGAACAGATCACAAATCCATATTCATTTACGAAATCAAGGCTGCAAAGAGCCTCTATCTACCAATACACATATCAGCTGATAGTTCCTCTGCGTCTTCATATAATCTTTTCCTTGCATACATCCGCATTTCTCTACCATTCCGCTCGATATTACATCCTAGAGATGGTCAGAGCATGCCATAAGTAAAAGCAAAATGAGATATCACAGAATCGTGACCATAGTGAGAACGTTCGTATTATAACATACTTTCTAGATGCTATTGTCAATGATTGCAACTGTCATTAGAATAATAGCAATTCCGTGAAATCAAACGTGACTTCATGATATCAATGCCCAAATTATCAGCCTCAAGGAATGATTATATCTGTTCATGAAACAGTATTTATTGACCATAAATATTAAGTTTACGATAGCTCCCGACCGACGAACATGAAACACCGAGTCATTTTTTTTTTTACAAAAAATCAGCCATCTTCAGAAAAAAGAAAAAAAACTATACTTAAAGTGAAAAATAACTTTAATTTCAGAAATCAGGGGCAAAAAGTGAAAATACAAAATCGAAGACACTGATTTTCGAAATTAAAGTTAGTTTTCACTTTGTAGTGTTTTTTTGGTAGTCGTTTTTTTTTTTGTGAAGTAAGTAGGTTTTCTTTATAATTTTTGGTTGTGGTACCTACAACCCACACAAATTCGTATCACCACTAATAATTGCTATGCAAGTAACTCCTTTTTTGAAGTCGGTTAAAAATTTATTCAGCGTACAGGTTTTATGAAAACAATCGGCCCGGGGAGCGCGGGGAATTCACGATACACAATGAATGAGAACGAATTTGATTTGTTTATTTTGGTCCGGCTCCCGGTTTAGGGCCGGCCGAACTTACGAGCCACATTGTGAGCGTAAATTACGTTTGTTCAACGCAAATAAAGTTTCACCGTGTATTATGATAGCTTGCACGAGTGAAAGGATTCATTACTAACGTCGAGCGTACATATTTAACACCAAATGCGTTCGTTTATTTTCTGGGATACTGCACCTGTTTTTTAGAACTTATATCCACTTTCTACTGTATTTTTAAAGTAGCAATAAAGGCTATAAATGGGCCGGTTCTCATTTAAAATAGAATTAGAAGTAAAGTTTTATTCGAGCTGAAGGTCCCAGCTGTTTAAGAGCTTTGAGCAATAAAGCGATAGGAGAACAAGCGCCCTCGCCGCATTGAACTGGACACTGGCGAGCTATTTAGGTAATAAAAGAGTGCACTAGTTCTAGTATATTGTTTAGTAGAGTTTTCATTTTAAATCTCAAAATATAGAATACTTACCTATGTTGAAAACTATTAGCGCACACACACGTAAACAGTGAATTTCCACTCCAAAAATAAAAGTCCTTTCCCAGCAATTATTAGTGTGTCAGGGAAGTGTATTCTTAGCAGATTGGCACATAATTTAATTTGCCAAGATAAGGTATTTAATTTGACTGAAAAAGTCAAATTTGAATTTACCTACGCACTATTATAGTTGATAGTCAATTTGATAAATTTCGTGTACCTGATTATACAACATACCTCCCAAACTTGTAACTCTTTCGCAGATCTCGCCTCATACTAATTTAATGACATTAACATCTCTCAGTAATAACTAAGCCCGTCTGTCGGTTCACCGCCCTATGTCAATGGAACAGAACTTGAACCCGCGACCTTACAAACAGTTAACACCATCGTCTGTCGCTCTGCCAATTAATTGAGATTTATTTTATTTTCTTTCATTCTTTAACTACACAGAAATAAGCTACTGGTACAAAATAAACAATAATATCACACGAATGCAAACACAAAATGTATCTTAGATATTTCCATGAACATGTCGGCATCGCAAAGAAAACCAAGTCAAATGCTCGTTTTCACTAACACAAGGCAACACCCAAATAAAAGCGCGCTGTTCGATTTTTTACTTTCGGCGCCCAACATAGCGTTGAAAATTTAACAGCACGTTTTTATTAAGGCATTAATTTAGGTGTCGCCTGGTGTAAGTAAAAACGGGCATACATATGATAGGAGCGGATACAAGTTATTCCCGATATAGCATCTACAAGGCGATAAAAATATCCGGTCAGCTAGATTTATTACAATCGAAAGTTATTCGGGCCGATTTGAATAAACAGCCGTGTGATAAGAATTAGGCCCGTCATCCACGACGCTACTCGAACGTTATCAGTTAGCCCTAACACGGGCGATTTTTTCCAGCGGCGATTTTTTTCACGCATTGGATTTTCTACGCACTGTTTAGTGCCGAGAGTTGAAATCCAAGAGATTTTTTTTGACGTGCTGCGTTGCGTTCTGTTCGATTCTTAATGCTCGGCTCAATACCGAGAGTTGAAAATCCAGTGCACGGTAAAATCCCGCCGCGATATTTTTATGCCTGTGCATACCTGGGCTTACAAACCTAAATCACCAATAATGAGTTGTCAGAATGTCATAGCACTAGTATTTCGATGGTGGTCCGTACATGACGCATCACAAACTATGATTCGCTATTATAACAAAAACGTATTTTTACAGAATTATAATCTTACTAGCTTTTGCCCACGGCTTCGCCCGCGTGGATATGTGGAAAATATCCCACGGGAACGTACTACCCATACCGGGATTACATACCTAATAGCCGAGGAAAAGGTCATTGACTCTTACCGCAGCGTCTGTGTTGCTGTCAACCAAAATTATTTTGTTACGCGTAATTTTGAATCTGCGATATCTTTTAAACCATTCATTTAAATGAAATGATATCAAGGCATATTTTAATCTAAATTAAATGCTCAATTTAACTTACAAGGTTAATTGGATAAGGATTAATATAATACCAGTCAAAATAGCTTCGAAATTAACAATTAAATTTTTATCAAATTCTGATAAATAAAAATGGTTATTGTGGGTCATCCTTAGAAGATAGACATATGCCATCCCGGACTTTTTTGTTGAACTTTTTAAGGTGTACAATACTGTAGAACACAAATTTTATGTAACTTTTACGATTTCCGCAGCGCACGCCCATAAAACTCCCAGTCGGCATGATTTTTTCCGACATCTTCAACAATAATCGTCAAATTTCAGTCAATTGACACAAAACCGTAATGAATTATTCACTAAAACCTTCCGCATAAATCACTCCGTCCATTGGTGAAAAGCGTTTGAAAATCCGGTCGGTAGTTTTTGAGTTTATCGCGTTCAGTACAGACAGACAGACGCGGCGGGGGACTTTGTTTTATAATATGTAAGGATGAATCATCAATACAACTCTCTTAGTTAGAATTGGCCTCAAGTGTCATGATTTCATGAAATAGTCATTCAATAGGGTAATTTGAACTTAGACAGTGTTTTGATGACTTTAATGATTACATTTTGTAAATACATATTTGTTACGCTCGCTAATTATATTTTGATCAACATACAACCTGATCCTAGCCTACAAATTGCAAAAAACGTAAGAAAATTTAAAATTCGCGGGCATCCTGGCACTTTCGACTACTAAATTGCGTCGTGTACGGACCTCCATTGAAATACTAGTGCTGTGACATTCTGGCTACAAATTGGTGATTTGAGTTTGGAACACGTTACTTTTGAGTACCGTCGTGGACGATGGGCCGTATTATTGAGACGATGAACTGCACTTATCTGAGCACCTTCCAATATATCTTGTCATGATTATTCTATTAACGTGTACGATTAACAGATAAGATCGAGGAATATTGATTTATGATAATGGCTTTTTAGTGCTGGAAGCTATCTGCGATCGGTACACAAGCGAGTTTTTATTGTATAAGGGCGGGTATTGTCACTTGAATGACTATGTCAGACTATGCTTGTTATGTTAAACGCACTTTGTATAAAACGCTGCGAGGTATGGCCAACATTTAGGCTTGCTTGAGCCAGAATTAAAAAAAACGAGCGAGCCTTACAGTAGTCGCATATGATTTGTAATATCTGACATCTCCTTGGTAATAAGCAACATTACAGGGGCGGGGCTTCGTCAAGATCGTTTCTGACGACCAACTCTAGTATCGCGCGCGTTCATTGGTCAAATTAAATAGCGCGCGCTTTCCCTAGTTCCTGTTACACGCTTCCGTCCCTTTCCACGAAATCACTCCCACAGATAAGCGAGAGGGCAGATCTTACACATATCAAAATGCATTTAGCGGTAAACGAATTTAAAATTCGTTCTATTTCTGCTAATCGTTTGAAGATGTAGAACCATAAATTCGAAGACATGTGACATCCACCAACCCGCACAGCGCATTGGGCCCCCGCGATAAATTACGGCACGGCCCATTCCCTTTCACGGAGAGGAGGCCTATGTCCCTGCAGTGGTAACGGTATAGGCTTCAGCTGAGTATACTTATGCTATGTTCGAAGATGACAGAAACAGAATGATGTTTTAAATACGTTTAACGTTAAATACAATTACTGACCTGCGGTGCTACTTTGTAAACTACACGTAAGTCAGGAAAATTAGCAAAGCAATAATGAGCCTATTACGCATATTCGCATCAAGACTTCGGAAGATAGAATTACGTGCGTAATCAAATTACCGTGGGATGTCGTTTGTAGCCATCTGAAGTATAAATTCGCTGTTTGATTTTCCTCAAAATATTACATGTTTCTTTTTATTCCTGATAAAGATCGATATCCTTGACACCGTATGACGCCGCTCGATTTCTCTGATTATTCCATTACGGATTCCAACGTGAAGATGCAGATGCATCTTTAAATTCTTATTAACAAATGCTTCGTGTTTAAATCTAATGGGCGTTTAAGATTTAAGTGCACATATATTTCTAATTCGAGTTCTAATCGAGAAAGCATTAACAGTCATTAAACAGACCACCCTGCAAACCCATTAGGGAGTGAGATGAGTGCGAGAAACATCACACGTAGGTTTATTAGGTATTAGGTATTATCCAGTAGTTGAGGCCATCGAGTGGCCCCGAGCCGGCGACGCCGCGGCGCGTCTGCGCCACTTGTCCCCATTCTCCTGCAAATTGACTCGAATATGACTAAATCCTTTTAAGAATGCATAGTGCCGAGCATAACACTTACTTATTAACTTATGTATGACCTCATGCCGTAAACTCGAGCACAATATAAAAGTTTTTTTTTCTGTCGATACTGTACTTAGTTGCCTAAAGGCGACCAAAAAATATGTCGTTAAACTTTCTGTAAAATTGTCGACGGTGATTTAGGATTTACAGAGTATTGTATGAAGAATCTTTGTAATAATTTATCTTGGTTCGAAAGTCTCGCAAAGTCCTCATAAACAGACGTCGTGCTCGAGTACCGTGTGGAAAATGTCGTTAAAATTTTAGTAGCAATTTCGCATCTCATGGCCTATAAAACGTTATCTACGCGTCTTTGTTAGTCATCGTTTACCCGTTGTTTACCTGGTAATCCTTGCTGTAAAGTGTAAAGTCCATCTTATGATTGAATGCGTTTTATTTACCACTACATAAATCCTTTAAAGTATTTTGTACCTCCATAATTACTGTTCTAAGTAAGGAAGCTGTCTGATTTGATAGGTACAAAAACATAATTTGATTACTTGTAATAGTATATTATGTGCAGCATAAAGGGTATTGAATTCCCAGGTTAGATTGGCTGTTAGTACTTGCAAAATTTCAATCAATGTTATTAATATTTACAGTTTCCTGTTCATTATCCTCTCCACATAAACTTTGAGTTTTAGTGTACCTAATTTAAATTTATTTTATCCATAACATGCACTATACATAGTAAGACATAGATACCATACAGGAGCTACTCTTGGATTAGAGATATAAGATTAAATCCAGGTATAATACCACAGCTAAAGGTAAAACTCTAGAATCCACATGTTGCTGGTACTCTTACAAAAATTCAGACCTAGGAATCTTATCAAGTTAGTCTTGAAGACGTGGTTCTGTAGGACAAAGGACTTCCTTTATTGTAGGTGCATCGTCTTCACATATAATTATTTAACTAATGTAGGTACCTATACAAAATATTGTAAAAAAATTTAAAAGAGTAACGGTGGAGTTTCTTGCCCATTTTTCTCCATACGAAAACTACCTTTTGGAAGGGGCGACTAGAATCAATTCTATCATTTTGTAAATTTTGACGTTTAAAAGTGCCATACAAGGGCCTATTTGAAATAAATGATTTGACTTTGACTTTGGAGACTTTTTTGGTCTATAAGGCTGTCTCAAATCAATACTGACGTCAATACCACCTTAATCTGACCCGTGTTCTCTTCACCATCAGCTAACAAGACCCCTCTCTCCACAGATCTACACAGACTGGGCGAACCACTACCTGGAGCGGGCGCGCTCTCGGCGTCGCGCGGGCGCATCGGGCGGCGGGTTGGCTCGCGACTGCGCAGACGGGCTGCTACTGGCTGATGTTCTGGAAGGCGTTACTGGCTTGAAGGTGCACCGTGCGCATCGCAAGCCGCGGAACCCGCAACAAATGGTGAGTAGTTGTGATGCTAATAGATATGAAGGTCCAACCGCATCAGCTAGGTACTGCTGAGAAGCGTGCTCCAAGTAATAGAGTTTACTGTACGATATTCGTGGTTCTGGTTCAGCTGAAGCCTGAAAGCCGAAGTGGAAAGTGTGAAACAAATGAAAATCGTAAAAAAAATAAGTCTTTCCTAACGCGCGTTGAAACAGCGACCATGCGTTACCACCACTCTTATTGACCCAGAATTTCCTCACAGTGAGAGCTAGTAATCTAGTCGCCTAAATCGTGCCTGGGTGAGTAAATTGAATGGGTTTCCAATTAGGAAATTTAGAGTAAGCGAGCCTAGATTATCTTGGATTTGGTTTGCCCCAAATAGGGTTGAATAATCGCCAAATGAGACCTAAATCCTATTTGAGAACTTAATGTATTGGGTCCGAGTCCGTTGTGGTTTACCTAAGCACAGGTTACAAAAACACAAACTGTGAAGGAAATCTAGCATATTTTAGTTAAGAAACTTAGGTATAAATATATTCAAACGCTAGTTTATGAATTTCAAGTTCAACATAATAGACATTATTCTAAGCGGATTAAGCTTACAAAGTGGATGGCAAGTTCACACGCGAATTATTCAACAGGTGAACGCTCAACCTCGTTTTAAAAGCTACGTTTTTGGCTTAGGTCAAAATTCTTAGGTTCAAGGTCAACAATATTACAGGTGATTGTAAGCTTAATGAATCATAGAATGAGTCTATTTATTACGAGGTCAAGTTCAGAAAAACAGCACTTGACCCGCGATTTTCTTTTACCGCTATTGTCAAATGATATTCACAAGAAATTAAATTACATTACTGCCCCGTAGTGGACCATTAGACTAACTGCTGAGCATGAGGTCCTGGGTTCGATTCCCGGGTCGAGCAAAGTGTTATTGGGTTTTCCTTTGATTTGTGCCTTGTTGATGGCAGTAGAGTCACCTCACTTAAACACAATTGGTGAAATGTGGGTGGTACTATAAGTTATCCTCTGCCTAACCCTTCAGGGCATACAGGCGTCATGTTATGTTATGTGTTATTAAATAACATAAGTATAAAGTCTTCTATTTGTATGAGACGATGACGTCACGCCAATAACCTACAGAATCCTCAGTGGCGTCAGTCGTGATTAATTACTCGTGTAATCGTGCTGTGGTGACTAGAGAATTTGCTTGGCACTGATTAATTTAGTGGCAACATCGGTTACATTCTTGCACATCTCTATTACTGATTGTTGCAGCAGTTGTAGGCTAATTCACTGTTCATTTATGGCTCGTGGCTAAATAATAACAGCCGCACGGGTCGATCGACGGTTAAGCTACGCTTGACGCGATCGTTTAGTGGATGGGTGACCATCCATTATATATATCAAGTCCCCTCAGTACTTTGGAAAGCACGTTAGGCCGTTGTTGGGACCGGCCGTCATTCGCAGATGACTGACAGTCGTTATAGCCCAAAAGTCTGACAACAGCGGTATCGTGTTACTCAGTAACTGGGTTGCGGTCTTGTGGAGGACAGATAGGCAGTCGCTCCATGCAAAATACTGGTATTCAGCTGCACCCGGTTAAACTGGAAGCCGATCCCAACATGGTTGGGAAATGGCTAGGCAGACTGACTGACTTAGAAAGTTTGTAGGTAAGCCTCTGAAAGTTGGAAATGGTGACTAGGCAGATATTCTCGTGTTTCGTATGGAAACGAAAGTTTCCAACTCACTGAATAGGGAATAGGTTTCATAGTGATTTATGCCCAAATTGTATTTATGTAGAATTGGGGCATAATAAATCACTATGAAAAGCATAAATCTTAAGTTGGTAGATATCTAAATAATTCTTAGATCAAACCTAATATTCAACTTAACTCACAGTATTCATTTTAATTAAACCATTTATAGGCATTTTTGAATTGCCGGGGTCGCGGGAAAGTCCGAAAGGGATACTGTGACCTTAGTAACATACAGGCAACTGAAGGAACCCGGGTGGGTTTTAGTCAGTAAGAGTCTGACACGTCCTCTCGCTCCGCCCAGAGCAGGAGAAGTTATTTGAGAATTTCCTGCATACAAAAAGGCGCTTTTGAATTACCAAGAAGTCGGTCAGTGAGAAATATGACGCTAGTTGTCCATTCCAAAGCGTAGTGGTACCTATAATAACGGGCAAGAAACTCCATGGACACCCTTTAAAATCAAAAATATTGTCACAAATTCAACGCTCTCTGTTATTACCTTCAGATAATATGAAAGAGACTACAGGAGACATAATAAAATATTAATAAGACGTTATAGTCTATAAAGCGGCATTCTTTTAACGATCCTCATATTAATTTTCCAATAACCAATAAAATTAATCACGTTACGTCCAAACAAAACGTTCAAATATCCGCCGCATCTTGTTTATTATTATTCACGTTTAAAAATGAAAGCGGCACAGGAATATTTGGTTTACCCGAAATAGCTATCGGTTCACAAATCATTCGGGCAGGTACACACGCGGCTGCGCGGACGCAGTGTCCGCACCATACACGGTGCGTAAATGTGATAGGTAGCACAGAAACCCGAATCCTGCTGCGTAAACGACGCCCAGTTTCCGGCGTGTGTGTGAAAGTGTACTTACGAATTTTAACTGCACGTGTGCATTGGCCTAATTGTATTGCTACGACTATTTGCGAATTCATGACACGATGTGGAGGATTATAGAAATCCTACATGGGGCTTAGGCAGCATTTTTATTAGATATAAAAGCTGAAACGTCCCAAAAGTAGATAAAAAATTCCAAGTACGTAATCATATTAAAATATACTCTCAAATGTTAGGTTAAGTTCTGTACCGCGTTTTATAACATTACATGGTTTTAACAATTTCCAACTGAAATCGATTCTACGGTTTTGCAGCAACAACATTCAGGTTTGCAGTATTTTTCAAATAACATTTAATAATATTGAAAAAAACACGCAAATCAATGAACGTGTTACGTAAAACAGGCATTGTCAATAGATTTTTATACACAGTGAAACTCGATAGGTTGTGGTGTGGAGGCCAAGTACTAGCGACCACATCCGCATCTACTCGTACTCGATAATATCAATTCCCATTACATAACCCGAGGGCAACAAGGACACACACTAGGTAACTATTTTATAAAAGTATTATGTCAAAGACATTATAAACAATAGTAAAAAATATATACAAAGGGCTTCTAAAGAAACCTATCGAAAAAGCTTCTAGACTGCATTTTGACTAAAATTGTCTGTATTACAAGCTACAGACAATTTTACTGAAAACTCGTATTATGTCTAGTAAAACATAATCAAAATCATGTCATCCTCTTTTTTCAAGTCAAAACGTACTTAAACTCCTAGAAAAGATTACTACAAAGTCAGTCACTCTTTAATCGAAAACTTAAACTCAAGACTAATAGCATTGATTTCAATTAAACCAATCACAGGCACTTTTAAATTGTCAATGAGTCGATCAGATAAAAAGATGGAGCTAGTTGCCCATTCCAAGGCGTAGTAGGTTCCTATAGAGAAGAACACTATTTTAAATCAAAATATTGGTTAGAAGTATATCATTCAAACTTGAAATTATACATGGGAGAACGATCTAGAAAGATGTGCACATTAAAAGCGTCCGGGCGTCTATAGTAAACAAATTAAAATTAGTCATGGCAGCTAAAAGATGACCCTTTGTTCGCTAAAGGGCATATTCTCAAAACGGCAAATTCTCTTATGAGCCAATTCTTATAATGGCAAATTCGCGCAAGGGCAAGAGATGAGCAGTCCATTTTACTGAAAACTCCAAAACACATAAAACTCTACGAAATACAAAGGGTTTTTGAAGTGAAAACTTGTTTAGGCGCGTTGGGCATTTTTGAGATGGGACTAAACCATTGATTTCGCGAGTCCATGACGACACCTCATTATTGTAAACGCGATTGTGCTCTTTATTAAAATTTATAAACGTTACGGATTAATGTTCTATGCAAGTATTTTTTTACTTTTAAAGATTTTGTAAACGCGATTATGCTCTTTATTTATATTAAGTTACGGATCAATGTTCTATGCAAGTATTTTTCTTCCACCAAGGCGATCTTGTTCAAGTTTTCACTTCTGTCGGCACTCCCGGGGTGCCACCTCTTTTTTCTCTTTAGAAGTCTGAACTAACACAAGCACTTTATGATTTGCAACCATAACTGCGGAACCGTTGATTTTATAATAGGTCTAATATTAAGTACGCATTTGACCACTACCATAACACAGGTCTAAGAATAGGTCGTAAAGCTGGCCCTACGATAAGCTGACAGGTTGTTAAACATGCACTAACGAATCGATAAACGCTGCTATTGTAAGTTTCATGTAATTTAATTGGCGAGGAAAGGGTTCAACATTCATACATTTGTGAACTTTTCTTCCCATCTGGTTGGCAAACAAAATAGGGAACCACCTTCGCATAAGTCGTCATCGCCGCCATGGACATAAACCCTGTTACAGAAATGAAAATTCGAAGTTGAGAACTGGTCAGTCACAGAGCATTTCTTACTTATTTTGCAAAGGAATTTTCCGAGCATCACCTTAAGTAATGCCAGAGTAGTTTGACAAGTTCTTATTTTCAAATTCTCAAGTCAGAAACCGGGTGTTAGACATCTGCAATGCCGTAGAATAGACACAAAACTAAAATGCCACAGGTCTTTAATTACAAGCGACAAATTTTCAGACAACTAACGTCATTTACAGGTAGCAGGAAATTTTTTGAGAATCATATAATTAGTCCGCATAAGGATAATTTAAGTCCTTGATGAGTATAGTCATCTATTTAAACGTGGATTTCGCTGAAGTCTAAAGTATGTAACCGCGTCTATTTCTGTATACATTACATCGTAATATAAAGCCATTGTGACTGTGGAATTATTTATATATTTTGTCAAATTAATTATTCGTTGTTTTGTAGCTTCGTAGCGTAGATTGACATTTGTAGACGTTGTAAAGAGGAAATTCGGTCAAATAACATAAAAGTCGTACGTACATACCTTACTTAAAATATTGAACTAGTAGATTAAAAAACTACATTTAATTACAAACTATGACTACGTGCAAAAATATGTTTTACACAAAATATTCCCATACGTGTAAAATCCACATCTGTTGCATGTTTATGTTTAACCAATTTCCACACAATACAACACTAGGCTGTAAAAATAGCCTTATTATGAAACCTAATAAATAAATCCTAGAATAAACTTTATTTGGTCAGCCCAGGATTCTTGGGCCTTTGTTTGCATTCATTAGATCGGAAGTAGAGCATTGTTTGAGCAAGTGTTGAAAGAAACAAACCAAGCGACTGCGACTAGGCAAGCGGTCGCCGCACGCGCCGGTTACGTTTCTTAAGCGCTCTATAGACGGTACAATTTGTTTGCCAACCAACAACCTACAAACTATCTTGTATAATATGGCTGTACACACAGCCAACTTCACCAGATAGCCAATTTGTTGTAGTGTCTAGGTATAATGGACAACCGACAGTAGAATTTGAAATAAAAAAATTTTCAAAACGGAAAAGGTTGTGATTGCAATTAGGTTTGGTGGAAAGATACCTAAGGTTGGACAATTGTGTTGGTACGTCTACACGTTTTGGTGAGCGCCAAAGGGTTGTAACCAACCAGTTGTACCAACACATTGTGACGTCTATAGGGCGCTTTATTGATTGTTATGTGCTGTTGAACTCTCAATTGTCCAGGAACATTCGCTATGAAATATTAGCACTATGTGAAACGAGATCCCGTGCAGCTATTAGAATATTAGAAAATAAAGAGCTTTTACACGCGGAGCTTTTATGACTTCGAGCTGTTAACGCGTGTACCTACAGTCTATATACTTCGAACTCGTTTCAGTGCGTCAGCAAAAAAAGTTGTGGAAATAAACTTAAAATATTACAAAAAGAAACAAATTCAAATCATTACAGTTAATTGATTCAATTATAAAATACAATAGACGTGGATATATTTAGTAACCTGTCCCGCTTAGCTATTTCTAAAGAGCCATAAAAAAAACCCTGAAAGAAATCGACACGTGTTTCACCTCCTAACGAGGCATCCTCAGGATGACGATTGACTTGTCGCGAACCCGAACACAGCGTCTTGCCACATCGAGCGCGTTCTCGTTCTCTGCGTTCTTTAGAAATAGCTAAGTTGAACAGGTTACTAAATATATCGACGTCTATTGTATTTTAAAATCATTGTATTGGTATGAATAACAAACCTGTCAATAAAACCCACTATATAGATTGTAGATTTAAATCAAACACATTAAAAACAAACAAAGCTCTCGTATTTATTTCCCTTAAACACACCCTTTTAAGTAGTTAATGAGATGCCTAAGCGAGCCCTCCCAGGATGCTTTCATCACCCGCCACAGTTAGCAAAAAAGTTAAATAGTTGGAATGTTCAGAGTTTTTTGCGTAGTATTGATGATAGATCGTTAACGGAGATGACTGGTAACTGACAAACAAACCAATTGTTTGCTTGTCTAACACCATTTGATTTATTATGGGTTAACGGGTATAACACGTAGACAGGGCCAGCATACATATCATATAGTTGAGTGTTACGAAATCAATCAATGGTTTACAGGGATATAGGTTAATATTGCAGTCTTAATCAAAAGCTATACCTTTGTAATAAAATTTCGAATGAAAAGTGGATTGAAAGAATTACTTCTAACAACATCACGTCTCTACTCTCCGTGGTATGCAGAACTCAGTGTATAGTGAACCGACATCTTGCTAGTTAAAAGTACAATAGCCTAATTAATAATACGTTGACTTTGTATTAATAAAAGTACCTGAACTCATAGGTACTTTATTTGGCTCACTAGATTATCTTTTTTTAGGTCAAATAAAAATATTTTGATAAGTATTATTTACTAGAAGTAATTAGAAGAGAATACTTTATATGTGTACACATGGCTACACACCAAGCTATCTATACATTTCCAGTAGAAGCTGACCCCGCATTGTAGGGAAATCCTATACAATGCGGGATCCGCATAAACTGGAAATGAATAGCTTGATGTGTAGCCGTGTGTACCTATCCAACAAAAAAAGTTAATCTCGTTATCTCTTGTTTTGCAGAATAAGTTCGGAGACACAAATAGAGAATGTCTTCAGACTATGTTCTTGAAGGAGAAACCTTGATTAAAAGTAAATAGTAAAGACATAATAACTGCCAACGCTACTCTAATCTACTAATTTAAAATCATATCATAAATTACAGAAAATCTCGTTTGACTAAAACTTAATTCTGATCTAGTTTATAATGAGATCCATCGCGTTGATACAGAACTGGTATTGTAACAATCATGGACCGAGCTGCTGCGGGTGTTTCCTCTTACGGGTTTACAAGATTCACCGATTCTGATACTGTTACCTATTATTTAGTATCGAAAACATTGTATCTGATAAATACATTTGTAAAAAGAGCTACGGATTATTGTCTACCAGAAAAAGCAAATCAAATAACAATAAAAATTCATGGACCCCTTTGATTCTTGCGAATTTCCGATTCCTCTGCGTTCACATGAACATCTGTGACTGTAAAATGTAATCTTACATCTTTATTGAGCTTGACGCTAAGCCATATTTGCACAATCGTTTACCGGCCGTGACCCACCCGGACGCGGTTTCCAGATAATCATCTCATCTGATCTTCAGCATGACGATGCACAAGTGCGCCATTGTTCCAACCTTAAAACCGTTACGGTTATGGGACAGTTTAAGGCCCATTTTCCTTATATTAAGGTTATGAAGTTTACTCGCCAATTTCGCCTGCTAATTAGTCGGCTAAAAGGTTTCCCGCCCGTTTACCAGTTCGGTCTCGCTGTCTTCGAAGTTCGACACATCTCGATACCAAGTGTTCCATGTTTGAGTCTCGAAGTCTCGACCATTCATTCGCGCGCGCGCTTTGCTCTGTGACGGGTGCGTCCAACGACTCGAACTTTGTACACTCGATGTACGACGACGTATCGATGTTTTTTACAATCGATTAAATTTTATTTTGACCGCTTACTTTTGAACTAGTGAAGTGATATCGTATTAGTGGTGTGAGATGATGTTAAAGTGTACTGTGGTGAAACATTGACAAGTGCATTTTTTATTTACATTTCATAGTTTTTTACGTTTAGTGCTACGAAAGCAGGTCAGTCTTATTATTTTATGAAACTCTAATTGAAAAAACCACTTAGCGATATAGACATGAGCTTAACGAGCTAAGTCTACAAATTATACGTTTTGTTTTTCGTCTAGCTACTTAATATGTCTTTTGAATCTTCCGGCGTGTACCGGTTTCTTGAATAATCACTTGATTTTCTGATCCTACGATTTATAATATGACAAATTGTTCGTCGCAGTATACCTATTTTATTATACATTTGTGATTCGGTAATTATAAAATAAATATAAAACCTACATGTTTAATTTTATTTTAATTGAAGGTAAGTGTAACGGTTATTGGTAATTGTACCAGCCTTCAACTGTTTACACTAGTTGATTAACTATCAGAATTGAATCGGGTATAAATTTTTATTAATACCGTGACTTAGTTGAAAATGTTAACTCTTTTTCTTATCAAACTAGATCTCCTGGCACAGACTAATTTCGTTTTACTAGCCATTGGGAGAATAATGTGGGTATATTGAATTAAATCGATACTTACGGTATTTTTTTTGCTTCAGAAGCTATCCAATAGGAAGTTTTAAATTAAAAAGTTTTTATATTACACTAGCCCCTAATGTATCAAGGTTTTAAATTTTTAATTACTAAGGTTCTATTCATTAGGATTAAAATTGTTTTTTACAATCAAAGCAGACCGTTAACCTCGGTTGACCTCTATATGTATGTACAGACTTAGGTGTAGCTTGTGTGGAGCTTTCAATGCAATTAATCAAGTCTAGGGCAAATTCAAACTCTAAGGTATAGTTGGCTTATTTTTCTTGAAATTAACGTCTGATATAAATAGTACCTAGCTGAGCTTGTCAATTGTCATTTTGAGGACAATGAGGTGTTAGGAATTGAGGATAATCAACTAAAACCGGTGTTAGGTACCTTCAGAAAATATTACAAATATCTTTATCCCTACTTTTTCAGGGTATAAATATTAGTTTCAAGACTTCTGCTTGATAGGAATCAATGAATTCAATATTAACACAGAGACGGTGTTATCTCTATTCTCATTTTCTTCCAGAAAGTATTAACCCACAACTTTACTCAATCTGCCTAGCCTTTGCCAATTATGTTGGGGTCGGCTTCCAGTCTAACCAGATGCAGCTGAATACCGTATTTTACATGGAGTGACTGCTTATCTGACCTCCACAACCCAGTAACTGGGTCATAAGTTACCCCTTAGTAAGACTAGTTGTCAAACTTTCGGGCATCTGCCGACCCGTAACGACTGTTAAAGGTCCACGAATGACAGCCGGGACCAACGACTTAACGTGCTTTCCGAGAGACGGAGGACTCTGTTATGATGGTCACATCCACAGACCAACCCCGGCAAGCGTAGCTTAACCTGATGCATCGAACCGTCCGGCTGTTATTACTTAGCAACGAGCTCCTCCTACTCTACGAACCTACACAACTTAACTAAATAGGCTTTGGCAATCTTCTAAGTCCATAACATCTCTCTACAGGGTATACAATTACAGTGCTTGCTGTTTACCCAGTATTTATAACCGGTAAAGTGCCAATTCTTTGTGCTGTAAATCAATGAGGTGCTGACACGACGCTTAGGATAAGCCTCGTTGACCCTGTCTTCCTGTCCTCTAAGTCCATGTATCCATTGTACCTTCATTAACGCCACCAAATAGCTATTTAAACCAAGGCTCGAAACCGGTTTAAAAAATACCGGTAAAAACCGGTTTATTTGGGTTTTACTTCGAACTTTTCTTAAGAATGTGATGTGAACGTTTTAAGAACTTTATTTTAACCTAAATTAACCGGTTTATACGACGAGCGGCATGTCGGTAAACGCGTTGCAACTTGTGACTACTTGTGAGGATGCCGCGCTGAATAAAAACTAAACAAAAAACCGGTTAGTATTGCTCTAAACCGTTTAATCCGAAAAAGCCTTTATGTAAAGACTCCGCCAAAACCGGTTACAATAAACCGGTTTCAACGAGCGAAACAGAATGTAAAGGTTTTTGCGTCAAGTACATAATAAAGGTTTGAAAATTTAACCGGTATCCGAGCCTTGATTTAAACCTCAAAAAAACAAATCAACGCCGTAGTTAATAACGCTGTGTGATTAATCTATTATGCTCTCAGCAGTTTTTCAAGAAAGTTCGGTAGCTTCCTTGGATGTGTATCCTGCTACCCAAGTTTACCTTACTTATCGATAAAAACCTACCACCTTCATTTTGAATGTTAAGCTGTCAATAAGGGAAAAGAAGGAAAGCATACACTTTTCTAATTGCTGATAGGAATAACAATACATCATGTTCATTACAGACCACAGAAAAAACAATAAAACTAAATAAATCACACTTGATCGTGCGTACAGCTGTAAAAATGATCCGATGAAATGTCTCTCCCTCCCTACTAAGTGTGATGCGCGGGCGCCACTTCGCAGACCGCCTTGAACTGTCACACGAGCATTTAAGAGTGGCAGATTTAATGTCAGGGCCTGAACACATTGGATAGGTTTTTTGTTCATAGTTTAAACAATAGAAAAGCGATAATTCTGTCTGTTACTCGTGACGGTAGTGGCAGCTTTGTTAATTCTTTGACAGCTGGTAAGAATTTGAAATTGCACATCGATCACCCTTGTTGAATTAAAGATTTACATTTTATTTTAATACTAGCTTTCGCCTGCGGTTTCGCCCGCGTGGATTCGGAAATTATCCCACGGGAACGTACTACCGGGATAAAAATTATTATATATGTTAATGTGCCAAATTTCATCCAAATCCGTTCAGCCGTTTTTGCGTGATTTAGTAACAAACATCCAAACATAATTTTTTTTTTTCATTTATAATATTATTAGTAGGATAATAGGATTCATTTGTAGACTATACAAAAGCACTTTGGTTTTATTTTGCGGAAATTTTGGATTGACTTAAATTACCTTATTAGTGGTCCCGAAATATTCCCAGTTCACACGATCCCGATGGAAATGTACAAAACTTACCTTTATGGACCTAAAAATAGTCTTTAATAAATAATGGTACTGCAACATTATAATTATTGATCAGTTCAAGTCATATTCACAACATTATCAACCTGTAAAGTTCAATCAAAACTTGGAGACCTTACACTGTTGCATCAGTTTAAAAAATGTAATAGGCCAGTTTCAGCACGTAAGCGTGCACGTGTGTACCGCGCCTCGGGGTGCTAAGAATCCATAACATATGTATTACATATTCATAATTGCCGAAACCAGACGCAAGTGGGGCACGCTGATTAATGCCAACGTTTTACGATACTTTTTTTTTGCTCTGAGCTAGTAAAGTCACTGATCTGTAAACGACCGTTAAAGTTTATCAATTTGTTATTATTTTATTATGTATTCCGATCACTGAACTGTTGAACTGAGATTAAGATAAACGTAGGTACCTATGTGAAGTAAGTCTTCAGTTGTTTGCCAATAAATACCTAGTAGTGAGTGTGTAACCACAATAAGTAAATACTTAGAGGAAAACATTTCATTCATTAATTCTCAAGGTCTGCGTTAGTATTCATAGACAGTTTTAGACCTTCTCTATTTAAATTTTAGTACTTACTTTAACTGTAAACACCTCCATCACCTCTGCGAGGGTGAGTCAGCATCAAAAATCAGTCTTACTCAACGCATTGCTCATACAATCTGGTTCTCTTGTCAGTTAATGTTTTTGCTGAACGCAATTAGAGGTCCACGGTTTCTGCGAACCTTACACACAACAATGTACCGAGCCGAATAATCTTTATTCTGCGAATTCGCAGTCAGCATACTACAAAAATAGATCAATTACTACTTGAATTATGTGTTTCCAAGTCGATTTATGAGTCATCAGCTGGCTTTAATAGTGTGATTTATATTATGAAACGCATGAATTATTTAATTATGTCTCATAATTCTAAACAGATAATATTTTATGAATGATAATGAGAACTTGAATGGCGTCTATCTAAAATCGTGTACTTTATTGGGGATATCGTGTTGTGTGGTACTTATGACGTCAAATGGAACAAACAGATTGCACCAAAAATATTGCTCTCTTCCTCTCGTCATATAGTGTTGGGTTACTGAGTAAATATACCGACTGATTTTATGTAAATGGATTCTCATGGGTTTTCCACGCGCCTAAAAAGCATATCCACGTTCGTCCTATTGTTTCTTTAAGGTCGTCACAAAACATTTCCAGCTCATAATTTATTAATCTGACACGTAACGAATTGAAAATTATAGCCATCATGATAGTACAATAGACAAGAATCGATTCTTGTTTCCAGTTTACGTTATAATCTGATGGCCAAACTGCAATCGGGTTAGAGTTGTCGGGATTCTGGATGTTATCTCAAAACGAGCTAGTTGTCAATTCCTGAGAGCCTCTGGTGAGATCACATCGTCGGTGTCACGTCGCCGACACAATTGTCACGTCCGCCAAGAAATCCTATTCTACCCACAATAATTACGAGACAGACAATATGGGACAATCTGAGTATCTTTTGAGGAAACTAAATTCTCATCTCTATTCTCATTTGATGATTTGAATCTGGCGCTCTTTGATCGTCGATTCCTTTGTGGTTTTGTTGGAAGATTATTAAAATATTTGCAAGTAAAAATAAAATGCAACAAGTCAACGAAGGTCTCTTTTTTTATTTTTATATTTACATTAAAACGTGTGAGTTTTAAGACCATTAATATTAATTGATATAGCCGCATAAATTGTATACCAATTAAGATTTCGCAATGTAATAAAATAATAATCTGAAAAATGCGGGTACGCGTGTCGGTCTGTCGGCGGCCGTTCACAAAAATAATAACGCGTAATTATTCCACATGATATTCGTGCTACAGCTGTCGAATAAAACAAAACGGTCGTTTCTATAAGCATGTGTTTAGTGTTAGTGAGTTAGTTTGCATGAGAAGATGTCTGCAGCATCTGTGAGTTTGACCCTGAACTTGAACAAGGTCGAGACGAAACATCGGAATCATGTCAATCACTAGCCATCCTCATCATCTCAGTTATCGTCCTAACGAAATCATGTTTGAACAAGCTCTTTGTTCTTAAGAAAAAAAAAACCCGACTGCATAAACACATAACTGAAAAGAGAAAAACAAAAATTATAAACATTTTTAAATAATTTTCTTCATTTCAAAGTTTTATAAAAATATATATGTATATATTGACTCATTACCTCATTACTACCTTTTATTTGATATCAATAATGTAGGTATTTTTTTGTGTTTTCCCTTTTTTGTATTTGCAGATGCAATATATAAATATTATATAGCCTATGTCACTCCCACACTTAAGACGAATCTAACGACACCTCACATGTTAAAATCTATCAAGCCGTTTAGGCTACAGAGCGTGCCAAAGAAATATACATTATACATACATACATATTCTCGAAAAACACTACCTTCATTCTGGGGCAGTCGCTCGGATGAAAAGTAAGCGGTTGTAGTACAGTCGATCAATTGTCTCAATACATTGTAGGTTCTCTTCTTAGTAGGTCGTTTGTATGTTAGCACCACACTATGAGTTCTTTCTACACGTTCTTTACATGATTCTTCAATAACAGATGTTCCTTAAAATAATAACGCCATCAACTTTATTTATTCGCAGAAATAAAACGAAGCATGACCTGCGGTTGAAGTAGGTATTTTAATATTTTACCGTATTAGCGGGTAGGTAGTTAAAGTAAATTAATATTCCACAACTTTACGACCTTTACACGTAACGTTTCTTAAGTTATTGGAGATTGTTATTACTTCGTGTTGAATAAAACACAAGTGCAGTGCAATAAAATTAAAATTAAAAATAGAGGTTATTTTATATTACATAGTTAATGTTTTAGTAATAACTAGCGACCCGTCATTGCTTTGCACGGTTTTTACTTCCTGACAAAACTTCGAGATTTTTTTATTTCTTGTAAGTTTAATACTAACGCATTAAACACATAAACCTTCCGGAATAAATTCTCTAGATGACGGTGGAAACAGCATCAAAATACGTTGCATAGTTTAGGAGAACAACGCGGTCACACAGACAGACACGAAAAGCTACTTTAATTTATAATATGTAAGTGCATCATATTGACACACTGACCTTAGCTGACCTTACTAATTAAGATGTAACAACAAATTCCTGATAGTTTGGTAAAGCATTCGTTGTATAGAGGTTCACAGAGCACCTGTGTAATAAATAAGCGATAATTATTTACACACAAGTAGATAACTGGATTATATAAATTATCATCTGCCTAGCTTTTCCCTAACTATGTTGGGGTCGGCTTCCAGTCGAACCGGATGCAGCTGAATACCAGTATTGTACATGAAGCGACAGCCTATCTGATCTCCACAACCCAGTTACTGGGTAACACGACACCCCTTGGCAAGACTGGTTGTCAGACTTTCGGGCTTCTGACGACCCGTAACAACTGTCAATGATCTACAAATGACAGCCGGGACCAACGAGGCAAGTAGGGGCCTTGGTATGTAGAGATGGTCACTCATCCACAGATCAATTGACTGGATTACATAAGATAAAATAAAAAAAATAATGACCTATAATTAAGACGACAAAATAGACACTTCAAGGTAAAAATCATTATGAATAAAAATCACACGATACTTATAAATAATTATGTAAGATTTTTTTCAAACTGGTTTGGTGACATTGGAAAATTTTAAAAAGTATTTATAGACAATATTTTTTCTGTAGTTAGTCTCAAGGTACATGGTCTACTGAATTCGTTTGAGAAATAGTTTAGTCGATTCGTACGATGATTGCCCTTAATTTTTTTCAGTAGGGATCAATTTGAGGAAAAAAACGTAACGCCACGCCACGCCAACAACAACAAACAAAACATCACGCCATGTTTCGCCAAAGGGTTAAGCAGAGGTGTACCTGTAGTACACTCACATTTCGTCAGTTATGTTGAAGTCCCATATAATAGGGAAAAGGGGCGGTAAAAACCTTACATCACTGACTTCTTTACTTGAAATTCAAATTCTTTATTGCGAACTAAATATACAGAATTTTGAAGATGTTAACAATAGTAGGTTCTTAGAACTTAATTGCCTGTTAAGGCATTGCAATTTAAATGGTTATAAATATTAAATATAAAGGAATAAAAAAATATACATTCTCAATGTTCCAGTTATACAGTTTACATAATATTATATTAAGTATCACAATCATTTAATTATTAAATAATTATTTTTCTTCAAGGAATTCTTTTACAACGTAATACGCCTTTTTAATTAGGAAGTCTGTAGCTTCCTTTTAAAAATACCAATTGAATGTAGGTTCTTAATGTCTGTGGGTAACTTATTATATGTATATTTTTATGTCCATACAAAAAGTACTATTTCTATATAATGCATATATATTAGAGTGATGTTTCTTTTAAAAAGCACAAAATAAAAACAATTGAATGTAAGAAATGTAGGGCGGCTTAACCGTCACATACTTATTTAACTTTTGGTTGTTCTTACCTTTCATTTGTTAAGTTTGTCAAAGGAAATAGAGAGCAAAGTTCTTCTGAATGTTTCGAATCACAAACGAAATGTAATAAGTATTCTATCACATTCTTATACTAACCTATGTGGTCTGTAGAACGCGAACCTGAAAGATGCTGGAAATTTAAAGTCGCTAATTACAGTCCAATACCTTGGATAATTAAAAACAAAATGATTCGGTGTCGAGAGTGTATACTATTACAAATCACGCAAGATGCATTTTATTAGGTACATATTTTTTTTTTTTGTTTTGGTTAATATTGTATTCGGAGACTTAAAGATGATTTTACAACACAGTTGGTACTTATAATGATTCCATATTTCAATATCAAAAAGGGTGCGATCGTAAACTGCATACAAGAACGGATAATGAAACTAGTGTGGCCTTTTATTGCATTCAATTCAATGCCTAGGACTTATAGTGTTGGACTAAAATGGAGGTGAAACTTTGAGCCTAGGTTATAGTTCTGCGTTTCCTGTTAGAGCTCATATCGAATTTCTTTTAAGTACTGTTGCTAAATTGTATTGATTGTTATTTTATACAGGGTTACTAGAGTAACTGCTCACGAGCTCATAAAGGGTACGTTATGCCTTATTGTTTGTAAAACTGAAGCATTTCGGTGATACGATATTTTGAAATTATTCTTCTTAGAACGAGATTGGTCACTTCAAAAATTTGGTAGAAATTAATTAACTTTTGCATAGGTACTTACAATCACATTGTACCTATGGGTTTTTCGTAGAGCATAACGTGTCCTATAACCCTTTCAGGGGATCCAGTAACCCTGTAAAAAGCGGGCACTCCTTTCACTTGTTTAAATTCAAGGAAGCATCGACTTTTTCATTAGGAGATTGATTGTGGTGAGTGCCACTATAGTTTCTCTTATAAGTACATTCCATTCCAAGCTGTATATTTTAAAGTATTAACTCTTACTTCGTTGTTAGAATGCAACATAATGAATCGGAATGTGAAACCAACAATAGCGCGCAGCTACTTAAAAATGTTGAATAACTAAACATGTCAAAATTGTTCTACAAACTTATGAAAAATGCCCATACATTTCTCACGGAGTCACGGCACTTCAATGGGGCAACATTGTTGAGTGTTCAAAACAAAACAAGTCGCTCGTTCGATTTGTTCCGGCCGTCGCGTCGGATCCGACGCACCTCGCTCCAAATGGAAGTGGGCTAATTTGTTATATACGACAGATTTATGAGTGCTGAGGTTGTGTCAAGCGAGAAGTACGCACAAGCGAGAGTACGCGGGGAAAGCAGTTAATGGGTGAGACTTGGGCTCTTGGGCAGCCACCTCGCGTACCTATGGTTAGTTACATAGACGTAATTTACTATTAAGATGAGGTCGAGCGCGTAACTGTCGAAATGTAGCGAGTGGCCAAGACATAATAATAGCTTTAGGTAGTTGTATTGTGCAGGGTCCTGTCCTAAATTTCCAACATTGCCTTGGAGATGTAGGAACCTGCACAATGCACGAATGCAGGATTTGTCATTTTATCCAATAGCAAGACAGAGATGTTAATCGATGCCAAGAAAGCGTTTTCAGTTTCAGTTGACGTCGACGTGTCAAATTGACGAATTCGTAACCAAAATAGGTTACGAATTCGTCAATTTCCAGTGCTGGCACACATATTGTCAGCACACAGACAAATCTCCGATTGCTTGTTGCAAGTAATTCTATGTTCTACTTAGGGTGCCACTCATGATGTTTGGGACTTTTCCAAAGATTAGCTGTAATCGCACGGAAGTCATAATGTCCTTCGTCTTTAACAAAGTTTCTAAGAAATTCGCGAATTTCAATCATTTCATAGTAAGCTCGTTCGGACATGCTTTACTTTTGATGTCAAGCTGTTTGAGGAAAACCTTTGAAGTGGACGCTCCAGTCTTTATTCTAAATCTTAAGAAACTTTGCAATCGTAAAAATATCATTAACGGTACATAATGCTAACGGTTTCTTGAAAACACGAGGAGGAAAACGTTCTAAAACTCTCCTTAGTTGGTAATGATATAGTATTACAATGACTAGTACATAATTTTGTTCCTTCACCTTTGCTCATTACTTTGGATATGCGATGCGTCAAAAGCTTGCAATTTATTTTTTTTAGAATACTTTCGAGAACTTTATATAAATTAACGTAAGCAAGAAGCTTCATTAACGGTCACTAAAATGATCATAATTCTGAAAATAATTAAACCAATGCGTTACTCTCATTGTGTTAATTATACTCTCGTAGGTAGGTAGGTACTGTTTGAATGCGCTTGGTTAGTCAAAATACCTATTACGTTCATTTAAAATACTTATCACGTACAAATACTACAAATAGTAACAAAATTCAAAAAAATCATTTTCATGCGAACATTTTCACCGCCAAATATCATGATTTTGAATTTGCGCATTTCATTGATATTTATTTCAAAATGTTAAAATAAAAGTACTGTCGATCTTCTCCGGAGAGTGACAAAAAAAATCCAACAAAACTGCTGAATTGAAATCAATAAATCCGTGCCGTCCATTAACTCCAAAGTATCAATTGAGTGCTAAACTGCTAATTAACGATTCTCAATATTTACCCGGTCAGCTGTCAGCTTCCGAACATGTTGGAAACTGGGCCACGTCGGGCCATGACGGGCAATGACAGGTGGTTCACCTACAGGCTACAACATGTCTTGTCGCGTGACCGCGTGTCGTGACGGCTCTAAATTGTTATCTACGCACTTTTAGGAGCCCCCACTGCTTATCATGATTTATAATACCCCTTAATAGCTTGTCTGATTCTTTATGAGTTGTAGTTGACAAATCGTTGGCAGTATTGACATGGTGATAACATATAAGTTTTTTTTACCAAGTTTGAGTATATTTATCAAGCATCATGTAGGTTAATTGGCATTCGATAATTAGCACCTATATCAGCTACCTGTGTAAAGGCCATGAAGTGAACTTGAAAAATTGGCACAAAAAATATAAATAAACAACAGCAACTCCAAGTAACATAAAAAGGAGAAACACGTCTTTACTTTTTGGTACCATCTTCATTTTAAAGCAATTTACATTTATTGCTTACTCACCTTTAAAAACGAGATTTGCATTATTGTCATTGGTGGAAGGTGCGAACGGTTGCGTGTACGCAGATAAGGTGCGTTCCAGTTGTCGCGCAGGACAAGGCCTTGACACACATGCGCGTGCGACGCGACGACAGTGTTGCCAGAATGCACCTAGTTTTGGCAATGCATAATTTGAATATGTCAAAATTCGTAGATTAAAATTATGCAGTTTCAAATATGATGTAGGTAGACTATGAAACTGAAAATTTCAAGAGGAACCGACAATTTCATATTCTACTAGTTCTCAGCTATTCAGGTACATGCCCTTGGTTCAAGTCTCTTTAATGTTTCATATCAGTTCATTTTAATTTCCACTTAAGTACCTACTTAGGTATCACAATTCAAACTTAAATAGCGTAACTTTTCCTGGATCTTAAAACTATGGTTAATTCTCATAACGGCTTTCAGCTCTCCTCCTGATTAAAACGATGATCACACATTTTGATATCAAACTGGCAGCACTATCATCAAGTCTACCATGACCTACCACCGTATAACGGGAAGCAGTTGACTGTCAGTGTTTATTTGCTTTTAAAATCCACCGACGACCACAAAAGTAATAAGCTATTTGCATACCGCCAAGTACTGTTCACCTAACTGTTTAGCCATTAGGTATTACTTATAGAGAAGCTATTAGAGAGCTAGTATTTGGAACTGTGTACCTAATGTCTAAAGGCGACGATAGCCGACTTTTAATGATTTTATACTGAAGATTATGTCTAAACGAGTAGTGTTAATGATTTGGAAAAAATATATGTTAAATTAGAGCATTTTTTTAATAATTTAATATGTGAATATTTTAGATTATGTTTAAATTACATAGTGAAATTAATTTGTAAAGTTGTCTAACGCGGATAAAAAATTTAGATGACGCAAAATCTATCAAGCGTATTTTTCTGAAATCTTCACCATTTTAAAAAGATAATTTTATTATTGATCTTTTAGTATACGTGTTTTATTAAAATACCTTTTGTTTTATGTATAATAAATTAATAATACGTCCTTCAGCGCTCCTTGATGGGTGAGTCCTATTACTGGCTGGACGTACTGGAACACGCAAGTTAACCACTCAAGGTCACTGGCATATATCTGCGTCCTCACGTATATTGACTGGTTATTAACTGTTTACCATGCATTTATGGTCTGGGATTTTTATTGGAAATACAATGTAGGTATAGGTAACTGGTTACTGGAATCACCGAAGAGGTCGTATAAGAGTGACATTGGCTAGTGACTGTTACTACAGCGGAGCGCCGCATCAACGGATGCGTGACGTCGATAGAGATTGTGTGGTTTCTGATGACAGAGATGATGTCAGGGGAGCCGCTGTTGTACCACGTCCACAACGAATTGCTATATTCCGGCACACTCCTAATGTTATTGAAGCTGCTGAACCACTAATACGGTGACCACTCCTGGTAAAGGCTATCCTGCGCCGTTTCGTTTCCTATCCGATGTCTGATCCACTCCGGGCTAAAGCGTTGGCGGAGTTTCTGAATCTGGCCATATCACTATCTTTTACGTCGAAAGGTTCAAATTCTGACTTCATCTAAGTGATTTTTCTTGGGTTAGTCTCAGAGCTTTGTCGATGAGCTGTAGGAGTTATGTAGATAAAGATAATTAAAAAAAAAACTGGATTATTTTCGACCTATTGCTAAAGCTGCCTTTTGATCGAATCTAGGCAATAAAGTATCCAAATTCCAAATAAAGACACAACATACGGGTTTATTAAGCACGGTGTACCACTCTATAGAAAGTAATAAACACAGACCATACGGAAGACCTTTGTTTAGATTATTCTTATGATCATGACTGACATTGATCATCAATCATCATTGTTTATCTAACAAATCTGCTGTACATTTATAAAGCCTTGAGAACTAATGCTGATAAAAATAGACCAATAGAACTGTTAGTTCTAGAACTGATATATTCAAATTAAAGATGTCTTCATCCCGCGGAGGTGGTGGGTGAAGATGGAAGGAAGTAAGTCTTTATTTTGATGATTGTAGGCGATGGCCTTACAAATATACAAAATAATATGAATATAATAACCATGTAAATCTAAAAATTTCATAAATAAGTACACACATACATTCAAGCTTGTAAGCGCGCACTGCCCGTATACTGTCTGTCTGTCAGTTACCGCGTAAATCCCTCGATAGTTTTCCAATTTTTTTAATTATTTTCATCATGACTGTGGACTGACTTTTTAATCACGCCTACTAATATTTCGTTATTACCCAGTCACATTAAGTCACACTGAAAATAAAATACAACAAAACCACATGATCACATAAAGGAACGCAACGCAATTTGTGGTTTCAAACGTTGCAGCCGAACTATACCACGCGCGTAATTCTATTTTAGCTTCTTTTTTAAGAATATGTAACTTACATTCGCATTTAGGTCTATAAAACGAGTTTATTCTGCTTTTACGCCTATCTGGCGTACCGAAGGGCAAAGGTCTCACCTTGCTGCGTGCCGAGCAACATGGCGCGTGCCTCGGCTGCCGCATGGTAGATTTAAATACTTTCCTCTGTTTATAATAGGAGCATATTACTACCTGCACTGTAATAAAACTGTTACGAAATTCGAAGCGATTCATGTGACATTTTTTATATCGAATGCACAATCGATTTTAGTTAACATATCCAAAAATGTGTGCAGGTCGAGATTTGTGTGGAGAGATTGTACTGCAAAGAATTAAATGTGCATCCAGGTATACTGATCACATTTAATTCTTTGCAGTACAATCTCTCCACACAAATCTCGACCTGCACACATCCAGGTATACTGATCATGCGGCGATAAGACCCCTCTTTGAGGAGTGGCTAGAGAGGCGCCACGGCGTCCTCACCTTCCGCCTGACGCAGGTCCTCAACGGACACGGCAGTTTCGGGAGGTTCCTGCACAGGATAAGGCGGGAGGAAACGCCCGGGTGTCACCATTGTGTGGATCGCCCGGAGGACACGGTGGAGCATACGGTGGAGGTCTGCCCAGCTTGGGCGGAGCATCGCCGTGTCCTCGTGGAGGCGATCGGCGGCGGTGATCTCTCGCGTCCGGCCCTGGTTCAGGCCATGGTACGGAGCGAGAGGAAATGGGAGGCCGTCACCTCCTTCTGCGAAGCGGTAATGCTCCCGAAGGAGGAGGCGGAACGCGTGAGGGAGAGGCAAATTTCGCGCCCTCATGCCCCTAACCGCCGCAGGAGGAGACGCCCAGGGCGTCGGGAATCGTGAGGCGATTTCCGGCCACCGTAGGCGCGGGCTTGCGGACGGTGAGCAATGGGTGGCTCACCGTTCGATAAGGACCAGGCCCGGGTCGACGGCGCGTTGTGTTCCACGCGCGCCTCAAAGAGATGTCAGCAGATTCGAAGGGGTCCACTAGGGCCGATGCCTGCCGGGGTTGCGAAGAAAACCGAAAGGGAGATCGTGACCCCCGGCAACAGGGCAGCCGAAGGAACACGGGTGGGTTTTAGTCAGTAAAAGTCTGACACGCCCTCCTGCTCCGCCCAGAGCGGGAGAAGTTATTTGATGATATACCACCCTAAAAAAAAAAAAAAAAGGTATACTGATCATCTTTGCAAAAAATCAAATGCCATCTGCAAAAAGATTTACAGACAGTGAAATGTTAGTGTAAGTAATTTCTTATATCCCAAGAAAAATATTTTCCCTTATTGTAAATGCTTTAAATTAAAATCTGTGTTCTAACAATAGGACAAGATGCCGCGCCAATCAACTGTAGTTCTCAAATAACCGGAAATATTCATGATACTTCCACAAACTTAATAATGAATAAAATTATAGTTATTCTGAACAAATCATTACAAAGAAACGTTTGGTAAAAGTGGCATAAAGAAAATAAAGCACCTTTTCAAGGACCATAGACAATTGACCATCAACATTTATAAACACAATAATGGTCTCCACGACTATCACGAACTTGAATTAATAATTTATTTATATTTTCTCGAAAGTATACAATAAACGGTAACAATTGAACGCTTTTCCTATTATTTTATTGGTTTGTTCCTACACAATAATAATGAAAGTAAATGTAATGTCTTTATCATTATGCCGATGCATGATTGTTTTAAAAGATATTTGAGGAACAAGCTATGCTGTTGTTCTTTACAATGTTGGAGTAATTAATTCTTCATTTGTAATACTGATAAAGTGATAAGTGAATAAGTGAAATGTTATTTACTTAAGAATGATACTGAGACGATATCGATGTTTGCGTTTCACCAAAACATGAGTGAACAAAATACATTGGTGCCGATTCTCTTGTCACATATGTCTCTAAACTGGACTAAAAATCACCAAAATAAAATTTATTACTGTCAAACGACACAACTTTACTTTATTTTTGTTTGACAGCACTAAGTGGGCACTGATATATTAATTTAGTGAAAATGGCTATTTTGCTATTCTGAATTTGAAGTTTTTCACCCAAGATTTTGATTGTCTAACTAAATCTGACTATTTCTAATCGCGATTAATAACGTGTGGAATAAAATTGTTTGTCATGAACTTTAAAAATTCACACCAACTCCTCGACTTCAGGTGCAAAAATAGTACTGTATCTTTTTTTCTTTTGCTTCTATCTCGAAAATGGTGTGTCCTATCGCAAAAATAATGAAAATTTCGACCGCCTTAAAAACAAACCCCTAAAACTCAACATGTAGCTAATATTTTTTCATATTTTCCATAAAAAAAGTGAAAAATTCTTTAAAAAAACACGTCGAAGCTGCCCCGTCCGCGCGCCTCCGGTTCTAAAAAAAAATCACGGGGAAGGGTAAACAAGTACCTACCACGTGGAGTCGCGATTGTCAAATTCGATTTAGTTGTGTCAAAATTATTTTTTAATTTAGAGAATGCATTTTGCTGAATAGCTTTAAGATTCTCACAGCCAAAAGTAAGGAATTTTAGTGATAGTTTACTTCGGTGTATAAGAGAATCGGCACCATTGTGTCAGTAAGAGACAGACCAAAACAAAAACGTTGATAGCGGAATTTTATTGTGAATTTAATCTACAAAGTAACGTCTTTTTTGATGTTCAAACATCCAATTATGATGACGGTTAGTACCTGCTTGTGTACTTCTTCTAAGCGTCCCGATGGCAATATTTTTTTGAAAATAAGTTTTGTTTTTTGTCTGGCCCAGTACAACGCTAACGCATTATGAAAGATTTTATATTTCTATGGCAACCATCATTCGCTGGCGCATACAGTCAGTTATTTAGTTTCAGTTTTGTGAAACAAACAAATATTCTGTAGGTACCATTGTTCTCATCAGTTGTCTCCGCAGACCACCGTGACAGGTCCTCGTCGTTTCATACGACACCCATGGGAAATGATGGCGCAACACATTCGCAGTCGTGACCACAACGTAACGTGGTGGTGCCATTCAGTGTTACGCTAACTAATTCGTGCAAACCGACCACAGTGACAAATGACAATGCCTGCATAATTTCGCCACCCATGTGGTTTACATAATGAAAATATTACTGAAATGATTAATGTAATACAAGTGTGAGAAGTCGTGTAAAAATGTAATTAAGAAGTCATGAAATATTTAACGTTTTGATTAATTATTTTCTTGTGCAGTAAGCTGAGTAAGCGCGGAAATGGTTATTTATTTATTTATTTATTATTTATTTATGTACACACAGTAAAATACATAGAGAAATGACATAATTGTAATTTAGAGTACAAAGGTACTGCTTATTTCTTAAGAAATATCTTCCATCAGACCTGCATTAGGAGAAATGAGAAAGAAATGTAGACAATAGTGTGTGAGAACAAGAAGAGAAAATATGGATATGCGAAGTCTTAACCTAAAATATTTTATATTTTGTAAATTTTTTTTCTTTTTGGTTCATTCTTTTTCTTGGGACTAAAATATACAGAAGCCAAATGTAGTATTGGGTCAGATAAATGATGATAGAATCTCTTTTGATGAAACCTCTTCAAATGAATAGGTAATTTACACCTCTGTCTTGCCTATAGTAATGACAAGCGTGACAATTCTGACTGCTTTGATGTGTATGATTTATTTATTGTTACAGCAATCAGTCACGCAATAGGTCAGATATTATTACGATTTCTCGTTCCCAAGTGAAATCTAATTGTAGTACGATAAACGAAGACCAATTAGAGTTGCACCATCGATGTGCGCACGATTCGATTGTAAGCTGTTAGGCAGATTTGTCACGTTTGTGGACTAAGGCTACGTCTCGGTGTTCTAGAGAAATTCTATTTATTATCGCTTCTCTAGCCAAGTACGTAAATATCAGACATGATTTTAATACTTCCAGAGTAGGTACCTCCCAGATAATATACTCCAGATTTTTAAGAACAGTGCATTGCAGAATCCTTCGTTACCTGCAGATAATAGTGATCTTGCTGTAATTTTATAAATTTAGGTTTTTATGCTATAAAGCTTTAATAAACAATGAAACATTTTCCGAAACTCAGATCTGTACCTACCCTAATTACGTAATACACTTTAAATCACACTCTGAATGATTTTGAAGGATATTGCTAATCCATTGCTTTATATGTTCGAAAAATTTGTGTGCACTTCAACGCATATAACGCAATGAATGTTGTTGAACCGTCAAAATGAAAGCCACTGCTACTGTAAGTGTGTTACGCAATTACCCCGCCGTTTATTAAATTGGTTTTACTTTAGTTCTAAACTCAAAAGTGTCTAATTAATTGCGACGTTTCTATTAATAGCTCATTTCGGAAGAGTTACAAGATCTGTTTCAGTTTCGAGACGTAAATAACTTTCAGTGTTTCGAAATAAAGAGAGAACTTGTGAAACCGGCCCGGTGACGGTTTCTTCGTTTCGGCGTTATTTTCTCGTAGGTTAGAGAGATTTGCCTTGAAACTAATATTTTTGTCAGAAACTTAAGGATCCACATAGCTAAATAAACCTTATAGGGTTACGTCTTAATAAGTGTAAAAATTGTTTTTTAAACTTAGATAGGTACCTATTATTAAAACTTACCAATTTTTTCATTCTTCAACATATAAGGCGATATTTTGTCTTTTGTGATATTATAAATGCATAAAGAAAGGGTTTGGGCAATTTATAAAGATAATCTGAGCTGAAAACTGCAAAACAAGGGTGCAGCGTAATTATAACAGGTCCAATGGACGTACTTATGTTTCAGTAGAGCAATATTATTCAATTGAAGAAATTAATAAACAATGTAATGTAAGCAAAACATTTGCTGCTTTACTTAATGTAAATGTATAATTTTCATGCTGATAAGGGAAATTACAGGAAAACAAAACTGCGAGCTTATCTTATCGGGCGCTAATAGTCAATGAAGGGAAATGGGCTAGCACTGTGAGCGAGGGCTAGCCAAAGTTTCGTGTTTAGCTCGGAGAGTGAGATGTAATTACAATCAAGAGTTGAAAGAGGATCATTAATAAGTAAAATTGCCCAATTGCCCAATGGGATTGAATAACACCGATTCCAAATGTCGTATTTTCGTAGGTATAGCTTGCCCAGTCTGAAATGACGCGCCCCACTATCGCATTTTACTTACTAACTCGGCGCTATAGAATCGATAGTCTGACTAAGCAAATAACTAGCTTAGATAGTAAAATTATTAGCTGTATCCAAGTTCCTCTGTCCGTAGAATAAGGACCATGAATTACTTTCAGTGAATTTGTTATAGCGATTGAAATATCTTCTCCATTTAATAAAAATCTTAAATTTATTCACTGCTATACAACTTATAGCTTATAGTGATGTGTCTGAAACGTATGAAATTTTGCGCAAGTGTTTATTTTATAAAGAAAGTGAAATTTCAAAAATAAGTGTAGAGTAGAGCCTTAGTGCTCACGCGCAAGATTTTTTTAAAATTCATATCAATCCCTAAAGGGGTTAAAATGAAAGTCTGTATGGAAGTTCGTTATTTTTGACGTTGAGAAATCCCATCGGGCTGATGTATTACTGTTCAGGACAGCAGTGGCAAACTTTATCTACTCACTAACCTCAAGTTGGCCACAGCATGAAATACTACAGTCCACAATGCTCGCGAGTTGACAATAAAATTCCAACAATACACTTCCTCTGACAGTTTCCTACGTAATTGAAATAACGCAGTGACATAATTGAGACAATTTTCTCATTCTATTTCTGTATCTAAGCCAATTTCAATCCTCAACGGTAGATGTTTGCAATCTACTAATTCTGACAGCTTTGTAAATTGTGACCTCGTTGGCCTAATAACGTTTTGTGGTTTAATAGGAGCAAGGACTCATTCAGTACATTTTTTTTTTGCATTGTTAAATATAGGACCTATTTCTGCTTAGATACTGGTCTTCAAATGTATCGTCTTTATCTATCCAATTTTTGCTTCTGAATCTGCTCATTGCTAACAGAATGGACAGTAGATTTATGGACCATGATAGGAATAAGTCAAGAACATGGTAAGTAGGTACTTGGTAGTGTAATACACAAAATAATGAGAGCTTATCCCTGAAGGGTTTGTGAGTTTTGCTCAGTGATTAATTACAAAACTGTAGCGTATGATTAGACATGCAGCTTAATTTTTTTTGATAACTGGGTGGCAGTGTCATCTCATATCTCAATTTCTTTGCCAAACTTGACACATAATATTTTAACGTCAAAATGAAACATCAGCAAGCCGTCCTTTTTTCTAAACGAATGTTTTGTCACGACGAAAGCGGTTCGTGTGAGGGCCACATTTGTTCCTGTGGGATGCGAGAAGCGCACAAAAGAAACAAAATAGCAATTGTAAGACATGTTACCATCATAACACAGAGTTGCTTTACTTTAGATACGTGTGCTCAGGGCCGGCAAAAGTTTTTTTTTATCAGGTAGGTAGGTACCTACTTTATGGTGTCAAATATCGGTCGGTAACAATCTGGTACCACTTACTTCGTTGTGACAATAGTAGACTCGCATTACCATAATAACCTGTCAAATAACTTTTCAAAATATTATGTAATGTTACCGATTTGCCTCCTTTTTTTTTTGTGTGGGAAATTATCAAATAATTTGAGGGCGTGTCAGACTCTTACTGACAAAAACCCACCCGTGTACCTTCAGTTGTCTGTATGTTGCCAGGGGCCACGGTGACCCTTTCGGACAAACCCGCAACCCCGGCAGGCATCGGCCCTAGCGGACCGCTTCAGTTGTGCTGACATCGCTTTGAGGCGCGCGTGGAACACAACGCGCCGTCGACCCGGGCCTGGTCCTTATCGGACGGTGAGCTACCCACTGCTCACCCGCGCCCGCACCTACGGTGGCACCTAGGGCGTCTCCTGTGACGGTTAGGGGCGTTAGGGTGCGAAATTTACCTCTCCCTTATGCGTTCCGCCTCCTCCTTCGCGAGCATTACTGTTTCCCAGAAGGAGGTGACGGCCTCCCATGCTCTCTCGTTCCGTACCACGGCCTGGATCAGGGCCGGACGCGAGAGATCACCGCCGCTGATCGCCTCCACGAGGACACGGCGATGTTTACCGTCATACCTGTGATTTAATAAAACAAAGGATTTCTAGAGTGTTGTTTGGTTTAACACTCGTATTTTAATAATTACAATATTGATAATCTAGAGAAAGAAAATACACCAGCAGACTGCTACTCCAGATTATTCTATACTGGTAACTACTCTATTGTCATGCAAACTCCACCGCAGCACCTATTAACAACCGCAACTCATGTCGGCAAGACGTTGTATAGAAATTAAGTGCCACTAACTTTCATTCAGTTGTAGGAGACGCATAGAAGAACACTTTGGATCTTTAGCTGCAATGAAATCAAACCACACAAGGCAAAACATATTTGTTGTCAAAAACTTTGCTCAGGGAAGTCAAACAAATTAATTAAACTGCATCTGCATCAGACAAATGCCTTTCTGTGGATGTATTTACATTACCTACACGACCTTACAAAAAATTTCGACAATCTCGTACATTTCTTTCATCAGTCAACCCTGATCTTTCCAGGGTAGGTCCACAATGACGGTCGTCGGCTCGGGAGCCAGTGGTTGTGCCGGTGACCTATGAGCTCAGGAGACTTGCCTTTTAAGGGCCGGCGCCGGCCGCAGCCGTGTCGCAACGTGCGCGAGCGATGCATGCTTTGTACCTGTTCAACATGGCACATTGAGGTCACCAATTGATTCTGGAAGCCTCAAAAGGACAATAAAACTACAGAGTTTTATGTCCTGTTTTGTGTTTACGTTGGAATCCTGAATCATGATGCTTTTATTCGTGATAAGAGTGAAGACATAAGGTACCTGTACTGTATGCAAAGTACCAACAAACCAAAAGCTAAATGTAATGCACAGCTGACAGCTTGTTTGCAAACTATAAATTTTAAGACACACAGAACATTATTTAATATAGATTCACCCCCATTCGTTAGGGAACTCCCTCTGGTATTGGAAATACGATTTCGAATAATAATGATCCAAACTAACGGGTAAAGTAATGTGGAAACTGAACTTTCTTTCAAAAAATTTGCTTTTGCAAAACAGCTGCTGCTGTTGCTAACTTGAAGACAGTCAACATGAAAAAAGGCAACAAAATCAACTAAAATATTTGACATCAGCAAATAAACCGTGAAATAAGTGCACGTATTGTCCAAACACCTATTTGATATTTCAAGGACTATCATAAAGCGATAAACTCATTGACACGCTGCCCGTGTAAGATCGGAAGCAACGCGTGTGCGCATGACAATAGCAACAACACACGTAAAAGCTTCGTGTTATTAATTATTAATAGTGTTAATAATACGGTCACATTGTGATTGCGAATTTGTGCACTGATACCATTTTTGTATTTAACAAACCGATCTTTATGATACTTTACGAGCAGTGGATGTTTTGAATCGATGATGATTTTTAAATAATAAGTCGTTACTTATCGCTATTTTATTAGGTGATGCCTATTAATTAAAGTCACCTTTTTTAGAATCTTGACCATTTTTAGGGTTCCGTACCCGAAGAGTGGCAAACGGAACCCTATTATTAAGCCTCCGCTGTCTATCCGTCTATCTGTCAGCCAACTGTATTTCATGAACGGTAAAAGGTAGACAATTGTAGATATTAAAAGACATTATTTTCACTTTTTATTTTTGTATTTTGTGTTTTACGAACTGTGTTCAAATAAATGTTACTTATTCCTTCTTTCTTAAGGAAAATATTGATATTGTAAATCCGTATTTTTTCGGTGATTTATAAGCCCATCAGTCTAACTACAAAGTTTAAATTGTTTGTCGATATCGCCTAATGAATCCTTTTTCTCTTTACAGTTGGAAAATGTTCAATGCTGTTTGGACTTCCTTCACGCACAAAAAGTCCAAGGATTAGAACAAGTAACAGCTGCGGACATCCGGGATGCGAAATTAAAAGCAGTATTGGCATTATTTTTTGCGCTCAGCAGACATAAACAAGCGACCAAACAGAGAACAACGCCATCTAGCGTTAATGCTTCGAACGCCGGGAAGAATTCAAGCGAGGATGTTTCACTGAGTGCGGTACAACGCATAACAGGTGGCAGCAGCTGCGATGAAATATTAACAGCGTGTGCCAATAACGTCGAGATGACGACGTTAACAGCAAATAGGTAAGTTTCTTGATATTAACTTAATATATTTTTAATTGATATTTGTTGCGTATTATAAATCGTTAGGTGATCATTTTTACTTCGATAATAACGCCATCTATGTTGGCGTTGTTTAAACTTAGTAACTACAGTTGAATTCTAAGCGTTGCAGTTACTCGACGCTAGATGGCTCTCATACAAATTTTAAATAAATTCTATGAATTCTCATGTGTGTTGTGCAACCTTTATTTTTATACTTCGTGTCTACGGTATACAATACTTTATTAAATTATAATGTTATAGGGTTCATTGAGTTAAACTGAACTTGTTAGTTATAATTTAGGTACTTGTTTAAATCTTAAAGTAGTATCTACGAAGGTTTCACATGACGATGCTGACGGTACCAAGCAGTATTATGTGAACTGGATGCCTACTAAATTTCCTCTAGGTACCTAAAAATTACAGGCTGTATATGCTTATAATCATTATAAATCGTTTTTCACTCTTTGAAATGTGTTCATAGCTTGTGTTATGACCGTGAATATGCAGGTATATTTATACCTTTCCATAGGTACCTAATAGCGTGTTGCAAAGTTCACCAACTTGTATGAATTATTTTCGTGTTCAGTTCCAAACTCGGACGGACTTGGACGTGCGATCTCCGTAGCTAGCATTTATAAACAAATACCTCTGAGCTTAAACCGGTTAGGGAATCATCTGATTATGTATTCCATATACCAGTTTAGATTTTAGTTTTCTGGAGTCTCTTAAAAACTAAAACCTAAACTAGAATGTGGAATACACAAATTCAATCGGACGGTCGATATCTAGGCACATACCAAAGCGCGTAGACTTCCGTAGGTATGGCCGAATCTAACAACCTGAAACAAATTTGTCGCTAAATGTAGGTACATACATTTTTAGTCATAGAAGATATATAAGATGACCTTACCTTAAACTTGTCTATGTGTGGTGTTTATTTTCATCTCTTTTTATGGTTAAATGTAGGTCTGTTATCGTATAAGGAGTTTATGCTCGTAAGAAGTTAGGCCTAGAACAAAACAAATGCAACGTTTTAAAGCTCATCTCGAGTTTAGTCGGAAGATCGGAAATGCCTACCGCGGAGAAGCTATAATTCTCGCGTACGGCCGCCCAGTGACATTTCTATTTCTGACTAGCGCCCTCTATTGGCGAGTTGCCGAGATGAGCTGAAAGTTTACTCATGTTCTATGTTAGTAAACAAAGACTGCACTTGGCAACGTGAACTTGGGACAGGGACATTACCTTTGGCAACGTTTTGTAGACGTTGGAGTAAAATCGATGTTTGTTTGCCCTGTTTCAAGATGCAGCTTGCATGTTGTATGGTTTAAGCGAAATATCCAAGTACAGTACCTACTGTCTGAACAACGGAATGGGTTATACAAATAACCTTCTCTCTTAAGGGGGAAGCGCTAAGGTAGCCCGCGAAATTCAAATTTTCTTACGTTTTTTGCAATTTACTGGTCAGTATTAAGTTGTACATCGATCAAAATATGATTCGCGGCCGTAACAAATATGTATTTACAGAATTATAATCATTAAAGTTATCAACACAACTCTCCAAGACCACGTAAGTCCAAAGAATGATGATTTCATGAAACAGTTATTCTTTGGACTTACGTGGTCTTAGAGAGTTGTGTTGATGACTTTAATGATTATAATTCTGTAAATACATATTTGTTACGGCCGCGAATCGTATATTAATCAACGTACAACTTAATACTGACCAGCAAATTGCAAAAAACCTAAAAAAAATTGAATTTCGCGGGCTACCCTGGCGCTTTCGCCTTAACGGCACTATAATACCAAACTATGAGAAAAACAAGAATATTAATATTGGGTGCCCTGTCAGCAGGGTTTTATTTATCATGTATAACGAGACTGATTGCCCTTGATGCAGCCGATGCACCAAACGTCTATTAAGTAACCCCAAGAAGGCTATAAAGCAAACAACCAATATTTAATAAAATATTTTACAGTCTTACAAGACGCACTCAAATAAACACATAACGACCTTCAAATCTCTCATAAAACTAACAACAGGTAGCAGCAACCACCTTAAGGACTTAAAGGGCTATTTACATGTTAATAAACATCACCTATTGCGGCTGACGGTCCTCAGCCCTCTTGACACCGGAGCCGGTCAATGCTTCCCTGATTGCGAGCACAATGCGAGGATGTCACGTCAGGAGCCCCGAACTTGACTCACGACAAAGAGCTAACAAGCTATTGTTTGTCATTTGTTGCGTCGTCGCCCGCTTGACTGGGTAGCACGTGCTCTGTTTTGTATGGGTAAAAAACGTTTTTATTATAGTCTATAAGTTTTTAATGTATACTGTCTACTGTTAAAAAGTTATGACAGTTGGAAAGTTGGAAGAAATTGCGTAAATGGAACTAAAATTAATCAGAAATTCAGAATCGGAGTTTTTGCCAGATTTTCTTTATCAAGGTTATATACATTATAAACTAATGTTTAAAATACTAAAAGACATGGCGAGGTTTTTTTATCCAAGTCCTTCGTATGCTGTGGATAAAGAACTGATAGGGTTAATGACAAACTTACTTAACACAACTTAATCATTATCGTCTTTAAACTAATGCAGTCGAAAGCAGTTTCCAAATCAATAAGTAAATGTTTGTGTTAAAAAATAACTCCATAGGTAGTTCTATTTTCAATCCAGAATGTTTGGATTAAGAAAACTGGCAATCACAACTTACAATACTTTGAATTTAAAGAAGTTTCTAATTTTTCTAAGACTGAGATTTTTGTAAAAAACATCAAAGCAAAAGTGAGTGCATTCCTCGCCAAAGAGGACCGGTCCACATTTAGAATTCCGCCAGTTTTTCACATAGGTGAACAACCGAGGGCACGTTTATACAATGGAACCACTTTCCTTACTGGGCTGGCCCATGTAAGGGTCCGGGCCCGCAGAGACCAACTGAATACCTTTTATGCGCCCTGGGTAAACACTTAAAACAGATCATTAAGTATAATGATGAAAATTGTGTAACACATCAAATGTCGCAGTGACATTTAACGTGATGCAATAGTTGTGATAGTGATATTATGGCCCATTCTTTTCTTTTATGGGAGCTTTTCTCCCATCTAGATAGTGATCTTTTTGATTATCTTGCTGTTTACTGATTCATAAACTTATGAAATACGCGTTTTAGTTCCCATTTTTAGAAATATAATTCTCCATCCTTAACGATTCTCGGAGAATGCACTGTTGAAAAATGTTTAAACAGTGCATTCTTCAATTCATTTCAACTAATTTCAGTACAGTGTTCTACTGTTTCGTTTGATGTTAAGAAACTGTTTGTAAATAAGGCAAAAACAAAAACATTGCAAGTTAAACATCCCGCACACGACTGGCATTTTTCTTGAATCATTACATCCACCGATCCAAATTGGAAATTTGTCAAATATTTCGGTTACTCAGACCATATTCGTCAAGGCATCTCACGTTTCAAAGGAATTTCGAAGGACTAAAGACGCCCGACAAAACACGAATCGATAACACATATCATCCTGCCAAGAAGAAGCATAAAACATATGAAGAAAAATAACAGTTACAAACAACAACGAACATGTTAAAATTAAAACTAATTACCGAAATTCGCATTGACTCCTGACACCGCGATCATTTGTAACCGATGCTAAAAGTCTTCGAAACTTAATTCCCAAGATAACGGTATCATGACAGATGACAGAATCATCGCTCATTTTAAATAACAGGCCGGCTTCGGCTCCTGCCGCGATAAGTGTACAATTACTGAGGGCTGAGGCGGCCAGGGTTCGAGTAGCCAATTACGGAACTTAGGAATGGCGGTTGGTGGTGTGAACTTAAGAGCTCGTATCGAATTTCTCGTTGAGTTGTCAATATAAATACCGCCTTAGGCTCGACTAATTGCTGCTTAGAACAGTTTTAAGCCCTAGATTCGATAAGGGAATCTTGTTCTTTTGTGTGGTCGTCTGCAGCTTTGCAACTCCTTATTTATTACGTACTTATTAATATCCTATTACAGAAATTACGAACAGCTTATCAAATGGCATAATATTTTACGCAAATGGTCCTATCCTTTTAAAACATATCGCTTTCGAGCCGAAAGCAGACCGCTACTGCATGTTTTGGTATGTTTGTACTGTCAGCAGCCGCGGCGTGTCATGGCGTGTTTGTTTACATATCTCTCGCGCCGCTCGTCGTCATTATCGTCTGTCTATTCCGTCAACAAACATAATTCTCTTACGCCCTTTAATGGTAATGGCATACACAAATACCCACAGCTAGTTCAGGGATGTGGTTTTGTTGCTTTTTCAGTTTACGTAGTTTGATGCTCACTTACAACTGGTGTTGCACGCTCATTTCTTTTTAATATTCGTTGAAAATCATCCTGGTACAGAAGTTTACTCTGAATTTGATCATTCATTTATAAAATTAAAATCAAAGAATACCCAGGAACTAATACAAATTAGCAGAACGCAGAAACATAAACAAAACGTAACATCTAAAAGCGGATTGGAAGTTTCAGAAACTTTCTAATCTCGCCAACCAAAATTGATTTAAGTTAACCCGTCAAAAACACGAAACACCATAGCGAATTTTTGTAATAGGAAAATGTCTCCTGCAGACTCGAGCATTTTGAGCAAGACGGTTCGTTTTACGATCGCTCGAGCTCGGGCTTGACGGCCCCCCCTGTTGAAATATCCACTTATTAAACTGCACTCTTTATTGCTCGTAAATTACGCCTCATGAGTTCAGTGCTTCGTTTAATCCCACTGTTGTTAGGAATGGACAATACGTGCTGCTCTTAGGGCTTGGTGTCGGTTGAAGCGGTGAAAGGATGTCTGTAACTGAAATGTTCTTGAAAGATATGGTGTTGAAACTGAAACTGAAGAAAATAGTTTAAACATGAGTTCAACAAACAGCTATTTATTATAAGTCAAATATTTAAGCTTAAAAACGAATGGTCTTACTTGACACATTTAACATAAACATAGGGGTAAAGATGGCTAAAATCCTATAACATACAACATAAAAATTCGCCTTATCCGGTGTCGACTTATTTTTTTTAAAGCTAACTGTAAAATAAATATTTACCATAATTGTTAAGCTATTTGTTTTCATTTCTACAACAACCTCATAAAATAAACCAAAACTTTATCATACAATTTAAAGTCTTGCAATTCTCATGTTTCCCTGAAACTTAACAGCCCGCATCGGCACCGAGCCCCTATAGTAAACTCAAAAGTTTCGCATGTACAAGACGATAAAAATCGTGTCTTCAAAAATATATCCTCTCTTAATATTGATGTTCTTACTTACTACTGATACCATACGTACTGACAGTATCATGGCAATATTACACGGTTCAACCAAAATTTAATCTTTCTAAAAAAGTTTATGGAAAGGTGAAGAAGCGAATACAATTATATTTAATGATTAACTTCTATGTTTTCAATGGTTCAATTTGGTTGCATCACCCAAATTGAAAAGCAAAAGTGAACCGTGTATTGGTGCAATACATTAACGTGTCGACATCGTCCCATGCCATCGAGACCGCTTCAAAAATATAATTCATATTTTCTCACGTTCGTATTGTAAATCACTCTACTTTTAGATGTTCCACGAATAGTTTAATCCGTTTTACAAGCGAAAGGGGAAATAGTTGATTCTTAACTGAGCCGTCGCATTTCCGCATTATTTCAACACTTTGAACAGTGGTTATTTTAATTGATTTTATTAGAAATTGGGGAAACATATTTATATCCCTTGTTCGAGGGAATCGTTGTGCCATATTGACGGAGTTAGTGTGTGGGTTTCGTTGAAGTTCGTTAGTGGGCCGCTCTGCAGCAAATTTTTGTGATGCGGGGTTAAATGTGTCCCCGTTTACATTTTGTTGCATTTGCATTTTGCATGCTGCTCCATCAGTGTTCTTTCATAGAGCGTTTAAATTTTAGAACAGTTCATGTGGTTTATGGTTGCTGTTTTATTGTTGTAGATAAGTAAAGATATAGATTCTATTCTCTCCATCACAATCGGTTTATTCATACGAATGCAGATTTCTGCGTCGTGATGCATGATTTGTATTCCTGAGACCGAAGCTGCTGATATAAATAGACACTGTTTATAAAATATATGAGTGAAAGTTCAGTGCCTAATAATAAATACGAATTGTTTATAATGAAAATTATAGAAGATCTTAGTACAGTCACAAATATTTTATCATTAAATGATGTAGTTACGAAGATTGAATCTTTCAAACTTTTCTGAATTTCTTTCCACAAAGTATGGGTGATTCTATAAGTTTCGTAGCACAACGTAACATTGTCAACAGTTTATTTGTCTTTATAGTATTTGTTGTTTCAAACCGCCCTCGGCTCCGTCGCGAACGCATGTAGATAAACAGCGAAAACAATACAAGCGTTCATGTTTTTTCTTTTGTTTTTTAACGTTATTTCCAAGTTTTATGAGTTTTTAACATTAATGATAATATTGCCTTAGTTCAAACTGCGGTTATAAAAAGCGTTTTGAGTTAAGTTACGAGTATTTATGACTTTTAAAATGAAACTGCCATGAACAGCTGAAGAAAGCTTCTTATATTCTTTTTATATATCAACAACTTCAACCAAATCATGAAAAGCTTCCTTTAGCTTTTCATGATCATTGAACTTATCATTTTCTTTATTTCTTTTCTTTATTATCTGTTCCTTTTGCTATGTATATTAGCATCGAACAGAGAATGAAATAATAACATTAAGTCTGCAATAAACAGCTCGTGTGTTAGACGTTTATGTCATTATAATCGAAAAGTATGAATTCTAAGTGACGCAATAGCCATAGGGCCGCATACGCACCCTCCGATTATTAAAACAAGTTTAATAGCTATGCGAGATGTAGTCATGAGCTTAATAAATTATTACTTTCATCGACTCTAGAAATTAATATCGATTTTAATCGTATTATCGTACAATGGTACTTTATCATTCGCTCAAAGTAATTTCAGTCATAAATTCGTTTGTAGCAGGTTACACACGTTTACGGTGCTATTTGCGTACACATAAATTCACCGATATGAATATATGCATAAGTGAGGAAGGATCATTTCCTGTGCCTATCTCATATAAAATTCAATCTGTAGCAATAATTCTGGACCCTCCTCAGCAAATGTCGACAAGTAACGGACATAGCCGTCCGTAAAACCATGTCTGCCGAAAGGTAATCGCAGTTATCTCATAGGAAACTGTTTACCGCACACACCTCTGTAAATTATTTCGCGGCGGCCCGGCTCGAGTGATTTAACGAGATAAGCCGCGAACCCTTCTGGGAGTGCATAACGTCATCCCGCTAATGCAAGGGTCCCCTCCCTAGCGCAGATGGCACCCGTGCCCTCAGTTTTTCATACAATATCTTCTAGTCAGGGCTGTGCCTATAGAACTAGGAATGCCATTCGCAACAATACAACTTCTAAAGACTGCACACACTTATCGACTAGGTCGTAATCAGCCGTGATTTGAAAAGCTCAAAGCTCAATATTGCTTCAAGTAAACAAGAAACAAGTTTCATAATTAGCTCTTTAATGGTCAATACGACTGTAAATCAATGAGGATGGTGCAATTTAACTGCTTCCCATAATCCGAAAGAACGGATGAGCATGGCGTAAGTCGAGCTTAACGAGCGATGCGGGCTTGACGGACAGCCCTGTTCAGTATTAGCATTCGCTGCATCCCGCCGCGCGATCACGGATTCGGAAGGGGCGAAGGCCCTTGCGCTTTCGACGACTGTTTTGTCTGTCGTGCGGACGCAATGGCCGCGCGTGCACGCTCTCGCGCGCTGCCCGTCGCACGCGCCCGCGCCGCGCGCCGGTGAACCGTCGCGAGTGCGCCCCGACTGTGACAAACCGTGTTAAGGATTATTGTTTATGGTGTGCAAAGCTCGCTGCCGTGTATTTATAGCCTGAGTAAAGCGGTGTTCTAATCGGAGTTGTTTAAGTGGACGCAATACGACCAGAGATGATTTTCATGTTTACGTTTTATGCCGTATTTGTAGTTAATTCGAGCGGTTAGTCGTTTTGTTTACACGCGTGAATCACTTCGCCGTACTCTGACTTAACATGAGCTTAAGAAAATGAGAATTTATCTCGAATGGCATGAGTTCACAAATTAGTCGAACCCTCAAGAGGTTGAAATAAATTGAAGTGGCACTTCTATCTGGAGAAATTCACAGAATTAATGTCACACGAGTTGAACTCGATTATGTAAACAATGTTTACTCCCGCTGCATACTTAAGACCGAATTATCCAAAAACAACAGTCTGAACATTTTAATGGTTAACAGGATTAAATCTTACTTCGAATAAAGAGGGTATAAACTTGACTTAACTTATTATAAAGGTATTTATCATTCAACTTATCTTTCATCATTGATCCTTTTCGCTTCGTGTTTCGTGCGCTGTCTCATCGGTTGCGTTCAAACGTGAAGTGTAACAAGGTTCACGTTTAAAGTTATTGCGATGCTGTGGAGGTTGCGCGTGAGTGTGCGGGCGAAGGACCGGGTTATCTCGCCTGGCTGCCGCCCACGGACCGAGCCTGGCCGACTGGTCCCGAGCCAGCCAATAAAACTCCGAAATAAACTGCGATACATTTAAATAAAACTGCCTGTAAATTGATTCTCGACAGGGAAAAGCTGTTTGTGTTTGTCTGTCCTCTGTTATTAAGTGGCCATCGCATGACGTTCGTGAACTGTGATTGACAAGATAATGTTATAGTCCATCAGTCGTTGTATTGACAGCTGTGGGAGTTTACGTAAACAGTCTTTTGTTTAGATTTCTTACATACTAGCTTTATAATCTTAATTTCTAACATGATTAAAAGTATTTTTTTCGAAATTTTACGTGTTATTGTGATGATGAATCTATCTGTGTAATTTCAATACTATCTAGTTTACGGTTGTATGTTCTTATGCAATACAACGATCCGTACCCGATATTGTAAGTGTTGATAACTTTCTACTAGTAATCCGCCCACGCTTTTCGTACGGAGACTTGCCTAACTAACCAACCAAGATACCTAGTCAGTTCTGCTAGCTAATAATTCTGTTCTAATTTCAGGCTTAAAAGAACTTGCACTCCTCCATTCATTCAAATAATAGTTACAAAGGACCTTAAAGGGCCTGACACACTTGGTTTGAAAACACAGTATGACCAATGGTGTTCCTTTTACGTATCAATAAAGTTGTTGGAAAATCTAGCTCGAACAAGCAATTATATACAATTTCTAGTATCGTGTAGTAGAACATAATATGCCAATTGAACAGGTATCTACGCATAAAGCTGGTTCAGCTCCATTAAAGTCCAGTGCAAACGTGATTAATGTATCTGCAGCCAGCCGTTTTGAAATAGAATCGCAATACAAAAAGGAGCAGTCTGTAGGCAGACTAATATGAAACGCGAAGATAAGTTACACTTCGAGTATTACTTAAAACTTGAATGTCTGAAAAGAAAAGTTTTGCTTCTTTTGAGGAAAATTAAATATCTAATGAGATCGCTGAATTTTATCTTTCCACTCATAAACAGATGCGTTTTTCTTACAAATCTGTTCTAATGGTGTTACACCAACAAACTGGCTGGAAAATAGACGACCATAGCAGCGGGTCTGGAACATTGTTCGTAAAAGTAATGTTCGAGATAAGGGTGGATCTAGATACCGTGGTTTCGCTGAAGGATGTTATAAAAATGGTAGCTGTACAAATGTTTCATAACAAAGTCTAATTAGACACAGCTGTGAGTGACGACTTTAATAACAAAGTAGTAAATTTAGCAACAACAAGCAAGCTTGGGGTTATTCACTACAAACTTGAAGTGTTAGTAATTGCGCCTGCGAATCGCCTCCGAGAACAAATGTTCTTAGCACAATTTACTAACATTGTGTTCAAATGAATACAATATTGGTAAATTGTGCTAAGCCAAGTCTAGTCTTAGTATTGTACATACTTCACGTATATGTTAACTTGACTACTCCAGCCGCTGCAGCGCTTAAAGCCTGTTTAACCACTCCTTGATTAGATTCAGATAAAATAAATTCGTTAGCAATAAACAGAAATATATTTGAAATTTACTGACCCTAATTTGCATGTTGCGGTTTCACAATGATGTGACTCATGAAATACATTCAAGTGATGCTTTAAATGTGGTCTTACAAGAACTACTTTACTTTGAAAGTCAGTAAGTAAGTGTGCTCGCCAAGAAAATAATAAACAGAAACATTGACGGTTTAACGTTCCCAACTACTCGTAAGTAACATTCCATGTTATATGAAAGAGACTGAATGATCATAAAAATGTTATTTCTGTGACATGGCTGCGGTTCACGCTATGTTTTTTGTAAACAACACCGACCTGTAGGCGGAATACACATTTGCTCTCATGTATCTACTACTTGTGACTGTAACCTCGGTTTTCTATTACTGCGGACATTCGTGCCAGTACTTTGTCATCAACATTTTGGTGCGAATGAACTTCTCATGAAAGGAAAACGTTCTGTACTTCTGATTTTAACGACAATTTTGTATTTAAACTTAGTTCATTAGCAAAGTGAATATCAAATGACACTTAGTTCCAACGATAAGAATATTTAATTACGTCAGACAGTTCGGGACGTTCGCTTATTGGAGTGGATAATGGCGTTGATTGGAATTTGTGATTTCTGTAGAAATTGTTCGCTCGTTTAATGTGTGTGTTTATCGCGAAACCAGTTCCACCGTCCGCGGGGCGTCTGTAGGCGTGCATACTTGCTGCAGTTCACTGCAATGCAACACTGGAATAAATTTCAATACAAAAACCTTTATACGAGAGAAGTAGTTAGGTACTGTCGGATATTTAGCACGTTTGAGGCTATTGTTACCGTGTTTGAGCCATGATGTTGAACCTACTGATCGTTTGGATTCAGTTACTGCAATAATACGAATACGAGCTATAAACGAGTAGTCTTAAACTTTTATGATATCAAACAATTTTTGCGCTGCTTCCGTTGATAAAGAATTTAGTATTTCAGGTTAACTGTCGTGATTTATACATAAACTTGTATACTTAAGTGCCTACTTAAAAACATTTCCAGTCTTCAGTTTCGTTGTTCAAACTTGAGGCCGCGTTTATTAGTTTTCTTTAGCATAGTTCCTTTAATTGGACACAAAGAATAATTCTAATGGTAGTGAATAGTAAACAAATGTCCTTTTGTCACGCTAAAAAGAATGACCCTCTAAGTTCACGCGTAGTTCTGCACCCAGAGAAACTAAAACCAGAAGAGGGAACAAATAATAAAAGCGCTGCGACACCGTAAAATACAGAGCATTTAAATTTAACGACATCTGTGGCGAGTTTCAAATTTTAAATATTTCGAAGTACATATTTCCATAAGTAATTATTGTAAAAAGTTTATTGTTCCTGTACAAAATATTTAAGACTTCAAATGTGTCGTTACCACAAAACTTAATTGTTTGTTTGTTAGAGTGTGGCGTGGTAGTGTTGTTTCGAATATCACCGGGAAGGGATGAAGGGACGGTCTCCCCTAAAGATTCTGGGGCCCCCATCTGCACAACAATAGTTCACAGTCACACGGACTGATCGATAATACCGGGCTGTGGATTGAGCGCCCTTGTGAACGATCACATGCGCGTGCACTGTTTCGAAAATTCGAAGTTCGAACGCGTTCCGTTTACCCCAAACCATTGTTATCACTTTCATTATGTAATGTACAGTCAATATTATTAACTGATCGTTATTTGAGATTGCATTGTTTGGATAGTTGCCATATTTTTGAACACGTGCTGGTTAGAGCTTTCAATATTACGATGATAACCTTTCTGTTTGCAGTTCAAGCTTAAAGATCTTGTTAGAATATATTTTTTATTAATTTAAACACTTTTCTGATACCTAGCTATAGAAATAAATAATTTAGCAAAAAATGATCGAACAACACGTGTGAATCGATATAACATAACGGTAGTATCATCGATTTATGTTCTGCATGTAAGCATACTTGTTTATAATTAAAATTAATTAATTAACTGACGCATCGGGCGCAGATATGCGACGCAACGTTATGCGCGAGAGCTTTGATAGTTGCAAATTTGCAATCACTGTCACTTGTATTGTTACGAGGTCGTTGAGTTTAACAATTTGCTGGATGAAAGTCCTATTTGATTTTAAATATAATTTCTACACAGATTTTATACTTAAGCGCACTTGCACCACACCAAATCACTTAACTATTGACAGAATGATGTTTTAAATTTGTTTTGCGGCAAAATGTATTTAATGATTTGTGGTATAAGCGGGCAATAAAGTATTACGTAGTCTAAAGGCTTTAAAGTTATATAATTAAGAAACGATAATCATCTAGTAAGAAGTACTTAAACAAACGCTGAAAGTGAAATGTACGAACCTAAGTTAGTAGGTATTCAAGTTAAGTCGGATACCTATCTACGCCAAAATCTTTCCATAAATTGTTTGCAATGACTTTCTTTTCCGGAAAACAATAATTTATCGAGAAAGTAAACGCTATTAAAGAAGTTTTGGAAAGTTTTTCGCCTCGTTGAATGACACTGAAAAAGGGCGGAGGGGTGCCGCGTGATAAATCTGACTTAGTGTCGTGTGCAGGCAGCTCGAGCCCACAGGTACCATGCTAATGAAAATATATGATGCCCCGCACTTCCTGCATTTCGTTAAAAGTTTTTTTCTAAGTAATGAAAACATATTGCGTTTAAAGTATGGTCGCTTAATTAATGTTAAGAGTTATCAAACGCGGTTGCTTTTCCGGAAATCCAATTATTTAGTTATCTACTAATCCTGGAAGTTATTGCTTGTAAGGATTCCTACGTTGGATAATTAATTTTCCTATGTGCTACTAAGTTATATACAAAAAAAATTATTGGAAATGGAACGAATGTTAGAATGAATTATTACCGATCAGTGATTTACATCTGCGTTAGTTAAGAAACGAGTTACTTAAGTAGTAAGTTAACAATTAAGTAGAAATAAGTGTTTCACTTTTTCGGCGAGTCAAGTACCGTTGCACTCTTCCCGCGCGTAACACTTTTAAAACTACACACACTACTATACCCAGGGGCGCCGACTCCGTGAGTGCTCGGGGGCTCCAGCACACACAAGAAGTAACTAGGGGGTACGGAGCACCCATGAGCATAGACATCGAAACTGGTCAATCAATCGGCTTTGACTTGATATCTCTTTTAATATCACTCGCTGCGCGGCAGGACGTCTAACTACTTACTTTATTACGTTGGTTCTTTTTAAAGCCAGTGCGAAAATTTTGGAGCTCGCTCCGCTCGCTCTAGCATCGTGGATTTTCTAATTTTGGAAAGTTTTTCATGCAAAAAACCTTTAAAATTTAAAAAATCCACGATTCTAGAGCGAGCTCCAATATTTTTTAAGTCGGCTATCGAAGTGCTAAACTTGTCGAGCTCGCTTCGCTCGCAGTTCAATTTTCGGATTTGCCAATACAAACTACTCTCCGTCAGACATAAATAACATGTATGTTGGTTGGTGATGCACTTAAAAATAGTGTAAATAGTGTACAGCAATAAAAGAAAGTTTAAAAAACAGTTTTAGGAAAATGTGGGTACTTAGATTAGATTGTTTTCATTACATATTGTATTAAACTCAATTAATTAGTGTAGCACTAATAATACTTAGATTTAAAAATATATAAATGCCTTTAATATCTTCCTTACTCTACTGCCTGTCTATTCGCATAACCTGAATCCTAATGGACTGATTTAGATGCGTTTTGAAGAAGGAAAAGTAAGCCAAGGCAGTAGGCTATAAAAAAAGAAACTCCCCATATGGGCATGAGTATGAGCACCCAGGAGGTTTTCTAAAAGTCGGCGCCACTGAATATAGCTCATGTTAAATCAGCCTTAAGACGCAGCAATCACGCACAAAACAAAGCACTTTTTTTTCTTTCAGCAATAAAGGGCATCTGGAAAAGCGTCCGATCCAAGTGTGCTATAAATTCAACCTTTCCCTCCCCTTTGTTTAGAGACAAAATATGAAAGCAAACTTTAAATAAAATTGCGCTCATTTCTTTTACAGTGTCTGCGTTTGAATAAATAATGTAATCTTAAAGTAAATAAATAGGAGAAATTCTATTTCAAAATGAGTTTCTACCTCTCAAATAGAATAGGAAAATATTTTGGGATGAGACTTAGTATTAATTCGGATTGTAGCTTCCACTTGCAAATAGCGTCATTCGAAATCTAAAAACTATTATTATTACTGATCACATAAATTTTAAATGGAAAATTTTCTAAGTTTGGTAATTTTTCTCGTAAAATTACCTATTTCCCTCGCATTCGTCATAAACAGGCCTAATTCCTAATAGAAAGAAAGAAAAACATTTATTTGGACACAATTCGTGAAACACAAGACACAAATAACAAAGATTAAATAAAAAATAATGTTTTAAAAACAATAGCGTGTGCCTCACTCAATAAAACAATAGTTTGTGAAAACTCATAAAAGGAATTCGCCTTTTCCGTATCCAAGTAACGCAAAGAAAATCTGTCTATACGTGAAGAGATGAATACTAAAAAGATTTTAATTCCGTGAATCGCAGAACAATAAATATTTTAATATGTTTTATGAAGGCGCGCCGCGAACGTGTCTGCGGAGATTTTTCGCATTGGAATTTCACACAAAAGGCTTTACGTTATTAACGGCGTTCAGATGATATTAAAAGCTGATTTTGCTGCGTAAGGTTTGGTGTGGGGTGTAAGCTGAAGCGGAAGTACTTTTATTTCAAGTGTCAAATTAATTATCCAAAATATGAGCTGAAGTACTTTTTAGGGTTCCGTATCATAAGGGTGCCAAATGGAACCCTATTACTAAGCCTCCGCTGTCCGTTCAATCTGTCAGCGGGCTGAACCATCTTATGAACCGTACCAATTTTCACAAATTGTGTATTTCTATTGCCGCTATAACAGCAAATAATAAAAAAAAAATAAAGTAAAAAAATTAAGGGGGGTCATACAGGAAACTTGTTTTATTTTAACGATATTTAACGTAGTGTTAAATATCAGCTAGCCAGTTTTATTATGTTTACTATAAATCTGCTCTATGAAAAAGATAGAGACTTCATGGGCCAGATTTGGCATTTAAAACGTTTGTTGATACGAACGTTTTAATTGAGTGTTAGTAGAATAGTTACAAACATTTGTGTCCGTTTTCACAAACATTAGGCGACAGTTAAATGTAAAGCGTAAACGGCGACAAAACGCAAAAAATATTTTTCAAACACAAAAACATTTTTTTTAAACAATCACGAAAGTGCGATGGTGTTACGACACCGATTCGCCGATGCGTAATGCTCCGGCAACTCTTTCGGGTTGCAATAGGCAGAATTCTAACAATATTGACCTTAAAACCACAGACAACTCTCAAAATTGTAGGTAGATTTCAAAAGCGTCTTAGGGATCTGTTTAAGTTAGACATTAGTTAACTAGAGGGTAGCTAAAATTGCCGTTATCCAATGCATTTTTGTTTTCATTGACAAGTCAAAAATAAAACAGAAAAAAACACATATAGACTGACCAGTAAAAATACAGTTCGATTTAAGTTAATCGAACTGTATTTTTACTGTTCAATCTATGTGTCACTAAAAATCACTGGCTTCTGCCCGCGACTTCGACCACGAAATGTTCCTTCGTGCCACCGCGTTGCATTGCATCGCCCGCCCACGCTATTACTTCGTTTTCGCTTAACGTTCTTTCTGAGTTTTCATCTTTTTGTTTGGCTTCTAAGGGCCGCAGAGTGATGTTAAATAGCTTATAACCTTCCTCAAGATTTGGGGTACCAAATGCAAAAAATATTTTTCAAACACAAAAACAATTATTACAGCTTTATTTTTAGTATAGCTATACAGTGTGAGTCTTTATTATGTGCATATATCAAAATGAGGGAATCTATGCTTAATTTTATCGACAGATTTAAAAAAAAAATCTAAATATTTTTTTATAATATATATATATATGAGGCCATGAGAGCCAGAGTGGCCTAATAGTTTTTCACTTAGGCCAGTATAGCACTACCAAACTTAAATTTCTGATAGGCTAAGATGGTAATTCTATTGCCATCTGTGAAAAAAATGTTGAAGTAATTTGTAGGCCACTGTGGCGCTATGACTTTTACCGCTTGGAGCAGTTTTTTTAAATTAAAATCAGTATTGTAAAAATGCCAGTTAGGCCACTGTGGCTCTCATGGCCTCATATATATATATAATATTTAAAAAGGTACGTAATGTAGTGAAATTGATGAAAAGTAGGGGTAGTTTTTTTTCCACAAGTTTCTTTTTATAAGGACGCCTAATTACTTCAAATCATTATGAAGTTTGTTTTATCGCGATAGATCATTTAGTTTAAAAGTTACACCGTTTTGTTTAAAAATCCCTTAAGAAATATAAATAAATATTTAGTTCGTTTTAAATATTTTTTTTTTTGGTAAAATTAAGCATAGATTCCCTCATTTTGATATGTGCACATTATAAAGACACACTGTATATGAAACGTCTATTATCAAATTGTTATTTACAAAAAGCTTAGTTTCCATAGGTTTGGTTGGATATATAAGTTTCACTAAACTCCATTTATACCACATTATACAAATAACGGTTCTTATCACCCTTTCGTTATTTTGATAAAAACATATAATAAACTCCGTTATTTCACGATAAATACAAAGCAATGTAATCTATATGAAAAAATAACTCTAAAGTGCAGTGATTTCAACATTATTACACCATAATTGACATTATTTAGCCGTTATTTGTCTAATACTAAAATAAATGAAATGTATGGATTACATATTACTAGGTAACTAACTCTTAATAATAAGCTGAGTATAAATTGTCAATTATAGTTAACATCAAGTGATTTTTCTGAATTGATGTTAGCGATGGATCTTCATTACTTCGCATCCCATAGTACCCAAACACAGCCACTTCCCATAACTTGGGCCACGCACAAACCAGTGCCCCGGCTCACGCCCCCATCGCGCACAAACAAACAACACCCTTGTTTATAGCAGCTATTGTATGGGCTTAATTAATTCGCTTTATGTGAACAGTATTTACGTTTTTGTTGAATCACCATCGCACAGATATTTCGCGACTTTTAATGTGCCTACAATGAATTTGGTATCCTTTTATTGCGGAGGTATTTTGAACCTAATTTCTAAACACCAAAAGTTATTTTTCTTTTCTCTTTAAAAGCTCTTTCATAAAATCGCAAATTGATTGAGTAAGGTGTTTGATGATAAATTCATCAAATTAAGGTTTGATAGTGTAAGTGCCGCAAGCCGTCGCAAAATAGTCTATGATTGTAGGGTTTGTGTAACTTCATTGATGCAGTTTTTGCTTTGTTACGACTTAAAAAAATATATATATCCCAGCCAATTATTGTCCCAGTGCAGGACAAAGGCTTTTTCTGATATGGAAAGCACGAGCACGTTAGGAATATAATGTAAAATAATTCAGTGAACGCACCAGACTTTGTGCACAGCTGTAGCAACTATAGTAAAATAATTATGATTAATCACAAATATAGGTATACATTCCTACTAGTTAATACTAGGACAAGTAATTTGTCACGTGCAATAGAGATTAGGTACAATAATTTATGAACGTAAACACAGTAGTTTATCAATGAGGGTGATCACATAAAGTTCCTCAATTGCAGTGCATGAATGTAATGAATAGTGCACTATCACGTCCACCGGCCAATTTGTCGCATATTGCCATTAAATTAGCATCTATATCTTAATTATGAAGGAAGTAATTAGCTCTTTACCCCACTGCGTTATCAGCAATTATTTTTATTTCCCATAGGTGTTATTGACGTCCCGTTGTCATTGTCCACACGGACAGTCGACGGTTCAAAAATAAATATTGGATTTTTGTACGCCGAAATGTAGTAAATTCCAATTTGAGCGCATTTTGCAATTAAAATTATGCACCTGTCCAACATCCTGAAACTTTAATGGAATCCAAATATAAAAAATGTCATAAACGGTTTTCGTCCCCAATTTTGTAGACCCATTAAAACCTGCCCTAGGGCATAAAACTTCCACACTATTATTATCCAATACAAATTGTGACCATAAATGTCATAGAAGGATATGCCCTTATACACATGTCAGCATATAGCCATGCAAGTTGTATGCAACTTACAAGGCTAATAGCTGACATGTCCCACCAAATCACTTTTATGTTATTATCTCACGAAACAAGAGCCATTGGCGGCTGCAGGGAGATAAATCTGTCCTTACCAACATGCACTTACCTTGGACTTGACTTATTTATTGCCCTGAATATCTGAGCGACCAGAGAATAGATCTGTGTACCCAACGGTCATTATTCTGGAGGGAATATGATTCATCCCGCGTCTTCTCGGGAACGATTGATAGATTCATCACTTCTATAAATAAATTAATGTTCCATCTTCTTTTTTGATCGTTCTAAAATGACAGAAATGTGTAACTGTAAAGTATGTCCGTTTCTATTTCCGTAGCAGTAGTAAACCGGGCTACGAAAATCTTAGGCCGCTGCTACGATTTTTGTAGACGAATCATCACATCATATTTCAAATGCTACAAATAAAGAAATTGTCAGTAGTATTTTGCTGTTCCATCTGTGGCTTGTAAATGAACCACTTGTGACTGTTTTCACTAACGCTAGGCACTATCGTCTCGAAAAGAAGAATAAGACTTACACGAGGCGATACCTAAAGCAGACGATGGACAATTTTTAAGTGCACAATTTGGAATCGTATGGAAATCCCGGCATTTTGTCCGCGTGCGCGTTATATTTCCATACGATTTGAAATTGTCCATCGTGTGCTGAGCGCCTCATTGAAAGCGCCCTATTAGATTTAGGTGCAATGCCCAGCTAAACGCCGAAAGTTGAAAATCATCGAGCGTCACCTACTATTAGTGAAAACGGGTATTAAAAGTTGAAACATGTTTATCAGATTTCTTGGTATTTATCACACATTCCAATATTTAGTACAGCTATTAATAATAATTTTGATCATAAAAGTAGTCACACATGATAGTTATAATATAAATCAATGGATTTTAATAGATTTATTAGGTAATTCGATTGCCTCGTTTAGTGAATGGTGCTCAAGCAGTATTAAATGCTTGTCTTGCGTGTTGGTAATAATTATCTTGCGACGGTTTCTTGTAAAACTTCTTAGTCCTGTAATGTTATTTGTTTTAAGTATGTAAAAAGAGCAGTAAAAATAGCAAGTGCGTGTCAAACGTTAACTGTTTTGTTAAACATTCATCTTTGTTTTACATTCGTATCTGTGTAAGTCGATAACTTTATTGCAATCACAATGAACTGTTAATTATAAAATATACCACAACAGCTGATATATTCTGTAAAAATCTCAACGGGAAAATTTAGAGGAGGTAACCTTGAAGTGAGCCGTCATTCCACTGATACTAGACATTGACACTATTGACTCACTTCACCCAAGTTTTCAAAAATACTTCAATAATCTACTATGAGCAAATTAATCGTGTAACTAATTGAAAGGTGCGCACATCGCCGTGAGATCGATGCCTGTGCCGCCACGTACAATTTATGTGGTTCAATTAAGCCACATGAACTTAGCGAAACGCATTAATGGCCGATCGAATATGTACGTACATAAATTTGCATAAAACTGTACAAGCCCTGTCGATGTTCGCTTCGACGAAAAGCGATTCTCTGTTTGCTGGAAAATTTAAACTAGGAATAAAAGGAAAATCTAGCCTATTTTACTGGACAGATACAATAAACCCTTACCACGTAGTTTTTATAGCAAAAAGTAAAAAAAAATGAAGTTATGTCGAAGTTAAGTTAGAGTTTAGTTAAAGATAAGTTGGTGTGTTGCCAACCTTGGTTACAAGATAGGTTCATTGTTCAAGCAAAGGCGCTAAGCTATGGTTATTAAGTTGCACCTTCGTATAGCTAGTCTACTTCACAGATGTTACTTAGATACATATTGCATAATGCATGCTGCTTGCAGCTAAGGTGTTTTATCTTTAGATGTAACTTATTGTAACTTGTATGGTAGTCCCAGAATTGTAGCACTGTCATACTCTCTTATATAGAACAGAATGTTACAAGCATAAAAAGGAAATGCTGCCGCTAAAACCGAAGAATTGATCACTGTACAAACAGTGGTTTTGTAAGTTTCTTAGTCACATTTCTTAATACCCATTTAGCTTTCCTTGAAAACGTAAACCCATCTGCAGAAAGCACATGATTGATATAACCAACAAATGGAATGTTTTGTTCTCAAACAAATGCAGTTCACGCTCATTACGGACGAAATAAACCAGTCGAGAAGTTGCAGGGAATTCTTGGAACATCGCGCACGTCGAAAATCACAAAAGATGTTTGAATTAAACCAAGTAAAGCCATGCATCACCCACCAATCTAGATTTATACCTCACGAAAGACATTTGACATCTCACGAGATCCCCCTCCCTTCACCCCGGTCTTTTACGCGATTTGTCCATTGTCATTATGTGAAGTGGGCGTTAGGCTTATAGGCGTCGGGTTTAAGTGAAGTGCTCATGAATTATTTACCTCTGTACCTTCGCATATCACATCACAATATCGTCTGGAGACCCTTGTGATGTTTATTAGGTCGTAGTCTTACTTGTTCGTTTTTTGATATCGTGCCTTTTAAAAACGTGGTTACTTAAAAAAACTTAATTTTCATATTGATAGCCCTATCAAAAAGGAAAGAAAGAGCCATTGAACGTGTCACGAAAACAATCAATTCAAAGTTGTGACGTGTCAATGGCGTCATAACAATAGCTGTATTCAAATTAGTATCAAAAGCTCGTTGGGTGCACAATGAAAGAGTAACGAATGAGAGATCACGACTAAGCAACTAAACTTATTAGCTTACATTGCTTGTGTAAAGTCTGTTAATTATCACTCGACATTTTAAAAGCAATATAAACACGGTATTGTAAAGTGTATTCCTTTATGTAAATTCCACAATCTAATCAAAACTTTCTCGTTACGAGAGAATGGAAATAGTGCAAGTTGCCGTAGAGTAGCTAGCAAAATAGGTGCATATTGCACGCGCCAGTGCTGAGTTCTACACTGCACCCACTATGATAATTTCGATAATGCGCTCGAAACCACATTGGCGTTCAGTTCCAGTTACAACTCACAATAGACTATTTGCAGTGAAATTCACTTGATGATTAGTCTATTCAAATTCGCCCATTATGCCCGCTCTACTTCCATTTCTTTGGACCATCTCTTGCCTGCCAGGAATTACATTAGATATTTTTTTACAAAAAGTTTCAGTGTCAAAGAAGGTTAATGTACCTTGAACTCTCTCGGAGCGACACTCGTAATTAGGCCCTTTTCTCCATTGTCCTTAGTTCTCGGAACAAAGAGACCATAATAACTAATCGTTCGGTACTTCGGTCCCCCTCCTTCTATACCACCATTAACTAAATTGACGATTGTTGGAGATCAATTCTGTTAAAAGTACCTAATCATACAAGTACCTAATACATGTAGTACAACGTTACAAGGTTTTTTTGGCGCGTGGCCAAAATCGGAACTAACGCCGCCATCTTGTTTTGTCAATACAATTTCTGTGACAATTGCACAAATGTTTACCAACAACGCCCCCCTGACAATGTCATTCAGGCCCCAAAAGATTCTTGTTGCAATCCAGGTACCTAGAACTGGAGTGTAACAAGGATCTTTTAGCTAGGCAAAGATATGTAGCTGCCTGCTTTGAGCTTGTTTCCTCACAATAAATGCAATTCAAAAATAGATTTTGCACATAATAAAGGGAACGTTAGTGGTCGTGCGCTGTGGTCAGTAAGTTATGGCTTGGCGGTTCAACCGACCTGACCTTTGAAATTCCAGCAATGCTCGGAGCGCCGCCGAACATTGGCATTTGTGGAGTTCGGCTCGCTGAATTATAGGCAGGTATTGAGTCACGTCAAACCCATAACAGTGATCAGAATTTTGGTCTTAATGCTTGGCATTAAAGCAAGGACATTCGAACATTTATGCCGAAATAATTATAAAACAATTTATAAAATATAAACTTTATAAGTGGTATCATGAGTAGGATGATTTTTTATAACTCTTGCATCCAAATAACGCACAAAAAACAACATACATTGAAAATATTTTCCAGCGTGGGAGGGTAGACAATATCAAAGCTTTTCGCGTGACAACTCCGCTTGGAATACCTACCTACTTGTTATAGAAAAACAATAAAATGGGAACTGTGTCATCCGTGAAATGTGCAAAATGTGTGTCTATTGCAACTTGAGTGTATTGTGTTCTTTGTACCGCAATATGTCACGTTCTTTGAAGTGTTGAGGGCAATAAATTAACCATGGGGAATACCAACTCGGGTCATGGCCACCAACGGCAGCACAGCAAGAACAGGAAATCTAGAAGCCTTCCAACGTCGCCCGAAGTGAGGAGGTACGTTATCATTGTGGAAATATTCCGTAGACCATAGAAATGTTGTTCAATCAATACATAATTATAGTAGGTACTGTTGCCATGGAGCCAGCTTAGAAGTGGTACTTGAAAGCCTCTTAGCAACAGGGATATAATTCTCCAAGATTTTAATTGCTGTAACTCTAGGTAATGAAATGTGAAAATTATAATCATGAAACCTCATAATATGATTCATATAACCTTACATTTATTAACGTGTTATTTATTTTTTGTTAGTGAAGCGATGTAAAAGCCCAGACGACCTAATTATGTCCTCTTTTATACTTCTTGTATAGTAAATTATCGCTATTCGTGGCGTTTCATTACATATTCTGATATGAAGGCGGAATCACTCTGCTTGTAACGAGCCCTATTTTCCCAAGGCGTCGTCTTTCCTCGGTTAGTACGAAAGCTCTTTGTTCAATATTCCTTCAGATCGATGTTTAGAAGCAGTTCACTTAGCAAACGTGTCTTAAAATACACATGAGCTTGAAGACTTTCAAGTCACGCGCAACATTTTACTGCAGTATTTCATCAATACCGTAAAAGTAAAATCTTTGATCTCTAGATCTCGTCACTGTGAGTTGCGGAGGTGGGTAAACAATGAAGGGAGGTGCATCGCCCTCGACTCGCCCTTTGTAAGCGATATTAATCGCTAATATGAGACAGCTATGAGATTATATGGCCATGTTAGTGTGTCCGTACTAAATACAGTACAGCACTCTGCAGCCTGGTACCTTCACTTGAAATAGAGTGTTTGTTTAGGTATATCGTAATGTTGATTCCAAGTTTCCTGAAACATTAAATGAGTTACGACAGCTTACGTGTTCATTACGTGTTACGTTTTCAGAAGTTATTTTCTATCTTCGATAAATTATCCAAATAAACTTCAAAAGTACGTATTTTAGCAAAAACCCAATTCTTTTGACATCTAATAACCCAAATTTAAAATGAGCAGAACAGAAAAGAGCAGTAAAATTTCAAGCGGCACTCAATACACCGCGTTGTGTGAAATGCTAGAACGTGACGTTACGTGGTGCGGGTCCCACGACAGCCTCTATTTCCGAACGAGCCGCTTGCTCCGGAAGCCATGTCACGCGCCACGCTCCTATTTCGGAAGTGTCACGCCCTACAACACTGACACCTATCTACCCACCTGTCTGTGTAATAATATTCTCCTCCATCCTTATAATTATCGTATCGCCTATTCCTTAATTACATCGAGGCAGAAAGAGATAGAACTACAAACAATCTTTGGGTGTTCCAAGATTTTCTTGTTTGTTTAGTGGGTAGTTTGCAAGTATTGCGGTAACTAGAGCAGAGTCAGTCATTTGGAAATAATAGCCACGTTCCGTGAGCAAAAGTTCTCTTCTCATGCGATATAGCTACTTGTACTTTCAGATTTGACGAATTTGGATCTCAGAAAAGGGGACCGTGTATTATTTCATGTCATGCTACGTCCTACTCATTTAGTACCTGATAGTAATTTTTGAGCCATTGGCTAGTCCTGAGGTTGTATGTTAAGGTCGATTTCCAGTTTAACTAAATGACTTTAAAAAAAAATCTAAATGTTATCTTGCACCGTAAGCCTATTCTAAACCCAAGCTTAGGAAATTGACATAAAAGTATATTGAGATTATAGGATGCAACTAAATGCCTTCTCAGATTATTGGACTTATGATTTTCAGCTCGTGACGATTGACACAGTATAGGTATCAATAACATAACACCATTACCATGCAAACATGTTTACCAAAGCGTAAAAACATACAGTACCTATCTCACTATTGCCACTCTATCTATCCGGCCACTCGTGTCAAATATCTGTTACGCAAAGCATAGCGGCGCATGTCAAATGACACGGAGTCGAGTTGCGCCGGCGCAGGCGACGCCACATGTTCATTGTTTGGATATCGCCCTCGTTATCGATCGGAGCTTTGATCGGACAAAGGACCTGCACTTAGCTGCATTCTGAACAAGCCCTCTGCATTCTGTTCGTAAACTGTTACAAAATCATAATATTGATGTTGTTACTGATACGTAGCATTCCTACGTAAAATTATACTTAATTATTATTATCCAAGTGTTTGATGGGATCGAATTATCCGATAATCACAAATATCTATCCTCTTAGAGACTGTAATAGCCTGTTGATCAAATGGGGCTTTCTACAATCCGACTGTGCCTCTAAGAGCAGGTAATAGGTACGGTCCACTACTGCTTGAGTCTGATTTTGTTGCGGCTTCATAGGGTACCTGTATCTATAGATTAATTGGTAGCTAAATTACACATATGAAAATGCTAGGATTATGTATGAACTAGCAGTGTCCCGCGGTTTCACCCGCATATGTCTGGGTCCCGTGGAAATATCAGGATAAAAAGTATCTTATGTGTTAATCCAGGTTATAAACTATCTGTGTGCTAAATTTCATCCAAATCTGTTTAGTAGTTTTTGCGTGAAAGAGTAACTAACCGAGCTCTGCTTTGTTGAAAATAAAGAATGCTCATTTAATAGTATAGGAAACTTCATATTAATCCATGTATAGTACCTACTTATTCAAAGCAGTGGTAGCCCAGTGGTAATGGCCCCGACTTACGAGTTGTAGGTCGTGGGTTCGAATCCAGGCAGGCGCTTTACTTTGTGTATTTAATTTCATCACCAGTGCTCTCAAAACGGAAACATCGTGAGGAAACCAGCATGTCCTAGAACCAAAAAATTCGAAGACATGTGACATCTACCAACCCGCAAGGGGCCCTCGTGGTGTATTACGGCTCACTCTCTCTCATCGAGAGGAGGTAATGTGTCTCAGCAGTGGGAACATTATAAGCTGATTACTATAATATCATGTATCTCAGCAGTGGGAACAATATAAGCTGATTATTATTCTCATGTTATTATCTTGTTCAAAACTTTAGGCGACCGAGCTCTGCTCGGGTGAAAATACTAAGAAAACTAATTTTCCCAGATATGAGATCTTTTTCGCCCCCGCAAACCCCTATTTACACAACTTTCATCAAAATCGTTAGAGCCGATTTCGAGAACGTGAGTACAAATAGATATATACAAACAAATATATACATATTATACAAATATTGCTTGTTCAATAGTATAGGATATTATAGTAGGATGAATACTCAAAATAAGGGTGTTTCGTAGTTCGACATCGTTACGAATAAAATTTGTCTTCTTTAAATGAGTTCGATGTAATTTTTTATGTATTTGTAGTAGGTATCCATGTGAATGATAGCATAAGAATAAAAAGAGCAATTCCCGTCTAGACCGCAGACTATTGGATTAGGATGTATCGTAGTGGAACTTTAGATCACAATATAAAAGAAATCTGAACTTGAAATAGATTTAATGCGTTTTCTATTGTTACATTCGTTGGTTTGCTTTTTTTGCTTAGACTACAAAGGAAAAACATGAGTTTTCAGAAGTCGGTACGTACTTAATGCTTCTGTGCACTGATAACTTTAAAACTACCTTTTACTTTGAAAACAACGGTGTCTTAAGTATTGTTTAAACAGTATCTCGATTTTTAAAGGAAGATAAATTTTGATACTGAATTATTACATTAAAATACAGTCCCTATATATTCATGATTGTGACCTTTGTAAAATCATGAGCAACTTTTAATACTAGCGACATCTAGTGGGGAGTAGGAGTAACAAGCAACAGAATTTAATGTTTAAATCGGATTATTTATATGTTTTTTTTTAATTTTTTATTATACTGTCATGTAAATAAATTTTGCTGAAGGTAATGTGCAAATGTGTAACTGGAACATAACCATTAATAACGTGCGGCAAAATGTTAATTCTACCATAGCAACCCAGCCGGCCGCCCGTCTGAGGGCGCCCGCGCAAGCTCCAGTAAGTTCTGATTGTAATCGTCAGTTAGCTAAGTAAGCTACGCATCAACGAGCGAATGTGTGAGCGTTGTTCTGTTAGATTGTAATTTGTATGATGCATGTAATAATTTATAGTGTCATTCTTAAGCACCTGCGTTTCACTTACACCCGTTCCGCGGCTATACATTTTATTTGGTTATTGCTGAAATTATCTCAAAAATCCTTCAATAGGAAAATCGACTACTACCTATACCTACTTAGTTATATTAATAAATATTATTTCTTATGGGATAGTGGCACAAGCCACTCGAGAGCTTCTTAACCGGTGGTTTATTATAAATTCGTGAGCCACGCTCGTGCCCAGGCGCAGTTCAAGCGGGCGTATCGTGTTTTCCTACAGGGCTAGTCTAATCTATCTGGCTGAGTAGTAGTATTGAGTACTGACCCGGCCTTAGGTTCTTACTAATGTAGAATCATTTCCTTAAAGAGCTTCTCTATTTATGTAGGCTGATACAGATCGGAACACCACACTACTTCCAACTCTGTATATAGGTATGAACTTGGTTGGTCGTACTGAATTTAATTAATATTTTATCTCTGCATGTAGAATCACATCAGTAGGTACCGACTTTGGATACCTATCCAAAGTCCGTCAGTCCTGAAAAAGAGAACTATTGAATTAATTACTTCTGTCGATTTAAAATACACCACAGATGCATCAGATTTGTTATGGGAAAAGATGATTAAGAAAGCTGCCAAAGATTTTATGAAACCGAAGCCATTTTTAGATCGTTTTTGATGTTAAAAATACACACATTTTATGGCTTCTGCCATGTTACGGGTCATTACTTATGACATAGTACGACAATGTTAAATATCGTTGTGACATCAGTGATATCTTACCGCAGAACTTTTCTACATTCACTTTGAACTGTTTACGTAGTTGATAGGTCGATAAAACGTTCTATTACAGACAGAGACAAATATATTATTTTGAGGGAATTATACAGACGGCAAAACGGGTCTGTAAATATTTTTGTTTATGTAGTTAAGCTAAACATTTTTTAAGCTAGGTGTTCCAGTCAAAATGAATTTCTCTCTCAACGAATGAGAATAAAATAATGCATTTCAGATGTACTTTAATGGGACTACGGGTGTTAAAACTCGGAAACCCAGTAAAATATATCATCACCTACCCTTCTACCGCTGCAGAGGGGACTGAATAATGCCGGTTAATAAAAAAAAATTACAAGCAAAATCTGTAGCAAAATTTTTTATGAAATCGAAAAGAAGAAAATGGCGTGCCTCGTTTTCCTGTTTTAAGAGTCCGATTGCCGAGAAGTGTAAGTGCCTCGCCAACACTTCAGTTTTCTGTTGAAGACGTTTAATATTAAAAAGATCCTGTGACAAACGTATGACAGAATATGAAGGATATAATGTCTCATGTATGGTGTCAAATAGATATTTTATCAAATTATTAACGTACATCTTTACGACACTAACTGCCTCGTTGGTCTAGTGGTCGCAAGCGCTAATGCTGAGCATGAGGTCCTGGGTTCGATTCCCGGGTCGGGCAAAATGTTATTGGGTTTTTCTATCTCAAATTTCTCAGTAGCAGCCCGGAGTTTGGATTAGTGCCCGGTTGATGGCAATAGGCTCGCCCCCTATTACATGGGACTTAAAACATAACTGGCGAAATGTGGATGAACCTGCTACAGGGACACCTCTGCGCAACCCTTCGGGGAAACAAGGCGTGATGTTTATGTTTACGACAATGAAAATTGCATAAAACGTAGGAAAAGGACCAGTTTAATCTAGACATTTTTGGATAACGAAAACTACCTAAATGGAAACTCGAGAAAAACCTAAGTTCTGAGGCCCTAGCACAAACGTGCGACGTAATCGTAACGTAAATTCGAACAATTATTAATCGAAAACTCAAAACAATTTTTTGTCATTATGGCAATTTTTTTTTGCGACAAACGAATTTGTATCACCCATAGATAAAGTTTTAAAACGGTCAATATGATGTGCGAGAGTATTTACAATTTTAAAATCGTTCGAATTTACGTTACGTTTACTCCGCGCGTACGTGCTTGGCCCACAGTATAAATATTGCTACGTGTAGTGACGTTATACGTTCCATAAACTAATAACGTAGTGATGTAGCTTACCAAGTACATAGATAGTTATCCCCTAGAGTAGACCAGTGGTCACCAGCACTTGTAAATATTAATTTTTAAACGACTTAAAAAAAAAAGGAGGAGGTTCTCAGTTCGTCGGAATATATATATATATATTTTTATGTATGTTCCCCGATTACTCGAAGATGGCTGAACTGATTTGGAAAATTCTTTTTTTGTTTGAAAGGGTAAGTAAGTAAAGCTTTCAAGTTGGTCCCATTGTCATTTGGTCATGATCCGTTGATGGGATCTTGGAGAAATCCAGGGAACTCTTCAAATGTTATAGGCACACCTATAGCGATTTGGGTATTTTTTATAGTAACTCGTGCATTTACACTCGAAAAGCATTTGGTAAAGCATTTAGTAAAGTGGAACTGATGAATTATAAATCAGCAGAATATAAAGTGAAAAAATAAATACAACCGACTTCCAAACTTCAAAGTGAAAAATAACTTTAATTTCGTAAGTCGGTGGCAAAAAACTTAAATACTGATTGATCCAAAGACACCGACTTCCGAAATTGAAAGTTATTTTTCACTTCGAAGCTTGGAAGTCGGTTGTATTTTTGGTAAAAAAGAAAAATTTACTACTGACCTCTTTACTGGACATTTGATTACTTGTACAGTAAAGGCTCGTAACTCAATGAACCGGATCGCCTTACACTCGTAAAATCAATACGCTTGTACACATGAATGAAATAAAACAATAATTAACGACTTTATGTTAATTGTCGATTGGCCATGTATGTACTCAGTTGGTATATATATTGATTATCTTATTTCATGCATTAGGTATGCATGAAAGGTATGAGAGCTGTCTACCGTCGAACGTGTAATACAAATTGCGACAATTTATTGAACGGATTATGATCTTACTTGCGACGTGTCGCTAAAAACGATTATATATTATTTATAATAACTATACACAAAAATTACAAATGAAATGATTGAAATTGATTTTTGAGGTGGACTATATCCACTTCAAAAATTCATTGTATAAATAACGAGTTCCCGATAAAACAAATGAACATGATTTTGATTAGTATGTTGGTTCCAATGTTTGTTCAACAATCTGAATGTTTGTGCAGGCAAGTGTCGGTGCTGCAGACGTCGATTCCGTTGCCCGCTTCCGCCGCTGCCGCTCGCCGTGCCCCGCCCGACAAGCGACCACTGCCCGCCACGCCATCGCATGCAGGTAAACACTACATTCTACTATCTATGATGTCTTGGTACTTGTATCTTGGTATCTCTGTTCTGTTAACCGTGGTTCTAATGGTCATGGGTTAATAAAAATGTTAGGAGACTGGTTCTGTGCAACTATTAATTGATTATAACTTTCCAAAACTTTCCCCGGTTTCATAGTCATATTTATTCTTCATTGTCCAGCATCAAGCACTAGCAACAACGGCAAATATCTTTACTCCAGTGATGGCTATAGTAAGGAATACGATTGTCTCAGATCCAATCATAAGAAAACAGAAGATCATCAAACAACATTGTCTTAATTTGACGTCATTCAAAACACAGCAGAAAGTACAAATTCACCTATAGTGTAAAAACGTTTGAGGACAAAATACATCGATCGATTGTTCTTAAATTAAATCAGCCCTATTAGTGATGAAATACACAGTAGAACAGACCATTGACGAAAATCAATAACGAACAGTAAATGTCGTGAGGGATACCAATTACTGTTTGATGTCAGTTGTGAACTAATATATAAACTGAATTACGATAAATTAAAAGGTGAACGATTTATTTTATCGTATTTTCTCTTACACTCTTCTCATTAATTCTTGTACAATGCGATTCAACTAAGAATAGGAATGACCCTTCGCTATCTTGTGAAGTTTTAGCAAAAGAGCATCTCGTTTACTAATTTGGGGACAATGTCTATTTCAAATAATTTCAGTTGACAGATCGAGGTCATTGATGTTCTTATTCTTAGTTTAATCGCATTGTATATCCTATGACACTCGGCAATACTGTAGCTGCTCATAAGAGAAATAATTTTCGGAATCGAATCAGTAGCTCCGAAGATTATTTAATTCTTTATAATATACCTGATAATATAGTTAAGAGCGTGCATTCTGAAAGTGGGGAACATCACAAATATTTTGCTGTTTTGATTAATTTGGCAATATTACTGTATGGAAATATGAAATATGGCTAACTAGTGAACTAAAATATTGATTATGAAATGCAATAATTAATAATGTAATACCGAATAATATAGTTTTGGATGTAAAAAAAGTATTTGGAAACATTACGAATGCCTTTTTTACTTCTAAAACGGTTACAACATCAAATTCAGTGTTAGAATTGCAATTCATTATTATTATAATATTCTAGTTCACTTGTTAGCGATATTTCATATTTCCATACAGTAATATTGTCATATTAATAAAAACAGGTAAATATTTGACACCTATTTGCGACGTTGCTAGCTTTTAGAATGAACGGTCTTAAGTAGGAGTAGGTACATTCACTAAGACAATATGGCAAGCAGCTGCTATCATCATGATTCAAGTAGGTAGCTACTAGTTACAAGACGTCGAGACTCTTAGTAAACAGGTCACTGTATAATATTAACTACTTACTTTGAATATCGCTTACAACTTCCTTTTCATAAAGGCAATTTAAATATAAAGTGGTTATTTAATTCGTGTATTGTCAACGCATGTGTAGGTTCCAAGTACTAAGCTATTAGTCAATCTTTCTAAGGCCGTTGTCGTTAGTATCTATTGCATGTAATTAAAAACAAATGTTTGAAAAGTAATTAAATTACTATTTTGGTAAAATTTATCGAAGGTTTTATAACATACTAGACGCTAGAATAGATCTTTTTTTTGGTTGGGAAATTATCAAATAACTTCTCCCGCTCTGGGAGGGCGTGTCAGACTCTTACTGACTAAAACCCACCCGTGTTCCTTCAGTTGCCATGTTGCCAGGGGCCACGGTATCCCTTTCGGACTTTCCCGCGACCCAGACACAACCCCCTGACCGTTTATTGAAGCAGTTATTGATTTATTACAGACAAATATTATAAAGAGTTTAGGTTTGTTAGTTTGGATGTAAGAGGTAATCTCTGGAAGTACTGATCCAATTTCAAACATTCTTTCACTGGCAGATACCCACACTATCGCCGAGTGCCATAGGGTATGTTATAAAGTAAAGTTTACTACCCCGCGGGTGATGTCGCGGGCAGAAGCTAGTATTAAAAGAGCGGTTTAGATTTCATGAAAAGTAGGTACCTACCTAGATGTAAACACAACCTTCTTCTCTCCAATATTATTTTGCACAATACAAAAACAACGGAAGTTTTACTTTAAAATAATTAGTAATTAACATTAAAGAATTCACAAACACAGCTTCTCGGCTTCCCTCAAACCATTTTATCGCTATAATTCATGAGCAGTATACGTCACAGCCAGTCCAGACCAGACGTTGGAATTAAACGCAGCGTCTTGTGAGTGAGAAGTCTAATTAATTAAATCCAATTACTTATTTCGCTCCCGTCGATATTATCTAGCCTCTGCACTCAGTCGATGGCGTCTGCTTGTCTGTTTGTCTCAACGCCTCGACAATAGATAAATAGATTAAATTAAGACTAACGATGTGAGGAACACGTCGACGTTTACTAAGGAAACGTTTCTTTTATTTAAGTATTTAAATAGAACCTTATCAGTCACTTACCTAGGTACCTACTATATTTCTTGTTCTTCAATGAAAACAATTTGAAAAGCAGCGATACAGTTCTACAAAAATTCAATGCCAATCAAGTCTTGGAAACAAGATTGCTAACCTAAATTGCATCCATTCGCTTCAAAACGTCAACGATTGTTTCATTTTCTTACTTACTTTAGTAACCCTTAAATATTTATCAGAATAAGGCCCAGTATTATGTACAACACGTACTTCCATCTCATCATTTCAAAAGTTCGCAGAACACGTGGAATATGAATTTGTAGACGACCTTTAGCTTTCATTCCCTAAAAACGTCGCCGCAAGCCAATTTGTCGCTCGTAAACTCACCTGAGGTCTGAGAGGTCCCTAAAATAAACCCCGATAGCCATACCTAAGGGTTTACATAAACTTTATTCACTTACTCTCACTGACAAGTGCTCAATGTCATCCATTTTATAACTTGTCCATATGCCGATGAATACGGTGGTACACGTGTAGTGAATCGTTCCCTTATCTTCAGATTTTTTTGTTACACTTTCCTTATCTCGATCGTAGTCATGAATGTTTGGTATTAGATCGTTTTCTTCGTGTTTATTTTGATAAGTAAGGAAGATTAATTTTCGTCCAAGTAATCCGGTTAACTATTTTGTAGGGTAATTTTTTAAAATTTTCTCAATTTTTTTGATGTTTTGATGTGTTAACGTCTTTTGAATAAGTAGGGTGGGCATCTACAGACTTCTGTATTTAATTTTTCTGTTAGTTATTTACATAAAACATACTTGCATGTCCCGTCTACTGATATTCAAGGGCATCTTAAGCGAGGGTTCGAAGGGTGCACAGCGGTAGGGCCCGGGGCCCGCCGTAAGGTCTCGGTTGGTTGGATTATTGGATTTAGATGTTTACATTAAAATATTTATCGTTGTTTGTCCTGGAGAAAGATTGGTTTTACACTTCATTTGGCATCTGCCTTTGAAATCAAATGTAATCCGGATGTATGCAAAGCGATGCCTCTTTGACATTTGATAAAATAATTGACGTCGATACATAATCAACTTTCGGTAATTCGAAACAATCTTTAAAAAATCAGGCGACAGTTCAAATAATTTATCATTTCGGTTATGTAACTTAATTGTATTGCCGATAACTTTAAATTGTGCGACACAAATTCGTATGTCAACACGATTGTTATGATTCTCACGCGGGTCGAGTTATCTTGAGACTCGCGGTGCCCCGGTGATATCGTGTAGATGTCGCGCTGTGGTTGATGCAGATATGCATCCTCAGTTGACGGCCGCGACTCACGCTGGCCGCTCATTGAAGTTCTAATTTTAAAATTAATTCTGAAATAAAAGTAATAATTGAATTATTTTCTTTGAAAAGTTTGAAGTGGTTATAATTATTTCTATTGTTATTTTTTAATTTGTGGTATTAGCCAGTATGACCAATTTGTGTTTGTGCGTTTGTGTAGTTAAGTGGGTAGACTGAACTTCAGTCTCTTCTGTAAGTTATGTGAATATTTTTAATGCTAGGGCAACATCAACGGGAAACGCCGTTGATTATCACGATGATGGACGTTAACCCGTTGGAATAAAGTCTATCATCGCGATAATCAACGGCGTTTCCCGTCGGTGTGGCCCCGGCATAACAAACGAATCTGGATTGTGATTTTAAACGATGAGTTAACCAACGATTTATTACAATAACTAACTAACTGAACATTAACACCGGTGTCTACAGCTAGGTTACCAATTATATTGGTTTATTCAAATTAACATTTTAGTTTGAAGTAAAAACCCATATAAAAACTTTTCACATGGTTTATCTAGAAAAAATTTGCTTGCAGTACTTAGTTGAGTATGTCATATTCGTTGCTAAAGTGATGGATAGTCTCGGCCTGAATAAAGAACGGATGTAGTCCACAGTTGATTGACAATGTTATTTGGCGCACTACAACGATCCGCTTCCTTCGAGCTATGCAATACCACCTGAATGTAACCATTGTTATATACAAAGTTTATTTTACATAATAAGTTAATTACTATGATTCATCTAGCTGATTGAGGCCTTTATAGTTTTATGATAAAAAATGAGGGTAGGACTTAAACATTGTGTTTTGGGTAAACGATAAATTAACCAGTCTAATGCTTTTGTAACACGTTATGGAACTGACAGTATCTAATTTAATAAACAACATACAGGTGTCATTATTAACACAAAAGCATATGAAAGTACGGCGGCATTTACTTACATAATTATAGGGCACATACGAGACATAATTACAGAAGCTATTCCCTTCTAAGTCAGTGTCCATATCTCGTGCCGTTGCTAAGTCGGTAATATGTACCGTCTGTGTTTACTTTCACCAATTACTAGATATCATATAACATTATTATCTGATGCCAAAACAAACTGAGCTCGCTGGGAACCCATAATGTGTGCTATTTATGGCCACCATTGACTCATTAATATCCCTTGTTAAGGGTTACTTTACGCACACGCATACATTTGAAAAGTAATGTAATGACATCACGAATTATTATTTTGGTTGGTATGGTATCGATTAATATAGCGAACCAGTGTTAGGTGATCTGTTGCATTGAATCGAAGTTCCTTCTTGTGGGAGGACTGTGTGAGGAGTAGACGGGGTGTTAGGGCTCAATAATTTTTGGTGGGTAAGGTACAGTGCATGCACTGTTTGCTGCAACTCAGTAGGCGAGTAGTCGCGCGCGCAGCACGGACAGACCACCCGTGCCTTTCGATAAAAGCTCAGACTTATCTAGCGAATGTTAGCTCTTCATTGATAATATTTATTCAGCTTGATGTGCAAGATAATAGTTTGTCAATATATTCGATAAAAACTGACATAGTTTCCATAGGTGAGTCGTGAACTCGTGAGTGAGTGGTTTAGTTTGTAGGATGTCGAGAAATGCGGATGCCTAATGTAATCATTGACGGAATGCTATTGTTTTATTGCAGGTGGCAAGAGCGGCTTGTCGGCTAGCTCTAGTCGTTCGACTAGCCCGCTGGGACAAGGAGCTGTCAGCTTTATACCGCGAGCGCCAACTTCTTCATCCGGGTAACTTTGCTTGTTTATCTAATGCGGTGATTTAAGAGTTTAAGTGCTTTTTGTCTGCATTCTTCCGTTGTTTTCATTTTAAAGGGTGAACAGAATCCCAAATGATACTTTTAATACAACTTTTTTTATCTCGAATTAGATTTGATCTAACATTAGGGACTGACTCGCAACTGATGAGCGTGGAGTTCATGGTTCGAGTCCCGGGTCAAGTAAATGGGATACTGTATTATTTCTTGATGTTGTGGTGTTCGATCGAAGTGTCAGCAGATTTTTCAAAATGGGATTTTATGTATAATATTTTACTACCATTATGGCCATTACTGACTTAGCAATGAACTTTAACAATTTAGTAATGAATGACCTGTATAAGTTTCTTGTTATGTGCCACGACAAGCATATTTCCCGGTGTTCGAACAGAAAATTATGAAACGTCATTAAACTTGTTCTTCTTGGTTACAGGTCGCGACCTAACTCCTCTCTACTGGCACCCGGTAGTAAAATCCCATCGACACTAATATCAACACAGCAACACCCACAGACACCGTCCAGTCAAAATGGAACACCTACAAAGCATTCCATGCTCGATAAGTTGAAGTTGTTCAATAAAGACAAAATAAGTAATGAAAAACAGAACAGCAAAAGTACCGCAGTGTCAAAACGCACCAGTTCATCCAGTGGCTTCTCATCAGCCAAAAGCGAAAGATCCGACTCCAGTTTAAGCCTCAATGAATCTTCCAACACACCCAACTCACATATCAAGTCATCTAATTTAGTAGGACCCAAAAGTATAAGGCAACAAAGCGATACGTTATCAAAAGACAAGTCTGCTAAAAACGTTAAACCTAAGCTAGTTAGTTCTAAATCCCCTAAAGAATCTTCTACGAGTTTAAATAAAGGTAAAACGAGTAGTGGTGACAAATCGAGAAATAGCCCGAAGCTTCCTGCTCGTGACAAAGAATCCAAACTGGCTGCTCCGAAATCTATTAGTAACACTAAACTAAATCAGATCGATGACCATTCAAGAAACGGTAACTCGAAGATGGTGAAACTATCAGGAAGTCAAATGAGGCTCAGTGAAAAACGAAGTGATAGTAGAACAGACGTTAAAAATCACCAGAGTCACGAAAATGTATCATCACCGTCAAGCCAAGGAAACCAGAATCAAGCAGCATCAGGACAAAACTTTGGTCCACAGACTGGAATCCCAAAACCTACTGCTGCTGTGAAAGGAACATTCAAAATAGCGAAAGATGATAGACATATTATTCATAAAAGTACAAATAGTCAATTAAGTCCTATACAAAGCAATTCTAGTTTAAATTCTACAAATAACGTAAGTGCACTTCCATTCAGTAGAGAGCAGTCTAATTTAAGTAAAGATTTAACACAAAAACAGACTTTGGCAGTATCCCCGATGCCCGTCGTTAACGCAGGAAGTCATACTCACACATCGCAAATGTCTGAAAGTTCACATTCGAATTCTACACATAGTACTACAGGGCAACATTCTAATTCCAGTGATAGTAGCGTTATATACCGTCCTTCCAGTGAATCTGGTTCTGAAATATCAAAAACTGCTACTAATACGATGAATAAAAGACTGGATATGAATACTACTTACATTAACGAAGTTATAAACGAAGCTGAAATCTCTGAAAAAGAAGCAGCACAGAGAAGACCTTTGGACAGGTCAGTGCCAAGACCTACGTTTGATCACAACAGGACGTTGACAGAGTTAAACAAAAGAATGGAAAATGATAGTAGGTCCAGTACACCATCTCATTGTCGTGACAACTCACTGGGTGACGATGAAAATCCAATGATGAATGTACTGCCAATGAGACCACTACTGCGAGGATATAACAGTCATCTGACACTGCCTATGAGAACTTCAGGCTTGACGCAAAAGAACATTCCGGGTTATCCGCATCACGCTAATACGGTGAAAGCAAACTTTGGCAGGGAAAACATGGGATTGCGTGACCGTATAAATTACGGTCCAGGATTTTCTAACCCAGATTATTGTGATCTGGAAATAGCCTCGGGTTACATGTCTGACGGTGATTGCTTGCGACGAATAAATCTTGGCGAAATGGAGTGTGGCCGAAACAACGATATGATGGACGGATATATGTCGGAAGGTGGCGCGTCGCTGTATGGTCGCCGCATGAACTACCAGCAGCCTTCGCAGCTACAGCAGCTCGATGAAAGGTTAGCTTAGTTTTTATATTCTGTAGTGTTATTTTCTAAACGCCACTTCGTAATTCAGTGCCGGTTGTAAATCTACAATGATGATTTACATTAAAATATTTGAGTTCGTTATCGAATTATACGGTCTCTTGAATGCGTCTGCGAAGTGACCTTTAGAAAATAGCACTACTCGCTGTAAAATATTTTTTTTGTATTTCCTTATGATTCGCGAAGACGATGTCTCTCGTCGAGACACAATAAAGCACAAATTTAAAGGCTCCCTTAGGGCGTAAGATTCATTGCCGTGGTGGAATTGCGCCGGTAATGGCTGTGCTTTTTAGGGTTTTTAGGGGCGCCGAGTCAGCTACATACTGAATTATATACAGTGTTTTTAAAGTCCTTTATTGAAAGCCTCGGCCTATTCCATCACCATTCAACTAGGTAGCTATAGAATCATGTTTTTGTTTTATATTAGGATTCGTAGCAATTTTTTTAATGTCATCATAATGTATTAGCTTCCTGAATGTTCCTAGACCTGCGTCATTCATGTAACAAAGTTTATGTAACCGCCCAGGTAGAATAGTTGTATTGATTCGACCTTTACACAGATGTCTTGCAATATACATGGCCTATATGGACATTCAAGACTGAACTAAAAAACTAAAGATCGAACAAGGTTTTGAACCGTTTAGCTAATCCTTGATTTTTGGTGGAGTTTTTTCGTAATATATGGAAATGGATATACTATGGACTATTCCTTAGTTATTTATGTACTTAGATAAAGTAATTGTTAAGGAAATCCATTTTCCAATAGCTTCGTCTGAGCCTCTCAATCCACAAGTGGTCGGCCCGCCTTCCGTCACTCTCCGACATAATATAACGATGGTCTAACGTGTATGTCACTCGGCTCATTGCTTGCATCTATAGTAATTGATAATGTGTTACCGGTAACTTAGTTCTCTTTGAGAATTTTTGTTTGGTGAGCTTCGAAACAGTTTCAGGAAAGAATAGTACCTTCAGAAATGTGGTTAGGTTTTGTCACAAAATCTTTGTACTTAAAGTCCCTGCTGTAGAAATGTTCTCTTCTATTGCTATAGTTTACTTAATGAAATTACCTTTTATTTAAAGTAACGCAATACACCATATATGGAATTCATATTCATCAGTTCACAATTAACCCCGTACCTACTTTCCGAGTTGTGCCCTATTCAACGCATGTGACTCACCAATCTAAAATCAAAGGCAAGTAAATGTTCTGGTTGCGACAGTTTGCGAAGTGCTAGTACTGTTAGTAGCCTGCTAGTGTGAACAAAGCGTTTTGTTAATATTTGGACGCTGCTTCCCGCGGTGTGCAGCCTACGATCTCGCAGTCACGACAATACAGAGTACAGAGTATGGTTCACCCACACTGTCGCAGCGTTAGGGGAGAGGGCGGGGTGACCAAAATCGATACTCCTACGTCTCACGCCGCCCCTGCCCCGCACGTCACCTCTGTGCCACCGCCTCGACCCTAACCACCCCCAACAGTACCGCACCATTCGGCACCTTAACGATCTCGACATAAAACTGTACTTTCGACAGTGCGCTCAATGACATCCTACGTTTTTAGGCACAGATTTCTTCTGAATGCTATCATGTTTTTTCTGAGTTTTCCCATACTATTGTCAATCGATTTCACACAAATGAGTTTCGAACCGAATTATTAACGCTCTGTTTTCCATTTCGAGGACTAGTCATGCTTAAAATAATGGAGTTATTAACGTGTGGGGTGTAAACTGTGAGGATAGAGGGTTTCAATGTCATATCGTGAGTGTCGGTGTGCCGCCGGTGGTGTCGGCGTGTCTTGCGTGCGGGTTGGTCGGCGCGGCGGCGGCGGCGGCGGCGGCGGCAGGGCGGGCGGCACTCGGCGCCGCGCACTATCGGCGTGCGGGCGCGCCGTACTCGCCGCCCGCGCTCACACACGCACGCGACAAACTTTCCCGATTTCCTCGACGGAAAATGTAAATCTGTTGCCGGCATCGATCGTCCCGTCGCCAGACGCGCGCTCGTCGAACCGAGCACGCCGATCACAGCTGGCGCCATGGAGCTGGACCGCACTTAACAAAGGATCGCGGAACCAACGCGCCACACGCTAATCTCGTGGACTGTTATTATTCCATTAAAACATTGGTGTTAGTTAATAAGTGTATCTTAGACGATGTAGTGGACCATATGCGTTGTGCCTTCTGTCACTTGATCTCGCGTACCGGTCGCTTGACGGACAACATTTGATTTGCTGTAATTTTATACGCCAACAATGATAATAATTTCGTGAACACTAGTATAAGATCAGTGTTGCCTTGCTATGTGTCTTTGCTTTTCGCGTTAGACGTTGTTACTGTAAGCTTACGGTGCTTTATAGATAATAAAACATTTAGAAGAGTATTAAGTTTTCAACAAATTTGAATCAACTGTGCTGAAGATGGATAAAACTAATTTGGTGAGCCATTATTTTCTTTATCGTCTCTACTTTAGTATTAGACCAATTTAACTTATTATTATGATCAAGTTAATTGTCGTGAAGGCAATAACCCTCCAAACATGTGGCGGTTGGCGAAGTCAATGTATAGCTAGTTTGTCACACGTGGCCACCATTCCTGGCACAATATCGCATACTTATCATTTATAGCTTGAACAAACAATACATAAAGGAGTCCATATTTATTAGTTTAGTAATGTTACTCAAGAGGGTTAGGTACGTAAATATCTTTAATGTGTGCAATAAGTAGACAGTTATAGTAACCCGAAGCGATTGATCCGTGTAAGGTTATTACTTCGGCATCTGCAGGGTTATGGGTCGGGGCGGGAATCCCTAAGCCTGATCCCCCGGACTGGGCTCCTCAATTTCATTGAATTCCCAATGTTATTAGAGATTTCAAAGTATATTGGTATGTGTATATTTTCACACACATGTGTATCATTCCTCGAAAGTCAAATGCAGACATGTAGGTATTAATATAATGTTCGTATTAGGTAGGATACGTTATTATGACATCCAGAAATAAAAGAGTACCAAAATATTTAAATGTTAAAGTCGTAAAACAGCAAGGAGTCTTTGTAAAAATGCTTACCCGCGTAGAAAGTTAAAGCGATCAGAGAAATTTAAATCCACTACATAAAATTTTGGTCCCCTTCTTAAATGGGGGCTAACCAACCGAATCGGGACGTATGTTGGCGATTAAGTTTTCCATATAGGCGGAGACTTTTAAAACAAGTCGGGTATTATATTGTTTAGATTCACGTCCTCATGTTTAGGCAGGGTTAGTAAGGACTAAAATGCATTGCCAGCGTCGATATTTCAGAGGGGTTATGTTTGGCAATGAATCATAAACTGGGTATTTTTATTTGCTCGTTTTATTCGCAACACAATGTCAATAAATGCACATTGATTGCAGGTCGCTGAAGTTGATTGAGTCTATTAACGATATTGATGTTTCATTTGTGATGTTTGATTGGCCATATATTATTCTATTGAATTCACATGACATCACATGTAATTTGAATAAAGATCACAATGTGAAAATAGTTAGGTCGTGCAGCAGACATAATACGTACGAATATAAACCAAGAGAACTTCATTCCACAAACTTATGTAGCTGAAATGTCATTGTCATTTTTTTCTCTTTTCCTTTTATAACAGCTGGAAAACGACAAGCGGAAAATCTGAAAAAGGACCTAACAATATGGAAACTATTCTCGTTGCAAAACTTTTGAATTCCGCGTTCGGATATTGCAAAGCGAATGGCGTTCTGTTTGTTCCGCTCCTTGAAATTTTAATGAGACGAAGTCGAGCGTTGGATATAACTTGTTATCTTCCACGGCAGGTATTTCACAAGTACATAATTAACACGTTGCAATCGGCTTTATACAGTTTTCTCATTGTTTATTCAATGATTCGGGTATTGGAAATAACGAACAGAAATTGCGATGCTGTAGGTCTCAAAGTTATAAAACAGATTCGCTTTAAATTTTAACACCTATTTGGGAAAGTTAAAGCTTCCGTTTGCACCGTGGAGTTTCTTGCCGGCTCTTCTCCATAGGAAACGACCAATTAGAATCGTACACCTAGCTTCTGACGTTTCATAAGTGCCCCAAGTAGAAACCGTAAAACAAATAAAATAATACAAAAATACATGTTGTTTGAAGAAGGCAAACATACTGCAGCTACTGTACCTTTTCCACTAGAAAATATTTTTCAAAATTAAAAAATTCAAAGTTCAATATATTTTTATTTCACATAAATCTACAAGGGCACTAAAAAATACAATAGAAGTGGATATATTTAGTAACCTGTTCCGCTTAGCTATTTCTGAAGGGTCTTATTATAAAAACCCTTACTTAAAAAAGGATGACGATTGACTTATCGCGAACTCGAACACGCCGTGTTCGAGGTTTATCCTGAGGATTTTTCGTTAAGAGGATCACGTGTCGATTTCTTTCAGGGTTTTTTAAGACCCTTTAGAAATAGCTAAGCGGAACAGGTTACTAAATATATCCACTTCTATTGTATTTTATAATGGATTTCCGCAAGGTCACGCCTGAATCAATTAACTACAAGGGCACTTATGAAACGTTAGAAGCTAGGTGCACGGTTCCAATTGGTCGTTTCCTATGGAGAAGAGCCGGCAAGAAAGTCCACAGTCACACTTAAAAATAAATGGTTTTTACAATGTTTTCACATTACAGTGTTAATAGGTATGAGAGAACAGTGCAAGCCTTTCAACAAGTACCAAGTACTTAGCAAAATAGAAAATAGTCCACAAGTCTACAGCCCACAACGTTCTCACAGTCACAAAATCTAAAAGAAAAGAATCTATATAAAAGATAACTAAAATAAAGGTCCTAGGTAAACCCGAAATAAAGTATTCCGTGTATAACATCATTTTATTTCAACGTGCTAGGTACACATGTGTTTCAAGGAAACTATAAGAGTAACAAGTCTAAACTTTGACAAGGGTAAGCCTCCAGGCAGGGACATATAGGTCCTCGCTCCGTTATACCGAACAAAATTAATGAAGCGAGACATTCGATACCGAAGGTTTTTTAGCTCAAAATATCAGGTAGACACGTATCCAAGTATTTCAGTACATAGTTATATTCCTTGTTGAATCTACGCAGCTATATAGCTACGTGTTCAGAATGAGCGGTGAAAATTTTAATTTTATGAGGAAAATTCTTTGAGCGTACACCGAAAAGCTGTGCTACATTAAGTTTTTAAACAGATTTTGCCGTAAATAAAGGATTGTAGTTGCATTTTGTTCAGTTTTTTTTTGATATTTTGCACTCGTAGCGCTAGTGCAAATGACTGTAGATTACGTACTACGTTACGACGTAGACCCGGCTACGACGGAAACGTTTTTTTTTTGCAAACGAGATTGAAATGAATAATTCTAAGGTTGTCGGTTACTTGCTACGAAACTTGTACGTTCAACGAACGGTAGGAAATGTAATATGCATACTAGTTAAGTAGGTAAATGATTGAATTTAAACCGAAAACTATACAACAGAAACTCTAAAAGCTGAGTATCGGTTTTCGTGCAACTATTCCAACATAAAAGCATCCAAGAGCCTTACTTAGCTGATAACAAAGTGAATTCAAGTTGAAATAGGTACACCGAGAGGAAATCCGGTTAGGTTTGAATAGCTTTCAGCGTTCGGCTCGGCGTCTGTTTGTGCAACTTTCGTTATCGGCATTTCAATATGTTGCCTTACAGCATTATTCAGTTTTGAAACTGATCAGGCTGCCGTATCAGTTTCATAGTTAAAATATTGATAAAACGGCACCAGTACCCTAATTACGTAACACATTTCGTACGATTAAGACTAATCTGTTTAATTTTGACAGTTCAACAGCATTCATTGCGCTATTTACGTTGTTGAGCAGATTTTTTTTCCAACTTACGAAGCAATGGATTAGCAATCTGTTTCTATTCAGATTTTGATTGATCGTGTATTACGCAATTAGGGTACAGGTTGTGTATCAGTTTTAGCTTAAATATCGATAGAACGACTGAAGATTAATGGATAAATAAGACAAGTTGTTAATCGTTGTCTCGTTGGTTTAGTGTTGGCAAGCGCTACTGCTGAGCATGAGGTCCTGCAAAGGGTTCGATTCCCGGGTCGGGCGAAGTGTTATTGGGTTTTGCCATTTGAAAATTTTTAGTAGCAGTCCGGGGTCTGGATTTGTGCCCAGTTGATTGGCATAGGCTCGCTCCCTATTACATTGGACATAATCATAATTTGTAAAATGTGGGTGGTACTATAAGTGTACCTTCCCACCGTGTTTCCCATACAGGCGTGATGTTATGTTATGTCTATTAATCGAAATATTTGAAGTTGTCCGTTGTCGTCGTGATAAAATATCCGATATTATAATGTCAGTTAGTTGTAGAGTTGTGCTCTTCATCGGTATCTCATTAAAATATGATTTTACTATTTCTTAGCGACTCATTATGAGGTTGTTACTGTTAATGAGGTTCGGAGCTTTTACGTGTTTATTATCTACATAATATAGGTACGTAGGTACGTGTTGCGTAATTAACAAAATATAACAGCTCTGTTATCATTAAGCGCCACTCGAACTCGATAAGTACATAATTCAATGCAGATTATGTGTTTAATTTAATTGTGAAAACAGTTTATTAACTTCGCTGTGAATTTGAGAGAAGTATCTGTTTGAGTAATTGAAATGTTTTAAAACATTCACTCGATTTTATGTAAACGGTAGGTAATGATGAGTAGAAAACATAACACTCGTAAGCGACACTTATAACAGTTGCTATAACATATGAATTCAAATAATATACCTATTCAGTTCAATCTCTGTAAAAATGTAAGCACAGTGTTTACGACCCCAACACAAACATACGGCGAACACATTCAAATAAAACAAAAGAGCATTCGTCATTTCAGCGGAAATAATGATGAGATGAACGAAAGAATAATTAGAGAGAGCTGCTCGGCTCATAGATAATGAAAACGTAGGAGACTGTTCCTTTCAGGAGATCCGTCATCATTAGCGGGAGGCTTCGGGCGCTCATTTTTCATTAAGACACCAATGTTTCAAATGACAACAGCCAAAGGACTGTGGGGGCGTATTGATGCACCTTACGATTACTATAGGTACATACATCTACATATAGGTATGTCTATCGGTAGGTACTAATTGTCTTGGAAGAAAGCGGCGTGTTTACCACGATGCCTGATTACAATTTTATCTCCCCTTGCCTCGTTTACATGGCGTGTTGCACTTTGTTTTCCCTCAGGTTTAATCCATGAAGTGTAGCTGTTTCGATCTTTGGAGTGGAGAGTCTTTTACAAGATGTACCTATTTGTTTTAATAGAGTTGACTTACAAAAGGTTATCTACCTACTTCATAGTAGAAAGCAGTATGCTTGTGAAGTTGTCAATGCATTTTTTTAAATTAGATTATACTAAATTTACTAATAAATTTAATTTATTTTCTACTAGATTTTGCAAATTAGATTATACTTACTCGAATGTTGATAATTTTCATGACAAGACATTTTACCTAATTATTTTTATTTTATTTTTTGTCTTTTATTTCATTTTAATACATCAAAAAAATATTTAAAAAATAATTGTAAAATAAACAACAAAATTCATAAAAACATTTTAAAATATTAAAAAAATTGTAGCCCACCGGTATCGGGAACAGTGTCCAAGCCACCGGCGGTCAGGGCTCCAGAGGGAGGAAGCTCCTAACAATGCGAGCCGAGTCCAGAAGTACCGCTTTCTGAATCAGGCCCTTGATCCAGCTGCCCAACGAGAGCCTCCTTAGGTGTTGGTCGAGGCTTGGATATTAAGTCATTGGTTTTCACGACTATTGGGAAAATTATCGCTGAGTGTGGGACTCAGCGATCATTTTCCATCCCACAATTCGACAACCTCGCGGGCCAAGTCAAGATATTTGATTTGTTTATCTTTCTCGGCTTTCACGAGGTTCTCGTCATGACGTAACGGTCCCGTTACGTCAAAAATCATTGCACGCCGCTCTATTCAATCCACCACCACTATATCAGGCTTATTAGCAACAATAGCCCTGTCAGTGATGATGGATCGATCCCAGTACAATGTGATATTTCCATATAGTTATATTTATTTATATCAGAAACTGTTGGGAAAGATGTAACTGTTTTGTTTCCTAAAAAACGTAAAAAAGAATCAAGAAAGCCACAATTTGTGTCTAATAATTGTGTGTAGGTTTTAAACAATAAAATGGCTAATTCTCAAAAAGTCTACGGGCATATTTTTAAATACCCTATAATATGAACATACTAAGACATTTTCATATTGAATACTAAGACACTACTTTTTCAAATAGAGCACTTAAAATGTGCCAACGATCTCTGGTTGCAACATTTAAAATGTTTCTTCTCAAGTTGCAAAAACCGTTCCACTTTACGATCTTGAATCTTAAATCGTGTATGAAGAATACATGAAATGGGAACGCTTTTACTCAGCGAATTCGTTAGGTCAGTCTAAATAATTCAAAAGTTCTCTCTCTTACACGGTTTTTCCATTAAATACTTTTAATGTTGAATTGTGGGACATTTACAGGTAGGATTACTTACTTACCTATATACACTAATGTTTTATAGAGGTAAAGTTTCTAAGTTTGGAGGTAATCTTTTAAAGTATTGATCTGATTTCGAAAATTCTATCACTGGCAGACAGCACTACACAATTGCCGAGTGCCATATGGTTTCTTTCGTAGTATAGTTGACTACCACGCGCGGTGAAGTCGAGGGCAAAAGCTAGTATAATAATATTTTGTTTACAGCCATTTTCCTTTTATGAACGAACGATGTTAAAATAGTTTTATAGGCACTACCTACATGAGTTTTATCCGCTCTAGATTAATTTAATGACAAAGTGAAGTGGCTCTTATTGTTAATTTGTTATTATTGTTAATGTAAAGTTAAAGTTAACATGTTATATGTCATAGTTTATAAGTTGGCAAGAGGCTATTATGAAAGGTAAACACGGGAGGTAACAAAAATGGCTTAATGCCAGACAAGCTGGAGGTTTTAAAACTTGGCACATTACATTTTTCACTGCGGACTTAAAAAAAAAATGAATGAAATATTCATTTTCATTACAGAAGTGTACTTTAATTCTGGGAAAGACAGAAAAATAGTTACTATTTGGGATCAGAACTTTCTAAAGCTCCTTACTAACTACTAAAAGATTATTTATCTTTGGCATACCTACGCAACGATAGTATAGGTACCTAATGTAGTCTTCCGAGTTACAGACAAAAACTTAAAACCCTTTACAAGTAGTCTGTTTAGACAGACTTTGAATAGAATATGTTCCGCCGAAATTACAAAAATACGAAACAAGATCCTCTACTTATTTACATAAAGGAATTTTACTTTAGAATATGAGGTCCTTGATTGTCAATAGTGCATCGCATTCCTTAATTCCCACACAGCGTAAAAAGAGAAACGCCGTTTGTTTGAACAAAAATTAAATATAACAAAATATAGCGCACGAAGGGCGCTGAAGTGAGGTGATATAATTTTTTTTTCCGAAAATAGAATGCAAAATGGATTACTTCATCTCGTTAGCAATAAACTAGGACACTGCGGTATTTGTAACCGCAAAGGCTTGGCTCTGACTGTAATAGATTACAGTTTGCTTAACCTGCCTTCAAGACGGACGAACAATTTTCTCGACACCATTTCCTTCTTTTCCGACGGGGTGTATTCCTCACTCCATGTAATTGTGGTACTTACTGTAAGTGGAACACGGGAAAACTGGAAAGTTAAAAAGTTGTCGTACTTTCTTCTTCTTATCGTAATCTTTATTGCGGGGTAAGGAATTTTTGTCCCCTTTTTAGTACTGGGGGGATATCACTGGAGTTGAGCTGAAACAAATTTATCGGAGTAAAGTTATTTTATAAAGATTCGGTACGACTGACACCGTAAAACAATTCTAACTTTTTAACAATTTTGTTGGAATTAATTAAATAAATATTTGTAATATTGATTTAAACAATGCGGGGGTAATAATAGCCGTCTTTTCAAGTGTGATTTTTATTATTGATGATGTATAAAAATAATTGAGACCGAACCTACCTACTATGTTTATTGTCATCTATGGAAATGCATATCAACTTATCAACAGTATTTTTTACAAAACACTCGGCTACTACTCACCACTGTTCCTCGTTATTGGCCTTTCACTTATCAAAGTACGGTATCGACCTCCTTACGCAAGTTAAAAATAAACGAACTCTATTCTTCAGCATAAAGACTCCATTGATCCTAAATGAGTGCGGTAAAGAGTGATTACATGATCATACTGAATACACCCGTTCTTTCGCAGTATTAGGTAGCTCACTCATCTTGTTATAATTAACACGCACTCGATTCTTTGTTTTTACGTTGCTATCGAATATCAGCCGCATTGCGTACTAACTAAACCAATTTTGTAAGTAGGTAGGTGAGATAAGTATCGTAAACAAAGTTCACTGACGTTACAAGTAAGATTGATTTTGTTTGTAACTGATGGCTGGTTGGGCTAAAATGTAACACAAAATTCGTTACACGTTTGACTTTATTTTGCTAAATGTTTCAAACATGATTTAGAAATAAATTACGTTTCGTTCGTAATAATGAATTTAATTAAGGACTCCGAGAGAGCTATAACGTTTAGGGGTAATACCTTTGTATCTGTGCCCCACACATGTTTAAAAGTAGGTCGCAGCGACATGTTGCTCGTCTCCGTAAGAGAATAGAGCTCCCCTTTTATCAGTTGCCATCAATTCAATTCCTTTGTTCAGACCAGCCGGGCCTATACGGCACCCTGCGTTCAATCTACTTTGATCTTATTGTATGTACACAGCACAGTATCACACATACGTAGCCACTTATAAGTCATCATCATTTGCCTAGTCTTTTCCCAACTATGTTGGGTTCGGCTTCCAGTCTAACTGGATGTAGCTGAATACTAGAATAGAATATATATATTTTACATGGAGCGACTGCATATCTGATCTCCACAACCTAGTTACTAGGTAACACGATACCCCTTGGTAAGACTGGTTGTCAGATTTTCGGGCTTCTAAGTACTTACTACTGCTTTTTTATTTACTAACTATAACGACTGTCAAAGATCTACAAATGGCAGCCGGGACCAACTGCTTAACGTACTTTCCGAGGCGCGGAGGGGTCTTGGTATGTAAAGATGGTCCAACCCATCCACGGACCCACCGCGGCAAGCGTAGCTTAACTTGATCGATCGACCCGTGCGGCTGTTATTACTTGGCCACTTATAAGTGATGCAAAATAAAGGTAGGTCCTGGATAAGGCTCAAGCTTGGTAAAGATTAACTATAATCCTAAACTATGCTGGATTTTGGTGAAGGGGTCAAAGGCTTTGTAAGGTGGAGGTAAACAAAGAACTAGGTATGGAGCAGAAATGCACTGTAATAAGGGTTTTGTGTACAGCGGATGAAAAAAAAAACAAGTGACTAATGAAGTGAAGGATATCTAATAAGACTGGCTACTAGCGCCGTTGGAGAAAACTGAACTCGAGTGGCGAATGGTTGATCAAAAATAACTCTATTAGTAAGCGCTGTAAACTCAAGCTTCACTAATGAGGTTAAGTCGAGTTAAGTAGTAATAATTGGTGTTTTTCTTGATAAGTTAAGCCTATTATGCGATTTTAAAAGAAGCTTAAGCAGGTTATATTTCATAAAGCATCGTATTATCTATGCTATGTGTAAATATATCGACGCGGTTTGTAATTCTGCGAATTACTCCTAGGTTCTTTTAAGGCTTTTAACCCTGAGTCATACGTAGGGGAAATGCGGTGGCACCCTTTAATTCCATTTCTAAGCAGAGGGACTCGTACCTACGTGAATATAATGGGACCCCTTTCAATGTATTAACTGGAATGGTACTCGCGACATCATTTATTGACGACGACGGAGGTATCATTTTCGAGAGGAAGATTTTAGTGATTTGCTGTAATTACGCCGTTTTTAAAAGGTATTTTAGCTGTATACGTGAAATGAAATATTTCGTTAAATTAGGCTATTCTAGGAAGTTTTTTTCTGGAAAACATCCTGGCGTCATACGAACCTTTCCTGAAGGCAAAAAACGCGTGGTAGGTACTTTTCAACAAAAATCATGAGACTTCATAATTATGTAGGTAATACCTACATAATTATGAAGTCTTTCATGATTTAGTGAATTATGAAGTCTTTCTAGTTTCTGCCAGCGGCTTCGTCTGCATTATAGCTTTATAAATTATAGCTTATGGCACTCAGTGATAATATAGCCTTCTACTGTTCAAAGAATTTCTTAAATCGGTACAGAAGTTTTTAAGTTTATTAATTACAAAAAAATAAATATATAAATCTTTTCTCTTTATAATATTAGTGTAGAAAAACACTGTTACAGCAAATCGTGCGTATTTTGGTAGCCTACGCTCAGATTTTTCCTTATTGTTTTCCCAATTTCTTTCAGTCCAATTTTTGTATGGGTAACCTAACTTAAATTTCATATGATAATCAGCAATTCCCATCAATTCCCCAGACGCGGCGGTCGCAATAGAGGCATGGAAGGTGGCAGTGGCGTAGTGTACCGCGTGGTGGGTCGCACGCGCAGCAAGGCGGACTGCGGGCAACAGACCGAGCGGCAGCCGCCTGCGCCGCGTCAACAGGACACCACATGGAAGAAGTACACCGACTCGCCGGGAGTCGGGGCTCCACCATTGGTAAATATTTTACGTTCTACTCAAAGTATAGAGTTTCTTAAGTCATGCTGCAGCAAACTAAACACCTAGCTGAAGCTTGCGCAGTGTAAGCAGAGCACATAGTGTAGGTGAATATCCTACTTTAGTCTGACATGATTACCAGCTATACTCACCGCGAAGCAATGCCTGCAAAAGAGCTTCTTCATCATAGCAGGTCCGGAGGTAGTCAATACTCACAATTTGTTAGGCTAAAAATCTAACCATTGATATGTTTAGTCATTTGCCTTAGGCTGGCTGGCCGTACTTTCCTATACCGCTCTTGGCAGATGGTACCTTAATCTTCATACCTCACGTGCTTTTTCCCTATTCCAGAACCAACCAGCGCAAGCGCCACCAAGTCCGTCACATGGACGGAAAGGAGAACGTCGCGCTGGTCATCACTCGCCTCAGCATCACAAGCGAGAGAAGCTTACTGCGGCTCAGCAGCTCGGCATTGCGCCACATCCACAGGTAACTAATACCTACCTATTTTAAGGTACTTACTTGAAGACTTGCAATGTGGCCGGTATTTCCGTAAACCCCACCTACAAGTACTGGTAGCTATAGGTTTACGCTCACTGTTCTTGATACTTGCTGCGGAAAACCATACCTATCTTAATGGTATTGAAGCAAGTCTTAAAATAAAACAATAAAAATAAAAAAAAACTCAGTCCATTGAAGTTTTTAGCAGACCTAACTGAATCCATTGACGCTTACTGGGCTCCTTACAGGTAACAAGCATTGTTATAATGTTAATAACACAGAATTGGCAAATGGAGTGCTGATAGCCGGATCTGTAATACGAAAGACACTACTGCCCATTGTCTTGAAATTATCCTTGGGTCAACTTTTACGACACTTTTATTTACAGGGCTGTACCAACAGCCATCATGGCATCTCTGATAGGTGTGTACCACACGTTAGGTTAGGTCCCTGTCCTTACCAAATCAATCCAAAGGTCTAATAAGTATTTTTGTTTTATTTACAGTATGCTGCATCTAATTCATCTGGTCAACATCCATCTAGAAGTGGAGGATCACAGGTATCATATTTTTTACCACATTATCATCATAACTAAAATAAAATATTACTACCACCTTAAATAAATACCAAATTAATTTCCCCAAAAATACAAGTACCCTTTGTCTTCTTATAATCATTCTATGTGCGTTTATTTATTATATTAGATCATCTGTCCTTTTTTTTTGGGTGGGGCATTATCAAATAACCTCTCCCGCTCTGGGTGAAGCGGGAGGGCGTGTCAGACTTAATGACTAAAACCCACCCGTGTTCTTTCAGTTGCCTGTATTGCCAGGGGCCACGGTAACCCTTTCGGACAAACTCGCAACCCCGGCAGGCATCGGCCCTATCGGACCCCGTCAGTTCTGCTGACATCTCTTTCAGGCGCGCGTGGAACACAACGCGCCGTCGATCCGGGCATGGTCCTTATCGGACGGCGAGCTACCCATTGTTAACCGTCGGCAAGCCCGCGCCTACGGTCGCCGGGAATCGGCCTGCGTTTCCCGACACCTAGGGCGTCTCCTGCGGCGGTTAGGGGCGTGAGGGCGCGAAATTTGCCTCTCCCTCACGCTTTCCGCGTCCTCCTTCGCGAGCATTACTGCTTCGCAGAAAAAGGTGACGGCCTCCCCTCTCGCTCCCTACCATGGCCTGAACCAGGGCCGGACGCGAAAGATCACCGCCCCCGATCGCCTCCATTTAGGACACGGCGATGCTCCGCCCAAGCCGGGCAGACCTCCACCGTATGGTCCACCGTGACTTCTGGGCGATTCACACAATGGTGACACCTGGAGATCGTCTGAGCTTAGCTGCTGAAATCCTTTTCTAGTGAACCTCAACACCCTCAAAAGAGCTTTCTGGTACCAGAGTTTTTATGCCGCCCATGGGCCTCTGACTTGGCTTTAACATGCTGTCAAGAATTTTCTCTTATGCATGTCGGTTTTCTCAAGATGTGAAGGAACCGCACTAATTAGTATCCTGGGGGTTGTCTGCAAGACAGTAGCACGAGGAAAAGCACTATAAAGTACCTACAATTTATCTACAAATAAATGTTAAATAATTAGTTTAATACTTAAAATATTTTAACAGGTCCAGTCACCCAGCGGTGGATCTCGTCCGTCTAGCGTGTCAAGCGGAGGTAACGGCAGCACTTGCTCCTCGAGTAAAGCGAAGGTTCCACAGAGCTTCGGCTACGTGAAGAGACAGAATGGCGTCCCACAACAGCCCGCACCGCAGTCTAATGGACCTCCACAGCATGGTAAATAAACTGAATATGGATAAACTACTATCAGGTTGACGACCTCGCTGGTCTAGTGGTCGCAAGCGCTACTGCTGAGCATGAGGTTGTGGCGGCATCTACATCGCCACATGCGAACTACACATCAAAGATCTGACGGCACACAAAATCCTGACGTCATACAAATCCTGCATCGCGCAATTAGTTTACCGCGCGAACGACATATAGACATATATAAGACTATCCAACATTAATCGTTGCACGATTTCCGGGTCGGGCAAAGTGTCGTTGGGTTTTTCCATCTGGATTGTCTCAGTAGCAGCCCGGAGTCTGGATTTGTGCCATTATTTGATGGTAGGCTCGCCCCCTATTACATTGGACTTAAACATAACTGGCGAAATGGGGGTATACTAGAGGTAGGGACGCCTCTGCCTAACCCTTCAGGGAATACAGGCCTGATTTTATGTTATGTAAAATCAATTCTTGAAAACTATTAAAATATGACAAAAATTATCTTTCAGTATTTTGAAAGCAAATTAAAGTTTAATATATATTCTGCCAAATGTTCATTGGTAAAATACTTTTGAATTTAGAATCAGAGCAATAAACACATTAAACTTTTCCCTTTTGCAAATTACTTCTGGCTGAATGTAAATATAGCGGCCGATTTAGAAGATAAAAAAAAAACTTGTTTTCCGTAATTTACTTATCTGACAGGAACGAGGGTGAGCGGGAAAAAAATTATCGATGTTCAACTATGTATTTATTAATTACTTGAAAATAGTGTGACTTAATTTTAGGTTGCGTTCATTGAGATTATTGATCTAAATGGTTGCGTTAAGTAGATGAGGTAATCCAAATTATTGTTTATTTTAGGCGGAAGGACTGCTCAAGTTTCTGCAGTGCCAAGAACGAAAGTCAAAGTATCGGGTGGTACGCAAACATGCACACAAGATCTCCAAATTCACAGTAAGTTATTTTTTTCACATTTCCTTATTTACTTCATCTCATGCACGTAGCATTTCAGCATTAAGTAAATCGTAAGCATAGGCACGAAAACAATTTTGGGTAGGTACTACTTAACTAAATAAATTATCGGAAATTGATGTAATCACATTTTTTTTATGTAGAAATGAGTTGACTGCTAAAATGTGGTTTTAAGAGTGTAAAGAATGTACCTATTAGTGTCAGTGTAGATATTACATTTAGAACTCTCATCGAGAACTTTCAGAACTGTTTTATAGTCGGTATCTATAGGTAATGCATGCCTGTCTTCGTAAAACCAACAATCTACGCTTTGCATTATCATTCATTCTTCATTTTCACGCCTACGCAGAAAATGGAATCGGTCCGAAATCATTTTCTTTGGGTGGCACAGCAGCGGCTCAGCTGTCGGCGTCGGTCCGGGAGAGGCTGCTGGGCTCTCAGTCCCTGCCAAAACCTGGGACACACGAGTTTGCAGCCCTCTTCCATCATCACAGGTAATTATCATAATATTTATGAACATAATTTTGATATGAATGTTGTTCTGTGTCTGCACTTCGGGACAAGTAATGCAGTGTTTGATAGCCGTTTTGCTTTTCAATAAGATGCATGAGGTCATGATTCAGTTTAGGCGTTATGTTTGTGCTTATTTAGTACTAAACACTAACTGTTTGATGTCTATTAAAGGAATTGCTACATGCCTTTATGATAAATAATGTTTATTTCTGTAAATTGGTTCGAAAAAACACTTTTACACGTCAAAAATAAAATGTTGTAAAAATTAAATCTACGCATAAATACACTTAATCCGGAAATATCTAGCCTTGGGTATCAAATAACTCACAGCTGACTTCCAACCCAAACAAATAAACGGTTGATAGGTACAAGACAATTGTTTCGTTGACATCAGCAATTAAACAGTTTAACTAATAATCGGTATAGCCGGTATAAGTAAGAGTGAGATGAATAGATCTCTTGCTCTTTCTTTACGGCACTAGAGGATGACTATGATCTTGAAATTATGAATACAGGGCGGAACTGGAGTCTTAATAACACAGGATAGTTTCTATGTATGAAATTAGTTAAGTCGCGACACTACTGGTTTCTCCCAACCAGTAGTGTCGCGGTGACACGTCGCCTTCTGCTGCTGCCTGCAGTCTACAGACTTGTGCCTTTATAATTAGAAACATGCTCAGCTGAAACGCAAAAAATCTATACTTCTGTACTTAATAATATTATAAAGAGGTAAAATTTGTGAGTTTGTATGTAGGGGGTAATCTACAGAACTACTGATCCTGTTCCGGTTTTATTGCCGGGTGTCATACGATATATCTATTTTTGTTAAAACAACAAATTTCACGCTGTCGAAGTCTCGGGTAGAAGCTTGTAGCTAAGCGAATAAGACTGTCTGTAGTTTTATTTGGTTTTATTAGATAGATTAAGGGCCTCTTTCACCACCTCCGATTAGGTTCTCGCTAACTTACTTGGCAGAAATTCTGTTCCATTTTTGAATTTATTCGGTAAGTAGTGGCTATTCGGACATCGTGAATTATGCCATAAGTTTAAAAAAAAGGTAGGTACTGAAAATAATTCAGCCCATGATTATATTATGTATGTCGGAAATACTTCACTGATTTGAGAGACGTACCTTCTCCGTCATGTAGATTTGTGATCGAATGCACTTAGTTACAACGGTTAATAAAGTTATTAATTACTCCACATCGTTATCTGTTTCGGGACATTCAATGAAAGTTATTACTTATTGCTCAATAGATAAACTTACATGCTAACGAATTCCTTGTATTTTTATTTATTAATTAGTTTATCAATATTTGACCTATGTGCTCTAATAATTCCACTAATATCAAAATATTTAAATTGGAAATGCAAACAAGGATTTAGTTATAATCCGGGAATGTTGAGATAACTTTAATTTGACTGGCGTAACGAATCAAAGGAAACTTGTAATGGAACAATATGACGTGTTCTTTAATTGAACTGTGACTTAATTCGCCTCTGTACTGGCCGAGACATTATAATTGGGTAAATACACATTGCGAAGAAGAATTTCGGGATGTTCGGACGATATAGCTAACAACTTTTGAACGTTCCTTTTTTAAATAGTAAATTTTGAAATAAAGTGAAAAAAGTACTGGCCGTTACAATCATGAATGTTGACAAGTAAGCAAATAGTCCTTATCGATATCGGATAACATCGTGGGAATTTCGAATCAGTGTCGAGTCGATTTCGGTTTAAGAGACATGCTCTTTTTAAGTTGTTCAAAGTGATCCTCACTTGTCTTATATAAAACTGGCATTTCCCCCAAACATTGTGTGTTTCTCGCCCTAGACGTGTGGCATTAGTTAATACATGCAATGACTTCCAGGATCGCACCTAGAGGTGGCATAAAGATAAGTGACGGCAGTCTTTCTGATACTCAAACTTATTCCGAAGTCAAGTCTGACTACGGGATCCCGTATGCACCTTGGCTAAGACACAGGTAATTATTGTAAATATCTACTAATTTAGTACTTATGTTGTATGTGGTTGGGTGTTTTTTTGTATGGACATGAGTGATGAGTCGTAACCAGCTGAATAATTTAGAATGTTATTTTTATGTTATTGTGACAGTTAAGTGTATAAATATTACTGTCTGTGTCATTATCATCAGTATCACCATACTCCCTCATCATTCTTGTATGCTTTTGTGTGTCATTATTTTTCTGTAATATTTTATGTGGGCCTTGATCTTCCTAAATAGAGCAAAGTTAAAATTCTTTATCTGTTTACATGTGTGCTCAATTTTTTTTAAATATTAACAACGAAGTTGTGTTCATCACTAAGTATTATTTTCAATAAACAAGTAATGAATCTTCTTTGATATCAAATACTATGACACGCAAAACCCTTCTTATCATGATCACAAGCTTTTTCAGCCCTATTTTCAATGGCCAGTTGTAGGGACTCGGCAGTGTTTTGTTGATTCGATTTTATTTTGCTTTAACTTGAGTTTTAAAAATAGAACATTTCATTTGAGATAAGTACAGCTGGCCATTCTATGCCGTCATCACTCTTCCCCTTTTCAGCAACACATACTCTGCGAGTGGTCGCCTGTCCGAGGGCGAGTCGATGGAGTCGCTCACGTCGCTGCACTCGGCGCAGGCGCACAACCACACCTCCTCCCCTAACTCACACCACCGCAGCTCACTCACACACAATAAGCTCATCATGCACCGAGACGCACAGGGCTCCAGGTTAAACAGGAGCAACAGTATTAGGTGGGTCCCCCAAATATCTATTGAATTTTAGAGAGATTACAAAGATTACGCTCTGGGGTATCAAGTCTTATATATTTTTCTACCTAGGTAATTATTATAATTATTTTTTGTAATTCTATAAACCCCAACGTAAAACTTAGGGCCATTTGCACCACAAATCATTAAATACATTTAACGTTAAACGAATTTAAAACATCGTCTTATTTCTGTCAAACGTTTGAAAATGACAGAGACAGAATAATGCTTTAATAGTTATTTATACAACTGTTGTATAATAAGGGGTATTAAAACGCCAAGTGTGATAATAGTATCACATAAGTGTTTTAATACCTACCTAATTATGTACAATATGTTGCTGTGCTGTATACAAGACTTTACCTACACCAATGATATGAATCCTCTATAAAAGGTTCTGAAAAAATTGGATGTTTGTAATTCAAGATCAAGAATAAATAAAATCCGACGAAATTCAGTACGTATGAGTGTCACCTGCAGCAGCACATCCCCATGCGTGCAGCGGGTGCTACTGTCCCCCGCTTAAACGTTCCATTACAAAAGTTGATGGAAAGAAGGAGTTGCATACATGACAATGTTCTTTTTTTTATTCGAGTTTCATAATGAAATTTAGTCCAACATTATAACACTCATTTGGATGATATTATGGTTATTTTAATTTTGGCAATAAGCTAACTGTTTCAGAATCTTTTATAGAGGTTTTATAGCATGGGTTTAGATAAAAATGTTTAACGCTAAATGTATTTAGCGATTTGTGGTACAAACGGGCCTTAAAATACAGAATTCATTAAAATCTATCACTACTTGAATAAGAGGTTCAAATTCTCATGACTGATTTCAATAAAAAGTCAATGAGCGAAATCAATATTTTTATTTAATTACGATATTTATTATACATAGGTATTATAACAATATCTATTGGTGGATTGTTTACATACCTAATTATAACAAACAGGTCCCAATCGACATGACATCCTTATCCAAATATCGGCTTAATGTTCCATACATAAAATTGAAAATGGGTTGACAAAATTAACACGACGACGTGCTAAAATTCTAGCTTAATTCTTCCCTTCTCATTTATCATGCTTATGTGTACTTACATACTATTTGTCGTTTCTATTCATTAAAGCTTTACTTTTTAATGTCATGTATTTATATTTGTACGGTGGGCGGTTATTATGACAATGTCTTGACTTCTTGGTTACATTTTTAGCTACCTCAGAGATAGGACGTTTCCAAGGTATGCTACACGGTTGGAAGTTTGTTCATGTTTTGGCTTCAAGGTGGCACGCTTCATTTAAACAATAAACAATTATGCATGATTTGAACAAGGCACGGCTTCTCTATTTTATAATTTACACTTCATTTACGTCATTGTAAATGCTCATTTCAATATTATTTTAAATGATTTTATTCACAAAGTTTAAATTGTTTGGTACGTTTTAAGTGTAAACCCTACTCAGTATGTGCACACACTTCATTTATGTAATGTGCGCTAGTGTTTTTCTTCACTCATTGACACGATACAAACTCGCTGTATCAACCAATAACCAAACAACAAAAAAGAAATGAAAAACACAAAAACAATTTCCAGTCTGTTTTCTAAATAAGCGTCATACAAAATCGGAAAATATTTGGAATCAAGTAATATTAATTTATAATAATATATTAAAATAATTTATTTTCAACAGGCTTTTGTCTACTGCTAAACGTACTGTACTGTGTCATGTTGTATTGTGCGCCAAACGCCTAAGGCTTTCACGATTCATCTGTGCTGCGTAGCAAGCTTGGAATGATTGAGATACGATTCGATCCTCAGATATTAATTACGTACTCCTTGGCAATCGCAATGGGTACTAGGTATGTCCAAATTTCCTCCTGAAGAGATTGGCACAGTCTTCACACCCTAACAAATCGATGATGACTGTATTCTTACATTTCTCACGACAAGCAGCAGACTAGCTAGTCTATGGTATTGTTCACACCCAACATGCTATTTCACTACCACGACTTAAGGCACCCATTCATTTTTCGTTTGTCTTTAGACATTATTGTCTGTTGTCACCATACGTCCATTCATTCCTAGCTTGAGAGCACCGAAATTACCAAGCAATGTCAAACAAAAAATGTGCTTCATCGTAGATTGTGAAGGGATTTACTTCCCTACAAAAATTAAACAACTGACGTTCTTGCAGGTCAACAAAATCAGAGAAGCTATACCCATCGATGCTGCAAAGATCTTCGGAGAGTGATTACGAGCCGTATTACTGTTTACCAGTGCAGTATGGACCATCTGGACAAGGTAAGATTTAATGGTCATGTCCTATATGTTTTATGATTCTTGAACAAAAACATTATATGGGACATAAAGTGATGTATGTTTCACAATCAATGTCCATGACTAATGTTTTTATTGATTGTTTTGCTCACATCGATTTTACTACTTCTAGTAGGTACTGTTGAATCATTCACCACACGTACATTTATGTCAGCTGCCCGACAGTTTTTAATATTGATGGGTCTAGGAATACCGTTACATATTCACTACTGCACGTGGCTTTGGGCGATGCCAATGCGTATCTTGCTCATAGTTTAAGTTCTTGCATAATTAATCTTGATCAGTGCAAATAGTACAATTAGTGCGAAAGTCTGTTTGTTGTATTGTCTCATCTACGAACAAATTGCTCTATGGTTTGCAAGGAATGGTACAATAGGCATAATAATAACAGGCATAACAAAAAGATTGTTCGCAGCATCTACCTTTGTACCAATGATATCTTATTTACTATAAATATAATAGATTGATTTTTCAAGCCATTGTTATTTTTTGTAGTTTTACTCGGAATTTATAGTTAATTTATATTTTTTTTTTTTTATGTATTGAAAATCTGAGGCATTCCTATCGGGAAAAATCAGCATGTTTATGCCTGGTTAATAATCTATTTTGATTGTTAAGCTTAAGTAAGCTTAAATTAACTTAGCTGTACCTAACCGTTTTTGTGACGCAGGTCTGAACTATGGTGTGTCGGAGCCACCTTCGCCGTCTCCGAGATCGGCGCTGAGCCCGACGCACCAGCCTGGCAATGTGATGCACACGCCACGGCACTCGCACCATTATCCTAAGAAAAATGATGAAGGTATGTGAAATTTTTCATAAAAGCTAATATTTTTAAATGATTTAATAAGCAGTGGACCACTATTTTAGTTTTAAGAGGTTTACAAGAAACTGCAGGTAACTTAACATCAACTAACAATTCGGCAGATTTCAACCCCATGAATGCAATCTAATCTTGTTTAGTTCAAGATTGTAAATTGAATTATCTTCTCGGCTAACATCTAAACTAGGCCTACCCAGTAGCTCAAGCTTTGATTTCAAATGATTTTTGTAACCTGTGGCCAAAGAAGTATCTACTGCCTAAAAAAGGAAAATCAATGTTGTGTGAAGAAAAGGAGTGGAACATAGAAAGCGAAATCTGAAGAAAGAGTTTAAGGAAAAAGTGTTTACGCAATAAGTATGTTTCCCCAATACTTTAAATTAGAGTGTTCTATATAACGGGTACTTTGGTATCGTCCGGTCATTGGTATCATTTAAACGAAGCAGATGTCCGCGGCACGGCATAATGTCGCAACCGCAAACATGTGGCTTGCATCGGAGACAGAATTCGAACATAAAACATTTATTTACGGTAATGTTTGGGAATATTTTCTCGCTGATCTGATACGATGATTGGAACATTGATATAGGAGTTTATATAATTATATTGGATACTAAAACCAGTGCTAAAGCCGATGTAAAGGATGCAGTTGAATCAGTCACAAAGAGATCTGAGATGTGACTAATGAACGCCGCTGATGCTGTCGTTAACATGGGCACTTACTAGGTCCAAGTTTAAATAGAGCTTTAACATCTACATGCGACTCCCCGTTCACGTGCACCTAACCTTAATGTAAAGACAAAGGCAAAGATTAATTCGGTTTTCTTAAGACGCAGATATATGCCAGTGACCTTGAGTGGTTAGCTTGCGTGTTCTGTACTGAGCTCACCCAACGCGTCGTACGTTCAGCCAGTAATAGGACTCGCCAATGAAGGAGCGCTGTCCCAAATTAGACGCATTATTAATTTATTATACATAAAAAAAAGTATTTTAATAAAGCACGTATACTAAAAGATCAATAATTAAATTATCTCTAAAATGGTGAAGGTTTCAGAAAAATACTCTTGATATATTTTGCGTGATACTCAGTTTTTTATCCGCGATAGACATTAATTTTACAAATTAATTTCACTATGTAATATAAACATAATCTAAAATATTCATACATTAAAGTATTAAAAAAAAAAATTGTAAGCAATTTAATATATATTTTTTTTAAATCATTAACACTACTCTTTTAGACGTGATCTTCAGTATAAAACCATTAAAAGTCGGTTATCATCGCCTTAAAACAGAAACAGTTAACAGTGGCCACAGTATTGAACCCTTCGGAAACTACCAGCGGCAGCCCTAAGTTTCCTAAGTTTAGAACTGTTTGGAAAGTACACTTGAAACGTATATTTCGTAGCAGCCTTGCCTAACCTTTTAATTACTACCATAATATAGGTATTAACAATAATGTCGTTTTCCGTAGTGCACGGTTCAACAGCATCGTTGGTGTCGACGGCGTCGTCATTGGCTGCTGGTGCGGGCTCGGAAGAGAGGCAGGCACACGAGGTACCTAATGTAAAGTTCAATCATATCATTTTTCTTGCTTTATCAATCCGAACTGAACAAATCATATCCATTTTTTAAGTGTCCACTTACATTTTCTTGTCTTCGAATAATCAAAATTTTGACTTCTAGTCTCTAGAAAGTGATGGAAAACTAATTAAATGAAAGCGAGCTTATTATGGCCAACTTTTGTGCAAAATGAAATTTGTAAATTTTCCTGTAGGTCCGAAAATTGAGGAGGGAACTTGCTGACGCTAAAGAAAAAGTACACACGCTGACCACACAACTCACAACCAACGTAAGTACCCATTTTCTTACAATTAATTAAAGATTTACTTCATTGATGTGTTTACAGATGTATAAATCGCGTAAGCTATTAAAAATACCAAAGATATTAAAAATGTTGAAATTAGAAAAGAAATATCATCGTATGTATTCTTCGAATTGTAATTAAAATGCAATTAAGACGGTAAAGTTTAATGATCATCATTGTTGAACCGCATTGAACCTACTTACAGAATATTGAGCACTCTGTACCTCTATCTACTAGAAACTTTTGTTTCGAACCTACCCACGCATGGAAGCTCTAATCAATAGGGTAATGTAACATGAGATTGTTTTGAAACTATTCTTTGAATGTCACCTTAAAATAGGCTGCCACATTGCGTTTGCTACCACACCTACACCATTGAAACATGATATTATCTCCGAAGACAAAATAATGACTAGTCGCCACCTTGTAAAGCTATCTCCCTGATGATATGCTCACTGATGCTTAGCTGCCCTGCTTGTTTTTGTTTAGTCACAGTGTAATTCATACCGATCCAATTTTGTGGTCATCATATTTCATAATAATGCGGTTGACTACAGATCTCCCTAAGTACTGATTTGTACTTTCACTCCATGGTCGTATTACCCGTTTCGAAACTTCGAGTTTTTGTTCCAACCATCGCTTTTTATGGGTATACTTGATATCGCGTAACTTTTGGATATCTTTGCCGATAACCTATTGTAGCCCTTTAAGCCCCATTTCAAGAGAGTTGAGATGGAATGTCACAAGTTAGGGGTCAGTAAATAATATCATAGGTCCGTACGGCCGTGAGACGCCTGTTCGCCCGTTTCCTCCCATATCTGGCGTTAAGAATGTATGCCAAATGCCACCGCCGCTATCTACTGTAACATACGATGTCCAAGTCAAAGACGAATAGTTACTTGTCTATTAGGAATTTGCAGAAATTGAAACATTATTGCCATTTTTATTAGTTCGTTAGTAGATACCCGATATCTCAATATGTTAACTTAAGTACCTAGGCCTTTATACATTCTTGAAATATATCGCTTTTCTCTTACATCTTGACAAACACGTGACAAACCGCCTATAAATGCGAGCGAGTATGGCAAGTGACAACTTTGAACTTGGTGCCGCCGATGTAGACCAGATTAAAGACATTTATATTATAATTCCTTCTTTAATTACTAAGATATTATACCATATTCGATTAGAAATAAAAAGCTGGAGACATCAAAAAAGAGACAAACTAGCAAACAAGACTTACCTACAGGCATTTTAATGCTCGTTCAATTAGCAGGTTGCGTTCTTTAGTTTCTGCCTACCCCCATAAGATGGCGTGAGTTTATGTAAGTGTCTGTGAGAAGCTAGATTTGCCTACTTGATTTTATTTATGATGGAATACCCATCATTAGTTATCCTAATTGTTATTTAATCTAGACCGTTATTATTATGTACCAAATCACAAGTCACCGAACTGAACAGAATTAGTCCTTTTATTGGGTTGTCAGAGTTGTCACTCACATTATTCACTAATTGTGCTTTAAATTCTGTAGCTACACATATTTGAATATGTATTAAGAAGTGCACTAATTAGCATGACATGTTTATCAGTAAGCTTTATCTATAAAGCTGTCATAATAATCTTGACGATGATAGGAATGTAATTGACATATCAATTAGCTTATTGCACTCTCTATTATTTTTATTAACTAGTTACTAAATTCGAGAGCATCATATATTATGCAATTATTATGTACCTAGTACTTCTGTAATTACTGAATTACCTTGGTAGTTTTTAACGATTTTATTGTTAACAAAACTCAGTTAATCCAATTCCAATCCAATCCAATTTTTATTGTTGACTTTATCGCTTACTTTAAATTGTTGGCTTACCACATGCAATGCGATTCCTACGTAAATTTAAAACGCGTCCTGTTATAAAATGTTTGATTATCATAAAATACCTTTAATTATGAACAATTAAGAACACGCATCTGATTTGAATTTTGTGATTGATTGATTCTTCAAAGAAATCTTGAAGGTATTAATCAATACAAAAGCAAAAGGAGGACGTATAAATGAATTTTCTTTAGTTGAAGATCAGACGTGTATAACTAGTAATGTTCCTACATGTGTTCAGTTAATTCGTCTGGACAAAGAAAAAGTGAACTTTTCAATGAGTGGAGTAGTTTTCTTTGTTTCTAATTTACTGGTCACTAAAGCATCGCCGACATGTATAATTCAATACGAAAGACGTCCACCAAGTTTCTTGTGCCGCCATTGTTTAGTTTTGTACCAATTGTGTCGTACCAGACTTGGCCCCAGTGGATGATGTGGCGTCTCAATGCCATATCATTGACTTTGAATTCCCTACCTATACAAATAAAAAAATACATTTTAGCGTCATGAAAGTGTCTTGTGTCATTGAGATCGCTATTTCCTTTAGTGCCTATTTCAGCTTCTCAGCCACATTAACGCCTTCGCTATTGACATTAATTACTACACTTTATTGTTGAGCAATGAAATCTTTTTCTTGATCGTTTTACATTAGAGTCAAAAGCGTGACAATGTGGACGGTTACACACGAGATCCCAATTGTATTCAATGTTGATTTAATTTGATATATCGGCTGTTCTTGCCCTCCTGCCTTGCCTTTACGTATTTCAATTCACAGTTCTTATGATATAAACAGCATTCTATAATTTAATAAATATCTCATTTTTATTTCCTTTGTAGTAAATCATTTGTTATTATAATCTTACTATTCACTTACTATTGACGGACGCAACCAGTAGATATATGGTCTAATTATATTTTTATTGTGAGAAATACCGGTCAATAATCTTATCCATTTTATATCTTATTAAAAATGTCAGAGCCTGGTCGGTACTAGTGTTATTTGCAGGTTGACGTGTCCCTGTACCATATATTGTCCACCTTCACATAAACACGCTAATAAATTTCGTTTAACATTTCCGTTTTCTATTGACTTTGCACAAACTCTGTCGCCTGTTGTTAAAACGATTTCCAAAAGAGTTCATAAACAATTTAATACTGCATATTAACTAATATTTGGTGTGACAAACACTAGTATTTGTTGGCACGTAGCCATTTTAGTCAAGAGAACATCGTTATCCTCGTTGAATATAGCTTGCCATATATAGCGGAATTGTTCACTTGAAAGCTAATTGTTCGCAATGACTTGAAACATTTAAAACTAGTAAATATTTTATGTTCTTCTTTTCTGATTCTAAATACCTGCCTAAATAAGCAACTAGCATTATTTTAACAGGTTTCCTATTAAGACTACTTTTCTTAGTATATTATTTATTCTGGCCTACGTAAAGTTTTCTTTATGATGAATATATTCTTTTTAAGGTCTAAACTTCTTTTATTCTCTTTTGTGCTCAAGATAGTTTCTTCTGTAAGTATTTGCCACAGTATTTGCCATTTTTATACAGTTGAAAATCTTATTCATTTGTTGTTCCTCGAGTTCTCCACTCTTTAGACTTTAAAACTTGTGGCTGCTTTGAGTTGTTAACAATAGTACAAATTCTTTGTTAAACTTCCGGTACCTTGTTCTTCTTCTTTCTTGTCGATTCCTGGATCTTGTATACATATAGTTAACGGTTTCTGTATGATCCAGATTAGAGTCCGCTAGTGTCATCTGTTTGCTTTTACTAAATTTAAACATGTTTGTGTCGTAGTCGCCGCGTGTGCAGAGACGTTATCAAGTGTAACTCGAGCCCGTGGCCCATAAATCCTCAGAATTGCCTGCCGCACTTGCGCAACAAGTGCCTCGCGTACTATAGATAATGTGTGCGACCCGCCTTATTTGCTGCTCTATCTTTTATATTATTATCTTAATTCAATTTAATCTGGCCTAACTTGAAAAATTTGACAAAAATTACTTTCGTCAAAATATAATTGGCATGTATTCTTTGAAATATTTGTATCCCCTATTGCTTTTATTGACACAATCGAAATTTCAACTAACACCATCGTGGTTGTCTCTCCACACCCTAAATATCCCTCGTCCCCATCCTGTCCGTAATCAATAGACCGTGTGTTACTGGTTTGATCAGTGATCCGGGTTCCTTGGGTTCCGTGACTCAGTTAAATTCAATGCAGTCGGTCACAAACACGGTACCATCAGCGATCAGCCAAGCCAGTGTAGACGGAGCCTCGTTAGAGTGCGGTCGTGCGCGTGTTGGCTCCACGCCTTTATGCACGTTACTTTTACTACGGACCTTATAAACAAACTGTTGCTTTTTGTTGTGAACTATTGTGTTATGAGTGAAAAGTGCTATATGTTTAATAGTTTCAGTGCATTCTCTACGAGTTTTGGTACTTGACTACACTGGAGAGCATTATAGTTTCAGTCATCTTTTGAACTCCATATGAGCGAAACACGTTTGATTATCGTTTGTTATTTTGTTACCAAGACATCCGGGTCTAACATTTGTATCAGTTGCCCTTATTTGATGGTTCTAATGATGCATCATATTCTAATGATCATTACATTACATCTTTATTAATGTAACGAAAATCATTGGCGTTTTTCTACTTGGTCTTGTGTATAAGCCGTTAATAACCAATTAAGTTTCTACTTAAATTATAAAGTTAATCATCTATTAATACGGGCGTATTAATAAAACTACAGTATTTTGCAAATTATTTTGGTAGTTCTTACTTTTTCGTCTTTACCATTTGACTCCTCTATGGAGCAGGTAACTGCGTCCCTTTTTTACACTTGGTCTGTAAGAAAGCCCCTATTGAGAGATCCTGCTTCGCGCGAACAATATCCCTTTGATGATTTTGTTTATGTCTACTATTGTACTTGTCCTTGGGTCCTACTCACAATGTAACAACAGACGTTTTACTATATTGGTTGTGTACGAATTGAGTTGGTTGGCTACTAATTTTAACTGCCACAACGTTAAACAAGCTTTGTGGCCATAAGCATAATAATTACTACAACAACAGTGCTTGCATCGTTGTTTCTCTAGAAATAGTTATAAACTGTGTAATGATGGCCATGAAAGTTGTCAATTGGAAAGAGTTGCGTATTTCTCGAGACTAACGATAAAAGCTAACATCAAACGTGAACCGAAATCTGTTTATAGACGATCTGGTTCTATTTGGGGTCAAACGTTTGATATCTATCTCGTTTGATGTGTTTTACGGGGATATTATAACATGCAGTTTTGTAGCCCCGTTGACTGCACTCGTGAAATTAAAATAAACATAAATGTTTTATCTTTTTGCTGATTATAACTCTCGTGTTTTTATTGCTACGATAAATAACAGCTGCTTTGTAGCCGGCAAATTACCGACCATTCTCAGGTTTTCCTGCCTCGGAAAAAGTAATTAGTTCCTATTCCTACTCGGTATGATAAGACTAGTTACTTCAATTCTAACTCAGTCAAAATATTGAGCAATGATTCTTATTTTAATCTAACACAGATAAAACTTTATCATGCTTGTGTCATACACTCGCACCTACTACAAAAGTTTAGTACAAAACAAATTAAATAATATAAATTATGACTTTATTGGTACCGCGAGCGAGTGTCTTTGTTCCGTACATATATGGAGGGCTTTTAAAGTTAAAAATTTATATTGTTATTTCTGTTTGTTCTTAGACTTTTTATGGGTATAGTAAATCAATGTGGAATATTACACGTTGGCTGCGGTGGGCCTGCGGCCCTGACGCACATATGTCACCGCAGGACAACGCTTCTCGTCCTATTTACGCAACTCCGCGGCTATCGCAAGCAGCATCCCTATGTAATCTAAACTAATCTATGCAAACATGTCTACCTCATTTACTTTGTTCTAGTTAGCATATCAAACTACATTATACTGATAACAAGTACTATGCTCTACTTCTAAGACTGGTACGGTATTTTCAAAAGACTCTTCCTGATTACTAGCAATGTTCTAACGTTTAAAACTAGATTATATTTACTTTTTTTGTTTAGATAGATACCATTTTTGGGTTTTGAGTAGACTCTTGAACTTTCTGCCTATATATGGTACCTAACACAAACTAAGTCCCTAACCACATTGTCTATAGATACTCTGTTTTTTTATGTATATAAATAATAATATCACAACATCACGCCTTGTTTCCCCGAAGGGTTGGGCAGAGGTGTCCCTGTAGCAGGCACACCCACATTTCGCCAGTTATGTTTAAGTCCCATGTAATACGGGGCGAGCCTATTGCCATCAATCGGGCACAAATCCAGGCTCCGAGCTCCGATTTATATAAATAAAATAAATCTTTAATTACGAAAATACTTTTGTTTGTAGATTACGATTGATAACGTTGTATAAATATCGAGACAAAACGGCCGCAGTTTTATATCTTATCTCCATATAGTTTTATGTGACTGAAATCGTTCGCCAAATAAGATACTAATACAACATCTTATTTATTGCAATGAAAGACAAGGACGGACCTGATTTGAGTTGTAAATGTAGCATTATTTATTCAAATATCGAATACAGAAAGCGGCACTCACTGGTGGTTACAGTTCGCTGTCTTCAATCAGCGAAGCGCCTCCTCGACACTGTCAATTGAGGTTAATTCGTATGGAGACTGGCCAGGGATCTCTTGATAGTGCCCCTACATTATTTATTTGTTCAATAAGCTAAATAGCCTAGTAAATACCCTTCATTTTAATAAACAAATTGTTATTTTATTACTTAGACTTTCTTCCCATATCAAGTCTATTTTTAAACAAGGAAATGTTATTTGCCATATAAAGATGGTCATCATTTGCCAGTAGTTGCATATTATGTGTCTTTTACGAGCACCAATGTTAACATAATCTTTTAATGTTTTATACAGTTTGGGCGCATCACAACTGAAAATAGTGTTTATAGAATAAAGACAACGAACTCGTAAAATGTACGTAAAATAACATGAACTTGCAGGTGCTCGTATTTTCAGCCACGATTTTAGACACATGTCGATAAAACACAAATATATTGCAAACAACACTATAAAAATAAAGAAAGTGAATAGAGAGATATTACGAACCACGTTAATTAATTTATTAATGCAGACTGATCGAAAGTAAGGAATCCGTTGTAATACCTGTCAACGACTAATGTCGGAAATATAAATCTGCTACAAGTTATCGGTAACAGGAAGGACCGCGTTATAAGAAATTTTAATTGTTGGCTATTTAATTAATATCGTCCGCAATGGTTCAAGACGTACCTACTCGATTAGGTAATCACTGACTACGAGCCACAGGAACGGGAAAGAAATCGTGTTTTTTTTGTTTACAGACAGTCATGTAAACCCTACATCCTTTTGAAATTCAGTGTTTATGTATCTTCGACACGTTAAATTTGGTGCCAATAGCTTCTTATCACGCATTTGTTCTTTTTTATTCGATTGCTTTATTTACCCATTACTAACAGTAGTTTTTTTTATCATTAACACAATTTGCAACTTAGATCATTAATTGATTTACTTTATTTGCAATTTGCTTACTTGAATTCGTGACTGAATCGTTCCATTAAAAACAATAATCGAAAAGCCGTTGCACAAAGCTTACAGTAAGCTTTCAAATAATAAGGTTTTGTATACGTAACGCATTCTTAAGAAATAATTCATTAGTGTACCGAAATGGAATTGTCAATTTGCAAACCATATTGCATCCTATTTGTTCTTAATTGCTACTACATTGTCATGACTACTATATTTATTGAACGTTTCTAACATGCTGTTGTAATGTCGCACGACAGACTGCGCAATATCTTTCGACCATTTAGAGATAATCGAAACTTGTTCTGAATACCGTAAAATATTATATTTATCTAAAATACGTTATAATAGTTACTTAGACCATTTTAAACCGAAATCAATACTATTAACAACTTAAGTGTTGTATTGACCACGATAGGCTAATCGTCGTGAATACATTTGCCGCCCCAAAAATACTCAATAATCCTCAACTTGAAATAATCTTTAACGGATTGTAGATCTTTACGAATCGTTAATAAGTTTTCTACGTTCACACTTATGATTAATATTAATAGGTATGAAGGCTTCGATCATTTCACCTCGACAGGGATTTTATCAATGAATTACGCGTGTTAATACAAAACCCGTTCAGCGTTGGTTGCGTCATCTCCAACGCTCGCTGACCTTGACAGGAAGACTGCTACAATCTTCCAAAAAATACGTACCTACTCGTAATGTGACTTACATGAGATCTTCAATCATCCTTGGCTTGTAAAAAATAACGTATGATTCGATATTATCAAAACTGGTTTGTGTAAACTTCTCATAGCCGAGTGTTGTACAACGTGTTGCTACTTCCCTAAGTGGTTTATCCGTTATCCTGTGTATAGAGTTCAATAGCAAGCGCGGAAGGAAGCTCTACAAGACAGGATTGTACCGTATCTAGTCAGGAAGTGCTGTAACAAGCACATCTACTCGAAAGTGGATTAGCTAGGGCTCAAGCTCAAGTTACAGTAAACTATAAACATCTTTGTGCTTATACATACAGCATAATGTAAACATCTTTCTGCTTAGATAACATTTAATGTGACCTGGTCGTTCTTTGACTCGACAAAAACATCAGATAATGTTGTCACCGAATGGCCGGTGACCATGAGTCAACTGTATGAGTGCCCCATTCGTGGCTTACCTTAATGACAGCAGTTTTGTTATCAGTCTCACAATAATGTAAAATATGATAACGTGTTCCATTCACTTAACAATCACGACAATACACAGTTGCTTTCTACATTGTTATCGATTTCGCTTCATCGTTTTTGTCTGATTCTCGTCACAGTTGATTAATAACTGTAGTTATCATTAGCATGACAATAGCTGAGAATGGAGGTCGGAGGTCATGCCGGCGCCCTTAAAATTCAGTGCTGCGGCACCTAATGTGACATATGGGTACCTTGCATATAAGCTTACAGGAGAGGCAAACAATGCGCCCAACCCACGCAGTATATTTGCTTGTTACGGCCGTCGTCTGTGAAATTTGCTCTTGTATTACGTACCTACTTGTACTCGTGGTTAGTAACCGTTCGACCTATAGCTACTCCTATTGGAATATATCGCACACTTTATTTAAAATCAAGTCCGTTATTTTATTTGAATTTCAGCCAGTTATAGCACCGTTGTTACGTTTAGAAATCACATATTTATGATAATTAGAACATAATAATATATTAGCTCTGTCAATGGAATTTCGGAATCCACAATAACATAAAAAGTAGATACCTATTCACGTTTTGGTATAATTTGCTCATACCTTATCTTCAATGTACCAAATAACAAAGTAATTTTGAAATGTTGTCACAACCTGCTTTGCTGACTAGATGTCTGCATTTTACAATGATAGATAGCCGTGTCGGCTTCTTTCAGGTCCTTGACCGCGTTTTCAGAGCCTAATTAAAAAACTTACAGATGACTGGCCCGAAGTCGATGTTCATTCCAAGCTTGTAGGTAGATATCGAATGTCTTACCGTCAAGTATGCTCTTATAACGGCTTGCTACTGAGCCATGTGCACGACAGATGCTTCCCTTGAGCCTTCAAACTGTTGCTTTATCGTTGGATCATTCCGAACACTAGCGAACCTGTACATATTGTTTTTATTATTGTCATTAAATTAATTATCATCATACGTTGTTAGTACTTTAACATAACATATTTTACGTAATGTTATTCTGATTGAAAACAAGATACCTATTTTTCTTATTAGCTAAAGGAATTACGTAGAGAGACGTTTAGAGGTCAAGTCTGGCATAATGATTAGTCCAGTTCGTTGAGATCATCACTATTAACATTATTGTCCTTTTTGCGCGTGATTTACTCTAAGATTAATGGTATAAATTTTAATGGCTATTGAGCATACGCGGTTAGAGTATGACATTTGAATATTTTTACATTTAATTTTAAGCCAAAAAATGTATATTCTTCTAATAGCAAAACATTTTTATGATCACACCGTGTGATTTTAGTATTCCTTGATTGCTATTACACAAGACCGGATTTTAACACATGATTTCCATAAAAAACCTGTTAAACGTACTTTCTACGTTACGTTTTTATACCGTCAAATGTTAAGTTTTAAGAGCTTCCTTAGTTTTCGATATCAATTTATTTACTACATCGCCTGGGGTTATCTTACGATTTGATCTTAGTGTCAGTGTCAAAGATAATGCTTCTACAACTTGCAAATGTATTTATAACATCAGAAAAAATGAATGCCTTGTAAATTTATAATGTAACGAATAGAGTCTGGTTGCTCCGGTTTAAAAGTGTTGTTTTGTACGTGAAATTGCTTCAAATTACTTGTTGATTATCTTTCGTAACAATTTCTGTGCCGTCCCGAGAGGAATGGTACCTATTACTAAATAAGTTATGCTCGAAATAAAACGAGAACTGCTTTGTTTAGTGGACTTTAGTTGCCACACAATAACTTAAAGAGTGGGTATGGAAAAGTAGCTGAAATCCTTAAAAATAAAAAGCAACATTAGGTATTCACGTAAGAACTTTCGTCGACCTTTCTCCTGCGTCTGTCTCTTATCTCCACAGACAGTTTCATGAAAAATAGTTCGGCTAGCGGCCAATTTCCACACAACTCATTAGGGTCATAGCATTGCTATGTTTTCTTTGGATGCAATCACGGGTATCCAGTTCGAGTACTGTTAATAATCATGATATTATTGCTTTTCTAAACAATCGATTCTCATGTGTTTTGCCGGCGCCAATGAGACTCGCCATAGGAACCGTTAGGGCCATGATCTCATTGCCACACGTGTTCTTCGTACCTTCTCTGTGCTGTGTAGCAAGTTGAAGGGAAAGTAGTGAATATGGTTGGTAAATAAATGAATATAAAATAACACAAATTAAAATGCCATTAGTAGATAGATGGGCACATGTACGTTTTCATTTTGTTTGCAAAGAAGTTGGTAAGGGAAGTTAACCTACGTTTATAAAGCCTTTTTTAGTTAACCATAAAGAACATTAACATAACACCGACTCTTTATGAGTACTCGGTAACACTAAAAACTGTTTCCACAAACAGCAAACAACATAATCTACACTAATTGAGAATTCCCGTGTGACAGAACATGATGCACATGAATAGAATTATGTCGATTCTTTCTCTGCCAATTCGAGCCGGGTTGTACCGTTATCAATACAAAAATGCTACAATCACGACTATTGTTATGCAGTTGCATAGTACCGAAGTTTATTTACAAACGTCAGTCAACGAACACTGGGGCAGGGTTATTGAAATGTTACGAAATGACCATGAAATGAAAATAAGTATTGTGCTGAGCGCTGTTACTACGGCGTGGTACGGCCTCAGTAAGCAAAGGCTACACACCACAACAAACAGGTCGTTGATACGCGGACGAGAGGCGTGCAATGCATTAGTGGGAAAGAGAAAGATGTATAAACACTATGTTGTCCTGCTTCCCGGTCTACCTGGCAACGATTCTCAAAATTTTGATAAAGAAAGGATTAGCCCTTCTTACAGTGTAAGTTACATTCTAGTACGAGGTTAATGATGTTCACTAATGACGAAGTGATAACTGAATGAGTCATAAATTGTATTTTTTCTTGCAAATGATAGGCAAGCAATTTGTTTATATTTAGAAATATTTGCTTGTTTACCTGCAAATAAATACAACTTGTCACAAAAACTCCAGAATAGTTTTTCCATAGCTCGTTTTTGCCCAAGTTTGCCCTCAGATGTGAAAAACAAATGCTTAACTTTGAGAACTTTATAAAAAACATTGGACGATGCAAAGCTGCAGGGACGGTTCCCGGTGCTCCCCTCCGTCTGAGACGTTTGCTTGTTCGATTGGCGCCCGCGATCGCCCCCACATAATTTATGACTTAACCCGTATAACGACATGACCTATCATTATTTATTTGAACACGGCTTATACAAGTAGCGTAATACCAGGTTCAACCGGCCTTTTTTGTAAGTTTACAAATACATAATACTTTGTAATGGGCGGGTAGGAAGACAGTAACAAATGGTATCCGTAGCTTTGAAAAACCGTTTTATTGTCTGTTACCAAAACAGACTGTTTTATGCAAAATAACATTACAATGTCCTCTTACTTTATCTTTCGCAAATCGTTGACGCCGTAACACTTAAATGTTTTCAGTTTACTGCAAACGTGTAAACGACTTGAGTGGCTCTTATCGGTAAAATGCAAGAGTCAAAAATTATACTTTCTTGATACCGTAACCATTCGTTATGAATGCGATTTCTACCTGTAAGCAGTACAAGGTGGCTCACATATTTTGGGAATTATTACCTACCGAAATAATTTCTAGACTTTCAACGCCCCCCGTTGTTACATTTCGAACCTCGCCATTTCATGACTCGTGCGACGGAGGGATAGTCGGAAAGTAAAATGACTTATTATTGATAATTATTATGGTTTATTGCTACGGGGCCCCAATAGCATGTGATTTATTGATACTAATTACTAGCAAGCTATGGTTGTTGACCACGTCTACTTAGTATGTGTAAGCATTACTCCGTATATAGACGGCCGGTTACGCTATTGTGTTGTGATGCAGATGAATAATGCAGCACTCGTAACTCTGGCTTTTATGATCTAACTCATCGCCTATAAATCACACACAACACTGTTGTTAATAGATAAATATTTTACTTTGAGGTTCAAGTTCATTGAAATTTGTATAATATATCTTTAATATGTACTATCAGAATTTCACTGTACTATTCAGTACTTGCTATATATTATAATATATGGTCAATGATACTTACACAAGAATAACGTGTTAGGTGAAATTAAATCAATGCTGCGCAATGCAACTAGCAGCTCCATTACATTTGCATACGAACAGATGTGTTATACAACCACTAAACAACGTTGTTGTAAGAAGCTAAGAACAAAGCAATTGGAATTTCTAGAATCGTAAAATGAGTAATAACGTAAAACTGTAAAATGATGCAACTGAAGATAAAACGATATTCGCAGACATAATTCGTATTTACGATTTAGACCCCCCAGGTTCTATCGTTCCCCGACATAGGTCATATCTAAATATTAGCAAGATAATGTTTTTGAGCTTCTTGTATAACTACACTCATGAGAAAAACTTAAAATATCTCATAAATATACTTAGTTGTTTTGAAATAGACATATGCCTGCTAACTTATACATTAGATGAGTCCATAAATATTTGATATCGACACAAGAACTCGATCAATGTTTTTTGTTGCCGGCTGTATCTTATCAAGTGCGCGAGAGTACGTACGAGCGTGTACTATTATTGAGTTAGAAAGTTGATAGATATCATAAAAGGCATCTTGACTTTACAACTGATAAGTGCGTAGTACAACATGAACAGAAATCGTAAATACCGAATTACACAACGTCTTCTGCTAGTTTGACCAGTCTAATTGCAGTATGGCAGTAAGTATCATAAGTTCACAACTGTTAGGTAAGCCCTGTGCCACTCGTATTTTTAATATTCAACGTTACTGTACTTTGTTGAGTGGAAATCTACAAAGATTTTATTGAGCCGGACGTTGAAGCACTTTAATGGATTCCCAAAAATAAATCCCATTCATATTCATTTCGGTTTCTTTACGGGTCAAGTGGATTAGATATGACAAGAATAGTCTTAACTGAAATATCAGTCTCTATCTAACCATTTTGAAAAATATCCAGACACGATTAAGTATACCCTTTAAAATTTTCCGCCGCCAATGATTTCGATTACATGCATTATAGCTATGAAAGTACCAAGACTCGATAGGTGCCAGTTACACGTGTATTTTGCAATTTTGCGCTTTCCAGGTAATAAGGAGGAAGAAGTGCAGTACTTACTATATCATCTCGCACTGTGTTGTTGTTTACCTTTGGGTTATAACTAGTGAATATGAATACTTTTAAAATACTATGGAAACAATTAAAATGTATATTGTAGAAACATGAGAAATATACCCGACATGGCAGTGACCACATCACCGACGTATCATGGCTCGCCAATACATGATGGATTCGCTACCATTAGAGCACCTAGAAGCAGGATAAAGATTAGGAATCTAGTTGAACCAAATCAAAGTACCAATCTACCTCAAAGACACTCCGAGTATTTCACGTTAAACAGGACATCCAAAAGTAATTTCTTAGATAGCAGCTGTGGAGTTCAATATGTAAATAATGGATCAGCAAGCAATACGTTTGTTGATAAACCATCGCGACTCAGCTTCACTGAACCTATTTATGCCAAAGTGACTCCACCTCATTCAAAAAGCAGTTCTCCAGTGAAATGTTTAAACGGCAAACAAGAAACTCATTACGATTCTATAGACACAAAGCCTCGTAGACGTTTAAAAAGCTTGGAGCTATCAACGGAGCAGGACGTTAGTAGCAGCGAAAAAATTGGAATCTCGAACTTGAGTAACGGCGAGCGCCAGTCGTATGAACAGCACTTAGCCAACCAGGATGGCGGCGAGCTGCATTCCGTACGCACAGACTTTACTGGTTCCTCCATCGACTGTAGAAGGAGTCACAGCGATCGAGATAATTGCTCGGAATCCTCCTCATACTTCACAGATAACGACAGGCCTATATCAAGTTATAGTGATAATTCCACGATACCATCTACAGACACCGAGGATGTCTTGAAAGATTTACCAAATAAATCAAAATTCCATAGATCTCCACAGAAATATGCTACATTGAATTTACGGAGGCCTAAATTTATAGACCTAAAACCTGCTAATACGAAAGAAAATGCGTTGTACGGAAGCTTGCAACGAAATAGAATAGGTTATCACTCTGAACCAAATACACCGTTGAATGATGAACATACGGGTCTACATAGTGAGCCTAGTATTCTCAGTGAAGTGCATCAGATACCTAGAATGCCGCTGCAAAGTAATAGGAACGGTTTCAAGAGATCTGTAAGCGAAACAAACGGGTTTTCGAAACGACTTAACTATAGGCATTCCTTCAGTGCCGACTTTAGACCACAGAAAAGGCCTCATAAATGCTGCGAGTGTATTACTGGAATTCCTGTGGAAGAAGATTCTGAACAACAAACATCGCGGCCAGCATCGAGGACATTAGGAACTCTATACGAATCACAAGATCCAAAAGTTGGGTGTCAAACAATCCTACGATCCAAACCACCAGTGCCGTGGTGGGAACTGGCTCTCAAAAAGTCCCGCTACAAAAGTTGTCCAATTTTAGAAGAGGTGAGTTTTTCTGTTTTTATTTATTTAAGTAAACCAATAATCATGTTCCTATTATGATGTCCCATGAACTTTAACATATTCTTTCAAGTGTAATGTTTTCAAAGAAACTTATTACCCATAGTAATTATCCTGTCTTATGGGAACTCTTACAACATAATCATTGTTTATACAATTGGTTTTTACACATTTCTCTCAGAGAAAGAATGTAGGAGGTGCGGTTTTTATTCCCTGATGTTTAATGGAATGGTATAATAGACTGCAATGGAAGTACACGCGTATCAAATCGAAAAATCAGCTAGGGGAGAATACTAATGAGTGACGTAGCGTGTTCACCTGACATCTCATGGGTGGGGTGTAACGTCGTCCCCTTAAATAGATTACTCAGGGAGTGTCATGCCATATTTCAATTCAAATTTTAAATTTACGTCCTTTTCAGCTTTCATTTCCTCTATCAATGCTATGACTATGAAAATCATGACGTAAACACTTTTCTACGACTATATATGAAATCAAGATAATCACACTTCGATTTTAATCGCTTTCCAATCCGAACTTTCTTGAAGGTTAACATTGTTAACAGGTGTTTCAATAAAAAATCTCGTTCAGAATCGCTGGGAACCTTTTGCCATTATAAATTATAATCGTCAAAAAAAAACCTTACCTGACTACCGAGGATTTATCAAAAAGGTCCTCTGTTATACTGACTGACGGTCAGGTGCTGACTTAATTGTTCTCCAAATCCCTTTCATTGGGTTTATAACAATATCCTTTCCCACGATCCCAAAATAATCTTATCATTTAAGGTCAGATGTAAGTGATATTAAAGGCGTACATGAGAAAGAAGTTGATAATTATTTTTCTTAATATTTTCTTCCAGGTAGCAAAGTGATTTAAAGGGATTTACAGAGTTCTCCTTCAGTTAAAACAAGAGCGTAAGCAAAGTGGTGAAACCTATGAAAATTACTTACCAATATCCCAAATAGTTCAGTTGTTTGTAGATCCTATTTCGACTATACAATATTATATTTATATTTCAAAGGGAGCGTGTCTTATCATTTAAGGTCAGATGTAAGTGATATTAAAGACGTATATGAGAAAGAAGTTAATAATTATTTTACTTAATATTTTCTTCCGGGTAGCAAAGTAATTTAAAGGGATTTACAGAGTCTTCAGTGAAAACAAGAGCGTAAGCAAAGTGGTGAAACCTATGAAAAATACTTATCAATATCCCAAATAGTTCAGTTGTTTGTATATCCTATTTCGACTATACAATATTATATTTATATTTCAAAGGGAGCGTGGGTGACATGCCTCCAAAGGCAAACTATTGTTATCGCTTGAAGGGACACCTTTGAACTTAAGCAATGATTACCATAAACGGAAGGCTAAAAGTATCTATCTATCTACTGTAGAATTTATTTCTATTGATGTTTGAAGTTTTATGTAACTAACACGCCTTCAATTAGAACGATTTTTACCGCCCATGTCAGGTTGTTAAAAGGGGATTAATTATGTTTTATTTGTTACTATAAAAAGAGGTCAAATGAAATTCAACCGTTAAGGTCAGATTTTAGGGAGAATCAGCTAAATAAAGAATAACTAATATAGTTAGCAGTTTACCAATATCTCCTTTAGGTACTTAACTTAGATTCTCTAATAAATCTAACCTTTGCTCATTGAAAACGACAAAAAATATGTCCAATACTTGGAAAATCACTGTAAATGCCAATAAAGACACGGGTTACACTCCTATTAATATTAACGACCATTGGTTTCAATGGTTTGTGGGTACAGAACCACGTATAAGTACATTGGGATCGAGCGTGAGATAACTATCGTTCCGAACGCCTGCGCGTAGCAACTTCAGATGTCCGCGAAGGTGGTGGCTACTGCAACCACGGCACACTTTCCTAACGCAACTGCATCCGCTTATACCATTTCTCTCAGGACTTGTTTTATGAGCTTATTGTTTAAAAACTTGCAACTTGCGCTATCATGAATCCTAAAATTTATGGAACTTACAACAATCTCTTACTTTAAAATCATTGACAGTAACAATTCTATAAAATCGACGATTGTACCTATTGTAGTCAATAGCACCAAAATACAGTAATCTTTACCTTCCAACTGTACAAACAGAACCTTCAATAAAGCCTTTTTAATTTTGACGGTGCGGTGGTTCTGTACGACCATTAAAATAAATTGACCGCCGACATGCACAGCCCAGATATGTCCAAACCGAATAAGGAAGAGTGCACTTGAACAAATAATATCTCTTGTCTTGTATCTATCTCTCGTACAACTCAACAGTGGGACGTAGAGTGGGCCTTAAATATTAACGGAGGGACATGTAGGTAACACCTACTCGATTTTTATTTGTTATCGGTTATATTGTCTCCGAGCACGTTTTTCCAAATTAAGTTGTTATGTGATAGAATTATCTCTACCATGTATCCATATGTCTCAATATTGTGGTAAGAGTAATATTTTGGTTCGTTTATGATACAATAAAATCTCTTCGGTTTACATTGTTATTGAGCATCGAAAGCTCTTACGAAAGATGTTCCGTATTATTTATGAATCATAAATTCCCATATGCCTTCCGCTTTTATATTGAAACTGCCTCTTTATATTCGCGGGAATTATACCATGATTCCTTATAACACTATAAAATTCCGTATTTTTTACCGAAATTTAAAACAAACAAACTCTGCCAAAGAACAAAGACCTGGTGTAACGTAGAGTATAATGTGTACTGGAAATAGACACTTGTTCTAACTTTATATTTTTTCTAATAAAGATCCTGCCATCTGCCTGTAAATTAGAACATTTAACTGTATAAACCTCCTTTAAGATTCACCTGCGTCTATAAGAAGATAATTTCAATGTCCATTTGCGAAAGCTTCTGCAAGACCGACGGATGCATTAAATATTTCGCAGTAAAAACTCTCGCGGGCACACTCGACATAATTCTTTCCTTACAGAACACTAGCAACTATTTGATCGTGTCATTAAGTTCTTAAAGCGCGGCTGTTTCCGCAGCTGTTGATTAATAATTAGTTTCCACCTGTCTGATGCACTTTTATGGTATCATCATTGAGAAACTTATTGCTTTATTTGAACAAAGGATGTCAACGCATTTGAGCACGTCACTGCGACAAGAATTTCTAGATATTGATTGATCAGGGCTCGATCAACGCTATATTGATAAAAAAATTATAAGAACTAGGGTTCCATAGATATCACATCTTTACCATATTCGATGTATATCTTCATGTTTTGTCCTTTTAAGATTTCAGATAGGTAAATCATTACTAGCAGACTCCATTTCCGCTCTTAAAAACCTACCTCTAAATATGCATTCGTAAAAATCTGATGGTAGTTTCTATACATAAGGCGCAATAATGAATAGGAGTATTAGAAATTATCAGTAAAGGCTCTGATGATCAGAGTTTCACGAACCGTAATTGCAGACGGTAAAGCTAACTCGTTAACTTCGGCACGCGTACAAGGTGTCTCATGGAGAGATCTATCAATAAACGCTCGGCCATCGTAATTGGCTAAGCAACATGCGTCGAGGCAGGTGTATAGTCCTATTAAAAAAATATAAGTATTTAAATTGAATTTACTTTTATTCAAGTTAAACGATGGCACGAACGGTATAAACAAAAGCAAAACGTCTTCGAATTTAACTTCTGAACAAATGAATTTATACGTTTATCGTCGTAGGAGTGTTTACATTCGAACTTTCGTAGGGACCGGGGACGATACCCCTGTTTTAATTTCGCTGAGTGCGTGCCCGCAACGCAGCAAACAAAGGGTCCCGTGACCAGCTACACCCACGTCCACTATTACCGTGTTACCGTCCTATAAAGCAATTTATTCCGATGAGTCACTTTTACAGTTCATAAAATGTTTATATCCAATATTTACTACGACGTAACTAAGGTAAAATGTGACGTAAGTAATTATTTTCTCGTCAAGGTGGTACATTTAACCGGTTTCTTGTGACTCGATAGCAATTGGTGTCATTATCGAGCTAAGGATGTCGAGCTGGATACATAATAATCTCACCCTGCAACTAACCAAAGTTATGGAGAGATCTATGTCGATACTCGGTAGTCGGCCTGTGGTCGCCTCTGATTACAAACTAAACTGAATAGAAATTACAGTTATAATGTGGTTCAACTGGCTGGAGGAAGGTTTAAGGTACCCGTTAATTAACCATAGATATCTATTTATTTACTATCCAGAATGTAACGTCAGCAATCAAGCAACGTTATTAGATTCAAATCACAGATAAGGTGTAAGTAGATTATCTATAAATTTCCGTCAAAACTTCACGAAATCTTTCCCGACATTTTTAATATCTTTGGTATTTAATACTGGGTATTTTATAGCGCAGAAAAATTCACAAGATGCCTCAAACTAACCAAATTGTTTTATGTTGTTGCAGGCTCACGTGGTGTCTGCGTTTGAGCAGAGTCTGTCCAACATGACGTCGCGACTGCAGCAGCTCACCGCGACCGCCGAGAGAAAGGTATTAAACAACATGAATTTCCATCGTTAAATCACACATCCTTTAATTTCATTTTATTACTCATTAAAGCTTTACTACTGCTGTTAGATTATTTGAATATCCGTATACAAGATCTCTGAGTTAAGGCTCCGTGCACGAAAAAAAAACCTTTTTCGTCAATAACTTATCTAATTGTAAGAAAGCTTGACATAATTGAAACATTAAGTCTATGTAAGTATAAAAGTATAGTTTTCACGGTGCTAAACCGTTCGTGTCAGTTACAGCACCTGTTAATAGTTGCATCACTTTTGCGCTCTCGAAAATATGGTTTATTTCACCTTTGATTTACTTAATGAAGATATAGTATAATCTTAAATAAAATTTTGATTTTATTTCAAGGATAGCTGAAGACTAATGTGTGATTTTAAAATTTCTTGATAAGTATGGTTTGCTAAATAATAGGAAAAATACATTACTGACAGGGTTTAAAAAAAAATTGGTTATTCCAACTTTTTTTTCTGCTATATTTTGTATGGAAGTTGAAAAAAGTGGTTCCCCTATGTACAAGTAGACCATATAATGATGTTGATGATAATTTTCAAAAACAAAAGTAGTTTCTTCTAACAAAACGGTCAAACGTCAGTCAATTTTGGAAAACTTGTTTGCGTCAATTTTGGAAAACTCACAACTATTGAACAAAATTGATCAAAATCAGTCGATTTCGTACACGGCACCTTAACGAAACAACGAATCGCTGTACTTAGCATGATAATGTATGTGAACGCCGCAAGCCACTAGCCGTTCTGCCGGCACTCCAACCGGTTCGAACGGAAACAAATTACTTTCTTTTAATTATAAGTTTTATTGTTGTTATACTTTGGATGTGGTTTCATACGTTTTGTTTGCTTTAGGACTCGGAGTTAACGGAGTTGCGTCAAACGATCGAGCTGCTAAGGAAGCAGTCAATCCAGGCAGGGCTTACGACTGCCCACATGCAGTCCATGGGTATAAGGGCGGATGGTGTTAATGTCACCGGGCCGGTAAATATGATCCTCTAACTAACATTAACTAAGCACTACCTGATGAGATATGTAATAGGAAATACACAGTACGGTAGTCTCATGCAATTTTTTCCCTATTTATACCTACGTATTCGAAATAAAAAATTCTTAGAAAATCAAATATTCTGGTCATATTTTGCTTGTATCGTTCTTAAAGATCTATTATAATGTCAAAGCTACAAAAAATAAACGATTGTTTGAATATGTGATTACGTTCTAATGTTGCAACGTCTTCATTTGCATTTGTATTCTAATGTTGAAACTTGGTGTCCGATGTCATCTATCAATCAATGTACATTAACTAGGCATGCGTTGCAACAAGACCAACATCATTAGCATATAGTCAAACATACGGAACGATGTACGGAACGCAAAGACTACGTAGAAATACATGTAGCATTATCAGAATTAGGACGTTCGAGGTCCAATAAGCAGAAACAAATAAGGCAACGATAGCATTTGCATTAAATTGACCGTCAATAGATCCGTCCCTGTTCTACATTTGAGACGCGCCGAGAATAGACAAGTGACATGACTTACTACCTCCTTAATATTAACTGTAAGTACATCGTGAACTGTTCAAATTGATACAAGCATACATTACAATCGTGTTGTGAAACCTAATGATAATTAGAGAGAGTGATAAAAGCATATAGCTTCTAAATTCAAAAGGTTGCTGCAAATATTTGGTATTAGATTCGTTCATTTACCATAAGTTTTAAATAATGTTTTGAAATGTCCGTACCTACACATTATTATTCATGCATTACATTAATAAATAAATATAGTATTTGAGCAGGTTTCGTGACACAGCAGTCTTATAAAGTTTCGTGCGTAGTCAATGCTATTTCTGTCGAAATATCTAAAGTTCAGGGACGTAGATTGAAGTTTTAAGCGGTATTAACTTAACCAATCTCAAAAATAACTATAAATTCTTCGAACAAATTAGTAAATTGAAGTACAGTCGATGAATAGTTGAATATTGACGTGTAGGAGCCAGGCAGTCAAACGCAGTCATCTCCGCAGCGCTTGGCGCAGACGGGCAACGGCGCCATCACGCGGCATCTGTCCACCGACAGCGTGTCCAGCATCAACAGCCTCAGCAGCGGCTCCTCCGCACCGCACGACAAGAAGCACAAGAAGAAAGGATGGGTAAGTTACAATGGCCTACGAAAAAAAAACAGTGGCACTCCGGGAGTGCCGACAGAAGTGAAATCATGAACAAGAAAGTACTTGCATAGAACATTGATCCGTAACGTAATATAAATAAAGAGCACAATCGCGTTTACAAAGATGAGGTGTCGGTAACGGTGTCGCGAGTTCAATTGTTTTTTCGCATCTCAAAAATGCCTAACGCCCCTAAAGAAGTTTTCACTTTAAAAAAATTGTTTTAGTTCAGTGCCTGTCCTAAAGAGAAATTTCTTGACTCTAGCATCTAAAACCGTTTACAAAAGAGACATTTATATGAAAGAATATTCATTTATTTTTAAAAGAAAGTATTTTCTATATGTAAAATCCAGTTTTGTATTATCTATTCATTAAGTCTACAACAAATTGAATAAATGTAAATATTAGCCATCCTTTACCTAATATTGACAACGTAATAAATATGTACAGTGTACAAGTAAGTAGTCTACATTGGACATGTTTTAATATAAACGTTAATTTTCTAAGTAAGCCGTTGAAGAAATCAGAACACAAGTGTTTCTTTTGGAATTGGAGAATATATTTACGTAATAGAGAAGGTACACAACGCCATGCGCATGTACCTATAATTCATACGCACACTATCTACATATGTTGAATGTAACTTAACATTTGATAAATATTTAAATGAAAAAAAAAAAAAAAAAAACTGGCACTCCGGGAGTGCCGACAGAAGTGAAAACTTGAAAAAAAATCGATACCGCGGTAATCAACGCGTTGATGTCTTTTTAACCGTCTTACGAATTTTCGATCAGGTCACGTGTCCTGACGCGAGTTTAACATTTTTTACCCATTAAAAAAAAAGTGCACAACGCCACTAAAGAAATTTAACTTAAAAAAAACGTAAGTGTTATACGACGTTTATTGGTTGAATAACATTTAAATATACGCCATATTCATGCAGAGCGAATCCAGGTCGTTTCAAAGCATATTTAGAAACAGTCACTGTCTTTACCGGTCTCTACAGTAGAGTTATCAACTCCCTAAGTAAACAAAACACTAACAAAACTATCGTTACACAACAGCTCCGCTCATCATTCACGAAAGCTTTCTCGCGGAACGCCAAGATATCAAAGACAGCGAAGCACTCCTCCCTCGGGCAACTGTCATCGCAAGACAGCTCGTCGGGTTCCCATCACTACGACGACCCGCACACGATCCGCGAGGGAAGCAACGAGAACAGTCTCGAACATTCGCACGAGACACTCGACGTTAAAGACAAGCCCTGCCCGCCGGCCAAGACGGAAGACCAGACCAAAGGTGAGGTTTAAGGGAAATTTGTTACTGCAAACAATGGATGGCGAATCAGGTTGAGAGAAAGTTAGGGGGTTAAAAGTTAATGTAAGCTGAGACACATGGGACACTGTAGTACAGGACCTACTAGATGAAGTATTGTCCGGCAACTAAACGATTAAAGTAAACTGATCCTATTGGCCTTGAATTACGGCTCTATCTTCATTTTAATTAAGTAAAAAAAAATCACATCAATGGGAAAAACGGTTTCTAATGTCCTCTTAATTGTGCTAATATTATAAAGAGTAAAGATTTGTATTTTTGTTTGTAATGAATAAACTCAAACAATACTGGATCGATTTAAAAAAATCTACCACCAGTACCCTAATTACGTAACACATTTTCGTAAACGATTAAGACTAATCTGTTTAATTTTGACAGTACAACAACATTCATTGCGTTATTTACGTTGTTGAGCAGATTTTTTTTCCAACTGTTGAAGCAATGGATTAGCAATCTGTTTCAAAACAATTTATATTCTTATTGACTGTGTATTACGCAATTAGGGTACAGTTTAATGCTATATTATCACTGAGTAACAGGCTATAATTTAAAAAAGTCGTTGGCGGAAGATAGTTATTTATATTGCCAGTAATGCAGTAATTAACATAACATCAAGCCTGTATCCCCCGAAGGGTTGGGCAGAGGTGTATGTATAGTACACCCACATTTCGCCAGTTATGTTTATTAAGTCCCATGTAATAGGGGGCGAGCCTATTGCCATCAACTGGGCACAAATCCAGACTCCGGGCTATCACTGAGAAATGGATGAAACCCAGTAGCACTTTGCCCGACCCGGGAATCGAACCCAGGACCAACGACGCAGTAATTAGTTGCGATTAAATTAAAGTTATGGTTAAACCTTCTAGTTTAAACCAGATATTCGGGTTTCCTTTTGAAACCACTTCTAATTTATTAGTGCAGTGGCTTATTTTATAGCTTTAAAAGCATCGTTAGAACATTCCAATTAAAGTTTACATCGTAATTAATAGACTTAATTACTGGATGTGGCTGAAGATCTTCATTTATTTTCAGATAAACCAGATGATTCTGGATTAGTTGATGAGTTGAAGAGGCAATTACGAGAAAAGGATTTGGTGCTAACAGATATCCGATTAGAAGCTCTCAGCTCAGCGCATCAACTTGAAAGCCTTAAAGACACCGTCATCAAAATGAGGGTAAGAATATTAAGACCAATTAATAAATTATTGAATAGCTTATTTCTAATAACAAGTCCACTTAATATAGCAATAATAGTCGTAAGATTCTTATCATTAATTGTGAAAACACCCCAAGGTATAGTCGGTATCTACTTACTTAATATTAAGGTAGTACAGTAAGTATTCATTAGGGGCTCGCTAGTAGCCCATTATACAAATTAAACGCGCTATTTGGTACTGATTATAGCCGGTGTTCCACAAAATGTCCATAAACGGCCCCTAGTATATAATTAAATACTACCGAGTAATCAAGCATCAACAATGTTTTAAAGAACACTTTTGTACCTACGTAATTTCCGCTTATTTCACCGTATTATATTATTTTAACTTTTTGCCTCACCTATACAATTTACCACTTAATAAAATTATCTACCTTCACTTAGATTTTTTTAACGAATACGTTGAAATGTCCTTCTCATATCAAGGTACACTTCCAGAACGAGATGTTAAACCTCAAACAGAACAACGAGCGGTTACAGCGGTTGGTGACGTCACGGTCGTTGGCTGGTAGTCAGAGCTCGTTGGGTACTGGTGGCTCTGCTGTAGAGGACCCGAGGAGGTTCAGTCTCGCTGACCAGGCTACTATGCATCAGGTGAGATATTTCATTAGTTTTATGTATTGGTAATTGTATCTTGGTTCAGCTAAATGTATCGACGACCCGTTCACCGCCAGCTAAACTAAACTATACAGTGACCTTGAGTAGTTAGCTTGCGTGTTCTGTACTGAGCTCACCCAACGCGTCGTACGTTCAGCCAGTAATAGGACTCGCCCATCAAGGAGCGCTGTCCCAAATTAGACGCATTATTAATTTGTTATACATAAAACAAAAGGTATTTTAATAAAACATGTATACGAAGGTTTCAGAAAAATACGCTTGATAGATTTTGCGTGATACTCAATTTTTTATCCGCCTTAGACATAACTTTACAAATTAATTTCACTATATAATTTAAATAGCATTTAAAATATTCATATATTAAGCACTTTAATGGTAGCTGAAACATACTGAATGTGGAACGTGGAAAATCGGGTGTTGTGGTTGTGCCGCAACTTGGGAGAGGCCTATATCCATCATTTGACTGCGATAGGCTGAGATGATTGATGAAGCTTAAGATGTCGGTCACAGATAAAATCTATATCTTGTGGTGAATTTCACCTTTTTAACGTGTGGAAATTCTATCGCCCATTTGGGGAAGGTGGTGGTGATGTGATGGATTTCCAACTACCAAAACTACACGGATCTCAACACTTGGAGGAAGCTCCGGTATGACGCGGTGCACCTGTTCATTCAATGTCATTGACACGTCACGGGAATGTTCAACCAACAGTTCTAACACCCTCGCTTTGCACCTACCCTTCAAAGATTAGTTACGCATGACGGTTCTACCATACAAAAAATAACTACGTATAATGACACGAATTTCATCGTTTCCATATTTTCACACGACTGCACACGCAAATATGTGTGCATGTCAATTTTGTAGAGAGCTGCAGACAGAATTCAGCGTACCGTTTAAAATTTGTAGAAAACATCAATCTGGTGATTTCCATGCGCTTGATGGCTACTTATCATAAAACGAAATCGTGGGTACTAAACCTCGAAACTGAACATTGTAGAAAATAATTGAGTACTGAACAAACACATTCAAATTGATAGCCTTTAGAAACAAAGCGGCCCTTTCCTCACTGGTCGGTCAGGTACCGGTCAGAAACATCACAGTTTTATGGAAGCCCATTACTACTATGACAAAAAAAATAGATAATTTCATCACAATATGTCTGATGTTAAATGAGCCTGAGCATTTTCCATTTTCAGAAATGTCAAAAAAATGAGCCGATCTATCTCATAGCAATCTGTTTTTTTTTAATCTCTTATTTACCGGGGTTACTTAAAACCTGTTTTCAGAATTTTTAAATATCACCTATAATTCAAAAAACCAAAACAATGTTTCGGAGCCGCCCGGCAAACGCGTGGTGCTTGTTACGTTCCTAGGCCTCGGGACACCGAAGATGAGTCCGACAATGATTAAAAACAATGTTTTTTTTTTTTTTCAATAAACTGTATTTTTCAAACGTTAGTCCCAGTTTCCTTTTGTCGAATTTTTTTTTTTAAATCGATGGTTTCGGTTAAGCTCTTTATTAATCGAACATAAAAACGCCGCAATATGATTTATTAATAATTTCTGATTATCAAATAGTTGTCTGATTAGTAACGTGAGACACTTAATCTGTCTAGTATAATTTTTATCTACACCTGGACAACCTTTTTCATTATGTCTAACAGTTTTCAGACAAAATGCTATGTTACCGATCGGTAAAATTGTTCAACAAGTTCAAAATGGTTTCGAAACATATGAGGCTCACACAACACTTATGACACATCAACATCAACTGACCAATATTCACATAAAAACAAGATTTTCAGACGGGATGCCATGGGCTTTATTTTTTGCCTCATTTTAAATTTTCTCAAATCATGGTCTCCTGGGTACGTGTGACGCTACTGGTTTCTGAATATTGTGTTTTCGGAATCTAAAATCTATCGTTCAACTACATTAAAAAAAATCAGACAGATTGCTGTAAAACAGATCGGTAATTTTTTTTTTGACATATTTAAAAATGCGGTCATGTCAGACGTGACGCGGAAATTTTCGAAAATTAGGATTTTTTAATTTCACCAAATGTACCGATTTTATACGATTTCGTTCGTAAAACGATAACGCAAACATTTTGGTCATGGGCTTTTGTATCAATAGTTTTAATTTGAATTTGGAATCCCAAATGAAAGCAGTGCGCGCGTGTGGTACCGTTTCGGTACAGAGTGTTTACCGACCAATGAGGAAACCATAAGCAGTACCGAAATGATTTAGTAGAAGAGCCAAGTTATGGCCTTATAATAATTTTCTTCGTAAGCAACAACTGTATTCTCTTTTCAGGCGACACTAGACATGCACTCGCAACCTCTAGACCTAGACTTCAACTGCATGTCATCGACCCCTACTATGGATTTTTCCAAAAAAGGCTCGCCTAAATCGGGCTTGGTCGAGCCCATATACGGCAATAAGGCCGCATGCGAGCTCGATGAAAACAGCGAGACACTATTAGCAGCACTGAATGGCAGCAGTGATTTATTCGCGAACGGAGGCGAGCGACTGAGTGGCGACTATGACATCAACACTGTGCTCCCACCGCCGAAGACACGGGAGCTAGCGATAGGGGAGAGCTACTCAGACATCGGTAAGTCTAATTTTAAAACAACGCCTTTTGTTTATTCCAAGTTACAAAAAGATTCATTTAACGACTCATTGTGTTTGTTTAACAGGTGTTGCAGACAGCCAAGGAGATACTACCGACGGAAAAAAGATAGCTATTGCCGTATACTTAGGACAACCGGAGACATTCCAAAGATATTTCGAAGAAGTTCAAGACACGCTCACAGAGTCTGAATGCAGATTCTACGCTAAGCAATCAGCGAGCTCATACAACAATCATTTTGAGAAACAGTCCAGTTTCGACTCGCCGCGACTGTCGCAGAACCGCAGCCCCGAAACAGAGACGCAAGACTACTCACTAATAAATAAGTCTAACACAAATAGCCTTAAAAGCAATAAATCTACGCACAGTAGTTCATATAAGAACGTTTATAATAGTGATTCGACAATAAACTGTAATGAATTCACCATAGCTTACACTTATATATCTGGCAAGACGACTTGGCAGAACTTAGATTATATAGTTAGGAAGACTTTTAAAGATTACTTGTCTAGAATAGACTTGGGAACGAATCTCGGTTTGAACACTGATTCGATAACATCGTATCACTTGGGCGAAGCGACGCGAGGCCCTGAAATAGGTTTCCCGGAGCTATTGCCTTGTGGATATATTATTGGCACTGTCAATACGCTGTACATCTGTTTAGAAGGTGTTGGGAGCTTGGCGTTCGATAGTCTTATACCAAAAAATATTGTATATAGGTAAGCGTTATCCAACAACAATGAAATTATAACCGAATATTTTCAAGACATCCCCAACTAATTATAATTTTTCTCTAGATATGTTTCACTGCTATCTGAACACCGGCGAATCATTCTGTGCGGTCCAAGCGGCACGGGAAAGTCATATCTCGCTGCAAAACTAGCAGAGTTCTACGTACAGAAGATGCAACGTAGAGGCAATCCTGCCGAAGCTGTGGCTACTTTCAAGTGAGTACCTGCCTGCATTCAGTGATTTTATTTAATAGCCACAAAGATTCTTAATTGGCCAAGAGTTGCGAAGTGTCAGTTGAAAGACGAAGTCAAATTAGATATATGAGTGGGTACTTCTGGTAAAAAAATCCGGATGGGATGTTATACAGGGTGTAAGGGACAGCCCTCCGCAGACTGATACATCCTGCATCTACTGAAGTTTTGGATTTTTCATCTGCCGATAAATACTCTTTCACATTTGTAACAGACAGAAGCCATACATTTTAAGAGTTGCTACTTCAGCTTTTCTGTCAAAATTATCATGGCATTGCTTAGAGGTAAGTAAACTTGCCAGAATAGAAATTTAATATGTAATAACCCGCTTACCTTTCCAGTGTTGATCGCAAATCCTGCAACGAGTTGCGCGCCTACCTCGCTAACATCGCGGAACAGTGCGGCGCGGCGGCGGCCGGCGAAGAGGCCGCCTTACCTTCGGTAGTCATACTCGACAACCTTCAACATGCCTCGGCGTTAGGAGACGCCTTCGCTGGGCTACTGCCTCCTGACAACAGAAATATGCCTGTTATTATTGGTGAGTCTTTTTTAGACAAGTATAGTCTAGGCTAGGGAACACCTTTGATGCACTGTTTGATCATCATTATAATATTGGATAATTATGAAGCCTTGAAAACCTCCACAATTTATTGTAGGTCCCAAATATCGTCACAAATACCGGTCTTGAGCTGCCTGCATACAACTAATTCCCGGGACTATCAAAATGGCAATGGTCTATACAGGGTGGCAGGGACATCGACGCGAAAACTGTTACCTTGGATTCAGTAAATTATTCTCAAACCCTCAGCGTTTAAATTTTTCGTCGGTTATTTTTAAAAAAATCTGCAGTTCCATGCATTTTGACCGCGTAGGTATTGCACTTTTTTATGAAAAATTTCACGTCGATGTCCGTCACCCTGTATAGATAGTGCCATCCACGAAGACGCGCCCCACTCCGGTCCGCTTCGTACTTAAGTACAGGTTACAGTACGGTAATTGCGGATCGCGACCGCGTCCCCGAGTAAATGGAACTCCCCCCGACCCTTGCTCGAAAACGAGGTGCCAGCAGATGTTGCAGCTGAGCACGTAGCTTTAAATACCCCGCACAATAATCAAGATGAAAATCTAAGTTTGATCCAGCCTGTCCCTTCTTGCTGTCCTCCCCTCAGCGACGCCCTAAGCCGAGGTCGATACCCCACAGGGGGTGCCCTTAGCAAGCGTTCCCCTAGTTTTAATTTAGAATAAGTTTTGCCTCTGGCTTTAAGTTTAAAAGCTTAAGTCAGCCACAGAAAAGTCCGGTTAAGCAGCCATGACCTCATAGGTCAGCTGCGAGATGCCATATTAAAAAAAAAAAACAGTCATCGCGGAGTGGGCCGCGGCTACGTGCATTGTACTATCTATACCTTGTTTTAGCCTACAAACCTTGATCGACTGCTACAAAAATATCCTATTATTGTTAGTTCATGCTTGCATAATGTATCTCTTTGTAACTTTATCGGCAGCCAGTACATGTAAACTTACATTACAATACATTGCTACATTACTGAACACCTTTTTTGGACCATGTCGATGACAGATGACAGATGACATAATTGTCTCATTAGTAGTGAAACGATCGTGAGAGAATAGTAATGAATAAATAAAATCGGGTGGGTAGGCTCTCTTTCCTCATACCTTTTCCTTTTAAGGGGAGGCTTTGATTGCTTTGTACGGCATAATGTAATGCATGTTTTTTAACCCGTATTATCTACTGACTATCTTAGGATCTATAGAGTCGGATCTGAGCTGCAAAAAAGATAATTGAAAACGCGTTCGGTGAATATGTGGCTAATAAGTAATGGTTTGTTTCAGGAACCATGTCGCAAGCCACGTGCAACACAACAAACCTGCAGCTCCATCACAACTTCAGGTGGCTCCTCACAGCGAATCACATGGAACCTGTTAAAGGATTCTTAGCTAGGTAAGCAAGAGCATAATATCTACCTATCAAACGTATCCTGCTGAAATAATTTAGATGGCCAAACAAAACCTGAAAGTTCGAAACTGCTTGCAGACTGGTGCTCCCAATAACATTTAGATGTCCCAATGTTATAATGTTTAAAACGCCTTGTGTGAACCAGTACCCTAATTACGTAATACAACACAATCACAATCTGTATCAATTTGAAACAGATTGCTAATGCATTGCATCATAAGTTGGAAAAAAAAAATCTGCTCAACAACGTAAATAAGGCAATTAATGTTGTTGAACTGTTAAAATGAAACGAATTAGACATAATTGTTTACACAATTAGGGTACAGGTCATATACAATCTATTGCTTAAATTCAAGTTGCAATCATTAATTTTCCATAAGTAAACCGTTTCTTCAACTTACTACTTTGTCAAAAGTCAGAATTTTCGACCACAATGCACTTGAAAAAGCAAAAAAAATCTTGACTACCATTCTTTCTTCTTTTGCGTGTCGTTGGTGACTAACCAGGTACCAGAGTTTTTATGCCAGCCATGGGCCTCTTACTTGGCTTCACATGCCGTCGAGAAATATCTCTCAGGCATGGCCGGTTTCTTCACGATGTTTTGAAGAGGCACAACGTAAAGTCAACTTTGCAAACACAGAAAGCTGTAATTTGGTAATTCTCTGAAATTTTCAGGGTTACTTTTTACACCAATTTCTTAGCCACGGTCTAACTCAACCACCCTCCACCCAGGTACCTCCGTCGCAAGCTATTCACCCTAGAACTGCGGCTGGGTCGCCGCGAGCCCGCATTAGCCGCCGTACTAGAATGGTTACCGGGAGTGTGGTCCACGCTCAACGCCTTCTTAGAGGCACACTCGTCCAGTGACGTCACTGTGGGGCCGAGGTTGTTCCTCGCGTGTCCTATGGACTTGGACGCTAGTCAGGTAAGGATGGATACTCTTAATATTCTGCTTGTATCTTGGACATTCATGACATAGAGATAAACTACGATAACATGGCGCGGCCCTCTACTTTACTGTTTCAATGGGTCTAGTGACTAGACTCACAAATAATAAATCCTCGGATTTATTTTTGTTTGATGGTCGTCTCAGTACGCACACAATGCGTTGTGAGTCTTGGTGGCGCTTTGTAAATACATTTCACAAATACTTTCAACCGTGTAGAATTTTGGAGGGGCGCGCCATGTTATCGTAGTTTACTCTACCTAGGTAGTATAGATTTCAATATACTTATATTGAAATATTTGTTTAGATATGCCAAGACCACCCCTGGTGAGCTTTCAAAAGCGTACCTACAGGTCTATAGAATATAGATAGGTAGATACCATCGCGGAAACCCGTAACTAACCACTTTGAAAACAAAATTCCGTTCACTCAATGACCACATCTGTTAGTGTGACTGACACTGGCATGGGCACCATCAGCGAGTTTAATTTTGATAACATAAAAAATTTGTCGCCATTTATTAGAATTTGTCGGTCACTGGTTCATAAGTTATAAGGGTTTATAGGTGGCCGATCTGGGGAGCATTTTGGCCCAAGTGGATCTCAAAAGCTAGGGCACCTAATAAAGATCTGTTTTCTCCCAAATTTTGTCGCAAATTAGTCACAATTTTTCGCCAGTTTTAGTCGGGTCTTAATTTAGAAAATATATAGTTCAATTTTTAAGTATAATCCAAGAGATGGAACATTTTTCGTTTCTTCTCATTCTTCTTTCCAGGTCGTTAACTTTTGAAACAGTGATCGATAAATTTCGACTAATTAGCGAAAAATTTTTGGTGTTATCAAAATTAAAATTTCTGTTGGGGCCATGCCAGTCTCAGTCACAATATCTGTTAACGACCTGGTTGTATAGCGGCTGAGAGCTGCAAGCAAGAGTAGTTCTTACGGTGGTTAGTTATGACTTTCCGCGATGGTACCTACTTCCGAATGAGAAACGACTTTTTGACATTTTGACAGTCTCGTTAGTCCACTTGTCACAAGCGCGACTGCTGAGCATGGGGCGTTGCGTACTATCCCTAGTTTGGGAAGAAAGTGTTGTTACATATTACCATTCGGACTATCTCAGTAACAGCCGTGATTGTGTCAACTGGCTCTCCCCTTATGACGCGGGACGTCAACTTTACTGGCGTGTGCCATACCTTTTTTAAGAATACAAGCCGATACTGATGTACTTAAGTTTCATGGTTTATAAAATTATTTTTTCACACGACTATACTCTGTCTAGTTGCTCCGGAGGTTAACGTTACCTTTATGTCCTTAGGCGTGGTTTGCGGACGTGTGGAACTACAGCATAGTCCCGTACGCGTCGGAGGCGGTGCGCGAAGGTATAGCGTTGTACGGCAGACGACGACACGCCGCCGTCGACCCGCTGCAACACATTAAGTCTTCATACCCCTGGAGAGAACCCAATCATTCACACGTAAGTACCTATTGAACTTTCTTCAAAACTCAAAATATATTATTTCACATAAACCTACAAGGGCACTTATGAAACGTCAGAAACTAGGTGCACGGTTTCAATTGGTTACTTCCTAAGAAGAAGAGCCGGCAAGAAGCTCCACGGTTACTCTTTTAAAAATAAATGGTTTCTACAATGTTTTCAAATAACAGTGTTAATAGGTATGAGAGGACAGTGTAGGCCTATCAACAAGTTTCGGGAGGTTCCTGCACAGGATAAGGTGGGAGGAAACGCCCGGAGGACACGGTGGAGCATACGGTGGAGGTCTGCCCAGCTTGGGCGGAGCATCGCCGTGTCCTCGTGGAGGCGATCGGCGGCGGTGATCTCTCGCGTCCGGCCCTGGTTCAGGCTATGGTACGGAGCGAGAGGAAATGGGAGGCCGTCACCTCCTTCTGCGAAGCTGTAATGCTCGCGAAGGAGGAGGAGGAACGCGTGAGGGAAAGGCAAATTTCGCGCCCTCACGCCCCTAACCGCCGCAGGAGGAGACGCCCAGGGCGTCGGGAATCGCGAGGTGATTTCCGGCCACCGTAGGCGCGGGCTTGCGGACGGTGAGCAATGGGTGGCTCACCGTCCGATAAGGACCAGGCCCGGGTCGACGGCGCATTGTGTTCCACGCGCGCCTCAAAGAGATGTCAGCAGATTTGAAGGGGTCCGCTAGGGCCGATGCAAGGGATGAAAGGGAGATCGTGGCCCCCGGTAACAGGGCAACCGAAGGAACACGGGTGGGTTTTAGTCAGTAAGAGTCTGACACGCCCTCCCGCTCCGCCCAGAGCGGGAGAAGTTATTTGATGATTTCCCACCCTCAAAAAAAAAAAAAAAAAGGCCTATCAACAAGTACCAGGTACTCAGTAAAATAGAAAATGGTCCACAAGTCTACAGCCTACAACGTTCTCTCATTCCCAAAATCTAAAAGAAAATAATCTATATAAACGATTAACAAAATAATAAAAATAAGGACCTATTTAAACCAAATGACATCTTCCTAATGTATTGCATAATTATGATGAAATTATCTACTTACATCAGGGAGTTAGTGAGGAAAATATTATGATGATCACGCATATCGCAGCAGATTTATCTAAGGTCTTTTCAAATCCTTATTTCCAATTGATGTTATTCCCACATATACAATCATCAACTTTATAGGAGTGTAAATAAAGTTGTTTTTAGACTGACTAGTACTGTTGAAAAAGTCATAAAAAATATGAAGTTGTAGCGCAAACTGAACCTTATGTGTTTGACTGAACCTCAGTTGTTTTTCCTAAAACTCGTGTTGAGAATTTACTGATGAGATGCGATAGAACAAAACCTATGGCAATGGTTAAAGAAGCCTATCCAAAGTAGAGCTAATACGGAACATTTTTATCCGGAATTATCACTTTGTTGCCAGGTTGTTATATTTAGGTTTGGGCTCGAAGGCGTACCAAAAAGTAATAAAAAGTACTAATAAAATTTTATTTTACAGACTCTTAGGGCAATCACGGTGGAGGAGATTGGCATTGAAGAATCAAATCAAGATTCCAATACGAACAACAATCAAGACCCTTTGGTGAGAAGAACATCTTCATTTCATTTCTGCTTTTATAATTTTCTTCCACTGACCATTTTATTAATCTACCCTCCGTCTTGTCACAGTTAAACATGTTAATGCGGCTGCAAGAAGCGGCGAACTACAGCGGAAACCAAAGTCAGGACTCTGACAACGCGAGCATGGATTCGAATCTCACTCACGACAGCTCCATGGGTAACGAGCTATAATAGCGACACCTCGTCCCGACAGTGTTGTGACGTCACTATCCTCTAAGATTTTATACTACCCGCTGGTATTCTGTGATATTGCTTCTCAACGCGTATTGTAGTTGAAACAAAGTAATACCAGCAGCAATTCCATGCAGTGTATGAACTAAACTGACGTTCCTTACATGTGGATTATAAATATGATATATAAAGCCAAATATTTGCCATATGTACATTATTGATATTTATTATTTACTTATTCTAAGTGTTACTTTAGTTGCGATTCTATTATTATTTCTAGTTGATTTAAAAAATATATTTTATCGCTAGTTGTAATGGCGATATTTATTTTCATTTCGAAAGGTTTTACTCTGCAATATTTGTGAATACTAGCAAATATCGATAGCATGAGTATGTGGACCTTTCTTTAAGACTGTTTTTGTTTCCTTTACATATGGAAAAAAAAATCATTTCCACTCGATAAGTGAATAAGAAATCAATAACAGTGCCTGGAGCGATAATTTTCCATTTTTTTACGACGTAATTACAATGTTAGATCTATTACTGTTTATATGAAGCATTGTGGCTTTTACTATTGTTATATTTTTTCAAAGTTAGGATATGAACCGCATTTGTATTACTGAGACATGTATGTAACATATGAAAGTGTAATTTTTTATACCATTTTCATATTAAATTTCATGTACCTAATATAAAATATTTAAGTGTAAATATGTTTAATATATTTCTTTTTGTATGCGATTACACTAACCGCTATCTATCATAAACAGCGTTACTTTTGTATAGAAATGCGTAACAACTGCGTTACAGTGTTCGGTATGGATTGATTCGTGTGCATAAGTGAAACGTGATATCTACAATCTATGCTTTACAGAAAATGTGAAATAAAAATTGATTATAAAAATCTTGGTGTCTTTGATTTAATTACCCCTATAAAATCTACAAAATTAAATACCTAATGATACAAATGTTCAAGTTTACAAACATATTTTGAATAATAACGACAGGATATGTAGAGGCATTTTTATTGAAGTACTTTTTTACAACACATTTTCATCAAACCTTCGCCAGAAACAGATATAATAACAGAGCAATTTGGACGGAACCAGTTTTATTTCATTTAGGACTAGAATCTTCATTTATTGAGTACTAAAAGGAACAATCGCATTTGTTTGGTGAATCCAATATAAATAAGGCACAACCATTTCTATAAACCAGTATGTCACTGACATTTCAATAAATTGTAAACAGGAATGATTATTCATTTTAATAATATCAGTACTTAAGCATAGACAAGCGGTGGTACACAGAATGCAGGTAAGTATATCAGAAAACAATATAAGGTGCAGTGGATGTTGACCTGAGTAGTACTTGTAACATATTCGCCAACAAAACTTCCAGAATGTGAAATTGGGTTGGTAGGTCAAAAATAATAACATTTTATCAGAATAGCCCCCAAGTTTTTGTCAGTTGTTCACAGATTAATGATATAAATATCTACTCTTATTGAAAAATTTTAGTGAAAACGGGCATTAGTATTAGGTTCCTACATACGATGCACTGGCGATACTGTGTAGCACACAATAAAGATATTTGCCTCTGTTAGCCCACGTTTGTACGGACGTAATAAAATCGCGGCGATTGTTTTTCATGCACTGGATTTTCAACGCTCTGCTTAGCGCTGAGAGTTGGAAATCCAAGGGGTGCGATAAAATCTCACCGCAATTTTATTACGTCCGTGCCAACGTCGTCTTAACGCTGCCTACGAAGTACCGGCTCGTCTATATATAAAAGTATGATCTGACTCTCGAACCGTTGCCGCGTTGTTTAGACCAGTTCAGTGGTTTGCTGAGTGAAATGCTAAAATCCCCGTACACATTATGCGTACCTTGTTGGTCATTTTGCCGGGAGAGTCGTTGGCGTGTTTGTTACAAGTGGGGACACAGCTCAAACGAACGAACGAACAAACAAACAAACACGCACGCAAAGCAGAATACATTATCGCTCACGGTATGGACGCACCTATTAACTATTACCTACCTAAAGTGACATATCATAGAAATAATTAAGCTGCAGCTTTGCAATTTACCAACCCTAATTTTTGTTAAAATCAAGTGTTCTTAGTGTCAGTAGGTACTCTAAAGTATCAAACATAGGATGTATTTACTTCGGGTTCCCTACTTGAAATCGAAGAGATCAAATAATACTTGCTCAAAAACGTTAACTCGATAGTACATGAAATCGATAAATTATGAGCGTGTGACAGTTCACTAACTCGATGCATCATAAACTCGAAACATCGGCAGCGCGAATGCCCATTATCTTGAAACATAATTTCTCGAGCAACCATCTAAGCGATCTACAGAATAGTTGTAACAATATAATATATGCGTATAATAGAGGTATTGCAAAATAGAGTTTTTTTTTTTTTGTTTTAATACTTATTACATTATTATTCCGTATTTCGTACATAGATAAGTTTACTTCCTATTAGAAGAAATGGCACCAGTTATTTTACCATATAAAATAACTGGTGCCATTTTTAATGTTATTTTATTACCATCAATAGTTTTCATGATTATAGTTGATTTATATTTCTACGGTTTAAACTATTCTGTAAATCGATTAGATGGTCGCTCGAGAAATTATATTTCAAGATAATGGATCTTCACGCTGCCAATGTTGTCATTCGAGATTTTGATGCATCGAAGTAGTGAATTGTCGCGCTTATAATTTATCGATTTCAAGCACTATCGAATTAACGTTTTCGCGCAAGTGTTATTCGATCTCACGTCATTCGATTTCAAGTAGGGAACCCATTTACTAGGCAGTTCATTTATAATAAAAACATTATTCTATGTACCTATAATGTACATACAGACACAAGACCAAAGCTTAATATCAACCTACATTATTACAAGCTGCTTACTTATACTTGAATTCAGAATCATAGATGATTTAGATTCATTGTCACTTACTCATCAATCTTTTCTCTCTATTTAGCATTATGTTTTTTTTAGTCCTAAACACATTATGGATGCATTGGAATTTGAACTTTCTCTTGCATGAAATTGTTGTTGTTCATAAAGTTGTTAATTAGTTATGTATTTTTCTCTAAACAATAAAGTATATATATAAATAAATAATTTTATAAGATTCTGAATTCAAGTTTAGTAAGACTTCCTAACAGTGGGATAAACTTTGATCAATTATCACAATGTAAAATCACCAAAGATGACACTTAATTATAAATACTTAGATATGTTTTATTAAAGAAGAATGAGACATTGTTCAACATTGTTTTAAATGCAACTGAGGTCTGAAGTATTTTTCTTATTGATAATTTTTAACAAGTAATTATTACTCAAAATAGGTACATGTTTAGGTTAGGCATTATCAAATTGTACACAATAGTCCAACAGCTTTATGAAACATTGAAAGCCTAAAATATCTACCAATATCTTTTTTCAATATTTTAAGGAACTTATTTTGTTTAAATGACATGAAATATTATTGCTATAACTCACTAAGTAATACTATACTTTATAAGACAAGGAGTATTTAAGTGATGGAAATTTTAATCACTATGAATGTCAAGACTCAAATTGGACAAAGAGGGAACGGGAGACTCTGTGAAGTCTCCAGAGTCATCACTGTGAACTTTACTTTGTTTAACTTCTGTTTTCCCCTTTGAGTGAATACTTCCTGACTGCTTGGACTTATTATTTGTAATACTTAAGGAACTTTTTTCACTAATCAAATCTGCAACATCAGATAATGAAACTGAACTTTGTGAGCCTTGAGAAATTTGATGTGGACTTTCAATTGATGCATTTTTGTTTAAACTTTTTTCTAATTCACCTTGAGCAGAGCCTGAGGACTTCAATTGTTTATCTATATTCTCTTTAAATTTGGAAACTGGTGATGATGAGAAGTCATCACCATAACTAAATTCTGCAGTATCACCCTCAGACTTGCCAGATTCCTGTGATTTTTTCTCACTGACTTCTACAAGTTTATTCTCAGTTTCTTGTTTATGAGATACAGGTGATGTATTACTCGAAGTAGCAGATTTAGCAGATGATAAATCTTTGTGTAGATTTGCAACTGATAAAATATTAGTGTTAGTTTGATCCTTAACATCTGTTTCCATAATGGGCAAGCCTGCTGTATTGAGCATTTTTTCATCTACAGAGCTAAAAGGTTTTAATTCTACATATGAGGTGGAGTCACTACTACTATTAGTTGTCAATTTAAATTCACTCATTAATAAAGCAGTTTCATGTCTTGGTCTGTTAAAAGTTACAAACTTTTGATCTCTAGCATCTACACAATCACTTGATTTTTTTGCAATGTAATTATTAGAGTTAACAACACTATTATCCACTTGAAGTATGTGATCTCCAGGAACATATTCCGAACTTGTTTTGTCACGTGCAGAGTCGCTAGAGGTGTCTGTATCCGAGTTATCTAGCTGTAGCCGCAGATGTAGTTTATTTTTTTCATCAGATGAATTATCAGACTGGGAAGAACTTGTAGTACTACTCTGTGAGTCTTCATGAAGTATGTAAGTACAGTTTTGTTCGTCCCTGTATTTTTTATTATCATCACTTTTTTCATCATTCTTTGAGTTAGTATTTGAATCAAAATATTTCTTCTGAAGTGGTTTTAACATATTTTTAAGAAGTGTGAACAGGAGGGGTTCTTTTATATTATCAGATTTAGGTAAATTCATCTTCTCGGCCAATTTTTTCTTTCCTTCGTATTTGTATTCACTACCTTGCCGCGACTCCGACATGTAAACGAATAATGTGTTCTTCAAACAACAGAAATCTAAAAACTCATGGACCACCGATAGAGCTAATAGGCCCTCCGGTAATTTAAGGATATTATCTAAATTCACATTCTGTTTTAAGTTTTCACATTCATCTTCAAAAGCTAAAAAAATATTAGCTCTTAGCAACGCGCGTATTTTGGCTAGCGATCCATTTCTCTCTAAAGCTTCTATAACTAGATCTCGAAGTTCAGTGTCTTCAACTTGCGCCATTTTAAGAAAATAATTTTATGTTAAAGTTATTACAAGTTTCATGTAAGTAAAACACAAATTCGACACTGACTAACGTGTTTGACTCGCTTGTTTTGCTGTTGAGAGACGCAATTCCGTCAGTCAGTCAGTGAAGACGTCACCAGCACCATTAAATTTTTAGACAATAATGACAGCAGGTAAACAAGATTCACAACCAAAGTGTCAAAGCAAGATAGAAAAGAAAAAAATGCTAAAGATAACATTATTGCAACGCTATGGTTCGTTCGAGCGATACGTCATTTAATTTTGAGAAGCTAGTCTAGGTAGTGAACTGGGATTGGCGCTGCCGTCGTTTTCGTTCAGAAATTTAATAATTATTTTGTGATGATACATTTTTATTATTGTATTTTTCTTAATCGTCTTGTTTTTTGTTATTCGACAGATTATTATTTTAAATCAATTAAAAACAGGAATAAAACCAAAAATATATATAATTAATTCTTGTGAATCAGGAAAAATATATGTAGGTAACCTAGAGCTACAATGAAAAAATAATAATTCTACACAGACTAGGTCTAAACCTACTTATTTAATTCACTTTAAAAAAAAATGTTTGAATAATTCACTGGACTATTATTTTGTAAGGGTACACAAGGTACCTTTATTAAAGTAAGTATACTTATATAGGTAGGTATACATACCTACCTATAGACTTGCCTAAGTAAGAACCTATCTAAAACTATCTACTTACAGAATGAGGGATAATTAAAGAAAGCTTCATGACAAAAAATCTACCTGTTTTAAAACATGTACAAGTTGTATTTATCTACTAAAACTTCATAATCTCGGTAATTTAACTAATTTAAGCAGGAATGTTTTCAATCCTTGCATTTAAAAGTTACACTTAATTGCAGATTCAAGAGAACAAGACGCATACGTCTACATTAAATTTTCTTTAGTCGAAAATAAATATTATTAAACCAAAGGAACTAGGTAGGTACATCTAGATATTCACCCTTATATCTTTGCGAACGTGCTCGATTACAAGGGGTGAAGGCTTGCGCCGGGAAATATAGGAAATTCAGTCAGTCGGGTCGAGCGAGCGTTGGAGGTCGGTACGGTGTCCGCCTCGAAATTTAACGGCATAATGAAACTTTTAGTCCATTTTCCTATTATATCCTGAGTAAAACATTTATAAAAACTAAAAAACAGTGTTGACATTGTTATGTTCGCGCACCGTGGGTTAAAATTCCTACAATGGCTGTTTAATGTGTTAAAATACTAGTGGCGGGAAACCGTTTTGATATCTCGCTTGACGTGTTGTGTCCTATGTGTACGTAGAGCGAGAGGAGCCGTCTGCCCTAGAGGGCGGCCGACATGCTGGATTCGTCGTGAATCGATATTTTTGGAACGTTGTAGAGCTGAAACCATGAGGTTCGAGGCTCAATAAAGGTACGACAGGTGATAATATTAATAGTTTCCGTTCACCCGACTACACCCAACTCAAAATATGTGCTGCGGTAAACGACGATAACTGGGTCCCACGTTGGGCTCCAGTACCCCGTCCTCCAGCCGCAGCAGCTGCTCTCCGGATGTTTTGTGCATTTTTTTTTTCAATTTCATTTAAATTCGGATAATAAATAAATTCGCTATTTTAGTTTTCTTCAAAATAAACATTTTACATTTTAATAATTTTGATAAGTAGGTACATCAATTTCGCTCGATTATTTTTAAAAGCTTTTTTTTACTTTGAACGGGAATACTATTTTAAGCATTGCTGAATTTAATTTGGGTGATTATGTAGGAACGTAATGAATTCACTTGTTGTTTGCATTCACGTGTAGGTAAATTAGCATTTCAAAACATGGTTTACCTAACGAACAATAATATTTTTTCCAAAGGCAAAATTAAGGAAAAAAACTATTTTAAGGACCAACAAAATACTACTAATATTACTATTACCTACTTTGCTACTTTTAATGGCTAGTTACGAATACCTACTAAATTAATTTGTTTATTTAAAAAAATACCGTTGTTCTTCATAACTACCTAATAGGAATGACCTATAACTTGATTGGCACTTGTTAGAATTTAAAATGAAATATCAAACTATAAAAATTGTAAACCTAAGTAGATGAAAATTTTGGGGACTACTAAGAAATATCGTGGTCGGTGTAAAGCTCTAGAAGTCTCAAGAGGGATGCCTCTTGTGATTTAGTTTAGACGATTTTAGGTTAAATGAACTTAAATTACGTAAGTAAGATGTTACATACCTACTAATTTAAATTTATTTAAGCCAAACTTTTCAACTTCATGTCTTCATCCCCCACTCATCGAATCTAAGCAAGTGATAAAGCAAACATTGATTTAAGAACTAAACCACTAAACCTGTCAACATATTCAATTCCATTATTCTATAACCAGCAAAATAAATCGGTTGTCGGCTAAGTATCACGTGGTGGCCCGGGATGTCACCCAAAAATCCCGGGCATACCGAGTGTCGAATTTGGCGCCGTGCTCACACGGGCTCAGGAGGGATTAGGTCGTGCACACCAGTCTCCAGTGGCAAATATCGAACTGACTGAACCAAACACCCTTACGTTTGCGCATATTCATGTGTTGCAAGTGTGGCACCCGTCTTAGGTAAATGACAACACAGGACTACACGACCTATAGGTACTAAGCTCGGTCAGCGGCAAAAGTCGATTATCGCTACTCCTTTTACCGCAATCACAAATTTACATAAAATTATTCAATACTTTCTACCAATTTCAGCATTTCATTTAATAGCCAAGAATTAATATTCTTACTTTTGTTCCAATGTTAATATTAATAATTATGTAAGCTCAATAATTCGATTTTTAAACAGAAGTGTTAATCAAGTTGTGTTGCTTTTGTCAGCTGAATGGTGATCTAGTTATGTTTGAATTTGGCATGGTTTTCTAAGAATATCTTAGTGGAGAGATATTAAAGCCAAGTATCAAAGTAGGTGGGTAGGTACTATTTTGAATTCGAATAAATGTTCTATTTCTTTTTCCTAAGCGAGGCAAAACAACATTTACATTTATATCAAAGTTTATTTTTCATGTTTCTGGAACGTGAGACTTGCCTAAATCTTCGATTTTCTGTAAGAATTTATCTACATTAGGGATCTGGTAAGTTTCCACCAACTTATATAAATATTATCATGTTTGGATTGTCTGGTAGTCTAACTCTAAATTTACCATTATTAAAACATTATAGCAATAATAAAATTTAAAGTTTTTTTTATTTATCTGAGGAATATCTTGTAGGAAGTAGGTACCTATAAGAGGCCATGGGGTGGAATTTTAGATATATGACTAAGTTATGGCATGGTATCGTGCTGAGTCGACGATAACAATAGGTAACAGCTCTGAGTGACAGTTAGCCACACTTCGGCGTAAGAATCAAACAGTTTGGTATCGTGAAATGAAAATGATTTTTCGGGAAAAGTGGGGAAAAACATGGGAGTAAAACCGTAATAATTTTGAATAATAAGACCAAAGTAAAACTCATGCTTTGTAAATTTGGCGTTATATATAATACATAAATAACAAAAAAAAAAAAAACGATAACGTAACCTTTAGCGTGTTCATCATTATTATCGCACGCTTTTCCCAAATTTCGCCGGGGTCGGCTTCAGTCTAGATCCAGATGCGGCTTATTGATTTGCTCGGAGCGACTGCTTTCTGACCTCCGCAACCCAATTTCTGAGACATTGGTGTCCATCTTTCCCTAGCTATTCATAAGATGAACTTGAGAAGAAAATATTTAGTTTAATTAAAGGTAAATAAATAGAAAAGGGCAGACTATCTGAAAATTAAACCCCTACGCCAAGACACCTATCTTTGACTCCAAGACAGTTTGAACGGCTATTTTGAGATTTGGCACCACGAAGTAAGTACAGCTTGGCACTAAGAAAGGAATTTCGGAAGACAACTTAGACGGGTAAAGGGAGATTAAAACCACGAACTGTGCGAACAAAGTCGCAAGCCAAAGCGAGCTTGAATTGGATTGCAAACAGCTTTCTTTTTTCAGAATAAGATTACTTACGTGATAAGTCGAACCACGATACGATACTGGAGGCACAAAAGAATCTAAAACATCACGTAAGTATTGATGAATGTTCCAGCGATCAGGTGTGTTTTACTTTTTCCTTCCAAGGATTTAATTCTGATTTATTTCAATTGTTCAACTGAAACGGTTCCCACATCGTCATTTACGAAGCGTTTTAATTCGTACTAACTGTCTTTGCCAGTCGCTGGCAGTTTTGGTGCTTAGTAAAATTTATTTTATGCAGAGTAATAACTTTACTAATGACCGCGCTGCTAAAAGAAAACTGTTGTGGGTGTAGGTAATGTAACACATGGAGAAAAACAATGGATTATATAAGCTGATGATCTTATACAAGGTAGCAGGAACATCGACGCGAAAACTGTTACCATGGATTCAGTAGGTACATGATTCAGAACCTTAGACCTCAAAATTTCAACGCAGAGGCGTTGAAATATTTCACCGGTAATTTAAAAAAAAATCTGCTGTTCCATACATTTTGACCGCGTACCTAGGTATTGCAGTTTTCTATGAAACAACAGATTTTTTTTAAAATAACCAACGAAAAATTTCAACGGGGTGTTCAGAATCGTGTACTGAATCTATGGTAACAGTTTTCGCGTCGATATCTCTGAAATTTATCGGCAAAAACACACATGTTAGGCTTCTAATTGCCAAGTAACTAGAACCTACTACCCAGAACCTTATTTTGGGTAGAAGTGTGCAGGCCTAGATCAAAATCGCAATAACGTGTGAAGAAAAGTACCTAAAGAGGTCTAAAAGACTCGGGTCTAGTGTAACTACTGAACATTAATCTACCCACTAATACTATTCTACACCCCAGAGACCTCTGACCAGACTACTTGCCAAAGTTGAGAGTCCTTCGAGAATCCTTGAGTTTATCCTCCATCCAATAAAACCTAGTCGGTCATGACGGACGCTAACGAAAGTGGAGTTTCTGACCAACTTAGAAGAAGTTTTATTATTAGTGATACCTTTCTGCGTACCTAATTGAATCAGCTAAGTTCTATAACTGCCTATTAGATGTTCCATGAAATTTCTACGGAAATCGTTGAGAGTAAAAAACAAAACTCATCTTTACACTTTTCATAGAACTCATACGCCATGGCGCCATACATATTGGTAGTGAACCCTCCGGGAGGGTTGCTGGCATTATGTTTGAGCTAAAGTTAACCATCGCAGACGGTCAACCGCATTAAGTTTAAAACCGTATTATTATACACTGTAAAACGAAGTAAAATTGTGTTTTCAGAGGGCTTTGTTTGCAATACGTAGTTTCCAACCTTTAAAATGTTTAGTGGATATTAGTAATAGTGAACAAAAAAAAAATGCTTGGATTTTAAAACCAACGCCTATACTAATAAATCTTGTTAAAATGTACAATAGATTTTATTTTTATGGTTCATAATACTGTTCGCTAAGCAAAACCTACATCTAAAATAAGCCCGCCGCGAGTACTCCTGGCATCCCATATGCGACTAGGTGAACCCTCCAGGAGGGCTCCCTGCACAGAACGTGTTAATGAAATTGAAACCTTGAAAAATTATTTTACTATAGAGTCAGTACGAGCCACAACAAAAGATTCTTCATGTAGATTGTAAGATTATTCAGTAAGCATGGTTAGTACAGCCGACTGAACAGAGTGCCGGAACTATTTCAGCTTCAGTACCTACCTATCGTATACTGGGTAGGTTTTTGAGCCGGGGTATTAAGGGCAGGTACTTTAACCGTACTGTATTTTTAATAAAATATGTGAATGCAGTTAGCAATTCAGTACTCAATAACCCAACTACGACAAAAAATTCAACTAATAAAATTTTTACAAAAAAAAAAATCAACCGACTTCCAAAAAAATAAAAACTAAAAAACTACGGCAAAAAACGTAAATTCAAAACCAAGGACACCAACTTCCGAAATAAAAGTTATTTTTTGCCTTGTAGTGTTTTTTTTTTTTATTTGGAAATCGGTTGATTTTATTTGTGACATGAACTTATCATATCATCGACATACTAAGTGGGAAAAAAAAACGTATTATTCAAGCCAACTCAAAAAATATCCAAGCAAAGTTAATAAAATTTATATGGGACCATCTCGAGAGCATACCCTTTCAAACAAAAAAAGAATTTTCAAAATCGGTCCATAATAATTGACGGAAAAATCGGTGGACATACATTAAAAAAAACATACGCTGCGAACATATAACCTCCTCTTTTTTGGAAGTCGGTTAAAAAGGTATAAACAAGACATCACAGACAGACAAAATAAAAATCCGGAGTCACACGTAATCTGTTCGATTTATGCCCGTGTGACTCCGGATTTTTAATTTGTGTGTCTGTACCTTTTTAGTTGACTTTTTTGTTGTAGTTGGGTTATTGAGTATTGAATTGCTAACTAAATTAATTTGCCTGTCTGTGATGTCTTATTTATACCTTTTTAGTTGATTTTTTGCTCGTAGTTGGGTTTAAGTTTTTACCCGACTACGGAGAAGCAAAAAGGAGAGCTATGATTTTTATAACTTCTTTTATTTAAATGATTTTAGGGTATATATATATATATATATATAATATTTTTTTTTTTGAAATGTGCTAATTAAGCCCTTTCATTTCATACCAAACATACGATCATAAATAAAAATATTTTCAGTTCATGACTTTATGTCCTGCCATATCCATTTAATGTAACGCCACATAGCTTACTACCAGCGGACGATCAAGACGCTTCCAATGATACCTCATTTGTCAAGTAATGATGAGGGGTTTAGATGTAATGAAGGAACAGATGAACATACATACATACATCTATATTTGTAAAACTTCCTGTCAATGCAAGCCAGACCTGTACTTAATTATTTCATTATTGTCTATCGCGCTTCTGTACCATATTCCCTGTAAATTGAGAGGTCTAGCTCTTGTGATACAGGAACTCCTAGTACAAGAGCCAGGGCTATACAGATGTGCTTGCCTTTGAAGTGTAAATAAAGAAAAAAGAAATACATACGGGTCAAAATCGTAACCCTCCTTTTTGCTTTACCGTAGCCGGGTAAAAAGTAGGAACGTTTTTCTGTAGCTGCAACAGTTAAGAGCCCATATAGTTTCGTCTGAATACTCAATACTTTATTTGCAGTCCACAATGTGTACTTAGGTGGTAACTTAAAATTCATGATCATTAGGGACTGCCGCGCACAGCAAAATAGTAGGAGAGCTAGCATTGATAAATTTAGCTCAAAAAACACCATGTACCTACTTTTAAGCACCTCATTTTATGCGAATACTTGTGCTATAGCAAAAGGATAGTATCCCTTCCCTACCTATTTAGCCTAAAGCAGTAAAAAATAATTTTACCCTAGATAAACTGCTGATAAACTTCGCTTTTCTCCCATTTCGGGGGCATTAACATAGAAATAGTGGGTTATGTACGCCAATTAAGACAGAGGAAGCTTGTCAGCGACTAACAAACATTTAGATAGGATCACTTTAATTGTTAGCAGCCCTACTTTAGTAAACATAATGTAGAACAATACTCGTTAATTTTTGTTTGTTTCGAGTTAACCGGGCCATTCTCTTCCATAGAAACTTTAATACTCCATTCCATATTTTTTTCTGCCCCGTATCGGGGAAATACATAACATCACACGCTTGTTTTCCCTGAAGAATTAAGCACAGGTGTACCTACACCCACATTTGGCCAGATAAGTTTAAGTCCCATGTACCTAATAGTGGGCGAGCCTTTTGTCATAAACCGGGCACAAATCCAGATAGCGAGATTGCTACTGAGAAATTCCAGATGGAGAAACTCAATAACACTTTGTCCGACCTGAGAAACCGAATCTCCTACTGAAGCGAGTCCTCATGATCAGCAGTAGCGCTTGCGAGACCACTAGACGAACGAGCGTTGGTTCGTTCGTCTAAGTAGTTCTAATAGACCTTAATAAATAATTATCACAACATAACATAACATCACGCCTGTATCCCCCGAAGGGTTAGGCAGAGGTGTACCGATAGTACATCCACATTTCGCCAGTTATGTTTAAGTCCCATTAGGGGCGAACCTATTGCCATCAACCGGGCACAAATTCAGACTCCGGGCTGCTACTGAAAAATTCCAGATGGAAAAACCCAATGACACTTTGCCCGACCCAGGAATCGAACCCAGGACCTCATACTCAGCAGTAGCGCTTTGCGACCACTAGACCGATGAGGCAGTCGGCAGTGAGTAGGTAAATAATTATCCTTTACTATTAAACGAGCAATATTTGTATATATCACGTTCTGGAAAACGGCTCTAACGATTTCGATGAAAGTTCCAGTAAAGAGGTTTACGGAGGTGAAAATCGATCTAGCTAGGTCTCATATCTAGGAAATTTTGTTTTCACCCGAGCGGAGTTCGGTCGCCCAAAGTATAGAACAAGATGGCTACCTTAGAATAATGACATGGCACCATGGAATTAGTAAGTACCTACTATCATGGCACATGGTATTAGAATGAACTATCCTTTATTTACTATTAAATGAGCATTCTTTATTTTCACCCGAGCAGAGCTCGGTCGACCAGGTACTAAGTAAATATTATTGGGGTGATGATAACCTAGAGTACACTTTAAAAACGCAATATTGTACCCTGTGGAGTAGGTATGCTTCATCCTTCATTTTTTCTTTTATGGGAAGAGGTAGTGCGGGACAACTTCTGGCTAATATTGATTAATTGAAACACATTATGCTATTTGTAAAAACTCCTGAATGGCTAGTTTTTGTAAAGGCCACAGTAGATAGCTGCGGGGAAATTACGTAACACACTTACAGTAGCAATGTGTTTCATTTTGACAGTTCAACAACATTTATTGCGTTATTTACGTTGTTGAGCAGACAAATTTTTCGAACGTATGAAGCAATGGATTAGCAATATACTTCAAAATCGTTCAGATTTTGATTAATCGTGTGTTACGCAATTAGATTGCTGCTTTAAGTGATCCCATTACTCTCCACATATAGCTTTGATCAGAGAACGTTTAAGAGAAGGCTGCCTAAATTGTATGTTAATTTGCATTGATATTCTGAAAGAGTCACGCATACAATCAAAATGGAACTTTAGACTTATACGATCTTTTTCTGTCCATAAATAAGACAGTTAAGTAATTGGAACATTTCCGCTCAATTCATTTCTTATTCGAAAATCATGCCTTTTTTTAAAGATTATTTGAAACAAAAACAAGATTACACAGCTTTTATGTCTAAAATAATTATTGGCAGTTAGAAAATATAGTTTTTTATCCAGATATAAGATATTTTTTCCCTAAATCAATTATTACTTTAGTTACAAACGAAATAAGAATTGAAACTTACGACATTTAGTTCCGTGCTCGAACACGACCAAAGAGCGCACACGATATTCAACTTTATTACTGATTTGTTAGCGTTTAGTACATAGTTGAGTGGTGGGGTGCATGAAGGCGGAGTTTGCGTGGAAATTGTCTTTGGAGCGCCTGGTCTTAACTTACAAGGCCCATATTTAAGTATGATAAAGCAAAGTGCAATTTAAGTGCAGGAAAAGTTATCCTTCAAAATCGTTCAGATTGTGATTAATCGTGTGTTACGCAATTAGGTTGCTGCTCTAAGTGATCCCATTATTCTCCACATATAGCTTTTATCAGATAGCGTTTAACTAACAAGACTCATAAAATTGAAGTATGATAAAGCAAAGTGAAATTTAAGTGCAGGAAAAGTTTAAACTAACTAGTTCAAGAAGTAGGAAGGTAATAGATAGGACTATCTTAGATTTTCGCACGGGCTTCTTAATTATTTTGGTAAGTAATATTAATTCTACTTCGTGAAATCTATCTATATTTTCCTAAAATGTTGACGACTAAGAATAGGCAATAAACAATCAAATAACACGTCTCTTATCTCGAAATATATTTTTCCCAGTAGATTATATTTTTAGATCCGTTATTTACAGCTTTTTACATTGAAAGAGTCAACCCGAAGTCATAAATAATTTGATCCTAAAGGCATCGATGGAAATTCAATCAGAAATAAGGTTATCTAAATATTTTTCATGGGTTGGCTTTTGGGTAGGTTTCTACACAAACTGGAGAGAAGTGAATTCATAAGCAAGGACAAAATAAAATTCTGTAAGTTCTCCTCCCTATTGATGAGTAGGTACGTACAGACTTACAGACCTATTTGGGGCAACCTATCCATTCTCTCCAATAGCATACCTAATAACTATATTTGATTTGAAACGATTATTATGGTTTCGTGTTGAAATTATCTACATAATTATCGTGATTGCTTACTCGTAATGATTCATAATAACAGTTACCAATCTATATTTTTTCCATTTTATTTCTACGGCATGCACAGACATGAAACGTTACTTTAACATGCAAGTTATTGAAAAATAATATACCTATTTTTTTTTACACAACCTTATTTTTGTACCTCTGGAAATCAACAGCTAGTACTATATTGACACGGAGTAACTTATACAGGTGATTGGTATTTCAGTGCAGTCCTTGAAATGAGTGATACTAGAGCTAATTTGCAACATTTTTGACCGATAACTTGTAGTCGAAAATAGGTTATTTTGGAAATATCGAAATACTACCCAGCCTGGAACAACATTCGTAGGTTTATTCAAACACGTGCATAAAGTGGGCAATTTTGTATTATTTGAGAAAGCCAATAAAGAAAGAAAGAAAGAAAAAGTATTTATTGAGACTCGCACAGGAAATCACAAATTAAACTAAAACATACTCATTAAAACATTAATAAAAAAATAAAAAACAAATTAAAATAATAGCAGAAAGTCCTGTACGAGGCCAAAAGGCTCCTATCTCAGCATATGGTGCGACATTAAAAAAAAAGTAGCAGCGCTGGTATACGATGAAGTTGTTCCTGTTGAATTAATCTGTCTGTCATCTCCACAGAACAGATGCCATATCTGTGAGTCTCAGCCAAAAACCTGCATGTTTTTTTAAGCCTAGTAAATAATATGTAAACTGTGTAAATAAATAAAATATGATATATAAATAAACATTATCTTTCAGCGAATCGTTTTTACACAAATGAACACTAATTTGTGTTTTATAAAAAAAAAAATAAGGTCCCATTAAAATAGATGGACAAATTTTAACACAGCGTCCAGTACGTCTAACCAAAGATATACAAGCAAAAAAAAAATTAAAGTGATTTTATTTTGACCTAAAATAATAAACCAAAATTAGTAACCAACATTTTTATCGTATTTTCGTTAGCTGATTTTTATTTCTTATATGTTTCTAATGCGTTTTTCTTATATTATTTTTTACCATTGTCCTTATTTTGGTGGTCTGAATGATTTCTAAAAGTTGGTCCTTCTTTTTTCATGGGACCTTATATATGTATATATTTTTTTAATTCCTAATATTATGCTGTTTGGTGGCTTCGTCAGAAGGTCCTTTAACCCGCGCATGCTCGGCACGCGAAAAAAGGAATCCGTGCGCCTCTTTTTATAAATTAATATAATTTGTCTTTTTCCTCGCAAGTATATATAATTGAAAAACGTCAAAAGAAACGTGTGAGCATTTATCATACATTCTCAACTCCATTACGCTCTCGCCTTGGGCTCGAGCTGCAAGCTGCCAGTCGTCGGCCTCGAGTGTAACGACAAACTTAGATCACTTGTATTATAATGTAGGTACTACTATCCGTCTATCTCAATAAATCTAAAACAAAATAGGTGTTATATATATTTACGTGCAGTTTTAATTTCAAATCTGGGTCAATAGTTGAAAAGCTTTTTGCACCTCCGTGTTAGGTACGCAGTTTTCACTTCATTTGGGAACTTTTAAGTGCTTTCTCACTGATATTAAACAAAGAACTTTACTTTCGAATCGTCATTGCTTTTAAAACTTATTTTTATTCAACTTTTTAATGCTTCGCCGATATCGAGTGGATTGAGTTACCATCAGAGTTACTATGAAGGGAAATACAATATCTACCCATTTCTCTGGTTTCTTTCACTGTAGCTTTGGTATAAATTATGGATCGCTTAGACTGCAAAATCATCATCTGCCTAGCCCTTTTCCAACTATGTTGGATTTGGCTTCCAGTCTAACTCTCCCCATAGTCTAACTCTCCATATAAAGTACCAGTATTTTATATGGAGCGACTGGCTATCCTACCTCCACAACCCAGTAACTGGGTAATACGATACCTCTTGGCTTACCAAGACCACTTCTTGACAACCAGTCTTAACTGGTTGTCAATCTTTCGAGCTTCTGACGACCCGTAACGGCTGTTAAAGATCCACGAATGACAGCCGAAACCAACGGTTTAACGTGATTTCATGCAGCTATTATTACTTAACCACGAGCTCCATAGACTGCAAAAATCATTGCTCGCATCGCTCAGACTGCAAAATATCAACCCTAAATTAGGTATGTGGTAATGTTTTTCGCATTTCACAATAATAGCCAACTCCATTAGCCCTGGTCGCGCTCGGATGGTATTATGCAATTTATTTGTCGATTGTGACCTAATTTATTTAACGAAAGTTCACAGTTAGGTTTGGGAAGCTTCAGATAGCAAATTGAGTTCAGTTGTTTATTTAAGTTTATTAAAATGACGTAGCAGCTCTATGTCCTCGAGCAGATTGTGAAAATGTCCTTAATTTCAGATTAATTACCACTCGCCGTATAGCAAATGCTTAACATTCAAATTAAACACAAACTGCACCACGACCCACAACTGTTTATATAACTGTAATTAAAAAGTTTTTAATGAAATCTAATATCAGATCGTTAGAACCTCTTCCAGTCAGTTTCAAAGTTTGTTTCAATATAAATGATCTTGTTAATAAGTTTCCCAACTGCCCCGTATTTTGGGCAGCACACTCCGCTCTTTTACAAAACGACCTATTGTAACTGCTTCACGCAAAGTATTCGGATTTGCGTTAATTGCGTCGAACAATATACAGGTATTGTTGAAAAGCAGCAATCTAACTGAAAGTGTAGTTAGAGAGTAATGAATAGCGTTTCGCTCTAATTGTCCACTGATAGGTTCTACTTAGGGGTGATTTTGTCGAGTTAAGGACCTTTTGAAGATTATAATCAACAAAACGGATAAAAATAGGTTGAGTATGGTGTGGCGCGAGCGGCGGTGCGCGGCCTGTTTCAGGGTTTCACGTCGGAAGGGGCGTTATTCTTGGAGACAATCAATACGAGCGTCTGCATATTTAAATCAGCGGCGAGGTGAACGGCTTCTGCGGTGAATGTGCGATGACTGTGTACGTCACGACAATTGACATCGCTGATTGATTTTGGCCGCAGTGGCACAACAACGCACTTCAGATGGAATTATTTACCAGAACGATAGGTGCAATCCTTTTCAGCTGCTGTAGACACAGCAATAAAAACGACAGCATACACAAAGGAGTAGATTTACTACGTAGAGGCAACACCTGAGCATTCAGCACATAAAAAGGAAGAAGAAACGTTATCTCGTACACGATAAAAAACACCGTTCGTTGGAATATATTGATCAACGTTCTACAAGAGTTCAATTATGAAGATTGTGTCCTGCCAGAAAAGCTAATGGCCAAGGATTTGATTTAGAAAGATATCTTTATTGTGGCAGCTGACTAAGGAAATTCTGTTAGGCATACATGTACTCTTTTGGACAAAAATGTTGAAGTCAATTTAGTCGGCTTCGATTGGTTCTACTTTAATGGTATCTTATGCATTTATGTGAGGCAACGTAACATTCTTGGATTTTGTGCGATAGATTACGTCATCATCGTCGAAATCCATAGCACTCACCTCTATTAAGGCAAAATAATTTGAATTCGCGTCAGGGCCTTAGGAACCTAATCCTGAATAACATAACACGCGATAACGTAAATACGTCAAAAGGGTGAACGAGGGATGTAATGTGAGGTGTTTAGCGGGCTCTCGGGGCTAGGGGACTCCTTATGAATAAATATGGAGCGGACTACCTTGACACTCGCCGAGCACTTTTGAACATAAAAAGCTGAATAGCGGTTCACCTACTTGAAAGCGACGTCTTTCAAGTATTTAATCTAGTTTCCAGTCACGTGTGAATTGAAAAATGGTAGGCCACTAGTTTGTTGTTGTGTACTGAATAACAAAATATTGCGCAGTGGATATGGAGGCAGTGAGTGCACGATCGCATACGCTGGCAGGAGAGTCGTTCCGCGTGGCTTGTGATATATCTGTAATCTCAAAGGTTATTTTATCGATACTCCAGTACACACGTGGAGATGAAGGTGATCCATCACGTCTCCGTGTTTGATCGTATTTTTCATCGTATGATTGCACGAGCGAGTTATTGGGTTTCCCGTTGAATCCAATCATCCTCGAGTTACAGCATTACTTACATAGATCTACCTTTCTACTTAGATGCTAATACAAGTTGATGGGCTTACAAGCTCAGAGCTCGAGATCCAAATGAGGTTAAATCGAGCTACTTTTCATATTGAAATTCAATGCGGATCGAGATAAAGAAACCTTTTTCGAGTGCAAAGATACCAAATTTTTCGAGTGCAAAGATACCAAATTTTTCGACTAGCCCTTGTTTTGTAGTACTGGTACACAAGATGAAACAGCTGACATAACAGAATCTTTAGAGTCCCGTGCTGACCTTTCTGTGTCGCTTAACTTTATGCTTATTTAACTATATTAAGGTAGAGGTCGGCCCTATTTGTAGAAGAGCTATAGAATTTGTATACACGAGGATACGGTTATGGCCTTCATGTATTTGTGATGTGGGTAATGAAAACAGTTTATGTCGGACGATAATGAAAACCTCCAACATTGTTTCTGTGATATCTGAAGATTTTAGGATAAATGTAATTGTGGATGCCTATAAATTTGCATTTGCCTCGTTAGTCAAGTCAAAGTTAGAGTCTCGGGTTGGGTAAATTGCGGTAGGCGACCAATTTATCACATCGGATCCAATATTGGTGAATGTGGGCCAGTACCCATACCTCTGCCAAACCATTTGTGGATAACAAGCTTGACCTCTTTTTGGGCATATTGATAGCCTGCTCCTTAAATTATAATACCTTTATCTTAGCATATTTATAACATCTCCAGAATATGAGGCTTACTAAAAACCCCTCAGAAAATCTTTAACGCTAAAATTGGTAACGGCAAGCCAGTATAACATAAGCAACATCCATTTATGAATGTTTTATTATGTATACATAGGTGCCTTTCAGAAAATGCCCTTTACTTATACTTAGCTCAGTTTTCTAATTCAGCCGCCTGAATTCTTTGAATTTGAGAAATTTAGTCGGCGGCTTTTCAAATGCGCCCTTAATGATAAAGTACCCACATTTTTCACTTTAAACACATTCCCTTTTCAAAGCGGTCGCTGGTATTCGTGTGATACCGATATACATACCTTCCTATGTAGCCGAAAATAAAGGGTTTTAGTGCAAACAAAAATATTAAACCCTGAGGCATTGTAAAAAGAGGTTTTGTAGAGGATTTAAATGTAGAATGTCATGTATTTTTTTACCCACGACGGAACGGAGACGGTATATGCGTTTGGGGTTAGAGGATGTTTGTGCAAATCCATGTTGCCATTTTTTAACTAGGTCGGTAGTCATTTCAAATACGATATTAGTCATTAATTAAGTTTTCCTCAAATAAAATCTATTGTTTGTTTCATTCAGTTTTATAATTTCAGCTATTATATTTTTATATCACCTGGATTGAATTAAGTTGTTTATGATAACTCTTCATCTAGTTATTTTTGTTATTAATAGTTTAGACGCTGGAGTAATAACAGTTATTCTACAAATTAACAAGTTAATAATCAGATCATGGTGCCGATTCTCATGTTACAAATGTCTCTAAACTAGATTAAAAATAACCAAAATTTCGTTTATTCCGGTAAAACGACGATTTCCCATTCTGAAATAGACTAAAGCGACACAACTTAACTATATTTTAGTTTAACAGCACTAAGATGGCACTGAGATATAAATTTAGTTAAAAGGCAATTTTCCTTTTCTGAATTTGAAGTTTTTCCTAAAATTTTGATTTCTAACTAAATCTCATGTCTATTTCTAATCGAAATTAAAAAAGTGTGGAATAAAAATGGTAGTCATAAAGTTTAAATTAATAAATTCACACCAATACCTCGACTTCAGAAGCAAAAACAGTACCTACAGTTTTTTTTTTTTTTGCTTATATCTCGAAAATGGTGTGTCCTATCGCAAAAATAATAAAAAATTCGACCCCTTCTATGAAATGAAACTCTAAAACTCTAGATGTAGGAAATATTTTTTTTATTTTCCATACAAAAAGTGAAAAATTCCATATAAAACACGTCGAGGCTACCCTCTTGCGCGCCTCTGGCTCTAAAAAAAATTCAGGGTGTAGGGCAAACAAGTACCACGTGTGGAGTCGCGATTGTTAAATTCAATTTGAATGTGTCAAAATTATTTTTTTTAAATTTAGAGATTTTTTTTACAGAATAGCTTTAAGATTCTTATAGCCAAAAGTAAGGAATTTTAGTGATAGTTTAGTTCGGTGTACAAGAGAATCGGCACCAATGCCTGTTCTAATTTACAGAATTTAATTTCACGAATATAATCGGCGTTGAAATAATAGCTTCGTCGTATTTCGAGTTAACATCACTTCTTTCTTATTTTTACGTGGAGACCGTTAAGCTCTCCAAATGAAATTTCTGTACGACTAAGCCATAATCGATATTTTTACATAGCATAACATCACGCTTGTAATCCCCGAAGCGCCAGAGCTCCATTAGTACACCCATTTTACATTTCGCCAGTTATGTTTAAGGTGTCACCCCGGCCAGCCTATTGCCATCAACCGGGCACAAATTCTGACTCCGGGCTACTTCTGAGAAATTCCCGAAAGAAATACCCAATAGCACTTTGCTCGACCTTGGAATCGAACCCAGAACCTCATACGCAGCGGTAGCGCTTGCAACCACTAGACCAACGAGGCGATCGATATTTTTATTAAATTGTAAATACGTAATGAGTTCGACAGTCCGCCTAATCTGCGTTCGCAATTTATTTGCCAAACATGTAAATAAGCTCGAGTTTTAGGAAAAACAACTGTAATTCCTACACATAAGGTTCATTTTAAGCTACAACTTCATATTTTTTTATGTCTTTTTCAATAGTAAGTCTAAAATAAACTTTATTAACACTTATAGTTGATGTTTGTTTAAGTAGAAACAACATCAATTGGAAACAATAGATCTTAGTTATTTATCGATCTACATTTTTAACCACTTCATCGGGACTTCTACACAACGATCAAAACGTTTTTCTTCATAATTTATTCCCACAAATTTCATGTCGTTGGCATCAGACGTGATACGATAAACTGGCTCTCATGTAGACTTATTTATATTTCAATCAATGTTGTGATCAACCAATCAGTCATTCGTTCGTGTTCCACATCCGTTCGTGAACTTCGCGTTAAAAGTTCATCGCATTTCAAGCATTTTCGTTTAAGCGTACTTATATATTTTAACTGTGTAAGTATATATCGTAAATATCGTTTACGTATATATAGTTTAAACGATAGTTTTAGGAATTCTATACGTAGATGTTCTTTGAAGTTCTATTTACGTGTGATTTCTCCGCGGATTATCTTCCCACGCCTGTTTTGAAAACTGCTACTTTGTACCTACCAGTGGGCGTTTCAATTCGCTCACTACAAAAGAATGATAAGAAAATTGGCCGTTATATTTTTGCTTTTTAGGGTTCCTTACCTCAAAAGGAAAAATCGGAACCCTTATAGGATCACTTGTGTGTCTGTCTGTCTGTCTGTCCGTCTGTCACAGCCAATTTGCTCCGAATCTTATGAACTAATTAAGTTGAAATTTGGTACAAATATGTATTTCTGTGACCCAAACACAGACATGTAACTTTAATAAATCAATTTTGAATATGGGGGTCACTTTTCGGGGGCAAAGTGGAAATTAAAAAAAAATTTTTTGCATACTATAGGTACTGTGTGTCATACCAAACGAAAGAACTTATTAGGAGGATCTCAAGTATATTTAAAAAAAAAAAAAAACAAATTTAGAGATATTTAAGAAAATAGATGAAAGTTGGCCATTCCGGGGGGAATGGCCAACTTTCTTTACTTATCTCCGAAACTACTGAGCCTAAAATGTTGAAAAAGATACAGAGAATTGTTCTTCACTCATAGATTACAGGAAAACCTATAAGAAGTCTATGGTCTTAAAATAACATGGTAAATCTCTCAATATTGTACGTACGAATTTACATTTACAGTTGGAATGTATGGCAGAACATGTTTTTCAAGTACAATGTTAAGTTTGTTCTTGGGAAAAATTCATCCCAACTATGGAACCCTTCATTGTGCGTGGTCCGACACGCACTTGGCCGGTTTTTATATATGTCGTTTTGTATGTGAGGAGATGGGATGTTGTGGGGCGAATAAATGGGGCTCATAAAATAATCTTGTCCTTTCTATTGTAGTCGGGTAATACTTTCAAAAGAAATCCTACCATGACAGCCGTTTTATTGGCCCCAGTTGTAAGCTAATAACTGGGGTCAGACAAAACGTTTGCATAAGCGAACGAGATAGGGCACTCGTGGGTTGCAGCTGAAAATCAGCGTCAGGTGGTACAATTTGTGTTGTCATCTGGAATTATGCTGAGCTGAGGCCCTTTTGGCATTACAATCACTGTTTTCTGTTTTTTATATTTATAAGATGTATTTTTCTCCTGTAATGCCAATAAACGCATTTTTCTTTCTTTCTTTCTTTCAAAATATATATCTGTCTCGATACTCTTACTACTGGATTTAATAAGTGTGTCCTGGCCGCATTATGATTAGTATCTGGGTGACCGAGCTCTGCTAGGGCAGAGTCTCATAGATATGAGACCTAGCTAGATCGATTTTTTCCCACCGCAAACCCCTATTTTGCAACTTTCATCGAAATCGTTAAAGCCGTTTTCGAGAACGTGATTACAATTAAATATAAATACTAATATAAATAAATATAAAATAGCTCATTATATTGCTTATCCTTACATATTATAAAACAAGGTCCCCCGCCGCGTCTGTCTGTCTGTCTGAACGGGATAAACTCAAAAACTACTGAACGGATTTTCAAACAGTTTTTACAAATGGACGAAGTGATTCATGCGGAAGGTTTTGTGTAAATTGGCTGAAATTTGACGATTATTGTAACGTCCAGCGCTGTGTAGTTTCATCTCAAATTGTTACTATGAAAGATAAAATAAAAATTTATGACGCGCAGCGGCATCGTGGTAATAAAACTTAAAAGGTATCGTTATGATGACATCCTTACATATTATAAATCAAAGTCCCCCGCCGCGTCTGTCTGTCTGTCTCAATGCGATAAACTCAAAAACTGTATAATGTAATAATGTATAATGAATTAAAGTTTTGAGTAAATTGGCTGTTTGACGATTATTGTTGAAGATGTCGGAAAAAATCATGCCTACTGGGAACTTTATTGGCATGCGCCGCGGAAATGATAAAATTTACATAAAATGTATGTAATATAGAACATTGTTCATCTTAAAAAGTTCAACAAAAAAGTCTGCGATAGCATATTTCTATCTTCTAAGGATGACCCACAATAACCATTTTTATCATTCAGAATTTGATAAAAAAAAATGTTATTTCCGTAGCTATGTTACTTAAATTGAGCATTTAATTTACATTAAAATATGCCTTATCATTTCATTTAAATTAATAGTTTAAAAGATATCACAGATTCAAAATACGCGTGACGAAATAATTATGGTTGACCGTAACGCGGGCGCAGCGGTAGGAGTCAATGACCTTTTCCTCGGCTTTTAGTAATCTCGATATGGGTAGTACGTTCCCGTGGGATATTTTCCGACATCCACGCGGGTGAAAGCGCGGGCAAAAGCTAGTTTAAGAATAAAGGATTATTTAGTAACTTGTCTGTCTCTGTCTACGGAATATACAAAAACTATTTAAGTTAGTACTCAATTAATTGCCTTTGACTGTACATAGACGTAACGTTACTCTACTCCCACCGAAAAATCTAATTTAAAAGCATCGTGGGATATCGGTTCATTCGATGCAAAGGTCAGATTACAGCCGCTTCGTATGAAATCTGATATATATTAACCTACATAGTGACATTGTAAGCTGACCTCAAAATTGCCGGCAGTGGGATCAATATAGGCAGAAAAGCGAGCTTTTACCCCTTAGTAAGCATCTCTAATTAAGTGGTATAATAGGTCCGTTTTATTATGGAAACATGTTCAGTACCGGGAGCCCTCCTGGAGGGTTTACACAAGTCGCATATGGGATGCCTGGAGACCTCGATTCCAGATGGAAAAATCCACTAACACTTTGCCCGACCCGGGAATCGAACCCAGGACCCTCATGCTCAGCAGTAGCGTTTGCGACCACTAGACCAACGAGGCAGTACTACAATTAACACACCGATATTGCCGCATAGTGATTAACCACACCACCACTAGCACTAGGCCACTATTTGGCTCTAATTTGCACTACACAGCCTAGATCCTACCGGTTACTAAATTACAAGTTCAATATTAGCTCCAATTATAAAGATTTTAGAATCCATATTTGATAAAATATAATCAGCTTATAGCGTTCCCATTGCTGGGACACAGACCTCCTCTCAGTGAGAGGGAGTAGGCTGTTATCCACCACGCGGGTCCAGTGCGGGTTGGTAGATGTCACATGTCTTCGAATTTTTGGTTCTTGAACATGCCGGTTTCCTCACGATGTTTTCCTTCACCGTTTTGAGAGCAGTGGTGATGAAATAATTTATACAAAGTAAAGCGCCTGTCTGGGTTTGAACCTACGACCTACAACTGGTAAGTCGCGGCCGTTACCACTAGGTCACCACTGCTCTTTTGATAAAATCGTATCTAATTTTGCTCAACCTGAAATAGAGTAGAGAGCCGATATTGTGAAAGTATCTTGACCTTTTTAATCTCCTTAGTGAACTGGGATTGATAAAAATAGGTAGAGAGCTACCTATATCTACAGTGATTAACCCAAACAATTTGTAAAATCATAAGGAAAACCCGGATTTATTTATGGATGAATACCTATGAGCGACTGGTCTCGGACTTCGAGCCCTTATTCATGAACTCTTCATGTGTCGGTGTCGCGAACCGATCCTATCATTTTATACAAAAACTTTACCCTCCTTTTAGGCTCAACCCCAGTTGGATAAAAAAAATGTTAAGTCTGTGTTCCTACCAGATATCGACATACAATACCGCAGGAACAGCCTGGTTAGAGATTTTCACTGCATCCCACATAATGATGTAGGTTAGTTCTGTCCCAGTAGTGGCTCTGCATTGATATGTCAGTCAGTCATTGAGTTTCTCCTTTTATAGGAGTGTCCAACGGCAGCTACTGACTAAGGGTGCTTGGATAAAGATGCGGGTTTTTGAGTCCGACTCCCGGTACAGATTGCTGCAGATTGATCTTCGGAAACCAACGGTTACATGTTTCAACTGTTTCTCTATGTGTGAGCGAATAAGTTAACACGGGACTATTTGATCCGCACCGATCGGTGTACCGATTTATCATTACCAGGAACCTGCTTCTTTACGCAAGCACTCTGAAGGTGGCTACACACGTAACTGCAAGTATGACAAGCCTGCATGAACAATCATTTTGTGCAAGCCTAATTGAGTGTCTGTACGTATAGTGATTTTATGCAAGCATCTTGCTTGATGATATTCTTCCCGCTATCATGACTCAGAAGCGCAGGATTCGCTCGCGCATGATCCGACGTTCCGCAGTCTCGACCTTAGCCAGCATTATCATACTTAAAGACGAAGCCGCCATGTCACTTTTGACGCCTGAATTTAATAAAATGAAATTGCATTTTCAGAATAGAAAGGGACATTTTGTGATGAAATTTTTCATGCAAAGTAAGAATACAAGGAAACTTTGTGTGAAAACTGAATTGCAATAAGCTTAAAAGGGATTCTCCATCAGTTTATTGACCCCTTTTATTTGAGAACATAACTGTCGCAACGAGGTTTCAAGTAGCCCTAAAATGTCCCACCATTAATAGAGCAACTAGTAGCTTAGCCGACTCAGCAAGCAAAAAGAGCACGTATAAAGTAATAAGGTAATAGCAAGGTACCTCATCATCATTAACCTTTTCTACATTGTATAACGCTGTTGGTAGTTTCCCAAGGCGTGCCACTCCGCTAAATGGACAGGCTGCAGTGGAGGGTTGCCGCGGTTTCCATACGACGGTTTCTAATCTGCCTCGCGCTGCACCGCAACGGTGAACGTACATACACCTTAAATTAATTCCAAATTCTACCTAATTATACATCCCTACACGGAAATTTAATCCGGATTTGTGTACTTACAAATTGTTTTATTCAACGTTGCCAGTACGTTATCCGAGATTTGTTGTACTTTGCTACGAAATATACCTAGGTATGAAATATTGCGTTATACTTACGTTCTGAAGTAGAATTATTAGCTCTAATATTTTGTCATGTAGGTATCTTTTTCTTTACCGTTTAGTCGCGTTTGTTTTTAATTTAGGTTTAACGCGAAAGTAGACCTTCTGACTTCTATTTCTACGGCCTATTTGCGAAGTACCACATTTAATAAATGTCGGTATTTTATGTCAAACAAAACTAATAACGTCTACAGTAAAGCCTAAAATTAATTTCAAAACTCTAACTTCACCCCTTTTTCAATAACAGCATATATGTGTGTCATCTGTATTCATGCCCTCTGGGACTACACGTGTTGGCACTACGGACCCAATAAAGTGGAATTACCCGAGTCTACGTGTGGCACCCGTTGTGTGCACACCCAACACTCGACACTCGACACCCGAATATAACAAGAAACTTACAACTTATGAATATTCTCCAGCGACTAACTGCGACTGCCTTATCGGTCCAGTGGTCGTAAGTAGGTACCTACTGAGTAATGGGGTTCTTGATGCCTAGGTCGGGCAAGTGTTATCAGGTTTTTCATCTGGAATTTCGCAGTACAGTCCGGAGACTGGATTTGTGCCCGGTTGATGTCGTTACTGGCAACCGAAATAAAATTAAATGATCAAATCATGTTTGAAAAACAAATTGACACGTAAATTTTTGGTGAATATTTTAAAGCTAGATGGCGCTAGCATTTTCTGGCTCAATAAACTCAGAGATCATGGTCTTGCTGGGAGCCGTCCTGGATGGTTCATCTAGTCGCATCTGGGATGCTGGGAGCCCTCGGTTGGTTGTTCTTAGCGAATACAGCATTATAAACCATGAAAATAAAATCTTATGTATATTTTAACAAGATTTATTAGTATATGTGTTGGTTTTTAAATCAAATATATATTATTTTTTTTGTTCTCGGTTACAAATATTCTCAAAAAAATTAAAACGTTGGCAACTACGTATACAACTACAAGAACCCCTGAAAACAATATTTTACTTCGTTTTACAGTGTTCTACAACATGGTTTTAAGCCAAATGCCGTTGACCGTCCGTGATGGTTAACTTTAGCGCAAACGTAATGCCGGTGACCCTCCCGGAGGATTCACTTCCAATATGTATGTCGGCATAGCGTATGAGTTCTATTAAAAATGGGTGGAGTCGAAAGTGTTAAAGTCCAAACATTATAATAATAAGATTTGATGTGAGTCAAACAATAAAGGGCCATGTCTGGAAGGATCTTTTGCTGAAAGTGCCATTGCGGCTTTGAGTTGAACTGTCTCGACAGACGGCATATGGGAGTATTACATGGGAGTAGAGGACTAAGGTAATGGACGAAATATGAGTTTACTATATACCTCTGCTCACCATTCGGGAAATACATACAGGCAAGTCGTTTACGATGTTATGAATATTCTCGTCCAATCAGACACGTTCCCCGTATCATCAATATTTTAACACTAAGAATTATTTTCATATGTAGAACGACTTCAGACGATTCCAAGCGAGACGTGTTTTCATAAACTTGCATAAACATCAAATAGGAATGGTTAATTACTTTGAATTCGTTAGCGCGTTGCTCCTAAAGTATGGTTTGATTACGACACTCCCTAATTGAGAACATGAAATTTGTACATTTCAACGCTCGCAGTTTTCAGTCCAAATTGTTACTATTTTATGTGGTTTAGATTGACAATTTGGAAAAACGGAACCTTATAGGATCACTTCGCTGTCCGTCCGTCAGTCTGTCAAGACCCTTTTTTCTCAGGAACGCGTGGAGGTATCAAGTTGAAATTAATATAAAATACGTAAGTCTAGTCCCTTGGAACTCTAAAATAATTAAGCTTCTAAGTCAACGCACAAAAAACATATGCTGATACTCGCAAATAAATCAAAACCTATATAATAGGGTACTTTCCGTTCACCTAGAATCATAAAATTTGGCAAGAACAAAAACGATTTTCGGACTTTTCCTTGAATTGTGCTGTGACACAATTCAAGGAAAAGTCCGAAAATAGTTGATATGTAGATTTACCACTAAACTTACATAAATTGCACTTACATAAATTGCAGGAGAATATATTTTTCAACAACAATGTTAAGTTTGTTTTTGGGATAAATTAATCCCAACTACGAAACCCTTCATTGTGCATACTCCGACACGTACTTGGCTGGTTTTTTGCAATAGACATCACAAAGTCTGGACCAAGACTAACGTGACAGGCGAATAGTTTTCAAATTAATCGCTCTGTAACTGATCAAACTTAATTATTTTGGCACGTGTATTGATTCCCTGTCTTTGATTAAGGTCATAGTTCTATGTCTTCGAAACTCAAAAGGCGTTAGTTAAACTATGTTATATAACTAAATTAATTTGCATCAGATGATTTATTTAGTGCCAAGATAATGGAGCATAAATAAATATGTATAGTACATACATATTAATATTTTATTTACATTTTTTTTTAAATCCGCCACGGGGAATCTCTGGCCTGCATCTCACCTGATGGTAAGTGATGATCAGGCCGAAGGTGGAAGCGAGCTTCACTCGGAATCCTTAACCACAGAGGAACTGGGTATCTTACCTGTTTACTACAAATAAACGTATTTTCTTTCTTTTCTTTCTTTATACCTCTAACTGCTGGAACACAACAATGCTGTTAACATTGTCGTTATGGCGACAGACGTAGATAAGATGGTAGTAGCAAACCAGGCGAACTTAGAACAAGCCCTACAACCAACCAAACCGAGCAGAAAATGTTGCCACTGGGAATCGAACCCAGGGGTCTGATTCAGGTAGTCTAACCACTAGACCACAGAGGCGGTTAATTCCATGGCCAAAAACGTTTGAATTTCTAATTAAGCGGATTGAGGTGAAGCATATGTTTTTTTTACAGAAAAATACAACTGGCCAGTGCGAACGGCGCGTAGAAAAAACCACCAACCTTCGCATCTACCCTTCCTAGAAAAAGACAGATGTAGAAAACTATACTTTTTATAATAAAGCTAGTGGCAGTATGTTAAATAATAATACTCCATTTAATGATTGGCCTCCCAGCGAGAACTCTCTAACTGGAATCGAATTTACCGATTTGAGTTCCGCGTTCGGACTGCCAACAACGTTTGACACTCTAATTAAATGCCACTCATTGAAAGACTCACGCTAGTTTTCATAGTTTATAAAATGAATTTCAGGATTTAACTATAATAATTTAGAGGTTCACTGTACATTTGTTAAAGAGTTCAAAATTCTATATACTTACGAACTCCTTTTAACTTTTTTGGGATTATTCTAAAGGTACGTAAACTTCATAAGAATCTTGATTCCTCAAAAACATAAGTATTTCGAAGTTACACATTCGGAAAACTTATTTTATTGGAAAATTCCGAAAAAGGGTTCAACTTTTCATTTATTCAAATCTTTGGGAAAGTGGAGCGTGGAAAATTACTTGTTTTTGAGGGTAAAAGCACGTCTAAACGCTTAATCATTGTTATTAGATATTGTTTATGAAAAGGGTTTATTTAGGCTGACTTTTGTAATTATGTAGGCACTCGAGTAATTTGCTAAGTATAATGATAACTTGTAAGCCATTTATAATTTAATTGCTTGAAAAAGCAATTTATCTACTTGTTAGTAAGGAAACACGAGGATGATTGAACATTTTAATAAAGTCTAGATTCTTTTATATTTTAACGAAAGTTCAGCTAGTCTCGTTCATCTGCCAGATAGGCCGTGGTTCGTTAACTTGCTTCTAAGTTTCAAAATGCAAAACTTCATGTATACATGAAATTCATGCAAGCACTACTTAACTTGCAACGTATCCGCTGAACCTGATGTAAAATCTGTTTTTATATTTAAATTAAGTCATGAATTTTGTAGGTAAAATGCTCGGTGAAAGGCTTTTAATTCCGTTCAAAAAGCTCCTGTCTAAAATCCTTCATTGTTCCATCAGCAGGAAAATCTACCAATCAGCGTTCTTCATAACAATTCGCTGATTCTGCCCCGGCTTCATTAGCATAATTTTGAAGTTATCATAAAATTATTATATCGACGAAATTGTCCGTCGAGCCATAAAGGAATAACAACCAAAGTTAATATTTTATTACTTATCTCAGGGGAAGCTGCCATTGAATGGATAAAAGAAGTCTTTGCCCGTTTCCGTGACGTAAGCTTCCTCAGATCAAAGTTTCATTGTCACGCGTCGTTCTAGTGAGACGTGATTGAGCGCAGAAAAAGCATGCGAATAGATTGTCCCATTTATGTCATACCTAATATTATTATCATTTGTTATGGGGATTCATATTTGACATCTCGATATTTGCTATCAGTGAAATTCCATCTATTTTACGTACAAAACGCCGTCAGTTTAGTATCAAGATGGAGTAAAGTACGTCGAACTGAAATCAAAGGGCCCGGAGTTTTTGCAAAGTTCATCAAGAGACGGCAAGTTCATTAGCGAAATCCAAGGTTTAATTGAAATGTCACGTAAACTCCGCTGGACTCGGTTTGTATAGGTGCCGCTAGTACCTTGGAAATTCTGAAATCAGTTTTATAACTTCCTTGATTACTTCCTCACTTAGCCCGTAACCCGCGATTAGCAATAAAGTAAAAATTATGACGGATTTTTTATGTTTTCATACCTAAGAGTCGGAAATTCAGCTTGCGAAAGTAAGTTCTCCTCCATAAAATACAGAGTTGTATTGATTTACAAGATGTTCTGTTTTATTTAATATTTTTATGTTCGGTCTGACTTATTAACCCAAAATATGGTAGGCTTAAGGCCGAAACAACACGACGAAACCGCTGATACAAGTTTACAACATTTTAATTAAAATTTGGGGGAATTTGAAAGGGTCGCTTAGCGTTGTGACTGGATCACTGGGTGCCCTGAAAGCAGCCGTTTGGTAATACGCGGTGAAGAGGGGGTTGGGGTGTAGAACACGTTAAATTACAATTATCTTTTGTTTACCGACCTGCCCCGTGAATCGTAGCGCGTTTCAGGACCGCACGTATTTTTATGACCGTATGAGACTCATCTACATTTTTGCGTCGTTGGTCAATACGACCTAATTCATCTTTGCTGTCTCACAAACCTTCGTAATTTTCATATGAAGCTAATAATTTTGCTGAAATTATGTGTTGATACTTACATAGTACAATGTCCTTTGAATCGATCCTGGCCGACTCTAATACTCTACTCAATAGTATTCTACCTGAAACAAACAGTGGTAAACCTAAGTCCTACTGAAACACCAAATATTTTCAAATGCAGCCTCCGGAATTTGTTTTTGTTATAAAACTTAGTTAATTAAAACGAGTTTTTGTTACCGCTGAAACAATAACACTGGAGTCCTCAGAGGGATCTTATATTTTAAAAGAAAAACTTTGTATTTCAAGCGCTGACTTTCACCACTTCAGTATCCAGCGTGGTGGAAGGTACTTAAATGTACTTTAGACTATTCCCTTAAGGGATTGCGGTTTCAGGAACACGACCCGGTTTTATGTTGTAAAAGCCTTGTGTTATGCTAGTAATTTACGCCGCTATCAACGATAATTATGTGTAATCAAATATAATTATTCTCGTGAAATATAATGACAGTAGCATGTAAGCTTCTAGTACTCCAAAATGATTACATGTTAATTTAAAAAAAATGTACCTAATATGCAATATGCTGCCGGATACAAAATTGCCGATACCTTTAAAACACCGAGAAATCACAACAGTCTATACAGGTTCAAATCCAGTTCATCAAATTTTCCGCACCTCTTGCTGCTCTTATCGCTGGACACATCAAATAAATTCAGCGATTATCCAGAAATTTCAGGCTCAACATCCCGCACAGTAAACTAGAATGTATTAGTTACCAGAACGTTTACTTAAGCCGTAGCAAACATCTACCACTTTATAACGGTCTTTCGTGTAATCGAGTGTCATACAATATCATAAGGTTTCCCTTACAACGTAAATACAACGTACGTGTATTTTCAGCGTAGCGGAACGTGTAGCCCGTGTAGGCAGTATTTTTTCAGATTTCGTGCGGTCCTCGGAACAAGGCGAGTTGGACCCAAACAAATGCCACTATAATTCACGAAGAGGCTGACTGATGCGTTCACCCACACATAAACTAAATCCTCTCAGTTTCCCTTAACGTTAAAGGCTGAGTTATTTTTAAGGTTGTGTGCGTACCCCAAATAAATACACAATAGATGTATGAGTACCGAATATTTGTAATGTGTGAGACGTGATACATAAGCGCAATAACATGAGGTTGTATGTTGGTAGAAAAGAAGTAGAATTACTGTTGCATCATTTTTCTAACCGTTACGCTTCTACAAGGCGTACAGAAGTCAACGTTTCCATTTATATATGCCTGTCATGTACAGATAAATCATGACAATACAGGTTTTTTTTACTCGACATCAAATTGGCAGAACGGTACGCTGAGTGTTAGTATATCTTTCGATCATTCAGGTTTTTTTTTGACGGTTCGAACACTTACAATTCCTTTTCGTAGGTTGTGTTCGTAATTATTATAATTGAAAATAATCTAATTATTACAGTAGAAAGAAAAAAAAAATCTGACCCGCAGAAATTCTATAAATAAGTCGACATACTAATTAAATTAAAACTACCAAATACAATGTGACAGAATTGAAAGCAAAAGTTCTCAGAAGTTACTAACTTATATAAAAGGTATATTCGGCTACACGTGTAGGTAACTCAGTCATCGCCTACTAACTTTATTATCCGCGACCTTATCAAAGTAACAGACGGTTAACCCGACCTTACATATTAGTACGAAAAGTCGCAAACGAGAGTTACCTATGAGAGAGTTGTTGAACACAGTGACGGCATGGCATCCGACGCACCTAGTCCACATGATAAATTAGCAAAAGGCGGATTGCGTGACTAACTCCTAACTACGATAATTTGTTAGCTAACTAGTTGTCTTTACCGACTACTCTAGCAATCCCTTCACTCCCTTCGTGTTATTTGCCTCACATGATTCCAACTTTCACCGTACGCTATGACGTCACTCCGTGCCGTCATAAAGTATGACGAAAACACTTTCAGTGGGAAAGCGATGATATTCATATATTCAGACAATAATTATCGATAGTTCCTTTCTATTTTTGAACAACTCTATCGAACTCGTTATTACTTTAATTACTCAAATTAAAAACCTAGTTTCGTTGGAAAGTAATAACATACCTATTTAAATACACACACTGTACAATTGTGAATAACGGAAATAATAACGATGGGGGTACTGTAGTACTTATATACTAAGTTTCGGTCGTAAAATCGACAGAGGGAAGCGGATAGTAAATACATCAGCTTAATAACACTAACTCCGCGCATTATTCACTTAGCACTACTTTGAGTTTATGTGACACTTGCTTTGTTATGTGAGTTGTGAATGCTCTCTCAGTAATCAGCCCTTTCTTGATTTACTGTTTGTAGCTGCTCTATGTGAACAACAGACATGAATAACAAGACAATATAGTTGGGTAAATGTGTCTTTGTGGCGTAAACTTACACAACGCGTCATAGAATAACTTAGTTAGGTACCTACTACATTAGATGTAGGCATTTTGTTACTTTCTTCAACATTTTTTGTACAACATCCTTCATTATAAGTTAGTCTTTAAAGACCTTAATTTGATTAATTCTTAATTATTATTTTAACCTATGAACATATTTCATGAAGATTACTAAAACCAGAAAAAGAAAATCTGCATCAGAAAATTATGGAAAATTTATGGTTATTTTTCCTACACAATATGTCTGAGAAAAATCTGTACTTATTAAAAAATAAAGCTTTGAGCAATTTGTTCTAAGAAAAACTTGATTGAACATTCGCGTTATATTTCTTCAGAGCTATTTTCTGCACTGTGACGTCGGCAAAATGAGTCGCACACAGTAAAGTGCAACACAATGTACTTCAACCTTACACCCTTGACAAATGACGTCCTCTTTCTGTAAAGAAAGAATGCTTTTATTACATGACGTGTTATAAAAGCATTTTATTATTAGACATTACATTACAAGGTATTATATTAAGGTGTTGCCTAGTGTTAATGAAGGCAAACATTTTGTTTACTTACATCTACTTAACTACGTCAAAATCTTAAATTCATTCGTTCACTGGCAGACAACGCGCAGTCTTAACTGCTGGATCTATAAGCATGAAATTTTCATGCACAAGGGTTCCTTATAAAGAAAGTAAGCACGAAAGAAGGATTTTTGAAAATTCACCAGCTAAAGGGGTTAAATAAGAGACCGAAGTTTGTATGGCAGTTCCCATTTTCGTCGATTGGAAATCCCATCGGGCACATAGATTGTAGATATACAAAAATTGAGACATTTTAAGCTACCTTTCCTTCAATTTTCCCAATTTGGTACCCAATCTGAAAGGCGATTAATCGAGTAACGCCTCCATCCTTATTTCCAATAGCTTATGAAGGCGACCTTTCGATTTGAAACTCGAAATCCCTTTCCTTACCTGTCCCACCTCTTTTTCTTCCGATTCGCTGCGAGCTTCGAGATAGTTCTCTGATAAATGTTGTCCCAGAACCAAGCTACGATGGGCGCCATTTTTCGTTGGTGACTTTTCCAGATCTTGGTTAGCAGTTACAGATGTTGAAATATGGGCTAGACTGGGTCCTAAATAGTATTGACGTATTTTTGCAAAGTCTATAAATCCACGGTATAGATTGAGAGTCAATTCGTTATGTTTATCGGATCTCCAACTTACAAGGCAGCATGAAAATGAAAGAAAAACATAGTTTATCAGTTAGTGTAAGTTGTTACAGCAACGCGAGCAGCCTGCCACTAACTTATTGATGTATGAACGTGGCTCCAAACGGTACCAACTTTTAGACACACTGTAAATTATTCTGTATGGCCGCACCAGAAAACAATAAAGGTATGATTCTGAACAACGCCGCACACGGCATTGTTGCCGCGGCAGTGCTGCCTGCCGCGTGATACCGAGCCCCGCGGCGCGGCACTACTGTTCGTGGTTTACTACTCAACAGGTCACTACACTACCGGTCTCCCGCAGCAGCAGGGCGACACTACCGCGCAGCAGTGCCGTCGCAGCAATAACGCGCAGCTATGCTGCTGTGCTCTGAATCTAATCTTATATAAACCTATAGAAAATGTACGAGGACCAGCATTAACGTGGCAACAATGCCGTTGCCAGTCGCTCGCTGGTTTTGTGAAACTCTACGTAGGTAAATCAATGTTTGCCTTGAAATTGCCTTAGGCCTTATGGTTCACCATTCTAAGCCTAGTTTACCAAAGGTCGAAGGTTTTTCTTGCTTGAGCAGTCAGCTCAAGAATGCATTTGAGCGACGGTATGGTGTCTTTTATTACTCCTTTAGAAAACCAAGTGCCTACTACCTACTTTATTACAAAATAGCACCAGCGGATCCAGAATTGTCGTTTGGGAGGGGCTTGACCCCGCTGAGGGTAGGTTTTAGCAAAGTAAACACTAAAAATGCACACAACATTTTATTCTGTTACCGCTTAAGCCCGGTGTTTCTCATGAGAGACAAAACGTCAAAAACCGTCAAGCCCCGTTGTCTCTCATGAGAGACAACTCATAAATACAGTAGAGACATCAATTTCTACTGTTAAATAATGGCTAATATCGTCTGTGGGCTGTTTCAATAATTAAATTTAATAGTTAAAATATTCAATAATTCTATGCTGCTAAATAATATGACATGGTCCTTGTATTGCCTGACGGATATTCTCGTCAATTAGAACAAAAATAATGAAAAAATGACAGGTAAGACTGATACATTCTGAAAAATAATGAAAATGACGTAATGCGCTTGTCAGTGTCAAACCGCGGTAAATTTTACATATGCAATTCTCCTCGGATTACTTTTGGCAAATTCCTCAATGGAAAATATACTCTCGAAAACGTAATACATATTAAGTTAAGGATAATATTGATGAAAATTGTACCTTAGGTAGTGTGCTTGCTAAAAAGGTTAATGAGAATACTTTATATCAAGTTCACTTTAAGATTTGCCACGGAAGAACTCAGTTGCTTTTGGGGGAGCGTGAGACGCTTAGCCCCCCCCTGGAGCCGCCACTGCAAAATAGTATAGGTAGCAAACTTTTACATACCTACCATCACGCACGTATTCCCTGGAGCGGTAGGTAGAGGTGAATAATGCACCCTCATTTCGTCAGCTATGTTTCAAGTTTCATGTAATAGGGGAGCGAGCCATTAACCCAATCTTGTTTTGCATAATTGTTTCAAAACTTGGCAGTTATGCTTTGATAGAGTTTTCAGATAGGAGTCGATTCCACAGGTAGGAACAGATGAATGGATAACATTATTATTCTAGAAAATTATTACAAGGGTAGAGAACTCAAGTGCAGTCGAGTCTTTTATACCTTTGTCAGTTTTCAAATTCTTTCCTTTATCAAGTACACATACCTAAAACCTTTTTAAAGCTATTGGATACTAAGACTATTGGATAGAAAATTATATTTAATTACTTGATAACAAAGATCATATTAAGCATACACCTTTAAGTAATGTCGACACGAACTAAAACCTTTTTAATGAATTGGCCACGTCATTGTCAAATTTTTAAGTCGGTTTGACATGAAAAGAAGATGGCTGCATGTTATTCTGCGGTATTGACATTACTACATATTAAATAATGCTGAGTCGGTAAAACAGGTTCTATCGTGCAACGAGCAGGCAAAAACTGATCTTAAGGTGACGAACATATTTTGGCTGTGACAAGGGCAGAAAACTCATGCCAAATCTACTGAAAAGCGTTTATCGACAAAAACTGCAGGTATTATACAGTAGGCAACAAATGTGTAACACACGTGCCGAAAGGAAATAGTCGTATTACAGTAATAAATAGGAGTTGTGATTGTTATGATACAAAAACTAAATAACTACACCCATGTTACGTATTACATACGAATACACCTATACCACAGAATAGAACAGAAGATTCACCCCGCGAAATCATTTAAATAAAAAGCGACTCTTGCTACAACACAATAAAGTGCAATTCAAGTCGCAAATCGCTAATTATCTACACTCATATTCACCTAGGCCTCTTTCCATCGCGTAAAGGCTCTTTCAAACAAGCGCGACACGCGACGCGACACAAAGACACCGCTTGTCGCGCGACAAGCGGTGTCTTTGTGTCGCGTCGCGTGTCGCGCCTGTTTGAAAGAGCCTTAACTCTTATATCTTCTAATTACGTTACGCTCACTGAACTGGCCCGACAAGACGAGCCCGCCGCGTACTTGTAGCTTCATACCTAAAATGCAGAGTGCGCCTTCTGTGCTATTCTGTGCCTATACAGGAAAACTTTCTCAAACGTACCTCTGACGGAAAACTCATAAAAATACTGGAACTTCGAGTATAAAAACTTTCCGCCAATATTTTTGGTACGAAAATACTATTATAGTGTACCAAAGTTAGGTCGTGTGAGGTGGAATGATAATATACGTATTATGTAATGAACTACCTAGGCAAAGCTAACGTTGGATAAAAACACAGTCATTAATTTTCCTAAGTAGTCAGGTAGGTACTGCAAGAATATGAGTATTTCTCATTTTCCCGCTTACATTATTACATTTTTCCCCTGAACCGTTAACCGATTTGTCTACGTTCATAGCTATGCTTTTTATCCTTATATGTTAGACGGAATAGGTACCCAAAGATTGAAAAAACTGTGCCAGATATTGTCGACTTAAAGATAAATCTGTATTCGTGGATATTGGTAAAGTTTTATTCATTTTCATTGTTTATGTCTAAATGTCAAAACAGAAATAGCTTCGCGCTGAACGATGAGTAATGTGATAGCAGTGTTTCATGTACAGGGTTGTTAAAGCTTGGTAATTTAGATAAAATATGCATTGGTTTTATATATTACTGCTTTGCATGGTTTTGACGACTGGACAAAACGTGAAGATTTTTTTATTATATCTAATTTAAATATTAATATGTTGTATTAAAAACATAAAAAATTCAGAAAATAAAACTTTTTACAAAGAAAGACAAAAAAAAACAACCGACTTCCAAAAAAAAATACTGCAAAGTGAAAAATAACTTATATTTCGGAAGTCGGTGTCTTTGGTTTTGTATTGTAGTTAATTGCCGCCGACTTCCGAAATTTAAGTTATTTTTCACTTTGTATTACTTTTTTGGAAGTCGGTTGTTCTTTTTTGTAAAAAATGTTTTTATTTCTCGCTTTTTAGTGGGTAGTTTGAAATTTATCGAAGTTACAATAGCCTAATCTCAACTGCTCATCACCTTTTGCAAAATATGGCTTTTCCCGATGCAGGGAGCATCGTTAATCGTTGAGGAGTTCTCCTGGTACTTAACCATCAGCTCCACTTCTCCATATGCATTATGACGAGCATAAATTGCATCACAGCCATATTAAAGAAATCGAATCGCAACCCGTGAAATATTTATTATTGAGTAATTCTAGTGGCCATTTGGGGTCTTCACCATCAGTTCCACTTCACCAAATGGTGCTTTTCAAGAACAACTGCACGAGTTACTATAAATAATACCCAAATCGCTATAGGTTTGCCAATAATATTTGAAGAGTTTCTGCCGGATCCCATCACCAGATCCTAGTTTCCTTATCATGGTACCACCCTTAGGATATCCCCTTTCCAACAAAAGAAGAATCATCAAAATTAGTTCATAAAAGAGGAAGTAATCCGCAAACACACATTTAAAAAAAATTTATACTGTCGAACTGAGAAACCTCCTCCTTTTTTTGAAGTCGAATCAAAATCTCTAAATGATATACCGCTCCAGAATCCGTTGCGTAGTTTAAAAGAATAAAACAGACAGACACGAAAAGCGACTAATTTAGTTTATAATAGGAATGTATAGAAGAGATAATCTGTTTATAAAAGATCTGAATTTGCCATGCTGATAATATCCTTATAGGTAAGCTGTAGTTATATAAGTTAGAGCTTATATCCATCGATCAATCCAATTATATGAATTAGTCACCAGCAATAATAAAGTCTGCGTGGGTAGCTACTAATCACCACTTGGCGACGCAATCACCGACTGATTTATTAATTAAGAATATTGTATAAGTACCCGCTCTAAACGTTAGGTATAAATTATATTAAATTAATTTCAGTATAACGGTATCTCTTTATTACTAACTTATTAGAGTCTAAGCTTTTATCATTAAGGTTTCGCTGGTCGATCATTCTTCTATACAAACGTAGTATGGTGATTACTCGTCTGTTTGACAGTATACGTTCAAAACTAAAAATTATCTAGCCCTGGATGGAAACAGAATTGAAAAAAAAAATTGATTTGGGAATTATGAGAATCGAAAGTTCCATATTTCAACACTAATATTAACTCATCTTTTGGGAGTAAATAAATAACTTATGTAGTATGAAAATGGCAAAATAGAAACCAGACAGGGATAGATAATTTATTTAAAAGTTCAAATAATTTTATTTTGCGTAGTTACATCCAGTAGTTTTTCCATAACATCTATACGCTCAAAATTCTGTTTATGAAATTTAACGCGTTCGTTTTCGTTATAAATCATCGTCTATTTCACTAAATAAATAAATAATTAAATAAATAAATTCGAAATATTTATTTAAATACGAAATAAATAAATAACTGTAATAAATAGCTTGCATATTAGCCACGCCACCAACGATCTCGAGTCGTCGACTAGTGTAACCTTAACGGCAAAGTGTAAAACAAAAGTGTTATTGGATTTTTCCATCAGGAATTTCTCTGTAGCAGCCCGGAGTCTGAATTTGTGCCCGGTTGATGGCAATATGCTCGCCTCCTATTACATGGGGCTGAAAGATAACTGTGAAATGTGGGTGTACACCTCTGCCTCTGCTCTCCCTTCGGGGAAATGCAGGCGTGATGTTTTGTTATGTTGAAAAACCATTATTTACTAAATACATCCGTGTTTGGGTCACAGAAATTGATATGTGTACTAAATTTCAACTTAGTTTTGTTATGTAACACAAAATTCAATTTACTTAGACCAAAAGCCACATCCTACATGTAGACATGACTATAAGAGGTTTGTATAGACTCAAACAAACCCTACAATTAAAAGTCGCGTGTGTTGTAATTGTTATAAAAAGGAAACGTTCAAGGAATGTAGAAGAAATGCAAATAATCATGGCGGCGGGTGGGTACAGTGGGCACAATACAAACACACAAAACAAAAGCTTAGGGGAGATGGGGAAACGAGTTAACAATCACATTGTTTGCCCACTTACCCGCTGGGCGGCGGAATAAACGTACCTAAATGTTCACCGAATTGACGACGAAACTTCTATTTTTATACAGAAATCGTTGAATACTGACATTCTTTATTTGAAAGAGCTATTAACATGGATTTCGGCACTTGGTATTTTTATTTTTACTTTACGTTTGAATTAGGTAGTAAGTTTGGTAAAACTATTGCTCAAACTATCGAATAACCATGTTTTAAGCTGTTGGAAAATGCAATGGATTTGTTCTGTGTTATTGAATTAGCTATTCGTTTGTTTTTCATTAGATTTAATCAAAATGGGGCTTATTTCTAGTATAATTCAATTAGTACACATGAGAAGAAACCTTATCTTATTGAATTCGTAATCGGATCTACCTTTAATATAGGTACAGAATTGCGATCAACATTTAATGAAAAACGCAAACATATGCTCTTTATTAATCAAAGCGCTAAGACGAAAACTTTTTAATGAAAACATTTCTACACCAAGCTTGTGTCAATTCAAATACCTCAATCATTAAATATTTTTTAAAGTGTAGGGAGAGAGTTTAGACGTTATGGAGATCCTTTGTTGAGAGTGTTATTAGAATTGTATTTAATATGTTAATTTTAATTTTTGTGAACTGTATGGATTTACATAGTTATCTGAATGAAATGATTTTTTTAAAACACTTTTGCACATGTACATGTAACACTTATGTCTATTCTGTAACAATCTGTTAAATGAGTTTGAAGTGTGTGAGTGTGTGGTGTTTGAGTGTTAATAGTGTCAATCCCTAGCATTAGGTGGAATGGCAGGTCACTTCATGTAAGTTTTCACGGTGAGATTTTTACAGAATCGACCAGCAGCTGGTGGAATTTACGTCGACAATTCACCGTCGCGTAACTTCTGTAAGTAGACACACTCAATTTCACACTATAACGTAGGTGCAGGTACATATTTAACCGAAAATTATTATTCGTTAACTACCGTGCACCTAGCATCTGACGTTTCATAAATGCCCTTGTAGGTTTATGTTTTTTATTTTTTTTTCGTTATCTAAATTATGTTCACCATGGAAGGAGACTGAAGATCGGAGAGGTTTTCGTCAGTTTTGTTTCGCCTCTTACATAAAGGTGGTTTCTATTACAATATTTTATTGTTTTATCCACTCCCAGCTCATATATTTTTTTAAGAAAGTTGTTCGATTTGATCCTGAGCTTTCCAACAACAACCTTTGAAAAGTTGTGACGTCAACGCAAAAGTTTAAAGAAAACGTTGATGTAAACGGCTGATTTTTATTCAGAATTAATGCTGACCACTCAAACTTGAATTTTATGAAGAATCAAAGCTAACTTTTGCTTGCCTAACCTTTATTATTCCTTTGAATACAAAGTAGGTATATTTCTTTAGGCGATTTCAAAGTTTAAGTAAAACTGAAATGATTCCTAGAATATTATTCTGTGAAGTCAGACATAAATGAATAATGGTATTTAAACCATTTAACGGAGCGTTAAGTTATATCCTAAGGGTTTGTTTTAGTACTTAAAATTCTTAAGAAATACGAACACTTAGAACAAGAGAAAGATAATTATTTACTTTTCTTGTTATTTGTGTGTAGATAGAACAACGAAATAAATCGATAAAGTGGCAATATACCTAATGAGCATTCCCGCTTTTGGTCTAAACCCGCCTTTATCTTTGGCAAACGTGATACATACAAATTACGACCGCTATTATGACTGTGATTATAACTAAATATGACTACAACTTAATTTAACTTCATTTATAAAGCCACAGAAGACGTCAAAACGTAAACTGACGTGCATTTGGAACCGAAACTAAAACATTTAACAAGCGCGTCCTTGAAAAAGCGGGCACACGTGAATAGGCCGGGGGTAGACGGTAGCATTGGACTGCAGAACGAGGTCAAGGCGAATAAAGCCTTCGATTAACGTTTCCTTATTCAAACACTATTTCTTTTACAACCCCGTGGCTTGTATATATTTTTAGTGTTTGTGACTTGGATGACGTCACTCGGGTTTCCCTTGGAGCTTTGGACGATATGGGGTTGCGTGCGTAGATGTGCATTATGATTTGAGGGTTAGAGCATAAACAACGTACTGGTATACTTTGCCGTACTTATTACCGTTTTAAAAGGGTTATTTTAAGTACTAGCTGCCCGGCCCGGCTTCGCACGGGTAGCATTAAGAACTTATTTACGGCGCACCTAACTACCTACCCTACCTACCCTACCTACCCTACCTACCCTACCTACCCTACCTACCCTACTTACCCTACCTACCCTACCTATCCTACCTACCTACCTACCCTACCTATCCTACCTACCTACCCTACCGACCTACCCTACTTACCCTACCTACCCTACCTATCCTACCTACCTACCCTACCTACCTACCCTACTTACCCTACCTACCCTACCTATCCTACCTACCTACCCTACCTACCTACCCTACTTACCCTACCTACCCTACCTATCCTACCTACCTACCCTACCGACCTATCCTACTTACCCTACCTACCCTACCTATCCTACCTACCTACCCTACCTACCTACCCTACTTACCCTACCTACCCTACCTATCCTACCTACCTACCCTACCTACCTACCCTACTTACCCTACATAAACCTCACGGAGCCCGAGACCTTTCCAACGAATGCAAAACCGTGGAAATCGGTTCGTGCGTTCTGGAGTTATAGCGTCAGGAAGGAAAACCCGACTTATTTTTATATAGTAGATTATTCATTTGTGTGACGTTTCTTTTAAATCAACACTCAAATTACTAACAAATAATAACGTAAACTAGGTATATCAAAACATGTTGGGCTAATCATCTACAAGGGTAACTGATCATCTACTGTCAGTATCGTCTTCGATCCATCATAACAGTATTGTCAGCTTAAATTGGCTCATAACCTTCCGATTGCTTCGGCCTACGGATCAACTTCCGATTGGTTCTCTTTCCTGTAGTTCATAATTATTTCCTGCGGTAATTACTGGAGTGTTACCTTTTCGTATGCAAGAGAGCATCCCAGTAAACAAGTTTCCGAAGTCAAACAACGCTAACAGAAATCTGACTCAAAGAAAAAGCGAGTATTTAAGTGCACTGCGCGTTGCGTGATTAGTGTTACAAATGCAACTGTCAGTTCAAGCTCTACTGGATGCCAATTAAGAATGTAAAGCTAGGTACGTTTGGATGCCAGCTTTGTTGGATTTCATGCTCATGTAGGATTTCAGTAGGTATTTGTCAACTCAAAGACGATAGGTACTCCACAACTATAGTTTTGCTCACAGAAGCAGGATTTACAGATGTCATCAAAAATAACAATGATTTTCTGTAAGTTAAAACATGTTACCTGTTTTAAAATTTTACCGGGTGTATTTTGTCAAAGATATAATTTTATTATACAAGAGATAATTATTTTTGTTGTGCCCATCAAGGTATCTACTTACCTATATATTATTCATAAAATAGGTTTCTTATATTTTTATCTTATAATACACAGCATCAACTTTTAAAACAAACTGTACGTATTTTCGTAAAATATCCCTGTTTAACCTCTCTCCTCACATTTATAATTTGGCGAATACTTCCTGCAACAAAATTTCAACTTGCCAGGACAATGCCCCGGGATAAAAGGGTGTGACAGAACGACAGTACCCGAATGAGTTTGGTTTTTCAATTCTTTACAAAACACTTAAAATAACCGAGCAAAAGAAAGAAAGGAAAGAAATCACACAAAAGAAATGTTAGCTTCCTTATACCATGGAGAGGGTGTGTTCTTTTAAAAGAGCACTTTGACGGCAAAATAACGGTTATTGGTGTCATTTCGTAACGTATTCAAACATTGAATGAGGGTTTACTTAAAAAGAAATACGGATTACCTATTTTGTGAAAAATGTTGTGTTCTCATTACTAATGTAGGATTGTGTGGAACGAATACCGTCAAACCGCGATAGCAACTACGTTTCCATAACACGAGAATATCAGTGTACACATGACTGCTGATGTACTTCCACCTAATTAATTCCTTAATCGCTCTCACCCACAGGAATACAGGGTACGGCTAATTTTAGCGACATGTTATTATTAACGAATTTACCTATTCGTAGATCGTTACTGAAAAAGATTGAAATTGAAAATGGCGCAATAAAAAACAGCCATGGGCAAATGTAGGTTAAATAGACACCACATATTACTATATACAGCCCCTAATTACTTCGATACATGAATCAATATGCAAAGATTGGTGGATAGCGAAAAATCAATATCCGCTTTCGTTCCAAGGTGACAGTGTTCAACGCTCATCGATTCTCATGTAATATTTAATTACGAAAAAATGTCGTATTAATAAGGTTCATAATGAAAATTAATGGTCATATAGCACGCACAATTACACACTGGCCAAGGTAAATGAAAATAGGCTAAAGAGAGCTCGAGTGGAAACTATTATGTAAGTGCGCGTGTTTCGTCACAATATGCAAAGGGAATTTCAAAGGATCTCAAATCTCCCGCATAATTACGTGGAATATACACGTTATACACTTCAAACAGTATAATTTTGCACCCGCCAAATGTACGTATTAAGTTCTTATGCGCGTCATGTGTCTTGCTCCTTTTCTTAATGACGCGTGTAATATGCCTATCGAAACCGACACCATGTGTATAGCCGTACTCATCCGTGAAATCACAATTCTGTACTTGATTAGATACTTGATTTGTTTGGTAATGATATAAAAACTTTACTAGAATAGTGTAGAAATACTTGCTTTAGTTTAGAGAGTTTCTGAAACTAGCCTTTTGATGTGAAGACCCTCGTTAAGTAAAGGTATGGAAGGTTTCCTGAACAGCAATGTACTGACGTAAAGGGCTCGGTCAGAGATAAAGGCAATAGCAAGCGCCATCTATCATGTTGAGCGTGAAATTCCGGGGCAACGTTAAAGTATGGAGAGCGAGCTTTATCCAAGATGATTGATATTCGATGAAGAGTACGTATCTCTGATCAACCCTTAAAAGATAGATACAGCACTTTTATCTGTACCAGTAACTTGCTGGCCCGACCTTACCCAGTACTATCTCATCTCCCCGTTCTTTACCGGTAGATAGATATGTGCTTCATCGAGATACATGTGACTGTTGATACCACCCATGACACATTTGCAGCGATGTGCTGAATTTAAAAGGTGCAACGGTGCATAAGCTGTGTACAGCTCATCGGCTCCAGGCCGTGCAGCGACAGCGGCGACACATTTCTCTCAGTTAGCTTCTGTAATATGTATTATACAATGTTATGCGGAAAAACAGCTGGCACAGACTACGATTTAAATCCGAAATTCAGTCATATTTCTTGTCTTTATGAAAATAAAATACCTAGACAAAGCAACTTACAATATCTCATTTTTCAGAACACACCATTGTTGTAAAATATGAACCCATAATATTAAGTAAAAAATATAACGTCAGGCAAAAATATAACTGAAATATTATCTGCGAAAATATTTTAGGGACTGTAATAATGTTCGGGATTATGACAAACAACCCTATTATCATTCCCAGTACCCCTACCCGTAGTTCCTATATTACCGAAAATACCCCTAAAGCCAAGGCTTTGCTGGGATTTTATACTCTTTCATTCATCTACAATCGAGATTTGGCTAAGATACGTTATTGCCAAAAGGTGAACTTTAAATCGATACTGTTTTCCCTCATCCTAACCCTTTTACCCTTTCTTATAAAAAGGTCAAATGTGGTTTTATCATCACGCTTTATCCCGGCCTGGCGGGTTTGTGGTGTCGAGAGAGCTATCCCGGCATCAAATTGCGGAGATTTGTTTACTGTACACCCTCGTAGGTCAAAATATGTGAAATTTGTAATTAGACGCCTGAACTCACAAGCACTTATTCCCGAGATACTCAATTTAACTTTATCCTATAAAATAAATTTCGTATTCGTAGTATGATGTGCTGGTTCATCGTATATTCTTATTGCGAATATTTGAAGAAACAGCATAGATCGTGTCCCTGGCCAGCATTAAATTTGTAGGATGACCCACTATCAATTCCCGTGTCTCGACGGTAATTTGAATTTATAGGTTCATGATGTTTGAGTAAGCGGTTGTTGATGTTAAGGGATGTTTGTGGTTTGTTAAGTGAATGAAAAAGCCCCCTATCTGTTAACACGTCTACGTAATTAAATTATCTGCTTTCTGTTGGCAGAATCACTCTTCCGTCACGAATTTGAGGGTAAGCAAAACTTAATTAGGAAGGCTTTTTGCTAATGTGACAAAACACTAATTAAAAAAGTTGCAGTCACGAAAAGTCGCGTGCTAACAGTTTTTGCAAGTAGACAGAGCCGCCGAGTGAGTAATAAGTATGTTGTTTTACGTTACGCTACCGCCGTTCAAACGTGAATGTACGAGAATCAAATGGAACACGTAAATATACACCTTACTGGAAATTATAAAATTTCTCTTTTTCAAATCAAGCAATTGAATTGCATTTTAATAAAGAAAAGAAAGTCTGCAAAATATTGGTGAATGTTCTTTTCTTTAGTAATATCTAATTTCGAATGTGGTTTCCACTAGGAAACCGAAATAAGGAATTTCTTTCGTTCTTGATTAGAAATAATAACAAACCAGATACATTTTTCGACGCGAGTATTACTTTATGGGTTGTTTAAAAAATGTATGTTAACTTGTTGGTAAAATAAAATAAAATACAGTTCGAAATGTAAACATATAAATCAACATTCAGACTAATTAGTAATAAAATTGCAAGTATAATTTATTTTTATTTTTAATATGGTTCTATTGCTTTAAAAAACTAAATTTAATTCCTGTCATAATTTGTTTCCCATAAAAAAATCGCATGGTCCACAGTCGCGCGTATTTAAAAAAATGCAGCAAATAGTAAATAGTGCACGCACTATGCAACCAGATTCAACAATGTTTAATTTTGTCAGGTGAAGGGGTAAGTTATTAGAAATATACAATAAAACAATGTAATTTTAATAAACCATTTATTTATTTGCTCACAAACACGTGTCTCATATTCCATTCCATTGTGTGATTCCTTTTTGTAACTTTGATATTTTATAATAATAGAAGACGTAAATTCCAAATTTAGTATGGCAAATCTATGCGTCAAGGGTGCTAGTGCCTTCAATACCCTGCCCTGGAGTTGCATTAGGAACGCACTCCTGTATCACCGGATGCCGATCAACCTCTGTCGTGTGGTCGAGGACTATTTGACGGACAGGGCCGCCATCTACCACCAGGGAGAATGGAATCAACGGGAGATGTTGGGCGGTGTCCCACAGGAATCGATCCTGGGGCCGCCCGCATCTGTGGGACATCGGATACGACTGGGTGCTGCACGCCGACCTCCATAGCGGCGTTTGTACGCGTCACAAAGGGTCATAGCCATTTGGCTGGCCCAAGGAAACCGCACGGCCTCCTGTGAGGCGGCGAGCTTCCTTGCCGGATTACCACCATGGGATCTGGAAGCAAAAGTCCTCGCACACATTTGGGAGTGGGGTGAGGAAGCGAAACGCTGGGGCTATACTGTACTTTACAGTGCAGCATATCATTGTAGTCAATGCTATTATAAAGTCATATGCATGTTTCATGAGTATTTCGAGGGTGAAATTACAAAAATATAATTTTTCGAAGGCTAGGGAAACGGTAATTTTGTTCAATTTCATTGTGTTACTATTTTTGTGTCACGTAACACTTAGGCCTTGTCACAGTGTATTCACTTAAATGTGAATAGTAATTCCATTTCCGTTTTAGGAAAGACACCGTTAACGCCCGCTGAACGACAAAGACGTTATCGAGAGCCTTTAAAATCAAAACATCCTCAGCAGTGGAAAGAAGTACAAGGAAAAAATTTGATTAGATTCGTCGACTTCGCTGTGACTCTGCCCTTATTCTTCAATTGTGTCACGATAACACAAAAATAACACAAAAAAAGCACATACATTTTGAAAACGACCCTTATCTTAAAAGTAGCTTTATAACTATATTCATCTAAAACATTGTCCTTATTTATAACAGAGAACACGAGGCAACTTTACAACCTTTATTATACAAACCAGATCTTACAAACTCCCAATATTATCTCCGAGGTGTTAATCTATTAATCCTCTTACGTCACGGCAGATATAGGTGCCTAATACGGCCATTTTTCTCCACGAGTCGATGTAATTCCAAAGTACAGATATAATAAGATTTATCGATATGTCGCAGGTTTATGAGAAAATCAGCTTTTTGATCAAAAACCTATTTTCATTCATCATTCATCATATAACATTTCTTGATGCAATACAAAGTGGAGAACCAATATTGATTACGTGCTAAATGTATGTCAAATTATAACAAATAAATTATTCTTATTTTCTCTAATTGTCTCTAAAGAAATAGCAATCGACATTGATGTTGATCATGAAACTAGATCAAATTGCGACGATAAGTCCCCTCTTTGAGGAGTGCCTAGAGAGGCGCCACGGCGTCCTCACCTTCCGCCAGACGTAGGTCCTCACCGGACATCGTTGTTTTGGGAGGTTCCTGTTCTAGATAAGGCGGGAGGAAACGCCCGGGTGTCACCATTGTGTGGATCGCCCGAAGGACAGGACGGTGGAGCATACGGTTGAGGTCTGCCCGGCTTAGGCGGAGCATAGCCATGTCCTCGTGGAGGCGATCGGCGGCGGTGATCTCTCGCGTCCGGCCCTGGTTCAGCAAATGGTACGAAGCGGAGTTTTGCAGGAGGTGACGGCCTCCCATGCCCTCTGCATGGGAGGCCGTCACCTCCTGCAAAATAATAACGCTCGCGAAGGAGGAGGCGGAACGCATGAGGGAGAGGCAAATTTCGCGCCTTCATGCCCCTAACCGCCGCAAGAGATGCCCTGGGCTTCGGGAATCACAGGCTAATTTCCGGCCACCGTAGATGCGGGCTTGCGGACGGTGAGCAATGGGTAGCTCGCCGTCCAATAAGGACTAGGCCCGGGTCGACGGCGCGTTGTGTTCCACGCGCGCCTCAAAGAGATGTCAGCAAAACTGACGGGGTCCGCTAGGGCCGATGCCTGCCGGGGTCGCGAAGATGTCCAAAATGGATATCGTGGCCCCCGGCAACATGGCAACTGAAGGAACACGGCTGGGTTTTAGTTAATAAGAGTCTGACACGCCCTCCCGCTCCGCCCAGAGCGGGAGAAGTTATTTGATAATTTGCCACCCAAAAAAAAGACTAGATTTTTGGTTAAAAAACTGAATTTTCTCAGGTTTATGATAACCTAAAGTAACAAATTTGCCTTATTCCGGTTCTTCATCAAAAGACTAGGTTCTTGATCAAAAACCTGATTTTCTCATAAACCTGCGACAGATTCATATTTAAGGAGAAGCAATCTAATTATGTCCACTATAGCAGTTTCTCGTAACCTTTAGCATTAAGTTCATTACGCAGTAGATACTCCTTGGTTCCGTACTTTCTGTTATCAGAAAAGTTTTGCTCTCTTAGGGGGAGGGCTTCGTTTGCTCCTCGGGTACTAATTAGACAGATACTTGCGTGTTTCTTGGATTCTATCTCCTGGTAAAGGAAACTTTATATGTAGGTGAAGACGACGATATTATTGTACTGTGACAATATTTCTCTGAATACTTAAAGACTTGACACGTGTCTAGTCTGTAGGCACAGACTAGACACGTGTCAAAGATATCTTGAGAAAATATTTAGTAATACTTTAATTAGGTTTATATTTTCTCTTGTCTTACGATGTTATTATTCAATTATTGTTGAAGAACAAAAGTAAGAAAAACATGGTCGCCACGGGCTTAAAAATGCTAGCACACGCTTTCCCATTTTGTTGCTACCTACGTCCAATGTCTTCGTAGTCTTTTATATCAACAGTAATATTGAAAGGTTTAGTTGAAGAAGCTGTGCAGAAGCTCAGGACACTCTGAAATTTGATGGCACACTATTTTTTTGTATAGTTAAAATAAAATCAAGTCCCTAAAGAGGTAGGCATCGTTGTATAGTACCCTCATGACGCTAGTTTTATAATGTTACTTATAAGATAAAAAGCAAACCCTTAATATTTTTGTAAAACTTTGGGTATTTGGACTCCGTTTCGCCGAAACGGCTTTATATGTATCCACTTGCAATTTAACACATAATTCAAATCAAGATCAAGACCACATACACGATCAGAACGTTACGAATAGAAGCTAGTTCCTAGTAAATCTTAGCACAAGTTTGAAATAGTTACGGTACTCGTAGCCACGGCTACGGCGTAGCGGGTGTAGCCGGCGTAGCTAGCGTAGCCACGAATAATAGCTAACATCACTAATAATAATAATAGGTATACACTGTAAAATATTGTATTCTTAGACACACATACATCTCCGGAACTGCACTTGGTTCTTGAATATTGTATGTAGTTTCATACTATCCGCCATTTGATGTTGAAGCATCAATTCCTTATTCGTTTACGTTGATAGCTACTGCATCGCTCTTCAGCTAGCTCGTTCTCTTCATTTTCAATGTAAAGCTTTGTGAAAAATGTTAGTCTACTTCCATTTCGATAACGTCATGCTCTTATTTACTTAAATTATTACTTACCTTTGATAATAATTTAAACATATTGAAGTCCACTAGACGAAATTAAATACGTGAACCGTGTGCATTTATTATTTTAACAGCCATTTATTTTCAGATTAAATAGTCTGTTGTTTACCCCTGAAACATACTTTTCAACATTTTGTTTTCATTTAAGCGGTTTTTAACATTATACTTCAATCAATCTGCCTAGGTTTTCCCAACTAAGTTGAGATCGGTTTCCAGTCTAACTGGATGCAGCTGAATACCAGTATTTTACATGGAACGACCGCGTATCTGACCTCTACAACCCAGTGATTGTAGAGGTCAGATACGCGGTCGTTCCATTTTTGGTTAGTTACTGAACTGGGTAATACGATACCCTTTGGTAAGATTGGTGGTCAGATTTTCGGACTTCTGACGACCCGTAACGATTGTCAAAGATCCACGAATGACAGCCGGACAACGGCTTAGCGTGCTTTCCGAGGCACGGAGGAGTTTCGGTATGTAAAGATGATCGTCCATCTACACTTAACCTGATGGATCGACCTGTGCGGCTGTTATTACTTAGCTCCTACCTACCTAGTTTTTAACATTGTACTTATTAATTGAAATGCTTCATTTATTTTAGTTTCAATGCTATAATTAGTACGGAAAATACGTATGAACTCTGCTGACCAGTTACAAGAACATTTGAAGATAAACACATTGATCAACTTAGTACTACGTCATCTCCATATTTTCACTTGACATTACTTACTTTTGGTCTGGTCAGCTTTATTTATAAACGTTGCTCAGTAAGTTAAAAGATGTTTAAACGTCAAGATATATAGTTAAATAGTCGCTAATCATTACTTAACTTTAAGCATTATAAATAAACCCCTTAAACTAGGGTTTTCTAAGACTGTGGTGGCCGCCACCGCCGCCACTTTGAATGACGTCACTGAAATGTTATTTTTGAAATTGAATTGGTGTGTTTTTCTAGAGAGCGTTTTTGACACCGTAACGTCACACTCCGGTGCCATTCTGCCATCATTTTCATGACGGCTGTCACTGCGGCCGTTATGTATCGGCCTCCATACTTCTAGGGCACTGTAGCTTTAATGCATAGATTTAAAGCGCCTAACACTATCAGTAATAATGACATTACATTCAAGTATTGTCATTACTACTGACAGTGTGGTGGTTGGAATGATGATGTGATCTAAATATTTTAATAGTTTTACGTCAATATTCAAAGGAATGGCAGTAATATTAATGTCATTATAACTGATAGTGTCTGGAGGCATTATGATCCGTACGTTTAGAGCTAAAATCTTATGTAGATTTACATAAATTGTAAGCATCACATGTCATTACACGGTTGCATAAAACGACAGGTACCCAGCGAACTCAGTAGTGCCAGTTTAGTCATAGGTTCACAATAATACACACTCCTTCACACACATTTACAACATCTACACCGCACAGATACACGCGCGCACACACTATTAATATTAATAATTGTGTCATTCTCTGTATTTCATATTTATCTGTGTACTTCGTAATTGGCGTAATGTTTAGAATAATAATAATGTTATACTTACTGTCAGCTGTGAAGCAACCTTCTAATAAATAAATAATACCAAATTCTGTGTAAAAGTACGAATTCGACTCCAGTCTTTAACAAAACTTCTCAAGGGTTTAGTTGATTTTCACGAACTATCCAAGTTTAAGTCGGTCTAGTAGGTACAGCGTGTTCAAACTCCTGACAATTTTGTTAAGTTTCGATATTTGATCTAAGTAATATTACTAGAAAAAAAAAAAATGAAAGTCGGAGTCGAAACTAGAACTTTACTTGAAGTATTGATAGACTCCATCATATATCGAATCGCTATGTAGTAATTCATATATAAAAATATGTACAGACGAATTGAGAATCTTCTACGTCGTTGAATTTGAATACGAACCATCTCAGTACACAGGATGCTAATTAATCAACTTGGCCCCCTTCCCTTTCGCATTCTCTTTGATCCTGTTAAATAAAAAAGGAGTTATTTTTAATCTTGAAAGAGTATTTGTCTGACTGTAAATCAACATGAAAAGATTTTTCAGAGCCTATTATTGATCTAAAGACAAAGATAAGAAAATACAAAAGTACTTTGAAGATGACACTGAGCTAAAATGTATTTTATACTAAGTAGGTACTCTCAGTCGCCGCCGACCTTAGAAAATAGTAAAATAAGGTCTTAAAAATCTAACTGCACTACAACACGTCAGTAAAACCAGTAGCGTCTATAAACCCCGAATTCGTTTTATAGGAATCGTTTAAAATCTATATAACATGGTCGTAGCATACCTAGCTATTGTAAAAGACACAAAGCCAGGGCGCACAGGCAGAGCAGTAACTTTAAACGCTACTCTAGACCGTGTGACCTAAGTATTGTATTAGTTGCAGACGTTGCACTTTATGTTGTATAAGGGAAAGCAATTTCAAAAACTATAAAACTTCGTATAACTTTGAACCTGTTGTATTTTTGATAACCCTTAACAACGGGGTGGACGAGTAGCGATGTCTCGTCTCTAAGACTTTTCGATTCGAGTTTGTAGGGCGGGCTGTATCGAATGTTGCCACATTTAATGGAGGGTACTTGGTGAAGTTTCCCGTCGTACTCCTGCCGCTACGCACTTGCGAGAAATATTGACTTTATCGATAGTGTAACACTTAAGAGTTTACCAACACTTATAACATGCTGAAGAACCCTCGGCCGACATTATTTCCCCGATGTCGAGGTCGATGCCTAATTTTCTCTCGCATAAGACACGAGGTCGGAAACATATTGGAGTTTCAGCTTTAATATTGAATATTTACCCCATACACCGTTATTAGCAGTACATCAAACTGCTGATAAAAGAAGTGACTTGGGAATATATGAACACAATTTGTGAGACAATTTCTTTGTTCGTAAAGGCGATGAGCCAGCAACTCAAGGATATGTGCTTACATTTTTGTTATGAGAAAATGTACTACCTACCCAAGATATTTATTTATTTGCAACCAGTCGGCAAAACAACGTAGTGTGTGATGTAAGCCGAAGTTAACTTAAAATGCTAATATTATTGCTTCACGAAACTATAATGCAAGACTGAAAGAGGCAATATTTTAGTGGATTAACTCAAAAGTCATGTAAAATGGCGACCTTGGCAAAAAAATTCAGGTAACTAATAAGTCTACAATCGTTGTACACAGTAATCTATACAACAAATCTATTCAAAAATATTACTAGTTTACTACTTCCATAAAGTTAATTTTAAAACAATTCGCTTCTCGAATTACCATAAGTTTTAGTTGTGGTAACCTACAGAAGCCCATGAAAAGCAACCTTCGTGATCAGACGGCCGGATTGACTTTCGCTTTCCGCGACCTATTATTACATGTAATATCGCTTTCTTCTTCGGGCTAACACACAAAAAGTTCGCAACAAAAACTGAGCGAAAACAGCCGTTTATATGCTCAAGAATTACGAATATAAAAGCTTTTGGATTAATACCGCAGTCTTGTTTTTTTCACGATTTCTTTAAGTTAAGATTATGTAGACGCAGTTTTTTAGTTTGCTCATTACCAGCACAGTAACCATTAGTAATGGCGCTCCTGATCAAAAATATCTTCTATATAACACACACATAACATGAGTTAAAACTATTATAATAGCATGTATATTGTTTATTTTTTTAATGTATTCGATAATTAATTTAATTATTTATTCAGAGCATGTGAACTCAATAATGTGTAAGCTGTGGTTACCTGTAATTGAGTGTGCATTACAGGATAGTGTAAATATACAAGTTTTTATTACTATAAAAGATAATTGTAATGTATCTCGTTGGTAATCCTTAAATAAATAAATAAATAGGTATATCACATAACATACCAGACGCCTTGTTTCCCCGAAGGTTTGGGTGGGTTTGATATCTTCTATATCATTAATTTTAAACATGAATAAAGTAAGTTTGTTATTGATATTTTCCTTAACCAACACAACAAAGTCGAAATATCCATTTTCCTTTTTAATATAAACATATTGTTATGAACCCACAACTTGGATAATAAAGAAAACCACATGGAATTATATACCTCTTACTTGATTAAAATTGGTCGGATGTATCTATCGACCACCACCATATTACCTATATAATTATACTAAATCAATCTGCCTTGCCTTTCCCAACTATGTTGGGGTTGGATTCCAGTCTAACCGGATGCAGCTGAATATCAGTATTTTACATTGAGCGACTGCAAATTAAGACTGGTTGTCAGACTTTTTGGGCTTCTGTCTACCCGTAACGTCAAATATCTACGAATGACATCGGACCATCGGCATAACGTGCTTTCCGAGGCACCGAGGGGCTTCGACATGTACTGGATCGTCACCCATTCACGAATCGACAGCAGCAAGCGTAGCTTAACCTTAGATAACCCGAACGGCTGTTATCACTTAGCCACGGGCCCCTCCAAGACTAGTACTTAAGTAGAACCATTTAATTGACTTTTATCTTTATACGCCGGCTTATTGGTCAGCGAACAGCTCAGTAAAAACATAATAACCTATTTGTACTAGAGGAGACCTCCTCATCTCTTCTTGCCGAGAAGAATGCATTCTTCTAGTTACAAATCTTTTTTTATTACTCATTATTACTTTAGCCAAGCAAAATGTCATATTATACCTACCAACTTTTTTGGGTAAATTCCTCTTAGTGGGGTTTACTTCTTCCTATTGGCGACAAAAACAAATCTGTCCTAGCACTTAATATGGAAAGAGACTCGGAGACCTCCAGTGAAACGCACTCGTGCCCTGCGCAACGCCTTTGACATGTCCCGGGAGAAACAAAGTCGTTTTCCACAACAACCTCGCGGTACACGACAACACATATATGGCCAGAACGTGGCATAATATTAAAACTAACGAACTATGCATAGACAACATTTTATTACCCACACATTTGCTTACCCATCGAAGCTTTAAAGCTAGTTGGTCGTTTTGTATTTCATTATTAACTACGTAGACGTGTCTGACAAATCCATCTTAGCGTTTAAGTTCAGTCTTTTTCTGTGAACGTTATATTATGCTAGTCAAGATAGAAGGGCCTCCTAAAATTTTGTAACAGACATTCTAAGTAATGAGAAGTTCAAAGTAACGAAAACAAATTGCTTAAGGCGTACTCGAAATGAAAAAGTCTTTGCTGTGATGGTTAATACTTTAAGCCTCTACACCGAGCTAAGGATTTGCCTGAAGCTTATACGACGTGTATAAATATAAACTTTTAATTAAAACACATGCTATTTTTGAACAGATTATTTTGTGAGCGAGACCATTCGATATTGATTTTACTTCAGGTTGTTACTTCGAAGATTCTTAACTAAGTAAGAAATTATAATTAATGACTCTGTGCTACCAAACTTATGATAAGAAAAGATATGTAATTTTGAAACTCATTAGGAAATTACATAAAACATTCTTGCAGCTCCGGTCCAAACTTGGTGCGTTAGGAGCTGCGGCAAAAAGTTTAGAGGGTGTCTTCACTTAAAATAAAGTTATCTTTGGAGTTCCCTGCTCGAGGATGCCGTCTGACGTTTAAATGGGCAACTAATATCATGCTCTTCGTAAATGTGGACTCAAAAATCCCATTTGAATGCTCGGCGTGAAGTTTCAGCACAAAGCGCCTGTGCAGTACTGCAGAGCCAGAGACCAACGCAACGAAAATCTCTTTTATATACTATCCTAACTTAATTTGAATACAGTGGAAGCTATTCCAGTTTCGTGGTTGGGGTTTAAAAACAGGTGAAGCTAGATCCCAGAGAAGGTGAGGAAATAAGCGTGGATCTAAATAAATTACAGAAACAATCAAAAGTTAGATACTCGAATGTGTCGCTTAGATACAGTAATATAATACATTATTGTTTAGTGAGTTGTAACTTGCTTACGTATTGTAACAGTTATGAATAGCTAGCGCCGTGAGATTCACGAGATAACAGCATTGTTTTAATATGTTTTGGCCAACATTAACGTATATAGCAACACGAGGCGTAGGTATGTGTTTTAAATTAACTTTAACAGGGGCTCACAACTGAACGTTTTCCGATAAAAAATAAAAATACGAAAAATCTGAAACTAGTCGTAAATATTGAGTTCGGAGCGCAATAAACAGAAATGGAACCTCGGGAACCGCGTTCTATATTCAGCGGAATCATAACTTCTTTCATTTAACTGGTCGGTACAAAAACAGTTGAATCAGTTTTAACTGAGCCATCCATCAAGCCACCGATTACCGCGCGGCGAGCAGACGTCAACCACTTCCACACAAGTCATTTGCCCTGTTCAATCCGTAAATGTTTGAGATCAATTTTCTCTTTACAATCTTATACCATTTTTAATATTACTCCTTCCATAGATTTACATAGATTGGCCATAATGTGACACCTGTGTCGCTGAACTTCAAGTTACAACAACAAACTTTAGTAAATAAATAAAAATAAAATAAAATAAAATAATCTTTATTTCGGACTAGCGGTACATCCATAGGGGTTAGTAAGAAGATATCTTAAAAAAACTATGTTAGTATTTTTTTTAAGATATCTTCTTACTAACCCCTATGGATGTACCGCTAGTTAGTGTTCAATACTCGTACACCTAATGCCAGGGCCCATTACATACTGCCAGGTATAGCTCACACTTTGCGGTTTACTATCGTCAAGTTTACCCTAAGTTTAGCTAAGTACGTTAAAGTGAGTTTGATATAGGCTGGGTGCAGACTGAGTTGAAACTTGATCGTGAAAACTATGATGGCGCGGGCGAGAACACTCGCAACAAAACATTGTCGTAGTCAAAGTTTTCAAAATGTACTGAAAACTCTGTTATGACACAAACCAAAACTGTTGTTTCCATTATTATTCTCACGCAATAGTATCAGCTTTAAGGATGGACTAAAACTTATACATAAACCGATTTATTTATAAACGTTGCTTAAAATTAAGAGACGATTAAATGGAAAAAATAAGTCTATAAATAAACCCTATAGTTGACAAGGTATATAGACATCGCACTGGATAATAAATATAAATAGAATTCTCTCAGCGACAACTTACTTGAAATGCGCGGTTGTTAATCGATGTCTTAGCCCGACAGTGAGACGGACAGACATCACTCGGGTACGAACTACGAATGTACGACATAGAATCTTAGTATTAGAGTTCTTTGTTAAAGTTTGTCTGGGAATGCGCTTTGTTATGTTCCGTTTAAAGGATGCCGACAAAATACAGACAGTCTCGTGAGAGTTTCAGAATTTGTTTGAGGGTATTGCACGTAATACATGTAGGTACATCTCTCTATCAAAAATTAAAGCGACGAAAAATAGAAACATCGTGAACGGTACAATCACTAAATTAACGTTCCATTCACTCGCTCCTCACAATTGAAGTGTGATAATAGAGAACAGATACCCTGTGTGATTCGTTCATTGTGGCATGAACAATAACACGGAAAGAATTCGTTCTTCATATTCCGAGAGGAATTCAAAACGGCATGAACATGTTTCTAAGACAAAGATTCGTGATCCGTACTTATTGGAGATGTAGTACCACTGTATTTTTGGGGAAACAGGATAATATTTCTTTGGTGATTGTATCGGGAGATGCCCGTTCCGTTATATACGAGGTAATTATTTACCTTGTGTGGATATTACTCTTGAATCCCAATTCCAATTCGTTGGTGGATCATAATTTTTCTATTTTTTTTTTCTTGAGTCTCTGGCAGTTTTTTTATGGCTATGGTTTTAGTTGAGCATGTTTCAACGAACCACAACTCAATTTGTAAAGGCTTGTAGACAAATTGTACTTATACTCCCTACCCTAAAAAATCAGAATACCCAGTTGCTGGGTAATACCTAGGTTGCTGGGTTGTGGAGAGTGCGATTCTCGCAACCCAGCGCTGGGCACGCCACAATTGCGACGATAAGTCCCCTCTTTGAGGAGTACCTAGAGAGGTGCCACAGCGTCCTCACCTTCCACCTGACGTAGGTCCTCACTGGACACGTTTGTTTTGGGAGGTTCCTGTTCAGGATAAGGCGGGAGGAAACGCCCGGGTGTCACCACTGTGTGGATCGCCCGAAGGACACGGTAGAGCATACGGTGGAGGCCTGCCCGGAGTCGATCGGCGGCGGTAATCTCGCGCGTCCGGCTCTAGTACAGGCCATGGTACGGAGCGAGAGGGCATGGGAGGTCGTTACCTCTTCTGCGAAGTAGTAATGGTCGGGAAGGAGGAGGCGGAGCGCGTCAGGGAGAGGCAAATTTCGCACCCTCACGCCCCTAATCACCGCAGGAGACGCCCTGGGCGTCGGGAGTCGCAGGCCAATTCCCGGCCACCGTAGGCACGGACTTGCGGACGGTGAGCAATGGGTAGCTCGCCGTCCGATAAGGACCAGGCCCGGGTCGACGGCGCGTTGTATTCCACGCGCGCCTCAAAGAGATGTCAGCAAAACTGACGAGGTTCGCAAGAGCCGATGCCTGCCGGGGCTGCTCAGAAGTCCGAAAGGGATATCGTGGCCCCCCACAACATGCCAACTGAAGGAACACGGGTGGGTTTTAGTCAGTAAGAGTCTCACACGCCCTCCCGCTCCGCCTAGAGCGGGAGAAGTTATTTGACCACCAAATAAAAAAAAAGACAACGATATATTTTCGGATTTTATTCTGGGTCAACGGGAAGTACCCAATAGATTTTTATTTATTTGCGAGTATCAAAATATGTCACTTATATGGCCGTATTTTTTTATACCTAGGTATTTGATATTAATTTCAATTTGATACCTCCACGCGTTCCTGAGGAAAATGGTCCTGACAGATAAACAGACGCACGGACAACGAAGTGATCCTAAAAGGGTTCCGTTTTCTGCTTTTGAGGTGCCTACGAAACCCTAACAACACACTTTTATGTAGGTGCAATTCATAGCATAAAAGTCCTACCACTGCTGAAAAACCTGGCGACAAGGCAAAAATCCTCAATCGACAGACTACCATACGATTGATTTAGTCTTCATGCGCAGCTAGCCTAAAATTTACAGCTAGCCTGCATGCGAGAGCTCAACCCAACGTGTGAAACCCGTTACACGCTGCTGACGTCATAACACACCGCACCAGCTTTATTCTTTTATTTATCAGACGTTCTTTATTTGAACTTTAAACGTTTCTTTTTTCTCTTTATGGATATTCCACTTTTAAAATGTTGATTAAAGTTTTAATATTCCATTACATTGGATGAATAAGGGTTGAGAGAAAAAGATAATTGTAGACCATTTAACTACCTACGGTTCCGAGAAACATATGTATTTATTGTCTGTGTTTACTCGTGCGGTACCTACGTAATAGTTATTACTTGTAGCATTTTATTTCTCAGTTATTAATTTTCAATAGAATCCTGCTGGTCAGACTTATTATAAAGATGTTATTTGTATAAAAAGTGCACGTGAGTTTGAAAGGAAATACCTTGGTCCGTTTGTACTTCAATTACTTGAAGAAGATTCAAACTAGAATGTTATTTTAAAAAGAAAATATATTTCAGCTTGGTTTATTCATAAACTGAAAAGCTGTTGCTAACTTAAATGAGTAGAAATATTTTATATTAATTTCAAACAAGTCTTGCAAAGATATTCATTTTTATTCATTCATGCATGGAAATGTTTTAGTAAAAGGTACTCGATTTTAGAATCATGTATGTCGATCAATACTAGTGAATAATATAACTGAATCAAGTGATGGTTTTGTTACTTTTGTCTGCGATTTTGTACGATCTTTTACAATAAAGGTTCTACCCCTGGAAATAACATGAGAGAGTTTGCTGACAAAACCCTTTTATGTTATTGCCAATGTGAAGAGCGGGTACCTAGTCTATCATTTTTATTATTTTCTATTTTCGGACAGAATCCTGTTAGTATAAAAACCAGAGACAAATTAACTGTGGAAAAAAACAGACAACGACATTTTTATATTCTGTGAAACTTGCCGATTTCAAAGACAATTAAAAATGGTCGGATTATAGTCTGTTAGGTACTCTAAAAACGATCAGACACAGATTTTGCAGTAAAGCTTACTTGGATATTTTTCAATCAAGAGCGTAAAAAAGTATTATAAATTTTCGTTATTGAAAAAAAGAAGGACATGTCGGCGTTCGCGTTCACTTGAAACAGAAGCTTTGACTGATGATACGCTATGTGAGGGGAATTCATAATTCATCTCAGAGTCGTCTGTTCTCTTTAATGACGTCGACAGAAAGCGAAAGCGTCACAAGCCCTTCCAAGCAGGTGAATAACATGTATCACCCCAGTAGTTTTAATTTCAACACAAGGTATGTCAATTTCGTTTGTCTACGATACTGAAGAAAAACCGAAAATTTATTTGCAAATCTCCACTTTCCGGGAAAATTGCGGCCAATTGTGCCCAGACCGGGGCTCCCTTATAATATCGACGGAGCTCTCGAAAAGTTTAAGAAACGCAAGAGCCTCTGAATAAATAATGGTGCGGCGCGCCGAAACTTTTACAGATATTAGCTTTGTTTCGCAGCGGACAAATATTAACGCTAGCAGCTGCGACACACGTATTTACCGTGGGACAGAGCGCCCCTACATATCACGGTGTGAAGGAAATTGTAACAATTGTGTCGCGATGCGCCGCTCCCTATACACGACACAATATTTAGTTCCTACCCCCACAATTATTCCGCTTCCACAACAACAATCATTAATGTTAAACGCACCTGATATTAATAACGTAACAAAATATCCCTCGATAAAATATCGTCCAACAAAATACTCCTTTTCCCGTGATAATAAGACAGCAATTTAAATAAAACAGGAAACTGTGAGTTAATTCTCATATCGATTTCCTATTTCCCTCGACGCAGCGGTTACGTTTGCTTGTGTTACTCTATAATTTACTTTCTAGAAAACCTTTCGGTGTTGGCTATGGTTACGAGCGAAGTGGACATTATTGATGTGGTAGCAACGAATGCGCTTCTACGTTGCGTTCCGCTGGCAATTTAGTTCTGTCGACCCGCTGGCCGGCACTACTTTAATTTCGTTGCTGGACTCCGCAATAGGTACCTACAAGCCGATAAATTGAGCATGGATAGCATTAAGTTGCTTTCAGGATTAATGTTCTGTGCATCAGGAAAAGAGTTTTATTCACCTTGTACCTAATTAAGTTTACAGTAACTACGGGATTTTACGATATTATAGATTTATAGCTCTATAAAACTTCGAGCATTGCAGTCTTGCGATAGCGACAAATTGAAGTTTTCAGTCAATGGAATTGCTTGTTTTATATGCATAAAATAAATGGTACCACACTTCTTTGAAAATGCATTCGAATACAGAATCGAACATTGCTGCCCTTTTTCCATACCGTAACGACTATTAGATGTAGTGGGCTGCAAGAAATAACACCGTTTTCTTTCTACTTTCCTCTAATCCAGCGTGAACGTATTTCTTTCACCACTCTCCCTCTCTCTCTCTTTCTGGCTATGTATCCCACATGGTAGTGGGGTGAGCGTTCCTGATCTTTCTTTCGCTCTATTCTTGACATCGTCTTCGGTTACCTGACACTCTATTATGTAACAATCAACTGTGACTAAAATACATCAATTATTATCACAGTTGAATTGTCACTATCTTATAGAATCAGGAGCCTAATCGAACGTTGCGTACATATACAGTTTACTTGGGTCAGTGAGCGTTGACGCCAAGTCGGTTGTGGTTCCAATTATTATTATCAACGTCTTTGGCTTAAAAGGGTACAAGTGACAATATTAATGAGATGTTATTGTGTAACAATGTAACGTGCATTCAGCGGTGATCGTGTCGACTTGCCTCTAAGCCACGGAGCCATCTTACACGCCTCGCAAGCCACTGCTCTTGTTCGGCACAACCGAACAAGCAATTACTCCAAGCCTATATTAATTGAGTGACTGTTTATTATCCATGGCTTAATTTAATCACCGGACTAACATCAGCCGTGTGTCAATATCTACGGAGTTAGTCCCCGAGCAGGAACATTAAACTAATCCATCCCACACATAGTATGGAGACACACGATAATATCTTCTTGTAATCCACAATAAGACTGCCGACATAGAATCTTGTCGCAAATGGGGTTTAGATACACAATAGTTAATAGTGGTTTTATTACTGAAGTTATAGATGTATCAGGTCATAACTAACGAAAGCTTGATTAGTTTTGTCAAAAGTATACAAGTTACATGGATACCAGCTGGCAAAACAAATTCATGTTTTTGGTAAAATAACTGGAGAGTTATTCAAATCGCATACAAATAAATAGCATTCAATGGTGCCGATTCTCTTGTCACAAATGCCTCTAAACTAGACTAAAGATCACCAAAATTTAGTTTATTCCTGTCAAACGACGATTTCCCATTCTGAAATAGACTAAGGTGACACAACCTAACCATGTTTTAGTTTGACAGCACTAAGATGGCACTTAGATATTAATTTAGTGAAAATGGCAATTTTACTATTCTGAATTGGACGTTTTTCACCTAAATTTTGATTGTCCAACTAAATCTGACTATTTCTAATCGTGATTAAAAACGTGTGGAATAAAATTGGTTGTCATGAACTTTAAATTCACACCGACACCTCGACTTTCGGTGCAAAAACAGTACTGCATCTTTTTTTTTGCTTATATCTCGAGAGAATTTTAAAAAAAGGTTTTTTTTTAAAGGTTGTCTGTAAAAGATCGCTTTTAGCGATTAGACCGCCCAATGCGAAATTTCTATATTTATGTCTGTAATTTTTATGGTGTACATAATAAAGAATATTCTATCTATCTATCCAATTTATTTTGCAGAATAGCTTTAAGATTCTCATAGCCAAAAGTAAGGAATTTTAGTGATAATTTAGTTCGGTGTACAAGAGAATCGGCACCAGTGTGTGTTTAAAATTTAAGACACGAATGGAAAAACGGCTTATTGGTGATTCGCTCGAATTTATTCGCCCAAAACAGGCGAATCGACACTTCAAATATTTTTTTCTTGAGTTTTCGATTGGCCTACAAATAAATAAACTTATTAACCAATAAGCCGGAAAACCATGCACCTCAAAATCTTTTCGTTTACAATCAACCTTTATACAAAAACATTTTAGTATTTTCGTTTCTTTTCTAACAAAACCTGCAGTTTGCTGTAAGCACGACCATTCTATATCCAGCGAGATTGCTATTTATTCATTCTCAAATAAGACTTCTTCAACCTCGCGCTTCGCTTGAACAAACAAGCCGAGCGCAATTAACTAAAAAAGCACGACCAATTTCTTCATCCATGAAATGACAAGTTCCTGAATTTATCTCAAGTGACTTGGGCAGTCCTTAAGACATTTCAAAATAAGTAGAGAAACAAATTTCAGACGAGTACGTACTTGATGACGACGGATAACAAAGCGAGAGGGCGCGAGAGACAGCCAAGATTATCTCTGACAGTTGAAGCGTTACGTTTTCTGACAGAAAACACCTCCGAGGCGTGTGCGCCAAGATCTGCTGCAACTAAATCTACTAACAAACCTTCTAGGAACGCTTTCAGGCCAGCATTTGAGCCGAGTTGGTACAAACCTGTATATAATCACATTATGGTTACACTTTGTCGTTTCGTCTGAAATGCGGTAACTTTGAAGACCTCTGAATCTCTCGTTTGAGTGTATCTGAGGATTCACTCGCGCCATACCAATTAATTTTGCCGTAACTAGGGATTTTAAGCTTTTAAAATGGTTGTTTTTTGGTTATTATAATCTACTAAGTAACTACTTATGTAGTATAAAAATCTTTAGGTAGTAAAGGTACCTTTGTTCACGCATTGTAATTGTAATCTTCAGTTAAACGGGTTCCGAATCATCGATTTATCGGTTCGTACTTCCTTGTTATAATTAATGCATTTTTTAAGAGTTTTTTTTGGTTCCTATCTGGGAAAAAGTTTTTAATAACAGAAGTAGATACCTACGTACTTTTATAGTAAATTTAAGTAATCGCCAGTTGTGGGAAGAAGAATCAAAATTCAATGCAAAATATGTTATTTCACATAAACCTACATGAACACTTATGAAACGTCAGAAGCTAGGTGCACGGTTCCAATTGGTCGTTTCCTATGGAAAAGAACTGGCAAAAAACTCCACGGTTACTTACTCTTTAAAAAATAAATGGGTTTTACAACAGTGTTAATATGGGAGGGAGGATAGGTATGGGAGGACAGTGTAGGTCGTATTTGTTTTGTGCAAAGAGAACTACACCGAAGAAAGTTTTCAAATGGAAGAAAAGGCAGTTTTTGACAAACGACTCAATGAGTCGTTTGGCCCGCGTCAAGGGGAACACAAGTTAAAAGTTAGGAAATCCCAAGACGAAAGATGAGTTTCGAAATAAGTTCGAAAAAAGAAAAGTCACACCATTCCAATTGTTTTTTTTTTCGGAATGCAGATCAATCCTCATCTATCTTTAATATGTCCAGCACTGTCGTATTTTTTATTTATATTTTTCAGCGGTTTCTCTACTAAATACATTTCGCTCGATACTACAAATATTTCACTGGGCGTGACTGTGTTAGAAAATTTATTTCAACTTGATATTTTTCTTTTCATTAAGAATCGTGATAATCAAAAAATATGTTTAAAACGTTTTTGTCACTTATTTAAGCAAGGTTATCAGAATCATCGTACCAAAGCATGCATATAATTTAACTATCTCACATCTGTTAAACACATGCTAATAAATTGCTTTGTGGCTTTAAAATCTATATCAACATATCGTATTAACAACCACTGCGGTGTCAAATTTTATAATTATCGTGTTCACAGTCCGGTACGGCCGTACAGGTAACATCGCTAATTGGATCCCACGTCGTTATGACTTGATAGCTTCGTATATCACCCACTATATATCGACAAATTGCACTCTTCCCGTGACGTATTGACGAGATAAAATCGTAATTCGATTCGTCGTCGCGAAATATAAACAGTAATTAGTCGAAATTGCATTGACGAACCCTACGCGGCAAACGGTGTTCGTTTAAATTGAGAAATATAGTGATCATGCATTCGATTCAATATGTCAATTGTTGTGCAGTCGTGTATTTAATCACGGCACTGCGTAGAATGTATACGACTGTACTATTGTTTCCGCTGTACTATTTTTTTGGGTCTTTTTGGGTTTGCACGGCAAGGTTCGTTAGATTTTCATGCAGGTGCGCCTAAATTAATTATTCTGTAAATATTCATGTGCCTAACAGTTAAAGCTCTTCCTTCTATAATGAGATATATTGGAGGGGAAGAATGTGTTGATAAATTAGCTACGAGGAAGTTGAAACATAAATCTTAATCGACATTCCTTTTCTACAACTCTGATGTAACTTAAAATTAGTTTCAGTCACCAATTTCCGTCTCGAAAGTCAATTCCGTCTATGATTTGAGTTAAAATTTACAAACTCTATACAATTTTACGCAAAAGGATAAAGACAATATCGGACAAGCAGCGAGTTTTAGACTGAAGAGGAAAGCAATTTAAAGTGCAACCGTTCGGTTTACACAAGTTGATTGCAATGGGGGCAAGTCGCACGCCCTTGGAAAGAGTGATATGGAATGTCTTCCCGATTATCTCTGTGTTCAGAACAAAGCAGCCAAATGGATAATCGATGGAGCCTTTCACATATCTCTACTTTTAAATAATGAGGGGCGAGCGTTGCCTGGGAGAAAAATACGCCGGAGAATAAAAGAGATTAAAGTTATTTATCAGGGTTCAAATGCTTGATATACCTACGTAGTTATATCTACCTTGGTGATGTTAATACAAGAATTATTTGTAGAATCATGTATTGTGGTAAACAGTTCCCATAATTGTGTACAAACGGAGCGTGTAATCAGGATTCTGTCCAAAACATAATAACCTCGAAATTATAAGCAGTGAGAGAAACAGACAGAAATGATTAGCGAACTAATGAAACGTATAATGTTGTGATACAGCGTATGTATCTATTATCTGGTAACACGTTTACATGGTCGTATTAACTAGCCACTTTGCTTTTTCAGTCTAACATTTGATAAAACTGGATATATAAAATTGACCGATATTAATAAATAATTCCTAAGATCGTGACTGAATCGTGAGGTTCCATAATTGGAGTATAATTGCGGTTCTCGGTTCGGAAACTTCTCGAGAGGCCGAGGAGATTTTCTTTATACTCAATCGCAGGGGACTTAAAAGCTTCTTACACGAGCTGAGCCTTTGTAACCTTGATTAAAATTGCATTTAATTGCTATAGTTTATAATTTATTCACCAAAATAAAAACACGCTTGAACTTTGTAATATACAAAGTTTGGGACTATCTGCATCCGAACTAGGTGGTAAACCTGTATCTCAGATTACATTTGATCCCCATAAATAAATTGTGAATATTCAGTAGCCATGTTTAAAGTTGTAAACATTATTAGATTGCCATGTAAGATTGTATGTGGAAAGTATGAGAAAAAATGTAAGTGTGTGTGTGTGCGCGTATGTGACTTAGTGTGTGTGTGATGTGAATGGGATAATTGTTCAATATGAGTGAGTAAAGTAGTAGCTTGCCTACTTGGGAATGTGTTGTATTCGGAACTCAGAATACTTTAATCTGCCTTGTAGTTGTGTATTTTATTTGTTAGTAAGAAGGGTCTTAGAAAACTTCCTATTTAAATTGTCATAGACTAGACAAACAGTCGGGTAAGGGTGAATAGAAAATAAATTGGCCCAATGAATCCTTTTTATCGTTTTAGTTCCGGGAATCACCTCTTTCAAGCTTAGTTGGGTTTAATTGTTCGTTTTGCAAATAAATAGAACGCGGGCAGGAGATAAATGGGTGGCTCGCCAATTAACCCTTAATATATTAGTAAAACAACTTGCGCAAACTTCCTTATTACCTTATAGAGGGCCTCTTAGTTAAGCCTCCTTATATATTATAAATTGCTCGACGTAGTAACGTCACCGGTTAATATCACGTCGCGTGTCCATAGAGACATTGTTACCCATCACCATGCCCCCATCATATACATATTGTAAAACCCGCCGCTACCTCGGTAGGTATGCGTCAACAAAGTAGGTACCTACCCCTTTAACTATTGTATAAATCTTCTTACGAAAACTTCCCGGGCCTATGTAAAGTAATGATTTATAAGTATTTACATGGACACAATGAGCAAGGACACAACCTTCCCTTTAAACTAAATTATAGATTTCATATAATATAATATATGTGAGCATAAAAGGATCCTTTTCTAGTGTCCGGAGGGCGCGAACAATGTGGTGACATAAAATAAAGCATTGTCACGACTCCACGTCGCGATATTGGTAAAAAGGCCCGAATCTTTATGATAATAAGTCACGGAAAATCGCACTCGGAACCGTCATAAATAAAACAAGATGACTGACCCTCGAAAATCTTAAGCAGATTATGAATAAGTGGCCATCCAATTTCGTGGATCCGGCGTTCTACTTGCAATAATCAAAACGGATCAATATATCACGACAAAGGAAGCGACACTACCAGTTTAGAGGTGTTTGGGGCTGTTTAATCTTATTTCGCCCCGATACTGGGCCTAAACATGCGACTTAGTTTGCCTCCGATCCCGCCAGCGTTCCTGCCGAGCAAATAATAGCAAGCTCTTAAACACAACCGCTTTGTTAACTCTGACGTCCCACCAATTTCTTACACTCATTGTGCACGCAATTTCCTACTTAAGTGCGTGTTTACATACAATAAAAATAACAGATAGAAAATGAGATCGTCCTGTAAATTCAGAGAATTACTGCTGAAGTGTCCTGGGAAAGATTAACAGACACAAACATTTAAACCGCAATTCATGCTCTACCTCTTAATTTAACACAAACGTAAAAGATATCTCCACCACAAGAGTCTGAGTAACGAGATTCCCGGGGTCTTTGTTTTATATTCAAATACAATTTCCTTAATTAGACGCGAAGTATTTCTTGAAAGAATAATGCGAGTTGCCCGAAGCAAGATAAGCTTGGCGCGATGAGGAGTCGTGCAACAAGGGGAAGCAACATTTTAATAAATATCAAGTAAGAGACCGGCTTAAGGACCGGCTCCACCAAATTGGAGATGTGCGGAGATGTGCGGAGATGTTCGAAGCGGAGACGAGAAGAGATGTTTTTCAGCTATAGTGTATCCACCAAAGCTGTGCCGAGATGCGTACTAGCTAGACTGAAGCGGAGATGTGTGCTGGCTAGAGCAGAGATGTGAGCTAGCTAGAGCGGAACTGAGCTGCGTGCGGCGAGCGTTAAATGTTGAGATTAACGCACAATTTTGCGCAATCTGACAAGAAAGGCAGACGTCTCAGTCATTTCACTATTACAAAAAACTATATCTTCATTCACTGGAAGAAAAAGAACTAAAGTCTGAAGAAGCAGAATCATGCTGCTCACATCTCTTCTTGTCTGTGCTGCACACCGTCGCCACCTTGCGAGGTATATAGCTCACATCTCCGCTTCGATCGTGGCATACAAATATGATACATCTCCGCTCTGTGGTATCTACTGAAGCTGAATGGAGACGAGATGTGTGAATTATGAAATTCTATTGGTTGTTTAAAACACATCTACTCTCCTCTCGTCTCTGCTTTGGTGGAGTCCGGGCCTAACGTGAAACTTCATGACCAAAGTTGTTCAAAGAACGTCAATACTGTAGGACTAGGGACAATTTTGGCGTCGTGTTTCAACCTTGAATTCTGTCGCATATTAGATGTCCTAAGGAACGTTCGAGGTGACGAGTCGCGACAACTGTTTAGCAAGTTACCACAAACTCGAACATCTAAACCTGAATGTAATTGAAGTTGTAGTTCAATTAAATGTTGACAAAGGAACAACGTGCTCACTAGGGTACTAAATTTTCATTTGATGAATCTTGTTTGTTCACGAGTCGAAGGGCAAGATGTCAAGAAATCGGTCACAAGGTCGTATGTTGATTATCAGAATAATATCTTGCCAACGCGGGTAGGCACTACAAATCTTCGCTACGGACTGAAAATAAAAGAAAAGCATGAAGTTTATTAAGCTGTAAACTTACCGTAAAGCGAAACATTTAGGTCAATGGGTGCTTAGCGCGAAATCCAAGGTACAAAATACTTTAGAAGTATATGATGGTTGTAAATGTTTTTCCCATTTTCCCCGTAGATATTGAATGACTAAGAAAGTAAGTACGATCCGGCTATCGCATATCTAGATCGGAAATTACTCGGATCTTACTGACAAAATGGCATCCGAAATTATTTTGTTACTGTCACCATTATAATTATGTAGGGCATACCGAACAGGTATATTCAGATATTATTGATGAAAATGTTTCCGTTATGTACACATTTTGTGGTGAATTTAACAATAATGTATGCCACGAATTGCTCGATAACGTTGATATATATATCCCAACACTAATATGTAAACCAACATCACACAAATCAATACACAATATGAAAGCGATACTGTTTTCATTTTTAGATTATACTTTTACTTGTGGTTAGATTTTCGAAAGGTCAGCGTCAGCTTATATAGTAGATTCAGACTTTGTGAAAATTATACAAACAAACATCCTAAACTTCAATGTAATAGAATACGAAATCCTCTTGAAAATAGAGTAGGATTTAATTCTACCCTCGTAGAACATGTTCTAGTTACCTTTCTAAGCATTGCTGCGTGGGCAGACGCCCACTACATATATAGGTACTGGCTCTTTTTTTTTTACCTATATAATATTTCAATAAATAAAAAGGAAGTTACAAAAACGGTCAAGGTAAAGCTGTGGTTGCATGCCATTATAATTTTGCAGGAGTACAGGCATGCGACCACGGCTGGTCTTGATTTCTGTCTGAAATATTTTCATGATTCATACTTTTTAGAGAGTGATTTTTCAGTAGTCGGTTGTTTACTTTTTGAACTTACTTTTTATTTGAATTATTTCGGTGTTATAATTTCATGATAAAGTATTTGCAGAGCACTTAATTTTTTTTTTTGTTTGGATTTTATTGTATGAAAGGTATTTAATTTTACAGCCGCGCCGTACGTAGCACAGTCTCACTTTTGCTTGTTTTTAACAATTTAATCATATTTATTTACATAGAAAATATGATATATATACATATTTGTTATCTGCTCATCAAGCGCTTTCATTTGATACCCAACACGCTGATTTTTTTTTATTTTTTTTTTATTTCACGGCTTTATGTCCTCTAGAGGGCGCCATATTACATTTGACGTCACATAGCCTATAACCAGCGGACAATCAAGAGGCTTCCAATGATACCTCATTTGTCAAATTATGATCGGTAGTTTAGAAGTTATGAGGTAACAGATGAACATATATATATACATACATACATTCACACACACATACATACCGGTCAAAAACATAAACCTCTTTTTTGCTTCGCTGTAGCCGGGTAAAAAGACTGATAGGATTATTTATTTTTCTTCCATCCGCACGCCTTTTTTTTTTTGTGTCGGACATTATCAAATAACTTCTCCCACTGGGCAGAGCGGGAGAGCGTGTCAGACTCTTACTGACTAAAACCCACCCGTGTGCCTTCAGTTGCCTGTATGTTGCCAGGGCCATGGTATCCCTTTTACTTTCCCGCGACTCCGGACCGGGACCGATGCGACCGATACGTCCTTATCAGACGGCGAGCTACCCATTGCTCACCGTTCGCAAGCCCAAGCCTACGGTGGCCGGGAATCGGCCTGCGATTCCCGACGCCCAGGGCGTCTCCTGTGGCGGCTAGGGGCATGAGGGCACGAAGTTTGCCTCTCTCTCACGCGTTCCCCCTCCTCCTTTGCGAGCATTACTGCTTCGCAGAAGAAGGTGACAGCTTCTCATGCCCTCTCACTCCGCACCATGGCCTGGACCAGGTCCGGACGCGAGCGATCACCGCCGCCAATCGCCTCCACGAGGAAACGGCAAAGCTCCGCCCAAGCCGGGCAGACCTCCACAGTATGCTTCAACGTGTCCTCCTGGCGATCCACACAATGGTGACGCCCGGGCTCCTCCCTTATCCGGAACAGGAACCTCCCGAAACAACCGTGTCCGGTGACCTGCGTCAGGCGGAAGGTGAGAGAGGTGCGTGCCTTGGTTTCGAACTCGAGACCTATGATTTGGCAGTCTGACGGTCACACCACTAGGCTATCATTGCTTTTTACCTTATTAATAATATCTTATGTAAATACGTGCCATACGATTAGTATGGTTTTGTTATAGTTGAACGTCCATTTTACGTAGTATCGTAAATACTAAGCTTAGAAGAAAATGTAGGTGTTATTTGAAACAAGTTCTGCACCTGCCTAGATTTATTTCAGTCTATCTGGGACCGTTTTCTAATGAAAATGTCCTACAATTTAAAGTTGAACAAAGCTCAAGTAGTGCGGTCACTGTAACGAGTGCAGTCTAAGATGTTATTTACAAAGTAATGACAGATAACTTTGTCCTTTAGTTGCAGTACTTGCAGTACAGTAATCAGAAATTATCCCTTGGATAATTTCTACAACTTATGTGTATGACAAGTTACATTATTTCTTTAGTAAACATGGAAAATGAAAATATTACACATTCATGCATTCTTATTCAGCCTGAAAGCGCATAGGCAAAGACGGCATTTTACTAACCCTTTATAGACTGGTCCTAAGAGTATTATAGGTATGCTTATATGCTTCAACTACCGCGCCCATACAAAGAAACATTCTAAATTCCTAGTAACTGCATACACTACGACCACAACCATCAATAAGAACGTAAAGCCGACGACGAAAACCGTAATTCATCATTTTGTTTGGTGGGTACCAAACAAAACGATGAACTACGGTTTTCCTTTAAGTAGATTCTTAATATCAATAACTCAATTCATGTATCTGTAATTTCATCTTCACTCATACCTTTAAACTAAAATTTTCAAAATATATAATTATCAGAATAAAATATTTATAATTTAATTATCAAAATATATAGGAAGAAACTGGTTTGTACCCTGTTTCTTCTGTCCTCTTTATTTATCTCAATTGCTGAGATATATCGCAGTATTGCACATCGGTGATTTTTCTGACATTAATCTACGTTCGTAAACGTATAGTAACTACTCAACCGGGACATCCGAGACATCCGTGATGGATGTGAAACGAATAGGCTCTTGACTACTCATCGCTCTATCAAAATATCTCAAAGGAGGCTGTGCAATAGCCTAAAAACATTTCTGAACAGCCAGCCATAATATCTTGCTGAGGTCCTTAATTTTTTGTGGTCAATAATTACGTACATCGTTGCCTCCAGTGGGTCAATATCGAACACTTAATTGCCTTTTCCATTTCTATTTTGTGTCTTTTTTACAACTTACAATATTATTTTCATTGCTGCTCTAGCAATTTTGTGTAACAAATAAACGAAATAACTACTGCTACTGCTTCTTTCGAACACAAAATATATAAGTGATGTGCTAAATAAATAACTGGGTATGTGAACAGCACTTGAACATCGAGCAACATGAGGTTAAAAATTGCAAGTAGCGACTCAACAAGTAGCGACAGATGCTAGCATTTCTACTGCAAACATCTACACGTACATATGTCTCTTTACTTTATAACCCACACACGAACCACAACTTACAGAAAACTACGGTTAACCGACCAACCGCTAATCAGCCAACGAGACTGAAATTAAGTTATATTTTCGCTCCACGTAACAAAGTATCATAGTCCGCTGCCGGCACCGTCTGTCACGGCCCGGTAAACATTTTAACGTTTAGTTGAAACTTATAACCGTCGATTGACGAGGCGTCAACGCATGACGAAGGCCCGCTTTGAGGCGAGATCAAGCCTGATACAGGAGGCCTGCCGCTCAATCGATCCGAGTGGCGGCCATTAAGTCATGGATTAAAGGCTGCCAACTTTGCATAGCCTCTTTAATGGGGTTTACCGAATAAATAGAACAAAGCAGAGATAAAGTTTGAGTAAACAAACGAGAGGTTCGAGTAATAATCGTAATAGCTGAAGCTATCCGTTGACAGTTTCATTATAATAGCATATGTATTAACGACGCCTAAGAGGCTTATCAAAAGTCCCGAACTCTCGCATTAACAGGTATTAAACGTAAGGTTTATGCTGAACTACGTACGCTAAAACTATGAAACTGTAACAATTTCTCCAATTTAGTGTCGAACTAGGCTTGACTTTGTACAGTACAATACCGAATTTCCAGCTTTGAAATATTATTATATACAATACAACGTTAGGCTTATATGGAGGGCACGCGAGGACCCCGTGTTTCATCTACGCAATATTATGTCCGAAGTTGAAATATTTCGTGTGATTAAATGTCGGACTCCACTCCATACCGCACTAAATGGAAAAAGTTTCAACGATCGTATCAACTTTAATAAATAAAAGTGTTAAATGTCGACCACGAAAATTGACATTCGACCATTTCATCTACAGTCCATCGACTAAATAGGTTTTGATGGCTTATCCATTACTTTTAAAGTAGATAAGGAATAGTTAAAGTAACGTTGGAGCTACATATTTTACAAGTAATCATTGACGTCACTCACCGAGTACAGATTCTTTACTGTTAGGAATTAAATCGTTCCAACATTTTCCTTGAGCGGCAAAATATTGGAGCACGGAATGTTCTAAACCGCATTAGCGTGAGTCCAGTAGCTTCTGTTTCCTAATGCAGGTGGTAACGCAATCAGTGGCGCCGACACCTCACGGTGTGGGTCGAAGCCCGCCATGCATACTGATGCCCCATGTATCCGCTGAATACTACCAGCTAATTTAACTCCACAATTTCCCTAATGAGAACCCCGAATGCCGTCTATACACAGTTTGATGGCAACACACCCCTGTGGAAACTGCAAATTTGCTAACTATCAATGAAATTAAATTCAATATTATGTTTCAGTTTGAATAGCGTTTAATTTTGAAGCTAATTTATGCATCGACAATGTTATGTGGTTAAACTACGGTTGCTGAAACGTGAGCTTTAATTTACATTTTACTTAATTAATTTGTTTATAAAATAAATTAAATACTAACAAAGTTCGACAACAACGATTTTCCATGAAAATTGGAAAAATCCTTTTATTTATGTTCATATACGGATGTCCGATACAACATGATATTATTAGAACACGGACAAAAGCCATAAAGAATAATAGGTCCTTAACAAATAATTGCAATAAAAGCAAGGGTTCCCAAACCAGCTAATTCATGTTTCCGCAAAATAATCTCGTGTTGATTTTACCCCGCAAATCCCATAGGAATAAGTATTAACGTGAACACAAATGCCATTACAACCCTTTCACCTAACAAAGAGGCTAACAAGCTTGTAACTCATCTGATTATGTTGTTCGCACTTAATTCACAATTCCTCGTCCTTAAATTATTAACATAAAGTAGTAAAATACGCGACCAATTTAATAAATATTAAATGAGCTGGCGCGCTGTTAAAATTCTTGCAGGCTTTAAAAAGTTTTTTATTGCATGCATGCGAAGCGCACACCAAATACTTTATTATTGCGAACGCTCACAGCGTATATATAGTACGACGTAAAACCCACTAATATTTACAGGTGGGAACGGCTTAACGCTTTAATAATGTATCTGTAGGCGCTTGAACACGATAAAGGTAAATTGACTGCCAGCTCTCCTGATAGTAGGTGTCCATCCGCCACTGAATAGTCCATTGGAACTTTTGATTCATCGTTGTCTTAAATGAAATTCACTTTTCATCTATACTAATATACTAATACTAATGTACTAATACTTATATACTAATACTTATATACTAATACTTATATACTAATACTAATGTACTAATACTTATATAGGTACTAATAGTAATATACTAAAAATATTATAAAGAGGAAAAATTTGTTTGTTTGTTAGTTTGTATGTAGGGGTAATCTAGGACGAAGTCGCGGGCAGAAGCTAGTTAATAATAATTTTATTTAGTATTAGTATTATTTAGTTATTAAGTATTATTTTATTTAGTATTAGTATTATTTAGTATTAATAATAATTTTACTTCAATTGCAACGTTTCTAGCAAAACCGATCTTGTTTATTAAAATGGCATTTAAGAGTATGATTCAAACATTGAAGTGACGCAATTTCCACATATTTACATAACAAATTAATGGAACGTATCCCACAAGGGGAGTATTATTTTATTCCAACTGAAAGCTCGTTACGTCAGTTAACTGGGAACTCCTCCGTTTTAATTATACTTGAACTTAAGCCTTATTAACAATGGAACATCGAATTTGACAGTTGAATGCGAAGTGTTGCGGCAAGACAAATGGTCGTGGCGCGGAGGGTCGATGCTTACGAATAAGGGCTTGTGTACATTAAACTTCAGGTAAAATATTACCCGTTTTAATAGCTTTATAATACAATTGTTATAGTACAGAAATGTTTAGAGACCTTCACAAAATATTATTCTAACTAACGATCTTTGTTGATGACGGCTATCAAACCTTGCCGGAACTCTATAAAGCACACATATCTAGATATTTGTAGCGCGTAACTAATTCCGGATGATAAAAGATGACATGTGCCTGCCATGGCGTCCATGCAGCTTTGTTGTCGGGAGAACATACAAGGCTTAACTATGACATTGGCTTAACTAGGGCGAAGGTAAGTAAGCGTAATGTACGTGCGCAAGGAGCAGACGATGATAAATGTACGCAGTCCATTGCGCAAACGACGTTATTATGCAATAAATGCGACACTCTCAAAATTGTATGTACTCTTCTAAACCGCGCGGTAAACACCCCTTTCCCGCAACCCTAAATGTAAATGGGTGCTTGATGATATTTCTAAACTCATTACGATAAATTTCGTTGCTTTAGACGTTTTGCGCTGTTGTTCCCCTTTAGCTATTTTCAGATCAGCACACATTTAGTTTCACATAATTATGTTACTTTGTTCATTCACGCCTAAGACCCCTTCATAGAGTGCTTTTGTAAGTTATCTTTACTGTTCATAAATTTTTAATTTAGCTATGCTTGTAAGGAGCCCGTAGCCGGCCAGCATCAGAGATAGTAAAGCGGTGCACACAAGTAGATAAAACTAACTACGTACAGGTGTGAGCTCGAGATGTGTTCCACGCTAAGAGTTACCCGCACATGTAGAGGTGAAGGAGGTTACCCCTCTCTAATGTAAAGTACACAGACTAGAGTAGGTTAAACAAATATACGCAAGGGATAAAATTTCCCAGGTTGTGTGTTTTTCTGTGTAAGGGAAAAATGAAAAGGTTACCTAATTCGTGCTTTAGGAAAACATATTTGATCGTTAGAAATTATAAATATTGACGGGTCCTAATTGGAAAGCAATAATGATTCACTCGAGTTCGCACGTTATCGATGGTCCAGTATTTTTCATATTATCGTCACGTTTAATGAACCGACTGAAAAGGTTTAAGGTAAAAAGATGTTCCTCGAAACAATATTACGTATAGATCTGACCGGGCTGTATCGTTTGTTGATGAAAACAACTTAATGCATCTCAGGTACTGTACTGTTCTGAGTGTTGGTACACAAGTAACACGTAAGCAGGTGAAACACAGCTCAGCGATACGGTTGACAAACAAAGGTAAATGCATGCGTCCACTCCAAAAACAAGGCAAATGGCGTCGGATCCATTTTGTATGATCTGTCTCAGCACATTTCAAGAGGGTATCCGGATTTAGCAAAAACATATAACGTACGCATTCATGAAAATTTGAAAAGCATTCATTATGTTGGGCGAATACAAATATTTGTGTAACTATTTAATTGCTAAAATACGCGGCCATGTTCCCAGTATCCATATCATCTAAAACAATGTTTTGTTTTGTGGTTGTTTGTTTAATCGCATGAAAATCGCTCAGTCGCTTTTGTTTATAACTTTACTCGAAGTTTGTCAAAATACGCGTAGGTTGGTAACTCTCATTAATGTGTTCGCGGTTCACCCCGAATGTGTTGGGATCTTTATTTAATTAAATTATGTTACAGATGTTAATTTCGGTGTTACTTTAAGCAAGTAAATTTAATATAATGGAAAGCTTATATTCATAATACAGTTTTAATGATCTAAGTACATGATGTCGAAATCTTAACAACATTATTGAACATAATTTTCTTTAGCATTTCACATGAAACGTATATGCCATGTGTGTTTGCATGTACATAACTACAGAATGTGTCATAAATAATGGTTGTCCTCATGTCCTGACAATGTGTGAGAGATGGTCCTCACAAGGACGGCCTAGCTTCGGCATCCCTTTGACCCCAGCGACTGTCTTTGTCACAAATTTGCCACTTAACAATACACACCCTGCCGGTTAACGTCCTTAATATAATAATTATAATGTTTGAATATGGATGACACTTTAAGAGCAATTAAAATATTGAGTTGATTTGACACGTCGACTGGAACGGACGGCACCGGGAGAGGCTCTACTTAAGAGCTATCTTTATCTCATTAATAATAAATTACGGATCCGCTTACCGTCTACTTTACAAAGAGCGTTTAATAATCAAATACCTTGTCCTTTTAGCGTTAAGAGAGACTCGTGAGCTCTCTACGAACACGATATTCCGGCAATTTAGCTTAACGGATCAAAAAAGAGGCTCTAAATATTTGTTGGTGACAAACTTTGAAATGAGTTGTTAAAAGCCCTTGGCCACAAATAGACCCTTCTTCATATACTAAGCTTTTAAACTTTTAAGCAATGACTACAACGCATTAGGGTCTTAAGCGATCATTAGCACACTTTAACGTCCACTGCTATACTTGTGACCTGAAAGTAATGAGCATTTAAATGAAAGAGACATTTTGAGGTTGTTTTTACACTATCACTGAGAGTGTGCTATTCGCGGACCGATTCGATAATTTTAGCCGAGAATTATACGTCTCACCAGTAATTCAATGGTTAGAGGTAAGATCACATAAAAATAAGTCTATACAGTCTTATTTGGATGACGAAGGTTATCACAACAAACGCCCAACATTGCTATGAAAAGCTCGACATTGGTAACATATAGATATTGTATACCTAGGTATGTTGGACCACGTGTTCCGAACTGCGAAGTAAGGCGGGGAGCGGCAAAGACTACTGATCGCCGGATCTCTACACAAAACCCTCGTTTATTGAATTTTCATGATTCCTTTTCATGCAAGTTCGCCGATTTCGTGGAATCTCGGCTCGCTTGCCTTTACCTACGCGTACCTGCCTTATATATTTATTTTAGGCCTTTAAAATAGTTTTAATTTATGTAATACAAATAAGGGTAAAATGTTTACGTCATGAAAATACTACGAAACTGCACACCTGTTAAAATTCTCCGAGCCTAGGTTCCTTTCAATCAGTACACTACTATATGGAATCTCCGTCTGGGGCGGAGTCGGGAAAAGCATATTTATTGAAATAGAAAGAGCTCAAAGAGCCGTAATTAAAGGATGCTTAGAAAGCCCTTTAGGTTTCCGACAGATCTGCTATAAAACCAATTTCCGGTTCTTCGAGTACGTCAACTATACATACTTAGTGCCGTACTGCATGCACAAAAATCTTTTAAAAAGGTCAAAGCCTGCTTTCAAAACGTATCTTTCACTTCCCTCTTCCTATTGCAAACAGTCTTCTAGCCCGACGGTGCCCTTCTTACTCACACACTCATATCTACAATAAAATAAGCAAGTACTGTGATAATAAAGGTCTTAAAACCCACTCGTTTAAAAGAATGGCAAAAAGTTGGCTTCTCGCCCTGTCATACAACGACACACTGAGGATATAATGAGTTAATATACAAGCAAGTCATTGACACAAAAGCCACATCTTCAACTCACCACCACACGCACACTCACACACAGTAACATTTCTCTTTTAATTATTTTATTTTGTCAAATTAATTTTTATTTTGTTAGTTCGCTACCCTTATTTAATTAACTATTCTGTCAATTTTCAAACATCCTGAAATTAATTTAAACTAACGCAAACATATTTCGAATTAAAATTTAAGATTACGCAACTCAGGTCCCAAGATACAGGCGCTGCCTAGTTTGGGAACCACTATATACTATGGTAAATATTCTAGTTACAGTAAGCATATAATATCATTATTTTCTGAAATTTATTTTGTAACAATGAACCAATAAAAATTATTCATATTCTTAATGTCTTATAAAAAAACACTACACAGTGAAAAATTACTTCAATTTCGGAAGTTAGTGTCATTGGTTTAAAATTTTCGTTTTTTGCCACTGACTTCCGAAGTTAAAGTATTTTTTCACTTTGTACTGTTTTTTTAGGAAGTCTTTTTTTTTTTGTAAAAAGTTTTTTTTTACCCCACACCAATTCGAATACCACTCACTACCTACTTTGAAATAGCAGTCACAGGAACTTATTTTTATCCGCATAGACTAAGTAGGAAAAATACGTATTATTGAAGCTAATTTAAAAACTAACTTAGCAAAGTTTAAAAAAGTTTATGTGGAACCTCTGAAGTATGACCAACCAAACAAAAAAGCAATTAAACATACAAAAAAAAAAAACAAATTGTGAACGTCCTCCTTTTTTAAATCGATTAAAAACGGCTTTCATCGGCGTCAATATGATTATAAATGAATTAAAGGATTATAATAAAACTAAATAAAATAGTAAAATATTCTATGATAATTTCAGCGGCAAATTCGTACGTGTCCAACATCGTTACTTATCAACTGAAACTGAGACGAAATACTAGTTGTGTCATCGGAAATTTCATCGTAGAATTCCATATTGCGACATTTACTAGTTTTGCAAACAGAGAATGAGTAATTAAACAGATTTTTTTTAAGTCAGAAAATCAAAGACGAAAATCGTTTTAATGTTACCTAAGCATATTCAAACTTTAATTAGATTATAAGTAAGTATAAAAAAAAAATTCTAACTTCTTTTTTCGAAATATACCAAAAAGAATTAGCAAATCACGTTCACACTATTTTCCTACAAAAAGCGAGACGCGTAACAAAAAGTTCAAAAGGTTACTAAGTCATTAAGATTGATGTCCAAGATTGGTCCTCAGTAAAAAACTTTTGAACGTTCCATCTCACTAATACCCACCCATATATGAAGATAAATCTATGCCCTAGAGGAGAAAGCGTTTCTAATCTTCCAGAAAGCCTTGACATTGTTTCTAAAAATAGAAAAGAAGGGCGCTGTGTGAGGTCCAAAGATTTGGGGAACAGCCGCAGTTCGCACTTACAAACTAACATGAGGGCATGATTTTGGGAACGTTGGACACCTAACGTACCTTTATCAAAGAAAAAAGGGATGTAAACAGGGGTTTTAGTAAATCAATGGCAAACAAAAACTTTTTACTTTTTAACTCATTTTGTCCGTGAACTGAGTACATAATATATTCGAGTTTGTCTGCGCTTGGCTGCGGTCCTTGTACGAACACGTCACGTAAACTTAACGTAAATTCCAATGATTTTTTAATCTAAAATACAATTATCCTATACCTACGTTTATTTTTTGTTACAAGCGTAATTAGTATCACACATAGATATGAGCAGTCTTAAATATAGTTACATAACATAGTTACATAAGCCGTAAGCCTTAGAAAGTAGGTATCTACTCAAATATTATGTTAACGAGTATTTCCAATTTTAAAATCGTTCGAATTTAGATACGTTACATTTACGTCACGCTTTTTATGTGCTAGGCCCACTGGCTGTGTCTTCTATTAAAAAAAAAGAAATAAGCACGCAACAAAACCGAATATCACTTGCATGTATTTTTAGCCTACATAAAACTAACCTCTTTTGTCGACTGTACACATGTTACATAGCAAGGTTTTGTTAGAAACAGTCCCTGAAGAGCTCTTTCGTTTGCGCCCCCAAATTGATTTTCCGTTTCGATACATTTAGATAAGTGTTGGTATTATTTTGCATTCTGTACTTAAATTTTGAAATGGAGTTCTATTTGGTTGTGGTGTCGCTATTTCCTGCTTTGAATTCTGTTCAAATAGCAACATGTTGTCAGGAGCACACTAAGAGAAGTATACGTTCAAACATATGACTGTAGTTCTTACTTGCCTTCTAAATCGTATAAGTTAGAGTTTTTACATTATGTATTTTCCTCACGTATTTTTCTTTCGCAGACAGAATAGAATTGCAACTCACCAATACCAATTTTATCATTACAGTACAAAATATGAACAGTAGTAAAGTATCGAATATATCGTAGGTTGTTAGACCTCCTCTATAAGTAGTCCCTGTTTACTCCACTTGACCCTTATAACTTTCACGCGATGATGGCCACCTAATAATATACTCAGTTTACTTTCTTGGACCAAATTAGGTAAATAATTCGGCCACAGTTCCATTTTCAGCAATGGGCATGAGTTGTGCTGACATATAATTAGGATCTATTTACTTTGGTAGACAATATAATAAGTTCTTCTTATGTAGGTCAGCGATTATCTTTGTACGTGCTCGCAAATTCCTGGTAAGACATCCAGTTATTTTAAAACCATGACGAATAAGTCCGATTAGATTTTTGTTTTGTTTTTTCATCTTTGGTAGCAAAACATGAGGGCGCAACTTACGAGGTTCTGCAGTAGCACAAACTCAACAGATCTATCACAATAAATTCATAATATTTGTCGTGATAATTTCATTCGTCCATTAATTTTGTGTAACCAATCAGCTGTCAGAATTGACTCAAAGCAATTAGGGGCGGTACTGCAAGAGTGATTTAAGTAAAACTTTGTTGTTTACGTCTCTGCCTCCCTGGTGGACTTGCTGAATGTCATTCAGTCGGTGATTAATCAAAGCTTTGTCTGAAGATGCAAATAGCTCATAAATAGTTCGTTAAGGGATGTCTGAAGAAATTTTCGTTGTATTGATGAATAGATTTAAAATTACTATGAGATTCTATTTTCTTGTTTTTGATGTTCAAAGGTGCCTTTTATGTGCGTCTTTGAAATAAACGATATGACTTTGACTTAGGCTTGCACGACTCGCGAAATGTAATAAGCGGTGAACATGGGAGCAGTGCTTTTGGAGTTACATTAACGGCTTTATTGCAAATAAAGGTTTTTTTTTTGACATGGTCGAAACCATCAAGCTGGCATTTATATAATAATAAAGTAACTGTGATCGAAATACAGTTCTGTGAACAAAACTAACAACTTGGTACCAGATTAAGATACCAGTATTGTATTAAAAACTTTACTTTAGTGAGAATAAAGTTCTAAATACAAAAACTGGCTCGAACGATTAAGCTTGGGCTAAAATTTGATCAATCCTTAGATATTAGTAGGCTGTAACAGAGTGGTGTCCAAGGACTGGAAGACGAGATATCGGTCGTCCGGCGGCGAGATGGGCGGATGACATTGTTGCCATCGCGGGAAAAACCTGGATGAAGCTGGCACAGGAGCGTGGGGATTGGCACAAGAAAAGAGAGGGCTATGCCCAACAGTGGGCGAAGTCGGTCGATGATGTTGATGATGAAATTTAAATCTCGTATATATATATATATATATAAGACGGTGATCATTTGAAAACAACATTAAGTATACAGCATGTAAAAAAACTGTCCGATCCGTGACGGTGTTGCTGGGTATCGTACTGAAAATCTATTTATGTGGTAATTTTCAAGAAAAAAATAAATTGTTAGCATTTTTTTCCAATGGGAAATTTCACCGGGTTATGACATGGGGCGCGGGCGGCCATCATTTAGCGGGTGTCTGCAAGTCATAACTTATGACCCCTGTTGGAAATTTGCTAAGTTTTAATGTATTTGAGGTATTTTGGTTCTAAAAATGTGATTTTTAAATAATAATATTTATTTTTAATAATAATAAGACTTTCTATTACTTTTAGGTAATGTTATTGCAGTACCTATGAGCCCCTTTCGGACCGGACAGGGATTTTTCACATATTGTATACAAAGCGTCGCCCTACATGCCCGTGTTTAATGAACACCCATTTATGTTAGGGTCTCTTGAAAAATAAAGCGAACCTCAACATTGTCCAACATCAGGCAATATAGGTAGGTAATCCGTTCTCATTACCCCTTCGACCGCCCAAAGCGTTGTTACGCGTGTCTCTGGAGTTATTCCCATCTATCTTCAAGGGTGACCGCTTAAGAATGAACAGGACAAAGAGCTGGCCATTACGACGTGCCTTGAAATTGCATATTGCTCGACAAAGAACTTTGCTGTCTCATGTCTATTCAATTACTGTAGAGGTCAACAGACAACACTATCTATATCTGTCTTATCGCAGTTTTTTATGCTTCAAAAGCTACATTATCACTGAAATACTCGAAGCTACAGAAGACTATTGCCTACTCAATTGTAAAACCCTTAAAACTCCGTTTTAATTAAGAAGATTAATGAAATTCGATACCCCGAATATCGATTGACACGATATTGTCTATGAGAGCCATTCAAAGTGAATAGAGCCTCGAATACTGAGTGACGTTTCCGTGGGCGAGTGTTCGCTGTGCGAACGATATGTATGGCTTTCGGTCATCTTTCAATGCTCAATAAAGCCCATCAGTTGTCCAGCAGAAAGGGTATTCGATTAAATCTTTAGAAGAAGTTGAAAGGCAAACGTTGCAAAAAGCTTTTTTGACCGATCCTCGCTCGGGTCGTGACGTCCGGTGCGCTTACGGAGAATGGTTCAATAATTCAGCAGGATGACCGGCATGTCGCATGTACCACACGGGAACTGGTCGCGATATTGACAGGGCTGTCAGCCAACTTGGCCGGAATAACAGATAAATAATACAGAAGGGTTGTCAAATGTCGGCGTGTTTTACCTTAAAACTTTAGGGTGTGTAGGCCACAGGTAAAGGTCAACATGTTTGAAAAAGTTAACCTTTTCATTCATTAATACATATTTTTTATATGTCTTAAAGCAAAAACAATACTAATTGTAACAACATGAGTACGACTATTAACATTCTCATTTTCCGAATAGCATAAAAAAAGGCGGCGCGGTTGCATCGCCAAGGCCCACAACCCCGCGAGCTATTTCCAATCACTCGTTCTAACATCACTTACCAAACATATATTAAACGGTTCTAATAGAACTTATTGCTCAGACCTGTAACATCAGATTAATGTCATAATATTTATTAAATATCTTTCTAAATGAAATTATGTAGAAATTTTTCTGTGATTATTGATGATATAAATAGAAAAGTTCAAAAAAATACTTAAGTAATAAAAAAACCACTAAGAAATAAAAAAATAAATAAAAAGAATGATATACCTAACATACCTAAATAAAAACTAACATTTAAAAAAAACATGTTAAGAAAAATTATCTCATTTAAAAATACTAAACATTTGTAAAAAGAAGGTGCAGTTTATCATTATCTATTTATTAAATTAATGTTTCTTAAATGCACTTCCAAGTCAATGTTTTATTCATTACCTGATAGATATTCTTTAGAATCATCACCTCAATATATTACCTCGTATCACACAACTACTACAATGGCTACATTCTGCTGCTCATCGCTTTTGCCATGATGGCTGCCACCGACGCCGCCCGAGTTCAGCCCTGCGACCAGGTCTGCTCCCGTATCGATGCCGAGAAGAATACGTGCTGCAGAGACCATGGGTACAGTTGCTACAACGACTGGATTGTGTCTGATGATACTTCTCAGGTACAACCGTGGAACTTCACAGACATTCATATTTAGAAGAATATTTTGAGCTTATCAATACCTAATTTTAATTGTACACCTTTTTTAAAGTTCCACGCGTATATCCAAATAAATATTTTAAATTTCTTTTTTTTTCTTACTCAAAATTGAGACCAGTAGGGTAATGTTTATATCTACTGCCACTACTTTTCTTATGTATACCTACCCACATCAAAAGAGTCTAGGAATTAAGGTTTTTTTTTTTACTAGCCCTAACTGACATTCTGTTAGTACTTTTATAAGAGAAGACCTATATTTTTTAGATCAGACTTTTGTAACTGGTTTAAATACTTTTGTTTTCCAAACGTTAAATTTTTTGAGTAGATACGCATTAAATTATAATAAATCACAAAGTTTCGTTGTCCGTCAGTTTGTACGAGAACAACTAAATCGATTTAGGTACGATCGATTTAAATATTGTTTTAATTCATAGAAATATTCTTGGCTGGAAAAGTAATTTAACCTACTCCTATTAAACAACTTAGATTTAAGCGACTTGGTTTTAAGTGTTATAAAAAAACCAGACAAGTGCTAGTTAGTAGGACTCGCGCCCTGAGGATTTCGTCTCAGAGCTGCGCTCGGCTGCTCGAATTTTCAATTCTGGATTGAAGGATCTACTTTATTTTGCAACTTAAAAATATATTATCCCATACATCGTTTTACATCACAGTCGATGCTCTAACTGCAATTTATATAGATTTGTAATCACATAAACTTGATATGGCGTAGTCGATATTTTTGAGATATTTTCCTTTACTTGTACTGTAAGACCTAGCTTATATATGGCCGTATTTTTATATTCAACGTAATATAAAAATCGAACACGGCGTGTTGTCTGCGTTCAGTGGTCAGTGTGGCAGCACGCCGTGTTCGATTTTGCGACAAGTCAATCGTCATCCTGAGGATGCCTCGTTGAGAGGTGGAACACGTGTCTATTTCTTTCAGGGTTGTTTATGGCTCTTTAGAAATAGCTAAGCGGAAAAGTTACTAAATATATCCACGTCTATTGTATTTTATAGACATAGAGTTTATTTAGACTAATGATAATACCAACATGCGACACAGCTATTATTAGGCAGCCAGAAGCCATGCCGGAGAATACGTATATCGCCACGTCGTCCAAGATATCATCATTCATTCATTTGTGAGAAAAAAAGTTCTTCTTTCATTAGAGATCCGCTTTTCGAACATAAAAAAAGAATTATTAGATTCAATTAGGTAGGTACTATTTTTAAAATCTCAAATTAATAATCAGCCTATAATGTTCCACTGCTGGAACACAGGCCTCCTCTCTGTGACAGGGATTGGGCCGTAATTTACCACGCGGGCCCACTGCGGATTGGTAGATATCACATGTCTACAAATTTTTGGTTCTAGGACATGCCGGTTTCCTCACGATGTTTTCCTTCACCGTTTTGAAATTATTTACACAAATTAAAGCGCCTGTCTGAGTTCCAACCCACGACATACAAGCTCGTAAGTCGGGGCCGTTACCAATGGGCCACCACTGCTCTTGCGTGAAATATTTACGTATAAATATGTACTGAATAATAACCGATATACCTTGCAAAACCACCACACTTATCGAACACCGATCTAAAAATTCTTATATTCTTACTATGTTATTTTATTAGAAATTCCCACATAAAGTAATATTTTCCATCCACACTCTGATTGCAAAATCCATTCGCTTGCCGTGGCTTATCATCGAATTTATGTTTTTTCACTTCAATAAAAACGCTCTAAAACGCCCTATCGAGTGAAATATGATATTCTACAACTAAAGTGTACGTATGTATATGAAGTAACGTATGAGAAATATGTTGCGGTTCGTGCTACTCTTCAGTCTAATATTATGTCCGTTGGTGATATGTAAACGAAGGCAGCGAAAAGACAAAGATTCATCCGAAAGCGGCAGTGACTTGGGCGGGAAGTTGGTTTCTGACTTGAGGGATGACGCTAACATAGACCTCTCGGCTGACGAGGAGTATGAGGATCTTCGAGCCGAGCTTCTCGCCTACCATACAGCACTTGCTTCTCTCACTTCCAGCCGTAGTGAGTATATTAGAGCATTATACTGATACTTTAGGTACTTCTAGCTTTAGACAGTTTTAAAGTTACCGTTACTTCTGCAACGAAGTCTAATTTATGAGTGCTCTGTTGTTGAACGCGCGTATTATTAATACTTTGAGAGGTCTCACTTATTAGACTGTAATCAATTCACATAAATAAATAGGTAAGGAAGTTAATATTGCTTCCGGGGGATATTCATGTACCAAACAATAATTAAAAAGTCGATAGAAACTCAGCTTCTAATAACCCGAGGCGATATACTACCTTCGGTTATTAATTCTTAAACTTTAGCGTTGATTGTTATAATCTTGCTGCTATTTTATTTATTATGCGTATGATCTTAGAATTGATCTGTTCATGAAATGAACATCGACCGCTGGTCACATCATAATGTGGTCTGTCCAGATAATTGAATACTCAACGTTTGACGATGTAAATAGTTAAACGCACGACTACTTGCGAAGCGAAATCTATATATGATTACCTAATCATATATAGATTTCGCATTACCTTTTTTTTTGCGTGGGACATTATCAAATAACTTCTCCCGCTCTGTGCGGAGCGGGAGGTCGTGTCAGACTCTTACTGACTAAAACCCACCCGTGTTCCTTCGGTTGCCCTGTTGCCAGGGGCCACGATCTCCCTTTCGGTTTTCTTCGCACCCCCGGCAGGCATCGGCCCTAACGGCCACCGTCAATTCTGCTGACATCTCTTTGAGGCGCGCTTGGAACACAACGCGCCGTCGACTCGGGCCAACCATGGATACCCTACGTTAATGATATGGCCAAACGTCGACTAAAATCATCAAACGTTAGCGTTCTAACGATTTGGTCAATTTTTACTGGCCATTTCATGAAATGGTCAATTCTAAGATCTAGCTACGACATATATATATATACTAACAAGCCTTACATCAGTATCGGTTCGATACTTTGGAAGTAAACTCGAATGAATGTGAAGGTAATGCGAAATCTATATATGATTATCTACGAAAAATACTCCGATACGAACTTCAAGCACGCTCGTAAAAAATGTTATTTCAAGACTTTTACCTAATGAACGTTTTCCTCAGGATCGATGAAAACGACGCCGTGTTGGCAACTCGGTGGTATTTGCATCGACCGCAAGTTGTGCGAGGGACACCGCTCCTTGACCGAAGTCGCCGGCTGCAGAGACAAGCTAGAAGTCTGCTGCTTCAACTACAATAACTACCAAGTCAGAGATATGACGGACAAAGGCATACCGCCGCCGATGCCGTGGTCTCAATCTAGAGATTTTGGTGGGAAAGGCGTTTTAGACCCACCTAGCTCCGATGAAAACCTGAAAAAAAAAAAGAAATTGAAATCAAAGATGATAATTATGGATGAAAATGAAGACATTTACGGAGACACACATAATGAGAAAGAACAACGTGACAAATCACAGGAGAATCCAACTTTGTTGGTAATATTACGAAACCAGAAGAAAACATAATTTACTAGTAAACTGCTTATGGAATCCGTATTGAAATGTCTAATTTATTTGATTCAACGTTACATGGCTCGTCTACAGCAAAACAATGTAGTAAAATACTTCAACCACAATATTAGGTGCCTTATCGGTTGTCGTTCCTTTTGTTAATTAAAAAGTCAATCGTATATGATTCCATTTTCATTTGTTTCTTTAAAAACTTTTCCATAAGCATGTAAACAAAAAGTCATGTTTCTATTGGTTCGTGGCGTTATAGTGTTAGTTGTTTCAAATGTGCTGTGTCAAGGAGGAAGAAACGGAGATGGAAACGTCAACAGAAGGTATTACTCTGGCCAACAGTTACCAGACACCTTCGTGGACGTATTCAAAGCTGGCATGAACAAAAGCCCTACTCTTGGTTAGTTTACAAATTATGATATTAATTCTACCATCAGGAATTGCCAGTACCAGTAATTGCGTAACACACTGGCATTCACAATCCAAGGGTTGTGGAGAAAATTCCTACTCCATTGCTTAATAGGTCGGAAAATTCGTAATTACTCCACTGGTTAACGAAACGAAAGTATGTATACAAGCTATTGATTAAATTACCTGCTAATAGTTACTGTAAGAAAAGTTGATTGTTATATTTAATAATACAGTTTTTAAATTGAAATTTATAAGTAATAAGAATGTCCGCATTATTTCATCAGCTATACCTTCTTACGTCATACAGGCACTGGTAGGTCCACCTGCTGGGCGCGCGGCGGCATCTGTGTGACTATCAATAGCTGTCGCTCACTCAACATGGAAGTTGCAGTAGCTGGCTGCTCGTGGGGCTACATGGTCTGCTGCAGGGTACACGCGCTAGGCTCTCCCACTGTGGGCACCGCAAGGAGAGACACCATACCACTAATAAACAACCTAGATGAACTAGGAACCCCTTTGGAAATCATCGCACTAAGGAATTCGATGCTGAAGGCCAGTTGGAAATCTCATCAATCTGAGAGCGACGATAATGTTAATAAACACTTAGGTGACTTATTGAATTGAATAAATACAGGGTTTTTTAATAGAGACCGGGTATATTTGAATTGAAATAAAAACACATTGATTGTTTACAATTAGATAACATTTTCTTTTTTTGAAGGCTTAGGTACTATTTGGCAGCATGTATGGAATACCATATCATTTAGATGACCACCTGGGCTTCGTCCAATTTTCCATCACTTTTTGACATAATGGCACCTCTATCTCATTGATGACGCATGTGATGTCACTCTTCAGGTCTTCGACAGTTCTTGGCTTATTCCCATACAACAATGATTTCACATAACCCCACATAAAATAACTATGAGGCGTTAAATCACATTTTTACTATGTGACGGATAGTGACCTCCTTAGGTCGATTATGTTGACCATAAGGTAACCAACAAAACGTTTGACGAATTGAACTGCCGTTTTGATAACACAAATCATTTTAACGCGCTGTTCAACTGCAATTTGATAACTGCCGAACATTTAATGACGCATCTATCAAAAATTCGCGCCAATAGAAAATCTAATATGGCCGCCATCAGCTGTCAAAGATACCTTGTCCCTATTGAAAAACCCTTTATAACATTAAACAAAGTGTTAGATTTTTTGGAAAGACGAGCGGGCGCTTATGCCGCGTCACTCACTGTGATGACTACGTTGTTATTTTATGATACAATCAACACCTATCTTCATTCAAATATTCCGGATCAATGGGACTGGTGTAGATAAGTACAGTGTGTCTGGTCACCGGTGTCCGACCTGTTAAGGTGGAAGCAATATGATCAATTTTATCGAGAAATCCATCATAACAAGCTTTTTTTTCTTGTCGAAAAATCGCGATCATTTAAAAAAAAGGTAAGTATGTAGTCTGTTTTTTTGAAAACATTTAAAAACAAAAAAAAAACACCAAATTTTTTCACACTTTTTACGTTTCAAGTATTTTTTTTAAGGTTTTAATGGGAGTTTTTGATAAACCTTTTAGTATCAACTTATTGCCTCCATTTGCAGCTGTCGAACGAAACCACTTTTATGCTTGTAACCTCTACATCGGAAGATATTGCAAAATAAATGAATTCACCCGTACTCAATAAACAAAAAAATAAAATGGCCGCCATTTCAAAACAGTAAGGGCAAAATGCTTTATTATGGTGGATTTATCGATAAAATTGACCATATTACTTCGCCTTGACTAGTCAGACACTGGTGACCAGATACATTGTATAATGGTAAATTACATAGCTTATCCTTATTTCTCATCCGCAATCATCAGGTTACTAAAATTCAAGTTAATCAATCAAGCAACGACTCCTGACGTGACTATTGAACCTCAAAACATAATTTGAGCAAAATACCACAGAGAAGCTTAAGTGTTACCAATTCATTAACCATGAAGTGCCTGCATTAAGCCCACCATTGTATAATAAAGTGCCTCATTCATGCTCCACCACCGTGCTTGCAAGCAATTAGAATATATATTGCATAACATCTTGAAGTCTGTTACATTATTTACTCGTGTATTAATGTGAAAGTAGTTGCTTTCTATGCTCCCTTAGAGGTTCAGCTTTAATGTATTATCTCTTGATTCTGAAGACGAGGATGAGTGTTGATGGTGTTAAGGTTGTGGGTGAACAAAAAGTACTAATTAACTCTAATTAGTATTAGTACAATCACGTCTACGCGTGCGACCTTTGCATCGCGTAGATGTGATTGTAACGAAATGAACGTCGCGTGATCGCAGCGTATATGTTTGACGATAAAAGGCGCAGAGTACCTATCAATTATTTCCTTGATTATTGTAACATCAACATTAGAATTGAACACCTGCAATAAAGTAAGAAAAGGTGTTTGATATTTACAGAATTTGTAAACGTATTGACAAAAACGTGAATTTAATAAAACGTCGTCCGTATAGCCACGCTTGAGCTCCCTTAGGAATACCACCGCTCCAATTAGCAACAACACTCTATAAACATCGCAATAAAAAACAACAAACTCAAATAAAACTTCCAATCTCACCCGGACCGTTTACCTAAATCTACAAATGGTGCAAAAATCCTCAATTGTACATACATAATAGGTTAACATTAGGGGCAAAATAAGCAAAGACACGAGCTCTCGACGTAATAAGGATTCTTGGTTCTAAGATGGCCCGTTAGTTTGAATGCGTTCCAAATTAGTTTACCTCGACCGGGTGCCTTCAACATTCATAATGAACACAACTAAGTTTATGTATTCGTACGTAAGGCCGGCCACAAATTACACTTTGACGTGAAATTGTATGTACTTAGAGTCAGATCATAACACTTAAGTAAGCAGTAAACCATACGTAAACCATCAGTGTTCTTAACGTGCCTCGACGTAACTTGGACCGAGCCCACGGTAATGAAGCAGATTCTGCCGTAATAACCACATAGTACATACCCTTTATAGGAACACCTTGGATTTGAACTAATAGGATAATACTGTTTGCTTACCTTAGCTTAATTATTCATAAGACTAAACGCAATAATTAGAAGGGAACATATAATTTATCATTTTATAAATAATCCGGGCATTCGGCAAGTTTTGTTTATTTTATTATAATATTCTCTTCATGGTCTGCGTGTAATATGGCTGGGGGTAACTACCGTAATTACGACTAAAGGGTCCCGCAAGCTGGCGTGACGCGACTGGAAAAAAAATCTATGAAAACTTCACGATAATTGTTCTACTGGTGTCGCGACGCGCCATTGTGTCGCGCTTGTCTGCAGGATATTTAATAAGAGACATGTTTCGTCGACCTCAAATAAATTTGGGCAAGAGAATTATGTTTCTCTCCTTAGGTGATCTGAAACTAAAGTTTAACAGATTCAATTAGGTACAACATATCTAGCAAAAAATAATTTCGGTTTCCTTCAAGTAATCAAAAATTAACGTAACGATCTCCACGAGCTTGAATTGAATTAACTTTTTTACGAGCAAGAATATGAATAAGGTTTACTCGGGTGAAGGAGTAGAATTTTCATCTGCGGAAACTCCGTTGTTTTCTATATTTTACGTAGTACTTAATGTACCTAACTGAGGAAGTAATTTTACAGAAAGGTAACGCGTATTTTATTACTTACAAGTGTAATAAGAGTTCGTGGCCTAACTTGTATGCCGTTACCGTCTAGTCTACCTAACTCCAAGGTCAACTAACGATCAAGTCATAAAATTAATAAAAAGCCGGCCAAGTGCGTGTATGAATAAATTTATCCCAAGAACAAACTTAACATTCTAGTTGAAAAACATGTTCTCCCATAACGAATGATGGGAGAACATGTTTTTGCAACTGCAAATGTAAGTTGATCGATTATTACTCGTTAACTTGTAGAGTCTACTTAGCTGTGATTGTTTTCCTTTTAATTCCGTTATATATACTACTGCCGTTTTCACATATCTAAAGCCAACCATTTAGCTGACGGGAAGGACACTTGACTCTAACCAGAATGTTCACTTTAAAGCTTAATATTTCGCAAACGGATCACTGAATCCAAAAATGGTATTCACCCACTCACAGTTTTATTTTTTTCGAACGACCTTTCCGACGACACCCGACACTATGTGATAGACGAGAAGAAAAAAAACATCCCCAGCTTACGGGAGGTACCCTAAAAAAAATTTTTTTTTTTGTTTTACAGTCGGCTTGATTAATATGTATACTCATGCCAAATTAAAGCTTTCTAGTACTAAGAGTCTCTGAGCTAAGCCGCAGACAGACAAACGGACATGGCGAAACTATAAGGGTTCCTTGTTGACTACGGAACCCTAAAAAATGCCCACAGGCACTTAGGGTATTCACGAGCACGAATTATCCATTATTAATCAAGGAACTATTCAAAATATTTCCCTCCCTGCCATTTCATTCCGGAATATTAAAATTCGTCGATTTATTGAATTCTTCATAACCACTTTTTGTTCAATATCGAATAAAAGAACCTCAGTAATGTTCCGAATAAATTGAGGGTCGGGATGTTAATTAGAGAAGCATTTAGCTGAATAGTTTCAGAAGAAGCTTTCGGTCCGCGCGTGATCGTGAAGCTGAAGCTTCGATCACGTGCAAAATTTATAGCTTTAAAAATCGTTCCATTTCGAAACTGCTCGCCATACCTCTGGATAAGTACTTCCCTTGAATGTTTTAGTATCCATGATAGAAGGAATTTAAACAATCAGGCTTGAATTCTGAAAAAAAATCAATGAATGAATTATTACCGGATTTCATTCCAGTCTGTGATTCCAGTAGTTGCCATGATTAATTAACGGTAATGGAAATCGTTAAATACCTTCTTCAGTCAAGGTGACTTTAGTTTATCTTACCTAATGTTAATTGAAATAATAACTCTGTCAATCTATAATCATCTTGTGGTAATCAGACACCATTTGTATTACAAAGACATCGTTATTATTACTTAGGAACTGGTCAATATTTTTAACAAAGGGCCAAACTACTCTGCTCTAAAATCATTGTGTGATACGTCCGACCGTAAAATATTAACGGTCGTAATAAACGGCCGTAAAATAAATGTACGCACGTGAATTTGGACCTCGGCCATAGAAGCGGCACAGCGAACAATCCTCGGGGATATTACCATAACCATCTCGATTGGTAAGTGGATTCGCGATCACAGCATCGTGTTGTTTGCAAACAGGTAACACGGGTAATGCTGCCTATTACCTTTCATTTGGAAGAATGTGTAAAAGGTTTACTGTGCCCTAACAAGGCTTGGACGTAAGCTAGAAATCACCGATCGACCGTCTGCTTGTTTACCACTTACCACAATATGGCACAAAAAAAAACCTTTCCTCTTTACAGGCAACAATACAATTCTGTGTAAAAATTTCTAGATAAAGTTTTATTAATCTGTTTCTATCACAATATTTAACACTTTGTCTAGCTAACTAACTATACAAACAAATACAAAAACGAATGCATACTTAGGCGTCGAAGTACCTGCACCTTCTCGTTCGCATCGATTTCATCAGGAAACATGAAATAAAATAAAAAAAAATATTTCTAAATAAACATTATTTAAAAAGAGAACTTGACACCGTTTTCAAAAACCAAACGTGATATAAAGGGGATCATGGAAAACATTTTGGGGGCCATTCTCACATAATAGCATACGGGGACGCGCCCCCAAAGTAATTGAAATATGCCACGACTTTGGGGCTTTGTTATCTTCCTGAAATATTTCAAGAGATTTTTTACTTCCAACGTTCCCCAACATTTGTAATGGAGCTTATTCTTAATATAAAATCGCCTTAGGGCTATTAACATTTCAATGGTCGGGTCATGAAAGAAAATTGTGGAGTATATCAGCTTATTCCGCCCAATTCATGAGGCAATAGACTGTAAAGGGTTATATTTGTTGTATTAAAGGCCCAGAAAGCAATAGGTCGTATAAAAGTGGACCTTGTTACGAGTTATCGGGCAATACGGCGTAATGAGCGCGGTAATAAAGCCCGTATTGTTTCAACTCACCGCGTGCTAACGAAGACTTAATTGCTACAAAAACAAAACTATCGCTATCATTTAAACTGAAAGGGTTCTATAAAAACACACCACGTTCTTATTGATTCAGTTCGAAAATTCATACATGCAGAAAAATAAATCATTGAAATTAAAACAAGATTCATGGTTTGATAATGTTAATCATTGTTGATTTAGGTTATTATTATTGGACAAACAAATGGCTGAAAAACCTTATTAATCTTGCAACAGGTGTATTATATTCAAATTTGCGGGGAAAAACGGCAGGTAAACGTATATTATAACGAACATTAGATGCTTGTAATACAGGCGCCCGAAATCAAATTACAGCGTCCGTGATTTATTCGGAATACCACAGTCAATAAGGTTGAGCCGAAATTACACAGAAATTTCCAGGGTTGTGTAATAAATTGTTCGATAGGCAGGTTAATTAGACAATTCCTCCAAATGGCACCACGTAAATCGGAATAGCTCAACGTAAACGCTTCGAAGAAAACACTTTTCTGGAAAACAAATGAATTCTTAACAGGCTTGAAGCTATTGCAATCGTAAAGCACGGTAATACGGTGAATGGCAATTAAAAATGTAACCTTCCGCTAACAATACCGTGTATTTTAGTTTCTCAGAAGTTATTTTTTTAACAGAAGCAATTTTCGTTACAAATTACGCAAACTTGGAATGGCGTTCTGTTCTCGCCAAACGAAATTACAGTGAGCGGAGCATTGGTTTTTTAGCTTTACGATGGAAGTTTTGAACGGAAGCTTATACAGGGAATGGGTGCGCCAGGCCCTCGGAATTCCGTCCGCTCGTCGCTTCGTATGCAAATGTGTTCAACACTACAATACATTTTGCTATTTGCATTCTAGCTAATTGCTTTTCCTTTCGACGCCGCCCGAACAAACGACCGTTTATTTCTTTGTGCACCAGACACCTTATCGACATTGTTAACTGCTCTACAATTAACTGACACACTGATTTACTTCGAAACAAACAAATTATTACTGGCAGTTCGTAAGAAAATGATGTTGGTGCTGTCATCAAGATCAACATACATAATATATCATATTATTGTTTTATATACAGTGTGAGGTCGATATATGACGGAAAATCTATGCTTAATTCTACCGACGGATAACTTTATTTTTTGTTCTGTTTGGCGTCTTATTGAGAAATTTTACTATTATTGTAAAAATTTATGAAAAATAAAAACGGATTTTTGCTAAAAAAAAACATGACCACAACAACATCCAGAATTTTCATTTTATGGGAATGCCTAATTACTTCCAATCATTTAGGGCAGTGATAAAGTAAAATATTTAAAAAAAATAAAAAAAAATATCTAGATTTCTTTAAAATATTTTTTCCGTCGATAAAATTAAGCATAAATTCCCTTATTTCGATATGGTTGTGCACATTATAAACTCACACTGTATTATTTTTTATTCTAGTGGTCACAAGCACAACTGCTGACCATGAGGGCCTGGGTTCGATTCCCAGGTCGGACAATGTGTTATTGGGTTTTTCTATCTGGAACTGCCCAATAGCAGCCTGGAGTCTGGATATGTGCCTGCAGTTGATGGTCATAGGCTCCCTATTAAATAGGACTTACACTAACTGGCGAAATGTGGGTGTACAATAGGTAGGTACACCTCTGCCCAACCCTTCGGGGCACAAAGGCGTCATGTTAAATTATGTTATATGTGTCTCTTTCGTTATTATCAGCCATATTTTAAATACTGTGAGCGTGTGGGTAATGTTGGTTATTTCTCAATAGAAAAACCGTTTACAGTTCAGATCAAATTATCATTTACTATCAAATTAATCACACTAGCAATTCACACACTGTAGGTATAAGAGACGACCATTCGGAACGCGCGACAGTTTGTAAACGTCTTCACTGCTTGACCGCCACTAATGAACTTTCCTCAGCTCCGGTCCGACCGGTCCAAGTGTTATGTTGTAGACTCTGTCGAACGCCGCTAGGCGGCGGTGGCGTCCCGATTAGTCAACTCAGTAACGTATTTCTGACATATACCTAGTTATTATTTAAGTGATATTAAAATCATAAAATGCTAAATTCTAGAAACAGCTTTCTACAGTGAATAAACCAAAATCAATTAAACTGTTAAATATATCTTAGTTCATGTAAGTTTACCAAAAAGTAATTACAGAATACTTGTTTCACAGATTGTCTCTAATTACATTCTGAAGCGACAATACACCTCGCTACGACACGTACACTAAATATTTAACGATGTTAAGTTCTCAAGTTAAATGAGTACAATCAAAGTTGTGACATAGCCCGAGACGTTCTGTGATGGGTCTTTTCAAACACCATTTGTTATTTATGTCGCAGTTTTCGAAAAGGGATAGTAGTCGGCCAGGGGCCACTGCGGACCGTGTAGGTACCACTCATTATTACCATCGGGACTGAGACATCAATAAAAAACCAGCCAGCACTCGAATTGTCCCTATCTCACACCCTTTCTTTTTTGGGTGGGAAATTATCAAATAACTTCTCCCGCTCTGGGCGGAGCGGGAGGGCGTGTCAGACTCTTACTAACTAAAACCCACCCATGTCACTTCGGTTGCCCTGTTGCCGGGGGCCACGATCTCCCTTTCGGTTTTCTTCGCACCCCCGGCAGGCATCGGCCCTAACGGACCCCGTCAATTCTGCTGACATCTCTTAGAGGCGCGCGTGGAACACAACGCGCCGTCGACCCGGGCCTGGTCCTTATTGGACGGTGAGCTACCCATTGCTCACCGTCCGCAAGGCCGCGCCTACGGTGGCCGGAAATCGGCTCGCGATTCCCGACGCCCATGGCGTCTCCTCCTGCTCTCTATCTCACACCCTAAGAAATAATTAAGCATCCATAATAAAAACACGAAAATCCTAAAATAATCATCCTAAAGGTGAAACCGTTATAGATGCTGCGATCTGCTCGTTAGCCTCATTAAGTCGACTCGTTTAACGATCATTTCCATTCACGATTTACCTTACAAAAGAATGAATTCCTATTTTTTTATTATATTTGCGTTACTCAGACTCTGTGGTCGAAAAAAAGCAGAAAGCAGCCGTCCAATATTCTGAAACCGCTTTCATTCAATCCGAATTTTCCTGTTATGAAAAGAATAACAATCGTCAGTTTGGATTTGAACACGAACTCAATAAAGGCGGGTATCTCGTCCTTGGTTGTGTGGATGTCAAACACTGTAGAACGAAGTAAGCCGACGTTCGCACGGACGTAATAAAATCGCGGCGATTTTTTTTCGTACACTGTATTGTCAACGCTCTGCTTAGCGCCGAGAGTTCAAAATCCAACAGTGTGTTTTTCAATTCGCTGGGACGACAGTGCGTCCCAGCGCTTTGGATTCCCAACGCTCGGCTTAACACCGAGAGTTGAAAATTCAGTGCACGATAAAATCCCGCCGCGATTTTATACGTCCGTGCGAACGTTGGCTTAGTTCCCTCGTCAAAGAAACCAGGTTTGCTTGCACATATAGGTATGGTAAATTTAATTATGCCGCTGTTGCTGGGCCGGCCGCCGCGCCCCTGGTACAACCGCAATTTTGCGGCGCGCGCCTTACGCAGCTAAAGAGCTCGCAACAACATCAGTTAATGTTCCAAACCCCCGTCGGACGTAATCGGATCGTAAATTGAACGTTTTTACGACGCCATCGTTCATAAACCTCTTGCGCAACGTGTCACGAACGGTTTAAACAAGTAAATGATAACATTCTGTGTTGTTGTATGCATCAAAATTATGGACTTCACAAAGATCAAGTGCCTGGATGAATAAGTTTCTTACCAGTATGTAAGAGTCTTGTCTTGAGTCAATTTTACCAGTTTGCTATGATTCTGCTTCTGCTGGGTGGGCTGCTACACTAAACTACGGAGACTGCGCTTAAATATTTGAAAATAAGTCTTCGTTTTAATCCTTAAAGCTCGATAAGATTTTATTTGGTAGATAAACTATTGGGAATATTCCCCTCGGTGGAGTTACAGATAAATCTGGTTAGTTATCGAGCATGACATCGGTTGTCTTAGATTGATTTTATTGGCGGATTCCCACGAAGCGTTTATTTAGGTGAAGATAAGATAGGTTGGAGATAGAGTTAACTAGAATTACATACATCCTTTATTAACTAGCACTAGATTACATGGCAAGGTAATATATAAAGCACAAGCATAAATTAATTAAACGAGCACTATTTATATAGATATATTTGTAATCACGTTCTCGAAAACGGCTTTAACGATTTAGATGAAAGTTGCAATATATTTCGGTTTACGGAGGCGAAAAATCGATCTAGCTAGGTCCCATATCTGGGAAAATTCGTTTTGTTCGTATTTTCACCCGAGCAGAGCTCGGTCGCCAAAAGTTTAGAACAAGATGGCTACCTTAGAATAATGACATGGCAGCATGGAATTAGTAAGTATTATACCTTTTATCATAAATATAATAAAAGTTGCTTATATAATTGTGTTAGTATATATAATAACATACCGAGTAGCATAAAAAACTTAAACTCCAGATTATTTAAGGGAAAATTGTTTGACTGGTTAAACTTCAAAAATTTCTATAGTCTTAAAGAATTTATGGATAACAAATTCTCATGTTAGTATTAAGTGAACATATGCATGCTAAGTACAATTCTGGCAAAACATGTAAGATCTTTATTGTAAATTATTGTAACACCATGTATACCATGTTTTATGCAAATAAATACTTACTTACTTACATGGCAGCATGGAATTAGTAAGTGTACCTACTATCATGGCAGCATGGAATTGGTATGTACTATCCTATACTATTAAATGAGCATTCTCTATTTTCATCAGAGTAGAGCTCGGTCGCCCAGGTACCTACTATATACATGAACTGGATGCAGGAAGCACAGAACCGGTCGAAGTGGTGGTGCTTGGGGGAGGCCTATGTCCAGCAGTGGACGTCTTTCGGATAAAAAGATGATGATGATTATACATAAACTCACGCCTTCTTCCCATAGGGGTAGGCAGAAACTACAAAACGCCACCTGCTATGCTGTCGCGAGTACTACGCACTTGACCTTTCTGAAGAACATCACCAATTAGGTCACTATACACCGTGACATTTTAATCGTCTTACAAAATCAGCCCATTTCATGTACCCAATGACTACTAAACATTCATTTAAAATAAATTTTATATGTTGTAACAATTTTTTAGTTGCTTCTAGAGGTATTTTATATATGTCGGGTGCATTGAGTGGCTTTGTAAGACGACTAAAATATCACAGTGTATGTCCTCCCGGGGCGTTTCGAATAGCTGGAATTCATTTCAGCAATATTTATTGTTGAGCTTCATTGAGAGATGCTATGTAAACTTATCTTCACACAATGATCTACTGCTCTAGAAGTTATTTGTTAACTATTTTCATTACGCTTTTCAAATCTGGATTGAATTTACTTTTATCACTGGTTTCTCCGAAGGCTTTTAATAACACAGTACCTGGGCGACCGAGCTCTGCTCTGGTGAAAATAGAGAATGCTCATTTAAATTAATAGTATAGGAAAGTGCATGCTAATCCATGTATAGTACCTACTTATTCCATGCTGCCATGTCATATTCTCATTTAATATTTATTATCTTGTTCTAAACTTTGGGTGACCGAGCCATGTTCGGGTGAAAATACGGAGAAAACGATTTTTTCCAGATATGAGACCTAGCTAGATCGATTTTTCGCCCTGTAAACTCCTATATTGCAACTTTTATCGAAATCGTTAGAGCCGTTTTTGAGAACGTGAATATAAATATATATATATATATATATATATATATATATATATATATATATTGTATATAAATTAATAAAATTGCTCGTTTAATAGTATAGGATAACATAACCTAACATCACGCCTGTAATCCACGAACGATTAGGCAGAAGTGTACCTATAGTACACCCACATTTCGCCAGTTATGTTTAAGTCCCATGTAATAGGGGGTGAGCTTATTGACATTGCCACGAATCCAGACTCCGGGCTGCTACAGAAAAAATCCTAAGAAATATAAGAACTCAATAACAATTTTCCCGACCGGGGAATTGAAACTAGGACTCGCAAGCGCTACTGAGCATGAGGTTCACTAGCGCTTGCGACCACTAGACCAACTAGGCAGTAGCTTTTAATAGTGATATAATAATAACAGTAACAGTAATAAAATAGCTCTTACCTTCGGCAATTCAATTCTGAATCGATTGTTTCAGTAAAGTATCATGTAATACTGATATTTCATTCCCTCTGCATATTCGAAGGTTCAATAGGAAAAGGTATCGGCATATCGTTCCCAAATATTTGGGCTGATGATTTAATTTGATTGCATGTCTGTCCATTGTAAACACTAGTGAAAACCCTGAATTATGCGACCTCATCAACTCCTGAATACAAAGCTGCTCAAGTAAGAATTCAAAATTGGAATGCTTGGGGTGTTCACCCTTTGTAGGGACCAGCGACGAGCCCTATTTACAGTGAAATAAATTCTTTAAAAAAATTACAAATGGAGAAACGGAGTGAAAAAATTCACCGACGATTTCACCAAACAGTATGCTTTGCAAGAAAAAGCTAAAGTTTGTCGGCCCCAACTCAGACAAAAGAATTCTGCTTTTTAATTTAAAAAGTTTAGACAAAAGATTTTTCGAGTTTCCAAATTCAGTTTAGACGTAAATAGGTTTTAAACAATCAAAAGGACTAAATTGTGTGTAGCGTTGCATATTTTTGCAGTACTAAATAGATTCAATTAATCTCAGTCGAGATTAATTAAAATACATTAGGTGCGACAGCTGCCGCCATTGACAGCCGTCGTTACGCTTGACAAAAGAGAAAAGACGTAATTTAACTACGCTCACAAATCACAAAAATTCTTTTTGTTTTCGTTCGAGCATAGAATACCAAATAGAGTATCGTTTTATATCTCAGTCGCGAGATCGAATTCAGCTATTTACATGAGAGGAGCGACAAACATCGTGTTAGAATCCAGCACAATTGGCTCACTGATTGCGTTAGGTGTTTATTTTTCGTCTTGATGCGTCTATTCAAGATAATAATTACGTTTATGCATCGTGCTTACTAATCAGACACGACATACGAATGTGAAGGTAAATACAAAAGTCTCCCAGCCTTTTCACAACCATGAATCCTATGATCCTCCTGGCACTTCACCTGTTTAACCTTGTAAAGATTATAGTACCCAGGCAAGAGTAGATAAATCCCTTCTCAAGGTTATTCATGTAAGTAAGTCGGGCACGCGTGGAAATTGTTCCGTAATATAAAAGCTCGTAGCATAAAATACATAAAATTGATATAAATGTCTGATTTTTAACACAACATCACGCCTGTAATCCCAGAAGAGTTCGGCAGAGGCGTACCTATAGTACTACCACATTTCGCCAGTTATGTTTGAGTCCCATGTAATAGGGGGCGAGCTTTTTGCCATCAACCGGGCACAAATCCTCCGGGCTGCTACTGAGAAATACCAGATGGAAAAACCCAATAACACTTTGCCCGATCCGGGAATCGAACCCAGGACCTCTTACTCAGCAGTAGCGTTTGCGACCACTAGAACAACGAGGCAGTCAAAAGTCAGTCTAATTTTTATATGAACATTTTAGCTTTTACTTAACTTAGGAAACATTTCAATCGTGACTACTATCTAGCTTGCTCCTAAACAGAAATTTTGTACCATGAAATACATTGAAATAGAGATCATGGAGCTTTAGAAATTCTGCTTCTCGTACTTCAGTATCGGGAATTCGAAAACTCGCCGATTTACATAGTTTATGTAGAGGTATACGTGGCCTTATCACGTAACCATTCCTAGACAGAAAATCAGCTCGGTTTCGAAACGAGCGCCGAAATGTAAATGAACCGAGACGAATGCTGTACTCCATAAAAGTAAATGGTTGATTTCGAGGTTCACTCTGCCCCCGGCCGTTTATTTTTTCTTTACATTTCCAACGTTTTATTACATTTATGGCCTCGTGTCAGCAAAATGTCAATACAAACAGAATAACGTTGGTACATGAAGCGTGGATGTTGTTACGTCGACGTAAAGGGCCCAGCTTGCAAAAACGAGCCAGCATAATGATCATCGTTATCAAAAATATTCCGGTGACTGTATCTAGTTACCGACAGCACGAATGTATTTTATTTGCGAATATGTATAAGTGTCACAATGGTCGTAGATAAAAATAATAATCAAGTTATGTTTTCCGGTCATGCAGTCTATTCATAGAGGATTGTTATCTTACGAAAAGACACTTAGATATCCAGTTGTATCGTGAAGATAAACCGGTCAAAATAATAAAAATAAACAGACAATAGTAATGATAAGCGAAGCGAGAATGGAACGATCGAATGGTTCCTTTATGTGATTTTCTCGGAAATTGCCGCAATGACGGCCTGATTGCGTTAGCCTCTTGCCAACCACTCGAACAGGTCTTCAGACTCAATGTGATTGCTTACTGCCTTTCATTAAGTGCTTTATCTATTAAGATTCCCTGAGGAACACATACTCGGATCAGTATTCATTATTTATCATGCTTATAAAACGTCACGTTTACGAAACGTTATGAAAACATTATCGTAGGGCCAGAAATGGGTTAGTAGAACTAAAGCATCACTGAAAACTGAAAGGGACAAACTATGGGCCGTTCACCAAACAGAATTCTGAGCTACTACTCCTGGAAACTTATTTAATAATACTGCCCGAACTAGGAACCACATTCGGAAACTTGGGTTGGCAACACTTCGGATTAGGAAAGGTTGCCAATTAAAAATAAACAGGCAATGTTTTGAAGTTACGGTGTTTAACTTTGTTAAGCCAAAGTGTTCTTTGAGATTAACATCTTAAATGTAAACAAATAAAAACATTCAGCCTTTTTATTTTCATTTTTTTATCGTCATCTCAGCCATTATTTTTAAAAGCCTTAATCTTTATACCTAACTTTATCCGCTTTTATTTACCGTGAAATGGGAACGTTTTACGCATAAAAATTTTTCTTTTTAAACACGGTAGGAAGGTAGCTTTGAATTAAAGCTAATAGTGTCCATTAGATTATATACAAATAAAAAGAAACTCTAATTCAGGCGAACAAAGATGAAATTAGCTAGAGTTCTAATAAAAGCTCTTGTGTTGTATTTGAAAAAACGATAACGAAAATGAAGAATAGTTTGTCTTGTACAAACTATTTATTACTAGCCGTATTACCCTTACTCACTCTACGGTGAATTGAAACCTTTTGACCTCAATTGAAATAGAAGGAACAAATCTGAAAAAACGATTTGAAAAATGATTGCGGAGGCGGACAGTCGACTTGCCAGAGACTGTCGAATTTAACGTCGCTCTGTTGTGAAACTTTCATTTTCTCTCTAACCGTCGTTTCTGAGCTAAAATGCACTGAAAATACTATTTGTGAGATGGGCAAAGTTTGTAATAGGGTATTGTTTTATTCCGTTTACATCCGCGATGAGAGCTGCAACTTTATGTAGGGGAAGTGATATATCATTTGGCTGGATGCGGGCACTCGACCAGTGAGCTGAGCTGAGGTGGCTGGGTAAATATCTAAATTACAAACTCGACATATCGCCCCCGCGTACTCGATACGGTTCTGATTGATCACCGCGCACCTAACTACGTTGACCTCTCCCCTTAACTAAACTGCCACATTACACAATAACACAGATAATATAAAACTAAACAATAAGTAAATAAACGCCTCGCCTCGCCTCGTTAACTGCCTCGTTGGTCTAGTGGTCATAAACGCTGCTGCTGAGCATGAAATCTTGGATTTGATTCCCGAGTCGAGTAAAGTGTCATTAGGTTTTTTCATCTGGAATTTCTCAGTAGCAGCTCGGAGTCTGGATTTGTTTCCAGTTGATGGAATTAGGCTCGCCCCCATTACATGCTGAAATGAACCTTTTTGGCGCAGCCGTGAGGCACACACTGTTGTTTTTAAATACTATTATTTATTTTATCTTTGTTATTTGTGTTTTGTGTTTCACTATGTTCAAATAAATGTTTTTCTTTCTTTCTTTCTTTTTTCTTTACATAGGACTTAGATAACGATAACCGCGTTTTAATGATTTCATACTGAAGATCACGTTTAAATGAGTACTGTTCATGATTTTGGAAAATTTAATTAAGTTATTAAGAAAATGCTCTAATTTAACACATATTAAATACAGGATTATTAAAGATTACACAGAAAAACAAAATTTAACTTTTTTTTTGTTTTATGAAGTTTCTAAACTGTTTCTCAGTAATTTGAGTTCGCTGCTTTCATATCTACCCTCAGTTTTTTTTTTCTAGCAGCTCTAGTTTATGTAATAGATACTTCTTAAAATTTCGTTACGCGGCTCACAAATATTTTTTTAGTGCAAAACGTTATAAAATTCAATAAATCAAACGATATATCTACATTAAGAAGAACTTGCTTAAACGATCCGAATAGTTTTTGTGCTATTTGTGGTGAATATATGTTTTGAGAATGCCGTTTAAGTGCATCTGACTTTATAAAAAAGGCGTATAAGGACTTCTTTGGGACGCCATTACAAGTATTTAATAAGCCATGGATCCCAAATTTTGTATGTGGTAGTTGCGTAACATCATTGCGTTTATGGCTAGTAAAAAAAGACCTACTTTGAAGTTCAAAAGTCCAATGATTTAGCGTAAACCAACTAATCATGACGATGACTGTTATTTTTGTGTTGTGAATATTAGCGGAATAAACCGCAAAAATCGTTCCAAATGGACTTACCCGAATTTAAAATCAGCAATTAGACTATTATATTACCCCCTCTCCATATAAAATTAGGTCTAATAAAACAATTTGTAAAAGCTTTCAACAAGGATGGGGAATGTTTTAAATGTATCAGTAAAATATTCCCGAAATTGAGCACTGAAAAAATAAAAGCTGGTATTTTTGACGGTCCTCAAATCAGAGAACTAATAAAGGATCAAAATTTTGCTGACTGTATCACAGATAAAGAGAAATCTGCATGGATTGAATTTGTTTGTGTTGTCCAAATTTTCTAAGGAATTAAAAAGTCTCCAGACTACATTCAACACATTGAGCAGCTCATGTTGCTCTTTCAAAGACTAGGATGTAACATGAGCATCAAGATGCACTTTCTCTTCAACCATTTAGACCGCTTCCCAGAAAATTTAGGCTATTTAAGCGAAAGAACAAGGAGAACGCTTTCATCAGGACATTCGCACGATGGAGGAGTGATACCAGGGTCGTTGGAATGCAAATAATGGCTGATTACTGCTGGAGCATTCAAAATAAGACTGAAGTTTCGATTTATGCAAGAAAATCTTATAAAAGATTATTATTATTTTTTTTTTTTTTCATTTTATCATTCGAGTATTTTTCGCTAAAAATGTAATATGTTAATAAAACTAGAGCTGCTAGAGAAAAACTAACAACAGATTTGGAATCAGTGTGGCAGAATCATACAAAATTAGGTATGAAACTTCATAAAACAAAACTACTGCTTACCAGTGTAATGTTTATATTACATAGTGAAATTAATTTGTAAAGTTATGTCTAACGTGGATAAAAAACTGAGAATCAGGCAAAATCTATCAAGTATATTTTTCTGAAACCTTCACCATTTTCAAGATAATTTATATAAGTGTTTTATAAAAAAAAAATTAAGAATAATAAATTAATAAAGGCTCGTGCAAACTGGCACGATATCGCGGGCGCTACAGGCAGCGCCACCCTTGTAGCGCCCGTGATATCCCGCTGGTCTTCACGAGCCTTAATGCGTCTAATTTGGGACAGCGCTCCTTGATGGGCGCTCCTCGTTGGACGTCCGACGCGTTGCGTGAGCAGTACAGAACACGCAAGCTAACCACTCAGGTCACTGTCATATATCTGCGTCTTAAGCATATGCAACTGGCGAAATGTAGGTGTACTATAGGTACACCTCTGCCATACCTTTTGGGGTTTACAGGTGTGATGTTACGTTGTGTAATATGTAGATAAACGCGATTTGTTGCCGGAGGACGCAACGTGTTATTACTCAACGGGTTCGCACTATTAGTCTGGCTACGCTAAGTCTACATAAGTAAAAAAACGGTGGAATTTGAAAATCTATAGACGGCAACACGATCCTGTCCTACAAAAAAAGTATTTGATACTTTGTTTGTTTTTTTGTTTTTGATAGGTTATTTTGTTTATATTCTGATTTATTTCTGGTAAAGAATAGTCACTTTAGCACGGTGCAGAGTGGATTTGATACAGTTTTGTCATCGTATGGAGCAGTATCGTATGTCAGCACAGGTACGACATAGTCTATTACTCATAATCTATTATACAAAAGTCAAAAGAAAAACTATCAAAATCATTAGATCTACATAATGACATTACTGACAGATGTAAAAGTATACCATATATTAAACTTTTTGGGGTTGCCCATTTATTCCATTGCAGACTTAGCGTGGCCAGACTATCACTGTTTATTGCCAATATTCGTAATGAAATTCCAATTTTATTGAATATTCATAACGGCTCCATCATATTGACGAACCTCTTAATAAAGGGACAAGTACCTACTAAGAGAATTATCACCTTAAGATCTACCTGGTTAACCTAGTTATAAATTTATAACCTGAAATTACTTAACTTGTCTTTTACACCCCCACAAATGACGTTCAGTTTTGATTAAATTTACATTGTTAAAGTAAAATTTACTTACTTCTTCCATATTTTCGGAAAATGGTTCAAGTTAAGACATATTAAATCCATAACATACCCATAGACATATTATATCCATATCCATAGATATATTATATCCATCAACATACTACTTCAGTTAAATTCATAGTCGTTTTTGTCACCTGTGCAGAAATTCATGGGATAGGTAATCTACGAGGGCAGTAAGGAAGTCAATACAGCACCTAAGCTGAAGAAAACTAGCAAGTCTTGAATAACTTTTATCCCAAAACCAGTCAGTGAATTCGTTCAGTGCCTGCTAGCTACCACCATCTTATATAAGTCTGTCGCCATAACAACATTGTTAACAGCATGCCCAGCATGGTTGTGTTTCGGTAGTTAGAAACTTAATAGCCAGTTCCTCTGTGGTTGAGGATTCCGGTTGAAGCTCGCTTCCACCTTTGGCCTGATCACCACTTACCGTCAGGTGAGATGCAGGCCACGAGCTTCCCCGTTGTGGTTATGCGACGAAACGGTTAAATACAATGTGGTTTCTCATGCAACCAATTAAACAAAAGATTTCCCAATACTTGTAAGAAGGTTGATAAACAAAAGACGACACTCAATTTAGCCTCTTTGCAAAAACCGTCATTTTAATTGTACGCCATTTCCTTCCATTGATTAGCACCGCTATTACAAAGGGATAAGCTACGAATCATTAACTTCTCATTTCATTGCGGTGCGATTAGAGACAGTCGATTATTATCAGGCTTTTTGTATCCGCCAGCAGAAATTCTTACTGAATAGGTCGCGGTTTCTGTATTTTACTTATCGCTCTGGGTGTCGTTACGACTCGTTAGTGAGTATTTAGCAGTACCGAGTAGATTATTCTCAAAGTCTTTATGTTACCTAGTAGAAGAACTTTGATAGGTACTACTGATGAATGCGTAATAATTAGTGACCACATTTATGTTATTCTTACGTGGCGATTATATCGTGGACGTCCATGTCTACGTCTTCGCATCACGACAAACACATAGACGTAAGGCTCAGAAAAAATGAGCCACCGACCACAGCTAACGGTAGCCCAGGGATAAGCAGTTCACATGCTTTTTCATACGTTTTGTATGGATTTGTCGCATACGTGTGGCTGGTGGCGGCCACCCGCTACAGCAGAACTCAACACCGCAGCGACAGTCACCGGTGACTGTAGTCGGTGGCTCATTTGCTCTGACCCTAAAATGTATACGTTATAACGTGCACGTGGTTTTATGGACGTGAACGTGGACGTCCACGATAATATCGTCACCTTAGAAATTATAATAGCGCACATGGCAATAATTTGTCAGAATGTTGAAATGTGTCAAAAATCTTTCAACGGAACGATTAGTTCTCATATAAAAATCGGGTGAAAGTCATTCTCTTCTCCTACATTCCAAGAGAATGAAACTCTTTCTGAAAGTAGCAGCGTCGAAGTCTGCTATTGTGATCTACAGCTATCGGCTAAGTGGTTCTAAAGCCGCGCCAGACGTCAATATGAAACTGAAACTCCGTTATTGGCGACATCACTCCGAAATCGATGAATGGCTACATTTGTACAATAGAGATATGAAAATGTTCAACTTACACAATTTAGATAAAGATGGAGAATTTCAAGACTCCAGAATACAATAAACTAGCTTCCGCCAGCGGCTTCGCCGGCATGATATCTTTACAAATTATAGCCTATGTTCCTCAGTGATAATAAAGCATTCTCTGGTGAAAGAATTTTTAAAATCGGTCCAGTAGTTTTTGAGTTTATTCATTACAAACAAACTTACTAAAAATCAAATCTTTTATTCATATTATTTGTTTAGATTATAGATAGATTTAATATTAATGCTGCTATATGCTAATAACATTACACAGTTATTTTTTATGTTATGGATTGAGTTATTCTTACGGGAACTAAAGACATCTCAAACTTTACTTATTGAAAGCACATATTGAATATCTACGAACAAATTGGGTCGTAGAACAGTTGTTTATTAAGCTAGGTATATTATTTCGTTGTAGCTTTCACAGTAATAATTTTTTCTTCAATTACCATCTAATGATAGCGAATGTCACTACACACAGAATTGTAAAGAATATTATAACATGTATATACTACAGTGGCAGGTCACTGGCCAACTAGTTCTAAATTCAAGTAAATAAAACATTGCCCTCATTTTGGTTAAAATGTCCGGTTTATTTGGTTTTTAATGCCTATTTGAATAGAATTTAGAACATTTCTACAACCAAATTAGCTGCTAGCGGTCTGTTGAATTAAGCTTAATGACACGCTCCCGAATACGATTTTAACATCTCATTTAACGAGAACGTTTGAAGCTTTTGAACTGCAAATAGTATCCACATGTGTAAGTACCCAGTACTTCCCTGCAGTCAAACAGATACCTTCACTTCTTTGCTGTCGTTAGCTTTAGTTCGTTGGTATTCGGGTAAACTGAACAAAACTGATTTCACATGGGAATTTACAAGCTATTCAAAAGCACACAAAGTTGCAATTCAAATGAAAACAAGAATGTTTGTTTGTTACAGGAGAGAGCATGGAAAATGCTCGGAGAGGTGAACAATGACAGCATGTCCCCGCCGCGAGCGATGACCCTGCAGGGCGCCGAGGGTCGCGCAGTGGCCGCGGCGGGGCGCGCCCCCCCGGGCCCCCGTGCACACTCGATGCCATATTTTATAGAAAAATTAACGCTTATTAGGCTATGTCTACAATATCTACGGGTGATATCACATCTATATCAAAACGCCACCGCCTCCCTGCCGCGGATGCGAGTAAACTTTAATTTTTCAAAGCGTCCGCTAGTCAAATTAAAAAGTGATGTGAATAATTTGTTTAGTTTTCGAACTAGAACAGTGTATTGTGATATTAAAGCATTGTTAGTGAAGACGTTAGTGCAATTATTCATTGTTGCCAAGTGTGTTGTGTGGCGGCGGCGGTGTCGAGGCGGCGGAAGGGCGCGGACGCTGCTGGTGCTGTGGCTGAGCGGGTGCGGCGGGGGCGGCTACAGCGAGGGCCGTCGCGACGGGGACCTCCATATTGGCGGCATCTTCCCCATGGAGGGCGAGGGCGGCTGGCAGGGCGGGCAGGCCTGCAAGCCCGCCGCTGAGCTTGCACTCGCCGATGTCAACGCGCGCTCTGATTTATTGTCCGGCTTTAAATTATACATTCACAGCAACGATAGCAAGGTATATTTGATTCATTAATCATTCATTTACCAAGGGAGTCGATAAATTACTTCATGTGCCAATACGTGTTTATTGTGTGCGAAAATTTATGAGTTTTTTCATTTTACGGTCATGGCCGTAGGTGAGCATTATAAGCTCTGCAAATTCATATTTAATCTACTGCTGAAATTGGGTCTTATAATGTAAATTCACTTGGTAACATGAAACTTAATTTTACGTAGAGAATTTAAGTTCGTCAGCGGCAAAGTTACGAAAATGCCAATTATAATGCCAATCAACTTAATGTGCATAACGTGTCGTCACCTCTCGCTCTTCATTCAGAATGACAAGTACCAACTTAATGGATTGTCAAGTTAAAACCCGCCCAGCTGACTGCGGTCCTCTAATTAACAAAAAGGGATCGTATTTCCATCGAAGTAGACTGCTCCCATAAGGCCCGGACTGCACCAAAGCGGAGACGAGACGAGACGAGAAAAGATGAGTTTTAAACAACTAATAGAATATCGTTATTCAGAAATCTCTTCTCCTCTCAGCTTCAGTGGAGGCCACTGAGCGAAGATGTATCTTATTTGTATGGCGCGATCGAACCGGAGATGTGAGCTGAGAGCTGGGCGGCGGTACAAAGGGGAGATGTGAGCTGTGCCTCGCAAGCTGGCAACCGCGCGCAGCAAAGACGAGAAGAGATCTGAGCGGTGTGCAATGAGCGGCGCCGTAACAGTTACACTCTAGCCAGCACACAACTCCGCTCCAATCTAGCCAGTACGCATCTCCGCACAGCTTCGGTGGATACACCCTAGCTGAAAAACATCTCTTTTCATCTCCGCTTCAGACATCTCCGCTTTGGTGGAGTCCGAGCCTAAATCCAAATGAACTAAAATCGTTGGCTTACGATATTGCAACCGAGAGGGTGAAGCTGACGTTCGATTCAATTATTGAGAATTTATGAATGGTTCAGGAAGAAAATTTTATTGGATAGAATTTCCGCGCCGGTTGAAAGGTAACTTCCCGTTATATCGATTCATACCTATTCACGATCAAATTGACAATTCCGATCAGTTCAATGTTGATAGCGTGGCGATTACTGACGAAATTTGCGGAGGGGAAGTGATAACATAATAGGGAGGAATTATTGAGGATAACCTCAAGAGTCATTATGGTAGCAAGTGAAGTGGCTTTATTGAGTTCGGATATTACACGGTTTTGAATAAATGAATATACCTAGGGTATCATTAGGGCAAACAATTTCTCATTATAACATCTTGATGAGAAAATAATTTACTGAGCGCAAAATGAAACATTATTACACCCGAAATCAGGGATCTTTGAAATAACTTGATAACTTTCAGGCCGTGTTGTACACATGAAGTTTAATTAACCCCATATCTTGCTATTAAACTACATAATTATGATAAATTTGGTACAAAATAACGATAGAATTTAATTTTTAAAATCATTTAAACCGACATAGTCTCACAAAACTTAGGTTAGATTACCTTCTTTTAACAGCGAGGATTAGAACTTAATATATTCCAGTTACTTATTCCGTGCTGGCCTATCGTATACCCATAAGAAGGTAAATCTGTTTTTAAATCAAAAGTTAGCTGTTGCTTTAAGTAGACCAAAATACTAACAACAGATTAAATTCAGAGCTTTTCATAAATTAAGGGCAATAACAATAACAGCGCGCTAGCGGCCTTCTCGCGGTATCTATGTCGCTGGCCGCTGCGGCCTGGCCGCTATCGCTATTGCGCTTTTACCTTAAGGGTCAAATCTTTTTTTCTATCACTTGACCACCGATTCTGAGAAAAACACAGAAACAAGACTCAGATCAGTAACCACCCACAACACTGATCTAATAAAATACCTACATTTGAACTTAGAGCAGACCATATTTAAACGAAGTATTTAAAATAACCATGAACAAAAGAGGTCATTTGGTATCTCTAATACAGGCTGAATATAAATTGGCATAGGTTTGTAAAACGAAAATTAAAAAAAGAACGTGGGCGCCATATTGAAGCAATTTGTATATTTAATAATATTCTTTATATGTACTAGATAAAAATTACAGGTATAAAAGTTATATTAAAAATTGACTGACAATAATTAATTACATTATGTAACTAACTTAAAAAAATATTTCTTTGCTAATTTGCTAAATATTTTTTCTAACAACTTCGAAACATACCTAGTTTAATCATTTTTAGTCTCACGAAAGGATGATACTTAATTAAAAGGTAAATAAATCCCACTTAGCAATGTAAAGAAAGATGCAACATAAAAGAGAATTTAAATTGGACAAACTACAACATCAAATTCATTTATGATAAATTAATAAAGCTCCGTAATTAATTAAAAAATATTATTCTTACCTACAATCAAATTAAGCAAAACAGTTTTCATTGTGCGTGGTTTTGTCATTAATAATTTTAATTGTATTATGCCTACTCAAATTTAATAATTATTATGTCTGTACATATAACAAATCTCAATGATAAAATAATGCTGATTGATACCTTTATAATGTTTGTAAATAATAAGAGGTCTATTGTTTACTAAATAATTATAAATAGGTAATTCTAAAACTGAAAATGATACCATACTTAGTTAATTCGATTCTTTGTTACTTTGAATGCATTCAAACGCAACTAACATAATATATTTTAACACTTTCGACTCCACCCATTTTTCATAGAGCTCATACACCATGCCGCCGTAAATAAATATTGCAAGTTGACGAAGTCAAAGTAAAATCATTTATTTCAAATAGGGCCATATATGGCACTTTTGAACGTCAAAATTTCGCCTAATCGCCCTTTCCAAAAGGTAGTTTTCGTATGGAGAAGAATGGGCAAGAAACTCCACCGTTAGTATTTTAAAATGTTTTACAATAGTTTGTGTGTGACTCCAGAAGGGTCACCATTACGTTTGCACTAAAGTTAACCGTCGAGGAGTGTCACTGGCATTAGGTTTGAAATCTTGTTAAAATATACAACAAATTTTACTTTCACAGTGCCGAATTCGCTAAGAAAAACTTACATTTTAAATGAGCCCTCCGCGAGGGCTCCCGGCATCCCTTATGCAGCTTGAGTGTGCGTGTTAAACAAGTTGTTTTTATATTTGAATAACACAAAAATCTATTGTAAAGAAAAATATTATGTTTTTATATTATATTAAATTATGTTTTGAACCCTACCATGAAAACTGTTTTGCATATTCACAAACTAGCGTTAGCTGTAGTTTTAAAACTACTTGCTTACCATACAAGTTTTCCATCGACTATTAATTTACCTGGCTTTTTCATGTTAAACTCCGAGCTATGAGTTTAACATTTTCTATCGAAAATTGAATAAAAAACATGAGCTCCGAAACCGGGCAAACCTTTTTACTGGCTACCTAATTACTTTCCTCTCACGAAAAAACATCGCCGCATAAACTCAATATATCATGGACATACAGGCATGTACGTTCTACTTACTAAGGGATATCGAATCAGATTAAATGGGTTGCCGTAATTATATTTAAGTAGACCTTTCCCTTATCTCGTAATGTGGTCAAGTGCACTAATTAATTAAAAAGTCTTCGCCCTGATTCGCTGACTACATGCGCCCCCTTTATTGCGACCAATCAGGGGGGCTCTTCGGAATTCAATTATCTAATCGTAACACGTTAAACAATTGCGTCATTCATGAATATGAATGTACATTTCCTTGCGAATTTCCATGGTCTATTTATTTTATGTTTTGAGTAGCTATTTTAGAGGGAAGGAAGTTTCAGTAAAGGTGGAATTTTAATATTATTAAGTTTGAAATAACTTCACTCCTAGGAGAGGTAAATATCTAAATTTCATGCTCAGTTAATTCAATAACATTATTATCCTTAACTAATACTTTAAATGCGAAACTTAGTTTGTTTGTTTTTTACGCTTTCACGCTAAAACGGCTGGACGGATTTGGATGAAATTGGGCACATGGGTAGACCATGACTTGGGTTAGGCCATAGAATACTTTTATACCGGTAGTACTTTCCCGTGGGATAAATATTTGACCTCCACGCAGGCGAAACCGCGGGCAAAAGTACTTAATTAAGTCAAATGAATGACATCAAATTCTTGTAATATATCATTCTTTTAGTTATTCTCAACTTATGGAGAATCTAAAGCTCAATTTCTTTTGAAATAAAAAAGCTATAGAGCTTATTATTCGTTCTAATAATACTAACGTAACAACAACAGCCACTGTTGGAGCACTTTGTATTCAGGCCAAATTAGTACTTATCACACCAAATATAGATATGAAATTAAACTAATTGGTATGTAGTACACACGGCTACACATCAAGCTATACATTTCCAGTATAAGCTAACCTCGTATTGTACGGAAATCCTATACAATGCGAGATCAGTATAAACTGGAAATGTATAGCTTGATGTGTAGTCGTGTCTACATATGTACCTACCAGTAAATCATAACAATCGCATTTCACATTCAAATAATAGTTCTAAAACAGTTGAAAGTACATATTTACCTATTTCTCATGTTTGTTCATTATCTTAGTCAACGAAGGTAGACCAACAAATCATGTACGCGCTTCACACCCACTTCAAACTGAGCTGGGTACTGTTGTACTGTTTGCTAAACAAGGTCCAATTAAACTTCTTCTTGTTCTCGTGTGGTTAGTGACTAACCTGGTGTCAGAGTTTTAAAGCCGCCCATAGGCCTCTAACTTGGCTTCACACGCCGTCGAAAAATATCCTTCAGATTTCCTCACGATCTTTTCCTTCACCATTTTTTAAACAAGTGATAATTATACAATATGCACCTATGACTTGACAGTCTGATGGTCACACCACTAGGCTGTCACTGCTCGTCAATTGTAGTCAATTAAACTCATATGTCAACTATGATCGGCAGTGCGAGCCGGGCCTGGGGGCGAGCGTGATGTACAACCTACTGTACAACCCACCACAGAAGCTGCTGCTCCTCGCCGGCTGCTCCACAGTATGCACCACAGTCGCCGAAGCCGCCAAGATGTGGAACCTCATGGTTGTAAGTACATATTTTACTTCTCATAATTTTAAAACTCTCATCTAACTTAATTCCCTATTGGGCTTACCCAAATCTTCTAACATTTCGAGTTTCCAAACTCAATTTAAAGCTATATAAGTTTTAAACAAGTTATAATTTAGGGATAGGTACTCCTAAATATTTAGCACTAACAATCTTTTATCCAAACAATTTTATCTTTTTCGAAACCCGACCTTTGGGCTTAAACTTTTCAGAATGGTTATATTTTTGACACATGTCCACATTACAGGGATTTCGCGAAGTTTGTTCTCTGAGGACCGAGCGGTAAAGTTTTCTCGTGCCAAGTCGCAAGATTATCAACTAACATTTCTAGTAAATATAAATTCATTATAAGTACGAGACAACCAGAGATCTAGAGTTAACAAGTTCACTGAAACAATAAGTACAAAACCATTTTTTGTTCGCCTCGAACTTCACGTAAACGTTAAATGTCATAACTAAACACGGTTTGGTTAGGTCACACGTGAATCATGATTAGGTACTACAAGAGCTGACTATTTCTGATGAAGACAAAGCTTTTGGAAACATGCCAAAAAATTACCTACAATATTCTTATATGAAAGCTCTCTAGGCTGTGCAATGCTTTATTTTTTTCAGCGAACTGTAAACCCGGGCTTTAAATCAAAACAGTCTAAAATTCGCTCGAACTCCAATAAAAGAAAAACAACTGGAAGATATAAAAAGCGTCCTGCACATAAGCGAGGGTCAGCGTTGGGAACATTGCCATAACGTGTTCTGATTGGTTAATGGTGTTCAAGTGAATCCGAAGGGCCTTTTATGAATATTAGGGTTGGATAGACGAACAGCGTTTTTATAGTAATGAGTTCAGTCACGCTTGTTTTTAGGTATCTGTTTCACTGGAGTATTAATTAATTAGATTGTTAACGCGTTTAAGAAGTTCCTGAATTAGTTAATGATGTTAGCGAGCCGTTGTTCTAAACGAATTTTCCATGTAAATGAATTGTGTTACCTAACTTTTATTCGGACTATAAACTTTTTACTTCTTACTTTGAGACGTAAATAAGAGGCTCTCTACACAGAATCATTTCTCAAACCGAACGGGAGAATGTACCCTTATATTATTTTGTCACTCCCATGAGATCCGGAGCGACGCGAGTCCTCCGAATATGCGCAAAGCAATTTTAGATGTGTTATGAAATCGCCACATTATGTTCGACTGTGACATAAATTCTGTCAAGTGCAAAATGAATTCCCATAAAAAGGGTGGCTGAGCAATTATTTTTTATTATCTTTCCTTGGGCATTACTGTGTAACGGCTAATGTGGTTTGACCAAATGAGGAATTTCTTTGGATCTAAGGTTTTCATGGTTTAGGGGCAACACTCTTTCCATGATTTAAGTACGTCAAGCCAACAATTAATAAAGCTATCATAGTCCCCTTATACACAACGACAATTTCCATTGACATTGCTTCTTATTTTAGCTGTGCTACGGTGCTTCATCGCCGGCGCTGTCAGACCGCGCGCGCTTTCCTACGCTGTTCCGCACGCATCCATCGGCCACAGTCCATAACCCTACGCGGATAAAGCTCATGCAGAAGTTCGGCTGGTCCAGGATAGCCATCTTACAGCAAGCAGAGGAAGTTTTTATATCAGTAAGTACATAAACTGTAGTTATATGTGCACAAAATCTTGCAAAATATCGAAATCTAAATATTCATAATCAATGAAATGACAGTCTTGTCTTTGTTCGCATGCAACCAAACAAGCGTAAGAAGATAGAATGAAGGTTTACATAAGAAATAGGAAAGTAATTGTGGCCGCAACGAACCGGGCCAAGTTTGCGTCTCCACAGCCATGTCTCCCTTGATAAAACGTTTCCATTTTATGGGCAAACTTAAATTTATTCACCCGTTTCGAACCATTTCAACCGCCATAATAGATTTCGAAGCTTGGGGTATTGTAAAACGAGATAGATGGCACAAAGGAAAAACACATTCGTCTGATAGTCGGTGTTGTTACAAGCTAACATCGTCTTCGTCTGCTACATGTTGTGTTATCTTTACATTACATTAGCTTTCGATAATTCAACCTGTGGAGCTGTGAACACGCAGATAATACGGAGTGATATGGAGGCGAGTGATTACGTAGAGGTACCATATCGTGTCGGCGGTTTCCACCGCTCGCGTGACTAAAATTGTTCGATCGACAGTTGTTCGTATCGAGTGGAGTATGACACGCCAAGCGCTTTGTTGCCGATTGACAAACGATCTTCGTGATTGGCCTTCAGCGGATCGACGGATCGACTGTTTCGACTTCATCGCGTATTGGGAACCGCTGACAAAAATCAGATCTTCACAGACGTCTGCATTTAAGCGGCTGAGAGCCAAAGAATAAATGAGACAAAGCATTCGGCGATCCAACTATCGATAACCAGTAAGCGGAGTATTCGATATAACTTGCGGCAATAAGAAAGATAGTATTCGCAGTAACGATGTATGATGGCGAAGGGTAGGAAATATTGGAAATATTTTTGATACGTCGCGATCTGGCTATAAAATACTTCAGATAAGTAGTGGCTATTGGCTAAACATTGTTAGGAAATAAACTACGAGGGAAGTTTATGTTTAGGAACTCTCACAGTATCAGTATCAATACCAAAAGTGCCGAAAAGTTAGTACCTAAGCACATTATTGTATACTGACTTTGACCATTTCTAGGCCGTTTTTATAGCAAAAAAACTGAGAGTGCGATTAAACGCTCACTATATATTAGTTTAATTAGCTTAATTTAAATTATAATCACATCACAACAACTGGATATTTATTTAGTTATTATTTATTTATTTTTAAGAAAGCTTACAGTCTAATATCTAATTAGTATATACAATAGCGTTTACGAATGCCATTCAAAAGGTTCTACAAATTTAAAATTATGTACCTAAAATTAAAAATAAAAGAAAAGATATTGGATACAAAAATCAAATTTTAAAACAAAATCTTCTTAAATATAACTTTAAAAAAAACTTATATACAAAACAAAATAAATTCTTCTTTAAAACAAAACATAAAAGATCTTGTAATTTATGAATCATAATAATTAGGTAGTATTTATTACAGCAAGTACCAAGACCTTTTAAAACCATATTACTTAAAAACGTTTAAAAACGTTTTTCTGCAACACACATTACAAGCCCGTGTTACGACTTAACAATCCATAATAGTAAACAGGCGTTTAGGATTGCCGGACGTATTAAACCCCCACGTAACATATAATGTAACAATGGTTATAAAGGGAAAATAATCGCCTCCGAGTGAGCCAGGACTACAATGCGTCTTGCATGATAAATGGACATAACTGGACACTTTTTACCTCTATGCGACATCCGCAAGCGACTTATCTTGCTGTAGGCCAATTTTTGCTACAATATGAAATTCAAAGGGTGAAAATATATGATACGAACAAGTATTAGTATAGTATTTACTGAATGGCTCGTATCTTCTCGAATACTCTCATAGATGGAACGGTATTTATTCAGGCAGCGCGGCCGTAGCAGGAATAAACGAATCCAAGTGAAGTCAACTGAAAGTGTTTTCTGTAACACATATATTTATATTGAGAATATTTATGAGTAGCTCTCTGTTCCATACGTGTTTATTTTTATCTGTTTATCGTGCCTCCGAGCCTTTGTTTGTGTAATAAAACTGAGATATTAATATTGTGGCGTCATTTTATTATGTGATATTATAAAAATGACGTTAAAATACATCTTATCACCATGTAAACCCACGATTTGACGATTACTCTTTTCATTTTTATACTTAACCTGAAAAGTTGTTTTAAAGGCATGCTTAATATTAAATTATGATGATTCTATAAGAACTCCATAACTTTGTTACAATAATTAAGTGGGAAGTACTTGAAAAGCTTAATAAATGAACGAACATTCAGACTTGAGATGTAATATCGTCGCGAACACGGGCCTAATCTAAATAAAATTCACGAAAAGTCCACTTTTTCTCTTAAGAGGTACTTAGCGTTAATTCCTCTTAAGAGAAAGAGGTGTGTATTTAATAAAATACATAGCTTTCGTCTTAAAATAAATCTTTTTTAGTTCTTTCAGTTCACGCGGAGCTGAAACTTTAACAGCCCCCCGTTCTCTATGAGAATGTGAAAATTAAATATTATGATGTAGCCCTGGATTTATGCATTGAGGCTGTAGGCTATTTCGTCAGGGAAGAGCACGTATTTATATAGCGCACGCGAGCATAACGAAGGGTGTGTATAGTGTATAGTTACCCGCAATGAATAGAGCGAGGCCTTTCACGCTGGTTTCAATGTAATTAGAGCGGCCCCGGTTTTTTCTGCATAAGTGGGTTTCAAGCGTTCTTGCGCTCCTGTTTTGCTTTCACCGCGGCAAAGAAATATTTTTGCTAGATTTCACGCATATAAAAACAACTGACGCCCCAAATATTTGTATAATAAAGGATTTTCATTTTCGTTCGTATTGACGGGGATCGAGGCAAAAACCCTCAACGATCCAATTTACATACAAACACTTATTCAGCCACTTTAGTACTCAGGATTTGAGGAGTTAAGAAAATTCAGTTCGAGTTGAATTTCCTTTGGAATGAGGCTATCGAGTCGATCTTGGTACATGTGATTTTTGAACGGGTGATTATTTACTTTGGCTTTCAATTTTGGCAGAATGGAACCCAGTGGCGCGTGAAGTTTCACTGAGATATTAATATTTGTGATACCTACTAATAATAACGATAGAGTGCTAGGATTTGGGAACTTGATAAACATTCGATTTTGTAGCTGACATTTTTAGTATTGATTATTAAAGTTAACTTATCCCACAGACCGTGGAAGATTTGGAAGCGCACTGTAAGAAGGCGGGCATCGAGATTGTGACGCGGCAGTCGTTTCTGTCCGACCCAGCTGATGCGGTGCGGAACCTACGGCGGCAGGATGCACGGGTCATCGTGGGACTGTTCTACGTGGTTGCCGCCAGGCGCGTACTGTGCGAGGTCTACAAACATCGCCTGTATGGGAAGTCTTACGTCTGGTTTTTTATAGGTAAGTCGTACTTTCTTCGACACTTGGTCACATAAGCCCACTTGCAGTTGCACACTCTACTCAAATAGCATCTAACAGCAATTTGACTTGTCCTTCAAATTCATTTGCACGCCAAATATTTAACGCAATATCGTGACAATGATTTTCTAGACTTGAGAAGGACTCGTTTCCTCAAACAATTGTGGAAACTAACTAAAACTTCGTTGGTATTCCAAAGGAGTAAATGAATGCACCCATAAACAGAGTTATGGAAATTTTATAAGCTTGAACCGTTGAGGGGATTCCAGTTATTTGGAGGTAAACCCGTAAATCATATTATCCGAAAAACCCGGTCTCCGAGCACTGACACATAAGCGGAAGATCATCCGTTTTCATGGAAGCACCAACACGGGCTCGACATTATTATAATTTCATAAAATGCCTACACAAACAGAAAGGTTAGTCGTTTTGTTGTTGTGAGCGACGTAACGTTGAAACTACGTTCAAACGCTCCTCAACATGTGCAGGGTGTTGTGTCAAGACTCCAAACTACCAACTTCAAAAAGGGAGAGATAAGTTTAAATAAACCTGTTCCTCAAGTGTCTCAATTGGTTTTTATGAGGCAAACGAGTTTGTTATTAAGTTGGATGATGTAATATCATCAAATGAATATTTCAGATAATCAAAATGATTGTAATTTCCACAACAATTTTAACTCCAGAGTACACAGGGAGGTTCCCACTTCAGTAAGGTTCTAAACTTTATGACTCTTTTAAAATTTACCGTTAAAGTATCTCGCGCGCTCAACCTAAAATTTATATTGTCTAAGAACTGCAATTTATCAAAACACATTTTTCCAACTCTGTTTAAAATACTGATTCTGAAAAAACTTAAAGGATTTCCTTAGAATTCCACATTGTTAGAGGTTCTAGAACCGCCATAATTCTCATCCCCGGAAATGGCTTATGGTGGCCTTTGCATAAAAACAAGTTTGCATTCAGCGAGAAATAAACGTGACGTAACCGTATATTTTGTTCAGATCATATATTTTACCTTTTCAACTTTGTTTCTTTTATGTTCCAAAAGTAATTTTGAAAGTGAAATATGAAACTTAGTTGCCAACCGTTTCAGAGGGTGACATAACTGTCACGGACGCGGTGCCAGAGGAGTAGGATTGTGTTTTATTGACATCGGGTTTAACATTCGTGGTTTTATGTGATTTGGGAGAAACATAAATGACAAACACACTTCATCCCAGATCCAGAAAATGACTTACTTTCTGGAAAAAACATACGACCTTCTTTATAGGCTCTGTTCTGTTAGCAGTTAAGTAATTAAATTAGAAAACATAAGAATAGTTTCATAATTTCTACAATTTCATTGAAGTTACTTTATTTTGTGTGGTCTCATTCCGCACATACTGGAAAGAAAATATCGTATTATAATTTAAATAAACAAGTACGTCATTAAACGAGCAATGGCCGTAAGTCATAAGCGTTATAAATTGTGAGCAATATTATGAAAGAAATAATATGAGAGTGGCAACATTTGTTGTCGTGGCTTCCGAGGTCGCGGATACAACTCATTTAAACGTTGTTTATGAAGAAGTATAAAAAGAAATACGACGTTTTGCCGAAAACGTAATAACAAAAATTTACTTACCTATACAATTTTTTTAATGCTCGTGGCTAAATAATAACAGTCGCACGGGTCGATCGATGGTTAAGCTACGCTTGTTGTCAGGTCGGTCCGTGGAAGGATGACCATCTAGTACATATCGAGACCCTTCCGCGCCTCAATAGGCATGTTAATCCGTTGATCCCAGTTATCATTTATAAATCTTTGACTGTCGTTACGGGTAGTAAGAAGCCTGAAAGTCTGACGATCAGTCTCACCAGCTATCGTATTACCCAGTAACTGGGTTGTGGAGGTCAGTCGGTTCATGTAAAATTCTTATATTCAGCTGCATTTGGTTAGACTGGAACCTACCCCAACATAGTTGAGAAAAGGCTGGGTAGATGAAGACAGTTCTAGTAATATTATTAAACCTGTTTTGAAATAACACCTCGAGCTATGTCTGGGATAATAATTGCTGTGTATCAGCGGAGGCTCAGCCTGTTCTTGTTATATATAATAAAATACCTTTTTATCATTGTATTTGTTTTATTTTATTTACTGGCCTTGTTATCCCAAAGGGTGGGGAAAGATTTACCTGTAGTAGGTGTATACCTACTACATGGGACTTAAACAGTTATGTTTAAGTTCCATGTAAGAGGGAGCGAGCCTATTGCCATCAATCAGGCACTAATTCAGACTCCGGGCTGCTATTGAGAAATTCCAGATAGAAAACCTAATGACACATTGCGTGACCTGGTAATCAAACCCAAGACCTCGAACTGCAGCCATGAATTCAGCACATGATTCTAGATGTAGAGGGCAGATCTTTTTTTCCGGGTATCAAAAATCAAAAAAAAAAAAATATAATAAATAAATATATATAATAGCATTTTTTTGGAGTGAAAACTTCATTAGGCGCGTTGGGCATTTTTGAGATGGGACTAAACCATTGATTTCGCGACACCGTGATGACTCCAGCTTTTGACCATTACAAAGACATCAATGCGTTGATTACCGCGGTGCGTGGAGTAAAAGACATCAACGCGTTGATTACCGCGGTGCCGATTTTTTTCTAAAGTGTTCACTTTTAAGTGTTCACGTCGCCGTCGGCACTCCCGGAGTGCTGTTTTTTTAAATAACCGACCAAAATTTTCATCGCAGTCAGAATCACGTTCTGAATCGCGGTTCATGGTTCAAGATTGCGCGTCGAGTTCCCTGCCACCTTATACATAACAAATTTTTGAAAATCGTTTCTTTATTAAATATTTTACTGTTTTACTATTTTCGCACTTCGTCAACGTAGCACACTGACTTTTCTCTTAGCGTTGTAGTTCTTTCGATTTCACAAATGACTTCTTGTGTCTGACTGAGATATATATTAATGAATTTCCCGGATGAATCCCCCGAGGATATACCACAAGCTGCGACAGTAATGGAAGTGAGAAAAAATCTTAGATAAAGTGAAGAACAGAGTAGAGCGGTCGTTAACGACACTCGAGAGTGTAATAAAATAATAAAATGGATATTTTTAAGGAATGACTCCCTCTCCGAAGGTAGTTTAAAACAGTGGGTTTGTTTGAACACAGTAAGTCAGTGCTCAGTTAATGAGACTCGTAAACAACACGTCCCCTGGGCATTTAATTTGGGTAATTTAATATTCCTTTAGGCACAGGATAAAAAAACATACAAGCTAGAGCAAAGAGTAATGAGAATGTAATTACAATTTCAGGTTGTGTTTTGCTGTAATATGATAACAAACCCTTTTTAATGGGCATGTATTTGTTTATATGCTAATTTAGTAAAAACAGAAAAATTTTGTAGCAAGAACAACTGAAAAATTCTAACTAATATTATAAATGCGAAAGTCAGCTTTTGGGTTTTTATTTTTGTTTGTTTGTTATTCTTGCACGCTTAAACAGCTAAACAGATTTGGATGAAAATTGGCACATGGAGACATAATATACTTTTTGTATCGATATTCCCACGGGATCGATACTTATGCGGGTGAAACCGTGGGGTACAGCCAGTAAAACATAAAGTTAACCGTCTTCCTAGTAGAACTTTTACCATTGCTTTTTAATAAGAGAACAGCGTAAAGCGTAAAGGGTCCAAATTAAATTCAGTCTCGTAGTAATTGCAAAAACAGCTATTTTTTTAACAAAATCTAAAAGTGGCACTGTACTTATCCGAAAGTTCGGTAAGCGTAGTCGTTCTAATATGTCAACTTGTTTTAAAAGTTTGTTTTTAACAGCTTCCCAAGTTCGTTCCCCGGTAAGGTAGTTTCTGTTCAGTTTATGTGTTTTATTTAAATTATTCACATGGCCCTCGTCCTAGGGGACGACAGGAGGTAAGCATGAGGCTGGCAGCAGAGTAAAATGTTTTGTTTTGACCTGGTTTAAGCATTTAGTCTAAAATCGTAATAATGAAAACAGAGTCTCAACAAACACCCATTTGTGTATTCATGACTCCGAGCCCACCGCAGCACCACCGCGCGCCGTGACGGTTGTTTGCGATGGTGATTGTCTTTTGAATCAATTCTCATTAATGTATCCAATTTAGGTACATTTACATTCCTCTCCTGTGCCCACATTGATTTAGTATAATGAGGTATATTCTCTCCTACATTGGCGGCGTTGTACTCACAATAATGAGTCGGGCGTGCCTCGGTATGATAATTCGGCTCATTTTCAAGTCAGCATTATTATGTACATTCGCCGTGAACAGTGGTCCAAATTAGTTCAAGGTGGGAGTCTCGAGGCTCGGTAGATAAGTGTACACACTTGTGCGGCTGGGCTATTGGCGTCCTGCCAAAGGTACGTCATCCCAAGTTCGGCAGGTTATCAACGTCCGGTTGGCCTTAATATAGGCTCCGAGAATCTTTTCTCTTCCGTAATAAAATTTTATTACGGCATAAAATAGCCCACTAAGAGATCACTTCATATAAAAATAATCGACACGTTCCCCAACTTGAGGGAGATGTGAGTTTCGTGCTTGCAAAATTTATGATGAACATATTTCCCTTAATAAATCTCTTTATTTTATTTTTTTTTGTAATCCTGAAATTTGGTTTCATTTAAGTTTCTGTTTTATAAAAAGCTTTGAGCTTGAGCTTCTGCTCATATTTAATTTATTTTAGAAATGTTAAGAAACGATTAATTTCAATTGAAATAAACCAAAAAAATATTAAAGGTAGATGAGTAACAGAAAATCTGATTCTTATTGGCATGTAAGTGTTTCCATAAATCTGGTAACACATACAACTAACAATAACGAGTTAAGTGGCAGCAGGTCAGACAAACCTATAGCAGAGATTGTTTTTACAAATAACTTACATAAAAATAAATCATGAATTTAACTTCTATTGAGATAAAAAAGAACACTCAAACCCAGACAGAAGATTAGTGACAATTTATTTATTTTTTTCGTTAAAAACCTTATTTGTCACAAACAAATAAAACCGCCGTCGGGTCAAAACTTTGAGCAAGTATAAAAATTTAGAACCGACAAGACTCCTTTATGAGGCAATTTGAAATGTTAGAAAAAGTATGAAAAAGTTATATTGCCACACAAAAACATTTATCTCGACTTTCATGAAAATACATCGCTTCAAGCAAAGTGAAGATGGCACAGCAAACACACATTTGTTCGCATCAGGTTGTACCAACAAACAGGACAAAGGAAATGGATAGAGAAAGGAGATAAATAATGGTCGAGGGTGAACCTCGCCGTAAACGCACAATAAAGGGAAATAATTTCCCGCTTATTCTTGAATAAATAATTGGCATTATGATAATTTGGTCATTCATGTTTTCACACTTAGGGTTATGGTTATAAATAATAGCTTTACGTAAAATTGCATTTCAGCATGATATGCCAGTTTTTATACTTTTTCGCTTATTTAAAATGTTTAACTTGTTAAAAATGAATAATTATAATAGCTTGCCACATAATAGGATGCCTGCCTCTTTTTTTCTCTCATCTTCAAAAAGACGTCACTTTATTGATCACCGCAATAATTGAGGTTCGCCCTGCCATATTTTTTCAACATTTCCGTATTTTCGTGAAGTTTTTGCGTTAGCTTCGGGGTGAAAAAGATTGAAAACACTGACTCGATTGCTTACCGTTCCGTGCAAGTCATAAAGGTCAACTTAGTGGAAAGACCGACGGTTCGTCTGCGGTGGTCGGGAAGTTACTGAATGTACGGACTTTACCTACCCATTCACATGATTGTTAGAAATAAAGCCAATTGATACATTTCATCCATGGAGACTTAGTTAATTAAATGAACCAACTTAAGTAATGATTTCTGTTGGAATAAGAAACCTTTGCGCTCTAAGAAGTAATTGCATAAATTAATACATTTTCCCAGTGCGACCTTAAGAATTGTGGCTACGTTCTTAACGAACGAAATTTAAACCATGAAATGTTAAAAAAATAATTTAAAGTAGTTTAATTGTTCTTTAGTTAATTAGTTAAACTTTTAAAATTAGTGCTTCTTATCTACCTGAGCTCTTACTGAACAACAAATAGTTTATGTAAATGCTTTTACTTTGTCATTTCAGACTTTCAGTACCTATAAAATAATACAGACTAATTAGCACCCTCTCTCATTTTGGAGTTTGTAAAAAATGGTACTTAGCTCATCATGTGAAATATTTTGGCAGGTTGGTACGAAGACAACTGGTTCGAGACTAACTTGGAGAAAGAAGGCATCGACTGCTTACCTGAACAGATGAGAGAAGCAGCTGAGGGGCACTTGACCACCGAGGCTCTCATGTGGAACCAGAACTCCAACCAGACGACCATCTCCGGGATGACATCAGAAGATTTTCGGTAAGTTATATTGATACGAAAAACGCATGTAGGTATTTATATACGTCAATGTAGATCAGCTCTAATAAAATAAAAATAGTTTTTGAAATATTGCTACGACAGAATAAATAAAATATTCAATTTATTTATTCAGACCGTCAGAATATCCTTAAGAAAGAAAATCAAATCCATTTTCATCTTATATTCAAGCAATCTTGTTATTTTTGAATACGTTCAGCCATCATGTGCGTGACTATCATTTTCTTTGAACTGTTCTAAATATAGGCAAGGAGACGTTTTCGCGATGCAATGTAAAAAAGTTTTATGCTGTTAAACATAATATTCTATTCTTTCGTCGTCGCGGCGACACTTCAAGTTGAAAATGCCTAGAGATATGCGATATCGCGAATCGCGACGGGATTTTATTGTTATATCTGCGTTAACTTCACTGTTTTTGGGATATCCTTTGTACTCCTCGAAGATAATAAAATATGCTTCAGTGAACATTAGCATAGTAATTGCGCGAAATGGTGGAAAAAATATAAAGCGTGGAGGCTGCACATAATACGTTGTTCTCATACATCGAGGTGCTCCTTTGTGATGGTATAGAAAAGACTTCTAATACTAGCCCGACGTGAAAGGCGACCCTTAACACGTAATGAGGTACCCGGAGTACCGAGTACAAATCTTTTTAGGAAAACGTATTAAAGTATCAAGTTGTCATTACGCTCACATAATGTGTCTGTTTTCCTTTCTTACTGTATTTTTAAGTACCTAAAAATATAATGTTATATGTAAAAGAGTTAAAAATAAACACTTTGATCTAAAATTCCTTTCAAACACTCACATTAAACGCAGACTATTTGCAGTATTATCTGTTTCTGTGTGGCGAAGAGCTTTAAGCTCGGGGTCGCTAGCTGGTCTAGGATAAGAATAATCCGGTCGGAATTCCCCACTAAATCCTCTTATGTAGGCTTTCCTGTGTGGTAAGAATTAATGTGCTGGAACACAAAATAATGTAAAACATAAATTCCGCCGGGATTTGTGCAATATGCTGTGTTACAACTTTCATTTGACACACTTAATATTTCATCGATGCAGCGGTCCCAATCCTCTCATATCCTTTGCAACACGCTTATAAAAAGTAAAAGAAGGAGCTGCCGTACATCTTGCGAACAAAGCTAAGTACTGGCGGGCTCTCTCCGGAGGTTCCACAGCAATAAGCTTTTCATCGTAGCTACTAAGCGAACAAAATACATATACGAACACTGCGTCAATGCAACTGTAATATCGTAGTATTGTGGCACCACTCATATTCTTGCGACCTTACAGACCTCAACGACATTATTTATGTCCCTTATTATGAAACATGAACTCAACCATTAGTAGAAATACAAAATGTATCATCTACTTATTTACATACCATTAATATTTATGTAAAAAAGCTTTCTTGCTCCGTCCAGATAATACGAAGCAGCATGGTTTATGAAGTGGAAATATTTTTGCGTATTCAATAGGTCTAAGTCTTTTGAACAAGTTCAAGCGCGTTTTATTCAATACACGGCACAATGCTTAGCAATGCTTTTTCATAACTTATCGTAAGTTAGAACATGAAGTACAACGAATTCATGGAATTCCAGAGCTATTTTAGGTCAATGGAACACGACATGTTATTCAAATGCATTTTTGTGCCTTTCCTATGACATTTGAAACGGCAGGCAGTTGTTTTTGTCGTCATTGACACAGTTCCTTCAAATAAGCTTTGTGTTTATTGAAAAACAATTGACGTTTACAAAGAAATGAAGCTCGATTTTTGTTACAAAGGAACACGTTTCTAGTAACACGCGTAGTTAGCTAAGTAATGATAAGGTAGAAAAACACTACGTAATCAAAAAAGGATCCGAAATCTTTGCTTTATATTCCTTTAGAAGTAGGCCGTCTGATTTTGCTACAACAAAAACAATGTTTTATCTAAACAGATCGCGCCTGAACGAGGCTTTGCGCGAGGCTGGATACGACATCGACGGCGAGAGATATCCGGAGGGCTATCAAGAGGCACCGCTGGCCTACGACGCAGTTTGGGCCGTTGCCCTGGGTACGTACTCCTGTTTTATGTACAAATAAGTTTTAAGAAAAACTTTTGGTCTTAGTTTTGTGTCTGTTTTGCTTGAGGATTGTCGATTGTTCGAGTGTTTTTTTTTTATTTTGGGATTTATTTACGGAATGCCTGGGGCATTTTCTACCAGTTTGGATGATGCAGAAAAGAAACATGGCAGATGCAGCGGAATGGATAGATAATACGAAAATAACTATAAAAAATAAAAATAGACATATAGATATACATACATACATTTAAACAGATTTTTTCCTTTTTTTTTTAGGGTTCTGTACCCAAAGCGTAAAACGGGAACCTATTACTAAGACTCCGCTGTCCGTCCATCTGTCTGTCTGTCCGTCTGTCACCAGGCTTTATCTCATGAACCGTGATAGTTAGATAGTTGAAATTTTCATGAATGATGTATTTTTGTTGCCGCTATAACAACAAATACTAAAAAACAGAATAAAATAAATATATAAGGGGGCTGCCATACAACAAAAGTGATTTTTTTGCTCGTTTTTATACATGGTTTTTGTACCGAACCCTTCATGCGCGAGTCCGACTCGCACTTAGCCAGTTTTTTATTAGGGACTTGTACCATTAATCATGGTCATGTCAGCCCCATTATTTCCTTAAGTTAGTTACTTACAAAAATTTATTAAGACTATTAAATATAAATTTATAAATAAGTTTAGCTTTATTGCTTGCAAGGTAAACCAAAATACATTGAACTTTACCTAAATCAAATGCATTTAATTTTATTTTTTTACATAAATTTTGCCTATCAAAATGATTGCGAATACAATAAGGAGGTGTTGGACATCTTCTAGTTTATCACAAATAATACAGTAGTACATGTGTTTGACTGCCTCGTGCTGCGCTACTGCTGAGTATGAGGTCCTGGGTTCGATTCCCGTGCAAAGTGTTACTGGGTTTTCCATCTGGAATTTCTTATTAACAGCCCAGAGTCTGGATTTGTGCCCGGTTGTTGGCAATAGGCTCGCCCCCTATTACATGGGACTTAAACATAACTGGCGAAATGTGGGTGTACTATACATACACCTCTGCCTAACCCTTCGGGGATTTCAAGCGTGATGTTATGTGTTATGTGATGTGGTACATGTCCAGGCCGTATTCTAAAAACTATTTTAATTAGAATAAAATTTCACAGGATAAATAACGATCGGTGGACGAGAAATAACGATGGGATGATTCGATTTCTCTTCATGTTCTACTTTTCTTTCTATCTAGAAAATCTATGCGAAAAATAAATCAATTTATAATGTAACAAAAAAGAAATTCAGCGGCTCATTTCTGATGTAGATTTTGCTGATCGCAATCATACAATCTATATATATAAAAATGAATCCCTATTTCCCTTGGTCACGGCATCACGCTAAAACGGCTGAACGGATTTGCATGAAATTTGGCACATGGGTAGACCATGATCTGGAGAAGGACATAGGATATTTTTTATCCCGATATTCTCACGGGCTCGAGACTTATGTGGGCGAAACCGCGGGGCGCAGCTAGTAAAACTATAAAGATAATTTGCCAAAAAAATTGTAGAATCGCTTAATTTGAAAAATAATTAAATTGAAAGCCGAATTACTTATAACGTAGCGGCTGAGCGGCTGAGCCATCAGTACTATAAGGATATTTATTTCAGTACAGGTCGTGCCATTAAAGATGAGACTTGACTGCGCCTCCCGCCGCTCTTTCCCCCGCCCCGATGACGCCCCAGCGGGGACCTCATACCGCTAAAGAGACCCATAAATCGTCTACTGCGCAAGTCAAACCACGTGGTGCGTCAAGTCTCATCTTTAAGGTGGAACCTTCGACCATGCCCGCGAAATTCAAATTTTCTTATGTTTTTTTCATTTTGTAGGTCAGTCTCAGATCTCATGTTAATGATTGATTGATTGGCGGTCATAAAAGATGGCCTCCCTCCATTTCTTCCACATCTCACGGTTACCTAAATAACATATCAAATTATTTGCTGCTAAGAATGTCAATTTCGTGAATTTATGACATTATACACCATCACTGAGAATTGTGTTTACGATTTTAATTATTAACATTCTGTAAATATATATTTATTATTTTTACGACCGCAAATCAATCAATCATTAACATGAGATCTGAGACTGACCTGAAAAATACAAAAAACGTAAGAAAATTTGAATTTCGCGGGCAGGGTCGGCGCTTTCACCTTAATGGCACGACCTGTACCTTTTCTTACCATATTTATTTTAAAACATGTATTTCCCGCGATCTCAGAATTTTTCGCTAGGCATTTTATTTCTCGTGTATTGTATTGTATTCATCGATTAGAAATTACTTCGCTCAAGTACCTACATAAACGAGTACAGTTGTAAGTTCAAACAACTAAAAAGGCACAAAGAAACAGCCATTTACGTAATAAAATTTAACAAGAGTAGTGCTAGAGCAGCACAATAGGTGGCGCCACACGTCACGTGCCACATTACGTGCCAACACAAGGTACGTACGTTGAGCCACGCGAGGAGCACACCATTACAATTGACAACACAGTACACTCTTCCTTTGCTTACGTAGTTTAAAGCTGCTGTGAAATGACAAGAATTTACTTAAAATTTAGAAGATATACGGAATATACTAAACTGAAAGAAATAGGTAACGTTTTGTTACTAACGGTACGGTACGGAATATGCTAAGCCTGATGATGTAGTAGGTATTAAAAAGTTGTAAGAATTGTTACCATTAGTAAGTTATAAGTTTAGAAAATATCTATTTCATATGAAGAAAGTTGTTCGACAAAAAATACCGTGTGCCTAAAAATATATTTAACCTTCTAATGGGTAAAGAACAAGACCCCAATTTTAGTTCCCATTTATCTTTTCCAGAACAATTTGGTTCTTTGAACATTCTCCCGGTCCATATTAATTTACCTATTCGCGGTATCCTACACTTGAATGGTTTTGTTTTTTTTTCATCTTCCGTTCCACGAATCAGAGTCACGACCGTGAACAAAGGCCCTTTGAAACGGATGGATGTACACTAATACCCTTCCAAAATTATTTCATATGTCGGCCCGGAACAATTACAGTTTATTACTTACCATTCCAAAAATATCAATCATTTTTTCGAGCATTTTGTTTATGGAAAGATGAAACCTTTAAATAATGTTGGCAGATGGTTTTGGCATTCCTTTATTACTTTTACAAGTGAATATTTTAGCCTAGGTTACGATTATAATGGTTATATGATCAAAATGCACGATCACGGAATGAACTGTACATTAAAAAAAACAGTGGCACTCCGGGAGTGCCGACAGAGGTGAAAATTTGAAAAAAATTGGCACCGCATGCACGATCACGGAATGAACTGTACATAAAAAAACACAGTGGCACTCCGGGAGTGCCGACAGAAGTGAAAATTTGAAAAAAATCGGCACCACGGTAATCAACGCGTTGATGTCTTTTTAATAGTCAAAAGCTGGTGTCATCACGGTGTCTCGAAATCAATGGTTGAGTCCCATCTCAAAAATGCCCAACGCGCCTAAAGAAGTTTTCACTTCAAAAAGATAATGCCAGTTTAAAACATTGCGAGCAATTATAATGTGCAGATGTTTCTGCCTAAAATATTAGCGGGTACACTCGCGTAGGCGCGTGTCTACGTGCTACGTGCTACGATGCTACGAGCGTAGCAATGCCTGGGGAAGCTCAAATACATAACCTTAGCGGCAACGACAATACACATAGTCTAAAATACGACATAGGAATACGAAACACGCCTCGTAAACCACCCAGTGTGGTCGCAAGCTTTGTAAAACTAAGTCAAAGCCACTATTCACACAACTGTCACCAAGACTCTTTGAGATAATTCCAAATTTATGCGCGGTATCTTCCCGAACAGTTACACAGAGAAGGTCGACACTTAAGCACACGGACAATACATAATCCTCATATCCTTGACTGAAGACATTAACCCATTTGTATTTCCGCAGCCTTCAACAAAACTATGGAGAAACTGGAGAAAAGCGGACTTAGTTTGAAGAACTTCACATACACGAACAAGAAGATTGCCGATGACATTTACGAGGCAATAAACTCCACTTCATTCCTCGGTGTATCGGTAAGTATTGCTCTATCTACTGCACTATATCTTAAGTACCCATCGCTTGTTAACTTGATATAAATCACGAGATGGATACTCCATAATACGTACATTTGCTGAAATCTACATTTTATTAGAATAGAATATAAAATTCCAATAAAGCTACTCTGGCATGGAGATAATAAAATATGAAAAAGCAATCTAGTATAACAAGTAAAGTACTTTGTTGTGTGTTGATATAAAACACTGTTTTACACACATAGCTTGCTAGCTTTATTAAAGTATACATAATATTAAAAACATGTCAGTATTGTAGAGGTTTTGTTTTTTTCCCGGTTTGACTTTCATAACCCAAGAGAAAAAATAACGTTTTTTTTTTTTTAATAAATACAAAATGAAACCTAAAATCGGCCAAGTGCGTGTCGAATCACGCACAATGAAGGGTTTCGTAAATGGAATAAATTTATTCCAAGAACAAACTTAACATTGTAATTGAAAAGAATGATTTCTAACACATTCCAACTGCAAATGTAAGTCGACTTACTCTTTAATTTGTAAAGCCTTCTTAGCTGTGATAGTTTTCCTTTTAACTTCGTTACATATACTACTGCCGTGATTTTTTTCACAAATCCAAAAACAACCATTTAGCTGACTTGACTCTTACAAAAATTTGCACTTTAAAGCTTAATATTACGCAAACGGATCCCTGAATCGAAAAATGGTTTTCACAGACCCGCAATATTTTTGAACGTCCTATCTTACGATATACCACGAGATACACGAGAAAATAAAAAATATCATCCCCACTTTACGTGCAAGGGAGACACCAAAAAAAATTTTTTTTCAAGATTTCATTTTCCACTTTATCGGCGTAATTAATATACCCATGCCAAATTACAGCTTTCAATTACTAAAAGTTTTTGAGCTAAGCCGCGGACAGACATGGCGAAACTATAATGGTTCCTTGTTGACTACGAAACCCTTAAAACAGAGCAACCAATTTAATGCAATACTCTATTGAAAACAACTGAGTTATTGGAGAAAAAATATTCCATTATTTTTTCAAATCCATTCTTTTTTCTGTGGCATAAAAATATCTAGTAATAATAAAATTTTAGTCACGTATATTTGTTATGCTCCACAGTTGAATTCGTTACGACCATATTTGCTTAAAAATCTAGTACCTAACCTAACTTAGACAAATATCACATCGTTTCATTAGCGTATTATTACAATTAGTCTGAAAATGAAACTAACATTACTTGCGGTAACGTCAATACCATAAAACGGCTACAATTAAAGCTATTAAATTTATTTATGACTAGTTTTTGCTCTCAGCTTGACTCGTTTAGCCTTCGGGTCAAGAGAAACGTTTATTGCACATAGTGGGCAGAGATTCATGAATACAACATAACAAGGTACTAGAAATTACGCAACTATTGAATAAACCGTTTTTTTAGGATTCCGTAACTCAAAAGGAAAAAACGGAGTCCCTTATAGGATCACTCGTGTGTCTGTCTGTCACAGCCAATTTGCTCCGAATCTAATGGACCGATTAAGTTGAATTTTGATACACATATATATTTCTGTGACCCAAACACGAACGTGTAACGTAAATAAATGAATTTTGAATACAGGTGTCACTTTTGGGGAGCAAACAAGAAAATTAAAAAAAAAAAATTGCTAACAGTGCCGTGTGACATATCAAATGAAAGGGCTTGTTGCGGGGATCTTAAACATACTTTTTAAGTAATTTTAAAATAAATGCTTTTAAAGACATTTAAGAAATTCCATGAAAATTGACCATTCCCCCTTATCTCTGAAACTACTGGACCTAAAATTTTGAATAAAATACATAGATTGCAGGAAAACCTATAAGAAGTCTATGGTCTTAAAATAACATGGTAAATCTCTCAATATTGTGCGTACAAACTTATATTTGCAGTTGGAATGTATGGGAGAACATGTTTTTCACCTACAATGTTAAGTTTTTTCTTGGGATAAATAAATTCATCTCAACTACGGAACCCTTCGTGCGCGAGTGCAACTCGCACTTGGCCGGTTTTTTTTTGTACATATGCCTTGATTTCTGTTTGAAATATTTTCTTGTTTCATACTTTTTAGAGCGTGGTTTTTCAGTAGTCTGGTTTAACTTACTTTTTATTTAAATTATTTTGGGGTTGTAATTTCGTGATAAAATATTTTTTTTCGGGTTTTATTATATAATAAATTGGGTTTAATTATTTAAGGTATTAATTTTACAGCCATGCCGTATGTAGCACAGTCTCAATTTTGCTTGTTTTTAACAATTTAAACATATTTATTTTCTTACACAATATGATATTATATACATATTTGTAATGTGCTCGTCAAGCCCTTCCATTTGATACCCAAAAAAGCATTTTTTTAATTTTTTTAGTTCTTGACTTTATGTCCTCTAGAGGGCACCATATTGCATTTAATGTGACGCCACATAACCTATAACCAGTGGACAATCAAGACACTTCCTATGATATCTCATTTGTTAAATTATGATCAGTAATTTAGAAATTATGAGGTAACAGATGAACACACACTTACATACGGGTCAAAATCATAACCCTCCTTTTTGCTTCGTCTTTATCGGGTAATAAACAAACAACAATCACTTGAAATGTCAAATTAGTCTCTGGGATTGAAAAACGAATTTTAAGTTAATTCAATGAAAGAAGTACGAGCGTAAGTAACATCTATTATACAGGATGTTATTAAATACATAATTATTATAAATTAAAGTCACTTTTCGTGTTTGTCTGTGTGACCGCGTTGTTCTTCTAAACTCCGCAACGGATTTTGATGCGGTTTTTTTTACCATCATTTAGAGAATTTATTCCGGAAGGTTTATGTGTACCATACATTAATATGTATTCTACTTACATATAATAAAGAAATCTCGATCACAAGTCGTAAAAACCGTGCGAAGCTCTCTCGCTACTTTATAAATATGTATAACAAACACGCCGGAAAATATATTATTTTATTATTAGATGTTTGGCGAAGGAACAAGAGTAAAATGAAATTACGTCGCCTTTGTGACAATTAAGCCTCAAATTCAATGGAGACGTAGCTGGAAGTTATTTTCGAAAAAAATAATGGAACAATAGAGTACAAAAAAGTTATTTCCTCTAGATTTACTTATTAAACTCCAACCAGTTTTCAAAAGGTTTTCACGAAAAATAAAATGTTACTGCAAAACATTGATCATGACAACTTGAGTTAAATTAACGCGATGTACAAATTTCTTGTAGAGAAATTTATGCTTTACCTAGTAACCAGCAAAACTGCACATTTTTCATGGTAATGCCTCATCCCTGTGACATTTCCCCATACTGAAAGTAATTTCATTGCTGTACCGGGATATAAAAGCCATACGTCATGCATTTATCATTGATTTTAATCCGATCCAGCCCGTCCCTTACCAGCGACGCCCTAAGCCGGGGTCCGTACCCCACAGGGGGTACCCTCAGCGTGTAGTCGCTTAGTTTCTAAGTTTTATGCCCTGGCTGGAGGCCTTAATTTATTGAGGCAGCCACAGGAAAGTCCGGTTAAGCAGTCGACTACCTCCTAGGTTGACCTGCAAGATGCCATTAAAAAAAAAATCATCGATTCATCGCTACAGTCGAATTGTTCATAGTGGATTTATTATATAATAGCTGTTTCTCCGGCTCTGCTCCCGTAGACAAGTATTTATTTACTAACCTATAAAATAATACAGAAATCTGGCAAAAAAGGCATTCTCGAGTTCTATTTAAGTGCACTTATGAACAAACAGACAGATGTTACGAAAGATAACATATGAACTTAATTTATTACAAATTCATAAAGTTAAATTGCTTTATTCAACGAGATTGTCATCTATTCCATAATACTAGAATCTTATCGTTTACCTTCAATAGACGTTGAAATTGTAAAGGTTTCACATAGTTTTGTTCAAAGTTCCAAACTTTATAAGTGAACATGTGAAAGTTAAATGAGCAACGAAATAATTTGTGAATCTAAGAAGTTTCATGAGAACTTGATATTCTGCTTAATATTTTATTAATTATGATTGGGTAACTATGAAATTGAACTGATCTAAATAATATCTTTATTTAATGTCAATACAGTGTGAGTTTTTTTAATGTGCACATAACGAAATGAGGGAATCTATGCTTAATTTTATCGACAGAAAAAATATTTTAAAAAATCGATTAGATTTTTATGGATTTTTAAAAAATATTTTAACAAAACGGTGTACCTTTTATACTAAATGATCTATCGCGATGAAACAAATTCTATAATGATTGGAAGTAATTATGCGTCCTCATAAAAAATTGTGGTTGTGTGTTGTTTTTTTTTTAACAAATTCTGTTTTTTTTTTGTTTTTTTTTTCATCTTTACAAAAATTGTAAAATTTCTCAATAAGACGCCAAAAAGAACAAAAAAAAAAGATATTTTTTTAATATTTTTCCGTCGATAAAATTAAGCATAGATTACCTCATTTCGTTATGTGCACATTAAAAAGACACACTATATACTCGCCCCCTATTATATATGCTGGGTGTTAAACATAACTGTCGAAAATCCAAGGGGTAAACAGGCACTACTTTAAAGAAAAAAGGCGTAATGTTATTTACGTACAGATAGGGAAATTCATTGCTAAGCCCATTGATGCCCTACATCAACTTGCCGTATTATAGCCATTTCGTAAAAATGTCCAAGAATGACAGTCATGATTTGAATATACGGACAATTTAAGTTGGTTGTCAATTTGCTAACAATTAATTTCCCTAACTTTATGTATTGTGTTCATTTCGTAGGGTCTGGTGGCATTTTCGTCCCAAGGCGACCGCATAGCGTTGACTCAGATCGAGCAGCTGACTGACAACCATTACGTGAAGCTCGGCTACTACGACACGCAGGCCGACAACTTGACGTGGCTGGAACGAGAGCGGTGGGTCGGTACGTACGACGTTCAAATGAAGCTTGCCAAAACCATGTCTGTTATGCTACAACTACATTGTCGCGATAAAGCAAACTACACTTCGCGCGCTCTCAAGTCGAGCGGTGTGCGAGAGAGAGCGCGCGAAATGTGGTTCGCCTTATCGCAATTATGTGGACCCAGTATAACAAAGGATAACACTTTAAAATAATAACGTAGGTAGGAATTAATTTGTAGAACTTTTTTTCATTGAGATAGTAACGTGGTGTGACAGAACATTTTGACCAAGAAATATTAATTTTTTGGAGTAAAAACAGATCAAAGGCAACCAGATATTTTAAAACTTTCTGTGTAAAAGTTATATAAGCATCCATAGTTTAAAGCAAACGTGTCCAAAACACCATCTAGAAAAACATAAATTCACTATTTAACACTGACGTTGTCATTTATTGCCAAAACTGTACGTATCTGTATCTCGAAACCAACATTTTGTGCTACTGTCATATAAAACCTTAACAACAATTTAACATAAAATACGGGCACATAAAAACGAGGGCCCGAAATATTTCTGCGGAAAAACCGCACACACAAATAACAAAACAAAAAAAGAAATTGCTATAATTCTTTTATAGGAATATTGCCTCAAAGGACTGGGATAGCGTAGTTCTTAGTAATTCTAACAACCGAGTTACTGGTACCGTAAAGTCAAAGCAGAAAACGTTCTTTCGTTAGCTGAGCGTAAGAAAAATAACCAGTAAGAGGAAAAATAGCAGCAATTTTATCGCGTAGATACAGTTTCTTTCGGTTCCCGTATATAGCTGATAGTTTTATGTGTGTTTTACGAGCGTCACACACGTTTTATTGAAGCATGAAATGGGTTTGGATTTGGGCAGGTGGGAAGGTGCCCCCGGACCGCACGGTGGTAGTTAACGAATTACGGACGGTCTCTCTGCCGCTTTTTGCGTGCATGACCGCGCTCTGCATCGCTGGGATCCTCGCCGCCATTGCACTAATTGTCTTCAACATCTTGCACAGACACCGGAGGTAAGAAACCCTATATATCTTGTTTAAAGATCCTTTGTCAACGTCAACCCTGAAGTTGTTGCTGAAATCGGGTAGTGTATGATATTGACAAGGGTCTTGTTAAAACAATCCACTTAATTTACTTAAGGGGACTACAGGACCTAAACGTGCCTAAACGCAAGTTTTATAACGCCTAAAAGTATTATGATCCACTGCAGTAGGTAAACAAAATCAGAAAAATATATGTTATTTTTCAGGATATATGCTAGTAAGATAGTATGTTGAGAACGTAATACAACTAAAGGCTCTTTCAAACAGGCGCGACACGCGACGCGACACAAAGACACCGCTCGTCGCGCGACGTGTGACTGTTTCGCGTCGCGTGTCGCGCCTGTTTGAAAGAGCCTTAATTTGATACTTTATAGAAAAAAATCACGAAAATACCTCTAAAAATTTTATTTTAACGAGTAAAATCATATTAATATTCATGCAATCATTCTGATATTTTGCCAGATTATTCTTCAAGCAACATATTACCGTAATAGTGTTTAAATTTTTTAGTCCAATCAATAGATTTTTTGTAAATAGATAATTGCTTCATCATATTTTGCAATAAATTACCAGCGTTGTGTCATCGCGCTAATTCTCTTTCTTTTCTATACAGTCCAACAGTGACCGCGGTTTAGCTGTTGTAAGCCTCTTAATTCTCGGAACGTGTCCAACTGAAATTATCGTAGCTTGATTTTTAAAACGCAAAAATAATGAATTGTGTTGTTTTATTGCGGTGTTTGTTGTCACTTGCTGGTCTTAAAAATACTGTTCACTTACGATATCGTTTACATAGTTCACTTAGAACACATTCATGATGAAATTCATCAATTTTCTGCACTGAAAACAAAAAAATCTAAGCTCGATGTTATATTTATCGAAAACAAATGTAGCTAAAATAAAACCGCGCTTCTCGCTGCGTCGCTCGCCGGTCGTTGTTTTACCCCGGCGGCGGAGTTTTATATGCCAAACGAGCAATTTGCGATGAGATGAATGTAAATGATCTGAAGCACTGAACAGTCAAAGGGTAACTCCGATAGTGCTGAGGACCACCATCTTTATTTCATTTTTGTTTATATTTTATTCCTTTCTGAATTATTCCACTCCTCTTCGACGGAAATGAAAATAGAACAAGATTTCGCAGGAGTATAAAATGACACAAGGAAAAGGAACAAGAGTATCATACTGTTTTAACGTCAAAGTCGATATCCCGTATCTGTTGTGCGCTTACTTTGTTTTGGTTTTTATTACGTGGAAGCGATGCAGCAGTCGTTAAAGTTTGTACATTGGGTCGTAATTTTTGTTCGATTTAGGTATCCTGCAGTATCTATAACATAGAGTATTGTGTGCAGGGTGATTCAATGGTCGCACCCGGCGTGCAACACGGTGATGTTGTGCGGCTGCTGCATCTGCCTGAGCGCGGCTATCGCGCTGGGCGTGGACGGGCGTTGGGTGATGCCGCAGCACTTCTCCGGGCTGTGCGCCGCGCGCGCCTGGTTGCTCGCCACCGGCTTCTCTATGGCATACGGCGCCATGTTCACTAAAGTATGGCGAGTACATCGGCACACCACTAAACCTAAAGTGGAAACAAAGGTAATCAACTCGGTAATTGGAATTTCCGTGCAATCCCCCACGTAGGTTTTGAGAAGAATTTTAAGTGGCTGTTTTTATAGAGCGTGCAAACGTTTACGAGTACGGTAAATAGGTGCCATAATGTATAAAGTGAGAGGGAAAGAATTGTGTAACATTATTTTTCTCTCTTTATCCTGTCTAGTTTATGTCACCTGTCACATCACTTATGTGTATATCACATTTCACTCCACACTTAACCCAAACAAAAACGAAAATCTTTTCTTTATGCTATTACATTAGAATGAATATGAAACAGATGTCTGTAACGCTCATTCGGTATTAAAGTTCACATAAATTACATTTAATGTGACATAATTGTTGTCGAATATCTCTTAAGTATTTGGCACATTCATCTTACTGAAGGCAGGTCCAGTAACGACGACATGAATGTAAAAGCAACTCTTTCCACCCCAATACACTGTACAATGGAAATTAGATCGTCTTTTGTCACTTTACATATCGAATGTTTGCGTTTTTTGTTTCCGCACTTCATTGCGTCCTCTGAAGTTTTCCTATAGGACTTATTGAGATCACATCCGACGAGGCCCTTGTAAGCAAATACGGTGCAAAAGGTTCTTGAGATATCGGGATTTTTTTATTTTCTTGAACCTTATACGACGCCCACCCGTTGCGTCTTTAAATATATTGTATTGTTGACTTCTGATTTTACTTTATTCGGAGAAGCCCTAATTTTTTTCCTTTTCTTCAGAAAAGGAAAAAAATTAGGGCTTCTCTTACGGAATTGAGTGGAATGATGAAACAAAAATGCTAAATTTACTTTTGTGCCTATGTAAGATTCTAAATATACCTAGAACTATATGTATATGAAGTGTTAACTTTACATGATCAATTTAGTTTAATGGAATGTAATTGAATTAATTGTGTTATTAGAATGATGAGTTTACATAGTGCGTACACAGTTATTGCAAGGGTGATTTGTGATCAAGACGGGCATTTAATTAATTACATCACATGTAGTCAACTTTAATAAACATAAACTTTTTTAATTATGCTACATTTAGGCCCTCTTTTATCATAAATCGCTAAATGCGTTTAAAAAGTATTTACAACATAATTCTGTCTATATCATCTTCAAACTATTGACAGAAACAAAATGATGCTTTAAAGTAATTTAATGATTTGTGGTGCAAATGGACCTTACGACTAAACTGCGATTACTAAATACTGAACTTCCATCAATGCCTTCCTAACAGAAAAAGCGCATGCACGGCTGGAAGCTCTACACAATGGTTGGAGGCCTCCTAGTTGTGGACGTGGCACTCCTGACGGCGTGGCAACTGCGGGATCCGCTCGAGCGACGCGTGGAGATCTTCCCGTTGGAGGCCCCGAGGCACCATGATGACGACGTGCACATACGACCCGAGCTAGAACATTGCGAGAGTAAACACAATACTGTGTGGCTTGGTGAGTGTCTTTCCTTTGCAAAACACTCGTTGTTTTTTAAGTCGGTTTAAATAGTAGGAAATGCAGCTTATGCGAAAAAAAATTAGAAATAATTAAGGCTCTGGAACTTGTTCGGAAAGTAACTTATTTGGTTTATTTTTGACAAGTCTCAACAACAACAATGATTTATGTTTTATTAAAAAACAAGCGTTTTTGTGAAGGTCGAGGTATATCGTAGGTACACTCATATTGCTCTACCATTCTTCCATTTTGACGTCTACCGAAGAAAACATCTGACGACGTCAATGAGCAGGCGAAAAAGAAAAATAATAAACTGATGAATGATCACATAAAATAGATGAAAATCTGCTCTCAGGCGCCATGTTGAGCTAACTTTATTACTAACAGCCATATACTCCAAGCTCTTGAATCTAGATTGTAAGTTCCTTTCATAACTACTCGTAGACTTCCTACTCGTAGTTGCACGTCCGGTGGCGTCTCGTACTACGAACATACGCCAAAAACTGTCACAACTGGAAATACAATCTGTATAAAAAAAACGAGACAACGTTTTATAAAAATATTATGGCATACAGCTCCATACAGCTGCCACCTTATGCTAATACGTAATCGAAAAGAATATGTAAATGCGAGATATCTTGAAAGTTTTCATTTGCGTAATGGCCCAATGACAAAATTTTCTTGGAATACAATTTAGACTTTAGAGCACTTTGGTACCTAATTTGCAAGAGAAAGTGTACTTTGTAGCTAGAATCGACGTAACTTTACGTGAAATCTCACAACTTTTAAACAAAATAAAAACATGACATAGGTATGTCTGTACTACTTAAATGTTTAAAACAATTAAGTAATTCAACTTTCTTTGCAGTCGAGTAATAAAGGACGGAATTGTAGTAAACCTAACATTGACCAAAATTAGGTACCCTACCTAGATTTTAATATCAGCCTGTCAAGAAACGTGAATCCCACAAAATGTATTTACTCTTCAGGATGGGATTATTTTATAACATTACGTAGTTCTAAAAGAGGAGCTTAATAAACCATCTCTATCAAGTTTTGCCTTTGATGTCAGGTTCCAAGGAAATATGATCAAACAGTTCAGTTCTTGGTGCCATTATGTGAAGCTAGAACAAAGCAGTGATGTGGCACCGCAACGCATAAATTACGAGTAACTTGCTGCGTTGACTGCACATGTCGCTACGTTGCTGTTGCAACGCAGACTTTTGCGTTGCGGGGTTCATACGGCATTATCGTCTGTGTTCCCTAATGGACATATGTGTAATGAGGATGACAGCAGCTTCCCCGTCCGTAACCATAAAAACAGGGCTTTTAACGAGCAATCAGAAGGAAAACGTTTTTGACCCTTTTTATATCATCAATTTTATTTACATCGTTGGCAAACGTTTTAAAATATATCCAATTATTTTAATTGTAAAGGGAAACACGCTTGTGAAACATGTTAGTATTGGCGTTGAACGTGTCCTCTCTGCCTTCAATAACGGATACGTTTCATTTTCACGCTTCACTTACTCCAGAATATTCCAATGCGCGCTGCACAAACAAAAATATTGTTCCTCATAACCTTTACTGAAACATCCTAAGAATAAAACGCCCCTAGTTGCTGGCTTCATTTTTTATCTAAAATAATATCTACTTGAGTCAGCCGTTAAATTTGATACTAACTTTTAATTACAATATAAAGCAACTGAAATCTGCGCCCGTCGTTAATACCAGCAACAATAATTATAAAAGATGAGTTTTAATACGAAGTGATTTAAAGTACCGTAAACAGTAAATTACATTATATAAATCTCCTTCCAAGTCCACTGCGACTCATTAGCGACGGTAACTTTGGGAATTTTAAAAGTTTTTCTTGAGTCGTTAATAACAGCTGGTCTCTTTGTAATGTTGTTTAATGTCACCTTTTTCTTCAAGGTGTGCGTGTTACTCTTCCATTAGTCCAGAAGTCGAAAATGCAGCTTTTAAGAGAAAATAACCATTTTTAACTCTCAGACCACTGGGTTTTTGGATTTTAAGAATTTTCTCAGTAGCCGAACTTTCGAAATTTTGCTCTTTAAATTCGTCATAGAACCTTACACTAACTATAAAAACCTATTCAAAGCGGTTTTGGCAATTTTCAAATACGTCTCATACTGGTGCATGTAAACATGGCAGTACAGAAGCTTAACTTTTTCACTCTACGACTGTACAAGTGTACATACGTCTCTTTTACTTCCAGCAATTAAAATCATGACCGAACCTACAGCCACATATTTGTTCCAGGTGTAATGTATGGCTACAAAGGCCTAGTCCTGGTATTCGGCCTGTTCCTTGCCTACGAGACGCGCTCAGTGAAGGTCCGGCAGATCAACGACTCGCGCTACGTCGGCATGAGCATCTACAACGTGGTAGTGCTGTGCCTCATCACGGCGCCCGTGACCCTGGTCATCGCCAGCCAACAAGACGCAGCCTTCGCCTTTGTCTCCTTGGCCATTGTCTTCTGCTGCTTCCTTAGCATGGCACTGATTTTTATTCCAAAGGTGAGTAAGGTGAGAAAAAACTACGAAATTTTAATAATTTTCATTTAAATGTAGGCGAGTATCTTACATGTAGTTGTAAATAGTATCATGTTATTCCTTTGTACGATCAGGGAATTTGATTGTTAAGCAGATTAACGATAATTTTGATCGATAGCTAATTTGCTTGTCAATCAAATTCCTCGATTTTACATTATAGTTACAGATTCATTTAGTCATATTAAAATCACAATTAAGGCTTCTTAGTAGATACAAAGACTTCTTCATCACTTGCATGAAACAGAAAAATCAAAAGAATAAACCTACAAAATTTTAAAAAACGTAGTAATCTGAAATACAAAAACCATAACGGTCACACCTGAAATCCAAACAAACACGCGAGTTACATAAACTTAGGCTATGGTAACTTTAAAATGCCATAAACTAAATTGAACAGTCACGAATTATCACGAACAAAATACACTGAACATTTTGCTATTAAAATAAATGTCTGCGTATAATGTTACAACAAATACTATCTTGCTCAGGAGCTTGCTAGAGAAAATTGGTTCTTTAATATTACTTCTGACCTAATTTACAGTGACCTATTTAATTATAAAGATCCCAGCTTCCAAGAAGTACCTAGTGCTGCCTGCTATTGATAAAGCGTAACGCACAATGTATACAATTCAAAAAAATTGGACGTGCAGCACCGTACACGTTATAGTTGACTGCCTCATTGGTCTGGTGGTTTCAAGCGCGTCGGCTGAGCGTAGGGTCCTGGGTTCAATTCCCGGGTCGGGCAAAGTGTTATTGGGTTTTTCCATTAGGAATTTATTTGTAACAGCCCGGTGGAAGTTGGCGGTGTGATACCCCCATGCGGGGAGATCAGACGAAGGCCAGGGTTTAAGCACGTTAAACCCTGGCCTTCGTCTGATCTCCCCCCGGTCGTGTCGGATTGCCGTCCCATCGGACTATGAGAGTGAAGGAAGAGAGAGTGCACCTGTGTCTGCGCACACTTGTGCACTATAATATCTCCCGCGCCGAAGGCTAGTCTCCGTTGAGATTGGCCGCCATGGCCGAAATACGGTGTGCAGATTTATATATGTTATAGAAATGAAACTTCTAAATAAAGAATCAATCAATCTGCCTGGCCTTTTCCCAGCTATGTAAGGGTCGGCTTCCAGTCTAACCGGATGCAGCTGAATACCAGCTCTGTTTTTCCAAAAAAATAAAGAATAAGAGAGATTTAGTATGAGAGACAGAGAGAAAGAAAGAGTTATGTAACGAAATGTGCCTAAACGTGACGCGTCCTTGAAATTTCACTCTCATTTCTCGTCCTAAGAAGTTTCACTTCAAAAACTATGCACAATAAATGAGATTTAACTTGTATATAAAATACTAATAAAACATTTATTTTCAAGTAACATGGACTCATATCATTAGTAACAATTTACTTACAAACTAAGTTAATAATATTTATAAAAACAACAAAAAACAAACAAATTCCATGATCTCAAAACAATCAGCCATTAGTAGGAACATGCAGCTGGCTTAAAAAGTAAATGATAGGACAATCCAGTTTGCTAGCAACGACAACCAGGAGACTGTTGGAGCTGGCACGCACTCTGCGCAACAGGGATGCTGTACGCTTGCGTCTGATTACAGCGGTCAGTTTGCGCGTCCGCAAACATACTAGAGGCACTACATTTTATATCTTCTGAATAAGCCTACGTTCAACAGATAAAAAATGAACTTTTTCCCAACCGTATCGTGAATTACCAAAAGGACTTAAAAAACCGAAAACTAAATGAGTCTTCAGAACTTTTATGAGGGTGATAATGATGCTTATTTATTACATAGACGAACGTTTTGTCTCGGCCTCTGAAAATTGAGAGCGCAGATTACGACTATAAAGGTCGAATTGATTCAGACGTTAAAATATAAACGAAAATGTGATTTACGGCAGAAGTTCGGCTACCTTACTGAAATTAATTCCAGCCTACCTTTGAGATACTTTCACACAATTTAACATGATAATCGGTATTGTTAAGCGGCAGTTTAAATAGAAAAATGTCTTTGTGGGATATTAACGTTGACTTCAACGGCACTATGAATATACTTCACAGACCGATAGACCTCAACAGAATTTAAAAAATATGAGTTTGTATAAATATACAGGGTCACTTATCAATGGCCTCCAATATTTTTCCGAGAACTCTAAAATCGTTATGTTATGTTATAAGTAACATCAACTTTTTTTTTTCATTTCCGCTTAGATTAATGTTATAATATGGAATTACTAGCTGCGCCCCGCAGTTTCACCCGCATGAGTCTCGATCTCGTGGGAATATCGGGATAAAAACTATCCTGTCCTAATCCAGGTCATGGTCTAGCCATGCACCAAATTTAATCCAAATTTGTTTAGTCGATTTAGCGTGAACGCGTTAAGTAGTTAGATCAGTCTGCTATAAAAAGACGGTTTACTTTCTATACTCGATTTATTTAGTTAGTCTATGCAAATAACCCTGTATTTCTTGGGTTGATAAATAAAATACCACTCGATATTCTTCAACTAAATGAGAAGAAATTTAAAACATGCATTAAACGCACACTATGTAGACAAGCATATTATAAGTTAGATGATTATATCGTAGATAAAAATGCTTGGCTTAATGCTGGTCCTGCTCCACAGCTGCTTGGGCTCACTAGTTCAAATTTTAATATTTGGAAGAGTTGCTTCCCCTTTTTAAAAAAAAATATTTTGACATTAGGAACTTAATGTTCATTTTTGTTTTACCAACTTAATTGTTGAATGCTAATTAAGTAATGATTTTCTTTCTTTTTGGTGGTTAAATTCTTTTATTTTTTTAGATACATTGCAAACTATAGTTTTGTATAATTTAGAAGCATTTTTATTTTTGTAAATGTGAGACCATGGAGCCGTTTATTAACTTATTAAGATGTATGTTGACTTGAAATAGCATGGCAGTTGAGAATATGTCATGCTCACTTAAATGTCTCGCTGATGGTGGCGAGTGTGTTGGATCATTCGGTTCCCTACAAAATGGTTGAGCTGGATGGTGCTGATCCACGCGTCATGTTCGTGAACGGGCGCCGTCAGTTGAAACTGGTCATCTCTTATCTGCCAGGGCTTATTTTTAATCTTATATTTTCAATTGCTTTTGATTATTTTTTGTACATTGTTCTCACATATAGAAGCAACAACAATGATGTACCCAGGATTTCGTAATATCTATATTTAAAAGAGTGTCCTTGGAGTTTCTTGCCCGTTCTTCTCCATAGAGATGTACGTTTTGGAATGGGCAATTAGCTTCAACTTTCTGACTAACTGACCGACTCTTTGACAATTCAAAAGTGCCTGTAAATGGTTTAATTGAAATAAATGCTTTGAGTTTTGAGTTCGATTTTAAATATCCTGAAAAATGGGCACTGAACTATATTAGGTACCTACACACGGCTTCATATCAAGCTATACATTTCCAGTATAGCTGCATTGTATTTATGATTTCCGTACATTGAGAGGTCAGATTATGCTGGAAATGTATAGCTTGATATGTAGCCGTGTCTACCTACATTAATTACAATCAGTCTACGTGCATATCCATTCAATCAGAAATAATGTGTGATATCTAATTGTTATCTCGACGATCTGGTTCGATGCACATTATTTGTAGTATTTAATTGATACTAAAGATATTGCGGCGTAGGGAATAACTATAATCTTGTTTATTCTTTTATCACTGATTGTAGATTTGACTTATGATTTATTTTTACCTCATTACGCAGATCATACCTTCCTTATGCTTATAATTTAAAAAATTAAGTCTTAATTAGACCACATTAGGTACCTAATTTATTAATCCGTAATTAGATAGATAAGAAAAAAACATTTTAGTAGTAGCAAGTGATGTAAAAATACATTCGTTATTAGTTTTAGCATAAAATATTTTGTAGTTTTTTATAACCCATCTACATAATCAATATTACTCAATGGTCAGTGGTTAGTGGTAACACCATTTACATTTAATTAATTTACAGTCGTTTAAACGACCTGACTGCCTAGTTGGTCTAATGGTCGCAAGCGCTACTGCTGAGCATGAGGTCCTGGGTTCGATTCCCAGGTCGGGCAAAGTGTTATTGGGTTTTTCTATCTGAAATTTCTCAGTAGCAGCCTGGAGTCTTGATTTGTGCCCGGTTGGTGGCAATTGGTTCGTCCCCTATTACATGGGACTTGAAACATAAATGTGGGTGAACCTGCTACAGGGACACCTCTGCCCAACCCTTCGGGAAAACAAGGCGTGATGTTATATTATGTTAAACGACCTCTAATTTACTAAGAATGTACTCTACTACAAACTGAAACTCAAAGCATTTATTTCAATTAAATCATTTACAGAGTCTTTTGAATTGTCAAAAAGATGAAGTTAGTTGCCCATCCCAAAGAGTAGTAGATTCCTATGAACAAGAACGAGCAAAAAACCGCATGTAAACTCTTTTAAAATAAAATATTGGTTACATCATTCTTTTCACATGCATTCCATTTAACAGTATGTAGTTATGTCGCTTCAGATGCACTTACGATCGCATGGCGTGATAGCAAGCGTAAAATAAGAGTTTATATGGTAATACAGGTGATCGAAGTAATCCGTCACCCGACGGAGCGTGCAGAGAGCGGCCGGGGCTCGGGCTCGGGCTCCGCCCCCGCCGACGAGGAGCGCTACCGGGAACTAGTAAAGGAAAACGAAGAATTGCAGAAGCTCATCGCGCAGGTATATTAATTTTACACTACTTCTCTTGTGTTTGCAGGAGTTATACAGGGTTAAAGTAAATTAACTAGAAAAACTTCACGGACGTGATGGATATCGATAGGTTTCTGGAATACGGCACCTCGCAAGTCAACAATTCCCAGTAAATTGAAACTTCTCTAAGGTTGAAACTATCAAACTGTCACAGAAAAATAGACCTTAATAATTTTAACGAACCAACTACAGCTGATTATGTGAAAATCAACCGCGGCTAGGATGAGTTTAGAAAACCTATTTTTATGATGAATAAATCTCAGAATTGAAACACATCGCGTCGGTGAAGTTTTGCTAGATAATTTTATTTCTCAAAAAACAACTATGCACATATTCCAGTGAAATGATTAACCAGTCTATTAGTTTCATAGCGGAACTGACTGCCCAAGCACTCGAGAAGGCTCTTATAATACAAATTTTGAAAATATAGGACGCGTTTTCCAATTACCTTCCCATTTTCCTATGCAAATTGAATGAAACGGGCTCTTATCAAATACGCATTATATATGTAGTTTCTAAGAGATAAATAATATTTCAATTACTTACGGTTCACTAGCCACAGTTGATCAACAAACAAGATGTTTTTGGGCCAAAAACGCTTATGTAGAACTTTGTTATCGACCCTAAAAGTAAATTTTAATGTTTTTGAAGAGTATAAAAAATACGAATGTTTTTCACCGAAAACAAGTCATGTTTCTACATCAAATACTAGTCAATGCGTTTGTTTAAACTGAAGCTTAACACTACATCTGTAGTTACCGTTCAAACATTTCTGCCCAAAAATATTCATGTTCCCAAACCGTTTAGGTCGGAGTGCATTTGCAAACATACTTTTATGCATAATACAGGTACATACTAGCTACATAGATATAGCTGCTATGTATTACTCGCGTGCAATCATGGAATGGATCTTCACAATGTCGTACATAAATAATATGGGTCTCACCTTGACAAGTACGGGAAATAAAATCCTTCGTAAGAAGGAAACCCTGTCAATCGGCTTTACTGAAAAGGGGCTCATGTCCATTACAAACTATTGACAGAATTTTATATAAGGCAAATGGAATTGTAAAAACATATGGTTTTTACCCAAATATTATGCTTGTATCTACTAAAGTTACTAGCTGTTGTTTGTCAGCAATTTGTTCGCATATAAACTCCAATTTTCTAACTCGGCTCAGGAATTCTTTCGAAGATTCCTAATTACCTATATGTATGAATCAAATCAGTAGGTAAGTACGTTACAACAGCGTCACTGCGTCGTATGCGCATCATGAACCCCTCCCACATTTATCTTATCTGTACCTACATATTTCTGTCACATACTATGCTACGCCAGCTTATTTTTAGGGTTCCGTACCCAAAGGGTAAAACGGGACCCTATTACTAAGACTGCGCTGTCTGTGTGTCTGTCGGTCGGTCACCAGGCTGTATCTCATGAACCGTGATAAGTATTTAGACAGTTGAATTTTTCACGGATGATGTATTTCTGTTGCCGCTATAACAACAAATACTAAAAAACAGAATAAAATAAATATTTAAGGGGGCTCCCATACAACAAACGTGTTTTTTTTGCTCGTTTTTAGATAATGGTATAGAACCCTTCGTTCGACTCGCACTTGGCCGATTTTTGCTACTATCTTTGATTTACCTTCAGTGTCTGATTACAACCGGTCGTTTTAGAATTATTTGAAGGTGTGCTATTAACAAAAAATGCTTCATTAACAGAATTAATGTTCCTACTTTGCAATTTAGTTAAAGACCCAACAGCTTCTAGTAGTCAACTCTCTGTTTAACACCCTCCCTATCCATAATGGATTACTTTCGCAAACTCATTATTCAAAACGAGAGATTCCTGTCTGAGGAAAAGGCTTAATCTTGACACTTCCTCTAAAAAAAGTATTTACTCTGCTTTATCTCTAGCATCTAAAGGTGTTTCACTTTCATGTATAATTCATCTCGTCTGAAGGCACTACGACACAGCCTCCGTTAAATAAAGCACCCTTCCACTAACTGTATAAATATTCTTATAGTTTTTATAAGCCACGGAGGCGCCTAAAGCTCACAATACATGTTGTTTTCCAAGTCTACGTGCGTCTGTGTGTGTAATGCCTCTATTCCACACATCACGTTCCTGAAACAGAGAACAAAAATGATGCGTATTCATAAATGTACGAAAGGGAAACATGACTGATTGGCAACCACACAATACCTCAGCCAATACGAATGAATACCGGATTTTTTCGAAATACAGTTTTTTGTTATAAATGGAGGTTTTACAACTCTTTTGTAGTGTGCTCGTAAATGCAAGGAATTCACAATATAGCTGTTAATTACGCTATACTAAGCTGTAACTTTGTATATTATTAATTGCATCAATTATGTACATACCTGCGCATTAGAACCATTAATAAATTAGCATTCACCTATTATCAATTTATCTATAACGTTACTCGACCGCTCCTTACAAACAAACCCATTGAAATAATTAGTGAGATTATTATCAAATAAATCTTTGATAGTGTCAATTAGTTTTAATTTACTGCATACCTACATGAATCGAGTTCACAAAGGCAGTTCGAAAATCGTTGGTTCGAATTTAGTTTCATCGAAACTTTTCGTTGAAATATTCATGTTGCGATGCCTTGTTTTAAGGGCTGTCTTTGTCTGCGATGTAACCTTAGGTAAGCCTTAGGTAGTACAAAAACTTAAAAGTTTACCTATTTCGAAAGTATCTACTCAACAGCTCCTTAAAGCAAAGAATGTTAGTTTGAAAGTGGTTTCAGTATATCATTAAGTATGACAAATATATTTCTCAGGCATGCTGGTTTCCTCACAATGTGTTCCTTCACCGTTTTTGAAACAATTGAACATCTCGAAAGCTTGTAAAGCCAAGTCAGAGGCCCATGTGCGGCTTTAAAACTCTGACACCAGGTTAGTCTCTAACCACACGAAAAAAAGAAGAAGGAGGATGACAAATAGTAGTCGATCTTCATAGATCTAGAGTAATCATAATCATCAAGTATAGCAGTGATGGCCAAGTGGTGTGACCGCCAGACTACCAATTTATAGGTCTCGAGTTCGAACCCCAAGGCTCTGACCTCTGACCTCTGACTTTTCGGATTCATGTGCGTATTGTATAATTATTACTTGCTTCAAAATCGGTGAAGCAAAACATCGTGAAGAAACCTGAGAGATATTACTCGACGGCATGTGAAGCCAAGTCAGAGGCCCATGGGCGGTATAAAACTGACACGAGGTTTTAGTCAGTAACCACACGAAAAAGAAAGAACAAGTGTAAGAACTTTTTGACGGTTCAAATAATTGACTACGCTCTAATTACCACAAAATTTTGATAAAAAATCTGTATCATAATTATTATTTAATTATACCAAACACTACGTCATAAATGATTAGAGATACGGACGTTACCAGAATTCTAGCCATCTGTATCAGTTAACTTCTAATCTCGAGACATGATTACATTGATTTATCGATTATGACTCGCTCGTCTCTAACTAATTAATTATATTCGTCTATTTTCTAATACAGAGGAGGCAAAGAAAATAATCTACTTTCGAGATCTAATGTTTATCGTACATTGCCCTGTAAACATTTTGCTTGGACTAGGTTGTTATGGTAATGTTAATTAACCTTCTGATTGAATATCTCAACAATAACTTTTACTCACTTCAAACAAAATATTTCTATACTGGTGTTATTTCCTACTAATTGAATCGATAAATTCATGTCTTGATTCTATATAAATAACCTTTGAAAAGATGTCTTGGGTTAAATTACGGCAAACTTAAATACAGTATTTGTAGTTTCTCTCGGGTATCATCGGATTTCCGAACGAATGATAATTTCCATGTCCATCAATTATTAGATTTATCGTGTATAATAATTTGAATTCAGAACTAAGTACTTTATTGTTGTTTTGTGTTTCCGTGTGCTCTATATAGAGCTGTAAAACAATTTTCCTATCTGGCGTGCTTGCGACTTTAGCGGCTTTCCTCCCATTTTTTAAATAAATTACATTAAATTAAAAGAGTATTAACAACTCTATATACTTCCAAGTCGATTGAGAGCGTCCGGCCTGCACCAAGTGCAAAGGGCAACTGATAAAAATCCGACGACTGACGAAACACGAGGTTTGCCAAGGGACATTAAGAACATAGTTTGTAAGTACATTAAAGTGAACAAAATGAAGATGAAACGTCAACTATTCTAGGTAATCAGATTGCCATACGAACCAGAAGATGCACAGCATCTGCTGCTGTTTCAAAATACAAACTTAAAGTCAAAGTTGTACGATAGCATTTAATTTGCTCCAATAAACTTAAATGGTTTCCAGCAGAACTGTTTACCGTGTTGCACAATTACAGCTTTTGCATAATAAGATAAGTTTTAGCGAGTCGCAAGAAAGATAAAAAAGAGAGAGAGAGCTCTTTCTCTATAGTGTTGTATGTATCTATCTAAAAGTGTAATTGCAGAAGGAGGAGCGGATCCGGGTGCTGAAACAGAAGCTAGCGGAGCGCGAGGCGGCAGCGGCCGGCGTGACGCAAGGTACGGGCGGCGTGATGGCCGACCTCGCCACCGCCACCTCCGACTACGGCACCTCCACCAACTACACGCGCTCCTCGCGCGCCTCCGTCTCTGACCTTGACTTCTCTGAGAGCTACCTCTAACTGACCCCTGACACCCTTCCACCGTGACTTTAACTCAAAGCTCTCTCAACACCACTCTGTTCTAATGATTTCAAATCTTACATTTGTTTCAGCCCTCTTAATATAACAGAAAAAAAACACGATGTTATTAACAAACTTGTACCTGTACCTATTTTCTAGTGTTCTTATTTTTTATAAACTAGAACTATTATAAGGTTTACCCTGATTACTCAATTAAAATAAACTAAAGCACACCCTACCTCCCGATCCCGTAATGTTTCATACACTCTTAGACCGTGATCTTCACTAATGAACTATTCGTTTTTTAACGGCCTATAAAGTCGGCCTATTAAACTGCACGTCTGCTGAAAGTAATAATTTGAATCGATAATTCAATTTCATTTGAAATGGCTCTCTTTAGTGAAGGAAATACAATCAAATGGCGGTGAGCTTAGTCAATCACCGGTGGAATCACAGTCGACCCTCATTACCCACGTCTGAGCTGGTCATTAAGCAAGCTGGCTCGACCCAGTGACTCGCCCGCACCGCTCAACTCGTGTTTAATTAATATGCTTCGGTAACACGAGTTGAGCTTCTACTAGCTCCTCGACAATTCCCCTGCACTACCTAATCATGCTCACCACTGAAATGACAGTCAGTGAAAACCAAAATCCTTCCTTTGATATTCTCGTTACGTTTATAATCATTGTGTCGGATTGAAGTATGTTGATTGCGATTTTGTTTTATACCTATCACCTGTGAGACTAATGTAATGAACTATCTTACGATCACCTATTTTAATCCCATAACAGACTGAAAAACAACTGTGTTCATAACTCCACTTAGTCTCACGCCGCTTACAATCGATTGAATAAAGTAATTTGTAGTAAAATACTACTTTCAAGTGAGTTGTGAGCGTCATTAAATCAGAACGACTCTATTAATAACGGATGTGGCGTCAGCTCGTGTCAGTGATTGAGCATTCTAACGTAATATATGATGCATTGATATTGCATTTTAATATTTATCTTGATAAGGATATTATTCCTAAAATTACGCCCAAGATTATGTCCAATCCACCAATATTGCAAATATGTTCGCATTCATAATATTAATTTATTTTATTGACAACTGAAAACCGCTTGGCTTCTTAGATTCATTCACGTATGCGAACATATTTGAAACATTGAATACCCCTGAATTAGGCCGCGGTCTTTTTGAAAAAGAAAACAATTTTCAATTCTAAACAATTTTTTGATTAAACGTTAAGATTATCTTAAAAAAAAATATGATCCTGATATTATAAATATTCAACAAAAAAAAAAAAAAAACTAGAATTTGTAGAAGTTAGGCTGTATTCTCAGCGGCAGCGGGCGGCGGGGCGGCGGGCGGCACGTTTAAATGTGCCGCTGCCATCGGGAATAGTTCCATATGAAATTATGCATTTCAACGCGCCGCTCTCGCGCCACTGTCGCCGCCGCCCCGCTGCCCGCTGCCGCCGAGAATACGGCAAAGAATTCCACTGTGTTCCCCGCTGTCAGTCAGACCGCGGCCTGACCACTCTACCTCATACGTACTATTACGATTGCACGTGTCTCTACATCTAAACAACCTATCTACTATTCCTACTAGACTGATTTAGTGGTACTCTTAGCATTATGAGATCTACTCATAAATTGTTTCTACATACTCAATTGTAAGTTACGATTTGTAGATGTTACTCTCTAAAATCCATTAGACTATTAGTTACTAGTGTTAATTTGTGTCTCTACAGACGAGAACCTATAGCATTAAGTAACGCTACAACGATTGTCTTTATGCATTTATTAAATATAAAAAAAAAAAAAACATGATAACTAACACGAATTTCTTCAAATTGACACATTTCTATTTTATTGGCACAATATCTAGATAGCTTTAGCCTCATATTAACGTTGACAGATTACATTTCTTAATGTAAAAGTTACGGTTGGTTTAATAGAGAATAAGTATGAATAATGTCCATTTCACATTTTGTTCTCATATTCAAGTTTTATTGCATAACTTTAACGCGTAGCTTTTGGAATTCATGCAGTCAAATCTCGTTATGATGCACTTGTTAATATTATTTAATGTTTAAAATAACAGTTTGTTCGGTTGAATTGTTATGAAGAAACGATTAGGACACATGATAGTCTGTAATGGGGAGAAAAAGACCATTTAAAGGAAGAGTAAGAGAGGAGCTCAATGTATACATAGGTATGTTGTGAGCCACGTGTGAGCCCAGCTCCAAGTAGTTACGTAAGTAGTTTGAAGATGTTGTCCGAGCCCGTAGTTCCCCTGTTGTCACCCCAGAGATGCATGTCACCCACACTACACCGCACTCCGGTCCTCCGGCCCTCTATACTTGGTGCTTGTTTGTGCTTTTTAAACGTCCAGTTCCTTAGCGATATTGAGCACTAACCGAATCTAATAACAATTTATACTTTCACGAATATTTTATACCCTTCTAACCTTCTGGAGTACACCCCTATTCAACACATAATGATTTACACACAGCACTCCATTGATTTATGTAGCCGTACCTCAGTTTAATGTAACATTAGGTATTAAATATGTATATTGTAGGTAAATGATGGTAGGTGTCGGTAAAGGCTGACTAACGAGATTTCCTTGCATGAATGTTTGATATGGTTGTTTTATTTTATGTAAATTGCGCTTATATTTGTGTTCATCTGAATATATTGCGGTAAAAAGTGTCTGGGAAAAAGTAAGCTGAAAATGTATTCAAATGGCATCATTGAATCAAAAAAGGGAAATTTTAGTTTCGTCCCATCTTAATTTTTTCTTTAGTTTGTGGTAAGATAATGAAATCTTAAGGACATTTCCAACTCACCTTGAACAATCTTTTCTTTCGTCATCTAAACTTCTTGACCTCACCAAAGTTGTTTCCGATATTCCTACTCCTTGAAAACTTATTGCTCCAATGTAAATATATTCTAATATCGCTTTAATGTTTCTTTAGTTTGCTTTTCTTTACAAGCTTATATATGTACCTGCTAGGTAATGTGTAGATTTGAACATTTATGGGTAATGGATAATTGTATATCATCAGTCTATATGTGTGATTTCGTAAATGCAGACGAGCACATATTTCTTAAAGAATATATATCAGGGGTTTCAGCGAGAGTTTTTTCATTACCATAACAGTTGATGCTGTGGTTACGAAATACTACATATAGAGGGAAGATATATGCATTGTTAACTAAATGATCTTTTTCTCTCTCGGCAGATGTACAGGACGAACACATCTGATCGCAAGGCAATCTTCGATAGAAATATTAGATTAATAGCTGAATTTCATGTTGAATAGAACTCTCATGGCGCCGTAGTGAATTTCTTTTATATTGATAAGAAATAAAAGTGTTCTTATATTGTTAGTTAACTGGACTAAGTACGTACGTTCGCGCAGAACTTACCTAGCGAATCAATTACTATTATATATTATATTGTACCACACGGTACGCATTATTTCGTTTAATGTGTAGGTCTACATAGTGTGCACGGTTTACGAGACACAACATAGATGTGAATAAACTTGTTATTTAATAGTTGAATGTAATTGATCGTTGCTCAGTGTATAATAAAATGAAGGTAATGTTAAAAATGAAATTACAAGATCACAGTAATATCCTCGAAGACTTTGATGTACCGTCTGTCTATGATTTGATATATAATGTTAAATACATTAAAATTTTAAAAGAAACCTTAAAACTTTCATGTTTCCCTTTGAAATATAGTTCTTTATACGTCTGGATCTAATACCTCTAAAATGTACCTTGTAAATTTTATAAATATATGTTTCAGTCAAAAATTCCAATAAAATGTAGCATTATGTTTTACATATCACAATAAAACGTACTTAATGATGAAATCTGAATAGAACCATTTTTGAAATTATAAGTAAGATATTTGATCAATGTAATATTAATCGAGCGGCTCAACTCCAGTGATAATGGATGCCAAAGTCATGTTAGGAACAACACTACATTATATATTTACAACGTACGCATTATCAGTTTGTTAATTTCACCTTACTTAAACAACACGACAGAAACACGCAGAAGCTGAATTAATTATTATATATATTAATAGGAGGAGAGCTAGTCAAGCAAACACTAGAACATAAGTAAAATATCCAATTATTATTTATCTAGTCAAATCGATAAAATTAATACAAAAACAAATCCGTCATGTTACCATACAGACAATTAGAATTATAATACAGTTGTTACAGCACTGCCAAGTCATTTATATTTGTAAGTAGATTAAATGGAGACAAGTCGAACTCTAGGAATAAACCCTTTATGGTAGTTTTGTTTTATTTCGAGAATTTGGTCCGGTGGTGAATATTAAGATAAAATATTATGAGATTAATAACGATATTATAGGTTTTCAGTTGGTACATTACCTATGTACCAACTGCAAATCTGTAATATTGTTGTCCACAATGCAAGCCGAGCCCGTGTAAAATGGCTGTTCCCGAATGTCTTTTTGGCGTGTGTTCAAAAACCGGTCCAGTTTTATTTCCGCAACTTGAAACGAAAGATCCATCCAAATAGCATTGCTGTGTCTGAAGTTCGCTATTACTGTGGAATGATGTTACATAAAATAAATGTTACTTTATTTGTTATTACCGAGATGTACCTATGTTTTATGTCGCACAATTAATAACTATGTATCTAATGTTTGTTTTGAACACAAAATAGTCTCAAAATGAGATAAGAGTCATTATATATTATTTTGATTGTTACAATGAACGCGTTATCAATTTGTTGGTAAAAATATAAATTCGTTTTATTTATATTTCTGTATAAGTCGCAATCTTTGTTAATTATTATAATAATGATACTAACATCACGCATTCGGCCTTAGAAAGATTTGACTGCATAGAATTAAAGATTTTTGTTACGGGTGTCACCAAATTGTTGTCTAAAGTTGTACATATTGTTTCTTAAATTTTAAATACATTTAGGAAATCGTTGGTATTCTAAATTTTATTACATTTTGAAATGATTGCGATACATTATTGTGACCCCGTCAGTGAGAGAGGCTCCGCCTGGCGCGGAGCGTCTGCGGTGACGGGCCGAGATCGTACAAGTTTATCTAGAATGTTAGTTATATAATGTCAAGTTTATTATAAGCTTCGTAATAATTAGTACATTACTTTCCTGTGATCTGTACGTTTGGTTGTATTAAACGTTTCACCCAAATCATCACTGTGTAAATAAAGAGTCATCGAATGATCTGAATGTAAAAATAAGTTTTATTTCTATAAACCCTTATCGCGACGCTAGACAGCATGAAAATAAACATTTAATTTTACACTCTACCTTTTCGATCACAGTAAAATGAATACAAATGAGTGATTCTGCGAAATGTTAGAACGTTTTACTATTATAGTAGCCTTTATAAACGAAATCGATAGTTTGTCCACGGGCGAAGTGCGCATCTCTTCATTTTGTAATAAAGTATTCGATCTATCACGCGTCATGTGTGACCAACTTTCTGATTCTATTGAGTCCCATCAATAATCAATGTCTTATTTTTCAATATTAATAAGTTATTGTGTAGTTGCCACGTTGCTACCTCTGACAAATGAGAAAATTACAGCAATAGTCAGGAGAAGCTTGTCATAAAATAAGTCAAGAAGTTGAATAAGCACGTCATTAGTAAAGTGAAAATGAGGATAACAATTACCTACTATAAGCAGTCAGATGAGACGCACCGGGTCGCTGGGCAGAGATTTAATTTTTCACAAAAGGTAAGTACTCCCAAAGCCGCAAAAGAATTAAAAAGAATCTCCGTTAGAACAATAAACATTTTATAAAACCAAACAAATTAGTTTCACGTTTTCATTAACTAAGATGGTTATTTCTAAGCGTAGCGGGAATGAAGCAATTTGTTCTAAGAGCCGGATTAAACGATGACTGTCGACGAAGTCGGCATGAAGTCTGCAGACTTGTGACTAAAGTTTTCGACCCTGTTATTAGATTTCCGGACGGAACTAGCTGACGAGGTGTCTATTCTCATCCGTACACTTAATAATATTGCGACAGTAGCTGATCCTACAACGAACTCACTCCTCAAGTAAAAGGAAAACTGAACTGAACATGTGATGAAAAGGTTAAAACTAACGTCACAGTTGGAACTACAAGAAACCTTCCTATCCAAATATAGTCGAATCAATACTTCTTGTCATGCATAAGTAATGGGTTCATACGAATGCTGCAAGGGCAAATTAGAATTGTGACGTCAAATTTCTAATTTTAGCCACAATTATTGTAACGTAATTGCATTATCAACTGAATCAACCACCCACTTTTAAACTCGTCGTTTTATAGACGTAGATTTTCGTGAGTCTCGTTATTTTGCAATTCAATTTACTTTTCATTCGCCTAATGGACTGATATTACCCAATTATAATGATATTAAATTGAATACATTTTTATTACATAACATTAAATTTGCCAAGTTATCATCGCTATAGAAATGAAAATCTTTGTAAACGTATCGTAATCACTTTGCTCTTTTTATCTGCCGACCAAAAGAACTGCTTTGGAGTTAACCCTGCCAGCGTTCAGAGAAAATAACAGAGTGTGTTGGATGATTTGAATGGAAACTCTATAAAGTGGGACAAAGAAGCAATTGCTGTCTGGAGGAAAACACAAAGTGTACACACACAGCACTCGCATGTTTTAGCAAATAGGTATTTTATGTGAAGAAGTATTTTCACGAAACTTTCTCTTACGCTTCATTTGACTTACGTAAGTGTCTACGTAGAGTTTCGTCACCAAAGTTATGCATTTCATCACTAAGTATTTTTTAAAGGTCCATTAGTTTCAGATATTAAATATCTTTATCAAATTAATTAAATTTTACAGTGTGTTCCGTGAATAAAACTTTAAGGTTAGTAAGTTACGCGCTCCATCAAAAAGGGTGCGTAAAAGCTGTATATCAAACTTAGAACTACCTAGAACTACCTACCCCCAGATTATGTAGACAAAGGTCTATAAAATTACCCTGAATCCCTCAGATATGTGTGACAAAGTATGAAACATAAACAAAACTCATCACTGAGTTTAGGTTTCTATTCAGAAGGTGGGTGAAAAGTTTATTAGCGGGTTGCGTGATGTTGTGGTGGAACTCAGATGAGCCTATTCGCCTAAAAGTCAACAACAGGCATACGATAGCGCGCTTCCAACTGCCGCATCTGAATTACAAATAAGGGCACTTGAGTCTGCCTCGGCACCCACCATTTCAGTGACGGTGAGCTCTTTATAATTTTATCGTACCTAAATGCTAAGTTTAGGAGATATTTCGAAATTGAATTACCCGACAGAGAGAGAGAGAAAACATGTCTTTATAAACTTGACGAAAAAACGTGTAAAAGTATTTTATTAGGCCCCTCGGAGTTGTTACCTTAACTTTTGGGAAATTTTATGAAAGCAAATTAAGAAGCTTTATATCAAGGCTGCACGTTGAGAGATATGACATTCGCAATTAATTGTGTCCATTGTTAGTAAAGTTTTCAGTGAGACACACCTATATGTGGAAATATGCAATATACGGGTGTTTGGCGCATGGACCGACACTATTTTGTTGGGGGTTGGGAGGATAATTTCCGAGGTTTCACCCAAAGACCCATGTCACGGTTATTGAGATTTTATTTTTTGTTTTTTTTTTCCCTAATTTACCCGAAATTTCGCCTTTAAATCGTCATTACTTTTTACTACGTACAACGACCGTTGAAATAAGAAACATGTTGTGCATGCATACGAAATGTAAGAGGTCGTTTTGTATAAGATTTGTAACTTTAATTAATAGAAACGTAATAACCTTAATAAGTCTTTTCTTAACCTTGAATCTTCTAACTAGTATTTTGACTACATAATGAATGATTTATATGACATGTAGTACCATTAAACAGGGTATAAGTTAAAGAACTTTTTTAAATAAAACTAAATTCAAAATGGCTGTTAGTGTTTTTTATAATGAATTTAGAAGTAGTAAATTTTCATACATTAAAAAAAAACATGACTTCGGAAGCACATAAGTCTTTTTTGTAGACCAAATGCATCAAATAATGATTTATTTACAATAACAATTGCACATGAACATTGCAGAATACAATAAAAGTTATTTCGTGCAATTACAACTATAAATAAAAAAGTAATAACGATTTGAAAGAGAGATTTCGGGCTATTTAGGGAAAAAAACTAAAAAAGTCATATCTCAATAACCGTGACACTTAGGACATAAGATCTTGAGGTGAAACCTCGCAAATGACCCTGCAAACCCCTCAAAAAATTGTGCCGGTCCATGCGCCAAACACCCTGTATTGTAGGTAAACACAATGTATTTTTTTTCCGTGGGGTAATCCTCATGGATACCCTCCGTCTTGGAAGAATGGAGGGTTATGTCGGACTCCTACCGACGAAACCCCCACTGTTCCTACTAGTAGCATTTTCGGGGGCCCGGAAGATACTACCAGTAACGGACACACAAATGGCATTGTAAGTATAATGAGTCTGGCCATCTATATCTATACTTATATTATAAAGAGATAAAAGTTCGTTTGTTTATGTTTTTTTGTATGTTTGTTTGTTTGTAAGTTTGTATGTAGGGGGTAATCTCTGGAACTACCAGTCGGATTTGAAAAAATATTTGTGCAATGGATAGCCCAATTCTTGAGGAAGGTTATGTCTCGCGGACGAAGTCGCGAGCAGAAGTAAGTAATTAATAATATCGCTGAGGATAGTATAGGTTATATTAACCAAACAACCTAGATAACTTGCAAGTTGTAAGCATTATCAAGAGTAGACGCCAAAGTATGTAAAGTATCTGCTGCCAACTTTGTCCATCATGCAATATTTACCGGCAACTGGGAACCAGGCCAATTTTGCACATTAGAAATTGCAGATTAGATTTAATGTTACGAAAAACTTTAAGGTGTTTCCGGGAGCGACAGCTTGTAATAATAATTGGAGCGATTTACATTTAATTTGTGAATCTTAAGCAGGTTCCTTCATATTTTTTAATGGAATGCAGCGTCCTATTTTTCTTACAAAATACAATGTTCAATGATTCAATGTTCCCATTAATGGAAATCCAACATGTTGTTATCTATTTCCCATTGCGGAAACGTAGAAAATAAATTCGACAAGCAAATATCTCTACTTAGAACAGATTAAAGTTGTATCTACTTTAACGAGAAATGAAAACGTTCTTTAATCCTTTTATGGAACGGTTTCCGTAGAAAAAAAAAAAACAAAGAACAAATAAAAAAGTAGACCAAATACGACGTTGGACATATTATTTTGAATAGTTACAGATAGATTATAATCAATACGAACTGATTCTCATATCGGCGGTGAATAGATCCATTTGGATAACTATTCGTTTGAATTGAACGCTGAGCAAGTAAAATAACTTTCTTTACAAAACATTACCTAACTAAATTATTGCCTACTCTGTCTATTGTGTATTTGAATGTAAATAATGAAAATGGCTTTTGATATCGATGTTTTGTCATGTCGATTTCCATACTAATGGGTACTTCATAGTACTTATTTTTGAAGTATCTACGCCTATAATAGAGGTACTTTAGTGCCAGAATAGGAAACAATTAGAATCGAATGATGAATCATCATTATCTTGCCCTTTTGCCAATAATTTCAATAATTATAAAAACATCCCGTGATGCCCAACACTAATTATTACACAAACTTCAACATTTTGTGGTGAACATAATTTTAGTTATTTCAAATTGATCTAATAATTCACAATTTCTGCAAATCAATTAAATTCCAGTCACAGCCACTCATCTATTTCATATCACACAAACGCGGTGTTACACAAGTCTGACTTTTTTGCAATTAAGTATGTTGTACACGACTTCTAAGATTTCCAAGTTAGTGGCACACGAGCGAAATGGGTAAGTGGGTCACATCCCACAAAGAAATAGGTGTAACATTCTAATTTCAACCGATTCTGTTCAAACATGTATAGGTTCGGATTGCGCAAACACTTACAGGTGAACCTTCAGGAAGGGCTGCCCTTTGTCAATTGGCTCCGGAATTGTAGCGCCTCGTAACTCCAAACATCGTATAGGGACAGGTTTGCTTTACCATCCAATAAAACACTGTAAATAGCATTGTAGGTAGGTAGGTACCATACTTGACGAAACCACTAGCTAATAACCTCAAGTATCTACCAAATTTTCATTGCCCTCTGGAACTATCAACATGGAAGTACTGTTTCTAGAGAAATTCTCCATGCTAATAAAGTAGAAGTTCCTGAAGCTAGCAAACGGAGAATTCAGTTATTAAGTTAATATAAATTTAGCGACTGTGTACTGTAGGTAAAAGAAATTGAAGGGTACCTACTGGAGCAGACATAATAACGAATCGAGCTACACCGATATTAAGAAAATGGGAGATATTTGGCACATGACCTCTCGCTATCAGCGCCAGACGATAAACAGAAGCTGAGCACGGAATTCAATTTCCAAAGTATAAGCCTACCGTGACGGTCACGAATTTTTCGGCCATGTTTATTTGGGTCAAGCGCCCAACAACGACGTATAAGTTCTTGTCGTCAATACCGCAGCCCTACGACTATTAAGTATTAAGGAATATCTTCCCGATGTTCTCCCCCAGTTTATTAATACTTAATACTTGTAATAAATCTTTAATTAAAGGATAAAAGGGAAGTTACAGAAATGTATTTTCCGCAGTGAGAACATTTTTGAGGGCCAAACATAAATAGATAGTCTATTTATTTGTTCCAACATTCGCAACCATTGCAATCAAACTAAGAAACATTTAACATTTCAATTTACTTCCTATTTGAATTTATCTGCCTACTCATTGAATTGATTGTTTTCAGCCTGAGGGTTTCCGCAAATAGCGTCGAGCAGGTAGCACGTTCCTAGTCCGGTTTCTCTAAATACGATGTTCATATCCCGGCGCTTGCCCGGGCCGGCCTGGCAGCAGTAACTTAACTCGTCCGGTTAAGTAGCGAGCCGCATATTTTTGCACCACTTTGTATTATTACACAGTATGGACTTTTGGCCGGTTTGTGCTCGGCAGATTTAATATATCTGTGTATTGTTTTAGCGGCTTTGCGCTGCTTATTGCAATTGCACTTTGCTACTTAAGTCGGTACGTCACAAGATGTAAATGTCTCAGCTTTGAAATAAGTATGTAATTTAAATATACAAAAATAACATGAATAATAACAGACAGCTTAATGTAATTATAGTCAAATTATACTTTTCACTGTGTTTCTTGTTTAAATACAAACTCAGATCATTTCAGTCGCCGCAATCATTTCTTCATCCGAGAAAAATTCATGAATCTTCATATTTATTCATCGTGGTAGTCGCCATACGGTGTGGAAATGTTGTGACTGTTATGCTTAGTTCATTAACATACGCAATGACTTGCGTACTCACGGACCACAGACTCACCAGAAATTGGGTAATCTTACTAATCTTTGATATATACGATTCTGAGATGTTGCTATCAAAAATTGAATGAATTGCAGTCGCTCAGATTTCTCACCCTTCGAATGATTTGAGTTAACCGGACCATCGAGGGATCGATTTGCTCTATTAGATTCAGTCTAAGTATCTAGTTTAATTAGTGATCTCTAGAGAGACTGTTCACAATGCAAACAGTAGGTATTTGGCCTACTCTACTACAAGAAATACAATTGAATTATTCGAATATAATTGATTCATCCTCAAGACGTTCACATACATATATGCATAAAGTCATACAGATCCTTGTATTTCACAAACTGTGTTGAGTATTCTGCAGTAACGAAATGCAGTGTAGCCTTAGGGAAGAGGCTAACAGCCTAATGCTAGGAGCCCACTCCGAATTCGAGTGGTTACCTACACGTAACACGATTACTCCACGTTCGGGTAGATGCAATTCAAGCAATATTCTGAGTATCGAGTTGTGGTCCTTCCTAATTCCGGCGATCACCACGGAATGGCCAATGGATTTTATGTATCGATGTTAGGTGAAGACTAAAAAATGTAAGCGTTTAACCCCGTTTTTCCCAGTATTTACAAAGAAGGAATCCCTTAAAATTTTCACATTAATAACTTTGGTTTTATAAAACTGCATCAAATTCTAAATTGAATCCATTACCTACACAATCATATTAACATTTTAGTACCAATTAGCTATTTTACAAAAGTTTGCATTTCTTTAACAAACGTTTATTCACTTCTCTTCTATTATATTATCAAAGTTATTATAATAATATGTAAAACCAATAAGTTGTGCAAATGAATGTACCATAACATTAGTTTAATTAAGTCGTGTTAGTTTTCGTTCTTAGCTTGCTGTTTCTTGAGAACAACACTGTTAATTATACATAGGTACTTAACAGCATGTATTTGTATATAATATACACGTTTGTGTTTACACACGTTGGTACTGTAAAGCCTGCCAAGAAATACACTAAAAATTAGGTGAAATCTACGTAGGTTTCACCTGATTTTGAGTGGCGTGAATACTCGTGCGGGGCTTTTGTTGGTTCCTAAACGCTGTCTACATCACCTGTCCAGTTTCTAACTATTTAGCATGCCAATAAACTGTGATATTCATAGCATAGCCAAACACTTGGCTAACCAAAGTGTAGGTTAAGTTGAGAAACTAAACTTAGTCATGCTCAATACAAACCACACTTCAGTATTGCATTTCATGTATCGCAAAACACGAATGTAGACCTTATTTACTTTCTCCGTATCATTACTGAAGATATGTTGGCAAACTCCAGCACTTTAGGTGAAAGTGTACCGGAATGTAATAAAAAATGATTCACAACCCCATCTTTTACCTTGGTTGGGGGATACTAGGGCACTGGTGGCTTGTTATATACCATCGACACATATAGCAAGAACCGTGCAAAGCTTCTTATGGGAAATACGGTAGGAAAGTTTTATAGGCTGAAAAAAAAACAATCTGGAACGAACCACTCATAAATATTGAGTTATCTGCACATAGGTACGACAAATAGTAAACACTTATTTGTTAAATTCTTAATTATTATGAAGTATTCAGCTTATTGATGATTCACCAGAATTTACTCGCCCGAACCAAATCGACACTTTTAAATAATACTATTTTTTCTTGAGGCGATTCGCACGTAGTTAATTTATTTTTAGGCGTATCGACAACTCCAAAAATCGATTCACCTAGAAATAAATTAACTTAAACGTAAATTCGGGCGAATCATGGCTTTTTGGTGATTCGCCTCGTACCGATTTGGGAATGAATGATCGGGGTTTGAGTTTATTTAAAAAAAACTTTTAAGTAAGTAGCCATTACAAGTGTAAGCGCTTTACTTAAGTGAAACCATCATTCTATTATCATGTTCTTCAAACATTCCAAGTATCAATTTAGACTAAAAGTATTGAAATTAAACAAATACTTCACAGAATTTGTAGATCGTTAGCTTCGGAACGAGGGGACAGGACCTCCATTTCGGATTCGAATCAACATTCCACGAAAAATATGGCTCAGAATGACGCTTTTCCGATCATGAAAGGGCAAACAAAACGGCCCGGTTTACAAATCCGATTTTTGTGAGAGTTTTTCCCAGAATGTCCCACAATTAAATTTATATTTTATTATTGATATACCCAAATGTAATTTAATATCACATAAACTATTATAAATTCATCGGTGTTCGTAATTGAAATTCATTAATTTCGCAATGGCAATTATTGGAATGAAAAATATTGCAAGAGACCTTTGTTTGCATAGCAAAGGGAACGGCATGAACTTTTTACAGAATACTTTCAGCAAATTACTGTGCTGTCACCGTGTCACAATCTGCGAACATTTCACGAACGATTGCATTTGCCGCGCAATAATACAATTGAGCAATCAAACCGATTTTGTTTAACGAGCTTTAGTCGATTAACTTCGTTCATAACAAATTATAGATAGTGCTCGTTATGTGGAGTCTCGAATCAGGCTCCCCACAAACAGGCGCGACGCGACAACGGTGTGACGCGATTCTGGTAGAAAATGCATAGAAAATTTTCTACTAGAGTCGCGTTACGCCCGTCTGCGGGAGCCTCAATGCCAACATTGCTTCTATGCGATTAAAACATCATGCAAACCTTAAGGCTCGTGCAGACCAGCGCGATATCGCGGGCGCTACAGGCAGCGCGACCCTTGTTGTTTAAGCTAGGGTTTCCTAATACTGCGGTAGCCGCCACATAGCGTCCGCAATTTTCCGTTGAATGATATCGCTGATATATTTAATAAAAGTAATCTGAAGGCCAATTATTATTCTCGTATTTAAAAACGTTCAAATTCAAATCGCATTCTCATCTCACCGACAGTCAATGTCAAAAAGATGCCAAAAATGTAGGTAAATTGACTGAGATTAGAATGAAAACGTTCTTAGAAACACAGGAATTGCCCAGGTGTGTTTCGTAGCCTCAAAGAGATGTCAGCAGAATTGACGGGGTCCGCTAGGGCTGATGCCTGCCGGGGTTGCGAAGAAAACCGAGAGGGAGATCGTGGCCCCCAGCAACAGGGCAACTGAAGGAACACGGGTGGGTTTTAGTCAGTAAGAGTCTGACACGCCCTCCCGCTTCGCCCAGAGCGGGAGAAGTTATTTGATGATTTCCCACCCAAAAAAAAAAAAAAAAAGATGTGTTTCGTAGCCGGGGTTGCGAAGAAAACCGAAAGGGAGATTGTGCCCCCGGCAACAGGGTAACCGAAGGAACACGGGTGGGTTTTAGTCAGTAAGAGTCTGACACGCCCTCCCGCTCCGCCCAGAGCGGGAGAAGTTAATTGATGATTTAAAAAAAGGGTGTGTTTCGTAAAAACCGTAGCTTTAACCAATAAAAAAGTGGCCGGACTCGCACAGGAAGGGTTCCGTACCGGCATTGAGTAAAAAACGCCGGGAAAAAAAACATTTCTTGTATGGGGACGCCTTTAATATTTTATTTTTAGTATTGGTTCTTATATAGTACACTGTGAGAATTTCAAATCTCTACCTATTACGGTTCAAAAGTACAGCCACGTGACAGACGAACGGACGAACAGCGGAGGCTTAGTAATAGGGTCCCGTCTAAAAGTCTCGTCTAGTCCGTTTCTAAGGTAAGTTGTATCTAAGTATGGTACAGCTGTGATACTAAAATAATCAGTTTTAAAACATCTGCTCCCAGTTTCCTCACGTACGAAACTTTAGATACGCTTAGATTATTTCAACTAGAGTTTTCCTGACGCTGCGAGGAGAAGCAAAATTACTGTATACACCTGCCTCTAGCGTTATCTTGTTAACATCATAAGCATTTCACGGTTTGGAATAAGAAAGTTTACTATCTATAAGAAGTAGAGAGGTACCACTTACTATTTTTTTAGACCCCACTTAAATTCATGAAGTGGTACCTATTCAAGTTAAACTTGCTATACAGGGAAGACCTTGCGCATTGCAGGTACCTACTTCGTCAAATAATCAAGTTTTAACATTTTGCAAATACATTTTTAGGGTTCCGTACCCGAATGGTGCTAAACAGAACCCTATTACTAAGCCTCCGCTGTCCTTCCGTCTGTCAGTGAGCTGTATCTCACGAACCGTAACCGGTATACAGTTGAAATTTTCACAGATTGTGTATTTTTATTGCCCCTATAACAACAAATAACAATAATTTTATTGTGTTTTATTTTTGTTGTAATGATTGTTTGTTCTCATGCTATGTAACGAAGTGTATAATTTTTTAATATTTTATAACCTTATCTTATTTCGTAATTTTATTATGTATCAAATTAATGTTAATGCTAATATTTTAATAATATAAAAAAGGAATAATTGTTCACCTTTTAATAATAATGTTGTATATATGTGATGTGTTTAACCAGTACTCATGACTCGTGATACCTATTGTAACTATCCTTGTAAATATGTCGTTGGTGTGCCTCGCTTAATAGATTAATATTTTTTTTATTTTTTTGTGAATTAAATGAAGTTAATCATTAAAAGGTGGTTCCCATATAAGAAACGTAGTAATTAGTACGGTACGAAATCCTTCGTGTGCGAATCCGACTCGCACTTAGCCGGTTTTTTTTTTGCATGTTCTGAACTTCGTGCACAGTATATCTAAATCTATTTAACTGTACAATAAGATCTACTTTTTGTAACAACTAAGAACTACACCCAATATTTAGAGCAACCTCCTCACTGTACTCGCTAAATAAACCCGTGAAAGGCTAACCAAGTGAGAATAGCTTTACTTTCTCTTTATCAGCGTCCACCACCCACCCTAAACAAATTTGTCCACAATTGGAAAATTTACTCAGCTAAATTAAAGTTGTGAATTATGTTTATACGTAAAGAGTATTAAAGGAAGTTATTGCTTCTTGGTAACTGATAAATAATTGTTATTGAATATTTGGGGATTATTTGTATCAATCCGTAACCGTAAACGTCCCTGCTGCACCATATAGACTGCTACTATAGTCACATCTCGCGGGGATATGATCCTAATCACCACGTATGGACAGTGATTGTGCCTATTTTGCAACATGTATTCAAAGAAAGGACGTGGTTCGACAGCCACAGAGCGATAAAGGGCTTAGAAATATTCTAACACAGTTTACATAATTATACTGTACGATAATAAGCACTATCGTACAGTATAATTACGTAAACTGTGACCCTCTTAAAAACCCCGAAGTGTAAATGACACTGAACATTGTCCGGTCGGTGTCACTCAACCTCTCCACATCAAAGTTGATGCATTTTTAACTACAGTTTTTTAATTGGGTTTATAAATAAAGTTATTTAGTGAATGGCCGAAAAATCTGTAAGCCTCTGTATTTCGAGTTTTCATCACAAATGATTTATGAAATGGTTCAGTAGGTATAACAGTATATCAGCTTAATGTAAAAGTGCCAAAGTTGCCAAAATGTTCTGAGAAAAACTGTAGCTAAAGTTCCAAACATAACCTGCAGCACATAAAGGGTAATCAAAAATTTCTAAGCGTAAAAACTCTTTTTTTAAGTTGCCTCTCGTGTGTGTAGTTAGACAAACTTTTTCTTTTTTTAACACAAACTGTATTTAAAAACCGTATTAGCCTGCAGGCAACACACGTTGCCCGGGGTGGCCTGAATCAGTTATTTAGTGTCGCTGTCCAGTCGAAACATTTGAAATATTCAAAGTAAAAGCTCGCTGAACGCTGAAAGCATGTCGGCGCTCAAATGCCACGACCAACGCTTTTTATAGAAGTTCGTTCCATAATAAATGTAACATGGAAAATCAAGGTGAGCTAGATGTATATGCAAAAGTCATTACTTGCTCTATCAGGTAATTATTTTTAAGTTATTGCATACCGTTTTCCTTTTTATATTGAACTTTGAGTGCTAAAAGGCATGCCTCGCATTCACTTAAGACGCAGATATATGCCAGTGACCTTTGAGTGGTCAGCTTGCGCGTTCTGCACTTAGCACACGCACCACGCCCATCAAGGAGCGCTGTCCCAAATTAGACGCTTTATTAATTTATTATACATATAACAAAAGGTATTTTAATAAAACACGTATATTAAAAGATCTATAATTAAATTATCTTTAAAAAAAACTTAAGGTTTCAGAAAAACACACTTCATACATTTTGCGTGATTGTAAGTTTTTTTTAATTCGCGTTAGACATAACTTTACAAATTAATTCACTATGTATAATCTAAAATATTCCTACATAAAATTATTAATAAAATGCTCTAATTTAACATATATTTTTTCCAAAATATAAAATCATTAAAAGTCTGTTATCATCGTCTTAAGTAGATAAGTACCGATTTTTAATCCATTATTCAATGTAAGTTTAATTATTGTCATAAGTAAGCTCTAAACACAGATACTCAAAAACAGATAAACATAACATCTTGCCTGTAATCCCCGAAGGGTCAGGCAGAGGTGTATCTTTATTACACCCACATTTCGCCAGTAATGTTTAAGTCCCATGTAAAGACTCTTTCAAACAGGCGCGACACGCGACGCGACACACAGACACCGCTCGTCGCGCGACGAGCGGTGTCTTTATGTCGCGTCGCGTGTCGCGCCTGTTTGAAAGAGCCTTAATGGGGGCGAGCCTATTACCATTAACCGGGCACAAAAAATAACTCAAAAACATATGTTTTTTATAGCTGAACTACTATTTACAGTCAATCTGTTCTATTTACCATAAAGAAATGGGCACAAATACGAATACCAAATATGTCTTAGGGCATAATTTAAGTAAAATATATGTATCGAGTACAAACAAATATAAATAATTTTATTCCTTGTAGACGTAAACCAACGTGGGAAAAGGCAATCCCGCGAGAATGTAAACAGATTACAAATAAATACAGTGAGAGAAATGAATTACTAAGCAAATGACACGCAGTGGATAGTATTTCATTTAATTCAACAATGAACTTAATAATAAATAAATAATGATTTATTATTTAACTAGGACACAGATAATATACTAGTACTAGGACTAGATTACATGGCAAGGTAATATATAAAGCACAAGCATAAAGTTTCATAATCTAGTTAGCGGATGCCGTACTGTTTGTTCTCTTAGATAGGTTACAAAATAACCTGTGTTTAGGAGAAACAGTTCCGATCCTCGTCATAAATGATTGAGTTAATAATAGCACGTGCTAAATATTATGTTTATAGTAATCATTACAGCAAGCTACAAAATGAGACAAATTAAGTTTATTAAACAACAAAGAATAAAAAGAATTTAAAAAAAAACTTTGTATCTAAAAATAGTAATTTTTGAAAAAAAAACAATTTATGAGTTAAAATGTTCAGGTGGTGTGGTGAGTATTTTGTTAGTGTGTCGTTAACTTATGTAGTGTGTGATGCATGTATGTGTTTGAGTGATCACTTCTTTGGGAATTCTTCGGATTCGTCGTAGTTAAGGTTTAGAAAGAAAGAGCGAACCATCTTTTTGCATTTAAAATTTGTTAAGCCGTAAATCGAACTTTTTGCGTTAATTTTACTGTAGAGAGAAGGGCCCAGGTAAGGGGCAAACTTTAAAAAAAAGCTGTACGTGGAGGTGGTATTACGCATACTAGGTCTTTGCGGCGTTTGGAGATTTTTTTGAAAGGTGTTCGTCGTTGTTGCAGAAGGGCTACATGTAAAATATATTCTTGTCTTACATTAAGTACGCTACATGATTGGTAGAGTTCGATAGTTGGAGAGAGTATCGGTCTGAATGTAGCCACTTTTAAAATAGCTCTGTGTGCGATCTCCAGAGGCTTAAGTATGGTCTTTGCAGCACCACGCCAGCATGAGACTAAAGGTTAAGGTTAAGGTTAAATGTGGTCCCTCACCGGGAGCATTCGCCTGAAATGTAACGTTACATATTCTATTTTGAGCATTACGTTACATTACTGCCTCCTTGACTGACGAGCATTCGCCTGTAATGTATCGTGTGGTGCGCATTGATGTTATGTAAGTTGTATTAAAATATACAGATATTGCGCACTGTAATGTTCGGTTCGCCTCACTCACTGATGAATGCTAGACTAGGTAACGTTACATTACAGGCGAATGCTCCCGGCAAGGGAGCACCTTAATACCATTTTATTGTACAAATGTTAAGAGGTCGGTGTACTGTACGCGTGCACTGTGTAAAAACAGCTGGTATTGTTTTGTTACAAAAAATTGTTCAAACCCATACATGATTGTGTGTGCCTAATTGTTATACTAAAATAGATTTTAAGTAATTTGTAATACTTCAAATTTATTTTTATATATTATACTAAAATAGATTTTAAGTAATTTGTAATACTAACACGCTATGGGCCTTTGAAGTCTGATATTAATTCTATTAATTTATACAACTGTCAAAGAACGTCAGTTGTCAATACGGACAATTAAAGTTGGTCCATTGACCAACTTTAACAATTAATTTCCCCGACTTTACATGTAAAGCGGACACGATCAATCACACGGAGAGTCACAAGTCCACTTTCATAAAAGTCTGAAGAGACACCTACGGCATGATATTGCAATATCACAAGAGATTGTGTGATTGATAAGAAAGCTGAGCAAAAATGACAGTAATATAACTAGCAAGCCTTATATAATATATTATATCGGGATAGATCTATTTTAATATATACGTAATGGTTCATGTTTGTATATTGGCCGGTTGATATTAAACACTATTTTGTTCTTGAAACTGTTTATTCATTATTTATTACACGATTACAAAATATTGGTACCTTCATCTTGTGTGCAAGTCCCGGATAAAGGCTCTTTCAAACAGGCGCGACACGCGACGCGACACAAAGACACCGCCCGTCGCGCGACGAGCGGTGTCTTTGTGTCGCGTCGCGTGTCGCGCCTGTTTGAAAGACCCTTAAGAAAGAGAGTGTTGCCCGGATAAAAAAATATAATTGTACCATAGTGTCATGGGTATCCCAATAGTTCATTTTTAAGGTTTCAACATAAGGCCCGGACTCCACCAAAGCGGAAACGAGAGGAGAGGAGATGTGTTTTAAACATCCAATAGAATTTCGTTATTCACACATCTCATCTCCACTCAGCTTCAGTGAACACCACTGAGAAGAGATGTATCATTTATGTTGTATGTGTATGGCGCGATCGAACCGGAGATATGAGCTGTGCCTCGCCGAGATTGAGCTGGGCGGCGCGCGGCGGTACAAAGCGGAGATGAAGCTGTGCTTGGCAAGCCAGCGACGCGATGGCGCGCAGCGGATACGAGAAGAGATGTGAGTGGCACCGTAATTTCATTAAGGTGACGATAACCGACTTTTAATGATTTTATACTGAAGATCACGGCTAAACGAATAGTGTTAAAGATTTTGCAAAAAAAAAATGAGCGATATTTACTAACTTAATCTGAGTATATTTTAGACTATGTTTATATTACATACTGTAATTAATTTCTAAAGTTACGTCAAACGTAGAAAAAAAAATTCAGAATCACGCAAAAACTATCAATCGTATTTTTCTGAAACTTTCACAATTTTAAAGATAACTTAATTATGTATCTTTTAGTATACGTGTTTTATTAGAATACCATTTTTTTACGGATAATATATAAATAATGCGTCTAATTTGGGACAGCGCTCCATCATCGTCAAGGAGCTAGGCAAGGGCTGGTCCTATTACTGGCTGGACGTACGACGCATTGCGGGATCTCAGCACAGAACACGCAAGCTAACCACTCAAGGTTTCCGGCATATATCTGCGTCTTAACATGCAACGCTCGCCGCACGCAGCTCAGTTCCGCTCTAGCCAACACATATCTCCGCTCCAGTCTAACCAGTACGCATCTCAGCACAGCTTCGGTGGATACACCCTAGCTGAAAAACATCTCTTCTCGTCTCTGCTTCGAACATCTCCACTTTCGCAATTTCCGCATGTATGAAAGATCATCACTTAAGATCGGTTCGACCGATTTGGCGGATTATTTTTTGTTGTGTTCATAATAAAAGTTTTTTTATTTTGGAAAATCCATGGGAAATGTCGGAAAATTTCATGGTATTTTTGTATTATTTATGAATCTCAATTTTAAAAAAGCGAAAAAATACAAAACCATTAGAGATAAAGAGACATGAAATTCAGCCCGGTGACGCCGGGCACATATAGTTAATAATAAATGCCTCAGTTGTGTCTGAAACGCCTCTATCTTTACCTTTTCCTACAGATGCAATTAGCGTAATTGGCACATTTGTGATCACACACCCGAGACGAATTAAGACAATGTGTTTCGCCTCACTGGGGAATACTATCCCGAAACTGCGAATCCTGGCCGCATAGCGAAGCACGCAGAAATAATTAGTGCTTAAATTAGGCTTAAAGGAGGTTACAACTAGACATGACACAATTTCGGGGTCAGATTTTTACCACTAAAGGGGGGGAGCTCTTTGGTAGTAAAAATCTGACCGAAATGGCTTAAATAGGTAGAAAATGCTGCGTGATAGAATTCAACAGCCAAAAACGTAAAATAAATAAAAATAGGATTTATTTCCTCTGACCCTTCTTACTTAAACAAGTTCTGAGGAGGATCCACAGTGGTAAGTCGCGAAATTCTAATTTTTTACGTGTTTTTCAATGGCAAAAAATAAAAATAAATGTGGCAGTCGGGTCGTATCTTGATGAAAATATGATTCGCAAGCATAATAAATACGTATTTACGGAATTATAATCATTAGAAATTCTAATGATTATAATTCTGTAAATACATCTCTCGAAGTTTGATTTTTTCCATAAAAACAAATCTCTTATGAAAAACTTATTATAGATATGGGTTCCTAAGTGGGTTCTTATCAGGTTGAGACTGATAACGCGTCAGGTTAGTGACGCGACATAAGAGAGTATTTTCTTTGTCGCGGCGCGACAGTTGGCTCCTCTTTGCACGACTCTTAACCCGACATAATATATCAATTATAAGCTACCAGGTCAGGCTGTCTTGCGACATAGACCTCCTTCCACTTATTCCTGTCCAAAGCTCATCAACCTGGCATATCATCCTCCCACCTTTTCACCTGTCTTCCTTCACGTCTTTTTCCATTCCTTGGGTGCCATTCAGTAACTTTTTTGGTTCATATTTCCGTCTTTGCTCTCATCATATTACCTTTCATATTATAACTTAAATGCCTAATTATAACTAACATAACATAACATAACATCACGCCTTGTTTCCCCGAAGGGTTGGGCAGAGGTGTCCCTGTAGCAGGTTCACCCACATTTCGCCAGTTATGTTTTTAGTCCCATGTAACAGGGCGAGGCTATTGCCATCAACCGGGCACAAATCCAGACTCCGGGCTGCTACTGAGAAATTTCAGATAGAAAAATCCGATAACACTTTGCCCGACCCGGGAATCGAACCCAGGACCTCATGCTCAGCAGTAGCGCTGGCGACCACTAGACCAACGAGGCAGTAGTTATATTAACTAAATAATAAAACTTATTTATTATTTAGTTATTATAACTACTGCCTCGTTAAATTTGTTAACAGATATAGAAATGTATCAAATGCTAGAAAATGGAGTCAGAGGAGGTTTAGCCCAGTGTTCAGACAGACATGCACAGGTCAATAATAAATACTAAATTATAATAAAAAAGCTTAGGTAATAAAATTGTGTCAATTTATATGCTTATGCTATGATAGTGAGTGTGCCGACTGGAATTCATTATTCATTATTAAGAAGTTAAGTACCAACTCTGTTTAGTTTGACAGTGATGTAGGTTACATAGGTACTCGAAGTTATATTATATAAACAACTATTACCTACGTCTAAATTATTTACGTCTATTCGCGATGAAACGCAAAACATAGGTATTTGCGGTATATCCGCTTTCACATTTCCGTACATCGGATGAATTGAATAACTTCAAAACATCGGACTGAGGGATTACGTACAGTTTTGTATCGTAGATACTACGCACAAAGCCCAACTGGCTATATTATATTACCATGGTTGTATGTTCGCGATTTATGCTTCCATTATTTGTTATAACATGTACGTAATATACGATAAGTGTAATCACTGTTAGATTGATTTGATTCCTCCCTTTTTGGAGTAAAATTAACAATATTATGTATAGCTTAGGGATATTTTATTTTGACAGGGATTTACGGAATTTTTGGGTAAAATTGAACTTAAGTTAGTAACCCCATTGTTTATAGTAGCCACCACCCAATGTTACTTTACTCTGTGGCACCATCGATTTATTAAAGAGGATTCCCTTAACTCATAATAAATGTAATCCGTCTTATTTTAGTTTACCATGATGATAATTGTGCTATTACCGTGGCTAAAATACGTCTATGGGCTAAAGACGACATCGGAAATAAGTCGCATTATACCTAGAGTTGATTTATTTTTCATTCTGGGTCGCGGAACAATAGCTATAAATTATTTTTAATTGTTGTAAAAGTAATGCTTCTGCTTCTGATCTTGTAAATTTATGAATATTTTGTAGATGTTTTATGTTGTTAAATTTGTTGAATGATGTGTTATTTAAATATCATCATGCTCCCTAAATAAAGGACTGAAGGTTTTTAGGGAAGTTTAGGGATAATTCATTAAGTAACTGGGGCAAAACCAAAAACGTGAGTGGAAACTCTGTTTACGATAGATTTGAAATGTATATCGTACTGCGTTATTCTTAACAAAAATCAAACTTTTTCTAGCTATTTATGGAACTGCTTCAAGTCCAGATACACGGAGCAACAGTAAAAAAAAAGCAGTCGGAAGAATCAGCTGTTCCGTACATTTTGACCGCGTAGGTATTGCACTTTTCTATGAAAGAGCTGTTTTTCTGTTTAAAAAACCGACGAAAAATTTCAACGCAACGTAGTTCAGAATCATGTACTGAATCCATGGTAACAGTTTTCGCGTCGATGTCCCTGCCACCATGTATCTATACATGTATGAATTCTATTCTACGGTGTTTTACAACATAATACTGCCCTGCTAAGCACAAAGGCGGGATCTCAACTGAGTAAGTTTCGAGAAAATTGACTTTTTGTGAATTGAAATTTAAGGAAATATGGAGATATAAAAAACTTCTTAGTGGTTTTTTTTAAATGTTTTAAATTAGATAGCGCTATTTCGCTTATACCATTAGATGCGAAATTGTTAAAGCTATTGAATGGTATAAAAAAAACTACAAGTGTGGATCTCAGAGATACCTTTGGGCTTAGCAGGGCAGAATATAAGTAGCTCTTAAATTTACTTTTGTGGTACTCCTCCTTGACCTGTGGAAGATCTACACATCTCCGAGTTTATGGTTAAAGAAATTTATTCCTCAATAAGAAATTACAAAGATTTCACTTACTTGAGAACATTATTAAAACTTAAAATATAGTAATATAATATAGTTTATCATCTGCACCTGGTTTTTACACCTTCCAACACAAAACTCACGCACACTGATCGCATTTTTTTTTTAGTGTTGTGTTGTTTCTCTGCGTGCGTTGATGGCGGCGCAATGAATAAATATTATATTTCGTACCAATTACTTATCATTATTCTTCTTAATTCTCTTATTTATTTATTTTTATATTGGTTTTTTCAGTTCAGTTTCTTCGTATGTGGTATACTGCACCGGTCGACGTCATCACATCAACGCTGGCTATCGCAGAAAAACAGCGCTGTGGCTCAGTTTTGCACATCATGAGTCGCAGCATTATCGATGCCCGTTTTACGCGGATGTGACGTATATTTTTCCCGATATTTTTATATTTCCTTTTTTCCGTTTATTTTAAAATTTATGCATAATATTAGGCACAAATAAAGTTTTATTTTTATTTTATTCTTTAATATCAAGGATCAAAGACTTAGTAATAGTCACGAACCCTTTTAAACTTTGTAAGCATTATGTAAAGGAAATGCCTGATTACTAAGCTACCGCTTGATAGTTCTAATAGTAGTGCAATTAGACCATTAATTAGCAACCGGATACACACAATTATGGCTTTGAACCCCCAACTCGGTATTACTATAACAATTTACAATGTGAGCTTCGACAGCGGTGATTGTATCGCGTGAGCTTCTTATGTAAAATCACTAGCTACAACATCTACTTCACCTCCCTACCTTTCTGTATAAATAATTCTATTTAAAACTACTCCACAGACCGTTTCGCGAAGTGCACTTAAAAGCTAAAAGCACAATAAAAACATTGCACTAAATAATTCGATACACAGTGATGAAGCGAACCTAACTTGTAATGAGAATACTGTGTTAGAACAAAAAAACACTGTTCTACTTGAAAAATACACTACTAAAAGTTAAAAAGCCAATTAAAAGTTGTTTCTATTATACCTTCAAAGTTTGGAACTCTCTCTACGTTTTTTAGTTAAAAAATAAAACTAAAAATACTAGACTGATATTTAATTGAATTACTTTTAGTCGCTTTACCTAATTTTATTTTAATGTACACCATATTATTAAATAATTTTTTTATTATCTTTAGCACAGCTGTGAATTTAATTTACTTTGTGAAGAGAAGGGCTTCAGCAATCAGCTGAGATCTGACGTCACTTGTTTATCTTTAATTCTCGACATTTCTCCGTGACTGAACCTACAAAAGATAAAAGAACTTGGAACCTCCTTTGTTCTTATAAAAGGGTTTAATCATAGTACACGGTGCGGATGAAAGGGGTACGCGCAATTTTAATAACGAAGGCCATGTGATGAGGACTGTCGAGATAATTTAACCAACAGATGAAAGTTCTGAATTAGCAAAACTTACGACACGAATAGACTACCCTTATAAGGTCAACATTTTGCACTCATGGTACTGAAATAGTATCTATTAGTAGGTAATAAACTATATTTCCTTTGCTCGCCTTACTTTTCCTCAATTACTATTTCATTTCAACAGAGAAATAAGCCAGCAGTAATGAAATAACGTCAACAACTTGTCTTAAGCCATAGGGAATAGCCGCAAAGGCTTGGAAAATTAAATTTAGACCACAACGTTTGTTTCACCAGCTGTGTAATTGAAAAAAAAAACAAACCAGGCGAAAAAGGTGAAATTACTTTCCAATACTACGTTAGTGTATTCCCATACGGAAACTGGCTGAACATTTCCTTGCAATGCTTTTCATAAATAAAACAACAACATTTTCTGTGATTTCGAAATACATCAATAACTTATAAGTTTTTAAAAGGTTACATTGTTTATTTTTTATTTTTAACCGACTTCCAAAAAGGAGGAGGTTATATGTTCGTAGCGTGTTGGTTTTGTTTATATTTTATTTTCATTTTTTTTTTTTGTATGTCCGCCCATTTCTCCGTCAATTGAGAACCGATTTTGAAAATTCTTTTTTTGCTCTCAAGGTGGTCCCATATAATTTTTATTAACTTTGCTTGGATAGTTTTTGAATTAGCTTCAATAATCTGTATTTTTTTCCACTTAGTATGTGTATGATATGATAAGGAAGTTCCTGTGACTGTTATTTACATAGCAGGTAGTGGTATTCGAATTTGTGTGGGGTTAGGTACCACAACTAAAAATGAAAAATAAAAACTTTTTCTAAAAAAAAAACAACCGACTTCCAAACAAAAACACTACAAAGTGAAAAATAACTTTAATTTCGGAAGTCAGTGGCAAAAAATGAAAATTCAAAACCGAAGACACCAACTTCCGAAATTAAAGTTATTTTTCACTTTGTAGTGTTTTTTTTTTTTTAAGTCGGTATTTTTTTGTTTTTGAAAAAGTTTTTTTTATAACTAAATATTAAAATATTAAACTATGTAATATGTACGAATCTTTTTTTGTCGTAACGTAACGTAAAGCGAGTCTGTTTGTTTACTGTCTACATTTTCGAACACAATATTTTAGACTAGCATTTACGAATTCTGGTTTCAAACCAATCAAAGCTCAATATAAATAAATATAGTTTTAAATAAAACTTCATGTACATGTACATAAGTTGGTAGATATATCAACCCCTATACGGGCGTAAAAAAGATATAACTTTTATCCACAACTCAATTTACCGAACAAAGACAGACTAAATAAAAAGAACTCCACTGAAAAACGTATATTAGAGGAAGAAGCAAAACAAAAGCTAACATGTTTTATTGGCACACTAAAGCACAATTCAATTTTATTCTTGTTACGAGAACGTGTAAAAGTTATCAAGGAAAAGAGAAAATTTCGTTTTACGATAGTCGACGTGGACAAAGCCGCGGGCCGTCTCTAACGTGAAAAAGCGTAGTACTTCGTATAAGAGCTAAGACACGACACTGGGGAACTCATCGTTTGCATAGACCAAAGGAAGCATTATTTTTCTACAAACTGTCTCCACGACTCTCAAAGGAAACAAATGCATTCATTGGCGTAATTCTCTAGAATGAGAATTTCTGCTGTTCTTTGTGAAAAATCTTAAAGTTCAACAGTCGAATCTACTAAGCTGCTAAAACTTTAACATCTGTCAGTTTAAATAAGCCATAACGAGAAGAAATTATGAGTCATGATCCTCACTATAAAACTGTAGAGTTTCGTCTTGGTTCAAGACTAAATAAATTTTATGATGTTCATAAATTCGAATGTGTCTGGCTTTTTGCGATTTTGTGACAAGCGACGATCAAACAAGTTATATTATAAGTTTTATCCTGTCTTGATGTTATTAGTAAGTTTATTACGTGATATAACTGAACCACTTATAACTATCTAACATGTGATTCAGGAATTACTTATTCTGTAAATAGGATATCGGAACCATTTTTACAGGTGATATTAAAAAACTAAGCTAGTCGACATTTCTTATTTGAATACTCCTTTTTTTTGGGTGAGAAATTATCAAATAACTTCTCCCGCTCTGGACGGAGCGGGAGGGCATTTCAGACTCTAGCTGACTAAAACCCACCCGTGTTCCTTCAGTTGCCATGTTGCCGGGGGCTACGGTAGCCCTTTCGGACAAACCCGCAACCCCGGCAAGCGTCGGCTCTAGTGGACCCCTTCAGTTGTGCTGACATCTCTTTAACGCGCGCGTAGAACACAACGTGCCGTTGACGCGGGCCTGGTCCTTATCTGAGCAAGGGGTAGCTCACCGTCCGCAATCCCGCGCCTACGGTGGCCGGGAATCGGCTTGCGACTCCCGACGCCCAGGGCGTCTCCTGCGGCGATTAGGGGCGTGAGGGCGCAAAGTTTGCCTCTCCCTCAGGCGTTCCGCCTCCTCCTTTGCTAGCATTACTGCTTCGCAGAAGGAGGTGATTTTCTTCCCCTCAGAAGAAAATGCTTAACAAACTCAGATCGGTATCGAATGAAAGATTTCAAATTTAGCAATGACAACAAAAGTTTTAAGCTTTTTGACGGCTTGCGGTAGAAATTGACTGTTAGAAATCGTCACGTAAGGAAAAAGCGTTATGCCCCTCCATGCGAGTTTCTCTGTCTCTTTCTATTATATGTGAAATGCGTGTGTGCGTGCAAGTATCGCGGGGGTCCCCCGACCGCACACATTTTTGAAACGAAGTCCTTTAACGCGGCTTGCAGTAGGAGTGCACTGGCAGAAATCGTCACGCGAAAAACCGTTCAAACTTGCGACTGTCTTTCTCTTTGAATTAGAAGAAGACAGTCGCAAGTTTGAATGAAGCTCTCTCTGTGAATTTGATAAAATGAAAATCAAAGATGGCAACTGCGACAATTTTCAAATTTTTGCCATGGGTGTCGTTCTCATAGTTTTCGAGGGTACTAAAGCCGATAGGGAGTTCAAAATGTAAATCCAAGATGTCGGCTGCGACAATTTTGTTTTTGTTTGAAATCATCATGTGGATAATCTCTTTTTTAAGTCCTCCGTGTGGTATTGAAGGGGACCGATGTTGGCAATTTATCATTATATAAAACAGGTAGACGCAAGAATGGTGACATCTTTAGATAATTAGTGGAGGCCGATGGTACTGATGGTATGTCTGGTACGTCTGAGTGGGACGTAAATGTTTATTCTGCTGAGCAGTTGTGGACAGTAAAATTTATTGTTAAATATGTCGTACAATAACATCATATCATTTAACTGTCGATGCTCTTACCTATCGACAGAAGTCCGGGTAATTTTGGATATCTTTGAGTGCTTAATAAATTTTCGTTGGATTGATTAAATTTTATCAATGTTTCTTATAAAAAGGTCGCCATATAACATTTGCGGATTTCAGTATGCTCCTTACATAGCAGTTATATATTTTTTTTATGCATAGTGGGTTTTAGAACTGTTTGCTGTTATGTATTACGAATCCAAGGGATTTACTTGTGATTTGGTCAATGTGTGCCTCGAACGTGAATTATTTGTCCAGAATCACACCCAAATCCCTAACCTGTGATACTCGCGGCATGTTATCATTACTGATACGGTAATTGTTTTTAATATTGTTTTTGAAAATTTTATAATTTGGCATTGTTTTGTAGTTACGAAGTTACATTCATATTGTTTAAGTTATAATAGTCACTAAGTCTATCTAAGTCGGACTGGATCAATTGATTGTCACTTATGTTTTTTTTAATGATAACATCATGCACCAAAACATCGCTGGACTTCTTAATAAAACAGATATGTTGACGTTGCATATCCAAGAGCTATACGCAAAAAACAAAAATTTAGATATAGATGTTTTATGCATCACTGAACATTTTGTAACTTCAGGACAGGAATCTTTAATCAATGTTCCAAATTATAAGCTTGCGGCGTGTTATTCAAGAAGTAAAAAGCGAGGAGGAGCATGTATCCTTATTAAAAATAAATACGAATGTAAAGAGCTACCTAACACATCTATTATGGGTGTATTCGAATATTGTGCAATAGAATTAGGACGGCAGGGATTAATAGTTGTTTGTATTTATAGACCACCGAACATGTCCTGTATTAATATGTTTTTTGATCATCTAGATACTTTGTTAAAGAAATTGTGTACCAAGGCAAATAAAAAAATAGTAGTATGCGGTGACTTCAACATCAACACACTGAAAAAAAATAACTTTACATTAGATTTTGAAAATTTACTGTTGAATTATAATTTAAAGTTAGTGATTAATCAAGCAACTAGACCAAAAAAGTGGAACGTGTTTAGATAACTTTGCTCACAATTCCAAACAAAATTGTATGAGCGATGTAGTCGACTTCGGTTTATCGGACCATACCGCTCAAATTTTGAAAATACCAGTAAACAAAACATGTACAATAAATTCCTGGCGAATTCAAAAGCGTAATTTAGCCAGAGAAAATTTAATTTTGTTTAAAAAGCACCTTCAATGCCTATCTTTCTCAGAAGTACTTGAAACAGATGACCCTAATGATGCATATAATAATTTTGTTGATCTCTTTCGTCTATTATATAACTTATGCTTCCCAATGCAATTAAAAAATGTAAAATCTGAAAAAAAATTAAATGGCTATCGCCTGGAATCAGGATTTGTAGCAGAAAACAACGGAATATGCTATGGAAATACAGAAAATCACCTACAAGCGAGAACAAAAATTCATTTCAAAACTATGCACATAAACTCAAACAGATTGTGAAACTAACTCAAAGAGCCCAAAATAATTATTTGATTAATAGCTCAATAAACAAATCAAAATCATCATGGCAAATAATAAATAATAATAATAATTTAATTAAAGAACCAATTTTGCAAATTATGGAAGGAAACAATCTAATAACAGACCCCAGACAGATTGCTGAATCATTTAATAACTTTTTTGTTGACCAAATACATGATGTATCCAGTTGCAGTTCGGGAAATACAGCTGCAATTACCAAAACCTGTAATTCTTTGTTTATGCAGCCGGTAGGCCCCCAAGATATTACACGAGTGATACAAAACTTAAAAAATAAAAAAAGTTTTGGATTCGATGGCATTTCAACCGTTGTAGTCAAATATGTCTCTGATATTATCGCAAAACCATTAAGTCACATAATAAATGTGTGTATAAGCTCAGGTATATTCCCTGATGAATTAAAGACTGTGATCATTAAACCATTGCACAAAAAAAATGACAAGGAAGACATGGCAAACTATAGACCTGTAGCTCTTATTTCAGTATTCTCTAAGATCTTTGAAAAAATCATATATGAATCTATTTACACTTTTATAGCCAAAAATGACATTTTATGGGAAGAACAAAAGGGATTTCGAAAAAATAAAAACATCAACATGGCAATATTCGATCTCTTGAAAGTAATCATGAATAATGTTGATAAAAAAAACCCTATCTGTGCAATATTCACAGACATGACAAAGGCATTCGATTATGTAAAATATGACACTCTCTTAAATAAACTTAGCGATTATGGCATATGAGGAAACGTGCTAAACTTAATTAAGTCATATCTCACGGATAGAAAACATTACACAGAACTATCGAGAATCTGTACTAAAACTAAGCGTGAACTGAAATACCTATCCGGTTGCAGAGTAACAGAGTTCGGAGTTCCACAGGGTAGTGTACTCGGTCCATTACTGTTTCTGCTCTATATTAATGACCTACCCCGTCAAATCCGTCACCCAATGACATTATTTGCCGACGACAGCACTGCTATAGTCGAATGTACGAATGAGACGAACTACGAAGATGAAATAAACAGCTCACTTAAAACAATAATAGATTGGCTTAATAGGAATAATCTAGTCATAAATTAAAAAAAAACGAAAGTCATACATTTTCACCAGAGGTTACAGCCAAAAAAAGTAATTACTGAATATAATGGCCAAATCGTAGACTCAGCTTCAGTGACTAAATTCTTAGGAGTGCAGATTGACGACAAATTGACATGGAAATCCCAGGCTGAAAATGTGTGCCAAAAACTTAGTAAATCTTCATATGTACTCTATAACCTCTCAAATAAACTAAACATAAATACATTAGTTATAGCCTATCATGGTTTAGTTGCTTCATTGTTAAGATACGGTGTCATATTTTGGGGCAACTGCAGTGAGAGGGAAAGAATATTTAGGGCCCAAAAACGATGTCTTAGATCTATGACAGGTCTTAAGTTTAATGAAAGTTGTCAACCTGTATTTATATCCCTTAAAATTCTGACATTACCTTGTTTATATATTCTAGAAGTGGCCCTATTCGTTAAATTAAATAAGCACCTATTTACCTCAATGATTGACATAAGACAACGCACAGCACCAATGAGGTCCCAGTACAAAAACCAATTGCGCACAGGTGGTCATAAAACAGCCTTATTAAAAAATAGCATCCTTTCCATGGGACCGCTTATATATAATAAATTACCTGAAAATTTAAAAGACCTACCTATAAAAATGTTTAAAAAACAATTTTCAAAACTATTGCTGGAGAAATGTTATTACACAGTTAAAGACTTTTTAAATGACAAAACTATATAGGAAAATGTTTTTGATAAATGTACGTTACCTTTCCTATTTTTAATGTTTTTGATGACATTGACTTATTGACATGGTTATTTATTTAGCGATATTTTTTTTTTTAATGGTTGTTGTTATATTGTAATTTGACATAACAGATCTTGACATTACGAGATTATCTAAATTTTTTATCTAATAATAATAGTGATTGTTGTTAATATTTTGGAATATTTTGACATTAAGCTTTTCGACATTAATCATTTCGACATTTATATTCTTCATTGTATGATTTGCGAGAGATTTATATGTAATTCATTAGTTATATTTTTTTTTTTTGTTTTGATGTCTGATCTGTAACAACCAATTAAATTCGACTATGGCTAATAATGATCGAAATAGCTGCATCTATAATTATTAATATTTAATTCAAACCCAATATTTTGCATGCCGTAAGGTAAAATGTATCGGGACACTTAATAAATATTCCAACCTATAAGTATACCTACATTATCAGCAAATAAATTATTTCTTTCTTTCTTTAACGAGTTCTAAGTACCTATTTAATTTTCATTGTTTCCTCAGCTTATAATGTACCTACATCTCATCCGGAAGTTAGATCTTCAAGTACCGACATCGGTATAGCAGAGACAAGCCCGGATGCAGACAGATGAGTATTGAGCCCTGTTCAGCGCAGCTTCCGACAGGCAATGCTTCCCGGTAATCGACGTAACGGCTCAGATGTATTGCCTAAAGGATTCCTTTAACGATAGTCGAAACTCAGAATACCGTCATATTGACTACTTTCGCTCAGTTGAAGTCCTGAAAGTGCTCCAGCTTTGACATTTCCAATTTCATTTTACGGATGTCAACGAGACATCTATGTGGCGAGCTACAGGTACAGTCAAGTCTTTTAAACCTTCGTCAATTTTCGAAATCTTTCCTTTATCAAGTCAGTTCACCATAATAACCCTTTGAAGCTACGGTACTGCGCAGACAAACCGATAGAAAAAGTTCAAACTAGCCCTAAGATTAGACCTTAGTCTAAGGTCTAACCAACCTCAAACCTTTTTAATGGCCTGGCCATTTTATGAAATATTACTGTTATTCAGCTGGTTGGCAAAAAACTACGCAGATTATGATGATGAGTCGGTAAAGCAAATTCTATCGTGCATTGAGCAAACAAAAATAGCCCTTAAGATGACGAACATGTTTTGATTCATTATGGTTGCTTGACAAAATCCAAGACAGTGTAATTTTTCAGGAAATAGGTACTTACTACACTAGTAAGTGTAGTAAGTACCTATTTCCTGAAAAAATACTTCTACGTACTTATTATATAACATTAAAATTAAGGTATAGTACATACAATCAAAACTGTTTGTAACGACATCGCTTAAAACGACGTACCGGTTATTACGACGACATTTTGAGGTCGCAGCATTTCTGTTTACTTAACATTGTTTTTGGTTATAACGACTATCGGCTATAACTGTTAAAATATTAATATTTTAGTCTGTGGTTAATATTTACTACTCTGTGGAATAAAGAGAACAAGATGGTGTAATAATTATGGCATGTTGAACACTAATAAAAAGTTAAATAATAAGTAAAACCAGTCTTTCTTCCTGTGTTCAAATTCCCATCAAACAAAACATGGGCTCAGGTTGCCAGTGAAAACAGTGCTAAAAATAAAAGTAGAAACCAGTGAGGGCGTGGCCGTAAAACAAGTAAAAACCTGTATAAAACCGGCCATGTGCGTGTCGGACTACGCAATTCTATTATTTTGTCAATTTTGACGTTCAAAAGTGCCATATATGGGCCTATTTGGAATAAATTATTTGAGTTTGACTTTGCACAATGAAGGGTTCCATAGTTGGGAAGAATTTATTCCAAATACAAACTTGAAATACATGTTCTCCCATACATTCCAACTGCATTTGTTAATAAGTTTGTACGCACAATATTGAGAGATTTACCATGTTATTATAAGACCATAGAGTTCTTATAGATTTTCTATGAGTAAAGAGCCATACTACGTATTTTTTCAATATTTTACAACCAGTAGTTTCGGAGATAAGAGGGGAATGGTCAATTTTCATCGAATTTGTTAAATATCTTTAAAAGTATTTATTTTAAAGTTATATAAAAAATATTTTTAAAATTCTCGCAGCAAGCTCTTTCATATGTCACACTGTACTGTTAGCAAAACTTTTTTTATTTTTTATTTCCATGTTTGCCCCGAAAAGTGACCCCTATATTCAAAATTCATTTATTGACGTTACATTTTCGTATTTAGGTCACAGATATACACGTGTATACCAAATTTTAACTTAATCGGTCCATTAGATTCGGAGCAAATTAGCTTTGACAGATGGACAAACAGACAGACACACGAGTGATCCTATAAGGATTCCGTTATTTCCTTTTGAGGTAAGGAACCCTAAAAACAAGTAAAAACCAGAATACTAATTAAAAATGGATAGAGAAGAGATAAAAATTGAAAAGTTAAAGAAAACAGACGGGGAAAGTTTTCTTCTAAGGAAATTCGAATTCAACATATATGTGAAAGCGATAAAACTAAGTGACGTTTTACCTCAAGAAACGAATGAGCAAGTAAAAAAAAAACGAAAGAATTTAGTACGAAAGATGCTAAGGTACAAAAGATCATCATAAACCACTATAGATAGAAAGCTGAAAAGTCATATTTTGGATGGTCAGAATGGCCAGGAAATGTATATAAAACTCTGTAAAATATTAGAAGGACAAGAAGAAAGAAATAAGTCATCATTGTTATATGAGTTCTTTAATTACAAACAGAAAAATAAGTCTCTCACAAAAATGATCACTGACATAGAAAACCTACAGTTTTGCTTAAACCAAATAGGAGAGAAAATATATGAAGAAATGGTGATGTCAAAAATTCTTACCTGTTTACCAAAGAAACTAAATTACTTTTTTACTGCTTGGGAATCTGCATCAGAAGATAAAAAGACACAAGTAAATTTAACGAACCGCTTGTTAAGTGAAGAAAATAGGTTTGAGAACAAAGACAAAAACAAAATAGAAAATCAGTAGGCCTTTCCAGCCGTAAAAAATGGGAATTTAAGCATAAAATATTTCAAATGCAATAAACAAGGACATTTCAAGAAGGACTGCAAAATGTGTGCAATATTTAAAAAGTATAACTATCAGAAAAAGTATTGCAAATGTAATATAAAACAGTGCTCAATATGTAAGAAAACAAATCCCCAGGAAGAAAATTGTTTCTTTAATAAAAATAAGAATAAGACTGGCTTCTTATTCTTATTTCAATTAAAACAAGAAATGGAAATATGGAACTTAAAAAACCAGATACCTATAGCATTTTTTACTAAACCAGAAGAAAAATTAAAAACAAGGAATTCATTGTGGATTCAGGCTACACAGCTCATATGACAAATGATATAAAAATATTGACAAATCTTGAAGAAAAAGTATCAACAGTGTTAACTGCTAGTGACCAATCTGTTGAGGTACGTGGCCAAAGAATAGTGATAGTTGCTGTTTGAATAACACTTTATTTGTTCCCGACATATCACAGAATTTGTTGTCAGCTAATGCACACAAATAACTAAGAAACTGAATAAAAATCTACAAAGAGTCACATTTAGTACTAACAGGAGAAAATAAAATGGTTTATATAAAATAAATATAGATAAAAGCAATACAGAAGAAAATACCTGAAGCCAATATGAAAATACCAAAATACCTGACTGCCCTAAAATGGCATGCAAGATTAGGACAACCAGGAAAAACAATACTAGAAAAATTACCAAATATGGTAGATGGAATAAAAATACAAGGCGTAAAACAACTAGATAAATGTGAAATCTGCACACGAGCAAAGTAAACGAGACTAATTAGACACAATAAGAGCTAGAGCCAAAAGACTATTTCAAATCATACATACTGATGTTTGTGGACCATTTAAAGATAATAATACGAATAAAGAAAAAGAAGACAGCATTATACTAAGAAGACAGGTAACTACAGAAATAATATCAGACAGTGATGTAGAAACAAGTATCATAGAACCAGAAAATGATAAAAAAATTTATGAAATACAAGAGTTAAAAATGCAAAGTAGTCAAATGGAAGAAAATGTTTCAGCTACAATAGAAGAGGAAATTCAAATTAAAGAAAATACAGAAAATAATGTAGAAGAAGAAGAAGTAGAAACTACTAGAACAAGAAGACAGAAAAGAAGAAACCAACTTACCTGCAAGATTATGCATTACTTACCTACAGTGAAGTCATGAAGTCTGCTGAAAAGAAGAATTGGGAGAAGGCTATAAAGTCGGAGAAGGATTCATTGGAAAGCAACAATACATGAGAAATAGTTGATTTAGAAAAGGTAAAGGGACATAAAATACTGCAGCATTTTTGTATGGCGAGTTGACTAAAGACATATTTATGAATATTCCTGAAGGACATGAAAACCAGCCTAATAGACTATGTCAATTGAAGAAAGCATTATATGGACTAAAACAAGCTCCAAAAACATGGAATAAGAAATTCACTAAAATTATGCTAAAACTTGGATTCAAGCCTACTAAACAAGACCAGTGTGTTTTTTTAACAGAAGACAAAACAATAATAATTGTAATTTATGTGGATGAGGGACTAGCTATAACTAAAGATAAAGAGAAATTGTTAAAAATACTGAATCATCTGGAGAAGGAATTTAAAATAAAAACTTATAAAAAACCCATAAATTATATAAGATTTGAAGTAAAGAAGGAATTTTATTGCATCAGAAAACTTATACTAAAAGATAACTTAGGAAATTTAATATGTTTGATTCTAAACCAGCAGGTACTATTGATAAGAAGATTGAATCTGTTATGAAAACATCTAGTTTTCCTTATAGAAAATTAATAGAGGACTATTATTCTTATCAACAAGATCAAGACCAGACATAAGTCAAGTTGTAAATGAAGCCAGTTAAAGGTTTGAAAATCCATCTAGACAAGACGTATTGGCTGTAAAGAAGATATTGAAGTGCTTGACTGGAACGAGATCTAAAGAAATAATGTTCAATACAGGAGAAGATGTTACAAAATTACATGCATACTGTGATTCAGATTATGCAAGCTGTACTGAAACAAGACAGAGTACAACTGGATTTATAATAATATTATCGGGATGACCCATATCATGGTGGTCAAAGAGACAGCCTACGGTAAGTTTGTCTTCAACTAAAGCTGAATACATAGCAGCTACAGATTGTGTGAAGAAATGTTTATATTTAAAATTATTGATAAGTGAGTTAATTGGCAAAACTATTGAAACACATTTGAATATTGATAATCAAAGCGCAATTAAGTTGATACAAACGGTCAAAACATATTGATGTAAGGTACTATTTCATTCATGAAAATTATAAGAAAGGTAATATTGATACAAAATATTGTACTACAAATTTACAAACTGCTGATATGTTTACAAAAGCTTTGTGCAAAGAGAAGTTTCAATTTCATTGTGAGAAAATTGTAAAGTAAAATACATTTTGTTTGTAAAAGCTGTTATAATTTTAAGATAAGGTATATAAATTAATAAGAGCGTATATTTTAAATTTGTTTGAAAATTTTAAAATATAGGAGAATTTGTTAACTTATAAATATTTTTAGTCTGTGGTTAATATTTGCTACTCTGTGGAATAAAGAGAACCAGATGGTGTAATAATTATGGCATGTTGAACACTAATAAAAAGTAAAATGATAAATAAAACCAGTTTTACTTCCTGTGTCCAAATTCCCATCAAACAATAACAATCGTAATCCGACGGTCTCTTCGAAGTCGTTATAAACGGTTTTGATTGTACCTTGATGAATTGCATATTATTATCTATCCGATAAATAATTCCTATCATTAATAACTACCGGCATATGTTATTCTACATACATATTAATCACTGGCTCAATGATTATGATTATTTGTATGTCTTACGTTTGTGATAATTATGATAAAGACACATAAGCTCTTTATTTCCCTATATTAACTTCCTGGCGATTAGAAATAATGCTGACTGTAAAACACCACTTTATTGTGTATAAATTATTAAAGTAGTCAGAAACAGCATTCATAGATCCGTTTATAGAAGGGAGAAGGCAAATAATTACGATTATCAACTATCGTCAGCTAAGCATACCTACTGTGAGAGGAGTATTATGATGTAGCAACATTAATGTAGTGGGGTTTTTTGATCTATGGTAGGCGGGCTGGGATGGCTCGACACCCGACCGGTTGGGAACGTTGTAAGAAGTCTCACCTGATGATTATAAAATACATAATAATTATAGCTAAGAAGTGTTTCAATTATATATTACCATCTTACATGGCGCTGAGGACGACGACAACTAAAAGTCGACGCTGGAAAAATTAAAAGAGGTGAGAAATGGAGCAACTGCAACCGCCGCCGCCATTATCTTTTGTCGGAACGAAATCGAAAAAGAGAAGTTTCGAGAACTGGAAACAAAGGTTTGACTTATATTTTCTCGCCAGTGGAGCAGATACACGTCTAAATGATGAACAGAAAAAAGCTCTATTATTACACTGCATCGGTGAAGAGGGTTTGATAATTTATAATAGTTTCGAAGACAAGGCAAGCATAACATTCAATGAGGTACTCATACGTTTGGAGAAACACTGTAGTCCACCCACAAATGAAACGTGTAACAGATACCTATTCTTCTCAAGAAAACAAAAAACGGACGAACAATACGAAGAATATTATACAGCACTAAAATCTCTTAGTTTGGATTGTAATTTTGGAAACCTGAAGGATAGTCTTATAAAAGATCAAATAGTACTGGGAATTACGGATGGTAATATTAGAGAAAAGTTACTAAGAATACCGGATTTAACTCTTGACAAGTGCATGAGTATATGTAAAGCCGCACAAGTGGCTCAAAGTCAAATAAAAACTCTAAATAGTGAGCAGTCAAAAGAAGTAGCTGCAGTAAACAAAGGTACATGCAGACGCCCATCATCAAGTAACCGAGAGCCAAAAGCCAGGGGTCGGAGTAGAACTCCAGGTCAAGCAAGGTATGGTGCGAGAGGAACGTCCAGTGGCAGACAATCAAATTTTCAAGAAAGGTCAGGTGAGCACTTCAAAAAAGATGCCAGTACATCAAGACCATGTGGTAAATGCAATAAGTTTCATGGTTATGCTAAATGCCCAGCATACGGTAAAAAATGTGTAAAATGTAATAAATTTAATCATTTTGCGTCATGTTGTACTTATAAATGTTCTGTAGTCAACAGTGAAAAGGTAGAACAGTTTAGAATAGATACAGTTTATGCAGTAAACTCCGTAGACAAGGAGTGGTATATAAGTATCCAAGTAAATAACAAATATGTAAAATTCAAAATTGATACAGGTTCTCAAGTGGATATCATAAATAGAAATCCAATGAATCAATTAAAATTTCAATTAAATTCATGTAAGAATATAATAAGATTGACAAACTTTGATGGATCTGACATCAATATACTTGGAACTTGTGATGCAAAATTAAGATACAACAACAGTGACTGTATATGTAAACTCTTTGTAGTGAATTTAGACACACCCAGTATTTTAAGTTATTCAACTGCAGTAAAGCTTGGTATTATTAATAAGGTGAGTTTGGTAAATAAAAGTGGCATTGTGTCAGAATATAGTGAATTATTCACTGGATTAGGTGAGTTAAAATATGAATATGATATTAAATTAAAGGAAAATTGTGTACCTATTGTAGAAAGACCTAGAAAAATTCCATTTAAATTACAAAATCAAATTAAAAGTGAATTGGATAAATTAGTGAGGTTAGGTGTCATTAGAAAAGTAAATGAGCCTACTGAATGGGTTAATTCTATGGTTGTAGCGAAGAAGAACGATGGTTCTATCAGACTTTGTTTAGATCCGCAGAATTTGAACAAATGTATAATCAGAGAAAGATATAAAATGAGCACTTTTGAGGAATTAGTTGCTAGAATGCCTAATGCTAAGTATTTTTGGGTGCTAGACGCCTCTAAAGGATTTTACATGATAAAATTATCAGAAAAAAGTCAATTATATACAACATTTAATGCTGGTGAATATGGGAGGTATTGTTATAAAAGATTACCCTTTGGTTTAAACTCAGCACCTGAAGTTTTTAGTAAATGTTTTCATGACATATTTTGTGACATTGAGGGAGTAGAACAATATGTTGACGAATTGTTAATATGGGGTGAATCTAAAAAATCCCATGATAAGAGATTAAAACAAGTTTTGAACAGGGCTAAACAAGCAGGAGTAAGATTCAACAAAGATAAGTGTCAGTTTGGTGTAACTGAGGTCAAATATGTAGGCCATATATTGAGTAGCACAGGTATTAGACCGGATACAGAGAAAGTTAGAGCTATTGTTAATATGAAAGAGCCCATAAGTAAAAAAGAGTTACAAACATTTCTAGGAATCATAACTTATGTATCTAAATTTATACCTAACTTATCAGATATTACAAATTCATTGAGAGAATTAGTGAAAAAAGATTCAATATTTGTTTGGGGTGAAAGACATAGGGAAGATTTCAATAAATTGAAGCTAATCTTAACTACGGAACCGGTTTTAATTTTTTTTGAGATGAATAGTCCTATTACACTGTCGGTTGACAGTAATAGTACAGGGTTAGGAGCAGTTTTATTACAACATAATAAACCAGTAGCTTATGCATCTAAAGCACTAACTGATTCGCAGAAATCATGGGCACAAATTGAGAAGGAATTATTAGCAATTGTGTATGCATGTGAAAAATACCATCAATATGTATAATATGGCAAACAAATTACAGTGGAAACTGATCATAAACCGCTTGAACAGATATTTAAAAAATCAATGAATGAAACTCCTTTACGATTGCAGAAATTAAGAATGCGCATACAAGGTTATGACTTAGATATTAAATATAAACCTGGTAAAGAGCTCTTAATGGCTGACGCATTATCTAGGGCATATGTACAAGATAACATATGTAATCAGGATATCGATGAAAACATAGAAATGCATATAGAAAATTTAAATATTAGTGAACAAAAATTAAAAATATTTCAAGAAGAAACGGCTAAAGATGAAAACTTGATATTGCTTATTAATTATATTCAAAATGATTGGCCTAAGTATTCAGATATACCATTTCAATTAAAGTTTTATCATTCTATTAAAGAAAGCTTATATGTAGCCAATGGTTTAATATTCAAGGATTCAGCTTTGTTAGTACCAAAATCATTACGTTGTGACATGTTAAAGCAAATTCATTACAATCATATGGGTTATGAAAAGTGTAAAAATAGAATAAAAAGATTGTTATATTGGCCACATATGTATAAAGAAATAGAAGACATGATTAAAAATTGTGACATCTGCTTACAGTATCAAAAAAGTCATAGTTATGAACCATTAAAATTAAGAGAAGTTCCTGATAAACCATGGAGTACAATAGGAGCTGATATGTTTTTCTTTAATAATAAAATCTTTTTATTAATAGTAGATATCTTATCTTACTAAGTATGTAGAGTTATGTGAACTAAAAAACCAATCAGCTGAGGAGCATATAAAAGCTTTACAAACATCATTCTCTAGATGGGGAATCCCTGAATTATTATATACAGATGATGGAGCTCAATATAGAAGTTCTGTATTTGTAGATTTCTGTCAGCAATTTGGGTTTAAACATAAGACATCAACGCCTTATTATGCTAGGTCTAATGGGATGGTAGAACGCCACATTCAAACAGTTAAAAAGATGTTAAAAAAATGTTTATTGGAAAATAAGAATATAGATTTAGCTATGCTAGAATACAGGAATATGCCTATTGATAATGAGTTGAAGTCGCCAAACGAGATGATGATTGGTAGACAAGTAGCTTCTTTGTTACCTGTGAATAGACATGATTATGAAACAAAGTTTAAGAAAATAAAAAACTATGTACAAAAGAAAAATGACAGTTATAAAATGTATCATGATAGGAAGGTCAAAGGTAAAGGAATGATATTCTATAATAGACAAAATGTTTATATTAGAGATAGAAACAAGAATAAGTTAATCCCAGGTAAAATTGTAAAAGAAGGGGATAAAGATAGATCATATGTAGTATTATTAGAAAATGGGCAGAAAGTTCTGAGAAACAGATATAATATATTTAAAGGTTCAAAATATAGAAAATTTAATGTAAAAAATACATATGATTATGATGATGAAGATCTAGAATGTATAATACAAAATGATACTCTAAATGAAAGATTTAATGATAATGTAACAAATGTTAATGCAACAGATGATAACTGTGGTGACAATTTAGCTTATATAGATATAGACTATAGTAATTGTAACAAAGATAATGTAGATGACATTGAGGAAAATAATGATAATTTAAATTTCGAATATGTTAATTGTGATGTGGATAACTTTGTAGATTGTTCTGAGGAACAGACTGATCTTGGAGCTAATAATGACTTAGTAAATGGTAAAACCAAAAAGAATGTTACATTTAATTTTGACAACGTTGTAGAAAATAAAAAAACTAGAAGTGGTCGAATTGTTAAGAAACCAAATTATTTGCATGAATATTGTAATGATTAATTAGTTTTAAGAAAAGAGAAGGGATGTGAGAGGAGTATTATGATGTAGCAACATTAATGTAGTGGGGTTTTTTGATCTATGGTAGGCGGGCTGGGATAGCTCGACACCCGACCGGTTGGGAACGTTGTAAGAAGTCTCACCTGATGATTATAAAATACATAATAATTATAGCTAAAATAAGCATGTCATAATCGCTGTAATATAGTAGTCATTTCAAAATTAGGCTGTTCTGATAAGTTAAATAGACTGTGATGCAATAACCTTATACTTCATATCCTCCCGAATTTCAGTCACGGCGGCCAATCTCAACGGAAATGAGCCAAGTACGCAGGATATAATATATTATAGTTGCACAAGTGTGTGCGCAGACCCAGGTGCACGTTCTCTTCCCTCACTCTCATAGTCCGATGGGACGGCAATCCGACACGACCGGGGAGAGATCAGGCGCAGGGCCAACGGCTTTACTTGCTTTCCGAGATACGGGAGTGTCACTGTCATACCACCTACTTCCAAACTCCGTGCTGCTACTGAGAAATTTTTAATGGATAACCCAATAACACGTATACTTACTTACTAATCGTATACTTAGGTATACGCCGCGGAAAGCATGTCAGCCGCGGTCAGCCTTCCATGCAAGTAACTGCGTGCAACGTTGCTTCCTTCGCGAGGACCCTGACAGTGACAACAACGTCGCATGGCGCGTATAAAACATTACCCTGTTTATAAATACTTCACCTACAGTCTCTCTAGGTAATTCACACCTACTTCCAATGAATTATTCAAACTAAATGCAGATTTTAAAGTTATTTACACATTTCACGACTGGAAAATTCATATTAAAATGTCTATTTTATCGTCCTTGAAGTGCAAAAAGTTATTAAGCATAACACGATGAGTTTGAAAGATGCACAAATTAATGTACTTATTATTGTTGGATAGGAAGGTAGGTTTATAAAGAAATTTTATATTACGACCCAAAAATTTACTGCTACATGAAAATTAACGCACGGATGAAATTGATGAGCGTAAGGTTAAATTCCGATGCCTCAAACACGAGCACTGCTCACCTCGTCACGAAAAAGTCAAAGTCGAAATAAACCCCTCGAAATACGACAGAAACAGAAAATAGAATACCTCTCTTAAAAGTTATTATACTTCATATAAAGCGGATACATACAAGGGTGTTTTATCGCGGCATCGTTCACACAAAATTGAATCATGCATGTTACGTGCGAGTCCTTTATTTTCACCTTATATCATTATAAACAACAACGCCCAAATTGATTTTGTTCTCAGACCCGATGGCATGTTCCTACACGTATGAATGTGTATTATAACTTTATTCATAGCGGCAATTTATTATAACTAAAAAAAACAATGGGCAACTTGCCTACTGTATTATTAATGATTGGGAACCAATCACGTTCTAGATGCATTCATGAATTTTCAGTGTACCTAGTACCTAATTGAATACATATAGTTATGTAAGTTGAAACAATGTATGCACCCAACCTCTCCCGAAATAGAATCGAAGGTGAGTTAAACGGCCCAATAACTTTGAAAATTTGACGGCACGGTTGGCGCAGTGGTTAAGCATTTGGCTGCTGCGCTGCGTGTCGTGGGTTCGATCGCCGCACGGAACAAATATTTGTATGACCTACAAGTAGTTGTTCCGAGTCTGGCTGTTTGTGTATGTGAGTTTAAATGTTTGTAAAACGCACCCACAATACAAGAGAAATTCCTAGTGTGGGGCGACGTTTTTTTTGTAAAAAAAAAAAAAAATTGGACTTCACAGACTTTGCAATTCTGCAATCTACAATTAGTAGACTTACATAAACGAAATTACAGGACCAGAAGGCTTAGACAAAGTGACATTCTATCAGCGACATAACGATGATGGAAAAGTGCAAAATGTAAAAGATTATGTCGGTACAAGCTAAAATTTTAATGGTTGTTTTTCCGCAGCAAAACGATTTAGTCTTGGTAGTACAATAGATTTATAAAAAAATAAAAAAGGATTAAAAAATGGCGGACTTAGAATTGTGAAAAATAAAACTCGAAAGCAACCTAGAACCAATAGTAGTAATACCTACAGTGCGAACGACCGACTGCGTGAGACTGGCGCGAGTGACGCGCGGTCGTTGACCCTCCCGCTACAGCTGATAACTACCTACTCCTGAGTTAACGAAACACAATACTTACCTAAAAGTTATTCCAATTTTCCCATCATACTTTTACGGGCTCAGAACCGCCTTATATACTTTTTTACCTAAAACTTCCTGACCACGAAACTGAAAAACAAGTTTATTATCTTACATAAAATTATTTTCTGAATTTAATAAATAAAATGGATCGACATTACAGTTATTCCAATTTAGAGTACGTCGCTATGGTAAAATAAAAACGAAGTATTGAAGGAGTATTAAAAAAAAATGTAATCAACTTATTTACAATGATTTTAATAACTAACCTACTTTTCACTGTTCGCTATTTACAAAGGTACGAGTAGGTACTTATACTTCCCGTAACGATTTTCTATCAACCACTGACAAAAAGTAATTGTGGCTGGCGCGGCATGGCGCATTCGCTTTCGCATTCGTTTTCGTAGAGTGCATGAACTCTACGAAAATGATAGGGATGCATAGTTCACAGTCACACACACTTCTTAGTTGTTGTGTGTGTCGTCTTCCCAGACGTAGTATTGGCTTCGCGTACGTCAAACTTAGCCGCAGCCATACGCGTACTTCGACGAGGATCCCGTTTGAAGTACTTGATGATCTCCTCGTCGAGTTCTGGCGAATGAACGGCCGATCGACTTCTGTCCTGTGCATGCGCTGGCATCTTGCAATGGCCATGATCGAATAACCGCTGTGTCGCCGCTACGATCGTCCGGGCCTGTGGGGCATGGGGGTTCAGAACCCCCGCGAAGGCGGAGCGACTCCAAGATTTGCGTTTCGCGTGAAGTTATAACTAGCCCTAGCGTACAGGTTGTATCATAGCGACGTACTCCAAACTGGAATAACTGCAATATCGATACCGTTTTGCAAATCACGATAGCGCATTACGACGTCATACGACGATTGCGGGTCAACTGAGAAACCAGGCGCCGGCGGCGCGGGGCTGGGGGGTGCATGGGGGGAGGCTCACCACTGCCTACGTGCGTGCGGACTAGTTTATGCCGTATTACTACGCGCGACAGCTTGTTTCAGTCTGAACATTTACGAACCGATCTTCGCTTTGTCGGAAACGCGCAGCCACGCATGCGGTTCGAGAAGTACCTACGTTATGTCTAGTGACTACTATTGTTTCTCACGCTTTTAAGTTTATGCGTATTTTTTCGAATTATTTCAAAACAAAAACATTTTATTTTTTTAAGTTTAACTCTATGATTCAATAGTACTACTAAGGGCAAATCGCCGCGGGTAAACAACCATTAAAATTTCAGCGGGTATATATGTATAAAACCGGCCAGAAGAAGATACTACGTGAGACTGAAAATGTCGGCTCCCGTTTTTATACAGCTCTCGAAGAGCAGAACTAAAGTTAACAGCTGGAGATCCAGAGCAATTTTGAACTATTTGGTCAGTATTATCATTTAAATCAGTCATTCCCAAAGTGGGTGATAACGCCCCCTTGTAGGTGCTGAAGGCCTAGAGGGGGGTGGTAAAGGGCCCAGAAAAAATTGAGGGTGTTGAAGTGGTTTAGGTTTTTAGTGGATGGCTGATTTTTAATTTCATCTCCTTAATATTTAAAAATTCACTGACATTAAAACCTATATACTACACAACATCAATTATTTAGTTCATATTTCTGCCTTGTTTGATTGTATAAAAACCAAATAATATTTAAATTCGAACCTATACCCTAATTGCGTAACTTATTTTTGTAAACAATTTTGCCTAATGTGACAGTTCAAGAGAGTTTAAGGCAATGAATGTTTCATTTCGTTATTTACGTTGTTGAGCAGATTTTTTTTACAACTTATAAAGCAATGGATTAGCAATCTGTGATTGTGCTGTATTACGCAATTAGGGTACTGATATCAACAAACTTGTTAAAAATCATCAGATTCATCGTTCACAGTAGAACAACTTAAAAATTAAAATTGATTATGTTTGTTTTAATTTCATTCAAAGATACTCTTAAAATTATAAAGTTGCGTTTTAATTGCTCTCACTGGTAAAAAAAGTCTCGTTGAGAATGTAAGTTTAAACTCCAGACCAGCTTACATACCACTAAAATTAAATTAATTTAAGTAATGAATGTCATTGTGGTTTTTAAGATGTGGTAAAGTAAAAAAAGAATTGGGGGCGCCGAAAAATAATTGATTTTTAAAATGGGCGGTAGATGAAATAAGTTTGAAAACCTCCGATTTAAATTGTACAAAATGTTATTAAGAATGTATTGCCATTCACAAACTTTAATTTATAATTGGTAGAAAGGTGCTTAATAAAAACAATTACCTGGTACAGGAACATTAAGGGCAAAAGGTACTTCTACCCATGTCTATTTTGATTTTAATGAAGGTAGGTATCGTTCAAATCACATTTATTAATAAATGTTGCCACCCTCGAACACCCACGTTCAGAAGTCACATGAGAACATAATGAAAGGTAGGATCAAATGTTCCTAAATTCCAAATTCAAATACGAAATGGTTAGAAACACTGATGGGTAGTTGGATACCACCTGTCAAGAACATGACTTCCCAACACAACCCGTACGTTCGTAATACGTAGATACATACACCAACCATGCCACATAGTAACTGACATTCGATTAGGTTTGACGTATCCACATTATGTTTACCGCTGGGAATATACGAATAATAACATATTCACTTTGTTACAGCTAATCTCTGTATACGAGGGTTGTATGTATATTTTATTCGTTTATATCCCTGTGTATTACCAATGAAGAATATCTGAAACTAACTTTGTTTTCGATAAAGCTGTTACATGTTTATTGCGTAACGTCATGCCGTCCATAAAATCAAAGATAATATCTCTAATACCTTTTTCAGCAAACGATGTCGTTAGTACAACTGTACCTAGCCTTTAAGGAATCCAACCGTGACGAAACTAGAATTCTAAATATACGTTCTCATGCGAAATAAGATCTATAGAGGGTAGTTAACAGCTCGGGCAGCGAGGCTTTATTTTTGGCCTGTCTGACGTCATTCCCGCGGCGACCGCGACATTTAACCACAGACCGACGTTACGTTCCACCTACTAACTAGTTCTAATGGACCTTATTTTACTTATTCATCGAATCACATCGGTGATAATGGAATTACGTAAATAATTAAGAGTCCTTCGGTTTGGTTATGTCTAAGAACTCTCTGTGAAAACGAAGATGTCATGAGTGTATTTAACAATTTGTCGGAGTTCTATTATTTAAAATCAGAATTTTCTTTCTGAAAATAAATTTTTTCCCATATTTGATAATATATGCTTGAAACGAAAAAAAAAACACAAAAACAGTTTTGATAAATGTTATTACTCCATTTGTGAATTTCCAAATGATCAAACTTTATAGTTACCTAATTAATCCTGACATCTTTAAATCTTTATTTTATTTCATTGACCACATTATAATCATTTTCATATTGACAGTATTTTTAGACTATTAAGCACTAAATGTTACTAAATGTTTGCATGCCTAATTTAGGTTGAAAGTATCAGGATCTCTAATTATAAAACATCTGCATTTTTTTGTACCTACTTTCTGTGCAAATAAATAATTATTTTTCTAACACTCTAGATGCATTTCTAACAACAAATTCTGCTGTCGAACGGTTAGCCCAGCCGCTACTGCTGCCCTGCAAAAAACTCATCCATCCTGTTGGTAGGTATAGTAAGTGATAATTTGTGAATGTGTATCACACATTTTTTTCTAACCCCAACTTGGAACACATATGATAATGTGACCAGATATAATTATTATTAATTTTCCGATTTAAAATCCGTTTTATATACACCTTAATTTCGTCAGCTGTTAAATTAGTGTTAGTTAGGGGTAAATTGACTGCAAATATATCTCGGAAAATGATATAATATTCTACCGTGTTCCCCGCTTTAACCGTGTTACCGGAGCGGGCCCGGCCACCCCGGCCACCGCGCTCCGATTGCAATTAGTACCGATTCAATTAGTTATCCACTGTTTCTCATTTTACTTTAGCCTGGATAATGAGGGTTTTTGATAAGGGCCCTCCGCTAAACCCTGTTGGCTGTGACTGGATTCTGTTTTCCTGATCCACCTTTTCACTTTACCGTCCGTGTTTATTCCGTGTCATAAAATTTACTGCAGATTGTTGAACACTCGTATTAGTGGAGGTCACGAGTTGTTGGTAAAGAAAATTATGATTATGATGCTTGTTGCTATGAACTATCACTATAACTAGGTAACCTTTTTTTTGTGTGGGAAATTATCAAATAACTTCTCCCGCTCTCGGCAGAGCGGGAGGACGTGTCAGACTCTTACTGACTCAAACCCACCCGTGTTCCTTCAATTGCCTATATTGCCAGGGGCCACGGTAACCCTTTCGGACAATAACCACAACCACGGCAGGCATCGGCCCTATCGAACCCCGTCTGTTCTGCTGACATCTCTTTTAGACATCTCTTTTTTGACATCTCTTTTTGGCGCGCATGAAACACAACGCGCCGTCGACCCGGGCCTGGTCGACGGCGAGCTACCCCTCACGCGTTCCGCCTCCTCCTTCGCGAGCATTACTGCTTCGCAGAAGGAGGTGACAGCCTCCTATGCCCTCTCGCTCCGTACCATGGCCTGGACCATAACTACTAGGTAACCTACTGTGTCATGACGGGAAAAACCTGTTCGTGGGCTCAGTACTTATAATATAACGAAACAGGATAATATGTGTGAACCGGGTAACTCGATCAAGTCGTTGGCCGGATTTAAATTATTACAGAGAAAGGAATCGGAACCCTGAGCTCAATTCCCAAACTGGTACACCTAAAATTATTCGGCATATAAACATGTGACTTCCCAGCCAAATGGGCACTTTTCAATCTGTTTTTTCTAAAAACTTTTGCAGTGAGAGTCTCGACATCTCTTTATGGTTTAAGTCGAAGCCATTTGCAGAATTTGTTTTTACTTATCTAGTCCGTGATGCAAATGCAGTGAAACAAAGTTAGTGATGGCAGCACGAAGTTTGTTGTCGCGCCGAGATAACTCTGTACCAACTTATTTATCTGCATCAATGTTTGATAAAGATATCTTTTAACAAACAGATTTGTCGCTCTCTTCACCGTGGGTATCAGATTAACATTAAAATTAACGTTATATTAGTCAAATTTTATTCATTCCTAGCAGCTTCTTTATCTCTGCTCCAAAAAAAGTCAAATTGCATAAAAAAGTTGAACAATCAAGAAAAGCAGTTTTTTTCTGCAAAATTGCCTTTTAGTATAACTAAGCTCCTAAACGAATTTAAGTAACAAATTTTGAGTTGGCGCCAAACAAACAAATTAATTCCTTAATAAAGCATAAAATGGTAGCTAGATGAATCTCAATTTTTTTTACTTAAATTCGTTTAGGAGCTTAGTTACACTAAAAGGCAATTTTTTATTTTTCGCTTTTCTGTTTTTTTTTTTGTAGGTTTAATTTTTTGTGAAAAAGTTTTTTATTTTTCGCTTTTGAGTTACCATTTATTGTTTTTCTTAATTAAGGAATTACCTCAACAGCCTTCCGTCTCCATCGTCAGACCCTCGATGACAGTCATACCCAGCTGCTTAGGTCTAAAGTTCTCATCAAGGTGCATGAAATAAGCCCAAACACCATGTAGCTGCTGTAAACTGCTGAGGAGCTCTCGCGACTGTTTTCAGTCTCCATCATCAGATCAACTCCAGTATGTGGTTGTCATTAGAACTACTCATGTGTGCGAAATTGCAACAGAATCGGTTCACATTAGAAAATTTGGTAGATGAAAAATCAATCGACCCCATTGTTTTTTTTACCCTTTGGGGTGGATTTGAGTTTTAAATTTTATAAGAGACCAATTTCGAGATACCCTCCCCAATAAAACAAGAATCGTTCAAATCAGACGACTCAGTAAAAAGTTATGCGTGGTCATACATTTAAAAAAATATATATATTATATACAATACTTGTCGATTTGAGAACCTTCTCAGTTGTTTTTGGTCGGTTAAAAATAGCATTTTTTTATTGGAATTTGTAGTATTTCATTTTCTGATAATACTACGTTAACACACTGTTCAAAAGAACATACTTTGAACCAAAGTTGGAAAACACATAAAATACATTATTTTTCGCATCATTATTATCTACGTTCACACATAACATTAAAAACTAGGAGCCTACAATAAAAGCTATTTATAGATATTATTATTTTGTATAACATTAAAACCAAATAGTTGTTTTTGTCTCTTCATGTAAGTACATGAGTGGATGGATACACTTTTATGGACACATTTAGAACATTTTAATGAGCAAGCTAAAAAACTGAAATAGTTCCTTATAATAAATAATACATGGTAGTAAATTATGTACTTACAAAAATTAAACTAGTTAGTACTTTTTTTTTTTCTACTTGGTAAACTCAACAAATATGACTGACTCCTATACAATGTCGCCCATCGGCATGTGCCCGCCCGTATTTTTCTGAATATTCATGAATCTTTTTCGAAAAATAACTTTATAAGGGAATCCCCCCTTATAAAGTTATTTTTCGAAAAGTAACTTTGTACGGGGGATCCATCTTTAATATTATTCATGTTATTCAATTTCTAATGTTTTGAGTAGCGTTTGCCATATCTCCGTTGTTATTGGCTCGATTTGGATTCTGTTTATTATTTCTGAAGCTAAAAAAATTAGTTATTTTATCGGATTAACTAACATTTTTATTAAAATTTGTTGACTATGCAAAAGAAAAGTCTTTTTTTTTTTAAGAACACGCGTGTAAAATCATAAAATCATATTTCGAAAAAATAATAATTTGAAAATATGAAAAAAAGTCAGGATATTAACTTTAAAATTATCGATTAATTATTTTCAAAGGGGAGACCCTTTGAAAATAATTAATCGATAATTTTTCATGAATATTCAGAAAAATGCGAGCGAGCACATGCCCATGGGCGACATTGGTACCGATTCCCTTGTTCACAAAGTAAACTAAATTTTATTTCAGTGCATCTTTTTCTTTGTATTTCATTAAGAAGAGGACAGAAGATAAATTAATCAGCGCCTGTCACTACTCCATACAAGTGAAGACGTGATTAAAAACTTGCCTACTAAAATTACGTCGATTTACGTCAAGCGCTGATTAATTTGACAGGACTAAACTAAAATTTATCTTCTGTCCTTTTCTTAATGAAATAGAAAGAAAAAGATGCACTGAACTTAAATTTAGTTTAGTTTGTAAACAAGGGAATCGGCACCATTGCATAACATCCACACTGATATTCATAGTACCTTAGAGTTACAGGTACATATTATTGATTTTTTAAATTAATCCTCCCGATTTCACGATCCTTTCCTACACGAAGATGAGAAGACAGAATTCCAGGTGCTAATAAATTGTAATAATGTTAATAGATGCCCCACTTTCAACCAGAATTTCCTTGAAAGCTTTCTCGTTTAAAAAGCAGATGTGGCGAATACCATCTGGAGCCAAGAGCGCTTTTAACGTAAGTAACGCGTCTACTTATTCATGTGTTTACTGAAGACGGGCAGAAGAATTTTAATTTTTGATCTTGTAATCAGTACACACAGCGTTCATTTTTCATTCCAAGTTTTAATTAGATAGAGACAATGAAAAACCCTCACGTACTGGCCGCGCCCCTCGAGATCTCTTTGCATATAATTTAGGAACAAATTATTTTTAAAACCATTTTTGATTCGTTGCGATGTTTACGTGGAATGCGTATGGACGGAAGTATAATTCCGAAAGATTCTTTATTGTGATTTCATATAATGTACTACGAATTGTTGATCAGTTAGGGTTAAAGTGGACCCCAAAAACAAAGACTGTTCTAAGGATCTTATGTATCTAATATTATAAATGCGACAGTGAGTTTATTTGTTTATTTGATTGTTACGCTTTCACGCTAAAACGGCTGAACAGATTTGAATGAAATTTTGCATATGTGTAGACCATTACTTTTTACTGATATTCCCACGGGATCGACACTTATGCGGATGAAACCGCGAGGCGCAGTTAGTAAAAAAAAAGAATAATTATATTATCCTTTTTTATGTATTGGAAGGTGTGTTTTAGAATATTAATGAAATATTAATTCCCATGTTACAACACCGAACTTTTTAACCCAGATCTGTCAATATTGTGACACTATATCATTTTTAAATTTAATTGTAGTTTTTTTTTTTTTAAATAGTATTTAGTTCGGTGGATCACACAGCAGAATTTTGACAATCATCGACTCCAGGATGAATACATTACGTAACTTATAAACATAACATCACGCCTGTATTCCCCGAAGGGTTAGGCAGAGGTATACCTATAGTACACCCATTACGTAACTTATGTATATATTTATTCACCTCGATAGGTCAAGGCTATCAAATTTAAACTTGTAGTTGATTTGCCTCTGTTATATGTGAATTATTTAACGTGGCCGGAACCAAGCCGCATTCCGGTTTCGAAAACTAAGCCAGTTTTAGAAAAAAAATACAGTTTTATACAAACATAATATAGTCCAAGATCGTCAGACGTCAGTTATTTTCTGATGAACAAAATGTGTGAAATTGAGTAGTGATAGTATGTACTAAGATCTTATGCCTACCCGCTAGCTTGGCCAGACGCAGCCATTTTCTAGGTATCAGGTAATCAAGGTACGTAAAAACGCTACTCACCTCACTTACATTCTGACAACAGATTTTTACGTATATGTTACACAATATCTATCTTTAAAGGCACGTGCAGACCAGCGCGATATCGCGGGCGCTACAAGGGTCGCGCTGTCCGTAGCGCCCGCGATATCGCGCTAGTTTGCACTAGTCTTAAAGCTATCAAAAAAATAACCTCACTTACACTTAAGTGGGTTTTTTGGGTAGAAAATTATTAAATCACTTCTCTCGCTCTGGGCGGAGCGGGAGGGCGTGTCAGGCTCTTACTGACTAAAACCCACCACTGTTCCTTCAGTTGCCCTGTTGCCGGGGGCCACGATCTCCCTTTTGGTTTTCTTCACAACCCCGGCAGCCATCGGCCCTAGCGGACCCCGTCAATTCTGCTGACATCTCTTTGAGGCGCGCATGGAACACAACGCGCCGTCGACCCGGGCCTGGTCTTTATCGAACGGCGAACTACCCATTGCTCACCGTCCGCAAACCCGCGCCTACAGTGGCCGGAAATCGGCTCGCGATTCCCGACGCCCAGGGCGTCTCCTCCTGCGGCGGTTAGGGGCGTGAGGGCGCGAATTTTGCCTCTCCCTCACGCATTCCGCCTCCTCCTTCGCAAGCATTACTGGGATCTTGCTCTAATAAGTAAGCTAATATTAATTTTCTACAAATAAATTCGACTATTTAATTCCTTACACATACATAAATATGGAATATTAGTAAGTGAAAACAATGAAAGCTCTGGAATTTACTATAGTGTAGGCAGATTGGAAATAAGCATTCAGTTTGTCACTGAAAATAATTATGGCTTTTACTATTGTAGAGTAAATAATAGGGCTGTATTCATCTTAATATTAGGTTTCAGAATGATTTTATAGTTTTATTTATAGGTACAGCTGCCACAGCCTACATAAATGTGCCTATGTGTGTGCTTTACGATGGCAATGGGCGGGCTTCCATTTGGCTAGGCTGGGGCGCTTCAATACTCGTAAATTCTTCGTAATTAAGCTGACTCTAAGGTCAGCGGGTTAATACAATAGGCGACTAATGTACACAGACGTAATGAATGCCTATTTTACATACGTTTAAATTGCGTGTAATGAGTATACAAAGAGTCTAAATTAACTTTATAGTGTAAGGGTGACGTTTATAGACCGTACTTATACTTTATTGTATCGCTTTTAGAATGAATTACTCTTTGAAAGTACTTACTGGACTTTATAATTGTAAGTGAACTTTAAGAGTCTTAGTAAATTTCAAATTTTGAGTTAAGTTGTTTAATAACCCAGGCAACGACCAGGGTTATATGTTCGTAGTACCCAGGTAACCAGGTACTCAGTAAAGGGACTCAACGCAAATATGATCACATTTCTGAATTTCGTACAAATCTCAAATGGCTTCTCTCTTATCTTAAATAACGTTTTAAGTTCCTTCATGACACACATAATAGATTTCTGAGGTCGGCGGAAAATATGAGACGAGATTCCGATGCATTCCACCGGCTTTTATGACAATTCTTTGACAGTTCAAGCAGTACGGTTATGGAATGCCTTGCCCGTGTCAATAAGGCATGTTCAATCTTTGTCCACTTTTAAAATTCACGTGGAAAAACACTTCCTCTCTCCTTAAACATCATCATTACATATAGTTCCTTGCTCTTGTTTCATATTTATAATTTTATATATGTCTATGTATATATATTTATATGGATAAGTAGGTATATACTTTATGTATCTATGTATCTGTTGTATATGTAAATGGTACACCATTGACTACCTGCAGTATTGTCTCTCCTTTTTCATTAAATCCATCCAAATTTTTCTGTAAAAGATCGCTTTTAGCGATAAGACATTGTGTCACCCAATGTAAAGGAGATGGGAAACAGTGGGCCCAAATGTAATAAGTTGAGATATGATCTAAAAAATTAGTCACATTTTTTTATCCTTGAATATCAAAAATCAGCTCAATTCTCAGTCTGGAAGCAAAGAAATATGACAAAGTTAGTTTTCGTGAGATTATCGATTAAAGTAATCGATTACACAACTAAAAAAAGAAAACCTACCCACTAGGTAGCACTAGGTAATATAATAATAATATAATAATAATCTTTATTAATTTACTCAAAGTAATTAAATACACTTTATATACTTTTATACAATATAGTGCATTTAATTGAAATAAAACATCATTAATTGCTGAAAAACCAAAATAATGATTATCAATTTCATATCAATACTTTTAGTCTATGTCGCTGGCAGTGCATGTTCTGTACTGGTATGAGCTGACTGACATTGACACTAGACATTAGTGGTGGGTCGTTGTCAAATTTTTGAGGGACGAAACCGTTTTCCCAGCGACGAAAACGGTTGCAGAAAACGGTTAAAGGACGAAACTTATCCAACATGGAATAGAATTGCGTTTTCGTCGAGCGCAATTTCTTACAACTATCAACGATTTGAAATGTATGAAATGTTTTTTTCGCATCACGAACGACAGCAATGACTGGTAATACATTTTTGACTGTATTTCATTGACAAAGAGTTCACTTTTTATTGGATGGACTGTTTTACAAGTGTGATAGATAGTTTACTCATTGTACCCGACTATATTTTCTTAGATGTAAAATAAAAAATCGCACCAAGTAATTCAAAGACTGGTTTGTGCAATAAAGACTGTTTGAAGTTGAACCCAGGACGTAAAATGGTTTCATCATAAAACGGTCTTTGTAAACGGTTCGTTACTGCCACGACTACCCCTACTAGACAGCTGTCACTTGTTTCGTATTTTCCAATGCATTTTGATTTCTTTCCCCGATTATTTTTCATTTTCAACGACCACTGCTTTGTTTTTTACGGATTCTGACCCTGCCTACCTTGTACCACCGAAAATTGCTCACACGATTGACTTGAAATTGTTATTTTGGATTTTACCGCCGCTTTGTGGATTGGATATTGTTGAAACTATGGATCGCTGTGTGAATTGTGGGATAGCAACTAGTCACTGCAATACACTTATATATGTTTGAATCTATAAATTTACACCATTTTTATCTCATTACATTCAGACCCAAGAGTGTATGTAATCGTTTCGGTCTCCTTTCTAGATTTATGTCTGTAATTTTTATGATGTACATAATAAAGAATTTTCTATCAATGTAAAAAAGAAGCAAGAAATTAATTTCACAGCTGAATTGGCCTCTATGATCTCAATTCAACCAGCAACCTTAGGCAAAACTGATTACATTGTATTTTCCCAATTATCCTTGAATCAGGACGGTAGTCTAATGAAATGAAATTATTGAAATGATTTTAATTTCTGTAAATAGGTTTTTACAAAACAAACACTTACCCGTCAATAATATTTTTAAAACTAGATGAGGTCGGCGTTTCTTATCTGACTCCTCTGAGAAGAAAGACCGAAACAAACTCGGAAGTCACAGTCTCTTTTAAAGTCCAGACATAATCTTGGATAGATCATGTGAAGACCATTTAGGTTGGTGTCTGAAATGGTCTTTTCAGGAAAGAACCACACAGATTGAGTGGAGCTAGGCTGTCCAGTCAGTGTACGCATTTGTCAGTAATCGTGCAGCCCAACTCAGAACTTAAGGAGCTCAACGATTCGACGAACAATACCAAAGAAAGGACATTTGGGTAGGCCGCATAAGTTACTCAAACTGCCAGACCATGACTAAAACTAAGTGCAAAAAGAAAAATAAATAATGATACACATAGTCTTCTACTATTCTACTATTATGACTCCTACATGGAGAGACAGATTAGATATATTCCTGGAATTATGGCCAGTCCAATAGTCTAAGGGCAATATATCCACTGTCCACACGAACATTTTAGTGCAGGCTAAAGAAAAAAGAAGCTCTGGGCACGCTACAATTGTGGCGATGAGTCCTCTCTTTGAGGAGTGGCTATAGAGGTGCCTCGGCGTCCTCACCTTCCGCCTGACGCAAGGTCCTGACAGGACACGGTTTTTTTGTGAGGTTCCTGTTCCGGATAACACGGGAGGAAACGCCCGAGTGTCACCATTGCGTGGATCGCCCGGAGGACATGGTGGAACATATGGTGGAGGTCTGCCCAACTTAGGCGGAGCACCGCCGTATCCTCGTGGAGGAGATCGACGGCGGTGATCTCTCGCGACCTGCCCTGGTCCAGGCCATGGTACGGAGCGAGAGGCCATGGCAGGCCGTCACCTCCTTCTGCGAAGCAAACCAAAAGAGGAGGCGAAACGCGTGAGGGAGAGGTAAATTTCGCGCCATCACGCCCCTAGCCGCCGCAGGAGACGCCCTGGGTATCGGGAATCGCAGGCCGATTCCCGGCCACCGTAGGCGCGGGCTTGCGGACGGTGAGCGATGGGTAGCTCACCATCCGATAAGGACCAAGCCCGGGTCAACGGCGCGTTGTGTTCCACGCGTGACTCAAAAAGATGTCAGCAGAACTGACGGGGTCCGCTAGGGCCGATGCTTGTCGAGGTCGCGGGGAAGTCCCCTGTGGCCCCTGGCAACATACAGGTAACTGTAGGAACACGGGTGGGTTGAAGGAGTCTGACACGCCCTCCCGGTCCGCCCAGAACGGGAGAAGTTATTTGATAATTTCCCAAACAAAAACACAAAAAAGGCTAAAGGAAGCTCTATACTCAAACTTAAAGCATTTATTTTAAATAAACCAATTACAGGCACTTTTGAATTGAAAGGGGTTGGTCAGAAAGATGAAGCTACTTGCCCATTCTAAAGCATAGGTACCTAACCTATGGAAGAGAACGGAAGAACTCCTATACGGTAACCTGAGCAGTCCCTTAATCAACCTTGGTTACTAAATCAACTTTTTAGCACGACATGGCCTTTTCCCAAACGGTTCAGGCCGACATGAATGAGTTCAATAGGTAGTTAGATCGATAGGTAGTTCAGTAACTCTGAATCTAATGTGACAAATTCAAAATATTTTACATTTTCCGGGAACGCAAATTTGCAAACGGCATCTTTAGTATACGCATACGAATACACATATGGGTATGTGAACGTTTTAAATTATGTAATGGCAGGAATCCAAAAATTATATTTCACCGAAATCGTATTTTGAATTAAATGAGATGTGTGGTACCTTAGCGTCATGCGCTCTACAGATTTCAGCTGAAAACTCGAGCCAGGTTTACAGGATAAATAAACTAGTTTGTGGTGTTCGCTTACGTACTTTTCATTAAACGTCACACGTTGACATTTCAGTAGTCTTACAAACGGCACAATTATACTACTCTGCAGTTTCATGGGAGCCCTCTACAATACAACGTTGAACCAATAGCAACGTTGAAGCAATAGTTAGCTCGGGAGCCATGTAACAAAAATGTATTATATACCAATAACGGCGCAGGGTAGCCTTTACCAGAAGTGATCATTGTGTAAGTGGTTCAGCAGCTTCGATATCATGGATTGTGCCGGAATATAGCAGTTCCAAAGATATAAATATGTCTAGATAGACAGTCAAAACTGCGAACTCGTCGAAAAAAATGCCGTCCAGCTGTTACCCGGCAAATCCCTTCTCCGCGCTCAGCGACATGTAAATAATCAAATGCAGTTCGTCTTGGACGTGGTACGGCAGCAGCTCCTCTGACATCATTCGTCACCAGAGGACAGCCGCCACACAACCATCGATGCGATGCTCTGCTAGAGTAACAGTCATCAGCCAGTATCACTGTTATCCGACCTCTTCGGTGGTTCCTAGTAACTTCATAACCAAACTAGACGGCGCCACTTGCTGCGCCATCTAGTTTGGTAAGTAGAAAAACAAATATCAAAATCCATTTATTCAAATTATATTGTATGTGTTCTTCAGGTGTGAATCACACAAGTACCTATACCTATAGTACATACTAATTCCATGAAATCACGTTCTTGTGTCTTGTTGGAATTGTTATCGTAAAATTATTGAACGAAACGCTTTGATAAAACCTGGCTACAACCAAATTCTTTCATTTCTTTTTAGAAAATAGGTTACACGCTGCAAGTTTATTTTTTAATTTACGTACACAACGTAATACGTTAATGTATATATTGGTAAAGCTATGTATATCAATCTCCTCCTATTAACTATTAAATTGAGATGTACAGCTGTTTGCCATCTGTGCTCAATGATTCGAGGGCATTAACTTGTATAATATATTCGGGAACCGACTTAGTAATACTTACACGGGTTACAGGTATACAGGTTACAATATTGTTGTACCGAACGGCTTCGCAGTCGTTCGGTTTATTGCTTTACGACTTGACGTTAGTTCGGAATTAATGTAACCAAGCTAAATAGACGTTAGATTAATTTACGTTTATCTTAAACTAGGCTTTCGCGTTAAGTTGGCACATTTAGCACTCGCGACTCTTGACGCAGTCATTTTTTTTTTTTGTAATTTCTTGGTGGCTGGTCCATATGCAAGTATACTCGAGAAAGAAGGCTTGCATTTAAAAAAAAAAGTTATGCAACATCGTACACGTGCTAGTAATAAAATTGTTTAAGAAAAGAATATGAGAGAATAAGTGTGACAGACAGAGAGAGTTATATCTTTCTTCTCATGTAACGAAATGTGCGTAAACGTGAGGCGTCCTTGAAATTTCCCTTAATTTTCAATAAGCTTCACTTCAAAAACTGAATAGGTAAATAGGTACTGATTTTTGAGGTTCAAATCAAAATCTATTTCGCCTCACCCATACGACCTTGAGCTGACACCAAAACTGCAGTTCATCATCATCAGCCTTTAGCAGTCCACTGCTGGACATAGGCCTCTCCAATTGCACGCCATTCAGCTCGATTCTCGGCAACTCTCATCCAGCTGCTCCAAGCCATCCTGCGAAGATCGTCACTCCACCGTCGTCCACTCCTAGCCTGAAGGCATCCTACGTTACGTTTGCCGATTCGCGGTCTCCTCGCAAGAACATGTTTAACCCAACGGTCATCGGTTCTATAGCTGATATGGCCGGCCCACTGCCACTTCAGCTTGCTTATTCTGTGAGCTATGTCGATAACTTTGGTGGTCTGCCGGATCACCTCGTTCCGGATTCGATCCCTCAGAGAGACTCCAAGCGTAGCCCGCTTCATGGCTCTCTGAGCAACCTTGAATTTATAAACCAGGCGTACCGTGAGTGTCCATGTTTCGGCTCCGTAGGTCATAACAGGCAGGACGCACTGATTGAAGACCGTCGTCTTTAGGCTCTGTGGAATATGCGACGAGAAGACTCGACACTGCAGTTACTAAAACAAATTCTCTTCACACCGCCGATATGAAAAAACAAGGACCGCTCCGCCCGTTTCCGATCCGATAATAAATTGGAAAAGTGCTGCATATGTTGTTAGGCAGGCGATACTCGGAAGTTACAGCGAAAATAAACATTGAGCCTCTTGTATGCTAATACTTGGAGACCCTCAATCGCTCTTGTTTAACGAGAAGCGCCCATTTTTGTTTACTTCTTTGTCTTCTTCTTTCTGGCTGTCCTTTTTACATGAGACATGGATAAAGTGGGCTTACTTTTCACTTCTGTCTAGATGACAGGTGTAAAATGAAGTTTATCTTACAATACTAGTGTAAAAAAAACAGGGGGGTATTTGTCTGTATGTTGAATGGACTAAGCAAAAATATCTCTATCTATAATATTATTTGTGTTAACGTGAATCAATATTTAATTTATAGAAGCCGTTTGAAAATCCGTTCGGTAGTTTTTGAGTTTATCGCGTTCAGACAGACAGACCGGCGCGGAGGGGGACTTTGTTTTATAATATGTAAAGAAAGGATTATGATACTAGTGTGTAATGACCAATGCACATGCGTTTCATAGGACGTTTTTTACACATCTACGAGAAAACAACAGACTTGCTGTAAGAACTTTTAATACAATAATGTAATTATAGAGATGACTTCATTTAGATTTATAAAGTTCAACTAACCTTTGTTGCCGGGTACTGACTATCCGAAGCTTCTCTAAAAAACTTATCAACATCGGTTGGTGACAATACTTAAAATTTCGTATTCCTGATGATAATTAACCACACAATGAAAACGTTAACAAATATTTATGGATAAAAACTTTTTTACAATAAAAACAACCGATCTACTAAAAAGCGTGAAATAAAAACGTTTTCACAAAAAAAAAACAACGGACTTCCACTACAAAGTGAAAAATAACTAAAATTTCGGAAGTGGCAAAAAACGAAAATACAAAGACACTGATATTCGTTATTAGCATAGATATAAGAAAGAAGGAGATATGCCCGGTAATTTAAAATGTATCGAAACCCAATGTCTCCAATTTGTCCCCACCACGTCGCCACAACTACACATGCAAATCAGTAAACCTAATAGATAGGAAGCCACACTCACACTTGCAATTCATAAATCAGAACGTACTACACAATCAATTATAAACCTTATGCCATCAAACACAGCGTGCATTTACAATGCACCGTACAACTCACTCACACGAAAACAGCGTTGTACCGTGCAAAACCCATTTATTTTACTTATACGCTAGTGATTGACTAAATCGGAAACTTATCGATTCTCCATTAATTATTAAATTGAAAATTTTTGGGAGTTCCTGAAAAAATTATAAATAAAAAACCATTTACATATAATAAAATGATATAAATAAAGAAAACGACCCAAAAAATAAAAATATTATGTTAATCAATTAATTTCAACATTATCGATCTTCCAATCAGGCTATAGCTGTTGACAAATTGAAGAATAAACTTTCAAAGTAATATAAATTCATACGCAATCGACATTGTTGTCGATATCCTACGTAAGTGGATCTACACAAGCACATCATTAGCTCGTTAGAAGATACAGCGGCCGTACTACGCGATGCAACCGCATAACTAAAGTATCGTTTTGTGATTTTTACATTGCTTGTCCAGTCAGTAAGCGACATACTTAGGTAGTGGTTAAGAAGCAATGTATTTCCTGCATAAATAGTACAGTCGCAGTAATATATGAAAACGAAAATAACGTAGTACAGGCAAGAAATATTTTACGATTTGTTGTTTTTCATGATTTTCAAGACAAATATAGTAAAATACTTGTCCTGTTAAATGATTAATGGTTCTATGATTTATAAAGATTTTAATTTAGGTTCGATTTTAACAAGAAACCACTGAACTACCCGGTATTCTTACATGTTGTCACGATCGCAGTCAAAAACGCACTAGTTCGCGGAGACGGCCATTTGCCTATATCATGAGCATTTTAATCATGACGCGCAGACACAGACGCCCCCATGCCACTTCTCCTGTTTTATTTCTATAGTAATTAGTTATTTTTCACTTTGTGGTGTCACAAAAAAACAACCGTCTTCCACGGTTTTTCGTTTTTTTTGGGAAAATGTTTTTATTTCTCACTTCTTAGTGGGTCGGTTTGTAATTTATCCAAGTTAGAATACTAATGTCAACTGCTCATCACCTTTTACGAAATATTGCTTTTCCTCATGCAGGGACGTTAATTGTTGAGGAATTCTCCTGGTATTTCGCCATCAGCTCCATTTTACCCTATTCAATGTGACGAGAATAAATTGCGTGGCAACCATATTAAAGTTATCGAATCGCAACCCTTGAAATACGCTTAATGTACTGATTATTGACCCCGAACCAATATGTAGATGATCTAGACCGCGAGCAAGCATTTTCACTACTTCGTGCTCGAGTAATTCATTACTAAGTTAGAATACACGAAAATATACTCTGTTGCCGTCTCGTCACTCATATAAAACACATACCTATATTTCATAAACTTCAGCGGCCGCACGTTGCCTTGAAAGCGTGAAATTAGCATTTGTTTGGGGTGGCCCGGTTTTCTCGCACCTAGGTATATAAACTTTTGCAATGTCTAGACAAATTCCCAGGTACAGGGCTGTCAACATTAATTACCGTCTCTTTACATTCCAAAGGTCGAAACATTAGTAATTCCTGTCTAGTACTAAACCACGTCGACTGGAAAATGTGTAGGGTCTCTCTAATGGATAGGTAGGACTGGGCCAATAAAATGTCGTTTATTTATCTTCTTCTAAAACGTAATTTGCCGATAACTTAATTTCACTTGACCTTTTGTTAGATAACAGTTTCGTATTACAGCATTTGTTAGGGTTCGAGAGAGGGTCCCACGCGTGACCAAAATTTCGGCGCGATGGAAAAATATCGCAGAGCCGCGCGCCGCGCCGCCGCGCCGTGCTCGTCACAACAATACCATAATTAATATCATCCATTGGTTGTTTACACCGGTTGCGATTGTTTCAGTTTGTTGTCGTGCTTCACGGGTCTTAACATTGTTTTTTATAAACTTTATTTTGCCTCACAACCACCACGATTGGATTAAGCTTTAAAATGACCTACTTCATATCATGACGCAGATTGATGGAGTTATCATATTTTGGATTCCTAGATAGAAGTAAAAATAGAATAAACATTTATATGATTGGATCGTTTGTTTACTATTAATTATGGAAAATGGATGGGTGGTAACCGTGGCGGAAGCTTGGTATGTGTGTGCACACATAATTAGTGTAACAAACAAAGAATAAAACGAAAATAAAAACTTGTACAACTTTTTAAATGCTTTTTCAAGAAAAGACTTATCTTTTTATTATGTTTCTAAATATAGTGAAAGTATTAGGGATAGAATTTAAATAACAAGGATTCGAGGATGTTAAGTTTTATTTTTCAAGGATCTACTTTAATCAAGATTTGGAAGAACTTGAGGGTACTTTGTGCTGTGCTCTACGAAGGGGTACATCTCCAACTCACTGTAACAGCAAACCAAATCGCGCAAATAACAGACACGCGAAAGGTACAACATTTTCTTTTCTCGACATTTCCCCCTTTTGATACATTGACCTCTTTTCGCGGCACACGACGGATCTGAAAATATAAGAAGGTAGATGTATTATAAAAAAAAAAAAAAATCCCCTTTTGCTTGATCCCTTAATTTTTCATGAAAACCATTCAGCTCTCGAAAACTGACTGTGGTGTAGTGGTATGTCATACTATTAATTTTTTTCGTAGAATTATTATATCCTTTATTTTATCTATATTTATATGTACACATAATTTACATTTTTATAAACACAAAAAAAAACATTTAAAAATATAAAAAAAATGTAGCCCACCAGTATCGAAAACAGGGTCCAAGCTACCGGCGGTCTTAGAATTATTATTAAACTTAATTACATTGTAATAAAGTAATGTCATCCATCATATAGGTAGTATAGGTACTAAAAAGAATTACATAGAAACTGCAGTATTTATTTTAAAAAAGGAACATACGTATACCAACGGGGTAGAATAATTTCTGACCATTTTCAGACAAGGAGGTGTAAACATGGTCTCTGTACGATGTGGGATATTGATAATTAGGATCCAACGGCTTGTATGGCACAGGTGGCAGGAGTGACGACGCACCACACAGCGACACAGAAATAGCTATCACACATAACATTATCCATTTGTTACACGACATTGTTCATTACGAGAGCCACAGAAACAAATATAGAATGCAAATCTTAATTGGCATAACTGAATAATTGGTACTTCGTATGTTTTCCCATTAAACTGCTAATTAGTCAATTAATTCGCTTCCTAATCCAAGAACTCCATAATTAATCAAAAAGTTGATGTTTTTTGGTATTTTTTTTTATGATTGATATTCTTGACAAAAATACTCACGGTCATAAAAATAGCGAAATAGGTAGGTACTTATTGTGAGCCTCGAAATGTGTGCTTTTCGCGCCTCGAAAGTAGGTTACTTTACCGTACCGTCTGGTTTACGACTAGGCTACGCGATAGGTACATAAAACTTTTATACCCACACTTTGTGACATTAGCCACGCTTAGAACTAAACTTTGTGTTATTTACTATCAAATTGTAGGTCACGCCAACCTTCGGTTTGGAATATGACATCACATTATGTAATAATTTATGCATATATTGTAGTAGATTTTGCAAATTACATTTGTAACCAAAGCAATAACATTGAATAGTCAAATTATTGTTTCGCATGTTCTAGATACTTCCTTACTTCCTACGCAGTCGAGTATGGTACAGATTTGTTTTAAATTTCCTTTCATCCTTTTACTACAGAATACCCTTAGCGTTAAAACTTCGGAAATAATCATAACTTGCATTATTCTATTTATAATCTCAGTAATTAAATCGTCTTACCATCGTAAGCAGGAAGAGTGTTCAAAATAGTTATATTTTATTTTATTTATTTGGCTCACCAACAACTAAAAACACCGATACAAAGATATGAGATACATCCAATAGACTTATAGACTAGTGTACCAATTTCTCAGAGGTACACCATGCATTACTTATTTTATTAAGTGCCTACTTAAAATTAGATGCGTTCTTATACTCACCGAACATAATTGTGTTTTCAACCAAATTCAAATCTAAAATCAAATTATATAGCAGTATTAATATAGCAGTGATGCTACGCAAGCCCGACGCCGCGCGCCCTCGTAGCAACAGTGTACGGCCTGCGTAGCAGCGGAGTCATATCGGCGTAGCAGCGGCGTAGGGCTTGCGTAACATGGGCGTAAAGCCTGCGTAGGAGCGGCGCAAAGCCTGTGTAGCAGCGGCGTAAGTCCTGCGTAGCGGTAGTTTAGAACCTGCGTAGCAATGGCGTAAAGTATTGATAGCAACGGCGTAGGACCTGCGTAGCGTCGACGTAAAACCTGTTTAGTGTCTGCTTAGCAGCTGCTTTAACGCCACGTAAGTGACGCTGACGCTGTTTATACACCACGTAGACGCTTTGTAGATGCTGCGAAGATGACGTGTACACAATATAGAGTGATCCAATCATTAATAGAAGGAATTACGTATACAACGAGGAGACGCCAGCTGTTGTTTTTGTGTTGCTAAAACGAATTATAGCTATTTCAGGGTCGGTCCCATAGTAAAAGTTTTTCATAATGATAAGTAGGTACACTGAACGGAATTACAGGTAAAGGTTAAACAAAAACTGAATCTTATCCCAAACAGATTAACAACAGAGGTAAACCACACGAAAAATGATAAACAAAAAAACACGTAGTTAAATTCTCGTCAATAAAGGTGAATGCTATCTCTAATCAGCTTTGTATAGCCTCGTAGGTGAGCGGCACGATAACGTTGATAACGCAGTTATCTAGCGATGAGGATATAACGTTGTAAACTTGATTTGGTATAAGGGCGGTTGCATACTGCGATCATCTTTTGTTAGCTTACTTTTTTCATGAAATAACCGCTCCTGTTTATACGCCAGTACCTGGTCGACCAAGCTCTGCTCGGGTGAAAATAGATAAACATATCGTCGAGGTATACTAACGTTGTATCACATTCCCGATGCTGTGAAAATAGAGAAAATAAATTTTCCCAGATATGAGACCTAGCTAGATCGATTTCTCGCCCCCGTAAACCCCTATATTACGTTTTCAAGAACGTGATTACAAATATATATATATATAAGAACAAATATTGCTTGTTTAATACTATAGGATAAGGAAAACTACTGAACATTTAAGTAGTATCTGTATTGCAGGAAGAGGAATTAATGAACACTCGCGTTTATTAATTCCTCTTATATAAGGAATTAAAAATGTATATAAACGGACACTTATGGCCGCGGCACGTCGTCGTCACCGCTTCTGTCCTGTGTCATTCAATAAATATTTTCCGTTCTTTCTTTTAGATATTCTTTCAATATTGCTGCTTTGTAACGTACTTACGTTCCGTTGTAATAAAGAGTTTTTCGAGAGTGAAGCTACGTTAAACTCTCACTTATAATAAAAATATTTTCTCTTCTTGCTCTCACACGCTATTGTCTACATTTCTTTCTCATTTCTCCTTTCGCAGGTCTGCTGGAAGAAATATCTTAAGAAATAAACAATTCCTTTGTACTCAAAATTATAATTATGTCGTTTTTCTATGTATTTTACGGTACACCTTAAAATACATAGTTTATTTATTTTATTATTTACAAATAATAAAATAAATAAACAATAATATAAATAGTGCAAAAAAAGCTTCCAGTTTCAAACAATTGACATTGATGTACATTGTTCATAAAAAAACGCTGTTATAGTGCTGATAGAAATCCTATGGAATCTATCTTAACATTTTTGATGCTGATACACAAATATTGATTTAAACAAACTAATGTTGTTATTGTTGCCAGGTGCAAGGTCTTGTACTGAAGCAAATGCGCCGTGTACAACAGCCCTTATGTGATGTCAGAGCCGGTAATCGAGCAGGGCCCTGAGGCGCGATTCGCATCAATCTTTCAACAGTTCCGTACATTTCCGTAGCGAACGTTTTCGGCGGTTTTTGTGGAAAACGGAAGCTAAATTGGCAGTTTGATTTAAAGAAAAAAAAAAACCCATATGTATGGGTATTTTTTTATGGGCTTACAAATATTCTATTCCGCCATTTATGCTACAACATATTCCTTATTCCTATATAATAATATTATGTACCTACTTAAATGGCTCTTTTATTTGTAATTAAGATCTTTTCTCGTTATTGATCAAAGTTATTTACGCCATGAAAGACAAACTGCGAGTAAAAAACAAATAAACTTAATTATTAGGGCTTTTCGGAGTCGATCGGATCGGAGTGCTGGGCACCCCGATCCAATCCGATCCCGATATTTATCGGTCTGATACAGAAAGAAATACATAGTTTAGAATACGTGTAGGTAATCAAGTTAGCAATTAAAGCCCATAGGTACTAAACTACGTTTTTTTGTGTTACATCTTTTCAAGTGCTAGATCGGAGAAGTTCTTTTTCTGCAGAGGAATGAACCTCTTTTTTAAGCGACTTCAAAAAAGGAGGAGGTTATTTAAGTTCGTCAGATTTTTTTTTTGTATGTATACATCGATATTTTTGTCACTTGTGGACCGATTTAAAACATTCTTATTTCATTTGGTAGAAAAAACTTGCACGGTAGTCTCATATAAATTTTATTAACGTTTTTTGGGTTGTTTTTGAGTTAGCTTCGATAATACATATTGAATCGACTTTGTGTATCTTGATTATTTGTTATAATACTTCTTGACACTGTTGTTTATATAATAAGCAGTGGTATAGGAATTGGTGCGGGGTAGGTACCATAACTAAAAACGAAAAAAAACCTAAAACAACCTAATTAAATAAAAAAACACTACAAAGTGAAAAATAGTTTTTTTTTTTTTTTGTATCTATTTTATAATAAGATTACTTCTGTTTCTTTTTGCGTGTAGCTTGGGTCACCAAATACCTCGTTTCCACTCTCCTACGTTCGAAATACCTATGAACATAGCCTCTCTCTCCGCCACTGCTGCTCCTACTTCGGTTGCCCTGTTGCCGGGGGCCACGATCTCCCTTTCGGTTTTCTTCGCACCCCCGGCAGGCATCGGCCCTAACGGACCCCGTCAATTCTGCTGACATCTCTTTGAGGCGCGCGTGGAACACAACGCGCCGTCGACCCGGGCCTGGTCCTTATCGGATGGCGAGCTACCCATTGCTCACCGTCCGCAAGCCCGCGCCTACGGTGGCCGGAAATCGGCCTGCGATTCCCGACGCCCAGGGAGTCTCCTCCTGCGGCGGTTAGGGGCGTGAGGGCGCGAAATTTGCCTCTCCCTCACGCGTTCCGCCTCCTCCTTCGCGAGCATTACTGCTTCGCAGAAGGAGGTGACGGCCTCCCATTTCCTCTCGCTCCCTACCATGGCCCTAATCAGGGCCGGACGCGAGAGATCACCGCCGCCGATCGCCTCCACGAGGACACGGCGATGCTCCGCCCAAGCCGGGCAGACCTCCACCGTATGCTCCACCGTGTCCTCCGGGCGATCCACACAATGGTGACACCCGGGCGTTTCCTCCCGCCTTATCGTCCTGACATAAGTGTAGGAAACATAGCATCTTGTTATATCTGTATTTACAGTAGAGGCAAGCATAGTCTTGCCCTAAGCCTATGCTTGCCCTACTAATTCTATAACCTAGATAAATAGTATTTATATCAGAGAATAAGGATCATTTTGAGTTGACCAACTGGAGACGTATTTCGATTTTGAGACTTATTTGATACGTGTCAAATTTTATTTTTTATTGATATGCCATGAGCAAAGATGTAATCAATGGTAGTTCCCCATCATAGAAAACTTGGTATCATATATGTAAGTAACCCCGTACTGTCGTCGGCACCACCTTGTATATAAATAATAATAACAATCCATTGAGAAAACAATTGCATTCTTACTAACATTGTTGCTGCAATAAATTCGATCATGTGTCTAGGCATTTTTTTATAACTACACTTTTTAACCCTAAATGAAAGGGTCATTCTAAAAATTGATCATTCCTCAATGTACTTGTGTTGTTCCACTCAATTGCCGTCAAATATGGTCTTCTCCTCTATATGCGCTGCACAAGAATAGCTAAACGTAAGAATATAAGTGACGAGGCTAATTACCCAGGATGCGGGACGTACCTCTACCTACTAATGTCAAATTCATGAAGCACTTTCAGTGCACCAGAAATCTATTAAAATAGGCAATAATATTTCAGTAGATTTCTGATTTACACTTAAATGTACCTAGGTAGGTACCTTTCTTTAGGTATATAATAGTAGTAGATACTTCGATAAGTTGACACCTATATATACCTACTACAAACGGTACATAATAGGTAACTGTCAACTCAGCCTGTCACAGTCCATTGCTGGAAGTAGGCTGCGCCACAACGCCCTGACCTCCGCCTTCCGCATCCAGTCAATCCCAGCCACCTTCTTAAGGTCGTCGGTCCATCTAGCTGGGGGGTCTCCCACACTACGCTTGCCGATACGCGGTTCCACTCCAGGACTCATTTGCTCCACCGACCATCGTTCCTTCGACTAACATGGCCAGCCCACTGCTACTTCAGTTAGCTTACTTCGCAAGCTATGTCGCTAACTCCGGTTCTTTTCCGGATAATTTAATTCCTGATTTAATCCTTCAAAGACTCTCAGCATAACCCACTGCATAGCGCGCTGAGCGAGCTTTAATTTGTGGGCCAGCCCGACTGTCAGTGTCCACTTTTCTGTGTCAGTGTCCGTATGTCATGGATGAGCAGGACGCACTGGTTGCAGACTGTATTGTGAGTAATACTTGATCAATGGGTTGATCTCTATAGCACCTATAGTATCAGGTACATATCTTAACAATCTCATTCATAAAATACACCGTGGTTTTTTCTTGCTTCCGCAGAATCCTAGAGATATAAAACATAAATAGCAAGATAAAGTAATAAATTCAGTACGGACATAAACATATCGCGGTGCTAATGTGTGTTTGGTGCCGACAGGGACGATCACGATGTGGTACAAAATATTTATATTTACAGTAGTATGTGTGATGACATATATTCTCAAAAAGCTACACGACACGAGACCTAATAAAGTCAAGTTTTATTTTAATTTCTGTATATTCTATTTTGCAACTTCGGTGTTATCAGCTGTGATTTGGCCTTATTTTCTTCTGAGTCCCAAAAACGTGAGAAATGCCAAGTAAGTACAAATTAATATTAATAGTTTTTATCCGTTTTGTTTTTCTACACGTTTAAACTGATCATTTATTATACAACAGGACACTTGCGCGAAAAAAGTTGAGGATATGACATTCCTTCATTCAACGAATTGGGCAGGGGTGTATTATACTGTGAATACACCCACAATTCACCAGTTATGTTTAAGTTACAGATAGACTGGTAGTAAAGATATAGTTTAATAAGGCAACAATAGTTATTCTCTGATTTTTATTATCCTTTTTTTGTTTCTCAGTATTATTTTTTAATTTTTATTTATTTTCGATATGGGTGTCATTTTCATGGTTTTCGAAGCCGCTGATAACAAAACTGGGCTAAAAATAAAAAAATTAAATTTCCATCATGGGTGTCGTTTTACAGTTTTCGAGGGCGCTGGCAACGATTATGAGGTCAAAATGAAAATTCAAATGACAAAAAAAACCCAAGACGAAAAATGCAAATGTTTGGTAGAGCCATCTTGAATTTCGATTTTGGGATTGAATTTCGTTAAAGTCCATTCGTGAAATTGTTTTTTCGCGCAAGTGGGCTCGCACAAGCGTCTTTCGCGCTAGTGTACTAGATTCGCAGATTCGAAAGGGTTCTTGAGATGGAGTTGAGGGTAAAACTGAAACTATGAAAAATAAAGGAAAATCATGAAAGGGCCCTAATGGCCTCGCTTTCGAACAACTTCTTTTTTTTGTTATTACTCCGACCTATAATGTTTCCGATAATGATCAAAGGCAAAAGCCAAAGGCCACTGTAAAAGAAAAGAGAAAAGTAAAATAAAGCAAAGAAAAAGTGGCAACGTAAAGAAAATGCAATGTATCATTTTTCTTGATTTTATAATTAAAAATTATACTAATCGAATTCAAGTCACAGCAGAATAGAAAAATAGAGGTAAACAGGTATCACCATTAACTTTATACCGACCATATTACAATCAAAAATATTACAATCAACCGTATAATTTTTATAATCTTTGTAACGCGATTAAATATTGGCAATGTCGGCCTATAGTGATAATAATTTATACTATCAATATAACGACCTTCTAATAAACAAACACACGTTTGACATTACATATTTTGCATTAATTCACTATCAATCAATTCTAACAGCTGACTGGTTCGGGGTCGGTTTGTTGCGTTGAATCTCTAAAGTCCTTAACCTTTATTGAATATCGTCAGAAAGGATGTACTTCCTTATACATAAAAGGTTAAACAAACATAAAGGAAAATGATTTACCTTATATTTACAAGTACCTACTACTGGGTTTCTCTACAATGGAGTGACTCAGCTTACCTAACTGAATACTTATACGCATTGTACATGTTATCCTTTAGAGCGCTAACACACTGGGACGCTATGGCAACGTCGCTGGCCACGTAGCCATTGCTGGCCACCTACCATAGCCAAATGAGGTTTCCAAATTAAGTAGCCAGTAAAAACACGCGGGCGGCCGTCCTTTTTTGTTGGTTGGGAAATTATCAAATAACTTCTCCCGCTTTGGGCGGAGCGGGAGGGCGCGTCAGACTCCTACTGACTAAAACACACCCGTGTTCCTTCAGTTACCTGTTGCCAGGGGCCACGGTAACCCTTTCGGACAAACCCGCAACCCGGGCAGGCATCGGCCATAGCGGACCCCTTCAGTTTTGCTGACATCTTTTTGGCGCACGCGTGGAACACAACGCGCCGTCGACCCGGGCCTGGTCCTTATAGGACGGTGAGCTACCCATTGCTCACCGTCCGCAAGCCCGCACCTACGATGGCCGGGAATCGGCCTGCGATTCCCGACGCCTAGGGCATCTCCTGCGGCGGCGGTTAGGGGCGTGAGGGCGCGAAATTTACTTCTTCCTTACGCATTCCGACTCCTCCTTCGCGCGCATTACTTATTCGCAGTAGGAGATGACGGCCTCTCATGCCCTCTCGCTCCGTTCCATAGCCTGCTACGCTTACCGCTGTTGGGTCGTGGATGAGTAACCATTCACTATATATCGAAACCCGTGCGTGCCTCGGAAAGCTCATTAAGCCGTTGGTCCCGGCTGTCATTCGTAGATCTTGGGCAGTCGTTGTGGGGTTGATAGTCTGAGCCCATTAAGTCTGACAACCGGTCTCACCAAGGGACATCGTAATACTCAGTAACTGGGTTGTGGAGGTCAGATAGTTAGTCACTCCTTGTAATATACTGGTACATTCAGGTGCATCCGGTTAGATTAGCAGCTGACCACAACATAGTTGGGAAAAGGCAGGCAGATTGAGACTTGTCAAACTCTAAAACATCACTTAAACATATTTTTAACGCATTATGATCTTTGTGAGCTCTTGTGCCTACAGTATTCTGCAGTTTCCATGACGCAAACGCCACAAAAATAGCAAATGACCACCCTGATCACATTGCAACTGCAATTCTTGATTGGTGACATAAACATATTATTAATTATTATGTCACAAGACATTTCTGAAAGTGCAAACTTCACAATGACAAAATTTTTGTGGTGACAATCCCGAAGTCATTCTCGATCCTCGATGGCTCCTCGAAAGTATTATTTATTTTTGACCATTACGAGGTCATCCTAAAATACGTTTGCAAAACAAAGCAGTATGACTAGATATAGACAGAAGAGGGTTACAACTACTAACTACTTAAAAGTTCCTATCTAACAAAAATATCCCGAATAAAGGTCCCTCATTCAGTTGGGTAGTGGACTCAAAGTTGCTTTTAAACACACAAATGAACTTTTCTAAAGAACTTTAGTTCGATAAATAAACCCAAGTTAAATGTGTCCCGCGTAAACGAAGCTAAAGTTTTGGAGTAAAAGCCACTTAGGGAAAGCGAGGGTAGTTTAGTGAGTTCCCTCATCAGTCCGAACCAATCAATTCCTTAGGTCACTGCGTAGAAAATACGGAACGTAAACATTGGACGGACGCTTAATGTTATCGTTTTGGTAAAGAAACACAAACAGCTCGTGAAACGGTGTTCTAGTAATTTTATCAATAACTGTAGGTGACCTATCAGTGAATAACAATAACAACATTAAGTTACGTCAAGAAAAGAGCAGAGTACTTAAATATACAGAGAAAGCTGTGCGTTTATAACAAAACATTGAAAGTACAACAGACATAAAGATAAAATGCAACGTAATTGGATGGCTTGATACGGAAACGGTAAAAAAACATTGTATTACACTTTGTTGATCTTCTCTTTAACTGCGAAGCCATTAGTAAATTAAAAATGCATACGGGTGGTGCACGTTGGTAGTTTCTGTTTGTGGTCATGTAGAACCTAGCGCTAGGTGATTATGCGGCGCGTGTAGGAGAATTCAGTTTTGAATTAGGGATAAGTAGTGAAGTAAAGATTTAATCATTAATCCACATAGGTAGTGGATACCTAGTAGGTTCGTTCAGCAATAAGACTTTCTCAAAACAATAAATTGACACAAAATGATTCAATAATCTGCTTTTTAGCATTGCAAATAGCAGCTGAGAGTTACTTTCTTTGAATTTTTGCTCAATAACTAAGAATTTAAAAGCTCTATGAACACTTCGTTCACAGAATTTTGCTACTGACTGTACAGACCTACTTATTAAAACGATTGGAAATGTCCCTAGTCCAAATAAATTTACTAGACATTATCATAGAAAAGTGATGTATTCCAGTATTAAAAATAATAACTTTATCTGCTATTCAGAAATTTACGTACGTTTCGATAACCGGTAGTTTTAAAGGCATCTTTAATAGATTCTAATCAAATAATTTGGCTATTAGGGCCCATCATATCATGCAAAGCCTTCATTTGGATTACTGAGACATCTCGCATGTCCCCGGCATAGTGTGAAAGGACAGCTGTTGATCGTACCCGTCTCACTGTCAAGGAGCTGCCTTCATCGGAGTATCGGATAGAATATGGACGCCACTCACGCAAAAAGGGCCAATAAAAACAACGTCATCCGATATTAGAGGTATTTGACAGATGTCAAAACGAAATTGAATTAAAGGCTAACTATTTATTTTTGAATAGAGTATGATTTGCTACTGTCAACATACCTACATACAACACCTTCTTCCCATGGGGGTAGGCAGAAACTACAAAACGCCATCTGCTTCGATAATTACATACTTCTTTTGCTTCATTTACGTTTTTAAATTAAATTATTTACGCGTAGGTGTATCTACTAAATTGTATCAAATTAATCGTCGTTAAATCCCATTTCCTAGTGTTTTTTTTATCAACAATGCCACAGTTTTATAATCTCAATTAACATGAATGATTCTCATTGTTATCTTTTGTTATAATCAGTTAATTTATGTATCTATTAGGTAAATAAGTATGTATTAAAACAAAATAATAAGATAATTCATACAATAACACAAACTTTGGTAGGACGAGAAACATGATATTAATATATTTTAAATGTGTACCTACCTAATCACTTTGCTAATAAATAAATAAAAACCAATGTCGTTTTCAGAGTAGCAGTTCGAATGCTGAAGCATGTAACTAAGTTATATGACTTGAAATGGCATCTGCGAGACGGGAAGATTCTCGCCGAGGACCGAGGAGCCGTCATCATCTCGAATCATCAGAGCTCGCTCGACATCTTAGGTACATATTTACAATAAATACACAACGTTACTGTCAATTGGTTAGTGATTACAGACGTGATGGGTGACAGTATATTACTTTTGACGTTGTATTAATGTGAAAAAGTGGTGTCAAAACTGGTCTATTGAAGAATCTAAATTCTGAAATTTCGATCTTGAAGTCGTGTAATTGACGGCACGGTTGGCGCATTGGTTAAGCTGCTGCGCTGCGTGTCGCGGGTTCGATTCCCGCACGTTACGAATATTTGTATGACCTAGTGTATATGAGTTTAACTGTCTGTAAACGCACCCACAATACAGGAGAAATTCCTAGTGTGGGGCAACGTTATTAAAAACAAAAAAAAAAAAAACAAAGTCACTGCCCTGTGACGTTAACTTTTTGTGAATTAGAATTACTATTGACGGTGTATTAATGTGAAGAAGTAGTGTCTAAACTGGTCTATTGAAGAATCTAAATTCAGATATTTCGATCTTGAAGAAATTGCAATTACAGTAATTATTGTAATTACAGCCGTGTGAGGTTAACTTTTTTATGAATTAGAAGTTATATATAGTAATTAAGTAGGTACTGCTAGACCTAATTATCAATGAAGTCAAGTTGTAAGATGAAATAAACAATGATTGATGTGCTTTTATAATAAAATGTAGTTAACAAATATAATAAACAAAATAATAATCATTAAAGTAGGTATATCATATCAACACAATTAATGGAGTAATAATTATTTCTTTTAAACCCAGTGCAAACCAATTCCGAAAAGCAATTAACATTCAACTTCACATGTACAAATATATACTCGTAGGTAGGAACCTCAAGTTCGTTCACCTTTGACGTTATATTGATTGGCAATACGTTTAAGTATTGATATTATCTGCAACTGTTATTTACCGTTTGTGTTTATTCATACTCGATTGTTTATTTTCCAGGAATGTTCAATATATGGGAGGTGGTTGATAAAATGGCGGCCATTGCTAAGAAAGAGTTGTTCTACATATGGCCGTTTGGTCTTTCAGCCTACCTAGCTGGCGTCGTGTTCATAGACCGAAGCAACGCGAAGGGAGCTTACAAACAACTCCAGCTGACCTCTGACGTCATGGTAAAGAATAAGGTTGGTATCATAATCTATTATCTACACGGGTACTTCCCTGCGGCTACGATAATGCAGACTCGGGGATTAGGCAATAAAATTTATCGTGCGGCCTTCCCCTAAGCATAACACGATAATATACAGCTTTTTCGGTCTCCAAAGAAAAACAATCCCATTAAAATCTGTTCTTTCACACGCATTAAGAAAAACGCAAAAATATTACTTATATATTTTATCATTTACCTGTATAAAAATGATTGTGGAAAAAGATAAAAACGAACTACTTATAAGTGTCGAAGGCATGATACAGTTTGTATCGCATACCTATTTATAAAATATTTTCATAGTTAATTTTTCTTCAACAAAAACGAAAAGCATATTCTTAACAGACCTAATGTGTGATGGTACCGAAACCATCAATCACAACACATACGCCATTACAGACACTAGTAATGTCCACCACCGAACTTGTCGCGATTTCACAAATGATAGACAAAAAAACCGGCCAAGTGCGTGTCGGACTACGCACAATGAAGGGTTCCGTAGTTGGGATGAATTTATCCCAAATACAAACTTAACATTGTTGTTGAAATACATGTTCTCCCATACATTTCAATTGCAAATATAAGTTTGTGCGCACAATATTGATAGATTTACCTTGTTATTTTTAGACCATAGACTTCTTATAGGTTTTCCTGTAATACCTACCATAGGGGTAAAGAACAATACTCTGTTGTTTTTTTCAAAATTTTAGGCTCAGTAGTTTCGGAGATAAAGGGGGGAATGGTCAATATTCATCTATTTTCTTTAATGTATTTATTTTTAAATTATAAAAAAATATATATTGGAGATCCTCGCCACAAGCCCTTTCATTTGATATGTCACACGATACAGTATAAAAAACTGTTTTTAATTTTTGTTCTTATTTGCCCCCAAAAGTGACCCCCATATTCAAAATTCATTTATTTACGTTACACTTCCGTATTTGGGGCACAGAAAAACATATGTGTACCAAATTTCAACTTAATCGGTACATTAGATTCGGAGCAAATTGGCTGTGACAGACGGACAGACACATACACGAGTGATCCTATAAGGGTTCTGTTTAACCTTTTGAGGTACGGAACCCTTAAAATAGGTCCGTCAACTCTCAATAAGGTGGCTCTCAATAAGTCGGAGGCCGTGGTCTTTCACGGCCCACGGCGGGCGCCACCGCCGGGATCACACGTCGTGGTCGGGGGGGTCCAAATCTCTGTTGAGTCCACCATGAAGTACCTGGGATTGGTACTCGACAGCCGGTGGGACTTCGGCCCCCACTTTCGGCAACTGACGCCCAAGTTGATGGGCGCCGTGGGTGCGTTGTCGACGCTGCTTCCCAATCTGGGGGGCCCGAGCACCGCCTGTAGGCGGTTGTACTTGGGGATCGTGCGATCCATGGCCCTGTACGGGGCCCCGGTGTGGGCTTCTGACCTGACGGCCGGCAGCATCGCAATACTGCGAAAACCGCAGAGGGCGATGGCCGTCAGAGCTATCAGGGGGTATCGCACGATCTCCTATGAGGCGGCTTGTGCATTGGCCGGATCCCCGCCCTGGGACCTAGAAGCGAGGGCCCTCGCTTCACTGCACCGGTGGCGCGAGGAGGCGCGAACGCGAGAATGTGGACCGATGCAGCGTGAGATCGAGCTTCGTCGGTCTCAGCTCCGCGAGGTCCTGGTGACGGAATGGCGGGACAGGCTTCTGCGCCCTACCGCCGGCCTCGCTACCGTCAACGCGATCCGACCAGTGCTCGACGAATGGCTCGGGAGGAAGCACGGTTCCCTGTCGTTTCGGGCGACGCAGGTGCTCTCGGGGCATGGTTGCTTCGGGAACTACCTGTGTCGCATAAACAGGGAGCCGGACGCTCGGTGCCATCACTGCACCCACTGTCGGGAGGACACGGCGCAGCATACACTGGCAGAGTGTGCCGCATGGGAGGAGCCGCGCCGTGCTCTCGTATCTGAAGTCGGAGCCGACCTGGCGCTGCCGGCTGTCGCTCGTTCGATGGTCGGGAGTGCCGAGTCGTGGGATGCAGTGATCTCCTTCTGTGAAACTGTAGTTTCACAGAAGGAGGCTGCGGAAAGGGAGAGGGAGATCGAGACCACTCTCCTGATCCGTAGCAGGCGGACTGGGCGTCGGCGGAGGGCAGACAATGCCCTCTTCCAGCCCCCGTAAACGGATCCGGAGGGATGGCGGACTCGGGGACGTCCGTCACCCCCCATCCAGCAGCACCCGAGGTGGCGGCGCGTAGTGTTCCACGCGCGCCCCTATTTGACGTCGCGGGGGGAGTGTAACACCTCACTCCACTCGCGGGCATGAAGTGGTCCGCAAAAGCGGGCCGACACCAGTCGGGGATCATGGAAGGCGCACTAGATCCCATGATCCCCGGTCCAAGTGTGGGAAGGGAACACCGGGGTGGTTTTTAGTCAGTAGGAGTCTGACAGACCCCTTCGCCCGCCCCAGGGCGAAGGACATCCATGAGGATTTTCCACCCCGGAAAAAAAAAAAAAAAAAAAAAAAAAAAAAAGGTCCGTCAACTGCCCTAACTTTGCCTCGCTTCCTATGTTTGCCTATAATAAAAAAGTTATAATATCTTTTTCATTTTACTTCTATGGCAATCGAAACTTAAAACTCTCTATGAAAACTCAGCTTCGATTGCCATATAAGTAAAATGAACAAGATATTACAGCTTTTTCATTATGGGCAAACAGGACGCCAGGCGAAGTTAGGGCAGTTGACCGGTAACAATTAATATCCTTATATAAAGTAAGCAATAAAAAATATGATGAATATGTAAACATTACTTTCACTTCGTTTTTTTTACGTCCGAATGAACGACGGAACACGTAAAGAATATCTCGTATCTGTATGTCCGTCTATGTAATTTGCTCCGAATCTAATGGACCGATGAAGTTGAAATTCATGTGCGTGATTAACGTAAATAAATGAATTTTGAATATGGGGGTTTCTTTTGGGGGAAAATTGATAAACAATTTAAAAAATAAGTTTTGCGAACTGTACTTGTGACATATTAAATAAAAGGCTCAAATATATATATATTATATAATTTTAAAATAAGGAGTTTTAAAGTTATCTAAGAAAATAGATGAAAATTGACCATTCCTCCTATTTATCTCCAACGCAACAGAGCCTATTTTTTTTTAATCTTTAGAAAATTGTTCTATACTTATAGATTACAGGAAACCCTATAAGAAGTCTACGGTCTCAAATAACGTGGTAAATCTCTCAACAGTGTGTGTAGAAACTTACATTTGCAGTTGAAATATATGGGAGAACATGTTTTTCAACTACAATGTTAAGTATGTTCTAATTCTATTATAGCCGGTTTCTTTTATTATAACAATAGATTATCGTAACCTGCACCCTAATTACGTTATACACGATCAATCACAATCTAAATCATTTTGAAACAGATTGCTAATACATTGCTTCATAAGTTCGAAAAAAAATCTGCTCAACAACGTAAATAACGCAATGATCGTTGTTGAACTGTCAAAATGAAACAGATCGTCTCAGATAGCCTTAATCGTATTTATAAAAAATTATTACGTAATTAGATAGCTGTTATTATGACTATAAACTTCATATTCTACTAGCGTTTGCCCGCGATTTCGTCTTTATGTAATCGAGTAATGAAACAAAAGTAGAGTTTTGTTAAAATGAAAGATTAAACTTATAGGTTAACTCCACAAAAAAGGGAGGATTAATAGTACATTATCTCCCTTCCTTTATCCCGGCATAGTGGCGTGAACATTATAACCTCGTACATCGTACTTACTGCTCTCATTTATTAAATAGGGGAAGCTACCAGGCTTGGATAATATTAAACTTATAAATTCAGCTTAATGCGCCAGTAACGAACTAGGATATTACGCAGATATAAAATTGCCTTGTTGCAAGATACAGTGCTTTGTTTTCATTCGTTGTTTTCTAAACGTTTTTTTATTTGCACGTAGAGTTTCAATAATGTATGTGATGAACTTCAATGTCGGCTTTCAATTTGTAGAATTTTTGGTCCACATGTACAATATGCTTATCCATTAGCTACTTTAGATCTATTTGTTTTAGTACCTGGGCGACCAAGCTCTGCTCTGGTGAAAACAGAGAATGCTCATTTAATAGTATAGGATAGTTCATACTAATTCCATGTATAGTACTTACTAATTCCATGCTGCCATGTTATTACTCTAAGGTAGCCATCTTGTTCTAAACTTTGGGCGACCGAGCTCTGCTTGGGTGAAAATACGGAGAAAACGAATTTTCCCAGATATGAGACCTAGCTGGATCGATTTCTCGCCCCCGTCACAGATAATATACTAGCCCCCGTAAACCTCTATATTTCAACTTTCATTGAAATTGTTAGAGCCGTTTTCGAGAACGTGATTATTATTTATTTATTAAACATTATGCAATAGTAAAAAAAAAAACTGTACAAAGACGGACTTAATGCCTGAGGCATTTTCTACCAGTCAACCTTAGGGTAATGCAGAGACAAAACATGAGAAAACTTATCCAGAAAATCAGCGCTGGGATGATTCTGCCAACTTCTTATGAATATGTTCATGTGCCTTCACTTTGAAAGATAACCGACTGGTTGCCGTCCTGATGTTCAGAGGGAACGCATTCCAAAGAAAGACAGCCTGGACGAAGAAAAAGAGTGAATGAAACCAGAGCGGTGAGAAGGACATTGTAGAAGACGATTGTTGGTGGAGCCAAGATTTTTAGTATGGGCAGAGCATAAGTATTGAACATGGGAAGTCAGGTAAGATGGAGAAGTGGGTTTGTCGAGTATAGAGAACAACATAGACAGAGCCCTCAATTCTCTGCACTAACGAATGAGTAACCATTTTAAAAGCAATCAATGCGCGGATACATGGTCATACTTACAAAGATTGAAAACGAATCGAATGCAGTTATTGAGAAGACGGTCTAGTTTATTGAAGAGATCTGCATTCAGGTCATAATAACACACGTCAACATAGTCAATTATGGGAAATATTAGGGACTGTACAAGCATATGTGTGATGGAAGAAGGTTTTTCAACCGATAGAGCGACCGCAACGTTCCGGTGACATTTTTACTAACAGTCATGACCTGCTTTCGCCATTCAAGACAAGTGTCGACATGCAGACCAAGATCCTTAACATCCGAACTAAAAGAAATGATAGAGTTATCGAATATTACAGGTGGCACCGTTAAGCCATTCAGCTTCCTCATGCTATAGGGGCTCCCTACTATGATAGCCTGAAACTTCGTAGGGTTAACCGCCACCCTAAATCGATCTAACCAACTCTTAACCACACCTGATTTAGCTCCTCAATGGCATCGGAAATGTTGTCAACACTTTCCTGGCAGTATAGCTGCAAATCGTCAGCATAAAGATGATACGCAGTAGCACGGTGGTAATGAGATTATTAAAAATGGAGAACAAAAGAGGAAATATATACCGCCTTGAGGGACGCCAGCTGCAAGATCACACGACGATAAGTCTCCAGCATGAACAGACTGCTGACGCCCCCGAAGATAAGAGGAAACCAATCCAATACCTCCGGAGAAACCATAAGATAGGAAAGGATGGATAAAAGGACATCGTGACTGACGGTATTAAAAGCATTGGAGAAGTCAATTAGCACTAAGACTGCAACTTTAGTGTCTTCCATTCCCCGCCTTATATTGTCTGTCACTTTAAGAAAAACAACAAAAACGTTACTGTGCCTGGGCCTGAAACCGGATTGAAAGGGCCTGATGAGGAAGTTGTGGTAAATAGAGCGGGAGATTTTTTCATGGACACGGCTTCGAGCACCTTAGATAGAAAGGGATGGATGGAAATTGTGACTATCAAGTGTGGGAACAGTGGAGAAATGGCGTCAACTTAATTTTCGTGATAAAAACATGGGTGCTATACAGCTTGACGACAGCATTGTTGAAGAAACTTACTTTTTCGTCAATAGAAGTAGTTGCTTACAAGGATGACTAGTCAATACTGGATGCATTTTGTTGAAGCCTCTCGCTTTTCATTCACGCAAAAGCACGCCTGTACTGGAACGGTCAAACTCAAACTCAAACTCAAAGCATTTATTTCAAATAAACCAATTACAGGCACTTTTGAATTGTCAAGGGGTCGGTCAGTCAGAAAGATGAAGCTAGTTGCCCATTCCAAAGCGTAGTTGGTACCTATGGAGAAGAACGGGCAAGAAACTCCATGGACACTCTTTTAAATCACAATATGTTTACAAAATATTGGTTACATCATTCATGTTAAAGTTATAAATGTGAGAACGATGCACAACGATAAAAGCGTCCGTAATAAAAAATAAAACAATTCAAAAATCAAATTAAAAAAGCCATGGCAGCTAGAAGATGACCAGTCCCTACTGACAGCGCCCGTTCACGAACATGACGTATGGATTAGCACCATTCAGCTCAACCATTTTGAAGGGAGCTAAATGATCCAACACACACGCCACCGTCAGCGAGACATTAGAGTGAGCATGACATATTGTCAGCCGCAAGGGCACATTCAAGTCAATGAAAGACGTACCTAGTAAATGGTAGCTTTAAAGTAGGTACATAGTACTCACACATGTTATGAAATTATACAATTTGAAAGGGATTGAATTTATACAATGCAAAGATGAGTAGTTTCTAAATCTTCAGCAACTCCAACAGTATTTCCCAATGCTAATCAATTAGTTTATGCGCCCTTGTGGAGCAGGACCAGCGTTTAGCCAAGCATTTATATCAGCGATGTAATCCCCCAAATTATAATATGCTTGGCTGCATAGTGTGCGTTTTATATAAGATTTAAATTTCGTTTCATTCAGTTGAAGTATGTGGGGAGGTATTTTATTGTAACATTTTAAACGGTATAGGCGTGCTTTCGCGTTGGTTTAGAGGGTTTTAGGACATAGAATAGGAATATAAGGTCGTGATGTGAAAAGCCAGGAGCAACGTGTTGACCAAGTGAGGAAACTAGAGAATGATTGGAGGTGAGGATCAAATCAAGTCAAGTATCATCACCGACAAAATTTTGACGAGTGTGTTGGAGAGGCAAAACATGCAGGCTAGCTGACTCGATTAGATGCAAGAGTTTAAAGGATCGAGAGGAGCAAAGGGCAAGGAGTTTGGTATTAAAATCTCCCATAACAATGTGATGTGGATACTGCGAACCCAAAGATTCAAGTACCGACTCGAATTCAGTGAAGTAATCAATGGAAGGGGGCCAATAGACGACACCAAGGACAATTTTAGCTCCTTTGACACAAACCTCAAGGAAGAGAAACTGCAAATTCATTGGAAGAAGAAGGTGCTAGAATTTTAAAATATATATATACAAATATTGCTAATTTGATAGTTATAGGATAATAAAAACATCGAATGAAGTAAACAGGTAGGTACTAACACTGCTAACCACAATCATATTCAATTCAACCACAATCAAACAAGATGTCGAAAACAAAAAAAATTTTTCCATTGATGTACAGTTTACCTCAAAGAGTTTTCCAAAAACATAATAAAATAATCAGTATAAAGCTTTGATCAAGACGAACACAAAGATCAGACCTGTCAAAAAATATCCTTAGTGAATTCAAACAGACATTTCGCTGGAAAACATGAAAAAAATAATGTTCCAGCAGCGTTTATAAATATCTAAACTAATATTATAAAGAAAAAAGATTCGATTTTTGTATGTTTGTTTATAATGGATGAACTCGAAAAATACTTAACCGATTTAAAACATTATTTCACCTATAGAAAGCTACATTATTAGCGAGTAATATGGGCTGTATTTTATTTAGAAGCGGGCGAAGCCGCGGGCAAAAGCTAGTTGTTTATCAAGTGAATAACTTATTTTTTCAGACGAAGATTTGGTTGTTCCCTGAAGGAACAAGAAACAAAGATTATACAAAGCTACAGCCTTTCAAGAAGGGCGCGTTCAACATAGCGGTAGCCGCACAGGTGCCCATCATCCCCGTTGTGTTCTCACCCTACTATTTCATAAATAAGGAGAAATACATTTTCAATAAAGGTAAGTACCTCCGCCCACTATTTATTTCCCTGTGATCTGGAAATATTTATATTGACATTTATATATGAATATTTTCAATAGTTTATTTATTGTTGACGCTATAAATAACTGCGCGCGAATTGTGTATTTTTTTCTCTGAGTAAGGTGTGAGAATAGTCGATCAAAATTCTGAAAGAGTCGTCCTTATTATAGTCACTAACTTTACAAATTCTATTGAACATTTTGTCCACGTACATTACATTCCTAAGGACTAATAATAAAAAGGATTTCACAGCCTATCTGGCTTCGCAACTTCAATCTGAAAGGTTAAAATTTCCGTGACCCTTCCTCTCCGGACAAAAAGTACCCTATCTGTATTCTAATTTGGACTTTAATCTTCTTACCAGTGGAAGGTTCATCACAATCCACACCAAACTTCCCTTGTGTAACGGAAAATATTCAGAGAAATGGAAATATTTTTTTAATTCTCTTACAAAAGATTCTTTTGTTAGAAGAACCTTAGACCACACAAGCTAATAACATTTCCTTACTCAGTACGGACTGCTCCATTCATGTTGACCCCTTTTTGAAGTGAAAACTTCTTTAGGCGCGTTGGGCGATTTTTGATAGGGGGTAAACTTATGGATTCGCGTCATCATTCGCCGTAGTGCTCTACTATACAAGATGACAGGGACATCGACGCGAAAACTGTTACCATGGATTCAGTACATGATTCTGAACTACCCTGCGTTGAAATAGAAAAGTGCAATACCTACGCGGTCAAAACGTATGGAACAGCCGATTTTTTTTTTTTTAAATAACTGACGAAAAATTTCAACGCAGCGAGGTAGCGGACTCTCCGTCCGCCTATCGGCCCATTGTGCTGCTCGACGAGGTGGGCAAGCTCTTTGAAAGAGTAATTGCAGAACGCCTTGTCGGGCAGCTGGTGCGGGTGGGGCCGGATCTGGTGGAGAGCCAGTATGGTTTCCGCAGGGGGCGCTCTACGGTGGACGCCATCATGCGCGTGCGGGCCCTCATGACGGGGGATGCTGTAGCCCGGGGTGGGGTCGTCTTGGCGGTGTCTCTAGACATCGCCAATGCCTTCAACACCCTGCCCTGGAGTTGCATCAGGGAGGCACTCCGGTATCACCGGATGCCGACCTACCTCTGTCGTGTGGTCGAGACCTATTTGACGGACAGGGCCGTCATCTACCCCGGTCACCAAGGAGAGTGGAACCGGTGAGAGATGTCGTGCGGTGTCCCACAGGGATCGGTCCTGGGGCCGCATCTATGGGACATCGGGTACAACTGGGTGCTGCGCGCCGACCTCCCCAGCAGCGTCAGCGTCGTTTGTTACGCTGACGACACGCTGGTCCTGGCGCAGGGGAGGTCGTACCAGGCGGCGGCCGACTTTGCGACACGCGGGGTTGCGACAATCGTCGACAGAATCCGGCAGTTGGGACTCGAGGTGGCCCTGCACAAGTCCGAGGCCATGGGTTTTCATGGACCTCGGAATGCGCCACCGTCGGGTTACCAGGTAATGGCGGGAAGGGTTCATATCGACGTCGAGTCGACGATGAAGTATCTGGGACTCGTCCTTGACAGCCGTTGGAATTTCGTCGAACATTTCCGACGTTTGGCTCCCAGACTGGAGCGGGCCGGGGCTGCGTTGAAGCGGCTCCTGCCCAATCTAGGGGATCCAAACGCCTCCTGCCGGAGGCTCTATGCGGGGGTCGTGCGGTCCATGGCCCTTTACGGGGCACCGGTGTGGGCGCGTTCACTAAGGCTGCGGCCAGCCCGCCGGTTGAACGCGTCCCAGAGGGTCATGGCCATCCGGCTGGCCCGAGGATACCGCACGGTCTCCTGCGAGGCGGCGAGCCTCCTTGCCGGATTACCGCCATGGGATCTAGAGGCAAAGGTCCTCGCGCACATCTGGGAGTGGCGCGAGGAGGCGAAACGCGGGGGCTTAACTCCGCTGCCGCGAGAAATCGCGGCACAGCGAACAGAGCTCCGGCGGGATCTCATGGCACCATGGAGATTGCGATTGTCGCAATCCAGCGCTGGGCACGCCACAATTTCGGCGATAAGACCCCTCTTTGAGGAGTGGCTGGAGAGGCGCCACGGCGTCCTCATCTTCCGCCTGACGCAGGTCCTCACCGGACACGGCTGTTTCGGGAGGTTCCTGCACAGGATAAGGCGGGAGGATACGCCCGGGTGTCAACATTGTGTGGATCGCCCGGAAAACACGGTGGAGCATACGGTGGAGGTCTGCCCAGCTTGGGCGGAGCATCGCCGTGTCCTCGTGAAGGCGATCGGCGGCGGTGATCTCTCGCGTCCGGCCCTGATACAGGCCATGGTAGGGAGTGAGAGGAAATGGGAGGCCGTCACCTCCTTCTGCGAAGCGGTAATGCTCGCGAAGGAGGAGGCGGAACGTGTGAGGGAGAGCAAACTTCGCGCCCTCACGCCCCTAACCGCCGCAGTAGGAGACGCCCAAGGCGTCGGGAATCGCGAGGCGATTTCCGGCCACCGTAGGCGCGGGCTTGCGGACGGTAAGCAATGGGTGGCTCACCGTCCGATAAGGACCAGGCCCGGGTCGACGGCGCGTTGTGTTCCACGCGCGCCTCAAAGAGACTTCAGCAGAATTGAAGGGATCCACTAAGGCCGATGCCTGCCGGGGTTGCGAAGAAAACCGAAAGGGAGATCGTGGCCCCCGGCAACAGGGCAATCGAAGGAACACGGGTGGGTTTTAGTCAGTAAGAGTCTGACACGCCCTCCCGCTCCGCCCAGAGCGGGAGAAGTTATTTGATGATTTCCCACCCAAAAAAAAAAAAAAAGTCAGGTTCAGAATCATGTACTGAATCCATGGTAAGAGCTTTCGCGTCGATGTTTCTGCCACCCTGCATTTTATTTATTTTAATGTTTACCTTCCCAATTTGGAGCTGAAACCTGAAACTCAAAAAAACAGTTTCGGTAGTTGTATTTATGTGCTACAATATCATCGTCATTTCTGCCTTCTACGGTATCCATATGACGATTAAAGGTGGTACGTGGGTGGTACTCTACTCTTTACTGGGAACTTAATAAAAAAGTAATAAGGTTAACCCTAGTTAAAAGATTGACAATGAGCTACTATCTCAATTGAGATGGCGCCTACCAAATACTTACTGCAATTAGTTACAAGTGCAAAGATTGCGAAAGGAAAACGATATAGCAATCCAAGATTCTTACGTGGACTGTTTCGTATTTTACAGGTCACGTGGTCATCCAGTGCCTGGGGCCGGTGCCTACGATAGGTCTAACTATGGATGATGTACCGGAGCTGATCAATAAGGTCCACCAACAAATGACTGTAGCTTATAAGGAATTATCCAAGGAGGTCATCAGCGCCTTGCCAGCAGACTACCCCTTTACTCTATTAGGATAGAAACCCCGACTGTATAGGTATTATTAGTTTTTCGATTATTATAGGTAATAACTTAAGCATTGAAATGTAAGTGTTTTGGTCATAAGTAGGTACTTATGTTTTGAAATAAATTAATAAGCAAAAATAATTTAATATAAACTTTTTGTTTTTCATTTATTAACACTAATTTTAGGTACCTATTATATTATTTAAAAAGAGTGACTGTAGTAATCTTTTCTATTCTTATTAACTTATCAACTCTTAACATCTTTTAATATTTTTATTCCACATGGAGTCATTTAATTAAACATGTATAGGTTAGGTACACACGGATACATATAAAACTATACATTTCCAGTATAATCTGATCTCGCATTGTATAGAATTTCCGTACAATGAGAGTTCAGCTTATACCGGAAATGTATAGCTTCACGTAGCCGTGTGTGCACGACCTAAATCCTAAGCACTCAACTTATATACAATCTTCACTTAAATAACTAGTTTATAACGATTACCTACTCCACTGAAAATAGAAGAGTAGAGTGGTTTGCAAACTCTGCTACTTCCACTGTACGCCCGCGCCGCTAATATTTCAAGAGATTAAGCAGTATTTTCAACCAAATAAGACACGAACTTTAAACAATATTATTACCGGCGTTAGATAATTTTGTTCCAACATTATTTGAATTATGTTCTAAAGGGTAACTTTATTTAAGGCATGTATATTATAGAACCTCTAATAATTCCCATATATTACGCTCCTAAAACAGTAAAATTGAACACTCTAACTGCCTCGTTGGTCTAGGGGTCGCAAGCGCTACTGCCGAGCATGAGGTCCTGGGTTCCATTCCCGAGTCGGGCAAAGTGTTATTAGGTTTTTCTATCTAAAATTTCTCAGTAGCAGCTCGGAGCCTGGATTTGTGCCCAATTGATGGCAATAGGCTCGCCCCCTATTACATGGGACTTAAACATAACTGGCGAAATGTGGGTGTATCTTCTACAGGGACACCTCTGCCCAACCCTTTGGGGAAACAAGGCGTGATGTTATGTTATGAACACTGTAATTTAATGACTACACCTCTTTTTGTGATCCTCGATAACTCCTATTTTGGGAACCTAAAAATACTAAATGGCCAAGTAACTGAGGCCAACTTGGATGTAGCGCTCGTCGACCACTGCCGAGTCACAGCTAGCTTCGCTCGCTCGGCTCGCGCGCGATTGGTCACAGTTCTAACCTAACCAATTTGATCGGAATGTATTAGTTTAGCTACTGCGTCCAACTGTGAGAAAAGGACAAAAAGTTAAAAAAGTGGCTAAATTATTTTTTTAAAGTGTGCATCATTAGAAGTGCAAAAAGTTTTTAGAGGTTCAATTAAATTAGGATTTATGGGTTAAATGGAGATTGAGGATCGGTAGTAACCGCGTTATTGTAGATTTACTAAGCTACAATAACATGAAAAGTTATATAGAGAAGGTATTATGGTGGGAGCCCGGAGCGTTTGTGAGCTAGCATATGCAGGGTGAAAAATTAATAGCTGAGTAGGTGCGGCATGATGTGAGAACACCGAAACTATATTTGAAAAGTTACAGATAAGAGCCCCGTGGTCGAAAATGGGCAATAAATAACTTGATCTTCAGAGCTCTTGATTTTCGTATAAGTAATCATGTGCGGCCTGACGCATAATGGCATAAACTGTCAAATCTTTTATAGAAATTGTGGGCTTTCCCTAAATATGAATAGTTAATAATTGCGAAAAACAAGATAAACTTGCAACAACATTGTATTTCCTATCGGCCAACAAAATGTCCAGGGGTCAATATAACCATGTACAATTCAAATCAGAAAGAAAAACTAGGTAAATTATTTTTATAAACTCAAATGTAAAGATAAGGTACAAAAATTGTTACTAACGACTGTACTGTGAAAATGATGGACGTCAGCCGTTAAGAAACTCATAAGTATAATTATTTTCTACGTCTAACTCCTTTGTTATTACTTACCAAACAGTGACTTTTTGTAAAATATTCAGACACTTTCTGGATATAACGTTCTGCTATTTACAAAACAATAAAATAAGAATATGGAGTGTTTTCGACAAACATGAGTAGATATTAATGGTATGTTGTTATATGCAGAATGATTTATTTTTACAAAATACTCGAACAGGGAACAGGAGTTGTTGCCACACCGAGCGCTCAGCGCTCAGCGCTCGGTGTGGCAACACGCCCTGTTCGAGTTCACGACAAGTCAATCGTCATCCTGAGGATGCCTCGTTGAGAGGTGAAAGACTCTTTAGAAATAGCTAAGCGGAACAGGTTACTAAATATATCCACTTTTATTGTATTTTATAATGGATTTCCGCAAGGTCAGGCCTGAATCAATTAACTAAGTAAAAAACCTACCATAACTCTGAACTTTCGTAATAATGATTGTACCAGAATTTCACAAGGTGTCGGAGCGTGACGGTATCAGCCGTGAAAGTTCAAACTTAGGTGTCGTGTACAATAAATGAATAACACAACTTACGACGAACACTTTCAACTCTGGTCTTATTCTGTTCGAGAACTTTTGGAAAATATATTTTCCAGCGCTTTATTGCTATTGCCGATATTTTATTGTGCAATTAAAGCAGAATTTAAGTACATTTCTTTACGGTATTCTCTTCGATTCCATGCAAAACTTTTTGATAGTTCGTGTAACGTCGTAAACTTAATGGTTTTAAGTCCTTTCAAGTGTTACAACTTATGTTACCACCCACTTTTCTTTACCCTACTTTACTTTTACTTGACAATTGATTTATTATTCTGGGCTTAAATACGATTTGAAAGTATGTTGGTACCTAAGTTGGCTGCTAAGTACTTACTTATTCACCGACTATAGATATCTATGTGATTGGAGGTATATATATATATATTATATCGAAAAATGTAGGTTACATTAAATGTAACAACCCCAATATTAATACCCAATGAATAAAAAAAGAAAAAAAATTGTATCCAAAACTTATGGGTCAGAACACCTAACAATTCGTGCGAAAAACTTTGTAAATAAATAAAGAACATATTTTTACTCCGAACATCAATATTGGAACATAGTTTAATTTTAATTAACGGATTCCATTATAAACAGTTAGCTGTTCTTATTACAGCAGTTAATAAAATTTTATTACTCCTCTGGTATTCCAAGTCATCCCAAGCTTCATTATAAGCCATCTTCGTTGTATTTTATATAATTTAATATTCTTAGCTCGTAGTTCGTAACTTTTAAAAGAAACAATGCCTTTAATTTACACAAAAAAGGAACTTCCGGATATTTTTCCGTAGCCTTTGACTAAAACTTGCAATTATTGTGCTCATTTATTTGTGTATTCCTAGGACATATGACTAGAGTCCAAATTCTAGATCAAAACTTTTAAACTAGTAACACAATACTTAGCCTCGACGTCATACAGACAACAGATTTGTTTAAAGATAAGCATGAAATATTATATTTTTGTGGCATTGACTCAAGCGTTAAGTAATCTGGTAATACAATATTATAAGTAGGTAAATTTATAGATAATTCGCTTTTTGACTAACTATTTTTTAGTTAATTGATTCAGGCGTGACCTTGCGGAAATCCATAATAAAATGATGATGTGGATATATTTAGTAACCTTTTCCGCTTAGCTATTTCTAAAGAGTCTTGAAAAGACCCTGGGAACCGCCTCGCTGCTGCTCGCTGCTGTCTGCGCTCGGTGCTTGGTGTGGCAACACACCGTGTTCGAGTTCACGACAAGTTAATCATCATCCAGAGGATGCCTCGTTGAGAGGTGAAACACGTGTCGATTTCTTCCAGGGTCTTTTCAAGACTCTTTAGAAATAGCTAAGCGGAAAAGGTTACTAAATATATCCACATCATCATTTTAACTATTTTTTAGTTTACCTAGGAATCGGCAGAGGTACCTAGAGTTAGCAGATGAGCGTTACCGACGCGTCGAACGAAACTCATATCATTTGCCACTCTTGCCAGTAGTAGCATTTTATGAAACTCGACATATTCGAACAGGCATTGGATTGAATAAACTGTCGATCCTTTGATGCTTAGATATTCTGAGCATTCGATACAATTCAGAGCATTTGATCTTGAACGCCATATAAAATGACATTCCGTTGAACACATGATGTTATTTTATATGGCGTGCGTAGGTAATCTGTGAAAGGATGCATAGGATCGGTTTGCTGGTTAGTTTCTGCCGTGGTTCCAACTGTACCTACATAATTATAATGATGGCCATATGGTATAGTTGACCATCTAGCCTTGCCAAAACCAATCACATAGGTACTTAATATAAGATCTCACATTAATTTTAAAACCGTCGATATTTAGTAGCTTTCTCTTACTCTCATTCGGCAGGAATAGGTATTTTGCCTAAAAATCCATCGTGAGATGCCTACGACATAATATTCTTACGTCTGTTTTTGGGATAATCCCCAAGAATTAAAACTAATGGCAACAGTAGCGGTACCTTCAAACCAGGCCTGTATACAAACAAAGCTTGGACAACAAAGGATGACAAGGTGAACCTACAGCATTACCCGACATTATACGAAACGACACAAAGTAAGTAGCTAAAAAAGTTTTTGAAATAGTACATAATTTTTGCAAGTTTTTTTTGTCATTAGTGTTGTTTGTGAACGATAGTTTACTAAATAATAATGCAGCTAATGAAAAGCATCCTTCAGGATAACATTGACGTTTGTGACAGTAGACTGTTTACCGCGCTTTTTCCGGGAGCGTCACAGAAAAATGTTTTCTGCAATATTCATCATGCCTGCTATGTAGCTCAAAACATGATTCCACTGCAATCAGTGGAATTATGTTTGAGGTAAGTACACACTTATTTACGGTGTTTTAATAATTATATTAAAATGAAAAGTTATTGCAAGTACTTACCCCTAACCCCGTTCATCTACACCAGAGGTTCCAGGAGTGTTTTTTTCATAGACCACTTTCAAAATTAAGCTGGTTCTGGTGGACCCCCCGGAGCTACATTTCTACCATATTCCCAAAACTCGACAAAAAATGTGAAGATTAGATCTAACTATGGAAATTTGCGTTGCCAACGTAGACTCCCGTCGAGTCTCCCGTGGACCCCTGGGGGTCCACCTGGACCACTTTGGGAATCACTGATCTACATCTACCAAAGATTAATGGAGTTAGGGGTAGGTACATAAATATCCCTAACCCCCAAAATGGACGAGGTTAAGATAAGCAGGTGTTCATCTTCACTAATAGTAGGTACTTATAACTCGCTCATCTTCACCTAATAGTACTTATAACTGTACAATAATAAATAAGTAAATACTATTTTATGGTGCCAATGAGCAGGATAAGACTTTTCAAAAAGGAATGCGGAATAAGAAAAAGAGTGCATGAGTTTCGCTTCCAGGCTAATTTCTAAGCTCACGAGGGCTTAGAAAAAATCGCCGCATGAAAAAACTGGATAGGGATAAGCACTGAAAAGGCAGAGTATGCCAAACACATCCTTCCAGTTCTGCGCACTCGCGCAATTTCTTCTTCTTTCTTGAGCCATATCTGTACAATAAGCTGAATAACATCCTTAATTAATATTTATCCTCAAACTAAATACAAATGTAAAAACTCTGTGACTACGTATTTGAAAAAACTAGACTATCAGGGAACGGAGAATTTGTTGATCCCTCTCAGATAGACTATCTCAACTCAACTCAACTCAAAGCATTTATAATATTTCAATTAAACCATTTACAGGCACTTTTGAATTGTCGAAGAGTCGGTCAGTTAGTCAGAAAGTTGAAGCTAATTGCCCATTCCAAAACGTAGATCTCTATGGAGAAGAACGGCCAAGAAACTCCAAGGACACTCTTTTAAATATAGATATTACAAAATCCTGGGTACATCATTGTTGTTGCTTCTATATGTGAGAACAATGTACAAAAAATAATCAAAAGCAATTGAAAATATAAGATTTAAAATAAGCCCTGGCAGATAAGAGATGACCAGTTTCAACTGACGTCGCCCGTTTACGAACATGACGCGTGGATCAGCACCATCCAGCTCAACCATTTTGTAGGGAACCGAATGATCCAACACACTCGCCACCAACAGCGAGACATTTAAGTGAGCATGACATATTCTCAACTGCCATGCTCTTTCAAGACAACATACATCTCTACTACTGTTCATCCCCACTACTGCTTGTACATACATACCATCATCCATACTCACACCACACCCACTCAAGCAACCTATGACATATACTCTCACATCTCTTTTTACACTTCCTCTAGTTACTCACACACACACGGGTAATTCCACTAACTCTTTTTGTATTTTTAATTTTAATTTTATTTTATTAATGTTCTTAAATATTATTAAGAACATTAATAATTAAATTCTTCAGGCGGCCAAAGAAGCGCTCCTTAAACGATTGCTTCATGTCAATAACATTGATGCCCAACGCTTCCGACATACCCAAATACTTATAGGTTTCGGATGCGGAGCGGGTTCTAAGGTTTATGGAATCCGAGAGTTGGGTTCCCACGGATTCCACAATCTCCCCTCGCTTTACATGTATGACTGCACTTTTGTCCACACCAAATTCCATCCTGATGGCGCTACTGAAAGTTTCAGTTACTTTCAGTAGCTCCATCAGTTGCACATTGTTGGGGGCAAAGAGTTTTAGGTCATCCATGTAGAGAAGATGAGATATAACCTGACCACCTCTCTTCAACCGATAGCCAAGACCTGAATCCTCCAGCAGTGTGCTTAGAGGATTCAGGGCTAAGCAGAACCTGAGCGGACTCAAGTGTCGCCCTGAAATATGTCTCGCTCGATCCTTATCGGCTCGCTATTCCTCTAGATATTTCGACATCCTGGATAGCGAAGGACCGTCCTCCATTGCTCCATACACACATGAGGAAGGTGCGCAGAATTGTATCTACTTTATACAACTCTAGCACCCTCATGAGCCATGTATGTTGCCTTCTTATAATCTATCCAGCATGTCAACAGATTCTTCCTGGGGGATGGCGAACCTGTTATATCAGTTCCTGAGAACGCCCGTCTCACAAAATGCATCACTCTAGGGCGAGTATTGTCCTCCCTGAAGCAGATTAGTTTGCCGATCAGTGCTCTGGCCCCACCGATACGGCGCTCAATTCTGAACTGCCAAGCTGGTACTGTATGGTACTGGTTATGTACTGGTTTCGGTCGTGTAGCTCTAGAGTCATTAGCAAATTTGACGTGAGCTCCACCACATGCCACTACAGCCGCGCAGTACAGAACCGCTACCAGCGCCCTATTTTTGTTATGCATGGGCAAACGAGGTAAGCGTGGTCTAAGTTCGGGCGACATGAACCGATACCTGAATCGCACCCTCCAAAGCACTCCTCAATTCCTCATTGAACTGGGTACTTACTTATTTGTAGCCCTGTCATCAATCCTCTCGTCAGCTTGACTTGTAGTGAACTGTGAACCCAAACAAATTCAATTCATGCAGATTTCTCTTTATCTGTCATACAGTCAATAAAATTTGGATCCTTTATTAGTTCCCTGATTTGAGGACTGTCAAAAAAACCAGCCTTTATTTTTTTCTGTGCTCAATTTCGGGAATATTTTACTGATATATTTAAAACATTTCCTCCTTGTTGAGAGCTTTTACAAATTGTTTTATCAGACCTTATTTTATATGGAGAGGGGGTAATATTATGCGGTCTCTAGCTACTAATAGTTTGGCCTTTGAGAATGGATTTAGTGCCGGGTAGTATGAATGTGCTAATACATTTTTAGTCCAGTGTTCTGTTTTGGCTCGGCTATCCAACAAGCACATAATACAGGGGTATTTGATATATCCTCGTTGCTGACCCAAAAGAAAACTGACCATTTTAAGATCAACGCATATTGGCCAGTTATGTTCTATGTATTTTATTTTCTCCATAACCAAGGCTATTGTGGGATATTTCTCTTTAACTTTTGTTGAATGTGCAAGGGGTAAGCAACCCATTTTATTGCCATTATGTAAGAGCACACATTTAAGATTACGTTGATAAACGCAATGATGTTCCGCAACTAACACATACAAAATTTGGGATCCATGGCTTACTAAACACTTGTAATGGAGTCCCAAAGAAGTCCAAGTAGGCCTTTTTTATAAAGTCAAACGCACTTAAACGACAGTCTCAACTATTGGGATCGGTTACGCAAGTTCTTCTTAATGTAGACATATCGATTTATTTATGGAATTTAATAAATTTCTGCACTAACAAAAACTATTAATAATTCGCTAACGAAATTTTAAGAAGTACCTGTATCACAAAAAATAAAGCTGCTAGAAAAAAAACTGAGGGTAGATATGAAATCAGCGAACTAAAATTACTAAGAAACCATTTAGAAACTTCATAAAACAAAAACAAAAAAGTTAAATTTTGTTTATCTGTGAAATAAATAAAACTATGAAAATTGTGAAAACTATTTTTGAGACGTGTTGATGTTTGAGTTGCCAGCTTATTATCATTATTTAATTATTATTTGGTCTTTTACATTTCTCGGGACCCTGGGGTCCCGGACCTTTGGAAGGCGTACGAGGGGCCGAAACCAACTCGCAGAGACCCGTTAGGCGTCTTAATGCAATGTGGCACCAACCGACGATTATCCCTGTATGCAGTATGCAAGTCCACCCAAAGACAACCACCGGTTGGTGTAGGACTATTGCAGGATATGGTAACAAATATAATATTGGACTATGGGTTTGGGTGGCTAAAGTGTACCGGTTACCTGAAACTATGGCAGGACTATTGCCCCTGCCTGATGAATGTTTTATAAGTCCAGCACCCTCATGAGCCATGTATGTGGCACCGAATCATAGGCATTCTTATAATCTATCCAACATGTCGACAAGTCCCTTCGGGAACGACGAACCTATTGGCTAATAGCTATATCGATGAGGAGCAGCTCCTTAGTACCTCAGGGCCGTTCCTACATCCATTTTGAGTGGCAGACATGATGGAGTTGGTGTATATATGTTTGTTAATTTTAGCTCTCAAAATGGATGTAAAAACTTTATAGACTGTCGGTAGACAAGTGATCGGCCTATAATAAATTATAGATTATAAATTCACTAAAAAGAAATATCATTTATTATAGGTTCATCACTTGTCTATCGACAGTATGATAAACGCTCGCGCGTGAGCATTTGTCATTGCACTAGAGATGGAATTGCAGCCCAAGCCGAAAGCGAGGGCGTAATGGTTCTGAGAGTGCAATGACAAAACAGACTTGCATCTAAATGTACGTAGGTAGGTTCTATTTCTTAATTATGACAACGGTGATGAGAAACCTTCTACAATATCTATATCTATCTAAAGAGTCCCCAAAACGATCAATTGCAATTGTAAATTTTTATTACGTGATAATACCTACACATTGATGCGCAAATTGATCGTCTACCAAATGCAATTGAAGCGATTGACATTATCACTAAAATTGCAATTTATCGTTTCGGAGACCCTTTATGTAGGTCTAACCTAACCTACATATTTGTAACCACATAAGTACCACTCATTTCTGCAATCTGTGTCTATCAATTAGTACCTACTAAATTAAGTATCTGATGTGTATTCTGCTGTGATGTGTATGTGTGTTCTGCTGCACCACTCACACTTAACCAGTTTACGATTAATGTACAGTGCGTTTATAAAATTATTTAAGAATTAACATAACTTTGCGAATAACAGTATTCAGCCGGCGTTCAAATTGGTGCAGTCTCATTATTTCAATCCGTGTTTACGATATAACTGGACGCCCAATCTCCGCTCTCCATAAATTAAAAAAATACAAGTTCAATTTACACAATACCGTCTTTGACAACTGGAGGAATGTTGTCAAAGATTTTAATATCCTTAGCAGTGATCGTTATCCTACTTCGACTTAAAAATGTTGTTAAAAGTGAATTTGTTAAACTAAAATTCTATCTCAAGATGTCTCTTTACTACGTGTTCTTAACATTAACTTCAATTATAGTTTTGCCAGTTTTGTTGTTTAGACCGAAACATCACAGCAATGGATTGTAAGTACCTACAAAAGAAATAAATACCTATCCAGTATGTGAATCTATCCCCCGGTTGCTGAAAGTCCCAAATTATACTGATGTCAAATGTCATTAAAATTACTTATACGATTGGTCTATGCCAATCTAATTTGAATAACAAGTCACAACAGACCTACTCATCTACCGCTCCAGGGAATACGTGCGAGATCCCCCTGGATCCGCCACTGCAAAATAGTATAGGTAGCAAACTTTTACATACCTACCTATGTAAAAGTTGCTACCTATACTATTTTGTAGTGGCGGATCCAGGGGTGGCCTGCCGGGGTTGCGGGTTTGTCCGAAAGGGATACCGTGGCCCCCGGCAACATGGCAACGGAAAGAACACGGGTGGGTTTTAGTCAGTAAAATTCTGACACGACCTCCCGCTCCACCCAGAGCAGAAGAAGTTATTTGACAATTTCCCACCCAAAAAAAAGACGACCTACTCGTTGAAGGCTTTATCGCGCTTTTAGGAGCTGGGTCTCAGTGAGCGTCCCTCTTCCGAAGTCGCAGGTTACTGCGATAAGGGTATCACTATAGAACAATGTTAATGTTTTAATGTTAAATTCAGAAATAAATCAATCGTTTATTTTAATCAGCTGTAAAAATAGGCAAGTTCGCAGTTTTCCCTGGTGCTGGGGCCACACTTGAACGGTCAACGTCAATGCTCATTTGCCGCCACCAGAGTTATCGCCTAATGTCAAACGCCAATTTGAATGCCGTTGTCAAATTCTCGCGATAAGTTGTGGCTACACCTACGGTTAACGTCCATCACAGATATAATCAACGGCATTTCCCGTTGGTGTGGCCCCAGCATAAGTATATGTGTTACATAATTTCCTAAAAAATTGCTGAACCGATTGAAAACTTTCTAAATCAAAGAAGATCTAATAGAAAACTTTTTTTTTCTGTTTAATATTTATATGATCTCGTAACTGACGTCGAGTACAGGTAGAGTTGTTATTTATGAAGAACCGTTTTACCTTAATTTCAGGTTTGCTTCGAACTTAATGAAACACATAACGAAGATATATGGATTGGAATGGCACATACGCAATGGGGAAATATTAGCGGAGGACCGAGGAGCTGTCATCATTAGCAACCACCAGTCGGTTCTAGATATAACAGGTCAGTTCGTAACCAAGACAATGAGCTACTATGTACAAACCTACAGCGGACTTGAACTCCCAAAAATACAAATCAATCAATGACGTTACTTGAAGGTAGGATGCCCGCTAAGTAAGAAGAAGAACAGTTGAAAACTAAAACGACTTTCAGATGTAGATCCACCACAACCACAGATGAATACAGATGGTTCACTCTACAATATCATTTTAATAAAAAGCGAAGGTTGACACACTAAAGTGCAATTCAGGTCGCACAGTGCTAATTACCTACAGTTATATTCACCTTGAAGTTGCCTCTGTTTCTATCGCGTAACTCTTAGGTCTTCGGACTACGTTACACTCACTGAATTGGCCCGACAAGACGGGTCCGCCATGTACTTATAGCTTCATACCTAAAATATGGAGTGAACCATCTGTATTCATCTATGCCACAACTGAAAGTCATTTTAGTTGCAAAAATGTTTGAATTAAGCAAAAAAATATGAATTGTGCGGTTTTATCATTTCTAACATGGTGATATTATCATGGACGTCCACGTCCACGTCACACTTCTCTAAGTTTGTACCTACCTACTTGGTTGTTGACAGTACATAATAATGTCTGGTCAACAACAGGTAGTTCTGGAACTACCTTCTAAAATGCCCCTGTAGATAAATATTAGGTATGTTATCCTTATCATACATTTACTTACCTACTTATTTCAGGCCTGAACAGTGCGTGGTGTTTCGTAGGAAAGCTGTATATAGTAGCGAAAAAAGAAGCATTTTACACTGGTCCACTAGGCCTAGTCACATATCTCTGTGGATCGATATTCATTGATAGAAAGAATCCGAAAGAAGCTAAAAAAAAATTGGAAAGTACGACACAGCTTATGACCCAAGACAAGGTTGGAAAAATCATTGTTTTAGTTTTTACTAAAAAAGAGTCGAAATCAGAATAATATTTACAAATATATGTACCTACTTAGGTAGTAAAATTTTCCATTTTCTGAATGACTGATAACAGAATATCGAAAATATTAATTCAGAAAATGGAAAATTAAATCAGAGACTCATTAGCTCAGGAAAAAGTCAGGTGTGAACTTGTAACTGCCTTTTAATTATTTTTTTTAGTCTTCTGGTTAATCCAGGATAAATTTATTGATAAGTATCTATACTAATAGTACTAACACTAATATAATGAAACTGGACAGTTTGTTTTTTGTTTGAACGCACTAGTCTCTGGAACCAACTACCAGTCGAATTTGAAAAAATATTTTTGGATTTTATAGCCCAAGTCTTGACAAAGGTTATATGGTATTTAGCATCACACTACACCCTAAAGCGCTTGCTACACGGCTGCCAACCCCGTCCCCGACAGAGGGGACCTTGGTAGGCGACAGGCAGAGCTGTTTGAAATTTGGTCACCAAGGTCACCTCTGTTGCGACGCGGTTGGCAGTTGTGTAGCAAGCCCTTAAGGAGCCGAAAAGAAAAAAGTTGGAAATAACGATAAGCGAAAACGAAGTATTTTTTTTTTTTTAATTTTCATGCAGAAGAAATCGCGTGTAGGAGCTAGTAGAATATAAAGTTGATAGTCCTCATAATGTCGGGGTCACACCAACGGGAAACGCCGTTGATTATCACGATAATGGACTTTATTCTACGGGTTTAACGTCCATCATCGCGATAATCGACGGCGTTTCCCGTTGGTGTAGCCCCAGCATAACAGGTTACGATAATCTATTGTTATAGTAAAAGAAACAGGCTATTATAAAACAAACTTAACATTGCAATTGTACCTATTTGAAAAACATGTCCTGCCATACATCCCAACTGCAAATGTTAGTTTGTACGCACAATATTGAGAGATTGACTTACCATATTATTTTTAGACCATTTTTAGACCACAGACTTCTTACAGGTTTTCCTGTAATCAATAAGAACTCAATTTTTTTTTTCATTTTCATCTATTTTCTTAAATACCTAACTTTAAATTTATTTATTTTAAAATTAAAACAAATATTCGAAACCCTCACAGACGCATTACATTCGCCCTTTCATTTAATATGTCACACGGTTGAGTTTGTAAAACTTTTTTTTTCAATTTTTCCTCCCAAAAGTGACTCCCATATTCAAAATTCATTTATTTACGTTACACGTCCGTTTTTGAGTCACAGAAATTCATGAGTATACCAAATTTCAACTTAATCGGTCCATAAGATTCGGAGCAAATTGGCTGTGACAGACGGAGAAACAGACAGACACACGAGTGATCCTATAAAGGTTCTATTTTTTTATTCGAACGTATGGAAAAGGTTAGGTGACCGTTAATGAGAAATCCTGTGTGTTTACAATCTCCAGTTATTTAAATCATTTTAGTGATAGCCGTTTGTCAGGAATAATCTGTAATGTTTCATCGTGATAATTAACGGCGTTTCCCGTTGGTGTGGCCCCAGCATAAGAATGCTGAATATGAAGTACCAACCACTGACACATTGCGACTATGAAGTAGCAATACCTCCTAACTACCTTTTTTTCGATTTTTAGTTTTTAATGCCAATCGACGTGAAATAGCATTTTACGTCGATTGGCACTAAAAGCTAAAAAAGGTAGTTAGGAGGTATTGCTACTTCATAGTCGCAATGTGTCAGTGTTGTGGCATTAGGTAGTTATAGCTTGTCCACTCTAAAATGACGTGCCCCAATATCGCATTTAGATACGTACAGGTCGTGCCATTAAAGATGAGACTTGACGCACCACGTGGTTTGACTTGCGCAGTAGACGATTTATGGGTCTCTTTAGCGGTATGAGGTCCCCGCTGGGGCGTCATCGGGGCGGGGGAAAGAGCGGCGGGAGGCGCGGTCAAGTCTCATCTTTAATGGCACGACCTGTACAGGGTAATGCGGATATCTATGGGTAATATATGATAAGTGGGGCGCGTCATTACAATGTGTTACGTCAAACTAATACAACATGTTGCGCTGACCCCAAATAAATTTAGATAAGGGCAAGAGAATGATGATGATGATGCAGGAACGGAGGCATCCATTAATTCACTAACAACGAAAAACTTCGCAAGCAATGGGAAATTGCTTCTGAAAGCGGTGTCGACCTCAAGATGAACTGCTTCTCACACGGACCACTGTACGTAGCTTACTCTCGCGTCACTAGTAACGACTCTCTGTTTGTTGCGCTGCTCATTGCTCTGCTCCTTGCGCTGCCGCGATGTTGCACTCTCTGCCCACATACTGCTCTAGTCGCGACGCTTCGCACTACGTCCTTTGACTCGCACCCAAAAACCCACAAAAGAGGGAACAGTGGGCATGACGAGGAGTATGACGTGGGGCATGACGAGTAACGTTGCCACACTACCTCTCTGCCTACTTTCCTCGCTAATTCTCATGCCACTCGACGAGTGTGTGGCAGGTATATTAGTTACTTCTGGTGTCTTACGACTTCCACTCGAACGAAGTCGTAGACAGAAGCTAGAGCAAAATAATATTCCAAGGGACCTCCTTGTCACGAAGTAATTACTTGGTGCTCCATGATAACAAAAAAGTAGATATCAAGAGATAACAATAGTCTTAGGAATTAAGTAATTAACTTTTAAATGTAATAGGTATGTAATTCTGGTAGAAAATGACGCACATTGTACCACGAGTACAATAAAAACAGAGGTACTTGGTATCTCCGTCAGCTGAGATAGGTATCTACCCCTGTTTTATTGTTTGTTTTTTTTTTTTCATAATTTAGTTACCTACTTATATTTAATAACTTTTAGTATTTTTGATATATAAAGCATCTCAGTTCCCACGATCTCTGAGACAAGACGGCTATTAATACTAGGTACTTGTTGTAACGTGTGTTCTGTTCATGTAACAGAACACAAATAAAACATAGGTATAGGTATACTTGCTTAAGATAAATAACCTAAGCAGGTATGTGTACTCTTATATTATTTTATATCTATGGAACATATTATAAATTAAAGTAGCTATTCGTGTCTCTCTGTGTGACCGCGTTGATCTTCTAAGCTATACACAACGAATTTGATGTGGTTTTCACAATCACTTACTGAATTTATTCCGGAAGGTTTATGTGTATCTTACACTAGCTACTGCCCGCGACTTCGTTCCCGTAAAGTCGTAAGATACACAATATACTAAAAATAACAGCCACATTTTTATAAAATTCCCTCGGCGCCCGCCCGCGCTGTTTTCGGTTTGCGTTCTTTCTGATTTTTTATTTTTACTCGACTCCTAAGGGTTATAGCGTGATGTTAAATAGCCCTCCTTACACCTTCCTCAGGAAATGGGCTATCAAATAAAAAATATTTTTTTAAATCCGACTGGTAGTTTCAGAGATTAGCACGTTCAAACAAACTGCAGTTTTATGATTAGTTTATGTAGATAAACTTAGATTAAAATTAAACATTACATATAATAAAGAAATATCGATGTTTTGTGAAATCGTATAAACCGTGTGAAGTAGGAGCGGGTCGCTAGTTTGGGTTCCGTGCCTCAAAAGGAAAAAAACGGAACCCTTATAGGATCACTCGTGTCACAACACTCTGTCCGTCTGTCACAGCTGCTTTGCTCCGAAACTACTTGACCAATTTGGTTGATATTGAGAGGAAACACATTTAGAAGAAAGAAGAAATATGAATTTCTGTGACCCAAATACAGACGTGTAACGTAAATAAATTAATTTTGAATATGAGGGTCACTTTTCGGGGGCAAATTCGAAACATTAAAAAAAAAGTTTTGCAAACTGTACCGTGTGTCATATCAAATGAAAGGGACTTGATGTGAGGATCTGAATTTTTTTTTTTATAATTATAAAATAAATAATTTTAAAGATATTTAAGAAAATTGATGAATTTTGAACCCATATCTCCGAAATTACTGAGCATATATATATTTTTTTTAAGGATTCTGTACCCAAAGGGTAAAACCTATTACTAAGACTCCACTGTCCATACGTTTGTCTGTCCATCCGTCTGTCACCAGGCTGTATCTCATGAACCGTGATAGTTAGACAGTTGAAATTTTCACAGATGATGTATTTCTGTTGCCGCTATAACAACAAGTACTAAAAAACAGAATAAAATAAATATTTAAGGGGGCACCCATACAACAAACGTGTTTTTTTGCCGTTTTTATAGAAAATGGTACGGAACCCTTCGTGCGCGAGTCCGATTCGCACTTGGCCGGTTTTTAAAACAGAGAATGGTTCTTTACTCATAGATTACAGGAAATCCTATAAGAAGTCTATGGCCTTAAAATAACATGGATAAATCTTTCAATATTGTGCGTACATTTGCAGTTGTACAGAACATGTTTTTCAACTACAATGTTAAGTTTGTTCTTGGGAAAAATTCATTCCAACTACGGAACCCTTCTTTGTGCGTGGTCCGACACGCACTTGGCTAGTTTACATAACATAACATCACGCCTGTAATCCCCGAAGGGTTAGGCAGAGGTGAACCTATAGTACACCCATATTTCGCCAGTTATGTTTTTTTTTAAGTCCCATGTAATAGGGGGCGAGCCTATTGCCATCAACCGGGCACAAATCCAGACTCCGGGCTGCTACTGAGAAATTCCAGATGGAAAAACCCAATAACACTTTGCCCGACCCGGGAATCGAACCCAGGACCTCATACTCAGCGGTAGCGCTTGCGACCACTAGACCAACGAGGCACGAACGAGGCAGCTGGTTTTCTTATAAAGTGCCCTTGGCGCCTTGGCAAAGTTATAATAACTACGTAGGTTCCTATAGGTCTATGAACCAATAGACATGTGTTTGTGGATTGTTCATAAACCGAGATAAACTAATATTTTTTTCCCTGTTAGCGGAACCATGGACTGGACTTTAGAGACTACGACCTCTAAGTTTGTTTCGGCCTTTCTTCTCAGAGTAGTCAGATAGGAAACGCCGAACTCATCTAGCTTATTTTTACCTAATATGACGTGTAAAAATAATTCCGATATCCTATTTACAGAATAAACAAATTAATTTAACAAAATACAATAGACGTTGATATATTTAGTAAGCTATTCCTCTTAACTATTCCTAAAGAGCCATACAACACCCAGTAAAAAATCGACACGTGTATAACCTTTCAACGAAGCATTCTCAGGATGACGATTTACTCGTCGCCACCTCGAACACGGCGTGTTGCGACACCGAGCGTGGACCCGCTGTTCTTTGCGTCTGCTGCGTCATCAGTTGAGAGGTGAAACACGTTTCGATTTCTTACACGGTTTTTTACTAAATATATCAACGTCTAATCGTCTAATCGTTTATTGTATTTTATAATGGATTTTCGCAAGGTCACGCCTGAAGCAATTAACTATTTCATATAATCTTTTTTTTTTAAAATCTAATGTCTAGATCAAGATATGGATATTCCCCGAAGGCACAAGGAACACAAAGTGGGATGGCAAGTTATTACCATTCAAGAAAGGTGCGTTCAATTTAGCAGTGACTGCTCAAGTGCCGATCATACCCGTTGTGTATTCACCCTACTATTTCATTGACAAGGATAAATATGTTTTCAATAAAGGTAAGACTCAGTTTAGTTTCAAGTTCACCCAGAAAACCCCAGTTATGTCAAAATAAACCAACCGTATAACTGCAATTCTATTAGACGAAACAAATGCCTACCTAAGTACCTATGTTACAGGACATGTCATAATGCAGTGTCTGGAGCCAGTGTCAACGGCAGGACTTACCCTGGAGGACGTGCCAGCCCTCGCCGAACGCCTGCATCGGACCATCTCGCGTACTTACGAACAGCTATCCAAAGAAGTTCAGTCTCCAGCACCGAGTGATGGCAACGGGCAAAATAATTCATCAATGTCACGATTATTTATGTAACACCCTTACGTGAAATATAAAAAATAAAATAAAAATTTAATTGAGACTATTTTTGTTTATAAAACAAAAAATATGACAACGTCGTATTTTCTTAACTTTAAATATGAATGATAGGTTTGAATGAATATGATTTACTTGTACATATTTATCAATGAAACTTAGATACACACATCGAGACAAGTGTTATGTTAAATCTTAAAAAAAAGAGCAATGCATTAAATCATAAAACAAAATCATAAGCATTAAATCTTAAAAAAAAAATTATATGCCAGTTGATTCTTTGACATGGTCTCATTCTCTCATTCAACGCTAGAGACAAATGGGATATCAAAAGGAACACCTTACTGTAAAGGCAGGTATGCCTTCTGTGGGCCTTGTGTTAAAGTTACCTATACATTGTATTTTTTTTTTATTTTTATATTTCATAAAGACGATTTTGTAGCGAAAACATGTTTTTAGTAGTAGCTGACCCGGTTGACGTAGTCCTAGAATTCGCATAAAAACAGCACATTCAGTCTTTTCCCGAATTTTCCAAATCTGCTAGCCAGCGAGTGTGCAAAATGGAGACTTCTAACAAAATCGGTTCAAACGTTTCGACCAAATATTCACATAAAATCATAACCCAGACATGATCCAGATATGTTTGTATATATTTACTACTTACCACAAATTCAGACAGACTACTGGCCTTTAAAATTCCTAATGGGAAATCCCAAAAACATTTTACCCGACCTGGGTATCAAACCCAGGACTCACAATCGGCACGGCTTCCGTCGGCATTGGCAGTCGTGAGTCGTGCTTGAGACGGAGACCACAAGAACAAGAAGACAGTCTGCTTAGGTACTAGTTTTCGTTTTTAATTCATACGGTCCGACAAAACATGTTAGGTGGTTTCCCGCCCAGATGGCGTCGTGGAGTCATGGCCAATTATCTAGGGGGTATAAATAAAAACGTTGCATAAAGTTAAGTGACGTTTGAACATCAAAAATGTATGGTTAAAACAGTCGCTAATCAATTATCTTTAAGCAATTATATATACCCGGTTTATATATACCCCCACATATCTCCAGCATGTTGCCATGATGACCATTATAATCACGGCTTTATCTGTATTGCATGCATACGATGAACAGTAGATATACAAGCTGCACACGGATTCAGATTCACCATAGAGCTTCCGAACGCCGAGGGAGTGGCCTATTACCTAATTTCAGACTACCACGAGAAATTTCTTTAGAGAGCTTTATCAAAAAGCTATTCAAGACTTTAAAAAATATTTCATTGCAAATCGATTCTGTCTTTGTCTCTTTCTAGCAATCAATGTTTCCAACGTTCCAAGTCCATTTAACTTGGACGTCAAACTCACGCTCAAATACCAATAGTATTGAGTGAAGTCGCTGGAACGCTCTCTCGTAAAACAATATTTCGTTTCTCATGATTGGTTGCGCGCTAGGATTTTTGTGTTTATTTTTGTTTTTAGAAGCTTGACGGTTTTATTGTTCAGTGATATTATTAATGTTGTATTAAAAATGTGGGACAAAATCATTTATATGATAGTGATTATCATAGTAACGTACATTTTGAAACAATTGTTGTCGGAAACACCGAATTTCGTGAAATTTAAATCGAAATTTCTCGTGTTTTACATCTGGACTTCTGTGACCGCAGTGATATTGATGCCGTTTTTTGTGTTCAACCCGAAAAATGTAAAGAATTCCCTGTAAGTATACATTTTGTTTCCATGTAAAAACCGATACTTTAGTACTTAGGTCAGCTTTAGCACACTAGCCTGTACGTTGATTCACAGAGGGATTTATTGAATGGGTTTGTCCCACACATCATCAAGCATAGAACATTTAAGCGTATTATCTATGTATAGAACTCATGAATGATACTACAACATTACTTAAGTCAAAACTAAGAGAAAGAGACATCATTATTATCTCAAATCTTTACAACTCATCTGCCATTGTTTATTGTTTACAGATTTGGATCTCAAATAGTAAAACATGTAACCAAAATAATAGAAGTAAAATGGCTATTGAGAAATGGAAGAGTATTAGCTGAAGACCGTGGAGCTGTGGTGGTGTCCAACCATCAGTCTTCAATTGACATTCTAGGTAAAATTATTCATTTTTATCTACCTCTTACCTCATCCACGATGCCCTATGTTATTCTATCTACATATATTAAAGCACACATTGTAGTTAATAATATGATTTAGTTTTAAGCCAATTTCGCTCAGACTGTGTGGGTTGCTCATCTAAAAGATACTGAATGAAGACTTTAACATTGTTATTATATAAAGTCATGCTTGAACCTGCCTAAAGTTATGCTGGCCACAGTAAAATGGTATGTTATGTAGAATTTATTTTTGCCATGTTATCCCTGTTTATTGACGCATATCCTATTAATAGTGCAACATACAATGATGTCACCTAATGATCCTGAGGTCAATTGGCAATTGTCAAGCTTCTATCTAAGAAGACTATTCTTACACCTTGTCCACACCTGCACACATCGGCACATGTAACTGAAATATTTTAACTTCCTTGGGGGCTTCTTGTGTGCATTAAACATTTAATGCAGCAACGTTTTACCCAACTGCCTCAGAAGGAGAATAATGATTTTCGAGAATATATATGTATGTTTGTGTGTATGTATGTATATTTCTTAGGCACGCTCTGTAGCCTAAACGGCTTGGTAGATTGGCACTTATGATGTGTCGTTAGATTCGTCTTAATTGTGCAAGTGACATAGGCTATATAATATTTATATATTGCATCTGCAAATACAAAAAATGGAGGGGTAGGTATAAAAAAAAAAATACTACATTATTAGTGTCAAATAAAAGCTAGTAATGAGTCAATGAAATATATATATATTATTAAAACTAAAAAGCTTGAAATAAAGCAAATTATTTAAAAAAAACAAAAAGCCCGACTCTCTCTTTTCAGTTATGTGTTTTTGCAGTCGAGTTATTGTGTTTTTATTGCTGTACAAATCATGCCCATATGTGGATAATATGGCTCCAGCTATGACTATATATTCATAAATATCTGAGATTAGTCCTAGAGCCTCAGATATTTATGAATAGCAAGATAGCAACTAATCGAAAAAAATACTCAGTTAATTCATTTTTAAATGAACTTATCGCACTTAAAACTTGTGTTGTCTTATCACAATTTAGTGCAAATAAAAGAGATCAATTATGTGATAGAGGTTTGCATGGTTTTTATGACCATGAATCATGCAATGATAACCGTAATTGTAAATCTGTGTAAAGTGGTTTGTTAAATTTTAAGAGCATTTATTCTGAAAGTTGGCAACGTCGCAAATAGATGTCAAATATTACGCTGTTTTTATTAATTTGGCAATATTACTGTATGGAAATATGAAATGTGGCTAACTAGCGAACTAGAATATTAATAATGAATAAAAATAATATATGAATCTAATCTAATTTATTGATGTATCCTGTTAAGTTCTGAGTTGAGCCACACAATTACTGACATGAATATTTACTTTTAAAGTATTATATTATTTTAATCAGTGTGAATGTGAAGACTATGTGGGTCACTTCTTTGTGTAGAATTTAAGGAGCTCAATGATTTGACGAACAATTCGTCAAATCATTGAGCTCCTTAAATTCTGAGTTGAGCTGCATGATAACTGACAAATGCATGCACTGACTGGACAGACTCTCTCAATCTGTGTGGTGCTTTCCTCAAAAGACCACTTCAGACACCAATCTACATGGCCTTCACATGATCTGACCAAGATTATGTCTGGACTTTAAAAGAGACTGTGACCTCTGAGTTTGTTTCAAATTTTAATTTTAAGATTATTTTAAAAATTTAAGAAAAAAAAACATGTTTATTTTCAATTGAGAGTAGTTTTTTTTTCCACAATTTTATGGGGAGGCCTAATTACTTCCAATCATTATGGAGTTTGTTTCATCGGGATAGATCATTTAGTTTAAAAGTTACACCGTTTTGTTACAATTTTAAAAAAAATCCGTAATCAATATTTAGATTTTTTTCCCGTCGACAAAATTAAGCATAGATTCCCTCATTTCGATAAATGCCAAATTGCCATAAACACACTAAGAAGAAGAATATTTTTATTCAGTTTTTTTTTTTCATAAAAGGCATTAAATTGGATATTGCACTGCTGCTCTTATTTGCGTTTGCGTACTGATGGAATAAAAGCAATCTAATACTCATTATCCTGCATATTGTTTACTACAATGGTACCCAAGCTATTATGGTACTTATTTATATCTACTACTACTAAATAAAAATCTTTAATGCATTCACTGACAGAGAACACAGAGCAACAAGCTTCATATATCTGGCTGACCGACTCCATGACAGTTCAAAAGTGCCTGTAAATAGTTTTAATTGGAATAAACGGTTTGAGTTTGTCAAAACCGCTGGGTCCAGTGGAAGCATGACATTTTTCATTAGTTTCAGTTTATAACGAAAGTGAGAAAATTCATCCCCTAACTAAAGGAGTTAAAAAGGAGATGAAAGTTTCTATGGAAGTGTTTGTTTTTGTAGATGAGAAATCAAATTGGGGCCTCTGCTAATTATGTAATAAAATTGTAACAATAATATTAATTCTCAGTTTCTTGGTTGTGTTCTTTCCAGGAATGTTCAATATTTGGCATGTAGCAGACAAAGTAGCTGCTATAGCAAGAAAAGAAATATTCTATGTATGGCCATTTGGACTGGCTGCATACCTTGCAGGAGTCGTGTTCATTGACAGAAATAACTCAAAAGATGCGTACAAGCAACTGAAAATTACGTCAGAAGTCATGATTAAAAATAAGGTTGGTGATCAGTGGAATAATTTAAATAATAATATTTAAAACAGTGAGTATAATCCAAACTTAAGGATTGAGTTCTATAATCGGCGATAGCAAATCGCCGATTATCATTTGACGGTGGTGCCTTCAGACGGCATGATCTACCTCCATTGATGGGTACTATCATGAGGAGTACAACCACTTAATTAAATAAGTTAACGTATTCCCTACAAACGGATCCACCACACATGTTTTGAACCATTTTTTTCAGCAATGTTTTCTCGAGTCTAATCAAATGTTTATTTATGTTTTTGTATGCAATTTATAAAATTGAGTAGCATCAATGGTATGTTCTACTTAGGGGATTCTTTTTTAGTTGTCTTTATACTGATTACCTCTTTACTTGCAGACGAAGATCTGGCTGTTCCCAGAGGGAACAAGAAACAAAGATTTCACAAAACTGCTGCCATTTAAAAAGGGCGCGTTCAACATTGCGGTTGCTGCCCAAGTGCCAATCATTCCTGTTGTGTTCTCGCCCTATTATTTTATTAACAGGAAGAAATACATTTTTAATAAAGGTATGATTTTTATCCGATATTATTAGTTAACATCTGCAGACCTTCAATTATAGGAATTGAGAAGATTAGTCATGTTCATTGTCGTGATCTCGGTTCTAAAACAAAGTGTTTTAAAAATACAGATGCGACGCACGTAAATACATTTTATAATAGCTTCCAATTGTAAAGACAAACATGGTGAGGAAAGGACTCACGCTCTAATAATACAGACGAAGTGAAGCAATCGTAGTACAATTGAAGCAGCCGTGTACTCGTGCCCTACAGTCACGAGTGTCGACACTATGGTCTAACTATTCATCAACACTAGATAGATAAATAGAGAGCTCAATTATGAAGATTTAAATAATGTAGATAAATAAATGACAATTGAAATTGCCACTATTTCGTCGAAAATTACAAACGACGTATTTTAATAAATATAAGCATTAATAAAAATCTTTGTCACTAGTACATTTTTCTTAGCTTATTGCTTTTACTTTCTAGGCCATGCAGTTATCCAGTGTTTAGAGCCAGTCCCAACAGTGGGATTGACTATGGAAGATGTACCAGAATTAATCATCAAAGTGCGCAACACTATGGATGCGGCTTACAAGGAGCTCTCAAAAGAGGTGCTAAGCGCCTTGCCTCCCAACTACCCGCTGGCGACTGATTGAGCTCCCAGTGCCATCGACCTACGGTACCACCTATTATGTATTAAATTTATAGTCACTCTATTATTAAGCTTTTAGGTCGGCATAATAATGCTGGTTCATTAAATGTTTGTACTATATACCTATAGCGAGGATTCCAATCACTAGAACTATGAATGTTTCCGTGATTTTATAATATGAATTTACATCTTTTCTAATAATATTTAAGGCACTTTTTTGTGTTATAACGATCGACTTACAGACCGCCACATCGATTAATGATATTACTTTTTTCTTAGATTTCCATTTAACCAATCTAGGGAAAAATAAAATGACTGCTATAAGACCAAGTCACACAATTTATAGCTGCACATTATAGCTAATATTTTACTTATTATTACTTTAATGAAGTATTATTTTTATAAAATTTATATTAGTTCTATGTTTACTTATCTATATTGGCTGAGATCAACGCTTATAAAGCGTTGGTCAACTCCTAAACATGTCATAATATTTTTTTACAGCTAAAGTGACTCGAGGCTAGAAAATAAATTAGTATCAAATAGTTAATTGTAGAAACAATCTTAAGCATGTGAAGTTAATTAGCAATCAGCAGATGATTTTGTTGCGACAGGAGGCACGCCGCAACAATGATTTATAATTTGTTGACCTTTTTTTTTTGTATTCAAACCACACTGCAGTGTAACTGTTTGTTTCTGCACCGCTGCAGTACGGAATTTTAATCACTCGTTAAGCAACATCGCACATTAAGTTGACTGAAGCTATTACCATTTCAGTATTTGAACAATGTTCTACTAAAGAACTACTTTTTTATTGTTTCGTTATTATAGTTATACTTACCGTAGAATTGTTGAGTTGAGAAATTCTTGTTATTTAACATTCGTCCCAAACATTAAAGCGCACAATAAATTAATTACAGAATTTCATTTTATGAATGTTATAATATTTTTTTATTATATTTCACAAACAATTGCTTTGATAAAGACAAAATTATAAAAAATCAATTTCAGTGCAATAAAATATATTTGAATAATATTGAAATTATTTGGATCTCTATTAAAATAATCCAAATATGGCATAATTGAATGAATGATTTTATGCCATCCTTTTTTTCTGAGGGAAAATGGCGAATATTTTTCTTAAGATCAGTACTTACGCGTGTGCAATATATATTATCTAACTAGGCTTCGTGAAACAAGTTTGGTGTTTTCCTGCACACTACTTTTTACGTGAAGATCAATGTGTTGTGTACTCAATAATCAATATCTTCATAGTATATTAAACCAGTATTATTTATTTTAATATTTACATTCATGAGCTTTCGACACTTTTATTTTTTCGCTACTCAACATTTAGTTAAGTATAAGGAAATGTTCCTTTATCGTATGCTACACTTAATTATACTCTCTAGTCATGTACACGACTAACTGTGGAATCGATTCGATGTGCTTCGCATACCTCAGCGTCATCGCAATCAGTATTACACTTGTAATAAATTACTCAAGCACGATCATAACTTATTTTAAATTCTGTGTACGTTGTAATCATTCTGTAATTCACATCGTGAGAAAATTCCCAAAAAAACAACTTAGTAGGGAAACTTTCACGCCTTCGAGGCAATTTATTGCATAATAACATCATTATGTAACCAAATGCGACGTCAAATTTATAAAATTTGCAATTCTTATTATTTTGTGTTGTTGCTCGAAAAAGTATTCAAGTTAAATTCTCATCAACGTGTATCGTTATCCTCGATTAAACTTCTAGATTGTTATAAAAGTGAATTAAAATACGAGAAGTTACCAAAAATTCGTTGCCGATGTTTTATCGATAATTTTTAAATTTTATTATGTAGATGACTAACTTTAGAAAAGTAGGTAATGTTTATTAAAATTACGGTGCCATTTTAAATTCTACGCTAACCTATTTCTAATATGATATCAAAATTATAATGAAACCTCTTTAGTACCCTTTGTAAATGATAATTATTAACACGCCATGAAACACTATCTTAATCCGGATATAACGAGGTTATCAAAGTTAATTAGCAAATACTTTTTGTTAATCATAGGCTGCGTGAATAACGAAATGAAATTGTTAAATTTTTCAGAAAATATGACTTACGTAAACGTAATCGTTACAATCAACATAGAAATTTTGAATAATAGAAATGTCAAAATCTTTCATAATAATGTTTTTGTAATAATTTAAAGTAGTTTTTAATTCCATACTTTGAAAATGTATTATGATAATTACCTTTTTTATAAGAGTGCTAAAATGAATTGGTTATATTAAGCAATTTAAGATATCCACCAAAGATATTAAGTTTTTAAAAAGCCTAAAAGTCTTGCTTTTATTTAAGTTCCTCTTGCAAAAAGCTTGCTTTACGGTTGCAATTTTTGTTACAATTACCAAAGAAATTGTCAATAGCATCACAAATCTTAGTAATTACACAAGTACAGTTCCCAGCAAAAAGCAATGGTGAGCGAAGAAGAACGATGTGGAGAAATAACTGGTCTATTTAAAATTTATTAAGTGCTTCGTTAAATAAAGTGTTCTATGTGATGTGTAGCGTACTACGTTAATTTGACTGCAGCAGCATGTTTATAGTAACCTCTTTTAGACACTTCTAAAGCCCAAAGAAATACATTAATAGTCTCAGTAATGTCTAAATTTACTTTACTTCTGCTCCATTTCGGGTAATTTGCTAGCTCAATATCGTAATTTCGAAATAATTCCAATTATTTAAATGTATAGCTACTATGTCATTATTATTATATTATTCTGTGTAGACATATGTTTCATTACATATTATAGACATTACTTTGTGTATGTTTCATGTCATATATTTAATTTTGATTATATTTAATATTATTTTGGGATGGCATAAAATAAAAGCAGTATTTTCAGAATTACAGAGAGAGATAATACTATTTGATAGCCAACCGCTAAGAAAAGACAAAACGTATCTGTCCGCTGCTCTCATTAGTGCCATCACTAAATAATTTATAAGCTAGTATATATTTAATGTTACTCAATGTAAATAAACGCTTTTACCATGCCATTCGATATTAATGTAGGCCATAATATGTATTAATATAGAATAGTTTACGCGTTTTCACTAAGCTTTTGAAAATGTAGTATTTTACCAGTGTATCTAATCATTCGTGCAGATCTAAAATATCCACGACATCTGTAAATAAAAAAAACCTCATGATCACTAAATATTGATGTGCTCTCACTTTTTAATCTACATCACAAGATAACCACAAAGTTTAATATTTCGAAGAAACAAATAAATAGAATAGTGCCGTCTATTCTCTAGTAAAACAAGTTAGTAAATGCTCTAATTGAACACAAGTATTTTTTGAAAAATCCCGGTTAAGAATTAGATTTTAAGTTATGTTAAAATCCAGCAGCTATTCCATATTGTAATCACACAACGCAATCCGTTTAAATCTTAATACATTTCCAGCAATTTTGCTGACCATAGCAGTACACACTTGAACTTAGTATATATCCTAGTTATTTTAAGTTTTTATAAGCATAGTGATCGGTGCTAATCATTAGTATATGTTTACATAATTTTGTACTGATAAACAAACAGACAAAAATTGTATAACCCCCGGACGATTAAAACTGTGCTGGAATTCCGCGTTATCGTTTATAATGTTGATCACAGATTATTTACAGATTAGCTAGCAACCTAACGTTCCAACTGTAGTTAAGTCTTGGTCTTAAAAGAAGTTATGGTAATTTTATCTATGATTTCATTAATATACTTATCGTTTACATTTATAAATATTTTTATAAAAAAAAAAAATATAAATGATAATAATATTATTTAATTACAATAGTACGATTAGGTATGTCTACAAGGCAAATAGGAATAACAAGTAATCCTTGACATCCGAACTGTAATTTTCCATAATCTTCACTATCTACATCCTACTAATTACTATGACGTTGTCTACTATCAGACTTCCGCTCTATGATATTTTTGAAGTTACAATCACGATTTTTCACATGATTTTTCCGAGCGTTCTTGCCAAGCAGTACACTTAGCTTAAGTTATAACATAGGGTACTGTTGTTGTTGGGTGCGCTGGCGTAATAAGGTATAGCTTTTTAGTGGTACTTAATTTTGAGGGAACTTATCGCAGTTTTTTCAATGAAAATTTATTTAATTTCCTTAGGAATATACAATATTTGTTTGTTTGTTTAATTTATGTATATTTTTATTTTTTAATAATTGACATTATTATTGATAGTATTATTACTTACTCGCTGACTACTTACAGCTTCACGTTATTATGATATTCTATGTGCCCCTAGAGCGGTATCCATAAAGGAGTTTAAACTATAGTCAAACTTCGTGATAGACTTAAGTTTTTGGTCAACCAGTCTTTGACATTATTTATTTTACCATAGACAAATCCAGGCTATGCTTTACATTTTTAAATACTTACTAGTTACTAAATCAAAATCTTCTACTTAATTCCATGGGTTGTTAACTCATTTAGTCTAAAGTTGGTTTGGCTTCAAGTTCAAGCAAGTTTTATTAGCCTTTCAGGAACCAGATGTAGTTGTTATAACTTGCCAATGTATCAGTGTTGCTAGTCAGAATAAGCCAGAGAAAAGGGTATCTGGCTTGCACTTAAACGTAATTACGTCACTCAATAAATAAATGTGACTCATTGGTACAGTCAGCATAAAAGGATTTTAGAAACTTTAAACCAAAATCCTAATTGTATTTTAGCTACCAACGAACATATCAACCAAAAACTCGGTTCGTGCCATTTTAACATTTCGATCAATCCTTAATTACATTTAAATTCACTTTTCCAGAAAGTGTAACCATAATATTAGCTTTTGCTTTTATTTGTAGTGTATTTTTATGACAGTCAAAGTTATGACTTTTATAATTCATGGATAATTTTAAAAATATTGTTGACAACGACAGTTAGAAAATATTTTGTAAGGTATATTATACCAACATCACACTTAAAATTTTGTTCCTAAAATACCAAAATTTGAATAAATCTTTTAAACCATATTTTCCAAGGTTTATTAACTATTAAGGCCATTTATCTCGTTTGTATATCAGTGTACTTGTATGTGTGCAAATATTGTGATGTATCTAAAATACCTACTATTAGTTATTAAAATGTATTCGTGTGACAATTCTGTAGAAAAAAAAAACGACGATGAAATGTATATTTTTACATATTTTCGTATGTGAAATCTTTTAATAAAAAGAAATCACAGGGTAAATGCATTTTTAATGAAACATTCCTTTTTAATTAGTTAACTTTATTATATAAATACACATTTCTACAGAGAACAACAATGTAAACACCAACAATTAACTGTCAAATTAAAATTTTAGTAACTATTTCTTTATACGTTTGTTTATCACAGCTCTTTTTACACGTCGATATGAAATCTAATTAATTACCTGTAAAATAAAAGAATAAAAAAATCACTTCAATACCACTCATGACTTCTTGGTCGGAATGAATGGATTGGAAGTAGTGATGCAACGAATACTACTTTTACGAATACGAATACCGATTGTACCATTCGCCGAATACGAATACATAACTGATTATACTACCTATAGCTGCACGCAATTATTAGTCAAAGAAGGTGAAAGGAAATTAAACATGGTTAGCAATTAATTATAAATATTTACATCTAATACCTTTAAACGAGCAATTCTTGTATATATATAATCTGAATCTTGGAAACGGCTCCAACGATTTTCATGAAATTTAGTATGCAGGGGTTTCGGGGGCGATAAATCGATCTAGCTAGGTTTCATTTTTAGAAAACATCGTTAAAAAAACCGATCTAAGCTCGGTCATCCAGATATTGTAATTTAATCAGTAAAATTAACTATAGGTTTTTTTTTTTATAGTTGCAAGTATTTTTTTAAACGAAATGAAAAATTGTGACAAAATATTTTATACCAGACTAGATTACATTAATGGTAGTCAAAACAATACAAGAAAAGATCATTAGGTTCTCTTTATTTATACACTTTTCATATATTTTCTTGCTTTTTTATCAAAATGTCTCTAAATATCACATTTCGGGACTGCATTATTTAAAACCACTAGACTCAACTTTTAGTACCAAGTCGATAAAACACAGTTAACAAATAAAATTTATTTGTAACTGATCTTTTTTTAGCTAAATGCGTGTCCACTCCTACCAACTTAGCTACAAACAAAAACGTCGCCACAATTGCTGACCATATTTAGATGAAAAAAAAGAAGAAAATTTTATGATTTTATAAATGAATCTTTGTGTTTGTCAACTTGGTCGCAACGCAATATCTATATGGGATTTCTAGGAAGTCACTTATTACGAATATTCGTATGCGTATTCGTTGCATCGCTAATTGGAGGTATAATCAGTCATGTCACGATCTCATGTGGTAACAAACCACATGGCATAATGACATGACTAAACCAAATCTTAATAATAAACATGAAAATTTACCTTATGTCCCTCATCTAATCAGCCTTAGTGCGTAGGTTGCGCCGCGCTAGCGTCTCCATCGAAATTTTTGTAAATTCTTCTTGCATGTTGATTTGTGTCTTCTCTATCAGCCTTACGATGTCCTCTTTGCTCATGCCTTCCGTCTCGATCATTGGAAGAATCGACACGATGAACTCGCCTGAAATGAGGTAAAATAACATGATTGTTAAGTGTGCCAGAATTTCCAAACCATTGTTTAAAAAGCTTTGATTTACCCTCTCGGTGAGGAAGGAAAACTTTATCTGTTTGTTTTCTACTTACAATAATGGGGAGTAAATTATATTTAAAAAATAGTTGGAAAAATATATTTGTAGGCAAGCAAATTTTTTATTTACTAAGAGAAACATTATGAAACATTCTCACATACTTAAAATGTAAAAAAAACTAATAATTTCAAATTACTCAATTATAGCACAAACTTATATTCACAGAAGGCTGAATATACGTTTGTGCTATAATTGAGTAATTTGAATTTATTAGTTTTTTTTTTACATTTGCTGGTGAAAATTCACTCACCTGAGCCGAATTTGTGTCGCTCCCCGTCCAAGTGATGATACTTGGAGATGACGACGGGTTGTATGGGCGCGGCGGCGTCCATGGCCACGTGGAACGCTCCCTTGCGGAATGGGAGCAGCTTGTCACCAGAATGCCTCGTGCCCTCAGGAAATAGCAGCAGTTTTCGCTGTTGATAAGGAAAAAGTAACGGTAAATAATGATAACCCATTTCGTTAAGAACAAGAACTAAAGAACGTTAAGAACTATTATGTATTACCCATATTTGCAAAATAAAATTCTATTCTATTCTATTCTGTTATATATATTGTTTCATTAATCGGAAACTGCAGTATTGACGAGTGTCATCCTAACCAATAGTATAAATGCGAAAGTGAGTTGTTCTTTGTTTGTTTGTTACGCTTTCACGCCAAAACTGGTGAACAGATTTGGATGAAAGTTGGCACATGGGTAGACCATGATCTGAGTTAAGACGGGATTTTATCCTGATATTCCCACGGGATCGGGGTGAAACCGCGAGGCGCAGCTAGTAGGATATAGTTTATGATAAAATATGAAACACGCGGAAGAAGTCGCGGGCAGAAGCTATTTTTTTAAAATACTTTTCAAATAACAATTGAGCATCAGAATCGCCCAATTTGTTTGCGGTCTTTGGGGTTTTGCCATACTCTCGAGGGAGAGTGACCCCATTTTTAGCCGTATCACCTTTTACACAATCAATTTCCACGCAACTTACAATGAACATTGCCTTTTAACATAAAACTGATTGCTTTTCTTTTTTTTTTTTTCTTGATAAACAAACAAGACAAAATATATAAATTATTACAAGTTTATATTTAGGATATAGATTCTAAGACATACAAAAAGTATGGATAATAACGCAGACTGAATCTGAATGTCTGCGTTCAGCGGTCGGTGTAGGAACACGCTGTGTTCGAGGTCGCGACAAGTCAATCGTCATCCTGAGGATGCCTCGTTGAGAGGTGAAAAACATTTCGATTTCTTTCAAGGTTTTTCTTTACGGCTCTTTAGAAATAGCTAAGCGGAACAGGTTACTAAATATATCCATGTCTATTGTATTTTATAATGGATTTCCGCAGTCACGATAGTAGGTAAAATAAAAATATACATAGGTGCTGAAATACATAGGGTACCTCCGCAAAGTCAATTATAATTACGTCGTCTGTACCTACAACCTAGCCAGTGACGTATATTTTCCTCAGTCCTATTCCGCTAGGAAAAATTAAAATGTGGTTAGTCGTCAGTAAAGTTTTCTAAGTGTAAGCATATAATTATGACCTATGTATGTAACTGAACGAAATTCCAAATTAATTTGGTATAGATACACCTAGCTCCAACTTGATCAAAACGTGGATTAGCTTGTCATTACAATTAAAAATAATTTAACAACAAACAATTAGATTAATTAGCACCGTAGAGTTTAAGAGGTAAATTTGTGAGTTTGAATGTATGGGTAATGTAGGGTGTAATTTTTGACTACTGATCTGATTCCGAAAATTCTTTCGCTAATGGGAAACCGAGTGTGTTAAAACAAGAAATTTCACGTGGATAGAAGCTAGTCGTTTATAAATATATAAAAGGCGAAGACTAATTGGTGTCTAATTAGCGCTATCGCTAACGCTCGGCTCAGCACCGAGAGTTGAAAATCGAACAAAGCGCTTTTATTAGGTAATTCATTTAGATGTCGCTAGTGTTTGTGACAACGGGCTTAAAGAACTTTGGAATTTAATAAATATTTTTGGTGTAAACATTTGCCCATCTTTGCGATTTTGCCTTGACAAGTTCGCAAGATATTACGATTTGACGTTCAAGGTTGATTGCAATACCGATCCTATTACTAATTTAATTAATTTGCTAGTGCTAACGAAATCAAGTTATGATACCTATTCAAAGGAGGTATATTCTGTTAAATGCCTATGTCTCAAGTTGACGCGTATACTTTTTTAAACAATATATTGATATTAATGGTAATCGGCATTCTTTTCGACAAGGGTGTGTCAAAAGTAGCCTATTTTTATATTAGCCTCGATTTTTACCAATTAGATGAATATATTTAGGTTTGGAATTTTCGAGACTAGAGGCGATCAATTTTTATTTTGGAGAATGAGCCACCTCAGCTACGTATGGTATTCCGAAATACCGCTCACCGAAAGGACGGTTTTCCGATAACACTCTACTCCGACGGTTAGTCGAAGGAAAAAATAATTGGCCGATGAAACGTTTCGCCGAAAATATTATTTATCGACGGTTGGTAGTACGAATGAATCCTTCACCGATGTAACGGTTCACCGAAAACACTCTTCAACGACGATTGGTTAAACGAACGAATCTTTCGCCGATAGCATTCAGTTTACGCTAATTTCGCATAATTTCGTTTCACACGTTTAATATAATTTAGAAACGTCATCATTTGGGTTAGGTTAGGTTAGAACAGTGACCATTAACGCGCGAAGGCGAGCGAGCGAAGCGAGCGTGCCGCGGCAGCGGCCGCCGAGCGCCAGATCCCCTTTCGTTTAACCAATCGTCGTTGAAGAGTGTTTTCGGTGAACCGTTACATCGGTGAAGGATTCATTCAGACTACCAACCGTCGATAAATAATATTTTCGGCGAAACGTTTCATCGGCCAATTATTTTTTCGTTCAACTAACCGTCGGAGTAGAGTGTTATCGGAAAACCGTCCTTTCGGTGAGCGGTATTTCGGAATACCATACGTAGCTCGAGCCACCTACCGACATTTTGATCGCTGGAAAATGAATGACTTCCAGTTTTGTTTTAGCTAAAAACCGTGTCTTTATAAGCAGTCCAAGATTATAATCCTAAGACATCCAACTCCTTTTTTTAAATACCTTCATAAAGCCTCGTGCAGACTGGCGCGATGCGACGACGGCGCGATGCGATGACAGCGCGACGCGAGTATAACAAAACGATTTCTAAGAAAACTTCACGGTAGAACAATCACCGGTGTCGCGTCGCGCCAGTCTGGACGAGGCTTTACGCACACATTTTTCATTTTCAGTAAGTGATTTTTATTTTCAACAAATGAAGATGCTAATTTCAGCAACGGATTAACTCTCATTCTAATAATGATAAAGAGTTAGGCTCGATTTACATTGCCACGCAACGAAACGGAACCAAATTTTTGTAACGATCTTAAGTATGAATGATCTTAGGTATGAGAAATTTACCAGCTAGGTGCCAGAGTTTCTCTGAGGTTTTTCAAAGATATTAGTATCCTCACAGTGGCATCGCAATTCATCTTCGCCAACATCTTATATATTAGGCAAAATATACACTTATACTCAAAAAACTGATATACACAATGTTAACACTAGAAATAAGAAATAAAGACAAACTACGACCTCCCTTTCACCGGCTTCATAAGGTTCATAACTCATTTGTTGGGCTTGGTAACCTTTTATAACAAGCTACCCTCTTCTTTACTAGATTTGCCTTTTAAATGCGTTTAAAACTAAAGTAAAATCCAACCTGTATTCAAAGGCATACTATTGTATCAACGACTACTTAAATGATAAGAATAGTTGGTTGCAGTGATTTACTCAAGACAATGTTTATGTTCTTTCTCCAGAATTAGCTTACCTACTGACAGTTTATATAAGTTTATATCATTGTTTATTTTATTTGAATTTATATGTCAATTTTTTTTCTTTTTATTGAGTCAATTCATTTTTATTTTATTTTATTGTTGATATAATCTACTCATTACAATGTTTTTGTTATGAGGTGTATTGCAATTTGTGGTTAGCTAGCGACCTCGACAATTGATCATATTATTTTTTCCTGAGCAACCGGTAGCAAGTTCGTCATGATCCCTTAGATGTCACTGCTTGCGGTAGCGTCAGGGGTCGGGTTGCCTCCTTCCCTCAAATATGGCGAGAGGGGTAATGGCTGATCATTGCGTTATGCTCGTGAACGGGTGCTGCTTGTGGTGACTGGTCGTCTTGCTGATCATGGCTTTATTATTGTTACTAGTAATTAACTGTTTATTTGTTTTACCTCGATGGTCCTAGTTTATCATTTATAACTTCAAATTACAGCTTTATATAGCTTTATGTAAGCGGACACGCCCTTTATGCTTGGAGGCTTTATTTAGATATTTAGTTCTGTTTACGTTTAGTTTTTATTTTTTTATTTCTGCTTGAGTAAACTTCTCGATGTTTTTGGTCGGTATATTGGCGTTTACTAACTGACATATGGCCAATAATTTATCATTTAAATTATTTTTTGTGTTGCATAATGTAATTTTTTTTTTGCATACTATTGTATAGAATCATTTATTTTCTAACTTGAACGGACAGCTGTACTGCTGGGGAGTTTGTTGCGCCACTTCTTCTTCCCAGCTAAAGGCACTAGGAAGTGGTGAAGGGTGGGCCGTTTTGGGGGACTGTCTTATGTAATTTTGACGTTCGAAAAGTGCTGATTTTCAGCCTAGTTTGAATAAATGACTGTTGAATTTTGAATTATGTTTATAAGGCATAATGACCTTTATGTCAATTGTGTAAAGTACAAACTAGACAGGTACAAGCCAAAAAACAGGTCGCGTTTCATCCGAAGAATCTCAGGAATCCCTACAGCTAGCAGCTTGAATCTGGTTTGTACATTTTCGTTCCAAAAATTTTCTTCCTTTCCGTTTCGCGGCAATGTAAATAGAGCCTTAGAGACATCAGCTATCGGTGTGGTCTAGGCTCACCTAATCCTTCGGATCAAACTAAATCCTGAGAATTTTGTTTTATCATCATTAGATATTATTATTATTGATTTTTGTTTTATTTACCCATGACGTATGTGACTTTTTTATGTAATTTGATGTTGTATCTATATCTTTATCCACCATTCATTTAGAGCAGTGGTTCCCAAAGTTGACTGGACCGCAACCCACCTAACAAAAACTTTCAAATTCGGGACTCACCTCTTAGCTGTCATGGTGAAAAAAGGGGCAAACTTAACTATATGAATAAAGGACTGTTCGAATAAGAAAACACCGAAAATTTTAATATTAATTAAATACAAGGAGTGCTAATTCAATAAGTAGGAAGATTTTTTTTTCCTATTTTTTGTCAATAAGTAGCTTTTGCATCAACTTCAATTTTAGTTACTTTTAATCGCAGTGACTTTGATATGTCCAATTTATTTCGATATTTAGTTTTAATATTAACCATTGGTGAAAGTAAATTTTTCAAGGCCTCTCGATGTTTTGTCAATTCGTAAAAACCGTGCGAAGCAGGGGCGGGTTGCTAGTTATATGTAGGCATAAACGAAACTATAGTCTGACACAATGTGAACACCAGGGCACCTTTAAGCGACTTTGAACTATGCCCGATATTATGACTACAGCCACCATTAATAGTATGACTTACTAGATAGGCAAGTAACCGGGAAATATACAGGGTCATGTTTATATCTCGGCAATCTGTAAGGGGAAGTAGGAGAGGTCATTTGCAACCAAATGACCCCGATGACCCCTATGCCAATGTCAACCATTTTGGAGTAATTTAACATTTAAATCTAAAATGTCAAATGACTCTAAAATAGTTGACATTTGCATAGGAGTTAAAAGGGGTCATTTAGTTGTAAACGACCTACATCCCCTTAATGGATTGCTGTCAAATAACCAATAACCCTTTAAACTATTACCTTTAATTGATTTCGCACTATGCCCGATATTATGACTACTGTAGTATGACTGGGTAAGTAACAGAGAAACATATACACACCAAATATTATGCTTCCATTTAGGTACGTTAGTATTCTCAAAGCCATTTATTTTTGCTTAAGTACGTATAATTGTATTTAGATTACGATGGCTGGGACAATGAACTCTTGTTTTGAATACGACAACAATAAAACTGGGTCTGCTTCAACATCGGTATCGAGAGCTGTAATAAATGTATGTAGTGTAAGCATGACATTATTGCGTACCTAAACTATTGTTTCGAGATTGCAACATCCGTCGATAAACAAAATAGAAACTAGAAAGGTCAGTAAAGTGCTATTTTTTCAGAAAGCGAGCATTGGTTATTATATTACTTCGTAAAATCAGCTGTTACAAGAAAACATTAGAATTCCTTCGTAGTAAATATTAAAATATGAAAAAAATGCATTTTTTTTTTACTTTATTGGGATTTCGCCTTTTAAGTTGTTACCTAAAAGATAACTTTGTTCCTAGTAGGTAAGGTACCTAAACCTAGATACAAATTAGAAACTAATAGAGCCAATCATTGAAAGAACTGTTGTGGCTGCGGCCAATTCTTTGGTGTCGTCCGGTACCGACCAACCCAGGATATTTACTAAGGCAAATCAAACATTAGCTTAATATTGTACACGCTCGTAAAACATAGCGGGAAGACAGATAAGTACCATGCCAACTCATTCCTAACGATTAGATCATGCAGTATGACGAAATGCGACGTAAAACAAGGCAAGTACAAGGTCTCATTGTTTACAGGACTAATATACGTACGTACTCGTATATTTACTAGCAGGAAAACGCGTACGCTGAATACAATCATAATATTGACTGACTGTGACATGAGTCGACTTTGACACTATTTCGAAAGGTGACCGCCGTGACCGGGTATCAAAATCAATCCAACTGTGATGAAAGGAAGGCTCTATAGATAGTAGAAACATAAATATCGGTGAACCGTACCTAACCAACCTATATCAAACGATGTTATTCTTTACACCAATGTTAATTACCAAACGATAGACATAATCTCATAATCTCTGATCTGTATCTCATACATTTAGTGGATAATTGCCGCCGTTAGTTCAATTTACATACGACTGAAAAATCAACCAGATAAAAAAGTTGTGTCAAATGTTCTAACAAGTAACATTTTTATGCAACTTTACCTTTTGATTCTTAATAGCATCGACTTGCTTGTTGAGGGCATCGCGTGCAGTTTGTGCGCCTCTGTCTATGAAAACGGTGCCCCACAGCCATGTTGCAGTGCCGAATGGTACAAGGTACTGCAGCGATCGCTTCGAAACCACCGTACACCGAGACATGAGCGGCCATATAATTGCCAGCGCTAAAAACAAAAATATTTGGGTCAGTAAGGCCTTATTGGAAGTGAAAATTTAATCCCGCCTAGGTGGAGGACGAATCCAAAACTATTAAGTCATAGAGGAAGAAACCCCGTATGCTTCTAAATCCCACAATCTACCTACTTTCTTTTACAGCGAGTTAGATACCCATCGAAAATAAACATTGATTTCCTACAACAAAAATTACTCATTTCATAGATAACTTGTTTACTCTGAGAATTTGCCTCGACCCACATAAAGACGTCATTATTTTGTTTCTAGTTAAACATGCTTGAACCGTAGGTTTTAATATAAATATCATTCAGTGGTAGTCACGGCAATATCTTGCAGGTGATTGCTCTTTTCATAGAAATGATAAGATAACAAGTTGCAGGTAATTGATTTACACGATAATTTTAAAACTAATCATAGAGCAAGGCCGTTCTTGACCTCATGTAAAACAAAAATGCACTCTCATTTTCTGAGTCTGTCGACCATTAGAAAAAAATATCATGAGGGTCACCTAACCCCCCCGAGTAACATCTCACGGGGTGCGGAGCATGTAGAAGGGCGGTCTCGAGTCAGTAACAACAACGTAGAGTTTTAGTTGGCAGGAGACCGACATCACCATCGTCTCCCCCCAGGTAGGGCGTAATTATCTATAAAGATTTCCCCAAAGGAAAAACAAAAAAGAGCAACTTTCCCGTCTCTTAACTGACTCGATTTTTTTATTGTGCTGGAATTAGGCTCACACATGTGCCAGGACTCAACACTATCAGAAGCATCACAAGATCTTTGCTCGTCGTAATGTCTAAAACAGTCTAAAAGACAAAAAGTTTACACGACTCTTTTTCATGACAAGTTAGGTAGGTAAGCGCTTAATTTTGGTACTAAGCCAACATTATTGGGTTTGCGATAAAAATCATTATAATTTTTCACGAAAAACAATTTATTATCATAAGTAATGAAGGGGACAGGTGCAGTAACGCAATCAACTTTTATCTTTCTAATATCAATTTCCACCCGCTTTCTCTTATCAGGGATTAACATAGCAGAGTAATTACAGGTCGTAAATAAAAGATAATATTAAGTAAAAGAGGGATTAGGTGACATAATGTAAATTAACATTATTTTGTAATTAACCTTGTACCCAGCTTAACATGACTAGTGTGAATATTATCACCTTTTATCGCTTACGAAATTTAATAAAAAATATATTATAGAGACAATTAAACTGCTTACAAATATGTAAGAGTAAAATCTAAATATAAATTTTTGTTTATGTAAAAATATTTTACATCGTTAGACAATTTGGCAATTTTATGCGTAGGTAAGTGCTTAGTAAGAAAATTTTATCAAATTACATCCATATTTTTTTTTAAGTCTTTACTTAAATTGTTTTTATCATTCAGTTTTAAGTATTTAGGTATTGGTTAATCTTGTAGGGATATCCATTTTTGCGTTAAAATCTGATATCCTTCATCATTATAACTTATCTAGATAGTTCTTATCTAGATAGACCTTATCACCAACATTGCTACTTCTGCAATATTATTTTTGCGCTATTAAGATATTATTGCTTACTGATTGTATCTGTCAAGGCCTAGTACAATACTGCATTAAGGCTCGTGCAGACTGGCACTGAAGTTTTCTTAGAAAATATGTCAGTGTCATTTCAGTATGTATCGCAAAGCTGCCAGTCTGCCACCTCTGTTAAAAAGTATGTAGAAATCTTGTGCCGACCAGCCCTAATTGCGTAACTTATTTTCGTAAACAATTATGCCTAATTGCCCGTTTCATTTTGACAGTTCAACCAAATTCAGATTTCTTTTCCAACTTATGAAGCAATGGATTAGCAATCTGTTTCAAATCGAAACAGATTGTGATTTTGTTGTATTTCGCAATTAGGGCACTGGTGCCATAATTACATCTTGCATTCACAAATATATAGGTAGATATAGTGTACCTAACATGGCAACAATCCCCCCATGACCCTGAGCGGTGTACAAGACAGACGGTCATTTTCATAAATGGTTGTTCCACTAATCAACAATACCCATTATAGTGGTTGAAAATCAAGTAAATTGTTAAAAAAAAAAACCGGTCAAGAGCGAGTCGGACTTGCATACCGAGGGTTCCGTATTATTTTAAATTTTTATCGGCGATGCCCAATTTAAATAATTTATTTTATTGGATATGGATTAATATAATACCGGTCAAAGTAGCTTCGGAAATAACAATGCAATTTTTATCAAATTTTCAAAGATAAAAATGGTTATTGTGGGTGATCCTTAGAAGATATAGGCCATCGCGGACTTTTTTGTTGAACTTTTTAAGATATACAATTCTGTAGAACATACATTTTAATTATCTCTTACGGTTTACGCAGCGCACGCTAGTAAAGCTCCCAGTATTTTTTTCCGATATCTTCAACAATAATAGTCAATTTAGTCAGTATTTTAGCCAATTTACACAAATTCTTAATGAATACACTAAAACCTTCCTCGTGAATCACTCCGTTCATTGGTGAAAACAGTTTGAAAATTCGTTCGGTAGTTTTTGAGTATATCGCGTTCAGATAGACAGACAGACGCGACTTTGTTTTATAATATTTTAAGATAAGGATAATTAGGTACAGGTAGCAGGTACAGAAATCTGAGATAGGTATATATAGATAGGCTGAGATACGTGCCTATCTGTAGTAGTAGGATATAGTCACCCATGTAAACTATGCATCAGAAATTAGAGTGAGACTATGCATCAGAGTATCAGCGCATAATGACTATTTGAGCTAATGGTTTCTATAAATTCATGTAATGTATCCATAGATGCATATTTTGTAAGCATTGACAGTTTTGCGATCAAGTATATGATTAATATATCGATAAATGTCGTCCTCCTACATAAACAAGTACTTACTCTACACGTGACGACCGACGTTCCGCATGTTTACAAAATAAATTACATAATTTAATTGATACGAAGTTGATATAGGGAACATCTTACCTACACATTGCTTGGTAAAATAAATATGATTGACATTGAATACGAACAGCGGGCTTCATTGATCGGACTACAAACATTATTTAACTGCTATTCTTAATATTTACGACGCAATGTTTATGATATATAATATGACTTTTAAGGTAGGTAACGAGTACATAAATATAACTTTTATGCATATTGCTATGATATCTCTAAATGGCCTCTAGTTGGTGCGACTCAGTCAGTCTGTCTGTCACAGCTGGATATCTCAAGAACTACTAATGCTATCAACTTGAAATTTGGAATAGTTTTAGATGACGTTTGCCCAACTATTTTCCAAATACGAAAGAAAATAAAAATGTTAATATGTTTTTTGCAACAGGGTCTTAAAAATTCGAAGTGGGGCTACTAGATTACAGGAAAAATAAAACGATGACTCTAAATAGCACAATGTTTCAGAAATAATCAACAAGAATTACATTAGTTCCACTATCGGTCAAGAAATGGCTCTGACCTAAAACTGCAATATTCTACACTGCGCACTGCGGTGTGCTATATAAATTGGGCATTTAATTTAGATTAAAATATGGCTTGACATCTTATCATTTAAATGAATAGTTTAAACTCAAACTCAAAGCATTTATTTCAATTAAACCATTTAGAGGCACTTTTGTATTGTCAAGGGGTCGGTCAGTCAGAAAGATGAAGCTAGTTCCAGAGCGTAGTAGGTAGGTTCCTATGGAGAAGAACAGGTAAGAAACTCCACGGACACTCTTTTAAATCATAATATTGTTACAAAATATTGGTTATATCATTCGTGTTGAAATTATACATGTGAGAACAATGTAGAAAGACGTGCACGTTAAAAGCGTCCGCAATAAAAAGATTAAAAAAAAAACAATTAAATAATTAAAATAAACCGTGGCAGCTAAGAGATGACCACTCCCTACTGACGGCGCCCGTTCACGAACATGACGCATGGATCAGCATCATTTAGCTCGACCATTTTGAAGGGAACTTACGACCCAACACACACACCACCACCAGCGAGACATTTAAGTTAGCATGACATACTCTCAGCCGCCAGGGCACATTAAGTCAATGAAAGATATCACACACATTCAAAATTACGAATAACAAAGTAATTATGGTTGACGGCAACGCGGGCGCAGTCGTAGAAGTCAATGGCCTTTTCCTCGGCTATTAGGTATGAAATCCCGATAGTACGTTCCCATGGGATATTTTCCGACATCCACGCGGACGAAGCCGCAGGCAAAAGCTAGTTACCTACGTAATAGATGTAGGTACCTACAGGAAACATTACTATGATAGTTTCTGATGCGGTCATTGTAATAATCGCAATAATGTAAATTACTATACTTACGGGCATTATTTGTTATTGTTCAAATAATTTTCAAAATAACTAGTAAATATACGAAATTACCATAAATAAAGACCGGAAAATTACAATATTTATGTAGGTAGGCACCTAGGCACGCATTATGGGCAAATGAACTTCTATAAAAAATCAATGCTGAATTTTTGTTCGCTTTCCCGGGCCTGCTTACCAAGTCCAAGTCATAATATTAATTCTACGTAAGAATGAGATACGTAAATTGAAACGGAAAACAAGAGCTTGCTTTTATAAAATTGTTTTATATTGGTAATGGAGAAGGCGTATCACGGACAATGGACGTTAACAATTATTTTTATTGCTACAACTTGCAAGCGAAATTCAAATAGATATAGGTACACATACATAACTATGTAAAGACTCCCGCAAACAACCGCGACGCGACAGCACGACGCGACTAATAAAACTAAGAAAACTTCACGGTAGAACAATTACCGGTTTCGCGTCGCGCGACAAGTCGCACCAGTCTACACTAACCTTAACTAGTAACTATGTGTGGGACGCGCCCCAGCTAGATGGACCGACGAACTTTCAGTGGCTGGGAGAGACTGGATGCGGAAGGCGGAGGCCAGAGTGTTGTGGCGCAGCCTGGGTGAGCCCTATATTCAGCAGCGAACTGCGGTGGGCTGAATTGATTGATGAACTATGTATCTTATTTATATTCCGAGTTATATTCTAGCTACTATAGCAAACACTAATTCATTTGCATGCAATAAACATGCAGGTGTGTCGCAGGTGTGACCAAGTAATACTTTAGTCACGGAAAATGTTTTACGCACTCTAAAATTACGAGGAATGTCCAAAAAAAAAACAGTGGCGCTCCGGAGGTGCCGACAAAAGTGAAAACTTGAAAAAAAAAAACAGTGCAAAAGCTGGTGTCATCACTGTGTCGCGAAATCAATGTTTTAGTCCCATCTCAAAAATGCCCAACGCACCTAAAGAAGTTTTCACTTAAAAAATGCAATACAGGTAATCATCCTATCCTAGGCCAGCAGCAATATATTTGTTGAAAATCAAACAACAGATCATAAATATCGAATTTCAGGAAAGAATGAAAGCCTAGTGGTGTGACCCTCAGACTGCTAAATCATAGGTTTCTAGTTCGAACCCAAGGCACTCACCTCGTGGGCACGCCACAATTGCGGCGATAATACCCCTCTTTCAGATTAGAGAGGCGCCACTGCGTCCTCACCTTCCGCTTGATGAAGGTCCTCACCGGACACTGCTGTTTCAGGACGTTCCTATTCAGGATAAGGCGGGAGGAAACGCCCGGGTGTCACCATTGTGTGGATCGCCCGGAGGACAAAGTGGAGCATACGATAGAGGTCTGCCCGGCTTGGGCGGAGCATCGCCGTGTCCTCGTGGAGGCGATCGGCGGCGGTGATATCTCGCGTCCGGCCCCGGTTCTGGCCATGGTACGGAGCGAGGGAGGCCGTCACCTCCTTCTGCAAAGCGGTAATGTTCGCGAAGGAGGAGGCAGAACGCGTGAGGGAGAGGCAAATTTCGCGCCCTCACGCCCCTAACCGCCCCAGGAGGAGACGCCCTGGGCGACGGGAGTCGCTGGCCGATTCCCGGCCACCGTAGGCGCGAGCTTGCGGACCGTGAGCAATGGGTAGCTCGCCGTCCGATAAGAACCAGGCCCGGGTCTACGGCGCGTTGTGTTCCACGCGCGCCTCAAAGAAATGTCAGCAGAATTGACGGGGTCCGCTAGGGCCTAAAGCCTGCCGGGGTTGCGAAGAAAACCGAAAGGGAGATCGTGGCCCCCGGCAACAGGGCAACCGAAGGAACACGGGTGGGCTTTAGTCAGTAAGACTCTGACACACCCTCCCACTCCGCCCCGAGCGGGAGAAGTTATTTGATCATTTCCCACCAAAACAAAAAAAAAGGCACGCACCTCTGACTTTTCGAATTCATGTGCGTATTGTATAATTATCACTTGAATCGAAAACGATGAAGGGAAACGTCGTGAGGAATCCGGCATGCCTGAGAGATATTTCTCGACGGCATGTAAGGCCAAGTCAGAAGGTCAAGGGCGGCTTTAAAACTCTGACACCAGATTAGTCACTAACCACACGAAAAAAAGAAGAAGAAGAAAAGAATGAAAATAAATGCCTAGCCAAAGAAAAAAAAGCAATGATACTATCTTTCCTTACAATTTTCCGGTTTCCCATACCATCTCCCTCGGATGTGTTAATTTCAAGATTTTGAAAGGCCAACGGTTGTTAGGCTGGTATAATGTCAATTTCGTGACAAATTTACGTCCTTTAAAAAAAAATTGGCACAATAAATAATACATACCGTATAGATCCAAGCAACTCTGGTGGTTTAGTAGTACTACCGCTCCCCGGCTATTATCCACATTCTCCAGTCCTCTTACTTTCCACCGAAGACCAAGTATCCTCGCGAAACATCTCAGGAAAAATGCTGGTATTCTGGAAAACAAATAAATAGACTTTTAAAGAAAATAATTTTACTTTTTTACTAATTGGTAGGTACACATGTACACACGGCTACATATCCAGCTATACTATTCCAGTATAAGCTGGTTTCGCATTGTATATGATTTCCGTACAATGAGAGGTCAGTTTATACTGGAAATGTATAACTTATGTAGCCGTGTGTACACAGAACAATAAATTGTGAGAAAATATGTAATATGGAAACTTCTAACAAACCCAAGCATTTCATTGACTCTAGTCCCTTGGCTCTCGAAGGAAAATACATTATTGGAAGATGTCGGTCAAGAACATACTACTTCTGCCCCAGAAGGAGGGTTATGTTGTTCAATAGTATAGACGCTTTAAGTAATTCCTAGTATGGACGCCAGTCTCTCACGAGGATCATATTTAATGTATTTTTGCCAAAACGCTATAATTCTTGTCTCTTGTTTATAACTATGTGAACGTTTGTGAAAAGAGAACAATAAAGATTACCTAATAATAATAATAAATGGTTGAAAACAACGGCAACCTATAGTAAGCTAATTATGACATGCGCTTTTATCTCATTACCATTTGCTACCGCTGCCTTCATGTTTGTTTAATTTCACTAATTGCCATGAGAACGTTTGCTACAATTAGCATATCAGTTCCTGTTTACGATAATTACTTACGTTAGTTTACAAGTATTGCTAGTGTTATGGGTACTTCAGATCTAATTTACCACAAGTAGGTAATTCATTATTATAGGTGCAAGTCGGTATTTTGATCTTATCTTACTATTATGCAAAATGCAATACGGTGCACCCAAACTACCTCACACATATCTATTATCAAAAAATTCATCCATTACTTAGGGCTTGCTACACGGCAGTCAACCGCGTCCCAACTCAGGTGACCTTGGTGGTTTCCAACCGTGGAGCTGGTGGTTTACGACCAAATTTTAAATAGCTCTACCTATCACCAACCAAGGTCACCTCTGTTGGGGACGCGGCTGACTGCCGTGTAGCCAGCCCTTTAATTACCCGACTGCGCGACAACACACAGGGTTATGTTATTTACTTATTATTACAATTTTTATTATAATCTGAAGAAAAAAAAGCTAAGAAAATTATAAGGTTCAACCTTACATATTGCAAACGGTGGGTTTAACAGCTTTGGTGGCGTTTTTCTGTTTTTTTTTTCAGCTTGTAAAAAAACATTTTGATAACAAACAATAAGTAGGTAAAATTCAGTCATGATAATGTTTTGATAATGAGCAGAGATATGTCAATTATTTTTTTTAATTTCACATAAACCTACATGGACACTTATGAAACGTCACAAGCTAGGTGCCCGGTACCAATTGGTCGTTTCCTATGGAGAAGAGCCGGGAACAAACTCCACAGTTGTAGGTATGGGAGAACAGTGTAGGCCTGTCAACAAATACCGAGTGTCATATCTTGGAGGTATTCTGAGTGCACAAAATTGCATTTTTCATAATAGTAAGATAAGAAGGTCATGATACGACTTGTATACATACTAATTAGGTACCTACATGTGAAATAATTTTTTGTATAGACCGACCTGTCGCAGTCTTCCAACATAATGATTCGGTCCAAATTAAAGTTTAAACATGGAAAAAGAGAAAAAGCCTTGAACTACAAAATATGCTCGTGGCAGCTAGTGGAACTTAATTACCCAATCGTAATCCAAATAGGTTGAATTTGATTGACATGTCACGTCTAAATAGGTGTGCAATGTTTCAAAATACCAACCCGGATACATCGGACACTAACGCAATCAGAACAACGCTATTACGAAATAGTAGTAGGTACATAGATAGGTAGGCAAGCAATTACTGTCTTAATAAGAGCAGGCATAATATTATCTAATGTTATTGCAAGCCTTCTTAAAATATGTAGGAACAGAACTTTTTTTTTCTACCATAATCGTAACTTAAATATATTTTTATAAACAGTAACCAGTACCCAAATTGCATAACTTATTTTCGTAAACAATTATGCCTAATTTGTTTCATTTTGACAGTTCAACAACATTCATTGCGTTATTTACGTTGTTGAGCAGATTTTTTTTTCCAACTTACGAAGCAATGGATTAGCAATCTGTTTCAAATCGAAACAGATTGTGTCGTATTACGCAATAAGGGTACTGTTTACTTACATCTATGTAATTAAACTAACAAGCTTAATTACATAAGAGTTTAAAATCCAGCACCAGAGTTTTACAATCCATAAATCTGTAGGTACTACGAGTACTTACACTTTTAGTTTAGACAACAGTCAAAAATATAATGTACCTAACTATGTTTTTATTTATCTACTGTTAGACGGAAGAAAACCGAAAACCTACTGAATCGATACAGCACAGCATTACGTGAAGACGCTATGTGGCACATCACTATTTTTTAGTTTTGACATTGACGTTTTCGCGGTAAAAGTACTTAGTGTGAATTTTAGATTGTTTAACCGGACTAAATGATTAATTTGTTTATAAAAACTCTTTTAATTACTAATACTACCAATTTACAATCTTTTTGATGTTAATTCAGTTAGTTTGACAACTGGCTTCATCTCTGAGTTATCTTATCCATACAAACATATTTTATCTTAAACATTATAAAATACAAAAACCGGGCAAGGACGCACAATGAAGGGTTCCGTAGTTGGGATGAATTTAACATTGTAATTGAAAAACATGTTCTCCCATACATTCTAACTGCAAATGTAAGTTGGTTGACTATAAGCCGACGTTCGCACGGACGTAATAAAATCGCGGTGGGATTTTATCGCGCACTGGATTTTCAACTCTTGATGTTAAGTCGAGCGTTGAGAATCCAACACGCTGGGTCGCACTCTCGTCCCTGCGCGTTGAAAAAACACTGTTGTATTTTCAACTCTCGGCGCTAAGCAGAGCGTTGAGAATCTAATGCGCTGGGACGCAGTTTCCTCCCAGCGCGTTGAAAAAACACACTGTTGTATTTCCAACTCTCGGCGCTAGGCAGAGCGTTGAAAAAACACACTGTTGTATTTCCAACTCTCGGCGCTAGGCAGAGCGTTGAAAATCCAAGTGCACGAAAAAAAAAATCGCCGCAATTTTATTACGTCCGTGCTACGTGGGCTTACTCGTTAACTTGTAAAGCCTACTTAGCTGTGATTGCTTTCCTTTTAACTTCGATATAATATACTACTGCCATGAATTTGTTACACATATCCAAAAACAACCATTAAGCTAGTAAGGAAAGGCTCTTGACTCTAACAAAAATTAGCACTTTAAGAGCGTTTGTTCTGAAACTGGGCAACGTCGCAAATAGCTGTCAAATATTTCGCTATTATGATTAATTTGGCAATATTACTGTATGGAAATATTAATGTTTAGAATGAACACTCTTATAGCTTAATATTTCGCAAACGAATCCTTGAATCGCAAAATGGTTTTTAAACAGCCTATCCAACGACCATGAGACAGACAAGAAAAAAAAGATCATCCCCACTTTACGTGTAGAGGAGGGACGCTTTTTTTTCTATATATTTTATTTTACCACTTTGTTAGCGTGATTAATGCCTGGACTACTGAACTTCGAAGTTTAAAATACCGATTTACTGTATTTATAAAGTTTAAAATTCCGATTTACGTGAGTCAGAATGTACGCTATGACGAATTACTTTATTGAGAATATTGATAATCGCGAAATACGGAACTTCGAAAGTTTGCTATGACGAATTACTTTATTGAGAATGTTGATAATCGTGAAGTACGGAACTTCGAAATCTTGTTATGACGAATTACTAAATTCCGAACTTTTACCATCGAGATTCTGAGCGAGTATTTCGGTTTCTTAGCGTACATTCTAACTTACGTAAATCGTATTCTTAAACTTTATGAATACAGTATTTCGGTATTTTAAATTTCGAAGTTCAGTAGTACATTCGATTAATATGCATAGCCATGCCAAATTACAGCTTTCTAGTAATAGAATTTCTGAGCTAAGCCGCGGACTGGAAACTGTGAGGGCTCCATGTTGACTACGGAACCCTAAAAACGAAGAGAAACCTCCATATTGCATAGTGATTAGAGATGAATCATAGGTACCTATATACGTAGATATCCACTAGATATTTAGCAAGGACATAAGATGAAAAGAGGCCTCCCTAAAAATAGAAATACATATTTGATCATCACAATGGGAAATAAAAATAGCCCGATACATTCATTCTATTTAAGATACTTACTGGATTTAATTTGAATAGTTTGATTATTATTAAAATAAGGTACATACATGACACACGGGAAGGCCACTTAGTCAACAACGCAGTTTCCAGGCGATCAAGTATTATTGAGTTTGGTTTGGTCTATTTAGATACCGATATTATCATTATTATTATGATCGAGTATGAAACTAACACATATCGTTAGCATACGGGTATTTATAATCTGAAGTCCTCTAATTAAGTGTTTTCGCATCGGGTGTTTGTTCCAAATAAATTATGCAAGCCGCTTCTCCGTAGAGTGTAGCGCCTACGCTAGTCCTACGCCGCGTAGACGCTGCGTCTACGGAAGCCTACGAAGGGCCTACGAAACCTTTACGCGGAGTACGAGGTGTTGAGGCCTACGCAGAACAAAAGACACTATTAATTATAAGTACCTATGTCTAGGATTTGATCAGAGTTTCTCTGGATATAAAACAGGAAAAATATAATAAAATTACACGCAATACTACGCCAATATTGGCTTTATACTTATCAAGAAATATGTTGAGATTTTATCTGCCTTCAGACGTAATTAAACTTTAACCTAATAGATCTTCTCATAACCTGTAATAGGGTTTAAGGTCATCATAGGAGAGAACATTATCGTTTTTATCTTTATCTCCATATAGACATTGACTCAGTGAACTTGTTTTAATTAAATATGATTAATTATTACATTTTATTTTAATGCAAACCCCAAGATAATTTCTTTGTACAGTCACGTACATATCTTCGAAATAATTATTTCTAAATTCAAAATTCAAAATTGCAACTTTGAGAAAATACATAAAATGAATAAAAAATACATCCCTAGATGTTCGTAATACCATAAATATCTAAGTATAACAGACAATACGTTAATACTTTTTAATACTTTAGGACAAAATCGCTTCTGAATCTTTGTAAGTATATTTACGCTTGTCAATGTACCTATAATAAAAACAATTGTATATTTTTCAAAAATCTGAGATAGAATCTTACTAAGCATAATCAATTATACACAAGCACAACGTTTTTAAATTACACTAGCTCGCGGCTTCGCCCGCGTGGATATCGGAAAATATCCTACGGGAACGTACTACCGATACCGGGATTACATACCTAAAAGCCGAGGAAAAGGTCATTCATTGACTCATAATTATTATGTCACGCGTAATTTTGATATCTTTTAAACTAGTCATTTAAATGAATTGATGTCAAGGCATATTTTAATCTAAATTAAATGCTCAATTTAAGTAACATAGTTTATTGTATAAGGATTAATATAATACCGGTCAAAATAGCTTCGAAAATAACAATGAAATTATCAAATTCTGAAAGATAAAAATGCATTATTGTGGGTCATCCTTAAAAGATAGACATATGCCATCGCGAACTTTTTGTTGAACTTTTTAAGATGAACAATACTGTAGAACATACATTTTATGTAACTTTTACCATTTCCGCGGCGCACGCCAATAAAGTCGGCATGATTTTTTCCAACATCTATTAATAATCGTCAAATTTCAGCCAATTTAAACAAAACCTTAATGAATTATACACTAAAACCTTCCGCATGACTCCTCTGTTCATTGGTGAAAACTGTTTGAAAATCCGTTTAGTAGTTTTTGAGTGTATCGCGTTCAGATAGACAGACAGACGCGGTTGTTTTATAATATGTAAGGATACTGCCCACTTAAGGTGTGTATTAAGTCTCCCGTAGACGGCGGCGCTACCGCAGATAGTTGCGACTTGTTGGACGACATGTCGCATTGCGACTCTGTTTTCTTATAAATTGTTCTATTGATATTTGGATATAACTATAACGCAGAATCGCGGTGTATTGTCGTGTCGAGCCTGTCTGCACTGCCTTACTTACTTACTTAAGGACAATTTAACGATAATAGGTGATGATTTAAATCAGGGATTTGGAAACTACGGCCCGCGGGCCATCTCCAGCCCGCGAAGCGTTGAAATCCGTCCAGCGACCATCAAATAAAAATCAAGTGAAGTTTTCGTATTGTTAGAAATTTCATTCTCATTGGCAATGCGCGGCTCGCATAAAACAATCACATCACATAAGTCCATATCCTAGGACACAATACCCAAATATAGTTGCCCACGCCCAAAGATAATGGCTATGTTTGGTACAAGCTATTTTTGCGAACAAACGTTTTCAATAATGAAACTAAGAAAAAATTGTCTTCGGATGACCACCTTTTTACACTGCTAAAAATTTTAGCATGACAAATTTAATGGAGCCGGCTAAGATGAAATCATGCATTAACAAAAACAGTTCCACATAAAAAAAAAAAAAATGATGATGTGGATATATTTAGTAACCTTTTCCGCTTAGCTATTTCTAAAGAGTCTTGAAAAGACCCTGGAAGAAATCGACACGTGTTTCACCTCTCAACGTGGCATCCTCAGGATGACGATTAACTTGTCGTGAACTCGAACACGGCGTGTTGCCACACCAAGCACCGAGCGCAGACTGAGCTTTATCGCCCGTCCAACTCACTTATATACTGCTCGCCCCACCTCCGCTCGGAACGTGATCTGCTAAATATATCCACATCATCATTTTATTATGGATTTCCGCAAGGTCACGCTGCGCCTGAATCAATTAACTATCTTACAGTTCCACATGTCACATGTCCCTACAAAGACCAGCGCTCCTCAACCTTATTAATTTTATTATTTATGTACACACAGTAAAATACATAGGTAGAGAAACGACATAATTACAATTTAGAGTAGAAAGGTACTGCTTATTTCTTAAGATTCTTTTTCCACCAGACCTTTTTTTTTGGGTTCGCAGCAAATAAAAGTTTAATTTAATAATAATTTGCAATTTCTTTCTTATTTCAATAGTTTTTTTTTGTTATATTGCACAATAAAGTAGTGTTTCAGAAAATACATTTCAATATTTTTATTTCAGTAATTAATATATGTAGGTAGCCAAAAATGCAACAACTTGGCCCGCCATATATTTCGTTAAATATTGGCACGCGAAGGAAAAAGTTTCCTCATCCCTGGTTTAAATTGTCACCGTATCTTACATAGGTAGAAAGATGACGCACTTATGTTCAAGAGTTATATTTAGAGAAGTTTATTGGGTCTAAGATCACAGGGTAACAAATACATATACATAGGTATACAATAAAATGATAATAAATTGTTTTGAAATGTAAATATGTCTTGAACTTTGAAGACCTCGATTTTAGGTAAATAAATGTGAGGTACTGAAAGAATTTTGACTTGCTGCATATTAGGTCATACTTACCTACCTAAAAGTCACAACACGAGATACTTACAATAAAAAATATAGGTTATCTTATCAAGATCCATTTACATAAGACTCTTATACCTGCTATTCGACTACTATTGTGTGTATTGCGTAAAATGTGAATGAAAAACATTTTGAATTGCTTTTGAATTTTGCTTAGTGTAGGTATAAGCGTTACGTACAATATATAATACCTAACTAAAGTTATTTTATTTTCGAGACAACTACGGTTGATTCACATATGTACTGAACAGATATTGGTCGACTCAACTACTGTTTTACTTACATAATTTTGAAACTGAAATTAATCGCACTTACGAACGATTAATCTAATGATTTTTTAAGATATTTGATATTTCAACAACGTATGGAATACCTAATGGACGACTCGCCTACAGTTTATTAATACTGCGCGCTGAAATGGTGAGTAGTTACAATGTCAATGTCTTCTGTATTGTCTAAAGTATTTTAGAATTTTATTGGGTAAATATAAGTTTTTGTCGTCAGCGTAGTCAACTTCTGTGTGGTTTAAAAAAAAAAAAAACCTTCTAACCTAACCTGTCCGAGTTGCGGTGTCCTGAGTTCGCTTCGCTCGCTCTTGAAAATATCGAAGTACAGAGTATCAAATGTCCTAAATATCGTAATAATATAACATTGAATGACATGACACAATATTACGACACGATACGATATGATATGTTAGGTTCGTGGTTATTTTCTTTTAAAACACGCAGAAATAGAAGCCCCGCCAAGCGGGGTTCCGTCGACTACGCTGACTAAAATAATTACAAATATTGACCACAGATAAATCAACAGTAGGTGAATCGTCCGTTAGTTTAATCAACCTTAGGTGAATTAATTGTAGTTGAATAAACCGTAGATGAATTCACCTTTATGGAATTCGTTCATTAGTTTTACAAAAATCGGTGAAACGGTCTTTAGGTATTTTAAACGGTAAGTCTTTTGACCGTAGTTATCATGAAAATAGAATAAACTTAGGTATTATAATACGTAACCGGTATAAGTTCTAATTTGTGCGCGTGACTATACATACTTATTATTATTTTAACACTTTCACTGACCAGTTAGGTAATTACGTACATAATTATTATACACGGCGGTTGTTTAAAACTATTGTGTGTCTGCTTCGCGGACAGTGAAAGTCTTAACGTACAGATAATTTAATTTTCTAGAATTTTGAAACAGAATCATAGATTCAGTTTCAAGAATCAACTATGTGATTCATAATCATAGAAACAAGAACCTGTTTTAAATCTTATTATATAAAACAAAGTCGGGTTTGGTCGAACACTTATAACTCAAGAACGGCTGGACCGATTTTCATGGTTTCTGATTTGTTGTATTTGTCTTCGTCCCGAATAGCAGACTAACTATTAAAAACATTGGAAAATTGACGAAAAAAATTAAAGTAAAACATTTTCTCATACAAAATGTTCATGGGTTTCATAACTGTCAAACATTTAATGTTCATCCCGTCGATACGGTAAACTTTCCCTCAAATTAAAGAACGTATTTAAATAAAGGTTTCGAATCGACAAGATATATCCACAACATTCGAATCATGACGTATTTTAGATTTAAAAATGTAGAATAATATCAGTAATGAAAAAGGATTGACGTATATATTGGTTGTCAAATATTTATGCGTGCGTTCAGAAATTTATTTTATGTAAACTAAGGAAAATATATCAAGCTATTAAATATAGAACAAATGACAAATGACCTGTACCAATTTTTATGATTTTTGTGTTTTTGGATTTGAAGATATGAAGAAAAATGTTTGTATTAATTTTGTATTTATGATATCTCGGTATACAGAGTGGCAGGGACATTGACGCGAAAACTGAAACCCCATGGTTTCAGTTTTCGCGTCAATTCAATATACATGATTCAAAACCTCCTGTTTCATTTAAAAAAAAAAATCTGCTGTTTCATAGAAAAGTGCAATATCTACGCGGTCAAAATGTATGAAACGGCTGATTTTTTTTTTGTAAATAACCGACGAAACATTTCAACGCAGGGGGGGTTCAGAATCATGTACTGAATCCATGGTAGGGTAGGTAGGGTAGGTAGGGTAGGTAGGGTAGGTAGGGTAGGTAGGGTAGGTAGGGTAGGTTGGGTAGATAGGGTAGGTAGGTAGGAATTTTGTATTAATTTTGAAAACCTAAACATGCACATTCATTGACCATTACGCGGAACGAAGTTCGCTGGGTCAGGTAAATAATAAATATGCAAATAACTTACAGCGCATTTCTTGGGTCGAATGGTTTGATCAACATAAGTGGTACTGGGGCTGTGGCGAATATTAACGACATAACCACAAACAGTGTGAACTGAAAAGAAAACAACAAATTAAACCAATTATAATACTTGTAAAAAACTTAGGAACATCGTATACTTTTACAATGCTTGTAAATATGTGAGCACCATGTATCATCGTTATCAATCAAAATGTATAAAAAATATTCTAAAACATTTTAAAAGAGTAAGGTGGAGTGGAGTTTCTTGCCCATTCTTCTCCATTCGAGAACAACCTTTTGGAAGGGGCGACTAGAATCAATTCTATTTTTTGTTTGTAAATTTTGAAGTTCAAGAGTGCCTTTTATGTGCGTAATTGAAATAAATTATTAGACTTGGACTTTGAATTATCGACAATATTTTAATAGTTATAGTAAGTAGGTACTTATAATATAATAGGCTTGGGGTTGCTTCCTATCGGAACTGTTATTTATACCTATAGGATACCAGTTTCTCAACGTTCTTGTTAGCCTCAATTGGCGTATTTATTGACACCTTGGGCATGGTATTGTCTGTCAGTTCATCACATTAAAATTGTATCCGGCTCTTCCCTTCTTGAATTTAATATATTGCGGTACTTTATATGAGTATTAGTCATTCTTAAAACAGTTTTTATACAACAAGAAATCCTACATAAAAACCTACTGTGCAAAGTTCGTGTTTGTCCAAACTTCAAAGTCAACAGACATAACATTTCATTAGATAATATAGCGAATCTAATTTAATCATGTACAAGTAAATAAACCTATCATAATCCTTCTTTTAATTGTATTAACAATAAATTAATATTAGTCACGGTCTACTTACTTATATCATTTATCAGTAAGAACTGTACTTAGGAAGATATGTATTTTAAAAAAAAATGTTTTCTGAAACTGTTATTGTTTTTATAATTTTCTTAGTTTTAATGTTGTATTTCCTATGCGGGTCCCAAATATATTATTTTTTCTTTCTCTTTCTTTCTACTTATTCAGTTAGGTTTCTAGACAAATAATTAAAAATATAAAAATAAACAGTTACCTACCTTAATATAATATCTGGCAATGGAACTGATTGTGAAGAGTATGACGAGCAGCGCCATTACGCACCCCAACACTACGTTGGCCGTCATTGTAGGAGCTGGAGCCTCTGTGTATTCCTAAAAAACACACACTTGGTATAATATTGTAGATTATTTTTCCCGCCACTGATTAAACACAACAAAATATTATGCGGATTATATAGGCAGCACAGTGCCACCCCGCTGCGATAAAACACTCTGGGACAACTGAGCACTTAATTGATAACAAACGGCGTTATGGTCATTGCCCACTTCGTAATGACGCAAAAATTGTCCTTATTTTGCATATACTGAGACAAATACTAGAAGTGATAGGTAGGTATACTCGCGATCCTTTTCAGGTCTACAAGTAGGTAAATACTAGGTAAGTATGAGATAAGAGCCACCAAAATCGGCTTTTTGGTGATCCCGAAACGGGCGAATAGACACTTTTTAATCATTTTTTTTTTTATTGAGGCTATTCGCAGGACGTTATGTAGGTGAAACGACTACTCTAGAAATCGATTCGCCTACAAATAAATTAAATTCCTGCGAATCGAAAAAAAATACCACGCACAATAAAGGGTTACGTAGTTGAGATTAATTTATCCCAAATACAAACTTAACATTGTAGTTGAAATACACGTTCTCTTATACAATCCAACTGCAAATGTAAGTTTGTACGCACAATATTTAGAGATTTACCATGTTATTTTAAGACCATAAACTTCTTATAGGTTTTCCTGTAATCTATGAATAAAGAGCCATATTATGTTTTTTTTTTTTTCAAAATTTTTGGTCCAGTAGTTTCGGAGATAAGGGGAAATGGTCAATTTTCATCGAATTTCTTATCTTTAAAAGTATTTATTTTCAAAATATATAAATAATATGTTTATTGTTTAAGATCCTCGCAACAAGCCCTTTCATTTGATATGTCACACGGTACTCTTAAAAAAACTTTATTTTTTAATTTTCTTGATTGATACCCCAAAAGTGACACCTACATTCAAAACGAATTTATTTACGTTACACGTTCGCGTTTGGGTTACAAAAATACATTGTGTACCAAATTTTAACTTAATCGGTCCATTAGATTCGGAGCAAATTGGCTGTGACAGACGGACAGACGGACAGACAGACAGACAGACACACTAAATTATACAATGTGCACGATGCATGTGCCAGTACTGTTATTCTGCGATGTACACGATCTACCTGTAGATATTCACATTGCTGAAAACTTGAAAAGTAAAGCTCGAGAACAAAAGTTGATGAATATTTTTTTTTTTAACTTAATTTTTGAGCATAGTTTTTTTTTATTTTTTTGATTTGAGCAGATGTTAAATTCGGATAACACAAACTTTTAGCTGTAACATGAAATGCTGAAAAATAGTGTACTTTTTGGGTATATTTAGATCACAATATAAAAGTAACACTGTTAATCTAATTCTGTTGCTGACCGTACGTGAAGGTAGGTATCCTAAGCGTCAGTGGGCTACCAACAGCTTAGATCACAATATAAAAGTAACATTGTTAATCTAATTCTTTTGCTGACCGTACGTGAAGGTAGGTATCCTAAGCGCCAATGGGCTACCAACAGCTTAACTAAGGTCCACATTGTGGACTTTTCTAATATTCTCCACAATATTAGAAAACATTTAGATACTCCCTAAATAAATACCTACCTAGCTATGGCTACTAATTATTATTATTTAGTTAGTAGATACAACTACACAACGCAAAAACTACACTGGATGCGGGAAGCACGGAACCGGTCGAAGTAGCGATGCTTGGGGGAGGCCTATGTCAAGCAGCGGACATCTTTCGGCGGAAATGATGATGATGGTGAGGTACAACTTATTATTTACTAGCTGGGCCCTTCGGTGAGGCCCAGCTAGTTATTATTACTGTATAAAGTCCAAACTATAGGAGGCGCCGCGACCGTACCCGAGAACGCCGTTGAAGACCGAGAATTTTTTTGCACAGATTTGAACTTTAAGTAGGTATAAAGTAAATTATTATTCCAAGTCCACAAAATTATTTGCTCCTTCCTGGTCTGCTCACAACCTTACTGACAGCTGTATATGTATAATTGATTTATCCATATAGGTCTCAAACCCGTTAGAATATCGGGATAAAAAGTATCCTATGTACTAATCCAGGTCATGGTCTACTCATGTGCCAAATTTTATCCAAATCCGTTTAGCCGTTTTAGCGTGAAAGCGTAACAAACAAACAAATATTAGTTTAGATTTAGTAAGTAAATATAATAATAACTTTAAATATGTCCTGTAATATGATAATTGGCACACAAATATTAACGTTTATTTCCAACACCAGATAGAAAAAGACAATACACAAAGACTGACAAAGGGACATTTTAATAGGATTGTAAGATTTAGTTTAACTATCATTACTAAGGTCTCCTTTTAATTTTGAAGAATAAGATTATTCCTTTTAATTTTTAAGAATAAGATTAGGTTGAAATCAGTTAATTTTATTAAATTATCCCATTCTTCAAAATTAAAAGGAGATCTTAGTAATCATAGTTAAACTATATCTTACATAGCTACAATCCTATTAATCTTTTAAACATTTGGGAGGATAGAATAGAGATTCACAATTACTTACTGGTAGGGTATAGACTTGTGCACTAAACGTAGGAATTTACGATCATTACATTAATAATCCCACACTTTTTCGTGACTATTATACTTAAGATATTTATCTTTATTAGGTAATGCAAGTGAAGACTCGTGCAGACCATGCAGCGCGATTTCGCGAGCGCAACAGGCAGCACGATCCGTGTCGCGCCTGCGATATCGCGCTGGTCCGTACGAGCCTTGAATCGTATTAAAATCTTATGACTATTGTTTTAAACTGTAGGTAAATGTGCCGAAGTTTGTAAATATGAATGTTTAGGCAGGTTAGTTTTCAGTAAAAACTCGACAAAAACTATAAGTAGGAAAATGGCGCTAAATAATTATGTCGCATGTGATTTAAAATAGTTAAAAGGCTCGTGCAAACTGTCGTGATATCGCGGGCGCTACAGGTAGCGCAATCCTTGTCGCGCCCGCGATATCGCGCTGATCTGCACGAGCCTTAATTTTGATTTTTATATAATTAGGTTTGCATCAAACCTGTTTCGCAGGTTGCAAAACTCAAACTCATAGCATTTATTTCAATTTACAGGGACTTTTGAATTGTCATACCTATCAGCCAGTCAGTAAGGTGAAGCTATTAGTCCATCCAAAGAGTATATATAGTAGGTTCCACAAACGCCGGCCGACCTTTGCCTAACCTAATGGAACAGCCTCGCAATCCCATAAAGGTTCAGCAATCGCAAGCGCGGCTGTCAGCCGTGGCGGTCACGTTTGACTCAAATTGAGAATCATAAACCTAAGCATAACTCTTCAAGGTTAAAAGATCCTGCGGTTTGTATTGTGACTTCATGCACTACCACAAATATACGTAGTTTAGACACAAATTAGTACCTACAGATGGTTCACTCCGCAAAATCATTTAAATAAAAAACGACTCTTGCTACGACACAATAAAGTGCAAAAGGTACAGAGCGAATTACCTACATTTATGTTCACCTAAATGTTGCCCCTTTTATATCGCATAAATCTTATATCTTCTGACTATGTTACGCCCACTGAATTCGACAAGTCGAGCCCGCCGCGTACCTACTTGTAGTTTCATACCTAAAATGCGTAGTGAACCATCTGTTTTCATTGTGATTTAGATAGGTCGCGTTTTACTGACCTACAGTTCCAGCCGCCTGTCTATTTTACAAAAAACACCGCGAAAATGTAGGTGAAATGAGCTGACTAGGGATTGACACTATTGACACACACACCACAAGCTCACACTTCACGCACCAGTAATCTGTGACCAAGCTCACAGTTCTTTTAGCTTATTTCACCTGTCTTCAGGGTGAGATTTCTACAGATAGGAATTGAGGTGTACGATACTTTTGAACCAGTATGCATGTATCGAGGTCGAGTACAATCTTGGCTGGTCCACATAGGTGCGTGTGATGATACGTATAGGTAGGTATGTGTTCTTTTGCTATGGTAGATACATCATAAGTTCAATGTTCATGTGATAGTACTGTCAAAAGTTTAAGAAAACTGCAACTTTTACACATATCATCTCAATTGACACAAAATGATTCGATAGTCTACTTTTAAGCTTTCCATTCTTCAAATTTGACTTCTGTTCCGATTTTGATTAATTATTTTGCTGAATAATTAAGATTTAGAAAACTAAGGTGTTAATCGACTTCTGTTGCTAACTGTACCGATACAACACCCGTCCAGCGTAGTTAATAAAGTTAAAATTATGTTAATTGATTAACTAATGGCTTCGTGTTTCAAGCCTGTCAAGTGTCAAAACTGCCGAAAGTTAAACCACTCGTTCGGATTACTTCGTCAAGCTGCAGACCGAGTATCTCTTTTATTTGAAGATAGAAGACGACAGTAGAGTAGGTGTAGCCTACACCTACTCTACTCTCGTCTTTGTAGGTGCCTACTGATATTTCTAACTAAACACGTTACCAACTCACGTGGCCACGAGTGCATTCTATAATGCAACTAATTAATTAACGCCTTAATTATACATTTGTGCCAAATAAGTAGGTACTAGTTTAAGTGCCAACTAAAATTAATTTTAGTTTTATCATCTACTTAGTTATGGAGAGGATAAAACTAACATGAATTTAAGAATAATTTTAACGTATACCTAACCTTACGATTGAGTACTATCATACCTATCTGAAATTCAGATATTGAGTACTTACCTAATACTTTTCTAGAAAGATAATTAGATAACGGCTTAATTAATGGAGCTGATTGGAAATAATTATTTATAGTTTCGTTATCGTTGCACGTGAGATCCGATAACCTGCTGACCACCAGTCACGAAGCGATCATACAGCACCACTGATTAATTGCCCACTTTTCCCAAAGAAAAGGATTACTGTAATCTTTCCGATAGATTGCACCTATGTAATATTTGAAGAATGCGATTGCTAACTCGATATACTTACTTAATATAACTATAGCTACAAGAATATAACATTAGCTCAGTAAATATAACAGCCCAGTAGGTATATAATGGCTATGTTCAAAGTCCCTTCATAAATCGACGTTGGAACTTATCGGTGTGATAACATTATTTTGTTTGTTCATTGATTAGTTTGCTTAGGAACTCAGTCGTTTGATGAGAGTAGGCAGCAACGCAATGGTGTGTGTACCTATCCTAACTAATTTTATAAAGTAGCTGCGCCCCGCGGTTTCACCCGCATAAGTCCCGTGGGAATATCAGGATAAAACGTATCCTATATGTCCTAATCCAGGTCATGGTCCACCCATGTGCTAAATTTCATCCAAATCTGTTTTGCCGTTTTAGCGTGAAAGCGTAACAAACTAACAATATATCACTTTCGCATTTATAATATTATTAATAATATATTATAAGTTAAGATGCGAAAGTGAGTTTGTTTGTTTGTTTGGTCGATGTTTGGCATTTCTTTTTGCCAGTTTATCTACCTAATTATTCGTGGCCTTGGTGATAAGACACACCCTAAATGGCTGCTAACCGCGTCCCCGACAGAGGTGACCTTCGTTGGCGACAGGCAGAGCTGTTTAAAATTTAGACGTAAACCACCATCTACGCGGTTGACGACCGTGTAGCAGGCACTTCGCCCTCACCCTGACCGGACACCCTCATTCTACTTAAATAATGAGTTCACTAGGAACAGAGACTTGGCACTTTGCAGCCAGAATAACAAGTCGCCTTAATCAAATCGTGTGAATGTAGAGGAAGGTACCTATTAAGCCTAGGCAGGTACCAGGTACCTACTGAAATAAGGCTTTTGTTTCTATGATCTATGTAAGTATAGGATCTAGTTATGCTGTTTACATAAATATAGAAAGATACCTACATTAGTCGCCCTGACCCCATTTTACTTATTGCAAACTACCCTGGCGGCCAATTTTAAAGCGTACTTCGTCAGTGGATCATTTTCCTCAAAATAGAGACCTATCTTCTATTTTTATTTGGGAAGTGATGCCCTAACCAGGGTTGGGTTAGGGCGAGTGATGCCCTAACCAGGCTTTACTTAATCCCTTTTGAAGATGCTTGAATTTATTCCATTTTTATTTAAATTTCATTTATGTTGTTTAAATATGCATATTATTTTAAACAAATTTTATGCGACCAATGGATTATTTTTATCTGTTATATTTATTTTAGAATTCACTTAATAATTATTTTGTGGGTGGTTGGTTAGATTTTCCTAACATGACAGCAGCACCCACCCAAACCAAACAACGTGACAGCTATTGAACATAAGGCCTATTTTGAAGATTTTTACATGCATGCTAGCTATACTTTGGTAACTACCTACCTACCATCGTTTTCTAACAAATAAAAACTAGTAATTCATAACTTAGATATAAGTATTCTACTTACTATAAGACCGTACCTACCCGTTGATGAAATTCACAATACCTAGGTACCGCTTGTATAGGTAACTCAGTTAAACAATAATAACTTTTTTTAAACCCGATATTCACGAGATATAATTGTTTTTGTGTTAGTATGTTAGGGATCGCGATGTGTTTGGAGCCGCTCCATTAGTCACGCGACCTTCCCGCGGCAATACTACGACAACACTGACTCACTGACTGCAGTACTGCACAGACTAAACTAACTTTGACTACTTCGTTCGTTCGATTTACATCGGCGTTTGCCATTCAGCCTCCTGCTGAATTAATTAATGCACTAAACGCGTCACTCGTCAGAGTCGTACGATAACACAGTACCTACTACTTAATCTGTGGATAACACAGACACGCGGACGCGAGCAATAGTAGGTAACAACGTACCTATAGGCTAACCTCATAATCGCCAGATGTAAGTCTTTATCGAATTATTAACACTTCGCCCGCGACTTCGTCTGCACGGATTTCACGCTACGAATTTCAACACTCCTTCCACCCAAGGGTAGTTTTAGGAAATTAGTTGTTACGATCTTTATTATTTACTAATATTAAGTATTAGTGCCTAGTTTCAAATTTCTAAACCGTAACCGAAGGTAGGTATCTAGGTATGAAATTTTTCGTTCTCTTTTTTCTCACCCCGTCAGAGGTAGATTTTTGTAAAATTTGCCGTGCGCTGCTTATCTTACTAATTTATAGAATACAGTTTGTGACAGAAATGCGTGATCATATTTAAGGGTGTACAGGCCACCAAACTGAACAACTAGCTTTCTCCATGGGACCAACATAGTAATCGCGAAAAAATAATCTGCTGTCCCATACAAAACTTCAATACCTATCTAAAGATTTTGCCTTGTGTGTGGTCCACAATCCGTTGCGCTATACACCTACTGCTAGTACCTATGCATTAACGCACAGACTACCTTTGTTTGACCGTTAGGTCAGCGGTCAAAGGTCGTCTTACTAGTGTGCACTGTGTCAGACTTTGCCTTATTATAATTAGCTGGCCCATACAAAACTTCAATACCTACCCTATTTATAGATTTTTGCCTTAAGGCTCGTGCAAACTGAAGCGATATCGCGGGCGCTACAGGCAGCGTGACCGTTGTAGCGCCCGCCATATCGGGGCTTTATCGTCCACAATCCATCGCGCTATACACCTACTGCTTGGTATCTATGCATTGACGCACAGACTACCTTTGACCGTTGAGGTCAGCGGTCAAAGGTGGTCTTACTATTAGTGTGCACTGTGTCAGACTTTGCCTTATTAACGTTTGCGTCTAGTTGCTCCATGCTGGGCTCCACATCGCTGTTAATGCGGTTAAGTTATCCAGCCCCGGCACATGCCCCGGACGCCAACTTCAGGGAGCAACAAATTCAAGCGTAGCAGACAAATGCACCACCCAGCACACCGCCACATCGCAATAAATGAAACGTGCAGCACATATCAATCTTTTTATTTTTTTCCTTTTTACAACAGTTTTAGCGCCCCTGTTGGATTGGCGCATTATCGATCGATAAAATTATATGTCGCTGGCAAAACTTTAATTTGAGAAAATTTTAATTTTGCGGGCTAACTTAGCGCATCCAGTAAAAGATTGGCGGGGGGCGGCAGATAGCAGTTTTTACCTCGCCTCAAAAAAAATCTAAATTCGGGGCTGAAGGTATCGGCTGCCTCAGACACCGTGGCTTGTCCTGAGCGCAGGTCGGGTAGCACGGCACTCATGACATCATCCGTCATCTTGCTAGCTATACTACAAGTCTAATAGCACGCGACCATGGGAGACCAGACCGAATGGCTTATAGGCCTTCGGTTTAAAATTCGACATGTGTCGACACCCTTGCTCGATTCCACGATCCTAACACGACGTGCTGTGCTGGAGCGGCGGAAATAAGACCCTATTGGGAGTTATATCTTTGAGCCTTTTGGGGTGGTCACACTAGCATCGTGACCAATGGGCTGGCTATTTTTACCCGTCTACAGCAAAACCAAAAGGAAGGGTTGTGATTTTTTCGACCAAAGAATCAGCATTGGTATTGGTATACAATCTGGTAATGCTACCGGCCTTTTAGGCACTTTTCTCATTGACAAGGCACTGATGTGGTAATTTTTTTGATAACCTTTCACCTTTTTTATGCAAACTGTACATTATTTTATTATTATTTAAGATGTAAGTTTGTATTATTTAAATATTATGCAATTACCTGCAGCTCCTTTAATTTAGGATTTTGAAATACACTGCCTGGAACTGTATGCATGTGGGTTTTGCTATATTATTATAGCAATACATGACTGTAGACTGCTGCACAATTATCATAAAAAAACCAGTTGACAAAAGTAAAACAGATAAGTATTAATGTTATATTATTATAATTATTATTATCTATTATCACATCAAATAGAGGTAATAATAAACACTAAAAGAAAGTAAACTAGATTTGGTATAGTATTTATTACAAGAATACTGTGTCCTTATAAGCATAATAAAATAAAACTTGAGTTTTGCAAGACATTTCTATATTTTTGTATTTGATTGATGAGTTCCAAAAACAGTATGAAAATCCATCAAAACATTTTCTTCTTCATTGCAGTGTATCTCTCAGTATACTCGTTATATCCTTCAACAGACACCAGCTGTTTTGGTTCAAACAAGTTACCATCCAAGTTAATGGTGTGCATTTTAGAGTCTCTAAGTAAACTTGGTTTGATGGAATCCAAACTTATACAATTTTCTTCCAGTCTCAAGATTTTAAGTCTCGGAGCCTGATGCATGTCTTCACTAATGATTGATATTTCATTTTGACTTAAATTTAGTTCAGCTGCATATAGCTCTGACATTCCTTTAGGCACCTCTGTTATCTTATTGTGTGCCAGCTCCACAACTTCCAAGCTATGTAGTCCCAACAGTTGTTTTGGAAATTCTTTTAATTTGTTGTTATTCAGATAGACTTGTTTCAAATTACTCAGTTTAGCAAAAGATTCTGGCAGGAATGTAATTAAATTATTAGATATATTGAATAACTCAAGTTTCTTCATATTACCTATGGATTCTGGAATGGAATCTATTTTATTTGTGTCTAGGTTGAGCTGTTTCAAGAGCTTAAATTTACAAATATCATCCGGCAATGATGTCAATCTGTTCTTGGATAGGTCTAAGTTTCTTAAAATATCACTTAGATTAAGAGCTTCAATTGGTATTTCTTTCAGCTTGCAATCAGATAATTGTAAAACACCTGTTTTCGATGCAGTTTCATAATGTTGTTTAATACCAGAATTACCCATTTTAATTAATTCACTTGTAATTTATTATTTAATATGAATGTAAAACAGCTGAAGAATGTTATATTCATGAGAAATAGAAAAGGATGTAGTGACTTGAATTATTTTTTTGGATTTTTTGTGTTGTTTTTAAAGTCGTGATCACTTTTTCACTCAATCAACTTCAATTGCAGGATTGACGTTTTGAAATACATTTGACATTGACAATGATCAGACGTCAGACGTCAATGAAAATAGTTCTTTTTGATAGAAACCTTTTTATCGACAAATCGGCTGTCAAAATCCGTGTGTGGACGTGAGATTTTGAAACCGACAGAGAATCGCAGCGATTAAACTTTCTGCGTGTGTGGTGTATCCCGCTCCCGCATCACAATACGACACAGTAAAGTGTAAAGGCTCCCGCAAACAGGTGCGAAGTGACTCTAATAAAACAATTTCTAAGAAAACTTCACGATACAACAAATACCGGTGTCTCGCCAGTTTATCACAAGCCTTAAAGCTTCGGCCAGACCAAACCTGAGCGACTACAAAGTACAACGTGCGACACGGGACCGCGAAACGGGAGCATCTACCGCACAGTGATTTTATTTTATGTAGGGCATCTGGTAGCTGACCTCTGAGGTCATGACTACTTAACCGAGCTATCCTGTGGCTGCCTTAAGCTACTACCTTTAAAGCATCCAGCCATGGGCGTAAACAAAACTTATATACAAGACGAGCGCTCAGGGCTTCCCCTGTGTGGTACGTATATCAATATATATAATATATAGGGCATCGCTGGGGGGGGAACAGTAAGATGGGCAAATATGGATCATTATTATTAATCGGGGACTTTAAAGCTACAAGCTCAGCTTCGATGCGGGCTGGCGCATCACTGTCAAACAAGGGTCAGGGGGAGTATCATTTACTCAGGGTCGCGGTCACGAAGGACCTCGTCGGCGAAGTTGGAATATCGGGTGTCTGTATTTGTGCACTGTACTGGTGGCCCTACTGCTCTCCTAGAGAAGGGTTATGGAATCATCTGCGTCGGTGAGAATATGCCTTGGACGGCGGGTCTGAATAATACCGCGCAGTGGACGCTGCTCGCGTTAATATACATGGCACCTTGCACACCTACGCGACTGTAACGCGGGAACTCCGCGTCCCCAAAGCGGGACTTGAGTTCGTGGCTCGCGCAGTAGTTGCACATGTGTGCACGGTTAAGTTTCGTGTTTTTGACACTCCTGCTTCGCGTTCCACATACCGCATTGTGGTCGCGTAGGTTTGACCGTTCCTTTAGAATCAGTGCCTTTATGCGTTTTTCAGACAAAGGCGGTAGCGGCTGCGGTTGAGTGACGGCAAAGCTACTGTTTCCTAGAAGAGCGGTGACCGCTCACGTAGCGTCCGCAATTTACGGGCGAATGACGTCACTGAAACGTTGATTATGAAAGAAAGTTGGTGTGGTTTCCTAAAGAGCGTTGTTGACACCTCGCCACCAGCAAACCCCGCCTCCTAAAGATTTAAATCGCTAGATTTGCCCTCGTTCTCAGTCACAAGAAAAAGTGCCCATACTGAGAAAAGTGAGCTCACACATTATTAAATAACTGCGTCATTGTGTGTGAGGTGTCAAAGCGAAACAGAAACGCGACTATCTTTTGACGCGGTAGAGCGAATCTAACGATTTAAATCTTTGCCGCTGTCAAAACAGCCGTCACTGCGGCCGTCAAATACGGCCACCGCTTTTCTTGGAAACCGTATCTTAACCGTGCGGTTACGTCTAAACGAATATGAAGATACTCATAGAAAAAATATGCACGGTTCCCGTGCGTCGTGTTTGAATGTACTCATACAGTGTGTCTTTATAAAGTGCACATATCGAAATGAGGGAATCTATCTATCGTATGGTTAAAATATTTATTATTGACCTATTGTATTACTCTTATTTACGTTGTCGCAACGTTTATCAAGTGCCAGTGCGTTCGCTAGCATTAATTTCTTGTTGCCACTTCAGATGGCGCTGCTATCCAGCGTCGAATAATTTGACAGCTAGCCATACATTTTTTGTAAACAAGCGACTTTTTTTACGCATAATTAATTATTGAGCCCAGTTGCGCAGCTGTTTACTGCAAAAATATGGGGCCCATGTATTTTCCGAAGATGTTATAAGAAGAAACTGTGGGAGAAAGCTCTCCGAAAAACTTTGGACCCGATATTTCGTCGAGACTATGTGCTATCCTTTAAGCCTTTTATGGGAGAAAGTGGTTTATAGGTGATGCTCTCAAGAGAACTAAGTCTATTTTCATTACATACACGCACTTGTGGTGTGATATTATTTAAATTATAGTAAAGTATGTGTGTAATATTTTCATATTAGATCAGTGCTAGAAGTGCTATCTCTAAGGTTTTTCAGTCAGGAAGATCATGCCCGAGATGGTTTTCAACTCTGATCAGGTTATTTCGATCGTACGCCTCCAGTCTTTAACTAAAAACGAACTTAAAGTCAACAAACACAAAATAACCTATAAATTATAAAACGTTCATAATTTAATGACTTTTACACCAAAGCTGCTTTTTACCAGTGGTAGACGCTTCCCCTGTCCTTAGCTCGTCTTTTAATAGTGCTACACTCCAAGTCTCATACACATTTATCTAGTTTTCGTATAATTTGTGATCGACACAAAAGTAAACAACAACGGCGGTTTAAAGATGTACAACTATGCTACAACCAGTTTTTAACCTCATTGTAATCGATCACAGACTACAATTATTTAATTATTTATTTGTGTCTCTAAAGTGGGTGATAGACGTGCAAACTTAAAGTAAGCGGTTTTTAAGCTCGCGAACTGACTCGGCTCGCCGTCGGTGACACACGTGAAGCTTGCTCACACTGTATCGCGATGTTGTCGAATTTTCTGAACCAAACTTAACAAATATTACTGTGCGTTTGCACTGGCGAAACATTCACAACAAAACATGTTGCAATATGCTCGCGACTCGCGGCGATATCAGGGGCCTTACTGTGACGTGTTATAGCCATTATTGTTCCGCTATGAAAATGGGACAGTGCTATTTATGCTGTATAGCTCCATCTCTCTCTCTCACACTGGAACAATGATGCCTTTAACACGTCTTAGTACGACCCCAAACGTACGAAAGTAGAAACCAAGGAGGGCTACGCAAAATTTCAAGCCTATTGGATAGCCGACGAACTTACTTAGCGGTTTTAAAGTACATGTACTTAGTGTGACACACGGGCGAGAAAGGTCGCCAAGGCCCGAGCCATAAGTACGTGTAATTGCTCGCACGTCTATCACCACTTAAGGCCTTGCTACACGGCTGCCAACCGTGTCCCCGACAGACGTGACCTTAGTTGGCGATAGGCAGAGCTGTTTGAAATTTGGTCGTATACCACCAACTCCACGGTTGTAAACCACCAAGTTCACCTTTGTTGGCGACAGGCAGAGCTGTTTGAAATTATGTGGTAAAACACCAACTCCACGGTTGTAAACTACCAAGGTCACCTCTGTTGGGACGCGGTTGACTGCCGTGTAGCAAGCCCTTAAAAACCGCGTGCGGTAAGCTGCAGTGTGGCCTAACACTAAACCATAGAGAAGATATTGAGTTATAAAGGTTCTTACAGGCTAGAACTATATTGAAAGATTTTAAATTAATCAGTGATAGTGGAAATATTTATAGCGAATTATATTTACAAATTTGGAAGATAAACTAATAAAATAAAAAAACCTTACAAAAATCGGTGATTATGAGCAAATATGATTACGGACAGAGATTCATTCAAAACAGTACTTCCAACATTCAACAATAGTGACGTGCATAGAGGGATTGATATCCGATAGAAGAAATTCGAAAGGTTATTTTGTTTAATTTATAATGGTTATTTAGTATGAATTTAGCAATAAAAGTGTTTATTTAAAATAAAAGAAAGTGTAGTCAATCAACAAAATCGTTATCAATCAAGTTTACCCATGATTTTTATGTTAGATTTTGTTACCGCGGGAAAACTGTGAAACGTTTGACTAGTATAATGGCCGCAAAAGCGCCAATGCTTTACGTGTTTGCTCATATAGTATGAAATTTGAGTCCAAATTATGCTTCTCCAATGCTTTAAATGAGTTAAAAAAATCATAATTGAGATGGACATCAACGCTGGTAAGTAGCAATTAATTGTTACAAGAAGATTTTAGCTTATTTTTTCAAATGCTTTGATAAATTGTGATGATAGCTTTACTCGTAACTTTTCTCAGCGTGCGCCTTCATTAACAGTCCTATTTAATTGTTTATAGAATACAATTACACTAAAATCAGTGTCCGAACAATATGTACACCGTTCTAAGAAAAAATATCTGGTAAAATATACGTAGACACGCTCGACGAGTAAATAACTGAGACAAACGATAAATCTAATTGTAAGTAACACAGAAACTTAAACTTACCATATTCTGTGATTCTGGATTCTTGTAAAATTATAATACTTGCGGTCTCATTTACAATTGTTGTCATTTTGAATGACTTACGCCCATAAATACAAACAAAGCAAGAAGTTTTTAATGTAAACTTGTTGGTACTTATTTGCAGAAAGAAAACTTTACAACTTACACTTTGCATGGTAAGCATTCACTATGGACATAGTTCTGAGTTTGAGAACAATACAAACATTGTATTTAGAAAAGGTTTTAGAAAGTAAATTCTAATCTGAACTTAAGTTATTGTCAAAATACTGCCTTTTATATTATTTAAAACTGTGATTATGTGAGTTTATAATGTTTTGTATTCTTATCATATAATAATTAAATTGGTACCCTTTTCCATTCCAGTAAGCTCCCACATGCCTCTAAAATATGTTTTCCTTGTAAATGGTATAGGGAAAATATGTTGTAGTAACATAAAATGACCCAAATAAATCTGTTTCAACCTCCATTTGCTAGTTCAGAGCTACAGTTGTGATACAATTTGTGCACTCTATATGTATTGTTTTTAAAACAGATATTCAACGAGTTTGTTTCCGTAATTGAAAGCAACCTTTGGATTGATTTGAACATGATAATTTATACTTAACAAAACATGTAATATCAACACAGTTTCTGTGCGAATGCTTTAATAGCTATCGCTGCTTGCATTATTTTTATGGGCTATTATTTAGGCATAGGTCTGTCAAAAAATCTTTCTTTATTCACTATTTACAACATTTCCTTGCTTTTATTGCAAACATCTACTGTATTATTATGCCATGTAAACATTCACTTACCGATTCTGTTATTTTTGCTTACCATGTGGACCCATATATAATTAAAGTGTAAGTATTCCCTATTTCTGTAGTATCTAGATCAAGACAATCATTTAGTTCATCCATGTTCACAGTTTATTTTCTATATGTAGTTAAATTCTTTGTTAACCTGTAACTGTCGGGTTGAAAATCTGAGGGGCCTGTGTTCCCAATTAGTTGTTTGCAGGTTTATAGCAACAACCTATCATCAATCTCTGCTATACTAAAATGTATTTTGACCCATTCAGATTTTCAACCCTTCAAATATGTTTGCTTACAAAAAAAAATAATAAAAATAATATTATATTTTTCTTAGTTATGGTTTTTTGTCTTTTGCATTATAGAACCACCTCGAGTAAGTATCACTATGAAAGTTAGCATTTAAATTAAAGATCAGCAAAGATTTTAAGCAAAAGTTATAACAAGACAGAATCCATTGCTGAATCTGTAAAAGAATTCATATTTCTTAGATATTCAAATACATATTTTGCTACTGTTTTCTTATAATGAAGCAAAGATATTTAGGGTACTTCTCACCAACATAGAAAATCAACCATACAATGCTGTCCCAGGTTAATATTTCCAAAATCTGATGCAAAATGTTTTTATTTTCATTATCCATGACAGTTTTCCAGTAGACTGTTTATATGAAAGAAAATCATTTTCATCTTTAACAGAAGTTATATAAACTCAATGAACTTTGGTACAAGATTTGATTTGAAGATATTTTGACATTCAGTTTCAGTGTTATAGATTCATTACTAAAAGAAACCAGAAATAACCAATATCAGTCAGGGTTAGGAAATTAAACTGTCCCTTGTGCATTTTTCATACAAAATGATCAGGAGACTGCCTGGATAAATCTGCTGGGGGCATGGCAGTAACCCTGCCAAGACGAGCAAAAAGCTGACTGACTGACTCGCCGACTTACTCACTCACTCATCAAAACTTCTAGGGCTTTTCCCGAAATCCTAGAACACTGAAATTTGGTTTGCAGGCTAGGATTTGCACACAAACAACAACAAAAATTAAGAAATCTGTGACTTTCACCCTTTAACCCATAATGCGGGTGGGTGCAGGTCTGTATATAAAATAAAACCTCTAGGGTACTTTCTGAATTATTAAACATTTTATTTAAAGCAGTTGCCAAGGCTTACATAATGCTTTCACTGTTAAAAATTTATCAGGTCTACTGTAGAGCCAAGCCCTTAACTCTACGAACCTTACATCTTAGTCAAAATATATGGCTTGACCATTTCATTGAACTATGGCATGACACAACTTTAAAGACTCATGACTTAATTTCTTACCATAAGCCCATAGAATGTTTTTTTTTTATTATCATTGCCCCACACTAGGAATTTCTCCTGTATTGTGGGTGCGTTTACAAACATTTAAATTCACATACACAAACAGCCAGACCCGGAACAACTACTTGTAAGTTATACAAATATTTGTTCCGAGCGGGAATCGAACCCGCGACACGCAGCGCAGCAGTCAATCGCTGAACCACTGCACCAACCGTGCCGTCAATGTCTGTGCAACGGCCGCTAAACGGCAAAGCCGTAAATTTTGACCTAGTGTAAGGTTTGTAGAGTTAGGGGTTTGGTACTGCCGAGGGTGCGAAGAAAACCGAAAGGGAGATCGTGGCCCCCGGCAACAGGGCAACCGAAGGAACACGGGTGGGTTTTAGTCAGGGTCTGACACGCCCTCCCGCTCCGCCCAGAGCGGGAGAAGTTATTTGATAATTTCACACCCAAAAAAAAGGGGAGTTTGGCTCTACACAGATCTGCTAGATCTGATAACTTTTTAACAGTGAAAGCTTTCTTTTTAGATTTAATTAAGAAAAAAGTCAAAAGTACAATTAATTATTCTCATTGAATCACTTAAGAGAAAATCCACTTATCAGAGGACTGTTAAATGTGCCAGCCGATGCCGTGGTTCAGCGACAAACGCGGTATTGTTGGCGAACTCAATGATGCTAGCCTATTTAGCGGTACATCCCGACGAACTCCAGACCGTTTGCCTTCTCTTTCACAGTATGAACGCAACGTCGCCACTGAAGACACACTGAACTTAGGGGACTGTTCTGCTACCCGTGGGACATCCTTTAAGTGGCATATTTTGATATCAGAAATCAATTTAAAGTTATGGTTGTTATTTAGAAACGCGTTTACTGTATTATATTCTTACGTATGCATGTTTAAATTAGGTAATTTGAATACTGAATTATTATCATATTTTCTGGGAACTGTACCTTTGGGAGTTTAAAAAACAATAAATTTGAGATTTTACATTTTTATCAAGACATTAAATGATCCGCGCTCGAAAAGGTTCGTTCATTCTATCGTTTCTGGTCTGGTATTAGATCTTAGTAAATAATAACGTTTTACACAATACGTTGGTGAGAATTGCCCTTATAATAAATATTTCCAAAAAAAAAACATTTTTGATGTATTTGAGAGTGCTGTATTATATTATAATTTGAACATACGTTCCTTGGTAAATGCTGTACGTACCTAAATAAATTATTTAGATCCTAAACATTTTAAATTGGAGACAAAGCAAAATTAAAGTTAATTTGGGTTAAGGTTTTGGTTCTATCTTATTCTTAAAAAAATTCTATATGAATGTTCCTTTTTGGATTGGTTCCTTATGATCCTGTGTATGTGTTGCTTATTATAAGTTAATTTTGTGTATTCTTTTATTATGACTGACTGATTGATTGATAAGTAGCTTTTCACTACATTTTTATGTTGTATAATCACCACTAAGAAATTACGATTAGCACCATACTTAAGGTACCATTCCGTAGCAGACTGCAGGCGGCAACTGCAGGCGATGCACGCGACACTACTGGATTCTATGAAATACCTTCCCTAGCTAGCGACGGGTCGCCTTCATAGAAATACATAGAAACCAGTCGTGTCGCGGCGACACGTCGCCTGCAGTTGCCGCCTGCGGTCGGCAACGGAATTGTACCTTTACATCACTAAGATGCAAAAAAGATTCTAAAAAAGTTGATTAATTTACTTTGTTGTTTTGTTTCAAAGAGGTCTCAACGCAATTGTCTCTGATCGATGCCCTCCTGAGCGACCTTGACAAAACGATCACACCATGTGCTAGCAAAAAGAATGAAAAAAAAGAAGAAGAAACACAGGATGCCATGCCAGACTCTACAACCAACACGGAAAAAACTAATTATAATCCATTCCACTGTGGGGATGATGTTCTTGTACCAAACAAAGATGGACGGTATTATTTAGGTGTGTATTTATTTGAAATAATTTATATATATATATTACATTAGTTCCTACTTTGCAATCAAATAGGGTGTCTATTTTAAGTACAGATGAGTTCAACAGAAACTACAAAGTATTTACAACCTATGGGAATGACTGTGTTTGCTAATCTGCACTCAATGTATATTATTAATCGTCTAGTAAAATAATTATAAAGCTTTATTCTTGCCTAACTATCTTCTTGAATCGATTCCTTATCTTCGCAATGTTACTGCAAAATTAATAAGTTAGAACAGAATATTCATGCAGCGTTTCCTTCAAACCAGGAACAATAGTAGAGTTGAGTACCAGCAATGATAACGACTCATGCGAAGTGGGTACGGGGACTGCGCGGTGCCTGGTGAAGTTCGGGGATGGCACACAGGCGTGGGCGCCGGTGGCGTCGCTGAAGCTGCTGAGCGCCCCGCCTGCGGACGACGGGCGCATCATGTGCGTGGTGTGCAAGCGGCGCGAGGGTCCGGCCGCTGGCCCCGCCCCCAACGCGATCATCGCCTGCGACATGTGCGGCAGAGGCTACCACGCCAAGTGTCACTCGCCGCCCGTCGACGCGTGGATAAGCGGTATGTAGTTTTATAAACATCAGCGGCAACATCTATTTTCTGGGGCCGCCTTATCGCAAGAAACCAGTGAATTTGTTTCCAACTGGTTGACAACTGACCATTTTATTTTTCACTGGGATAATATTACTAATATTTTATATTGCTCTCGTGTAGTGACGTTTGTTTTAATGGGGATAAAGTCCTTAATTAAACCGAAACATGTAAAGGGGTGCTGCACACCCAAGCAACCGTTACGTGAAACGTGATTAGGTACGTGATATTGTTAGTTTTCTCGTTAGCGTGCTTTACAGCAGATTGTGTGCACATAAACAAGGTATATACTCTTGTTTCACTGACCAAATTCGAACATGTATGAAGATGTAGTCACATTCTCATGTTAACTATTGATTCTGCAGAAAAACAATTGTGGTTTGCAATGTCGCCACTGGCATCCTCTTTAATCATTAAAAGGTCAATCATCATCAGCATCACATATTAAGTTTAATGAGAATAAAAAAATAATTTCCTTAAAACTTTGTGGGTGTCGTTCATGATGTTATTGCCTAACCTCCATTGTAGTACACAGTCGGTGCCAACTGGATCGTATTACTAGATAATTATTAGAATTCAGACACCAAGCTAGCAAAGAACATTAAGTAGCGTGGTTCTGTGCGTGTAACCCACGCATCAGTGAGTGGTCTATCTCGCAAACAGCCGTGCAACATAAGTCAACTGGAGTGTAAGACTAGGTCTCTGAATATCCACTTCAATGGCTATTACTAATCCAGTTGTAGCCTAGTTCACTTCTTTTAAGAAGCTGACGAAATTCACTGACATACTGTAACCCGGCCCTGGTCCAGGCCAAGGTACGGAGCGAGAGGGGGGGGAATTTTTTTTTTGGGTGGGAAATCATCAAATAACTTCTCGCGCTCTGGGCGGAGCGGGAGGGCGTGTCAGACTCTTACTGACTAAAACCCACCCGTGTTCCTTCGGTTGCCCTATTGCCAGGGGCCACGATCTCCCTCTCGGTTTTCTTCGCAACCCCGGCAGGAGAGGGGGGGCATAAGAGGCCATGATCTGCTTCTACAAAGCAGTAATGCTCGCGAAGGAGGAGGCGGAACGTGTGAGGGAGAGGCAAATTCGCGCCTTCACGCCCCTAGCCGCCGCAGGAGACGCCCTGGGCGTCGGAAACGCCGGCCGATTCCCGGCCACCGTAGGCGCGAGCAATGGGTAGCTCGTCGTCCGATAAGGACCAGGCCCGGGTCGACGGCGCGTTGTGTTCCACGCGCGTCTCAAAGAAATGTCAGCACAACTAACGGGGTCCGCTAGGGCCGATGCCTGACGGGGTCGCGGGAAGTCCGAAAGGGATACCGCGGCCCCTGACAACATACAGGGAACTGAAGGAACACGGGTGGGTTTTAGTCACTAAGAGTCTGACACGGGAGAAGTTATTTGATAAATCCCAACGCAAAAAAAAAGTGTTGGCACTCCGGGAGTGTCGACAGATCGCCTTGGTGGAAGGAAAATATTTGTATAGAACATTGATCCGTAACGTAATATAAATAATCGCGTTTACAAAAATGAGCTGTCGTCAAGGTTTCGCGAAATCATTGGTTTAGTCCCGTCTCAAAAATACTCAACGCGCCTAAAGAAGTTTTCACTTAAAAAAAAAAACAAAACTATACTGTAACCAACATGGCACCTTATTCAAATTACCATCAAAGTCAGGCCTGAAAAAATATTCCATTTAATCTTAACTTTCGTAATAATTTCTATATTACCACCTATATTTAAAAAAAAAAAAACTTTGTTTCCTGCCGATTTTTACCTGCAAATGTATTTTTGACTGCACATTCGTTTATATAATTCAAAATTTTTGACAGGTGCATCATGGCACTGCAAAAGATGCGTGGACCAAAGGTATAGAGTGGCCGCGGCGGAGAACAGGGCGCTCAAGCGATCAGACATGTTTAGATTTAAGGGCGGACAGCAACGGCGGCAACAAGAAGAACTCATCCCACCCTGCGATGTAGGTTTATTTCCATTCCAAACTACCAACTTACCTAGTCGTGTTCAATGAATTGATTTTTATTAAATATCGTATGCTTTCAGACCGCTTCTACAACATCATCGGCTTCACTATCCGATGCTGGTAAAGATCAAAATGAAGCACATTGTTACTGCGGCGAAAAAAGCGATTGGCTTGCACAGGTATGTTTAAATTACCGAATTTGTACCTTAATAATTGTATCAAGATGTGTAGCGAAATCCTGAAGCGAAAAATTGGCAGGTATTCGTAAACAACAGGGTACTAGCGCCCGATGTTCATTTAAAATGGCCATAATATTAGTTGCACAATAATCCTACTCTGCAAAATCTCGAGAGGTTTCTTGCAAAGTTGACGTCTATAAACTTTCTCATTGATAATAAAATCAAAAACATACGCCAATCTATCTGCATTAAACTTGCAGATATGCTTTTTAATTTTTGAACCTCCATAAGTAAGTTATCGCATTATTAAGTCTTAATTAAAATGTTTTTTTTTTTCTATTCACAGATGTTACTATGCTGTCGGTGTTCTCGTTGGTTTCACCAAAGATGCGTATCAAGTTTACAATATCCGTTGTATGCTGGCGATAAGTAAGTATGAGTGTTAAATACATTGTACCGGCTTAAGGACCTCGCACACAACGCGGCCATGACTACCGACTGGTGGTCGAGTGCGCGATGAGGACGAAACTTTACTTGCGACGCCCCGACCACTGCCCGGGGTCGCGGTGCCCGCAGATTTGCTCAATATTTGACGGTCGTTATAAATGCTAAATATACTGTTTTGACAATCAATAAGATCTGTCACCTTACAGATTTGCTCGATTTTATTGATCAAAAGGTTAAAATTGAGACAAACGCAGACATCACTTGTTGATTTATCGATAGACAAACACGTACACAGAATTGTGTCTGAGATCGGATCCAAGTTATGAGAGATTCTTGTGACCCATATTCTTTTAACTATCAACATTTTTTGGTGTGTTCACTCACTCTAAATATCACAAACCTCTTTACGAAAATCGAACCCGCCTAGGCATAGTAAATCAAGCGTAATCTGCACGTCTATCCACTTCAATAAGCGCCTACTATTTCTCAATATAGATAAATAAACAAACGTTTGTTTTATTAAATGCATTTTTATTTTAGGTTGTACATATTTGCGTGCGCTCACTGCAACGGAGGTGCGGAATATCTGCGACGACTGGAGCTTTGTTGGCTGGACCTGGCACATCTCGCTCTGTATAATCTCACTGCCTATAATGCGCCGAATTATTTCGACCTAGATAGTGTTATTATGCCATACATCATGGACAATTGGCATGCACTGCAGTTACCTGAAAAGGTTCGTTTATTGAAAAAAATAATAATAAGACTGGTTTCATTTCTAGAAATGTCGCTACCTCATTTGTTTTTCTCTTCCTAGATGTGGCGAACCCCAGTAAAAGAGCGCCGAGAAAAAATCTTAACAGCGTTGACGTCTTCTCGTAAGCGATTCAAATGTGGTCGCGAAATGAAGAAACGTGCGACCATCTGGGGACTGCGCTTGCGACGACCGCCGCCGCCTCCAATGCAGCTTTCTGCTTTGGAACAGGTTCGTATACTTGTTTTTAATTGACGTCTATAGCCATATTATTTTCCGTTTTATTTTTATATTATTCGATCATTATATTTATATTTTATACTAACAGATCAGGAAAGGGGAGCCATTGTCAGATGAATTAGTGAGGGAATACGCACCGCGACTTAGGTTTTTGCCGCGAGCGCCGTCGCCGCAGACTATCCCAGCTGTTGATGACAGGTAATATTTCAGAGTTTTATTTATACTGAACTATTATTATATTACCATGAAGCATCATTTCAAATGTATCAATTGTTTGTTTCAGTTCTCAACCTTCTAGTAGTAACAATGATAAAAGTTCCTATAAAAATCACAATCAACGTATGATTGTGCCAGTTGATGGTCATTGGTTAAACTTAATGATGGGCAAGCGGTTCCATGAAAATCTCAACTCTAATTCAAATTCAGAAAACGATTCTACTAGTTCATATGAGTCTGTTAAACCTTCTGAAATCGACGAACAACCTTCACCCTCCATTTGCACCTCTACTGCTAGAAATTCTGATGCCAAAGCCGATAAAATAGAGAAAATATCGGAGCTAATCGAAAACACTACGAACGAAGCAAAGTCGATCTGTGAAGAAAGTCCTCCAGTGCCATCTCTCAATACTTCTTTAGTTCCATGTTCTGTAAAGTTAGATAAAATATCCAAAGAGAATATAGTTGATAATACGAACGTGAGCAAGAGTGACGTCACTAACGTCAGCATTAACACGCACACGACAAGAATAGCTACAATGAACTTAGAAGTATCTAAGTTATCTACTAAAAACATTATCGAACATTCCAAAATAATGTCTCTGCAGCACATGGATAGCATACCTCCGTACTCTAGCAACTTCAGCCATGACATGGAGTCGTCGGGCGACGAGACCTCCAGCAGGGGCACCCTAGACGTTATTATACCACCGCTGAAAGATTTCCAGGGGAAGAATAATCCATTTTTGATGTCTTACCCATCTAAGAAACCATTCTCATCAACAACAAACATATACAATAAGCAAAATGGAAAGCAGAACCATCACCACTCACGATTCTCGTTACCGGTGAACTTGAATCCAGCGATGGGTCCTCTAGTGAGGCCATTGAAAAGAAAACTTAGCGAAAAGGACATCGTGATCGGGCCTAATGGGGAGGTAAAAAGAAGGAAATTCAGGAGGCCACGGAAATATCTACAGGCGCAGGTACATACCTCAAAATAATATTTAGCTGACATTTGTTACCAAAACAATAAAAATTGGTAAATTTTATTCCCCAATTCCTAATAGCATTCCTTTTTACAGCTGAACAAGTCATGTCCTCTGCCTGATGATAGCAACAAACCTGCTCAAATCCCAAACGAAAACGGTGAAGTCACTCCACAAGGCGGGGGGCACATAAATAACGTGAAATTTCACGGTAGAAGACTGAGACAGAGACAAGAAAAGAATTATTATGAAAATGCAAGAAGAAATACGAATAATAACACTAGTAATAATAATAGCGTGAAGAGTTTACAGCTGAGTCCCCACAAAGCTAATAGTACTGCCGCTGAGGTGGACGCAGAGCAGCTGTCTGCGCTGAAGTCGAGCGTCCAGTCGTACTTCCGCGCCGGCCAGACGTGCCACGTGCACGCGCGGCGCCTGGAGCCCGGCGCGCCGCCCGCATACCTCATCGAGTGGGACACTAACGCCTCCTAATGAGTACCGTCAAATAGGGTAAATAAAGGGTAAACCTTGGAATGGAAGTCAGAAAGACGAGTTTTTGCATAGACTTCCGTTCTTGTGTTCTAAGAACTTGCATAAAGATCAACCATTGGGTCTCGTGTCAGCGAATCAACATTTTAGGATCTCGAAACAAAGATGTGTGCAAAAAAAAAAAAGCTTTCTGGCTTTCATTCCAAGGTTTAACCCTTATTTGACTGGGCTAAATGTTTGGCAAACATGAATTTATTTAAATATCTATACATATTATTATTGTAATAATATATAAGTGCTTGTCTGTAGTCTAGTTGTACAGTAAGATCAAGGAATGTGATATATTATTATTCCAATTGGATTTCGATGTTTTATTTTAAATACTATTATAACTTACTTACATTGTCCTTAATTACATACATATGTATGTATGTAGTAAAGGACAATGTAAGTAACCTATCCCCATGAGAAAAAGGGCGTGAGTTTACGTAAAGTCGTGCCTTTTTCTCATGGGGTTAGGCTGACGGTGTAGGTGACGTTCTGTAGTTAGCTAAAAAAAACGGCCAAGTGCGTGTCGGACTACGCACAATGAAGGATTCCGTAGTTGGGTTGAATTTATCCCAAATACAAACTTAACATTGTAGTTGAAAATACTTGTTCTCCCATACATTCCAACAGCAAATGTAAATTTGTACGCACAATATAATAATAACAATATATAATGATTTACCATGTTATTTTAAGACCATAAACGTCTTATAGGTTTTCCTGTAATCTAAAGAGCCATACTAAGTATTTGTTCCAAAATTTTAGGTCCAGTAGTTTCGGAGATAAGGGAGAATGGTCAATTTTTATCGAATTTCTTAAATATCTTTAAAAGTATTTATTTTAAAACTATATAAACAATATGTTTAAGATCCTCGCAACAAGCCATTTCATTTGATATGTCACACGGCACTGTTAGCAAAACTTTTTTTTTTTAATTTTCTTGTTTGCCCCCCAAAAGTGACCCCTATATTCAAAATTAATTTATTTACGTTACACGTTCGTGTTTGGGTCACAGAAATACATATGTGTACCAAATTTCAACTTAATCGATCCATTAGATTCGGAGCAATTGACTGTTATAGACGGACATACAACTATACGAGTGATCCTATAAGGGTTTCGTTTTTACTTTCGAGGTACGAGACCCTAAAAATATATTAAGTAAATCAAAAAATTTCAACGTTATGAGAAAATCTAAATAAGTATAAAACACTTTTCACATCAGTCTTCCAACCAGGCTATAACGGTTGACAAATTGAAGAATAAGCTTTAATAGTCATACCATAGACATTGAATAAGTATGGACTGGAAATACCTACCAAAAAAAAGGTGCATACCTACAACTCAAAATGTCGCATAAAATGGCTGCCAATGCTAGGGTTGTGTCATTCAGGGAACATGGTGTTACTATTTCGAGTATCGATACTAGTACGTAATAGTATAACGAATCTTACTAGACATCACGGTTGAATCATATTTAAAAAAATATTAGCTAATAGTCCGTTGTAACAGAAAAAAACGAGTATTGACAATTTATCACTTCTCAAACAATTTTCCGCATAATTATAATTTCATTTATAGAATTATTACTTAGCAAATAAAGTTTTCACAAATATTTGTAACGCAAACCTAATGTTTGGCAAGTTAACGTTTAAACAAAGCCAAATATTTAGTATCGAGTGAGCATGCAAGTCTTATGCCTGTTTTCACCTTCACTAAGTGACACTTAAATGAATCCCTAATAAAAGTTCACTGTTGGATTTTCAACGGTAGACTCAGCGCTGAGAGTTGAAAAACAGTGCAGTTTTATTTAGGTATTCATTTAAGTGTCACTTAGCTGTCAGTGAAAACGGGCATTAGTGAATTAAATTTTTAACAATTTTATCATAAATGAACATTCGGAATAATACACATCCTTACATATTATAAAACAAAGTACACCGCCGCGTCTGTCTGTTTTTCTGTCTGTCTGAACGCGAAAAATTCAAAAACTACTAAACGGATTTTCAATCAATTTTCACTAATGGACGGAGTGATTCATGCGGAAGGTTTTAGTGTATAATTCATTAAAGTTTTGTGTAAATTGGCTGAAATTTGACGATTACTGTTGAAGATGTCGGATAAAATCATGCGGACTGGGATCTTTATTAGCGTGAGCCGCGGAAATCATAAAAGTTACATAAAATGTATGTACTACAGTATTGTTCATCTTAAAAACTTCAACAAAAAAATCGTATACACTACATAAAACTCTGCGGAACGGTCTCTCGGTGCTATGAACCAAAGAGTACAGTTTGCTGTAAACCACGGGCCGGACCTAGCAATATCATTTCAGCGCAGCGAAGGAACTAGTATCAGAAACTATTACGGAAACGGTACAACACTATTCCACCATGACATATCATTGTAAACAAACGAATGAAATTATGAAATAATAAAAAGTTCTGTTGGACGGAAATAAACCCATATATTAAAATTTAAGCCGTATTTAATGATCACCTAGCAATTTTTTCATCGAAAGTTTATCACTTTATGTACTATTGCATGAAAACCGGCTACTAACCTGTGCAAAGATAATTGAGGTTGATTTTCCTTCTTTCTTGCACCACACTTCACAATACAACACACAGGCATGTTGAATTGGTGTTTTCCAACGTATATATGTAGTTTTAAAGGAAAACTCCACGTAATTTTCTCACAAATCTCAATAAAACAAAAAATAAACAACCACTTGACAGCAGAACTACCATGAACTTGTCGCATATTATGGCGGATATGGCACTTACCTACAACTGTTACTACGTCTCAACAAAATGTTGCCATTATGAGGAACAACTGAAATATTGTTGTCTCATTTATCAAATACGATTACCACATTAGAAAGAGTGAAATAACACTATATTTCACATTCTAGTTCGTTTTTCACCCATATTTGTATAAGCAAACTTATGTATAGAATATCGCGGCGCCTCCGTGTTTTTACTATCTCAATAAGTCATACAAATTCATACGACAATCAACATTGTCGATAGCATTTTTTTTTTTTGGTTGGAAATTATCAAATAACTTCTCCCGCTCTGGGCGGAGCGAGAGGGTGTGTCAGACTCTTACCGATTAAAACCCACCCGAATCGGGGCCGGACGCGAGAGATCACCGCCGCCGATCGCCTCCACGAGGACACGGCGATGCTCCGCCCAAGCCGGGCAGACCTCCACCGTATGCTCCACCGTGTCCTCCGGGCGATCCACACACTGGTGACACCCGGGCGTTTCCTCCCGCCTTATCCTAAATAGGAACCTCCCGAAACAGCCTTGTCCGGTGAGGACCTGCGTCAGGCGGAAGGTGAGGACGCCGTGGCGCCTCTCTAGCCACTCCTCAAAGAGGGGACTTATCGCCGCAATTGAGGCGTGCTCAATTGTCGATAGCCTACGTTAGTGGATCTGCACAAGTACATCACTAACTCATCGCAAGATACAGCGGCCGTACTACGCAATGTAACCGCTTGTATAAAGTATCGTTTTTTTATTTTTACATTGCTTGTCCACTCACTTAGCGACATATTTAGAAAGACATGTAAGAATGAATGTAATGAGTTAAGAAGCAATGTATTTACTGCAAAAGTTGTACAGTCGCTGTGATATATGAAAACAAAAATTATGTAGTAAAATCAAGAAATATTTTACGATTTGTTGTTTTTCATGATTTTAAACACAAATATACTAAAGTACTTGTGTTTATATATGATAAGTGGTTCTATGATTTATAAAGTTTCTAGTTTGGCCTCGATTTTTACAAGAAATCACTGAACAACATTGCATTCTTAAATGTTGTCACAATCGCGGTCGAAAGCGCACTAGTTAGCGGAGAGTGCGGAGACGGCCATTTTCCTATGACATGAGTAGTTACTTATTAAATGTCTATGGTAGCGACCGACGCGCGGACACAGACCATTGAGATAGTAAAAACACGGAGGCGCCGCGATATTCTATACATAAGTTTGCTTATACAAATATGGGTGAAAAACGAACTAGAATGTGAAATATCGTGTTATTTCACTCTTTCTAATGTGGTAATCGTATTTGATAAAAGAGACAACAATATTTCAGTTGTTCCTCATAATGGCAACATTTTGTTGAGACGTAGTAATAATTGTAGGTAAGTGCCATATCCGCCATATTATGCGACAAGTTCATGGTAGTTCTGCTGTCAAGTGGTTGTTTACTTTTTGTTTTATTGAGATTTGTGAGAAAATTACGAGGAGTTTTCCTTTAAAACTTCATATATACGTTGGAAAACACCAATTCAACATGCCTGTGTGTTGTATTGTGAAGTGTGGTGCAAGAAAGAAGGAAAATCAACCTCAATTGTCTTTGCACAGGTTAGTAGCCGGTTTTCATGCAATACTACATAAAGTGATAAAGTTTCGATGAAAAAAATGCTAGGTGATCATTAAATACGGCTTAAATTTTAATTATATGGGTTTATTTCCGTCCAACAGACCTTTTTATTATTTCATAATTTCATTCGTTTGTTTACAATGATATGTCATGGTGGAATAGTGTTGTACCGTTTCCGTAATAGTTTCTGATACTAGTTCCTTCGCTGCGCTGAAATGATATTGCTAGGTCCGGCCCGTGGTTTACAGCAAACTGTACTCTTTGGTTCATAGCACCGAGAGACCGTTCCGCAGAGTTTTATGTAGTGTATACGATTTTTTTGTTGAAGTTTTTAAGATGAACAATACTGTAGTACATACATTTTATGTAACTTTTATGATTTCCGCGGCTCACGCTAATAAAGATCCCAGTCCGCATGATTTTATCCGACATCTTCAACAATAATCGTCAAATTTCAGCCAATTTACACATTTAATGAATTATACACTAAAACCTTCCGCATGAATCACTCCGTCCATTAGTGAAAATTGATTGAAAATCCGTTTAGTAGTTTTTGAATTTTTCGCGTTCAGACAGACAGAAAAACAGACAGACGCGGCGGTGTACTTTGTTTTATAATATGTAAGGATGTGTATTATTCCGAATGTTCATTTATGATAAAATTGTTAAAAATTTAATTCACTAATGCCCGTTTTCACCGACAGCTAAGTGACACTTAAATGAATACCTAAATAAAACTGCACTGTTTTTCAACTCTCAGCGCTGAGTCTACCGTTGAAAATCCAACAGTGAACTTTTATTAGGGATTCATTTAAGTGTCACTTAGTGAAAGTGAAAACAGGCATAAGACTTGCATGCTCACTCGATACTAAATATTTGGCTTTGTTTAAACGTTCACTTGCCAAACATTAGGTTTGCGTTACAAATATTTGTGAAAACTTTATTTGCTAAGTAATAATTCTATAAATGAAATTATAATTATGCGGAAAATTGTTTGAGAAGTGATAAATTGTCAACACTCGTTTTTTTCTGTTACAGACACGCCCCCATGCCACTTCTCCTGTTATTTAAATTTCTATGATCAAAGTCAACCCTGACTGAATTGTACTCTACTTATTGAGCTCGCTTCGCTCGCGCTCGCATTCTCGAACGTAGTAAAATCACAATGAGTGTTTATCCATGTAATTCCAATCAGCTGCAATTTATAAGCTCGCTTCGCTACCTCTTGCATTCTCTTAGTAAAATTACAATGTACTTAAACTTAACTTTCCAAGTCAGTAGGTACGTATACGTATGCTATATTATTTATTTTGTAAAAAAAACAATTGCCTTAGGCTTCGCGACAGTCGGCTAAAAATCTTATTGGAGCCCCCCAAAATAATTTGATACAGGCCCCTTTAGGACTAGCTACGCCTCTGCAGACAGCAGGTTTAGACTTGCTGTCTTATTATAGGGGGAATGCGGGAATCGCAGATTTTTCCTGTGTCCTGTCGCAGACCAGCCCGTTGAGATTGGATCCGTTTTGTCATTCCGAAATACAAAGTGAAAGCGAAGCTCGCACCGCACCTGCGAATCGGACGCACCGAGACGAACGTGTCTGCGCTACCACGGACGATACTCTTTCTAAAGTGCGTCGTGCGAGCTGGTCCGCGGCCCTTTCCGCGTCCCACAGTGGAACGAATGTATGGGAGCGGTTGGACGTAGACATGTCCGAAAAAAAAGAGTAAAATTATGCCAAACTAATGATGCCATCTTATTCGATTACTTAATGCCTTCATAACTTGTGGTGATGAATTTCTTCATAACTCCCATATTTCGGGAGTAATTTGAGAAAATGTGAAATTTTACTATGAAAATGAGTGTATCGAGCTCTCTCCCTCCTGATTCCGGGCTTGTTTCAAGTAGCGGTCTCTAATATCATAATGCTAATACTAAGAGCTATATTTAATACTAAGACACATAGTGCGCCAAATGTGCACTTTCTGGGATAAAGAGTGATGTTTATTTTATAACACAATTTTTTAATTTTTTGTTTATTTTGTTGATTAAAACCGTTTTTCTAAAGGTTTACCTTATTACAATAACATTTCTGATCAGCCAATTAGAGAAGATATAAGCTAATTAGGATATATAATTAGGGACTTAAGGTTTACATATAAAACTGATGCACTAATGATTACTGATAAGAACATTGCTATTATTTAATTACTAAATGGCTCTTAATACACTAATTTAGCATGCATCATTTACTAATTATCACAATAACTAATTACCTTGCAATATTTAACAAAGGATACCTGGGATACCTGGATTTTATATAAATAGGTCACTATTAGTAACTTTAAAATCAGTGTTGATTTACACCTCGTTGTATCCAAGCTAATCTCGCAATGTATTTTCCAAATTTTAATACAAATCTTGATATTCACGTTGCTTTATGCGCACGCGCACATAAAGATTTACGCGACTTTAACTATTTGTTCAGTGTTTTAAAAGATAACAGTTGTGTTCAGTTATGTGAAAGTGCTGAAACAAGTTTAAAAGACTGGTGTCGTCGATTTTGCTACCGCATTTATGCAAAATGGACACAGTCTGGAAGAAGCACAGATAAGTTTCGGAAGAAACATGAGATTTGGCTACAGGCTGCAATTCAATGGCCGGAATTACAGAATGAAAATATGGAACCTTCTACAGAAAATATAAGTGACGTCATCGAGCCCATAATTTCTCCTGCTAAATCTGATGCTTCAACTTGTACACATCCTAGTCCTCGTAAATCTTTTGAGGACCTTAGTAACCGGCAAAAAAGAAGACGCACCACTGAAGATAGTCTTTCATGCAGCAGTAGCAGCGCTGAAATTATGTTTTCGGCCGAAAGGGCGCTTCAAAAGGCAGGACAAAGCGATACAGCTTATGTTATGAAATACTTGACGGAGAATCCAGAAGAGGCCTCAAAAATCAAAGCCTTCATTGAAGGTAAATCAATTCAGGTACGGGAAATATCCCCTTTGAAGGCATTGGCTCTTTATGTATCGATGAACTTATCGAAATGGCGCTATAACACTCTTCGGGATTTCAACACTCAAGAAGGAGCTCTTCAATACCCGAGTTACTACATGTTGGTTAAAGAAAAAATTAAGTGCTATCCGGCCAAAGAAGATCTCACAGTTACAGAGAGCTCTGCAAAAATCAAATTACAAGCCTTGATGGATTTAACCTCAAGAAGACTTATTAGGTCGTTAGAAACCCCTGTTGATCCCAATCAACAGCTCGTATTGACCAGCAAATGGGGTTTTGACGGATCATCTAGCCAAAGCATTTATCATCAAAGGACGAGTGAAGATGAGCAAATCGATCTTGCTAGTAATTTTATGATTAGTCTTGTACCACTGCGGCTCGTCTCAAAAGGTGTAACAATTTGGGAAAACGAGCGACCATCTTCCACTTCATTTTGCCGGCCAATATTGTTTAAGTTTATAAAGGAAACCAAAGAAAATGTGCAGAGAGAGATGGCTGAAATCGAAGCAGAGATTGAAGCCTTAACTCCATCCACCATCACTGATGGAATTAGTGTCAAACACCAACTGCTGTTGACAATGATTGATGGTAAAATTCATTCCATTATATCCAATACAGCAGCTTCAGTGTGTGACATATGCAAGGCTTGTCCTAAAGAAATGAATAATTTAGAGTTAATCAAAGATAAACACGCAAACGAGGACATGTATAAATATAGCTTAAGCACCCTTCACGCTTGGATTCGCTCAATGGAATGCTTATTACACATTTCCTACAAATTAGACATAAAATCATGGCAAGTAAGGGGTGATATAGCAAAAAGGCAAGTTGATGACAGGAAGAAAAGAGTTCAAGAGGCTGTAAGAAGAGAAACGGGCTTACTTCTCGATGTTGTGAAACAAGGCAGTGGATCCACCAACAATGGCAACTCGGCAAGGAGATTTTTTGAAAACTACACTAAATCTGCTGAACTGACCGGAATAGATGCTATGCTTTTAAGAAAAATCTGTGTGATCTTGCAGTGTATTTCATCAGGAGAGAAGATCAACGTAACTAAATTCCGAGAGTTCTGCTTTGATACTGCTAAGCTTTACGTGGAGTTATACCCATGGTATTATATGCCTTCTTCACTTCATAAAATTTTAATGCATGGGCCAGACATAGTTCAGAACATGTCAATTGTGCCCATTGGTTTTCTATCCGAAGAGGCATCTGAGGCTAGAAATAAAGATTTTAGAAAATATAGAGAGGGGCATTCTCGAAAGCATAGCAGTATCTCATGCAATGAAGATATTATGCACAATCTTTTACTGTCTTCTGATCCACTTGTTACAAGTATCCGTCCAAAAGGAAATAAGTTTGTAAAAAAATCTTCTTTTAAGGAATTTTATGAGCTTACGGATTCTGAGAAAAGTGATATCGAATTTGTTAACATAAATGATTTAGCGGACATCGATTCTGAATTTGAATTAATTGATGATGATGATGATGACGAAGATAATTAAATGATGTTATTGTTTTAAAATGTGTAACTTAGTAAATTAGAGCTTACGTCTTAATTATTTATTGTACTTTTAATGAAACTAGGTAATTTATTATCAACTTACTTAAAAGTCATACTCTCATCAGTTCTTGTGAATATTTTTGTTAATATATATTTCTGTATATATATAATATATTTATAGACCTCTTAATAAGTCTGTCTGCGGTTTAAAGTAAATACAAATGGGGAAAAAACGTTTTTTTTTTTAAATTTTCATTTCCTTTTATCCCAGAAAGTGCACATTTGGCGCACTATGTGTCTTAGTATTAAATATAGCTCTTAGTAATAGCATTACGATATTAGAGACCGCTACTTGAAACAAGCCCGGAATCAGGAGGGAGAGAGCTCAATACACTCATTTTCATAGTAAAATTTCACATTTTCTCAAATTACTCCCGAAATATGGGAGTTATGAAGAAATTCATCACCACAATTTATGAAGGCATTAAGTAATCGAATAAGATGGCATCATTAGTTTGTCATAATTTTACTCTTATTTTTCGGACATGTCTACGTCCAACCGCTTCCATACATTCGTTCCACTGTGCGTCCGTCCGCAATATCGCGCACCATGAGAAGCCGCCTTTAGTTAGACAAGACTGAAATGTAGATAGGTAATTAACATAAAATAAGCCGGAAGCCAATTCGGGAACTGGTGCCGGCAGTGGAGGCCCTCCCTAATATATATTATTTACTTTAAAATAAAAACTGGCTTTGTAGGTTTATTGTCACATCTACAATATTTTTGAATACAAGCTCATGAGATGCTGCGAGAATAGTCCAGTACCCACAAGTACAAAGAACTTTGGAATTATCGAAGGGCATATTCCTTCGATAGTTCCAAAGGTTTTTTTTATTTTGGCTGAGTAGATAGTTTTACTGAATTCATTGCTATGTAAAAAATGCTAACATTTCAGAGTTATGCAATAGCTATAAAGACTCCTAATATTTCAGGCAGGGACAAACGAAATTTACACCATAACTTCAGGTAATGATTTGTCCCGCCTGCAATATCGAAATTCTATAGGTGGGTAATATAAAATAATGGCTATAAAATAATATCTAGGATCATAGATCTTTGAGTCAAATTTATATGATGAATCAAATCGTCTTTGATCACAGATTTTTGACATTTGTTGTTAGATCTTAGATACGATCACAGAAACAGGTCTTGCCATATTGAATATTATTTATGAATTTTCACATTTATTTTCATAATTACCTGATACAAAATGCGCCCATAAAATGATGTGATTTTGCCTTTTCACTTTTGCTAATAATGCCATATTCTTAATTGACGGATAAAAAGTAAGTAAAACGAAATTTTGGCGTACGTTTACAATATGTTTAGTGGAATTTTAAAATTATTGTTGGCAACACTGCTGAACTAAAAAGCAAACTGCTGCCGGGCGGCCGGGACACTAGGGATGCAAGAAGTGCCAAAAAGTATCGATATTTTAAAAAAATATCACTATCGATTTCGATACTTCGAAAAAACATTGATGTATCACTGTCAATATTTTTTGGCACTTCTTGCACTCCTATCTTAAAATCACCTTTAAAAAGGAAAACGAAAAAAAAAAATCTTTTTTTCTCTAATAACTTCTATTGTGTTTGTTTTTACTCACTTGTTGATATTATATTTTTTTCCGAGCAAAGTAGGCAAAGTCACGCCATAAATAATAATAATGTACGGCTCTGATTCCCATCGGTTTTAGTCAGTGGCGACAACGACAACGATGTTGCTATTGGAAATATATCAAATTTGATACATTTTCGATACTTGATACATCGAAATAATAAATATCGCTTAAAAATATCAATGTTTCGATATTTTTTCATCGATATTTCGATATCTTTTCTGCAAGCCTACGGAACACATTGTTTTGGCTTCATTGGTGTTCTCTAGAGTTCTATAATTCTATTTGTTATATTGTGTGCCGAAAGACTTCAGGATTTGGTTTTAATGGACCATTGCAACCACATAATGACAAAAAATAGGATCCTAGATATATGATAATGTAATACACAGTTTATGATCCTAGGGGTCATATAAGTAGGATAAGAGATAGGATCTTTATGTATGACCCCCTATAGATTGTAATGCTTGTTTTTTTAGTTGTGTTTTTGCAGTCGCGTTTTTTTTTTTTAAGTCCGATGGGACAGCAATCCGAGATGATGTTTTTAAAATATACTAAATTAATTTAATGCCCTAAAATAATAGATTCGATAAAATACAGCTGTAACAGTAGGTACGTCACTTGCCAATAAAGTTCCTTCATATGTAGTGGTGGCCAAATTAAAAAACAAAAGAATATGGTCACAGTATATGCAAAACAGTAAAGCTTCGGCCAAACCTGAGCGTCCACAAGCGACCGCTGCGGGAGGCGGGAAGCGAAGCGAGAGCGTCAACCGCACGGCGAACTTTTTTTGTTTTTTCGATTGGGCGTCTCGTGGTTGACCTCTGAGATCATGACTACTTAACCGGGCTTTCCTGTGGGTGCCTTCAGCTACTACACTTAAAACCTCCAGCCAGTGGTTATTTAACTATGCTAATTAAAACTTGGTGAATGCTCGCTAATGGCACCCCCTGTGGCGTACGAACCTCGGCTTAGAGCGTCAACCGGAGAGAGGATATCAAGGATGGGACGGGCTGGATCAAAGTTTTGATCATGATTATTAGTCGGGGAATTTAAAGCAACGTGCTCAGCTGCAACAACTGTTGGCACTTCGTTATCGAGCAAGGTCCGCCGCGCGCCCCCCCAGGGCGTGCGGCGGACACTGCTCTTGTTATTATATGGCGCCTTGCACACCTACGTCGGCAAAGCGGGAGTGAGCGGGAACGCGTCTTGTGGTCAGACGTGTGTACAGATCGTTACATTATTACGAACGTCTCATTAATTAAACTCCACGATGATAGACGATAATAATATAGAGATGTTTATCGAAAAAGTAAAAGAACATACTCTTCTATACGATCTGAAAAATCCGGGATATAAAAATATACGTAAAAGGGATAGGTATAATATGGGACTCAATCGGTCCGTACCGCAAGGGCGATCAATAAAAGGTCTTCTTTATCAGAGTCAGACTGATGTTAAATATGAGACTGACATAACACAACAATTTAGGTGCTACACTACGCTATAGACGTACGGCTGTGACAAAATGAAGTTCGCTGTTCGCGTTGTAGTCGCGCAGGTGTGCACGATAATTCCTGTTAGTTTCGCGTTGTTAACGCTCCCGCGTCCCGCGTTGTAGTCGCTCAGGTTTGACCGAAGCTAAGACCATTTTTAATCTACATAATAAAATTTAAATTCAGGGTTTTTGAAAATTTTACCACTAAAGGGGTACAAATAGGGGATGAAAGTTTGTATGCAAATTCACAATTTTTGTCGATGACTATTGATGCAACGAATACTTTTACGAATACGAATACCGATTTTACATATCTATGAATTCACTAAACCTCAGCGAAAACAAAAATCTTTAGAATTATAAAAGGTTTTGTGGAAAATATTGTATCTCTACTGGACTAGAAGCAGTATTTTTATGCCATTTACATAGGTACAGTCAGCTGCAGAGAAATCTCACCCCCTAGCAATGTAAAAATATCACTGCTAGTAGAGGGTGAGATTTCTCTGCAGCTGACTGTACCTACCTAACTATGTAGAGTTAGAGACCACCGCATTACATCTTTAGGTAGGTACTCTCTATTAGCAACGCTAATAAATCAACCAGTATCCTAACACAACACAATCTGTTTCGATTTGAAACAAATTGCTAATCCATTGCTTCATAAGTTGGAAAAAAAAAATCAGAATGAATGTTGTTGAACTGTCAAAATGAAACAAATTATACATAATTGTTTACGAAAATTAATTACGCAAGTACTGATATTACGGAGTTTTGAATTGATATGAACCAGCAGTGGTGTTCAGTCCTGTACCCGCCAAGGCTTTTAACAACCTACCTCGATTTGTGAAACATGAAATGGCGGCGGTGGCAGCATCTTTACCATCGTTTACTATGTTGTATGTATCTCTTCAGAAGCTAGTGTTATCAGTACTTCGTTCATGATTGCACAGATTAAGTACCTATACCTACCTCAGGTTTTGCAACAACTTTCCTCTCGCTTTACTGCAATCTGTTGACATCCAGGATGTTGAAGGACCGTCCTCCATTGTCTCGAGTTCCAACTCACCCTCATAAGCCGTGTGAAGGATTCCTTCCTTCCCATCGCCGCATTGATAAAAGATCAATAAAAGCAAAGCAGCAGACTGTTCTTTCAAACCAGCACGAGTAGCATTCGTCCACCGTCCACGCAAATATCATAAGGCTAATCCTATACAATATGCTGGTTTGGTTTTTATCACGATTATTCACAGCATGTGTTGTATTGTGCCATGACGCCCTGCCTTTTGCAGTGTTAGCCAATTAAAATGGTGGCCATACCAGTGTCAGTCACACGTTAGCGTCATGATCATGACACAGAAATGTGCGAACGCTTTTCTATCATATACCGCGACATCGTTGCTGTTGGATTGCAGAGGGAAAAAAAGAGTTGCAAATGCTCGTCAACTAAACAGAAAAGGCCGATTTATATTGATCCGGTATTATCCCATTCGAACTGGCGCGCTCGAATCCACTGGATCGATAGGACAAGTGTAAACAGTTTTTAATCCAGTCCAACATTGACCCCAATAGAGCCACAGCTCTAATTCTTATATAATAGACTTCCAATAAGGAGGAGGTTATTATGTTTGTAGCGTGTTTGTTTTTTTTTTTTTAATGTATGTCCATCGATTTCTCCGTCAATTATGGACAGATTTTGAAAATTCTTTTTTTTTTTTTTCTCTTTGGAAGGGTATGCTATCAAGATAGTCCCATATAATTTTTATTAACTTTGCTTGGATAGTTTTTGAATTGACTTCAAAAATATTTACATAGCAGGTAGTGGTATTCGAATTTGTGTGGGGTAGGTAACTACACAACTAAAAAGTGAAAAATAAAAACTTTTTACAAAACAAAATCAATTGACTTCCAAAAAAATAACATTACAAAGCAAAAAAAACGAAAATTCAAAACCAACACCGACTAAAAAAAAGAAAAATAATTAAAGTAATTTTTTGCTTTGTAGTATATTTTTTGGAAGTCGGTTGATTTTTAAATTTTTGTAAAAAGTTTTTTCAATCTGGTGACAGCTTCCCGCACCCCGCTAGACCCGTTTAAACGCCCGATCCAGTTCAATCCAATCGCTGGGAAGTCATTGAACAAAATTAAAATCACTACTGGTCTGATGTTAACGGCGTTGATCTGAGGCCGATACAGATTTCGCTGGATTTCAGTGCTGGAAATACTGAATCAATCTAAATAAGTCTTAAAGTGTAGAAATATTTTTATAAAAACCCTACAAAATTACGATTTTTTTTCAGTGTCTACAACATCCCACGGCTAAGCAACGCACATGTTCTTAGCTTAGCCTTGTATGAAAATGTACTCGGGATCATCCACTGCGACCTATGGCCACGTCAAAAAGTCAAATAATTTATTTCAATTAGTCACATAAAAGGCACTTTTGAACGTCAACGACGCTATGCACGAAAACGTTGCTGGCAAACAAATGAACGCGCAGCTAGCGTGGCTTATTTCTCCGTGCATATCCTACCTAGCAGTGGACGATCGACCTTGTAGCATGATCAGCTACGTGGGAACAAGAAATTTTTATGCAAATAAGTACGAAAGAGGGTTCAGTAGAACGAGATCAAAAGAAATCAAAACAAAACTATACCAACTTCAAGAAAATAAATGTGTACATTAAAACAGTTTAATTTGGTACGTTTATAAGAAACACTTGTGCTTATATTTTATATAAGCATGAACCTCTCATAACATTCAGTGGCACAGTTGTTTACTATGCCTTGTCAAAAATGCCCAAAGCTGCACAAATTGGCGAAAATAAAATATAAATAACAATTTAAACAACATATATACAATATGGAATGTCAATATATTTTACTTCATATCTACATTTGATTTCGAATTGAGAAGTAAATGGCTGAAATTAAAAAGTTGCTTAACAATATACAATGTTTTGTGGAGATTTGTATTATTGGTATCATTATTTATATTCTCATTAATATTAATGAGCTTGTATGCAGAATTTGTTTAAAATTTACTACATTTGCACTGGAGTTATCTATCTACAACACAAAAAGACATATTCCAATGTAAAATAAATATATTTCAAATCAAATGTATGACATTTGATCTGTTTTCCATGACAGACTGATAAAAAATCTACTAACATTAAGCAATATTTATCGAAAATCGAATACGTAACAGGAATTCCATTTACTAATAAATACAAACCCACGCCGTCACCCATTGCACGTTGAATTAAAAGCGACATTCTAATATTATGGCATTATATACTTTAATTATTTTTATTTAATTTCTAAGCGTCAACATTTACTGCTGTTTTCGAAACATTCAAATAATACAGCGATGCAATGAGAAATGGTGTGAAGTCGCGAACAGATTTCATAGTTTATTTGATTGTTTATTTACCAATTACATAAAACATGTTGATTTTCCGATTTCAATCTACCATTCTATCGTCATTAGTAGACACTATAAAACAATTATGGAAGGAAGAAGACGAGTCTAAAACGAAATATAAATATAGACTTACGAATGTAAAGAGAGTTGTTTACCTTTAAGACCTTACATACAAACTTATAATACAAGTTAATTTTAATTAAAATGCAACCCTCTAGTAAAGGCCCATAATATGTGACCACGAAATCAATAATGACGTTACAACAGTTTAAGTATTCCTATTCACAGCACTTAACCACATGTTAGTCAACTGTTTCACGCACTAAACGATCACAAACTCACTTCGGTGTCATACTATCACCATAATTATCGATTGCATTGACGTAAAATTAATATTTATATACTCATATGTACAATTTATTAGTGTCCTCTTTAAAGCACATTACAGTGATTCTTCAAATGCGGCCATCAAATCACTTTGCATGTTCATGTCTATCTGACCGGCCATCTGGAACAAAAGAAATTTTATTTCATAAAGAAGAATAATAATCCAGCTTTTTGAGATGGGAAATTGAGTCTTTTAACTTTCCCAACTCCAGTCAACTTAGATCAGTCCGCGGCTCAAGGCCGGCTGACACAGACCAATGGTGAAAATCTACATTACTTCAAAAAAGAAATTATTACAAGAACAGCTTATCTTTTAGTCTTCGCCATCTACTCTAAAATTAAATGAATGGCAAAGTAACGATTACTTTTTGAATTAGTTATATAACTAAGTCAGTCATGACTAAATAACTGATCAATAGATTTGAAGAAATGAGTCAATCGACCCAACACTGCCTAGAGCAGTATGGCCGTGTCCGGTAGTACACACGGCTACACATCAAGCTATTCATTTCCAGTATAAGCTGACCTCGCATTGTACGGGAATCATATACAATGCGAGATCAGCTTATACTGGAAATGTATAGCTTGATGTGTAGCCGTGTGTACTAGCCAGGTACTCACGGCTTCGCGGCGCCGGCGCTCCTGTTCGCGCTGACGCAGCCGCTCGCGCTCGGACGCGGCCGGCTTGTCGGGCGCGGCGACGGCGGCGGCAGGCGGCGAGGCGCGTACCGCCGTAGTACTAGCCAGGAGTGCAGTGTGTGTACTCACGGCCTCGCGGCGCCGGCGCTCCTGCTCGCGCTGACGCAGCCGCTCGCGCTCGGACGCGGCCGGCTTGTCGGGCGCGGCGGCGGCGGCGGCGGCGACGGCTGCGGGCGGCGAGGCGCGCGCCACGGGCGACACGCGCGGCGACGCCACCTCCGCGCTCTCTACCTTCCGCACGCCTGCTCCCACTCTGTGAATCGACTCCGTACGCATTAAGGGTCTTTCAAACAGGCGCGACACGCGACGCGACACAAAGACACCGCTCGTCGCGCGACGAGCGGTGTCTTTGTGTCGCGTCGCGTGTCGCGCCTGTTTGAAAGAGCCTTTAGGCTGTGCTTTCTGAGAGTTGGCAATGTTGCAAATGGTCAAATGTTTACCTGTTTTTATTAATCTGTTACATAAGAGTGTGGGTATCTCATAATAGTGGCATAGTAGATCCTATAATTAAAATGAGTAGGATGTTTCTAAGTGAGTTTTCGACAGCCAAAAGTTTTTAGGGTTCCGTACCCTAAGAGCAAAACGGGACCCTATTACTAAGACTCCGCTGTCCGTCGGTCTGTCTGTCTGTCCGTCTGTCATCAGGCTGTATCTCATGAACCGTAATAGTTAGACAGATGAAATTTTCACAGATGATGTATTTCTGTGCCGCTATAACAACAAATACTAAAAAACAGAATAAAATAAATATTTAAGGGGGCTCCCGTACAACAAACATGTTTTTTTTGCTTCGTGCGCCAGTCCGACTCGCACTTGGCCGGTTTTTGAGATAATATATAACCGGTAGGTGCAATAACAACTTATTTTCGCGGTCTATAAATACAATAATGAGCATGTGTACCTAAAATATTCCCAACTACGATACCCTTCACTGTGTGGCCCGACACGTTTTCTTTAACAGTTTTAAAAGGTTTGGGTAAGGTGCCGTAATGGGGGAATCTAATGTGTTTGAAAATTGCTTGACCTATTAATATCATCACCGTACATACAAACTGAAGAAAAAAAAAAACGATTTCACTATTTTTATTGACTCTCAATTAAGAGCGTTTTATTCTAAAAGTTGGCAATGTCGCAAATAGCTGTCAAATACTTACCTGTTTTGAATAATTTGGCAATATTACTGTATGGAATCAAGAAATATTGCTAACTAGTGAACTAGAATATTAATAATGAATTGCAATTATAACACCGAGTTTGATGCTGTAACCGTTTTGGGTGTAAAAGAGGCATTTGGAAAGCTTCAAATTATGAAAATAAAGAGCTAATGTTTCCTAAGACATATTCCCCGTATCTCCTATTTAATCGGATTGCCCCATACTCTCCCAGTTAAAAATACACTCAGTATACATTTTTCAGAGGATATCTCAAAATTTGATTTATTTTGGTACAAGTGACATTTTAACAATTCCTCACCTCATTTTTTCTTCGTCTGGTTGTCGCCTTTCAGTTTCTTGCCGCTGTCTTTCTCTCTCAGCCTGTTCCTTTTTTCGTAACTCCTGCTGTTCTATAAGCGCTCTTTGGCGGTCAATTTTCTCTTTAGCTTGCTTTTTAAACGCCTACGAAAAATTACAAGAATGTACATTTTACTGAGCAACATCGTCTGCTATTTATAGTAACAATAAAAATCTACTAATACACTCACTTGAAAACTATCCATGACAGGTTTTTGTTTTATTTGATGATTGGTTCCCATGTTTGGTATACTCTGCGGACTTCCAGCCTGCGCAAGTGACGACCACGAACTCGCATTTTTTAAGTTTTGTTCTTGTTTGAGTTTGAAAGCTTGAGCAAAGTTTGTATTTTTCGAGTCTTCCATCTTTTTTTCCATTTCATATTTAGCTCGGTCCGACATATTATTGGAAACCATGTTTGGAACTCCCATAAGGTCTTCGATTGGTTTTGGTGTAAGCAGAGGTTTCACATCTTCTTTTTTCGCTGCAGGTGTGATTAAACATGGTGCATTCTGTATGTTGTGATGGGACTGGGAGATTACACTGTGTGGCGCGGAAGGTAAAGGGTCAAATATAGACGGCACGGGTGGTACACCGGTCATGCCAGGAATAATAGGATTTATATCGGATCGTAACATCTCGCGTTCATGTGGCATTTTGTCTACAAACCCATTGTGAGGTGGAAGGTACATTTCAGTTTTAATCTGTTCGGGCACACGGGCAACCTCTGTCAAACCCCCTAGTTGTGCCATCAAGTTTTGATGGGCAGCATCTGGCATCATTTGAGGTTTAGGTAGTGAAAACTCTTCCTCGAGCCGCATCGACGACTCTGATACTCCTACACTAACATCCATAGGCACATCTGCCTTGAGGCTTCTTTCGAGACTAGCCAAAGACCGTTCGATGGGATCAATGTATTGAGACGGATCAACCTTATCCAGACCGTTTCGAGGTTCAATTTTAGGAATAAGTTTCTGGTCCTCCGTGTCGCGAACAATGGGCGTGATGGAAGAGTCAGGAATAACGCTAACAGGTATTGTCGGCTGCAGCGCGGGCACTGCGAGCGGGACGGGTGGCGGCGCGACGGCTTCCTTGAGGTCCTTGTGCGCCGGCGCCGGCTCCGGGGCTGGCGGCGCGGGCTTCGCGTCGGCCGGCGCGGGCGCCGCCGGCTCTACCGCGGCTGGCGCGGGCGCGGGCGCGGACACGGTCGTCGCTACTGTCACCGGAGGCACGGGTTTCTGCTACAAACGATTAACAAATAATTATGTCCCAATGATCTTGTATTAATATTCGTATTTCATAATAAAACTAATATTTACAGTTTGCGGTGGGTGTTGATGCTGCTTCTTCGCTTTCTTTTTTGGCGTCCTACTGGGGCCGGTACCTGAAATGAAATAAAGATGCACAAAATGGATTGTGTGCCACGAAATTAACCTACTACTGCACAAATGTATACTTAACTTGAGATACAGCATCACGATCCAGTAACCACAAATTCTTCGAAGTAAAAGAAAATAATGCGAGGAGAAGCCAAAGTGTACATTGTTTATGTTCACTGATACCACACTGTCGTATTAAAATATTATGAAAACACTACTTGTAATAAATTCTCTGGTTTTTATCAAATATAACACGTACTAGGAAGTTACTGTTCAGATCTCAGGGCAGCCAAATGAAATTCAATATAAATTACTTAAGAGATTTACTTAAATCGTTATATATTGAAATATATATACAAAGTTTATTTCCACTCACTCTTATATCTATTAATTTTAAGTCATGAGTTGATTAAATCAATCTTACATAAAATTTTCCACACATGGTGTCTGTTTACATGTCAACTCTCTACATTAACATTACAACAAAATGTTGCCTTCAAATAACTAATTGCACCAAGCGTACATACTATTCGCTTAATATGATAGTTGAATCGGTTTGCTACACTTCAGAACCCGTTAGATTAGTCAAAACAGTTCTGTATTGAATTTTAACAAGTAAGTTTTGTTTTATTTTAAATTCTAACTATAAAATATTTTGTCTATAATATTGATAAATATTAAACCAACTTTAACTAATGAGATTTATCCATTCTTATCTAACGGGCCCCAAAATAAGCAAGTATTGATTACCAAGTCTTTTCAGATAATCTCGATTTTGACAAAATAAAAGATCATAATGTATACAGTAAACTTTTTGTTCTTTTCCCTTCTTGTCTCTTTGCGGACAAATAAGGGACTGCTAGATAAAATATTATGTTTACTACATACTAACTTATACTATAGATTTTTGAAGCAACCTGCAAATTGTACTTGATAAAAATATATACTATGAAGTATTGGACTATTGTTTATAGTGATTTCATTGGAAAGTTATTCCACTTATACTCTCGCAACATCCAACAAAATTTAAAATACTAATTGTTCTAGTCTGATTCAATTGAGCTACTCAATGTGAATATATTATCTAAAAAAAACATAGGTACATATGCGTAGTGTAAAAACTTTCTAAATAAGAGGACAATAAAACATAAGTAAACAAGCAAAATGATCAACATTTTACCAAGCAGGCCAATCATAAAATGTGATATTTTGACAAATAATAATTTATTTACAACATTTCAAAATCTGTTTAACATGCCTAGTAAAAAGTGTAATGTATTCAGTATAAAATTTATTTTAGGCCTCATTCAACCTAATAAATTACAAGATTTGAGAAATATTAGTCTATATTTCTTTGAATTTGTAAAAATTTCGATTATACAAACAAATTGGCCGAAAAAGAACCACTAAAATTGATTTGTTCCAGAATGCGAACAAAGAGAATATTTGCATTAAACCTTGATTAGCGACCTAAATCTTGTCATAAAAAATTACTAAAATTACAGACGTAATGTAATCCAATTTTCAAAACACTGGTTTACAGTGCGCATTGTGTTACAGAAATTGATTATATACAAAGAATGAATAGAAACATTATTTTGTTCAGATTTAGTTGAAGACTTAATGGCTCGAGTTTTTACAACCAAACATGGGATAAAATATCCGCATTTCTTTACATCACGTATTCCTTACAATGCTCTCAGTATTATTTTATATTGTAGTACCTATGTATATCCAAAATTTTGTTTTTAATATCTATCAGGCAACCAAAAATGGTACTGCAAACATTTACATTTTTACTCATTCTCTTATGTTTGATACACTAAAACTGGCTCATGTAACCAAATATTCAAAAGATTTTGTTATAACAGTTAAATTATAAAATCTGAAAGAGTGAATGCCAAGTAGGTACAGCTACTTAATAGTCAGTTTATGGTAACAAATTATAAACGAACTGAGATATACCGAAAAAAAAAATTATATGCTTGTCAAACAAATGTGCTGATACTGCACTGATAGATACAAGGAAAAATCCTGGTGCCCATAACATTTTGCTTAAAAGTATGTTAATCCTCGACAATCAATAACAAAGTTTGCAAACAATTTGTGAAGGAAGGAGGCCAGCTTTAGGTATTTTTTGTTTATATAGACAATTTTGATTCACACGTCACATCAAGTTTTTGAGAGCAAGCATCAAAGTGTATCAAGCATTAAACCAATAAAACATACCTTTTCAATCTAATAAATTTTAACTACAACATGTCACAAAATACATCCTCCATTGTAACAAAATGATAACTGAGTCCATCTTGGGGCTAATTTTGCTTGCTAAGTTGGTATCCGTCCTTACACAATTGTTTGCAATAGTCCCTACGGCTGCGCTCGACTCGCCAGCTGCTTTCGGAGATCCTCTTCGCTTCGCAACACTGGACGTACCGACACTACTATCTATCCTTGTTCTTATTATACTTTTCAAGCCTCAATCAATATTAAGTGGGTTTAAATTTCACACTCAAAAGCAATTAGTAACCGTGAGATCTGAACTTTCCAATAATAATCAATAAAAAGAGATCGAAACTTCAAGGATGCAAATGAAATAATATCGCGTTTGAGGACATGATATAGTTAAAAAATATTAATGTGAAAAGGTATTTCCTGTTGGTTCATGAAAGCAAACCAAATAATATATTACTCTTACCGGCACCAATATCATAGTATCAGTGAACACCAAAGCTGGCTTCTCCTCCTCACTAACAACTTTTTTTGTGCCTTTACCAACATTTCTTATATTTCGCAGCAGACTATAGACTCGAATTATATATTATTTGAATCAAACTTCAGGTGGTATCCCTCTCCAATATCACAGTTATGAAAATAATGTTTACTCAAAACTACTACCACAGTAATCACACTCATACTTTCAACACAAACAATATGTTACACAGTACTGGGGATATTCATTATTTTATTTTGTTTTTTATGGTGCCAAATGAACCCAATCTTTGTTGTCATCTTGTGGTTTTCCTTTAGCACCTGATATCCCCATTCAACAATTCAATTAGCTAACACAATCACACTATGGCTAACAATTCTTTTCTTCATGCATATTAGCTAATTTAAATGAAACAAAACAGAACATAATAATTCCCATCATAATTATCATCCTTTCATTATTGCCTACGGGCGCGTTTATTTGACGCGAAAACTTTCGCTCGGCCACGCGCTCTTGAGTACCCTCGTGGTGAATGTAAAATAGAGGAACGTGAATGTTGTTACCACATTCAAGAGTTCACAATCGCCATGAACATACTCGAGGGCGCGGCAGACGTTCAGCCGCCGTGCAATAATTTTCGTGTCGTACGTAATCTAATAAAATACTTGATGGAGGCAAACTACACTCTCATTTAAACAAACGAGAAAAAAAAGAACTGCCAATAAAATAAAAATATATGTTAAATCTTCAACAATGAGATTTTAATAAATAAATACTATAATATAAATATATTGTGGGTCACCCTTGGCCCCAAGATGTCGCTTTAGAAAATTAACTTCATGCTTATAACACACCTACACATAACTTCTCAGCAGATGTTAACTCATTCAAGCCACTTTCCCATGGTCATTCCATTATCATTCATTCTGCCACTGACATCAATTTCAGACTAGAAACACATTTAATAGTTAAAATTGCATTTCACATTTTAAATAAAAAAAAGGTTGTGTTCGGTCATATCTTTAAAAAATACTGGCAAAGGTAAAAAACTTATATTTTCGTTTTTGAAATCTTTAAGAAAAATTGCTAGTAACCTAAATCTATTTATATATCTCAAGCATTTGAACATATCCATACAAATTGAAATATCCATCTTAATTTAAATGCAAGTATCATTAAAATCTATTACTAATAACTGTAATTTACATCATATGGTACAAATAGGGTACCACTCAGTGCTATACTTTCTGTCTGTGAACGAAATGATAGTTTTGATTACGTAAGTCGTCGGCAATGTGGGCTAACCTGCTTCACTATCACTGCTGTCTGACGAACTGGTGTCCGTGCTCGACGACGAGTTGGAAGAGTCGGACGAGCTCGACGACGACGACATGCCGCCGCCCAGCGCCTCCTTACAACCCTCTGCTGACAATAAACATACGGTTACACTCACTCATTATCTTATTACGACGAGAGCGCCAAGGCAGTGGGTCTAATTATATTCCAGCTTTATATATTTTTTTTATGACGTCACTATTTAGACCACCTGTATGTAGGTCGTCGTGAAAATCTGCCATTTTCATCAGTACTTATCATTGTGTCAAAAAACGCTCGTTATTTGGACAGCCGTTATTGTGTGATCGTTCACCGCTTTCTGTGGAAACCAAAGCATTACTGCGGCGGAACCGACCGCCAACAAATACCAATGGGTTTTAGACATAGTTGATTACTGACCTTTTTTCTGTTGCTGTTTTTTATTTGTTCCTAGTTGTCCAGACACATCTTGCAGCCTTTTTTCTAATTCCTGTTTCTTTTCTGCTATTTGTTCATCCTTTGATTTACCAGACACTTTTCGATCTGCAATGATAATAAACAACAATCAATTTTTGATTAACTTTCATATTAATAAACATTTAATGGAGAATTTTGGTATCACCAACATTATTCGCCTAAGGGTTTAAGGAGAGGGATTTTATCAGTGTCAGTAAGTTGGAATGGAAATAGGAAATCAAGTTCTACATAATTTTAATATACTGTTTTATGATGAAAACAAGTCTACACGTATGTTAATGATTGCTTTGTAGTCATTCAGTATCCTAATTGCGTAATACACGATCAATCACAATTTGTTTCGATTTGAAACAAATTGCTAATCCATTGCTTCATAAGTTGGAAAAAAAAATCTGCTCAACAACGTAAATAACGCAATGAATGTTGTTGAACTGTCAAAATGAAACAAATTAGTCATAATCATTTACGAAAATAAGTTACGCAATTAGGGTACAGTTTCTGCACAAGTAAATGAATAAGTTATATATTTTACATACAATGAGAATATGGTAAGGTAAAGGAAATAATAGGAGCAAGGAAAAGGTAAATAATGTTGGTTCAACTCACAATGAGGCTTACGTGTCTTTTTTCGAAGACAAGATGCGACGTAATTCTCCAGTTCTCGAAGAGTAGACGGTTTTAGAGTTTCAAAATCTATTTCAATTTCGTCCGGATTAGAGTCTCGTAAAGAGGGTTCTCTACTTTGTATGATGTGGACTACTTTGCCAAGTTTGTCACCTGTTGAACAAAATAATTATTAATCAATCAGTATCGTCAGAAAGTTTCCGTTCAGTACAAATATTAAAACGGTAACAGCCCGATCAATAAAAAATAACCGGTCAAGTGCGTGACGGACTACGCACAATAAAGGGTTCCGTAGTTAGGATGAATTTATCCCAAATACAAACTTAACATTGTAGTTGAAATACATGTTCTCGGATACATTCCAACTACAAATGTAAGTTTGTATGCATAATATTCAGAGATTTACCGTGTTATTTTAAGACTATAGACTTCGTATAGGTTTTCCTGTAATCTATGAATAAAGAGCCATACTATGTGTTTTTTTTTCAAAATTGTAGGTCCAGTAGTTTCGGAGATAAGGGGGAATGGTCAATTTTCATCGTATTTCTTAAATATTTAAAAAAATATTTGTTTTAAAATTATATAAAAAATATGTTTAAGATTCTCGCAACAAGACTTTTCATTTGATATATCACACGGTATATTTTTTTTTAATTTTCTTGTTTGCCCTCCAAATGTGACCCTTATCTTCAAATTTTATTTATTTACGTTACATATTCGCGTTTGGGTTACAGAAATACATATGTATGTGTACCAAATTTCAACTTAATCGGCCCATTAGATTCGGAGCAAATTGGCTGTGACAGGCGGACAGACAGACACACGAGTGATCCTATAAGGGTTTTGTTTTTCCTTTTGGAGTACGGAACCCTTAAAAGACTATAAAAGCTCGCACAAGATACGTACCGGGTAGCTTATTAATATCGAGCGAGAGCTGTCGCTTCTCGTCGTAGGACATGGGCTTGGCCTGGTCCTCGTCGTCGGTGTCGGGGTGCGGCGGCACGTGCGGCGGCGGCGCGGCGACGGGCGCGGCGCTCTTCTTCTTGGGCGCCGGCGCGCGCGCGCCCGCCTTGCCGCCCGCGCCGCCGCCGCCGCCGCGCTTGCCGCCCGGCTTGCCTCGGACGCTGCCCAGCGCTACGATCAAACGGCACCTTTGAGGTTTGGCTCTTATGTTTATGGACGATGTCCGGCACTCTTCAAAAATACATCATTTGTGATAATGTTTTCTACTAATTACTTTTACCGGGCATGATTTCAAATAGGAGATGCTACTGAAAATTCGCCATATATCCGTGTCTGCTTTTCGGATGATACAGGCTGATGGACATGTGTGTGATATAGAAACCTAATTTTCATAACGTCGATCAACAATCACAATTTGCAACAGTCACCATGCATTCCTTTCAGATCAATGCAGATTTTTTTACCAGTACTGCGGAGTCCAAACTAGTTGTGGCTGAACTCTGCCACCAAGTTGACAAATCACACAAAACTGAAATGTCCTATGTGCCTATAACTACACCAGTTACAGGTAGTAGTTTCCAGACCAGTACTTTCATAAATGGCTACACAAATGTCCATCACAATTATTGTGTTGTCTATTTTGATTTTTAATATATCTATGTAACATAATAATTGTGGATCGATTTTGAAAATTAATTTTTATTTGATATAACAAGCTGCGGTGGTCCCACATAATTTTTTGAGTTAACTTCATTAATACGTATTTTTCCCACTTAGCCTATGAGGATGATGTTATAATAACTTCCAGTCAGTTATTTACATAGCAGATAGTGGTATTCGAATTTGTGTGGAGTAGGTAGCACAACTAATAAGAGATATATAAAAACTTTACAAAAAAAATAACAACCAACTTCCAAAAAACACTACAATTTGAAATATAACTTTAATTTCGGAAGAACCGACTTCCGAAATGAAAGTTATTTTTCACTTTGTAGTGTTTTTTGTATTGCAAAAGGAATATATCTTACCTAAATTCTCACCAATATTATTCGCCTTCGCCGCATATGCGGCTGCTGCATTAGTTTTAGGCACAGCATTGTTCGGTAGTGGCTTTTTCGTTTTATCCTTAACTTTTTTCTTGGCTTTCTTTTTGTTATTAGATTCTTCTACTAATTTCCTCATTTTTTCTTGCAACGCAAGTAATTCTTTTTCTAGAAGCTTAACTTTGTTATTTCTCTCTTCTTCTGAATCGTCGGATTCAGAGTCTGATTCAGAGCCTGATTCCGAACTTGACGCTGAGCTTCCCTTATCCATGTGTGGCACGCCTACGTGGACGGGTTCGTCAGGAATCTTGGCGTATCTGTAAAACAACAAATAATATAACAATATCGTTTTTTTTTTTTACCAAGCCACACACTCACGCTTAAACATTTTGTTTACCTCATTTCAAAGACGTCTTGTAGTTTTCGAGCCATTGCAACGACATCATGGTCCGGTGGATTATATTTATAGCAATTTGTGAATATTAGACGTACGTCGGCGGCAAATTCAGCGGCTGTTTTATATGCTCTATTGTCCATCTTTTGTTTCACGGTGCCAAGGTCCATGGGTTTCTTAATAATATCAAAATAATCATGAAGTCCAAGCAATTCAGCATCTACAGGTTTATAAAACGGCCAGGCATAACCCTGTCGAAAAAAATAAGTGTAGCAGAGGATTCGTTGAGAATCAGAAAAAGAGTAATATTGAGATATTTGAAAAGTAACTTACTGAATGTTTTTTAGAGAACAGTTCTTTCAAAATTTCATTACAACTTTTGAGAGCATCAGAAAGTTTCTCTTTGTTCTTCGCAAGCTGAGGAGTCATGGCAGAGTGGTGAGAAGCGCCCGCCCCGCTCGGAGATAATCCACCCATTTTGAAGCTATCGTCTGCTGTTCTGCTCGCCTGGTGGGAGTGGTATAATTTGTAAACACGATTTAATATGGTACCAAATTGTATAATAATATTTTTGCAATACTTATTGTGATGTTCAACACACCTTTTTCTGACGGCCACTTTCTCTCCTTGTGGAAATTTTTGCAGGTTTGGGACCACTCTGCTGATCGATAGTAGGTGTAGTATATCCTCCTTCAAAAGAACTCCCCATAGGTGTTGTAGTATCGGCTTTTCTCTTCACACCCTTTTTAACCTATTTGATAAAAAAGTCGATGAGTAACATAAATATAATAAGCGTCCTAGCAACGACACAAGTAATATAGTGAAATAATAACCTTAGCCGGCTGCGTTTGGGATAATGTTACCGCCGGTATCGTCGAAACGGGTGGGGCCGCCGGCTGGGCCACGTGGAAACTCGGAGGCTGCGTCGCCACCTGAGAAGAACCCACATTTATATTAATTTTGATTATTAAGTTCGATCTCGTAAAGCTCTGTCGAGAGTGAGAGTGTCTGATCGAGACAAAAAGCTGCGCACCTGCTGCGGCAGGCCGGCGTGCGTAGCGGGCGGCGTGGCGGGCGGCGCGGGCAGCGCGGGCGTCGTAGTGGTGTTGGTGGAGCCCACGAGCGCGGGCGGCGGCGCGGCCGGCGGCGGCTTGGCGGCGCGCGGCGCGGGCGCGGCGGGCGGGGCGGCCGGCGCGGGCAGAGCGCCCGCCGCGCCCGTCGCGCCCGCCGCGCCCGCCGCACCCGCCGACGGCGTCGCGCCCGGCGTCGACGGGCCGCGCTTCTTCACCCCGCCCTTGCCTCCCTTCGACGGTGCCTCGATCTCCTTTTCCTCCTTGTCCATCTGTGCTATCTGTGGATGGCGGAATTTGTCGTTTAAATCTAAATATCTGCAGAGTCAGGATCGAAATTGAGTATTCTTTTGGCTACGCAAGAAAGTTAATGTCCCGACGAAATCTGAAGAAACTACATAGTCTGATTTCTCCATGACTGCATTTAAATTGTTTAGGACGAAACTAATATTGACCCATAAGTAGCAAAATTATACAAAATTATTTTATTTCATTTCATTGGTCACTTACCCGATTCAGGAATAATTTCTCCAAAGTTTGTGCCATAACCACCACATCCTCGCCTGGTTTATTGTAGACATAACAGTTGGTGAACATGGTGTTAAAATCTTGTATACATTCCTGAGCTGAATAGTAATAGTTCGACTCAAGCCGCTTCTTTATTGTTCCTAAATCCATGGGTTTCTTAATTATCTTATGGTAGTCCTAAAATATTAATACAAGAAAATTCATAATACATATATTTCATGTGAAATAAGCATTACCTAGGTGTTTTTCATAGTTGTGTAATTGTTACTTTTAGTGTATTGTGTGAATAAATAATACAAAAATACTTACAGGGAGGTTCAATTTTTTTGCATCTACTGGTTGGTGAAAAGGCCAAGCAAATTGATGCTTCCATACTGCCTTCATTACATTCTTTTGAAGAAATTGTAACTGATTTGTCATCCGGCCCTGACGCCGCGCCAGCTCGTCAGGGGGCGCGCCATTAACTGGCTCCGCCGTTGGCTGTATGATACATACATTCGGGTTAATTACTACGGGTACTGCACTGAGCAAACTAACATCTTGTTTTTAAGAATTATACTTTAATACCAATTCTACTAATTTATAGTGGCATTTGTCTGTGTTTCACAATAATAATAATAAAAGGTTACAAGGAACTCCAGAACGTTTCAAGAATAAAACACATTGCATAGTCTCTTATATCTATTGTAACAACTTTTAAGTAGACTCAATAACAAAAATAAAGTTTGTATGAAACTTACCGTGCTGGTGGTGGCGAGAGGATCGACTGCCTGCTGCATTGTGCTGGAGTCAGCAATCTACCTGCCGAAGTGACACCACAACTGTAGTAGATATTACAACCTAATGTGAAAATAGTAAGGAGTATTCAACAAAGAACTCTCACCTCAATTGTAACAAGAGGCTCATCCAATTTCTGACTAAGAGGCATCAGCTATATCCTCTTATAACACTAAACCATTCTATCATAATAAAATATGTTGGTGCTTTTGCACCTAGAAGCAGGTCATCCCATTCATAGACAAATAAAAATCCTACCTGAAAGAAATATAGTGAAAGTTATAAAACTCCCTTCTAGCATAATATTTCTTTAGAGGAAATCAATCTGCAAAGGTGTTCAAAAAATCCACATGTCTTTCTTTTTAAATATCACATTTTGTTAGTTGAAGTTCCTGTGACTTAGAAAACATTGTTATTTACCTATGCAATGAAAGCTTTGGGTTAAAATGTCTTACCTTGCATCTGAATGCAATGCAGGGTAGGGAAATATGAGAAATTGAAGCACCAAAGGCTCTCAGCTTATTGACAGCAGTGTCTTCGGATCTGTAACAAAATACAAATTATATTAAAAATGCGACACAGGTAAAAAGTTCCAACGCAAACATGATTAAGATGCTCTTCGGAAGGCAACCTCGGTCGAATTCGGAATCGTACCTTTAAGTTTAATACTATTAGTATTACTCCTTAGGCTTTGAGCGCAAATAAAAGACTAAGTGCAAAGGATGTTTTTTAAATAGAATATTATACCTTATTATTAGTGTATAAAGTCCAAATTATAGGAAGCGCCGCGAGCGTATCCGAGAACGTCGGTGAAGTCTGAGAAAATTTTTGCACAGCTTTGAGCTTTAAGTAGGTATAAAGTAAATTATTATTCCAAGTCATCACAAAATTATTTGCTCCTTCCTGGTCTGCTTACAACCTTACTGACAGCTGTATATGTATAATTGATTTTTCCATATAGGTCTCAATCCTGTGGGAATATCGGGATAAAAAGTATCCAATGTCCTATCCTAACCCGGGTCATGGTGGTGGACCATGACCACGACATATGCCAAATTTCATCAACTGTTTTAGTATGAAAGCATAACAAACTCACAAAAAATCTAATCTTTTCTTTTTATCTAAATTAGTTTAGAGATGATCACTTTGCTTAGCAAACCCTAATAAAAATGCCCAAATTAGTTGCAGCACTTTGCGAAAAAACACACTTTGTGGCAGTACATTTATCAATGTATCAAGTTCGTAAATAATAAGTACATTTATTTAATATCCTATTTTGTCAGCTGTGTTGCTTGCATGATTTTCAATGTGTAAAAATGACCTATTTCAAAATTTGTTCTATGTATTTAAAAATTTACAATAATTCTTTATGAAATTTTTTATTTGGTAAATAGGATACCAGAATCACTTTTACACAGCATATTAAAAAAAATATATATATAAGCTAGATAGAGTCGACATTTCCAATCTGACCACCCCTGAGAAGAAATGGCGAAACAAACACACACTAGTTAGAGAATTTTGAATTCATCAATTCTAAATTCCATTTATTTATTTAAACTTCTCGCACACAAAAAGGTACAAAAGCGGACTTAATGCCTTAGGCATTCACTACCAGTCAACCAAGGGTGGTGAAGAGATAAGATGGCAGATGGTTTTCAAGATTCAAGGCCTCAAGGATCAGTAAGCCATGCAGTCAATTTAAAAATAATAATATGCAAGGTTAAATTAAAAGAGCAATTTTGTCTGTATGTAGTATCTGCAAGTACATCCATAGTATGCTTTGATGGCAGAGTTTGTTTAAATTAGACCAATGACTTTCATCTTTAATTTGTCAAGGAGTCAATCAGTGCCCATACCAAATTTAAAAAAATTACAAGTATAAACCAGACACATGATTATTGTTTCAACTAGTCATAAAAGTATGTCTGGTAACACTGCATAGGTTTTATATTCTTGAGTTTTAAATTTGAAAGGACACTTGAATAAAAACTCTTATAATCCATGGGTATGCTTTTTAATTTAACCATACATATACACATTGGATTTGAGGCATTTTTTTTAATAGCAATAGGTTAGAGAGAAAGGTTCAAGTAATAACCATGTTGTTTAAATTCACATCAATCAATTGTATAAATAAAGAGGTAATAAAAACACATTGCTTTAAAATAAACAGCATTCACTGTCACTGTAGAATGTAACACCTTAAGGTGCCCAAGGTTAACTGATAGAGACCATGCAACTGAACCTTCTATTTATCTTGGTTATGATACATAGTCTCAAATGAATTTTTAGTGTTTATAAAATAAAAATAGTATTGGGGATCATCTGCCCAAAAGCTAAATGTTTTAGTGTTTATCTATAGACATCACATAACCTACTTTTATATCAGGTAGCATTTTGCAAATTGTTGACATGCATCATGCATGTGAGTAACTACACCATGCATCTTTTTACAATTGGAAGTTGTGTTCCACTACCACCATACACAAAATCAAGGTTTTTTAAGGTGAATTATGGAAAATTTAAACTGGTCAAATGAGTCATCAGCAACATACATAGTAGAATGACGCTTTAGAGAGCGTATCAACGTTCTAGAACATTCTTTGGGCTTAGCTTTACATTCAAATGATTTGCAGGTATCAGGTACAGAGGCAGAAACCTCAATAAAAAATAACAGATTTGGAACGAATATATATTTTAAAATATAGTTAGCGAGACAAATTATAACGTACAGCTTTGTTTCTTAACATCTATTTCATAAGAATATGATCAGGTACAATAAAACAACTATCTACAAAACAATGTTTGATTTCTAATACAAACTGATTGTGGCCAATACTTTTGTTAAAATATAAAGGGTTCTTCTATGTTAGATACCACTAAAATTACCTCAATTTCAGTAACTAGAAATGGGGGAAAATTGCTTGAAAGAGGCCATGAACAAAAAGTTTAAAATATTGCTCAATACAAGCAACATGCACACTCTACTTGAACGAATTATGCAGCCCTATGTAAACAGCAACAAAATAGTACGAAAAATACATCAAAATAATACCAGTAAAGCTAAAAATTATGAAAAAAGACTTACGAAGAGATATTAACGCCAATATGGCGGATGAACTAAAAATACGATGTTAGAGTAACTTCTTCAAACGCAAAATGTATCGATTTGCTCCAGTCTAACAGTCACTCCACACAAGAAACTAAATCATAGTTCTTTATTATTTGTATAAATTCATCGTCTTATAATAACTAAATTCACTGAAATCTATAAACATTAAAGAGTAGCACAACACGACCTCCGAAGACACAACGAACTTCAGACATGGCGGCCAAACAAGACCCAAGAATGACGAGCGTCTCTAGGCATAGTAAAAATTTTCATTTTGCACTGGAAAGGAAAATTCTATAAAATCAGCATAAGAAAATGTAGAAAACGTGTGTATTTTAATTTCTCATAAGAATATTTTTCAGGATTCCATATTAATCATAGGATTGATTACGATAGCTCTGTGCTTGAGATTCTTTGGATTTTGTACGGATGTATAGAGCATAGAAAATATAGAAATTATTGTTTCTGATTCAATCAATTCAAAGTTGCAAGACCAAAAATTTTAACGACTGTAAGCTTGCTTGCTGCGAGTATTTGAAAATGATTTATGAGAATGATGGTATTTTGTGCATATTGGTCTCATCGCGAAAGCTACGCACTTGTTTGTACCATGCTGGGGCTACATTGTCGCGTTACCGCGAACTAAACTTCGCGCGCTCTCTCTTGCACACTGCTCGACGTCTCGCTGAGCAACAGAGAGCGCGCAAAGTTGAGTTCGCGATCACATTTACATCAACATATAAATTGGGGCCATATTGTAACGTGATCCATAATGCTGGGGCTACATTATCGCGTTATCGCAAACTAAACTTCGCGCGCTCTCTCTCGCACACCGATCGAAGTCTCGCTGAGCAACAGAGAGTTTACTAAGTTTAGTTCGTTGTTAGGGTTAAATAATATGCAGTAGTTGAAAGGACACAAGGAATTTATTTTCTTTTGAACACACACAGCACAATTTTAGCACACAGCTCTCGAAAAATCTACAATAACTTCGCCGGTTTCTACCATAGAAAATCTAGAAAACCACAGACAGAGATCACAAATAGTGATGCTACATTGTAATCTCCAATACCCTTCCTCAACGTGAACTTCACTCAGAATCATAAAACTTAACTTGTACAATACTTCAACACAAAAATGATACTTAATATCAATATGCTTAAGGCGCTTATGGTATTCCGGGTTTTTGGCAACATGAATTAATAATAATATAATAATAATAATAACTTTATTTTCTCACCACAATATACATGTTATTTTACATCGGTCAGATTCGACAATGACATATAATTAGTTGAGTATATATTGTGGGAGACTGGTGCCTAAGTTAGGCTCGTGGCCTGTGTTTCAGGACACCAGGATCCCACACCTTTTAAATTTTCATTTTACAAATTATGTACTATGCGCGCTGACAGAATGTAGTAAGGTATGACATTTTATAGTTTTTATTTTAATTAATATCTAGATTAAGTATGCGAGACAATTGTTAGTAGATGTGTACAGTATGTGTAATTGAGTGGTGTGTGGGTGTGTTAGGAGTGTATGATTCTGTGTTCAGGTCTTTGTAAAGATATTTTCAGTATCATTATAATTTAATTTTAGTAGCCAGTCAGTTAGCCTCTTTTTGCATTTATGCATTTTGCAAAATTGCAGACTGATTATCAATATTTCTAATAAAACTTTTACAATCAACTCCTATTTCTCTTAATAAGTACCTTATCCAGCAACCCTCTGCAATTCCCTTTCCTAATGCTACATATTCTGATCCTCCTCTCTAGTCACCATTATTTCCTGCACTTTGGCGTCATCCTCCTCCTATTTCGTAACTTCAACTTGAGATTTGGGATCATTGTTTTGGGTCAATCCAAGCTTCTTACGGCTGCCGTTTACAATAGTAAGCAACTCTCTCGATCGCAATATTACTCCAATCTCATATTTTTATACCGAAGAATTGTTGTCGCCCAATTTTATGTTCTGCACGTTCTGAGAACAACCGGGGATAAACTTTCCATTATGGACCATTGATTTCGAAGTTCATATTTTTTTTGTAGATAGTACTCGTAAATAGAAAGCTTTTTACAAATTTTCAAGTTTTGGACGTTCACAGTTTACGAGATTAATTTGTTTAAAGTTTCCATACAAATTGGAAAATAGCACTCCATTTTTGTCATGGTAGATGTCAAAGTTGACATTTCACGTTCCGTTGACGACTTCGAGGTGTATTATATTCAATTTATGTCACGTTTTACTTAAATATAATTTTGTATACGATATACTAATTTGGTGTGTAATAAGTGTGCACAATAATTGTTGTATTATGCAATTACATTAACTTTTTTACACACAAATTAACGAATTTTTGTGTTTACATTACGTGGAACGAAACGTGTAGCGACGCGTTTCGTTCGTTAATACCAAAGAGTATAATAATATAGAGGTTAATACTAAAACGTTAATACTTTGGTGTTTTATTGAGTGCAAGAGCGAGCGAAGCGAGCTCGGGACTTGGGGCACCCCGACTCGGACAGGTTAGGTTAGAAGGGGATGGCGGGGTCGTGTGAGCGAGCGAAGCGAGCGAATAGACCCCGCCATCCCCTTCGTGGTTATTTTTTTATAAACCACCCAGAAGTAGGAGCCCCGCGCAGCGGGGCTCCGTCGATCTGGCTCCCCCCGACTCTTTCCTTCAATATATCCGGTTTATAATGTCCAAAACATTACGAAAGCCCGGAAAACATAACCTCAAAATTCATTCTAACCTAAAAACTTCAAGCATGGAAATCTCCAAAACCATGGGGCTCCGAGATGTGGGGATGATGTAGGGGGGCAGCCCCCTCCCATAAATCAATGGTCCATAATGGAATTTTTAACCACAACCGGCATTAAACTTGTACGCTCACACGACAACGTCGACTTTTATAATGTAATTGTCATAGCACACCTGTCTGTCTGTTTGCAGTGCTCTGGGCGCATTACCTGTTAGGGTTAAATAATACGCAGTGGTAGAAAGGAAGGAACACAAGGAATTTATTTTCTTTTGAACACACACCGCACAGTTTTAGCACACAGCTCTCGACAAATCAAAGACTACTAAAGTATACTGGCTACGACAAATCTACAGTCACTTCGCCGGCTTCTACCATAGACAATCTAGAAAACCACAGACATAGATCACTAATAGTGACACTACATTGTAATCTCCAATATTCGTGATAACTTGACAATGTAGCCCCAGCATAACAGTTCCGCTGTGAAAATGGGATAGTGCTATTTATGCTGTATATCTCCGTCTCTCTCTCACACTGCCCCTGGCTACCAACATTAAAAAAATGCCGTAGAATTGTCCTTGAAAGGCTTGCTACACGGCTGCCAACCGCGTCCCCGACAGACGTGACTTTGGTTGGAGACAGACAGAGCTGTTTGAAATTTGGTTGTAAACCACCAACTCCACGGTTGTAAACGACCAAGATCACCTCTGTTGGGACGCGGTTGACTGCCGTGTAGCAAGCCCTTTACGCTTTGAGTTTGAGATACATTATTCGTACAAAAACCACACGCTAGTTCCTGGAATAATTATCGCAAATCCGAAAAACATAATTAAATCTGAGAGTGCGATATTATCAGTAAAACGGAAAGCAGCACTACCTATTTATAGCTTTTTATCCTGGGTCTGACATGGTTTTCTGGCTATGTGATGTATATGATGTGTGTATATGATTTCTGTAAAGCTACGGTTTTGGTGTCTTATACTAAATACACACACAGCGACTTTAGTCACGCGTGACACAAATATTGACATCGTAGGTGACAAACGGGTTGCCAAAATTTGGTGCTAGAGATGTTAAAATCTGGGGACGTGAAATTTTGATTTTATTTTTGGAAAATATTGAGATCGCTTTCAATCATCATTACTAATTTCGTGATGGCCTAGTGGTTAAAAGCCTTATCTCTCATGCATGAGGTTGTGGGTTCAAATCCGGGCAAGTATGTACCAAGGTGACATGAATTCATTAGTACTTTCTGAGTTAATCTTGGACATTACTGACGTCGGTTAGGGAAAAATACCAACAAAAATATAATCCAATCCGTTTTGAGCAAGCGTGGTGATCTTTGCTAGGCTTTTGCCCTGCATTGGGCCAGTAACAGGCTGGTATTATTACATAATAGTTAGTCTATTAATAGTTTTAGTTAGGTTAGGATATTACATTTTTATATCTAAAATAGTTAGTTGTATACACATAGTATAAATATTCAAAATGTAAATTAAGTTGAAATAAATTAAATACTAAACATTTCTTGATAACAGTATTTATTAATTCCATGATTGTCAATTTCAAGTTTACAAGACATTAATGACAGTTTTGCGTGACATAATCACTGACATGTCTGTTTGACAATGACAGCATAGGTCAGTGATCAGACGACAGCAGTCGCAGTTTGCTTTGCCAATGGTTTGAGATTGAGATTTTTGGTGAGCTCGAACACCATACAATGACTTAAAATTGCTATCTGTAATACGTAGAACTATAACATTTTATCTAATTCAGTCGTTTTATTTTTTAAATTGTATACTAATAAGTGCCACGTTAAAGTTTTAAATCGAGTAAGTGCCTGTGATAATAATTATGTAAATGTTACTACTTCAATGTTTCTTACGCTGACTTAGAATAGAAACTCAACGTCTTCTCTAAGAGATATTACTTTATGTATTAACATAAAATTGTTGCTGCATGTTGTACATTTTTCTGTTCAAGAACTATTGCTTATTTTGTTTTATGATACCTTCTACTAGATAACAAGGTCTCGCACTTTTGAATTGATTATTAATGGTCTGTGTAAAGGTGTACACAGGTGTGTATAATATTTATTTAACACTGTCTTGTAGGTATTCATCAAGTTCTGATAAAAGTTGCTCCAGTTTCTACTTTCACTGTTCATTAAATATCTGTTGTGTTCACCAGTGAATGGTAAAAGATACTTTCTAATTTAATGTTATCATGTACTTTCACAATTGTTACAAATATTATTTTGCCTAGAGGTTCCAAATATACCTATAGGTTTATTTCTTTCTTTCCTATTTTGTATTATTATAAATAGATTATTATTTATCTTCTAGAGAAAGCTCGACTTGTTGATATAAGTTTATTCATTCTAAATAGTTAAATAACAACAGGGGCTCTATTTAAAAATTGTATCTGAAGTGATTCACTACTGTAACTTTATACATTTATTTGTATTGCTATCATAAAGTGACAGATAATGAGTGAGGTACCATATCATGAAGTATTAAAATTAAAGTTGTGTGCGCTATGCAAACAAGTGCACACATTGATATTTATGTTAGTAATAAACTCAATAAACTTATTCTTATGTCTGTTTTGAGACACAGCTAAGCAATTACCTGTAACATAACATGGTTTGTTTTTAGTTTATTCGCTTTGTTGTTTTATAAACTTACCATTGCTTCAGTAGTTTGATGGCACAGTTTTAAAACATCATATAGTTTATTCAACAATCTGTTTGATCTGTTTTGAATTATGCTTAAAATTAAAACACCAAGAGGCCAAGAGCAGAAGCTTGTACGACAATGTTATCTGTAGAAATCTCAAAAGTATCATAAGCACCAATGATCCCTCTAAAACTCTTCAAAAGTGTGTTTCTCATCTATTTGACAGTGATTCTGTACTGCTAAAATATGATTAAATTCTCTGAGATTGTTATTAAGTGGTATTTTTTTTTATTTTTACAGAAATGGATCATATGGCTCATATGAATATGGGTCATGCAAATCATGAGCATGGTAATCATATGAACATGGACCACATGATGCCAGCACCCGAGCATGATATGTCGATGAATGATACATTTCAAGATGATATTATTCAAGTAAGTTATTATTGATATTGTATGCCCCTATCCTAGCTTTTTCTGATTAGCTTCAATATTATAAAGATATGGTTAATGAGGCTACATTAACCATATCAAATTATGTATGAAAAGCAAATCGTTAAGGCTCCATGCACAAATTTTGCCTTTGATTTACTTAATGAAGATAGTATAAACAAAATAAAATTCGTTTTTAGTTCAAGAATAGCTGAAAATGAATGTGTGATTTTTAAATTTCTTGATATGGTTTGCTAAATAATAGGAAAAAATACATTACTGACAGTGTTTAAAAAAAATGGTTATTTCAACATTTTTTTTTTCTGTTGTATTTTTTATGGAAGTTGAAAAAAGTGGTTCCACTATGTACAAGTAATATAAGGATGTTTATGATAGTTTTTAATTTTCAAAATTAAAATTAGTTTCTTCTAACGAAACGATCAAACGTCAGTCTCGCGTCAATTTGTGGAAAATTTGTTGCTAATTTTAGTGAGTTTCCATGAATATTTATTTGAAAAATCCCTTTCCGCTCTGTACAAATCAAAGAATTCAACTTATCAAATCACAAATAAGTAATTCTGTTTAAATTCTGTTTCCCTTTCTTACAACTAATGAACAAAATTGATCAAAATCAGTCGATTTCGTGCACGATTAAGTAATATTTATAAAAATACAACTTTTTGTTTGATTTTTAAACATATTATTAGCATGGGTATTTTTTTTTTTAAATTCCTTGTTTCAGCTTAAATAACTAGATTCTTTGTTACACATAAGCTCAGGTACGCAGGGGATATTTTTTTACGCTACGATTTTTCGCTGTTGTGCAATGAGAATCCCATACAGTGCATCCCAGCACTTAACAAAATACACTGTTAAGGCTCTTTCAAACAGGCGCGACACGCGACGCGACACAAAGACACCGCTCGTCGCGCGACGAGCGGTGTCTTTGTGTCGCGTCGCGTGTCGCGCCTGTTTGAAAGAGCCTTTAGATTTTTCAACTCTAAGCAGCACTAATACGGATTCACACGGTTCGGTTTTAGTTGACGTTGGATTTGAAATTCAATTTGATTGAAAATCTGTTTAGACGGTTCAAATCGCTTTCGAGTTAGCATTTGATCAACATGACAACATCAACTAAAATCGAACCCTGTGAACCCATACCCTAATTGCGTAATACACGATCAATCACAATTTGTTTCGATTTGAAACAGATTGCTAATCCATTGCTCCATAAGTTGGAAAAAAATCGTAAAAAAACGTAAATAACGCAATGAATGTTGTTGAACTGTTAAAATGAAACGAATTAGTAATTATTTACGAAAATAAGTTACGCATCCGGTATAAGTGGTGCGATCAAAATCCAGTGCGCGATAAAAAATCGCCCGTGGGTACGAGGGCTAACATTAAATCATGTTGTGGGTATTACAAAATTGCGAAGGTAACAAAAAGGACCTACAGTAGCCGGCCGTTTTTATGGCACATTGAGATTTAGAAAGAAACTTTCATACAGCACGCGTAGTATGACAACCGTAGAAACGGGTTTTCTACGGGTTTTGTCGACGGAAGAATACACAAAATGAAATATTGTGATTGTATAACTGTCATTTTGTCTATTCTTCAGTCATGCTAAGCGGGAAGGTATCAGTGATGCTCTACAATACGAGGAAAAACTTTTTCTATTCGGAATTTTCTCCTATTCGAAGTTCCGAAACAGAATTCTGTCTGATGTGGCTGGCCTTTTGTATTGATTTGCTGCATTCGAAATTCCGAATCCCAATGTGCCATATAAAATAAATAATTCTTAACAATTGAAACTTGTTTTTATCAGTGTGCCGTAATTACCTACAACATATACGTGTAAACATAAAATGTTCATCGACCTTCAATAGTGGCCATTCACAGTTCTTGATCATAATACAATTCCACGGAACCTTGCAAGTCGCGTAAATAAGGTACGCCGCCTGTGAGCGTGTTTTTATTAGTTTTCGATATTATAGACAAAAGAAAGAATCCGCTAAAATTACGAACAATTTTAAAATATTTTTAATAAAAAGTTTAAAAAAGTTTTTTTTTCTCCCGGCTTTTGACTAACAAGTGGTGGCAACCCTAAACGCAGCGTAATGGCGGTTTTCACTGGGAAACAAAATCTTTTCAACTTTTGGTTAGGTAGTTGAAAATAAGTAAACTTCCATTGGTCCGTGTGACGGGATTAACTTAATTTTTTTTTTCGACTTTATATTAAGAGACCAGAGATATTTGTTTGGCAGGGAAACCACGCTTCGCCGTTTGCAGGTTTGCACTGGCATCGTATTGGACCAGAATCATAATTTTAATACGAACGTGAATCGTGCGCACGGCGTAGAACCTAGGTTCAGTTGTTTATCAATATGATAATAATTGACTTTCTGCATACGCGCGTTGAGTCATTGAGCCGTCAACTCGGGGTGTTGATAATTTACTGTAAACGCTGCTTCTACCCGCGACTTAATACGCGTAAAATTTCGGCCCACCCACCGTGTCCATTACATCGCCCGCCCGCGCTTTTACTTTGTTTTCGGTTAGCGTTCTTTCTGACTTTTTAACTTTTTGCTCCGCTCCTAAGGGTCGTAGCGTGACTTTAAATAGCCTATAATCTTTCTCAAGAATTGGGCTATCAAATGCAAAAATATATTTTCATATCCGACTGGCCGTTCCGGAGATTACCCTCTACATACATACAACCAAATTTTACCTCTTTATAATATACGTATTATATATTATTATAGATAAGTATATGTATAGTATAGAAAAGTATAGATTAGGTATGCTGTACGGTTAATGTAATTCACAAAGAGTCGCAACAATCAAATTAAGCTCTAAAGAATTTAAGGTAGATCTGGGAGTCTACGAATGTGTGTGACGTTTTGGTCTGTTATACATTTAAGAGTTTAACTGTCACTAACGAGACAAAATATAATTTTTATTGTTGTCGACTTCTGAAGGCAAATCGAGTTGAGCGACTATACGGATTAAGTCCCAGCTTCACTGCTCAGAGAAAAATAATACTGGACTATGAACAATAGCGGTATAGGTACGACAGACAGACAAGAGTAAGACAGAGGGGGTGGGGGTGAGGGTCGGTAAGATGGAGGACAGTCTCTGGAAAACACCGGGAGCGTAAATACCAAGGTGGATGCAACACAGGCAGTAGATATTCTGTAACGCAGCCGCGTCCGTATAAATAAAGTAGGTATTTACACCCTAGGGTGTAAAGACATTTGAAAACTGTATTTAACAAAAACGACTGCAAAACAGCTTGTATATACTCGCTCTGTCTATACTGCTGGTATCAAACTTGCTTGCGACGTAACACACCTTGCGCTAATATACTGTTATTTATTCTGTGCTAATACTAAATAGCCTGCCAAGCTGCGAGTAATTTGGAAGTATTGCTCTCCGATTCTATCGCGGGACCGCTCGCTTCGCTAGCTCGGCTCGCGCGCGTTTGGTCACAGTTCTAACCCATTTCACCTTGTTCATAATTTTTCGAGAGTTTATGATCTAACGGAAATAATACTATGGGTGCCTGCGTTGAATCCGCCTTTTCATTGCCTTATACAAACAAATGCGGTGTTGCAGCTGGGTTCGGACGGACTATTAAGGCTCCTACAAACAGGCGCGACACGCGACGCGACACAAAGGTACGCCGCGTCGCGCGACGAGCGGTGTCTTTGTGTCGCGTCGCGTGTCGCGCCTGTTTGAAAGAGCCTTTAGTGCTCGGTGACACGACGCCGTCGCCGCGCCGCGTAACCATGTAGACTGAGCCAGTGTTGTTATCGTTAAAATCTGAGCTGCCGTATGTCACAGTCTGGTTTGCCGTATTTTAAGGAAAAATACTAAATTTCCGAAAAATTTAGATTTGATCAATTTTTTTCTCTATTATTATGGCGCATAGCTTCTTCAGGTGACAGATATTTGAGTTTCATTTTCGTTTCATTCAATAAGCTAGTGAAAAAACGCTTCGTATAACCTCTAGTCAATTGCCGTATTTTGTGATACGGCAATGAGAGGCCTGCCGTATGCCGTATCTTCCGAAAATATATCGTGGATTGCCGTATAATACGGCAATTGCCTTATCAACAACAACGCTGGACTGAGCCGCTGCCGCGCAGCGATGCGACCACGCCGTCGCCGTTTGATTTTGCCATATCACTCTACAGTCCGCGGCGGCGCGGCGCGGTGGGGCGGTGCGGCAAAGGGATGGCGACCTTGCATATACACAGCTAGGCGCCGCGACGCACAGTGGAACGAATGTATGGGAGCGGTTGGACGTAGACATGTCCGAAAAAAAAGAGTAAAATTATGCCAAACTAATGATGCCATCTTATTCGATTACTTAATGCCTTCATAACTTGTGGTGATGAATTTCTTCATAACTCCCATATTTCGGGAGTAATTTGAGAAAATGTGAAATTTTACTATGAAAATGAGTGTATCGAGCTCTCTCCCTCCTGATTCCGGGCTTGTTTCAAGTAGCGGTCTCTAATATCATAATGCTAATACTAAGAGCTATATTTAATACTAAGACACATAGTGCGCCAAATGTGCACTTTCTGGGATAAAGAGTGATGTTTATTTTATAACACAATTTTTTAATTTTTTGTTTATTTTGTTGATTAAAACCGTTTTTCTAAAGGTTTACCTTATTACAATAACATTTCTGATCAGCCAATTAGAGAAGATATAAGCTAATTAGGATATATAATTAGGGACTTAAGGTTTACATATAAAACTGATGCACTAATGATTACTGATAAGAACATTGCTATTATTTAATTACTAAATGGCTCTTAATACACTAATTTAGCATGCATCATTTACTAATTATCACAATAACTAATTACCTTGCAATATTTAACAAAGGATACCTGGGATACCTGGATTTTATATAAATAGGTCACTATTAGTAACTTTAAAATCAGTGTTGATTTACACCTCGTTGTATCCAAGCTAATCTCGCAATGTATTTTCCAAATTTTAATACAAATCTTGATATTCACGTTGCTTTATGCGCACGCGCACATAAAGATTTACGCGACTTTAACTATTTGTTCAGTGTTTTAAAAGATAACAGTTGTGTTCAGTTATGTGAAAGTGCTGAAACAAGTTTAAAAGACTGGTGTCGTCGATTTTGCTACCGCATTTATGCAAAATGGACACAGTCTGGAAGAAGCACAGATAAGTTTCGGAAGAAACATGAGATTTGGCTACAGGCTGCAATTCAATGGCCGGAATTACAGAATGAAAATATGGAACCTTCTACAGAAAATATAAGTGACGTCATCGAGCCCATAATTTCTCCTGCTAAATCTGATGCTTCAACTTGTACACATCCTAGTCCTCGTAAATCTTTTGAGGACCTTAGTAACCGGCAAAAAAGAAGACGCACCACTGAAGATAGTCTTTCATGCAGCAGTAGCAGCGCTGAAATTATGTTTTCGGCCGAAAGGGCGCTTCAAAAGGCAGGACAAAGCGATACAGCTTATGTTATGAAATACTTGACGGAGAATCCAGAAGAGGCCTCAAAAATCAAAGCCTTCATTGAAGGTAAATCAATTCAGGTACGGGAAATATCCCCTTTGAAGGCATTGGCTCTTTATGTATCGATGAACTTATCGAAATGGCGCTATAACACTCTTCGGGATTTCAACACTCAAGAAGGAGCTCTTCAATACCCGAGTTACTACATGTTGGTTAAAGAAAAAATTAAGTGCTATCCGGCCAAAGAAGATCTCACAGTTACAGAGAGCTCTGCAAAAATCAAATTACAAGCCTTGATGGATTTAACCTCAAGAAGACTTATTAGGTCGTTAGAAACCCCTGTTGATCCCAATCAACAGCTCGTATTGACCAGCAAATGGGGTTTTGACGGATCATCTAGCCAAAGCATTTATCATCAAAGGACGAGTGAAGATGAGCAAATCGATCTTGCTAGTAATTTTATGATTAGTCTTGTACCACTGCGGCTCGTCTCAAAAGGTGTAACAATTTGGGAAAACGAGCGACCATCTTCCACTTCATTTTGCCGGCCAATATTGTTTAAGTTTATAAAGGAAACCAAAGAAAATGTGCAGAGAGAGATGGCTGAAATCGAAGCAGAGATTGAAGCCTTAACTCCATCCACCATCACTGATGGAATTAGTGTCAAACACCAACTGCTGTTGACAATGATTGATGGTAAAATTCATTCCATTATATCCAATACAGCAGCTTCAGTGTGTGACATATGCAAGGCTTGTCCTAAAGAAATGAATAATTTAGAGTTAATCAAAGATAAACACGCAAACGAGGACATGTATAAATATAGCTTAAGCACCCTTCACGCTTGGATTCGCTCAATGGAATGCTTATTACACATTTCCTACAAATTAGACATAAAATCATGGCAAGTAAGGGGTGATATAGCAAAAAGGCAAGTTGATGACAGGAAGAAAAGAGTTCAAGAGGCTGTAAGAAGAGAAACGGGCTTACTTCTCGATGTTGTGAAACAAGGCAGTGGATCCACCAACAATGGCAACTCGGCAAGGAGATTTTTTGAAAACTACACTAAATCTGCTGAACTGACCGGAATAGATGCTATGCTTTTAAGAAAAATCTGTGTGATCTTGCAGTGTATTTCATCAGGAGAGAAGATCAACGTAACTAAATTCCGAGAGTTCTGCTTTGATACTGCTAAGCTTTACGTGGAGTTATACCCATGGTATTATATGCCTTCTTCACTTCATAAAATTTTAATGCATGGGCCAGACATAGTTCAGAACATGTCAATTGTGCCCATTGGTTTTCTATCCGAAGAGGCATCTGAGGCTAGAAATAAAGATTTTAGAAAATATAGAGAGGGGCATTCTCGAAAGCATAGCAGTATCTCATGCAATGAAGATATTATGCACAATCTTTTACTGTCTTCTGATCCACTTGTTACAAGTATCCGTCCAAAAGGAAATAAGTTTGTAAAAAAATCTTCTTTTAAGGAATTTTATGAGCTTACGGATTCTGAGAAAAGTGATATCGAATTTGTTAACATAAATGATTTAGCGGACATCGATTCTGAATTTGAATTAATTGATGATGATGATGATGACGAAGATAATTAAATGATGTTATTGTTTTAAAATGTGTAACTTAGTAAATTAGAGCTTACGTCTTAATTATTTATTGTACTTTTAATGAAACTAGGTAATTTATTATCAACTTACTTAAAAGTCATACTCTCATCAGTTCTTGTGAATATTTTTGTTAATATATATTTCTGTATATATATAATATATTTATAGACCTCTTAATAAGTCTGTCTGCGGTTTAAAGTAAATACAAATGGGGAAAAAACGTTTTTTTTTTTAAATTTTCATTTCCTTTTATCCCAGAAAGTGCACATTTGGCGCACTATGTGTCTTAGTATTAAATATAGCTCTTAGTAATAGCATTACGATATTAGAGACCGCTACTTGAAACAAGCCCGGAATCAGGAGGGAGAGAGCTCAATACACTCATTTTCATAGTAAAATTTCACATTTTCTCAAATTACTCCCGAAATATGGGAGTTATGAAGAAATTCATCACCACAATTTATGAAGGCATTAAGTAATCGAATAAGATGGCATCATTAGTTTGTCATAATTTTACTCTTATTTTTCGGACATGTCTACGTCCAACCGCTTCCATACATTCGTTCCACTGTGCGACGGCGGCGGCGGCGTGGTGATGGCGACGTCCGTCGTTTCACCGAGCGCTTACTGTTTTAAGCCATAAGCAAGATAATGCAGCACAGATTATGGGTGCCTGTCTTGCATCCGCCTTTGTATTTACGCCACCGAGAGTGTGTACTAATCATGTATTGACGTTCAAAAAGTGCTGATTCTTCACCTAGTTTGAACACATGACTTGATTTTCTTTATACGTACTTGAGTGTTTCTCCCAAAACAGAATTTATCTCGGACAAGTTACGCAGGCATGTACCATAGTATTTAGTATGCGTGTGCGGAGAGCGTACGAGCTACCAGAGTGTCAGCGTCCTTTCAAGCCTGCAGATATTATAATTTAGCATGAATTTCGAATAAATTATACCTAATGAGTTATTCTATTTCCAGAACACCTTTAATGCCAGTGAAGACAGTAGAGATTTCAGATCAGAGTTAAGAGCACATGCACACCACGGACATGACGGACATGCCTTACATGGCGGACACGGAGCTCACGGGGATCATGCTGGAGGTCATGATATGGCTATGACTGTAATAATCACATAACTTCTTTTCTTTCAACCATCGGCTCTTGCTTTACTAGTTGCTTACGTACGTATTAATAAACGAATATCCACATAGCAACTTAAACCGGATTCTCGGGAGTTACTGGTGAAGTTTTAACGTGCGTCAGTCATAACAATTGTATACTTTTACTTGTTTAACATTAGGAGGGGGAAAATTTATGAACAGTTTATTTATACGTGCCTAAAGCCCGTAATTATGCTTTATATTGTGAGCCAAATCGCTTATCATCATCATCCACAGCATTTCTTTTTGAGGAACCTTTGCTCAAACTTGAAATTGGCTCTTGTGATACATGAACTCCTAGTACAAGTCTACAAGAGCCAGGGCTACACAGATGTTTGTGACTTAGAAGTGTAAATAAATAAAGTATTATTACCTACTGTAAACTAAATTTGAGCAAAGGTGCAGCAGCATGACTTGGTCCAATACAATACCTGGGTGTTAATATGACACATCTAAGAGCTTTAGAAACAGACTGTTTCACAAATATGTGTGACCTAGATGAAGCTCTACAAAACCGAACTTTTTTAAAACTCAATGTTCCATATTAACGACCGCGTACCTACTCCAATTGATTTCGCTATAGTTTTACCGAGACCGCTGTTCCGCGCCTTAGGAATGTACGAGGCCGGGGGCAGCGTTGACAAATGAGCGACGGGCGGGACGCCACGCGCCTCGACGAATTAGCGGCCTGCAATGCCCCCCGTCTCGCCGCGCACGTACCTACGGCGGCTACAGCGCGGAACAGCGGTCCCGGTCAAACTATAATTTAATTATGAATTTTAAATAGATACAAAATTTCACATAAATCTGTAATATTTTATTTTTAGTTTCACGGGGGTTTCGATGAAGTCATTCTCTTTTCTTGGTGGAAAGTAACGGACATAGGTGAATTTATTGGATCTTTCCTTGCAGTATTCTTAATGGCTTTACTTTACGAAGGGTAAGATTTATGTTGAATCATTCTTGTTTATGTGGATAAATTATCTTCGGCGATCTTAAAGATAAGCAAGCGGTATACTTACACTTGGCCGTCATCCGGAGGGCTCCCTGTCAAAAATAAGCCTTTCGTAGTCCATCTGCCAAGCGTGATGAAGCGTGGGGATTATGGAAATACTTTGCTATGAACGAATTGACATAATGTTATGTCTTGGAATCTTGTTCAAATCGGTTTTATGCTCCTGACTTTTTCCATACTTCAAGGCTTCCATTTGACCTTTTTCTCACTGATGTAGCCAACTAATTCTCTTTTAAAAAGTTTTGAATTTCATACATTTCCTTTTGTCAGCCCTACGTCTAGCTATGCTTTAATAATCACGCTCATAATGATCGAATTTTGCTAACAATTTTAAGTTCTTCGTCATAATATCACTATAATAATGCCCGCATCCTGGGCATAGTCACTTAGAGCTTAGAGAGGAGGAAAATAAAGTTCCCTAAGTAAAACAGTAGAAAAAGAAAATCAAAATAAAGCAGGTATAGGTCAGGGTTATTGTTTATGTGTCAACAATAAGGGGATGTAGGAGAGGTCATTTCCGACAAAATGACCTCTCATGACCATCATGACATTGTAAAATGAACGAAATAAAAATGTCAAATTACTCGAAAAATTTTGATATTGGGTCATGAGAGGTCATTTGGTTGCAAATAACCTCTCCTACATCCCCTTTACGGATTGCCGACACATAACCACAAACTTTGTATAACTAAACTGTATTGAAGTTTCTTAGATTTTGAATCATTATCATAATTTAAAATCTAATCTAAATATCCTGTATTGTGCCAATGCAGGGCAAAGAACTACCTCTCCCTTTCCACACAATTCCGTATTTTGCTACTGACAAGACAACCACTCCTTTCGGATTCAAGTTCTAAATAATTTAAAATTATTATGTACAATAAAAATCTGGCCGGGAGTCGTTAATGAGGGCTCGACATAATAAATAATAATCCTTTAATACAATAAATATAATTTAACAACTTAACTGTTCTTTGTTTCAGATTAAAATACTACAGAAAACATCTATTGTGGAAAACGTATACAGGGCTCCAATATTGTGCAGTAGCACCTCCAGATAAAGGTGTATCAAATCTATGTACTCCAGATGAGCCACAAGTTATACAGTGAGTAAAATTTTGTTGTTTGGGAAATTATATCTTAAGCGAATTGACTACCAACTTTAATTGTCCGTATATGGCTATAACACGGCATATTAACGTAGGGTGTCAATTTGCATAACATTATCTTTCCCAATGGTACCTACCATCACGTAGCTGGGGTTTCATTTCTTTTAATTCCTCAGGGCGTTTTTAGTGCTATGCGCTTTGCTCATGTATGCGGGGCTAGTCCGCATACGCAGCAGCCGTTGTGCACCCGCATAACACTAAAAACGCTCTTATCTCTAAACTATTCTGTTTGATCAATATTTGATTGCTTTCTGAATCACCATGTTCAACAAAATCTAAGAAAACAATAATTAGATACGCCCAGTGATGTGTCGTTACTTACCAGTAATTTACTCCAGTCGAGTATTTTCTCAGTAACATTCTAAAAAAAATAGTAAATTTAATTTGTGATTATAAGTAATCCGATAAGACTTCTACCATTTCTAGTTTAAATGCAACTAAAATTTTAAATTATATTTCCCCAATATTCCTAGTAACTTACATTCGAGAAACTTACTGAGTAACTTCAATACAGTAACTTTCTGGGTATTTTCTCATTGTTCCTATCAAGTTACTTAGTAAATTTCTTTACAATTTTCTGTCTAGGACTATAAATGGTAAGCTTCAAGATAACCACAGTCACAGCTAAACTGATAACAAAAGAAATGACAAAACTTAACGACAAACCTAACAATTTAAAAGTTAAGGAAAATCAGTCTTCTATTCAGAGTGTTCAGAATCCGTTATTATTATTCGATTTTACCTCCTCTTTGAAGAAATCCACCTCCGAATCAGATTCTGATGACGATGAGATGACTATACTGAAGAAATCAACAAGACTATATTAAACAAAATTACCAGCGTTAGGGAATATTAGGTACCGGTAATAACAGAAACTTACTGAGAATATTTCTGAATAGTAAAATACCGGTAATCGAAAATATGGTAACGTCACATCACTAGATACGCCTATTTCCGCTAATAGGTACTTGCATAAACATATTTAACTAATGATTTAAAGACCGAAGCGAAGCACAGTAAGTTATCGTTGAAATGCGTAGAAATTAGAATTTACATGGTTTGTTTCATGACATTTTAAGATAATAAGTTATTCATATGACCTTCACTAAACACTATCTGAAACTATATCGTCCCTGATTTATTGACTAGGGTTTCTTTTCAAAAATTCTAGTGCTTTGAATTTTTGGTGAACAAGAATGATGCGATTGATGCATTTTTAAGATTTGTGATTTAATTAGAATTGTGAATAAATAGAGTGAAGTGGTCAACGGAACCAACAGCTCGATTTTGGACAACTGCACTTTTTGTTTATAGCTTCCAGGTACCTTTTATTAACATAACATCATCACGCCTTGTTTCCCCGAAGGGTTAGGCAGAGGTGTACCCATAGTAGGTACACCCACATGTGGGTACTTAGTGTACCCTAGTATTGTGCCAGGAATATCGATGTTTCCAGACTATTTCAAAAATAAAAGAAAATATCATACTGAATTGTTAAGAAGGCTTTGCCTTACAGTATTTGATAATTATCCTGCGCCACTATACTTATTACAATAAGGCTTCCTGTACATGACGCCGGAGCCGCACCGACGCTGGACCGCAAGATGAAAAAAAATCAGAACATCTTGGAGCGTAGATTTTACATTTTCATGTAAAATCTATGCGGCACCGCACCTCAGTGGGTAAAAATTTAACTGTAACCCATAATTCTTGTTTTGAACTACTCAGGATAACCTACTTCAACAGTGGAACTGCGACCAGACTGTGAAATTTTTTTTTTTTACTTTGCACTATGTTAACAGCAAAAACTACCTAAGCTTTATTACCCAAAAAGGTCAAAACCACAATTACTCAAGTTTTAAACCCATATATCCCAAACCCATAACCCATGAAACCTAAACTGAAACCTTTAAAACGTCAACCCACTACCCCAAAACCTCTAATTAAGCTGAGGGGGTTGTTGCTGTTAACATAGTGCATAGTATTTTTTATTTATTTTACAGTCTGGTTGCAGTTCCACTGTTAAAGTAGGTTATCCTGACTGAGTAGTTCAAAACAAAAATTAATGGGTTACAGTTAAATTTTGTGTCCGTGCGCGATTTTTGTCTATTTTTAGTCTACTGTGCGCACCGCCGCCGCATCGCCGCCGCGCGCCCTGTGCGGCGCATGGGTGATATTCATTAGAATAATACACAAAGTACATAAACATGCGGTCCGGCGCCCGGTGTAGCTCCGACGTCATCCTCAGGAAGCCTAAGGGTCAGCGCAGACAGACGGAGTAGTGGTGTGACAAAGTAGTCAGTCTGTTCTCTAACAACTGAAAGTCGATTTTATTTACTATCGCATACGGCTAAAGTGTGCATTACGTAATAAAAACACATGAAAGTGTCGCGCAGACCTGCTCTTCGCCGCCACTCAGTCAGTCCCCGCTGAGCCTATATATATGTATATAGGCTGTTGTTCTTTTTTCAAAACGTATTTTGTATCATGCCTGGCTAATGTTCGATCTCATCAATCCCTCTGGTTCCTTTGACTATGTTGCTCTATTAATCGTAGTTTCTGGGTAGTCGCCTAGACGTCTCATCATCTCAAAAATTGACCATTAATTGATAATGGTCTATGTTTGAGATGATTTTGATGGGGTGTAGGGTGTGTTAAATTAAAGGACAGGTTTGCTATTTTTCCTCTTTCGTCCTTCACAACCTGTACCCTAATTAGTAATTATCAATCACAATCTGTTTCGATTTGAAACAGTTTACTAATCCATTGCTCCATAAAATGGAAAAAAAAAACTGCTCAACAACGTAAGTCATGCAATGAATGTTGTTGAACTGTCAAAATGAAACAAATTAGTCATAATCGCTTACGAAAATAAGTTACACAATTAAGGTACTGTACTAATACCAACTTAGCTATTTTATTTAATAATTTATATTGAAACCAGTTTTTCCATAGAGATAATTGTTGTCAAATTAATTATTGTTTTTGTTTTGATTAACTTTTAATCTTTTTACTAACAAATGTGTTATCTTTTTAAGGCCGGTGCCCCATGTTCTTGAAAGAAATGTGTAAGTACTTAAAACACTCCAAACAATAATAATGATGTAGCTTTTATTTCCATTTTCATGCCTGTATTCCCCGAAGGCTTAGGCAGAGGTGTACCAATAGTACACCCACACGTCACCAGTTATGTTTGAGTCCCATCTAATAGGAGGCGAGCCTATTGCCATCAACCAGGCATAAATCCAGGCTCTGGAGTGCTACTGAAAAATTCTAGATGGAAACACCCAATAACACTGTCCAATTGAATTGAATCCAGGACCTCATGCTTAGCTGTAGCTCTTGTGACCACTAGACCAACGAGGCAGACGATTCCAATCGCTTTTAGGCTTTTATTTCCAATTGTCATTATATGTGTAACCATGTTTTTAAATGTAATTTCAGTCCTACAATGTTGAGTACAGCTCATGCGTGGCAGACAGTGCTTCATGGGATGCAAGTTTTAGTGAGTTATATGTTGATGCTGGTATTTATGACATACAATACATGGTTATGTGCTGCCGTAGTCCTGGGATCAGCAACTGGTTACTTCCTCTTTGGATGGCGTGAATCCGTTGTAGTGGACTTTACAGAACATTGCCACTGATACACACTGAAATACTTATGATTTGTGAACCAGACTAGTATTATTTTCTTAATTTTATTTTTATTATTCATGTAACCTTGCTATTTGAGCTCAAAATATTTTACTTATCATGTGTTAAGAGGAAAGCCTTGATATAAGTACTTTGGGCAACATTTATACCAGTTATTATATACTTTTTGTTAGGATCATATATCTATATATACTTAGGTAAATGTAAAAAATATAATGCTTTGGACATGACTTTGTTTATTTCTTATTAATTTAACATTAAGAACAATTAGTAGCAGTACAGCTAATTATTTATTAGACCACTATTTTAAAATGCTTCTCTAAAATTTAAATAAATAAAATACAGTCTTCATTGAACGAACTACGAACGTTTAGTAGATCACTTATATTTGCATTTATATCCATCACGATGCCTTAAGTGACAGTGCTTTTTAAGATTTGAACTACTGTTACATCTATAGCTGCAATGATCACATTGGTATGGTTTCTCAGCTGTATGTATTCTTTTGTGAGCTTTCAAAGAATTCACAAAATTTGTCCTAAAGGAGCATTTTTCACAAAGATAGGGCTTCTCATTTGTGTGCACCCTTTTGTGTTTTATGAGGTTCGATGACAATTTACAAGAATAACTACAGTTAGGAAAGTCACATAATTGTTGCTGATGTGAAGACTGATGCTTTTTGTGTTCTGCAACACTGAAGCTCCTACAAAATAGTAAATGGTTAATTTACAGCAACAAAATAATCTTACCCTGGAGAAAATGGAGAGTAGGAATACACTAGTTACCTATATGAGCAAGTTTGACACACAAGCTCTTCTTCAGATTTATTTGTTTCAATAAACTCTTGTGATTGCTCATTTTGGCTTGTTGGTTCATCTTCAATAACAATAGTTTTGGATTTCATTTCTGACAGCATCTGAGCTATTATCGATCGTGGTTGAGGGCCAAATTTTATAATACTTTCCATAGCAGGTCTTCCTCCTTTATTGAAATCCTCACCATTGCTTACTGACGACGGTGGTGGCCAAATTTGCAATGGGTTTATCTCATCCATTATGTTAGAGGTTTAAAACAAGATAACAGACTGATGTCCTCTGGTTTAATTTGGTCTTTCACTGTAAATCTGGAATATTATTGAGATCTATTTAGTACAAACAGGCTCATCTGTAAAAACCTAATATTCAAATTTGACAACTGACATTTTTTTGTTGACAGTCAATTCAGTCAGTGTCACTTTCGACCATAGACATTTAATAAGTATGGACTGGAAATACCTACAAAAAAAAGGTGCATACCTACAACTCAAAATGTCGCATAAAATGGCTGCCAATGCTAGGGTTGTGTCATTCAGGGAACATGGTGTTACTATTTCGAGTATCGATACTAGTACGTAATAGTATAACGAATCTTACTAGATATCACGGTTGAATCATATTTAAAAAAATATTAGCTAATAGTCCGTTGTAACAGAAAAAAACGAGTATTGACAATTTATCACTTCTCAAACAATTTTCCGCATAATTATAATTTCATTTATAGAATTATTACTTAGCAAATAAAGTTTTCACAAATATTTGTAACGCAAACCTAATGTTTGGCAAGTGAACGTTTAAACAAAGCCAAATATTTAGTATCGAGTGAGCATGCAAGTCTTATGCCTGTTTTCACCTTCACTAAGTGACACTTAAATGAATCCCTAATAAAAGTTCACTGTTGGATTTTCAACGGTAGACTCAGCGCTGAGAGTTGAAAAACAGTGCAGTTTTATTTAGGTATTCATTTAAGTGTCACTTAGCTGTCGGTGAAAACGAGCATTAGTGAGTTAAATTTTTAACAATTTTATCAAAAATGAACATTCGGAATAATACACATCCTTACATATTATAAAACAAAGTACACCGCCGCGTCTGTCTGTTTTTCTGTCTGTCTGAACGCGAAAAATTCAAAAACTTCTAAACGGATTTTCAATCAATTTTCACTAATGGACGGAGTGATTCATGCGGAAGGTTTTAGTGTATAATTAATTAAAGTTTTGTGTAAATTGGCTGAAATTTGACGATTATTGTTGAAGATGTCGGATAAAATCATGCGGACTGGGATCTTTATTAGCGTGCGCCGCGGAAATCATAAAAGTTACATAAAATGTATGTTCTACAGTATTGTTTATCTTAAAAACTTCAACAAAAAAATCGTATACACTACATAAAACTCTGCGGAACGGTCTCTCGGTGCTATGAACCAAAGAGTACAGTTTGCTGTAAACCACGGGCCCGACCTAGCAATATCATTTCAGCGCAGCGAAGGAACTAGTATCAGAAACTATTACGGAAACGGTACAACACTATTCCACCATGACATATCATTGTAAACAAACGAATGAAATTATGAAATAATAAAAAGGTCTGTTGGACGGAAATAAACCCATATATTAAAATTTAAGCCGTATTTAATGATCACCTAGCAATTTTTTCATCGAAAGTTTATCACTTTATGTACTATTGCATGAAAACCGGCTACTAACCTGTGCAAAGATAATTGAGGTTGATTTTCCTTCTTTCTTGCACCACACTTCACAATACAACACACAGGCATGTTGAATTGGTGTTTTCCAACGTATTGAGATTTGTGAGAAAATTACACGATAACACGTAATCACGTAATTTTCTCACAAATCTCAATAAAACAAAAAGTAAACAACCACTTGACAGCAGAACTACCATGAACTTGTCGCATATTATGGCGGATATGGCACTTACCTACAACTGTTACTACGTCTCAACAAAATGTTGCCATTATGAGGAACAACTGAAATATTGTTGTCTCTTTTATCAAATACGATTACCACATTAGAAAGAGTGAAATAACACGATATTTCACATTCTAGTTCGTTTTTCACCCATATTTGTATAAGCAAACTTATGTTAGAATATCGCGGCGCCTCCGTGTTTTTACTATCTCAATGCTTTCGACCATTCTTTCGACATAGACAAGTAAAAGAAATAGTAAATAGGCGCGTCCCCAATAGGGCCGCGCAGCGCACAGTGGATCGTCCCCATAGAAGAGGTTGGAAAACTTGAAAAATAATCGGCACCGTGGTAATCAACGCGTTGATTTCTTTAATGGTCATGGTTTCGCGAAATCAATAGTTTAGTCCCATCTCAAAAATGTTCAACGCGCCTAAAGAAGTTTTCACTTCAAAAAATGCTTCGTATCCCTACAAAAACCTACAATATTTCAAGAATTTTCATGGGTAGTTGTATTTTTTGGTTTAAGGTTTGTCACTGTCAAACCTGTTGAAGTACATCATCACTGTTGTCGTTGTCGTCATCATCACTACATTCTATGTCAGAATCAGGTACTGTGGTGATTAGGGGTCCACTAGGGCCGATGCCTGCCGGGGTTGCGAAGAAAACCGAAAGGGAGATCGTGGCCCCCGGCAACAGGGCAACCGAAGGAACACGGGTGGGTTTTAGTCAGTAAGAGTCTGACACGCCCTCCCGCTCCGCCCAGAGCGGGAGAAGTTATTTGATGATATCCCACCCTCAAAAAAAAAAAAACAGGTACTGTGGTGATATCAACGAACTTATTTTTAATTTTCGTCACATATTAATAAATCATAAAGTTCGTTTAATAAAGATGTTTTAACTTTTGGAGTCATTTTTGGCCGAATAATTGTTATCAAAGGCTCCGAAGATACCAGAAGATTATGCAAAATGTCTTTGTTAATTCAAATTAACATGTTTTTGTATATATTTTAATAATATTAATTGTAAGTTTTGGATTCCATAATTTGATCATATATTATCTGTATTCTGTATTAAAACTTAATTTTTCACTGCATGGAACACTAGTTCAACACTTGTGATAATCTGTGGACTGTCATGGCTCTCTCTCTGGTTAGAACAACATCACGGAACGGTTCAACGCATCTCATGTAATAATTTTAATTATCAAATACATCAGTTACGAAGGTGATAATATATCGTCAGGACTTTTATTTTATCTCGCCACCAATGTTCACAAAAATTCGATCATCCACCTCATTCGAAACACCGGTTGCGATTCGAACCCGCCAACCGGAGTGAACATTATTTGGTGGCCCATGAGGGGAGAAAAAAGAAGAAGTCAGGTCAGTGAGTCATCTTAATCAAGAACAAAGAAGATAACACGTCTGCGCAATAGCTACAGTGGTCAACATCGTCCTCAACAAGATTCAGCGCGAGCGCACAGAGGGACGCCATTGCTGTGTGGCGTGACCCCGAACACGAAGCATTCAATAAAATTCAGTGCACTTCATCATCGGATCATCGGTATTGTTAATCAGATCATTATCAAGTTCAGTGGAGGTTATCATTGATAACTGCGTAATAATTCATCAGATCATTCGGCTCGAGCGCGGTCGGTGGTAATTTGGCGCCAATCAACAAGTACATCGCCCGCCCGCCAGGCACCGGTTATTAACGTCAAACTGTCAAACGTCATACGTCAGTGAAGTGTCAGCAGTGTCAGTATCATCAAACTTGAGAGACAATATTTTGTGTTTGTATCGGTTTGGTTAGTGATAAAACCACGTAATTTTAAGTTAATAGTAGTTTAAGTACGTAAATTATTACGATGCCGTCAGCTGAATACAATAAGAGTAAAGCACAGTTCATATCTAAACATCGAATGTTAACGGATTTTTATAATACTATCGATCAAAATAGGTCCTCGATTTCGGCTCATGTTGCAAAGCGCCAATTTGATAAGTACTATGGTGAGTTCATTTCAGCCTATGAAAAATTACTTCAAATGGAAGATATTCAGGAAGAGGAATCTGCAAAGTTAAAGGCAGATTTCTCTCAAATCAATGAGTACTTGCTCAGGGTAGAGCAGGCCCATTCAGAAGGTAATGAGACACCTAAAACCAAAGGTAATAATTCAGAATTACATGCTAAACTGCCATTCATTGAGCTACCCAAGTTTTCAGGTGGTATTATGGATTGGATTCCATTCTATGATCTATTTCAATCGTTAGTTCACGAACGTGCCAATTTATCAGATTCAGAGAAGCACTATTATCTTCGAGCATCACTAGTAGGGGAGGCACTGTCATTAGTCAGGCAGTTACCTATGGATGATGCCAATTATGAGGTAGCGCTTAACCTACTTAAAGGTAGATACCATAATACTAGATTATTGCTAGATACTTATATTGATAGGATTCTCAAATTACCCACAATTCAACCTCAGTCATCAACTCTTAGGAAAGATATATATGATCCACTCAGAGAGTCTATTCAAGCGCTCGATAAATTAAGGATGCCTGTCAAGGAGTGGTCATATTTAATACTTTTCATAATTTTGCAGAAGTTACCTGTCAGGATCAGATCTTCATTTGAGGAACGATATGGCAAGGATCAGGAGAAATTGCCTACTCTAGATCAATTGATGGAGCTCCTAGACGAGCAGTGCAGACTACACCTAACCATCGCTGAAGCTGAACACAGATCAATTTCATCAAGAAGGAGAGCAATTCATCAGCAGTCTGATGTAAATCCAGGATCATCATTTCAGAGACACTCCCAGGTGACCCCAAATTCAACTGAATGTTCTTACTGTCAAAAACCATTACACAGTTTATATAGGTGTAGAAAATTCAATGCACTTCATCCTAAGGCTAGGAAATCGTGGGCATTCAAATCAGGGCATTGTTTTAAGTGCTTGAGGAAGCACTATGCAAATGAATGCACCCATAAGAATTGGTGCAAACACTGTGGATCCAAAGATCATAATACTCTCTTATGTGTTGAAGAGCAACAATCCTCATCAAATATTGGGTCTCATGAGACCAGCACACGGTCACAGGTGCAACCAACATTAATTGATCACTGCAGTGAGACTGGAGCTATATCTAAGGCTCAGTCAAGACATCACCAGGTTGAGCAACAATCACCAGTTAATCAGGTACCAGAGAGACCATTTCACCTTAATCAAGAGACTAAGGTAGGTGATCGTGCAGCTCGAGCTCATCTTAAGTTTCAAGAGTTGCGCTTCGGAACCAGGCTCAGTCCTGATCAGTCAGAATGAGATAAGGCAACTGTTGGTGACATCACGCACCCGTTACCTATAACAATATGTCCAACTGCAGTAGTAGGTATCAAGGGGGGTGACGGGAATTATTATAAGGCTAGAGCTTTATTAGACACTGGGGCAAGTGTCTCAGTGATCACACAATCATTAGTAAATGAATTGAAATTGCACCAACAGTATTATAAAACAGAGATATATGGAGTAGGACGTAAAAGGGTTGATTTACCTGGTACTACATCTAAAATAGTTATCAAACCAATAGGCAAATTAGTACCCATCATTAGTACAGTAGCTATAGTTATGTATAATATCTCTGCAGAGATTCCTTCATATCGTATAAACTGTAGGCATTTAATTGAAAACAACAAAATCATATTTGCAGATCAGAACTTTGACAAACCACAGGAAGTGGATCTCATACTTGGATCGGATATATTAAATCATGTACTTGAAGGTTCTAAGATTTCCTTAAATGCTCCAGGGCTGTATGCATATGGAACTTGCTTTGGTCATGTCATCATGGGATCACTACTCGCATCAACCAGTGACAACTCAACGAGAGGGTGTACCTCGGTTCAAGACTATGGAATCATGGCGTCCAGGCTTGAGGAAGTTCTCGAGAGGTTCTGGAAGGTGGAGGAACCACCAACACAGCCAGCTGTCCATCCAGAACATTTGGAATGTGAAAGGTTGTATCAATCTTCAGTCATTAGAATGCCAGATGGGAAATACATGGTAAGATTGCCATTATTATCCAAGAGACCTGTTTTAGGTGATTCTAAAGCATTAGCTATGCAAAGGTTCAAATCATTGGAGGCAAAAATGAATAAGAATCCTAAATTTGCTGTTAAATATAGAGAATTCATGGATGAATATGAAAGACTAGGTCACATGTCATTGTCAAGGTTTCAATTTAATTCAGAGCATTTCATTATACCTCATCATGGTATATTCAAAAAAGGTACTGACAAATTAAGAGTTGTATTTGATGGGAGCGGGAAGACTTCCACAGGAACTTCATTGAACCAATGCCTTCACAGTGGTAAGCCACTTCAAAATGATATTACAAAAATATTGTTGAATTTCAGAAGACATCAGATCGTCTTTACTACTGACATTAAGATGATGTTTAGGATGACATGGATCCACCCCGAGGACAGGAGATACCAACTCATACTATGGAGGAGAACTCCTTCAGAACCAATTCAGGTATATGAACTAAATACAAATACTTACGGTCTAAGGTCGAGCCCATACATTTCAATAAGAACCCTCTTGCAATTGGCTGATGATTGGGAATCAGATCACCCAAATTCACGTGCAGCAGAAACTATTAGAAATCAGATCTTTGTCGATGATATATTAACTGGAGCAGATACAGTATCAGAAGCCAATGAATTAAAGGAAGAACTCAAACAATTGATGAAGAGTGCAGGCTATGAGCTTCGAAAGTGGTCATCAAACAATGATAAGGTGTTGGAGGATTTACCAGGTGATCATTGTGAACAACCACGTCAATTTGATTCTCAGGATAGAAGTTTCATCAAGGTTCTAGGAATTCAATGGGATCCAGGTTCAGATTCCTTTTCATATCAGATTAATATACCTACAGGACAAGCTACTACTAAAAGAAGTATACTTAGCACCATCGCTAGATTATATGATCCATGTGGATATTGCACACCCATCATATTGAGATTTAAATTGCTTCTTCAATCATTATTCACAGATGGACTTAACTGGGATGAACCAATTAGTAATTCAATCCTTCAATATTGGAACAGTCTTATCAATGATCTCAAATATCTTTCATATTTACACTTACCAAGATGTGTCTCATTACCCCAAGCGGTGTCATACTCACTTCATGGATTTGGAGATGCTTCCGAGCTAGGATATGCTGCGTGTGTATATCTTCGAAGTTTGGATTCATCAGGAAGAGTTATGGTGCAACTGGTCATGGCTAAATCAAGGGTTGCACCAAAGAAAGCTACTCAGACCATACCCAAACTTGAGTTAAGTGCAGCTCATCTAGTTTACAAACTATTAAATCATGTAGCTGAAGCATACGAAACTGCAATTCATATTGACAGCATAAATGCATGGTCTGACAGTTCAATTGTGCTATCATGGCTAAATACGAAACCCCACTTGCTCCAGACCTTTGAATGCAATAGAGTCCAGGAGATTCAAGGATCTAAAAGGCATATGGTTTGGAGGCATATAAAATCTGAATTCAACCCTGCTGATTGTGCATCCCGAGGTATTTCGGCCCAGGACTTACTGGATTGCGACAATTGGTGGTCTCCCAAGTGGCTTCTTCAACGAGAATGGGATTGGCCTAAGACATCTATCATCATTCCAGACAATTTACCAGGATTTAAGAAACTCGTTCATATTACCACACCAACAGAGTCATGGGAACAGTCATTATTATCAAGAGTCAGTAAGTTCAGTAAACTTATCAATGTCACAGCATTCATACTTAGATTTATTAGGAATCTCAGGCTTCCTAAGTCACAAAGGAATCTTAAGAAGATATTGTCCATTGAAGAAATCAGAGAAGCCACAACATATTGGATTAAGGAAATTCAGTCACAGTCATTCAGTGAAGAAATTGCATTGCTGAAGAAAGGAAAACCTGTATGCAAGTCATTGCAGAAATTAAGTATATTTATAGATAAAGATGGATTAATCAGAGTAGGAGGTCGACTACGACAATCAGAGTTGCCATATGGGGCGCGTCATCCCTACTTACTACCAAAGGACCACAGATTTTGTCAACTTTTAATAGAATATTATCATCGGTCATATTGTCATGCAGCAACTAATGCCTTAATTGCTATCCTTAGAAGAGAATATTGGATCACGTCAGTCAAGCGTCAGGTTTCTAAGGTCATAAGAAAATGTTTAGTATGTTTCAGGTTCAACCCATCAATTCAGCCACCATTTATGGCTGATCTACCTGCTGATAGAGTCACAGCAGCTCGCCCATTCTCAGGCGTGGCTACCGACTTCGCCGGGCCCTTTTTAGTTAAAAGCAGTCTACTCAGGAATGCACAGTCGGTAAAGGCATATCTATGTGTTTTTGTGTGTTTGGCAACAAAGGCTGTTCATCTGGAGGTGGTCTCGTCATTATCAGTGGAAGCCTTTATCGCTGCATTCACCCGATTTGTTAGCCGAAGGGGGCTACCTTCGCTCATTAGATCAGATAGGGGCACCAACTATATTGGTGCTAATAATTACCTCAAGGAGGTAAATCAGTTCTTGCTCAATAACGAATTATTACTTCAGGAGGAGTTCAGGAATCAGAACATCAAATGGGAATTCAACCCACCAGCTTCACCTCATATGGGAGGATTGTTTGAAGCTGCTGTCAAAAGCGCGAAAAATCTATTGACAAGGGAGGTAAGAAATACTATTTTAACCTTTGAGGAACTCACCACTATCTTATCAAAAATAGAGGCCATTCTTAATTCGCGTCCACTTGTGCCGATGTCAGATGATCCTTGTGATTTTGAAGTCCTAACTCCAGGTCATTTCCTGATAGGCCAACCACTTGTGGCATTACCAGAGGTACATTGGAAAGATACTAAGATGTCACGCTTATCACGGTTTCAGGTTATTCAGAAAATGTATCAAACCATATGGACTCGCTGGCACTTAGAATATTTAAGTACCTTACAGGCTCGTAATAAATGGTATACTCAATCAAAGGGTGTAAATATTGATGATTTGGTCTTAATTTTAGATGAAAATTCACCGCCTCTTCAATGGAAACGAGGTAGAGTCATTGAATTGTATAAAGGTAGAGATTCAGTTGTAAGATCAGTTAAGGTAAAGACTCAGTACGGTGAATTAATAAGGCCGGTAGTAAAGCTATGTAAACTACCAATAGATTGTAATACTAGTTAAGGCTTTGGGTAATTAACTTCACAGTTGACCTATGTCAATGTCTATTTGTTGTGTTTTTATAATCTTTCAATGTTTACAGTAGTAACATTGTTCCTTCTTCTCCCGAGGGGGCCAGGAATGTTAATTCAAATTAACATGTTTTTGTATATATTTTAATAATATTAATTGTAAGTTTTGGATTCCATAATTTGATCATATATTATCTGTATTCTGTATTAAAACTTAATTTTTCACTGCATGGAACACTAGTTCAACACTTGTGATAATCTGTGGACTGTCATGGCTCTCTCTCTGGTTAGAACAACATCACGGAACGGTTCAACGCATCTCATGTAATAATTTTAATTATCAAATACATCAGTTACGAAGGTGATAATATATCGTCAGGACTTTTATTTTATCTCGCCACCAATGTTCACAAAAATTCGATCATCCACCTCATTCGAAACACCGGTTGCGATTCGAACCCGCCAACCGGAGTGAACAGTCTTCATTCGTTGCCAAACTACTGCATTTTTTGGTATGGCTTTCCTTATAGTCTCTATCCCGTGGGAATGTCGTTAAAAGTACCCTGTCCTATAGATCATGTCTACGTGATAGATTTCATCGAACTTTGTTCAGCCGTTTTAGTGTGAAAGCGTAACAAACAAACTCACTTTCGCATTTATAATATTAGTTAGGATAATGCGCACTATTTCGGAAGTAATTGTAACAAGGTACACATAAATGCTTGTTTGGTTCACGCCTAATGAAAATTCATGGTTGCAATGGTATTTTTGTCATGCCATTGTATTTTTCTATGATAAAACGAAAATAGAAAGAAAGAAAATATTTTATTTGGGACACGCATAGGAAATACAAAACATAATAAAAAAAAAAGGTACAAACATTAACAAAAATAAAAAAGGAGCATTCTAGACTAACAAAAAAAAGGAAAATACGACCTGTGCGAGGCCAAAAAGGCTCCTATCTCAGCATGATGCTGCGATATTTAAAAATAAATAAATACCGCAGCGCTGGTATTCTGATAGGGCCCGCTGTGATGCCGAAAATCGATTATATCAGAAAGTGCACCATTGGGGCATCTAGTGTCTTTGGACAAAATGTGGCATTTAGTAGATAGATACCAATTATAGAAATAACTACCCGAAACAAGGCCCAACTCAGACGGTGGGGGAGTTTAAGTGTCTATTTCCATACTAAGAAAACGCTTTTTATCGATTTTCTCCTGTAATATGAGTCCAATTAGAAAAAGTCGCATTAAAATAATTGTAGGTTTTTGATAAAGGACGATGATAGCGTTTTATTTTATTTTAAATATCAATTTTAATATCACAAACTGCCCAACCTCTTCTATGGAGACGATCCACTGTGCGGCCTGGCCTTCACGGAGGGAGCCGCGCGACCCAAGTGGGGATGCGCCTTATGGGGGATGTTCTTTCTTTTCTTTGTTCCCTCCATGCATCAGGATCGCCAGTCGCAACCACACATGACGCGTCTCCAAGTTATGCGGTCTTCTACAGTGTGGATGGGGGACGTATCACATAAGCAGAGAGGAATTAACAGTTCTGGCTCACCGGAAACTAGTGTAAGAAGACCCCTGGGTTATTATGTGATTGGTAGAAGCGGACGGTCATTTTATGTTAGTGCTTGTGAGGAATGGTTGAAGAAGGAAGTGAGTATATAGATAAGAAGCTGACAATGTTGCATAGTTCCCACACAAATAAGACGACAATGTTGGCACGCCGGTGCGTAAGGGCCGGCGTTTAGATGGTTCTGGAAGTTAGTAATGATGACGTTGTCTTAGGTGATAAGGATGTAGGTACAACATATTTATGTTATAAATTGTCTCAGCTGTTAATCTTAAAGTGTTTCTGAGACGATCAAACAGTTTGAAGGTGAATCCACAGTTGTTGCCCGCGAAATTCAATTTTTGACACTGACCTGCAAATTGCAAAAATAATAAGAAAATTTGTATTTCGCAGGCTACAACAGCGGTCAAATACATCGTATTTGTTATAAGGAATTTATTCAGATTATTGTCAGGAATATTTCAGGAACCTGGTGAAAGAAGAGATGGTGTAAACTTAGCTTTATAAATGTCTGGGTACACACGTAGCGACCAATCTTCCTTGAGAGATCTTGGCCACCAATTTGTCGCTAATCGCTAGCGATGTCAAGATCTGTGTGGATCGAGCAGCATTTTTATTGATACGGCAATTGCTGTATTATACGGCAAACCACATTTTTTTTTCTGAAAATACGGCATACGTGCAGGCCTCTCGTTGCCGTATCACAAAATACGGCAATTAACTAGAGGTTATACGAAACGGTTTCACTAGCTTTAGTGAATGAAATGAAAATGAAACTCAAATATCCGTCACCTGAAGAGGCTGTGTGCCACAATATTAGAAAAAAAATCGTCAATTTTGATTTAGTCCCTAACCCAGAAACTACCACGAACTGTCAGAACTAAAAATGACTTTCCAAAAATCGATGACAACCGATTAAAAAACAAGGCAAAAATCAAGGCTACTGTACCAAGTCTAAGGTGTCGCGTGACGTGTGCGAGAAGCAAGGATAAGTACACTCTAGATAAAAATGAATCTAAAGTAATAGAAACGATAAGAAACCTATAAGGAGAAGAAACAAATGAGGAATGGATTTTTAAAAAATAAATACGGCAATTTAGTATTTTTCTCCTTAGAATACGGCAAACCAAACTGTGACATACGGCAGCTCAGATTTTTACGATAACAACAATTGAACCCAGTCGCCAGCGACAAATCGCTGCGTGTGTACCTGGAAATTACTGTGCGTTTGCACTGGCGAAACATTCACCTAAAAACTTGTTGAAATCTCTATTTTCTGTCAATTTTCACTACAATATTTGACAGAAAATAGAGATTTCAACATGTTTCGCCAGTGCAAACGCACAGAGACAGACGCACAAAGTCAAGATTTGTTGTTAGCTGCGTTCACACTATTTCTAAGCATAATCATTAGACATGTTTTATAAAGACACAACAAAACATGTTGAAATGTCTAGTCTAGTCAAACATTGTATGGAACTTGTATCGCTAGTGCAAACGCACAGTCAGAAATATATTGATATGCAATCCTATCTATAATCTTAACTAATATTATAAATGCGAAAATGAGTTTGTTTGTTTATTTGTTTGTTACGCTTTCACGTAAAAATGACTGAACGGATTACGAAGAAATTTGTCATACGGGTATACCATGCCCTGGGTTAGATCATAGGATATTTTTTATTCAGATATTGCCATGGACCGAGACTTATGCGGGTGAAACCGCGGAGCGCAGCTAGTTTGTGAAAATACGTTTGATGTTTCATGACAATGCTAACGCGAGTTGATACATTGACTCAGGAATAGCACTTCTTAGGCTGGCGATTTTTTGTATTACGAATTTACACTGCCAGTAGGTAGAAGGACGCTTTCATGAAAGCACGTATAAACATGGACATTTTGTACGATAGAAATAACCTGATCAGGCTTGAAAACCAACTTGGACATGATCTTCCTGACTGAAAACCTCAGAGATAGCACTTCTAGCACTGATCTAATATGATAATATAAACACATGCATACTATAATTTACATATTATCACATCACAAGTGCCTGTATGTAATGAAAACAGACTTAGTTCTCTTGGGAGCATCCTATAAACCACTTTCTCCCTTAAAAGGCTTAAAGGATAGCACATCGTCTCGACGAAATATCAGATCCCAATTTTTTTTCGAAGAGCTTTCTCCCAGTTTTCTTCTTAAAACATCTTTGGCAAATACATGAGTCCCCGTAGTTTTGCAGTAAGCTGCGCAACTAGGCTGAATAATTAGTTTGCGTAAAAGAAGTCGCTTGTTTATTTACCAAAAACTAATGGCTAGCTTTCAAATTATTAGAAACAGGAGATCAGCGCCATCTGAAGTGAGCAAGTGGCAGTTTTTATCCCCATTGAAATCACGCTTACCCTTTTACACCGAAAGATGTCCATAGCGCTGACTTGCGCCGGCTCGCGATATCACGCGCCGGCCAGCTGAGAATATAGTATGCAGTGATATCTCGCGATGGTCGGAGGGAGCCGACGCTGCCAGCGTGAAATATTGCGGACATCGCGAGTCAGCACTTGACGGAGAGAGACCGTGCGGGCCCTCGATGGCCGGTGCGAGAATTGTATATCCGTTTTGCAAAGTAAATAAATACTCTATTCTTACAGCGATGAAGTTCATTAATGTACTAACAAATATCAATCCCATTCACGCTTCGCCTCGCCGGTGTAAAACCACCTTTACACAAGCCAAACGTCTACTCTCTAATCCACACGTTCGAATTTATTATGGTTTGGCAAGCATGTAGAGCCGACATTATTTAGGATATTTTTCAGAAAACTTAAGGGCTTGCTACACGGCTGCCAACCGCGTTCCAACAGAGGTGACCTTGGTGATTTACAATGTGGAGTTGGTGGTTTACGACCAAATTTCAAACAGCTCTGCCTGGTACCAACCAAAGTCACCTATGTCGGGGACGCGGTTGGCAGCCGTGTAGCAAGCCCTTTTACCATTGAGATAGAAGTCTATGCCTTTTACTTAACATTGCAACTTTGAAGTTAGAAGCAGAATACAGATTATAAAGTTTTATTCTGTCTGTTAAAGTGGTTAAGTGACTCTGTGCAACCTGTTCATTCAATAATTTATTTGATTTGATTTCTTTCTTTGATTTTCCGCGAGATACTTTAATTCTATATTATTGAGGAGGAAGATTTTCGCTATGTCGCAGCAAGAAATTTCTTGCGGCTTGGAGTATACATCTATTCCAGATATACAAGCATGTTTAACAGAGGCTTTGCGTTGCAATTACTCCTTTATAGTTTCACCAATAGTTCACCCACGTTTTCGAAGACCATGCTCAAGTGCCGGTAGGGTTGGAGGATTTACAAGATCTGATATGATATTATCACCTCAAGACTGGACGAATAGAATGGTAGGAAGGTTGTCTCCTTATCTTAACGTTGACTCTCCGTCTCCCGGCGTCCGTCAGCGTCATGAGGATTGCTTGAACGAAGAACTAAGTTACTGCCGAGGCCTTGGTCTTCCTGCTATCATGTTATCTTTACATGGTAGAGAATCCAATAATTTGGCAAGAATTCTCAATTCATATTATGAAACCAGGTTAGTTATTATATTTCCATGAAAATAGGATGTGACACTATTAACCTGGCTATAATATTGTTTTCTGTATTCTAGCCACCATCCATCTCAGATATGGGTTCATGTGCCTATGACATGCACGAAAACAATGAGAAACTGTGATAGTGAAGCAGCAGATGATGCTGCTTGGAATGAGACTTGGTTATGGTGGTCGAAGTTCCATGAGCGCCTAGAGTGGGATAAGCGAGTTGGTGTAGCTCTGGAATTGTCTGCAGATTTGCCAACAGAAGAAGTGATTCAAAGATGGTTGGGAGAGCCTGTGAAAGCTATTATTGTGCCTACTTCTATTTTCCATAACAATAAAAAAGGGTATGCTTTTCTTGTTTCTCAAATTGGTTGATCTTACTGTTGCACATCTTGTCCATACTTTATATTCTGTTTCATAATACTTATTGATTTGTCTCACATAGTCACTGCAAGCTGTAGCCTGTGTATTGTCACTCACATGTTGTAATCATTGTAGATTTCCAGTGCTATCTCGTGCTCATCAGCATTTAGTGGTGAGCTTGGTAGAGCATGAAGCTCAGGTCATTGTGAGTGGAGCTAGGAGGTCCAATGTGGAGTTCTATCTGCAGTACCTGTACAGAATTTGGAAAAGACGACCCTATTTAGGTGATGATCCAATGCTGAGTTATGCTAGAGGGTATGCCAATATTTTTTTACATTATAATATTATTGATAAGGAAAGAAAGAAAAAACGTTTATTTGCAGTAAACATGATGCAAAAAAAAAAAAGTTTTAAATACATAAATGAGAAAAGGTTGGGGAAGCATGCGTCACATCCACGCAAATCAGCTATCGCTCAGCATTATGCTAAGACCCTATGCAAGGCAGAGCCCCAGCGCTGGTTTTCAGCGACAGCCGGTGCCAACGTAACGACGTTGACCTGTGCAGCAAACAAATATTTAGACAGTGTACTTAAAGAAAAATAATTTATTAAAATTAAAATGTGATTCAATATATTAAATAGATGTAAAAAACAAAAAGAAATAGACATTTTATCTTAAGTTACGAGAATATCATCCTCAAATACTAATATAAGATGTTACTATACATATTTCATGATAACTTACAGGGTTTGAGTAATTGTAAATACTAGTCACAAAAGAGTAGTTCAAAACTATTACTATGCATTATGGTAGAGTGACTGCTATAAAGCTGAAGCTGCTGGAATAAAGATATGCTGAAATGTAATTTTTTTAGGTGGGAAGATTACCTACAAACTCCTCTGCAACCATTGGCAGATAATTTGGACACACATACTTACAATGTGTTTGAAAAAGATCCAATTAAATATGACCAGTATCAAAAAGCCATTGCTCAAGCCTTGACTGACCTGCAGAAAGGACCATCTCAAGTGGTAATTTTTTTTGTCCAGCTACCTCCTTTATATTTTCTAAATTATTTTATCTAGAGTGCATCAACAATCTAACAAACTTAGCAACCCTCATTGCTTCAATTTCTTATTGAAACTGCAATATTTTGATTTAATTATTAAGAAAACATTTAAAGCTCTCATAATCAAACTTATTATTGCTAAGAATCTTATCTTAGTCCAAGATTACTATTTCTAGTAACCAATATGTAGCTTCATTACACTTTATTTTCAGATTAATACTGATATTTCTACAGCAAATGCACAAGAGCTGGGACAGGGAGATACTGCAGACAAAAAAAAGAAAACTATTACAGTAATGGTGCTAGGAGCTGGCAGAGGACCACTGGTCAGGGCTACACTAAATGCTGCTGATATAACTGACAGTAAAGTTAAGGTGAAAATATATTTTTTTATTCTTTCTATGTATTATCTAATAACTATAAAAAAAAATAACAATAGTCATACAACAGGGTATATCAACTTTTTGTTAATATAAAAGTTTGTTGCATCAGGTGGTGGCAGTAGAAAAGAACCCGTGTGCTGTGGTTGTACTGGCGGCTCAAGTTCGTGAAGTATGGCGTGATCGCGACGTAGTCGTCATACCCGGCGACATGCGTCAGATCAATCTATCTCCCAAGGCAGATATTATTGTGTCTGAGTTACTAGGTAAAGCAAAATATTTAATAATGTTATGTATGCCCTTAAATTATCCATCAGAAGTCCAACAACCTTGCTATTTCTGATCCTTAAATACTGCAAGCTCATTGGAATGCTAGTGACTATGAATAACTGACTGTTATTTTCAGGATCATGGGGTGACAATGAATTGTCCCCAGAATGTTTAGATGGGGCTGCTGGTCTCTTGAAGCCAGGTGGTATATCAATACCATGTGAATACAAATCGTATGTCGCACCAATTTCTTCGCCCCGATTGTGGGCAGCAGCAAAAGCAGCCTCGTCCATTACTCAATCCAACCAAAAGGATAAAAATCTAGAGACATTGTGGGTTGTTTACATGCAAAATAAACATGACATAGCTGAAACAAAGGTAATAATCAAAGAGATGGCCTATAAGAATTATTATAATTTCAACAAAGAAAGCATTTGGTCAAATGTTAGTTGTATTTTTTCAGCTTGTTTTCACATTCGAACATCCTGCAAAAGGCTCAAAGGATCATGAGGGTCAAGAGATGACAGATTACAGGCAACTGCCTTTGACAGATAATAGAAGATCAGAAATATTAACTTGGGAGGTCCAGCAAGATAATGTCATGCATGGTTTTGGAGGATATTTTGATTGTACATTGTATGGGAAAGAAATGATCAGTATAGTTCCTTCTACACACAGCCCAGGAATGATATCATGGTTCCCAGTTTTCATTCCAATAAAGGTATTTTAAACCAACAATAATAATAAGACTTAGAATATAAACCTTTAAACCCATGACATTTAAATATGTTGTTAAGATACAGTTATATTGATAGCTACATATTTCTGATTTGCAGACACCTCTTCGAGTGCACAAAGGTGAAATAATTACTGCAAGATTTTGGCGTTGCAAAGATACACGCAGAGTTTGGTATGAATGGATAGTGGAAGTGGGTAATCGCACTACAACCCTGCATAACGCTAATGGAAGAAGTTCAGAAATGTTGTTATGATTATTTTTTTACATAATAATGATAAGAAATTTTCTATTTGGCAATAAAATTGCTGACAGAGTTATTTTATGTTTTTTATTTCCAAACTTCAACAAAAAGATAATAATATTATGTACAGCATACTCACAACATACTATCCTATAAGACTTTTAATATGCTAACTAATACAGAAGACTCATTCATTTACACAGAACATGAGGTAAGAACTATTTCTTCACTAATCTTACAATATTCATCTCTTTGTGAAAGTCATCTATATCTTGATTCCACCTTTTTTCAAAGTAAATTCCTGTAATAGATTCATCATAAAGTTATTAATTGGTTTTAATAAGTAACAATAATATTTAATCCTCACAAGCATGACCAATCAAACACTTTCTTATCGCACTGACAATACATTTAAATTACCTTGTAAAAATTTGGCATCATTTCCAGTTCTGATTGCCCAGGGTAAGTAATACTTCAAATACATCTGGCGATGCTTTGGCTTCAGTCTGCCTGCTCCCCAGATTCCACCACTGATGCACATGGGTAGTCTTGTTTGAATGCCTTCAATCCATTTTACTGTAACCTTTAAAAAGGGGGGTTTTCAATTAGTATAAAAGATCTATAGAACTACAATGTGTGACTAGTAGAATATTCACCTCTCCTAACATGGTTGTTCTCATGAATAGAGTGGCGTGCACTAAATCATGTATTTCTCTGTAGCGTTGCATTACATAAGCCAGTTCTGGATCTTCAATAAATTGAACTGGCAGACGGGAATCAGCTGTAATATTGTTATCTGTCATAAAATCTGCGTACACTCTACCCAGGGTGTTTTCAGGCATTTGGGAGAGTTTTTCAAAAGAAACTGTTACAGAATTTATGCGCGGCTGTTCTTTCAGTATTTCAGCACCCTCCTCAGTTTCAATCATCTTTTGTCGCATATGCTTTAGAGCACCCTCTCCAGTAACTTCACCTAAACAAGCGATCATGTCACCACGATGAGGATTAAGAAGAGCGATAGCTGCTGAACCACATGATAATAACGTTTTTTGAAAATAATTTGTAGCAATAAAGTTTTTCTTCATTTCTTCCTGAAAATGATTACTTTTGGGCGCAGTAGTGCAATGTTTTCTAATTAATACGAAAAGAAGACGCATTTTTAATACTATACGTTATACTCCTGCAAAATGAACAAAAAATTATGTTGTTATTCGACGAATATTCCGAATATGTTGTGTGATTCCGAAATCCTTCCTTGTTGACAAATACTATTTGAAGAGAGCACAGACTAAGTAGCTAACTAACTTTACTATACAGGTGAAGCGTATATACTACAACAGATACCGGGACTAGGTATTTAATGAGACTAGGTTGCACCTATTCCAACTTTTAAAATACTCGATCCACCTAGTCACTAGTCTCACTATACCTACTAGGAGTGAGGCGTATTTATCGTAACAGGTAGAAATAACGGATATTTAAAAATAACAAGTAACAATTGTTCCTAACAATATAAATATCTGTTACTTAATATAACAGACCCCCAAAGACTGTTACCACCGTTGTTACTGTTAATTCATTATAACAATCTCACGCAGACTATTATTACGGCTGTTACTTACTTACATACACACTCACACTAAGGAAGAAATATTGCAAGGTTAACAATTTATATTTCTTCGTCATTAAGAAATGACTCTGGCTTAATAGAGAAACACCTATTATTTACTTCGAAATATGTTTATTTCTCACTCTGTTTGTTTCTCAAAGCAGTTAAACTACGCTAAAAAGAGAAGCACTTAGTATTTATTGTGCCTAAAAATACAGTTGGTGGTCTTAGAAGAACAAGCACTTACGAAAAAGTGACTCCTAAATTTGGTCGTGTTACCTGTTACCTGTTACTGACCAGTTACCATTATTCAATTGATATTTAAATACGCATTTATTGGGAAGATTACAATTTTTAGTTAAATTACTTCGTACATACGTACCAACACGTATCGGTGGTATGCAAAGATTATGCATACTTTAAAGTATGCGTACTTCGTGGACTAGGTGGAATAGGTATTTGGATCAAGTATTTATACGGACTTGGACTAGGTGAACTTAGTACAAAATTTACCTAGTACGACCCATCTCTATACTCCACAACTTTATTTACTCTTTGGTCAGAAGTGTGTCAGACAGACTGATGTGTTGCCAACTCCAAAAGTTCAAATGATTGAGATCGAAACATAGACATCCTATCTCAATGGATCGAAACGATGAAATTGAAAATGACGTCGAAATTATCATTTTTAACGTATAAAAGAAAAATACAAAAAAAAAACAGGGGCACTTCGGGAGTGCCGACAGAAGTGAAAACTTGAAAAAAAAATCAGCACCGCGGTATACAACGCGTTAATGTCTTTTTAATGGTCAAAAGATGTTGTCATCACGGTGTCGCAAAATCAATGATTTAGTCCCATCTCAAAAATGCCCTACGATGCCCAATGCCTTGTGTGTCACTGACGGCAAGCCGAGTAAGTTCGCCGACTTAAAAACCGCGTACTTTAAATTCGCACATCTATCACCCATTTTACAGTTAAGTTTGTTCTTGGGATAAATTTATTCCAACTACAGAATCCTTCATTGTGCGTGGTCCGACACGCACTTGTTGGCCGGTATTTTTAATGTATCTTTTTGATTTGGTAAATTTTGGTAACTGGACGGACGTTAGACGATTAATCTGGCAAGTGGTAATGATCACGTAAAACGTAAACAGTTTACTTCAAACACATAGATTTTGATTCAAACTATTTTGATCGTTTACGGTGATAGGTACAATCGTTTAAAATATTAACATTAAATCTCTCAAGATGATCAATCGAATCAATCCACCTACAAGGTGTTTTGTAGCATAACCTTTTCCCAACTATGTTGGTGTTGGCTTTCAGTTTATGGATTAGCTGAATCTCTCGAAATTACATTTGAAAAAATCGACATGGTTTAAATAAATGTAAGGAACGCCTTGTCTTTATTTGCGATCATGTCACGCTTTTAAACTTTATGGCGGGTGATCCAAAGTTGGGTTTGATGCGTCTTCTTCTTCAAACCGACATCATTCACATAATGCTAGATTGACACCTATCATACACGTTTATTTTTTAAGTGAAAACTTTTTTAGGCGCATTGGGCGTTTTTGAGATGGGACTAAACCATTGATTTCGCGACACTGTGACGACACCAGCTTTTGACCATTAAAAAGACATTAACGCGTTGATTACCGCGGTGCCGATTTTTTTTTTCAAATTTTTACTTCTGTCGGCACTCCCGGAGTGCCACTGTTTGTCTTTTTAACTGTAGCCGACTGATGTTCATAGCTTCACCATACATTATGATTCGTCTCAATCTGATTGAATTGATGTTAGATTGATTGTCTTAAAGGCAAAATTCGATTGATTTGATTACTTTTAAGTTTGATTTTATCACCAAACTGTGTTTTTTTTTCATTTTGACAGTTCAACAAAATTCATTGCGTTATTTATGTTGTAGGGCAGATTTTTTTTTCCAACTTACGATGCAATGGATTAGCAATATGTTTCAAATCGAAACAAATTGTGATTGTGTCCACGTAAAACAATTTGATTGATAATTCAAGTAATTTTGCCAATTGATTTGTATAGTGTGAAAAATGCTTGAAGTCCATAGTGAGTATTATGCTGGAGCCCCACGTCGAGATAACACTAACTACACTTCGCGCGCTTTCTGTTTCTGCAAGACGTCGAGCGGTGTGCGAGAGAGAGCGCGCGAAGTTTAATTCGCGATAACGCAACAATGTAGCCCCAGCATTATAAGTAGAAGGTGTAAGAAGAATACACTCTGTACAACTACAGCGTACAACCTCGTACACAGACCAATTACCAAAGTAGTACACTTGAGCAACTCACCATGCGTATTTGACGGTGACTTACTTGAGTGACACCACTTGACACTTTGACAGGTCACCAAGAAGAAGTAATTCAGTAATTCGTAGGCAAGACTGGAAAAGTGGAAAGAGGTTATGTTTACTCGTGTGGTCTTTAGAAGTGATATTTTCATCAGATAGAAATAAAATAGTCAATAACTCTAAGGTTAGATACCTATTCGTTTATGTTAATATTTTGTTACATTCAAGTTTCATTGATTAAAATCAACCGCGAAGTAATGAATTGTCTTGTGAATTGAGTAGCATTTAGACCTCTTTTGTAAGTCATATTGGTTTGAATGAGTCAGTAAATAGTTAACTTTAATTCTAGGCTCATCTGCCACCCGCTTTGCTACGCCTGTGGTTACTTTAAAATCCTTAAGAGGTAACCTGTCGAATTATTCTGAAAAAACCTCACTGTGAAAACTTAGGTGACCGACCCACGGACTGAAGTGACCTATCAATTAAGTTTTCATGTTGAGATGTTTACAGAATAGATTGGCTGATTTAGTTTTAAATTGGAGGACAAAGAAGTAGAAAGCGAATTACTTTTAAGTAAAAAAATAACTATGACTAAGTATGCTCACCCTCCACCATACTGAATGGTTGTAACATTATAAAAATTTCAGTTTCAGTAAAATTTGTACAATGACGCAACAGAAGAAACTAATGTTTAAAAAAATCAAAGCTGATCTTAGCAAAGAATTCACTTTTCTGAAAAATGTATTTTCAGTAATGTCTTTACCGCTGCAGATGAAAGGTAAATAACTTTTGAAATTTTCACTCAACTACAATAGTTTTTAATAAACCACCTCTCATTTGAGGGTGCTTCAGTGATATTTTTGTAAAATATATGGCTTTGAAGAAAGTACATATTAGAATAGTATAATGTTTTAGAATCTACAACAATTGACATATTAATTGCAGGTGAAAATGATGATAATATGGATATTGAAATAGTAAATGAGAATCGAAAGAGTAATGAAGACGTTGAAAAGCCAAAGCGAGCCCGCAGTATAGCAGAACTTGAAGAAAAATTGGAGAAGATCAAATCACAGAACAAGTTCAGCTTCAAAAATAAACTTCAAAAGAAAAGCTTGAGTAGTAAAATGAAAAAGAAAATAAAGAAAACAGAGAGAGTAAATAAACCAAAAGTTAAACCTGTAGTAGATGCACCTTTTGCAGAAATGTTAAAGTCCAGCACAGAGGTGAAACCAAAAGTAAATATTGCTAAACCAGTGTTCAACAATGAAGGCAAACTTGTGTTCTCCAAATTTGACTTTGCTAATGTTGGCAAGAAAGGTAAGATATTAGAAAATGTTTCATTTATACTGTTTATGTTTGACTCATATTTTTTTCACAATCCTAAATAATATAATAAATCCAAAAGTGGGTTTTTTATTTAATATGCTTTCATGCTAAAACGACTGAACGGATTTGGATGAAATTTAGCACATGGGTAAGGACATAGGCTACTTTTTATCATGGATCGCAGAGTAAGTCGCGGGCAACAGCTTATATAGAAATAATATCATACAATATATATAAATCATCTGGAAGTTTGAAACTTACTGGTATAAGTGTTTTTTTTAATTAATAGAAAGAGTCAACAAAGCAGAGAGAGACCCTAAAAGGATTTTAGAAAATCTTAAACAACAAGAAGACAGGTTTAAACAGCTAGAAGAAAAAGAAGACACGGGTAAAGTGAAAGAAATAAAAGAAAAACTAGCATGGAAAAATGTGCTGCAAAAAGCTGAAGGACAGAAAGTTAAAGATGACCCCATATTACTGAAGAAGTCATTAAAGAAAATGGTACATAAGAATTAATTTTCTATTTAAATTTTAGCTTGTTATCATAACTCATTTTCATGCTTTAAAAATATTTAATTTAGCAAAACTTGATATATTATAATTATTAAAAAGAGTAGCTATGTAATTTCTAATTGATTTCATCTTCCATTTTATAGGACCAAAAGAAGAAACAAAGTAAGAAACAGTGGGACACCAGAATACAGAATGTGGAACAGAAGAAAGACGAGAGACAAAAGAAGAGGACAGAAAATATTGCCAAGAAAAAGAAAGAGAAGAAATCTAAAATTATCAAAACATCGGTCAAAAGAGGGCGTGTCGTGATATAATAATCATTGAGGAGAACAGGTCTTGATCTTTGTGTTTAAAGAATACATAATTTTAAATTATGGTTGCTTTTTTTTTTTGTTCAACAACTTTCTGCTGGGTTTCCTGCAAATCCTTCCTCTCTCCAGCACGCGTAGCATGACAACCATAGAAACGGGTTTTCTACGGGTTACGGGTGAAGAATTATATTCTAGTCTATTCCTTCCGTCGACAAAACCCGTTTCTATTGTGGTCATGCTAAGCGTGCTGCAATCTGTGGGAGTAGTAATGTCAATTAATGCGATTTCAAATAAACTTCATTAGCATATGAATTCTTGAGACTTAGCATGCTAATTGCTATGCTATTTGATAATGTGACGGTTATTGATAATAATGAAGTAGGTATGTGAATTTTGTTAATATGTGAATTAAAAAGCGCGTTCTTAGCGATTTAGCCGCGAATGTCAAAAATGTGCCCAAAAAAAGAAAGTGTGAAACGTAAAAGGCAACGTCCGCTACCTCGCTGACTTGTTCATTATAAACATCTAATTATCTTATTTACTGTATTAAACTTCCTAAAAAAATCATAGTCAGCTAGGTAGCGGACGTTGCCTGTTGCGTTTCACACTTTCTATTTTTGGGCACATTTTTGACATTCGCGGCGAAATCGTTAGGACGTCTCCTAGAGTGCGTTTAGTTTACTCGCCGATACATAATTAAATATATTAAAGTAAAATATATACAGTACGAAGCGATAAATTCACTTTGCACTTCACAGAATTTCGCAATTACGTTTAATTTGCTAAATGAGCATTCGCGTGCTAACAATGAATGCGAATTAATCCATCACTATGTGGGAGCAATTTCGTGAAAAGGGACGGAAGTGTATTATAGGAAGACGGGGAAGCGCGCGCTATTTGATTTGACCAATGAGCGCGCGAGATGTTATAGACGACGTTGACGAAACCCCGCCATTTTAACCCCTTGCCTCCCACGGACGCGGACGGGATATCGGCGTAATATTATTCAACCGTAAAGTTTTTTGAGGTGAAAACTTCTTTAGGCGCGTTGAGTGATTTTTAGTAGAGGATAAACTTATGGATGCGTGTCACCGACGTGCTCGCGCCTGTATATTGCCAATAGATGTGAAAACCAGACTAATGTTAATAATTTCAATTTATATTATTTAAGTATTCATATTATAGTAAAATTAGTTTAAATACTAATAAATAAAAATAAGACAAACATTTATTCCAAAGATTTAAGTTTTCACTTTTTAGGGTTCCATACATCCGAATGAAAAAACGGAACCCATTTATGATCACTCGTGTAGTCGTGTGTCTGTCTGTCACAGCCACTTTGCTTTGAATCTACTGGACCAGTTTAGTTGAAATTTGATACCCATAGTATGAATTTCTGTGACCCTAAACCCGGGTGTTCTACGCGTGTTTTTTCGATATATTACACAAAAACATCGCAACAAAAAGGCTATACACAATTGTGTATGCTATACGACGACGATGTTTTGTATGAAAACAAATGTTTGTGTAATGTTTCGAAAAAACAAGCTCTGGAGACCCGGCTTAACACGGACGTGTAACGTAATTAAATGAATTTTGTAAATGAGGGTCACTTTTCTGCCGCGCTAACGAAGAATACAATAACTAGATTTTGGACGATTTTGATTTATATATAGGTATATTCGGAATCAGAGAATCGAGAATAATAACTCTCTCGAAGTAACTTTTTTATGAATTCTTGAGGAACTCGGTTTTTCAGTAAGCAAGAATGCGACAGCTAAAACTTCATCAAAAATTCACTAATAAAAAATCCAAAAAAATTGAGTTATTGTATTCTTCGTAAGCGCGGCAGTTTTCGGGAGTAAATTGGAAAATTATAAAAAAAGGTAATTAAAAATATTTCTAAAGATATTTAATAAATAAAATTGATGATAATTGACCCTTATCTCCGAAACTACTTAGCCACTTTGCAACTGAGCCTGCTGAGCAAACTATTTTAAACATGACTATGCAGACGGGTAAATAATAAAACATTTTAACAGAAAGGAAATGTCATTTATTCGTGATATTTAGTAACGGTAGGTACGCTATTTTTTAACTTGCGTTGAATAACTAAGTTCTACATTCGGGTAGGGTAGGTACATAATAAATAAAGGAGACAATGTTAACGAAGGCAGCATTGTTTTCACAACAGCCATGATAACATGACCTAACTGTAAAAAAATCGAATTTGGCTTATTTAGGTAATACGCAATGGAAGGCTTAGTCGGAAAATAATGCGTTCGTACAGTAATTCACATTACACTGTTTTACAGTCTACATCACTAATCAAATAGATGAACTATATTCTATGTACCTAACTAAATTCATATGAACACATTTTTTCTTAAACCTAGGTGCATTAAAAGTTACACACCATGCTAAAAAACTACAAAGACAAAATATTTAGGTACCTAATGGTATTTATTTTCTGTATAATATCAATCCAAACAAATGGCAGAATCAGTCACAAAGTCGGCGGTATATAAATGATCATTTTAGTTTAGAAAAGGCTGTCTAGGGTAGAACACCGACGCACATAGTGTGCCTATTTAATTAAATGTATTAATTGATTTAGGGTCTACGTAAATCAAATCATCGGTTTTAATCTTTATCTTGTTACTAATACTTTGAAAGGCTGTTACAGAAGTTTGGCAATTGAGGCGACTTTGCCGTACTTGACGACATGATTCTAAAACTTTCATTTATGAACACCGAACGCAATTGTTATCAATGTACTAAAAAATGAAGTTTAACATTGAGTACTTTAAGCCGACAGTATATATTACTGGTACTAAATTTTTCAATAATGCTGTCTAGTTCAAGCACAGCTTAATAATTTATTGTTCATTCATCAACTAAATACATTCAAAAAGGTAATAAAAATCCTGAAAATCAGCGATAATGATTATTTGATAGGAAATGATTGGCGTGGTCTTGAACCTTCAATGGCGCAGAGACGTACAGAGCAGATTTTTTATAACTTTTAAATAATAGACCGTATCGTTAGTAACATAAGGTGCAAACAAGCGCGCGTGCGCTTGTAAACGTCCGAGGATCAGTTTTTTGATTGCCTTGATGGTCATGCAATAATGCACTTTATATATCTAATTTTAAAGTACATTATTTAAATTCATCATAATTTTCTTTGAATTAACTTTACCAGAGAAGTGGAAAGGGTTACAAAAAAAAAGGATTGATAATCATGATCATCACGAATCGTAAGTACGCATACGAGGACGTGGTGGCGATACAAAAGAGAATATGACTGTTTCTGTAATAGATTACACAATATTATTGTCATTTTCCGCCGCCCTCAGATTTAAATTCAGTACCCGATGTTAGGTGGTTTCTACACTAAACTTATGAATATTTCATAATAAAATATATTCTTTACATTTCATTTTCTTACAGGTTAGTGACAATAACAAGACGACTGACAACTTTGTGGTGTTTCGATAGTTATTTGGAGCTGTGCTGTAAAATTATTTCTGAACGAGTCTGTAAATATTAAGAAAAATTAAAGATTAATGTTCAGTGCACTCGTAACATCGGTTTTTAACAAGAGTTAGGTATGTTTTTAAGGAAGTCTTATCAAAATCATCGAACGTACCACAAATGTTCGTCGCGCTCATGTTCATAATAAAAAGGTAGGTACAGAACCCTCGGCGTGCGGGTACAATTCGCACTTTTTATTTAAATCAGTGTAGCTCGAAATTGCTTCCTTAATTTTACTTTACTGAACTAAAGAACACATTTTCGGTATTCACCGACTTCCAACTTTCCAAGTGACCATCGTTTAGGCTTACAATGGGTATCAGTGGTGCATTCCGACAAGCAGGGCAACTTACTTACTTTGCAAGAACAGAATATTGTTTATGAAAAATGCCTGAGTAAAGCTGACAATTTAAAAGTTGTCCGATCTTAGACTGCAAAAAAGTTATTGGGCCGATGACAGTAGCGTTACACTCATTACCTACATAGCTAGAATCTCTAAGAGGTGCGTCGTGTAGCAAGGCGCTCTACGCTAGTGTTAAATTAAATTAGCTAGCGAAAGTGCGTAGACGTGATGGGTATCGATATCTAAACATGAAAAAAAAAATTTTTTTTTTGTCAATGACCGTAGGCGTGTAGTGTAGTTACTTAGAATATTAGTTTTTTTTTTATGTAAACTTCGCAGACGTAATATGTATCTATATATAAAAAGCCAAAATAAAAAAAAAATCTTAACTCATACTTCAAGTAACTACACTACTAGTGGTCATTGACCCCCAGAAAAAAAAATCATTTTTGTTCATTTATCGTGTTGATATCGATACTTTATTTTGACCCTGTATTATTGTGAAAGGATTTCTATTTTAAAATAAGTGTTGCCTTGCTCCTCGAAGCGTGATATGGAAAAAAATTAAATACAAATTTTAAAACTAGATCATAATCAACCAAAACGCCTTTATAAAGTCACCAGTTAAGTAACTACAATATAATATTATGTATTATCTTTATAAAACGAATTTGGTATAATAAACCCAATAATTTTTTCGGTGGCTTGTTAAAGCAAGATTCCAGTATGGAACTTACATATTAAAATTCTTTAAAATATAAACTACGTAACTAAGCGATAAAGATATTAAAAATAAACTAAGCTATTAGTATTAAAAACAATTGTAAATAGCAACAACTGATTATGAATAAAAAGCCTCCAAATTGAAGTACTCTTCCTTCCACATAACATGAACAAAATAAATAAAATTAGAAATAATAAGGTTTAAAAAAATATAAGTATACAAGATAAAATTTGAGAGTATAGTAATAAACTCCTATGACATATTAGCATAATAAAGGCTTATTAGCATTAGATATTATAGCCTCGAATCTTATAATTAAGGTGTGTGTACACTTAATGTGTTTAAATATTTAATAAAACATTACATTTACATAATTTTTATAAATTGCAGCAATAATTTTTTCAGTGTATAACACTTCACGAATAAATATTATGGGTAGGCAGAACACAACAAATACTTCCAATAACCATAACATGCACAAGGCTTCGCCAACGGTACATTGCACTTGACCAAGTTTAACTTACCCTACAGGTGTAACATTATGAAACAAATTTAATGTCCCATAGCTATGTGTATAAAAGTTGTCTTTAGAAAATATTCGAAATACATGTTTACATAATGTATACGAAACTACACACATCTACATAATAATGTCTTTGGAGAAAAAAGTACATCAGAGCACTGGAAAATATATCATGCCCCTCATACGTCTCCACTGACCGTTTACAACATACAACTTAGATACATAACGTAAAACTAAATATTATGTTCTAAAAATTATAAAAATAACATACTCTTATAACTTCTCCAAAATAGAAAAATAAAAATTGTATTAATGTTTGTAATACTGCACATTCACATTTACTCTAAATCAGTCAAAAGCAGTTATAGAAAAGATATCAAATAATAAAAAAAATATATCTGATAAACGTACAATAATTGTTGCATGTATGACCTGGTTCTATATCGCTGTTCACTGAACAGCTATGAATTATTTTTTGTTAAAAATTAAAGGTGGTTATAACAATTTCAGCATATTCAAATATATTCAACCTCTTCTCTGTAAATATATAAGAACATGTTCAAACGGCTATGTTACTTACTCTAACTGTATTAACCTACTAACTAAAGCCTAAATTTAAATGGTAATAATAAAGCAAGTCGTGAGGCGGGATATTTGCATCAGTCTTGTGAAATTCTCAATTGTGAAAATTATTACTGTCATTTATTTATCTATTTGGTAATCTTGTAAAAAAAGAAACTGTTTAATTTATATGTATTAATTAGTTACTTTGTAAGCCATTACGGCATGTGTCATCAGTTCAGCTCTGATTTTAAAGTGGAAAGGGTGGCATCAAGCACTCTGCCAGCCGCATATCCAGGTATATTCAAATAGGCCGGTTTATCATGTTCACATATCCCTGGCTGGGTGCAGCAGCGGCCCATAGAGGGGCCACTGGCATGCCCTGGGCCAGCGTGGCCATGACTGCCACTTGCTTCCGATGTTGTTCCTTGACAAATCATTCTATGATTAGTAAACTGCTCTAATGAACGTAACTGTTCCCCACAGTTGTCACACTTTAATTCCCTTGCATGCACTTTTTTGTGGCTGTTGAGTGATCTTGAATTATCAAAAACTTTAGTGCACATGTCACAGTATTTCAATACTTTTTCACCTGTGCACACCACCTTATGATTGTTAAGTCTGTCTAATGACATGTAACGTTTGTTATTGCACAGATCACATTTGAATTGTTTCTGAGGTACACGACCAGTGTGTACTTGCATGTGTTTGCGTAAGTTGCTCTTATCTTTTATATATTTGGAGCACACAGAACACTTGTTGACATCTTTCCGTGTATGATTGGCATCTAAATGTCTTCGTAAATGTGATTTCTTGTGAAATGGTTCCAAACATATCTGACATCTGAAGGGCTTTTGTGCTGGATGTACTCCTGTCAAGTGTGTGTTAAACTCTAAAATTGTGGGATAGCTCTTTCTGCAATGAGGGCAGTGAAAAAGTTTGCGACAGATTGCTCCACTTGAGTCACAAAACGGGTCAGAGCAGTCATCACAAAACGAATCTAACCCAACTGGAGGTGTTACTGTTTCTGCTTGAAACTGTTCCAAGTCAGTATGTAATGGGTCCCTGTCAGGAGTGCCAGCACCAGGGGGCTCCTGTTTCACTTTAGTTTGATCACTGTGTTCTGAGTAGTCATCCTGAGACGGCAGGTTCCGCGACGTGCTGGCCAGCATCCACCACGGGTTGTAATGCCAAGCACCTAGACCAGAGTGTACCGCCTGTTCTTTTATGTCGCTAGTTTTTGTTTGTGTTTCAGCATTCGAAAATCCGGGGAAACTGGGCAATTCTTGATGTTTTGATCGAGACGATTCAAATAAATTGTGTTGAGATATTAAATTTTCATAGTCGCTCGAATCCAACTTTCTTTCATTTCGGTCGCCTTGATCTCTTTTAGACATTATTTTAGAACAATATCTGGAAACGAAATTTGTATTTACATTACAAATTCATTTTGGGGGATTAATTGTTTAAACTGCAACATCATGAAACGTAAACAAACAACGCAATTACGCGCCCAAGTAAACACAAGCACAACTATATTTTAAACACTGCATGAATTTAAATAACGTTTGTAAACAAAACGAAAATTCTTTTTAATCCAAATGAAAGTAAGGCTATTTTATCTGTATTTCTCAAAGAATAAATAAACAAGGAACACTGCATCCCTTGTTATTTGCGTAAATGATTAGTGTGAACGGTTTTTTTAATACAGAACAGGGACATATTTTACACCGATATATTAAACGAAACTAATAAGCAATAACTTGGTAAATGTAATACGTACTATAATAAGCCTTTCCATAAAATTCTCAATATTCTCCTAAAACTATTTTTATTTTATAGAACATCGGCCATTTTGTTTGATTAGTTCTTTGTTTTTTTTTTATACTTTTGTTTGGAAGCCTGGAAACATAGGCTTTTAAGACCGGCCACATAAATACGGAATTCCGTTTCAAAATATCGATTCGGTTACGAAGGGAGCAAATCCGTACAAAATCAAGGATCGATCACACACGTACAGTAGTTCTCCGTTTGATTTTTTCCGTCTGTATGTGGCCGGTCTTTTGTATAGATTTGCTGCCTTCGAAAATCCGAATCGATATTTCGAATCAGAATTCCGAATCGGAATTCCATATGTATGTGACCGTCCTAAGTGAAAGAGGTTTTATTATTTGCCAAGACTATGCTGTGCAGACAGACTGGTGCGTCGTTGTTCTGGTCGTTCAGACTGGTACAGACAGTGGCGGCCTGCAGCAGTGGATGCATTGGTGGTGGACAATAGGGATAAAAACTGCCATTTGCTCACTTCAGATGGCGCTGATCTCTAACATCTAATAATTTGACAGCTAGCCATACATTTATTGTGAACTAGCGACTTCTTTTACGCTTAACTAATTATTGAGCCCAGTTGCACAGCTGTTTACTGCAAAAATACGGGTACTCATGTATTTGCCAAAGACGTTAGAAGAAGAAAAAGGGTGGGAGAAAGCTCCCCAAAAAAAAGGAATCCGATATTTCGTCGAGACGGTGTTGTTTTAGCCTTTATTATTTATAGTATGTATTTAAGCCTTTTAATTGGAGAAAGTGGTTTATAGGTGATGCTGCCAAGAGGATTAAGTCTGTTTTCATTACATACAGGCACTTGTGATGTGATATTATGTAAATTATAGTAAAGTATGTGTGTTTATATTATCATTTTAGATCAGTGCTAGAAGTGCTATCTCTGAGGTTTTTCAGTCAGGATTATCTTGTCCGAGTTGGTTTTCAACTCTTATCAGGTTATTTCTATCGTACGCCTCCAGTCTTTTCTTCTCAAACATGTCCCGGAAAAGTAAGCGAGAAGTCGGATGATGAATGGGATGGAGCAAAGGAGTCGGAACATGTTGCATCCCACTTCAAAGGCCTACTTTTAACCTGTCTATGATTTTAACTTAGTGAATTTTAAAATCTGTGACAAATTTTTCTGTCTCTGAGTCTGTCAGTCTGACTGTCACTGTGTGTCACTGTCAAAGTCATCCATCGAAAAACAGGCAATCAGGCAAGGCAAGTCAGCTGGATTCAGGAATAAAGTCAAGCATAAAATTGAATAAATTTTAATTGGTGTACTGTTAACTTATATAATAAATTTGAATAATAAAAAATAACAACTGATGTTACAATTTTAATAAAATGGCGTGGTTGGGATCTGCTGTATTGAATATTTTTTGGAAACCCACTGTAAACATAGTGAGGTTAGGAATAACTGATATCTGTTGCCAATACCATAACAATTATTATGTTTATGTAGACTCACATTTTTATTTATTGTAGAACACGGTATCATGCTGATAAGTCGCGCCTAATTAAAAGATACGGATATGAAGAAAAGCTTTGGAGTGGTGGTGTACTTCCTCGGACATTAGGGAAACCTTTACCTATACCGGAGTACAGGTAACCCATTCATTTTAAATATTTAACATAATATAGTAAAATTCACTAGTTAAATTATCATTTCAATGTGTCATTGTGACTTGAACTCTATGTTGTCGCCAACCTATTCCTGGCTGGTAATAATATTTCTGTGGTTGTTGTAAAAAGCATCTGAAATAAATGATGTTACGAGGACTATGATTCGTTGATGACGTGATTGATGATTTGATTTGAGGCATTTAAACAGCATTCTTTCAGGCATTATCAACCTTTATCTTGACTGTTAATAGTCAGATAAAAAGAAAACCTCTATTTTCTAGCACTATCATTAAAAAGTTTTGTTTCAGGCCAGCAAATGCTTGGACGGAGCGCAAAGCTTTATTTGGTCAAAATGATTATATTGATATACTTGGATCTGGAGATTTGCATCCAGTAAAGACTCTGTACACTGTGCCATCATGGATAAGAGGAGTAAATGGCAATGAATATCAAGTTAGTACATACTTCTCAAATATAAGACCTACAAAATATAAGAATAAGGTTTAGGGAACACTTTTTAAGTGTTAAATGAAACAATCTATGTATATCCAGTCAATACATTTATTGCGCTCACATTATTTATGTCCAAAGTATTTAAATATCTATCACTAAATAATTCACATACATTTTATTAATGTTACAGATGTTGCTGAGAAAAAGAAAAATGTGGGCTCATACTGGTTCTCGTCAAATGAGACCAACTAAATGGAAGGACATGGAGAGGAGAATATCCTTCTTGTACAGAAAGCTCAACAGAAAAACAAAGACAGGACCATCTCCTGATTAAATTGTTTGCTTTTATTTGATAGGTATATTGTTGTAGTATTGTAATAATTTTAGGAATAAAGTGTTTAAAAACTGTATTCTAAATTATCTTTCTTATTTATGTTGTAATCATCAGTAAAGCCAGATTAAAGTGGTATCTATTCAACAAAATGCTAAGGTTACATTTTTCTTTGTTTGAGTACATACATAATAATATTCCTTTGCAGGAATTGATTTCTTATGTTCGACATATTATGGACATGTTACCTATGTTTGTTTGCCAAAAATAAAATGCGTTTTTAATTTTCTAAGCTCATGAATTCTTTGCTCAACTTCTCATAGTTTTGGATTTCGCCTTGAAGTCATATCTCAAAAACTCAATTAGTATGTTTTGTTACAATAGGTAATTAAAGACGCACCTTTAGTCTATAACCTTTTTTCAATTTATGTTATTTCTACTTAAACAAACATCAACTTTATTAAAGTATAAATAAAGTTGATTTTAGACTAACTAGTACTGTTGAAAAATTCATTAAAAAAAATGAAGTTCTAGCGCAAACTAAACCTTATTTGTAGGCTTTACAGTTGCTTTTCCTAAAACTCGTATTTGTTTACATGTTTGGCAGATAAATTGAAAAACGCAGAATAATAAAGTCCAACAAAATATATAAAACTCATTCACTCATAATTTTTAATCATTTAACTTTGTGTAGATACATTTCGTTGGTTTGTTACTATTAAACTATCTTCTGTAACTTTTAGTACCTATGTTCTTATCTATTAAGTATTGCACATGAAAATATTGTTATAATAATTGGTATCTGTCGGATACATGCTCATATTTATAGGGAATAAGGTAGGTCGCGAAAAACATTATTTTTTTATGTTAACAGTGATGCAAAATCAGAGGTAAACAAAATAACTGTAAAAGGACTATAATGTACGAATTCAGTCCGTCTGAATTTAGAACAATTTTTTACGTTTTTTTGGTACAGTCACACACAGCAATATATTTATGCTCGTGACTGGTACCTACCGTCATCTCTCAGATTCAGATCGAATGTAGTGCACAAGCACTGTCGGGGAGCTTTTTCACTCCGAGGAAACAACAAAAACAAAATGCTTTTGTGTAAAGCATTTTTTTGTTGTTGTTTTCTCGGAGTACCAAGACAGTAAAGTTTGCCGATAGTCAGGATTGGTAGATAATTTATTGGTTTTCAAAAAAGTCTACGCGTTTTAGTGGAGGTCAATGATTTTGCTAAGCATGTCCTAACAAGTAGCAACTTTTCGCTAAACCTTAACCTTAAAAAGTAAAACTTACCTACTACATTAATTTACAGCTCATTCTCCATTCTTAATTAATAACTAGAAGTCTGTTTTATTTGGTACATTGACTTGACTAGAGTGACCATATTCACAAACACTAATTTAGTGTAGGTACCTACTAGGAGGAAATGGCCACTTCTTGCTACGTGTCTTGATTAACAATAAATTACGGTTTTGTATCTAAAGTTTGGGCTCGAGCCCTTAATTTGATTAAATAGATATTCCCCAATCTTCTTTGATGAGGTCTGCGGCCTTTTCTGCGATCATGAGGACGGCAGCGTGCGTGTGAGCAGCGGGAATCCGAGGCATGATGGATGCGTCAGCGATGCGCAGTCCTCGAATCCCGTGGACCTGCAGCCTCGGCGATACCACGCCTGTGGGGTCGCCCGCTGGAGCCATTTTGCACGTTCCCACCTGCAATGACAAAGAGTTTAATTTCATTGGTCTGGTGGCTAAGGAATATTGGGTGAACCTTTGAGATAGGTCAGTAAGTAGGTATGGGGGTGGGGTTCTGAGTTTCTAACGAACTATGTCGTCAATTTTTACACGTCTGCCCAAAAAAAGGAGTGTTCTTTTTTCAGAGTGCAATGTAAATTTGTGTGTGTGAGTTTTTTTATTCCACCACAACTTCTTAACGCCTGGAATGATTTTTTAGGGTTGGCAATAATTGATTTCAAGATTTTCTTTACACTTACTTGATGGTCTAATGTGATGGAAGTCTGCATAATAGCACACTCCCAGTATTCATCCGAGTCGAACAATAAAGATTCGCAGCCGGGGAACGGTGTTGTGTGTAATTTTGTATCATAACGCTGGAACGCTTTGGTTCCAATTACTTTCTCTACCTAGAAATAAAATACGGCAATATTTTTAACTTGAGAGACATTGTAGACGAAATTATAAATAAGATCATCTAATTAGGTACCTACTATCTTTACTTACCATACGAATGCCTTCGATCATAGTTCGCAAATCGTTAAGATCAGCGAAATAGTTTAAATGGATTTTGGGATGGTCGATAAAGTTTGGGCTACGGAGCATCAGTCGGCCAATGCTATTCGGTCGAATTAGCACCGGGTTTAAAGAAAATGTGCGCTGCCGCACAATGTATGGGAGAGAACTATACACCTTCCAGTACCACTCATCTGTTACTCCTGCAATAAGAACAAACTTAAGTTATTCATTAAAAGTTGAAGTGGTTGTCTTGTTCTCGGAAGAGGTTATTTTTCGGATCACGTCAACGATAGATAGTCGTCAACTTTCATAACCTCTTTTCATTAAAGTTTTAATGGAATAAACAGAGCTGCTTAGAATAAAGGTTTTCTGCTTTGAAAAATATGGTGCATTTGTAATTGTGCTCGTCAGGTGGTTTTGTCTGGTAGGTAACCTTACCAAGTAAAGATCGTAATATTCCAACAGCATCACCGGCCAAGGAGCCGGCTCCCATGACGAGCTCGATGTCTGGTCTGGTCTTGTCTAGGTCGTGGGAGAACTTAGTGTGGACGAAGGCAAGTCCAGCAGCTCCACCCGGCAGGGTCAGCGGACCACGTCCTGTCATGTATGCAGCTGCCACGAACGGGGATGCAGCAGATAGCTGCACAGAACATAGACACATATTTTAAACCAGCTGTTCGTGCCCGGCGTTGCCCGGGTGTATTTTCGACTTTTCCGATAGATTTTCCAATTTTTTCTTTCATGCAAACCTTGTCTACACAAATAAAAAAAAAATAAAAAAACTGCCATATCGAGTCATTCTCTAGTGATGATCTTTTATTTTCAGATAGCATTTTTCTTTTATGTACTCAAAATAAACTAAACGTGAATTCATGTAAGCCTAGTACTTTTTGTTAGTTATAAGCTATTTGTGCGCCAAATTTTATCCAAATCCTATTAGTAGGATAATAATAATTTAATATTAAGGTGGCACTAGTTGATATTTTTTCCATACAAATTTCAGGGGGGTTTTACTCCACTGTTTGACATGGTACATCCAAAGTTAAACATGATATCGTTTTGTTTCATTATTAAGTTTGTCTGTGCGGAAACAGAATAGTAAAATAATGAGCCATTAAAAAGTTAGGAGCCCACAAAGATTCCTTTTTCTTGCTAATTTTAACGCAACTTTGGGGGTAAATAAGCAATAAAAGAAGTGTAAAATTTCCAAAACAAAGTCGGCACCGACAAAGCTCAATTGTCGAAGAGTTCAATAAACTTTATTTGTAATTGATTTATGCAGTAGTTTTTTCATAAAACCCTATTTTCAAAAGGACTTTTCGTAATTTTTTACGCACTCGTTTTACTAAAATAGTTCGGAACGGTGTTTGTGTGCGTGCAAACTAGACGTTGTGCACGTAGACCAGTGTCTAACTGCTCATCACTGATACTATCTCTGTCGGACACGATGCCAGGTGACACAGCGTGCTTTTCGGCCATGCCCACTAGTGAGTTCGAGCCCGCGACTAGTGTCACCTTAACTAGCTGCCCGGCCCTGCTTCGCACGGGTAGCATTAAGAACTTATCTCCGGCGCACCTAACTACCTACCCTACCTATTTACCCTGCCTACCTACCCTACCTACCTACCCTACCTACCTACCTACCCACCCTACCTACCAACGCTCCTATCTTCCCTACCTACCACCTACCCTACCTACCTAACCTACTTACCTACCCTACTTACCTACCCTATCTACCTACCCTACCTACCCTATCTACCTACCTACCTATCCTACCTACCCTACTTACCCTACCTACCCTACCTGTCCTACCTATCCTACCTACCTACCCTACCTACCAACCAACGTACATACCTACCATCTCCCGACATAAATTCATGCAAGCCTAGTACTTTGTGTTAGGCTTTATGGCATATATACCGGGATATCATAAATACAAAATTTATAAAAGCATTTTTCTTCATGTTTTTTTTTGTGTATTTTTCCAATGTTTTAGTTATTATCCTATTCCGGAAGAAGACATGTCCAAAAACACAAAAATCATACAAATTGGTCCAGCCGTTCTTTTGTTATAAGTGGTGTAACTAACACGACTTTGTTTTATATAATATAGATTGTAATACTATCTTGATTTCATGCAAGCCTAGTACTTTTTGTTAGGTTACTCTCAGAAATTGGCACAACGTGTCGTGAACAGAATACCGTCTTGATGACGATAACTTTTTTTTGCAACATCCGATTTTAAGGAAACAAAGCCTATATTCTATTCCAAATTAATCTTTCTCTACCTGTGAAAGTTCCGGAGATGTGTGCGAACAAACAAACACACAGACAGACACCAGATTCTACTGTTTTATTATATAGATGACTTATCGACGAATTACAGAGATTTTTCTTAAAAATTGTGTCCTGTAGGTAGTCGCAGGACTCTATGATGAAATTAAATGATGATGAAATGAAGAAGTCAGAGTCAGAAGTGGCCACTACTTTGTGATGTGAAGAAGAACATTTCATTCTCTCTCTAGTCTAACCTTGCTTATGCCTATAAGAGATTCTTCTAACGACACTTATCTATACTTCTTCTAATCAGTTAGTTATAAGTAGGTACTCAAAAATAATTTAAAACGAGAAGGCAATAGGTACGCCCTGTAAACGTAAGTTGTAGGTACTGTAACATAAAAATTCGTGTTGTCAGAGTTCTGCAACTACACTAGCTTTGTATTATGCAGAAAAACTGGTGCGAAAGTTGGAAAACAATGGTCAGTAGCGCACAAATCGGGTCAGCGTTTAACTTCCACTTGTTTAGGTATGGGTGGCACGTTAAAGTAATTTACCGCTAAACAAGTGTTACTATGTTCATTAACCTTAGCTTAGCTTATGTACCAAGAACACATTAAATTTAATGGGTAGAGTAGATTTTCTACAGAGGAAAACATTTTTCAGTTCAGCAGCGCAAAGGATTAACTAATACCTAATTTATTCCTACAAATTGGTTTCATTAATGCTGTTTTTTCGCTCGCTTGGCTGAGAACCCTGCCGTGCCGGCCCCAGGCGCCACGTAGGTATCTGTTATGGGGAAAATTTCACCGAAATGTTGATGACGCATTTTGAACTGGTAGAGATGATTGTTTTGTTTTGTTTTAGGTTCCGTACGACCGAATGAAAAAACAGAACCCTTAAAGGATCACTCGAGCGTCAGTCTGACGTCTGCCGCAGCTATTTTTTTCGAATCTTTTGAACCGATTAATTTGAAATTTGGTACCTACACATATGAATTTCTATGATCCAAACACGGACCTGTAACATAAATAAATTAATTTTGAATAACATTTTTGCGGGGCAAAAACGATAAAATAAATTATAAGACTAATTAAATGAATAGAAGGGGCCCGTGGCGGCCGTGGCTAGGTAAAAACAGCCGCACGGGTCGATCTATCAGGTTAAGCTACGCTTGCTGTCGTCGGTCTGTGAATGGGTGACTATTTATACACACCAAGACCCCTCTGTGTTTCGGAAAGCACGTTGAGCCGTTGGTCCCGGCTGTCATTCTTAAATCTTTGACAGTCGTATCGGGTCGTCAGAAACCCAAAAGTCCGACAACCAGTCTCACCAAGGGGTGTTGTATTACCCAGTAATTGGGAAGTGGAGGTCAGATAGGCAGTCGCTCCATGAAAATACTGGTATTCAGCTGCATCCGGTTAGACTATAGGCTGACCCCAACATAGTTGGGAAAAGACTAGGCAGATGATGATTTTAGTGGGGCAAAAAAAAAAAAAATTGCAAACTGTACCGTTTGACATATTAATTAAATGAAAGAGCTTGTTGCACGGGATAATTTAAAAAAAATTGATATGATAAAGTTATTTAAGAAAATAGATAAAGTTAATTTACCATTCCTCCTTATTTATCTATAGATTACAGGAATATATATAAGAAGTCAACGGTCCTATAATAACATGATAGACTGTCCATGTTATTTTAGGACCGTTGACTTCTTATAGATTCTGCAGCTGTTCTCCCATACCTATGCCATATCTCAGTAGGTATGGGAGAACAGCTGCCGGGCAGAGCTTCCAGACGGAACCTTCAGGGCGCGACTCTACTAGCACTTTTTATGTTTTATGATAGAGTCTTGAATCTAGAGATAGAGGGATGCTTAATGCATGTCATTTAATAAACAGCTTGTCGTGTTCCCATATTTATTATGCCTTAACTACCTACCTAGATCACACTTACGACGATGGCTAAGATTATGAATAGATTAATTATGATTATAGAAGATGAAGTTCAAAGAAAGGAGTCTTTAAATTACTCGTCATCATGATGCTGCCTAGCTAGCGGCGGTGGGCAGGGACGCTTGTTAATAAACTCTAAGCTGGCACAGAAATACATTATTCAAACAACCAGTTAGTACCAACGTTCCTACTTGGTGCTTTTCTGAATTTGCCGAATTAATTCATTTATGCTGACGAGCACTGATCTTGCAATTTGAACTTGAACTTTGGAAAGGTTTTTAATTTCAATTTAAAAACGTGATTCAAATAATATTAGCATATATTAAGTTAGGTTTGGTGAATTCGTGCGCTTTTTCGTTACCTCTGTTAATTTTTGCATGTAATTAATTCATCCGAACGTCTTACTCGATACTGTCTATTTAATTGCGGAAATAAATTTTAAAGAGATTTAAATACAATCATTCTCCAAAATCATATATTATCGAGACTAATTAGGTACCTACTCTTTTTGCCTTTGAGAGACCTTGCGACTCCAGGTACCTATTATAATTTCGGGAGTAAAACGAGGAGCTAAACTACTCGTTAAGACGAGTCGACTAAAGGCTCGTGCAGACTAGCGCGACTTGTCTCGCGGCGCGACACTGGTAATTGTTCTACCGTGAAGTTTTTTTAGAAATTGTTTTGTTGGAGTCGCGTCGCGCCGGTCTGCACGACGCTTATAGGCTCCTTCAAACAGGCGCGACACGCGACGCGACACAAAGACACCGCTCGTCGCGCGACGCGACGTACCTTTGTGTCGCGTCGCGTGTCGTGCCTGTTTGTAGGAGCCTTAATTCCTTTAGACGAAAAAAATAAATCAAATGAGTATCAAAAATAATGATTTAAATGCATAAACTAGTGTAACCACAAATATCCATGAGTTGGTACCAACCTACTAACCTCTTCATTTATGTAGGAATGGAAGCGGTTTTCCCCCTCGTAACCTATTAAAATATAGTCTGCACATTCGAATACGGTCAGTTGAGTGTACTCCGGAGGGCAAGTACAAGAATACTTTTGGAAAGGGGACTGGGTTCGCACTTACCGACTTTTGTGATTCGATTTTATTTTTCTCTTGATTTGATTTTGATTTGTACTTAATTTTATATAAACTAATATTATAAAGAGAAAAGATTAGCTTTTTTGTGTATTTGTTTATCTAAACTAATATATCTATAGGGTGGCAGGGACATCCACGCGAAAACTGTTACCATGGATTCAGTACATAATACTAAACCCCGCTGCACTGAAATTTTTCGTCGGTTATTTAAAACAAATCTGTTGTTTCATCGAAAAGTGCAATACCTACGCGGTCAAAATGTATGGAACAGCTGTTTTTTTTTTAAACGCTGTTTAGTGTGTAGTGACTCTGCGTTCAGAGCTCGGTGTGGCAACACGCCGTGCTCGAGTTCGAAGTCAATTGTCATTCTGAGGATGCCTCGTTGAGAGGTGAAACACGAGTCGATTTCTTTCAGGGTTTTTTATGGCGCTTTAGAAATAGCTAAGCGGAACAGGTTACTAAATATATCCACGTCTATTGTATTTTATAATGGATTTCCGCTAGGACACGCCTGAATCAATTAACTGTAAAAAATTGCCTTTGAAAGAATTTGGCGTGCGCTGCGAAAACTATTGATGATACATAAAATAATGTACTACATGTTTATAGTACTCTTCATTACTCACAAGAAAGTCCTCGAAGCTATATGTCTAGTACTATTATAGTTAAGTTAAGACACAATAATCGTTTTTGTTCAAATTAGTCAATCAAGACACGTACATTCGTATCATGATATTTATCCAACGAAATAGTTTCATAAGTTTAATAACCTGGATTAACATAACATATAGGATTAACTACTTTTAATCCCGGTGGTACGTTCCCGTGGAATACTTTCCGACATCCAAGCGGGCGAAGCCTCGGGGAAAAGCTTTTTATCAATACTTACGTCATTCATGGTCATTCCAGTTTGGTTAACAATGAAGGCGTTGCCGGAAAACGTGACGTGGTCTTGAAGATTGTATCCGACGGGGAGGTCAGCGACCGCAGGGATCCCAAACTCGGACAGATGTTCCTTTGGTCCTACTCCTGACACCATCAGCAGTTGAGCGGAGCCTATAGCCCCTGCCGCTGAGATCACTTCTCGACGAGCGCGTACTTGCATACTGTAAAATTGATTAGAGGGGTAGAATAATATAACGATATAGGTACCTATGTGTACTTACTATTAGTTCATCATCAAGAAAACATCACATTATTATAGGGGTTCTGTCAAAAGTAATAAGTTACCTTATATTCCACTTCCTAAATTCTACGCCGGTGGCTGTTTTGGTATGCGGGTCTATTAAAATTTTTGAGACAGTAGAGAACTTCGTAACTTTTAAGTTAGGCCTAAAGCGTATTGGTTCCAAAAACGCTTTCGAGGAACTGCATCTTCTTCCTTGCCTCATGGTTGCCTGTGGTTTAGAAAATCCGAGCACTTTTTCTCCATTTGGGTCTCTCCATTTATATCCGAGTTCTTCACCGGCCTGCTTAAATGGTTTCTCGAGGGGTGAGTGGTACGGCGAATATTCTATGTCTAAATATCCGCCAACGCCGTGATATGACGAGTTCCTTAATTCCGTGATACCGATGTTTTCCGATTTCTTGAAATACGGTAATATTTCGTCGTAGCTCCATCCCTCATTACCCATTCTAGCCCAGTCATTGTAATCTTCCGGATGTCCTCGTTGATAGATTAAAAAGTTGAGCACACTACTACCGCCGAGCACTCTGCCTCGGGGCAGGAAGCACACTTTGCCTCTTAAGTCCCTGCATGCTCTCGGCTCGGGCATTGAATTGTAACCCCAGTTCATAGGTGTGAGGGAAAGAAATGCAGCGAATATGGGAATGTCGGAAAAGAAGTTTTCATTTCCTCCGGATTCTATGAGTAACACTTTCCATTGTGGAACTTCAGTTAAGCGGTTAGCAAGTACAGAACCCGCTGATCCGGCTCCTATGACTATGAAATCAAATTCTTCCCGGTCTGTTGGTGTATAGTCAGGTATGAAACCTTCTCTTGGGTTTCGAGGTAAAGGTCGAAATAAGTCGGTCCAGTAGTCCATAAATCTCCGGCTGTCAAATGCCTTGGCCGCTGTGACGCAGAGTAAGTAGAAGAACCATCGCATGATGTGTTTTTATATGTATTCTTCATTCCTGAAACAAATAACTTATCAGTAACACGACTTTTACATATATTTAGAGGGCTACATTTCATAACTTGGCATTCATTCAGATGCGAAGTTAATTTAGTCGTTGTTGATCGTAGTCTCGTAGGTAATGAGTAGGTCTGAGGAATGATCAAAAACTTGTGGATGATCTTCACGCTGTCAATGTATAATTTAACCATCTAAATTCTCTTGACAGTCAGGTGGTATTTAACGACCCACGTCTCGATATTTGAAGGTTAACGATGATCGTCCAATAGGTCTAAAGTTTTTTGTAGAATACAAATGAGCACGCAGGGACTTACATGTCTGATTTTCATCAATCATTTTAATTCAATCGATCGCAAAAACTATAAAATGGTTTTGGTTTTGGGATGGTGAGCACGTAGTTTAACTTTCAAATGAACGTAAAATTGTTTGTAAATTTTGCAAATGCTGCTGAAATCTGTTATATATTGTGCAAATTATCTACGCCTGCCTTCTGAAATTCGTTTTTTCTTCAGTGCCGTCGGCGTCGCCAGAACATTCTCCCGAAATCCAATTACTTTTCGCGATCTTAAATTTCCATATACAAAAGTGCTTAAGAGATCCTATTCTCCTTTAAAAAAATGTAAATATTGAAATACCTAGTAGGTGCCTAAGTTTGTAAACCTTTCTTAGAACTTTTTGTTAATTGATACAAACATTCAAAGAATCTAGCGACATGGGTAATATGCAGGCAATGTTTGCTACACTATAATTCTTGGCACTAGAATTTAAATTGATTTCAAATTCAATAACAACAATGACCATGGTAGTTTGCCTGGGGATTTTTGCTAACGACTTGCCGTATTAACAAATGTGGTCATAATTCAGACATATTTATGACGTATGCCATAACTCAAATTGTAAATGAGGATGGTTGACCATCACCTAATACTCGAAGGATTAAGTCATTGCCAGTCACGCTAGCACAGGCTAGCATAATGGGCGACATCCGAAGGCACTCAACTCTCTGAATTTTTGATCAAAATTGTGTGTGAAATATTTATTCACCAATCATCATAATTCTGTTGAATATGCGTGACGTGTAGAGCAACAGAATCATGCCTTGTTAGTTGTTATTTTATTTCATGGTTTTTGAAAAAAAAAGTGACTTAATTCATGAGTATTAATATTTCGTAATGCACGGAGGTTACTATGCTGATAATTTAGTTCACTCGCTAGTAAAGCACTACCTGTTAGTGTCTTTGTTGTCGTAGCCTGATTCTGACAAGACTGAACTGCTTTGAAGACAAATCGTTTGTGCAAATTGGTGTCGCAACAAAATGTTTAGGTATTAGGTAAACTGTTTGTTATGTTAAATGATATGAATAAGGGCAAGGTACCCCACGAAATAGCTGAACACTTGTCATTCATGAGTTCATCACGTTTGTCATTTTAGAACATAATAATTGTGTTAAAATTGCTGTGCATTCTGTTAAAAATACAATAGACGTAGATGCTATATTTTAGTTTGTGAATAGTTTTAGTTAAGTTACTATATAAGTTTGTTATTTTTATCCGTATAAGTTGTTACTTACTTATAAAGTTGAATAATTAACTTAAATAAAACCCATAGTCGTAGATATATTTAGTAAACTATTCCGCTTAACTATTCCTAAAGAGTCATGAAAAACTCTGTAAGAAATCGAAACTGTCAACTGTCAATGGTGACCCTTAGGTGCCATTTGTGGCATAAAATTTTAAATAAGAAATTATTCCACTAATGGCACCTGCGAAAAATATCGAAAGGTGCCGTATGTGGAATACCTCAGGTGCCATTCACTCAGGTGCCGTAAAGCGGGTGCACAAGGTGGATACGTCAAACTTGTGACTCGATAGCAAAATAATCTTATTGTTTCAGAATTTTATTCAGCATACGCTTATCTAACCGTGTAGGACGTAAGTACTGGGTTGACTTAAATTACCCAGTAACACAGTCAAGTCAAGGAATGCCCAGTGCGATACTATTTAGCTCAGCGAGTCACGTATAAACCGCGATTACCTACGTGAATAGAATTAGGATCAATCACATTTGTAATCACAGCTATTTCGGTTCGATTACTTGCCAATAGGGGTCTGTTGGTCAGGCAGCATCACAGTGCGTCGAACCAGAGATTATTTATGTTAAAGAATAAAGTAGTCTCTATTTTATTTTGATCGTTAATATAGTAGAGTATTAAAACAAAAATCGATTTCCTTACAATAGTTGAGCAGTGGAACTTCAGTGGTAACGGCCGCAATTTACGAGTTGTAATTTGTGGTCGTAGGTTCGAACCCAGACAGGCGTTTTACTTTATGTCAACTATTTCATCACCATTGCACTCAAATCGATGAAGGAAAACATTGTGAGGAAACCGGGATGTCAAAGAACAAAAAAATCGAAGACATGTGACATCTACCAATCTGGAATGGGCCCGATAGTGGATTATGGCACTCCTCTCACTGAGAGGAGGCCTGTTTCCCAGCAGTGGGAACATTATAGGCTGATTATGCTTACAATAATTAACGAATAGATATTAAGTGCTTGATGGTTTGTACCACACTCTTGTTTTTTTTTTTGGGTGTGAAATTATCAAACAACTTCTCCCGCTCTGGGCGAAGCGGGAGGGTGCGTCAGACTCTTACAGACTTCCAACTCTTACTGAAAACCCACCCGTCTGTCTTCAGTTGCCATGTTGCCGGGAGCCACGGTTTCCAAAAAAAAAAAAAAGTATTGTACCACACCCTTAATTTCGATTAAAATTCAGGGGTTAAAATGGAAATATATTACCTTTTTAATTGATAGCTCGGTGACCCTTTATTATCTTCAAATAATTTAATGTTCTCCTAAACACGGAAGTTTTGGCTTTATTTACATCGAGAACAATTAGCGAGCTAGTGTTACTAACGATGTGTGGTAGATAGTTCGCCCTTCGTCCCTGCAGTGTGCACTGTGCGTTGCATGCCACCGTGCCTACGACTAATATTTGAAATTTATTGCGCAACCTGATTATTCAGACGGGTTTAATATTTACCAGAAAATTTAAAATTTATTAACGTGCTTACTTATTTCAGAATTTAAGGCTCCTACACACAGGCGCGACACGCGACGCGACACAAAGGTACGTCGTGTCGCGCGACGAGCGGTGTCTGAAAAAATAGATAAAAATAGTGTGTCTTGGAAAGAAATAGTTTTCAGTTCAGCGAACTTGAAATGGAAGTCGTAAATGGAGTAAATAAATGTAATACAGATAAAAATATGTTTTAAATTAATAAATTCTATTACCTACTTAGTCCATAGGTATTGTAGCTTGGGTGAGGGTACTTACATTTTCTTTCAGTTTTAAGGGACATTCAAACAGGCGCGACACGCGACGCGACACAAAGACACCGCTCGTCGCGCGACGAGCGGTGTCTTTGTGTCGCGTCGCGTGTCGCGCCTGTTTGAAAGAGCCTTTAAACGAAAAAAATAAATAAACTTTTTTCCTGAGAGAAAATATATATTTTGGTGTTAACGACAATCCATATTCCTTATCTTTTGTGCTAAGTGATTTATGAATGTAAAAAACACTTTTCGGGAACATTATTCCTTAATACTTAGGTACCTAATTCAATATTTTTATTAAGACCGATTCTTTTTACTGGAAAATTGTGTTTTTTATATTATTATAACTTTATGCACAAGTAAAAAATATTGTACAAAGGCGGACTTAATGCCTGAAGCATTTTCTACCAGTCAACCTTAGGGAGATGCAGAGAAAAAACATGGCAGGTGCAACGTAAGGGATAGATAACGCGAAAATAATAACTATACCATTTTAAAAGAGCTTACGAACATTTCAAACTTGTAGAAAATGTCATAAATAACTGTGGCGAGGCGTGGTAAAACGCCAGAGGTAAGACGGAGCAAAAAATAAGAAAAAAGAAAAACGTCCCATCGGACTTTCGTCATAGCCGCGAAAAGTTACTTCTTGTTTACTTATCAAAGTAACGGTGTCAATAAACCGTTTAATTAAATTCCTATTTACATCTACTTTTCTATTATGAGCTTCATGCAAATTAGTGAAATAATTCTATTCCTGCCAGTCCCGAACTCATGAAACAGCTACAAATATGTTTTTCAGTCTGCACATGTTTTTTTATGAATTCGTCAGATTAAAATGTAAAAAAAAAAACATTTATTCCATAAACTACTAGAATCAGAGAAAAGTAAACATGGGAACAATACATTTTATTTCATTTACGACTGCCAGTCAGTTATTGATATTTATCGTAAAGGGAAACATTAAAATGATTTAAAAAACCATCGCGTTGTTTGTAATATATAGTAATATCTGGGCGAGCACGGCTTAACTTAATTTTGTGTTTCATATATTCAAAACTTAACCTTGAAAAGCATATTTCCTCACAAAGTAAATAATCTGTTAATAAACAATATCCTAATCGTACTAATTACTTTTCAAATCTACTCTAAATAAGTAATTTCAACATAATAAACTAGATACTTACCCAAAATACCTAACTACAACGTAATTTACTTTCACTAAACTCAAAAAACCTAAACACTATCATAATCACTGTTCTATTGTACCTACAAACAAATATTAGTAGTAGAATAGTAATGATAAACTAATAAATTCAATGAATACTGAGCGAACAAAAAGTAAATTAAAATATGGTTCTAATGCTATTACGTCAAAAAACAACCACATATTGTTAATCGAATGATGAAATGTTTACGAACTCCGAGCCGAACGTATTACGAAATTCAACGAAAACAACCAAATCAAATGCGTATGCTAGAAAGAGGAAAAAAAAAGATGGTGCAATATCAATAATTCCTTCTCGCTCCCGCGCGTGTGTTTTTTACTACTATCGTAACTCGTTGCAGATCGGCTTACCCAGCTGCTAAGAAACCGCGGTGTCACATGACCGAAGTGATGTTATGATGGACTTTAAATTCAAAAGAAATTGAATTCACGATAAGCCGCACGCGCCTACGAGTTATTTTAGCGCAAAATGTTTTGTTGTTGGAATATTAAGACAAAAAATTTAATGTATGTAGGCGTTTTGTAATGTTTTAATTTTATGGTGTATTGAATACTTACAGTGTGATTATTCCATGATGATAAGTGGTTGTGTTCCGAATTTCCGAAGGGAAGCCGTTAGCCGGTAGGAATCGAGTTCTTTAGAGCCGTAGCCCCTGATAAGTAATCACAAATTCAGCGAGTGACCTCTGCAAATATAAACGAAAGGACGTCGAGTATCTATAAATAAATAAATGGAATAATATTATCACTTAAACGACGTTATTGTAAAATCATTCACGTAATTTCGCACACTTTAAGTCTTTAATGCCATATAATAGTCCTTGATAGGCGCTCCGGTGAAGAAACTATTAGTAGGATGGCCACGACAGATCCTATCATATTGTAAGTACATTTATTAAACGATTTATCTTCTTCCTTTATGTTACTATTAGCTGCGCCCCGCGGTTTCACCCGCGTAAGTCTCGATCCCGTGGGAATATAAAGAAAAAAAAAATAAGAAAAAATTTTATTTGGGACACGCACAGGAAATACAAAACATAATAAAAAAAAAGGAACAAACATTAACAAAAATAAAAAAGGAGCCTTCTAGACTAACAAAAAAAAAAACGACCTGTGCGAGGCTAAAAAGGCTCCTATCTCAGCATGATGCTGCGATATTTAAAATAAATAAATACCGCAGCGCTGGTATTTTTATAGGGCCCGCTGTGATGCCACGGACATACCTACAGACCTATAAATCCCACTAGGGGATTACAAAATAAATAAAACAATAAAAATAATAATATAAAACAAATAAAAAAGAAAAACAAAACTATTGTTTAATATCGGGATAAAAAGTATCCTATGTCCTAATCCATGTGATGGTCTGTTCAGTCGTTTTAGTGTGAAAGCGTAACAAACAAACAAACAAATAAATAAACTCACTTTCGCATTTATAATATTAGTTAGGAAGTTAGGACAAGCTACGCCCCGCGGTTTTACCCGCATAAGTCTCGATCTCTAAGAATATTGGAATAAAAGGTATCCTATATGTCCTTCTCCAGGTCATGGTGTACCCATTTGCTAAATTTCATCCAAATCCATTCAGTCGTTAGCGTGAAAGCGTAACAAACTCACTTTCACATTTATAATATTAGTTAGGATAATAGGCAATCTCAATCTCAATGCACATATAAATTATTTAAAATAAAACTTATATATATATACATCTGTCAGTCTTTTTGTTAGTGACAAAAACATTGTACTTATTAGTGACAGTTGGCATGCATAGTACTTAGTACTTAATAGCTCATAAAGGGAGTGAATACTCCCTAAATAGGATACCTACTTTTATTTCGTAAAGGCTCTTTTAAACAGGCGCGACACGCGACGCGACACAAAGACACCGCTCGTCGCGCGACGCGACGTAGCTTTGTGTCGCGTTGCGTGTCGCACCTGTTTGTAGGAGCCTTAAAACGACGATATTATACAGGATGCGAAAAATAGAGTACTACCTATTTAACTATTTATTTTAGTAAAAAGGTTAGATGACAGAGTATAAAGGCAAGAAATAAAAAAGGTAAGAAAAAAAAAACGACGCGATTCTGGTAGAAAAATTTCATGGAAATTGTTCTACCAGAATCGCGTCGCACCATCGCGTCGCATCGCGCCTATTCGGGAGCCTTAAAGCTTTGTCCCTAGTACTTATACGTATATAATAGTAGTCTATGGCTTTGTCCAAGAATATTCGCGATTCGTAAGAACGCAACCGGTAGGTAGGTATGGCAGAAACTCTAATTGCACCGCACATAAATGCACCTATTCAAAGCCATATAAGGGCTTATTTACTTAGTGGCCATTTTAACATAACTCTACGTAATGGGTCTCGCGAGCAATGACCGATGTTATCCACACTTTGACTATATTGCCTTTGACTTTATTTACCTGTAAAAATTACGGCGGTCACATGCCCATGGGCGACATTGTATACACCATACAATGTCGCCCATGGGCATGTGACCGCCCGTAATTTTTTGAATATTCATAAAAAAAAATCTAAAAATAACTTTAAAAGTTATGAGTTATTTTATCCGATTAACTAACATTTTTTTATTAAATTTTATCAACAATAAAAAAAAACGGAGGAGAATACATTTTTTCCTAAAAAAATAATTTTTTTTTAAGCAAGTGTAAGTCCATAAAAACCCTTACAGGGGGGCTTTTTAAATTATTGTTAATAATCTACTACATAACAACTACAAATAAAATAACTGTAACTAAATCCGAAGAAAATCTCTAAAACTCCAAGAGTAAAATTTTCGAAAAAAATTAGGGAGTCAGTTCAATATCCCTGTTCTTAGCAGTGAGTACTAAAGGTTAAAATAATTATGAGGATGATAATGGAATTAAAAACAAACAAAATCAAGATAGGTTCAGGAAATCAAGTCAGGTTCAGTGATGGTGAGGTGGGTGGGTGAGTGTGAGGGTGAGGGTCATTTCGAAAATGTAATTAACTAAAATTATTGTTTATTTTATTATTTATTAATAAAGATCTCTCTATTGATTGTTTGTTTTTAATTCCATTATCATCTTCATAATTATTTTAACCTTTTAGTACTCACTGCTAAGAAAAAGGATATTTAATTGACTTTCCCTAACTTTTTCGAAAATTTTACTCTTAGAGGTTTAGAGTTTTCTTCGGATTTAGTTACAGTTAGGGATCAATAATAATCAGTTACGCATATAAATTCAAAATCTAGAAGTTACGTTTAATGTAATTTAAGAATCGGGTATCATCTACTGTTATTGAATCCTTTGGGTTAGGTTAGAACAGCGGCCATTAACGCCAGATCCCCTCTATTGTTGGTGAATCATTTGGGTTAGGTTAGGTTAGAACTGTGACCAGTGAAAGAGCATTTTATTTCCAACAAGGATGATAACTGTAAACACTCACTTAACTATATAATTATGAGTAGGAAAAGGCATCTGTCAGTTTTTTAATTCTACCTCCACATACTAAACATTATTATACTTCTCTCTGACGAACAATTATTTATTCATTTTATTGTTTATGTATAGATACTTAATTGATTCAGGCGTGACCTTGCGGATATTCATTATAAAATATAATAGACGTGGATATATTTAGTAAATTTTCCGCTTAGCTATTTCTAAAGAGCCATAAAAAGCCCTGAAAGAAATCATAATAAAAAAGAAAAGCATCCTATAAGAAATCATCTGGTTTCTTTACGTTTACGTCTATTGTATTTTATTTATGTACACACAGTAAAATACATAGAGAAGCGACATAATTATAATTTTGTTTTTTTTTTTAATTACTATTTAATTATGTGTTTATTTGTCTTGCTATTCAGTTTTATAAGGCCTTTTTATTTCGGAATTCTAATTAATCGGTACTTTAATAATCGGAATTTGTATTTTTGATGTTTCGAATGAATTATCATTAAGTAGGACTTTTTGTTATTCGATCTATTGAAACTCGGTATTTTGAGAATAGTTATTATAAACGTTAGGAATATTGAAATTTTTGAAGATTGAGATCGAAAAATTGGAAGTCGAAGTTGTTAAATTAGGAATTTTGAACCATTCGGCATTATGAAATTCGTATTTGTGTCTGACGGAATAGAGTTTTTCGTATTTATGTAGTGTACCCATATAAGATTCATTTAATTGTCTACAATCTTTATTTTATAATATTGTGACAATTTGTACCAAAAACGTTTATTTGGCACAGTACAGTAAGTAAATACTTATGTTAAAAAATTAAGGCCTATTTTCCAGTTTTTAGTTAATTCCGTAAATGTATTATTTACGGAACGCACATATCTATGGTTTATTATTTTTTAATTTTCGACAGATGGCATTTGCGTGATAACGTAAGTTGTCAGTTTTGCATAATTTCGCAGCACAATTTAAATGCAGCAATGAACTTTATGATTGATTTATAAATTAACGACACACGTGAATAATTTGGAATGTTGTGTTTTGTCTGTTTTTCATTTTTATATTCTCTACTTTATGCCCTCTCCTGTGAAGTGAAAGCGGAAAATAGTAAATTACAATTTTACCCATGTGCCAACATGGCATTTCCTTATTCCACATGTTAAAAAAAAAATGATAGCTTTATCTCATAAAGTCCATATAAAAGTAGGACCTATTATTTCTGAAAGAATGCGTATTCCTATTACGATAAACTGGGTGGGTACTAGTTACGAGTGTTACAACATCACAACTGATGTTTGTAATCTTAAAGAGTAGGTAGTCGTTAGGATGCTCATGACTTCAGGCGATATTATCGGGCCTTATGTTTATATACTATACTCAGAATCTTGCTTAACTTAAGCACGAAGAGGCGGCGCGACGTTACATATTTCACGCGAGCTTTCACAGATATTTGCAATGAAGTAGATAGCGGCATTCCTTTTGTGAATAAAACGAGCTTTAAGCCATATCTTTTACATTTCGATGGTAACTAGAAATATTTCAATTTTTTTTTTGTGATTAAATGTTTTCTAAGCTCACGGAATTTTCTTTAAAAGTTCATAGAAATCAAAATGGGAAAGGATATTTCAGTGTTACATTTGGCAGCACTACTGGCTTAAAATTTAGAAAGCAGGCCAAATTTTTAAATTAAGATTTGTTAGGTGTGGTGTCGCACCTAACAAGTCTTAATTTAAAACTTCAAGAGTTGGTGGCTGCACAAACAACTGCACCACGACGACGCACAACTTTTAAAAGTAAAAAATCAAGTTCAAGTCTAAAGTTGTTAGTCTTTTGTTCGCGACTTTCGAAAAAGCTAATTGTAGATTTTTAATCTTGCATCTTTTGTATGACATACACGAGTAATTTGTTTGAAGGTCAGGAAAGTTGATATTTCATATTCATTGTGAGGCAAAAAAAGTCTTAGTAGAGTTATTTATTATCATAATAAGATATCTTGTGTCACAGTGGTAAATTTTTAAAACAAAAAGATTTTATATAAAACTAAAACACTATTTTTAGTTTTCTTCAAAATTGGGCTCATAGATCCTTTGACCAGTTTGTTCTCTGTAAGGCTATTTCTCATTTTGCAGATTTTCTACTGGAAGTCAGTCACCCATCTCAAAAAAAACACCGGCATTGTAGATCACTAGGTATCTAGGCCATGCAGGTTGTCTGCCTCTAGACTTAGACTAGTCTAGACTTCAGAGACTGGCGTTACGTCATAAGATCGTTGCGACCGAAATAACAACGTTCAAGTAACTTTGTCTACAAGGTAGACTTATAGAAACTGGAAGGGTATTTTTTAAATGAATTGCTGAAGCAAGATTATAATTTATTATGGGTTTGTTCGTTATGGAAGGAATCAGATTTATAACACCTTGTCGATTCAATTTAAGGTTCGTTCATGTACCTAATTGAATAACGAAAACTAGTTAAAGGAATCGCTTTAGTGCTATGTATACACACGAGTTTTAGCGATTTTGACCCTGTCGATGCTTGAATTCGTGAACTTAAATTGCACAAAAAATCGTCTGTTTGACGAATTTTACAGATGGATGTTGAAGAACGAATGGAAAAAGCTGTTTCGTACTATACCGTTCCAATAAATAATATAAAAGATTTTTCGAGACGAAGCTCTTCAACTTGTCCAACATCATTGTTTGGGAAGTCAACCAAATGTTTTACGCATCAAATTCGAGAGTTCTAAAAGGAAATCGCGGCGCGGAGCCCAATGGGATGGGGTTGTAAGCCGCGTTACTCCACAAACAGATTCCTAACTTTGAGGATGTTGCGAGCAGTTATTAAAATGTTTGCTTTGTTTTCCATTATCAAAAATAAAATACTTTCGAAATCAAAGGTGGGGAAAAACTCCCTATCAAATCGTACACTCTGTACGTGTGTGCACAAATACTGTACTTAGTTTATGGAGTTACAAAATAAAGTCAACATGTATGTTCCTCAAACGGGTTTATTGGTTGCAAAACCGAGGCCGGTAGTTTAGAAACTGGAAGTCAGAAGCCCTAACTGTTTTGTAAAGGTTTAGTTAAAGAGAAAACACAACACTGCACTTAATTGTAGCGTTGTGAACACACAGGTTAACCTTGTGTTCAGGCGGAGTATCAACACGTAGCACGAAAACAAAATATGGAAAGACTGTGCATAACTGCGGTCAGCATGGAACGTAACAGGTTCCATGAGAGGTCATATCATATCATAGTTTGTTTTTAATAGTTGAATATTAAGATGCATTGTAAACATGTTTATTAATTTAAAATATCTAAATCCCTTTGTTAATCGGCCGTGGACATTTTATAAGATGTTTAAGTATGCAGGCTACCTACATACATTATCAACAAGCGAGAAAAACAATGTTATAACTAACTGCAAGATTTTGCTCACAGCTGTTATCTTTGCAGGGTATTCGTGCATCTACACAGCTTAATCTGGGGTTTGCTTTTATTTGGATGAAATTTAGGCTGCCATCGTTAGCGAGCAGCTACAGGGCTCGCATGGCATCGTGCCAAAATAGATTCGCGTAAAACTTCAACACAAAAGTCTGCGTTTACATAATTTTTATTCGACTGGTTTAATAAGGTCAAAATGGAATGGGCGCTCAATTTTTTTGACAGAGTTCCTTTCCTAAGCGTTTTAAATTTGGAAGTTCTCCTAGGAGTGCAAGCCATTTCAAAACTATTTTTAAAAAAATGAGTTAGCTTTACAGCAGTCGCATATGATGTGAAAAACTGACATCTCTCCTTGGTAAAATAATAAGCAACATTAAAGGGGCGGGGCCTCATCAAGGTCGTTTCTGATGGTCAACTCTAGCACCGCGCGCACTCATTGGTCAAATCAAATAGCGCGCTTCCCCGGCTTCCTGTTACATATTTCCGTCCCTTTTCACGAAATCACTCCCATAGATTTGATTATTTCGATTTTTTTAAATATTTTGAATTTTATTTCGAGTGAAGGAAAGCGAGAGGAAATATGTTACACATTAAAAACAAACTGAATTAAAAAGAAAATTTTAAGGATTAATCAAGCCGTGCAATAAGGACACATATGCTCGCATTAACTATTACGCAAGCGGTTGGAATCGCCCGGAAAACTCACGTCACTAATCAATTAGGTTGTTAGTACTTTGTGCAATTTATTAACACGAACCGTATTAATTACTTCAAGACGTTTCTAAATGTTGTTTCTATGTAAATCGTTAAACATTTATTTATTTATGGTAAGTATTGAAAGGAATGTGACGTGTCGTTCTTTGCTACTGATGTTACTGATGTGTGATGACTTCATATAATAAGGTATCATTACTAAGAGGTACTTATATATCTTTACTTATTAAGTTATTGAATGGTCTAATGATAGAGTTATGTTTATGTTGGCATGATGTTGCCTTTTCAATGTTCAATGGTGTTTTCAAAGCTGAGTATTAGCATAGGTACGTACATTACCTACCTGATAAGTATTAATGAGTTATTGCGTGAGTAAAAGCTCCAACATCTCTTCCCTTATGACTCACGCTTATCACTGTAATAAATACAGGGTGGCAGGGACATCGACCCGAAAACAGTAACGATGAATTTAGCACATGATTCTGAACCCCCCTGCGTTGAAACTTATCGTCGGTTATTTAAAAAAAAATCTGCTGTTCCATACATTTTGACCGCGTAGGTATTGCACTTTTCTATGAAACAGCTGATTTTTAGGGTTCCGTACCTCAAAAGGAAAAAACGGAACCCTAGTAGGATCACTCGTGTCTGTCACAGTCAAATTGCTCCGAATCGAATGGACCGATTAAGTTGAAATTTGGTACACATAATATGTATTTCTGTGACCCAAACAAGAAAGTATAACGTAATTATATGAATTTTGAATATAGGGGTCACTTTTGGGGGGCAAACAAGGAAATAAAAAAGAGAGTTTTGCTAACAGTACCGTATGACATATCAAATGAAAGGGCTTGTTGCGAGAATCTCAGAAATATTTTTTATAGAATTTTAAAATAAACACTTCAAGATATTTAAGAAATTCGATGAAAATTCACCATTCCCCCCCTTATCTCCGAAATTGCTGGACTTAAAATTTTGAAAAAAAAAATACATAGTACGGCTCTTTACTCATAGATTACAGGAAAACCTCTAAGAAGTCTATGGTCTTAAACTAACATGGTAAATCTCTCAATATTGTGCCTACAAACTTACAATTGCAATTTTCCAACTGCATGTAACTGCATGCAACTTTATGGGAGAACAAGTATTTCAACTACAACGTTAAGTTTCTATTTGGGATAAATTCATCTCAACTACGGAACCCTTCATTGTGCGTAGTCCGACACGAACTTGGCCGGTTTTTTTTAAATAACCGAAGAAAAGTTTCACCCCTGCGTTGAAACTTTTCTTCGGTTCAGAATCATGTCCTGAATCCATGGTAACAGTTTTCGCGTCGATATCCCTGCCACACTGTATATAGAGTCAAATATATCAAGCGCAGGTAGTGTTGTTACTTGAAATATTCGTTTAAAAAGATCGTTATTTTTCGTGTAAACTTCAGAGACGGGATGAGAATCGATAAAACACGATAAATAATAAATTTTTGATGATTATTTTTTGGTGTCATTGACCGCTGGTAGTTTTGTTACTTGAAGAATGAGTTGAGAAAATCTATTTAGTTTAGTTTTTTCGTGTTTAGATATCGATACCTACCCATCACGACGGGGAAGTTTACCAAAAAAAAAAATGATATTTCAAGCGTAGTCAACGCTACCTGCGGTCGATGGCCACAAACAACTATCAAATCAATTTATTTATCTTTTACCGTGTTTAGATATCGATACCCATCACTTCTGCGGAGTTTCGCTACCTAATTTAATTTAACCGGGGCCCTATACAGGGCCATGGAGTCTCTAGGAGACCTATCCTAACCTTTGTCGTTGACTCATTGCCTTTACAACCTGTCTCTAGGAGAGCTATCCTAACCTTTGTCGTTGACTCGTTGCGTTTAGATTGAGCAATCCACAATAATGCTGTACCATTTCTTAGCGCTGTTTATTTAATTATAGCATCGTGCGCGTGTTCGTGGCGCGATGCGACTTTAACAAAACAATTTCATGGTAGAACAATTATCGGTGTCACGTCGCACCAGTCTGCATGAGACTTAAAGCGTATCATGAGACTGCAGAATTTCGGTGTTCAGATTCGGTGTTCCGATGTTTGATATACCTTTGTTCATTAGCCTCGCCCTAGGTCTAACTGAAGGCATCTAGTTACATATACCTCCTTTAGTTAAATTTTCCAAATGTTTTAAAGAATATAGGATTCTCAAACTTCGGAACACCCTGGAAGATTCTCTATCTTAACTGAGAGAGAAACATTTTAAAGAGGATTTTCGGTCAGTCAGGTCATATTGAAGAGCAAAAATTAAAACTGATACCTCAGATATAACTTGGTCCTACCTATTTATATCCATGTTGGCAAAGTGAAGGTGCGGTAGGCAGCAATTGAAATAATGATAATTACGTGTATCATGTACTTACTTAAAATTTTAACACAGTTATTACAAAACCGATTCATGCTTTCGTTATTTTTAAGCAACAACAACATTTCTTAATGTGTAAACGTTTTTTGTACAATACTTGTGGCGCGAAAACTGCAAGAGACGTAAGGCGCTAAACTCTAGTTCGTATCAAATGTCGTAAGACTTCCGATACTCAGTAGATATTTAAAAGTAAATTAAGCAATATCTAAATAGATAGCTAGGCACTTTCATGTGCTGGCGTGTTTGTCAAATGTATATTTTGTAATTCCATCAGTTAATTATTTCATTTAGCTCCACCTAGATAATTAATTTAATTTTAATTAAGTTTAAATGGATTACATTTTTCAATTAAACAGTTGTTGTTTGTTAATTTTAATTTTGTTAAGCATATTTTAATGCTTTAAGTTTTGTTATGTTTGAGGATTATTATAATGAAAACCGTCTAATCTAGAAGTCAGGATCTTTATGTAGGTACAGACCTACCTATTTTATAGTTCTAAAATTAATTATTTGTTTTAGAATTTATTTAAAATATTATTGTTTTACTTAAGTACCGGAAGAAAATATTCATATAATCTAAAATACTATTCAAAAACACAATACAATTCAAAAATATATATATTAAACTAAAACTCACCACATTCAAAAATTCCAACCGTAACACTTCATTTATGAAAAGCTGAATGAAAAATCACTGCACTGACATCGTTCTACTTACACATTATGTAACTTAACTAGCGCATCTGTTAATTGTGTGCAATAGTAGCTTCGCATGTTCATAGATGAATGGTATCGGATGCAGCACGCATGCGCGCACCGGCCTACGACGAATACGAAACGAGGATTGGTCAGGCGCGCCCGCAACGACATGCAATTTAAACTACTGTCCGTACACGCGGCCTTGCCACTGGACCAGTAAACGATAACAACAGTCGATATATATTTTGCCATAGAAATGCTGCCATTGGAGTCCAAGTCGACTTGTATTGCGACATCTCTAATAATTCTACTGTGGAGTTTTTTGCGAATTGTAGCCTTCAGAATTTGGCATTTGTATTATAACTGCCTTATCTTTACGTTATTTATTTATTTACATACCTATACATACGATACGAACGATGAGTTATGATGCATTTTATGTTGTCGAATGGCTTATCCAGTAACCTCGAATTGCAATTTGCTAATATACAAATGCAATAAACATACCTAAGTGTTACTGTATTTTTTCAGAAGTGGGTAATGTTAAACCATAGGCTTCGCCAAGGGTGAAGCATCAGCTTACAGCATTCGACTAACGTCTTACTTGACCTAGGTAAAAACTCGCAGCTGAAAGCCTAAACACACCTCGTCTAGATAGTACCTATAGTGTTTCGCAGAGATCGGTGCTTGCGACAAGACCACCATTTGACTTTTATGTTACTTTGTTCTGTTGGACCTCTTGGACTTGGTGTACAATAAAGTTTCTTATTTATTTATTTACGAATATCTTACCTAAAACTACCATTACAGATCTGCGATCCAATGCGATAGAGTGGCCTTACATGTTAAATCCTTAATCTACATCCTATAAAATTACATACTATATCATAAATCTTAACCTACATCTAAATAACATATTATATATAATGTAACTTTTGCGAATTCACTCAAGTTGCACCACAATACATCAACCCTCTCGTGAACCTCGTTATCATTATATGGGGTAACCTGTAATTTGACGTATTCCTTCCAGGACATGGTAGTGTGACTCTTTTGCAACAATTAAGCACCCCATAAGCCTAGGCGAAAATTCATGGGACTCGAGAAAACCCAATTTTTATGTAGGTATTTTTAAAATTCATCACTAAATATCACATTTCTACAAATTCTTATATTGAATGGCCTTAATTGCTATTCCATTGGATACTTAATGCTTTTATAAACCTTTCGATGTAACCCATTTTTTTAAAACGTCAAACAGTTCAAAGTTAAAGGAAAACATTTATCAATAATTTTCAAAAATTATATATACGTACATGAAGTTTGCCTTCTCAAAATTGTAGTATGGCTTTAAGCGTACAAATTACGGAAAAGACATCTTCATTTTAACGCATCTTCAAGTTTAAAAAAAATATTAAGAGGTGCCGATGAAACAGTCGATAATGGTGACAAAGGTGGAATTTGCAAATTGTTGAAATATTAAAAAAAATTAGTGACAATCGAATTAATTAACTGGTCCCACTACTTTCTATTCCCTAGCAATGATCGTTGCATACACGTTGTTCATCCAGGTCGTCATGACCAGTACCCTAATTGCGTAATACACGATCAAGCAGTATCTGAATCGTTTTGAAACAAATTGCTAATCTATTAAATACATAATCTGGAAAAAAAATTTTGCTCAACAACGTAAATAACGCAATGAATGTTGTTGAACTGTCAAAATGAATTAGATTAGACTTAATCGTTTACGAACGTGTGTTACGTAATTAGGGTACAGGTCACAAGTCGGGTAGCGACTTTTGAGTTTTTAACATGACTCACGGTGTACTCGCTGATCAGTGTACACTTGGCGCTTGGTTAAATTATATTGTATTTTCATCTATCCATGTAGTACATAGTATGTTTAACAGCCACGCTACTGATGCGGTGTAATTAGATTAGCAGGCCACAAAAGAAAGACAACTATTTCTAAATCTGACTAAATTGCATTCCCTACTTAACATGAAAATAAAGCTTTGTTTGATTGGTTTCAAATCGACGGTTAGATTACCTACAACTACATGCTTCTGAAATGCGGTTGGGAGAAGATTCTGCGCATTTTTCTCAGTTAATCGAACAGTTAATATGTTAGGTATGGTCGGGGCCTATTTGGCAGAAAGGTGTGTTACTACTGGGGACTTCTGCCTCCACTTTTGGTGGCTGGCGCCCAAGTTAATGAACGTGGTGGGCGCTCTGTTAACGCTGCATCCCAATTTGGGGGGCCCGAACACCGGCTGCAGGTGGATGGCAGTTGTAATTTGCGATCGTGCGATCGCTATATTGGTGGTACCCGGTGTGGGCAGCTGACCTGACAGAAGCAGTATCGCAGTATTGCGAGTACCGCCCTCGCTTCACTGTTCCGGTGGCGCGAGGAGGCAAGAACGCGGAGCGGTGGACCGATGCAGCGAGAGATCGAGCGTCGTCGGTCACAGCTCCGCGAGGTCCTTTTTTTTTTTTTTTTGTTCCGGGGTGGAAAATCCTCATGGGGTCTGTCAGACTCCTACTGACTAAAAACCACCCCGGTGTTCCCTTCCCACACTTGGACCGGGGATCATGGGTTCTAGTGCGCCTTCCATGATCCCCGACTGGTGCCGGCCCGCTTTTGCGGACCACTTCATGCCCGCGGGTGGAGTGAGGTGTTACACTCCCCCCGCGACGTCAAATAGGGGCGCGCGTGGAACACTACGCGCCGCCACCTCGGGTCCTGCTGGATGGGGGGTGGCGGACGTCCCCGAGTCCGCCATCCCTCCGGATCCGTTTACGGGGGCTGGAAGAGGGCATTGTCTGCCCTCCGTCGACGCCCAGTCCGCCTGCTACGGATCAGGAGAGTGGTCTCGATCTCCCTCTCCCTTTCCGCAGCCTCCTTCTGTGAAACTACGGTTTCACAGAAGGAGATCACTGCATCCCACGACTCGGCACTCCCGACCATCGAACGAGCGACAGCCGGCAGCGCCAGGTCGGCTCCGACTTCAGATACGAGAGCACGGCGCGGCTCCTCCCATGCGGCACACTCAGCTCCGCGAGGTCCTAACCTAACCTAAGCTAACATTGTAGGAACTGAATAAGCCTCGGACAGATTTTGATGCGCTCTGGCCTGAGTAAAGCGAGAAGTAATGTCTTCAAAACTACAGTGGTTTTAACTGTGGTGGAGCTGGGTGTATTTTGCCGAGAGTCCTTTATTTTAAACAAAATCAACTCATTCTCAGAACCAACGTAAGCTTTCAAAGCAAAAGATTTCGTAATTAAAGAAAACAGTTAAATAATACCTACTTTATGACTTTAATTATCACTTTAACAGCTAAACGCTGTTAGAAACTTTAGCAAAAGTTGGACAAAAGTCGGTCAAGTAACGCTCTGCTGAGTTTGAAGTTCATCCTATCATTGATTTCAAAGTTCGCCGGCGGTCCCATAAAACAAATCATGAGGAGAACTTACTAATCGTAGTTTAAATAATTCTCTAGTCGTTAACTACAGTTATGGCCGTTTATTGATAAACAGGTGTTGCAAATACTTTATTTTTGGAATAGGTATCCTGCGGTCGGTGTTTGTAGCTAAGATCTACACGGTGAAATGAAACTACGTATATCCAATGAGTAATGACGTTCCCAGTCTGCATTCGAAAATTCAAGAAAATATATCCAATAGTTTAGTCACTATATTAGCTAGTCAAAAATTGGCAAAGCCTATTAGTTGGCCAATCAGTACTATTTAGTTTGTTTTCAATTGTTTGTTTTGATTTAAGGTGATGACCTCCTTACAACTCACACATATCAACTCGAAAAAGGATCGTCATCGTATCGCCTTTCGCTTCGCCGTCAAACAGGCGTCAACTTAATGTAAGCACGTAACCAAAGCGGATCAGCAGCTCTGATACAACGACACGGCTACGGCTAGGCGACGCTGCGCTTACGGCTTGCCGTAAGCGCGCGCGGCAGTAGTGTTCTGTAGGCAGGCCGCAGGAGGGGTGAGAGGGGTAAGGGTGGACGAAGAGATGTAAGCTCGGATACGGAGAGATGTAAGCGCGGGGACGACGAGCCGTAAGCGCGGAAACTGCAAGTTGACCAGCACCGCACCGCGGTTCGTGAGCCTGTCCCGAGGCGAGGCGATTACGTTACGATTCCGATTAGTGTGCGTTGCAGTAGGGAGTTTCATGCAAAGAATACTGAATGGCTCGAGTTGATACGGTGACTATACCTTTCCGAGTTGATATTGTGCTATGACCTTAAATCATAACAAACAATTGAAAACAAACTAAATAGTACTGATTGGCCGACTAATAGGCTTTGCCAATTTTTGACTAGCTAATATAGTGACTAAACTATTGGATATATTTTGTTGAATTTTCGAATGCAGACTGGGAACGTCATTACTCATTGGATATACGCAGTTTCATTCCACCATGAAATCAATCCACCGTTTTCAAAACAATCCCATGTATTAGTATTGTTGTAAATTTTCATTTATTGTCGTACTAGGTTTTGCCCGCGGCTTCGCCCGCGTGTATGTCGGAAATTATCCTATGAAAAGGTATTACTGGGATAAAAAGTATCTGATGTCCTCACCCACGTCATGGTCTACTCATGTACCAATTTTTTCTAAAGTTTTAGCGTGAAAGCGTAACAAACAGACAAACTCACTTTCGCATTTATAATAATATTAGTTAGGATAGGATTAAGGCTCTTTCAAACAGGCGCGACACGCGACGCGACACAAAGACACCGCTCGTTGCACGACGAGCGGTGTCTTTGTGTCGCGTCGCGTGTCGCGCCTGTTTGAAAGAGCCTTTATTTGTCCCCACGTTGTATAAAAAATATAGGTATATTTGTTCCACTTTGGAATTTGCCGTAGTTGGTTTTCAACCTGTCAGTTTTTCTTTTTCACTTCATTGGCTCTTGAATATTAACAGTTCTTTTCGAATAAAATAAAATGTTTGTGATCTTGAAGGTTTTTCTTCAAGATCACAAATATTTGGCCGGTTTGAAATGGTGGGACAGATGACATAATAAGTAAGGCATCTGCCAAACCTTTTAGTTGCCCTGAGGGACAAACATAAAAAAAGACATATCAAACCTTTCCCGTCTATAGACCGGTCATGTAACTAAAGTAAATACAAGACATAGGTATTTAAATAATGTTCTCTTTTTTGTATTTTCTCGCTTCAATATATGGCTGAAAATAAAACAAGGAAACACAACTTTTAATGCCGGTAACCCTTCCAATGCTCATTACTTATTGCACATTGTGCCATATTATCGACTAGCTTCCGCCAGCCGCTTCATCCGCGTGATATCTTTTTAAATTATAGCCTATGTTACTCAGTGATAAAACCAACACTACTGGTGAAAGATTTTTTTAAATCGGTCCAGTTGTTTTTGAGTTTATTATTCATTACTAACAAACAAACATACAAAAATCAAATCTTCTCTCTTTATAATATTAGTTTAGATAATATAATAGTGGGACTCGTGGCTTAATAATAACAGCCGCACGGGTCGATCGAAGGATAAGCTACCGTTTGCCCCGGCTGTTATTCGTAGATCTTTGACAGTCGTTACAGGTAGTCAGAAGCTGAAAAATTCTACAACCTGTTATACCAAGGGGTATCGCGTTACTCAGTAACTGGGTTGTGGAGGTCAGATAGGCAGTCGCTCCATGTTAAATACTGGTATTCAGCTGCATCCGGTTGTACTGGAAGCCGTATCTACAACATAGTTGAGAAAAGGCTAGGCAGATTGATTGAATACCGGTAGGTTAATCCCGTATCGGTAGCTCGGGTGACGGGTCGCCTGTTGTGGCTTCCATTTCTACTATAGAGTTCTAACAGATGCGATGCCATTTATCAGTGTGTAGTTGGGGTCGCCTCGCCACAAACATATCGCCGCACTTACGACTTCTTACGATGTCACTCAATTACTCACTTATCATGCGTTTATTTACTCGAGTTTCGGTTAATTCTCTATACATATTATTGATGAACGATTTGTTGTTGTAAAGACACCCGAGCGATGTGATCAATATCAGAGAATGGGAAATTGGAGACCCAATTAAGAATAATTTGTTCACCAACACAATCCCTTTTGTACTTACTTATTTCGTGTGTAACCTTGCAATACTTATTTTAAGAATCAAACTCGCGGTTTTTTGTTTATTTCTTCCACACAATATTTGCATATTTTTGCAAAACGCATTGTGTATTTTCAGAATACTTTCAAGGTTTTGCAATTTAATCGAGTTAAAAGTAGAATAGTGAGATCATACTTAAAAAAACCAGCCAAGTGCGTGACGGACCACGAATAATGAAGGGTTTCGTAGTTGGGACGAATTTATCCCAAATACAAACTTAAAATCATAACATAAACATAACATCACGCCTTGTTTCCCCGAAGGGTTGGGCAGAGGTGTCCCTGTAACTTAAAATCGTAGTTGAGAAACATGTTCTCCCATACATTCCTACTGCAAATGTAAGTTTGTACGCAAAATATGAAGAGTTTTACCATATTATTTTAAGACCATAGACTTCTTATAGCTTTTCGTGTAATCTATGGGTAAGGAACCATTCTTAGGATTAAAAAAAAAATGGCTCAGTAGTTTCGAAGATAAAGCGAGGGAATGGTCAATTTTCATAAATTTTCTTAAATATCTTTAAGCGTATTTATTTTAAAATTATAGGAAAGATATATTTGAGATCCTAGCAACAAGTCCTTTCATTTGATATGTTACACGGTATAGTTCGCAAAACTTTTTTTTTCTTAATTGCCCCCAAAAGTGACCCCATATTCAAAATTCATTTATTTAAATTACACGTCCGTGTTTGGGTCACAGAAATACATATGTGTACCAAATTTCAACTTAACCGGTACATTAGATTCGGAGCAAATTGGCTGTGACAGACGGACAGACGGACAAACAAACACACAAGTGATTAGGGTTCCGTTTTTTCATTTTGAGGCACGGAACCCTAAAAACTAGTAGGAACAAAGTAATTCTCATACCTAGTTATAAATCTTGTTTTTAAAAAGCGTATCACGCTTAAGGTAACCGGACAAGGGTGAGTTAAACTCGCGTGGTGCAGGGTTGAGTACCTACGATGAATATTTTATCTACCGTGTTTTTATTCCACATAATTTATCTCAAGAACAAACTTCTAACATTGTAGTTGAAAAACATGTTCTCCCATAAATTCCAACTGTAAATGTAAGTTTGTAGGCACAATATTGAGGGATTTACCATGTTATTTTGAGATTAACTTCTTATAGATTATCCTGTAATCCATAAGAAAAGAACTATTTTCTGTATTTTTTATTTATTTTAATTTGGACTCATTAGTTTCGGAGATAAGAGGTGGTAATTGTCAATATTCGTATATTTTCTTAAAAATAACTTTGAAAGTATTTATTTCAAAATTATAAAAAAATGGAGTCCCTCGCAACAAGCCCTTTTATTTCATAATTCATACTGTAAAGTTTGCAATTTTTTAATTTGCCCTCCAAAATTGACCTCCGTATTCAGACTTAATTTATTTACGTTACACGTCCGTGTTAGGGTCACAAAAATTAATATGTGTACCAAATTTCAACTTAATCGGTCTGGACCGATTAAGTCATCACACGACACGACACGACACGACACGACACGACACGAGTGATCCTATAAGGCTAACGTTTTATCATTCGGACGTACGGAACACTCTACAACAATTTACTAACGAGTGTGTTAAAATATCAGCAAGCGTATATTAAAAGCTGATTACCTTAGCACCGATCACATGGTGTTGACCTAATTTCACCTGAAATAACTTTGGCATATAGGTTAGCCGGCCTCCACACTGTTCAACGTAGACAGTGCTAAAAAATAGGCGCCGGAAAATAATACATAGTCATGTTGATACGGGAAAACATTAAATTACAATAAACACACTAATAAGTTGCGTAATAATAACCTTCGAATATTAGAATCTATAAGAGACGTAAGAACTGGACTGATCAAGGCAATTTTAGTGACATAATTATGAATAGAGTTCATGGGTGTGCTGTGTAGTAATTTGGTAAATAATAGACAGGATGCAGTTGGGGAATAGAGCATTGTAATATTTTGCCCAATTTACTATACCTACATAGTTTTTGAGGCGTTTATAATTTTGGTCAAATGTGATGACTAATTGAGTTTGAGTTTGTCATTAATAGATAGGTACGGCTTTGCTTTTGTTATTTCGAAAAGTGCCAAAAATAGTTAGCTAGAAGCTCCATGGCACAAGTCTATATATAGTTCATAGTTTTTGTATATCTGAACTTTTAATATCATTAGAATAGCATTGTTTTTTTAATAAGCGTCTATCGACCTATTAAAAGTGGTATGAAACACGAGACATTAGTATACGATGATACTTTATAAGTAATCATTTGAACTTAACATTGAAAATTGTAATGGGAGATTTATGACTGTATCTGTAACTGTTCGAAACGATTTCATAACCCGGCCCTCACCTTGATCATCTAACTATGGTAGACATTCAGTGAAGGCAGCACGTGTTACATAATAGTTATTTATGCAACTGTTGTATAATAAGGGGTATTAAAACACGAATGTGGGTTTATCACACGAGGCGAAGCAGAGTGTGATAATAATGAGTGTTTTAATACCTAATTATAAACAGTTGCATAAAAGACTTTATTTACACCCATGATATGAATCCTCTATAAGAGGTTCTGAAACCACTGGGTGTTTAAAAAAAAAAACCCACGAAATTCAGTACAACTGCACGTATAAGTGTCGTCCGCTGCAGTCCTCCGCTTCAACGTTCCATTACAAAAGTTATGGAAACAAGGAGTTGCATACACGACAATGTTCTTTTTTTGAAATTCGAGTTGCATAATTAAGTACAACATTATAACGCTCATTTGTATGGTATAATGGTTACAATGACACTGGCTGTTTTAATGTTGACAATAAGCTAACTGGTTTTCAAACTTTTATAGAGGTTTTATAGCATGGGTGTAGATAAAAGTAAATTCTTGCTATTGTCAATCTTTACAGTTTCATTATAAAGACTAGTTTTGGCAAACTAACTCATACTAGAGGCTAATGAATGAAACAGCTTTTTGGTTTTACGTGGGTCATTGTAACACATTGCGGAATGCACATACTGTCGATTTATTTTTTAAATGGAAATCAAAGCGCTTGTCTAGGGACTCAGTGGAAGGATCCATGAATTGTCAATAAGGCAGAATATTTTGAGCTGAAATCTAGTCAGTTTAGTCAGTGCTCTGATAGTTTCCTATTTAAAGATTTATAAGAAGGTATACTATTGCAGTAGGTTATCCTGTAATGATGGATGTAAGAGGGAATGTAAATAAAGAAAAAACATATTAGAAGAACACAAACATAATTTTATTTATCTATTGATATACATTTGTTTCAATTGTTCCGTACGTACTCGTACATTTATAATTATTTTAACATAGGCTAATACTTTTTTACACCAATTTTTCCGGATGTAATTTTTGTCAGTGTTGATGGATCAATAAAAAAATTGTTGTAGACATTCCACATGCATACCTACCTGCAGTACAAATATGTTCTTAATGTCCTTCGGCAAACTTCGTATTTCGTCAGTCGTCGGATTTCTATCAGTTACCCTTTGCACTTGGACTTGTAGACTGGAAGCTCTCAATCGACTTTGAAGAAGTTGTTTGTTGCTCTTTCAATTAATGTAATTTATTTAAAAAATAGTAGGAATGAAATGAAATTGTTTATTCTGTAAATAGGATATCGGAATCACTTTCACACGTCATATTAAAAAAATAATTAAAAATAAGCTAGATGAGTTCGGCGTTTCCTATCTGACTACTCTGAGAAGAAAAGCCGAAACAAACTAAGAGGTTGCAGTAGGAAAGCTGCTAAAGAATCTGGCACGACAGATAGGAAAATAGTTTTACAGCTCTATATAGTTCACTCGAAAATCATAACAAAACAATAATAAAGTACTTAGTTCTGAATTCAAATTATTATACAAGATAAATCTAATAATTGATGGACATAGAAATTAGCATTCGTTTGTATTCGGAAATGCGATGATTCCCGAGGGACATTAAGAAAATAGAAATACTGTAGGTTGGTTTACAATACCAATATTTTTTGTTTTTTCACTCTCTTATGCTTTAGGTTCCTAGGAAAGCGGATATTCCGTCATATTATAACGGCCGTCATGACAATCTTTTATTTTCATCTGTATTTGACATTAAGGTATCAAAAACGCTCTGTATTTGGACAGCCGCTGGCCCACGTTCGCACGAACGTAAAAAATCACGGCGAAATAAAATCGCGTACCGCGCTTAGAATAGAACAAATAGAAAACGGTATGTGCATCTGTACGCACGCCCCGCGGTTTTTACCCACCTCGATTTTTTATCGCGTGGTGTTCGCGACATACGAAGTTCTGTACTTGTGTTCCCACGGACTCAACGTAAAATTACGTGCGTTGGTAACCACAGCGCGCCGGCTCGTGAAGTGCGGACGTGCCGCATTCTCAAGGTCGAAATAAAACATTGGATTAATCAGTCAGTTTTGGGCATAGGTAAACTCCTTGGGTAGAGTTTATCATAAAGAAACTAAGTAAACATTAAACGGGAACACTTTGAGAAAAAACTATACAAGAAACATGCTATTTAATTGATAATTATTATAATTTTTCAGGATATTTCCTTAAATAATTGTATGGCGTCAAAAATTTACCTTTTAAATATAGTTAATTAATCAATTTCTTTGCTCCTGGCCTCACAAGTAGCTACCACTAATTATTTGGCGGAACAAATAATACGTCCGAACTGCACGAAGAGTCAGTTCCAAGTGATTTTTGAACACTCGTTCGAACACTCAATTGAAGGCGGGGAAAAATCGCGCTAAGCGTTTTTATTCCGCCGCGATTTTATTACGTCCGTGCGCACGTGGGCTTATTGTGTGACCGTTCACCGCTTTCTTTAGAAACAAAAAATAAAAAAATTACACGACACCAAATAATAAAACTATTAGTAAAGTTATTATCTCAGGTGTGCTCGCGAAGGAGGAAGCGGAACGCGTGAGGGAGAGTCAAATATCGCGCCCTCACGCCCCTAACCGCCGCAGGAGGAGACGCCCAGGGCGTCGGGAGTCGCAAGCCGATTTCCGGCCACCGTAGGCGCGGGCTTGCGGACGGTGAGCAATGGGTAGCTCACCGTCCGATAAGGACCGGTCCCGGGTCGACGGCGCGTTGTGTTCCACGCGCACGTCAAAGACATGTCAGCAGAATTGACGGGGTCCGCTAGGGCCGATGCCTGCCGGGGTTGCGAAGAAAACCGAAAGGGAGATCGTGGCCCCTGGCAACAGGGCAACCGAAGGAACACGGGTGGGTTTTAGTTAGTAAGAGTCTGACACGCCCTCCCGCTCCGCCCAGAGCTTATTTGATGATATCCCACCCAAAAAAAAAGGTTGTGCTTACAATAGTAGAGTAATCGATCTAGTACCTACAGTACAGCGCTGAAACTTCAAGTAACACGCTCTCAGTTGGCTAGTTTCTGGACTGTACCTATACCACTTACAATACCAATGTACATTGAATAAGTTCGTGAACGAGCTCATAATTATGTGATTCTTACGATACTTCCAGCAGGTAAGGCGCTAATGTTCTGCACAGCGGCGAGGGAAGGGTTAATTCATCTAGTTGAATAATTATGCCAAAATTACACACCTTTATCAGCCTGATTAGACAGTGATATTGTTTAGTCAGCCATGATGAGGTTGTTTTTCCATGCCCTTTTTCAGAGATGCCATAGTAGGTGTTTCTTATTTGTACTAAGATGGTTAGTCATATATTTTTATACAACCCTATAAAAAGAGTATTTATTTTAACAAAAAGTTCGCTGAAACGCGACGGCTAAAGTACGAGTACGTGTTCCGTTAATTTATCGTATTTTTATTGAGATTATTTACATTGGCTACAAAGCTGAAACTACGAATACAAAATTCGGTTTTTCATTATTTTACACAAAATGTAAATTGCATACTAATACTAAGTATTAGTATCTAATATTTAATATGTAACGTTTAAATTTAACTAATGTTGGCTGAATTCACAATTGGTCTCGTTTCATCGTACTTACATGTCTACTGTCTCCTGATAATCTTCTCAACTTTAGTGCTAAACTTTGTCTAAGTTTCTCTAATGGGCGTAGTCGTCTTTCTTGATTTTTGTCTAACTTTAACATCTTCGAATAAATAACGTTAATCCACCTTATACCATAGGTAATCTTAAATTTTGGTTTTTAAATTCATCATCCAGTACATATATGCAAGGGCTTTAGTATCTACGTACTTAATAGTTTTATGTGATATTGTGCTATGCACGAGGGTCAAGCCTAATAGCTTCGTGCAGTATTAACGTTAGTGCACGATAATATTTACATGACTGAACTTCTTATTAGGTAGGTATATTATGTACAATATTCAATTAGATCTCTTCTTTACAAAAGTTTATTAAAAATTACCATAAGTAATTTAAAATGACTCGAAATATTTCTACAGCAAGTTTCGTTGTGTAGTCACTACACTACACTTTCAACTAATAGATAAAATTACGAGCATAAATACAGCTCGACAATAATATCTGATTCATGTTCATGCATTAATGTATGCCGGTAAATATATGTGATCGTTTGTGGAAGGCATATACAAGTGGCAGTACAAATATGTGACATCGAAGAAACACCAAAACTATCTGGCGAGACAAGAAACGCCAGAATATAGGATGCTGCATCGGCTTCAAAAATATTTGTCAATGCAATATAAACGGACATGTCTTTCGTCATAAATATCTGCCTACTCAGTTAAATTCAGGAGAATATGAAACCTCGTTGTGGTCGAAAATATCTGACATCACTCTGGCAGCATAAAAACCCGACATAACATATTATTGCTCAGCTGTCCTTATTCATATATTTATGCTCGTGACTGTACCATTAATAGGGCATTACCTACATGATGAAAAGATGGAAAACTATGTACCATTGCCAGTGCCCTACTACTTAAATTTTAAACGAAACGAGGAGAGAGAATAAATAATTAAACATTTCAAAATTGACTCGAATATAACAAATCTTTCGCGTGATTTTCAGAATAGAGATTCTGCGCAATAGATGAATCTCAGCTCAAAAGAGCTTTCTTGGATAATATTATTATTCAGCCTCGTCATTAGTTTGCGTTAATTAATTGATGTACATAATCTACGTAGGCCTTTTCAAGTCTAAGATTTCGATTGTGCCTTACTTTTGGTAATAAGTACTTGGTCGCCATTCTTAGCAAAGTCCGGAACGAGACCGCCACGCTTCATTGTCCGAAGTGTATACTGCTACTCGTTCATTGTTCTGTTATTTTCTAGGGCAGATGTGACCAGCACATTGCCACTTTAACTTGCTACACAATATAATGCACACATTGTATGTATTGTACGAGAAATCGATTCACGAAATACTGAATTTCAGTATTCAGAAACATGTAAAATTGTAGATAATGATACGGAATTGAATAAAGTCGGATTTCCTTTGTGAATCTATTTACATCGTTTAGATATCAGATAACAATCGATTAATTGTTCAAGTATTTGAAGTCGTGATGGATAGTGTTTGTTCACAATTTACTGATTCAGAATCTGAGTGGAATGTCCAGGAAAAGTTTCATGCGCTCGCCGATGTCGACAATGGAGCGCTCGTCCAATTGCTAGCTGTCTTCGCCAGTAGTTTCGTCGTCATCGGGGTCGTCTTCGTCGAGCGGCTGGCTCGTGAGTGCGGCCCACAGCGGCGAGCGCGCGCCGGGCTGCACCGAGCCGCGCCGCTAGCTATCCCGGTTGCACATTGCTGCAGCCGCTGCCGTGCCCATCGCGCCCACGGCCCCGAACAGTATCGTGCCCACTTCACGGTCCGGTGTGACCTCCACCTTCGAATATAAATCATTGTTATGATAAACTTAAAAGAAGCAGATATTCGTAAGAGCACCTAGAACTCCTTACGCCAAGCTAATCTGAATTACGATGGTTTGGGGTAGTTTCTTAGCCTAATGGGTTTGATATTCAATTAAAACGAATTGTTCTTTATGACAAATACATTATCTACTTATTAGATTTAGAGGTTTATCGTCAATGAGAACAGAAAGGAAGGAAGGCCGTGGGATGGACCCACGTGTCCCACGACCTTTGTCAAAATTACAATGGAGCCGTACAAACATTATTTGAGAATTTATCACACATTCACATTCATTTCAATGATGAAACAACTAAAGATTTCTAGAAATGAAAGAATATTGTAGCTTAGATATAAAAAAAAAAAACATTTACATCGAACTTAATATCGAGAAAACAGAATCTAATAAATGACTGAAAAAGCTTGAACAATAGCAGCTACGTAGGTTATAATAAAGTCAATCCGTGACAACAATACGAAGCGTTAAATAAATAATATCAAGGATCACATAAAAGTCACGTTTCATTGTTTTATTTCAGATCACGATAAATCGCAGCAGCGGAATGTATTTTATTTCCCAGAGCTTTGGTAATCTCTTTGTTTCCAGATTCAGTTTACCTACAATAGGTATACATAGTTACAATATAACATAATGTAAGTATAACGTGGGCTCAAAGTGGCAGGTACAGTCAACCGTACATCCATGATAACAATTTGACTTTAACAGCGCCTATGTTTCGTAGACGTCGTACTACGTGCAGTAGACCGTACTTGTGAGAGTGTAGTCTGTTCAGGGTCGGATCGTTCTTCGAGCACAGTGTCCAGTTCAAGCGTGGGTGGTGGTCGCGGCGATCGGATCAGACTGACGGCTCGAGGCTTCGATCTCACTGGAGACATCTTAACTACTGACAGCTCGCCACGGTCCAACTCGCAATTTCTCCGCCTGGCACGTTCCCTGTAAATATCTTGTGTACTGAACACTTGAAGGAAAGTGGGGCTACTGGGATATCTGGTTTTAAAGTAGTTTGGTTTTGTATTGAGATTCTTTACTGGGTGGGATGCCTGAGATGACTACATTTTATCCTGAGAAGTAAATTGGCTGTACTTTTGAAGATGTGCTTTAAATCCTGTATAGTGCCCAGTTAAGCTAAGAGATGTTGTGCTCTTCTAAAGACCTTGGGAGGTAAATTCTATAGACTGGTACCTTCATCAACATTCCTGTAAATCATGCTCATGCATCTAAATCTAAAACATTATCTCACTTCCATTCCCTACGTCTATTCACGTGTCTTTTAGGCATAACAACTCCCTGTTTTCCAGTACTATGCGATAAAATATTCACTTTATTAGTCTGCAGTGCGCAAATTGCTTCAAATAATCCGTAGGAGCATTGAAGCTGAATTTAACAACAGCCGTATACGATCTCAGTGGAATCAATCATCATTATCACGCACATTACGTGTAACTGCTTCCCTCGCGGAACGCATATATGGGGTATTAACGTAACTCTATGGTGAAAGCCAAAATCATTTACCAAAATCATGCGCGTCATAGCTTCCTACATATTATGTAAATACGCTTAGTAAAATTTCTTTTTATTTGCCCAACTTATACTCGATCGAACAAGTAGTCGTAGAAGAGGCCCTGAATCAAGTAGCACGTGAAAAGGTCTCTTGATGTCCTACATCAACGAAATTTGACCTAAAAGCGAACGAACGAGCCCTGAAGGGTTTATCGTGGAGAACATTACGTTATCGGGCCGCCCAAGTATACGACCATCGTGGTTCAGTAAATGGCTTGTGATTTCATTATGTCCTTGTCATTACCAATATGCTCGTAACTCACCTCGCCATTTTGGCTCTCCTCCTCAAACAGCAAATTACGGTGAGCGCTAACAATGGGAAGCCGAATATGCACGATACAATCGGCACTACTATCGATTCCGGCGTCACTGGAACAATAAAAAGTACTTTTATAGTGTATATAATTCCTTCGGCAATTTAAAAGAAAAGTAGCACCAAGACATGTACCAAGACAGACAGACAGACTCAATGAGTTCCAACAATGTTACGAGTTAAGGGCAAAAAAAAAACAAGGCGTGTCGTTTTCGTTTAGCTATTTGTATTTATGTTTCATCTACATGTTTGTGTTACATTCACAGTCTGTGTCAACATGCACCTGGGCTGAAAACAAAACTTTTTGTTTATGTTTTGACGGCACGCACCACGCGATGGAATACAGAACTATAACAATTTGTGTAAAACATAAATATTTAGTCGTGTTCATACACTACTCGGATAAATTACCTACTATTTTAAATACATACAACTAAAAGCTCGTGAAAACGGGAGCAGAGTGAAATGGAGCCCAGAGATAAGCATTTTTCTGAACATTTTGTGGCAACTAAATAAGTGAGCTAACGTGCTGACGATGCGATAGTGAGCCGTTGCTCACAGTGTCAACTAGTTAATACTTTTGCAAATTTAAAAAAAGTTGGAGCTTTTCGTTGTATTTTGAACTTAATAGCTTAGTGACCCATGAACCTTTCGTTGCGCGTGGTCCGTCACGCGCTTGTCCGGTTTTTTAATCGGTTCAATAACTTATCTAGCTCTGCAAAGAATATTTTCAAAGATTACTTAAAAATTTAATTAAAAACAAACAGTTTAAATTTTCCCCCTTATTTAGTTTGTCAAAAGCAGCTGATCGATAGACAGTATTCCAAGTTTCAAACAAGTGAAAACTGGTTAAAACGCCACGTTAAGTTTTAGTAATTTCAAAACTGGACTTAATTAATTTATTCTTAGTTAATATTTAGGAAATTGAATATGCCAGAACTTATTACAATGCTAGCTACCTATAAAAGTAATTTTGTAATTTTGAAACATATGTACCTACCTAAGGGATTACTTGAACAATTTAATTTTTAGATTGTAACAAAATGCTAGAAGGGTCAATGACATGTGCAGCTATCTAATTACGTAACACATTTTCGTAAATGATTAAGACTAATCTGTTTCGTTTTGACAGTTCAACAAAATTCATTGCGTTATTTACGTTGTTGAGCAGATTTTTTTTCGAACTTATGAAGCTATGGTTTAGCAATCTGTTTCAAAATTATTCAGATTCTAATTGATCGTGTATCGCAACGCAATCAGGCCGCAGATCTTGAATACCTACTAGATTATATTTCAACGAACTGTATGACTTCAATTTCAAAGAAAGAGAGCGAATTTGAATCTTCTTTTTTCGTCGTTGGGCTAAAAATACTCTTTTATTATCTCTAGCCAACATGGACGGCTTTACAACGTGTGCAGTACTTATGATGTTGGAAGCTCCAGGCACAGGCAGCTTACGTGCGCAGCCTTGTCTACGATAAATGAGACCAATATTAAACAAGACACCGGCTGTTTGTACACACGGCTACATATCAAGCTATACATTTCCAGTTTATGCTGATCTCGCATTGTATAGGATTTCTGTACAATGCGAGGCCAGCTTATACTGGAAATGTATAGCTTGATGTGTAGCCGTGTGTACTAGCAGGGCAGACATACGAAATGTTATGTGTAGGAATTATGCTTCAAAAACATTTATTTGAAATAGCTGCCTCTAAAGAGCGAAAATATAAAACGAGCTGGCTAATTTGAAATCAAGGCGAAAAACATCTTTCGTTTCATTTCATAAATAAATCTGACACTGATCTCGGTAATTAAACCAACCTTTTTCAGCCTAAAAATGGAGAATATTTCATGAGAACGTAACTTGGCTTCCCCTTCCATCCTAATTACTTTTTCATTTTTTTCACTTTCCACCTAAAACGAGCCGGTCGGCATAATGACGACGTCGGCAACCCAAACTGCCGCCCCAGTTCGTGATAATAATCAAGCAAATTTTAAGCCTCCAGGATATTATGTTGCAATAATGGTGCTTGCTATTCAAAATATCACGATAACAACTTCAAGCTCAATGAAAAACAAATGACTTTCAACATTATTTTTTGGCTTTCCTTATCTCACTCCCCTGTGGACTGTTTCATGGTATTATTTATATGAAAGGACCTTTGTTTTAGGTAATTAAGTTGTTGTCTTTAAAAGCAATACCATTAATTCTTGAATTGGTACACAATGTCCGTGATGTATCGATCGGCCCGGTCTAATCAGAGGCATGTAAAAGCTACTAATCAGTGGCATGTAAAATACTAATCGTTACGTACTAATCGTAACGATTACCATTGAACTTACACGATTAAGCTGCTGCAAATTACCTATTTAATCACTCTAGTCAGTCATTAGGCACGCTAGTACAGTTCTAATAGAGATGTTCTTAATTTCTACACGGTCGAATTGGCAATATTTAAGACTCTATGTAGATAGCAATAATTAATTGGTGGCTAATCTAATAACGAGAACAATTAGGTGTATAATTCTTTTGCCGTATTTTTGGTATTTGGGTTACATTAGGTAAGTATGTATTTCAATATTTCAGATTCAAACCTCTCCCTTAAATCCCTGCCTGTATCAACGGAAATTACAGTCATTACGGTATGTTTGAAAACTACGTATATTCCAAAATAACTTTTGAAAGGGACGGATGGGACTGTTTGCTTGACATTTTACCCCTTCTCAAACTGAAATAACTAACTGTAGCTGTCAAATTCGGCTTATTATGTGACGTTATAGTAGTCAAGTTAAAATATACAGAAGCCCCTAAGGTGCTTCCAGAAAGTTGAAAGGTCGCGAAAATGTAACGAGGCAATTCACACTGAGCCATAAGTATTTTTTATTGTACGTAAACCAGGCTTCGGCCCTCCATTATCATGTATCTGCGTTTCAGATAACCCTCACAGGCAGGTAAATACCTGTCCCACTTACATATCAGTCCGGAAAAATTGCCCTCGCGTTTATAAACATGATGTGCTTAATAATAAAAAGGTTGGGGATCGCGGGAGTAAAATAGGTTATTTAATTAGTTCAGGTATCATCGGCATGTAGAAGTGTTGTGTTCGGATTAGAGTATAAAATTCCTTATCTTCGAGAGCAATATAAAACGTGCATAGATTATATCAGGAGGACACAAGGATGGGGAGCAATATCCTCACTGTTTAGTCACTTGCGCTAATCAATTATTGAATGGAAAACAGAAATAAAAGAATGAACAGAAATACGAACACACTGTGATTTTAGGACCATTATTATTTATATGGTATCTTTAGTTTGAAACATTTTTCCGTAACGTTTTTTTTCCCGTGCACGTATATATTTAAAAAGAAAACAATTTAGAAAAATAATTCTCCGCCCGTAGCGAGAAGCATAATAAAGCTTAGGTTACGTTATCTTACCCGTGGGGTATATAATGATGGGCGTGGGCCTCTTGTTGTTAGCGCTGGGCTTGGGTACTGGTGGGCCAACATTGTTGGCAGTGGGGGTAGTGGCCGGTGCTGGCGTGCTGTTGGCGAAGCGTTCCAGCAGGCGCAGTGGCGGCGACGTTGATGCTCGTGTCATCCTCACAGCTGCATGTGGAAAAGGTAATAAATAAGTCTTAGGGCCTGTTTCACGTAAATTTTTCGGTATCAAAAGTACCTATACTCCGAATAAAAAAAAGTACAAGTCTCGAACTATCATCGAAATGGACTGGAATAAGGAAACCGTTAGAATCAGAATCTAGTCGAGTCATCCCAAAACAAACACGTGAGCAAAACCGTAAACATTAATAACAGCTCTAAGTTTAGTTTCTATGTTCATGCATAATTTACTGTGTACCAGCTGTTACACCGCGCAGGTTGTAAGACTCATTCGATGGAGACGAATCAAGTGTCGTTAACCTGGGGTTGGGTTAACCCCGCTGAGTTTTATGTAGGCTCTAAACATAAAGTAATTACCTTTAACTTAATTCATCACGAGGCATACTGCTACAAGAATGTTTTGGCGCTCGAATGACGTTGACAGGGGGAGCTGTTGGTAAACTTAGGTTTTTTGAAATGTCACTTAAAATTTATTCAAAAAAGCGGCGCGTTAGTTCCGCTTTTGGCCAAGCGCCAAAAGAAACTTGTAGCGTTACGGAGTCCTTGGAATATAGAGTAGATAAATAGCTATATTCTTTCTTTAGTCGTTAAAACATCGCTTCACTGATAAATAGGATGTAATGAAACGTAACAAAAAAGGTTGAGTATTGCTGAACTCTTGAGGTGTTCGTAGCAATTCGTAGCTCGCGCTCGTAGCTACTTCAATATTCGCTGGATTCTCGTGTTGCCAATTTGTTCTTTATCGTAACACGTACATAATTGTATTATATTGTGTAACAAAAGAAATATAATCCTCTATGTACCTATGTTCCTTTGTATTGTACGGTTTTTAATAACGCGTGAGTCTTGCTGTGCCTTAATTAAGTTATTGTTTTGTTTTCATAGGTTTACAGTGTAGGCTAAACTTTATTTGACGTTTTAAGTCAAGTCAAATAAAGTTGCCTCATTAATAGGGACTGTATTGTATACATATGTCTGACATAAAGATATTAAATAAAATAAAATTTAATTAACATTTTATTAGTTTTTTGAGTTTATTTTTAATTTAATAAATGTTTAATTTTAAGGGCAAAGCTTTGTTGTAATTTCAAATTTTCATCTTTGCAGCCCCAAGTTTACCTTTGAGTTGAGGAGCGTCAATTAATTTTATTTTAATATCAAATATTGAATCAGAATCTTCCATTTGATTTCGTTATTATTGTTGGGCGGCCGAATCCGATGAGTTGTTTGGTGTTTGTTACTCGACGTTTGGGAATCTTGATTTATTTATTTATTCGGAGTTAAATTTCAATGGCTGGTCTTCCTAATATTTGGTGAAAAACTGAAAATTTTCTATATAAACGCCTTGATATAGATTGAATGCAAGCACTACTGGTGAGCATGAGGTCCTGGGTTCGATTCCCAGGTCGGGTGAAAGATTCTAGTTGGAAAAACTGAAATCTTTCAGTAGCAGCCCGGAGTCGGGATATGTGTCCGGTAGACGGCAATAGGCTCGCCCTTTGGTACTTTATGGTACACCTCTGCCAAACCCTTCGGGTATTCAGGCGTGATATTACGTTACGTAGATTTGGTTAGTTGGTGATCATTATAATATTTACTATAGACGATCTCAATGGCCTTTTGGGAAGGCGTCGATGTTTTTCCTAAATACATATAGGTACGGCAAATGCTACACAAAGTCGGAGGTTTTCACATTTGCTTATTGTATTACCTAAATTATCTAAACCAGTTGAAACTTCACTCAAATGTAAAACAACGAATGTAACTAGACGTGCGAGAATATAGTTGGCGAAACCTCGCAAAACGTAGTCACTAGACGTCTATTGAAAAAGTTTGTCAGTTGCCTCACAAGATTAATTTGATTTTCGAACGTAAAAGTTTGATGATTCGATGGAATGTTGTTTATAGTTGATATTGATTGCTGATAGACTTTAATCTCACTACTATGTAGGGATAACATCAGTTTGGTAAAATTGATTATTGAACTGAAAATTTCTTTGGGCACGGTGAGCGATTTTTGGTAAGGGACCTTATGTTTTCGCGTCACCGATATGCTCTCGCCGTCGCGCGTCGTGCTGTGTTCGATAGGTGGAGGCCTATCCCCACCAATCGAAGCGTGTCTAGGCAGCAATAACGAATGAGCGGCGGGACGCCGTGAGCGTTGACGAATCAGCGGACTAAACTACCCCCGCGTCTCGCCGCGCACATACCTAAGGTACAGCGATCTCGGTCAAACTATAGCAGTAAGTTTGAAGGTCGCGAGTCGGGCTCGGTCGTGCTCCTGAGAATTTTATTGAAAACTAAGTGTTTTTGTGTTTCGACAGTAAGTGGATGAATATTCATTTATAAGTAGTTATTACATCTTTGTAAATAATATTTGCACGAAATATCATACGCGAAGTATTCGGAAGTATTGAGTAATATTCGGATTTATTCGCCCAGAGAGTTCCACTATTACCCGCTAGATGGCGCCGCAATTACCATTGAAAATTACATAAATGTTCCGCGTTGGTGATGGTGTATTCATTCCCACGAATATTCCACCTTTCTTAACCTTATCAGCAAATCTTGGTCACTGCAGCAGCAGAAAGTGCATGCAGGCGAGCAGTACCGACGGAAGTTGTACAGTTCCAGCTTTTACATTTAACGTCTGTTTTTGATAAGTACTTAATAATATTTTTTTGTATGCGGTTTAGGTGTGAAAGTGATAGAGAGGTAAATACATAGGTAGATACTAAGATGAGTTTATAAAATAGTTTACCATATTATATTAGGATTTTGTACTGGGCTTGCGCACTCAGCCCATCATGTTTTGATTAATAAATAAACTATATGAAAATGTTTATAATTTTTTTTTAGTTATTGCTATTTTTGATATTGTAGATTGCCAATAGAAGTGAAACCAGACTTATGTTAGTAATTTACTAATCAATTATTTTTTTATTATTGATATCTAACGTGACCATTTATTTTTTGACTCAAAACGGGACATCGGTTTATTTATCTCAGTTAATAGGGCCGATTTATAAAGGAAACTTAATTTAGAGAATACCATCCTAAGTCCTCAATGATAAAAAAAAACTCACATATTTTTTAATTTTTTATTCATGTTATTACTGAAAAGAGCAAAATAAATTTTCAGTCATTTTTATATTTGTTAGTAGAACACATTTTCGTTTTAATACAGCTGGTGATGATTTTAAGAATAAAATTCTTGGCACGTTTTTTTAATATTCACCTTATTTATCAATATCGCCTCATGGACCGGAACCTGTAACTGAGTTTTTCAGATGACCACCAATGTATTAATTAAAGACTCTTTCTTTTGGTGCATTGGCAGACATTAAATTTATCAATTAAAATACAAAAGTTTTAATGGTTTACGACGGTTTCTGAAAACGGGACAATTTTGCGTCCCCATGTTTTTTTCGGGGACACCGGGAAAACAACCGAAAAAAGGGACCGCCGTTCAAACCATACGTCCGTTTTGAACGGGACCGCCGTTCAAAACGGACGTATGGTCACGTTATTTATACCTACTATAATTAATTTATTAAAAAAAAAAAACCAGCAATTCCTAAGTTTTAAGTTTTCACTTCTGTCGGCAGTCCCTGTCTGCCAATTTTTGAACTACAATTATAATAGTCTATTACATAATTTCCGTAAAGACTTTTTTATTATTAAGTGCAGGTACAGAAATCTCTACATGACCTGACAAATCGTAGAGAAGTATGGTGGCCATGTATTTACCTAATACATTGATATAGGTCTTAATAAATCTACATTTAATAACATTATAAAGAGAAAAGATTTGTATTTTTGTTTGTAATGAATAAATTCAAAATCTACTAGACCGATTTAAAAAATTCTTTCACCAGTAGAATGCTATATTATTACTAAGTAAATTATTTATAAAGATACTACGCGGGCGAACCCGCTGGCGAAAGCTAGTAAGTACATACATTACTTGTACAGTGTGAGAAGTAACATGAACTCCCAATGTGTAAAAGAAAAGCTGCAAAATTACATTTTCGTTCCACACGTGTTCGCGTGCAGTCATGTACGTTTACATTATTACATTTGAACGTGGAACGTAGGTTTAATCAAATGGAACGCAATGAAAGAAAATCCGTTGCTTATCATCTCGAGACAGCAGAATGTAAACAAACAGCCTGTCAGTGCTACAATTATCTTATTATTTGAGACACACGCGCTTCTACTGAATGTCTTGCCTGAAGTTTTCAGCTCGAAGTTTTGTTAACATTTAGCTAAATGAGATTTAGTTTAATAATATGCTGATGGAGCATAGAATTTGACTCGACTATGACTTGAGGCTTTGTCCATGACGGATTTTAATACCAATAATAAATAATTTAATGAGGGTTTGTATTTGCAAATATTAACAGCATCAATTTACCTTTACTTTACACTTAAAAATACCTTATTTGCTTAAGTTGATGGTAGAACGTCAAAATAAGGTTGGATTAAAAAAATACATTAAAAAGAGCATGGGAGACATCGATAACTTCAAACGTTTCCATTTGGTTTTAAAATATTCGCATTCATTACAGAACCGAGGTTTGATGTAGGCAATTAAAAATCAATCATTTATCCCTTTGAATCAGTCAGCAATAGGTGAGAAGCTATCGTTTCATGTTATTAATAAAATAAAACAAATTATAATTTCGGGGCTTGAAAATCTTTCCACAAACTAAATTAAAACCCAGAATAATTTACGAGGACGCAATCGGAATTTTCAATTCTACGTGATTAGTTATTTTAGTTAGAAATTTAGATACAATCTAACTAATTTATTTTACTAATTAAAAAATATTTGCTAGTAAAATTATGGTTCACCGTCGACCAATCGAAGCAAGGTCAATTGTACCATTAGTGGAAATTAGCAGCATCGTAAATGTAAATCAAGTTCTCTTAATTTCAGCTGGTCCATTATTGCCCAGCCTGGCAACAGTTCCGGGCCCTTTATCGTTCTACTTTCTTGATGAGGAGTAATGTACTATTTAAGACTCTTACTAGGGATTCCAAAGGAGATTAACCATAAAATCGAAAGAGTACATTTTATTTATTCTGACTTTAGTCACAGTCAGTATTGATCGTGTTTCACGGCTAATTTCTAAAATAATTTGACAGATAAAAGTTATTTTTAATGTTATTAAGTAGTTAAAGCAATCAAATTAATCGAAAGGAAAGCTTCTAGGTAAGTTATTTCCAAAGTTATGCTTCAGAAGGAACTCTTAATTAGTTTTGCTTCCCTCAATAGTCTTGACACATATTTTTTCCAAAACAGCGCCTCGTGCTGAACACGGTACGTAATTGAAATGCTTTTGTGTTCCGCACCAAGTGAGCTGGTAGCTGGTACACATGTCGTTCTGCACTCACCGATGCAGTGCGCTGTTATGCACTTATCGAAGTCATCCTCGCTACATGCATCGCTGACACTTCAAAACTTGTTTCAGAAAACTTTTAAATCATATGTTCGAGAATTGTCTTGAACATCGGTGTTCGTATATGTTTCGTGTTGGTACGGTTTACGCGGAGTGGTTCGCGAGCGTGCGATAAGCGGCCGTCCCGGAGCTCTCCCACCGTTATACTGGAAACCCGAGCCCGACTGAAACCGAAACATTAGGGAGTCGGTGCATTTCGTCCGACGACCCGGTTCGCAGCATTTCACTAACGCCGCCGATTCCAGACAATCCCTTTTGAATCAAATAGAACTTACCTAACGGAAACTCATCGCCTGAATGGGTAAAAGCTTTGTCCGGAAGGGTTGGACGTTCACTATGTATAAAAGGATTGATAATTAATACGCTCGACGTAGTTGTGTACCTGCTGTACATTTTCAGGAGCTGAAAAATGGGCTTCCGGAAATTTATTACGTGCTTTGGTTCTTTATAGTAATTTAAATTACTATTAATTAAATTTAATAGTAATTCTTTACTCTTGAGTGCCGGTTATAAAATAAACGTAGCGCATAATTTATCAGTCTACTTTCAGACATCATTCCTTTTAATTGTCAAAGTTGAACATTTAATCATTGTTCACGGTACAAGAAAGGATAATAATTTGCTTTAATAATTCAGTAGGGTTTCATTTTTAACGGCCATTATGACCGTTTGTCTTCCTTGTCTCGAGACAACCACAACAAACAATTCCGAACAGACAGTCACCGAACATAATGGATTTTTACCACAATTCTAACTTTGTTTTATTTTTCTCGTCGCTGTCGCTAATGTTAGGGCTCACTAAGCCTTTTCATTTTCCTTACTTGCAATCCTAAGATTAACTAATTTGTATAAATGGCTCCTAATTTTGTATACCTAGCTTAAAGTAAAAGAATTCGTTTAAGCAATTATGACTACTTACGCCCTAACTTTTTAACGTACTGGTACTACAGTTCACCAGCTGCACCTGGCTCAAAGGCGTTTACTTAATTAGAGTAATATCGTTATTTTTTTATGTTCGTTTTTGCAGAAAAATGTCGCTAACGAGTTTAATTTTCATTTACTTTCAAGTTTCTTGACCCTGAAGAAAAAATAAACAAGTAGAAGTCACTAATTTCTATTACTTCATTTTGAAAGTTACTGTTTGCTCAGTGACTTTACTTCTATGTGACTCTAACTAGAAATACATATATTCAGAAACTACTACCACTGTTATATTAAGTTAGTGTAACATTTACAATAATTATTACTTAATGAGAAGTTGGCACGCCTCATTTCGTAGCGACGTAGACTGTCTCGTAAACTTAGGTACCATGTGTGACAACCAGTGTTCTTTAAACTTTCTATTATCTAAGGACACATTTAATAAGTATATAGCCTGGAGTTAAGTGTGATTCTTGGCAGATGAGCATTAAGCCCTTTTCAGTAGAACACATATAGGTATGTAGGAGCGTAGCAACCGCCGAATCATCCGTATCAAGGATACGGGTTCTTCAAGCTACAGGGCCCCCGATGCGACATGCGTCAGTAAAAATTCGCAAAAAAGAATACATAATGAAAATAAATTCGTAATTTATTTATGGCTAACAAAGGCTTCAAACTATATACTCCAATTCTCAAATGCTGCAGGCTCTGCTCTGCACATTCTGTATTCATTTAGTAAAATCACACAAAATAGGTTATATTGCCGAGTCAGGATGCTCCAATTTTCTAGCTCGCTCCGCTCACTCCGCTCGCTCTTACATTATCTTAGTAAGGTTACAATGGTAAATTAAACTCCCGAAATAAAATAGCATGCTGTGAATGCAATATTATTTATTTTGTAAAAAAACATCCAAACTCCTTCTTTCCATCCTTTTAAACTTCACAGCAGTCGGGTAAAAGGGGGCCCCAACATATATTTATACAGATATACTCTTTAGGACTAGCTACGCCACTGAGGCATTAACATATTATTGCAATACAAAAGAACCAATCCTTAAAGGAATTCAAACATTATTGTGTTATCACCATACATCACACAAGTAATCCGAACAGAGCTTGTCATTTGCTTTGCCCTGAGATGAGCATATTTCGAAACACGATCCTACACTCCCTCGGGATCAAAGTATAAGAAAGCTTTTATGTCGTGTATGATGCGAACAAACCATCAAAGAAAAATGACAATGGTAAATGTTATTCAGACAGAATGACAAAGTGTATCTGTTACTCTTGATTTGTCATTATAACGATTTTGTTTCAATGTATTCACTGAAAAGATGTTAAAAGGATTCATTTAGTATTTTTACAGGATACAGTACCCGGCCATTTTGACATCGATTTTAAACCCTTATCAATCACACTGTGTAACGTTACGTTTAGCTCGGTGAGGAGCTAAATGTAAGTGACAAGTAAAATAAAACAAGTACATAGAAAAAGACAAGAAATATAGAAAAGTAGATAGGAACGTCAGCATCGGAGTAGCGATTCGAGATGCTCGGAGCCAGGAACGTAGCAGCAGTACCAGGAATGTGGAGTAGGAGCAGTAGGCAGTAGTCGGGCAGCGGCTTGGAGTCAGGAATGTGAAGCAGCAGCAGCAGGCAGTAGCGGAGGAGTTTGGGTTCCTGACGCTCAATAAGTCCACTCCTATAACATGCAGGAAGGGTGTCCTCCTCTCTAACCTAGAAGGGCCAGGGATTGAGGGCTGCGGCGCCTTACGCCGGAGTGCCCCAACGCCAGAGGCCTCCCACGGACGGAGTGCCAGAAGTGAATGGGCTGGTCCCCAGTGCCCGCCGGCTAATAAAACTACTGGTGAATAGGCTGGTCTCTGGTGCCCATCGGTTAACAAAACTACTATTGAAGACTGTATATTGCAGACTGTAGACTGATTTATTCAGGAGATGACGCCGGGTTATACACTAGTTATGAAGTTCAAATTCCTAGGATTAACGACTGACAAAAAATTGGACTAGAAAGAAAGACTAAAAACACACGAAGGAGCTAACTAAACGTATTAGCAGATCAACCTATTTATTTAAACTGACCCCAGTGATTAACGTCTATGCTTTAATCATAGTATATCATGGTTTGGTGAGTTCAGTGTTGAGGTATGGTGTCATTTTCTGGAGTAACTCAACCAATAGGGAATTAGTTTTCAAAGCACAAAAAAGGTGCATTAGGTCAATGTTCAGACACACAGTTTAGGTTCTTGTAAGCCATAGTTTAACAAATACAAATTATTGACATTTCCATGCTTATATATTTTGAAGTAGCTGTATTTGTTATGACCAATCCAGACCTGTTTACTGGAATATCATTTTATCACAAACGAACTCGACCACAGAACAATAACTTGTGCGTAAAAAGGTCTCATACAGCATTGATGCAAAAATAGTAGATTGTTATACAAGAGCCGAAAGGAATTGATATCTTTCACCCGTGTTAAACACTCTACTTTTCATTTCGAGTTTAAGGAAAGTATTTTTTTTCTTTTTCTTTAATAACAAGAGTATTCTAGTACCTATTAGTCTTTTTAAAATTTTAAATATGGAACACACCGCGTCACTGCCGCGGGTCGTCCCGAATATTTTTTTTTTTTTAAAATTCACACTGGCTGTTTATACACTAATAAGACTACAGCATTTTTTTTAATCGATACTATTCTATGATGATATTATTCTATTATATTATTCTATTATACTTCATATTTATGATTATGATCAAAGATATAATTAAGTTGTAAAATAGACATATTCACAGCGAGGACCTATTCGGGCCCTGTTGGCCTCGAGGTCCCAAGCCCGCTGGTGACCGGCCTCTCCCCTGCCGACGTACAGGTGTTGGCGACTTCGGCGGGGAAAAATACTCGTTGCTCGAGCTCGACGCAAATACCGCGGCCGGTGTCGTCACAGCGCTCACTGTGGGGCTGGGTACCGGCGGCGCCGAGGCGGAGCTGAGCGAAGAGTCCGGAGGTGGTGGGCATACTCGTCTTGTAGCTGATCTAGTCAACATTCTTTCTTTACTTAGGTTTCATATCATCATAAATATTCTTTCATTGTAGGCCGAATTTGACAGCCGTCATTCTTGCTCTTTTGATATTTCTTTGGTTTTTTCATTCTATTGTTGTTTATTGTCTATTTATTATTCCTAAAGGTATTATTATATTTTTCGTACTTTCTGAGACTAAATGCGGCTGAGGGAATACATAATTATGGAAAAAAATAGATATGAAAAACCAGACGTTTGTTGACTTGCCAGTGTTGCCAGCTTATGATTATTATTATTATGAATTACATTTTTGAACATTTTAAATATTTCAAACATAAGGTCAAATTACTTCATAAATACATGTCGGTAATGGTGGATTCGGTCTTATTCGACTAGTGGCAGTGTAGGTCCGCCATTACAATGGAGACCAACCTAATCATGCTGGGATAACGAGGAAAACAAACATGACAGGTGACAATGGTGAAAATGCCAGAATATAAAAATATTCTTACAAAAAGATGAAAATAATAGTTTAGAATACAGTTTTGGATGTTAGAATAGTATAAAGGCATGTTACAATAACTAAAGTTATGTTCAAAAATATGTAGAAAGTGAGTATAATAAGAGAATATAAGTGTCATACGATTTGGTAAATAAACTAAAGTGTGTTTCATAAGGCACCATACCACATAAATGAACTAAAAGATGTGGTTCCATGTAGCCGAATACCATACCAACTGACGATTTGCCAGTGTGTTTCTACCGAGGCAATTTTTGAACGTGCTCGCCGCGGGTGCAAAGTGAGCTGAGATTACGCGTCATGTAAATAAGCGTTTTCACAATATTGTAATTCGGTTGTCTCACTCTCTCTTGTGCACCAACGTCAATTATCCTCGTTACGCAAACGCTGCGAACACTTTGCGCATACGTGGTGTGCTCGCTACGCACCGCATTAAGCCCGTTGAGAAATCGCCTCGCTGGAACCAATTAACCAACAGTTCGCAATTCGTCAGTATGACATGATAAGGCCCTAAGGGGCCGCCTCAACGAACGACAGAATCGCGGCGATATTATCATCGTGCCACGTATTTCTATACACTCTCTTAAGGGCCGTCTCTACGAGCGAGACAATCGCGGCTATGCGACGAGTGGCTGAGTGCGACCGAAACGTCATCGCCGCGGCCGCGCGCTCGTCGCTACTGGCGGCGCGCCCGCCGCTCTCTCGCCGCGGAACATGAGCTCTCACAGCGCGGGCGTCTCAAAACTATTGCACAACGCCTCGTCGCGGAAATACAGCGATTCCGTTACGAGTCGTCACGGACACGCGGCGATTTCGTTACGAGTCGCGATAATACGCTGGGGGAATAATCGATCGTTCGTGGAGATTACCCGACGTAGAAGTGCGGATCCGTCGCGATTCTCTCGCTCGTCGAGACAAACCCTTAAAGAGTGGTGTTCGGCTTTGTAGATTGTTGTTTCTGTCACCCTCGGTCACTGCATACCTACCTATGTGTCAGTCTCTTTGGTCGATGTGTCATATAAATTCCGGTGTTCTGTGGGCCTAGCACGAACGCGCGCGGAGTAAACATATCGTAATTCCGAACGATTTTGAAATGAAAATACCTACTTGTTTGACACTTAGTTTTAAGACTATATTCATATCTGTGTAATACTAATTGTACTTGTCTCAAAAATTTGAAGCAAAATGCTATCAGCATAGTTGTATTTTCGATTAAAAAAACGTTCAAATGTACATTACGATTATGTTTTCCGTGGCGTAGTTTACATTCACGTGTGGTTTACTGTCTAAGAATAGATTACCTCATTACGATTTGTGTCGTAAGGTCGCAACTCATAAGCGTAGAACCGATCGACTGCAGCATAAATCATATCTGATAGCGCCACAAACTTATAGGTACATATGGGTACCTAGCTACCTAATCACACGCTTCATTACCGATAAGACTTATGAATATAGAAGATATATATAATGATTTATATGGATCTAAGGGCTAAGAAAACGATAACGAAGAGAAAGAACTTCTTTGTTGCTTTTCTTATGTTGTCAATTCTATTTCTATTTTTGGTGAAAGCAAGGGTCTTAAATGTTTTTCGAGTTCTTATTTTTAAGACAGTAAAAGCTTTTCAATAGTATTGCTAATGAACAGCTTTTATTATAGTTAGTAAGTCCTTTATTACTTCTGAAAGCTTTTAATTTTAATATATCTTAGCTATAAACAAATGGAAGCATATAAATCTAGTGTTTTTTATTAGGAAATTGTTTTCAACGCCCGTAAATATTAGTGCTGTTAAAAGCAGTCTGCTTCTGCGATTAACTGCCAAAAATATTAGTCAGAATTTCTTAAGTAAATATGTTACATCTCATGGTGGCATGTTTATTACTCATGTGTACAGAAGAATTTTGCACACGGTACGTTGAATACCAACATGAACGTTGACGAGACGACTTGACGTGTACGTACGAGTGTGGTGATACTTTTACAATCGAAACAAATCCGGGCGCCCCCACTGAATACCTTTACAAATTCCAAAAGAGAACACTAGCTTTAGGTTGTGTTACCATGCAGTCAAACCTTTAATAAAAATAAGGAATGTTTTTGTATTCATTTTACATGTTCGTACAAAAACTCGATGAGAGGTGAAGCTTGTTTTGCATGAGAACATATTTACACATTCTATGAAAAATCCAACGAGTTTTATTTTTAGTTCCTTTTTACTTTTTGAATCTGACGTCGCTTTTGTCAGTTTTAATTGGATTTTCATGTATACAGTTTAAAAAGATCTATCTCGATAATAAATTTGCTTGGAGAGTGAGTTAATATTTTTATAAAATTCTGTGACCGACTGAAGAGGTATACAAACGTTAAAGTTGACAAAGAACTGTTGGCGTGTGAATCGACCCTTTCACGTGACTGACTTTACCAGCCGTAGGCTGTAGGCCACAGTCCCTGAAACTAAAAGCCAGGAGATTTTAACTTCAGCCGTGTATTAGCGGTAATTTTATGCTGCAAAACTATTTGAGTAGTTTATGCGTCAACATTGTTTTCAGTTATTGTGTCCTTGTACATATAATATTCAGGCAACTCCAAAAACTTTGCCCATTGTTATATTTATAATTCAAAGTATTTTTATTTAATAATAATAATAATCTTTAATAATAATAATAAACTTAATAATAATAATCGTATCCTATAATCGTTTATGATAGTACGTGTACTCGTTATAAATTTTCTTGTAGCGTAGCAGCCCTCCGGCTATTTTAGCTGGGGAGAATACACTGGGTTTCCTAATGATTAAAGAAAAGAAATACAGATGCTGTTCGGCTGAATGATGATGATAATAATGATGCTGTTAAAGCAGTACTGACTTGTTTGGACAGTGTAATGCAGCGGCTCTCAAACTTTTTTGGCGATGGAACCCTTTTAGAAAACGAAATATTTGATGGAGTCCTAAAATAATTAAAACCTGGTTTTAAATGTAGGTATTCTTCATGAATAATAATCATAACACTTGACATCTAATGGCCCCATGAAATAGATTTTTAATTTTTATGTATTGTTTGATTGTTAGGCTTCATTGAAGAGAGTTGAAGTCACATGCCGGGTTCGGCATCCAATCTATTGCGGTATTTATTTTTATAGCTGCATAGGTTGAGTTGAGAATACTGTTTCGCACAGTTTGTAACTCCGCCTCTAAGTTCAAAATAGATTTGTTAAAGATTTACGCGGAGATAACATCTCACTTCTGTATGGAGCAGTAGTATTTTATGTTTGCAGCTATCACAATATTTAAAACAATTGGCATTGCAGTGGATAGTTTTGACGGAATTAATTATTTATACCACTTTCTGAAGAACTAATTTTAGATTTGGCGGCTTTTTCCAGATAGATTTTTTAAAATGCAATGTGATGCTTTGACATAGACACTAGCGCCGCATCAAATGGACTTCAGTGATGGCGCGGACTCTAGTGAGCTGCTGTCACTAATGTCATCTGTCAGTCACCACGAATGGTGGGAGAAGGTTCGTGTGGTAGTGAGCCAGAGTAGTGTTATAGGTACAAGGTTATTGGTCATACGACATAACATAACATCACGCCTGTTATACGAGTACGTCGGCAATCCGTTACGAGGATATGTCCTGATCCGTTGAGAGGTCATTTGCAACCAAATTACCCCTGTTGACCCCTATGCCAATGTCAACCATTTTCGAGAAAATTGACATTTTAGATTTTAAAATGTATGAAATAAAAATATAAAATGTCAGATGACTCGAAAATTGTTGACATTTGCATAGGAGTCAAAAGGCGTCATTTGGTTGTAAATGACCTCTCCTGCATCCCCTTAATGGATTGCCGACGTTTAACCAATAACCCTGTATAATCAACTTAAATACGGAATTAACAAGATTCTACGGATAGCAATAAAGTTTTTTGTAACCAGAATGATATATATCGTTCGTAAGATGTGGTGTAACGTACGACTGAAGGACTTGAAATACCCGTGAAAAAGTTTGGGACCCCTGACACGCGGCGACAAAGGGATTTATTGCATTAGTTCGGGTCTCTCACTACACCAATGATTGACGCCCTACGGTTGTCCAATTGGGAGGTACTTTGTCTGATGTTTTTAATTTATATTGTAAACGATTGGTATACACATTAAGATCCCTCTCAGAGAGAGGTCTATGTCCCAGCAGTGGGAACATTATAGGCGTGATTATACTATATATACAGTGTGAGTCTTTAGTTTGGCACATATCAAAATGAGGGAATTTATGCTTAATTTTAACGACGGAAAAAATATTTAAAAAAAATTTAAAAAAAGTTTTTTTATGGCACTTTATGGGGGCGTTTTATTCAGAAATTTTACGATTATTGCTATTAAGAAGAACCTGTTTACATGCTACACGATTTTGAGGAGCTTACTTAGCTGTGCAAAATGTTTTCTATCTTAGCCTGTTTATGTTATTTATCGAAAGATACTTAAGTAATATTGGATCAATCATACTTTTTATTTTTTTTCATTCATTCTGGTTCGTTTTTTTCATCACTAGCACTATTATATTATCAATGTTTCATACCATATCTACATTTGCGATTAATTTACAAAAAGTAGCTCTATTAATTATATTTGTTTATTAAAAGAGTTATCAATATGTTCCACTGCGTAGTAACATTTGACATAATTAATTAAATGCAACGTGCTAGAAAGAAATTACATTAAAAAAAAAGATGGACGTTAATTTAACCGAGCTAATTATGTAAAAGGTTCATAAAATAAATAAATTATGTTAAAATACCTACGACGACCGACGACGGAAATATGAATTCTTAAATAAAATGACTCTTTTTCTGAAAAGTTATGAGTAATTCTAATTATAAAATTATTGGTCAATTTGCCTACAAAATCAATAAAATGTCATTAAATTTCGAAAAAAATAAAAAAAAAATAAAAAGAAAACATGGCATACATCTCAACATACTTATTTTTTTTTCCAGCTCACGGGCAGTCATATTATTTCAAATTAAATGAACAAATAGGTTGATTGTATAAATGTAAAAATATATTTTTACTTATTAATTTACATTGGGTTGGTATACCGACGGAAGAATGATCTCTTATATTACAGTATAATATAAAAAATAATTTCGTCACCACTGCTTTCGAAACGGTGAAGGAAAATATCGTGAGGAAACAACCGGCATGACCTAGAACCAAAAATTCGAAGACATGTGACATCTACCAACCCGCACTGGGCCCGCTTGGTGAATTACGGCCCACTCCCTCTCAAAGAGTGGAGGCCTGTCAGCAGTGGGAACATTAAATAGGCCGATTAAAATGAGATATTTTCTGAAAATATAAAATTACAGGCCAAACAAAATACCTAACAGCCCTTAAATTCTGTAAAACAAAAACATTATAAAGAAAACACAAATGGTTTTTTTTTTTTTCATAGTTCATGGCCAGTCATTTTATTACAAATTTTAATAAAATAACCAAATAGATTGATTGTGTTCAAGTATAAAGATTTTAGACAAAGAAAGGAAACAAATTAAATTCTTTAAATGAATTAAGTTTATAAATATTACGTGTAAAAAAAGATACAAATTTAAAATACATAAATTTCATAAGGCAGAGTGCTGGACAAACGATCACGTTTCAGGATTTTTGATTCAGGATAAAACATTGCGAGTTAAAAGTGAATTGCTCTCAGGATATAGTGCTTTCGTAACTTAGTCGAGTTTTATAGAGGTACACACGGCTACACATCAAGCTATAGATTATCAGTATAAGCTGACCTCTCATTGTACGGAAATCCTACACAATGCGAGATCAGCATAAACTGGATTTGTATAGCTTGATGTGTAGCCGTGTGTAATAGCGACCTGCCCCGACTTCGCACAGTTTTTACGTCTTCACAAAACATAGAGATTTCTTTATCAAGCAAGTTTAATATTAATGGTTTATACACATAAAACTTTAAATTATTATGAAAACAGCATCAAATCCGTTGTGTCATTAAGCGCCTTTAATCCTAACTCCTATTATAAATGCGAAAGTGAGTTTGTTTGTTACGCTTTCACGCTAAAACGGCTGAACGGATTTGGATGAAATTTGGCACAAAATGTATCCTATGTCCTAACTCAGGTAATGGTATAACATTTTATCCCGATATTCCCATGGAGACTTATGCTGGTGAAACCGCGGGGCTTAGCTCGTTTATAATAATTATGTATAGACTACTAGGATTTAGGTAGTTGCAATACCCAGATACGAATAAAAGTGTAAAATACTGTGATGTCAAATAACCAACTACAAACTTACAATTATTATGAACCAAAATATTTGTTAGCAAAGCCCTTATACCATGAAACTTTGTCGGCGTTAAAATCTTATACCCGAGAATACCGGCGAATACCTTCAATAACCGTGAACCAGTTAATGAGTTTCCGTAATTTCACATACGTTCAATTACCCAGTAACTGAGTAATAAAGCTTCAGTTTAACATATACATATTAGCTCCTTGGCGCTTAACATATTAATTAATTGCACACAATAATTAGGTATTGTTCATGTCTTCAAGGCACGTGTTTCTGAAACATGTGCGGTTTTATTTATTTCACTCATGCGAGAAATCTTGACTGATAGCTGTTAATCTGATTACCTGACGTAAGTACCTATTATCACTCATTTTTAACGGTTGACTTCTATAAAAAGATAATATGGCTCAGCTAGACTATTTTCGGATTTATTTAAGCCAACAGGATTAAAAGTTTAAAGATTGGATTTTTTACCAGCAAAATATATATCTTTAGAATCTATTTAAAAATGCTCGACAAATTTTCTCAAAATAAGTCAAGAATAAAGTTTTTTCAAAGGATTTTTTACAAAAGAATAATCGGAAAGTTTCAAAGAAACAATTACAAGGAATTTTAGCAAAACAATGTCTCGAGGACTTTATGAAGTGTTAACTCTCCAACATTCCTAATATTTTTCTTTCATAAATGTAACCAGGCATTTATATTAATTTAGCTTTTATTAATTTTCATAAAGAAATAATTTATAAAGAATTTATTTTTTTGCTTACCTTTTTAACAAAGCATGACATTTTTCAGCGAAATGTTTATTATAGCGTTACTTGGAAAATCCTTGACATTCGTGTATTGATATATTATTTAACTAATATTTATATTTTTCATTCTCTGAAATAGAAGGGAATCTACCTCAAACTGATGCGCAAGTACTGCTTACGTTTTCTTTCCCATTTTCACTTTCAAGCTTTCTCTAAAAAACACATTTTATAAGAGTCCGTATCCTTTTCATTGAGTTAAAGTAGTCTTGTTATCCCTCGGTCCTTCTCTCCCTTCATCTCACATTGTATATATGTTTCCCGTTACTGGGTTTATCTCGACGTGATCACGTGACTATTAGGCGTCTGTTTCCAATTCCTTGAACATGCGACGTATTTAAACATACGCGGTTTCATCTCGTTTCACAAGCGGCACACGAGCGTGACTGTACCTTTCCAAATGCTCGCACTTCGACACGCATTGTTTATCATCGTGAGACAAATTCTTCGTTGTTTAATAATACCCATTGTATACCAGCATTATGCCTGTTCCATACATGAAGGCATTGAGCATGAAGGTATTAGTTGCCAGGTCGATGTAAACTACCAGTTTGTTATTTTACTACATGGCGAGTATCTGCAACTGATGGTTGATCACCGCAGCCCTCAGGGAAATCAGGCATTTCGCAGTTTGAAATCTAGTGAGATGGATGCTACAGCTCATCTGCCTGATATAATCCATTACCTATGTGCATTCAATCCTGTTAACTGAAGCCACACGATCATTACTGCATTATACTTTCATGTCGCATTTACATATTATCAGCCACATTCCCTCAACTCAGCTCAAATTTCTAACATTACGTGACCGCTTTTATTTGTTACCCTCCAAACAAACTGTGCAGCATACATGCATACCGTGGCAAGATGGCGCGCGAAAAATGCTTTTAATGACGGTGATTCACCCCCGCCTCTACACGGAGAGGGTGTGCCTTTTTTTCAATTAATTTCTTCGCCAATCCTATTCTTTGTAAGGTAAGCGATTTATGAGATTAGTTAATCAGCATAATCGTGTAGATTGAAATCATGGGCCCGTGGTATCAACTAGCAAGGGATATTAAAAATGATTTTGGTTTCTAATCAGTTAATTTTCATCGCCATCGTTTCGGCACGTAATCTACTGTTTATCGAGCATTTTACTCATACTATTTTGTAATTCATGCCCGAGGCGAACTCTAATGTTACGGTACGGTGTTAATATACAGGGTTATTATACATCGGCAATCCGTTAAGGGGATGTAGGAGAGGTTATTTGACCCTTATGCCAATGTCAACCATTTTCGAGTAATTTGACATATTATATTTTAAAATGTATGAAATAAAAATAGAAAACGTAACCAATAACCCTGATATACATGGTTAATAGTTATACGTCGGCAATCCTTTAAAGGAATGTAGGAGAGGTTATTTGCAACCAAATTACCCCTAATGACCCCTATGCCAATGTTAACCATTTTCGAGTAATTTGGCATTTTATATTTTAAAATTTCATACAATAAAAATTTAAATGTCAAATGACTCAAATATTTTCGTCAGTATAACCAATTGTATAACCTATAACCCTGTTTATGAAATGGTGTGTCTCATAAACTCATCCAGTAATGCCTTCTCGCAATGCTTAAATAATTTAATTTAAAAAAGTCATCTGTCTACTTTATGGGTGCTAAAGTAGAGACAACGCCACATTGCCGCTCTAAGCTTTATTTCAATTAAGAAGGTTCAATTAGAAGGTTTTCTTCGGGATAGTCTCTCGCGGTGTGGCAACCTTATTGATGGGTGTCGGGTATTGCGGTGTTCACGGTCTACAGACCTTATTGAGTTTTATTTGTTCAAGTGTTGTTAATTTAAAAGTGTTTTCTTACTGCTTTCGGCAATAAAAGGTATGGTACGGTTGCGTCCCTGGACGAGCGCTATCATTATTCTTGTTTGAAGGGTAAAAGGACCGGTCTAACTACGCATATCTATACTAAATATAATATTATAAGGAGGAAAGTTTTTTTTTTGTACCGAATAGGCTCCGAAACTACTGGACTGATTTTAATAATTTTTTCACTAATAGAAAGCTAAATTATCTGGAAGTAACATAGGCTATAATTTATTAAAAAAAAAAATAGAGATCCTTAAGAATTAATATTTCAATCATTAGACGTTGTGCACAATTTCTAGCAGTAGCCTAACAAAAAGTACTAGGCTTGCATGAATTCACGATAGTATTCAATTATTATGTTATGCTACTAATGGTATTCATGATTTTATTACAGCCACTAGTAATGTTACTTTACAGTTTTTGACACAGCTAACTATTTTTTTTTGTTGTATTCGTAATTGTCTAGAGTACGTTTGCATGAAAGAAAATTTCGGAAAATCCACCGGATAAGTCGGGATACACCCGGGTGACGCCGGGCACGAACAGCTAGTTATTTTAAAGATTGCCTCTAGGATGGCAACACATGTGATGTCTCTGGTATTATATATAAAACAGATATCTACAGGGGCGGCAATTCAAAACAGCATAGGCATTTTATTGACGTTAGTCGCTGACGTGTGGCATTCAATCGTGTGTTGAAGGCTGTTCGTAACATTTTGGCAAGTCATGCGCAGGTCATTCAATGTTTATTACTAAAATCAAGACTTTTGTCAATAAAAAGTCGTATTGCAAAAGTTGAGATGAATTCTCTAAAACTATGTCTACTGTATGTAATTTTAGTTATTACATAATATTAGGTACCTACGCAGATACGCAATAAAGAACTTTAGGTACCAAAAGATTTACTGATTCTTGTAGGACAATGATTACCTGTTTTCCTCTGAGGACGTTGGTTCAGTCAAGGTAATGATACTCGTTGCGGTGGCCATGGTACAATGAGGCAACTTTAAATGATGAGCAGTATCTGGTCGGCTATGGAGTGCAACACCGATTTATATTACTTCAGATTTGTATCTAAAACATATCCCCCCTTTAGATGTAGTACCATCTAAAGGGGGGATATGTTTTAGATAAAAATCTGAAGTAATATAAAGAAACAATAAGCTTCAGTGTTAGTTGAATACAACTCGACATTTCAACATTTAACAAGTCATTGGCCGTCAGGTTCTACTTGTCCCGCTCTTTTAAGGCATCATTTATTTCCTCGTAAACATTTGTTCAATAAAGAAATTGTACAGAATTGTCTCCCTATGCACGGCTACTGAAAAGAAGCTGTGACAATTGTTTTTTTATATTCTGAAGATCAGTCCGTTAGAAGACAAAGCGAGAGGCCTTGTGTTTCAAAATCGTCCATTAGGATGCGATCGATATCTTGTTTGGGAGGATGGTTAAATGCACGGCAGTAATGGGCACTCCAATTTCAAGCATACGAGACATCTGTATATATCTATATTATAGGCTCTTCTACACGAAATTGGGAAAACTTTATTAAAAGCTAAAAGCAAATTCCTTGATAAAAGTGCTTTGAGCTTTATTATATCGTATGCAGATGGAAGTTAAAGCCTTCATGAAAAAAATACGTACTCGGTGCTTTCAGTGTGTTCATAAATTAGGTAAGTAGGTATCAAGCTTCTTATTATTTCAAACTCAAACACTTGTTTTTATCGCTATATTCTTAAATATGCCTTATATTGGAAGTGAACTTATAAACTTCAGCTCCAAGCCACTGAGATTTATCTGCATAAAGACTGGAGACGATTCGGATTACAGTGATTCGTTTTCACGAGAATTTCACAGCGGGTGACGTAATTCATCAATCCACTGCAATCAATCAATGTTTGCATATCCTAAATGAACTCGCCACTCAATTAACATGTTTGCTACCGACGCGGCTAGGTGACGCAAAAAGAATAGTGAATATAATGTACCGTTTTAATGGCACTTTCAAAACCGATTTGTGTTTTTGTATAGAAGAAATGGGAAAATGGAGAAAATGGATGTTCTTTGAGATATTCTTAGGGAAAATATAAACAAATAGAGATGGTGGACTTCTGTGTAATTCTGGGAGTCATTGAGAATAAAAGAATTTGCTTTCTTTAGCTTGTACAATGCAAGACATAAATTAAAAGTTGATTGAAAGAAAGTGGTTATGAATAGAATCCTCGCCTCCTTATTAAGTTACAGCTAGGCAATACATTATTCTAGAAGTTTAACAAATTCTTGGAAGATGTGCCAAATTCATGAAAAAGCTTTTTATCTTAAAATAAAGTATCAACAAATTTTTCGGTAAAATATGATATCATTAGGCTCGTTTAAAGTTGTACCGAGAATTTCCTATTAGAGTAGTTTACATGAAAAAACCTTTTAAAAGTACTCAGGTATAAAAAGAATTTTCTGTTATCTACAAGAATGTACGATATTAAAATTGTGTTCTATGCCAAGTCCTTTGTTCTATACAAAAGCTTTGTAATAAGTAGGTACGTGGGACGTATGATAGGGGCTCAGGTGTACGGATAACAACTGTTTAATGTATTAGAAACCTTTACCTGTGACCTGCGAATCGTTTGACAGTAAATCGATGTGCTCGAATATTCGTACTTATACCCCAAAATTGACATATTGCCGAACGTTCCCTTATACAATTTTAACGTCAGCCCTTCACGGGGCACCGGTGTGGGCACGTTCATTGAGACGGCGGCCAGCCCGCTGCTTGAACGCATCCCAAAGTGTCATGGCCATCCGGCTGGCCCGAGGATACCGCACGGTCTCCCGTGACGTGGCGAGCCTCCTTACCAGACTACCGCCATGGGATCTGGAGGCAAGGGTCCTCGCGCACATCTGAGAGTGGCGCGAGGAGGCGAAATGCCGGAGCTTAACTCTGCTGGGGCTCAACCTAGTGCTGGGCTCACCACAATTGCGGCGATAAGTCCCCTCTTTGAGGAGTGGTTAGTGAGGCGCCACGGCGTCCTCACCTTTCGTCTGACGAAGGTCTTCACCGGACACGGTTGTTTTGGGAGGTTCCTGTTCAGGATAAGGCGGGAGGAAACGCCCGGCTGTCACCATTGTGTGGAGAACACGGTGGAGCATACGGTGGAGGTCTGCCCGGCTTGGGCGGAGCATTGTCGTGTCTTCATGGACGAGATCGCGGCGGTGATCTCTCGCGTCCGGCCCTGGTTCAGGCTATGGTACGGAGCGAGGGGGCATGGGAGGCCGTCACCTCCTTCTGCGAAGCAGTAATGCTCGCGAAGGAGGAGGTGGAACGCGTGAGGGAGAGGCAAATTTCGCGCCCTCACGCCCCTAACCACCGCAGGAAACGCCCTGGGCGTTGGGAATCGCAGGCCGATTTTCGACCATCGTAGGTGTGGGCTTGCGGATGGTGAGCAATGGGTAGCTCGCCGTCCGATAAGGGCTAGGCCCGGGTCGACGGCGCGTTGTGCTCCACGCGCGCCTCAAAGAACTGTCAGCAGAACTGACGGGGTCCGCTAGGGCTGATGCTTGCCGGGGTTGCGAAGAAGTCCGACAGGGATATCATGGCCCCCGGCAACAGGGCAACTGAAGGAACACGGGTGGGTTTTAGTCAGTAAGAATCTGACATGCCCTTTCGCTCCGCCCAGAGCTGGAGAAGTTATTTGATAATTACCCAAAAAAAAAGGTGTCCGGATAACAACTGTTTGATGTAGGTATTAGAAACCTTCACCTGTGACAGGCGAATTATTTGACAGTAAATCGATGTTCTCGAATATTGACATTCCCAAAATTGACATATTGCCGAACGTTCCTTCATACAATTTTAACGTCAGCATGATATTCTGATAAGATGATGTATAACTCCAACAATACATAATACCACAATATCGTCCCTTTCATTTATCTATTTGTTGTCAAAAATATCTTCTGAATGGGATAGAAGCTATCAATACAAAATATACACTCTGGGCGGTGTTGTGAAGTTGACACTTATCGATGTCCAATTTTATTTCCCCTTTTCCTCTCGTGTTCGACTTGAAACGATTTTCGTGTATATTCAAACACTATTTATGGGATGTTTGTTGAAATGAAACATTCTAGCTAAATAAAAATGTCTTTTAGGTAAAATGTAACCGATTCTTTGGGTTTGCTTTTCTCCTTTTTGTGAAAGGTTACCTACTAGGTACCTGCGTTTGATGTTGTTAATTTGTAAATGTCCTAATGTGACCAAATCACTTGATTCCTTGAAGGTCTAACTCCGTGTTACCAATAAACGGTGTTCGTTAGAAGTGAACTACGCCAACGAAGTGTACGGTTGATCGTCTATAACTCTCATGACATGGGTCGTCTATGCTTGGTTGTTTGTTGTTGCTATCGAGCAATATGAGCATCACATTTTTCTGTTCAGAATTCATACTCCCTTAAAGCTGGTAGCCCCTCAGTGAGTACTTAGGTATTACAGCCCTACTCTTGGGTCTACTATCATTGATGAAGAAGGATCAAATATAATATAAATAGCATCTCATTTGCTATCTTATAAATATTTATAAGAGGACCGAAGAATTCATCTAGTATCTTTCTCTTATGCTGGGGCTACATTGTCAAGTTAACGCGAACTTTTTACTTCGTGCGCTCTCTGTTGCTCAGCGAGACGTCGAGCGGTGTGCGAAAGAGAGCGTGCGTTTTATTCGAGATAAGTTGAGATCAGTTTTTGCGACTAAGTAGCCCCAGCATTAGTAACACTAGACTTGTAGGTAGACATTTTATGGAACTTGGCAGTTGCTACTTGCGAGTATCAAAATATAACGCATAAATGGCCGTATTCTTCATTGCGACTCAGAAGCTTAATTTTTTAGAGCTCCAAGGGACCTACGTATTTTATATTAATTTCAACTTGATACCTCTACGCGTTCCTGAGAAAGAGTCTTAACAAACTGACATACAGACGGACGGACAACGAAGTGATCCTATAAGGGTTCCGTTTTTTCCGTTTGAGGTACGGAACCCTTAAAATAAATAAAGCGTTCTGAAAGTAACTACTGGCTGGTTTAATGGAGCAATGCCATTGAGCTAGGTACACAAATAAATAAAAAATATCCCGCAAATTTTAGTTAGGTTCATTTCTATTTGTCGTGGTTGTTTTATGTCATTGGAAAATCTAGTAACTTATTTCTATTAAAATGAGTTCGTCCAGTGACGAAAATGAGACACTGACTCCGGAATCATTTCATTGGAAGCAGCAATTATAATAGACAAACTGCTATTTATTTTCTCGAAGTCAATGATAAAAAGTAGAAATAAGCCATGGTAGCTAAGACATGACCAGTCCCAACTGACGGCGCCCGTCCACGAACATGACGCATGGATTAGCACCATTCAGCTCAACCATTTTGAAGGGAGCTAAATGATCCAACACACGCACCACCATCAACGAGACATCTGAGTGAGCACGACATACTCACAGCCCCCAGGGCACATTCAAGTCAATAAAAGACATATTACCCGGTAAGTGGTAACTCTTTAGTACATAGTGCTCACGCCTGTGCTATGCAATTATATAACACAAAGGAGATTGAGTTTATACAATGCAAAGATGGTCTCTCGGGATCCAACTTAGTGCCTCCAATTAAATTCCCTTTTTTTCACTTGCTGTATAATCTACAATTTTATTACATCTATTAAAAAAGAGCTACTTTATTAATCATAAACAGGGAACAAAATAGCTTTTTAATCCCTAGGGACTAAAAGTGATTTGAATTTGGAATGTGGATATTGTTAGTAAAAGTTCCATTAATCAGAGAGATCAATCACGAACATTGTATGAACAAGTAACAGTAACAGCCAAATAAAAAAAAAAGAATGTGAAAAAATAAAAAACGCGCGAAATGCATTCCGCCTTCGTTCGTAATTGTTTACACTTTGGAAGGCTTCTAAATAGTGAGAATGAAATAAATAAACGTGGGATCTCTTAAATTGTCACTGCAGTCGACCGTTCGGTGTGGGCGCGTTCATTGAGGCTGCGGGTAGATTGCCGGTTGAACCCGTCCCAGAGGGTCATGGCTATCCGGCTGGCCCGAGGATACCGCACGGTCTCCTGTGAGGCGGCGAGCCTCCTTGCCGGATTACCGCCATGGGATCTGGAGGCAAAGGTTCTCGCGCACATCTGGATGTGGCGCGAGGAGGCGAAACGCCGGGGCTTAACTTCGCTGCCGTGAGAAATCACGGCACAGCGGACAGAGCTCCGGTGGGATCTCATGGCGTCATGGAGAGTACGATTGTCGCAACCCAGCGCTGGGCACGCCACAATTGCGGCGATAAGTCCGCTCTTTGAAGAATGGCTAGAGAGGCGCCACGGCGTCCTCGCCTTCCTCCTGACGCAGGTCCTCTTGTTTCGGGAGGTTCCTGTTCAAGATAAGGCGGGAGGAAATGCCCGGGTGTCATCATTGTGTGGATCGCCCGCAGGACACAATGGAGCGTACGGTGGAGGTCTGTCCGGCTTGGGCGGAGCACCACTGTGTCCTCGTGGAGGCGATCAGTGGCGGTGATCTCTTGCATCCGGCCCTGGTTCAGGCCATGGTACGGAGCGAGAGGAATAGGAGGCCGTTACCTCCTTCTGCGAAGTGGTAATGCTCGTGAAGGAGGAGGCGGAACGCTTGAGGGAGAGGCAAATTTCGCGCCCTCACATACTTAACCCCCGCAGGAGGAGACGCCTTGGCCGTCGGGAGTCGCAGGTCGATTCCCGGCCATCGTAGGCGCGGGCTTGCGGACGGTGAGCAATGGCCACCGTCCGATAAGAACCAGGCCCGGGTCGACGGCGCGTTGTGTTCAACGCGCGCTTCAAAGAGATGTCAGCAGAATTGACGGGCCGATGCCTGCCGGGGTTGCGAAGAAAACCGAAAGGGAGATCGCGGCCCCCGGCAACAGGTCAACCGAAGGAACACGGGTGGGTTTTAGTCAGTAAGAGTCTGACACGCCCTCCAGCTCCGCCTGGGAGAAGTTATTTGATAATTTCCCATCCAAAAAAAAAAGTCGGGGGACCGTTGTGTCGATGTGTGGAATACTTTTTAATCTAAGATGTCCCCCGACTGCGCTTTGGATATACAGATTAACGAATACAACTTGTTTGTTACTTTTTAGTTTTTGGCAGGGTAGTTGTGTTTTTAGAATTTTTAAAATTAATTATTTTTTATTCATTAGTTGCACTTATTTATTTTGTCATAGAGGGTGATAAATAGTAGAATCACCACCTCGGGAGCAACACTACTTATTTAGGCTCCAGTGACGTACTTTGAATCCTTTGTTTGCTCCCTCGGCAAAAAATCTACTAAGTATTACAATTCTCTCAGGTTCAAGGCACCGGTTTTTGTCAATCTATCAATTACTGTTATACGAAATAGAAGGAAAAAATATATATAAAAATATGAAACTATAAAAATATGAAACATATAAAAATATGAAACAAAATAGAAGGCGTTGAATTATACTGCACGCAGATAGGAAATTGTATTGGATATCTCTCCATGCTTAGCAATCTCAATTGCTAAATTTAGGGGTATTTTTCGATAATCCATCGAGTAGGAATATTGCAGTATTGAGTGAGGGTATTAATCCATTAATTAGAGTGCCTAGGAGAGACAAAAACAATGTTCACTTCTTTTTCTCGCAAAGAGCGCGGTTTAATTTATAGGGAAAGTAAAATGAAGTGTTTTAAGTTTTCTTAAATGAACTACTTTTATCCATGGTGTTTAGTACAAAGAAGAACTTATCACTAAATAAAGTCATTTTAATACATGTTAGTTTTTAAGTTGTTTCTGGTATGTTCTTTTATTTTATGTACGAGGAATGAACTTGACTTTGCCACCATCCGTGGGCCCCAAAATATAGCTGTAAGAATCAGTTTTCATATGCTTTGGTCCATCAGGCGCGAATCTGTACTTCATAATCATCTGAGCGATTGCTGTACGTATTTGCATCATTCCGTAGCGTTTGCCTGAAGATTAAAACAAAAATAAAACTCAGATTATGCCTACTTATTCAAGTCTAAAATAATCAGGTTCATTATAAGCAATTGATTTAACAATGCAAAATAAATATTTTTGAAGCACGTTTCCTGCTAAATTATTTATTTATTTTAAATGGGCAAAGGCCACATTAGTTCCACAATAATATTGCGGAATCACCCTCTCCTTACAAGGGGCGAAAATTGTTTTTCCTTGACTACATACCAATACAGAACCTCGGTCCTTCCCCAAACGGTAAGAACGTGAAGTCACGGTTATCGCTGTCGGTGGCGTGGATGAACCTCTCGGGACGCCACTGCTCAGGCTCAGGGTACGACTCCTCGTTGTAGTGGATGGCTACCACGTTCACGAACACCGGCGTGCCGGCTTCCACCGTCAGCTCGTCGGTCAGCTGGTATGCCTTGTTGCACATCCTGTCCAAGTTAGGCACTGGAGGATACTTCCTCAATGTCTCTGGAAAATTTATTTAAATTTAAATTCCACAAAATAAATCTAAAGCTAAATAAAATCTGTCAAAGTTTTCGGCACGCACCGTGCATACACGCAGTAATATATTTAACTTTCAACAAATCGTCGTACTCCAGAACGTCTTTCCCGCTTTCTTTTAACGCTTGGCTGACTTCCTTATAAAGTTTCTCCTGGAAGCAATAGGTCCTTTGTATAACATGGTAAATATTAGTAAGAAACTGTAGTAATGGTTTGTGGAGATAAGGAAACGTGACATTTTGTGTTTCACGAACTTTGGGAAGAGAGAGGGAAAGTAATAGAATCGTGTCTGATAAATAAAAGCACAGTGGGAGGTTGGGGATGGAAGCGAGCCATTTTGTAAATGCATTGCTATGTTTCCAAAATATGACATGTAATCCTCGGTAGCCCAACACTATCTTCCATAATGAATGTTTGTAACACGTATTGTTGACCAAATAATTTAATGAACAATCATTTTAGCTAATGATGTTTTGATACCTGTTCGTCAGGGTGGTGAGCTAGCTCGTGGAGCAAATAGGTTAGTGTTGTAGATGACGTTTCGATAGCTCCTAATATGAATACAGCCGCCTGGGCCATCATTAGGTTATCAGCTAATTCTGAAATATAAGAAGGTATAGCGATAACATTGCAATTAAAAATTTACTATCCCGTAGATGTAGGTATCAATTTGATTTTTCATTCATATTATTTGTTAGTGATACGATATTTTCATCTGTTTCACACATTACATCATTAGCGTTGATTTGATTGTAAACTGTGTTTGAATTCTTTTTTATCAAACACTTTTTGCCTACTGATATTAAAAATTCGTTAAGTTTCAGTGTGTTTTTTCTGCTACTTTTTTATTTTTGAATTATCTTTAGTAGATACGTATCGTAGATTCCCAGAAGTGAACTTACGGGTGTCGGATCCAGCAGGTAGTTTCAAGTTCGTCTTCAACTTTAACAAATGATTAACGAGATCCTTGTCGCTAGTCTGAACAGTTTTCTGACGTTCTGCGGCAACTTCCGTAAACATCTTTTTTATGTATTCTGTTGCAGGTTGCGAGAAGAACTTTAATCTGAAAATATTCGCCTGCTTTTAATAGAAATGCTACAGCTATAATTTTGCAGAGAACTAGATTTGAAGGTATCATTTTTAATTTAAGTATATTGTTTTGTTTTATATAATTATTAATAAGTAGTCACTCAACAAGATACGTTTATAATATTATTTCATTATTCAGTAGGCGGATGCGTTTCATCAATACGCTAACACACACTTCGTCTGTGCCCAGTTTAATGAGCAAACTTCATTTTTAGCACATTAAAAAAGTAATGCAAAATATTATAAGACACCTAAGAATTTCAGCGATAGCGGGGAGGAAGAAAATCATGGTGAACTCGAAGCCTCGCCAGAAGGTCCACTTGACCATGTGTTGAGTGATGAACCAGAGGGGCGAGGTCAGCTCCTTTAGGGCACTCACGCGAATGCCGAACACGGTGTACGCCACCGTGTCTGAGGCGTACATTGAGAACAGTTTCTGAAACCACAAATATCGAGTTATGTAAATGCCAAACTTCATCTGGCTGGCGGAATTTAAGTCGCTCAAAATGAGTCCAGATTGCAATTTTGCATCGAATGTTAATCAAACCGCAATATTATATGAAACAGAATGCCACAGAAAGGACATGGATAAAGTCTGGCCAAGCACAGACAAAGAGATAATTAATATTTTAAAAGTAACTGATAATATTTGAAATCGCAGCTTTCGTTACTTGGCAAACATTGGAGGAAATATTTCAATTTAAAAGGCTTTAAAAGATTATTATTTTGATTCAAGTATTTAGGGATTCATGTTGTCAGTTTTGGAAATATGATGGTAATTGGGATATGCTTACTGTAACGATTGATATGATTTCATTAGTATTTTTAGAATATATAATTTGAAAACTGTATATAAAGCGTACTGAATAACTAGACTGTAATGAACATGTTATTGAATACTTGATTAAGGTGATATACTGAAAAAAAAAGTTTTTTCTTTATCGTGTACCTTTTTAAGTATATGGAATAGATATACACATTTTGGTGTTTGTTTTTTGAGTATGTGACCTAGTATTCTGAAAAAGGAATACGATACAATGAAATTTTCGCGATTCAAAAAAATTGCAAAGGTATTTTTGTTTTTTTTGAGTATCATGGCTTATGAGTTTTAATAAAAGCAGTTTTAGTTTTAATAATACTTAACAGTTACAAAAGACGGCATTTCGTTTTGGCACATACGTTGTTTTATTCCGAGCGAACACACATTATCGTCATCTCTTCTTTCGCGTATCAAAAGTATTGTCATCACTCTCGTTCATTCATAAATCAGTCGCCCGGTGGGAGCCCCACCGACGATGAATATATGTCATTTTTTTTGCAAATTGGTGCGATCAAATTTACGTGATCTAAAGAATTTTGTTTACAGGAAAAGTTTGTGCAAGTTAAAGAAATTTATTTAATGCAATTAGTATTGAATAGGTATTTAGACTGTGTATTCTTGTGAGTCCTGTGAACGATAAATCATTCATGATTTCGTGGTGAAATTTAAATTATATAAAAAAATAGGAAGAAATATGAAACCAAATCAATGAACTCATTTTATAGAAATTCAATAGCAATAAGATGATGATAACATTGAGTCGAATTCACCAGTTTCACTAAGGCATAGCCATCAACAATCTATTCTTGCCTTGTAAAGTAATATTGTGTAAGCATTTTATTTTCTAAGTACGTCTATTTTTATACCTACGACTTATAATAATCGTATAAGTATCTAAAGAAATAGGCTAAATTATATGATTCGTTTTCAGGTTTGAAATACGTCAATATGTCAAGTACTATAACTACGAATGATAGAGCACAAAAAGAAATGGAGTCGCATTTGAATTGTGAAAAAAGAAGTTTTTATCCGACTAAGGCAAAACCAAGGTTTGAGTACTAGAAAAGTCGGAAATCGCAAATACCTTTTCCTATACATATCGTGTGTGGGAATGTCACCTTTTTTTTTGGTTGGATGTGATCAAATAACTTCTCCCGGCCTGGTTGCAGCGGGAGAGCGTGTTGTTAGACTCTGGCTGACTAAAACTCACACCAGCACCTTCTTTATCTTTAATAATTACTTAATAGTTAATTGATTCAGGCGTGATCTTGTGGAAATCCATGATAAAATGATGATGTGGATATATTTAGTAACCTTTTCCGCTTAGCTATTTCTAAAGAGTCTTGAAAAGACCCTGGAAGAAATCGACACGTGTTTCACCTCTCAACGAGGCATCCTCAGGATGACGATTAACTTGTCGTGAACTCGAACACGGCGTGTTGCCACACCAAGCACCGAGCGCAGACTGAGCTCGGTGCTTGGTGTGGCATAAAATAAATGGCCTAAATATATCCACATCATAATGTTTTTTTTTTTAATTACTTAATTGTAAAAAAAATTTCAAGACTTTACTTATTGGGTTCTAAAGTCAGCCATGTTGATTTTTGTGAAACGTCACCTTTCACCTATTGAATTAGGAATTACTTTCAAAAACCATCAGATTGCTATTGAAAGTGAAGTGAGTTTCGCTGGGCGGTTACCACAAACCTAACGACATGTAAATCATTAAAATTAAAATTAAAATTCAAAATATTTTTATTTCACATAGACCTACATGGGCACTTATGAAACGTTAGAAGTTAGGTGCACGGTTCCAATTGGTCGTTTCCTATGGAGAAGAGCCGGCAAGAAACTCCACGGTTACTCTTTTAAAAATAATTGGCTTTTACAATTCTTTCAAATAACAGTGTGACTAGGTATGGGAGGACAGTGTAGGTCTTTCAATAAATACCAGGTACTTAAGAAAATAGAAAATGGTCAACAAATCTACAGTCCACTAAGCCTACAGCGTTCTCACATTCACAAAATAGAATGCATCCAGATGTCTGGATGCTACGAGAGGATAAAGAATCCTACATACATAGGGCATAACTACATATGTACCATTCAAACACAAGACTTCTTGTCAGTCGGGTCTGTCTTTGACGATTTCTATTTTATTTATAATTATATGGTGCTGCGTGTGACAGCATCATGAATGTTTTGTCGTGATCTCTTGTAATTTATTAAAAAATATCATTGGCTGTGTTTCTAATTATCTTTTTGCATTTCTGAGTGACTTCGCCTTTTTTGACTATGGATCTTCGCATTATAGTTTACCGGGGCTATAAAAAACAATACCTATAATTCACATCTCGGATAATTCTAATTTTGCTTGGTTTTCAACGGAGATCCAACGTTCTATAAACTGGGGCATAGCAAATTAATCATTTGGGATACAGACGTAAGATTTGAGCTGGAAGATAATAGATTACTTTGCGATCGACAGGTTTGAATTTATTTTTAAAGACATCATATTTGAGAAGGGTCCATTCACAAAGTATTACGGCGGAAAAAAATATACAGGGCTATGAAACACTATTAAAGCTTCATAATACATTTTATTTCATTTGTGTTCATTTCTGGGCCAAGCTTGTATGGGACCGTTATCTATCTCCATGGGTGGATTCTAAAGTAAAAATAAAACAATCTTAATCTTACTAGACTAGTCTGTAAATACTCGCTATTATTTGAACGTACCTACCTTCTTTTCAAGCTTGTAATATTTTATTATAAATCTTAAAATGAAAGGTTTTCCGAAAATAACTACCAAATGGAACAGAAGTCGTAAGAGTAATAAGAAGTATGAGCGAGCTATGTTTTGTGTTCCAGGTATCCATATCCAATATCATTTCCTTTTAAGTTGTCTGTTACAGATACTTCTTCGAGTTTTTGTGAAACTCTGTTTTGTATTTGATATTTATGATATCGCAGTTACTTTAGGACATAACGTCGAATAGACACTGTCCTCTTAGATACAGGAACATACACCTAGATTAGAAATCATGGAAATTCAATAATGAAGAAATGATGATTTATTTATTGATAAGCCTAACCCACGGTTATTATTGGGACTTAACTACTATAACTCATTATCAGCTAGGCACATTATCTTATTTATTTCGTTTATAATATGCACATATTCCAAGTAAACTGAAAGCGAATCTACCATTTAAATACTGTCAGTTCAGTAGAAATTCATACTATTGTTAGTGATGATTCACTTCTTAGTTTGTTACTATGGATTTTTGGATTGTTTTATTTTTTATTACGGACGCTTTTATCGTTCTGCATTGTTCTCACATTTATAACTTTAACATGAATGATGTAACCAATATTTTGTAACCATATTGTGATTTAAAAGAGTGTCCATGGAGTTTCTTACCCGTTCTTTTCCATAGGTACCTACTACGCTTTGGAATGGGCAACTAGCTTCATCTTTCTGACTGACCGACCCCTTGACAATTCAAAAGTGCCTGTAATTGGTTTATTTGAAATAAATGCTTTGAGTTTGAGTTTGAGTTTCACTATGTACGGACTAAGTTAACATACAACACAAATAAGTAGTAGTGGTCAGTCAGTACGTGATCCGTAATGACAAAGTCATTTCTGCATAAGTTGTACATACAAAGGAATCATTAATGGAGACCGGTATATGTAAGGATGACTACGTATGAGTTACCTACAAGGTTTGCCATAATTAATTGGTTTATAAATAACTAGCGACCCGCTCCTGCTTCGCACGGTTATTACGACTTCGCAAAACATCGAGTTTTCTTTAACTACATGTAAGTTTAAATATATATTATGCACTTAATCCTTCCGGAATAAATTCTCTAAATGATGCATCCGTATCAAGAGACCCGTTGTGTGATTTAGAAGATTTATTCTGTTCTGATATCAACAACTAATAACACTGGTATTTGTTTCAATTCATATTTATTTTCTATTCCGAACGGATACCACTCGAAAAAATAATTGCAAGATGATCAATTGATCATCTGATGGTTTGATTGATTCAATTGATGATGAATGGATTTGATCGATGAGTTTGTTGATGATGGTTGTTGTTGGATGATTGGTTGTTTGATGATGATGTTGCAAAAATTTTTTACCTAAACCTTTGTAAAAATAGTGTAATGAAGTGAATTTGGATAGCATTTTACTAAAATCACATAAAAATATAAAAAAAAATTGATTGACTGAGTTTTTTGAGCAACCACTTGAATTTAATATAGTCAATATCAAATTCAAGTGGTTGGTATTCGTTCACACATTAAATTTAATTAATTAAAGAGTGGTATCCTTTCGGAATAGAAAATAAATATGAGTTGAACGGAATAAATCGTTTAGAAGAACAACGCGGTCACACAGACAGACACGAAAAATTTAATTTATGATATATACAGATATTTCCACATAAATACATGTATTTAACATTAAAACTAGCCATGTTCCCTTACAAGCAATAACCAGTTATTAAAACAGGTAGGAGTGGTGTTATCTTACACGTATTATAGGTATGTGCAATTCAATTATTTATGTTCTATCCGAAGCATCCTACAATATTTCCTACAATCGATTTTATAGGCATAAATATTATTGCACTAAAAGCACCTCGGGAGGTGCTAAACACTTACATCAACGGTTTTTGTGAGCCTAGGGATGGAGGCCAATGGAAAAAATATATCGGTAGTAATTAAGGAAAATGATTGATAATGATGATATTCATATTTTTTTCTGGCCGTATGAAAAGACTCTTTTTGAAGGTTTTCTCTAATTTAGATACCTGAGACCATCTATACAAATATTATAAAGAGGAAAAATTTGTTTTTTTGTAAGTTTGTAAGTAATTCCTGGAATTACCAGTCGGATTTAAAAAATAAATAATTATTTGTTAGCCCAATTCTTGAGGAAGGTTATAGGCTCGCGAACGAAGTCACAGACAGAAGCTAGTTTAAAATAAATAAAAACCGGCCAAGTGCGTGTCGGACCACGCACAATGAAAGGTTCTGTAGTTGGGGTGAATTTATACCAAAAACAAACTTAACATTGTAGTTGAAAAACATCTTCCATACATTGCAACGGCAACGCACAATGTTGGGAGATTTACCATGTAATTTTATGACCATAGACTTCTTATAGATTTTCCTGTAATTTGTAACTATAGAACTATTTTTTTTATTTTTTTTTCAAATTTTTAGGCTCAGTAGTTTCGGAGATAAGGGGCGGGAATGGTCTTTTTACATCTATTCTCTTAAATAACTTTAGAAATATTTATTTTAAAAATATAAAAAAAATTACTTGAGACCATCACAGTAAGCCTTTTCATTTGATATGTCACACGGTACAGCGCGCAAAACTTTTTTTTAAATTTTCTTGTTTGTCTCCCAAAAGTGACCCCCATATTCAAAGTTCATTTATTTACGTAACACGTCCGTGTTTCATTATCATCATCGTCATTTCAGCCAAAAGACGTCCACTGTTGGACATAGGCCAACCAAGCACCGCCACTTCGAACCGGTTCTGTGCTTCCCGTCCGTGTTTGGACACAGAAATTGATATGTGTACCAAATTTCAACTTAATCGATGCATTACATTCGAAGCAAACTGGCTATGACAGACGGACAGACAGACACGAGTGATCCTATAAGCGTTCCGTTTTTGCTTTTGAGGTACGGAACCTTAAAAACGCTTAAAAGGACGCTTAGCGAAGCCGAGAGTGTATAATATGTATCACAGTATAAGGTAATGTCGGTACCTTCGTGTTTGTAAATGTATCACGTCAAGCTTTCGATATAAAATGGCTTTGAATGGCGCCATATCGGTGACTCATAATTGTGTGACAATTAAGGACTAGGTGCTATATTGACACCTGATTACTGTAATAAGGTATAGGGTACAATTACCTTAAGATCAACAGGCTCTTTGTTATCAACGTAGTCCTTCTGTATCCTGCGCACGAGTTCGGTAGAGTTGATGTTCATCAGTTCAGTGATGCCTCTCAGCCGAATGCTGGTGAACATGGGTGAGATTTCGTTCCTCATCTGCATCCACATTGGACGCTGAAAACAACTTATATTTCGTTATAGGTACAAATAGATTATTTAAAGGATGGATGTTGGCACTTTCACAAATTACAATTACAAATCATAGCACCATGCATACACTCTTTTTTATATCTACCTATTTTAAGTTTTAGAAATGTACCTTTTAATTTAAAATTGTTAACGGAACGAAGGAGCCGGGATCTCACAACACAGGGAATCCTAGTGTTAGGTCTAGGAATTCAATCCACTTGAATGTAAACTTTGCGAAATAAATTTATTCTTATTCTTATTTTTACTTTGTATGTATTGATAGCATAATAAACATCACTTTTGTATTCCCCAAATACCTCTCCCTACCTCCAGGGGGAATACCCGGTTATCCCAAAAATCACATACGTATATAGGGGCAGGTTTTGTTATTACCCGCGCGGGCACTAGTTTAATATTTGATTAATACACTATGACTTAATATGCAAATAGAGATGCAAGACAGACAGAAAGCGATTCACGCGACGATCTTAAATGAATCTTCAATACTTCCAAATATTAACTACAAAATAAAATAAATATTTACTGCTTTGCATGTAAACATAATGTGCATTCAAGCCAAGCACAATGTCAAAAATAAAGGTAGATATTTTTTTTAAATTTTTTGGATGATGGTTCCTCTGGTATTTTCTCGATTTAGCATTGTTATTTAATCTGACAAACCACCCATTTTTCATAGAGCTCATACGCCATGCCGCTGTACATATTGGAAGTGAATCCTCCGGGAGGGTCACCGGCATTACGTTTGCGCTAAAGTTAAAGGGTCTTGTCGCTATACGTAGTATCTCTGAGGGTATTTTCATGTAGGTAGTGGGATTGGGACGTGAAATGTATATGAATATTTAAAACCAATGCATATACTAATAAATAGAGTTGCAACGGATAGTGATTTGGCCGTATACCAGATATCGGATAACCGGCGAATGCCGAAGCCAGATAGCCGGATATCCGGCCGAAGCGAGCGTCATGCATGCTCAAACCTGCTTGGGTGCGTCTCGTATCATATAAAGTTATCTGGTATATTTTCATTTCAATAACGTTCACAAGATGTAATAAACGTGATATATACCAACTGTTGATATAATTTCTTTAGGTATAACATTTATATAGTCTAAAACTTATTTCGTTTAACGTTATTGGATATAACGTTTATTTAATCGAAAATCATTAGGTCTATCGTTTAAAATATATATTGATACATTATGGTTAACGCTGTTGTTGGTGAATCATTTGGGTTAGGTTAGGTTAGGTTAGAGTACAGCCCACTCTCTCTCGAAGACACTAGGCTTGTTTCCCAGCAGTGGTATAATTATAGGCTGATTATGCTTCCAATAGACTGATATGAACATTTTAATGTTATAAAGTGCCATTAAAGATGAGACTTGACACACCACGTGGTTTGACTTGCACAGTTGACTATTTAGGGTCTCTTTAGCGGTATAAGGTCCCCGCTGGGGCGTCATCGGGGCGGGGGAAAGAGCGGCGGGAGGCGCGGTCAAGTCTCATCTTTAATGGCACGACCTGTACGTCTAGTTTTGCCCAAAATAGCAAGTGGCACCTGGTATCTTGGAGCCAATTAAAAAATTATCTTAATCTTAAGAAAACTGGAGTGGAACTCTTCAATGAACGGCAGAAAATATCCCGGCATAGCTGCAAATGATGTCTGCATGGAAAATACTGCATGCATATACATTGTATGCATGCAGAATACTACTCAATTCGGGAGATGCTATGATCAAATAACTTAAAAATCCCGACATCCAAAACTGATTTTACTTCATTTATATGTCACTACTGAGTTTCACTTGCCATAGATTTATGTCTTAAGACATGCAACTTTACTTATCTAAAGGCCTATTTTTATCATAAACCGTTTTTTTTTTCTAGAAGGTGCAAAATAAACAATTTTTTATTTATTTAAATCGTTTCAATGGTTTATAATATTATTGCTGTCGTAACTACAATGTTTGATGAAATATGAACACTTGACTTGAATTTATTAATACAGGATTATGATTACATAAACAATTTTATCGTAAACTTACTATCTCAATCAATCTCGTACATACCTTAATTGTAAATAAATTCAACGAGCCCAACGGATCATCCTTCGCTCCTGCGTAAATGTATCTGTCTTGAAAACTGTCACTGTCTTTCACTAGGACTTTCTTTGCAAGTTCCTTCGAATTTAGTACAAGGGCTGGTTTCCATGATAAAAACATTCCAAAATAATCACTCGTCTTGTACTTCTTGCCTAAGTCATAGAAGACATCCGAGAAACTTCTCCTCATCAGGAACGAAAGGCTTCCGAAGAATGGAATTGGTTCTTCGTAAGGAACGCCTCGTTTCTTCCAATACCCATAGTTACTCCGGGAAAAAAGATAGAATATCGTTAAACAAGTTATCACGAAAACAAGAAAAAATTGAATGATAAGACCGAGCATGTTGACGTCCGGTCCGTTCGCGTGTTCGACTTAGAATATTATAAGATGTTTACTTGGATTTAGCAAGATACTGAATGATTTTAAACCAGTGTATTTGTTTATTTAAAAAGCGGTACTTAGTAGATAAAAAATATCAGCTAATTACCTATCGGTGCGCAAAGGACCACTGCAAACATCACGTCGAGTAGCGTTTAGATAGCGTTTCGAAAACTGTGTTTTTACTTGAAGTATGAGTTGAGAAATCTGTTTATTTGTTTTTATCGTGTTTAGATATAAATACCTATCACGTCTGTGAAGTTTACAAAGAAAAAAAAAAAACAGATTTTTTAAACTGATATTTCAACTACACTGCGGTTGATGCGGTTTCCAATTAATACAATTTTTGCTTTATCATGTTTAAGTATCGATACCCATCACATCTGCGAAGTTTCGCTAGCTTGTTTAATTTGAACCTGTATTTATTTATGTGTTCTTTTATTCCATGAGGAAGTGTGATTTTGGATGACGACGTCGTCGCAGAGAGCGACTGTGCTGTATATGTCGCAGTAAGATGGTTATAGCCATGATATAGTTATATCTGTAGGGATATAGGTATATACCGTAATATCATTATATGAAAGTGGTTCATGTCTTACTAGAAATAAAACTATGATACGAGTACGCTCTAGTAATATAACTGTTAGGTTAGGTTTTTTTTTTTTTTTTTTGGGGAAATTGTGGGAAATCATCAAATAACTTCTCCCGCTCCCGAGGGCGTGTCAGACTCTTACTGACTAAAACCCACCCGTGTTCCTTCGGTTGCCCTGTTGCCGGGGGCCACGATCTCCCTTTCGGTTTTCTTCGCAACCCCGGCAGGTTAGGGCACCCCTACTAAATAGGTTAGGTTAGGTTAGAACTGTGACCTGCTACGTCGCTGCGTCGAAATTAGTCGCAGTAACTAAATTAGGGTATTCCGACAGTTCTGAACTGCTGCGCGCTGTAAGTGCGTTTGTGCTGAGCGCTCGGTGTGGCAACACGCTGTGTTCGGGTTCGCGACAAGTCAATCGTCATCCTGTAGATGCCTGAGGTAAAACACGTGTCGATTTCATTCAGGGTTTTGTATGGCTCTTTAGGAATAGTTAAGCGGAACAGGTTACTAAATATATCAACGTCTATTGTATATTGTATTTTATAATGGATTTCCGCAAGGTCGCGCTTGAATCAATTAACTATTAGCTACAAGGTTTTGTGTATTAATCCAGATTATAAACTATCTGTGTGCTAAATTTCATCCAAATCCGTTCAGCCGTTTTTGCGCCAATCCGGGACATACACCCAGACAACAGACAAAAGGAAAAGAATCTAATTCTAAAAACTATATTTTCGGCATCAGACTCATACTCGCCTCGCAGCAATTACTTTAAAAAAAAACATGTGCAGTTTTGGCTACGATATATTATTTATTGTATAGATAATGTTAGTTATTTATTTATTATAAACGTTTACTAGTTACTAGCTTTGTTAGAAGCTATGTGAAATTAAGAAAAAAAAAGTTAGTGGAAATGCTTTTCCTAGACGAGCGAGAGAGAGCTCTCGCTGAAATGACCTTTCTCTCTGTCTGCACGCGTAGCATGACAGAGAGACGAAACGGAAGAAACTGGTAGAAACCGTTGTGGACAAAAGGTTCACTAGAGTAGTACTGTAGACGCTGAACTTAAATTAATTGTGATCATTAATGCCACAACGCGTTCTGGACGCCGATTGTTATACGTATGACCATAATAAAACGCTTTTCCTAGACGAGCGAGAGAGAGCTCTCGCTGAAAAATTACCTTTCTCTCCGTCTGCACGCGTAGCATGACAGAGAGAGGAAACGGAATAAACTGGTAGAAACCGTTGCTATTATGGTCATACGTATAATAATCGGCGTCCAGAACGCGTTGTGGCATTAATGATCACAATTAATTTAAGTTCAGCGTCTACAGTACTACTCTATGAACCTTTTGTCCACAATGGTTTCTATTATCTAATAAGTATTTTTTGGTTGCTGGACTCCAACTCTTGACCTAAAAATGGATGTTTAGTAGCAGGGATTATCTACTCTAAATCAGGCCCGGTGAGGCCCGCCGCTAGTTGCTTCAGCGTCCGCGTGCAAAACCGACAATGCCGCCCCATTTGTATCAGACAAAAGACACGGACAGGACTATGCATCTCTTCCCTCGCACCGGCAGGATTATTTTCAGGGAATTGCGGCTTCAGTGCAACATTATGCTTTCCTTTCACATTTATTTACACGATTAAAGAGCGACTGAAGCGAACTTTGCACCCCGTCTCTGATAGGTTAGATTTTGTTTTCACTTACAACAGCTGTCACTTTGTCGTCATATGCACAAACGTTTATTAGGTAAGAATTGAGAGAACGCAGGCTGCAAGAGCAAGCGAAGGGAGCTCGAAATTTTTTGTATTCAGATAGTTGAAAATTATGCAATAATAAAAAAGTGAATATACAAAATAATAAAAAATCATTCATCACTTTATCATCGCATCTAGAATATAATGCATTTAAGTGCATCTTTATGTAAATAAAAAACACTGCTGTTTATAGCGAACATTGAAGGGCTAAACCAGTGTGGGAAAGATAAATGATTGCGATATTACGTTATCAATATTTAAGTGTAGAACATACTGATACAGTAGCGCCCTCTCTGTCTGAACGACAGGAACAAGAACCAGAGATTATCACAACCGGATGTGGTGACGACTCTCTAGGGACGATATCCTCGGGCTTCGGGCAATATTGCTCGTTGGAATGGCTCGCTATCAAAGTCATGAACACTGAATGCAGTGCCTGGCTATGTCACTTGTAACTATATCTCAGCTTATCCAAATATTGCATGAAAATGCGCAAGCGATATTTTGCGTGATCATGTATCGTCTTGAATAGGAAATATAGGAACAGCCTTTGATTACACAGATGAATTTGAGTTTCTATAAATTTTTGTGCTAAAAATGACCATCAAATAAATTAAAGTAGCACATATCTATTATATAAAACAACGTCTACCTGGCAACATCCCGAAAACGGCGTCCAATAATGTATGGAACTCATTACCTAAATGAATAGCCAAGCAAAGGACAGGTAATCCTAGTCGTTTAAATATTCAGCAATCATCTGAAATTCATGTTTGAATAGTTAATGTATTTTACTTATTTATTATACCTTTGTAAATGATGCTAATTTTAGCAAAATGTTGTGTTACAAAATCGTCCATTACGGTGCGATCGATATCTTGTTTGGGTGTAAGGTGATATATTGTAAATATTAAATGTACGGCAGTGCAAACATGCATACAGAATTCGTGCGCGCGAACTTGGAGTACCCATCGTATCATCCATACTACATTACAAAACGTAGGTATCTATATTATAGTTTCTTCTATACGAATTTGGGAAAACTTTATTAAAATGTAAATACCTTGATAAAAGTGCTTTAAGCTTTATTCTATCGTATGCAGATGGAAGGAAAAGCCTTCATGAACAAAATGGGCACTCAGTCCTTCCAGTCTCTTCATAAATTAGGTAGATACCAAGCTCATTTTTATCGCTACCTATATTCTTAAACATGCGTTATATTGGAGCTGAAATTATCTTCAGCTTCATCTCAGTGATGGCTACAGTGATTCGTTTTCACGAGAATTTCACAGCGGGTGACGTAATACATCAACCCAATGCAATCATTAACATGGTTGCTACGGACGCGGCTAGGTGATTACCGCAATAAGAATAGTGAATATAGTGTACCGTTTTAGTGGCACTCTTAAAACCTATTTGTGTTTGTAAGAAGATCTGCGATTCGGAAAATGGCTGTTCTTTGAGTTATTCTTAGGAAAAATAAAAAATAAAATTGAGATGGACTTCTGTGTAATTCTAGGAGCCATTGAGAACAAAAGAATTTGCTTTCTTTACGTTGTGCGATGCAAGACATAAATTAAAAAGTAGATTGAAAGAAAGGAGGTCATTATTGAATAGACATTTTAAAGTTAAAGCTATGGAAGACATACCAAATTCACAAAAAATATTTTATTCTAAAACTAGTTGACCCAACAGGCGTTGTCCGTCCTGTCCAAATTTCAAAAGTTCTAACAAAAATCTCATAGAAAAAAAGACGTTTAGTTCTTCCCGAATTTTTCCAGGAATCTTTAACATTTTTTTCTTTCCATAAAAACTTAATTTGGACTAAACGCACATTTTAACAAAACAGCCAAATCGGTCCAGTCGTTCTCAAGTGATTGCCTGCCCTTGCCAACGAACAGCATTTCATTTTAATTTATATACATAACCTAAAATGACAAAAAAAAATCGGTAAAAATATTACATTATTAGGGCATATGCACACTTATCCGTATCTGGTTTGTATTCGATTCGTGTTCGATACGTATAGCACACTAGCAACTAATTAGCTGATTCATGTGTTTCAAATAACTTGGAGATATTTAATTTGTCCAATCGGTTCTTGAAGCAGTTTAGTGTGAGAGTCACCACAACATTTTTCGGGAGCCTATTCCATGCTGTTACAAGTCAGTTAGGTAAGAATTGCTTCAAAGGGTTTTTCTTTGACGAATTTTCCCATAGCTTTAGGGAATTTTTGGCTTTGGGGAAACACCCAAGCCCAGCTTGAAGTGCCAGCTTGCAGAGGCCAAGGCCAATCAATGCGTTAGTGCAGCCAATTCTGCGATATTCCTACTGGATGGGTTATCGAAAAAATACTCCTCAATTGCTATGCAAGGAGAGATATCCAATACAATTTCCTATCTGCGTGCAATATAATTCAACGCCTTCTATTTTTTCTTAGCAGTAATTGATAGATTGACAAAAACCGTTGCCTCGAACTTGAGAGAATTGCAAAGAATTTTTACATAAAGTTATTTTTGAACATTAACTAAATATAATAAGAGACAGGCCATTTTGTGAAAGCAGTTTTATTATCTAATCCATTATGAGAACAACTGCCAAGTTCCATAAAATGTCTACCTACAAGTCTAGCGTTACTAAGAGAAAGATACTAGATGAATTTTTCGGACGGCACGCGACAAATTCTGGCACTAGCAATATTTTATGATAGCAAATGAGATGCTATTTATATTTCTTACTTCTTCATCAGTGATAGTAGACCTGTAGGGCTATAGTACCTAAGTACTCACTGAGAGGTAACCAGCTTTATGGGAGTATGAATTTTGAACGGGAAAATGTGATGCTAATATTGAACAATAGCAACAACCAACAACCAAACATAGACAACCCATGTCATGACAGTTATAGACGATCAACCGTTCCCGTTAACTCGCAACAGTATAGCTTCATTTATTTATTATTATTAAATTTTTCACAAAAAATATTAAATTGAAAGAAACACTCTGTACACGCGCGTCTTTCAACGTTTTACGTATCAATTTAATATTTTTTGTGAATAAATATTAAATTGATACGGATTATTTAATATTATTGCGGGTTAACGGGAACGCCCTCTGTTAGCTAACATGCTGTATAGCTACGTAACTTTCGGGAGATATCAACGTCAACGTGTGGAAAAGACCTAAAATAATCAGAATAACTACAAATATATTTAAGATCACTACGGTCCACAGGATGACAGGAACTGGGGTATAATGTATTGTTTGACATTGGATACTGTATATAGGTTGTTGCTATTAAACATAATATTAGTAATGGTAGAAAAGCGGTGTAACTTCTAACGTTCGTTGTTTTCTTTGTGTTTCACAGTCTGGAGATGTTTATGTTTACCATTATTTTGCGCTTCATTGTCTGCTGCATTTAAATAGGAACTATATATCATATTTATGTTATGAAGGGACATATCATAACATCACATCTGTAACCCCCGAAGGGTTAGGCAGAGTTGTACCTATAGTACATCCACATTTCGCCAATTATGTTTAAGTCCCATGTTATAGGGGGCGAGCCTATTGCCACCAACCGGGCACAATGAATCCAGAATGAAAGGTGCTACTAAGAAATTGCTGATGGAAAAACCCAATAACACTTTGCCCGACATGGGAATGGAACCCAGGACCTCATGCTCAGCAGTAGCGCTTGCGACCACCAGATCAACATGGCGGAGGATTATGTATGAAGTGTTAATATAACCTTCTTTTGGCAATGCAACAGAAGCGCCTAGGTCTTTCCAGATTGAGTCCGTCAACAACCAATGGCTAGGTTTGTTCAGTAAAAAGCGCAAAATAATTAGAATTCTTGGATGTGTCAGAAAATATGATTCCTGGCCTATGTGAGTCACGCATTTTAATATTGCTTTGAATACTAAGGTATTAAAAGCTCCTTATAATAGAACTTGCGTAGCAAATAGTAAAATAATACTAGATTCAAGTCAGGTCAGGGTATTTTTTGTTCCGTTGTTTTATTCAGAACCAGAAATCCACGATGACTTCCCCTTTTTTCCTGCGTACCCTTGACTGTTCCCTTGATGGTACAGTCGAAGATAAATTTTAACCGCTCTACCCTTGGCTGTGCTGTGAAACCCGATCAAATTAAACGAACAGGTGTTATTAGTAAAAAAAAAAAAAACAATCCTTCGGTATGCATTTATTTAATTGATATTTTTTGACAGAGACAAAATCTGTGACAAAGAATGATTTATATCCGACAGCCAGACAGATTTATACAAGATTAGATATTTACTTGTCATATTAAAAATATATTTTTATTAGCTACTAGCTTTTACCCGCGGCTTCGCACGCGTGTAGAGTTGCCATCCGTCCGGATAAAGTCGGACAGTGTTAGGCTTTTTGACTTATTGTGCGGGCCAATTTGCGTCCGGCCCGTCCTGCTTTTGTTAGGCTTTTTATTCTCTTTATTAGGCCAGCAGTGAACGAAACAAAGAGAAAGGTTAAAATCGGAAACTATTGCAAAAATGTTAATTGTGGAATTTAATTAACTTACAAAATGTTTTATGATAAAATTATCAAGGAGGTTGAGCTTTTAAAGCACGTTTCTACCAAAGAAAAGTATGCAAATGAAAATGATAATACCTACCGATTAAAACTTTTTCATAAAAAAATATGTGTTTTATTTGAACTTTTAGTCAAAAATCCTTTTTTTTTGGCGTCCGTGCGGCCATGGGACCCAAAAGTCCGGCTTTTTAGCGGGTAAGTCCTGTTTTCTGATTTTTAGAGATGCCAACGCTACACGCGTGGATGTCGGAAAATATCCCATAGGAACATAGGTACTACCGGGATTAAGAGTACCCTATGTGTTAATTCCAGGTTATAAACTATCTGTGTACCAAATTTCATCCAAATCCGTTCAGCTATTTTTGCGCCAATCCGGAACATGCATCCACACAACAGACACGGAAAAAAATTCAAATTATAAATACTATATTTTCAGCATCAGACTCCCTCCCACACCTCGTAGCAATTACTTTTTTTAAATATATAATGTTGTATTTAATTATAAACGTTTACTAGTTACTAGCTATGTTAGAAGCTATGTGAAATGAAGAAAATAAAAAGTTCGTAGAAATGCTTTTCGTAGACGAGCGAGAGAGAGCTCTCGCTGAAATGACCTTTCTTTTGCCTGGTTGAATAATCAGCGTCCAGAACGCGTTGTGGCATTAATGATCATTTCAATTCATTTAAGTTCAGCACCCACAGTAGCATTACTTGAGTGCACCTTTTTTCCACAATGCTTTCTATTATATTTTGCTTTTGCCCGCGTGGATATACCACGGGAAAGTACTACCTACCGGGCAGTACCGGGATAAGGAGTAAGGCGTATTTATCGTAGCAGGTAGAAATAACAGATATTTAAAAATAAAAATAACAATTGTTCCTAACAATATAAATATATGTTACTTAAAATAACAGACCCTCAAAGACTGTTACTACGGCTGTTACTTACAATTTATCTTTCTTCCTCATTAAGAAATGACCCTTGTTAAATATAGAAACACCTATTATTTACTTCGAAATATGTTTATTTCCCACTCTTAAAAAAAAAAAAAAAGAGAAGCAATTAGTATTTATCGTGCCTAAAAATACAGTTGGTGGTCTTACAAGAACAAACACTTACGAAAAAGTGACTTCTAAATTAGGTAGTGTTACTTGTTACTGACCAGTTACCATTATTCAATTGATATTTAAATACTTACTTATCGTCCGTAGAAAAATGACAGGCTGTTATTTAATAACAGATATTTGGATCTGTTATTTTTGTGTAACAGTAACAGTGATAACAGATATCGTGTTTAACCTGTTACAACCCATCTCTAACCGGGATTACATACCTAATAGTCCAGGAAAGGTTGTTGACGCCTATCGTTGCGTTCCAACAATAATTATTTTGTTACGCGTAATTTTTAATCTGTGATATCTTTTAAACCATTCAGTTAAATTAATGACATGAAGGCATATTTTAATCTCAATTAAATGCCCAATTTAAATAACGTATTTTATTGGATAAGGATTAATATGATACCGGTCAATATAGCTTCGGAAATAACAATAGAATTTTTATCAAATTCAGAAAGATAAAAATGGTTACCGTGGGTCATCCTTAGAAGATAGACATATGCCATCGCGGACTTTTTTGTTGAACTTTTAAAATCTTCAATCCTGTAGAACATAAATTTGATGTATCTGTAACGGTTTACGCGGCGCACGCCAGTAAAGCTCAGTCGGCATGATTTTTTCCGACATCTTCAACAATAATCGTCATATTTCAGCCAATTTACAAAAAAAAACATAGTGAATTATACACTAAAACCTTCCACAAGAATAACTCCATCCATTGGTAAAAACTGTTTGAAAATCCGGTCTGTAGTTTTTGAGTTTATCGCGTTCAGACAGACAGACGGACAGACGTGGCGGGGGACTTTGTTTTATAATATGTAAGGATAAGTATTTTTTGGTTGCTGGACTCTCCCAACTCTTGACTTAAAAATAAATATTTGGTTGCATTATCTACTCTATATGGTTCTCTTCACTTGGTATAACGCAGTAAGGTTCAGCCTCCTTGGGAAATGATATGGAGTTTTCATAATAGCATTTCTGTTAATGTTTTTGTATAACTGTAAGTATAATTTCGTGGGCCAACTACAATTATCTGAAGATTACTGTAAACGTGTTTTAATTATCAAGTTTTTAAAACTTGCAGATTTGTTAGATACTGCATCATCAGCCTACAGCAGTCCACTGCTGGACATAGGCCTCTCCAGTAGCACGCCATTCAGCTCTATTCTCGGCAACTCTCATCCAGCTGCTACCTTTCGTTTGCCGATACTTAGATACTTATCTCAACTCAAATCGACATTCATCACTTTATCATCGTACTAGAATACAATGCACTAAAGTGCAGTAATTGTTATGTAAAAACACCGCTGATTATAGCGAGAACATTGTAGAGATAAACTAGTGTGGGAAAGGTCATATGATTGCGATATTACATCGTCAATATTTAAGTACAGAACGTACTGATGCAGTATAGCGCCCTCCCTGTCTGAACGGCAGGAAAGTGAACGAGACATTATCACTACCGGACGTGGTGACGACTCTCTAGGGACCATATCCTCGGGCTCCGGGCAATATTGCTCGTATGAATGGCTTGCTATCAAAGTCACGAACACTGACTGCCGTGCCTGGCTATGTCATTTATAAATGTCATAGCTTATCCATATATTGCATGAACATTACCAAGCGATATTTTACGTGATCGCGTATCGTCTTGCACAGGAAGTTGTCCCTATACTTCTTATGCAAGACAATACTGATTCTTTGCTTACACAGATGAATTTGAGTTTCTAAAAATCTTTTTGCTACAAATTAGCATCAAATAAACGAAAGTAGCACCTGTCTATTTTAAACCTAGTGAATAAAACGACGTCTACATAGCAACGTCGATTTTGAAACCGAAAACGGTTTCCAATTTGATATATGGAACTCATTACCTAAATGAATAGCCAGGCAAAGGACAGGTAGTCCCAGCCGGTTAAATATACAGCAATCATCAGTAATTCATGTTTGTATCATTAATGTATTTTACAAATTAATTGTATAGGATGATAATTTTAGGCGCGCGAGTATTTTATGGAGACTCTTTTATTGCAAATGTGGGTATTACGTAACGTGGTTTGAAGTAATTTCCTATGTATAGTGTGGCCGTTTGGCTTGGAATAGGTTGATCGTCAGCTGAAATAGGTAATGTAAACAAACACTTTTACAAAATGACAGTGTGCAATTAGCATTTGATTAACAATAAAAATTGGTTAGAATCGTAGTTAATGCCTTCACTGATTAGTTATTTATTTAAATGCCTTAAAACTACCATTACAGGTCTTAACCTAATACGATAGTCAAGTCACACACACCAAAAGAAGGAAAAAAAATAAAGCAACAAATACATCTAAGATCTTATAAATCATTGTTTAAAACACAGTGTAAACAATAGTACTTTTACGAATCAATTTCGACCTGAATATAATTGATAGTGCAAATTGCTTGAGTCAGAGGGGTTTTAGTTAGCAAATAACAATGCATGTGCAGTACCTACTTGTAATCTCCAATGTTCTGTGGGCAGGTACTGCAAGAGGAATGTCAAAATAAGTAGGCCTGCTAACTGATGGTGCCTTTGCCTTACGTCAGCTGTCACAACCTTTCGTTGGTCTGGAGCATAGACATAGAGAAGGGACTAAGCGTTAAACCTCACAAAAGTCACCATTCTCTAGAAAGAGACAAAGCGACTGTGCGGCCAATACCTGTCCCATTTCTGCAAGCCTGTGGGTAATAATAAATACGCAGTGTTCCAACTTTAATTTAAAGGATAAGCATTGGAAATTACTGTGACTAATAATAGAAAAAATAAACATTTTTTACATGAATACAACCGACTTCCAAACTACAAACTGAAAAATAACTTTACTTTCAGAAGTCGGTGCCTTTAGATCAGTATTTTAGTTTTTTGTCACCGACCTCCGAAAATAAAGTTAGTTTTCACTTTGTAGTTTGGAAGTCGGTGGTTTTTTTCACTTTTTAGTGGGTTGGTTTGTAATTTATCTAAGTTACTATAGCTTAATGTCCACTGCTCATCATCACCTTTTCCGCAAGATTGCTTTTCCCGATGCAGTTACTTTAATTGTTGAGGAGTTTTCTAGGTACTTAGCTCCACTGCAACATATGAATTGTGACGAGCATCAATTGCTTACCAACCACTCCCAACACGTAAAATACATATTATTGAGTAGTTCCGGTGGCCATCTGTGTCCTTCATCATTAGTTCCACTTTACCAAATGGTGCTTTCCGAGAGCAAATGCACGAGTTACTGCTATAAAAAATACCCAAATCAAAATTCAAAAGTCATTTATTCAAACTAGGCTGAAAATTAGCACTTTTCGAACGTCAAAATAACATAAGACGGTCCCCCAAAACGCCCACCCTTCACCACTTTCTTGTGCCTTTAGCTGGGAAGAAGAAGTGGCGCAATAAACTCCCCAGCAGCACAGCTGTCTGTTCAAAGAAGAAAAAAAAACGCTTTAGGTGTGCCTATAATATTTGAAGAATTCTCCAAGATCCCATAGTCAGATCGTGACCAATGACAATGGAACCAATGAGAAAGTATACCCTTTCAAACAAAAAATATTTTTTCAAATCAGTCCAGCCGTCTTCGAGTAATCGGGGAACATAAATAAAAATAAAAAGATTCCGCCGAACTGAGAACCTCCTCCTTTTTTGAAGTCGTTATTTCTCTAAGTTACTAATTGTTAGTTCAAGAGTTTACTAGCATAAGTTCGAGACTGAAAGATTTCTTTTGATCAATATTTTTTTCTTCACAATAGAAATATTAAAATTGAGACTAATGAAAACAATAAAAAAAAAAATTAATTACGTACCAAGTCTTGATGGCTTTATTTGATTGATTATTCATAAATAAATCGATTCAATTTCAAAGATTGTACTTACTGATATTTTACAGTCATGAAAGTTTATACATTAAAGTCAAAACATTATGGGATCAATCAAAATTCTAGAAAGAAATAACTACTGGCCGCACATTCGCTTTGTCTTTCTCGTACTTTTTGGTCTTTTCATTCGTCACAATAATACAAAATTTTGATTTGTTTCCAAACATTCTGTCTGTGTGGATGTGTTATAAGTGTATTTAATGTTCTAACAATTATAATAATTATTTATGTAATTTTGCCTTTTTGTTTGTTTCAGTCCAGTACTAAGCCTACAAGATCTTCATTAAGTTCAAGTATATCATCGAAGATTTTATCACTCTATTTATTTATTTTTTAATTTATCTCAATACACACTTGCTTTTCCAACTCACTTTAGACATTGAAAAAATGATCGACATCGGCTTTGCTTGCCATAATAATAAAATAGAATAGAATAATAATTACTGGCGCATGAGACAGATTTTAATTTTTAAAATCTTATTTGCCCCTGGAAAATGATAGTGGGACTTAATAAAATAAGCATAAAAATTCTTGGTAACAGAGATTATTACTTACGATAACAGAACAGATAATTGTTTTTTTAAACTGGTGACATTACGCTATCGTAGAATACCTATCTATAAACATAGTAATATATTACAACTTAAATTGGAATAATCAAGATATGCTAATATGAGGCTATATATTATAAAAACATGACATCAGAGTTATTCTAGATCGACAATATTTGAATTAAAAATAGGTATTCCCATTTTTATTCCTATTATCTTGAAAATAAAACAACTTTACCGTCTACAGAACACTAAATTTCAGTAGACATGTAAAATAATGCTTTCTTTTAAATACACAGTTGAAAATATAGATTGCGCCAGCAAAGATAATTATTATGCGCGACTTGTATCGAGATATTTCAATAATAATAATGAAGATATTTTTGATAATTTAGATATAAATACAAACCAGATTTCAGGGCGACGACTTGCTTTATCAGTGTATTATCCAGTTGTAGGATTACACCTTAAGTTTGTCTGCATTTTGACATAATTATTCTATAAGACCTAATAAACTTTTATCATAAATAAAAAAAAAAAAAAATAACTAACAATAAAATTAAGAAAGTAGTTTAGAGACAGATTGGCAATTTCAGTAAATAATAATAATAACCCCACCGCCGTATCTCTACGTTGACGTCGTGGTGGGGCTTGCGCGCTCCGAACTCTAGGCCTGTGTCGGTAGAGTTTACTTTGCCGGACAGGTCTGGGATGAGGAGCCAGACCAAGAGAGATACAAAAACCAGCAGGGCAGCTTGTGGCGAGCTGTTGGGTAGTAGCGACCCCACGGACCCTATTTCCCGTGAGAAGTCTTGTTCCTCATCTCTGGCTTGCCTTTATTGGCCGGCTGGAGTGAACATTGACGAGGAACGGAGCTCCCACCTCATTCTTGCCTTAATTGGCCGGCTTGAGTGGAGATTCGCAAGAGTAAACGTGCTCGGAGGAAGGAAGTGACCATCTTCCGGGCTCTGGGATTGTTCTGAAAGCCGTGGAATACCTCTCCACTCCTCCAGCACCTCAGGATATGTTGCCCCCTTGTCACTACGTCACTATGTGCTAGCGAAAGTTTTCGGGGGCCCATTATTGAGTGTGAAAGTCACCCCCTGCTATTTTATCCGTGTACATAACAAAATTGATCAGGCAGGGGTCATAGTCCTTCCATAGTTCCAGGTAACCAGTCAACTTAAGCCACCCAAACACATAGCCCAATAGCTTTTGTTTCCATATCTTGCAATAGTCCTACACCAACCGGGGGTTGTCTTTGGGTGCACTTGCATAGTGCCAACAGGGATAATTGTCGGTTGGTGTCTCTTTCCATATAATTTTTTCTAAGGGGCCTCTTCCAAGTCTCCAGTTAGTTTCATTTTCCAAGTAAGTACACATGTACACGTATCATAAGTAGCGGGTAGGGTAGGTACATAATAGTGCACCTACCAGAGGAACAAGATTGTTTAAAACCTTTCAGGATTCCTTTTACTTATTATCATGTATTTATATCTCATGTTAGCTTTTGTTATTAGTTGACCAAATTAACAAAAACCTATCAATCAATCTGCCTAGCTTTTTCCCAACTATCTTGGGGTCAGCTTCCAGTTTAAGCGGATGCAGCTGAATACCAGTATTTTACATGGAGCGACTGCCTATCTGACCTCTACAACCCAGTTAAGCACTGGGAAAAACGATACCCCTTGGTAAGACTAGTTGTCAGATTTTTGGGCTTCTGAATAACCGTAACGACTGTCAAAGATCTACGAATGACAGCCGGGCCCAACGATTGAACGTGCTTTCCGAGACACGGAGGGGTCTCGATATGTAACGGATGGTCACCCATCCACGAAACGATCACGGCAAGCGTAGTTTAGGCTGTTATTATTTAGTCACGAGCCCTCAAATAACAAAAACCAAGCGTTAATGACAAAAGATTCAACCGTTCTATTTACAGAAAAAAAAAGATTTCTTAAGTCACATTTCCTGTCGTTTTGTCGTAAAACCAAGCATCCGTATGGGATTACAACGGCACGTACGTAGCGTGACGACACGCTTGGAGGGTCCTGTCTTCATTTAATTAACATTGCTCTATAGCTGTGTAAAGGTACGTAATGTGTTTTAATCCGGACGGAACGGGAACACAATGTTTGGAAACATCGTTTCATAGAAAATGTATACGAAAGAGCATACAACGGGACGGCGACGTGGCACCCAAGAGACGGGAAAAATATCGTCACTGACGATATTTAGCACGTCCCGCCCCGCGCGCGTCCCGCCCCGTGCTCGTCACGTCCCGTCCGTGGCTCCGCTGCGTAGATACACAGCCGTTCTGGTCGCAATCCAGTCCATCTTTTCTTGTTTTCCACACTAGCACGTCAGTTTCGCGTCATTGTCGTGGTGCGTATGCATTAAACAACGTTCGTATTTTCATATCACTACATTCGATCTCCGCTCCGTCCACGTCCTAACGCCGCCCGCCAGTATGCAGCGACCTTCAGTCGTTCACTGATGGTCTTCGAAAACCTTCAAAGCATTCAATCATCTGATTTATAGTTAGCGTGTATTTTTGTGCCTTATGAAAGAAAACAAAATAGTTAAAGCTGTATTATAATAAAACTGCTTCACTTACTTTGCGTTTACGTACCTACCTAATTTGAATATGCAATGAATTGTCAGTATTAAAATATTAAGCATCTACATGAAATATTATCCTTGCCTGAAATAGCGTTACCTTTGTGAATACAACTTAAAGTAAGTAGGTACATTGTTGAAATACGTAGGTAAGTACTGAGCGGAATTTATAAATTTGTGAATTTAATCGACAAGGCAGGAAATTAAAATTCCGTGTCTGACAACAACACCGGCGCGGTTGATTGAATTACAAGTGGCTGTGGCTGCCCGTCTGTCGATGCACCACGCGCTGGATGCTCCGTGACATTCGTGAATTTGTGCCGGTCGAAATTCACATGTTCCACACTGCATGAATGAATTCGGGACATTCGAGATATTTTATGCGATGAATTTCAAGTCACTTGAGAAATGAAATTGCTTCTCGAATTCAACATGACACATTTAGTTTCCAGCTGGTTGAAAGATGACGTCAAATAGTTTTATTACAACTTGGGACAGGGACACTGCAGAAAATAAGGTCTATTGAATTCTATCAAATTAAAATGAAAAAGCATTCTGCAGAAAGCAATTGCTTGAGTTATGTTCATAGTAAAACGTTTTATTCATGCTAATAAATGGGTGAAGTAGATAAAAGACTAACAAAAGGATTTTCCTGAGCCACTGGTACTCCATTTCACATCGGCTTCAATGAAACTGCAATTACTCACTGGGTGAGTCTCAGAAAGGCAGTTATGTCCTGAAGTGGCAAATTAAAAACAGACGGGGCAACCGAAGAACAGTTACGTAAGTTAATCCTTTACAGTTGTGGATTCAGCTCAGCTAGACAATGAAATATCGGGGCTGTTTGGGCGACGCGGTGGTAGTTACCCCATTTTACGGCTGAGGAGTCGCGAGCATGGCGGCCGCCGACGTCGCTACGTGTTTATCGTCGAACAAACTTCGTAACGTTTTATTTCTGTCTATTTTTAGATAGTCATTTTCTTAACAACTGAACTGTTATAGTTTCATTTTACTTGTATTTCCAACGATATTACCTACAGCAATCTTCTATTTCATATTTTCTCGCTCAATTTATTTACAGAACGCGGTATGTTCATATTTATATGCAGCTCTGAATATCACACTTATCATAATATTCGTATCTACTGTGAAAATGCAGACAGCTATCCTTTTTGGACTGACTTTTAGAGAAAGACGTGAAGCCAAACCAATTACGGAAGCCAATCAAATTGGTTGCGGTCAGTCTTTGTTCTCCGAGTAGTAGAGAGGAAACTGTTGTCAATGAAGGACGGACAAATGTGGTGACATAGTCGGTATTATCTTATCAACTGACCACTTTTCTTTCTAAGGTTTTTAGATTTAGTAATGTAAATTACCTACTTTTCATTACTCTAGAATTAACTTAAAAATAAAAGAAAATAATTAACTTACACAATAGTAAGATAAAACAGAATTAAACAAGTACTGTGTTGCTTAACACATTATGTGCCGATGTGCAACTGTGGCCTACTGTACAAAAATAAAATTATAGCACAGAATAGTAATTCCACTGAGCATCACTAAAAGCTCGTTTGCACAAGGAAGATTTCCTCGACCCGAAATGGCGACAAAAGATAAGATCATGTGGTTCTCACATAGGGTTGCTAACTTTTTTTATATCACTTGTAGTATTTTCGAAGCCATTGCCTGTCAAAATATAGTAGACAGCGAAAAAAATTGAAATACCAACATAATATAGTAGGTATGTTTCAAAAACATTTTTATTAATTAAATGTATTTTATTATTTCCCCCCCGCCACCCCCTATTACATGGGACTTAAAAAAAACATTACTGGCGAAATGTGGGTGAACCTGCTACAGGGACACCTCTGCCCATCCCTTCGGGGAAACGCGTGGAAGGCGTGATGTTATGTGTGTATTTTATTATTTCAATGTTACTATGTACTCTATACCTTTTTTTGTCTCATAACTATTTTTACACTCTAAAATAAGGTTACAATGAGATTAATATTGGCCCTATAGCAATCATCTCGCCATTTTGTATTCAAATAAAAATATAGTAGTTTCGCCTACTATATTTTTTCTTTATAAATATAGTCTTTAGGTCTCTAATATAGCAGGATACTATATTATATAGTTGGGTTGGCAACCCTATTCTCACAGCTCAAATGTCTGTGCTCAAAGCCAATAAGCTCTTACGTTATGTAAATACAGTAGGAATTTACACGTGATGCTCTCTTCCTTCAATAGTTGTACGATAGTTTTATTTGCCAAACTTTTCTAGTCAAGGGTCATTTCGCCCTCGTATATGCACGCTGAATATGCATTAACTTAGTAAGTGCTCTGTGAGTATCTGAATGGGTTAGTAGGTTGTTTTTTACAAGTCACTCGGCAGGATAATGTCTGTATTGGTAAATAAAATACATAGAACTCTCAACAAACTCTCTACTTATTGATCTAAGCTGCCGTGTAATTCTAATAATTACCGACTTCGGTAATTTCGGTGGAACTCTCGCTAATAATTTATTGTGTTTAGTTTTCTGATACGCCTGAAACCTAAAGAGTGAGTTTCGTCGTGTACCTACTAAGTATGTTGTGTAGCGAATATCTCGTGAATTTGAATAGGATATAAAGGAAAAGCCTCAATCACTCCGCTCGAACTGGGGATCAAACGGAGAAGACTCTGCGAAGTCTTACGAAGCGAGCTTTATTCAGTTTTAAAGCTACTGATTAAGATTGCAAAGATTATTTAAGTAATATAACTTTGAACAGATATGAAGATACTTTTATTAACAGTTCAGTTAATCTACAAAAGCTTAAATATCCTGATCTGTAGCGGTCTTTACTCCGGTTATTCGTTGAGTATTAAAGTTGTCGTATGAGATGATTGGCGACCGCTGCTGAAACTACGTCGTGCTCGCTAAATACGATGTATTTTAAAGTTTTTCTCGCTCCGTGTTAGCAGAGCTTGAGAGGAGATTATCCTCTAGAATTTTAAACAGCTGTTAAGGCGACGATAACCGACTTTTAATGATTTTATACTGAAGATCACGTCTAAACCAGTACCTAGTGTTCATGTTTTGGAAAAAAACATATGTTAAATTAAAGCATTTTTTTTAACTTAGTATGGGGATATTTTAGATTATGTTTATATTAAATAGTGAAATTAATTTGAAAAGTTATGTCTAACGCAGATAAAAAACTGAGAATCACGCAAAATCTTTCAAGCGTATTTTTCTGAAACCTGAACCATTTTAAAGATAATTTAATTATTTATTTTTTAGTATACGTGGTTTATTAAAATACTTTTTGTTTTATTAATTTAAATTAATAATGCATCAAATTGAGGCAGCGCTCCTTGATGGGCGAGTCCTATTACTGCCTGGACGTACGACGCGTTTTGTGAGCTCAGTACAGAATACGCAAGCTAACCAATGTCACTGTCATATATCTGCGTCTTAAAATGTGGTAAATGTGGATGTGGTATATAATTAGTTATAGTATATGTGATTTTTTTAAATATTTGTTTTTGAGATTATCTGGCTACAACATGCCATTTTAGTAGGGTTATTTTACACTCAGTGTTTTTACAGACATTTAGTGAGCATATTTCAGAATGGTACCGACTTCATTTGAGTATCTCCCAAAGATATTTTGAGTAAAACTTTTCATTGAAAGTTGGCGCGTACTCCGGTGTTCAAACATGATGTTAATTCCTTTTATTAGGTAGTACTGCCCACTTACTGAATGTGTGAATCTCGATATTTCGTCTAAATCATTCGTCATACTGCTAATCTGCGGGGTATTGCGTATGACACTTAAGTAGCAATGGCTTTCATTTTGACAGTTCAACAACATTCATTGCAAGATAGTTAATTGATTCTGGCGTGACCTTGCGGAAATCCATAATGAAATGATGATGTGGATATATTTAGTAACCTTTTCCGCTTAGCTATTTCTAAAGAGTCTTGAAAAGACCCTGGAAGAAATCGACACGTGTTTCACCTCTCAACGAGGCATCCTCAGGATGACGATTAACTTGTCGTGAACTCGTACACGGCGTGTTGCCACACCAAGCACCGAGCGCAGACTGAGCTTAATCGCCCGTCCAACCCACTTATGTGGGGCGAGCAGTATATAAGTGTACGAGTTCACGACAAGTTAATCGTCATCCTGAGGATGCCTCGTTGAGAGGTGAAACACGTGTCGATTTCTTCCAGGGTCTTTTCAAGACTCTTTAGAAATAGCTAAGCGGAAAAGGTTACTAAATATATCCACATCATCATTTAACATTCATTGCGTTATTTATGTAGTTGAGCAGACAAATTTTTCGCACATATAAAAGAATGGATTAGCAATATCCTTCAAAATAATTCAAATTGTGATACGCAATGAGGGTGCACAGGTCGGTAATCCTTTGAAGCAGAAGTTCAAAACAATGATTATGCGGCCACGATCAAGAGCATTAAAATACATTAGGGGCTTATGGTTGCGGTGAGCGAGATCAGAACTTTATCTGAACTTTAATGCTATCCAATCCATTCATAGTTGTTTCAAATATAGGTAAGTAATAAGTTAGGTACTTATTACTTACAGAAGCTATTGAAGAGACGGTAACATTTCGAAGTATGTTACATAAGTATTCATTCAATTCTTTGACTGTAAAATTGTGAAAAGTAACTAACTTAGTTAAGTTTTACATATTCATGCTAATTTGAATACTTATGAAACTTATAAACCTACCTGTTTAGGTAATTATTTATATATGCAGGTTTGAAAGAAAGTCTTAAACGGACTTTGCTTTAAAGGTTCATTATATAATTCTGAGCATTTATTAAGAACAAATAAAACACAAACAGTTTAAAGTTATATCACTGGTGTTGTATCATTTATCTGCTAGAGAACGAATAAATAAAACACGTTAGAAACATTTCAGAAAGGCGAGTAGTTCAGTTAAAACTGCATATATCAACGTCACGAGATGAAAGAATCCCCGAATGGTTTACCGAAGTAGGTCACGTTCGAGTGTGATGTGTATCTGACCGCGACTGTACAATGGCAATTTCTCGGTAAACTGAACACTGTGCCTGCAGGGGCTGCCGGCTGGTGATAAAGAGCTCCATTTGTCGCTCATCGACGCGCAACACACTTAACTCGAGAGTTTGTTGTTACAATGTAGAAATATTACACACTCTAACGCCTCCTAGCCTGCTAATTATTTCCCCCGAGGGAAATATCGCGCGGTCAATACAACTTTGGTACATAAACAACTTTGTTCTAAGTATACTTGCTAAAGGAAATTGAAAGTGTATCTCCAGATTTGTATTAATATCTTCAATCCAGGCGTTTGAGACTTAAGATTCAGTTTAAAAAGAGGAAATTGGGAGTTTCTTGAACAAACGATTTTCATCGTCTTCGTTTGATCGTGTACTGCTTATATGCATTTTGATGGTGATGCATGCTTTTTGATGGCATAGTCGATATTATCTTCTACTTATTTATAGTTATTTATGCAAAATAAGGGGTATTAAAACATGAATTTGGGTTTATCACATGAGTGTTTTGATACCTAATTATGTGCAGTATCATACAAGACTTTACCTACACCCATCATATGAATCCTCTATAAAAGGTTCTGAAACCATAGGGTGTTGTACAATATTGTTTTCTCGATTTTTCTGGAAATAATTGGTTGGAAATAGGAATAAAAGCTTGTATCACTCATTTTTGTAAACAACAAAGTAATTAATTTTTGCAATACTAATACCGAACAAAAATGTATTTACAGAATAAACAATTTCATTTCATTTCACTTATATAGCTATCCACAGCGGTGTTGTACCTCCGAGGCAGAAGATAATGGCTCCTGCCATACATCCTATAGGTAGACAGGTTACAAGTAAGTGAAGAGATCGTTAGCGCGATGGTACGTACACAATATCCTTGAAGCTATATAGCGTGTCGTGTTCAATTTGTGCGGCTTACTACAGATAATCCGTTCCGAATACTTGTAGTGCATGTATATGAGGTGTCTTGCTGTGCTATTGTCTATTCCATTTCGTACCGTCATAGGAGAGCTTCGCTAAAATCACGCCGAACTATTGTGTTTCGGCTATTGCGAACCGAGTTTTCGTTCCGAGGGCTACTATCGGTACATGTTTTCGATTTCCATTTTGTTTCCAATCAACAACGCTAATGTTGGAATATTGAAATACGAACAGCTTTTAATGTACTCAATAAAATACTTAAATTCATTCATTTATACGCTGACAGTCCACGCAGGGGATATCCCTGCGTTGAGGGGTGAGAAAAGGGGACGTAATTTCCCCGAAATTGTTCTCTAGCGCATTGGAGGATGTGTTTAAGACGCTGAACTGAGAAGGACGAGGCATTAACATCAACAGCGAGTACATCTCACACTTGTGATATGCAGATGACGAATTCATCATACTGGCTGAATCGCTGCATGATTTGCAGCAGATGCTGGACGGCCCAGTTGATTCTTCTGTACGCATTGGTCTCCAAAGTGCAAAGCACTAAGGGAGGATTTTTGAAAATTCATCCCGTGAAGGGGTTAAAATGGGAAAGTTTCTATGGAAGTTCGTCTTTTTTGCCGATGTGAAATCATTCCATTGGCTTGCTTGTTTTTCATAAAGTGTATTAATGTTAATTTAAAAGGATGTGGTAAAGGTCGATTTAAACCTTTATTATTTGCATTCCCTATTTTTTATTAACATGACTACATTTAACAACTTACACACACACACACCAAAAGGTAGCCTTCGAATACATTTATACATAAAATAAACTCGTAGCGAAGTCAAAACTATACATTAAATGTTTTTGAAAACAAAAAAAAATTGCGAAAATATACTTTTCCTCTGTTTTAATGCTGAAAGTTTTGTTTTAAATTATATTTTGGCTGCTTAGGACGCGAAGAAGTCCGAAATCCCGATCGTGGCCCCCGGCAGCATGGCAACTGAAGGAACACGGGTGGGTTCTAGTCAGTAAGAGTCTGACACGCCCTCCCGCTCCGCCCAGAGCGGGAGAAGTTATTTGATAATTTCCCATCCATAAAAAAGGACACGGAGAAGTTTTATAAAAAATATGGCTGTTATTGTAGTATATTGTGATAAACGACTTCCACGCGAAAGAACTCGCGATCAGAAGCTAGTTTAATAATAGTTTAATTTAACCATGATCAGAATCCGCTATGCTTGAAACATTTGTTTAAGCGTTTTTCGTCTTAGTTCGTTTTCCTCCCCTAATTATTTAAGGCGACGATAACGGACTTTTAATGATTTTATATTGAAGATCACGTCTAAACGAGTAGTGTTAATGATTTGGAAAAAAGGTTTGTTAAATTAGAGCATTTTTTTTAATAACTTACGTATAGTGATAGGGATATTTCAAGATAATGTTTATATTACATAGTGAAATTAATTTGTAAAGTTACTGCTAACGCGGATAAAAAAAGGAGCACGCAAAATTTATCAAGCGTATTTTTTCTGAAACCTTCACCATTTTAAATATAATTTAATTAATGATCTTTTATTATACGTGTTTTATTAAAATACCTACAACAAATTTAATAACAACGACTTTTAAACAAGAAATTATTTTATTAATTAACAACAAATTTTATGTACAATAAATTAATAATGCGTTTAATTTGGGACAGCGCTCCTTGATGAGCGAGTCCTATTACAGGCTGGACGTAAGACGCGTTGCGTGGGCTCAGTACAGAACACGCAAGTTAATCCCTCAAGGTCACTGGCATTTATCTGCGTCTTAAGTTATATATTAGAGTTGAAATCTAAAGCAATGTAGTCTGCTCTAAACGGTATCTAACTACACTTCTTAGTTCTTGGCGAAACAATATGAACCGTTTCTCGCATGGGAAGTGATTTAGATAAGGCCCGCCGATGGGAAATTTGATTTATAGGGTCCAATGGAGCGCTAAATATATACGGTATTGGCCCGGCAACAACCCCAGCGATGGATGGCGGGGGCGTACGCTCAAATAGCCCCCAGGGTGACTCCGATGACCCACTTCATTTTTTGTAAGAAATTACAAAGAAACGTGTTGCACAATAGGCGAAAACTATGGTAAAGTCAGGGATGTACATTGGTGTCGATTCTCTTGTACACCGAACTAAACTAACTAAACTATCACTAGAATTCCTTACGGCCATGAGAATCTTAAAGCTAAACTGCAAAATAAATTCTCTAAATTTAAAAATAATTTTGACACAACTAAATCGAATTTAACAATCGCGACTTAACACGTGGTAGGTACTTGCTTACCCTACCCCAGAGCCGGGTAACAAATTTTTCACTATTTGTATGGAAAATTAAAAAAAAAACAAAATATATTACCTACATGTTTAAGAGTTTTATAAAGGGGGTCGAAATTTTTGCGATAGTACACACCATTTTCGAGATATAAGCAAAAGAAAAAAAAAGATTCGGTACTGTTTTTGCATCTGAAGTCGAGGTGTGAATTAAAAGTTCATAACAACCAATTTTATGCCACACGTTTTTAATCGCGATTAGAAATAATCAGATTTAGTAAGAAAATCAAAATTTTAAGTGAAAAACGTCAAATTCAGATTAGCAACTTCACTTCTTTCACTAAATTAATATCTCAGTGCCATCTTAGTGCTGTCAAACTAAAATATAGTTAAGTTGTGTCACTTTAGTCTATTTCAGAATGGGAAATCTTCGTTTGACAAGAATAAACTAAATTTTGGTGATTTTTAGTCTAGTTTAGAGGCATTTGTGACAAGAGAATCGGCACCAGTTTATCAAATTGACTACCAACTTTTGAATAAATTGTTTTGGTTACTACACGGCTAATTGATGTAGTGTGTCAATTGCATTTGACAAACAAATGAATTACACTGAATGTATAAACAAACACGTAAAATGTGTTTCCAAATGTGTAACATTTAAGTTTATCACAGGAATTTACAGGCCTTTTCAAAGTTTTTGGGTTATTTTAATTTTTGAAGGTAAAAAGTAGACGGTTTTTAATCTTCTGCATGTTTTCTTAATAACCATGTTTTCTTTAATATGATAACCATCAGAGTCAGGTGGATTTCAAACGCGCATGAGGGCGTTATCTTTAAAACTTGAGTGCCTTTTGTTAAACGGCAAACCAGGCTCTAAGACGGGTTGGGTCAAAGAGCCTCGCCATCACATTGCTTAGACATTTACCTGTGTAAAATAAGTAACCTAAGCTTAATAACACCTAGCCCGTACTACGATTTTTATTCGTGCGGTTTATATTCAGTGTATGGCACTGCAACAAGCGCGAATTTTAAATTTATTTATTATTTATTTATACTTTTCACACTCAAAAAGGTACAAAGGCGGACTTAATACCTTAGGCATTCTCTACCAGTCAACTAAGGGTGGTGAAGAGATTGGATGGCAGGTGCTCTGTTTGAGAGGAACAATGAAAAAATTATTAATAATATATCATTAGAAAACAAAAATAGGTAGGAACAACAGTACATAAAAAGGTTATAACTTATAATACACATACATATTTAATGTAACATAACATCACGCCTTGTTTCCCCGAAGGGTTGGGCAGAGGTGTCCCTGTAGCACAGGCACACCCACATTTCGCCAGTTATGTTTAAGTCCCATGTAATAGGGGGCGAGCCTATTGCCATCAACCGGGCACAAATCCAGACTCCGAGCTGCTACTGAGAAATTTAATGTAATATAAATATATTTATTATATATATACAAATGCAAGGGAGAGAGATGTTGAGATGACTCTACTCTATTTATTTAAATATTATATTATATATTATTATAAAGATAATAATATGATTAAAATAATATGATATGATATAAATAATATGATTTAAAATTCTCGATTTGAATTTAAAAAATATTAAAAATTTAAAATAAGATACCATGTGTTACATAATTGCGATAAAGATTTCGCGCGATTTGTGATTACAAATCGATGCGATTGCAGTGCGGGCTAGACCTTATAAACTTGAGCTGGAAACGGATTGTAGCATCCTTACGTCATACGTGGTGAAGTGATACGCTAAAAAAACGGTAGCTAGCGAAGAAAACAATATGCATCTATTCAAAGAATAAAAGGCTAATCTTTCAAATAAAGGCGATATAATTTCCACTTACTCCGAAAGGTAACAAAACATAAATAAGGGTATGTGTATATAAGAAGTTTTGTATAAGGGTCCATGAGTAAAGCAATAAGTCAAACGTGGCGCGTGTGGAGGCCAGGGCTGTAGGGGCCGCCATACATCAGCCAGCATGTCCTCCAGGTCCTAAGCTAACAATCGATCGGTTCCCGAACAATTATCAAATACCTGTGGAGAACCTTCCATTAAACAAGTTTCGTCCAACCCTAACCACCCCAACCCCCTTGGGGAACAGTTAATTGTACTAACTTATACACTCTAGGACATACATAAGGCGGGTATTACACCTCCGCCGCGAAACCATGGCAGCGAATCCACAGTAGTTCCACCATGACGTCTGTTGTACAACAAGCGAAACAGAAGCGAACTATGAAGTCCGAAGTAGACCTATACTGTATTTATTAAGTCGAAAGCGATGACATTTTTCTCCGATTGCTAACTGACTCACATGATATTCCGCGACTCGAATCGCGACATAGTGTAGTAATGTTTCGCAGCGGAATTCGTTAAGCGGTTTGGCAACATTATTTTCGCGTCCAGGTGTGCTAAGGTCCTAAACGTGTTCCTATATCTACAGGAACAGCCGGTATATCCTGTAAAGATTCCTTCGTGAAAACTTAGGTGACGTGACGTTGAAGCAAGCTGCCATTCCACCTGATGAAGTTTTCACGTTGTTATTTCAACAGAATAGATCAGCAAGTATAAAAGAGCCTTTACTATAGAGTCAACAATAAACTTCGTTAAGATTTCAAAGAAGACGATTGAAAAGGAAGAAAACTGTCTGTAACTAGCCGTAACATATTGAAGATTACCCAGTAGAAGTTCTATTGTAATTCCAAGTTGATTGTTCAGACTTTCCTTTGCTTTAAAAGTATATAAGATTTAAAAGTTTGTCGATAAAATTCAGCTTTTTCTTTCTCAGCTCTAAAAGTTTAATCCTTTTTAAACAGTACATTAAAAAACATAATGTACTATACCAAAGTCGTCAATAAGGTTTTATTTAAAAACTTAAATAAAACGTTATTGACGACTTTGGTATACTTTAAGTAATGAATAGATAAACTAAGATATTTATGGAATAATGTACGTGTTCTAAGTAATGGGGAGGTATCGCTACCTAAAATAGAAAGCTTCTTAAGCTCATGAATTTTTGAAATTATTATGCCACCTGAGTACCTAGTCATAGAATTATAAGTTAGATAGGTAGCCTACGTATCTAAACTGATACATATAAATGTTATTTAAGTACATATTTGTTTGACTCGTTCTGAGAATCTTTAGAGACTTATGTTTTAGTAGTGACGAGTAAAAGTAGTTAAGTTATGAAGATACGTAAATTTCTCTCCGAAAACTGGAAAAAGTATTAAGTTTTATATTCACCCACGGTAAATTTATATAAAAATGCGTAACTGAAATAAAAAAAAGGCAAAGATTTACGGCACGTAAACGTGATTTTATCTCGACTTTCCCGGAATATAGACAGCTATCCCAAATTATTTCGTAATTTTAATCGCAGCTTCCTTCGATTCGTTTTACAGACGGTCTTGTTACCTGTCTCTACCGTGACTATAAATAATATTAACACGTAAAATTGTTATGTGTGAATATAACCGGAATAAATCCGATACGGATCTTATATTCGGAATTGAAAAATTCTGTCAAGAAATTCTGGAAAGTTCGATCGGCTCTCCGATTGCAACGACACTGGGTTGTGCCAGCCATGATTTATGTACCTAACCTATACCTCGTTTAATTTATCTAAGTATATCGTTTAAGTGACCGTCAGTGCCCTTCGGCTTGAGTAATTAATTAATCTTAAAAACGAAATGCTTTTATCAGACAGTCTGACCAATTTTCGATTTACAATATGCTTTTATTTGAATTTGGTCATTCAAAGTTTCAATCTTAACTAGTTGTTGTGGCCATTTTAAATGATCATCATTTAAACTGGCCGCAACAACACACACAGGTGACAAGTAAGTTAATTAAAAGTTGTTGCAGGATATTGCTGCTAAGTTTTGAGATTGTTACACCGAGAACAAGTTTGTTGATCAAATTAACAGCATGCTCGCATACTGTTCCAAATATTCGATACAGCTTCGAACACTGTTAAGTTTAAATTAAGTAGTTAACACGAACTGGAAAATATTTACATTTTAAATATAGCACAATTTTCAAGATTGTTGCAGCGGTACCACATTGATGAAGATAAATAGATCAAAAAAAAAATATGAAAAATATGTTCGTTTCAAATGAAAAGAGCATTCATTCATCTCGCCATGTATTATTCAACCGACCACCTAGTAGTTTTATAAGCCAAAATGTAGGCATTAAAACTATAAAAGGACTTGGTTCTCGTTGTTTAAAACGTGGGCTGAATAAAAATGATCGTAGGGTGAGCGAAGGGTGCCGTCACGGTGGACCGGGTACGCAGTGCGTCGGTTTCTTAGTATTGTTTCAGGCTTTATTAGCATATAATTAAAATGTATAATCATTTCCCAGGAGACTAGCAACACATTTTTGAAGGATTCCCGTTGATTTAAATGAAATCGTCACTTACTTTTTTAGTCAATATTATGTATTTCTTTTAATGTAATTCATTTCGGTTTCATTCAATTTCATGATAATCGTTCTTAGATATAACTAACTACATGGAGAATCATTTTTTGAGTAAATATTTTAGAGTAAGTATTATTTTTTACCTGACTTTAATTTTATAAAGTGGAATACAATGAATTCATAACTTTAGCTCTACCTACTTGAGTTTTTTCATAAAGATGGGGCGGCGCTCATAGGTGCTTATGTAAATTTCACAGAAAACGGACCACAGTCAGTGAGATCTAGTCAATTATCGTGTTTATTTTATTAATACTTAGAAAATAGTTTCTTACCTCGTGAATATTTTATAGACGTTATTATCTTTTAGTGCTTTAGGCTGCCTGTTCACTGGAGCAGAGCGAGGCAGCGGAGCGGAGAAATGTGCCAATATTAACTAATAAAAACTTAACTCCGCTTTAGAGCCGCTTCTATTGGTTAATATTGGCACATTTCTCCGCTCCGCTGCTTTGCTCTGCTCCAGTGAACAGGTAGCCTTAAGCACCTTAGCTGGAATTAAATCTGTACTTAGATGGCTAAAACATAAATATTTAAGTCGAAGCTTTGTAAATTACGACTGGTTGCTCATTATATTAACACAGACACTAAGATATTACGTTTCTCCCGCATTATAATATATTGCTTAAAGAAATATTATAATGATTTATCGCGGGTTCTGCCTTTGCGTCGCCTTGTTGAGAAATATGATTTTCTTTCACAAATTAGTAGCGAATCGCTGTCGTTTGGAGCCGACCTCTATACACAGCTGGGGAACGTCAAATTGTGAAAAAATAATTCTATCGCCTAATGTATTTTTCATGGCTGGTACAGTGCAAAGGCGAGGAAGTGTTTCGGTCGTCATCTTTCATTTTGAAGCTCTGCTTTGACGGCAGTTCTCGAATGTAAAGGTATGTTTTTGATAAAATGGAACATTAAAAAAATCATTGAACATTTGATTTGCTAGATTTTCCAGACACTTGATAATCAGTGTCCCAACGAAAGATCAAGTAAACAAGGGCACCGGTAATCACCCTAGCTCATTAAACCCTGTCCTGGGCTCCGCCCAGAGCGGGAGAAGTTATTTGATGATTTCTCACCCCCAAAAAAAAGGCTCATTAAACTAGGAATAGAACTAAGCATAGATACGGTCAGGGCAATTAATTGTTAAGCAAATTGACCCCCTACATCAATTTGCTGTGTTACTTTTTACGTACAATTTTTAAAATATCCGTTGTGATTTGAATATACTATAAAGTAGATATTATAAAACAATATCATCCCGCTGTGTCTGTCTGTCTGAACGCGATAAACTCAAAAACTATCGATCAGATTGTCATACGGTTTTCACCAATGGACGGAGTGATTCATGAGGAAGGTTTAAGTGTATAATTCATTAAGGTTTTGTGTACGATGGTTTATCAAGCTCTAAAAACACGTACGTACTAATTGAATGTGGTAGTTAATTTGGTTAACAATTGATTTCCCTCACTTTACATACTCGATTAAAGGTACAGCTGTAATTAAGTAGGTACTCATGAAAAAAAAAACTTACCAAGGAAAAGTCTAGTAGGCTTATGGAAGCATAAATCTGATAACTAGCTCATATAAAAGGCTGTGGTCCAAACAGTGGTACCAAATGGTCTGAAAAGGTGTATATATTACGTTACATAGTGCGAAGAGAGAAAGTTTGTCTGTGATAATACCACAACCTATAGATCTGATATAAAACTCTTTGTTATTACATTACTTTATCAACATCGTTCATTGCTTTTGTTCTTTGACACTATCCCACTTATTTCTAAACGTTGATTAACTCGTTCAGTGCCGGGTGGGTTCACTTTAGCGCAAACGTAATTCCGGTGACCCCTCTGAAGGGGTCCTCTATATATGTCACATATGTATGGCGGCATGGCATACAACTACAACTACTGGCAACTATTTTATCACTTATTTAATTGCACACCTTCGACTCCAACCTTGACTGCCTCGTTGGTCTAGTGGTCGCAAGCGCTACTGCTGAGCATGAAGTTCTGGGTTCGATTCCCAGGTCGGGCAAAGTGTTATTGGGTTTTTCTATCTGAAATTTCTCAGTAGCAGCCCGGAGTCTGGGTTTGCGCCCGGTTGATGGCAATAGGCTCGCCCCCTATTACAACATGGGACTTAAAAATAACTGGCGAAATGTGGGTGAACCTGCTACAGGGACACCTCTGTCCAACCCTTCGGGGAAACAAGGCGTGATGTTATGTTTATGTTATGTTTTCAATTGCACAAATAGTGACATTTATGTAAATGGTCAAAATTGTATGGTTTTTTAACTTAATATCAAGGTCAAGGACCTGAAATAATTTATTTTTAATTTTTTATATGAGCTCTATGAAAAGTGGGAGGATTCGAATATGTTAAAGTTAAGAGACATTTAAACGTCAAAACTGTATGGGTTGAACAAATGTTAATCATTACTTAACTAATATATGGGTGTACATTGTTAGGTTTGTAACATATCGTGTATAATGTTGGTAGTTATTTAAGAACTTTTAATTTGTAAAGCCTTGAGGACTGAGGCAGATATTATTTACCTTTGTAGCGTTTAGTTTTTCTCTAGGAGGCATGCTGGGGCTGCATCGCAATGCTGTGATCACATCAGAAAAAAGCTTGAAAATCTATTTTTATCACAAAGAAAGAAAAATATTATATTTAAGACACGCACAGGTTATACAAACAGTAAAATAACCGGCCAAGTGCGAGTCGGACTCGCACTCTAAGGATTCCGTACCGTATTCTTCTTCTGTTCGTGGGGTTAGTGACTAACCTGGTGTCAGAGTTTTAAAGCCGCTCATGGCCCTCTGACTTAACTTCACATACCGTCGAGAAATATCTCTCTGGCATCCTCACGATGTTTTCCTTCACAGTTTTTGAAGCAAGTGATAATTATACAATACGCACATTAATCCGGAAGGTCAGAGGTGCGTGCCTTGCGTTCGAACTCGAGACCTATGATTTGGCAGTCTGAAGGTCACACCACTAGGTTATCACTAGGTTATCATCATATCGTACCGTATTAAGATTGAGCGAAAAACGCCGAAAAAAACACGTTTCTTGTATGATCTCTTTAATTATTAACTTTATTTAATTTTTATTTGTTATTATAGCGGTTATTTGGCACCTTTCGTATACGGAACCTTGAAACGGAACATTTCAAACTAACAAAATAATTAAAACAAAAAATGAAATAGGAATAGCAGACTTCTTGACCTCGCACAGATCGCGAGGTCAAAAAGGGTGCTATTCCTATCTCAGCATAATGCTGCCGATATTTAAAAAATAAGTGCCGGAGCGCTGGTATTCTGATAGGGCCCGCTGCCACGCTGTGATGCCACCTACGGACCTATATTAAACCCACAAGCAGCTGCGAAACATTACTTATTAACGTCTGTACGGCATTATTTATTACACTTACTCCTTTTAACATAATTATTTAACAAAAGGTTTAATAAAGCTTCGATTGTAATATAAAATACTGAAATAACTTAGCCTCACTTTGTGGAGCATACTTATTACTTTGGACAGCGCTCACTTTGTCAAACTTTGCTGCTTTCGTTACATTATTAATACTAATAAGCGGAAAATGTCGAAGCTTCCGTGTTTTTTGTTCCAGGAAATATTTCAATGTACCAGCAATTCTACTGCAGTTTAAGTAATAAAAAAGCTGTGAAGTACGTGTCAGCCCTTTTCGAACGTCAAAATTAAATAAGACAGTCCTCCAAAACGCCCACCCTTCACCACTTCCTAGTGCTTTAGCTGGGAAGAAGAAGTGGCGCAACAAACTCCCTAGCAGCACATCTGTCTGTTCAGTTAGATAAAAATGATATCGAACTCAGAAACACGGGTGGGTTTTAGTCAGTAAGAGTCTGACACGCCCTCCCGCTTCGCCCACAGCGGGAGAAGTTATTTGATAATTTCTCAGCCAAAAAAAAAAGGACCTCATGCTCGAAAGTAGCGCTTGCAACCTAGACCAAAGTTTTTTTTTTATATCCCTATGTAAACTTCATAAAAACATTTTCACCTTTAGTACAGGGCGTTAATTCATAAAGAATTTGTTCTATGATATAATTGAAGCGTTTTGTATGACGTAACGTAATGTCTTACAACTGAAAAAGAAAAAAACTCTGTTAGTGGGTAATTCAGGCTGCTTAACTTTCCTCCCGTGTTTTATATTAAGATAAATGGTTCTGTAATCTTGCGGGCAATGGGCACGTTGTTGTTCCTAGTAATTTGAAAACTTCGTAACAAGGTTCAATGGTTCGTAAGTAGGTAGGTAATACACTAAGTACTACTACATGTACTGTACGATTTACAAAGGGCGGCACGCGTCGGGCCCTACCGGAGCACATTTTACAATCTGTTAAATGTTTAATCGTTTATGAAGATTGTATGGAATTTACACAGCTTGGAACACGGTTGGATCCGCGCGTATGCGTCGGTATCCGGTCGGTTCCTTGCCGCGTACGCGGACGGTAGCGTTCGACTGCCGTCGCGTTTGGTCGGCTCCGTTCGGCTACAAACGCGTGCGCTCGGTTGTCGTCGCCGGGTGGCAAGTTGGAATAGTTGAATGCGGAGTACCAGTAGCTCGCTCTTATCATTTTTTTTTAAGTCCCTTAAAGAGCTTGGTCAACAAGACTAAGTCGCTCAGGCTTCTTATAATTTAATACACGATTTTATAAAATAATATAATACAGTTCTTTTATATGAGTATGAATACGAATACCAATCCCCACAAGTTTATATAATAGCCTCGCTGTTTCTGACAAGATTTTGTGTCTGTAGTATTTTCAGAGACGTCAAAGTGCTTTACCGCCATAATATCCATATTTTCCTGTGTATTGATTGTATTAAGGCCATCTAAAAGAATATAATATTATGAAATTTTATAAACTTCCCATGACCAAAAACGTTTGAAAATAAAATATAACTCTTATGAAAACAACCTCAACTTCCAAAGTATTGGAAAATACTTATTTATGTACGGAAGCTGAAGCGGGCTGAAAGCGATCAAACACGGCATGAATAAAATATGTACCTACGTTGGTACTTACACCTTATAAATCTTTACAAATGTAACGTTCGGTATGTTCGTAACAGCTGTTAGGTTCGCTCGAAAATAAGTGAGAAATATTAAATAAGGTAACTCTAAGTGTACGCAAACGATTACTCTTGCTAATTGCTCATAAAATTTCGGTCGTGAGAAGCGAACATCCGCTTTTGAATCCGTTCTGTTCCCCCCCTCCCCTCCGGTCCAGTTTTCATTTTACTAAAGAACTGGTGGTCCAATTAAGGGAGAGTTATCGTGGCGTCAGCCAGGGGCCCACGGAGCCCCGAACAACAACTAGATTACTAAGCATTTCGTCTCGGTTCACGTTGCGACGAACCGTCGCGTTTAATTTATTATTGTTTCTAAAATGACTGAATTTATTAAGGAAATCAGTTTTCAGTAGGATATTATTTGTGAGCTTGATTTTATTGTCTTATTGCGTTTTTGGAGAGATAGGTACGGAAATACGAGTCACTGAAATTGACTTAAGCCTGTGTACCTTTCAGGTTTTCCATGAGGCATAATAATTTATAATCATAATATTGTTCATGATTAAGTAAAAATGCTGTAAGATGTTGCCGTTATGACTAGGTAGAAATGATGTTAGATGTTGCCGTTATGACTAGGTAGAAATGCTGTAAGATGTTGCCGTTATGACTAGGTAGAAATGCTGTTAGATGTTGTCGTTATGACTAGGTAGAAATGCTGTAAGATGTAGCTGTGAGGTCATCGGAAAACTTGAGACAAGAGATGTCGATGCATTCCACCAGTTTTTATAATAATGATAATAATAACCCCACCGCCGTATCTGTACGTTGACGTCGTGGTGGGGCTTGCGCGCTCCGAACTCTAGGTCTGTGCCGGTGGAGTTTACTTTGCCGGAACGGGTCTGGGATGAGGAGCCAGACCAAGAGAGATACAAAAACCCGCAGGGCAGCATGTGGCGAGCTGTTGGGCAGTAGCGACCCCATGGACCCTTTCTCCCGGGAGAAGTCTTGTTCCTCATCTCTGGCTTGCCTTTATTGGCCGGCTGGAGTGAACACTGACGAGGAACGGAGCTCCCACCTCATTCTTGCCTTAATTGGCTGGCTTGAGTGGAGATTCGCAAGAGCAAACGTGCTCGGAGGAAGGAAGTATTCCAATAAGATGCTGGTAGGGATCTTGACCGTACTTCCGGGATTGTCCTGATAGGCGTGGAATACCTCTCCACTCCTCATAAGCACCTCAGGACATGTTGCCCCCTTGTCGCTTCGACACTTTGTGCTGGCGACCGTTTTCGGGGGCCCATTATTGAGTGTGCAAGTCACCCCCTGCCATTTTACCTGTGTATTTTATATAAAATATTGGTCAGGCAGGGGCCATAGTCTTTCCATAGCTCTAGACAACCAGTTCACTTAGCCACCCAAACCCATAATCCAATATCTTTGTTTCCATATCCTACAATAGTCTTGCACCAACCGGGGGTTGTCCTTGGGTGCACTTGCATAGCGCGAACAGGGATAATCGTCGGTTGGTGCCTCATTTCATTCAAAACGTATAACGGGCCTCTGCGAGTTGGCTTCGGCCCCTCGTACGCCTTCCAAAGGTCCGGGACCCCAGGGTCCCGAGATGTGTCAAAGACAAAATAATAATAATAATAATTATAACGTTTATTGTGTCCAAAAAAATTATACTCGTACATAAACAATTTTGGGTTTGGACTCTTCATTTAAGCAATGCCTGTATTAGAGGACTCCGCTCCTTCACAACAGTAAGTACTTAAAACACAATAAAAAACAGTACAAAAAAACAAAAATACAGTAAAAAGACAAATTATAATTATGTGAACTTGTGTGAGCGTGTGCATAAGTGTGTATGTGCTGTTGAGTGTGCATGAGTGTTTTGGATGTGTGATTGTAAGAGTATGTGTATGTGAATGTATGTGTAGGATGAGCGGGTCGTATACTTGTTAAGTTACGTTTTGTAGGAGAGCTTCAGTATTATCATATGTCAGTGGTTTTATCCAGCCAATCAACATTTCTTTACTTAAATGATAAGATTTTTCATATATGAAAATTTATTTATTTATTTTGTTATATAATTGAGCTGATCGTTTACTAAATTGCGTAGATCCGAATTTGGTCTTGGTTAAAGGTATTTGAACTATATTGTGTTTTCTTCTCCTAGAGAGTATATCCGGATTGTAAGGTAAAGTTTTGTGCATTTTTAAAATAATTTGTGTAATGTATAGTTTCCTAACTGACAGTACATCACTAAGTTTGTAGAGGTTCTCTGTAGAATATCTCCTTTTTTTAAAATACATAATTTTGAGCAGGGCTCGTTGTGCTCGCTCCAATTGGATGAAATTAGATTTTGTTGCCCCACCCCAAACAGGAATACAGTATATCAATGTTGATTGCGCAAGAGAAATGTAGATTTGAGTGAGCACATTTCGAACAGTAGGCTTACCGCTACTCTCTGTAGACCTAGGGAGCACGTGACGCAGATTCTTAAAAATCCAATTTAGCTTGCGGACCCGATTCGCCACCTGCTCAAGATGGGGGTACCAACATAATCTCTGATCCAGCATTACCCCTAAATATTTTGTGCTATAAACTTTGCCAATACTAGAACAGTTACAATTATCAACATTATTACCATCACAAGCGTGTATAATGATTCGAAAATCGCCGGTTGGTTGGGTACGATTGCAGATGCTGAAACTTATAAAGTTTGTTTTGGAAGCATTTAATGTGAGAACATTAGAATTGAGCCAATTCACAACCTGGGACATTCCCAGCTCAGCACTACGCTGCACATTATGCCATGACCTACCACAGAAAATGACAGCTGTATCATCGGCGTACGACAGGACTTTGGCATTAGGAATTTTCATGTTACACAGGTCGTTTATATATATCAAGAAGAGCGTTGGACCTAACACACTACCTTGAGGGACGCCGTATGCTACATCTGTGACATCACTTATATGTTGCCCCACTTTGACACTCTGCTTCCTATTTGAAAGATAATTCCTAAACAGATCAAGTGCGATATCTCTAATACCTATTTTTTCCAGCTTGTTTACAAGAATAGGCGTAGAGACGGTATCGAATGCTTTTTTAAGGTCTAAAAAGACAGTTAGGCACTTATCTCCATTGTCAAAATGATTTGCCACAGAAGAAGTTAGTGATATGACGGCGTCCTCAGAAGAAATACCTTGCCGAAAACCAAACTGTGAGTCGGAGATGATATTGAATTTGTTTAAGTAATTAAGCCTAACATTTATTAATTTTTCAATAATTTTGGATATACTAGTAAGAACAGAAATTGGTCTATAATTGTTAATATCGCCTCTACCCCCACTCTTGTGCACAGGAGTAATAATGGCTATTTTTAACGGGTCAGGGAAGATGCCAGACTTAAAGCAGAGGTTCGCAAGATGGGCTATGATAGGGACGGCTTCCATGCCTACATACTTTAAAAATTTCGTAGAGATGTTGTCCCAGCCAGGGGCACTGTCAGCTTTTAGGTTAATTAATATTCTGTATACTTCGTTGGCGTCAGTTTCAAAAAGCACAAAAGAGTTAACAAGATTTGATGCGTTACTGCTGTGATCGAAGGCATAACTGACGGTAGTAGGTAGGATTTTTTGAGCCAGGTCATGGCCAATTTTAGAAAAATAATTGTTGATAAAATTTACTGAATCAGACGGGGTTGGCTGAAGTTTCAACAATTCTGCATCATAATTATTTGTTTTCTGTGAGTAGGTAATAGCTTTTATGTTTTTCCACAGTAATTTATTGTTATTAACTGATTTAGATAGCAGATTCCTTTCATATTCTCTTTTTAGTTTTTTAATCAAATTGTTACAGTAGTTTCTGTAACGTCTGTATGTTATTTTTAGAATTTCATTGGTTTGATCCTGACGAAGTTTATTTTGGAGTTTATTCCGATTTTGTATACAGCTCAAAATACCATTGGTAATCCACGGTTTTAAAATGCGTTTTTTACTAGGGATCTTTAATGTGATTGTATTTAATTTGATGGAATCAGCTAGAGTTTGTATCAATAGAGTACACAGAGAATCAGGATCATCACAGAAAAGTAATTCACTCAGGTTCTTTTCTTTTAAATAATGTAGGGCCTGTTCAAAGTCAACAAATGTCTTGGTTTTACGAGCATTTTGTATACATTTTTGCTTAGACAATACTAGAAGGGTTGTGTAATGGTCAGTAACTGTGGTATTAAGGATAGCAATAGTGGATGAAAACTTTTTCTTATTTACCTTAAGCATGAAGTGGTCCAGACACGATTTGTCTCTCGTTGGCAACAGATGCCCTGGAAGGATACCATGTAAAGACAACATGTTGAGGTAATTCATTCTATTTTTTAGTTCATGGGACTGCTCAGTTAGTTTAGGTATAATATTAATATTTATGTCGCCTGCCACAATAATGTTTTTATTTGGTGATACGGTCTCCAAATGATTGTTGAGCGAACTGATAAAACTGTCGGTGTTTGAGTTTGATGGTGATCGGTAAATACCGAGAATGACGTTATTCAATATTTCCAGGCTTAAACACGAGGCCTGAGATAATGTTGTTTCTGTAACCTGATGTTCGAGTGCACTCTTCACATAAACGACCACTCCATCATTTTGGTTTAACTGACTTGAAGTCATGTATGAACTGTAATTTTTTAGTTGAGGAATAGGTTTATTGGAATTTAACCTACATTCTGTAAATATTATGATATCTGATTCGAAGTTAAATGTAGACATTGTCAATAAAAAATCTATTATATTTATGACAAGTCTTTGGCAGTTCAAGCAATACGGTTATGTAATGCCTTGTCCTAAGCACAATATATTATTCATTATTAATATATGATTATATTTATTGATATATTATTCGTAGGCCTTGCCTGTGTCGATAACAAAGATTGAGCACGCCGCTCAATCTTTGTCCACTTTTAGAATTTTGGTAAAAAAACACTTCCTCTCTCCTTAAACATCATCATTTCATATTATACACAGTGTCTAGGGATCAAGGTAATAAAAATTAATATAGGTATTTTATTGCCCTATTGAAATTAAATAAAAATGTCTATTGATTGATGTAAAAAAAAAACGTACTCTCTGCTTTTGCTTAAAAGACACTTTTGCGATTTTTGCTTATCTGCATTTTTCACCTTAGTTAATCCTGACATTAAAATGTGATAAAAATATTACAATTTAAGTTTTTAAAGGTTTACATTGCGTAAAATAAACAATAAGTGCGAACAGCGATTGCGGAATGGCCGCCCACGTTCATGTAACAGACGAAAAAAAAAATCAGTTGTGTGTACGGCATCCATATTTGGCAGAGCTCTTCGTTGAAACAAATCCCATGCGTGCTGAATGGGATTCATTCTATTTTTTTTTTTTACAAATCTAGCTGCTTTATTTATTTTTATAATAACAATAAAAAAAACTTTAGTTACAAATTATTGCTGGTATCTAAAAACATAAAACCAAATAGAGCTTGCAGTAAATGAAATACAACCAGCAAGGTTCCTTTGTAATGTATACTATAATACAAGCCAATTTTAATGAAAAATCGCAATAACAGCCATTTATTAAAACACATAAAATAAAAACGAAACTTTAATGGCTTCATATTAATTTGTTTTGGACGCAATGGCCATTACTTTTCATTATTCCATTACATTCAAAAAGGTTACATATATTTTTAAATATTAAGTATACGAACTTTTTATTGGAACCTTTTTAAACTAAGGGCGAAATTGTTGCTTTTGTTTTTACTACGACACACATTTTTATATTTCTCTTTGTTGATTGAAAGACTGAAACAGTTAAATATTGTTAAGTAAATAAAAAAAATCTATACTTCGACAGCAGAGCAAAATTTTAATTTCAATCCACCCGAGAGCTTTATGCCGCTTGCCCGAGCAAGGCATATCGGATCTAATATTCGGCTCGAGTGGGGTTGGAGAACAGATCCAGTGCCTGCCATCTCTGTGGGAAAATTATACATTAATTATTAAACTGACTTCAATTGCCTCGGTTCATACGTTCCACAAGAATTTACAATTGACTTGTATACACGGGGAGCTTATTGTTAATATGTGGGTATACACGGGGGGTTTATTTTTAACATCGGAATAAATAATGATAAATCTGACTTGATTGTTTTGGGTATGCGCCTATGGATGTTTTTTGGGAGAAAGTTTCTATCCCTATACATAAAAACCGGCCAAGTGCATGTCGGACTACGCACAATGAAGGGTTCCGTAGTTGAGATGAATTTATTGATCCCAAGAACAAACTTAACATTGGAGTTGAAAAATATGTTCTCACATACATTCCAACTAAAAATGTAAGTTTGTACGCACACTATTGAGAGATCTATTATGTTATTTTAACACCATAGACTCATTGGTTTTCTTGAAATCTATGAGTAAAGAGCCGTACTATGTATTCTATTTTTTTCAAAATTTTCGGTCTAGTAGTTTCGGAGATAAGGTCATCGGATGGTAATTTTTTCCAGTTTGTTAAATTTCTTTAAAAGTATTTATTTTAAAATTATATAAAAAAATATGTTTATGATCCTCGCAACAAGGCATTTGATATGTCACACAGCTGTTAGCAAACTTTGAAGTGAAAACTTCTTTAGGCGCTTTGGGCATTTTTGAGATGGGATCAAAATTTGATTTTGCGACAATGTGACACCTCATTTTTGTAAACGCGAATGTGCTCTTTATTTATATTACGTTATGGATCAATGTTCTATGCAAGTATTTTTCTTTAAAGGTTTTGGAAGTTTTTTTTTTTTTTTTGTCAAAGCGATTGTGCTCTTTATTTAAACAAAGTTACGGACCAATTTTCTATACAAGTATTTTTCCTTCACCAAGGCAATCTTGTTAAAGTTCTCACTTCTGTCGGCACTCCCGGAGTGCCGTTCGGAACCCTAAAATATGTCGTGCTCTACCTGTAACCCTGTGATTGCTTCTGATGGAGACAAGGCACTGGAGTAGATAGAGAAACCCTGAAGTCAGAGTTCCCCTGTATCCTCTTTTAAATTCTTTGTGTTGTCAAGATATCATCCTTGAATGTATTAGTAAGTTCTGCGAACAGTAAACCTCGCGAGCACAAACATTTTGCAACGATTAATATAGGTACCACTAAAATTATTAAAACGGGGCATTCTGAAAATTATTTTTAGAATTTTCCGTTTTAAATTCTGAAAATTATTTTCAGAATTCTCTAGTTTTGTGATGTCAGGTGGTCCCAGCTGCTCCATCAATCCCTGCCTAGTAGTTAAAGGCCGATTTCACTAGTTGAAATCTAAAAGTGAGCAATTTACTGCATTTTGAGGAGCTATTCTGCTCATCACGCCGAAGATCATCATCAGATCTTCATCAAATTTTATGAGACCAACTAAATTAAAAAAAAGAGCCATCGAAATCGGATCTCATAAGGCGGAGATATCCGGTTCAACATCGGGTTCCTGAGCAATATTGTGTTCAGCAGATTGATCGCCTGGGTTGTGAGAGGATATCGAGTAGTATGGGTACTGGTGGAGCCGCTAACTGGCACCGCGAGGCACAGGTGCGTGACCACCGCAACCACAGCCGGTCCGGAGCAAACAATGAACAGCGAGCTAGAATACTCGCATTATCTAACTTATTACAAAAAAAAAAAACCTAATCTAATCCTATAAAAACAAATTCCCGTCGTTCAGTTTCCAGTTCATTTCTTTTTGTATTAGACGATACTGGCAGCTCGCGGGTCACGGACAGAAGTGCCTACTGACGAGTGACAATAAACGGCCCTTTGAAAGTTGTCCTTCGTTAAAAATGATTTTCAAAGGTGTTCGTTCAAACGAACCGACGTTGTTTGACATGAAACGCGTCAAGTCGTCAACTAATTTTAGAGGGTTTGAGTGTGGACGAAGGGTGCGGGGGGGGACGATGTGATGAGGGACCATCAGATAACCGCCTCGATGGCCAAGGCCTATTCGGAGGCGCCTTCCTGCCTGTTTACATAGCATAGTGTTAGCACAGGGGGCGTATACCGCGTTATCGTTAGTTTAAGTTTAAAATAGACGTCCATTATCGCGCCTGCATCACCACCGGGAGGAAACAATGTTAGCTACTGTCTGTAATCAGGCTAAGTAGTAGCAGAAAATTAAATAAAATCCAATTTCCGTCAGAAAATTGATTGTATCCCAGAACAATTAAGTTGTTGAGATGATCATATCGATATCAGGCGTTGATCATACACGTCACGCGAGGAGCGCCGGATGCGTCGGAGTACGCCTTAAAATGGAGGAATATCTATCATCAACCAATATTTACAAAATAACCTGTTTTTTGTAACTTATTGCCAATTTTTCTCAAAAATAAAAATATGTTTAATAATTCTATAAACGTCTCCAAACACTGTTTTGGTTTAACTCATGTTGGTCCTAATAACTTTACTGCATAAAAAGAAATATCGAAAACGAAAGCTGGTTTTATTGTTCTAATAATTTCGCGAAAGAGCTAACCACTTTTCCCTCGCCCCAGTTCTGCGGAATATAGGGCTCTTGAACGGTCATAAAATAAAAAAGATATCCCTGATGAGAACCATAAAACGGACACACCTTCCCTAAAGTAAATAACACGTACCTACCTACTATAATATGAATTACTTTTAGAAGACGTAGTCAGTTTATTTAAAGAAATTGGATAGTGGTAGGGATTCATATTGAAGACATGAAGTTAGTTGGAATATAAAAATATATTTTTTATAGCAATGTCCCAAAATGTCCCGGTCGTAAAGAGCGCGAAGGTCGAATCTTTCTTTGAGAGCAATGTCAGCATTAAATATTTTTTAATAATATCTTTCATTCTTTTCTTCAGTTTCTGGTGAAGTAAAACAACAATAATTACTTAAAGCCATCAATCTTTAAAATCCAATAACCTCCCGTCGCGATGAAAAATATCTTTATTATTGGAAGATGATCGTTTAAACGAAAAAAGATACTTAGGAATTTCCTTTTTTACCTCGCAATCACTTCTGTAAAAATCTAAAAATACGTCACGGGCTGGATGAGATTTAGCAATTTTAAAACTTTTGCGCATTATCATTTCAGTATACGAACCCGACGTGAAAATTTGAAAAGTTTAAACCAACGCATACAAACTGTCAGAAAGCACATCACTGCCTGATATGCTATAATGTACTGAAAGCTCACAGAAAGCTAACTTCATATATGAACTTCAACCAAACGTTCATTCTACCCGAATAACAGACTTCATGGCAGGGTATAAAATTCTCCGCCGGAAACTTGAAACTCGTTACATTTTGTATCGTTTCCCCATCTCCGTTTTATTCGGTTATACAACAACTTTTATTTTGTTTCCACTTTAAATTTGTCCAGTATCTTTAGCGTACGGTTCAGAAAATTTGGAAAGAGAAGGAATCTGTCGGTGTTTATTTATTTTTATTTCAACAATTTTAGCGAACCTCTTGGACTGCGTCTCATTTGATGGTTAGGCCAAAGGTGAAAGCGAGCTTCCCCCGGAATCCTCAACCACAGAGGAACTGACTAAGTATATTACCTCTAACTGCCGAAACACAATAATGCTGTTAACATTTTTGTTATGGCGACAGACTTAGATAATATGGTGGTACCTAGCCAGGCGGATTTAGAACAAGTCTTACCACCAACCAAACCGAGAGGAAAATTTTGCCCCCACTGGGAATCGAACTCGGGCCCTCTGAGTCTGAGACAGATGTTTGAACCAAGAACGTTCGTCGATTAACGGTTTGGGGAAGTGTAGGCACTTGAAATGTTTTGGTAGCGCCGCCGTGTCGAGCCCTTGGAACCTCGTGAGGGTACGTGACTTCTCGTCTTGCTAATTGCCCTAGTTTGACACGTTCACACTAAGTAAGTTTCTCTGCTTATTAATGGTAATTGCAGTTAATTACAATCCCTTTCTATTATGCAGGTACCCACAACACCAAATATAAACTTCATTATTGTTCGGTATAATCATTTCAAATTTGAATAACCAAATTTTTATTAATTCTGCCAGTATGGCACGCGTGAGAGTAGAAGCAATTCCTTTGCCGGAGGCGAGGTTAATAATTGGGCGTCCGAATATTACGCCAGTGGTCAAAGATGAATAGCGATGTGGAAACTGTCTATGTGGGCAATGTCTATAATTATATCTTGTAATTAATTTCTAATAGATTTCATTCCTTAACAAAATATTCAACAAAGAACTTATTAATCGCATTATTAAATATTTTGTTAACCCTAGTTCACTCGATCGGTTAATTATTTATTTACTACCACAGTTATAAAACCGTGCTGATGTTTTCGCTAGGTATTTCATATTCAAAGTGGAAATTAAATTTTCAAAGGAAATAATACACGCGTTTTCTAGCTGTTGATTTTAGGGGTAAATTAATTTCAAATCTTCCGTTAACACCAAATGTTTAGCTAAGATGTTGCTATCGCTAAATAGTACACATAACATCGTCTGAACTGTGACCCGAATCTAAATAGTTGATAAATAGTCCAGATGACTTCATTGTTCGCAATATTATGCTTATCAAATACTTGAACCTGCTAAATTAAAAGGATCTACCTAAATACACGACTTGCTTATGTACTCTTATATTTCTCAAAGACGAAATGGAGATACTTGTCGAGGATAAACAAGATATTGCCATTTATCAGGCGATGGAAGACACTGGCAGGGGCCAGCTGGGTATATCATGAGAAGTTTTATCGCATTTTTTTTTCTTTAGTTATTGCATCTCGTAGTTGACCTCCGAGATCATGACTACTTAACCGGGCTTTCCTGTGGATGCCTTAAGCTACTACACTTAAAACCTCCAGCCAGGGGTTATTCAACTATGCTAATTAAAACTAGGTGAACGCTCGCTAAGGGCACCCCCTGTGGGGTACAAACCTTGGCTTAGGGCGTTAACCGGAAATGGCGGGACAGGCTTCTGCGCCCTACCGCCGGCCTCGCTACCGTCAACGCGATCCGACCAGTGCTCGACGAATGGCTCGGGAGGAAGCACGGTTCCCTGTCGTTTCGGGCGACGCAGGTGCTCTCGGGGCATGGTTGCTTCGGGAACTACCTGTGTCGCATAAACAGGGAGCCGGACGCTCGGTGCCATCACTGCACCCACTGTCGGGAGGACACGGCGCAGCATACACTGGCAGAGTGTGCCGCATGGGAGGAGCCGCGCCGTGCTCTCGTATCTGAAGTCGGAGCCGACCTGGCGCTGCCGGCTGTCGCTCGTTCGATGGTCGGGAGTGCCGAGTCGTGGGATGCAGTGATCTCCTGAAACTACAGTTTCACAGAAGGAGGCTGCGGAAAGGGAGAGGGAGATCGAGACCACTCTCCTGATCCGTAGCAGGCGGACTGGGCGTCGGCGGAGGGCAGACAATGCCCTCTTCCAGCCCCCGTAAACGGATCCGGAGGGATGGCGGACTCGGGGACGTCCGTCACCCCCCATCCAGCAGCACCCGAGGTGGCGGCGCGTAGTGTTCCACGCGCGCCCCTATTTGACGTCGCGGGGGGAGTGTAACACCTCACTCCACTCGCGGGCATGAAGTGGTCCGCAAAAGCGGGCCGACACCAGTCGGGGATCATGGAAGGCGCACTAGATCCCATGATCCCCGGTCCAAGTGTGGGAAGGGAACACCGGGGTGGTTTTTAGTCAGTAGGAGTCTGACAGACCCCTTCGCCCGCCCCAGGGCGAAGGACATCCATACAAAAAAAAAAAAAAAAAAAAAAAAAAAAAAAAAAGGGCGTTAACCGGAGGGTGGACATCAAGAATGGGATGGGCTGGCTTTTTATCGCAGAGCCAATATTTTCTAGTCCCCTCAAGGTTAATTGCAAAAATTAATTTATGAATTTAAAATATTGTCGAGGCAGTTCCACTAGCAGTATGCTAGTGGATGCAGCGAGCTCGTCCTTAATGAAACGACTTGCGCCTGCCCCCATTAAGAGAGCAAAAACCGGCCAAGTGCGTGTCGGACCACGCACAGTGAAGGTTTCCGTAGTTGGTATAAAAAAAATTAACATTGTAGTTGAAAATCATGTTGCCATACATTCCAACTGCAAATTTAAACTGTTTATAGAGATTGTACGCGCAATATTGAGAGATTTACCATGTTATTTTAAGACCATAGACTTCAAGGTTTCCCGTAATCTATAAGTATAGAATATTTTTAGTACATTTTTCAAAATTTTAGGCTTCTTTGTTTCCGAGATAAGGGAATGGTCAATTTTCATCTAGTTTCTTAAACAACTTGAAAACATTAAAAAAAAAAAAAAACATTGAGACCCTCACAGTAAGCCCTTTTAATTTGATGTCACACCGTGTCACGGTACAGTTTGCATATCTTTACGTGAACCCCATATGCAAAATTCATTTATTTACTTAGCACGCCCGTGTTTGGGTAACAAAAATTCATATGTGTACACATACATTTCGACTTAATCGGTCTAATAGATTCGGAGCTAATTGACTGTGACAGATGGACAGACAGACACAAGTAATCCTATAGGGGTTCCGTTTTTTCATTCGGACGCACGAAACCCTAAAAATGTGTGCAGTTTTTTGCAGTGAAACTGGCAAAGCAATTAGTAGGATCTTAAAGTGAAGCAAAGTACCAGAGTCGCACACCGTTTGGCCCGGGCGTTGTGAAATGCTCATTTCTCAAAAATATATTTTTAACCCTTTCACGGCGACGGCGACGTCTTTGTCCTTTTGGACTTATTGTTACAATTGTACCTTTTGTGGTGTTTTGTAGACAGATAATAAGTTTTTCATAACAATGTGACTACTTGACAGATTTACTTCTAGTACCTACGATGCGAGAAGTCATTCATTATTTCAATTAAGCTGTGTATTTAAATGAACACAGAGGTAAATGCTTATATGAAGTTATATATGAAGGTTATTAACTGAATAAGTATACGTTAGGTAGCTAAGTTTCATGTTAACAAGTTGTACGATGTCTTAAGGCAATGTTTAATGTAGGCACATACCTAAGTTGTGAGCTCATAAAGTTAATCAGATAATGTATTCCCTCGTCGGCATTATGTATGGACTCGTGTACTAGTACAAAGGTACAGATAGGGGAAACGAATTACATTATAACGAACAAATTGGGTAATAATAATAACTTAGAATATTCCAATCCCTTAAGTTGATTAAATTGGTTGGTTGGTTGGTTGGTTGGTTGTTTGAACTCGACATGCAGTTTCACGGTGCTTAGGCGTGCTGTGATCCGTGTTTATATTTCACACTACATTCAATATAGGATTTGTTATTACACTAACAACCTTTATCAATACAATTCACAAGGGAATAAAATAGTTAATTGATTCAGGCGTGACCTTGCGGAAATCCATTATAAAATACATTAGAAGTGAATAGATTTAGTAACCTGTTCCGCTTAGCTATTTCTAAAAAGTCTTAAAAAAACCATGAAAGAAATCGACACGTTTCACCTCTCAACGAGGCGTCCTCAGGATGACGATTGACTTGTCGCGAACTCGAACACGGCATGTTGCCACACCAGACTACACTCTGAGTAAGTCTGCACTCAGCGCTTGAGAGGTGAAACGTGTCGATTTCTTTCAGGGTTATTTTTAAGACTCTTTAGAAATAACTAAGCAGAACAGAATACTAAATATATCCATTTCTATTGTATTTTTTGAGAGAATAAAAGTTTGCAAACAATAAGATACAATTCTAAATCAATTCCTCGGTTAAGTTTGCCCCTTCACTACATGCCGCCACTTCATTATTACGAGTGGGCAAGTTAACCCAGATTGGGGGAAATTCAATATCGTAAATACCGGCGGGGACTTCTAAGGTAATTTCAACAAACTCTGAAATCAACTGAGATTAGGGCGGAGAACAAATCGTAGTTAGATACTTTCGCGTCGATGTCCCTGCCACCCTGTATTTTAATTTATTTAGCTTATTACTGTCCTAGTATGATGTATTTTTTTATGATAATTGCATTGCAAAAGTTATGTTTTTATTTCGTTGTTGTTTGTGGACAAAGTAGGTGTTATGATTTTGCGTTATGGGACATAAAACGGGCAATCGCGTAAAACTATTTGCATTGCATTTTTTTATTAGGTCGTCTTTAATCTGTGGGTGGTGGACCATCATAATGGTGATTAATATTGGCCTCATAGAATGTTATGAATATTTTTTTAGCTTTACTTAACTCCGGAGCATGACGTCCTGGCCTATAGAAGACATACGAGGGACCGAAGCCAACTCGCAGAGACCCCTTAGAGAACTTTGTGAAATGCATCCATGCGTCATGTTCGTGAACGGGCGCCGTCAGTTGGGACTGGTCATCTCTTAGCTGCCATAGCTTATTTTTAATTGATTTTAATTTTTTAATTGTTCTTTGTCTTATGTTTTTATTAAGGACACTTCCAACGTGCACGTCTTTCTACATTGTCCTCACATGTATAATTTCAAAATGAATGATTTAATCAATATTTTAAAACAATTTTTTATTTAAAAGAGTGTCTGTGGAGTTTCTTGCCCGTTCTTCTCTATAGGTACCTACCTGCTACGCTTTGGAATAGGCAACTAGCTTCATATTTCTGACTGACCGATTCCTTGACAGTTCAAAAGTGCCTGTAAATAGTTTAATTGAAATAGTTTTGACTTTGAATAAAATGACACACTAACCGACGGTAATCCCTGAATACACTATGCAAGTATGCAACCGTACCTACCCAATACCTTTTTTTTTGGGTGGGAAACTATCAAATAAATTCTCCCGCTCTGGGCAGAGTAGGAGAGCGTGTCAGACTCTTACTGACTAAAACCCACCCGTGTTCCTTCAGTTGCCCTTTTGCCGAGGGCCACGATCTCCCTTTCCGTTTTCTTCGCACCCCCGGTAGACCTACCCAATACCAGAGACCATTATTTACTGAAAGCTTAAAATGAATACATACACACATCATACATACATACATCTACTTATACAATTTTTTACCATATTTTTATTAAAGGAATAACATTTTCACAACATTGCCGAGCCCGCTCCGGAAAACTTCAAGAACTAAAATATTCTTTCTTATTGCCTCCGCATCGGGATCAGGGGGATCAGGATACCTACACATACCAACACCTTGAGTAAATCTACCGAAATTACACCTATATTCGTGTTCACCTGACGTCTTCACATGATCCTCGTTTATTTGGGCGAAATCAGAATTCTTCATGGTGTTATCAATTTGCTGGCGCTCGCACCGCTTTATAACCAATGGTAATCGCTTACGCCCCAGACAGGCAGCATGCAGCGCGGATCGATCGCACGACTATTCTGTCGCCGCATTCTACGGGTCCTGTTTTGCACAAAAGCTCACGTATCTAATCTCACCATGAGCCACCCTATCCACTGATTTCATTTCAGGTGCTCAGTATTATTTTCCGTTTATTCTGATGCGATTTGCTCTTACAGTCAATTACTTTTATTCGTTTCGCTGTGTAATAATACTTTTAAATAAATGCGGAGATTAGAACCCACAGGGTTTTATTTTATTTTTCTGTTGATATAAAGAGTAATTTTATTATACTCCGCGAATAAAATTCTTTATTTATGCTATGGGTTGCATTAATTGGAATTTCCACTAGTCTGATACCTATATAAATACGTCCGGCGCACCCTACGCCTATCAACCACGCTGACAGTCTAATCTATTCACCACGGCATGCGACATGAATTATTACTTTTATAGCTCGTTTCGACACAAGGGCATAACAACAATAAAAAACTAAATTTTAAAAAATCTAAAACCCGACTGTATAAAAAGTGAACTTTAAAAAAGATGGAAACAAAATGACCTGTTTCTGTCTCTAAAACAATCTCCTGCAGTCGGAGGCAATTAAATAAGTCTTGATTGTTTTTAAGAAGATGCCTCCGACTGTATTTACTGTTTTTATTTTAAACTTTTTAGTTAGGATATTTTTTACCATTTCTCGCAGTGACACTCGCGCAATAAAGACAAATCTAACGATATATCATTCATCAAAATCGGTTCAGTCGTTTAGTAGCTACGAGGGACGCACATACATATAGGTCAAACACATAACCCTCCTTTTTTGGCTTCGCCGCAGTCGGGTAGGAACAAAGCAAAAACTTACTACTTAACCTTTTATATTTAGCTTGCGGTCTGGACTTCAAATGCCTAGAAAAACTTCTCCTAAATATTTTAAATAGACACTGTCAGGCCCTAACTGTTATAAACTATAAGCATTTAGGCATGTGGCTGTATTATGACTGTAGGATGCCGTTTGGTTGCTCACAGTGAAAAGATCCCAGACGTTAATATGCCTAAGTGCTTCAAAATCACTTGAATACTTACTTACTTCTACTTTGTTGTTTAGATCTAAAGTGAACAATACTATACTTAGACAATAGATATTTGTACTTCGACTGATGTAGTAGACAAATTTAAAGAATATTGCAGTAATTCTCCTTCAAATTGAATTCTCCTTCAAAACTCCTGGCGAGGGATGACACAGTTAACTCATGGCAGGGATTAGGAACGTTGATTCACGTTCACAAAAGTTAATTACCCATTGTTAAGCAATTAATTACTTAAATCTGCAGCACATTCAAATAGGAATGAAATTAATAGTACACAGGAGAGTAATTAAATAATACTTTATTACAATATCTTCTATTTACTATATTACGTAAAGTGGTTTCAGAGTATTTCAGTCGAATATTTACAATTTATTTTCAGTTGAGGTCAGTGAATTAGATAACATGGTATGATAACGTCAATGTAATTGTCTTTATACAAAACTAAATGATAATTATTATCTATACATTAAACTACTCTTGTCTAAAATAATTTCCGAAACGTAACATCAAAAAATATGACAAATTGTATGAGCAAGTTATCAAGGACGTCTAAATATTCAATGAAATATCACATGTTAAAATATTTTTGCATAAAAATAACCTAAACGCTAAACTTTCCTTGCTAACTATTGATAAGAAATACATCAAATATAAAACATTGTACTAACTTACCAATGAAAGCAAAGTTTTTGTTGGACCTACTCCTAGACTACCGTCAAATAAGGACTAACTGAACATACATCACTAGGTACTTATTAGAGGTAGAAAATATTTAATAGGTCCTCGAAATTATATAAAACACAATATTTAATTCCCCTAATTTAATTCATTGTAATTTACTGGGTAATGTTTTATTTTTGCATGGACCTTTCACGAGTAAGCGATGTAGCATAATCTTTCAGAGCAAGTTCAAATATTTAAAAAAGTTCTTTAAAAAAAAACATTCCTGGTATATATTCAACTAGCGTCAACAAAAACATTATCGGTGGAGACGAAGTACTCGCGGTTTGGGGTCCTAACAAGAACCTAGTTATTACACAGAGAGGATTTATGTACATATGTGGCGGAGAGATAAGGTGCGGTGAGCCAGTGATTGATTCATTGCATGTAGCGTGGCTGTGGATTGTAATCATAATAAATTATCATATTCTGGAGCGACACGGTACTCGACAATTGGAGAAATCATTTTATTGATTTACGTCGACGTCAGTTCTAAGATGACGTGCTTTATAAAGGGCTATAAGATGTTATAATTCCACTCACTAAGAATTTATCTCATGCTCTCTATAAATATTATTTATAATTCTCATCTTAGTATTTATAATTGAGCATGCAGTCTTGCCTCTTTATATTATCGACTAAGGGCAGTGTTTTATAATTTTCGAATCAATTTATTCTTACATCACTGATTTTTTGATGATTTGCAAGCAACCACAACATTTAATCTGATCCACGCACGAACACGATCATGAAGGCAATGCTCAGTGCACTGCGTTTTGATGCTAGCTAGATATACCTACTGCAGGTAGAACACAACTTCAACTGCGACTCAATCAGTTGCCTAAATCTAAGAAAGTACTTGAACAAGCATGTGTTAACTTCGCAACTGGGTCAGCGATCTCGTGATGACTCGCTCTTGTGACAATGTGCTATCCTCATATATAGGTAAAACAGTAAAACATTACCCCTTTGAATCGATATCACATCCACAGCTTGGGATACGACCAATGGGTCAACTATTTGGCCAACGTTATGTTAGAAACCGATAGATAAAAATATATGAACTCGCATTAATACGTATAAAGTCTTTATTGATAACTATCAAGTCGTTAACGTTTTGGGTTTTTTAAATTATAACCTAAATAAAGCCTCGATAGAGCGCACTTCATTTGATGAAAGTAGACACAGGAAACTAAGTCTTCAAATATACCGGTAACCGGATTTTCGTACTAACATTTATGTAAGAAATATCTAAAAAATTATAGAAAAATATTTTTACAATTGTTGTAGATCAATGACTGCACGTTGAACAAATACCGCATGTAATCAACACGTTTATTTTGCACGTGTCAATGCTACGACCATGGAATCTTCTGTGTGGTTCAGGAGCTCTTCTTGCTCCGGGGCTCGCCGCTGATGATCTTGAGGAGTCGGACGGCGGGCGCCTCGAACGCCAGTGAAATGGCGAACGACGCCAAGAATGCCATCACTGCATACCCGGAGTATATTGCGAGCTGTAAATAGAAAAAAAAAATAGACTCCTTTCAAAGAACTACTGTCTTGTTGTTTGACTGTTTTAAATACACCCGAATAACGAGACATCACAGTCTTTATAGAGACGAACTTTAAGTTGTTGTCACGGCGGAATTTTCTCTAATTAAATCGAAAGTCCTCGAATGTGGAGTTGATTCCAGTAGGCCATCGATCGTATTGAAAATCTTAACCAATATAAATGCGAAAGTGAGTTTGTTTGTTACGCTTTCACGCTAAAACGGTTGAAAGGATTTAGATGAAATTTGGCATACGGGTAGACCATGACCTGGGCTAGGACAAAAGATAATTTTTATTACGATATTCCTACGAGATCGAGACTTATGCGAGTGAAACCGTGAGGCGCAGTTAGTTAGAAGACAAAGCGAGATTTCTGTAAAAAAAAGTAACGTACAACGAATATTATTATGTATATTAATGTAACCGAGGATTTATTGCGTGAGGAAGAGCCTCCCGGGCGAGTAGTAGTTCCGCTCAAAGCCACTCTAATAAGTGCTCGTTAATTTAAGAGAACCAACATTAATCACCCTCTTAATTATTACCAAATTAGTGTTAATGTAAACAGGGGAGTCCGTTTCTAAAACCTTTGATACTACAAGGCTATAATAATAATTTAATTTTGTGTTTTAATGTATAATTTTGTTGATATTACCAATGACTTCATGTGATTTGAAAACTTTAAAGTTTTGTGTTTAGATGTGCTGAGTCCTCAGTAATATTTGAGTTACCTGCACAATGCAGTAGTGCACAGGTTGGAGTGATTCCGACAAAACTTTGAATACCTTCCAACTTCATTCGCTGAAATGTTATTTGCGGAAAACATTTCAGCTGATTGTATGTGGGAACGTAAAAGTTAAATTCAGGTTATGGTTTGAGTGCAATTTCATAACTCAACATTTATATGAGTCCGCACGAATTTTATGTTACTTGGGGGGCGTTGAAATAAGAAGGAAGATTCCCCCCTATCCTTCAACTAGAACAGTAAAGTATACGTGAAACAACTAACTCCTTTCTGAGGTGACGACGTGATATAAATCTTTTGGCTGCAAATTGTCGGTTCCCCGGAGTATGCGCGGGATACAGTTGACGGGATAACTTATCACCTCGACTTTTGGTTTTGGCTTAATTAGGCGACAGTTCACCCTTCGTGTTTGATTAACGGTGGCAGCAAAAAATATTTTATGGTCTGCACATGTTTGAGAGCAAGACATCCATAACAAAGTTTACCTAATGGCACGGTTTGTTTTGACGTAAACAGTGTACGGTAAGTTCCATTGTTAGATTTTAGGGGAACAGTACCGTGCAATTACGTTCAGTACCTACTAAGAACTTACTCTGAACACATTTCAGTGCACTATGTAATGTGTAGTTGTTCTTAAGTTTTGTGTTATGGCACAGCTGTACGTCGCAGTGCATTACTATCAAACTTGAAGTTGCCAAGTTTCATTTGAACCTGCCTGAAAATTTACCTAAGATGGTAAAATCTCGTGGAAGGCCTTTAACAATAATTAGTGCTTAATGGAAATCTTTATGACAAGAGATCTCGTGATCTTTATGAGACGGCATAAAATTTAACAGCCAGTTTATGATTCGAGCATGATCATTATTTTTAGGAACGTTTTATCGAGATAATATCAACTGAGAGTAAGGCATATGTGTTTACATTTCAGCGGCGATAAAACAGGGAAATGAAATGGGTTTCCTGAGTATCATTTTAAATTAAATGAAATTTCATTATTGCTTTTATATGTGGGTTAATAAAGCCAAAAATGTTTATGAAGGACCCATAGAAATAAAAGGAAAGAACGTGGAAAATTTTTATGTATATACATTGGTATGTTTTTCTTTCAATAAGGCATTCTGAAGGTTATGGAAGGCCTTTATCCTCAGTCAACGTCGTGCCCGTCCTATAGATATGTAATAATATATATTGTCATACATCGTTAATAAGAGGTACACCGACCCTATTTAATATAGCTGTCTGTAAGTACATATCAGCACACTCAACAGCTACAACCTACGGAAGATTTTCCGATAAGGGTGAAAATATGTTCATTTTGGTATACAAACCCATTAAATATTAAGAAGGATCAAACACCCACCGTGGTAAAGCAGCATTTAATGGCAAACAACTCAACGCATCATTTTATTTTGACACTGTTGTTTTCTTGCGATATTTCCTTTGTTTATGTAGATTCATGTTCCATATAACATTTTACTGTACACGACAAATAAGTGCGTAATGTAATTATCCTGAAAGGTTTATCTCGTTTCCGAGATACTCGATCCAAAATCGGTCTCGACTGTCAATTAGGAGTATCGGACGACCAGTAACTAGTTAACAACTAAGTAGGTGCGGCAGTTACGTTGACATCAACTAATGAGTGCTGGCATATAAAAGGTACAGTTACTTGGAAAAAAATACTGACAAAAGAATGACCAGTAACTGCCTCCCAGTCCTGTGTCGTGAAAAAATGTTGTACTTTACAATGAATTAGAAGTTTTTCACACAATTCAAGGGCTGCCTTTCATGCGCCAACGTTTAAATGGATGTTGAGAGCGTGGCATAAATCTGAGCCCGTCAAGTACCCTATACAAGTGTATATTGTAGCTTTCAGATCACACTTTACAACACATTTTACGTGAGAAGGCGACAGTACTTAAATGTATATCTGTCATTTACTCATAGTTTTCGGTCGTGTATACTTTAGCGCTATCGTTGTCTCCCAAACGAGAGATTTATTTCGGCAATAAGATACGGCTGCAGTTTAATCTCACTGTCCCGAATTCCTTCGTGGGACCCTGTATTTATCTAACCCAGCGTCGTCTCGAGTTGAAGACATTAAATAAATGAAAGGAAGTTCGGAAGTTTGAGTTTTGGAATTGTTTCAAGTTTTAGCGTGTGGTCTTGAACTTGACATTAACGATGTTGTATACATAAATGCAATCAGTATTTTACCTACATAAGGTTGTAAGGATGCTATATAGTTTCGCAACGTCCTAGCTAGCGAAACCAAAAAAGAACGGTATTTATTTTTTTACCTCTAGGTATAAGCGACAGCAGTTGCTTGTTTCCTATTAGGTATTTTTTGCAGAGAGGTTGGATGGGCCTACAATCGGGAGGTTTACCAAGCTACATGTTGGGAACAAAGCTTGTTAAACCTTCCTGTGATTATGATTTTCTTTTTCTTTCTTTTTGTGTTCCTGCTTGTTACTCATATAGTTTTTAAGTAAGATGTAATACTAACACCCTATGGGCCTTGATGCCTGAGAAAATTTTATTTTTATACGCTGTTCCTAGGAAATGTCAATCTATTTGTGAGATAACTCGAGAACACAACAGTTTCCTATCTTTATGAGGCGGTAACAAAACCAAATTTTATGATCTTTACAGGACGAATTTTCATACAGGATTTTAGACCAGCCAGATAAAATATCACAAAATCTGGTGATTCATTTATTTTATTCTATCCTCACGTTACCAAAACAGCAGATAAAATACTCCTAACTATTTTACTGAAAAAACAACATATCGAATAAATAGTTTGTGTTCAATAAAATTCACTACGGAATGAGAACTGAAGAGAATTCCTAGCCAATTGTGTATTGTTGGGTCCATCCGGCTGGAACATTACAACATTGTGCGACATCAAACTGAATGTTTGAAGTTAACAGCAAAACGAAATAAACTTATGGAGACTATTGTAATAAAGTGGAACAATATGTACATACTGCGTGGAATTGAATAACGATTTTCTTGATTGAAGTTATGAGGTCTTGTGCTGACAAAAACTTTTAACACAAACTATTACGGTTTGTAACATTTGAATCAAAACTATCTCTCCGAGAAAATCGCTTTTCATTTTCTCCAAGGGCGTAAATATTTTTGCTCGTAGCTGTACCTACTACGAATATTTATGATACTGTGTAAGGCAGTAAATTAACGCCTATATTTGCTGAAAAGAGTGAAGTCAGGGAGTGGCTAATGAGTCACCCGCTTCCCTGAATAGTGGGCAGGTATCAAATTTTACTACCTTTTTATCTATTGTTGACTACAGACTGTTTTTGCGAGTAAATTCGGGGAGTCTATGTTCTTATCACGCCCGTGCAGGCGAGTAAGACCAACTTAAGTTCACATGTGGAAGCAATAAATATATTGAGCATTGAGTTAGAGACATTTCATGTTGTTAGCACTTGGGGATGTTCCCTATTGATGTAATTTGATGAAACAATGATTCGTAACATGGAATAATTATGGATCCATTTTAATCCAAGCGGTTGAATATGAGATCAAAAATGTTTCCTGGTTGACCTTTGATGAGCTGTATGATGCATTTTAATAAAATGACATTCATCAACATGGATAACTGCAACCCCAGAGGCATCGCAGATTCTGCAAATCCATGAATTAATTATTTGTCTAGAATTACTTGCACCGTACTCAACAACGTTGTTAGGCGGCAGTAATAGGTATGGTGGCCAATTTACTACTTCATCAGCTGTACAAGAATCTTTTGGCGCGTGGCCAAAATCGGAATTAACGCCGCCATCTTGTTCATATCACAAAAAAAAAAAATTGAACAAATGTTAAATACCAACAGCGCCTCCCTTTTTTTTTTGGGGAAATTATCAAATAACTTCTCCCGCTCTGGGCGGAGCGGGAGGGCGTGTCAGGCTCTTACTGACTAAAATCCACCCGTGTTCCTTCAGTTACCATGTTGCCAGGAGCCACGGTATCCCTTTCGGACTTTTTCACAACAACAGAGAATTAACATCATTCGAGCGCCATGAGATCCTTGCAGCAGTGTGTACCACTCTTTGTACTCACCACTGTGGAGTTCTGCATGTGGTACGGTCCGTCGAGCAGGAATGAGGTGTACATCATGATGGTGGGGTGCACGAGGTAGGCGCAGTAGGTCAGGCGGCTGAGTGGCAGCAACCCTCGGTACGAGAGCGCCGAGTTCACTAGCCCGCCGTACCCGCTGCAGCAGGATATCGCCACCCACGCTACTGCTACGCCCCAGGCTGGTGGAGGAGTAATCGCATTAAAGTAATGTAGCCTCTCAAAGGTTAACTGCGGGATCAGCATCACCTCAACTCGAGGCGTTTAGGATTTATTTATTTATTTATTTAACCATTTATGCACACACATATAAACAGACAAGAAGAAAGGAACAGAAAAATACGAACAAAGGCAATGCTTATTTCTAAAGAAATCTCTTCCAGCATACCTGCGACAGGAAATTATAAAAAATGAGATGTAGACAACGTGTGTAACCGTAGAAGATAAAACAAAAACATATATCAAAGAAGAAAAAAAAATACAATTTACTGTTTACACAAACTACTTACAATATAAGAATATACCTATAAAACTCTCTCTCTCTCTCTCTTCTTTCTATAAAACTCCATACTGCAACGCACACGAATGAGCATCGTAACTTGTGGGTTGATCGAATCTATAACCTAAATGGGCATGGCCATTTACGGGATCAGCTTAAAAAGTAGCAGAACTTATTTATTACTAGGAGTTTATACAATAAAATAAAAAAGAAATTAAATGAACGGTACGGGAATTATAAATGTAACCTCAAGGAATAGACCATCGTCACACTATCATTTAATTCACTTTGTTTTGTTATTTCTGTATTTTTCGTTATTAACAAAAAACAACAGCTGTGCTGTAAGTCAAACATTTTATATTTTAAGCGGTGCTGGAATAGTTCCTACATTCCTTAGCATTGTAAGTCAGCCAATCTATAATTATGCAAATCTAGTTAGACCTGTTATCACTCAAGAACAGACACTAGACACCTCTACACACCCTTTTGTGGGAACCTCTTACTCTTTTACGACACCCGCTGGTAAACAACTCCGGAAAACATAAAGTTTAATTGAAATAACAGAGCGATCATTAAAAGATTATGTTAAACACGTTTCCAAGACTTTAATTATAAAAGTGTTAAATGCTCTGTGACAACAGTAAAAGAGCAAAGCTATTAGCGAAATTTTAACTCCAACATTATTTAATACTAAACAAACCCAAGGGAGTAAACTAGACAGATATATAAAATATTCTACTAGTGATAAGAATCTAAAATAAATGAAATAAAAGTTTTATTTTTTAAAGTTTTGTACGTGGGGTTATCAACGCACTAGCATCCTGCTACGCTTCGCTACGCACGGCTACGGCGGCGTAGCAATGTGCTACGATCGTTTATTTCGGAACCGGCCTTGAGTATTTGATTCAGTATTTAGTTTTGGGTTTTTTTTTTTTAATAAACTGATCTATTATATTCAATTGTATCCCAAAACAATTTTCTTAAAGATTTCAATTGTTTCTTTGTATTCTTTATATCGTAGATAACTACGAGTGGCTGTGTAAGTGTGTATTCGTTAACTCGGAAAATAGGCGAAGTAATCTTTATGGCGTAGTCTGGTCTTAGCAAAGCCTTATCATTGATTAAATAAAATTTTAAAAGAGTCTCAACTTTTATTGTGAGGTTTGGGAGCGGTTACTATAATTCTTATCAATTCGCTTTTTTAATGCCGATGGTAAATGAATAATAAATTTTAATGTAAGTATGCCAAAAATCTTTTAAATTGATCATTTAGATGGCCCTATCTAAATGATCAATTTAAAAGATTTTTGGCAAAGTACCGTGGTGGTCCTTAGTGGGGTGGTAACGTTAGCAACTCAGCACTCCATTGTCCTACTAATCGGAATCGTGTACTTTGCACACTAATGGGTAAATCAAGGGGGGAATTTTAGCAATGTGGAAATAACCTTATTTTGCTAGAAGCAGCAGAGTATGATTAGATTCTTTTATTCAACTGATCATAAACTTCAAAGTTCCTTTTCAGATTGTTTCTAGACTACTTATATGGATAGCGATGATGGAATGGACAACAAGAACTATTTTTAACCGACTTCAGAAAAAAAGGAGGAGGTTCTCAATTCAGTCAGAATCTTTTTTTTTAATGTATGTACCCCGATTACTCGATGACGGCTGGACCAATTTGAAAAATCTTTTTTGTTTAAGATATAAAGAAAATGGTCACGATCTGATGATGGGATCTTGGACAAATCGAGGGAACTCTTCAAATATTATAGGCACACCTATAGCGATTTGGGTATTTTTTATAGTAACTCGTGCATTTGCTCTCAGAAAGCACCATTTGGTAAAGTGGAACTGATGATGTAAACTGCTCAATAATATGTATTTCACGGGTTGCGGTTCGATTACTTTAATATGGTTGGTAAGCAATTGATGTTCGTCACAATTCATATGGTGCAGTGGAGCTGATGGTGAAGTACCTAGAGAACTCCTCAACAATTAAAGTTTCTACATCGGGAAAAGCATTATTTTGTAAAAGGTGATGAGCAGTTGACATTAGGCTATTGTAACTTAGATAAATTACAAACCAACCCACTAAAAAGTGATAAAAAAAACCTTTTTACTTAAAATACAAACGACTTCCAAACTACAAAGTGAAAAATAACTTTAATTTAGAACTCGGTGGCAAAAAAACTAAAATACTGATCCAAAGATACCGACTGTCGAAATTAAAGTTATTTTTCACTTTGTAGTTTGGAATTTGGTTGTATTTTTCGTAAAAAGTTTTTTTTATTTCCTGTACCTGGGCAATGGGCCAAGACAGAACAAGTAGGATATTATTACCTGTATGCCCGATGCTAATATAGAAGGCGGTGGGCCACACTTCGAAGTAGCCGTCCACCATGCTAAAGATGAGGCTGCCAATGATGGCCAGCGCCACGGGCCAGCCCAGTGCCACCACCCAGTACGGTAGCCTCAACTGGCACCTGGTCTTGTGCAAGTACCATCCCACCACCATACCTGGAACAAATACAAGGCTCTTTACTTTCCTGAAGAAGATTGTCCGTATGTAAATTTTCTTTTCCGTTATAAGCAGTATTTTTGAAGCTTAAAAATAAGTCTTCGTTCTGTGAGCAATTATGTTGATTGAAATAACTTAGTCATTCGTTTTGAACATTGAAATATATGCATATAAGAATACCAAATACAGCACTTCAAAGCTGTTACAGTATAATGTATGTAAATATCTGTAAATTTGCGGGCCATGGAGATTACAATCGGAAGCCATACAGAATTGGTTTGAGCAGACATTCACACATGTGTTGTATATTATAGGAGCGAAATAAATCTGACTGATGAGATGGTTGAGGGTGACAGACAGCCGCACTTCCTCCCGATAATAAAACTCTAATAAATTTTTCAACGACCTCGGCTCGCGTCAGGCTCGTGCTGCGCTAGTTATTTTTACACCCACGTTCTACTTTCACACTACCTTCCAGACAGAACTGTTCGAGGTATTTGTATATCTATTTGATGATTCAAATAGACCTGATCGTCCGAGGAGCGTGCTCAAATAGAATATTCAAACAGACGCTTATTTTGAACAGAATAGAATATCAGTAGGAAATTGTAGAACAAAACACAATATACATAATTGGATGACCAAACGAATAAATACACATACCGAAATAGAAAGGAAGTTTGTTCTCATGCAAATTGCGCAAGAAAAGGGGCTCTATTGATAATACCCAATGTTCATGTCGGGTACGTACTCGTAAAGTGTGAATCGGGCTGAGCAGTGAGCGAAGTTATCGGGTTGTTCAGTCTACCATTTACGATTTGTCGAACGCGTTTATGATTCCCTCACTGACCAGCAAAAGGGAACCGAAATGTAGTGAGCGTATAGCTTTTTGGTAGGATCGATAAAATCTCAGTAAAAGGCCCATTTTCGGAGATTACGCCAGGAGGCGAGTTCGGAAGGGCTACAATCAGTGGCGCGTTTAGCATTCCGCGCGATTTCGGTACGGGCCCGGCGCGGCCGGCTTGTATCGACCCAAATTATTTTTAACAGAGCTTTATTTTATTGCATACTAGCTGAGCCAGCCAATTCGACCTATTTAAATATAAGATTTTCAAATCCCCGACATTGTTTCATGAACTGAAACTGCATTCATACCTAACACAATGTAGGCTACTGAAGTATGAACAAATGAGGTCCAACAATGAACCTTCACAACAGCCCATGCCGTAAAATGAATGCATGTTTTAGAGTTAGAATAATGTTAACAATAGGAAAATGAAAGTGGTTTAATATGTTGTTGATATTATGTTAAGAATGACATACATTATTTACTTTACGCAATGCGACCAAGGATGTTTTTCACAAGAGCACACCTACTTTCGTTATAATGCACACGAAACGGGTTTATGATAAACAAGAACATTCAGAATTTCGTAAGTTAATTATATTTTTTACCCGACTACGGCGAAGCAAAAAGGAGTGTTATGATTTTGACCGGTATGTATGTATGTTCATCTGTTCCCTCAAAACTTCTAAACTCCTCATCATAATTTGACAAATAAGGTATCTTTGGAAGCGTCTTGATTGTCCGCTGGTATTTCCCAGTGAACTCAATACGGCGCCCGCTAGAGGACATAAAACTCAAAGACTACAATTTTATTATGCCATATTTGGGATCAAATGAAAGGGCTTAATTAGCTAATTAAAAAAATTATAACCCCAAAATAATTTAAATAAAATTTATAAAAACTAAAACCCAACGACTACAAAATGTCAATTAAAATGGTATAAACAAGACATCACAGACAGACAACAAAAAAATTCGAAGTCCCACGTGTTACGCATAAATCGAACAAATTATGTGTAACTCCGGATTTTAAAGATAAAATAAACCTTGGAAAGACTAATGTTCTGTGAAAAATTTCACATTGGAGAGCCTGTGAATGTTTTAAAATACTACCATTAAAGAAACATGACGTGCGAATCCATTTACAAGAAGGTATAGTAGCTAGTCATCCAATTTCGGCCGCTCTTCATAATTTATCAAAGTTGAAATTGCTTCAGAGGGTGATTCGATTTAAGAAGCTGAGAGCTTCGCCGATACAGATATAACAAAAAACCTTGCCTTAACTTCAATCTCAAACAGTTGAGAGAGTGCGGAACATGCGTATCTTTGCCGAGGTTTGGAATACTTAGTCAACTGGTAATTACTTTTTCACACTCACATCAAATCACAGTCAAATCATAATTTGATACAAATTTTACTAAGATCGACGAGCATTTTTTTCCTAGTTTCCCTGCTATAATTGGATTAAGATTTATCTTCGTGATATTAAAAAGTTGGATCCTCTTACCGACTAAATAGGGTCCAATCCTCGACCAAGGCTTGTCGTACAGCGGGTCGAACATTTCGAAGGGTTCCTGTATCCGCGCTTTGTATTGATGCCACACTGATATGTAGATGGTAGTTGCCCATGAGCTCACCAGTAGCAACCCTAGCGATATCATCGCGGACTTTGGATGCCTGGAAATAGAAATATGGTGTATAATGACTACGCCTACAAGGAACAAGACCAACAAATAAAACAACGATATGAAAATACGATACGCAAAGTTAGCCAAGATAAGTAGGTAGCTTGTCGAATAAAGTGTATTACATTAGGACCGCGCTGGCTGAATACCGTCTCAAGATTTTACAAACGAATTCATAACATAAATCGGCTTAATAGTTCCTAAGACAACTTGTAAGAATTCAATAAAGAAACTTTTCTACTTTAGGAAAGAATGTCCATGGAAAAAAGGCAGAGAGAATTTGTAAATTTACACTAGGAAATACAGAATTATTTACATCGCTTTTTATTTACAGATTTTCATATTCTATATTCACACTTACTTCACAGAAATGAGTAGCAGTATAATTCCAACTACGTAGAACTGCGTGTCGTTGGCCATGTACCACGACCAGACCATGCACATCTCTCGCTGAGGGTACAGGTTGTTGATGTACAGCAGGTTGCGCCACCAGTACTTATCACACGTAATATGGTCGAAAATCGCTGGCTCGAACACTGATCTATCGTGCGAATACCTAAGAGCAATCTCGTTTAGACCAATCACAAAACCGTAAGCTGGGGTAAGTCTCACTAATCGATACGAAAATAAAATTAGGAAAGACTTGATCATAGCTACGAATTCTGCTATGGAGTAAGCGCTGCTTTTCGGCTTGTCCAATAAATCCTCCTTAAAAGATTGTTGGCTTATCACAGAGATGGAGAGTGCGGAATTACTGAAGCCGTTCAGATTCTTGTTGATGTCCTGTTTGTCTTGCTGCTCAGCTTTTTTTGCAGCCTTTTTGTCTTCTGTCCGTAAAAATAAAATAGTAACGAGTATCCCACTGTAACAAATAAATAAATAAAATAAAATAAAAGTTCAGTACATAAAACATAAAAATCACATTACATAAAATAATATAAAAATTCACAATACTACCAAGTATTATTTGAAAAAAAAACAGAATAGTTCAGAGTAAAATGTTAATGCAATTAAAATTTCTAAATTAATGAGTAGAACAAATTAAAAAAGGTCTCAAAATTAAATGTCAATGCAATTAAAATAAACGAAGTTTTAAAACATACAAATTGTCTGGGTCACAGAATTCAAAATGAAATTAAAATTAAAAATTTAATATAAAAACAACACAAAATGAACAAGTCATTATAAATATATGTACAGGTCACTAATCAGAGTAGGTTATTGAAAACTTATATTACGAAGTTCAGTTAATTGAAAGATCGTTCGAGTTGGTCAGTTGATGTAACAAAGGATATTGAATGAGGCCGTATAAAGAAAATTCATAACTATTAAGCTAATGTTCGACCCTTTTAGCTCATTTACTAAAAGCAATCGTGGAAAAGATTCTTTAAAAAATATTGGCCTAAGATTATAATGATTTTCTAACACATAATGTATGGAACATTAACATCAATAATAATTAATCATTTGTGTACTAACACGATAGATTTCACCCATGATCTACACACCCACAGCTAAGCATCTATCATCCCTTTGTTCTCTTAAATCGGATCCACTTTTATAGCTAATAAAAATAACTTATCTACTTGATTACATCGCCCAAGTGAACCGTATTAATTTGATTTACACCCGTCTTATAACACGTACGAAGTTACCCTTGTGCACCTTGCCAGGGCTGGCAAACACAAAAGTAGGAAAAACAAACTACTCGAACTGCCCAAATAAATTGGATATTGTTATAACAATTATATTATAGTTATGCGTGTTTTGATAAGCTGTTTCTATAATAAATACAAATATAGAGTCGGGTAATAATACACGGCGCAATTTTGTGTTCATTTTGTTCTTTTATGTGTACCAAAAACAGTAATGAAAATTGTCATGCCCACGGCACATGTCAATTTGTACGGGACACGGCACAAAAAGGACCGCCATTTTCGTAAAAAAAAAATTATGACAACCCTAGTAGAGCTATCTAAAACGTATAGGTGTAAGGAATAGTTTTATGAGAAAAGGAATTGATGTCCGTTGCTTTTTACCACTAGAAAAATCTATAACTGTCGCTGTAACTATTCTAAATTGACAACGACGGGCGTTCGCAGTCCGTTTGGAGTTTCGGACGTAATTGGATTTGACGGTCAAACAGTCTGATGGATATCAAAGCAGATAAGGGTTCTATTGTCGCTCCCATGGAAGCTCAGCTAATCGTTGATCAAATATTCATTTGTATTTAATCGTAATTAAATGTTTGTGAAGCAAAATCGTGTGGACAGTCCGGTAGATATTCGTAAAACCGGAAATGTAATGTGATTATACCACATTCGGCTTAAAAATGAATCTTCATTGGGTCGGACTAATTTGATACAGAGATTTTTTTTCTATTACGAAAGTCCAAAATTCAAATATTTACATAAGTACATACACACGCCTTAAAATTAGGTCAAGTCGACGACATTCTTCAACTTATAAGAAAGTTAACAAACATTTTTCTTACAACTGCGCAGCTAAACGTTTGAACCGATTTTAATGGAATGTTAGAGCGGTGTTTCGGAACCCGAAAAGGTACAAAATGAGGTAAGTACTTTTCTTATAGGAAAATCAAACACCTTTTATGCGTGAGAAGCTGCGGGCTCACATTTTAAATTGGATTTTTATATATAGTAAAAATGAAACGCTGTTCGTTGGTATGCGCGTCACTTGAGACCGGCTGGACCGTGTGGCAATTTTTTATTTAAAAATGTTAGTGACAATCCGAATTAGATTTTAAAGTTTCCCGGAAAATATTCAAATTCGGGAAAAACGGAACAAGCTTTTTTATGGGATTTTTGTATAAATTATTGAAAGGACAGGACAACGTTTGTCAGGTCAGATAGTTGGTAGTAAAATTTTCTTCGCAGCAAACTCCTTTACGCATGTTATATAAGTATTTAAATGATTGTATGAACTTTACGAGGATATGAATATTAATATTGTTTACTTTCTATGTCTCCTCAAGGTCAATGTTTAGCAAGGTGATGTATTAAATAATCCTAGTTTACACTGTTATATAAATCTTAAGCGTGTTTTAGAATCACGTAACCATGAAAAATTGGTAGGAACATCTTACGCTTGGATTTAAATTATAGTAATGATGATGACGAATGAGTTTGAATCGCAATAAACATTATAAAATCGGTGTATTAATGCATTACAGTAGAAACCATATTTTATTCGGGTATATTTTTACATATACATTATGTGCCACACGGAATATCTCAACATCATCATTTTGGTTGGCTCATGTGTTTGCTAAAGTGTCCCAAGAAGGTAAATAGAAGAATGTAGAAAAAATATTTACTGACATGAAACAATTTTTACAGCCAAAGATAGAATTCTCGGACTCCTGCGCTAATTATAAAACTGTGTTGCAGAAGCCAGTGTCCTCCTAATAGAAAGGTACTCATTTTTTAAATGTTTTAGATAAACACAAAAAAGGTAGGGTATGCAGCATTATCCAACAGTCATCTACAGAGCGGAGATGCTCTATGTACAAGTACAGCACGTTTCTGAAATCATCTAAAGAGCAACGGCGGCTTAACATTGAATTCGCGACTTACTGGCCTCAAACAATATAAGGAAAATAAATCTAATAACTGACCTGATAACAAAGAAGGTGTCGACACAATAGGACGCGTTCCCGACGGACTGGTACCAGAAGTTCCTCTCAGTGATGACGCGCATGGTCTTGTTGTCTGCCACGTAGAAGATGGTCAGGTACGTGTGCACCATTATTACCCAGATCACCGACATGAACCTGGAAACATGGATAGTGTAGGCTTCTTACAATTCGTAAAGTTAGTAGATCCAAACCTAGAATTTTCTCAAGCGTAGACTAAAGAACACTGACGAACAGTACAATACTTATGTAGGAACATACTAAAGGGACCCTAATATACTTACTGTACTAAACTAGTGACCATTAAAGTGGAACTAATTTGTAAAGTTTGATTAACTTTAGTTACTCACGGTGGAATAACGCTGAGAACCAACTCTATTAAATCTATCTATTGGATACCTACACAAATAACAATGCTTATATTTTAGTTCTACAATTATTTACTACTGATACAACAAGTATCCCATTTAGTAGAGATTTACTTAGGAAAACCAATCAAAAGCGCGTAAAATTAAACAATAGAACAGAAATATGCTCCAATCAGGCTTTAGTACAAGTACTTTAGATCAACGGGCACTTTGTACAAGATTTGATTCGGAACCGATTGAGATAGGTCACAGACACACTGACGTCAAACAAAATGATTGGGTCCGTACATTTACATTCATATACTCACATAAGCTGATACAGGACGAAAAAAGCTCTGTAATAAAAGAAACGTACCTCATTCCGTGAAGACATGTGAGGGCCCCGTCGTTGGGCGGGTCCGTGCTGAGGATCGTCCGGCCATTCGACAAGATCGAGAACGATAACAGCACCTCCGACCATACTCCTGAACACAGAAAAGAACAATTTGAATTGAAATAAAGATCCACTAAAGGATCACAACTTCAGTTCTTTGAGAACGTTTTCCTAGAACAATGAAATTGCTTTGATTCTTGTTTTCGATTTATTGAGTCGACTATTTCACTTTGCTATTTATTTTAAAGAGTTGCCACACAAACAATGGATCGCAACACAATTTGATAACATTGTCTCACAATGCAATATCCAGCGACACAATTTTATAAAATAAATCTTTAAAAGGATTTGGCGGCTTGAAGAAATCATAAAACCCGAGGCGTAAGTCCAAGTAATTACTTCTAAGTTTTTACTACAGTAGGTATTCTTCTAACTGGAATGACGGTGTAATTCCTAACTACTAACGTGTCACATTAGCTAAAATTTAGTCTAATTCTCATTATTAAGTGGAAGGTTGTCTCAGGGGAAATACCGTCACCGTCAGCTTAACGTCCGCCTGACTTGGATAACTTACTTAGCATAGACATATAGCCACAACATTCGGGTTACTTAACATGCTATTAGCACCGCGGATAACAATTAATTATGTTTCATAGCATCGCTTGTATATTATGCTCTCCATGTTAGTAACATAAATTTCTATGGTATCTGGGTAATGCTGGTTTAATCGCGGAATGTAAACTCCCTTATTCCCAATCCGCTGAAATGATTACTGTTTAAATTATTAAGCAAGCGATTATACGCCAAGGAAATTTATGACTCTGATTTCTACCTAGATGTCTAACGAAATATACTTACGAAATCAATATTAAGGAAATTAAATTCTCACAAATCTCGTACGTACAAAACCCATTGTCGTAATTTGCGAGGTGGTCGTAAAGTTTTGCCTCTCAGCGATTGTATTCCTTGACCTGACGACTTCAACTTATTCAAACTTCTTAATTGTCGGCTTATGAACAAACTTTATTTTCAGAGCTATGAAGAATTGGCAGGTTTTTTATACCCGAACAAAGTGGAAAGTTTCGTCAGTTCTTTAAATATTTTCTTTGCATAATTACTTGAATAAGTAGTTTCATAATTTGATAATTATCTTTTGAAAACTTTCTTATAAAGCTTTGTGTTCATTATCTTTTATATATTTTCATTTAGTTGAAAGAAAATAAATAAATTTCGGAGTCTGTACATCATTTTAGGCTCATTGTTTGTGTTTTCTTTGTTCAGGGCCATTAAAAAGGGCCGTATATTTTTCATTATCTTCTTAATTATTATCAGAAATTACTTCGCGATCTCTTCGACTTAGAGAGTTTTTCAAACACAAGTTATCAACTTCGTATACATTTACATACTATGTGTGTGTGTAGTGGCTCTCTCCACATAATGCGCATTAGGTACTCACCACAAGTTTCCCGTCGAAGGTCCCTATCGCCATTGTCTGTGCTCACTGGCTTCCCATCGGCAGCCGGCACATTGTTGTTGGCCTGCAAATATCGTGACGTCAGAAGTGTTCATTGGCTACAAACAATGGCATCCAACCCTTTTCACATAATTATTCATTTGGAAAATACTGATTATAAAGACAGTTAGATACCAATAATTTGCTTATATCTGAGAAATTTCCGTCTGTATTTGCTGCTAAGTTGAGATATGCGTAAAAAAAACCGGTCAAGAGCGAGTCGGACTTGCGCACCGAGGGGTCCGTACCATTTTAAATTTTCATCGGCGAGGCCTATAGTCATCGGTAAATTTTAAGATTGCGGTGTAGAATGTTGCTGTTTTAGGTCAGCGCTATCTCTTCACAGATAGTGGAACTAATGTAATTTCTGAAAAGTGTGCTATTTAGAGACATCGTTTTATTGTTCCTGTAATATTTACATAGACTTCTATTACATAGAATAATTTCAGATTTTTCTCTATGCAAACTTCGGAGATAAGGGGGAGGAACTGTTTTTTTTTTACATAGTTCTTCAAAAGGCGAAAACTATGCGGCCTAAAAAAAAGAAAAATGTTTGAGAATGTGCAAATAGTGCTCTTTCATATGATTTCCCACATGCCCTAGTAGCCCCAATTCGAAATTTTAAGACCGTTCAGTCCCTGTTGGAAGAAAAATATAATATAAATATAGTTATATTTCTTGCTTATTTGCAAAATAGTTGGACAACCGTCATCTAAAACTATTCCAAATTTCAAGTTGATAGCATTAGTAGTTCTTGATATATCCAGCTGTGACAGACAGGCGGACAGACAGACTGAGTCGCACCATAACGGTTCCTTTTTATCATTTTGGTACGGAACCCTAAAAAGACCAACTAAAATAAATGAGATATTTATAAACTGTATTTTCTATTTAATGAAGCTGGCAGACCATTAAATTAAAAATGTTAAAAGATATTAAATGTAAGCAAATCTAACTGTGACATTCAATTAACGCCTCTCCCGTTTTTATCAATGTCGTTAAGCGCGTGTCCACGATATGCCCTTCGCGCCACATCCGTATCCTCCCGCGATGCGATACCTTGGTGATGATAATGGACCCATTAAAGAGCCTTAACACTGATAACGCATATTTTCGACTTCATATATATATTTTTTTAAACCATCCTGTAACACTTAATAATTGAAAAGCAATTATAATTTTGAACTAACCTTTGCTTTATTTTCTATAAGTACGTGTAGACTGTGAGTAGGTTTGTGACCAGAATTTCTGTACATTGGTACGTAATTAATGTCTGTCTCACTTCAATAATGGAGAGTTTAAAATTCGCTTATTAATTGGAATATTAAAGCCGGTTGGTGTGAATATAGGAAAAATGTGGACAAAACATTGAATGGCACAAAAGATTCGCTCACCCAGTGAGTTGACGCGATGCCCTGGTTGAACGGGTCGATTATTTTCGAAGCTGCTAACATCCATACTCTTGTTATTGATATTAGGTGTGCTATTATGTTGCGATTTATTAAATATCACCTAGTTTTTAATAAATATAACATCAGGGTTTGCTTAAATTAGACTGCGTAGAAGAGAAACTACAAAAAGCTTAGAAGAATATAAAAACTTCTGTTTTGATTAAACAGAAAAGTCATTGCAAAAAACGAACTGAAGTCTTTTTTAAACGAAAGGGTAAAAAAGACTTAAGAAAAATTTCAATAATTCCCGTTATATAGTTGGAGATTTTAATATTTGAGTGGGTACGGAACTCTTCGGTTTAATAATAAATTTCTCTTTACAATGCCGTTCGGCCACGTTTGTTTTGGGCTTATTTCAAATTAATTTGTATGGAACCGCTGACTGAAAAATACGGCGACCTTTCTACCTGGGACGGGCGTGACTGGTTGTTACACGCCATGCTCAATCACACGATATGTTTAATGAAACACTGCGGGAAAACGTATTTTCCTTATTGTCGGTACCACGTTGTTTGCTGGTCATCCTAATTTATTGCCATCGGTACACAACATGACGTACAGTACGCGTAAGAAAATATGGCACAACGAGTTTGAAAAAATGTCATGTTATCAGAGCGTTGTATCTGCCACTTATAAAGCGCAGGCCACACTGAGAATGAAGCTAAGAACCGAATTACTAGTATTAATAAGTAAACACGCGGTAGCTACATGAGTGAAGCTAAACGAACTTAGTTTCGTTCCCAGTGTGGCCTGCGCTTACCTGTGTGACTCACTGTCTTTTTCTAAAGCTAGATATCTCATACTATTTCCCTGGTACAGAAGATCTTCTTGCTATGAAAAAGAAGGATATTATAAACGAAAGTACCAACAGGTTGCTTATGGTTGACGTCGGTTGCCACTTCAAGGTCGTCGTCCTTCATCAGCCGGTACTTGCGCTCCAGGTAGCCCTCGTATAGAGATGCGAAGAACATCAGGATTCCCACCAGGGTCACCACCGTTCTACAACAAAACACAATTTTTACAAACAGAATTCATATTAACTCATAACTCAGTCCTTATCTCGTCGTATATTCAAAAAGCATTTTGTATCTAGCAGTTTTGTATGTAATTCAAGTTTACTGATTTTCTCACAAAATCTTTAATTACATTCTTAGCGGTGGAACTCTAAACATGATTTAAAATTGAACAGCTTCCAAACACTTGTTATCATACAAGCATGGTGACGGCTAGGAGAGGCTTTAACGAGATTCTTGGCACTCGTTCAGAACCTTGTTTAACAAATAGTATTTTGGCAAACTCACACTTTAGCGCAAAACGGCCAGCAACTTCACATTTAAATAAGGAATAAAAACTAAGAGACCAGTGTGAACACTGCACAAAAACAGTAATTGCTCGCAGTGTTGCCAATCTGCTAAAATTATTTTTAAATCCGAAATGCTAATGGTGTACGTGTTTTCATAGAAGAGAATTAAAGTTAAGTGCTTTTGTTTCTCCTTGTGGAATATGTGCGTGACCGAAGATACGTGATCGTTATAGCTGTTAGTACTGAGGTTGCATTGCTAAACGGCTCATGTGGATAATACATCTTCGTCTAAGACGTTTCAGCATCAGTTTTTGTAAAGGGGTTGTCTGACAAAACAAGCAATACGTTACTGTGTTAAAGTTATTAAGTAATGATAGTTTTGACCTTAACAGAGACATTCGTGTTTAGTAATAGACTTTGAGTGAAGTGAATGTGTGACATTCAGTACATTCTAAACTTACTATATATGTTTACGTGATATCTTTGACGGTAGATCATGACTAACGTAGTCGTCATGTCGTATTCTATATATCTGAATTATTATTGCATAATCCTAAAATTACAAAATACAATGAAATTATGAACACAATACACAAATAAATCAAAATTGCGTAGGTTACCAGTACAAAATAAACACGATTGTGAAAGGTTAAGTGTACATAATCTTGAAAATTGCACTTTGTAACAATAGCAAAAACCACACACTTCTCACTAGGTTATTTCAGTTTAAAATAAATGTAGTTGACAAACATACAGATTTTTGGAAACCGCGCCAAAAGAAAACACTGTCAACATATTGAAAACAAGAAGGCAAAGGTTTCCACGCATACTGCCTACTAGAGGATATTTTATTAAAAAAAATAACATGTACTGCAATTATAGTTGCGAAATACGTTTTACATAATTATTTGAATTAAATAATTATTCTGTACTCAAGAACAGCTGTATTCAATTTAATAAATCTTTAATTTGTGCATTGCGCTTGGTTGCATTCAGAATTATTTAAATACGGCCATGACATAATTATTGTATTTTTATTACGTGTGTTTTAATTATACATAAAAATAAAGCAAAACATAATAGTATTAATTTTTATAATAAATTAAAATGTTAGCTAATTGTATTAGTTGGGTAATTAAGGTTAAATTATATAGAGGCCTTTTTAAAATAACGAGCTTATTCGTCTTAGCTTTGAATATGGAATAGTGCGACCTCTTTGCATTTAAACGTTTCATAAATAGAAAAAGAAAACAATATCTGTCCTCATCTATGGTCGATTTTCACTTTAATTTGGATATCAAATTATTAACATTCCTTGTTATTAATAAGATAAATGTTCTCGTAACTGTTAATCAACCTTGAATGGTGATGAGATAATGTAGTCTCGGCTTTCATCAGTGATTTACATAATACGTCATATGCTTTGAGATGAATTAATTAATTAGTTCTACATTGTAAATCTACCTGCCTCATAATTTGATAATGAACCTAGATAATTAAGTTATGTATAAATGTAAATAGGTATTACTTTGTGAAAGTAATTTCAGAGCCCAAAACTGAGTATACCTATTTTGTAAGGAATATAACATGTTGCGACGTTTAGGTTCATGCAGTCACAAATAGAAAATGACTGCTTCAAAGTGACCAATACTGAACATGAATGTATTTGTACTCAAATAAATGCAAAATAAAAATAGGTCTCGCAAAATTCTGTATTTATAATTGAAAATTAGCCTTAAGAAAACTAAATCAATTAAATCTAAGTAGTATCTAACCACTTACATTTAATTCATTCGTATTTATGTTTACAACCACAATTATTATTATTCCAATGTAATTTCAAGTACATGAACTTATTTAGGACACAGCTCTCACTAAACATTAGTTAAATACTACCACAAGGCCAGCAACTTTTCTATGTTTTAACTCCATCTTTTGTTTGGTCATCATTATCTAACGCACGAGGGTCCTTGCATGACCATAGGTAGATACTCTGTTATTATAAACTGCCCTCGCACAACTCTAGTGAAAACAAGTTCAAAACTTACCCTAATCCCCTTCCCTTCACCTTTGACTTAATAACCAACAGCATCTTACCCTAATATTTGCAGCTTAGGGTCAGCGAAGAGGTCGTAGTCTCCAGGTACGGGTCGCACGTTGAGGGTGGCGAAGGATGCCAGCAAGCCGGCAGTCGACGCCTGCGCAGCGGCGGCGCCTTCAGCAGCGCCTAGCAGCGAGGTGATGGCGCTTTTATCGCAGGATGCGGGCACGCACTCTCCAACCAACATCAGTCTGCTCTGCATTTGGAAAAGAAGGAGGATTAGCGGAAGAAATGACGAGGTACATTTTAATATGTTGCTAGGTAAAAAAAAGATTGAGTGGCGATCATTTATTTTCGTTGGAGAGCGAAAACTCATGAAGCGTTTTATTATTAAACCAACAGAAGCTGAGATTAATTATGTTCAAACCCTAAAGCTCCAACATCAGTCGAGTTAGTTAAAAAGTCAAGCAAGTGAGGAAATAACTGAAACGACTTTGTTTTTCTACCAACATGCGGCATAAAACTCACAAACAATATTAAAACCAGTCGATGAAACAGTTGCCCGGAGCACCAATTAAAAACAAAATGAGAGTTTTGAAAGGTTATCCTTTATAAGGTTGGGACCAATCAATTGCCCCAGCAAATAGAGCCAATAAAGTTTAGTTTTTATTATTAATGGTCTTATTTGGCAAAGTAAGGGGCTTGGGCTAAGTAATAACAGCCGCACGAATCGATCGATCAGGTTAAGCTACGCTTACAGCAATTAGACCATGGATGGGTGACCATCTTTGCATACCAAGACCCCTCCGCGCCTCGGAAAGCACGTTAAGCCGTTGGTCCAGGCTATATTGACATATTGGACAGTCGTTACGGGTCGTCAGAAACCCGAAATTTTGACAACCAGTCTTACCAAAGGGCTATAGTAATACCCAGTAACTGGGTTGTGGAGGTCAGATAGACAATCGCTCCATGTAAAATATTGGTATTCAGCTTCCGGATAGACTGGGACCGACCCCAACATAGTTGGAAAAAGGTTAGCCACATGATGACACATCTTATTTGGCAAACAAAAATGGCACTCAGCTGAGATTTTGGGCTTTGAGAAGATATCTAAAATTTGAAGTAGTTTTTGATGTAATGATGAGGTAACTTATCGACTTCATGACTTTCATTCATTCCGACTTAAAGTGACTAATGAGAAAACTTATGATTAACAAATAAGTCCTGAGGAAAAATACATTAGATCCGTACACAGTTTTGTGCACTAAGCTTTTATCCAAATAGTTGGGACTAATTTACGGCTAGGGTTGCTCAATGCACTCCATTCATTAGTCGAGCATATCACCGGGTGACCTTTGTGTAAGCTCGAGGCACGTAATTGAATGTCAGTCAACGTGACGAATGCTCTCACACGATATATCGGTGTAGGACTGTCAGCTGTACGAGAACACCCGACAGCTGGCGGTTCCCATCGCTTTTCTTCGTCTTTAAGGGTCCGATCACACGTACCACAACCACACCAAAACCACACCATAACGGCATCACGTAGACGGGTGCAAATTTTTATAAAAATTAATAATTTATTCACAGGGTACACATTTGGCCGTCAAAATCAACCGTTTAGGTGATACCGACCACATCTAGGCCACGTCGTAGCCAAAGTGCAACCACCAGCGACAACGCGATCTAGCGGCCGGCCACATCGCAAACACAACTATCTGTCTGTCTACAAACACTAGCCACAACATAACCACATCGCAGCTACTAGCGACAACACAACCACGTCGAAATTTTGTAGTTACCACAACACAACTGCAAGAAGCGGCAGCAACACTATTCACACGTAACCACTGCTTACCCAAATTTTGTCGCTGCGATGTGGCGTGGTTGGGGTACTTGTGTTCGAGCCCTAAGGTATTAAGTATACAAATGCTCTTGAATTTTCTTTTCCAGACTACGAGATTTTCATACAATGTTTTGTTTAAGAATTTGAGACAATCCAACGGTGTAAAAGGTTGTCTTCAACTTTGTTACTTTGTAAACCTATGTTAAATAAGTTAAGCCGGTCGTAAAGTTAAGTTGTTTTAAGTAGGTAATGGGTTGGCAGATTTTCTTTTTATTTTTTGAAAAACAAATGCAGGTGGCTGGAAATATGTTTTGTGGTTCGGTTATGTGATTTAAATTAATTAACAAGTAAGCAATTAAAAGCTATGAACTAGCCATGTACTTATCTCAAAACGGGCCAGAGTCAAAATGACACTGCGTGGACTTTAATACTTGGTTTTTAGATAACGTAGCACTCATTAGCCATAACGCTTTGACAGGTTCTGACATCATGTAATTATTAGAATTGTTGCCTAATGTTACAACAACATCCACTTTACGGCTTGTGCAGACCAGCGCGATATCGCGGGCGCTACAAGGGTCGCGCTGCTTGTAGCGCCCGCGATATCGCGTCAGTTTGCACGACCCATTTCTGTCTGTTTTTACTGGTGACTAGTAATAATATACCTACAGATTGTGCAATGTGAAAAAAATAATGGAATAAATTGACTCAAGACAGTGCTGCTATTTATTCGAAGTAAAATCTTCTTTAAACTTTCATGTATATTAGTTTGTTTTATAATTATAATTTATCTGAGACACAAATAATAATAAATAGACATACAAACTGCAATACCCACATAATCTTAGTAAAGATACGTTGTGGGTCAAAGTTCCATATTCCGTTAATAAATGTTGATTCATCTACGCCTCGCGCCTCCCGGGGATGAAAACTTTCTGACCATCATAATCTATAGATATAGAGCAGTGGTCGGCAAACTTATTAGTCAATAGAGCCAAATACCAATACTATAACGACTAAGACTTCTTAAGAGAGCCAATCCTGTCTGTGTCCAAACTGTCTCAATACACTTTTGTTAATCCATAAAATTCCCAGCCTCTTTCACTCCACAAAGCTTCCTAAAATTAACTTGCTAAGAAATAGGATGCCTTCATCATCATCATATCGGCTTATAATAAAATGATGAAGACATCTTACTTGTTAACAAGTTACAGTAAATGATTAATTTTCTTAGTCTTGTTATTTTTTGGTGAAAATGTTTCGGAAATAAATCTTTGAAATATAGTTTGAATTTCGAATAAAACTTGATATGACCGAAATCCCGACTCCCGCGCGTATCTATGCTCGCACTCATCGACATTTGTACAGAGCCGCACTCTAAAGGCCGAAGAGCCGCATACGGCTCGCGAGCCGCGGTTTGCCGACCACTGATATAGAGTAATATTACTATCTTATATACGTTGGTAATACTTTGGTTAAAAGCTAATAATTAATCCTTCGGTACTGTACATAGAGTTGAAATTAGCAAAATATAGTAGATACCTACACAGGTAATAAAAATACGCTGACTGACAGTCTCAAATTTGAAAAGGGTCCACGCAAAGTTATATTTTAATAACATACGCCTGTCATCTCCGAAGGGTTAGGCAGAGGTGTAGGCTATTAATAGTACACCCACATTTCGCACCCACAATTCAATTTCATTTATTTAGCTAACCCAAAGTTCTTAAATATACAACCTAGCATGGTATGAAATTCTCGCTATCAGAAGACTTAGAATATTAGACAGCGGGTCCGAAACTAGGCACAGCCTGCATCTTGGTGACCCAAACACTACACAAACTTAACAATTTAATGTGTTCTGCTAGCGCAATATTATTATTCAAAGTTCGTGTAAAATTTACAATCATCTATGTACAAAGAAAATAAATAACATAGATTATTATATATACAAAAACAGTTAAGATGAGTAAGTGTGTGGTGTGAGTGTAAGTAAGGGTATGAATTCCTTCAGAGAGTGTGTATTAATATGTGCTGCAAAGTAAACTTTCTGTTTCCTCAAAGTCCGGCCCAGCAACCATTCTCTTCGTTTAGTTTAAGGTTTTTCGGTACAGTGAACGTTTTGCTTATAGCATTAAACACCCGTATGGGTAAATACGACGAAAACCGGGTCACAAAGAGAGTTTTTGTTTTTGAAAGGTGGAATCTTTCAGCTATTCTCCCTATAGACTCCCTATAGAAATATCATCATTATGTAGGTGGAGCCAACCGCAAATCAGTGGCAACACTTTGACCTTGAGCTGGTCTTGCTTAGTATGGAGTTTCAATAGTATACGAGGCCAGCTTACACTGGTTGCGTTAGCAGTGATAGTCTAGGGGTGTGACCGTCGGACTGCCAAGTCTTGATAACAAGTAAGATGACTACATCATATTATTACCAGCCGATATGATGATAATAAGGACATCCTGTTTCTTAGGCTTCTTTGTTCGAACCCAAGGCACGCACCTCTGACTTTTCGGATTCATGTGCGTATTGTACAATTATCATTCGCTTCATAAACGGTGAAAGAAAACATCGTGAGGAAACCGGCATGCCTAATGCTGGGGCCACACCAACGGGCTCCCTTCTCAACTCTCCCACTCCTCCTTCATATCTCGTGTCTCACTTTCAATATCTATGTTCTTCACACACTAAGAATTTACGATCTTCTAACAATCTTCTCCTACTTTGTCCTTCTCATTCTTCTGACTTTGTTCATTCTTCCTTTCACATTCAGTCCATTCTCCTATGGAATGCGCTTCCTCTTGATATCAGGACGGCCACCAGTCAGTATGCATTTAAGCGGAAATTGCAGAGTTTTTTTCAAAACAAATAGAGTAGAGTCATCTCAACATCTCTCTCCCTTAAATTTGTATATATGTATATATATAATAAATATATGTATATTACATTAAATATGTATGTGTATTATAAGTTATAACCTATTTATGTACTGTTGTTCCTACCTATATTTTTCTAATGATATATTTTTAATATTTTTTTCTTTGTTCCTCTTAAACAGAGCACCTGCCATCCAATCTCTGCACCACCCTTGGTTGACTGGTAGAGAATGCCTAAGGCATTAAGTCCGCCTTTGTACCGTTTGAGTGTGAAAAGTTTAAATAAATAAATAAATAAACGCCGACTTTATTCCTACGGGTATACATCCATCATCGCGATAATCAACGGTGTTTCCCGTTGGTGTGGCCCCAGCATGAGCGATATTTCTCGACGGCATGTGAAGCCAAGTCGGAGGTCCATGGGCGGCATAAAACTCTGAAACCAGTACCCTAATTGCGTAACTTATTTTCGTAAACGATTATGACAAATTTGTTTCATTTTGACAGTTCAACAACATTCATTGCGTTATTTACGTTGTTGAGCAGATTTTTTTTTCCAACTTATGAAGTAATGGATTAGCAATCTGTTTCAAATCGAAACAAATTGTGAATGATCGTGTATTACGCAATTAGGGTACAGGTTAGTCACTAACCAAACGAAAAAGAAACAAAGAAAGACTGGTTCTGTAACTACTACTGTACTGTTTAAATATTGGTAATTCAATTTCAATCGGACATCAATTTTTATTAAAATGCGCGCCTTCCACCTAAGTACGTTATCCATTGGAAGTTGTTCAAGTTAACGTTTATTATGGTCATATAAATTCATATCATGGCTTTAAGGTTCGTTGCCTTCATTTACCGAAGGCGAAAATAGACCCGAATTTAGGAAAAGCCGGTTTTGGGAAAACCTACAATGCCTTGCAGCTATCGTCAGAGTTGGTTATGTTGTTGCTCTCTCTAATTTAAATAGAATAGAATATCCATTCTATTCTATTTTAAAATGGCTTTTTCATGGAAATTTGAAAGTTTCCCATTAAATAGTAGTAGGTTAGTAGTCAGTAGGGACGAAGATACGATAGTAAATGAAACACTGGCAATACAATTAGCATTGGAATATTTTGAAACGACGCATACCTAAATCGATCGAAATTAAATAAATGTTTTTAAACCGACAGCTATAGCGACTATATAGATATTATATATTTGACTGATTCTTTGTTTGTAGACTGGGGATGTCATTAGATAGAATTTAGATGAACGAAGTTTCATTTACCGTAGTATTGACGTCGCGTCGTCCCTCCGACTTCTTGACGACTCGGACACAATATATTCGGACACAGTGTCCGAATCCAATTTTTTTTTTCACTGATAATTCGGACACCAATAAAAAAAGCTGTTTTGTACAGTCAGATAAAAAACTTCGAACGATACCTTAATTTTATTGTAGAAATCCGTCCTCCACCCAGACTGCAGTTTTTGACTGCATTTTAACGAAAGCAGCCGTTTTCAATAAAGAATATTACAAACTCACATATAGATACGCGATTTTTTATGTGATTATATTGTAGATTAATATAAACCAATATTTGTAAGATGCTTTTTTTTCATCAATTATGTAATATAGTTTAATGTGGTGACTTACAGTGATACACGTCCACAACGAAGAAAGAAAGAAAAAAATAAACTCCACATATTTTTAAACTTTTTTATTTGACTATACTAAACAGCTACAATAATTTGATGGTGTCCAAATTGTCAGTGAAAAAAAAAAATTAAAATTAAAATGTGTCAATTGGGACACTGTGACCGAATATATTGTGTACGAGTCGTCAGCAAGTCGTCCTTCCCGTGTATTTAACTTAAAGTCAATGAATCATCACGATTATATTCTCGAATTGTATTTCGATCAACATACGTCGTAATATAGAACTGCAATTAACAGAATACGACTATGGTTGTCGTGGGCGCAAGAGCTCTTAGACTATACAACAACTAAGTATACAAGAACTATGATATTATTTATTTACCTTTTCATACAAACTGGTGTGTTTTCCCACAACACAGCAGGGAATAGGAACGAAGCAAATTAAGCTGACTCTATAGACGCAGAAGGTTGGAAGTTGCACCGCGAGGTAGTAAAACTTTTATATTAAACTTGCTTGACGTACGGGTGAATTAGGCCCGCAGTCAGCTTACAAGGCTAGGGTGAGTTGTTCTGTTTATCTTTTGCCTACACCATAATAACTGGATCGAAGGACGACGCGTTTACGATAAATACTTGAAGTTTATTTATTGTTGTTTGTTGGGCTTGGTTGTTATCGTGTTTTTGACAATCATTTTTTATGATTGCTGAATTTTATGACTAAAGTTAATATACCTAATTTCTAAAATAAAAGAAACGTATTTAAATAATAAGTGTAACATAAGCCACGAGTTAAGAGCTTACGAGCTTAGTAGATAGTCGTAGGTTCGAACCCTGACAGGCGCTTTACTTCGTGTAAATTATTTCATCACCACTGCTCGCTAAACGGTGAATGAAAACATCGTGAGGAAACCGGCATATCCTAGAACCAAAAATTCGAAGACATGTCACATCTACCAACCCGCACTGGGCCCGCGTGGTGGATTTCAGTCCACTCTCTTTCACAGAGAGGAGGCCTGTGTTCCAGCAGTGGGATTATCATAGGCTGGTTATGCTCAGCCACAAAACCTAATTGTACCTAAAACTGTGACAAAAAGTAGGTACAACATAAATATTTCCTCTGTGCAGGCGTTTGCATGATAACCTCGAGAGGTCAAATCACGTAACTCGGATTGAATTGTCATTCAAAGTCCGAGTAATTGAGGGAAAGTCTGAACTTCACGCAATCGTTCACATCTTTCATCAAATACAAAGTAAACTAATAGCTGATGAAATATTCGAAATGTAGCAACTGCATGACAAGTTTACATAAATAGGAACTTTATAAAAACTTCTACATAAAATGATTTAATCAACATTGCAAAAGTGATACAATAACATTTATTTTTTTTTCCATTAATATGCACAGGAAAAACAAGTTATGAAGTCAATTTTCATTCAACTTTCGTTTATTAGGGAAAAAATAAATACGTTTGGATTTTACGAAACTCTGTTAAACATTCCTACACTCCACATATAGAATCACTTTAAAGATTTAATAAAAACCATATCTCCTTAGAGTGAAAACCTCGTAAGTGTAAAAGAAGTAACTTTTCAGGAGGCAGAAAAAACTGCGTGCTGTAAAATTTTTCTACGGCGTCTTTGTCGCAGTTTTGGATACAAAAGCGGGTTAAATTTCCATAATAATTAATTTAAAAAACACAAAAGACTTTGCGGAACTTTTTCAAAAGGTTCTATTATGAATCAACTATTTATTTACCTAATAAGTAATATCCAAGAGCGAGAGGAGTGAGTAGGTGAGAACTGCTTTTTTGTCAGAAAAATAATAATCTTATGAGCTTCTCATCGTAAACGTACAATTCCGTAACCGACTGCAGGCAGTAGCAGCAGGCGACGTGTCGCCGCGACACTGCTGGTTTCTATGTGGTTTGTATGAAATATCTTCCGTAGCTAGCGACAAGGTATGTCATAGTAAAACTTGTAGTATCGCAACGACACGTCGCCTTCTGCTGCTGCCTGTAGTCGACTACAGACTTGTACCTTAATCGGTCAGTTAGATTCTTTTTTTAAATAAAATAATGTTACCTGTGGTAAATGATCGTTGTCCACCGTGAGGTTGATCTTGGCGACATAGAAGGTGGTGGGGAAGGGCGGCGTGTGCGCATAGTACTCGGCCAGCTGCAGGTCGCGGCAGGCGTTCTGCGAGCCCAGCCAGTACTCGTTCCCAAACAACACGTTAGGCGTGTAGTGGCCTGACGCGTCGAATACTGGATACAGAAAAAAGAATTGGTTAGGAAATCATTCACAATCCTGTGGGGAAATAGCTCATATAAAATGGCAATCGATCGCACAATGCCTTTTGACAGTTCAGCCATGTTAGTTGCGTTATTTACGTTGTTGAGCAGACGAACTTTTTAAACCTATGAAGCAATTAATTAGGATTTTTTTTATTACAAAAATATGCTGATCTTTATAATATTGATAAACATCCTATAAAAAGCGAATTAGTACGGTAAACATGACAAACACCCAGGGAATACAATGGGAAACGAAACCTCGTCCGTGCCCCTGCACAAGTCACTAAGGCGCAATACACATATTATGTTCCGTTACTATATCGGGAACATGTTTTGAAACTCACCACCCAAAAAAGTCTACACAAATGATACGCGAGAAAGGTTGGACACATTTCAAGATCCGGTTCAATTCCTAACTAAATTAAAAAGGTCTTTAATTTTCTTTAACATCGATCTCCATCCCATAAATGCATTTTTATCATCACATTCCTCTATTAACCACAGTTTCGAATCTCACCTTGAATCTTAAAAACTCACTATGATTAATGTGGTTATTCTGCACATTTAACATTGTCTAATATGTTGCTTCATTTGGTACAACTCCTACAGACTGACATTATTTCACACAACAACGTGTGCAACATAATGTCGTTAAAGTATTTCCTACGGTGCGTTTTAATACAGTTTAATGTACATGACGCTCTTAAATGCCAGCTTTAACGTATTTCAGAATATAATTCGCTACAAAGTGTTTCATCATAATTTAATATTCCCTACGGTCACAAATTGCCTCAACACATTGTGAGACGTGGTATGGCAAGAAAGATCAACTGAGCGTTAATAAAAAAGTTCAATTTCTTCGGAAAAATCGGTAAAACGCTTGTAAACGAGAGGCTATTAACATTTTACTTCGTCCTCTCGTCGAGGAAAAGCGCTGAGATATGAAACTATGTATTCATAAGTAGCAAACTAGCAAGATATTAAATAAATGTACCTTAAGCTATTATACCAAAAATAACTACAAACTCCGTTCTATAACAATCGACCTGGCTACTTTTAGAATTCCCAGACAGTTTTCAACAAACTTTGTAAATTTTTCAACTATTTCCATCCATGTACCTCTATTCTATGCTCACTGATTGATTTAGTTTTTCGGAATTGTGTGTGCCCTCCTGAATACAAACTTCAGCAAAATCGGTGGTACATAAAATCGTACCTATGACTGGATTACCTACAACAGCAAATAGCCGTCAGAAGTGGAAAGGCAGTAGCCGTCGAGTTACGCATTTGTCCCAGCAGAGGGACAGTATGGTTTGACATAATAATAAATAATAGTCACAAACACTCATTTTCCATTGTTTCAAGATAAAATCAATTTACCTAACGTAGATTTAATAACATATACATAACATCACGCCGGTATTCCCCGAAGGGTTGGGCAGGGGTGTACCTAAAGTCGCCCACATTTCGTCAGTTATGTTTGAGTCCCATGTCATAGGGGGCGAGCCTATTGCCATCAATCGGGCACAAATCCAGGCTCCGGTCTGCGACTGAAAAATTCCAGGTGTAAAAACCTGATATCACTTTGCTCGACCCGGGAATCGAACCCAGGACCTCATGCTCAGCAATAACGCTTGCGACCACTAGACTAACGAGGCAGACTTTGATTTGACGTGACGTAATTTAATATCCAATTAAAGAGATTCGACGGCTACGACGTTGTAGCTGATTTAAAATATCCATCTCAAAGACGAAATTCGTCTCTTTCGCTCTTATAATAAGACTAAAGATTCCTGAATCGTTTATACTATGAGCTTACACCAAAGACAGGGTTCAAATTAAGCCAAAGTAAAGAGAGTTAATTGTAATTTGATAATTTGAAACAGCCACGAACGTCGACGGTAATAACAATGTTATAATAAAATAAGATGTTATAAGAATTGTCTCTGAATGAAAATTCTCTTCATTTACACATTAACAAATAGGGGGAATGGAAATTAATTCTTTAGAGCACGCTTTTATTTTCTTAAAATAAAAGCGTTGTTTGACTTTTATTTTCTGAACAGAATTAGACAAAATCACTATAATAAATACTAATCATCAAAGAAAGTATTACCAAATTCTCCTATCTCTCGGCTCTGCTGTGGAGATCCAGATAGAAAAAGCAAACTAAGATCTATTGTAATCTAGGGTATGAAACTAGGCTTGCGAAATCTAGCCTAGAAAAAATGCCCGTCACTGTAAATTCTTATAAAAATGCACGGATAAGGAAAACGGCCTGAAGACGAGCAAAATGTTAACAAATCAAATTCAATTTGTAATAAATTAAGATCAACACTTTGGTTTCGTTTTCATTCCAACTTTGTGGTCTTTTGTTCTTATATTAATAGATCTTGCCGAAACAAAGCAGGAAAAACGGGAAAATTACGATTTTTCAACAGGAAGCGAAGCGATCTCATCGAAGTTTTTATTTCAAACCATATAATTCGCTTAATCCCAAGTATTAGGGGAAGAAGATCCTTTTATAAATTCTTAATTCTGCCATTACGCGCGGCTGACCTCAATAATAAAAAGTATTACCTTTTTCTGTTCTATCCGTTTTTTTGTGTTCGAGAGGAATTCATGCTCCCAGTTAAATAGCATTGACAATAATGGAGCTAAAAATACTTGAAGGCTTTATTTTCTATTCCAGAAAATGTACCTATACGGGGTGAAATTGAATTCATGGGTAACCTCTTAAGGGGTCATTTTACATTTTTCATTTGACGAAGCTATGCTAAAATAAATGTAGGGAACAGCAGATTTTTTTTGAGATTTCAGGGTTGCTCCTATAGTGAAAGTTGTTTATAATGATGAGGTCAGTGACCCCACACGATGCCCATGAATTCAATTTCACCCTGTAGATTCTTATCCTGTAGTCTATAAATGATATCAAAGGAACAAGTCAACAAATATTGATCCGTAAATAGAATAATGCTAGAGTCGCTCAGATTAACACGCTCTTTATTTTGACTAATTCTGTTTACCGTCTCGATTAGATTAGTCGCAGCTTCCGACATAATAGTACTACAGACGGCCGGAATTCGGATACACGGCGCTCTGCAGCTCCATCCGGACTTAGATCCCGATCACGTAAACCGCTGCACAATTCCGCTGATTTATAGCCTTCACACTTATTAATTCAGTGAAATATTGCCCTCCCTAGATGAGGCTCCACAGGAGGTTCTATTATCTGCGCCTTAAGTGTATTATAAGCTTCCGTGGTGAACCACCTTTTGTTAAAAGACTTTCGTGATGCCCACACATGTACCGAGCAATATTATGTTTTATAAGAAAACTTTAGAAACAGCTTTGAAAATTTACGTTCGTGAAAACTATTATCGATTCTGTTCAAGCTAGGCTACAAAAGCACATTATTATATTATTTTATATTATTAAACCGAAGTTATGATTTCTACTTTATACTGTTTTACTTCGAGGGCACAGCAGCCGGCGAGACGCAACGGTCTAAAATTTCGATTCTATTACGGACATTTTTACGACTACGGAAACTACAAATGTATCGCAGGTGCAGTAAAGGAGAACGTTAAATAAGATTCGTACGACGACTATAAAACAAGGCTGGAGATATTAAATCATGCAAAACCTATTCCGAAAATTTTTATCTGTGAATACGGTAGGGTATCACACTTCTGGGTGAGATATTTGAATGAATGTAGGTAACCCTCTCTGTAATAAATTAGCCTGGAGACTCATTGTTATTATTTAAAGCAAAACTCGGAGCGACTCTATTATGCCATAACCCTTGTTTTATTTAGTTCCTCGTGCTATCTGTGACAGTGCTTTTAATAACTAAAAGTTAGTGATACTTAAGTACTTTTATTAGGTTATTGTGGCAAACTCTGTGTTCTGAAACTTTTTTTATTTATCGGAAATCTACCTACCTTAGGATGTAAATAATTATATTAGATATATTTTATTATATTTCCTTTACTTCATTTATATATGTAGTGAACAGATCTTAGAATTGAACATTTCATGAAATGGCCAGCTACAATTGGCCATATCGTTTAAATATTAACGTTCAATAATATGTCAGTCGACGTTTGGCCACATTATTAATGTAAGGTATCCATGGTTTAGGGTGTAGTAAAAATAACCAAGTTGATCGCTTTCCATAATATAATATTTGGAAACCCAATAAAAGTCCATCGACTTGTTTTGCGTGCTCACCGGTTACTTTGTTTGATTTGTTGTATGCTGCCGCCATGATGCACAACAAAAACAAAGCGACGTCAGCGCCTCTACCGGTGGATAATCTAACTATTTTATGATATGATCACTAATGTTTGGCCACATCATGAAGTAGACGACTACTACGCACGAGCGTTTAACTGGTCATATCGTCAAACGTTGAGTATTCATTGATCTGGCCAGGCCACATCATGATGTGACCAGCGGTCGATGTTCATTTTATGAAATGATCAATTCTAAGACCTGCACCGTACAAGGGCGGCAGTTTCAAGGGGAAGGCAAACAAAGAAATCTCTTTATTGCACACATTGATCTATACTTATAGAATATTATCGCAAACGTTTGCAGGTTCGAACCACTTAGGGCCGGTTTTTTAATCGCCAGTTAACTTTTATCCGACGAATAAGTTTGTCATTTTGACAGTTTTTGTTTTGACAATCTGTCAAAACGTCACATATTTTATTGTTCAGGTAAAAATTATCTAATTATTGAAAAATTGACCCTTAGATAGGTAATCTCTAAGAGGGTACTCCCCTGTTATGAATAGAACCCTTCATTGTGCGTGGTCCGACACGCAAAGGGCCGGTTTTTTTTAAAAACACTTCCATAACAACTTAACCAACATCAAGTTCCTCTCTAAAAGCCTAGTAGGGTAAAGAGAGGGTGGCATTGTCAATATTACGCGGGCGGTGAAGCGCCCAGTGGCGGGGCTGGATCTTGCCAAGACATATACATATCGTTTACATGTCTTAATAATTAAAAAAAAAAAATTAAACATTTAAAAATATAAGAAATCGACCAAGTGCGAGTCGAACTCGCGCACGAAAGGTTCCTTACCATTATCTATTAAAACGAACAAAAAAATCACGTTTGTTGTATGGGAGCCCCCTTAAATATTTATTTTATTCTGTTTTTTAGTGTTTGTTGTTATAGCGGCAACAGAAATACATCATCTGTGAAAATTTCAACTGTCCAACTATCATGGTTCATGAGATACAGCCTGGTGACCAGAAACAGACAGACGGACGGACAGCGGAGTCTTAGTAATAGGGTCCCGTTTTACCCTTTGGGTACGGAACCCTAAAAAATAGTAGCCCATTGGCATCGGAACCGGGCCCAAGCTGCCGGTAGCCAGGGCTGTAGAAACATAATAATTATTATTAGATACATAATTATTAAGTACTCTTACTATAAACGTCGACGAAAATAGAGAAGATGTATCATCAAAGATAATAGGTACCTAATAGTCAAATGGATTACTTTTTGATCCAACAATTTATTGGTTTCTATCGTGAATGTGGCGTCCGATTTATCAAAGTCACGCAAGAACCAAAATAAAACTCATCAAACTTCCTTTTGATTGACAACTAGAGGCGAACAATTTTCTGGGAGGTTACGATATCGAACGAGATCACTGTTTGTTATCAAGGTCGATTGCAGGAAAACATCTTTTATGTCCCATCGCGGACATTAACTGTTATGTTCTATTAAGTGATAATCATAGCCATATGTCCACTTTAGTTGATACTAGCCACTCGAGTGATAACAAAACTTTCGACTACCGAGCACCAGCTGCTATTTGAACCACAATAACTAAGTATAACAACTTATTTAATCAGAATCACACGAGACTGTGAACATTACAACACACATATTTAATTAACTATCCCAATATTGATTACTTTGTAAATTGATATCAAAGTTTGAACTAAGATATCTGTGGGTTGACACAGATAACCACAGGAGTTGTAACAAGCTAGACGCTCACTATATCCGGAATAAGACCTATAGGCTTCAACAATATTAGATCTTATGAATAGAGTAATGTAATGTCTGGATCACACTGCCATTTATTTGCTTTGTCGTTGAGTTAATTAAAAATCAAACATAGCTAGATACGATATATAGATCATGGAGTTGTATTCAATTCACATTAAAATCAAAGCCTATGTCTCTCTCTCTACACCGGTAGAGAGAGAGACATAGGCTTTGAAAACCGATTTAAATACCGATTTAAAAGAGTAAAATGGCCTGAATAATTTATATCATTCGAATTAGTTACTTAAGGCACGTTATCTCGTTTATTTTTAATCAAATACGCGCAGCGAACGATACAATTCTATAACAGAGACAAAATAAATGGAAACTGTAACGAATATCTCGGAAAAGTGTTTTGGAATTTTTGGGATAGTCGAAAGACAAAAAAAGAAAGCGAGCTATAGTGTTTGCAGTGCCAAATGGCATGAATTTTATGTTAGCATTGGAATCTCTTTTTGCGTGAATTGTTAAAAGGCCGAAGGTCCCTTTTGCGGTCGACTTCTGTAAGGTCCACCTGGCAGGCAGGGACAGGCCTTAATAACGTGCATACATTTGTCTCATAAAAAGGTCGCATGTTACATATTTAAGGAACCCTTGTCAATGTCGGGTACATTCACATTTAGTGGGGAAACAACGAAAACAGGATATTTGATTTGAAGGCTTCGTTGTGTACATTTGTTTCCCAAGCCTGTAATTAAAGCCTCGTGTGGATGCGTCGCCGACCGTCACCGTCACCGAGCCGCAGTCGACGCGGGCGCCGCGACTGCGCATCGTATGCACCTGCAGTCACGGTCGGACAACGTCCCACTTTGCGGTCAAATCTGCACTTGCTTGAATATATTTCTTATTCTGATTACGTAAGTAATGAAGCATCTCGCGCGTCAGTTGATATCTTCGTAAATTGCTCAAATTCCGTGCGGCGGCGAAGACATCGCGCAAAGATGCTTTAATATAATATTTCGGAGTTGTGACTTCATAAACACATACTAATCATACTATGGATAGAGAGATGTATATGGCAATATAAGATCCACTTCACTTCATTTAAATATAAATGACGCCAGCGGGCATGACAATATTAAAACATAGTGGAGCTTTCTAAAAGCTTTTCGGTTTTCCACAGGCAATGAAACAAAAAATACGGAAATGTGAGTCCAATAGTAGCATACACGGAATAAACTAGGGAAGTGGTTTTAAATTTTGCAACAGGGACACAGGTTTAAAACACTTTGGTTCAATGCTATATTTCCTCTATTTGTAACCCTGTTTTCAGATCAGCACAAAAATATAATCGTTCATTGCGAAAAGGTTTTGTTACGTTATGCCTGAATACAATATATGTAGAAATATATATGAAAACACCGCTGTTGCGGCAACAATTCAAAAATTACGCTTCGCGAAGAACGGATAATTTGTGGCAACGTGAATGACACTTCAATTTGATATTTTGATTATGTTGTTATTTATTACTTGGTAGCGTTTCGCTCTTTCGAAAATATCCGAGAGTTGACAAATCGGGGCATAAAACAGTTTGCTCCTAAACAAATATTTTGAAGGACAAGTTAAAAAAAGTTCAAGGGTATTTGTAACGAGAAAAAAGTGAGTGATTGTCTGGTGGGATTATTAGATCACACAGTATTAGGGTGGGGATAATTATGGAGAGTGGAACTTGGTTTTTAAACTTGACCTTAAAGTTGCACTTATCGACGGTTCGAATCCGTTGGTGCGCGTGGCTAATATGCATGCTATTTGGTATATTTATTTAGTATTTATTTATTGAGTTTTTATTTATATATTTATTTATTTAGTGAAATAGAAAGAAAACAAGTGCGGAAACATTTCATGAACAGACCTTTGGGCGTATAGAAATATGGAAGTTTCGACGCTCATAACTTCCAAACCAATATTTTTTTCCCAATTCTGCTTCCATACAGGGCTACATAATGACAAGAAAAATAGCTATAATTTTTAGTTTTGAACGTACACCGTCAAACAGACGAGTAATAACCATACTACGTTTGACCGCCTAGCGTAACTTTAAGGTGTCTTCGCAGATACCTACAACTTTCTAGTTATGATATTGGAAAAACAAATATTAGTTACGAAAGCATTGGCCACTATCATTGCAAAAACACGAATATTCACTGGAGGTCAATAAATGTAGCCATAAAGTTAGCAAATAACTCATTCATTCTTTCCAGGGACCTACAAGCATCACTGTGTCCATACATCCGTTCCACTTGCCGGCGGCATGCCGCCATTAAATATTTCATTACAAAGGATTGACGTTAACGTGTTGCGAAATATTGGGCAAATTCCTGTTAATTGACCGATTGGCTTACACCATTCGGTCGCTGTGTGCTCGTGGTGTAGCAACCACCGCACCGCCAGCACTACAGACTGCAATGTGTGGTGGTAGATGCACGCAGTCATTTCGTGTCACCATCTTCACCATAACGAGTGCTTGTTGACTCAACTCAGGTTATTCCAGTTTGAGACTTGAACCATAATTATTTATTTATAATTTCGTGGGTTTATTTACTGAGGTCTCAATAGTTTCAAAATGTGTGTGAAGGCAGCTGGTAATGGTAGACTTGATGCGAGGGGCCAAGTTTTAGGTTAGACTGCCTCGTTAGTCTAGTGGTCGCAAGCGCTACTGCTGAGCATGAGGTCCTGGGTTCGATTCCTAAGTTGGGCAAAGTGTTGAGGGTTTTCCATCTGGAATTGCGCAGTAGCAACCCGGAGTCTAGATTTGTGCCCGGTTGATGGCAATAGGCTCGCCCCCTTTTACATGGGACTTAAACTGGCGAAATGTAGATGTACTTTAGGTACACCTCTGCCCAACTCTTCGGGGATACAGGCGTGATGTTATGTCATTAATCATAATCATGCTGTCTAGCAGTGTAATTTTATCAACGGAATAAATATTTAAAAAAAATCGAAATATTTCTTTTACGTTTTTTTTTTAAATATAAACCGTTGTAAATTTTAAATTAAATGATCTATCGCGATTAAACAAACTCCATAATGATTGGAAGTAATTAGGCATCCTCATAAAATGAAAATTGTGGACATAAAACTACCCTTATTTGAAAATAACATGTTTTTTTTTTAACAAAAATCTGATAAAATTAAACATAGATTCCCTCATTTCGTTATGTGTACATTATAAAGACTCGCACTGTAAATATAACGAGAAGAATATATTATTTACAAAATATGCTTCTCGTATAACGAAAGCTTTTTTCGCAAGCCAATACAAAATCACTTATCTCAGCCTGTGTCGAAGTAGATAGAATTACGTTAGCCAGGCCACACGCGATATTATCAAACTATGGCCTTGTAACGCAATTACACTATACAATGTACCGCTACGGAAGTTATGGAGTTAAATCGATACCGCTGTACTAATTATACATCGCGGTAGCTAGCGCTACCATTGACTGCTATCTATTAATACTTTAAAGAGATTCAAGAAGGTAGCACTCAATGGATAAGCATTATTACTGTCGACCTTATTAGACCACGCTTTGATTAATTTTTAAATGGCACTCAGGATAAGGCCGCTCGACATAAGTCTCAACAAAAAGTTGCCAAATATAGAATATCGACTAAAAGTCTCGTGCTTCGATTAGAGTGGAAAAGACGAAGTCGCATGTCGTTCAGTTTACCTCATCATTATTAACTTTAATAGCTCTGTATATAATGTTATACTTATGTATTACCTATATAAGTGTTTGGTAAAATAAACTTAACCGGATCTTGCTTAAGATATTCGTCAGAAAATAACAGTGTCAATTTTCCTCATGTAATAAGCAATTAATTTCATAACATAACCGTCTCGCTTACACCGCTCGAAGTGGCAAGCAGAGCATAAGTAATCGCTTAGCCATGTTCGCCGACAGGTGAAGGTACTGTAGCCACCACAGTAGGTACCTACTTGATTATGTTCGTTTCGCATATTCCAATCCTGAACTACATATATATTTTTGAAGGCGAAAAGCCAATCACAATTTTGTTCGAACTTCGAACTGCAAAATGGACGCTGAACTATTTACATTTCCCAAAAAACTCGTAGAGAAAGACTAACACAGAAACAGACTGCAATATCAAAGAGAAATTCACTGGCACCTCATTTGAAACGCGAAGAACAAATACAATAATCGTAACATTAACATAAAATACAGATATAGCCTTTAGCCAGTTGATGGAATGAGATTTACGTAGATTATGTCACCACAAGCGTGGCGTGTTTACCAAGAACCGCCGGTACGCCCGCCGCAGCGGTGCGTGTGAGTGAAATGAATCGCTTACTTTCACGGGTTACTTATGAAATTTGCGATTTACACGTTATGAGGCGTATTTTGCGCAAGAGTCTGGCTTCGCGCGGCCGCAGCACTGTCGGCTGCGCGCGCACCTTACGTCACAAGCCGGTGCGCACACGTTTCTTAATAGCATCACTTGCTATGGCTCTTCTCTATACCTAATAAAGAATAATTATTTGTCTTTTAATTAAACTATTACCTAATATTACTAGGCCTACTACATAGAATATTACATATCTTTGAATTATGTGAGAAGGTAATTTCCTACGCTCTAGTTGTGTATTCAAATCCATGCTTTTACTTCGGTATTACTTAATATTATACAATGGCCGCCTAACGCCATAATGACTAGATGAGAATCTGCAAATTAACTTTGGCCTATCTCTTTGACTTGGGTTTTAAATTACCAACTACCATACTTATATCATTATAATTTATATGCTAAACCTCTATGTATGTACAATATTTGTTAATCTAGATTTATTCGTTTCGTGTTACAATTCCATCGATTGTTCGTGAACAGAACCGGTTACATTACAACATGCAACAGCTTGAACCAAAACATTTACCAACTTACCACCGAATGTTCAACCAGCTGTACCAGTGTACCTACACGTACCTATAAACCTACTTACAACTACGGTCAATTGAAAAACCAATAAGCTTTTCGGGGGAGTTGTTAATTACAAATTTTTAATCAAGAGATATAGCCCAAACAAAGTCCCACAAAATAATGATGGTGATATTATCTTAAACAAAAGAGCATTTATAATTAAACGAATGTTGCTGAAAATAACAGATAAAGCGACATAAACAGGGAATGAAGGTATTATCGAACTAAACGGTAAACAAAGAGGTGAGGCACGTGATGGAACAGTTTGCATTATTCAGGCATAAACAGGCTGATCCCTTTGTGTCTGGCATATAACTCCACGCGAGAGAAAGTTGGCATTCCAATAATACCTCTAATTAAACCTGAGCGCTTTGTTGTCACGCTATACAAGAGTCGGTTTATCAATGTTCGCTACCTTACCTACTAACATTTCATGTATCTTTGCTAAATTACTTAACATGAATCGGTATTTTTAATATGACTGATACGAACAGACTGTGTTAGTAATGGGGTGGATCGTTACGTGATTTTCGCGAAACGTAACGTAACTAGTGACTTCAAAAGCGTCACCTATTTTGAAAACACGTGATTTTAGTAACTAATTATTTTTTCGAATTCTCTTTGGTAATCTCTCGAAGTAATACAGTTATTTGCGAAACGAAAATTTAACTGATTATCTACGTTGCATATCAAAAGCTATAAGTTTTTTGGAACGAATAAGTTTGTAGCTACATATGTAGTTATATCAATAATGTAATAAACCAATAAACTTCCCTTCATACTTTATTCAGGCTTAGGACTGACCGCATCGAAAATGTAATTACTTACAAAATAACGTGTTTACAGTTTGACTGGAAACTAGCTATTCGGCTACATGCCCCGTAGCCAATTATTGTGACTAGTGACGTGAAATAACGCTCATACCTAGTAGGTGGTCAAGATCCGGTAAACGTCACAGACGATCAGGATATCGATCGATATTTAACGTCACATTCGCGAAGTTTAGTCAGTTCATTAACATAATTTACAGGACTCTCGTTAACAAAAAGAAAGTAGGATTACGAAATGTAAAATGTTATACCGAGATCCATAAACGTAACTTAGCACAGGATTTGTCATAGACTAGTTCCCGTCTCTATCTTACAGTTATAGTTTGACAGTTGTGCGAAAGTGAAAAGAATAACTCTAAGCCAAAGTAACTAACGTTTATAGATTTCTATTTTTAATAGATTCAATATTCTTTATTCACTGTTGACTGCCGGTTCCACGTGGAAGAAACCGGGCGCTGCATCAAGTTGAAGCGCGGGAGAGATGCAGGGGCACGCCGCGCTACATCTCGCAAACATGATCATCTCGACGAAATATGCGCCAAGTAGGTCGCGCTTATAATTTCATTCATAACTGGATGCCTACGTAAACTAGTTCGTGTATTATGTAAGTAATGTAACCCATAGGTCCGTACTTGCGTGGAGAGTTAAGAAACTTATTCTCACTGTAACAAGTTGACCGTAGTTCGGTTAAGTTTGAGCGGATATACCAAGGCAGCTAAATGTGGTGTAAACGGATATCGACTTAATAAAGGAAATGGCACGCCATATCAATGATTTTTTTATTTCACAACGTACAATACATATTTAACGCAGACGTAACATAACAATTATTAAAAAATGGAAGGAAATCTTATGTTAATTGAAATCCAAACACATCCAAATGTGTAATATTTGTTCCGTAAATATACTTATTACTAATCGTGAGCCGTCTCTTATTGCAATCTGTCCAAATATTGACGGATATTGTGTAGTAGATCTGTAGATTTATACCGAGTAGTCTGGCGTGAAATTAGAAAGGGCATAACGGATCTGTGTATTCGTACGTATTGAATCAATTGCAACGAAATAATGATGAAACTGACTGTTGCGAAATACAAGAAACGCCTGGGAAAACGTTACACGGAGACGTATTGAAAGTATTTTCTAAAATAGTTTTAGGCCTCCGAACTTAGGTATCTTATTTTGTCTGGTACTGAAGGATATATCTATATCTACACATTTTTGTTTGTTTGTATGTAGGGATAATCTGTGGAACTACCAGTCGGATTTAAAAAAAATATTTTTCCATTGAACATACCAATTCTAGAGGAAGGTTTTAGGCTCGCGGATGAAGTCTCGAGCAGAAGCTAGTTTCCCATATTTTCAGGTGGTGTAATAATAATCAACTCAACTAAATGGATAAATTGCTAGTTGTAATTGTGTATACACAATTACAACTAGCAATTTATCAATTTAATTTAAGTAAGATAAGATAAGAATAAGAAAAAAGAAGAGAAGAAGAGATAAGAGAGAAGAGATAAGATAAGAGAAGATTAGTATTATAAATTGCTAGTTGTAATTGTGTATACACAATTACAACTAGCAATTTATCAATTTAATTTAAGTAAGATAAGATAAGAATAAGAAAAAAGAAGAGAAGAAGAGATAAGAGAGAAGAGATAAGATAAGAGAAGATTAGTAAGGTAAGATATATAATTAATTGATTGTTTTTTTCTTACTTTTCACTGTTGAGTATTTGGCTACTTTGTAAGTGAATATTACTTTATTCTTTCGCAGATGGTATCTATTACTTCCCTATTAATACATTATTATTAAAAAAAAACATTTAAGAGGCAAACAGAGTGACATGGATAAAATATATTGAAGGCCTGTGTAAGCTAATAAATTATCGAAAATTATAAAGGAAAATTCACGCTACCTACGTGCACTCAGGTGATTACGAATGTTTGAACAAACTCGAACACAATGGTATCACATATTTTTGCCATCCTAATTTCTTGGTCCAGGACAATCAGTGAAGGAATGTGGAGCTCGCACTGAACAAATTACTTTCGCTGTCCGAGCTCGAGTGAAGGTTGTTTACATTTGACGGTGAATTTTACAACTTCTACCAATTCTAGTGGGTAGAAGTCGTAGAAATTGCAAAATTCACCTCCCTACCTACCTTAAGGTACTTCTTAAAATTTATTATTTTTCTAAAATTTGATTTCAGCAAACTGAAAACAGTTTTCAAGTTACGTGAAAAAATTTGCTAGCTTGTAAATATTATAACATACATACATAACCTTACTCCTTTTTTCTCATGGGGGTAGGCATAAACCACAGAACGCCACGTACTACGATCCTTACATAGGTACTCATTTTTCTTCGTTTACGTCCATACATCTGGTCATACACGCACGTCGGTTGCGAGTACTACGCACCTGACCTTTCTGAAGAACATCACCAATAAAGTCAGTTATAGATAAACAAAGGCGGCATAATGTCTTGTAACAAGGTGTTTTAAAAAGGTATTGACAAGACACCTCCTTTCTGTCACCTTTTCAACATGGCCAAACCATCAAAGCATATTCTTTTCAATTTTCGTCACTACATCATCTTTTAAACCACAATTTTGTCTTACCACAACATTTCTCAGCCTATCATTCATAGTTACACCACACGTCCTTCGCAAGGAACGCATTTCTGCAGCATTTATCCTGCTTTCATGCCTCTTTTGCAACACCCAACATCTCAACCGTACATAAGTGTAAGCACCAGCACAGCATTGTCGACCCTTTTTGGACATCGACTGGTTGGTCCACCATAATTATTATTTATGTTTTTCGTCATGAGTTGTGATAACGATATGTTGTAGGAATAGGTAGTTGTCATGTTTTTAATACTAGCTCGTAATTCCTTCAGGCATGTTATAGCATTTTACAAATTAAAAACATTAATTGAGTATCTAATGTTTGCAAAGCGCAAAAGAAAACATAAACATCACGCCTCTTTTCCCAGAAGGGTTGGGCAGAGGTATCCCTGTGGCAGGCTCACCCACATTTCGCCAGTTATGTTTTAAGTCTTATGTAATTGGGGGCGAGCCTAATGCCATCAACTGGGCACAAATCCAGACTCCAGGCTGATACTGAGAAATTTCAGATAGAAAGACCCAATAACACTTAGCTCGACCTGGGAATCGAACCCAGGACCTCATGCTCAGCAGTAGCGCTTGCGACCACTAGACCAACGAGGCAGTCAAGAAAAAAAAAAACACAAAAGACAGAAAATTTAAGGTACCAAAGTCTCCTCCATATATAATAAATTTAAAAAACAATGCAGGTATTCACCTATTAAAATAAATGAATAATTAAATAAATGGTTTAAGTACCATGTTGTTTACGTTCAAAGTTTTCACGCATCTTTCACAAAGGAGGGGTAAATTAAAAAACTAATCTTCTTTTTAAGCGAAGTGTCCTCTGGCGGAGTTCGTTGGTAAATAATTGCGAAATAAAGGTGAGTATAGGCCGTGAACCGGCGAGGAGGGTTGCGTCACAAGTACCTACGTACCAAGTACGATACCTACGACAAAGGTTGGCGGGAAATAAATTACACATCGGGACGTTGCCGCCTGAAACCGCACAACTTCAAACAGAAAGCTACGTACGAGCATGGTTGGTGAACATGTACGATTGTACGTGCTTAGAGAAAATCAACTGGCTATAGGATTTTATAACTTTACAAAGACACAGCCCGAAGGATTTAACTAAACGATCTGTCTGTAACTACTTAGCCAAAAATTGTCATCACCGTTATTGTTTTTCGGGATCAGTTGAAACTTAACACGTTCAGTGCCGGGAGCCCTCACGGAGGGCTCATTTTAAATGTTGGTTTTTCTTAGCAAATACAGCATTATAAACCGTGAAAATAAAATCTAATGTATATTTTAACAAGATTTCATGATTATTAAAAGGTTCGAAACTATAGCGACAAGACCACCTGAAAATACTATATTACTTCGTTTTACAGTGTTTTTATAACACGGTTTTAAACCTTATGCCGTTGACCGTCCGCGATGGTTAACTTTAGAGCAAACATAACGCCGGTAACCCTCTTGGAGGGTTCACAATATGTATGGCGGCATGGCGAATGAGTTATATGAAAAGTGGGTGGAATCGAAACTGTTAACAAGAATCTAAGAACGTTTTTCTAATCCTTCAATTCCTTGAATTGTATTCCATACTTACCTACCCACTGATTATTCTCATATCTGTGCCACAGTAGAACTTCTGTATGATAAACTTTGTCATTCTACAAATTGTTAAGTCAAATGTCCACACAGACAATGTTGGCACATTATACAAACACTGAAACGAATCCTTGACAACTTATGCTACCCCACCTACGTAAGTTAAGTATGTAACCAGATAGTTTAACTTTGCTCTCAACTGAGAACTAAAGCGTGTTTACTAGGCACTAAAACAAGAATAGATTCCCGTAGTATTTGTTTCTTACACTAAACATTTCTGTTCGGTTTTATGTGGGTCTTATTCTGTTTGTAACGCTTACTGTGGGAGTACACACGGCTACACATCAAGCTATACAATTCCAGTTTATGCTGAGCTTGCATTGCATAGGATTTCCGTACAATGCGAGGTCAGCTTAAACTGGAAATGTATAGCTTGATGTGTAGCCATGTGTACCTACGCACTTACCTTGGTACTGGGGTTGACATAATGTACATCTAATGATCGTTTCCTATTGCTTTTCATGATCTGTTTAACTTAGAGCAACACTGATGCGGATTGCACCCTAGCTATTTCAAGAAGAACACCAAAAACTATTATTGCTTGTTCCACGAAATTTACCTTTAACTAAAACATCATTGGAATTACGAAGATCTGATACAACTGTCCAAATTAATCTTATTTCTGCAAACAAATCAAAACTAAATAAAGTAAGAAGGACACCTTCACATCCCTGATCCCTGTAGTCCAATGTTTTACGCCTCGCGACCTTGTTCCTTAGCAGCCTGGGATGGTGCCTATATGAATATTTCAAGTGTTTGGGATACATTTCTGAAGTTGAGACATTCCCATGATAATCGTCTGTCAAGATTCCAAAGAGTCCAAACACGGACTTGAGTAAGGTAAGACTAATGTGAAACTATTGGCATTTTTTTATATTCGTCCCGTGCAGACCTTGAGCATGTCATATTCAATTGAAACAATTTACTCCAGTACCATTTGTTGCGATATAACACAATTTATTTTCATTTGATTTTATTTTAATTGATGTTTGATTTTATTTTATTTTAATTAATCTTATTCATTCATTTATATTTCTCCATGCGTGTTATTTATCCGACATAATTGAATTTATTATCTATTTATTTAATTGTGTAACACACTTTCAATCACAATCCGAAGGTTTTGAAGAAAATTCCTAATCTTCACAGGTTTGAAAAATTCAACAACGTAAACAACGCAATGCATGAACGTGGCTGAACAGTCAAAATGAAAGACATTGTGATCAATTGCCATTTTGTATGTATTTCGCAATTACTTCGCTCTTATCCCGTTCTCTTAACACAATCTATATCCATTGTATACTATTGTATGCATTACTAGTTATTGCTCGTAACCCCTGAAGACTACGGTTCAAAACGTACGGGCTCCTGCAAACTCGGATTTATGCGCGGTTTTTACTGCATACATTTCATTATTAGGATCTTAAAAAACAACAAGTTATCGCTTTCCTTATTTAGGTTCCGATGTTAAATGCGTACCATAACAGCAAAAAAATGAGTAAAATGTGCGTAGAACTATGCATCACACAGATCCGGTAAGGATCAAATATCAACTTTTTTATGGAATTTAAAAGGTTTATCCACAAATTCAGAAGCATACTCCCTTAGTTTTAGTAGAGCTTCGTTGCGTTGTCAATACAAGCTGTCTTCAACGAGCAAAGTTTCAGGTGGGCGCGAGTTAGTTTCACAGTTCAGAATAAAGGCTCCTACAAACAGGCGCGACACGCGACGCGACACAAAGACACCGCTCGTCGCGCGACGCGACGTACCTTTGTGTCGCGTCGCGTGTCGCGCCTGTTTGTAAGAGCCTTAAGTCCACTTTCCTGATTAAAGGCTCCTTCAAACAAGCGCGATACGCGACGCGACACAAAGGTACGTCGCGTCGCTCGACGAGCGGTGTCTTTGTGTCGCGTCGCGGGTCGCGCCTGTTTGTAGGAGCCTTCATGGAACCTAATGTTCGGAAAACCGGTTTATGTTTAGCGAAAATCATATTCGTGTCTTGCGAGTAAACAAAACTCGAAAAGACTTCATAAATCTTTCAAATGCTCGTTTTTGTTTCCCTTTCTTTCATGTTTTCAAACTAATGGGACCATTGCATTAATATTTATAGATCTTAATATATCGATCGCAGTATAGGCTTCTGTCTTCACAAGAAACGGCATTTTGGTGACTTCTTATCGTGATAGAAATGAATAAGAAGATTTATAACATTACTAACTGCGCCCTGCGGTTTCACCCACATAAGTCTCGATCTCTTGGGAATATCACGATAAAAGCTATTATAATTATGTCCTTCTCCGGGTCATGGTCTACCCATGTGGCAAAGTTCATCCAAATCCGTTCAGCCGTTTTAGCGTGAAAGCGTAACAAACAAACAAACTCACTTTCACATTTATAATATTAGTTAGCATTCCTGTCCCATTGGAGCACTGAAATGTGATTAATGTTAGTGTGTAATTCATTAAGTTAATAAATAAGTTTGCATTTATGAATTCTAATGTAGTTTTGTTGCTGACTGTATACAGCAATTCAGTAAGATGCAAATCACGTAATTTGTGCTGGCATCACCTAAGAACTTAATTGGCCTGTGTTTCCCGATTTGCCTCCCTACCGATTGTGAAATAGGGTAATTTATAGGGACATGTTAATTTACCTAGATCCGTATTACTTTTTGTTCAACAGAAGGTACACAATCAAACAACCGTGTTAAATAAATGAGATGTTCGCAGCAAAACCACACAGTAAGCATTATTTCCAGATAGTTGTACATTTATGCGGATGGGCGCGCAGCATCACCTCGTCTATTCATTTGTCTAAGCACACTCATTTAGCTTCATTTACCGCGGACCACTTCCCTGAAAAATCATTCCCCGCTGTATGTAATGCGACGTCATAGATTCCCCGGTTTCCCGCTTTTGTTGTACATTATAGAGCCGGGTAAATTCGCTGAAGGGAGGAAGCAGATGGGGAATGAAAATTTAAATTAGCGAGGATATGTTCTCTATTTAAATAAATTCGTTCTACGCCAGCCAGTCAATTTATAGTGGTGTACACTCATTGCTGCACTTTGATATAAATCGTTTATTAGATCCGCAACATTTATCGCGATGGACAAAGGTAATTTGCTTTCAGAAATAATTTCAGCTGAGGCATGGTGCTGCAGAACAGAGATAACCCAAGTTTTACACGTTATTTACAACCCTCTTAACTGTAGTGTGGTAGCGATAGACGTAAATCTCAACTCTCTAGACATTGGCTTGTGCTGTCTTACGAAAGTACAGCGGGAGAAAAGGATTTATTGGAATTAGTTACCGCCACGAATTGACCGAATGATTGGAATCCAAAGATTCTCTGTGAATGATTGACAGTCGGTTAACAGCCCTGGCTCTGAGTGACGTCTCTGTTCCCCTCAGGCGAGTTCCGTACTTTGACGCTTCACTGCTTTACTAATGTTCCGTAACAATCACAGACACAATCAAAGTTATATCAATCTAATCGAGTTTTCAGAGATTGTATGTACGTTTGTCTTGATTAGTAATAAATATAAAACATAACATCACGCCTTGTTTCCCCGAAGGGTTGGGCAGAGGTGTCCCTGTAGCAGGTTCACCCACATTTCGCCAGTTATGTTTTCAGTCTCATGTAAAAGGGGGCGAGCCTATTGCCATCAACCAGGCACAAATCCAGACTTCGGGCTGGTACTAAAAAATTTTAGATAGAAAAACCCAATAACACTTTGCCCGACCCGGGAATCGAACCCAAGACCTCTTGCCATATAATAAATATAACTACTAACTAATTCCTTGCTAGTCTTCTAATTAGCTAGATACCTTTATTGATTCATGTTTATATATGTACCTATTATTTATCGTTTTTTAAACTGTGGTTCCACGAAAAAACATGCTGCAATTTTGTAAACGGATAAAATATTCAGTCATATTGACGTAGGCGTGAAAAACCTCAACAGCCCGTTTATTCACGTTTCTGCGGTAACAAATATAATTGAATTGAAAATTAAATCTGCGAGCATTTGAACAGATGGCAACCAATAGTAATATTGTAAGCCTTTTGCTTCCATAGTGAATCTCCCTTGATCCCAAAATAACACAACGACAGGATATTGGCAAATAGTCATACTGAGAGACGGTTTTCGCAATTGTGTTTACTTACTTTGTTGTATTTTTCTACGAAGAATATTACGTTAAGATATTGAATTATTAAGTTAAAGAAAAACCAGTTTAAGAGGAGAGACAGATAATTTATTGTTCTCAATTCAATCACTCTTATAGTTTACTTGACTTTCTACTAAGTTCACTATACATATAAAGTTATAAAAAGTTATTTAACTATAAAAATGGGACTGCTGTGGGCAATATTTAAATTAAAACGCCGTAAAAGAAGGTAAACTCTGGAATTAATTTATTCCACAGCTTGTATCTGACAATACAATTAAAGTACACATCTGTTTGTTCTATAATTGGTTTTCCATACTCATTACTTGAAAGCCTATTTGTACCTTTGTAAGCCCATAGATATACTAAGTAAATACAATTTATAGATACATTAGGGTAGAGGAATATGGGATATATATATAGACGTAAAAAATTTCAGTAATGTCCTATATATTACTGAAATTTGTCAAATACACCCAAAACCGGTTTTGAGTGTATCGATTTTTCCAGAAAAAATTCCCATCCCTTCTTTGACAGAATTGACCAACAACCGGATGTGTTAATTAAGGCAATAAACGATTGAGAGTCGTGATAAAATCGGCTTTTAATTCCGGAGGTTTCGTGACAAATAAGTAATTGCAATATTTTAGTTACTAAATGGGTTTTTTTTTTGTTGTATTTACCACATTTCTGGGCAAACCATGGCCAAGAATGAGCGTTTTCCTTTGTTACCTAGTAGGTAAGTATTTACTTAGTATATCTATGGTCGTAATTAGAGAACTTAAAAGCAGTATTAAAGTAATACATTACAATAGAAAGAGTAGCATTTCTGTTGTGATTAATAACGTTTCGAAACAGATGATGAATCATTCGGTGCGAGCGAAAGTTTGCTTGCTCTATTACCTTCGGATGAGATACAAGATGAATGAGGCTAGTCAAGAATCTGATGTGAAACCATAGAGCAGTGATAAATGATATTCGAATCAAACAGTGACCGTGACGAAAAGATATGGATTCTCATTTTGGTCACGTTCAGTGAAGATTCAAGAGGTCGGATATTTACGACTTACGAAGGGTGGCTGGGAATGGCAGCGCGGGAAAATTATCTCACAGCTCAGGGTAATAATCTATTGAACACGAGGAAATGAAAAGTTCTTTGCACTCGAGAGTAGGTATAAGTTCAACTTATTCAAGCTGTTGCATGTCTTCGACTTTGGGCCCACTTGGCGACAAAAAATATTCCCATCAAAAATCCAATAACATTCGTTGCCTGTTTAATATTAATACATTTGTAGAGTTATTCCAGAATACATTTATGCATGATTGGTGAGGATGAACGGACAGTAATGATCGAATGTGATGCGAATGAAAACATCGCGCCTGCGCCTCAATGGCGGGGCCCGTTGTGATTCGTAATCATTTGAAGTACCTACCTACTTACTATATAAACAGAACACCCCGACGTTTCCTGAAATGTTCTGTCGGAGAAGTTCTTATCACGAAATTAAAACCGGCCTCAGTGAAAGAGATTATCCCCTATTACTTTCGGATTTTGCACTGCTATTAGCAAATTGTGGCTGCAATTAAGGGGTTCCAAGAAATTTGGAAATGGTCCTAAATCTTCTAATGATAATACACATAGGTTAATGAGAAAATACTCGAAAAAACCTCTTCTCTGGAATAATTCCAGGAGATTATTCAGTATATTTGCGAGAACAATGCATATATGCATATTTTACCTTTCCCAAAATATTTAAACGTGATATTTTGGCGCTGGCATTTCGTATGAACTTGTAAGGTATGCAGCGACCTAGTTGGAGCATGATGGAGGCGCCGGCGGCGGGTGCCTGCGCGCTTCCAGCTGCTTTCTTTACGACTCATAAAGCTGACGCTTATATGCAACTCAATTCAAGACCCGCGACTGGTGAGAATACCGCATCCATTATAAATCAGGTGAACAGAAACTATTAACGTTGATAGTGTAATTTCTTTCAATCGTTTTATAGTATATTAGATTAGTTGCAGTATAATGATTTACCATTATAATTGGGTACTTTCTTATAACATGTGATAATTACAGTTTCGGAAACATATAACCGCAAGAAAATTGTAGGTATTGATGGAAAGAAATTCGATTTTTTTAACTTACTTTTTGAGGCCCATAGTTGTCCGTCGTTCAGCGCTGTCAGGTATGTCCTTAGATCTGTCTCACAGTTCAGAGGCAAGGCCAGGCTGCCGTTGTTGATGTACTGCATCCAGTTGTGGTGGTCCAGCAGGGACTTCATCCATGCCATGCGGGACGCCCCCGACACACTCGTAGTGTTCACATTCGCACCCACAACACTCACTAACACTAATATCGTCGCAACGAACATCGTTCTTGAATCAAATTTTTTTACGCACATTTTAGAATTATCACACAAGCATTCCTTTCAACACAGTGGCTGAATATTAATCACACATTCACCATACTGCATACCTGAAATCAAAAGAAATTCATATTAAAATAACGGATTTATAAAAGTAAAATATTCGCGCTTCATTTTCGCGTTTTTAAAATGAAGATTTCTTTACATAGCATAATCCCGAGGCACTCTGCAGCACATTTAACATAGTTTAATTAAAAACTCGGGTCATTGTCGGGTCATTTTTATTAGTTTTCCGTTTATTCAATTCAATTTCCTCCTTCCTGCCAATGTGAACACACACACACAGTGTGTATGTTCATATGATAGAAATAATGAATATATGAAGATGATATACTATTATTACAGCAGCTGTAATAATATAATAATATCACATACTGGTATATACTACCAGTGATATAATAAAAGATGGAACACCTCCTGATAAAAAATGTGCTAAAAATATGTTTGAAGGAAATGGGGTCTGAAGAGTTCGTTAATAATGTCGGTGGATCTAACACCAAAAAATGTTTGCAGGAGCAAGCTCTCAAAGAACTTTGTGAATAGCACAAAGAAACTTCCGAGCCAGCGATAAGAAAAATGTATCCCTCCTTTCGTAAATTACGTTGATGCTACTTCACTAATATTTTTCACAATTTTTTCGCGCTGTCAAAGTATAATTCAACAACAAACAAGCCCTTTTTATTGGCAAACACGAGGGCGGCCATAATTTTGTTTTCCGACTAAATTAAAATTTTGTCAACATTTTATAGCAAAATTGCGTTACCCGGACAACATTTCCTGAATATTTAATATTGGCTGTCGCTGTTATTAAAATTATTACGATCGAACTTGGATCGAATAAACTGATGTTCTACTTACTTACAGATAATAAAGACTACCCGTAAGTAGAATTAAAAAAATACCTACCTTATTTTATTTATGAAGAAAAATAACTTTTTATTTATAAATCGGAATTTTCCTACTTTAAAAGAAATCGTAGCAATCTTTGCGTAAACGTCTTAACGTAAAGCCAAATTTTCTGGATAAGCACTTGTATGGCAATTCGGTCTGACCTTGTATTCCAAATTGTAGGGTTCTGAAGCACCTCGTCTTGACGTGGAGTTCGAAACTCCAGCATTTGCCCTAATTACATGTTGGTACCTGATATATGAAAACACTCTTTTAATGGCAAGGGATTAGTGGCAATTAGTAAGGGTGACCGTCACAGTAAAATTAATTCTTGAAACAAGCACATAACACGTAGTGTGTCAGTTACAAAGTGACACATATTTTATCATGTTCTGTTATTACAATATTCCCCTGAAAGGGTTGTCTTCACAAAAATGTCGTAATAAAGCCAAGGGTCGACCAAACAAGAGGACAATGGGTTTAGAACAATCGCAGTGCGTTGATTAACAACACAAAAGCGAGCCAAACCGAAGGCAATTAGAGTCTATTGAAGATGCTTTTTTGCATAAACATGGAGTCTGCTAGTGAATACGTAATTGTGATTCGAGTGGTCTACGTGCGTCCACTTTGAGTGGACAAACAAACAATTTTGTTTGTTATAGTTTTCAAATTAACCGCTTGGTTAATTTCGTGGGTGAATTATTTCTTTTGTGTTGTTTTCTTGTCATTACCAATTTAAATTATGCTGTCATAACTATTTTCCACAGTGATAAGTCCCAATTTTATTTTAAAATCATTAGTTTGTTGGAACAATATTTATTTTACTCACTTTCATATTCTTTAAGAACTTGTAGAGTTTTTCAGTGCGACTTACCATTACAAATGAAGAGTTACGAGATGGTACTTTACAGAGTTAAGTACCGACAGAGTTTCTTTACAGAGTACTTTTAGTGTTTATGGACTATGAACGTGCTACTGCTTGGCAGATATTCGGTTCAACACTTTGTAGTAAAGGAGTTTCATGCCACTGCGTATAGCTCAGCTCAGCTAGTTAATACAATTTGTGAGGAAAAATGGAGTTTCCTACCACATTCACACTACTATGATCGAAAAAAATGATACCCATACGTTTGCGGTCAATAATAAAACTGGGTTCATTTAGATTTTTACAGTTTTTCAGTGACTTGGTATAAAAAATAAACATGCCAGTTTTTTTCCGCATGCGATTTTGGCGTTTGGTGCAAACACACATAAGTTTGCATTCGCTACGGAAAACCGCATGAGAGAAACATTTCGGTAAACCACTATATGAATGAATTCTAGAACAATGAAATAACATGAAACTAAATAAACAAAAATAGCTTCTAATTCAGATCTAAGTTTTAGATATAACATTGACGCGTTCGCAACAAGAATATTATGAAATTAGGTGGGTATATTAAAGTTCAAAACGAGTTATTTGTTATCTCATGTGATCTTAGTGTAGCAATTGTGCAAACAAATAAAATGTTTCCATGCGATTACGCATCTATTTGAATTCAAACCTAGTTAAGCAATAGGTCACAAGTAGCTTACCGATCTAATAAATAGTTGCTGTAACAGTCCAGTGAGCATCGCCACACGCTCACCATTGTTGCTCGCGTTTTAATGCCAATTAGTTTATGCAATGAATTGTGCAACGCGCACAAACTGCTAATGTGATCAGCGATTGTATTTCCCCTAATTATTAATTATGTTATAAGTTAGTTTTTGTAGTTAGTTGAAAATAATTAATTTCATGGATTTATGTGCTTTGAAGGAGAGGCCTAAGCCAATCATCATCTTAAACATTTTCTGTGATATTCACGAAGCATTAGCTCACCGCCTACTAAAAAATCGACTCCATGCACATAACTAATATATTGAAAAATATTCATTGAAATTATACTTAAATAAATAAAAGCGGAACACCTACTTAAATCTACCTAAAATATGACCTGAAAACAAAAAAAATATAATCAGTTTTCTTAGTATTTATAAGCAGACAATATCACTCTGAATATCGGATGTAATATTATACGGCTCATGAAGCGAGAGGTCTTTACAATAACTAATAAAACATTTTGGATTGTTTATTTTTACCCAACAATTATATTATTATAAGAGATGGTATATCTGACCATGGCCTAGTGCAGTAACACCTGTCAAACAAACAGGTATTCTTTCATTCCATTGCAATAACAAGCAGTACCGAGCCGTAGTAAGTAATACGTAACTACTTAGTTACATAAATTCACATAATAGAGGTCCGTAGTATCGCTAATCCATTTAAACTGTGGGAACAGAATAATTTTGTGGTCATTCGCGTGATTGCGGCCTATTGCAAGTGCGTGTCTCTCATGTATGGATGACCTAGATAGCTGGATGGCGCGCTTTCCGCGTCAGGAGTAGGCTGTCTGCGGTCATCACCACAACGCATTCTCCACAATTGAATATTGTGCTGATTCGATAAAGTCTGGAATTTATGTGAACCAATTGTCCAACCGATTTTTATGTGAACCAAATGTCTAACCGATTTTGCATTGTGGTCGTTGTCGGGATATTTTCTCTTTTAGTTTTTTTGAAATGAAAACTTAGGCGCGTCGGACATTTTTGAGATGGGACTAAACAATTGATTTCGCGACACTGTTACCGACACCAGCTTTTACCAATTAAAAAGACATCAACGCGCGTTACATTATTTCCTGCACAGTAAAATTGTTCAAGTTTTTACTTCTGTCGGCACTCCCGGAGTGCGACGTAATTTTTTTTTAAGCTTTATACGTGATTAAAAAAATAATAAAAAATATAGAGAATACGAAAGTAGCTCGACATCATTCACTAGGTCTGTACCTATTAGAGGAAGTTCCGGCAAGTTTACCAAAATTTAGGCAATTCAAACTTTGAATTGGATGGCAAAAAGTGAGAAAGTTTCAAGTATTCCCATACTAGTCCCGTTCAATGTGAGAAGTTTTTAGGGAAATAAGCCTCTCACGCAATTTGGCCTCTCCATTACCGAGTTGTAAACATTGTTACATGCGATAATAGGCATATCTAAGAGCAAATTGTATGTGTGTCCATTACACAAAACCCTTGAGCCGTGGTCATGCTGAGCCAAGTGTTACAAAAAGCCGGTGAAAATGGTCTACACTCAGTGGGGGCCACTTAACAAATGACTCTAACAGATAACATATCCTCAAACGCACACACCTCCCTTTCTTACCGCAAAATAAAGTGTTGTAAATAATTAAGCTTACACGAACACGTTTAGCCGAACACCATTCAGTCTCTAATAGATTTAGGCGATTAGGTAATAAGGTAGTTTATGGTCTAAATAAAATAAAAACGTTAAATGCAAGTTTGTTTAGTTGCTTTGATTTCATTATTGATCTATACGATCTCATAATAGTTGGTTAGTTGGTCAATTGAATCTTTTTGTTAGCTACTTATCGATTGACAATCGATACGTCCAAATAGATATTGATTGGCCATCGATTGTTGGTAGTGTCGGCGAAGTGGAAATAATTTCAAATATCGAACGTTACGTCACACTCCAAGCTCGTGTTTCGCATGACTTTCATTGTTGTTTGAAACAACGTTAATAAATCAAGTGTACGCCCGCAGCGCCACGCTACCGAACTTATGTTTAGATTTGAATAACTTAACATTATTTGAAGTAATCAATTGATTTTTTGATTAATGAAAATAAAACACTGTCGTATCCCTTGCCCCTTTTCCCGGCGCGCGTTATTTGATACTGATCAATCAATTTCATCAAGCCAGTCTTTTTGCCGAGCTTATTGGGGTCGGCTCTCAATGTAAACAGATGCGGCCGAATACCAATATTTTGATCTGATTGATCGAGGAATAAGTAAATATTGTATTGACGCAGACGTGTGACTAATATAGATATTAATAGAGGGGTTTTTATATTATCTTCTGAGTATTAATCAACGATTTTTGATAGCGCAACTAGTATACTTCTCCCCAACCAATGACAAAACCAGTAATCAGTTTCTTCATTCTTACCAAGGGCTATCGTGTTACCCAGAAACTGGCAGGCAGTCGCTCCATGTAAAATACTGACATTTAGCTGCATCCGCTAAGACTGGAAACTGACCCCAATATAGTTGTCAAAAGGCTAGGAAAATTGAAATAAGTATACTTATCATGCACACTTCGTTTCTATTGACTTCCAATCGTCTTACATAATTACGTGTAACATTAAATATTTCATCGTCTATTACAACGGATGAAATAAGCTTCCGAGAGCTGCATCGCTATAAAAATGCTCCTACCTCAAGGGATGAAAGGAAGCACAATGATTAACTAGGTACAGAAGATAGAACAACAATAATAATGCTGTCATACCAAAAGCGGTCTAAAAAGGTTTTGTACAACATCGAGGACCGACGTGACTGATTTCTCAAACAGAAGAAGGTCTCATTTAATTACAGTAGGTAGGTATTACTGACGGTATAGTATCAGCCAGTGAGGCGCTTAATCGACAGTCGACTACGAAACTACAAATGAATCAGATTAAGCGTGTACTGTACCAAATATTCTTTTCGCATCACTATCACGAGATTTACTGAGGTGGCTCGACTGTGATGGTCAGAGATTATGCCATGTTCCGATTTGTAGAAACAATTTTAGATTGCTTTTGCAAGCGACTTGGTCGTTCAAAAGTTTCACATGATAGCCATAATATATTAAAAATTCTTTTTAAGAATTAAGAACCCTAAAGAGTTGAGAAAATATGAATGTTTCGACGAGAGTATATTGTTACTATAATCGGTTTGTATTCTCCACCTCGTTGTCGGTCCTCGTCGAGTTAAAGATCGTAGATCGTGATCGTAGTCATACATCATTTATTTTATGCATCATGTCTTACATTGTACATTACTTGTCAGAAATTTTTAGTTTTGTAATTTATATAAGCGCCTCCTGCTGCCAGTGTTACCCTTTGCTTGCATTTAAAACACGAAAGTTTAAGCCTTAAAAAAACAGTGCTACTAAACTGGTCTAGAAGCATATAGCAATACGTAGCTGACAATACGGTTCTATACGAGTATAGATCACAGACACCGCATACAAAGGTGCCTAACTTTTGAATTTCAAAGGCTTCCAGGCCTTTGAAAGCGTTTGTTAGAACTTGACGGAGTACACTTCCAGTTCTGTCGAATTTAACAATGCCTCTGTCAGATGTGACCGGGTATAGAAATGTAAGTCGATTGTGGTCGATTTTGCAATCTTTTATCTATAATGTACTGGTGACCCGCCCCTGCTCGCTTGGGTTTTACGACTTAACAGAACATCGAGATTTCTTGATTATATGTAAGTTTAATATTAATGTATCATCCAGATAAATCTTCCGGAATTCATTCACAAAATTAAGGTAAAACCGCATCAAAATCCGTTTTGTAGTTTAAATGACCAACGCGGTCACACAGATAGACAAGAAAAGCGACTTTAATCTGTACAGACATACATACAATTGAAGTATCTGTTCTTAATTTCAAAATAACAGCTTTTTACTAAATGCATATAAAAGTATATACGGTACTTATAACAAAAAATCTTTTTTTTTAAGTTTATCTTTCTGTCTGTTTGTTCCGGCTTATCTCCGAAACGGCTGGACTGTTTTTAACGGAAGTTTCACTGGAGATTGCTGATGTTATAAGGAGTAACTCAGGCTTTTATTTTAGGAAAAGATTAAGGGTCCTTGCAGGCGAAACCACGGGCAGTAACTAGTTTATAAAATGTATATGTATGTAATATAGGATTGCAAAATACATTAAGATTTTACCTGAAGAATTTTCTAACAGAGCTGGCCTTGAAAAAAATCTGTTGAATAGAAAGGACTCTTTGACCTCTGATTAAAACAATAAAAACGAAATAATAAAAAATTAATACTAAGATAACGACTGATACACATGTATTGGAAGAAAATTACCCTAAATAATAGGAGTAAGAAGCCCATAATGATAAAACAGACCATTAGTGTACTTTCTTGATTTGAAAAACAGTTATGTGCAATAAATAAACACAGTTTGTGTTAACAGGTAGTTGTCGCTCAAACTAGTGCACTCAATTAAGTTGCACGACTGTTTCAGGTGCTCCCTCGTAACTTGTTTGCCATGACGACGTACCGTGTTCTACGGAACTGCGACTTATGCAAATTGCGATTTGAATTCAACACGTTATTGTGGTTTATGGCTGCATCTAAGATGAAACTCATGTTCATATTACTTGGAATTTTGTTCAACATCAAAGCCAACAAAGTATGTATGACGTAACGTTACTTACGGACGTAACTTAAGAGTGTTTAACGGAGGTACTTTTTTTTTAGATATCAATAAAATCTTATTTAATATTTTAAATTAATAATATTACTGTACTAAATTAAAAGATTAACTAACTATCTGTATAAATAAAAATAAAAAAAAAACGCTACTAAACCGTCGAAGTATTCGTCCGCATCGCTGTCATCTGGAGACGTGCCCAGAAGACTGGCAGCATTGCTACGTTGAGCCTAAAATAATAAATTTTAGGCTCATTGCAATTGTTATGATACAAGCTTTCCTCAATTGGGATTTTTAAATTTCTGTGCAGATTTACGGGTTGATATGAGTCTATTTATGAAATTATTTTGCTATTGTCAACTTCATATATTCACCTGTTTTACGAAATGTTTTTATTATATCTATTTAGGTCTTGGTGTTCCTTTGTCAATTCTTGGGTACGACATCAGAACCACCGTTCTAGCTGAATACGTTTCTGCACTATACTAATTGGAATTTCGACATGTAGTGAAAAAAATATGGGTCGCGCGCATTCGCCTGCCCCCGCGATGTGACGTCATAAGCAAATTATATCCTGCCTCAAAATTGTTATTAATATGGCCTATCTTTTGCGTGCTCAACCATGACTCTAGCATTAAAAATCTTGTAGTTATTAGCGATTGAAATCTTACATGTTTTTGACGGTCAGAGATATTGAACTTACTACACTCCGAGCGAAAAGATGTTTTCATGTCAGAAAAAAACAACTATCGTCTGTTGGGCACCTATTGTTTTCTAAACTGAGATTTTAACTTGGAATCATTTGTTTTATTTCTATATATATCTACTTAGTGGTTTAGCATAGCTTTGAATGCGTAAAACGGAAATTGAGGACCGTGTTGTGGTGAAATCTGTGCTAAATCCGTTTCAGTGTACCCCGAGCTTAATGACTAATGTGGTTTCGAACTTTGTTTTGCAAATACAGGGTGACGATTTAGGCAACTGCATCCGTCAAAGGGGTGATTTTACCCGTCATACTAAACAGCTTTCATTTTACTTAAAAACTTTTCATACACGCATCGAAATAGTCTCTACGTTGAATAGAAATTGTTTTTTTTTTGCAGGAATCGAATGAGTGTCATAGTGAAAGTTATTTAGTATGGCAAGTACATAGAATCACGTCCTTGACGGATTTAGGTGACTAAATCGCGACCCTGTATATGTGATTTTGATTAGATGATATTTTATTTGATTTCATCTGTTAGCGACTGACTACCGACATGTATGGCTCAAGTGACTTGCGCATGCTTTGTCAATATTACAGGCAAAGGTATGAAACCTAGTGCACCCGTAATTTCAACAACAACAATGACCTTCAAACTGAAATAGAGCAATAGTTTTGGCAAAAGAAATAGCTCATAGTAAGTATATTTGCCCAAATAATATACCACAGAGCCAAGGAGCTTATCTACTAAATCCTAAATTCTGAGATTGTCTGCCTAAACTCCACAGATTATAGTTAATAATTTAATCAATCTGCGAGTACAACGAAGGGTTTGTAATTGCGAACTAATACAATTTGATCGGATTCCAATATTGACGCTCATCTGTTCCTGGGCAGTTCACCGTGTGTATCAGAATGGCGGGTGTAATTTCCAGATTTGCCTAAATTTATTACAGTTATTTGGTACCTTCTGTGTACCTTTACGTACCTCTCTTGAAAATCTGTGTACCTACACCCGTATGATGATATTTTAAAAATTAGGTACACCCGCCATCCTGATGTCAGAACCGCGGGTGTACTGCTAACCAATATATGTAGCCAAGCGTACTGTTTATGTAAATTTGGTACCTCTTGTGTACCTGCAGATAAAAGTATTAAATAAACGAAATACTGCAAGGTTGCTGCAAAAATAAAAAAAAATAATTTCTCGTAAAACGTATCTTTTAAAATAACAATCTACGTATTGATAACTTATCTTAAATATTAAGTAAGTAATATAAAGGAATGTTTCCTTTAAGTAAAATACTTTCCTACTTTCCACCCTGTATACTAGTCCAATTTTTATTACATTGATTATAGTTTTGTAACAAATTATAAGGCCGAGTTAAATGCACATGGAATCAGTGCGTTATTCATATATTAATCCTTTCTTATTTCGTTATAGTGAAAATTAATTAATATATCCTTTAAAACTGTCTCTTGTTTCATTTTGATTCTGGAAACACTGATAGACAAACATCCTAATTCTATAAATCCTTCACAATTCTAAAATGGGCAATATGTTGTTTTTGTAATTATGTATACATATTGTTTTTTTTTAATATTTAAGATACGTTTTACGAGAAATTATTTTTTTTTATTTTTGCAGCAACCTTGCAGTATTTCGTTTATTTAATACTTTTATCTGCAGGTACACAAGAGGTACCAAATTTACATAAACAGTACGCTTGGCTACATACATTGGTTAGCAGTACACCCGCGGTTCTGACATCAGGATGGCGGGTGTACCTAATTTTTAAAATATCATCATACGGGTGTAGGTACACAGATTTTCAAGAGAGGTACGTAAAGGTACACAGAAGGTACCAAATAACTGTAATAAATTTAGGCAAATCTGGAAATTACACCCGCCATTCTGATACACACAGTTCACCCCTTGTCAACACTGCTGACTAATTGAACATTAATATTATTTATATCGGATGTAATATTGTGTAATATTCTTTATAGACTCGCCCCCTATTACATGGGGTCAAACATAACTGGCGAAATGTGGGTGTATTTTAGGTACACCTCTGTCTAACCCTTCGGGGAATACAGGCGTGATGTTATGTTATGTTTATTGTGACACAAGACTTTCTTATAACATCTTAGAAGGAAACATGTGTTGTAATGGTGGCGAACGAAGGAATCAAGAGAGCTATCTCGTTTTGTCAGAGGCACAGGTTACATCATCATCTTCCTGTCCTTGTCCAATGTTACGTGGGTTCGGCGTACCACGTTTTCTTCTGCCATTCTCCCCTGTCAACACGCTATCCTTCACTTCTTTTTCTTTCATATCATTCCTCACACAATCCATGCATCTGTTCTTTGGCTTTCCTCTCCCTCTCCATCCGTCAACATTTCTATAATTGCAAAAGTAATCTCACATCTAAAATAAAAAGTATTAATTCTTATGAAAATGATGCAGCATTACTGCTAAGACATACAGCAAGTAAAAATATTGCGTTTGGGTCTGTATATATAGTTCACTTAAGTGTTAACCGAAGCGAACATACCTTTAGCAATTTCCTTTATTAAAATTATGAAACAAGCCGAAACCTTGAGCTTGAATAATAATATATTTGTCTTAATTATGGATATTAAACCAGTGTTAATCTACGGACCCAGCCGGGTTTAAACTCGACTTAGCCAGATAAATGAATGTTTCATGAAGGTTCCTGTAACTGTAGGGTTGTTGTCGCTACCTCATCTTTTTTAATGGTACGAAAATAACCCATTAATTAATGAACGAAAAGAAAAGATTATTGACAGTTAGTATTTAGTACTATTTTTTTTTTACCATTAGGTATTAATGTTAAGAATAAAAATTTAGGTAGGTATTTATACCCACTAAAACATTATAATGATCATATTGGAATTAGTAAATATTTGTCGCATTACAACAAGCCAAAGATCATCACAAAGGGAAAGAGGTCGTCAAAAAAGTTTACTCGAGCTCATCACAACGCTGAGCAAAAACTGACTGAAGGAGCAGGAGAAATTTCGAAAGCAACTATATAGAAAAATTCATGATAAATGGTTGCTCAAAATTTTTGCAGCATCATGTTTATTTGTTGACAATACGTTGCTGGCAACACAACATGCAGTATGATGTGCAACATGATACCATCAAAACAAAATTTCAACATTTAAGGCGCAGACTAGTGCGTTCTGGACGTTCTGCATCTACACTAATATTTAAAATAATAATATTATAAAGAGAAAAGATTTGTATTTTCGTTTGTAATGAGTAAACTCAAAACCTACTGAACTGATCTAAAAAAATATTTCTTCTGTAGAATACTATATATCACTGAGTAATACAGACTAGAATTTATAAAGATATCACGCAGGCGAAGCCGCTGGCAGAAGCTATAAAATTATGAAAAAATATGTTACCATTAAGTTTTTTGCCTTTTTTTCCTCTAAAGAAAACACTTCGGAATGGGTTTTCTGATTAGATAATATTTTCGTAAAGGCAATTCAGTTTTATGTATTATCGTATAGTAAGCGGTTATAAATGGCATGCCTTAATCAACAAATTATTAATAAATTGTAACTATTTTCAGAACTCAGGTCCATTCGCCACACGAATGGTCTGTTGAATACATTCACGACGCAGCTGATTCAAGTAACACCAAAAGAAATAATGACGTCACCCAGCCGTTGTTGAAGCCTGACAAAAGAAATTAGAGTTGAGGGCTGGTTTACAAGTATCTACTGAGACTTCTACCTTGCAAACAAAATCAATTGCAGGAGCATTAATAATAATAAGACTAAAGCCACTAAGGCTTTCAGGGGCTCCGCTTTAATAAGATTTGAGACCTGTAGATACCTCAACCCACAGAGACTTTGTACTAGAATTCTACCTACATAGGTTACGTACCTGCTTGGCGTCTTTATTTATTTATGTTTGTCTTATCTTACACGTGCTATATCGTAACAACCAACTTAGCAATTTACTTAAAAAAGCCTTAACACTTTCGACACACTTTCACAGAAGTCATACCCCGCCATACATATTGGAAGTGAACCCTCCGGGAGGGTTACCGAAATTACGAATTACGTTTCAGGGGGATTTGTCGCTATACGTAGTTTCCGACTTTTTAATATTTTTGTGAAATTTTATAACCGTGAAAAAAATATATAAAAAATTAAAAACGCTTGGATTTTAAAACCAACGCATATACTAATAAATCTTATTAAAATATACATCAGATTTTATTTTCAAGGTTTATAATGCTGTATTCGCTAAGAGAAACCTACATTTAAAATAAGCCCTCCGCGGGGGCTCCCGGCATACCATATGCAACTAGGTGAACCCTCCAGGAGGGCTCCCGGCACTAAACGTGTCAAACTTGATATTTCACGTCAGGCATTGTAATATCTATCTTTCTTTATATTTTACTTACGCACCAGGAAATTTATTTGCGGTACGATTTAAACGAAAGTACCCTTATTATCCTGTTGTCGCTTGAATTACGGCCATACTGAATAAAGAAATGTACATGTCGGGTACATAAGCATAAGCATTTGTCCACGGCGAACCCTACTAAGCCGTCTTAGCTTGCCCGACGTTCAACGGATAATTTCTTGTCCATTTCCGCCTTGTCAAGTTCAGGGATTTATTTTCGCGATATGTACGTGTGTTTTGTTACATAAATCAAATTAGGAACTTTTTAAAATGTCATAGTGTAGTAGCTAATAATCGTTTAAAAATACCGATATCTTGTCAAATTGTAGAGTTGATCCCAACTCAATTGTATTCAGGATTACTTGTCAAAATTCGAATTGCAATAATCGAATAGGCAGGATTAGGTTCCAATGAAATCTGATAATATGAATTCGACGTTCAAATAGTACTTATTTTTTTACAATTAAAAAAAAATCGACTATTATTACATTTTCTCCTGTAGGTACTGTATCCCTTGATATTATGATTATTTGTGTAGAAACTCTCTATTATTTAAGACGAGTATCATGATCGTCTTTGTGAATAATATATCATAAGACTCACTAGAATGCCTTATCTCATCTTTGTGAATGTCTGTCTACACACTGTACCTTCCTGTACGGAATTTTAACGATGTTACTTACAAGTATAATAATTATAGCAAAGGTAGTGAATATTATTATTTAAAAATAATTATATCGTCTTAAGCATGTGCTCATCGAGGACTACAGTGATATTATATCTACATGGTGACTTCTTGTTCGTCATAGTTCTCTAAAGCACAAAATTCACCCTTCTCAACGCCTATGATCTATTTTTCGATGTCATTCTTCGAAACTGAAAGTCTCTTGATGAGTATAATCACGCTACGATACTTCCTTTACAAACATTTCTCATTGAGGCTGGGTACACAGCTGTGCGGGAGACCCGCACGGGCTCCCGTAACGGAGACACACGTAAAGGCTCGTGCAAATTGGCGCAATATCGCGGGCGCTACAGGCAGCGCGACCCTTGTAGCGCCCGCGATATTGCACTGGTCTGCACGAGCCTTAAGGCGCTAGAATATTGTTTCACAGCGACGTGGATAGTCCGTACGGTCCGTCCGTACTACGACCGTCACGTACGTCCGAGCGGACGGCACGTGCGAGTCTCCCGCACAGCTATGAAACCAGCCTAAATTATCAGGAGTCCATTCTGTAAGGAGTATGTAAGGATCGTAGCAGGTGGCATTTTGTAGTTTCTGCCTATCCATGGGATGAAGGCGTGAGTTAAGTATATATGAGGCCTTTCTCGTTCGACTGCCTCTTTGGGCTAGAGGTCGTAAACGCAACTGCTGATCATGAGGTCCTGGGTTCTATTCCCCGGGCATAGTGTTATAGTTTTTTTATCTGGAATTTCTCAGTTGCACCCCGGAGTGTGGATTTGTGCCCGGTTGATGGCAATAGGCTCACCCATACCTACCTTACATGGGACTTAAACATAACTGGCGAAATGTGGGTGTACTATAACAGTTACACCTCTGCACAAACCCTTTGTGGAACCAAGGCGTGATGTTATATTGTAAGTCCGTTCTTATTAATAGGGATGAACACAAAAAAAAATTGTCCGTCACGTAGATTATAAAAAAATATTTGACACATATTTTTTTCTTTTTTTACGTAAGTAATATAAAGATTATAAAACGAACGATAAAACGAGCCATGACGTCACGAATATGTAAATTTTATACTTACTTGTGACGTAGCAACCCCCACTTCCCAACTTTAATGCGTTTTATCTAAGTCATTATTTATTAACACGATAAAGCAAAAAATACGTGTCTTTTTTTATTATCTGACTGACGGACTAAATAGAATTTCTTTTTTTATCCAGACAGCATCCCTTTTAAACAACGTTGCCATAGACGCATAGCAGTTGCAGTTCATTCCAATCACAAATAACAGTTACTATATTTAGACAACGACAGTGACGCACTTAGCGAAAGCAAGTATTCTCACTTAAACATAGAGCCTCAGTAGGTTACAATGCTGTACATCTACGTTCAGGGAAGGCAGCTTTTAATTAAAGCCACCTGTCACCTTAACACATGCCTACATAAGTTTTGATCCCTCAGGAGTAGGTAGTTACATAGGTTGACAAATGGAATTTGCGAGGACCACGGAGGTACTTGATAAATAAGACAAACATTGGCATAGAGCCACCTCGGATTACGAAATAAAATATCGAAATATTTCAAGATATTTTTCCTCAAAAATATAGGTTATTGTATAAATAAATAAATAATTAGTTCGGTACTAGGTAATTTTGCAGAATTAGAGAGCTGCAAAAAGTACTGTCGTCATTGTCAATGTTGCAACGCTTGTCCGCTTTCTATATTTCTGACAACGCAGATGGCACCTTTTCCTGTGCACAAGGTCATGTGAAACTTATCTAACCATTCATATTCTTACTCGATTGCCTTTACAAAACAGAAAGGACTGCCTTTAAGGCCTTAAGTCAATAAGTAGAAACTTAAAAATAATACGCTATTTATTATTATCTTTGTCAAGAATTTTGGGTAGACTTTACATAAAGAAAAGTCAGAATAAAATTGTCGAGAGACGGCTCTCCGTTTACTGTTCAAACCGCAGACTGTGTGCCTTGTGATTTAGATGTAGGTCGGATAGATCCGCCTGGATTAAACTCTTAGCTAATATACTCATCTAGGCAAAGAACCAAGATAGTCACTCTCAATTTAACTTGCATAAACAAAAATCGTTGTACCAACCACCAAGAGATTAACTAGAGTTAACAATACCTAGTTGCCTACTTATCTCATGTATAAATATAAGTACTTAGTTACTTGATAATTTTGTACTGCACTGTACCATAACATGTAACTGTTTAAACAAAAAATCGGTAACACTGCACACTGCCGTGTAGAATATTGCAGTTTTAGGTCAGCGCCATCTCATGACCGATAGTGGAATTAATGTAATTTAAGTTGATGATTTCTGAAAAAGTGTGCTATTTAGACACATCGTTTTATTTTTCCTGTAATCTTTACATAAACTTCTATGACATAGAATAAGTTCAGATTTTTCTCTATGCAAACTTTGGAGATAAGGGGTAAGATATATTTTTTTAATTTTTCGTTAATTGCGAAGTCGAAAGCTATGAGGCCTAAAAAAATGTTTGAGAATATGCAAATAGCGCTCTTTCATATGATACGCCACATGCCCTAGTAACCCCACTTCGAATTATTAAGACCAACGTTCCGACCCTGTTGCAAAAAAAATCGTTATATTTCTTTCTTAATTGCAAAATAGTTGGGCAAACGTCATCTAAAGATATTCCAAGTTTCAAGTTGATAGTTATTGAAATATCCAGCTGTGACAGACAGACGGACTGAGTCGCACCATAAGGGAACCCTTATGGTGCTACTCAGTCTGTCTGTCTGTCTGTTTACCATTTTGGTACGTAACCCTAATATACGTGTACATATTGCAGTAATTAATTACCATTCGTTTACATCGACTATCTTGGAATAGATGGATGGATTTTAACTCAAAAACTATATCACATCAGATTAATATCAAAGCGTCTCGGGGGAGTTAGGTACTAATGGTATCATAAGCTCATAAGCAAAGTATTACTGCGGCATAGAAAAAATATGGAGAAAACCGAGAGATAATTAAAATACGCATTACTTTATGAACGAAATATTAAAAACAGATAACAAAGGTAAAAATGTTTTTCAATCTATACTATCATCTAAAAATTATAAAAATCTAAATATTATAAAGACAAAAGATTTTATTTTTTTATTTTTGAGTGTTTGTTTGTAATACGACTCTCTAAGGGAACTGTTTAAAGATATTAACATCATGACGGTACCTTGTCAATATATCTATGAAAACATTATGTACGTAAGGAAAAATCTACATCTTTTTAGTAAAAGAGGTGCAAGACACAATTATATCACTGGAAATAGGGACCAATTAGTTCAACCAGGTTTCAGATTGGCTAAAGTGGACTCATCTTTCATGTGGTACTGTTTAAAATGTTACAATAAAATACCTCCCCACATACTTCAACTGAATGAAACGAAATTTAAATCTTATATAAAACGCACACTATGCAGCCAAGCATATTATAAGTTGGGGGATTAAATCGCTGATATAAATGCCTGGCTAAACGCTGGTCCTGCTCCACAAGGGCGCATAAATTAATTGATTAGCATTTGAAAATATTGTTGGAGTTGCTGAAGATTTAAAAAACTCATCTTTGCATTGTATAAATTCAATCCCTTAGCATTGTATAATTTCATAACACGTGTGAGTACTATGTACCTACTTTAAAGCTACCATTTACTAGGTACGTCTTTCATTGACTTGAATGTGCCCTTGCGGCTGAGAATATGTCATGCTCACTCTAATGTCTCGCTGACGGTGGCGTGTGTGTTGGATCATTTAGCTCCCTTCAAAATGGTTGAGCTGAATGGTGCTAATCCATGCGTCATGTTCGTGAACGGGCGCTGTCAGTAGGGACTGGTCATCTTCTAGCTGCCATGGCTTATTTTAATTTGATTTTTGAATTGTTTTATTTGTTTTATTTTTTATTACGGACGCTTTTATCGTTTTGCATCGTTCTCACATTTATAACTTTAACATGAATGATGTAACCAATATTTTGTAAACATATTGTGATTTAAAAGAGTGTCCATGGAGTTTCTTGCCCGTTCTTCTCCATAGGTATCTACTACGCTTTGGAATGGGCAACTAGCTTCTTCTTCTGACTGACCGACCCCTTGACAATTCAAAAGTACCTGTAATTGGTTTATTTGAAATAAATGCTTTGAGTTTGAGTTTGAAAATAAATTTTGAAAACTACGGGACCGATTTAAAAAAAATCTTTCACCATTAGAATGCTATATTATCACTGAGTAACAGGCTATAATTTAAAAAAGATATCACGCGGGCGAAGCAGAACCTTGTATATTATAAAGAGGTCAAATGTCTAATCTTCGGAACTCCTGATCCGATTCTGAAAATGATTTCACTAATGGGAAGCTACAGTATTGCCGAGTGTTTTTTACGATTATTTTATGTTAAAATAAGAAATTTTACGCGGACGAAGATGCGTACAGAAGCTAGAGCGAAATAAACTGACTGTTCAGTAACTTCCAGTTCGACTACTCCTATTTTTCCTGAACAAGAAAATATGAATGCCTATTCCGTCACTGTTAGTCACAGCCTTTACAGCTCCAAGTTTTACGAGTATTTCTGAAAGAATCATCGCCGGAAGGCAATATTTCCTCATCCTCTCTATGTACAATTTGGAGACACACATAAATGTCTCTGTTAATGTATCGTCCTTCTTGTTTTTTACTTACATACGTTTTTATGTGTATTGTGAACCTTTTAGCTGTTTATTGTACTGATGAAAACGCTTTAGTTTTTCTTTAGACGAACTGCGAAAAGGGATCAGTATGAAAGTTTTATAAGTGGTATGAAAAGAGGAAATTGTTGGAGTAAAGAACAGTTTAGAATGAGTCCGTTCAATGGAAGTAGTTTAGAGTTATATCTTTGTAGGGTTATGATTCAATTGCCATTTGCGGAGGTATCGATTTGGAGGCTGTAAAGTGTCGGCTAGGAAATTAGTGTTAGCGTGTAATAAAGCCATCATGATCATCTGCTAGGAACCAAGCCGACTTGTAATATGTCTGTCAGATTTATTAAGTATTTATTTCTTGTTCGTAATTATTATGTTGAAGTGTAACCTTATTTATATTACCTACTTTGTAAATGATTATCCAGTTCGTTAAAAGTAGTAAACATTTCCATTATTACCGTTTCAAATATCATCTTCCTTGCCTTACCAAATATCATTCCCAGTCATTCATGATTCAAGTCATGCATTCACCTGTGCAAGTGTTGTGTGTGACACTTTGTGAATCAGTACCCTAATTGCGTATTACCCGATCAATCACAATTAGTTTCGATTTGAAACAGATTGCTAATCCATTGCTTCAAAAGTTGGAAAAAAAAATCTGCTCAAAAACGTAAATAACGCAATGAATGTTGTTGAACTGTCAAAATGAAACAAATTTCTGATAATTGTTTACGAAAATAAGTTAGGCAATTAGGGTACAGGTTATCTTTATGATTAACGTTTTTATTTCAGTTGTAACTTTAATGGTCATGTCAGTATGTCCGTCTTTTTACCCATCATTAAACATTGACTGCCTCGTTGGTCTAGTGGTCGCAAGCCCTACTGCTAAGTATGAGGTCCTGGGTTCGATTCCCGGGTCGGGCAAAATGTTATTGGGTTTTTCCATCTGGAATTTCTCAGAAGCAGCCCGGAGTCTGGATTTGTGCCCGGAGTCTGGATTTGGGCCCGGAGTCTGGATTTGTGCCCGGTTGATGGCAATAGGCTCGCCCCCTATTACATGGGATTTAAACATAACTGGCGAAATGTGGGTGTACTATAGATACACCTCTGCCTAACCCTCCGGGGATTACAGGCGTCATGTTATGTTATGTTAAACATTTTAATAGATAAAGTAGGTACCTACATAGAAATCAAAACAAAACATAGAATAGCAATAGTCTTCTTATAAGTACCTGAAATTTTCCTAGAAATTATTTCAGAATGAAAGCTGTGTAATGTTCAAGTATAGGCATTTAAAAAGTGGTTTAGCTCGCAGGTTATATTAATGAAGCCATAACTCAGGTGGCTTACAAAAATGAATAAATTGTGGACTCATGACAATTGAGTTCGCGCAATAAACGCCAGGCGAGCGCGAGGAGTGAAGCCGAGCGAAGCCCACGTGTATGATACATAATATTATTACGATACGTATATACGGTGTGAACGAGGGGTGGTCATTAACCTAGTTGCGCGGTTATTACCTATTCTCTTACGTCACAAAAAATCACATGATTAAAACTAAGTACAAAATTACACTGTTCCATATCCACTATTGTTGTACAAAGACGAAAATTGGTACGTTTGTGGATCGGTTTATCGTTAGAGCAGTGAAAGTCCACTAAGCAGTTGCGGAACGCGATAACGAGCTATTTTGGAAATAAGACGATTACTCCGGACCGTTTGCCGTCCTCGGCACGGCCATCCGACACGGATTATTAATCTGGCTAAGAAAACACTATAAGAAAAGACTGAATGAACCATTATTTTATACAGTCTTGAGTTACAGTTGCGAAATAAAAGAATATTTGATAGACGCCCTCTAATGGTTTACAGCACAGCTCGTCTGCATTTTGATTAATTAGTTGAGTAACATAATATATGGATACCTAGCCTACTCAATGGCTAACTAATATTATTTGCGTAGAATCTGTAAAACATAATCTTAGGTTTAACTTTTTTTTGTAAGAATGGAACTTTTTTTTTTCAAGACTCTAATTAAATCTTAATCCGGAACCCGAAGTTTTAATTTACCTTGTAATCTTCTGCAGATTAGTCCTTAATTAAATTGAGGACTTTGTAAACCAATTACTGAAACTTGAAGCCATGCTACTGATACTACTTTTTAACTAAACTGTTATTTTCGTAACTTATAATAATTGTAACCAATTTTTTGCAAATGATATGTCAAGGATATCTTACGAAAGTCTTGAGGTTTTTTACCGAAATGGTACAAAGAGACAATAGCTCTGTTTTTTTTTGTATGGTTTTCCTCATTTTCTTTAGCAACTAATTGAACAAATACTCGAACTTGAAATAAATCATCTGTTTGAGCCATCTATTTCATAAACTCCGAAAGTCCAGGGTAAATCAATATCGTAGTATTTTCTAAAGAACATGCCAAGAATTCCGAATCAAACGAAGAAAAATATAGGAAATGTGAGGAAAAAATACAAGTCTGTAAACTAGAAGATATACTCGCAAAGGGTCCCCTGCTGGGTGGGTACTCTGCTTAAATATTGCATGGGTTAAGCTCGAGTTCTGGCTGTTCACGGAAAAAAACGATAGCTGTGGAGATTTCCCCAGGTAAGTATGAATTTATCATCGCCCCTAATGAAAAGTTAGAAGAAATTCAGACATAAAATTGTAATACTTCGGGCGACAACCTAGACGTGCTTGTAGGTGTCAACTTTATGATATGAGCTCTTTTATATTACATTAAAAGAGCTCATATCATAAGGTCGAGAGACCCCTAAGTCAAAGCCACATAGAGTCGGGGTATTCTCAATTCTATGTGACTTTGAACTAGGGCTCTTCAAAATAACAAAAAAAGAACTACGCAAAATACGCGATAACATCCACGCTTTAATATAAGTATTTAATTAAATTTAATACTAAGTTGCAGGCAGTACCGAGGTTCATAATTATTAAAGTTATTAACTTCTCTTTCTTTTGTAAACAATTTCCGAGTGAAAGAGTTAACAAATCCTGTTTTACTTTTGTTCCGATTTCCGCCTGGAGGTTCTACTTATAGGAAACTTTAAACTAGCTCGGATCATCATGGTCCTTGTGGGCGGAGTTGCTGAATAGTTTGCTAAGTTGCGATCAGTCGGCGACTAGCATAATGGACGTGATTCATTGCCGGGGCCCGGGACGATCGCCACCAAATAGGGTCAATCGCTCACACAAAAACCGCTCCTCTCCCTCTCGATAGTAGATAAATGACCGCGGTCGTAGAAAACTTGACTTGCGCAATTAACTGGTAAGGAGCTTTTACTGACGTCACTCGTCACACTATCTAGACTCACCGTGGAATATGTTATACACTTATATAAAGGTATGCGCGCGCCTTGTTAGTGGCATAAATATATATTGTGACGCAACATGACATCTTTGTCGGAGGAGCAAAACTAACAAAGGTGATAGTTCAGAGGTGAGCCTGCGACGGCGATCTCTTATTTACGGAGAGGACTCCTGTTTCCCAAGTTTTATCGTTTGTTCAAACGTCAATATTTACTAGGAGCCACTGCTCTAGCAGCGCAAAGCGCATCCGATATTGCGTAGGTATAAGGCTATATAGCAAATGTTCGATATTTTTCCGCTTTCATCGTGAGTGCGTATCGTATGAAATGGAGCGACAACTTAGGACAGGTTCTTTTTGTTCCACTTTACGCAAGTGGTCGATGCAATAATATTGCCTGAATTCCGCTGCGATGATTAACTCGGTTATGATAAATACTTGACTACTTTTTAATAACGTGTGCATTATAATGAATCGAATGCCGAAATAATTCGAATGTAATGTGAATAAGCACTTATTGATTGTGAAACTCTTTTATAGCTCTTTGTTTAGAGCGAAGTTAATGTGGCGGGTCGCTTTGTTGACGGATGACGCTCTGGGGAGAATCATGGTTGTCATTTTATTCCCGAACTTCCAATTAGTATATTTACCCTTACGTTTTTATTTTACTGAGAGGGATAACCGACATTCTGAGCCATAAACTTTATTTATTTTATGTATGTCTCTGGGAACATGGAGCATAATATACCTGTATAAATATTCCTAAGACGACGCCGGATAATAAAATCAAAACTTGTAATAAAGTTAGTAGTCTGTAACCTTTAGATATAATGCTGGCTATTACCGATATATTGTTAGCGAAACTTTCAGCTGTGGTTTTATTTCGGCCGTAATGTTTCACCGCCGAATTAAGATGGATCACTTTTCATGAACATTGATTAATTGGGTCCTTAGCTTTTATTTTGTTACACTTCGTTGACTGAATAGCAGGACCCATTATTAGACGACGATGAGTAAATTAAGTTACTGTTTTCTTTTGGATTGGAGAAAAGTTTTGTTGTCTAATTTAATAAAGCCACTTTGTTGTTAAGACGCAGGTAATAGTCACACCTAAAGTGTTTTTGGTACTTAACAGAACACTAACTGTGGCAATTACACTAACTTGCTCGGTTGCACTGAGCTTGTGGCTAAGATGGGGCAGCTTGCGCTTGCGGCCATTGGACATTAAAGCTTAATGACTTTAGTGACAATCGTTATTACAACACATCGATATGATATTTTGCAATAGGTACCTGCAGACTTTTAAGTTACTTATCACTTTCTCAGTTGCAAAGTAGATTTGTTGGGTTGTTAGAATGCTGTTTTGAGTTGTTATTTCGCTATGAAGGCTTCGCGTTTTCCTGCCAGCGTCTTATCACACTACAACCACAAACTTTCGTCGGTGACCTCCGAGTCTGCGTGTAAGTTCGTAACGACGCTTTCTTCCTTACCTACTTAGAACTGCGACTATTCACTCTATAGCTCTAGATGTAAGTAAACTACTAAGTATAACATTACTAGTGACTATTGTCGCTTCGAGCCGCTCCTTGTCCGGGACCACTGCATTATACAACTTGCTCTACTTTTCACTTAAATGTAATGTTGACTTTTGGTGTTATAGTCCACAGTAAACCACATAAGACAAACCCATTTCTAGCTTAAAAACAACAATATTATTTCCCCACATTTCCCAGTAAAATAAAAATATACGAACCTTTAATTCGGTGGCTTTATATCCCGTTAAATATTTACCAGGTATTTTTAAATGGTCACAATACAATAAAATTCACTGTCTCTGCGGTACTTATGAGTTTTTTTTAAGAAGTTAGCCGATGCGGAGCGAACCGCGATGCTTGCTCAGCGGTGAGCGGAGAGGTCGAGCGCGTGCTGCGCAGGAGTCGACGGTCGTGCGGACACTGCGCTGCCGCAAACCAACACCCGCCGACCGGTATGAAAGTGTGTTACATCAAATTAATATCACTTACAACGGATTGCCTTAACATTTGCCACCTATTATGTCAACGTGAGATTTTATGCGTAAACGGATGCGCATCTTTTCTATTAAAGGCTACACGATCTTAAAATTCAAGCCATTGCAGAATACTTAATTAATGTCGTCGAGAATCATACTCTAATTACGATTAAATTAATTGAACACTTTCAGTTACATTAAGTGTAAGCGTGTGTAAAGCTACAATAACGAAGAACCGTGATGATGATCCGAGCGACTAATATTTAGGGGGCTGACAAATTACGCGTCCTTAGTATTCACTGCCGCGCCGGGCGGAAAGTCGTATTACTACTCATATATTACAAGAACATGCCACCGTCGTCGTCGGTACCGCCCATCGCATAAATAGCAACCCTTCACTGATGTCATTCATTTGTCGAAGCGAACACGAGTTTCTTTTCGAAATATCGTATTTAAGTAAGTAGGTAACCCCGATAACAGTTTGGATTACTCAATCAAAAGGATTTGAATTCTTTTACTGGGTCTTGAATTAATATCATGTCGAAAGACCCTAACCGTTGCCGGAATGTTTGCGGTTGTTGAGCAGCCGAATAGCAAGAGAATATTCAATGATTTCGGCTTTATTCCGGATATTCGAATGCGCTTAATATTCTATTCTATCTCTGTATTTTCCTGCTGATTTATAACTTGGTCTTAGTTCCTTGTTTGTGAGATATTGTTTTCGAGTCATACCAGGTATTCGTACCGGTGCGGAGGTAATCCTCTATAACACTCATTTGCCAAGAGCGTGGCATGTTACCTCAGGTGTGACTTTTCCCAGAGGAGGAAAGCTAATCCGCTGCTCTACCTTGTGCCTGGTGGCCGACGAAACGTGGTTAGATTTAATGTGATATGTTATAGTTTTACATAGGGTTGCTATTGCCAAACGTTCTTGTGTTTGCCGAAGACATAGCCTCATTAAACAAAATTATAATATCCTTATTTAAGATACAAATTCATGCTTTGATTGGTAAAATTACATTTTGGTGTTATGAATTAAATTTAAAACTCTTATCGAAAATTGAGGGAAGCGTAACAAATAGGTACGGATTTCAACGTGCGTGAAACATGAAACTCAATGATGAATTAATGAAATTAACTGGCTGTGGGTAATTGTCAGTAATCGGTTGAGCGAATTGTTGTTGGAAAACCATCAACCTATTAAATATAAACGTTTCTGTACATCCACATTGTAATACATCATAGGTTTCTATTTCCTTTACATTAAATACAAAAAATACCATAATCCTGAAACCATCATTCCGCCTTTGGGATCGGCACAGCATATTACATTATTTTTCCATAGATCTCTATCAGCGCGTATTCTCAGTATTCACCCCTTTATTGCCTTTATCTTTCACACAATCCATCTACCTTCTCCGTGGTTTTTCATTATTTTTATAGACATCCACATTTAGACTCGAAACCCTCTTTTTGCTCCGCATCCCAAATATTTCGTCGTTTGTAAAACCTGATTAAGTCATCATCTGATTTTTGTAAATCGAATAGATTTATAAGATCCCTACAGCTAGTTAATACGTATAGTAGAAGAAATGAAGACATATTTTGTAAATTCCTGAAAGGTGAAAAATCGGATTATTACAGCAGCAAGACTACAAGTCGAATAGAACTATAATTCTAATTTGATTATTTATTGCACAGCACATTATGTGGGTGGATTTTAATGGAGCTTTCACTCTTAGCGATTAAAATGGCGTCCACACGGTGTAATTCAATGTTTTATCCACAACCAACCAAATAATTAAACCTACGTAGGTATATCAAGAATTTACATAGAAGATAGGTATTAGCTTTTCGGAGCTCATTATAAAAACTTGGAGAGTTTTCAGTACCAAAAATAACCCCCTTGTATTTATTAAACATTTAATAATATCTAATAAATAGCATTAGTATATTGTTGACAGCACCGCTGCGCTGGCGCAGTAGATAGCGGTCGTTACTGCGCTACAAGTCAAGTGTGTGATTCCTGACGTTGCTTTTGCATTGCCTAATATTCTTACAGATAGTTGTTTTGAATATGTATGTCCCCGATACAGTAGAAAATCCTAGATTTTTAACATAATTATTGCTCGAATAGCGAAACGGGAATCGCAAAAGTTACTTCTAGGTACTAAATATGTAAATCTATGAAAGAAATTAAACTAAATATACGTACAAACTGCTGACAGTTATTAAATTAATGACGTGTAGACTCATTAACAACAAAAGACCTCTTTAGGTGCTATGATAAAAATACATGTAAATTAATTATTCACGGAGAATTTCAAAAAATTTCGGACTTTCCTTCGACCTTTTTCAACTATAAAAACTAGGCTTTTAGTATATTATCCTACATTTTCCTGCTTCATAGTTCCCATTTGTAGGAAGATAAATAATCTGCGATTACCCAGACTTTGGAATAACTATGTAGATGTAATGAGGCCATCAGTTTTCCCGGAATTCCTTCTCATTTAGGATTCAAAGGAATGTTGGGACTTTCAGTTTGTTACCGAGAGCCAATTATCTTCATTAATAAAACTTTTTAATATTCTGAAGTACTATTTCAATCGCAATCTTCAATCTCTACTCAACCATGATTACCGATTTATATTCGGGTTTATACAGTAGTCATTTGTTGATACGTTTTCCTTACATGTCCTACTTTTTAATGTTATTTCTACTACCTACCGCTGATTAATATTTATTAACACATAGGTTAATAATTTTGAGAACTTAGGTAACGTTGTCGTTGAACCGTGACTTCAGATAAGAAATATCTTTTCAGTGTGCTTCAGACATTAGAAACAGCTAAACTACTTATAATGTCAGGAACGACAGTTCCTGACATTATAACTAACGAACTATAACTAACGACAGTTCAGGAAGAATCAACTTACAGTTGCATTAGTAGGTAGGTATCATTAGGGATCCTCGAAACGATCAATTGCGAGATTGATCAATTGCCATCAATTCATATTGTCAATCACTTCAATTGCATTTGGTAAACGATCAATTTGCGCATCAATATGTATCAATCACGTAAAAATTGAAAAATGTATTGCTCGCAATTGATCGTCAGGGACCCTTTATTTTGTTGTAAATGAGTAGGTACATAATGAACAAAAGATGAATGCAATCTTATAATAAAACAGCTTAAAAAAACCGTTAATGATATCACTTAAATCCGGGGTCGGTTTTGTCTACATTACTTAAATCTTGCCTCATCGTGTGCTGTGGCTATGTTTTGTAGATAATAGAGAAATTTCCCAAACCTACGTGAGAACCTGAAGTATCGTCGACTTAGGACTTATAATGTATGCCGGGGTCGCGGGAAAGTCCGAAAGGGATACCGTGGCCCCTAGCAACATACAAGCAACTGAAGGAACATGAGTGGGTTTTAGTTAGTAAAAGTCTGACACGCCCTCCGCCCAGAGCGGGAGCAGTTATTTGATAATTCCCCACACAAAAAAAGGACGTATAATGTATAGGTATTTCATGAAACTGAAAAATCTGAGAGGTAGGCCCCTTTTTTTTGGGTGGGAAATTATCAAATAATTGTCAGACTCTTAGTGACTAAAACCCACCCGTGTTCCTTCAGTTGCCATGTTGCCGGGGGCCACGATCTCCCTTTCGGACTTCTTCGCAGATCTAGATACAGTATACAAGTCAGATTGACATTAAGTATAATTTAGCATCCATCATCATATCAGCGTTTTGACATCCATTCTATTTGAGATGGGCCTCACTTTGTCCTTCTACATCGGTTTGATACTAAAAGTCAAAACCCGAGCCGTTTTCATGCAGCATGATGGAAACATAAATAGCGAGGTATAATATGCGGATCTTCGTATCTACTCTGATACTACCGCCGCCATACCACCCGCAATTCAAAGTTGAACAGCGCAGAATTTTATTCCAAAAGCTCTTAACCCTGTTCGTGATCTCGTCTTTTATTCGTATAATGTGGAGATGCAAGTAGTTCACGAAGCGTAGTGGCACGAACTTCCCCGGTGGGTTGCGAACAGTGAGCAATTCTACAACTCGAGCTAACCGCAGCAAACGACTCATTGTCTGAACAATCGGTTGTTGGTCGCAGTCGGTCCGCGGATGCTGTGGCACGTTTACGACCAACATTTCACTTGTTTACGTAGCTGTAGAACTGCAATGAAAACCTGTTGGAGTGGTTTAACAGATGGAAGGGTTACATAATACGTTACTTCAACAAATACGCGCCCGCGGACCGTGTTAACTTTTTATTGATCAGTTATCGGTCAATCAGATTGTTAACGCCAATTTCATATTTATAAAGAGATGCATGATCTACATTGATTTAGTTGCCAATAAACCTCGTAAAGAACAGTCGCATTTTATTCAAAAATCCATTGACACAGTGCTAGCAAAAGTAAACCTTATCATCCTGAACATATGGTCGATTACGAGCCGGATCAAACCTCATTAGAAATTGACGGAGCACTCGACGAGAGAACAAAAGAACCGCATTCCATAGCGCGATAAGGGACCACCTGGTGTTGTTTTGCACGAATTTCCGAGAACCAGTCAATTAGTGTGTGTGCAAAGTGTATTGGTGTATCGTTTGAACTTTAATAACTTAGAAAATAGACTATTCTCAATTAGACATTGAAGTACATTTGGAAGATTCTTGTGATTTACATATAAACAATGACGTCTGAAGCAGATCAAGCGTTATCTGTACTTGAAGATTTGGCGTCCATACTCAAAAAGACCCAAATAAACCTTAGAAAGTGCCCAAAAGAACGTTTATCGAAGCCTGCATATTTACGAACTCGTATTCAAACCATTGAAGACTATTGGGTATCTTTTAAGAAAGCGCACCAAGAGTTATTGAAAAGTACAACTCGGGAACAACGTGGAATTTTACCGTACTACGTGAATGAAGAATTCCTTCTTCATGAAGACTTGTACCTATGCATGTTAGGAGAGCTTAGAGAAATGTTGGATGCATGCACTTCGAAGACGACTGACCATGACCATCCTTCATGCAGCAACACGTCGTGTGATTCAAAATTACGACCGAAAGTAATGCTACCTAACATACAACTTCCTCCGTTTTCCGGTAACTACGAAGAATGGCCTACATTTAAAGACTTGTATGTATCACTAATTCATACATGTCCGACGCTAAGTGATGTTGAAAAACTACACTATTTGAAAACCAGTATCACGGGCGAAGCGGCGTCTTTACTGAAAAGCATTCAAGTAACGGGTGCTAATTATGTTCAAGCATGGGGAACGCTCAATTACCGATACAATAACAGGCGGATCATAGTAAATGCATTAATGAAACGATTATTCTATCAGAAAAAATGTACTAGTCAAACGGCGGCACAGCTGAAGGCCCTCCTGGATTGTACCACCGAAGTTATTAATAGTCTGGGAAATGTGAAAGTGCCTACTGATTCCTGGGATCCAGTAATCATATTTCTGGTTGTGCAGAAGTTGGACCCGGAGTCACACAAAGAGTGGGAGCAAACTGCCTACTCGGTAAACTCCCAAGAACTGCCTACTTGGAAGGAATTGCGCAAGTTTTTGGAAGTCAAATTCCGGACGCTTGAAATGATTTCCCCGACGACCACCAGTAAACCCACCAAAGAGCGTGTTCTACATGTGACAGCAACAGATAATGATAAACAACAAAAACCATGTGCTTTATGTAAAGAAACGCACACACTGTGTCATTGCAGCACATTCAATAAAATGACAATTAATGAAAGAAGCGAACATGTCAAAGCAAACAAATTATGTTTCAACTGCCTTGGGGCGGGACATTCGGTGTTCAAGTGCCGGATGCCAATGTCTTGCCGCACCTGTAAGAGACGACATCACACACTTTTACATCAACCCAAGAAGATTGATGAAGCGACTCAAAATGTAGAAACCAAGCAACCGACTTCATCCAGCCAAGCAGATGTAGAAGAAAAGAAGGTTCACACAATGGTTACGTCTCATTATACCGCGGGGCAGAAGATATCGCTGTTGGCTACAGCAGTAGTAATTTTGAAGAGTGAACACGGACACACTACTGTTTTAAGAGCGCTCATAGATTCAGGATCTCAAGCATGTTTCATAAGCGAGAAGGTAACTCAGATCCTGAATCTAGAAAAAACACCAGTAAATCTAATCGTCACCGGAATGGAAGCAATGAAGATGAAAGTCAAGCATGAAGTCAAGTTTCAAGTATTGTCACGGTGGGAAAACCAATTCAACTTACCTATCAGAGCCTACGTGATGTCTAAGCCCTTGACTTCGAATATACCGATGAACACCATGAGGGGGACTGATTGGCCGCACATAGCGAACCTCCAACTAGCAGATGCAAATTATTATGAATCAGGACCTATTGATATGTTGTTGGGTGTAAACGAATATGCAGCAATTCTCAAGCAGGGACTCATTAAAGGTCCACCAGATACACCATGTGCCCAAAATACCTACCTGGGATGGATATTAATGGGTGGAATTACAATCAAACTGAATGCAAGAGAAAAATCATTGACAGCCATGAAGAAAGAAATTAACATAGACGATTTACTGACAACAATATGGGAAGTTGATACGGACACGAAAAGAAAACTTACCCTAACTGAACAACTATGTGAAAACATATACGAGAAGACACACAAGCGAGATAAAGATGGGAAATACATAGTTAAGCTACCGTTTAAAACAGAACAACCAAAATCAGTTGAGGGCAACACAAGAGAAATAGCGAAGAGAAGACTCCTTCAACTAGAAAAAAGATTTAATCAAAACAAAGAACTAAAGCAAGAATACACAAGGGTGATCAATGAATATAAAGAATTAAAACATATGGAAGAGGTACCTAAGGATGAAATAAATAATAAATCAGTATACTTACCTCACCATGCGGTGATCCGTAGTGACAAGGAAACGACGAAGACTCGTGTTGTTTTTGACGCCTCGTGCAAGGGCTCCAATGGAACTTCACTAAACGATGAACTCTTATTGGGTCCAATATTACAAGATGACTTAAGAAGCATTATCATTAGATGGAGAATGCATGCTGTTTGTTATGTTTCTGACATTCACAAGATGTACAGAATGATCTGGACAAATAAAGAAGACATCGATTATCAAAGAATTCTATGGAGAGATAATACATCAGAAGACATCAAAGACTACAGACTTTTAACTGTGACATTTGGAACAGCTTCCGCACCTTATCTCGCCGTAAGGACACTCATGCAATTGGCTGATGATGAAGGCGACAAATATCCCGAAGCAGCAAAGATATTGCGCGAAGATTTTTACGTCGACGATGTTATGTCCGGACACGATGACCTGGAACAAGCTATACGAATTAGTCAAAATCTAAAAAAACTACTGCATCTAGGTGGCTTCGAACTGAAAAAATGGTCTTCAAACAACCGTGATTTCATGGAGACTATCGAACCAAGCGAAAGATCATCTAATGCACATCTGGAACTAAAGATTGATGGAACAATTAAAGCCTTGGGCATACAATGGAACTTGGGTAAAGACCAATTCGAATATAATCTGAACTTACCAGCTATCGGCAAAACAATCACAAAGCGAAGCATTCTGTCTGACATTCAAAAGTTATTCGACCCACTCGGATGGATTGCCCCTTGCCTCGTTATGGCAAAGATTTTAATTCAAAAGCTTTGGCAGGAGAAGATTGATTGGGACGAAGTGTTGAATACAACACTGGCTGAAAAATGGGCTACAATACGATCTGATCTTGAAAATGTTAACGGAATCTACATAAATAGATGGATGGGAACACTGAGCTCGAGGAAAGATTCCATAGAAGTCCACGGATATTGCGATGCTTCAGTACAAGCTTACGGTGCTGTGGCTTACTGCCGAGTCACAAACTCAGATGGCACAGTGAAAAGCACAATCATTGCGGCAAGGACAAGAGTAGCACCTTTGAAAACCATTTCATTGCCTAGACTAGAACTGTGTGGAGCATTGTTGTTATCCAAACTACTCAAGCAAATAAGGCAAGCAATGAGAATACCCACAACACAAATTTATGCTTGGACAGATTCTTCTATTGTCATCTCCTGGCTACATGGAGATCCGAATAGATGGAAGGCGTTTGTGGCAAACCGCGTTGTCGAAATCACATCTAATGTAAGTTGTAGCCAGTGGCACCATGTCCAATCCCACGATAATCCAGCTGATATTGCATCGAGAGGCTTGTTAGTAGCCAATTTGAAACGTTGCGACCTGTGGTGGAATGGACCACAGTGGTTATCACACCAGAAGATACAGTTCACTAGTCTTAACGTAACCCCAACAGACCTAGAGAGAAAGAAAAACACCTTACAAACTCTGAAAGTAACACAAAACGAAAATGAGGGAAGTAATAGATTGTCTGCGCAACTCGATAGCTTTGATACATTGACTGAACTACTGAGAACTATCACCTACTGCCGAAGATTCCTGAAACAAAATAAATTAGAAAAAAACATAGATAGTACAATCACAACTGAAGAACTCGAACTCTCTTTGCAAGCCTGTATAAAATTAGAACAAGAGGAAGAATTTAAAGAAGAGATAGAAAGCTTAAAAAGAAAGAAAAGAGTTAAAAGATCAAGCAAATTAAAATCATTAAATCCTTACCTTGACGAGAATGGAGTCCTCAAGGTGGGCGGCCGGCTCAGGAACGCAGAGTTGACGGAAGAATGCAAGCATCCAATAATTCTGGGTCGAAAAAGTAAACTTACTTATCTTATAGTAGCAGAAGCCCACTCGAAGACGTTGCATGGAGGTATACAGTTAATGCTTACTTACCTTAGATCCAAGTATTGGATAATGCGAGCGAAAATGCTGGTCAAACAATACATCCATCGTTGCTTGGTATGTGCTAAGCTAAATGCAAGGGTGAGAACACAAGTAATGGGAGACTTACCAAGCGTACGGGTGAAACCAGCACGAGCATTCCTCAACTCAGGTGTCGACTTTGCTGGACCCTTCCAATTATTGATGAGTAAGGGCAGAGGAGCCAAAACTACCAAGGCCTATATAGCAATATTCATTTGCATGTCCACCAAGGCAATTCATTTAGAATTGGTTGGTGACCTGAGTACAGCAGCGTTCATAGGCGCCTTCAAGAGGTTTTGCGCCCGCAGAGGAAAATGCACAAATCTGTGGAGCGACCAAGGACGCAATTTTGTTGGCGCTAATAAGCAACTATATGAAGCCTGGAAGGAAGCTGGTTTGCAATTTGATGATAAAATCGCCGAGTTACTTGCAAACGACGGAACCCAATGGCATTTCATACCGGCTTATTCACCTAACTTCGGAGGATTATGGGAAGCCGGAGTGAAATCCATAAAATATCACATGAAGAGAGTCCTCACTACAAACTTAACATTCGAAGAGATGATGACGGTTCTCTGCGAAATAGAAGCATGCCTGAACTCGCGTCCATTATGCCCAATGAACGATGACGCCATGCAAGCACTGACACCTGGTCATTTTTTAATAACGGAAGCACCAGTCACCGTCCCGAACCCAAATCTTAAGGACGCTAAAATGAGCAACTTGACACGCTGGCAATACACGCAAAAATTGTTGAGTGACTTCTGGTTGAGATGGCAGAAGGAATACCTCACAAGACTCCAGCAGAGACCGAAATGGTTAAAACGCGAAGAAGAGTTTAAGAAGGGAGACATAGTACTGATCAAGCAAGATAACCTCCCACCGGGGAAATGGTCCATGGGACGCATCACCGACAAGCACCCCGGCCCCGACGGTTTAACCAGAGTGTATAGCGTAAAGAGCGGTGACACTATAACCAAGCGATGTGTGACAAAGTTGTGTGCTTTACCAATCGATACCGCACCAGATGAGATAATTGTTTAACGTTTCTATAATTTAGTTTTGCATGTATCCTAGATTCAATCAGTACCTATTGTTTTTAAAGGACTATCTATAGTCCTTTAGTGGGCGGCTTATGTTAACGCCAATTTCATATTTATAAAGAGATGCATGATCTACATTGATTTAGTTGCCAATAAACCTCGTAAAGAACAGTCGCATTTTATTCAAAAATCCATTGACACAGTGCTAGCAAAAGTAAACCTTATCATCCTGAACACAGATATTAGATTAACTGATGTTTTTTTCTTTGGCCCTGTGCTAAGAAATCACATACGAAAATTCCCGAATGTTTTCCAGGAAAATTTTGGAATGTACGTATTAGGTATGTCTTGCTTACCCAATTCAAAAGAAATGTAGGTACATACCTATGCTCCGAATGTTATGATATAGAAATCAGCTACGATAGGATATTCAGGCCATAATATTATCCCATTAGGTATATAGCCTTCTTATAATCTTCTAATGAAGTAATAATAGATAAAGAAAATACGCGGGTATTGGAAAAAAATATCATTGTCGTGCTACAGCTACCCTCCTAATAAAATATTTAAAAGCACGTTTTTACTTATTTTATATTTTGCTTTTATATCTGAATCATAACCTGAGAGACAGTTTTTATTGAGCCATTATAAAACGGTTGGTAATTTAAATATTCTTTATGATTTAAATAGGTAGGCTGGTGTTGCTGGTAGCACTTAGTCTCTCCTCCGTAGGAATACAACTGTATCTAGGTCGTACTTAGGTGGTTTAGCACCTTATTCAATGAGAATTTGTTCAGATTATATAACTTACTTGGCCTACTTGTATCACATGACATTTTAAAATCCATTTAAAGGTACCCATCATTTTATTGGAGATCAACAATCTGTCTCAATAATGTTCACCAAAATTGCATATTCTAAGGCTAGCTGCAATTTTTCAATCCCAGGATAGCTATTATACAATATCCCCAGCTATTTCAGCCGTAGCAGGAAAACTATTTAAATATTTGCACAATCCCCGACCTCGGGATGGTGTACCCGCAGTTCCCGCAAAACTCGTTTAGCTCGGGACTTCTAGTGGTCCAGTTATGAAGTGAAACTCGCTGAAACTGTTGTACATCGGCTTGTAGACATGGATGATAGCTGAGGAAGGCGCTAACTAGTCTGCAATGGTTGTTAAATGCGTGTAAATGTCTGATGGTTAGCGAATCCAATTATGCAATGATTGCGTGGCGAGACACGGAAGGCGGTGCACTCGGCCAATGGAGCAGCAAACGCAATGTAAGCTCCTTGCGTCTCATGCGAACATACATGATGAGGGAAGTTAGTTTTTAATATAAATTGGTTAATTTGGCTTAAACTATTTATCAGTTTATCAATCGATATTTATGCGGTATGCCATGTCAACGGACGATCTGTGTCTGCAATGTTTACAACAATATAGTCAATGTCGTGAAGCCAGATCCAGTGAAACTATTAATCAATTGTCACGTAGTACCGACTAGACTGTTCTCCAAAACGTGAGGATGTTATGTCGACTGGTGACGATTGCATAATTATGTCTTTTGATAACTGGAAGTGAAAATGTAAAAGTTGACAGCCATCTAGGATTACCTACGCTACATAATTTTGCACTTTTGTGACGATTTCCGTCACGTTTTTTTTATAAATAAGTAATCCAATTCTTCAGTTTTATTAGTCACGTTAAGTTCAACTCACATTGTGGATTGTGGTCCTCGTTCAACGCTAGTTTAGGCGGGTAGTTCTTAAAGGGAAACATGTAGCGTCATCTATAAAACATTTAGTAGGTTAACTGCATGCATTATTCAAATTATTTAATTAATTTCTTGAAATGATAATTAAGTATCAAAGTACGCCGAAATTAAAGACAAACCTATGCATCTTAAAAAAAAAAAAAAAAAAATTTAAATTATCTTTACCTTTTTACTATAATAAATGATTTTAATTTTGATTTTTGACGTGGTTGGGGCTGGGACTCGGGCGCCCTCTCTAAACGCCATCTATCATACTGAACACGAACTATAGAGCCGAAGTGAATCCAACCATCTTGCATGATTACAGGTTAGGTGTGTTTTGCTGATAACTTCGATAACCAACACTTAATCAAACACGTTCATGCCTACAGGCGTAAGCGCAGGCTTTTGCCGTGGGGTAGTATTATTTTATTTACTTACACGAAACAGACTTTGTAGGTTTATGGTTGAACTTGGCTAGGCAACCGTAGGCGTCATATGCGTTCTGTAATTTCTGATTATCACCATAGGCGTGAATTTATGCAGGTTCCTTTAAAAAACAGAAAGTGTATAGAGCAAGGCTGTAGGGGGGGTTTAGAATTTCTAACGGGGAGGGTTAGAAACCCTCCCCGAAATGTGAGACACCAGAATGCCAATCCAGACATATCAGTCGGTTGCCTTTTTATTGAATTTAAACTATATGTATGTTAAATTTAAATAAAGCTTATTTGTTTACCTTTTATAAGTAGCTACGCCCGGACCTTGTAGCCTGTTTCACTAGCTCATATATTCTGGTTAACTTGTCTGGCAGATAATTTCATACAATGGAGTCCCATTTTTTATTTTATCTTGTAGATGTTGCCTTTCCGGTTACTGCCAAACAGACCGATAGATGTCCAAAAAATACAAAAACAGTCGTAGTCTTATCTGTGTACTCTTGTCTATGCGTCCGTTGTTTAAATTTGCGTAGTCATGCTCAAGTTGCATCAGTACTTTGAACCTTTATGCATTAAGGTCGTGTGGTGGTGTAAGGCCACCGGCCACTCTAGGTCGGTGCCCCGATTAGAAAGGAACTTAGCACCGTACTTGCACAATGTAATGACAAACCTTCATACACAGCGTTTGTATGAACTCGCTGCGCGAACTCTTGTAATTTTGTATAGAGTCTGTCTAATGAAAGCTGAGAGCAAAGACTACAATATAAGAGTGATTTTTTCACGTTTTCATAAATTGACTGCAAGTGTCACTTATTGTTTTTATAACCTACGAAAAGAAAGTGTATAATTTGTCGTATTCCAAAAAAACAATGCCTAAAACTTTAAGAAGCAATGCGAGAAAGTTGTTATACACTATGTATGATAAATAGTTACAACCGAGTGAAAAGCGAACGCGAGGATGCATTTAACTAAAAAGTACAATTGTTTACAATAATTTCGAAAATTACTGGTTAACTATTGAATTCGTTTTGATACTAGGTGAACAGGATTTATATTTATTAGACCTGTACCCTAATTGCATAATACAACACAATCTGTTTCGATTTGAAACAGATTGCTAATCCATTGCTTCAAAAGTTGGAAAAAAAGTCTGCTCAACAACTTAAATAACGCAATAAATATTGTTGAACTAACAAAATGAAACAAATTAGGCATAATTGTTTACGAAAATAAGTTACGCAATTAGGGTACAGGTCCCTCAATATAACAGTTTTAAATGTGGAATCATAATTGAATATAGCGATGAGAAACCGCGTGACATCAATATAAAAATCTGTATTATTATTTATGTAATCAAGTTTAACGTCCAAGGTTTTCTGCTATGGAACCTAAATTGCCAAATTGGAATGGCCAGCCCAGATATGAAAGCCATAGGACATGCTTAAAAAGTGAATCCGTTAGTCTCAACCCTCCTTAGACCCTCCATGATTTGAAAACCGCAGTTGTGGTTGCCTGGGACGAAATTCCCCAAGTAAACATTAAGATCATCTAGACTAGAGCATGCCTGATCGCATGCAGGCGGTGATCAGAGCCAGAGGTGGAAATACACGTTATAAATTTTTATTAAATTATTTATAGTCCCTTATTTTGTGTTTTTTGTAACAAAACCTTTATTTTAATGTTATGCCATTTTTGTAATTTAATTAAGGTTTAATTAAGGCTTCAATTTTTTTTTTCGGAATTTGTGATTTAAGTTTAAGTATCAGACCATCCTTTAAGTTTTTTAAAATAACTAACATGTCCTTCATGTTTCATTTTGACAATAAACTACATAATAAGCTTTTTTAGTTTGGGTGGAAAATAAATAAAATAACTTCTCCCGCTCTGGGCGGAGCGGGAGGGCGTGTCAGTTTTCTTACTCACTAAAACCCACCCGTGTTCCTTCGGTTGCCCTGGTACCGGGGGCCACGATCTCCCTTTCGGTTTTCTTCCCACCCCCGGCAGGCATCAGCCCTAGCGGATCTCGTCAATTCTGCTGACATCTCTTTAAGGCGCGCGTGGTGCATATCTGGACCCTAGTCCTTGGCGGCCCACCTACCCTTGGCTACGGTAGTGGTCAAGGCCACGGTGAAGCAATGGGTGCGTAAAATCCCCGGAAGAGATCTGGCTACCACTAAAGCAGTTGGAAACTGGTCCTGGCAACATACAACTCGCGTACACTCCGGACCGACGAGAAGATCATCGAACTCGAAGAAAAATTGAGTAGGTTGCGATGGGGTATAGTAGGGTTATCTGAAGTCCGAAGAGAGAGGGGAGGACTCGATAATCCTCAAATCCGGGAACTTGCTCTATTTCCGGGAGGGCCACCGCAGTCCCAAGGTGGTTTTTTTAACTTTATGGTGTATCAAATACTTATAGTGTTTTTATTATTCAATGACGATAGAGTGGTTGTGTTCCGAATTTCCGAAGGGAAGCCGGTAGGAAGAGTTGTTTGAAGTAGACATCCCTGTGGCGTACCTTATACTCAGAATCTCCACAAGGTAGACCGATGACCTTGTGAAGGCCGCAGTAATCCGCTGGATGCGAGAAGCACAAAATCGGTCGAAGTGGCGGAGCTTGGGGAAGGCCTATGTCCAGCAGTGGACATCTTTCTGCTGAAGTGATTATGATAATGTGACTTACAACCTTATGATCGTAAAGCTTATCTACACAATGTTTTGCTTTATGCTTTCCTATTAATCTGTAGAAACAACAATAAATATTCTGCATAAAAATATTCAAGTATCAAATACGTTTCTCCATAGTTGATCCGGGGATACCCCGTCGTATTTCTTTTTAAATTTCCCGCTCTTTTTCACTCAGCTTTCAATAGACACTATTAAGTAAATGTTGTTTTTTTTTTTTTTCAGTTTCCCTTGGATCTTATGGTGAAAACTACTCTGTTCGGTGTGTTATCTTTGGATTTTTTCCTAAGCATAACCTGTACTACTTACCAAAATACTTTGTTGCAAACCCTTTGCATTTGTATAACCAACGAAATTCTAATATTCAGGTTACACCACGGATAAAATCCAGTGTTTCTCTCATAGTTCTCACAGTTTTCGTTTCTCTACTGAATAGGCAGCTTATTGCAAGGTCAAGGTCGAACAGACCGTCTGTCATTCTTTTGTCGAAATTCGTGTCCAAACTTCAAAAGACATCTCTTAACTTCACACAATGGATAGTAAAGTTTGTCATCACAAGGCCAGCGACCTCGGTTTAATCGAGTATTCGTGTTGAATGATATGTACAGGCTTAGATCAGAAGAAATAAAAGATCTTTGTAATTGTCGCATAATTTTATATTTGTAGAAAAATTGTATGCATCACTCTCATACATCATCTCACCTAAATATACATGAACTATATATACGTTCCCGCAAACAGCGTATATTCAGAAAATAACATCGGCTAATCGTGACTTTTAGCTAGCTTTATTAGATATTATCCTACATAAAATTCAATTAAAGTAAGTATTATACAATACATCGCATGTGATAGTTGACACAGGAATCCATATTACATGTTATTCATAAATCATTATAATATGTCGATAGCATTTGAAATTAAGTCTAAGTTTACATATTTTACACATTTCATAACACCTACACTTTATCTATTTTTGCTATAATTTCAAATACTCAATGGCAAATAACACAAAAGCAAGATTACAACTATCATAAGTACGAAATATAAACTTATTACGTAAACAGCTGGCACAATGAAGATCTAGATGAGTTACACCACATTACAATTAACATTACGCTATTACGGTATACTTCATACATGAAAATATGTATGCCATAAACCAACAATATACACAATAAATAAGATCATGGAATGTTTCCGTTTTTGTTCAATGGTGGCCTACGCCAGGACAACAATCGGAATAGAAAGAACACGATAAAAAAATAATGCGAACATTTTCGATACGATAAATTATAGCAAAAATACTTGTTACTATATAGGCCACAAAACATTTGAAGGTATGCGCGTGCGTGCGCGGCGCGAAGCACTCGCGGCTACGCGTGCTTCTCCGTCCTTCAGCTTGCCGCCGCTAGCGAGCGTGGAAGTCACTTCTGAAACAAAGCCAAACATTTTAAACAAACACTACAAATCACATAAGTGCATGTACAGATATCGGCGATTTACTGCACAACAAGGCACCAAGTATCGTAAAACAGCGACGAATGTGGGCGAACCTACACTACATTGGCTAAGCTCCGTACATCGCTTAAACCCTCTTTCTCAATATCTGAATTTGTAGTGACTTTAAAAAAAACCGTCAACATTTTAAGGGAGTGTTCTACCCATCACATATAAACAACTTTTACTATGGGTCCAAACGAATTCGCAAAAAAATCTCGACCTTCCCATACATGTTCGATGTACCTTTATGTGGAAAGATCGTTTTTTTTAACATCCCCCTATATTTTCAGTCACTTATATAGTCCTCCTTATCGATAAGAGTCCTCCTTATATCGATAACGAGTCCTCCTTATATCGATAACGAGTCCTCCTTATATCGATAACGAGTCCTCCTTATATCGATAACGGAGACCCATGACTCACCAGACCGAATTTAATTTTAAATACCTGGTCACAAGTAATGCTATAAGAGTTGGCTGGCAGAGTTAAAGGTATTATAGGTATAGGAGAGCTTAGCTTTCTGCTCACGTATTTGGCATTTTACAGTTAGTATGGCGAGTCCGTTCTTTTATTTATCTTTTTTTTACATTTTTGTTGACAGTAGAGCGTGAAGACTATGTTAAGCAAGTTTCTCCCAACCTGCAGGAATAATAGCGCAAGCGCTAAGATGCCTCTTGAATACAACCTTATAGTGGTAGTTAATTGATTCAGGCGTGAGCTTGCGGAAATCCATTATAAAATGATGATGTGGATATATTTAGTAACCTGTTCCGCAGTCTGCGCTCAGTGCTTGATGTGGCAACACGCCGTGTTCGAGTTCGCGACAAGTCAATCGTCATCCTGAGGATGCCTCTTTGAGAGGTGAAACACGTGTCGATTTCATTCAGGGTCTTTTTAAGACTCTTTAGAAATAACTAAGCGGAACAGGTTACTAAATATATCCACATCATCATTTTTTAACCTTATAGTGGTTTCATCTTTTTCAGTATCTGATTATGCGACAAACCCTTTTTCCAGTATTTTTCTCAATTTTTTTTGTTCCCCATAATTTCGATAGTGCTATTAAACTGATAATATGATATTCACCAGCTAGTGCGCGTTGGCGTCAGCGTACAGCGTGGTGGCGATGTACGTGGTGGGCACGAAGCCCTCCTCGCGCGTGTGGTGGCGGCGCACGCGCGTCCAGCCGTCGCCCGCGTCCGTCTCCAGCACCAGCAGTCTCTCGCCGCACTCCATCTTCATGGTGGAACCGCTGCCAATTCCTGGGAGAGGAAAATGTTGCGTTATTTTTTTTAAAGGAGCAGTAAGATTGTGTGTATAGTCAATCGCAAGTGATTGAACTTGTACTTGAACTATGAAAACTGCTACGAAATAAAGAAATCAAATTGTCGTTATCATGGACGTACTGTTGACTGTCCAGAGACGATTTTTTTAAGGATAAACGATGATTTTTCTGATGCCAATGGTTAATTGAAGGAAATTATTAAAAATTTGCGGTTAATTAAAAAACCTCAACATCTCTAACACCCGAAATCAATAATGTATCCCAATCTTGAGCCCAATGTTTGTGTGTAACCAGTGAAGCTATTGAATGTCCATCACTAATAAATTCAACTCGCCTTCAAAAGCATACAACGCCTTACAGTAGCCCACAGGCTGCAGATCAGGCTCGCAGTAATAATAATCAAAGTCCGACTCATGATCATTATCATGGTCGTTTTCGTCTTGGTCGTGGTCGCCGTTGGCGTGGTCGTGGTCGTGGTGCACGGTGGCGAGCTCGCCGCCCAGGCCGGACTCCGGCGAGCCGCCCGCCGCGCGCGCGCCCGGCCCGGCCGTGCCCGTGCCCGTGCTCACCGACGACTCTGACGCCGACCGGGAGAGAGACTCGCTGTTTGAGCCGATGCTGGAAATTGAGGTTGGTTAGAAATATATTCTTACTCTACTTATGGAGCAGAAAGATGGAGAAACCCAGGTGACGTAGCCGTGTACAATGGTCTAACCAAGTGAAGCAACACCTAGACACCAAGATATACGACGCATTACGACAAACCAAAGATCGTCACAAAGGGAGAGAAAAGTTTACTCGGGCTCATCACAACGCTCAGCAATGAGTAAAAACTGACTGAAGGAGCAGCAGAAAGCAACTCTATAGAAAAATTCATGGTAAATGGTTCCTTAATATTTTTGCAGCATCATGTTTATTTGTTGACAATACATTGTGGGCAACACAACATGCCGTATGATGTGCAACATGATACCATCAAAACAAAATCAACATTTAAGGCGCAGACTAGTTCGTTCTGGACGTTCTGCATCTACACTAATATTTAAAATAATAAGAAAAAGGTTTGTTTTTTTGTACCAGTAGAATGCTATATTATCACTGAGTAACATAAGCTATAATTTATAAAGATATCAAGTTGGCGAAACCGCTGGCAGAAGCCAGTACGAGATAATTTTCGGTCATTAGCTTAGGCTTATAAGAGAGACCTTTTTATCCCCTTTCTATAAAAAATGCAACATATAGTCACAGCCTACTCTATTACACTGTTCATTAGTTAACAAATCCACGTTATACCTGGTGGCCTGCGTGGGCGCCTGGCCGTTGGTCCGCGCGGTGGGGTGTAGAGGCGGTGCGCCGACCTGACTGTTGGCCTCGGCCAGCAACTCTTCGAACTTGTTCAACTGAGCGCGAAGCTTCTTTAACTTGTCGCAGCACTCGTTTAGTTGACCTGGTAATATAAAAAAAAAACATTCATTTGTTTGTTGCACAAAAATTTTAAAAAAGACTTTTGTATGCACATAAGGGCTCATTTGGTTTCCAAAAAAGTTTAAAGAGAGAAAAAAAACCTTTTTTTGTATGTAAATAAGTGCTTTTGCTTTAGTTTTGTAAGGTTTATGTAGACTATAGCAAGGCTATTCCTACAGTTAGGCCGTACCGCCAACATAATCACCGAACAAGACCGAGGTTTGCCGGACCTTTAGCTATATAACCTACAGTTTATAAAGATAGTGTAATAAATAACGTAGAAAGCTAGAAATCATCATTAACAGCATAATAGCGAAGCCATCATTTGCAAATTGCTTTCATATTTCAATAAAATAATAAGAGCGCGAGCATGTTTATAACTACATAAACATGATGATCATACATTATTAGTTCAATTAAAATTAATAACGTAATCATCGCTATATTAAACCAATAATTATTTTAATTGGTTTCTTGATTACACTGTTTTCCTAATTTATTACTTCGCACCCGCCGTATGCACACATCCATCAAAATTATTCCTGTTAAAGTTTAATAATTGGAATAATTAAAGGAACAGTCCTTAGTAGCATAATAAATAATTGCTTCATCTATATTGCATTAAAATAGATAATTTATTTATTTAAACTTTTCACACTCAAAAAGGTACAAAGGCGGACTTAATGCCTTAGGCATTCTCTACCAGTCAACCAAGGGTGGTGAAGAGATTGGATGGCAGGTGCTCTGTGACAATTCATTTTAGAAAAGGGGAAATTAAATAAATAACAAGGAACACGTAGGCGTTTTGCAGTAGCAGTACAACAAAACCTTTAGTTTTCCTATGACGGTCAGAATAACTACGTAACATCAAAATTATTCGAGCGAGGGCTATTAAATATACATAATATCACGATCTTAACAACATCATCGGTATCCACGAGGAGGATTGGGCAGAGGTGTACATATAGTAGACCCACATTCCACCAGTTATGATTAAGTCCCATGTAATAGGGGGCGAGCCTATTGCCATCAACCGGGCACAAATCCAGACTCTGCTGTGTTGCTACTTGCTACTGAGAAATTCCAGATGGAAAAACCCAATAGCACTTTGAGAATCGCACCCAGGGCTATTAAATATGTACTATTTAAACCAAATTACCTTCTACAGTCATGGGATCTCCGAGCGCAGGGCTCGTTTCGTAAACTCCTTTCATTTTCATGAGACCTTCCATCGCCGCTTGCTCTTGAGCCACCTGTAACAATGTCGACTGTTTGAGCAAATGTGCGAATATTAATCATTGATACTACGGTTCTTTTAGTTGCAAATCGGACAACAACATGAAAATATGGATAAGGAATCGGCCATTAATCACGTCAGGCTCGAAAGGGACGGAAAAAATCACGAAATATCACAAGTGGGCAGGGGGTTAAAAAGTTGCTAAAAAAATCGTCATGTAATTAATGGACGACCCCTAAGTAGACGACATACTGAAGCGATTTCAAAAAAGCAGGTTCATGTCTGCGATTCTCTCAAAAACTACCAAACATATTTCGTTGTCATTGTCACGTAATTAATTTCCAAATATGATATGGCATTAAATAAATGACACATGCCTGCTATTCTACGTAGTAATTCAAAACTAATCTTATAGCAAAAAGCGACCTCTGCCAGACCTTAAAAATATAAAATAGCTGTTTTGATGAGATCACATGCTATGAAGGTCGTCTCAACGACTAAAGGAATAGTGGACTCTATTAGACAAAACCGAAATATGCGAAAGGCTTTTGCTCCAACCACGATGGCTTATGTCATGTAGGTATATATTTTATAAACTATACTAGCTTTTTTTACCCGCGGCTTCGCCCGCATGGATGTCACAAAATATCCCATGGGAACGTACTACCGGGATTACATTACAGCCGATGAAAAGGTCATTGACTCCTATCACTGCGCCCGCGTTACCGTCAACCATAATTATTTTGTTACGCATAATTTTGAATCTGTGATACATTTAAAGTATTTATTTAAATGGCATGTTTTAATCTAAATTAAATGCCCAATTTAAATAACATATTTTATTGGATAAGGATTAATATAATACTGGTCAAAATAGCTTCGGAAATAACAATGAAATTTTTATCAAATTCTGAAAGATAATGGTTACTGTGGGTCATCCTTAGAAGATAGACATGTGCCATCGCGGACTTTTTTGTTGAACTTTTTAAGATGAACAATACTGTAGAACATAAATTTTATGTAACTTTTACGATTTCCGCGGCGCACGCCAATAAAGCTCCCACTCGACATGATTTTTTCCGACATCTTCAACAATAATCGTCAAATTTCAGCTAATTTCCACAAAACCTTAATGAATTATACAATAAAACCTTCCGCATGAATCACTCCGTCCATTGGTGAAAACCGTTCGAAAATCCGTTCGGTAGTTTTTGAGTTTATTGCGTTCAGATAGACAGACAGTCGCGGCGGAGGACTTTGTTTTATAATATGTAAGGATAACTGACCGTTTATTAACGCATAAAAGGAAAATATAAATTGCAATCGACTAATGAAACCGGGGTTTTACATTGCTGGTGTTTATTACCTACCTATGTGTTCGTAACTACAGTATCTACCTATAACTATCACTACATATTATAGAACTAAGTTCCCCCGCCGCATCGGTCTTTCTGAACGCCATAAACTCAAAAACTACCGAACGGATTTTCATACGGTTTTCACCAATGGACGGAGTGATTCATGAGGAATGTTTAGGGGTATAATTCACTACGGTTTTGTGTATATTGTCTGAAATATGACGATGATTGTTGAAGATATCGGAAAAAAATCATGACGATACTTTGCTGGCGTGCGCGTTACGGTAGCACGCTTCCATGGGATAATTACCGACCTCCACGCGGACGAAACCGCGAGCAAAAGCTAGTATTAACTGAAAAAGTGCCTCGCCGATCGTGTAACAAGTGGCAAAGATTTTTTTCTATACCGCACTAAGCGACTAAGTAATAAAGGTGTTGTCAACATCGAATTGGTACTAAGACCGCGTGGTTTAGGTACTGTACTATAAAAGTATTTATTACCTTAGAAATCAAAACATAACATTAATGCTATACGACGGCGTATGAGTCATCAATCAATTTGAAACGCATTTGTTTATATTTATCCTTTGTTTGCATACAAACTATCCACATTATAAAGGGTCTTTCAAACAGGCGCGACACGCGACGCGACACAAAGACACCGCTCGTCGCGCGACGAGCGGTGTCTTTGTGTCGCGTCGCGTGTCGCGCCTGTTTGAAAGAGCCTTAAAACTATAGTACATAATACTATGGTAAATTGCAGCACCACATACGTCTATATGCAGTAGATATAGGTTACCTACTTAAAACATTACCAGTGTACCATGTTTAGAGGTCGCGTTAGACCGACAATAATCAGTTCGTCAGTGACGAATCGTCACAAGTCGGGGAAAATGAACATTATTAAAATTATGATAGTTATCTACTTCAAAGCAGACGTCTCACAAAAATCCTACAATCGGATTAAGTATGAAAAAATCTCGCCGATACAAGGTTTGTAGATACTCGAGACAAGGGCAGAAAATACAAGTGAATACGCAAAAACACAGGCGGCCAACAGTAGTCGTTCGCTTTTTTTTGGTGACCGATTTTTATCCAACAACGGTAGACTGTATAAGTCGGTGACGTCACAAGAAAAAGTCTGGATTCGGTGTCATTTTATTTAATTTATTATTATTAAAGGTTTACAAACAGCTTTTGTTCTTAAGTAAACTAAGTATAGGTAACAAGTTAAATATAATTTTCCTTGTGCTATCAAATGAGTAACATCCCAGAGGCAAGTAAAACGACTTGGGTATTACCAAGTGCCTACAGATTTACCAACTAGAGATTTTCTTCTTCAGCAAAAGGTCGTAATATTTTTATTTAATAACCTCGACATTAATCAAAACTGGTGTGCGAAAGAGAGACAATGAATAAAAACAAAAACGGGCCACGTGCGTGTCGGACTACGCACAAATACAAACTTAACATTGTAGTTGAAATTTATGTACTCCAATACATTCCAACTGCAAATGTAAGTTTGTAAGCACAATATTGAAAGAATTACCATGTTATTTTAAGACCATAGACTTCTTATAGGTTTTCCTGCAATCTATGAGTGAAAAACCATACTCCGAATTTTTTTTTTTTTAATTATTGGCTCAGTAGTTTCGGAGATAAGGGGATGGTCAATTTTTATCTTCTTTCTTAAATTATATGTATTAACCTCAAAATATTTAAAAAAAAAATTGAGATCCTTGCAAGAAGTCTTTTCATATGATATGTCACACGATACAGATGGAAAAACTTTTTTTTTAATTTTCTGATTTGCCCCCCAAAACTAACCCGCATATTCAAAATTATTTTATTTACGTTAGACGTCCGTGTTTGGGTCACAGAAATACATTTATATACCAAATTTCAACTTAATCGGTCCGTAAGATTCGAAGAAAACTGGCTGTGACAGACAGACAGACAGACACACGAGTGATCCTATAAGAGTTCCGTATTTTTTTTCCTTTTGAGGTACGGTACCCTAAAAAGTGTAAATAAATAATTGAAGGAACATACTGACCTGCTTACTCAACTCTGCCACCTTTGCTTGAAGTTTCTTTTTCTTTTGGTTCGGTGGCAAGTCTGAATAATCCTCCTTTCCATCCATAGACATGTTATTCTGTAACACAAACAAACATGTTAATCCTCAATCTTTACTCTTTGGTCAGTGCACAATGCAACCATACACCACGAACTCTCCTAACTCCACTAAAATACCACGCTGTATCAAAAACTTTGGAAATCATATCTAAATAAATTCCGTACAATATCCTTACATTATGTTTAGCCTTGAAAAGGTTTTTCATAAACATGCTTAACAAATCTACGATCACTTAAAAATCACTAAAAACTTCGTTCTGTTCTAAATGATAAATTCAGAACTACATAACTCCATCAGACTTGGTAGCCAACTGTCTGACATTCCCGGAAAATGGTCATTATCCGGTTAATTGCATTCAAATAACTGTAGGTGACCTTGTTTAATTCACATAGCTGTAAATCTAAATATATATGACATAATAAATATTTGTATTGAATAATAAACACTACACAAATACTTAGTCACAACATCTATGAACAAATATAAACATGAAAACAGAATGCGAGTGCGCTGAAACCAATGGAAGCCGTGCAGGCATGGTAAGTTAGAACAAGCGATACAAACCACCCAACTGTGTGTCGAAGAGAAAGTTTATTGGTCATCTCATGAAAGAATCACATTTCTCATTATTTTACTGTTTCATAAATAAATCAACATCATGCCATTCAGAGCAATTTGTGAGGAATTTCACGCAAACATTGAACAACAACGATTGATTTACTGTATTGTTCTTATTTATGAATCTTGAGTCGGGCTGCAATCACAATGCAAAAATTCTTAGTTAGAGCTAGATAGACGGTAATATCTTAGAAAATGCTGCTGTGAAAACTACCTTAGCATATCCACGATACAGCCATGACAACAAGATACGTACCTTCGACTACTACGACAAAATGACAGATATCTTACAGAACCACGAGCAAGCTTCACATCTAATACACAGATGGTTACATACATTACATCAAACAACAGCCCAATCAATACACATACATTATCGTTGTTATAACAAAAGACGACATAACCAATACTAGCAGATCAATAAACAATCTCATCACACATTACCGAATGCACCACGACACACGATCATTCGATCCCGGCCCTTATTTCCAATCCTGGGATTTCGGGATTTTAAATAATAATCCCGGGATTGCGAGATGGTCCCGGGATCCTGGGATAGTACCAGGATTATGAATTTTAAGGAAAAATCCCAAAAAAAATGTAAAAAGCTTCATTTATGTTTTGATTTTAATTGATAAAGTACATAATCAAGGTTCCTCGTTACATGGAATCATACAACAACGAAGTGCTTCGACAAACATTACTATAATCAGACTATGTTTTCAGGTGGTTTAATCCCGATTTTTTCGGGACTGGAATAGGGCCGGTATCAATCCTGGGATTGAATCCTCTAGTCACACGGGACTGACCTTAATCGAGTTGCAGGCCTCGACAATCTTCTGTGGCAAGCGTTATCGGCGCGCGCGGGACGGGAGGCAAACAAACAACATTAACATGGGGTAGAAACAATCCGGACCGACTGGCCACAAGCGAGATTATGCCGATAAAAAAATAGTCAACATAAAAGTGTATACTGGATAGTGCGTCGAAAATTTAGGTGTCAACGTTATCTTAGGAACTTTAGTAGAAGTCTCTAGAGATATGCCCTAGTATGGTCAACCGAACGTCATTCATCAACAGTTGGGACTTCGAAAACCAGCCTTCATGTTACAAAATAGAGGCGTTGTCACCGTCCCCCGGATGGACGTGAGGTTGACTCTAAATCACAAAAATGTTTACAGCTTCTGTTGCTATCATGTCATGCCCAGTCATTTTACGTCTTAAGGCACTAATTCCCGTAATTCACCATGAGATAACAGAAAAATGCGTTCTAATAAAAGACCACACAACATTTGAGTCGTAAAATAACGTTTAAGTATAACATTGACAGATTGAGAAAAAAGAAAAGTACAAGTATTGTATGAAACATTGTTTAAGACGGTGTTATTCATAATTGCTTGTCGTTTATCAACAGTAACAGAAGCTAGACTCATCATGCTTATGAATTACATCCCCACCACCGCGGGGCGACTTACTTTTTCCACGTGACATGGCACCAACGCCGTCAGCCAAAATATCAATTGGTTGTTATTTGCACCCATGTTAGGTAGGGATCGAACAGGGGTTGAAAGATAAAAATAAATTAGTACCTCCAACTTACAAATAAAATAAGAACCTCACTGGCGTTTAGTCATTGTGTTTTCAGTTTTCCTCGTTCAATTGGTTTTATTATAATAACGTTTCATGACTATACACCAGCTGTGTAAATAATTAACAAATGTAATAACATAAAAATGATATAACATCAAATCGTATTGTACAAATTGAATAAATAAATTATAGTACCATACCATGCAAGTACGTAATAATTATTTAAAATTTCATGACTAATAAGCTGATATGAAGCCCATACATAATTTCAAGCACACAGCCCCATAACCTTATAATTTGCTCCGAAATAAAAATAAATTGAACGTATGTTTGAATACGATAAGATAGCAGCTGTAACAAAATAAAATAATAATAATCCTAACTACGTTATGAAGTCAGCATTAGATCTCACACATGCGGCACATTATTATTATACAATAAAGGCAGATGAATAAACTTGATTCAAAAATGTGCGAACCTTTATTGGAACAATGCTGTCTTCATAAAACACTGACTATGTTCTTAAAGAACTATAGACTACAAGATACCTCTATTGAATCTATCCACTGGTTACGCAGTACACAAACATGATGGAGTAACCCAAAGCATCTCTCCTTGTCACACTTGTGGAGCATCAATATGTTCCTCTCACCTTATTAGAGCTGAAGATGGACAGCAGGCCTCCTCTCTTCTTGATCTTGTTGCCTGAGACGGTGCCGCGCGCCGCGGTGAGGTGGTTGTGTGGGTGGTGGTGGGTCGTCGCCGAGTCCGTGGTATCGGCCCCCGAAGCCGTCTCGAATGCGAAATCTTCGGGCGGCACGAAACCTGACTTATATCTGTCTATAACTAATTTTGTGTCCTGTAAACATAATAATAAACTTTTATTTCAGGCCACAGAGAATTCATACAGTAGTGTTAATAAAGAAAACTATGTTAGTATTCAAAAAGGGGGGTTCTGGGTAATAATAACAGCCGCACGGATCGATCGATCAGGTTAAATTACTCTTGCCGCGGTCGGTCCGAGGATGAGTGACCAATTGACCATCTTGACATTCTGTAACCCTCCGTGCCTCGGAAAGTACCTTAAGCCGTTGGTCCCGGCTGTCATTCTTGGATCTTTGATAGTCGTTGCGGGTCGCCAGAAGCCCGAAAGTCTGTCACAACCAGTCTTACCAAGGGGTATCGTGTTACCCAGTAACTAAGCTGTGGAGGTCAGATAGGCAGTCGCTCCATGTATTATACTGGTATTCAGCTGTATCCGGTTAGACTGAGAGTCGATCCCAAATACTAACATCAATCGATCTGATCCCAGGCTAAGCAGATCCTGCCGGGGATGCGAAGAAACCCGAAAGGGAGATCGTGGCCCCCGGCAACAGGGCAACCGAAGGAACACGGGTGGGTTTTAGTCAGTAAGAGTCTGACACGCCGCCCGCTCCGCCCAGAGCGGGAGATTATCAAATAACTTTATTTGATAATTTCCCAACCAAAAAAAAAAAAAACTAAGCAAATTGATTGATGTTATTATCCAAAAAATTATATTAATGCTAGGTAAAGTGTGGAGCCGAACTTCAGACTCTCCAAGAAGTATTTATTTAACCATTTATGTACACACATAATTAACAGACAAGACAAAAAGAAAAGCAAAATAAGTACAAGTAAGTATGTAGTACGTACTCCTAGACGTATGAAGTGCGATGTCATTACTTGTGATTTTTTATGTACAAAAATTCAAACGATGCCAAGAATTAATTGGCACTAGTTTTTAGGTCGCTCCAAGTCGTCAGATCTCGATAGGCTATAAAATTCGCCGTAACTATTATTGTAACCCATTTCTTAATTTAACGATCCTTATAAAATGTTTAATAAGCTGCTATTAAACTATTTTCTTTGAATTATTAAACAGTAAACTTTGTATCATGAGAACATCACGACACCCAAGTTTAAAGCTATTATTAGTCAACGTTCGGTTGATTAACAAACCATACGATATGTGACACCAATTCTAATGTTATGTAAACTTGAAAGATGGCCACTACCCGTAAACAAAATATACAATATTCATTCCACGTGTATAACATAAGTGGATAATTGCTATTAGATCAGAATAACAATATCAAAATGCGTCGCAATATGAAGAAGAATGTAATTAAATTGTCTCAAATTTCAGATTTAACAATTTCTATGAATCACTGTCTCATTTACTTAACACTTGACTATGCGTGTCTAGGAATATGATCTATTGTATCTTCGTGCTGTTTTCACAATTTGACACAAGTCTTAAATTAATCCGAGTTAATAATAGACAACATTATCTTACCTCTTTTTCATTAATACTATTTGCTGCAGTCTCCATACCATCGAGACACTGCATGATTATCGGAAACACCTTCCTTTCCACGTCCACTGAACTCAACATGAAGTTCTTGATATTTTTTATCCTTTTCTCATCTAAGTCCTGCAAACATGAAGATTACTTGTTAAAAGAATAAACACATTTCCGTATGAAATTATACGAAAATAGTGGACGTGTTTTATGTCTCTCTCATTTGACCTGGTTGGCGTGCCGCCAAAATGCACCATACAAAGTGGTTGCACTATTGGGCCCAACATTTTCCTGAATTTCTTCAAACTCACACAATGGCTCATGTTTACGACCAAAAGAAAGTTACGACTAAAAAAAAAACATTAAAAAAATCATAATAACAGAGAGCATCTTGTAATCGGACCCATTTACAAGCAACATGGACAAATTTTCATTAATCAACGTGTTGAAGTCAATTATTATTCAAAGTTCTTGACAAATGCAATTAAATAAGACAAATAATGTTCTTGTATTATTGAAAGAAAAAAGTGATAAATTGTAAAGAAACTGGGCATAATATTTAAATATGGTACATTATCGTTTGTAACAGTAAATCATTAGTGTTGTAATTTATTGGTTAGGTCGTCGTGTCGTGCGGGTTGCGTTTCCACAAGATTATTTTAGAATATGTACACGTTAGATGTCGCAGATTGTGTCCCAACGGTATTTGTCACTCGAAACCAAAGAGAGATATCCAAAATTCAAAGGAGCTCTTAGGTGTGAATTTATAGTCGTTCATTAAGTAAACTTGATAGCGTGTGTCATTCGAAGCGTGTCTACTAATAAATTAATATTTTTCAATTATCTCTCGGATAAAAACTATGTTGTGTCAATTAAAAAGATATAGCGTTTGATGAATGATGGAAATAAGACAAGATTCATACGCTGTCAAAGGTAAATAAGTAAAAAATCAGAATAGTCTCGATTTTTTCTGATAAACCGCTCGTGAGTAAAACCGTAATTAAGTCCTGAGCAAGTATAGTAAAATTAATGAATTACTTTGTCTAGGACTTTTGCCTTCCAGGAAAAGCGGGAAGCACAGGACTGACCGTTTTGACCATGTTTGAGAGAGGCAGTGGACGGCTTTCGACTGGACGAAGAAGATGACAAAGTAAAAGGTCTCACCTGTAACTGCTTGAAGACATGCGGCAGTCGCTGCTCATAGTGCTGTCGTTGCGCCTCATTTGTTTTGCGCAGTTGATCCATATATTCCTGCTTCGCGTCTTCGCACGCTTGACTCCGGATTTTCATGTTCGCTTTCTGTTTTTCCACCTCCGCTCGACTGCAATTCGAATCAAATAATTATATTGAAAATGAAAGAAGTTTTCATACAATAACTAGTACCAAGAACTATTTGACACCGGCAATAATTGGTCTGCGTGATTTCGTCGAAGAAAAGACAATCCCTTGTTATCTAGCAGGTGTCGTAAATATGCGACTAAAATAGAGCCAAGAGAACGGGGAGCAGTGTCCCCCCGATACGTATTTTAATGGTTGCGCTCATTAACAGACCCATTAAAGTTAGTAGACGTTTAGAGGGCCGATAAAGTAAAGTTTTCCGTCTTTGGTCAGTAAAATATTTCTCCTAAAAGGTGAACCATCTGACCGCAACGTTTACCGGCAGCGGTTAAGCTGATGCTCTCCATTTGTCTGATATATCAAGTGAATCACCACCTTTCCGAGCTATTAAAGTTAGCTTCATTGTTGGAGTCACATATTTCATGTTATTTATTTTAAAGCCAAAAAGAAAAATTGGCATGAATACTTCAGACAGTGTGGCATCCTCAACCCCATACGACTTACCCTTGCTATTGTACTGCATTAAGTATTGAACCTATGCCAACACGTCATCGTTTATGAGGTCAACAATATTTTTTTGCTGCCAACTTACGCCCACACAGATAAATTATAAAAATTATTTATACTCTCTTTAAGGAAAAATTAAAAGAACCGCAAAACTAATTCAGTTAACAGCGAAATCAATGTTAACATTGAAATAACACAGCATTAAAATTCGATTACCACGGCGTGTACAATTCGCTGTACACTTTACGCACTGTTTAATCAGCTGTACAATTTCTGGGTCAAGTAAGTATTAACGTTGGAGTGAAGTAAGTAGTGTATTAGATAATCACCTCAGATTAAGGTCAGCATCTGCCTTTTGGAAGGTCTCCAGTGCTCGCTCTGATTCCCTGGCCGCTCGCTCGTAGGATCTCCTCGCTCGTTCCAAAGAACCTATCGATGAGTTCAACACTCCCATTTGTTTTGCACCTTCGTTTAAATGTTGCTGTAATTAAACACAACATTGGATAATCAAAAGAACAAAAAAACAGTTTCAAGGAAGACAATCAAGATCAGAGTTATTTGAATCCCAAGATTCGATTTTGAATTATAAGCGAGTCGATGTAGTCATGTTTATTTTTAGAAGCCCTGCGTTAAGGTACCGGCCATGCCACACTGTATTGTGGCGTCTCAGAACTCAGAAGTATATTCAATCAAGCGTATGCGATTTAAAAATTAAGGCTGTTTTAAGATTAACCTTCAACAAACTAAAGTTTACTTCAACAAATAGAACCTCGGAACTGTGATAACATCAGGTGATAATTACAGCACAGACAGATGTCTTACGTGACTATTTCCGTTGACATATCCCGAATAAAAACAAACGTAGTTGTTTTGTAAGTCGCTGCGGGTTTTTTATCATCCTAGTAGTCGTCATACGTGTTAATTATATTTTTCCTTAATATAAACATTAGGTATTATTAATGCATAATTTCAAAGACTTATGTAGGATAATTTGTTGCATTTATTGATGTGCCCATTTCGGCTATTGAAGAACATTACGAGAATGTGAAAACAACATCAGATCTGTTTCCCCGACGGGGTCGGCAGGCAGTGGGGAATTATTTTAGTGTTACCCACTTATTACCAGTAATGTTATGTCCCATGTAATAGATAGTGAATAGCGACCCTATAATTGTCAATAAGCAATATAACCGGACACAAACACAGACTTTTAGCTGCTACTTGTTAATGGAAGTACCCAATACCACCTCGCCCAACCTTTTTATTCTTCTTTTTGGGTGGGAAATTGTCAAATGAGTTCTCCCGCTCTGGGCGGAGCGGGAGGGCGTGCCAGACTCTTACTGACAAAAACCCACCCGTGTTCTTTCAGTTGCCATGTTGCCAGGGGCTACGGTATCCCTTTCGGACTTTCCGCGACCCGGGCAGGCATCGGCCTTAGCGAACAACAGAACTGACGGGTTCTGCTGATATCTCTTTCAGGCGCGCGTGGAACACAACGCGCCGTCGACCCGGGCTTGGTCCTTATCGGAGGGCTAGCTACTCATTGCTCATCTACGGTGGCCGGGAATCGGCCTGCGATTCCCGACGCCCACGGCGTCTCCTGCGGCGGTTAGGGGCGTGAGGGCGCAAAATTTGCCTCTCCCTCACGTGTTCCGCCTCCTCTTTCGCGAGCACTACTGCTTCGCAATAGGAGGTGACGGCCACCTATATCCTCTCGCTCCGTACCATGGCCTGGACCAGGGCCGGACGAGAGAGATCACCGCCGCCGATCGCCTCCACAAGGACACGGCGTTGCTCCGCCAAAGCCGGGCAGACCTCCACCGTATGCTCCACCTTGTCCTCCGGGCGATCCACACAATGGTGACGAAAGAACCGTGTCCGGTGAGGACCTGCGTCAGGCGGAAGGTGAGGACGCCGTGGCGCCTCTTTAGCCACTCCTCAAAGAGGGGACTTATCACAGCAATTGTGGCGTGCCCAACCTCGCCCAACCTGGGGATTTAACCCAGGCTCACGCTTAGTCGTCGCTGTTGCAACTACAAAACCCGTTTGAGGCAATCGAGAATGATCCTAAAGTTTATCTGCTAAAGTTTATTCATATAATGATTTCCTCACCTTCCTTTCTTCTCGCAGCTCTTTGGCGAGTAGATGCAACTCTCGTACTACATTGGACTGTAGGTTTTCCGCGACCACTTCCCGCTGGCCCGCGAAATCGTTTAACTCTTGAAGTAAATGTTTAAATGCTTTACACGCCGTATACCTGAAAATTTTATGATTGTTACTCGTTGTTACAGCAGTAAACAAACGTGCAGTAAGCTTTATGGAGCTAAAAAAGATTTTTGGTTGATGTTCTATCACATATCGACTATCAAATACTAATATTCAGCGGCATTCCGTTAGACTGGAAGCTGAACCCGACATAGTTAGGAAAAGGCTAGGCAAATGAAGGACCATTACATAACGGATTATGATAAAGTTAGCTGTCGAGTAAACAACAATGTGGGTGTACTATAGGTACACCTCTGCCTAACCCTTCGGGGATTACAGGCGTGATGTTATGTTATGTGTTAGCTGTCGAGTAAACAACCCTAACATTTTAGACTCATTGTGGATACTGTTTGAAAGTCTCCATAAGATGGTTTTTTGCAGATTGAAATCAATGTATCATCAGTTTACACATAATAAACAAAAATTCCTTCGTAATATCCGAATGCTGCAAGAACCGAAACCCGTTTCTGTAGTGCATTAAATATTGTGCAACTAACGATATTATAGTTGCATAAATTAAGCGTCACCAAATTTACAACCGTAAAAATGCTTGGCTGCACGATTGGCGTGCCAAATTCAGTTTTCCGATAAACTGCCTTATGGTCTCATGACAGTACTCGTAGAACATGCATGCAACACTACAATTTATACAGTTACATGTTGATTTTACTTTTCTTTTTATCGTTGGCGTTATAAAGTTAAGATTAGCGATGAATCAACGTCCTTGCAAAGGAAAAGTTCAGGTATTTGTGACGTTCTGGTAGGTAAATAAGACGTTCTTGGAAAAAACTGCATGATTCATTTCTTACTCAGCACGAATCTCAATAAAATTCAAATACTCACTGGTATTCATCTTCTTCTTTTCTTTTTGGTTGATAGTTTTTGACGAGCCTCCTGTAAAAAATTAAATAATTTGAATACGAAAAATTAATGTTATACACAATTATTTAACAAACAAAAACACGCTGTATAATTAGCGTAATAATCGCAATCGCAATAGTCATCGTTATTTATAAGATAATTTAGATAATACCATTAATACCATCAAGATAAAAGTAAATCGTCTTATCGCAGACTTTATGGTAACATTGCATCTAAATTGCACAAAAAGCTGTTTTTGATCTAGCTTTTATAAAAAAAAATGTTTGCTTCTTTTTGCTATTTTTCTTTTGGCCCTTAATAAAGAACGTAAGTCGTCTTTTGAAACTTAAAATATTACTTTAGCTATCACTAATTTGCAAGCTTATTTAATAAGGTCATTCACCTGAGTTTTCCTGCATATTCTAATTCAATAGCACACCGCTCCTTTACGAAGTTTCCATATTTGTCTAAAAAATCAATTCCTTTATGTGTATGGGCGGCTAAGTTATCATACTGATCCTGTGAACAAAGAGAAATAATATTTTATAATTACGGTTCTGTTAGCTTATTGTGTTTAGTAATAGTTTTTATTAATTACGTTTTATTTTAAAAGTGTACAGCAAAACAATGAAATACCTAATCATTATAAAAGCCAGAGGAAACGAGTGGCGATAGCCAGCCATCCCAGCGGGAAGCTAGCGTTATACCGATAACTACTGTTGTTGAAATAAGGTTATTCATTCTCATTATTGAATTTGAAATCCTAACTATAATATATATATCCTAACTAATATTATAAAAGCTAAAGTGAGTTTGTTTGTTCGTTACGCTTTCACACTAAAACGGCTTAACGAATATAGATGAAATTTGGCACATGGGTAGACCATAACCTGGGTTACAATATAGGATACTTTTTATCCCGATATTCAGATCCACACTTAAGCGGGAGACACCGCGGGCCCCAGCTAGTAATTAATAAACCTTATTAAGCTCTACTACTGTTCTTTTCCTTAACAATTTACGGTTATGGGAAATGGATTCAACAAAATCCCAGTTTCATTTGTATTTAAAGGCCTTCCCATTCCCACCGAGGGTGATGAGGCAGACGGGATTATAGTGATCGCGTGTCGTGATGCGCACGCGACTGTATTTCCCAGTCGCCCTTGACTCTTCAGCTACGTATACCGAGTGCAACGACACTGCTCTCACTTTAAACACCTCCAATTTAAAAGCTCATTCCTGCAAACCTCATTAATATTGCATTATCATGATTCGTGAACAACATAATATATTATTGCTCCAGTGTTGTAAGCTCAAACAAATAACGGACGTAATATTATTTGGCGTCTAATAGCATTAATTGAACGCGTAGCGACACTACTCAGCTGCAATGAGCGTTTTGTGAGCACGCATAATATGAAATGTGAATAGAATATTTTTAGACATGACAGAGTCTCGCAAACATTTATATTCAAAAAAGTTCCAAAACACTGGAATGGAGACGGTTAAGTATCTCGATCTTGTCTGGAGAGAGCAAACCGTCTGAATAGTTGATGAAGAGAATTGGGACAATAAAGAAATAATAGACGAGGAAGAATCTATTGTACGTAGCTTTGAACAGACTAAATTGACACAAATTAATGTGTTTATCTTAGTCTTCATTCGCACGAAAAACTCCCGCGGTTTTTTTAATTTTCTTGTTTTGACCATTTTTTTTTTCTTAATGGCATATTTAATTCGGTTGTCTAGCAGCCTAGAAGTAGAGTGGAATTTAATTAGTATTCAGTGACCGCTGGAATTTTTCACGTGAGCAGTAAACTATTACTGCCAATTATAATTTTTGTGAAAGAAAAACACACAACAGTCTTTATTTGTAGAGTATTGATCGACATTTATTTTCTTCACTTTTGATCATCAAAATTCAAATTTAAAATGTCTATTCTCATATCTATGTAACGGCATCAAACTTATATGTCTACTAGAGTATCATGGCAGAGAGCGTAGACAAAGGTGTTTCTTATTTATGATAATATGCGGCCTATACAGACCAAGGAATATACCGTTGCGTTGAAAAGCCTGTCATTCGCGTTTTACCTTCGAAATATTAAATTAAACGTCAAATATGAATAGACGATCATTGGCCAGGAGTTACGTAGCAAATTAAAAAGATATCTTATCTGATACTTATGAACTTGACTTGCAAAATGAGGTACTTGACTGCTATTGACTGAAAATGATTGTGTATTTTATCAATAATAAATTACCAATACAGTTAAGAAATAAATGTATGTCGCACTCGTAGGTACTATAATAATCGCGCAAAAAAATACAATGGTTATATGTTAGTGTGGTGGGTCGGTTCGTTAACCCTGATGCTGGAGCGACATCGCACAAGTCCGCACAGCAGTGCGAGAGTGGCTCGACTGGACGTGGGAGAACCTGATTTGTGACAACTGTGATGCGTTTGACGTGCGTTTTAGTGCGAAACATACTCGGCTCCGCACCTTGTACAATTACATTACAGATTATGCCTGAAGTAATTTACTTAATTAGAGGAGTAAGTACGTATTGTGTGGCGCAGTACAAGTTTGTGCATTACATGCTAATTCAGGAGAAAGAGAGACAAGTTTGAGAACAGAAATGGTACACATGAATATTATCCAAAAATACATAAATTAGCCTTGTCGTTTGAGCTCTTAATGGACTTAGCTTAAAAGCAGTTCTTATATTTAAATATAGGGTCACCTAGTCTTTTGAATCTTAGAAATGCGTGAACCAAATAGCAATTGGCAAATTATCGAGAAACGTTGGATGAACGTGAGGTCCAACACATGAGTGTGGTTCAAAAAGGCGGTTGGTGGGCGGCGCCTGAGCCAAGGAATGCGCACACGCAATGTTCAGACCATGATCGCAGTCATCAGTATGCGGAGCACACTCAGCGCGGTTACCGACACGTGTTTTACCGACTACCTTGGCTAATTACTACGATTCAAATTCATATTTGACAGTCGATACGTGACAATTTGCCATTTAAGTATCGAAACATTTTTATGACATTACTAGTCATTGTAATAAATTATTATAAGTACAAAAGTTGGAAGAACAAAGAACCTATCGTACTATCAAGGATTACTTATTCGGAATAAATGCCTTCCATCGTCCCTAAATTGCACTAATATGGAATAATTTATAGGTACCTACCTAGGTACATAGATTTTAGGAAGATTCCTGAAACGGGTCTTTATTTTTAACCCGTCTTCACAACAGTCAGTCATTTACATACTTTTTACGTTGATATTTTCTTTTCACCTAAGATGATAAACTCGATGCGCGAACATAGCGAGCGACGAAGGGATTTAAAGTCTTGGCTTATTTAAAAACATGTATTTTACAGTAATTGTGTCTAATTCCCATACAATGTATGTCATACATATTTGGCAGCCGGGGCGGGTGTGTCAGTGAACCTGTCATGGCGATCGTGCACAATGCGACACGGTCGACGCCATCAATACTCTATAATTGGCACGTCTCTTCACGCGATAGGCAAATATTGTCACAACTACACAATATCAACAACATCTGCCACACTAATCTGAGCCGAAATCGTTACACAGTCCGTTATCTAGGCGTGTATAATTTAACGATCTTTGAAAGCTAGCAGATCTATTAATTTTAATTGCCTAACATGATTTTTTCATTCTAGAATTTTAAGAGCCTAGAGCCAGCCTGATTGTGGACTACTTTGCGACAACCGGCTGTAACAATTTTCTCGAAATTAATGTAATCATTTCAAAATAATCAGAACATTCGGTTAGTGTCAATAACTATATTGTTAAAATTTTAACAATACAATTAAACTGCTAACGGGTATGGCAAATGACCTTGCGTTCTATGTACCTATCTGAACGTCTCACCTGAATGCCAATGTCACACACACCAAGACAAGTGTATCGTATAACACGAATGGTTTACGAGATTATATCAGGTATATCTTATGGTTGGACCGACGTTGAAGAGCTAAACACTGATATGTATAGCTGCCAAGGCTCGGATACCGGTTAAATTTTCAAACCGTTATTACGTACTTGACGCAAAAACCTTTACATTCGGTTTCACTCGTAGAAACCTGATTTTGTACCGGTTTTGGAGAAGTCTTTACATAAAGGTTTTTTCGGGTTAAACGGTTCAGAGCAATATTAACCGGTTTTTTGTTTAGTTTTTATTCAGCACGGTATCCTCACAAGTAGTCACAAATTGCAACGCGTTTACTGACATGCCCCTCGTCGTATAAACCGGTTAATTTAGGTTAAAATAAAGTTCTTAAAAAGTTCACGTTCATAAGAAAAGTTCGGAGTAAAACCCAAATAAACCGGTTGTCACCGGTATTATTTAAACCACGTATGATTTGATGCAAGGAGATGCTATACTGGTAAGTTCTCATGCAATTTCACAATGATAAGTTCCGGTATATCTCGAACTCGTCAACATTTATTGGAAGTGTGGACGGCGGAGTCATACCGGAACAGTCTGGGTCGGAAAACAGATTTGTTTGATCGAATGCTCGTCCGGCAATGAGTCACAGTGGAGGAACGCCCTGGCCCTGTCCTTTGCTGATTGTTATTAGCACTGATTACTCATCGTTTGTTAATCAGACAACAATGGCCGCACGACTAGATAAGATTATATGACGTTTATGGAATCAACAAGAAATGTACACATTTACACATTCTTCAAAACCAGTTCGAAGATAAATACCTACTTAGGGCCAATTTTTCAATTTTCAGATAACTTTTATCTTAAGAATAAATATGACATTTTGACATTATTATTTCCTATACAAAAACATAACCCTGTCTTGGTGTCGCGCAATTTAGTAAAAACTGTCGAAGTGCGACATTTATAGCTCAGATAAAATACTATTGACAAAAACTTTCTTTCTTTCTTTTCTTTATAAGTACCTACTAGCTTCTACCTGCGACTTCGTCCGCATGAAATTTTGGTCCCCGACCCACCGCGTCGGATTCTATGGCCCGTCCGCGCTATTACTTCACTTGCGCTTAGCGTTCTTTCCCATTTTTTTCTTTTTGCTCGGCTTCTTATGGTCGTAGCGTGATGTTAAATAGCCTATTTAATAACCTTCCTCAAGAATTGGAACTATCCATTTTTTCTTTTCACACCCTACTTACTGGTACTTCCAGCGATTACCCCCTGCATACAAAACCAAAAAAAATTACCTCTTTATAATATTATATTTCCTTTATTTAATTTTTAAAAATATTATTTACATTTTTAAATATTCATATAAAAACAAAAGAAAAAATAAAAATGTAAAAATAAAAATAAATAGTTATTATATTATTGTTAGAATAGATCAGCCATTAACCAACTTTTTGTGTAATTTTTTTTATCAGGTTTTGGTTTCCTAAGAAATACTTAGTTAATTCCATGTGCCGGTTATTCCCGATCATGAACCGTTGTAACTTTTATTTTTAATTAACCGCATAAATAATGCTAGATAGTGAAAAATTATACATTTATAATGTATTATTTTGCCATGACTCAAATTCGCTGTACCTATTTAATTCCCAATATCAGAATTCTATAATAATACCTATGCTTAAAGGCTCGTGCAGACCCGCGCGATATCGCGGGCGCTACAGGCAGCGCGACCCTTGTAGCGCCCGCGATACACGAGCCTTTATGAATTATTGTATATGGAGTTTTTTTACCTCAACGGGAATTACAGCTTTTATATGACATTAAAAGTAACAAGATGTGGTAGAGTATATTAATGTAACAATACCAGCTTGAACACACACACACACACATAAAATGACAATTGATCGCAAGCTTTCATTTTGACTGTTGTGCGATGAGCCGCGTTCATTGCGTTGTTTACGTTGCTTTGCTGAGCAGAAGAATTTTTCAAACAATTTTTCAGCAATGGATTAGGAGTATTCTTCTAAATTCTCAGATTGTCATTGAAAACTTGTTACTTAATTAGGATACTGGCTAGTAAATGCATGACCCTTACAATGCTTGCAAACAAATTATGATTGCTGTCATTCAAATAAACTAGACATGTTTTATACCCAGATAAGGCTTTGAATTGTATAAAAATAGCCATCGACCAGCACCTAAACAAGCTGAATCTGAATTCTGTACCTATTTAAGACCTGGTATTTCAATTATATTGGGAGCAGGCAACACTATTTGCCTTATTAATTAAAATTAGGTTGTAAATTACATTAAAATGCTAATGATTCACCAAAAATACACTTTAAATGTTGATCGAAATAGTTGAGTTTTTAATAAAATCATTTTTCCTATTTACGTGTCGATGGCACTTTCTTTAACCACTTGGACCCAGATGTCCAGGTTAATTTTATTGCAGCATCAGCAGCTATCATTAGTTCCCCAAAAGTATAGGTGTACGGATCTTGGAACACTGCACAGCAAGTTGGTCATTGTCTATTTCAGCTTCACGCCAAAAGAAATGGAGATTTCAACAAAATTTGGTACAGAGCTCCCGAGAGAGTCAGGGGTTAATAAGAAGGTTAATAGATTATAAATGATCAAATGAATTATTTTAAATAACTCGAGAAAATATTTAGCTTCAGTGAATGTTGAGTCGACGCAACATTTGCTTGGTTATGCTATATTTCGCATGATTCTTGAATTATTTCGTTTTTATCGTTATTGGAAATGAGGAATGTGGATTCCGTGTTTGTTGCTTTTCTGTTCCGTCTTTCCATCGATTGATTGGACGAAAACAAATTGTTCTTGACATACTTTTCATATTATTGTTCCCGCTCAAAACATAAAAATAATTAAGTAAGTGAAAGGTAGGAATGTCAAATTGTATCATGGCTAAGGAATCCTATGTCGAGCAGCGGACTGTTATTGCTAGATGCGTTTTGTGATAATTTTAGTCATTCTATGGTTTCTCACATTTGGATTAGATAGTACTGATCGCGTCTGACCTATAAGTCCGAATGATCTTATTATAATTAGTAGGTAATTCTAATTAGGTACATATTTTCGTTTAAGGCTCTTTCAAACAGGCGCGACACAAAGACACCGCTCGTCGCGCGACGCGACGTACCTTTGTGTCGCGTCGCGTATCGCGCCTGTTTGTAGGAGCCTTTATTTTGAACGCCATAAACGCGATAATACCTTTACTTCATGGTCGTCCCATATCATTGTGTCAACTAGAGCATTATAAGCTAGCTGACTAGCTGTCATAATATTTTAAGCTAAATACTTAACAGATTATTTTCCTACCGATAACTCAGTTTTTTCATCGTCGATGCATTATAGTCGATCATGATCCGGTACGTCCTATATATACTAGAATACAATAGAATTTTCTCAAACATGGATGGAAATATTGTCATTATTTTCGAAAAAAGAACAAGCGAAGTATCGAATTTACGGTCAAAGAAAATCAAATCCATTGCAGAAGCGTTTTTTGAATTTGGAACATTACAACGCTCCAGCAATTTTGTATGAAACGGCGCACAGTGGAACGAATGTATGGAAGCGGTTGGACGTAGACATGTCCGAAAAATAAGAGTAAAATTATGACAAACTAATGATGCCATCTTATTCGATTACTTAATGCCTTCATAAATTGTGGTGATGAATTTCTTCATAACTCCCATATTTCGGGAGTAATTTGAGAAAATGTGAAATTTTACTATGAAAATGAGTGTATTGAGCTCTCTCCCTCCTGATTCCGGGCTTGTTTCAAGTAGCGGTCTCTAATATCGTAATGCTATTACTAAGAGCTATATTTAATACTAAGACACATAGTGCGCCAAATGTGCACTTTCTGGGATAAAAGGAAATGAAAATTTAAAAAAAAAAACGTTTTTTCCCCATTTGTATTTACTTTAAACCGCAGACAGACTTATTAAGAGGTCTATAAATATATTATATATATACAGAAATATATATTAACAAAAATATTCACAAGAACTGATGAGAGTATGACTTTTAAGTAAGTTGATAATAAATTACCTAGTTTCATTAAAAGTACAATAAATAATTAAGACGTAAGCTCTAATTTACTAAGTTACACATTTTAAAACAATAACATCATTTAATTATCTTCGTCATCATTATCATCATCAATTAATTCAAATTCAGAATCGATGTCCGCTAAATCATTTATGTTAACAAATTCGATATCACTTTTCTCAGAATCCGTAAGCTCATAAAATTCCTTAAAAGAAGATTTTTTTACAAACTTATTTCCTTTTGGACGGATACTTGTAACAAGTGGATCAGAAGACAGTAAAAGATTGTGCATAATATCTTCATTGCATGAGATACTGCTATGCTTTCGAGAATGCCCCTCTCTATATTTTCTAAAATCTTTATTTCTAGCCTCAGATGCCTCTTCGGATAGAAAACCAATGGGCACAATTGACATGTTCTGAACTATGTCTGGCCCATGCATTAAAATTTTATGAAGTGAAGAAGGCATATAATACCATGGGTATAACTCCACGTAAAGCTTAGCAGTATCAAAGCAGAACTCTCAGAATTTAGTTACGTTGATCTTCTCTCCTGATGAAATACACTGCAAGATCACACAGATTTTTCTTAAAAGCATAGCATCTATTCCGGTCAGTTCAGCAGATTTAGTGTAGTTTTCAAAAAATCTCCTTGCCGAGTTGCCATTGTTGGTGGATCCACTGCCTTGTTTCACAACATCGAGAAGTAAGCCCGTTTCTCTTCTTACAGCCTCTTGAACTCTTTTCTTCCTGTCATCAACTTGCCTTTTTGCTATATCACCCCTTACTTGCCATGATTTTATGTCTAATTTGTAGGAAATGTGTAATAAGCATTCCATTGAGCGAATCCAAGCGTGAAGGGTGCTTAAGCTATATTTATACATGTCCTCGTTTGCGTGTTTATCTTTGATTAACTCTAAATTATTCATTTCTTTAGGACAAGCCTTGCATATGTCACACACTGAAGCTGCTGTATTGGATATAATGGAATGAATTTTACCATCAATCATTGTCAACAGCAGTTGGTGTTTGACACTAATTCCATCAGTGATGGTGGATGGAGTTAAGGCTTCAATCTCTGCTTCGATTTCAGCCATCTCTCTCTGCACATTTTCTTTGGTTTCCTTTATAAACTTAAACAATATTGGCCGGCAAAATGAAGTGGAAGATGGTCGCTCGTTTTCCCAAATTGTTACACCTTTTGAGACGAGCCGCAGTGGTACAAGACTAATCATAAAATTACTAGCAAGATCGATTTGCTCATCTTCACTCGTCCTTTGATGATAAATGCTTTGGCTAGATGATCCGTCAAAACCCCATTTGCTGGTCAATACGAGCTGTTGATTGGGATCAACAGGGGTTTCTAACGACCTAATAAGTCTTCTTGAGGTTAAATCCATCAAGGCTTGTAATTTGATTTTTGCAGAGCTCTCTGTAACTGTGAGATCTTCTTTGGCCGGATAGCACTTAATTTTTTCTTTAACCAACATGTAGTAACTCGGGTATTGAAGAGCTCCTTCTTGAGTGTTGAAATCCCGAAGAGTGTTATAGCGCCATTTCGATAAGTTCATCGATACATAAAGAGCCAATGCCTTCAAAGGGGATATTTCCCGTACCTGAATTGATTTACCTTCAATGAAGGCTTTGATTTTTGAGGCCTCTTCTGGATTCTCCGTCAAGTATTTCATAACATAAGCTGTATCGCTTTGTCCTGCCTTTTGAAGCGCCCTTTCGGCCGAAAACATAATTTCAGCGCTGCTACTGCTGCATGAAAGACTATCTTCAGTGGTGCGTCTTCTTTTTTGCCGGTTACTAAGGTCCTCAAAAGATTTACGAGGACTAGGATGTGTACAAGTTGAAGCATCAGATTTAGCAGGAGAAATTATGGGCTCGATGACGTCACTTATATTTTCTGTAGAAGGTTCCATATTTTCATTCTGTAATTCCGGCCATTGAATTGCAGCCTGTAGCCAAATCTCATGTTTCTTCCGAAACTTATCTGTGCTTCTTCCAGACTGTGTCCATTTTGCATAAATGCGGTAGCAAAATCGACGACACCAGTCTTTTAAACTTGTTTCAGCACTTTCACATAACTGAACACAACTGTTATCTTTTAAAACACTGAACAAATAGTTAAAGTCGCGTAAATCTTTATGTGCGCGTGCGCATAAAGCAACGTGAATATCAAGATTTGTATTAAAATTTGGAAAATACATTGCGAGATTAGCTTGGATACAACGAGGTGTAAATCAACACTGATTTTAAAGTTACTAATAGTGACCTATTTATATAAAATCCAGGTATCCCAGGTATCCTTTGTTAAATATTGCAAGGTAATTAGTTATTGTGATAATTAGTAAATGATGCATGCTAAATTAGTGTATTAAGAGCCATTTAGTAATTAAATAATAGCAATGTTCTTATCAGTAATCATTAGTGCATCAGTTTTATATGTAAACCTTAAGTCCCTAATTATATATCCTAATTAGCTTATATCTTCTCTAATTGGCTGATCAGAAATGTTATTGTAATAAGGTAAACCTTTAGAAAAACGGTTTTAATCAACAAAATAAACAAAAAATTAAAAAATTGTGTTATAAAATAAACATCACTCTTTATCCCAGAAAGTGCACATTTGGCGCACTATGTGTCTTAGTATTAAATATAGCTCTTAGTATTAGCATTATGATATTAGAGACCGCTACTTGAAACAAGCCCGGAATCAGGAGGGAGAGAGCTCGATACACTCATTTTCATAGTAAAATTTCACATTTTCTCAAATTACTCCCGAAATATGGGAGTTATGAAGAAATTCATCACCACAAGTTATGAAGGCATTAAGTAATCGAATAAGATGGCATCATTAGTTTGGCATAATTTTACTCTTTTTTTTCGGACATGTCTACGTCCAACCGCTCCCATACATTCGTTCCACTGTGCGGCGTGCTGGTGTTATTAAATACTCTTTGATTGGCTCTCTTTTATCATTCTTGTCATACCAAAGTAAGTCTCTTTGCTTAATACAAATTGCGTTCACGTGGCTGTATAGCCATAAATGCGTTTGCCTTTCGGCACAGATGATAAATAGAAAATTGGCGGCAAAGCTGAATTCGTCTTGATTTGTTATTTACATACATAATAAAAAGTATGTTTTATTTCCCTGCATTCTTTTGAGAAAAAAAACTATATATGCCTCGGCGGAAATGGCAATTGCCTGTCTCGTATTAAGGCTTGTGCAGACCAGCGCGATATCGCGGGCGCTACAAGGGTCGCGCTGCCTGTACCGCCCGCGATATCGCGCCAGTTTGCACGAGCCTTTAGTGAAGCCCTCGCCTACGGCTCGGCCTTCAAACTCAAACTCGACCTGCTATTGCCTATTTCACGGCCTTTGCAATAATATACTATTAATTACGTATGACATACATAATTGTCAATTTATTAGGTAGGTACGATACCTATTGGTCTTTTTTTTTAAGTATTCCTAACCCAAGGAATTTTAATCCATAAAGCCTCGTGCAGACTAGCGATAGGGATACATAATTGTTCTACCGTGAAATTTTCTTAGAAATTGTTTTAGAGTCGCGTCGCGCAAGTCTGCACAAGGCTTAAGGATATGCCAACGCTATCGTACCTTATCAACTATTTAATTTTAATTCAAGTAACTTTAACTGCTGTAACAGAAGTGGAAACATTGACTAGGTAACATTTTCACCAGGCCACACAACCTCTTTTCATTGCAATCGCTGATCTTGGTCTTTACTTAATCTAGCTTAAACAAGTAATCTCTTTGTGATAATCCTCACTATCGACGTCACTCGTTACCAACGTTAACACCATTAGTACCACTATAGGCACGTGTCAAATTAAAAATACTGCTTTGTATACAGAAATGGAGCCCCCCAGTTACACAAGGAACCCGCGCCCTTTGATACACCCACGGCATACAGGTTCTGGCTCTTACTTTATGTAACTGAAGTAGACTTGCATAACGACCCACTATAGGTGACATAATTTATATGCATAATACGACAAATGCCAACTACTTACACTTTCCAATACCAGTTCCGAGTTCGGCTTTAATTAATCAAGATTGGAATTGTAAACAAATACGTCACATGTTATAACATTAATTTCGGTAGTTTATGTAAAATAGTTAATACGGTCTGCTAACTAACGGCTCGTGCAAACTGGCGCGATATCGCGGGCGCTACAGGCACTAGGCAGCGCGACCCTTGTCGCGCCCACGATATCGCGCTGGTCTGCACGAGCCTTTACAACATTCACTAAACCGAATTAAGGCTCTTTCAAACAGACGCGACACGCGACGCGACACAAAGACACCGCTCGTCGCCCTCAGAAGTTCAGTTCATAAACCTCTAACTATACACAATTTACTTCTAGATAACAATGTCAACCTACGTAGTGATTGTTATTTTATCGCAATGATGTTCAAATTTAAAAACTAATTTGTAAATGTGTTGAGAATTCTAATGACCGATGACACAGTTCAAGTTTGTTTAACACTTTCGAGGGACTCTAAACGCCCATAGGCGTAATTAATAACAATAAAACTTTGTCTCATTCAGTATCCTTCAAACGATTATTTTTTCTTTTTAAATTTGACATACTTTCGGCTGTTCTAAGCAGTTACTAACGCTAAAGTGCGGTTTTTAATTACTACCTAATTATAATCAATTTTAAAGAAACCAACACGTAAATGAAACACCCAAACACATCAAAGCAATAATTTGATAATGAAGGTTTTTAGAAAGCTACGAGAATTAATTTTGGTATAGTTTACGACCATGATCTCAAATTGATATGATAAATCTGACATTTTCAAGAGTTTGAATGATAATATGATATGAAAACTTTGCCGCTTCATTCATAATATTGTAAGCAGTCATCGCAAGCAAGAATAAACCTAGAAGGGTGAAATTACAATAAAACCTGACGACTTCCTTTCAGAACGTTTCACATTTCATTTGCAGTCTAAACTCGGTTCGGTCCAAGCGTTGTCGAATCCTATATTGGTAGGTGTGAGTCACGATTGATGACGTCATGGGGTGTCGGGGCGCGCACCCCGCCTGCGTCACCCTGCGTGACTCAATGTCGCACCCGCCTTGGGCCAGACAACCGCTCAGACACGAATAAATATAAATTGATACCAAAATAGTACGTGACATTTGTTTGCCCAATATACTAATGTATGGATATATTGATATTTTACCCAACCCAAAGAAGTCTTTATCAAATATTTTTCTCTGTGATCGTCGCCTTGTTTTACTATATAAATAACGTTATCTCATATACTTTCGTCCGATTTCCGGCGTTATCAATCTAGGTTACGGAAGATCTTCATTCTATTTATTTATACTTTTACTCTCTGATAAGCATAAAAATACGAGGCATCGTAGTTTTATAATAATATGCACTTTTAATATAGGATTGAAATGACACTGAATCGTACGGCATGAATGGTCTAAATCTTTGGTGTGGTTTGCAAGTTTATGTATTAAACATAACTTATGTGCAGAGCTTTCTTTTTATGAAGGTACATTCTCCATAAATAAATGCAAGCCACGTCCCAAAACACTTCAATGCGTAAGTAACAATTTCACTTTCATCTTCACTAACAAAATATAAATTAACTTGCACAATACTCGCTATTCAGTATACAACAAGCTGTTGTCTCTTTCAATAAAGAATCCAGCCTAGGTTTAGTAGGAAGTTGTTCAGATCGTAAATTCATAGAACTCTAACTACTCTTTCTATGTAATTTCCGATTTTCAACACATTTCGTCACTCAATTAGGTTAAGGTTTACACGCACCTACGTAAATGAATTACACTACATTAGATTTGAAAGTAGATATTTCACCACTACAGTCGTAAATACAAATATTAACATACACAAACATACAGTTTAAGATGGTAATTTTATGAGCAAACTTTAAATGACTCAAAAGTTCATGTGAGTTTTTTGATAAAGCTAAAGCTAAAAAAACAAATCAATCCCTGTTTCGAACAAAAACCACGACATTTAATGTTAAACCTTGCAAAAGACTAAACAAAACGGGCCATCATTAGGGGCCAGCCAGCACCTTCGTTATTTATTTCAAATCCAACGGGCACGTACGATCTTTTACGGTCGTAACTTTGGTACTTTCTACACTCTGTTTTTGTTGTCTACATGTTTATGCAATGCACTAAGAAAATAAATTTGCTATCAAAATTCCGTACAGCCTTGGGGAAAAGTTGAGTATTATGTAATTTGAATACATTATTGGTCATTTGTTCTATTGTTGTTACTCTTTTAATTCAATAACTTTAGTACTCTAGCTAAATAAAAATGTTTCAGACATGGACTTGAGGATCCAAGTTAAGTGTTCTAGAGCTAAGTTAAATCTCATCTCTCAATCATTTGAATGACAATGAAGTCTGTATGTTAATATAATTTTTCAACTAAGTACTTGAGGAACAACCAGAACTTTTCCATCAGTCAAAATTATGAAGAAAAATGGGAAAATGTTAGTCAAATTTTCAACCACTTTTAGCATTGGCTTTAGTTAGGTAAGTAATGACACTGTGGCTGAAGAACATTTTGAACAAGAAACCCCTGTAAATGTTGACCATGCGTGTAAGGGACCCACCCAGTGTTGATGGTAAAAGTGGTGGAAAGCAGCTCTCGCGCCGGTAGAAAGTAACACGAGGACACCGTTTCTCATTAATAACGATGATACAAAAATTTCATATTTTCACACAGCACTGCACCAACTAAATAAGTAGAAATATATCGTATTAGCCATAAGAACTAAATATGGGAAAACAAGAGAATTAACGTTTATTAGTAAATCGTTCACGGTGCATGCACGGACAAGGCCTTCATAACAAAACAGTTAAGTTGTGAAAGTAGCACACAAGATCTGCGAGGTGCAACGACTTGGGCCAAAACTGTGCCAAACACAGCCGCTCCATTACATAAGGAGCGATCGATCTGTTACAAAATCAATACCCACAAAAACTTAACTAGCCATATTACAAGTTGGTTTGCCAGACCATTACAAACAATAATCATTTTAATAAAAACGAAAAAACGAATGGTTCCTTCAAAAGTTATGAAAGAAACTTGTACGAAATCATTTGACAATCCTTTTTCAATGAATTCAGAACTACAAAGCAATAGGTTTCGAATAAGGAACCTAATTATAAAGTTATTATATTGAAACATAAACTCAACCATGTTTGAAATAATCTACACTTTACCGCATGTATTGTAAACAAATTGCTGCAATAGTAAAACAGTACTACCATTGTTCATGTGGTCTGAGAGTTCATAGACGGTTTTTGAATTCATGTCTACAACAGAGTCTAAAATGTGTAATTAAAACGGAGCTCGCAGTTTCAAAATAATCCTTGTCTGCAGTTTTATAGTCCGACCACAGGCGAGAAGAGTTAGTCAATTGTAGTTTGAGTCAGACCAAGCAAAAAACGATTGAAAATGTTTCTCGTCGGTTGAAGAACTCTTTCCCAGCCGCAAAACCGCATCAGTCTGTCGATGACATCCAATACTTGCAATCTGTTAAACTGCATCTTTTATAAAAATAATTTGTCTACATTTTTGAGAATAACGTTATTTACCCTTTTAGTTTAGAGAGCCAAAAATCGTCCAGCACGAAAGTAGTTCGAAATTGGAAACATATTTTAAAGACCTCACTTTTCGCAAAACGTAGGAAAAATTTTCATCCTTTAGGAGATGATTACACGTTTGCAACGGTCTACGATCCTTCTAGTTACAGAACCGAAGTCCTACGTGGGAAGGCGTACGAAGACAGCCCGCGGGTGCATTGTGCAGGCCTGGATACTAAAAAAGTTTTTGTCATTCTATTGCTCATTGTTGAAACACAAAGGGCTTGTTTCCTGCTATTAAGTTTATTCTCCGCACACTACAATAGGACGAACATTATTATAGTAGCTGTCGTTGACATTTTTTTTAGGATAAACAAAATGTTGGTGAATTCGGAAGGTACGTACTTCTGTCATACTGAATGAACTAGGATGCTAAAATAATATATTCCGTCTACCTACATCATGAGTTCCGTAGTGTATTGTGAACTTTCTGACTAACCCTAGAAAAATGTAAGTGTCGGCCAAAGGGGCCATAAATCATTCCAAGAACCAACTATATGATGCCAAAATTCTACTAATCAAGTTTCGTTTTCAAAACTTATGGGTTCTTTTTAAGTGTTTTCTTTTTTTTTGTATTTAATTGGTTGGCTGTTGATAACGGTACTATGATTCATTCAGAATACTGTGGGAAGATTGTATAGAATCAAGGTAGTTCTACAAGAAAGTATCGCAAATATGTAAACGACAACACGATCGCCCCAACAAGAGGGATGCGTTATTGGATTAGTGGCCCTAAGATTTCGTACCCCTTCGTTTAAGGGAGAATGCGAACTTGAACGAAATCGAAATACGTACGTATCGATTATTTTGGAGAACACTTGTCGCAAGCACTCTTATATTTAGATTCCTACAATCATTTGGGTAAATTGCAACCACTTGAATGGTTAGCTAAATAACACCAGGATTCGTAAGTTTGGTCCGTTACGGTAGTTTGTACAGAATTCTCCGTTTTGTCAATAACAACGTTCACGAAACGAGCCCCTTCGTAATTTGTAGTAACTTATCCGTAGTTCTTGGAATAATATACAGTACAGGCGTAGAATGTGGTTCAGCACGAGTCGAGCCATTGTTGAGACACGCGCGTTTCCGCTTTCTCGGGGAAAAATGCAAGCACATTGTTGGAAAGTAAACGTAAGCACTTGACGTGATTTCGAGAACATAAAGAATAAACCATAGGTATAATATGTTCATTCCACTTAATATTTTGTATGGTATGCTTGTAGTTTCTTTTGCTGTTGTTGTAAGGTCTTGAAAACTTGATACGAGCAAGGAGACGGAGATGAAATGGTCTCGGGAATATGTGCCGTCGGGTGTAGAGCATACGGGTGTGCGTCAGATAGGCGCCAGCTAGCCGGTCGGCCACAAGAGCCTACTGTTCTTGACGTTTCAATGTGAGTAGTGCAATTACCCTAACGTATTTACCCGACTGCCGCCCGGTCGATCAACCACGGCCTCAGTTCCCAACAATTCTCACTTTTATGTTTACAACTAAATGACGTAATTCACTTAAGTACTTAAAACAGTTGGGAAACACTAGTGAGTAATCCTCAAAATATTGGTGAAATTGACTTACTAATAAAGCAATTATGTAACTTATATATTGACTTTCACATATTACTTCATAAAAAGTTAATTTACATTGATCCAGTATTTCAATCAAGCGCTAGAAGCTAGTGACACTAGATCGTTATCAGACCAATTTAAACACTTTTCAATCCAGTCCAGCATCCGGTATCCAGCGCTGGATTAGAATAGGGCTGCTGCTAATTGCGATCCAATAATATGTTACTGGTTAGGCCAAATCCAGCGCTAGATCGAAATGATCAACCATCATCCATTTATGATGGACTGGATTGAAGTGTTACATTGGTCATAGATCCAGTGTTACTTTATTCCAGTGCTGGATTAAAAATACTAGTTCATTTTGCATTTGCTTATGAAAAAAATTGTCCAAAGTGTAGTATTCTTCAGAATATCCAAAATTGCTTTCAAGTCAAGAAACTCGAACAAATGGGTGCACGACCTTGATTTGTATTTAATCATGAGGTTGCGTACAAAACGTCACATGTAAATGAAAATTAGGTATCACAAAGGTTGTAAAGAGCAGATGTGCATAATTTCACAGTAGAGCGGACGCGGGACCGGTCAGAGGGGTCGGCTAACCGCAGCAGGTGTAATGGCATCGTCCGACCATGTTGCTAGGGATCGTCACTGCACACTGACATCACTTTATCATTTATTTTATAATAATACGAAAACTTACCAACATCTCCTTAGGAAGGTCGGCTGAATCGATTCATTTTTAGGTAGGTATATTTGGCTTGTAAAGCTTAAACCATTAAATCTTTTAAGATTGTTATGGTTGTGTCGAGCGAGACCTATAACTATGTGCCTATAAGACAACAGCTCTGTAACATTGTCCAAATGGCCCGTATGACGTCAGCTTTTGCCGAAAACTCGCCGGAGAAGCTATTTTGGTTTCAGCGGCGCCCGTATTATTATGATGATGACTGAACTGGCAAAAACGTTCGGCATTTCAAGTGGCCAGAATAGAGCGATTAATGAACAATCGAAGCTAAAATTAAACGTCGACACAGTCTTAAACATCGCATGCCTCATTAAAATACCTATATCAACGCTGATGACGCTTCAAATAAGTGAATTATTGTTTCTTGAACCAAGTACTCGCGTACGAACAAGTACTACTGAAAACTTCCCACGAGAAAACATTAAGCTGATTGTGTCATGTATTGAAGCAGACGCATTATCAATGATCGAATGAAACAATCGAGTCGTTGATAAATAAATATAAACGCCTGTTAGGAATAAACTTAGATACCTATAATATATGAATATGATGTTCCAATAATAATTTAGCGGTTTTTTATATATCAAGAAAGGTGCGTAAAAATAAAAAATATACCTAATAAATAAAATCAACCCGGAAGAATATACAAGGAATCAGATGAGCAAGAGTGCGTTAACCCAAACGATGGACGCTGCTCACAATAATATGGACTAAATGTGTAACACGCAGGTTCCCTCGCCACTGAAAGATACCGGAGTAAACAAACCAATTTAAAAAGCGTAAAATATATTTTCATATAATTACACCTGCTGCACATAATGAAACACATGGAATTACTAATGAAGTACTTATGTTTCGCAAAAAGGAGAACTACTTCATAATAATCGCAGTGATAAAAAGATGATTTATTTCAAATAGAAAAAACCGTTATCTACATAATATCAAGTGTAACATGTGGCTTGTTAGAGGGAAGGACTTCCGATCGCGGTGCATTCATTTTAAGGTGGATCCAGACTTGGCGAGGCATGCGCTCCGCACGGCGCACAACGCATGCCTACGTGCATTATGTACTACAAATACTCCATTTGAAATAAGATTTGACATTTAAACAAACGTTTTTACAGTCCGTTCAACCGACTTTGACTTCGTAGCTCATGCCTCGCCACGAATATAAAGGTACACACCTTGCGAGGCATGCGTTGTGCGCCGTGCGGAGCGCATGCCTCGCCAAGTCTGGATCCACCTTTAAGCACGTGACATGCACCAACGGCACACATGACAATGTTATTAAAAAATGTCCCTAAGCAACCATATGTTCAAAGAAACGTTTAGTCCGCGTTAAATATTTCTGTTCCAACGTGATTGATCATGAATCAAAAAGAAACTAGTGTAAAATCATACACTCATTTCAAAGTGGAAATTTTTTCAATGTATAGGTAGGTAGGGTACACTATGGCTACATCGATCGATGCAATACCCATTCATTCGGACGGCTGAATCACAAAACAGTACATGGGAGCATGTAACGAACAAGTAACGCATTCAAACCTTTCAACCGGCCAGTAGGGAACAAGTGTTTTATATTATACTGCTACGGTGTTGCATTGAAGCTATGTAAACAACGAAGATAACATTAAAAATAAACCAAGTAAGTATTTAAACAAATAATGCTGTTAGTAAAACCTAGTAAAATCAGTTTCTTATCTGACGTACAATTCCTTTCACAATTGAACCTTGAAAATATATATTGTTGGTAAGCAGCTGCACGGATAGACGTTGAGTTGAGCCGGCAACATCGTGCGAAGGCAAATTCTCACGCGGAATGCGCGCAATCATAACCTTACGGGGAATTCACATAGTCGTCAACACACAAGACTATTGTTCACAAGAGCAAGGGGAACTTTTCTATGATGCGTTCCACTAATGATATACATTTGCATGGAAATGGAAATATCATTTTCAGTATATATCCAGACTGTCATAGAGAATGAATTTATATTTCAATATTAGGATTAAAATGCTAACCAACAAAAATGTTCTATAACTATTTTTTAGAGATTAAAAGATAATAAAATTCTGCGTAGCTTCACTGAGCAAATCTAACATTAATCCTGCAGATCACTTCCTCAATCCCGCCTAGTACGATAACTGCCTACACGATATAATACAGCCCACTTTACCGTTTAACAAGCGCTATAGAGTGGATGGGTTCCAAGTAAGCGTGATGAGAACAACAACAAAGTCAAAAGCCACGTTCACCTGCACTATGGAATGTGAATGCATGAACCTAACACTATAGAGATACTATAGCCATTTTATTGACATGAACAGCAGCACAGATGTCTTCAAGTCGAGCTGGAACCTTTCACTGAAACATCAAGCGTAACGTAAGAGGATATTCGTACAACAAAACTTCGACTGTGGAAGGTAATATTGAAAACAATTTTCAAGAAAAATCGTAGTTAACAATGCGTGGCCGGTAAATTAAGGTGTGTAGCTAATCTCACGTTTGATATCACGGCCGAGTTTGCAATCATAAATATGAGAATTTCTAGGAAAGCGATTCAAGTGTGACGGCAGTTGTGGAGGTGGAGCGCGACACATCACCCACTTGCGCGAGGGAGGTCCGGTCCGCCGCACCTCCGCCTCGACACTTTCGCTCACCATCATCACTTGTTATATCAGAAGTTGATTAAACAACTCATAAATAGATGGATTATGCAAAATATTGTATGGAAAAAAATCGCTTTCTTCATGAATAGCTAAAAGCTTTGAGTCAAAGCAACAACTTAGAATAAGAAACTTAATCTAGACATAAGCTGTCGCCACATGACTACAACATGTAGTACGCAACATGACGCTGGTAAAGATCGACGCACTCAAAGGCATTCGTTATAACGATAATATCTTTATAGCAGACGGTGTTGCGAATACAAATAAGAATGAACTGCCACAAGTATCATACTTCTATGTACTCGGTATGTAGTAACGTGGCCTTGCTGCCGCGGAATATTCTGTTATGACCAGTACGTATCATGACCTATTTGCTAAGCATCAGGAAGTATGCAAATTAAACTGACGAGAGCATATGAAAAAAACAACGATGATTACAATTACAAACGTTGACTCATACTCATGAGATTGAATATATACAAGTGAAATCAATATCGATATCGATGCGTTGATGCTCAACAACTGCATCGTGCTAGACTACGCCAAACCGGTCGTCTATGTTTAACCTCTTGCAGCATCGTAAATATGGAGAAATACTCGAGCGAAATAGCAACGTATGATGAGCTAATACCGCATAATCAAGAAAAAGTGTATACTTAAGCCACGTTGTCGATTCATCAAATAACTTTTTATCTAATCAAACAAATGTGGCTTATCTAACGAAGATTCTCACGATCAACGAAATGATATTGAAATGTCGATCGTTTCCTTGAACGTGCTATATTTAGTATTCAAACATGTGGTGATACTAAACAGTTTGACTGATAGGAGATAAAAGATGTTTATTCTTCGGGTCGTTTCATCGTTTGAACTCGAGTTCATGCAATGATCATAATGTTTCTCCCTACAGTGCTGCGCCGGCTGAATTGAAGCAACAGGAAATCGATCTAATGCCAGAGGCTAATGGCTATGTAAACACCAGTAATGGGCGCAGGACCGGCCCTTCGCATCCAGTAACGATCGATAACGAACTTTATAGTAGTTCATGTAACTGTGATCTCGAAAATTTTGATTTCCGAATATAAATGGATTCATTGAAAGATATAAAGGAACAAGTGACGAATAAAGCTATCTAATACTGATACTAATCTAACACAATGAAATGTTATCATTGTTATCAAACAAGACCAAAATACATTTGTACATAACATTTAATTACATCAGACATGTAATGCAATGCGTATCAACTAAATATTTGCCTATCAATGTTGATCGACATTGATAACTCGCTAATTACGTAAATGATGGTTTTAAGTGAATCGTTACCTGTTATGCATCAAATTGCGTAACAATTACCTATTGGCCTGAAACACAAACAAACGCTAATTAGCAGGTTTATGCAGATTCTAATTGGTAACGGAAAACTAAGTCTGCAACTCTACATGGTTAGATTGTTTCCGCAGTTTTTCTTTCTGATCGCATTCGTCCTTCAGTGTAATTTAGTTTTGGATGTAGGTACCTATCACGTATAAATCGAATACGTTTATTGGAATAACAAGAGCTCGTTGGTCACAGCACCTGCAAGTGAATAACCTCGAACTTGAATGTAGAAACAGTTGCCACATGTAAACAGAAGCGCGGTGTAGCAGATGAAACTCTTATTGACGAAAGGTGCGGCAGCGGTTCGGAGCGTGCGTTGACTAGCACGTGCCAAGCGGAGAAATCCTGCTATACGATTACAAACCACACTGACACACACATGCTCATTGTGCCTATTTCTATTTTACACTACGTAAAACCGACAACCATAATTTGTAGCCACTTTTTGAAACGCTTTTATTACTACTCTCTGACTCCGCAGCTACAGTTATTATTACGACTGTAGCACTAACTGCGTTTAATGTTGAAGGTATAAATCTTCAGCAGAATCAAGTTTGAAATGCATAACTTTATGAATCAAAAGATAACCAGCGCATCGAAGCCAGGAAAGCAACACGATCTGTCTTACGAGATGTCGGGATTGCAACGTTATGAGATAGCCCGAAGTAATATTAACTAGTACGATTAACCCAGCTCGTTAGTTCACGTGTTTCAAACTTCCTGCTTCAAGCTTACCGTGCAATGCGTCACTAACGGTTTTACAAGAACTGCTTTTCTTTACTGCGCAACGGCAAAATTCCGTTGGCATTAAAATAATGGGATAATTCCTTACAGTACGAATGTACATGTACACCGAATTCATGCCGTCTTTTCAGAATTTTGAAAATTTTACGGTACTGAATCTCAGGCATAAAATATACACTGTGCTGTACTCTGCCTATTCGTTCACTGTTGATTCGTTTTGAATCATTCGATTGTTATTACAGTGAAACAGACATCGACCTTCGAATTCTGCTCAAACACTGGCGTGAGAAATTAATTGGCTACCGATTCCTATTGAGGTATAAAATTACTTAATTTAAAGTGTTATAGATGGTAATCAAACAACAATATCTAATCTTCATACTTATTTAGTTTGTACAAGCTTGAGAATAGTCTAAATTGACATTACAGAAGGGAGATAGAACCAAGCCTTGGAAACCCCAGAAAACTGAATAGTTTTAAGAAACTGATTCAACTGATATTGATTCATAAACGTAGAACCTAAACTGCTGAAGTGGAAAAAAAGTTATTTAGACAGTTGGTTCTTTTTGTGACGAAAGGCATCTGCTAAGAAATGATTTTTGGAAATTGTACCCCTAAGGAGTGTAGTTATATGAAATTTCGTTATTTTTCAAGTAAAACCAATATTAATTGGTATTTGGACTTTCTGTTCAAAACTAAGGAACACATGTTTCAGGATTTCTGGAAATTCTACCCTCCAATCTCTTCTACCTAGCCTTTCCCAAATATGTCGGGGTCGGCTTCCAGTCTAACCGGATGCAGCTGAATACCAGTATTTCACATGGAGCGACTGCCTATCTGATTTCCACAATCCAGTAACTGGGTAATACGATACCCCTTGGCAAGACTGGTTATCAGACTTTCTGGCTTCTGACGATCCGTAACGACTGTCAAAGATCCACGACTGACAGCCGGGACCAACGGCTTAACGTGCTTTCTGAGACACAAAGGAGTCTCGGTATGTAAAGATGGGCACCCATCCACAGACCAACCCCGGCAAGCGTAGCTTAACCTGATGAATCGACCCGTGCGGCTGTAATTACTTAGCCACGAGCTCCTCCTGGAAATTCTACCCCTTCTTCTTTTCATGTGGCTAGTGACTAACCTGGTGCCAGAGTTTTAAAGCCGCCCATGGGCCTCTGACTTGGCTTCACATTCCAGTCTTCAGAAATATCTCTCAGGCTTGCCGGTTTCCATCCTTAATACAGTAAAATAGTTTCTGACAATTGGTAAATCAATGAAAATGTATCTGTAAGGTTTTGTTAAAAAAAAAAAACACGTTTCAGGATTTTTTAATATTCTACGCCAAAAGGCGTAAAATAGGGGATGGAAGTTGGTATGATCACAGATGAATACAGATGGTTCGCTCCGCATTTTAGGTATGAAGCTACAAGTACGCGGCTGGATTATCTTGTCGGACCACAAATAGGCCAGTATTTGTTTTAAAACAAAAAAATGTGTCATTGCATCCAGCCAAGTGAAGTTCTGCGCTCCAAGCTTAGATTAATCATACCAAAACCACAGCGACTGGCAAAATACGTCATCATTCTGAAGGAATCTTTACGTAGTTAGAATTTTCTAATTACGTAAAGATTCCTTCAGAATGACAGTGTTCAAATCAAAACAAGAATGAAACAATTTAACTCATCAAATGAACGTAGACAGACATGTACGTACCTACATTGTACAATAAAATAAATTCGTGCATGATATCACGAGCCATTTGGTGAAAAGCAGCACTTTCGCGCTGCGTTTCGGAATGGATGTATCTGAGTTGACATTATGTAACCAAGTTTTAAATATTATTCACTCAATCTTGATATTTTAATTGTAAACGATCACCTCAATTACGTTTTTTTATGAAATCTAAAAACACTTCCTAATCCACTTTTTTATTGCGTGTGAGTGCACCCAAGTTTCGGAACCGCATTTAGCGAGCGAGCGCCCGCGCACCGGATCAACTATAATTGCTCCATCGCCTTCTAATTACTCCAGCCCCTCACCTCCATCAGACCTCATACGCGGCTTGCATTGTTCTTGGACTTGCTAACATGGTTTTAGATTCGTACGTTATTACTTCTCTTTCTGTGGGAAGATTTTGGACTTTGCGTGGTTGTCCTTACGTAATGTACACAACTTTCAATACATTCGTCAAGTATAGTCTTTACTTCTTCAATTGCGCCACACAAGTTATTGCTTTTTATCGTCGTCAACAACAACAAAGCAATGCTATGTGATTTGATGTCTAAGTGTGTTATGGCAACTTGAATAGGTTGTGACATTTACGGCTGACTTTGTGTCTGAGGATGATGCTTCAGGCTTGACACTATTCTCGTCTCGACTCAGCACGACATCGAAGATTATCTTACCCGATACATTTAGTTACACTTTCTCGTAATGTGCAAATTCCATGTGTTTTAACTTTCGCGAAGAATGTAACGGCCCATGAACATCAGTTGGTTTCCATATAAATGTAGTTTCCATAGGTATTATAATATTTGATGGGTTTTGAATTTAAAATAGCTCATTCAAATGATTAAGTCAACATTGAAAGAACTAGCTATTTATTGATAGTGATGTAAGTATATTGTGGTAATAACAGTGGATATTTGCTGAAGGTTGAGCTTTTTCACAGTAAGGTTACTATTAGTGTCCTAAATTAACAATATCGGGAAAGCATAATCAATATGAAGAAAAGTATCCATATTCACGCAAAAACGGGCAAAGTTAAGGAGCGGTAGTAACGAGGGTGGATACTTTCGATTCGAACGTATTGGATCTCAAAAATAACATTCGCAAGATGCTTAAACTACTTGACGTCCGCTGGGTCTGTCATAATTTAGTTATTTGAAACCTTATAATTTCCACCATAGAATTGTTTTTTGCTTGACTTTATTCACGTTATACTTAGCCATTATTTGGCGCGGTCCTGCTTATTCTGGTCGAACCGGTTCTACGCCTGGCTTTGCGACTGGACCTGCTACCACTCGCCAAATGAGTCGTGCGCGCGCCTACGTCGCAAATATGTTATGGCAGCATGTATTCAACGGATCAGAAACTAAATAAACGCACTAAACAATTCATAAATTCTGGTAACTAACATCAACAAACGTTCAAAAGACCTTGAAATGTCACTACGAACTTAGTAAAATAGAACAGCGCAGGTGTGGCAGCCATCAAGATTATTGAGGGTAGTGTTTCTAAAGGTCACACCTAAATGTATTTCGAACCTGATCCAATTAAGTAGGTAGGACCATTATACGGACTCGCCCAGCTACAAAGAGAAACTTGCATTTTTAAAACCTGGTATTTAAAGTTAGCACAAATACAACGTAGCATTTATTTTTTTTATTTAAAAATATTCTAGTCGATATTAAAACAAAGATGACTTCTATAATTTTTTATAGGTAGTAGGTAGTTTTCATCTCTTTGAACGAATCAAACAAATTGGTTTGAGTTTAACGGTTTCACTTTCAGCATTTTTTACGATGATCATTACTATTGGAGAATTTTAGGTTCTTTTATGAGAGATATAAAAATATAAAATCATATATTTGTGATCACCAGACCAGTTTCACTGGTTCGACTTAAATTAAGAATGAACATTGTGTAGAAAAAACATAATAATATTTTCTAATATTCGATCTTGCTCGACAGTTTTTCCAATGGACTCTTTCTGATATTACTACGCAAAATTTATATGCTTTTAGTCAGCGCCCAAATATGCCCAATTCAATTCAATTCTATGTCGTAAAACAATCTACGTTTTGGCGTAGTAAACAATAAGAAACATTATGATGACATCATCGTCCAGCGAGGAACCCATAATAGGTACGCTCCTTTTTTCGTTTTGGCCAGCCCACAATTGGAAACTCGTTTAACTTTAAATAAGTTTGAAAATCGGGTTTTAACTTTGAGGAAAATGTTGTGTCAAGTACTGATAACAATTTAAGTAAGTACCTCCACATGTTTAAAATCTTTTTTAAGCCCAACTTAAATAATACTTAGGTACCTACTGCTCATCAAAGGGCAGTATAAAGTAATAAGTAACTTGTATTAATTAATTCATAACAAAATTATGTACCTAATTAAAGTGTGTAACTGTGTACACAGTCTCATTGTGTGGTACAGTTGCGTAAATGTGTTCTTGACTGATAAATATCGCGTAGTAATGATATTTTAAGGAAAACATTCATGTTTTACATCGATATTAAAAAACTTGCTGTAACAACATTTATGTTTCAAAATAATTGTTCGTTTTCCTTTTCGACGGAAAAATATTGTAAGGAAAAAGTTATCGTGCCAGCCAATGCAACTCCTCCGCCTGGCATTTGAAGTTTTTGTAAGTCTATAAAGGCTACAGATAACTTTAAACGATTTCCGGATGTTTGACAATTTTGTATAGAGTCTGTAAGTTAGAACTGATATCCTGAACTAAGATCAGTTAAAGTTTAAGAACAAGTATTACTGAACAACCTTCATGCAATATTTTAACCTATTTTTTTAATGTTTATTGAGCCTTAGTTTCTCATTACAACCCAATGCCCTAGTAACTACGTGTCAATAGAAGCCAATCAAGCGCAACGTCTCTTTACCGAGGACGTAATGACATCAAATTATTGCTCGACAATCTAGGCGTTAGTATTGAAGAGATTTTCACTACTGAGCTTAAAACCTACATACTTTGGTTAATAATTAAATGGTATAGAGATACGTCGGCAATAAAAAAGGCATTTGAGACTACAATTACAAAAAAAATAACTGTACCTATTTGAATTATGAAGATTTGCTTCATCATCGGTCATAAAAGAGGTAGTAACTTCGTAGGTAGATGATGGTAGACGTAATCAATGTAACTGTATATCTAAATGGAAGGGTACATATTTACCTACGTTCTGATTGATACATGGTGTTTAATCAGATAAGTAATCGATGGAGATAACGAGGATACCGCTAGTATTGCACCGAGGCAATGCATGTTAACGTGCCTAATTGATGAAAACTCGACGCTTGCTGACGCCTAGTACTTAGTTAATAGGTACCTTACTACTAGTACCGGTACCTATATTGAAACGCAATAACATTTAGCATTACGTTTTAATGCTACAAGTATGAACCTCTTTAGAGGCACTGCGGTAAGTGCATACAAACAAGCGACTTGTGTTGCCAGAAGTTGGTAAACATAATTGCAGCTTTTCATAGAAAACTTTTTCGTTTTAGATTAAAGAAAACGCATACATTATTGGTAAATATTTCCCAAAGGCAAAAGTTTCTGACTTGAGAGCGCATGATTCGGGAGTAAATCAACAAGAACAAACAGAAATATTGATTTTGTGCGGGATTCAAAGCCTGGTCCGTTGAACAGGGCCATACAGGGTTGTCAGATGACATAAGCAGAGAGTTCAATTATTACCTAAGGGTCTTTCGGGTGCAAGCAAATTGTATATTGATAGATGGACAATTTTTGAGAAAAAAAACTGCTTTACACTGACCGTGTACCCATATAGAACAAGACATTGGCAAGTTCTTTTTCCAGTTTTTCAAAGCAATCTAACAGTCCTGGACTAATACCGTGCTTGTGTTCGTTGTGTCTGACTGGGGCCGCTATCCAGGTCGCGTTACAAAACGCTTACGAACTAGTTCAGGGACAGCAGTGTAATTGAATTGTACATGATACTGGCTACTGACTGCTGAGTAATGTCAATTTATTGCTATTTCACTTTTTATGCTCTACTACCGTTTCAAAAAACATTTAGCTTGGCGACTCGGCATTAAAGTAGCAAATATAATGTTTAACATGCAAAACTTTCTCTCAAGTAAGAGCTACTAAAATGAATATTATTAAAGTCGTTACCACATAATTAGCACCAACCTTGCAAGGTGACCGGCTTTTTGCTTGTTTCAAAATATGTAGCCAAAATATTTAATTCTCACTTTCGTACCTATTGTGAAAAGAATGCTAAGCTGATCTTTTTGCATCAAGAGTCCATTTACATAATGATAGGTAGGTGCAACGAATGGACCATTTCACAACTAGGCAGCAAGTCGAGCGGAATGCGGGCCGCCACCGGCCTTGCAGCTTGCCAACACTGACCACTCTCGCACACTTATAGATCCAAATAGATACACTATCAGCGACACAAAGTGTTGCTGTACGCGTACAGAGTGCGATGACCCTAATGTCAATCTTCGCTATTTATTAGCAACTCAAACAGTCGGTCGGATAGGCCATTAAAAAAGCTAGTCGACACCCTAGACCTATTAAAGCGAGATTCCAAAGCGATTCGCGGATGCAAATTTGGCTAAAAATCTAGGCCGAAAAAAGGCCGAAAATGTTTAAAATCCAAAACTTTTACATTTTTGACCTTAATACCTGATTACATTTACATATTTATTCAAGTAGCTGTATTTCTGTCATAAAGGCCAGATAACGACTTTTCATCACTACTGGTACAAAGTTTAATGCCAGCATATTGAATGAAATTGATATCAATTATATGTGGATAGACATGTCAAGAGGACAATTGAAAGGTTTTTTAGAATTTGCATTGCAAACATTTTAATGGATGACATGGAACCTTGTGAGTCTTTACATGTATATGCAGTCAAGATAATTAGCACACAATACTGGGCAGACACATCGTGTTTCAACTTCAACCACTACCCATTGTTTGCTAGAGCAATTGAGACCAAACATGCCAAGTATGAAAATTTTTGTCTTTGTAAGTTTTGGTTATTCACCAACCCGCACTGGGCCCGCGTGGTGGATTGCGGCCCACTATCTCACAGAGAGGAGGCCTGTGTCCCAGCAGTGGGAACATTTATTATAGGCTGATTACGCAAAGTATTGGTTTGTTTGTTACCTTTTTTTAGTAATCAGTAGCATATATTATTAGTATGAATATTAATTTCTGATTTTGTAGTTTGTAAAACTACTTTAAGACAGAGAGCTAAACATTATTACTATCTACTTGTTTTGCTAAACTGAATCATAAAAAGTGTAGTGATAATTCAATACTTTGTTACCAAGGTCTTATATTTATTGATATTAAATTAATTAATATTGTGAGTATGAGGCACTACATGATATCACGTCTCACCCGAACACTGACCCAGTTATCAAGATGGAATATTTAAATCAATAATGTGACACTGAAACTCAAGGCATTTGAATGCACTGAATGCATGATAACTTGGTGACACCCTGTGAATCATAATCATTAGTACCTGCCCATATTTTTTCTTTTAATAAATTATTCTACATACACAAAACTTAATAGAATCTTTAAGAATGATTGGATGTCTGAATCACTATAGGTAATTAAGCAAATATGTTAGAAAATTAAAAGGAACCATATTCACCCTAATGATTATTACTTGGGAAAGATTAGACTTGTCTATTGAGAATGACTTCATTATTACTATGTCCCTAATTTTTTTACCAATTTAGTTGATACTAAGTATGTTTTTAATGAACTTCATTTTATTTTTTATTGAAAGGTTGCAAAGGGAAAGAAACTACCAATATTAGCAAATAGCAGTTAGAATTGAACAAGTTTTACTATTATAATTATTATTGAGAACATTATATTATTTAAAGGCAGTTTTGTATAAATAATCACATATTTACTGAAATCTTCCCTAGTCAATGTTAATGTTTAAAGAACATTGATTAGAATACATGTATGATGTAACACAGGTACTTACAAGTTTTACAATACAATACAACCCATTCATAAAATGTTCTAAATAAATTCTAAACTGTATTTAATTTATTCCAATTATTCTATTTTTTTCTTGAAACATCCTCATTAATATTAGAAATGTGAAAGTGAGCCTGTCTGTATGCCGTTTTTACTAACTACTATAATGAAATTAATTATTTTTGGTAAAACGTTAATTTAGAAACTGAATATGAATATTTACTATTATAGTGAAAAAAAATCAGTCAGAGGGTCTTCTTAGGGGCTGTAACTAATTTCCTGAACTCACACAAATGACCACTTTTTGCTTAACTTATTTGTGACTATAATTTCTAAAAATGGTTATGCTGCCATTATCTCAAAAATTATTTTGGTTGATTTATGAAATCCCCATTTGTTAGTATTTATTTCTTGGACAATGGCATATTATGCCTCTTAATCAGTGCTAAAAGATGTTATGTAGTAATGTGTTTTGAGTTATTTAAAGAGCCTCTTACTTACTATTACAAAACATGAGAATGTATTTTGTACTGAATTTCATGTGCACTTGTTTAGAAAGTTAGCAAACTATTGAACATCATCAAAGCAGTAGCAACTACAATTTAAATAAAAGCCTTTAGATTTCGCAATATAGTTAAAAATATAGCATTACAATTCTTTAATTTTATTTGCGAACTCAACGAAACTATCATTAAACTTTCTAGTTCCGATTATATTCGAAGATAGCCGAAAAAAGTACTATGTGCAATGTATGACTATTTAAAGTCGTTAGATTAATAAATAACGGTTCGTTTCAGTATATGTTCTACGTCCGTTTACTCCTAACAACAGCAGTTATACAAATTACAATTTGCTGGACAACCGACATGGAATTTTAACGTCGTAGACACTTACCCAAAGCTCAATACCCCAATTCATTTTCACGGCAATAGAATCCACACTTACACAAAAAAACACATTGAAGATTCACTAAAACACTACAGTTGATAACAAGTAAAACTACGAAAATATTTCCACTAATATGTTGTTTTTTATCACTACCACCATTTCAAAACACATTCTATAGAAATAAACATGGCTGACTGACATGACATTTCGAAAGACTGGCTACATTGCACTGAGACACTGACGGACGGAAGTCCGAAAAATAGAAGTGTTTTGTACAGATTGTCTGTGGAATATGTTGCCAGCTTTTGAGGATTTCCAACAACTTGAGGTCAAATAAAACTCCAAGGTGCTAAAAAATTGTTTTAATTTTTCAAAATTAAGAAACGAATATTTTGATATGTCTTTGTGAGTTTGCACTGCGTGGTTGCAATAATGAGCCGTCAGACCCTCGACGAACAAGTGCTGTCCGCCGAACTTCCTGAAACATAATTTTTCTGGTTTTTGGCAAAGTTCTCATTGTTGATAGTTATTTTAGGCCTGAGCCCTATTATGTAATGTACTTGTAATCTACATAAATGAAAATTGCCTTTACTTCGACAGCTTAAAAGAACATTCATTAGGTTGAGTTGTTTTTCAAAATACATATGTACACCGTGCCATAGGTATTATTTAATTATTACCAAAATGCAAATGATTGTGATTGCCAGTACAATAAGCAATACGAGAAAAAATACTATGGATAATCCTTGAAAAACTTGATTTGAGTAAAGATTTGTATGGTTTTACAGTGTCATATTGTTTTTGAAACAAGTCTGTTACTTAGGCTACACTCTTAAATAAAAGCCTTAAATACGGACGGAATAATTACTTTGACTGGTTCCAAAATGGCGTGATGACTTGATCTTCGTGATGTAGGTGGGCAAGTGATCGAGGAAGCCCGTGAAGACGGCAGCGGACTCTGTAAGAATGATAGTATTATTATTAACGTTTACCATTATGTACATTTTGTAACGTTTTAAACAAATCAATATAATGTTATATTCATCTACTAAATATAATAATATTGATCAATCCCATCGGTTTGTCTGAAACTTGGACAAAACAAAGATTTTTCCATTCATATTTTCTAAAATATTCAGCAGAGGTAAAATGCTAGAGTATTCATCTGCATCCGGTTAGACTAGAAGCCAACCCCAACGTAGTTGGAAAAAGGTTAGACAGATGATGATTTTATAAAACATTATTTAATTTACCTTCAATGCCGGTATAAAACCAAAATCGGATGGTAAAGGCTGAGTTTGTATGTTGTGTATTCCTTCTTCCGATGCCACGGAGACTATAGAAGGCCGAGCCGACAACTGCTGCGCCAATAAAAGTGGGTCCGTATCTAAGAAATATAAATAGTGCTTAGGTACACATAATTTTGATTCAATCATTTACATTAAATATGTTTGATGATGATAATGGCGATGAGATCATTTTACACAATTACCAATGTTCATTCCTTTTGCAACTCTACTTGCTTGCACAAGTTTTCCTGCACTTCTTCTGAATCTTATTCCTCTTTCAGCTTCTCTTCTTAATCTTTGAGCAGCAGCAGCTGACTCTGCTACCACTTTAGCCATTGATCCCATTCCAGATCTTTTCAAATTTAAATCGACTATGTAACTTAGGCATATAGCATTTGACAGGATATCATCGCTTGGCTAAAATATAATAATATAAAATCAGGAAATGGTTTTATGAATTTTTGTTAGGTACATGACTGTGACAAGTTAATGGTTCTATGATAATGGTTATAAGTTACAACGGTAAACTAATTACAAATGTAACAACCAAAATACGTACGGAACCAATATCATTTACACTTATATCAAGTGAACGTAAAGGAGTTTTCACTAAACCAATCGCTCGTGCTAGTAGATCACCACAAGTTGGAGGATTTTCTGCACTCGTAGTTGACCATACTCCTGCTGGCGGCGTCAATAAAGGACCAGGTGTTATTCCGCAACCTGATATATTTAAACTGTAAAATACACAATTTAGAAATTATATAACAATACTATCCCTTCGAAAGATATAATAACTCCTCATTACCTGGTTAGATTGCATCCTCTTGCAATAGATACGGCTACATGGGCGATTCCGTCAGAACCAAGTTTTGTGTTAAGCCTTAAGTCTAGCGTGCGAACCCCGCACCCGGAATGATTAAGTGCATGCGATATACTTTCAACACCAGAGGGACCTAAAAAGTTAAAATTCTTTATCACTTTATTAACGCTGTAAGTTAAGATACTATAACTCTGTTTTTACTTCAGCTGGTGTAATTTATCAAGATGATGGTGTCCTTTATCACAATAGTACTTTGTTACCTATGATATTACCAAATATGTTATCCGCCAGTATCAGAGTTCTTAAAGCAGCGCGTCTCATAATAAATTTTCCAATTGACGAAGCACCATCATCACCTATTTTGCAATGACTGAAATCCAGTATTTCTAATTTTAAGTTGTCCGAAAGTCCCCGAAGTATGTATTTAACGCGTTGACAATTCATATCACTTCTTGTAATTCTAGGGGCAATAATAAAATCTCAGTTTTATACGTGAAAACTAGTCAAAAATAAAATTACCATCGTAGATTAGGATTGGAGGATGGAGAACAATACATAAACAATACCTTAAAATCTTCAGTTGCACACATTTTTCTAATCCAAGTGCCAAATTTTTAGCATCGTTATTTGTAAATTGAAATTGGTCTGTACGGTATTCTACTCCAATTGACCGCAGTTGGTATGTTACATGCAATTCGACTAAGTTTGTCAAACTGCCCAAAGCGGCATGAAGAGATATATGATCTGAAAAGTGAACGTGACATACCACTCATACATTTGAAACGATAGCACAGATGTATACAGATGGGTCACTCCACAAAATCATTTAAATAAAAAGCTACAATTTTAGTTAATACATAATATACACACCACGCCTATATTCCCCGAAGGATTGGGTAGAGGTGTACCTATAGTACACCCACATTTCGCCAGTTATGCTCGTGTCCCATGTAACAGGGGGCGACCCTATTGCCATCAACCAGGCACAAATTCAGACTCCGGGTTTCTCTTGAAAAATGCCAGATGGAAAACCCAATAATACTTTACCCGACCCGAGAATCGAACCCAGGACCACATGCTCGCCGTCCAATAAGGACCAGGCCCGCATCGATGGCGCGTTGTGTTCCACGCGCGCCTCAAAGAGATGTTAGCAGAACTAACGGGGTCCGCACTTGCGACGGTACGGTAGCACTTGCGACCACTTAGACGACCAATGAGGCAGATCACTTTTGTGTTCTTTCTTTCTTTTTCTTGTGGTTAGTGACTAACCTGGTGTCAGAGTTTTTATGCCGCTCATGGGCCTCTGACTTGGCTTCACATGCCATCAAGAAATATCTCTCATGCATGCTGGTTTCTTCACGATTTTTCCTTCACTGATTTGAAGCAAGTGATAATTCTAAAATACGGACATGAATTTGAAAAGTCAGAGGTGCATGTCTGGGTTCGAACTCGAGACGTCGACTTGGCAGCCTGACGGTCACACCACTAGGCTATCATTGCTCTACTGTTATTGATTTAATCTAATTGTTTCTAGATAATGATAAAGTATTAAATATTATCAACAATAAAAGGTATAATAACGGTTTTTTTTTTCGTTCGTCGTCTAATATTTCGCATTTCTGAATTTTACTTTAGCTTACCTCTAGAGATTACTTCTTTATCTTTTGCTTGCTGTTTATTCCCATTTTGCCGCTGACTTGTAACTAAGTGAGCCAATTCTGGTGATGCCATTCTCTGTACTGGAATATCAGTCGGTACCAAGCTACGGATTGATAAGTTTTGAATGTATGGCCCACAAAGCTTCACTAAGGTATTCACCTAAACAATTTAAAATTTTAAAATTCATAAATTTTCCCAAGTAAGTATTTAAGAGCGATTGGAATCTCTGAGATGGTACGTCAGGGGTATATGGAAGTATTCAATCGATCATTTTTCCAGAGTCAAAAAGAATCGATGCTATTATTAAGGTACGTTCTGTAATTCCCCAAGCTCTCACTATCCATGGATCAAATAAAAGTTGACCAAAGCATTACATGAAATGGCATTTTATCCATTTCATGTAATGCTTTTGGTCAATTTTTACTAAGAGCATTTGGTAGAACTTGGCTGCTTATTATAACTGAAAATTAATTTACACACGCACATAGATTCAGAAGCATTCTCAACTGACCTTTTCAGGATCGTATTGCCTTGGATTCATGTTTTCTAAAATATCAGCAAAATGCCGTTCCATAAAAACATTAATCCATTTTTTATCATCCGCCAAAAGAGGTGAATCCGAGAATTTTGAGTGGTAGCATCTTTTCCAGAATATGTCACTTTTGATATTATCCACTAAAATCTGAAGTGGCACATCAGTATTCAAGATTTGCAGAAATAGTTCACGATCTTTAGCAATCAAATGTTGTAGTTTGGGGTACCCTGCAATACACAACAGAATTATGCGAATTCGTTCAAGCACACACGTTTTTATCTTAATCGTGTTAATGTTACAAAATTGATTGATTGAAACACTAAATATTTATGTGCGGAAAGTACCTACTGCCCGGTCTGTATTTTGCAAGCATCTAGTTTAAGTAAATTGTGTTTAAAAAATTATGAAAGAAGAAAAGTTACCTAATGAGTCCTAATGGAATTAAAAAAAGTACCTACATAAGTAATAATTTGTAAATTTTGAATACCAACCCATCCAGTTTTCAGCCAATTTCTCAATGCATAAAGAAACAAGAGGTTTTGGAATATTTGAATCCCATTCGAAGTTTTCTGACTGAATTTTTCTTCTAGGTTCTAAATTTTTTACATGCTTATAAGCTAAATAAGTAGTGAATTTTACACTTTCTGGAAACTTCATAGTTAATCAATCGAAGTTCAAATCTTTTACAAAAATTATTCACTCACACATGAAAGAAAAGTAATATACTGAATATAATTTTACCAAATAAGTTAGGAGTCTGTTATATGTTTGTTATACCACACTCAACAACGAAGATCGCAACCATAGAAACAAAAGTTTAGTTTGTTCAATATTTCATATTGATAAACGCGCGCTTTTGAAGGCCGGAAGTGCTGGTTTATTCGAACAAATAAAAATTTGGGGAAATATAGACGTTATTTTTGCAACACTGTGCACCGTCACCGATTCTCCTCCTCTCCTCCTATACTCTACTCCATACTCCTTCCTTGTATATTTTGACTCATTTTAGAATTCAATTGTTTTTGTATTTTATATTCTTTATTTGTAAATTAGTAAGTAATAATTAAATACATTTTGCAAATCTCATCTGTAGGTTTCATTTTCATTCATCTTACAAAACCTGGCGCTTAACTGAATCTGACATCAACATCATTCATTCATTTCAATCAAATCAAATTGACGTTTGTGGAACTCCTGGAGGGAGGAAATCCTGTATTTCTGTCATTATTTTGATAATTTCATGTTTTGAAAAGGAAAGGCGTAGGATTTTAATAGTTTTCTTTCCGTATTCAAGACATAAAATCCGCTGACGATGGATAAACACAACAGTTCTGAATTATTAAATTCAGACTTTTCGCTATCAAAGAATGCCAGTTCCGACTCATTGGACTCTGACTCAAAATCGAGTTCATTGAATTCTAAACACGGACAAGACTCCGTAAGTTTCCTAAAAGGATTAATTTATTCTTATTGAATTTTATAACAACCGCTTCCCTGCTTCCTGTAACTTAGTATAAGCTCGCGATTAGTTACTGGTGTGCGTTACCGTTTATTTGTAGAAGAATTGTTTATAAGTGTTTCCCTGTAGCAATGAGCAGAAACAGATCTATTCATATTTGCCTATTTATTAACTGCATCCACAATCATAGGCAACAAGAGCTGTCCAAGGCTGGTATCATGTTACATTTCTGTATGATTGCTGACCGATTAATTTCCATGCCTTCAAGTTTACCTTTCTTTTCAGCCTCACGTTCTGGGGGACATCCAACTCCTGGATGGTGAGAAAGTGATGAGTTTAGCCCGAGATGTGACATACTTGTGCCCATACAGTGGTCCTTCTCGGGGAGTTCTTAAAGTGACCAACTATCAGCTGCACTTCAGACCAACAGATATGGCTGCATTACAAAGTACTCTCAGTGTGCCTCTAGGTGTTGTAAGTTGTATTTAAATTTTTTATACCTATCATTTACTTCTCTGTAAACATGAGGACCATTTTATTATACTCTACTCCTGTCCTGTGATCTTGTATACCTACATGTAGATGTGAGTTTATTTAATGCTGTATGCTGTTTTGGAAACTACCAATAGGTAGGTAATACGGGCTGGTATCCGCAACTCCACGTCTAAGCGCATATTGCATACGGTGGAAACTACCAAACCAATACTGATGATTTTGGGCAGACAGTTATTAGGAGTTATCACTCAGTTCCTAGAATAGGGTTTGTAATGTAAACACTGTTTAAGGACATACTTTGCTTAGCCCAAGTAACAATGGGATGGGACAGGAGGATGTTCATAATGTAGACATAAAAATTATATAACATTATAATGTACAAACATATTTCAGGTATCTCGAATTGAAAAGGTTGGTGGAGCTTCATCAAAAGGAGAAAATTCATATGGCATTGAAATATTTTGCAAGGTAACAATCTATTATCAAATTACAAACACTACACGTTTTTTATTGTTTTCTATGATTAATCAATAATACATACTTCATTGCAGGACATGAGAAACTTGAGGTTCGCACACAAACAAGAGAATCATTCTCGACGAGGGATATTCGAGAAATTGCAGCAGTTAGCATTCCCGCTATCACATAGACTTCCTTTATTTGCATTTAGCTATTCAGAGAGCTTTCCTGAAGATGGATGGCATGTGTATGAACCTATTGCAGAGCTAAGGCGTATGGTAAGATAATATTTTTTTAATTAATGGTTCAAATTGATAAACCTTATTAAAATAAGTTACAGTCACCTTAATTTTCTATAAAAACTCTAAAAAACTTACACAATACAGTCAATATGTTGCTGGAATACAAGAGTGTTTTAATAATGTTAAGTTCCTTCCTTGAATATCATTTATTTTTTGTGTACAGAGCTACATTAATTTAAATACTGATTATGCATTAGAGTACCATAGAAAAGTAGTTAAGTACCTAAGTAGCTATCTGTACATGATAAACCCCATTAAAAGTCCTCCATGGTCTCCAGGGCGTAAACAACGACATGTGGCGTATCGCCCGGATCAATGACAAGTACGAAGTTTGCGACAGCTACCCATCAGTCTGGGCCGTTCCAGCAGCCGCGGGCGAAGACTTGCTACGCGCCGTAGCCACTTTCCGGTCGAGAGGAAGGATACCAGTGTTGGCGTGGATACACCCCAGCTCTCAGGCCACTATCACTCGGTGTAGCCAGCCGTTGGTTGGGGTGAGTGAACCCCATCTTATTTTATGAGGAACAAGCCATATATGAAATCTCACTGTCTGTGTGTGTCTGTTTGCAAGAATAATATATATAATAAACTTACGTATTGTCATGCAGGATAATGATTTCTGAACATAATATAGATGCATTATAACAAAATCAAGTTAATGTACAAATAGAAAGACTGGGGTAACATAATAATAAAATACAATAGACGTGGATATATTTAATAACCTATTCCGCTTAGTTATTTCTAAAGAGCCAGTTGCCACACTAAGCGCAGAACGCAGACGCTCTGTCTGCTTTCAGCGCTTGGTGTGGCAACACGTCGTGTTCGAGTTCGCAACAAGTCAATCGTCATTCTGAGGATGCCTCGTTGAGAGGTGAAACACGTGTCGATTTCTTTCAGGGCTTTTTTTATGGCTCTTTAGAAATAGCTAAGCGGAACAGGTTACTAAATATATCCACGTCTATTGTATTTTATAATGGATTTCCGCAAGGCCACGCCGGAATCAATTAACTAAATAATAATAAGTAAAACTTTCATGTTCTTGCAAGCCAGAACATTCACATAATATTATACAAATATTACAATAGGTCGCATGCAATTCGGCCGCAGGTGAGTCTGCCTCATATAATAATGATTATAGGTGTTATAAGTTATTGTTCGCCTATCTATAACAATACTGGATCTCAAACAGAAAATCTATTGTCAGTCCAATATTTTGAGAGAATCTCATTGAATACCTGGATTTATTACCACACTCAATTACAAAGGATTTTCTACATTAATCCCAATCCCATTAATCTTTGAACCTGAAAACATGTTTCATTTATTTCACCTATTTGCATGTTTGTTTATATTTCCACCATATAAATAGTGTATGTCCTAAAGTTTAAAAAATATTTCCTACAAAAGACCATTTTTTTCTAATACAGTTACTCAGTATAATTTGGTTTTATCAGTTGAACACTCATACATAGATAAATATTGTACCTAATGTGACTAAGCTCTGTAGATTGGGAACAAACTTGGTCATCCATCATGTGTCGAAAATTTTGATTGCAGTATGACGTAATTCAGTGGTTTATAATGTTCTAGCTCACCAGTCATTAAGCACTTAAAGGGAATTTACTCAATATCTTAATGGGTCAGTGGGTAATCCCTGGCGAAGTCATTAAATTGTTCATTATTATACAGTGAATTTTAAGAGTCATTCTGGTCTTGAAAGTTGACAATAGGTTTAACCACATTATGACTGAATGACTAAAACTAGGACACAGCGTTTTGTTCCCAAAGATGTTTCTACACCAACTCGTAAGGTCGAGTCGGCTAGTCCGATCGTTAAAAATATGAAAAACCCAATTGCTCAGGCGTATCGTGGCCGATCGAGTTGATGAAAGAACAGTTACGGCCGACGCGCACTTGGCGAGGCGCAGCGCAACGCGGTTATCATTACCAAACAAATATCAACATTGCATTCCTTATAATAAAGTCGAGAATAAAGACAATAGAGACGAGAATAGAGAGTAAAACATGAGACGCGTGCCCCTTTCCGCTTAGATGCGCTTTCGAGCTAATGAAAGTTTATTTATTCTCAACTTTATTTCAACGTAGGCAAGGTCGATATTTGTTTGGTAGTGAAAACTGCGCTGCGCTATGCATTGCCAAGTGTGCGCCGGCCCTAAAAGTTGATCATTGATCGATGCTACTGTAATAATTATAATATCACTCTTTGATTTAATACTGTTGTGATTGTAATAGGTATGATAATAGATATGAAGAATCACGTTCGTGGAAATAGGGAAATAAGAAAGGAAAAGAAAAACTCAGAAAACATTGTACGATGGTTGCTATTTCAAACGTCAAGTTACAAGCATATTAAATTTCGAATATCTTTTTATCGACATTATTAATGACATAAAACCTAACAAAAAGTATCTTCCAAATAGATTTTACAACATCCGCCCTTAATGGAAATAAAAAGATAAAGTAGTAATGCTAAACACAATTGAAAATAATAAAACATTACTACCAGACTAAACACAAATACAAAATATAAACCGACGAAAAATAAATAAATAGAAGATTATTCTACTTGTTTATCACTAAACCCATATTAACAACGCACCTAAGATGAGCTATGCGCCTTAAGGGCTTGGTTAAAACATCGGCTGTCATTTTATCCGTAGGTATAAACTTTATATTTATAACACCCTCAGTAACCTTTTCACGAATAAAATGATATCTTGTATCAATGTGTTTGGTTCTATTGTGGTGGATTGGATTTAGCACAAGTTTCTGTGCACTTTGACTGTCGTTGTATAGCAACACCCTATCAGAAAAACCAGTAATGTCACACACTAACCGTCTGAGAAAAATAGCCTCCTTTGCAGAACTGGTTAAGGACATATACTCAGCTTCTGTAGACGATAAGGCTACCGTCGGCTGCTTCTTACACTCCCAGCTAATAGGTCCGCCCGCTAGCGTGAAGTAGAAACCAGTGTACGACCGACGGTCATGTACACAGTTCGCCCAGTCAGCATCCGTGAATCCACACAAACGTCTACCGACTTTCCTGTAAGTAATACAGTAATCCATAGTACCCTTCAAATACTGTAACACTCTTTTAGCGGCCAACCAATGCCTCTTATCGTAACAGTTATTAAACTGACTTAAATAGCTTGTGGCATAAGCTATATCGGGTCTCGTATTCACAGCTAGGTACATTAAACATCCTATCAAGTTTTGGTAAGGATATTCACCAAGAGATGATGGATTACCTTTCTCCAACTTGTTATTCTCCAAAGGTGTAGACATCTCCTTACAATCTCTCATATTAAACCGCTCCAACACTGCCTGAATAAAGGTCTTCTGACTGACCATGATTTTATCGTCAACACGGTTAATATTTATGCCTAAACAATATGATAATGCACCTAAATCTTTTAGCGAGAAAAATTTTTCTAAGTCATTTTTGACAGCGTCAAACAAACATTTTTCTTTGTAAAAGACAATTAGATCGTCAACATAGACTGCAAGTATTATGATTTCATTACCAAACTTTTTCAAGTAAACACATGATTCCGCAGATGTTCGTGCAAAGCCAATTTTCGATAGAACTTGATGCAATTTGATATTCCAGGCTCGAGCTGCCTGCTTCAAACCATAAATTGATTTTCTGAGCAAACAGACTTTACCTTCTGCCCCGCGCTCAGCAAATCCCTCAGGCTGTTGCATGTACACCTCCTCCTCTAAGTCCCCATTGAGGAATGCGGTATCAACATCCATGTGTTGGATCTTTAAATCCATTTCTGCCGCCAACGCTATAAGCGTACGTAGAGATGAATTTCGAACTACAGGGGCAAAAGTCTCGTTATAGTCAGTCCCCCAAACTTGACTAAAACCTTTCGCAACTAGTCGCGCCTTATGCTTAACTATTGCACCGTTCGCGTCCCTCTTTACCTTGAATACCCATTTACACGGTATAACCTTTTTATTTGGTTTATCCACTAATGTCCAAGTCTGCTTTTTCAATAAGGCATTGTACTCATCCTTCATTGCGGAAATCCAGTTATCTTTATCATCGCTATTAATAGCTTCACGATAACTTTTCGGATCATCACACAACAAATCAACACCGTGAGTGCCATATGAATAATAATCTGGAGGTTTACGTACTCTATTAGGATATCTTCTCTCAGGACATACATCGTTGGGTTCATCTGAAGGAACCAAGGACAGATCATGTTGTTCACCTGAATGTAGAGACTGTGTCGCCAACCCCACCAGCTTCATCAGTCGCGTCCACAAAATCGTCAATTTGCTCTACCTCCATGTCCACACTTTCTGAAGTAGGTGAAGAAATAGAAGCAGATGAGATAGAAATCTCCTGTGGCGATGTGGTATCTGAAGAAGTTTGTGAAAAAAGATTAATGACATTAGGGCTCACAACAACTTCAGGCTGAACAGATTTATCCTTCAATCCTGAAAAATTATTTTCAAAGAACGTAATATCCCGTGACTTAATCAACCTCCGAGGGTTTTCCGCGCTACGGAAATAATAACTCCTTGGATCGTCTGAATATCCAACAAAGATATGTTCAGAAGTTTTCATGTCAAGCTTAGTTCTCTGACATGAAGGCACGTGAACTAAAGCTCGGCAACCAAACACCTTTAAATGAGACAGGTCGGGTTTACTACCACACCACATTTCATATGGCGTCTTACCATCAAGTGCACGATGAGGTGACCTATTCTTTAAATAAACACTAGTCTCAACAGCATCCTGCCAAAAAGCTTTCGACAGAGAGCTATGTGCTAGCAAGGAACGGGCCTTCTCCACAATACTACGATTGCAACGTTCACTTACCCCATTTTGTTGAGGGCTGTAAGGTACAGAGGTTTCATGTCGAATCCCTTGAGCCTGCAAATAATCTGTCAGCTCCTTGTTGACATACTCAGTACCATTGTCTGACCGAAGGGTTTGAATCTTACTGCCAGTCTGTCTCTCAACAAGTGCTTGGAAAGCACAAAAATACTTCTGAACTTCTGTCTTAGATGACATACAATAAAGGGATATAAAACGTGTATAATCATCTACAAAAATAATAAAGTATTTATTACCTTTAAAAGATTCAGTGGTCAGGGGACCACAAACGTCCGTATGGACCAATTCTAATGGTGACGAAGCCTTCTTATACTTTATCCCTTTGAAAGGCTTCCGGGCCTGCTTACCTTCTACACAAGGTACGCATGGTTCTTTGTCAACCTCAGTATACTCAACACCAACAGCTAGACCTTTTTTGAGTAGATCCATACCAATACGGCAGAGATGTCCTAGACGCTTATGCCAAAGCTGAAACTGGGACAAATTAGTGTGAACATTATAAGCTGAAACACCTTGCGGTTTTACTGTACAATCTAAAGTGTACAATCCACCACAAATAGAACCATGTAAAACAGGATCATTTATAAAAGAAACATCATTAGAATAATAAAAATTACAGCCATTCGTATCAAAAACAATCGAGAAACCTTTCTCTACTGCCTTTTTGACTGAGAGTAAATTACAATCTAGGCCAGGAACATGTACAACATTTTTAATCTTCTTGAAATCGGTTTTTGTGTCAATAGCAACATCTCCTAAACCCACAGCCGGCAAACTTTTACCATTTGCTACAGTTATCTTCCCATCACAGGGTCGGTAACTATTAAACCATTCAGCATGTGGAGTCATGTGAGTAGACGCACCAGAGTCGATAATCCACTTCTCAGACATCTGAATACTTGGTGCAGACAAAGCCAATTCCTTGACACCATCCAAAGCCAATTCCGTGACACATGCATCCATATTCCCTGAACTAGAAACATTCATTCCCTTATCTTTAGAACAATTTTCTATAGAGCAACTCGCCTTTGCCTTTTTCTCCTTCTTTTTGAGAGGACAATTAGGACTCTTGTGCCCTGGCTTCTTACAACGATAGCAAATAACCTGCCTGTTAGCATTCAACGCAGCCACATCATCTTTAGTCTCCTTCGTCATTTCACTCAACAACTTAGTCCTCACCAAATCTGTTGTGACTTCAACGCTCCCATTCTCAAGCGCCATTATCATAGGCTCGTAGCGAGACGTTAGACCTCCCAATATAATAGCTGCTAAAGAACTATCTTCTATAGTTTTGCCAATATCGGCCAGGTCTAGTGCTGTTGTAGTTATTGCATTTATGTAAGCTTCTAAATTAGAAAAGTCAGATAAGGTGTACCTGTACAACTTACGTTCCAACGACAGTTTACGACCCAAACTTCGATCCTCGTAGGATTTCATAAGAGCATCCCACGCTTGCTTTGCGGTCTTAGCTGGTCGAACAACCGAAATAGCAGCGCCATCCACAGTAAGGCATATTTTAGAAAGAGCCTTTTCATCCTTCCGTACATCGTCGGCCGTCTTATTGCCTTCGACAACTACTCCGCTTATGGTTTCCCACAATCCTTCATGGATTAATAGCATTCTCATTTTAAATTTCCACACAGTGTATCCTTCTCTATTACAAAGTATCGGAATACCATTTAGTGACATACCAGAAACTGCAGACGACATATTTTCACCACCAATCTCCTTTTAAATTCGATCGTAGATAAAATATACAAAGCTTCGTGCTGATAACGTGTTGTGATTGTAATAGGTATGATAATAGATATGAAGAATCACGTTCGTGGAAATAGGGAAATAAGAAAGGAAAAGAAAAACTCAGAAAACATTGTACGATGGTTGCTATTTCAAACGTCAAGTTACAAGCATATTAAATTTCGAATATCTTTTTATCGACATTATTAATGACATAAAACCTAACAAAAAGTATCTTCCAAATAGATTTTACAACAAATACTTGTGTTCACCGCCAAATCCGCTTCTGGTTGCGCTTCTATTCTTACTAATTACAGGATTTCTGTGTAACTGTACAAATGAGAATACCACGGAATTATAATTTTTGACGTTCATTATAGATTTTTCTCGGTATTCTTGTTATGAAGCGTTAACTTACGTCATTCGTCTGCAATAATCATTAGAGTAATTAACACACTTCTCGTCTGCTTGAGAATATGTAGATTATTCGAATTTATTTTTGGTATAATTTTTGAGTAAACTGTGAAAGTCATAAAATTACCTTGTACTAAGTAACACCCAACTGTACAAAGCTTAACCCAAAACATTGTAGTCATATTTTAAGGAATGAAAACACCAATGAATATGAACAACTTTTAGAAGGGGAAGCAGCAGTCCTAATTAGTTTAAATCAAAACAACTGTTCCACAAAATATTAATTTATTGAACAGTTATGGAAATTACTACTGAGAAGCTGCTATTTTCAATTGATTCCACCATACTTGAGTTCTTCATATTCATACTTGTTGAATCAGTCTATAATGCTTCCGCGCTGGGACACAGACCTTGTTGCCAAGTTGACTTGTTGTTCGGCATTTGAACCAAAGCTCAACCGAATGTGAAACGAGTTTCGACCCATCCCTAGTATTTAATCCACTTGGTGTATGTTGATGATGTTATAAATCTTGATGTTATAATGCTGTCGCTGTTCTTTACATAGTAAGTAAGTAGTGGGCAACGACCATCGGGCTGTATGGTCAGTGGTAGTGGGACCCAAATTTGTGAGGGGTAGGGTAGGTAACTAAAAAGTTAACAATAAAAACGTTTTTTAGTTATTTTTCACTTTGTAGTCTTTTTTTTTTGGTTTATTTTTTATTTCGTGGTCATCTGCCTAAGTGCCTAGTCTTTTTCCACAACCCAGTTCCTGGAACGATACCCTTGGTAAGACTGATTTTTACATAAATAAATAAAACCTTTGCAGGTAAGTGGTAAACGCAGCCGTGAAGACGAGCGTTACATACAACTTATAATGGATGCCAACGCTCAAGCACACAAGCTATTCATCATGGATGCTCGACCTACTGCCAATGCTGTTGCAAATAAAGCTAAAGGGGGAGGGTGAGTTACTGACTTCTTAAATACTTCTTATATTCTGTCGTGTCGATAAAACGTATCATATTTTGTTAGCTCAGTATTCCGCCACACGGGCGGCGCTTTCGTAAGCGTTCATCACATAACACATAACATAACATCATGCCTGTATTCCCCGAAGGGTTAGACAGAGGTGTACCATAGTAAACCCACATTTCGCCAGTTATGTAATACCCATTTAATAGGGGGCGAGCCTATTGCCATCAACCGGGCACAAATCCAGACTCCGGCCTGCTACTGAGAAATTCCAGATGGAAAACCCAATAACACTCTGCCCGACCCGGGAATCGAACCCAGGACCTCATACTCAGCAGTAGCGTTCATCAATTCCTACTAAATGCAGGTGTTAGGGCATCCAAGACAAAATGCGAAATGGGCCATCGTTTTTAATTCAGTAACACATTAACAACTTCCGAACTGTCTGTGAAACCTAATACACTGAAAAAGTTTATCCATTGTTTGTATTGATTCATCCATTGATAGTCAGCGGTGACCACCTAGCCCTAGACCACCAAATGAGCTTTCGGCTTGTTTACCGAAAAATATTAATTGTTTACAGATATGAGTCAGAGGATGCGTATCAGAACGCCGACCTTGTGTTCCTAGATATACACAACATTCACGTGATGAGGGAGAGTCTACGCAAACTGAAGGAGCTCTGCTTCCCGCAAATAGACCAGACGAGGTGAGTGACCCCAATGTTTAAGATATTTTTTAAAAGAATATTAAACACAAACATTAAAATTGATTATGTTACTGTTAGAGAGATTAACGTTGACTATAATGAACTCATTTATTACAGCCGCTTAAAGCCGATATTGATTCGCTATACGAAGTCATAATATTTCAGCACAGAATCTCCCACTGCTGTTAGGCCTCCCCTTTTTTCTGCCATACTTCCTGGTTCCGTGCGTCCCTCATCCAGGTGTTTCCCGCGACTTTGACGATATCATCAGCCCAACGCGCTTTTGGACAGTCCTGGTTTCTTTGGGCTAACCTCGGCCGCCATTGGGTCATAGCTTTACTCCATCGGCCATCTCCGCGTCTAACTAATCTGCGTTCGCAATTTATTTGCCAAACATGTAAACAAACAGGTTTTTTAGGAAAAAAACAACCTTAATGCCTACACATAAGGTTCAGTTTGCGCTACAACTTCATATTTTTTATGACTTTTTCAACAGTACTAGTCAGTCTAAAATCAACTTTATATACACTTACATAAAGTTGATGTTTGTTTAAGTGGGAATAACATCAATTGAAAACAAGGTTATAAATAGACATTAAATGTCCTGCCCAACATCATCCAGCTGCATCGCCCTGTCCTGTTATGCATATGGTCTAGTAGGGTTATGCCAAGTATTGCTCGCTCCATGGCCCTTTGTGTTACTTGTATGCGGGGGACAATCTCCTTTGTGAGCGTCCATTTCTCGGCACCGTAGGTCATTGTTGGCAGGACACATTGGTTGAATAGTCGGGCTTTTAGGCACTGGGGGATATTTTAGGCCGAAAAATATGTTCCACCTTACCAAATGCCGCCCAACCAAGCTGTAAGTTCTCCTTGAAATATCTTTGTCAAAAGATAGCACATGCCCAAATAACTTTATGGTCAACCACCTCCAGATGGTCGTTTCCAACCATAACAGCTGAAACTGAGTCATCCGGGACGCCTTGCATCACCTTAACCTTAGACATATTTATTCTCAGCCAACAAGGAAGGATCATAAAGTCCTTTTAACATGCGTTGGAGGTCTTCCTGGAATTCTGTGAATAAAATTAGGTCATCCGCAAACCGAAGGTGCTAACTTCGACCTTTTGTTTTTATTTGTATAGTTTTTTATTTAATTTAGTAAGTTTCTAGTGTAAATAGTTGTATAATAATATAATTCAAAAAGTTGATCAGTTACGGCTGAACGGATTTGCATGAAATCAGCGCGGACACTGGAATCAAAAGCTAAAATATTCCGTGTCTTTAAAACTATTATAACTTATAAATATTTGTCTAACAGTTTTGATCATTTCCAGATGGTTTAGTGGCATTGAAGCCAGCCAGTGGCTTAAACACATCAAATGTATATTGGCGGGAGCTGTTCGTATAGTAGACAAGGTAATCTCATAAATATTTTATTTTACAATTAAATTGACTTATAAGTAGGATTTTTTTTTGCCACAAATTTTATACAATAGTTAGATATTGTATTTATTATACTAAATAGTGTTTATGTTGATCTATAGGGTTGGAATGTTCTTTTTTTTTGCCTACATTGTCCATTACTGGGCAGAAGCCTCCTATCTCATTCCATACCTTTCTGTCGCTTGCGATATTTGACTATATGCCCTGCAAACCAATCTAGATCGTCTCACCACTTCCGTACGACGAATGAGAGCAGTAGTGACCCTGTAGAAAAGGCCGCGACTTACCGAGTTGTAGGTCGTAAGTTCGAACCTAGACAAGGACTTTACTTTGTGTAAATTATTTCATCACCACTGCTCTCAAAACGGTGAAGGAAAACATCGTGAGGAAACCGGCATGTTATTGAATCAAAAGTTCGAAGACATGTGACATCTACCAACCCGCACTGGGCCCGCGTAGTGGATAACAGCTCACTTCCTCTTACACAGAGGAGGCCTGTGTCCCAGCAGTGGGAACATTGTAGACTGATTATGACACCACTTCGCCGCGGTCGACCTCGGTGGCGATGTCTTTCCGCAGGTGTTCACAGTGCGACGATCTTTGTCCATAATATCATTGACATTGTCATTAATACTTGTGTATGAAACAGGTGGAGAATCACAAGACTTCAGTGCTAGTCCACTGTTCCGACGGATGGGACCGCACGGCGCAACTCACAGCGCTAGCGATGCTGATGTTAGACCCTTATTACCGCACGCTTAGAGGATTCGAAGTGCTCATCGAAAAGGAATGGCTGTCTTTTGGACATAAGTTCCAGCTGGTATGTTTTTAATATTATTTGAAGCTGGAATGTTTGTCAAATCCACTATGGTTATTCTATGGCTGTTAGAACTGACTAGACGTTTATGGCGACGGATTTTGGGATTTTTTAGTTGCCCTGGACGTGAGCGCATAATGACGGCTACTATGCCCGTGAATGAGTACCAAATATCAAAGCTAACTTTTAAATTTATAATATGAGTAGGATTATTTCAGTATCACATACAATGAGGGGAAAACATTTGGGGGGGACATTCTTCCCCTCATTGTATCCGCATTTAAGAGCGGAAATGATAAGAATGCTTAAAATAGGTACATTTATTTGGCATTACAATTGAAATTTTTTAATCATTTAGTGTTATCAAACGATATTTTGACGGTGATGAAATTATTAGCGTAGTCACGGAGCAAATGTTCATCCTCAGGATTCTTAATAGAATCAGGATTTTTATTTATTTAGGGTTAATTCTGGCAGAAAGTAAAGCCTGTTGTTGCCCGCGATTGCAATCGCATCGTAGGTGAACTATTTGATATATTCTACATACAAAGTATGATACATATGTATTCATCCAGGACGTGATGTATCTGTGTTCCATATTATATGTGCTATTGTCACCTAAGGCAACATTGACTTAGCACGACGCCGACATTGGTGTTAAGCCGAGCGTTGAGAATTCAACGCGTTGAAAAAACACACTGTTGGATTTTCAACTCTCGGCGCTAAGCGTTGAAAAATAAGTGCACGAAAAAAAATTGCCGCGATTTTATTACGTCCGTGCGAACGTGGGCTAACGGGGAAGGAAAAACTCTTAACCTCCCCGACTTATATTTTTTCTTTACATACGGATGTGTCAAAAACTTTGATCTTGCCGTTCCCGACAATAAGCGGGTGATATAATTATATTTACTTTCTGTTATTTTGCTTTTCCAATAGTAATTTGTTAGTAACAGCCCGGAGTCTGGATTTGCGCGTAGTTCAAGGTTATATATACTCTCGCCCCCTATTACATGGGACTTAAACCTAACGGGCGAAATTTTTCTGCACTATACAATACACCTCTGCTTTGAACCTTCGGGATTTTACCGTGATAATATTATTTTGATATTTATTTTACTTCATAGCGTATCGGTCACGGCGACGAGCGGCATTCGGATGCAGATCGGTCCCCGGTCTTTGTCCAATGGGTGGACTGCGTGTGGCAGCTGCAACAACAGTTCCCGACTGCGTTCGAGTTCACAGAGAGACTGCTCATCACGATCGTGGATCATCTGTACTCTTGCAGATTTGGAACCTTCCTGTTTAATACTGAGAGGGAAAGAGCGAAGGAAGGTGGGTGGTGAAGACTATTTTGATATATATAACATATTGTCATTTATTGTAGAGAAATCGTTTATCAAAGATTTTGGTTTTATACATAAACATAACATCACGCCTTGTTTCCCCGAAGGGTTGGGCAGAGGTGTCCCTGTAGCAGGCACACCCACATTTCGCCAGTTATGTTTAAGTCTCATGTAATAGGGGGCGAGCCTATTGCCATCAACCGGGCACAAATCCAGACTTCGAGCTGCTACTGAGAAATTTCAGATAGAAAAACCCAATAACATTTTGCTCGACCCGGGAATCGTACCCAGGACCTCATACTTAGCAGTAGCGCTTGCGACCACTACACCAACGAGGCAGATTTTGGTTTTATCCCGCTAAAACTTTAATTGTAACTCAAAAAATGTATGTAAAGACATCATTTGTTAAATCTTAACACAATTATTGCTTAGTATTCCATTCACACATTAAATGGTGAGTGAAACAGCAAAAACGTAGCATGAAATGTGATACATGTTAAAACAAATGCGCCTTGTAAAGTATATGCAATGCAACATTAACTGTATTAATGTTGCATTGCATATACTTGGACGGCATGTTTGTTTCAACGGATGTTATATTTCATGTTACGATTCATATAGGTATTTGTACCCACCATTGCTTCTCTGAATCAACCCTTAATAAAAACATTATTTTACAGAAGTAAAAACCAAGACAGTATCCCTCTGGTCGTACATCAACAGTCGCCAGGACTTGTACCTAAACCCTCTGTACTGGGGTCCGCCATCATTCGGCGCAAGTTCCCCTCCCTCGCCGTACTCGCGCCCGCAAGTCGTGCTCGTGCCTGTCGCGTCGTTGAGAGTCATTAAGTTGTGGAAGGCGTTGTACTGTCGGTGGAACCCTACTATGAGGCAGCAGGTTAGTGTCACGTACAGGGAGCTTACCATACTTTCTTAAAGCAGGTAGATATTATTCGAAGAGTGAAGGTGATCCTGGCTTATGCATGTTAGTTAAATGGTTTTTTTATTTGTAAGGCCACAAGTGGAAAAGTTAATAACAGGACCATTTTTTTTACCAAACAGGAAAGAAGTAAAAGTTAAGCTTTTATTTATACTTATGTGTTAACTAAAAAAACATATTCTGAATGATCTAATACGGTTTTAATTCCGCCAATAAGGACATGTCTAAAACATTTTTTAATCTATAAAAATCCCATGTTTGCCTTGGCATCTATTGACATATTACTATTAAAATTATTTCGGTTTAAAAACAACCGTAACCCGTATTTTCCTTACCAACCCTGACGATCCCATAATCCTCCTCCAGGAGAGTAGTACGGAAACCAGCACAGTGTACAAAAACAGACGCCTACCGTCATTCCGACCTTGTCGCCGAGGTCCTTTGCGATCGCGACCGCGTCCCCGAGTAAATGATACTCCCCCGAGTAAATGATAATTGTTGCAGCTGAGCAAGTAGCTTTAAATTCCCCGACTGATAATCATGATCAAAACTGATGCAGCCCGTCCCATCCTTGATGTCCTCCCTCCGGTTGACGCACTAAGCCAAGGTTCGCACCCCACAGGGGGCGCCCTTAGCGAGCGTTCACCTAGTTTTAATTAGCATAGTTGAATAACCCGACTGGAGGTTTTAAGTGTAGTAGCTTAAGGCACCCACAGGAAGGCCCGGTAAAGTAGTCATGATCTCAGAGGGCAACTACGAAATGCCCTACCTAAAAAAAAAAACCCGTATTTTCCCCCCACAGGACCCTATCTACCAGCGCACCCGCGAGCTGGTGGCCATCCGCGCGCAGCTGGAGGCGGCGGCGGCGGCGGCGGCGGGCGAGCAGCTGGCGCGCCAGCACCGCCTCGGCCTCACGCCGCCGCGCGTCGCCAGCCCGCACCACGTATGAAACGAGGACTTGTACTTCTACGACAGCCATCTGTCTGTCTGAGAAGTCATTATCACGTCTCGAAAATGGACTCTATTGACTATACCTTACAGTTGCATTTTAACTAAAACTTCGTGTTTGGTGGTACCAACATATTTGATACGCCCACCCTAATTTCGTGTTTTATGGTACTCAGGTAAGCCACTGTGACCGTATTAAACAAGGACCGTTTCTAGGCTAGCATGTCTTAGTATACCTGCACAAGTAAGTTTTGCATTAATATAATAAACTCTATTAACATTACCGAAGGACGGAAGTAATTGATTCGTAATTAAGTCCTGCGAGTTCGCATTTAGTTTTTCTATCGCTAATGGCCTGTATTTATAAATCGCTCACATTTAAATAAAGAACTGTCAATGTAAAAGACGATTATTAGATTCCTTATTCAAATCCGTTTCGAATCGATGTTAAATATCAATTTTATGGTGGTGTAAATTAATTTGATTTCCGAAAGACTATCAAAAAAGCAGAATTTAAAAATGTATGTGTTAGTAGTAAAGTTTTTTTTTCCATAAACATATTTGTTTACATTTTTATGGAAACTAGATTGAGAACGCAAGTTTAGTCTATCTGTTTGTAATAAAGTGAGTGGTGCAATCTTTTGTTTTTCCTCTCAGTGTTATGTGTTCCATTATCTCCAATGAACTCTGGCATTTACATAAATCCAGATACTTTTTGAATAGTAAGTTTTGCTTGGTGTAAATATTCTTATAAAAACGTAATACGGTCTCAAGATTTGACTCTGTGACAATGACCAATATCTAAGGTATTCTATTATATCTTAATGTATTTTTTAAAGCGTTAGTAATGCCAAATTTCAGCGCTCCTTACAAGGTCCGGTAAATGTATTTTACAAAATATCATACTAGTTCCATGCCATGAATGTATTAGGTAACTGCCGATCAGGGGGCCTATCACCAGCTCATACAGCAGTATTATTTTAATATTACTCCAGAGTGGGAAAGAGATGAAACTCTACATGACGTATAGCTCCGTCTCTTTCTCCCACTGAAGTAATATTAAAATAATTCTGCTTTATGAGCTGGTGGTAGCCCCCTGGATGGAACAGAACAGTCCCAAGCAGAAAGTTGCATTTAGAACTTAAAATTATTCAATGACACAACTTTAGGTTGAGTCGGAAAGGAATTTGATAAAGAACATGCCAAAAACTATAACCACGTATTATTTTTTCAATTTACATTTAGTACAGTAGGCAACACGTCAATGATAACACTTCGACTTTGAGCTGGCCTTGCGGAGTACGAGGGTTCAATAGAACACTGATGTGCCGTTTACCGTACCATCGGGGTATATCTAACTAATTTGAAAACAAAATCCCGTGCATACGATCCTTTTTCTTTGAAGGTAAGCGTTACTATAGCGGCCGAGCGCTGCAAGCAAGAATAGTCCTTACAGTGTACAGATATGCGTTTCTTTGATAGTACATACGCCATTTGAAAATTATTTAGTTAAATCTTAATTAACTACAATGTAAGTATTTTATTCTAATAAGTATTAATGTTTTTTCAGTCAATAACGACTATTAAGATGTTGTTCTATATCTACAACAATTTTTTTTTGTTGACGTTACGAATGAAGGGTGCTTGCAAGCGCTGTGATTTCTAAACCATGGACGTTGGATGCCACCTTATTTTTTAACGAATGGTATGTCATAATTCCTTGAATGTATAAGCGGCTGACTGGATTTAGAACATTTAATAGCATGATGGTTTGATAGGAAAACGTATTCCACTTTATTTATGTATGTATCGCATAAAATATGTAGCTAGTTGGTGTAATATTACGAGTAATGTGTAATTATGTAAATGTACTATTAGTTATTATTTATTAAGCATTTAAGATATATATTTCGTACACTGGTTTGCAAAATATAAATATACGATTGATTATCATGTAAAAGTTTATATAGTCCAATTTTAACAATAATAATTAGTGATAAGAAAATATTAATATTTACATAATATCAAGTATTTACAAAGAGGCTGTATGTTGATAGCTCATTCAGCACTGATTGATGTCTTCTAACTGGTCTTTTAAATTGAGATTTCTGCGATGTAAACAAGTATTAATGCAAAATTTGTTTTTTTTTTTTTTTAGTATAAATAGTTATATTGTAAACATTATTAAACTATGTCTACTCGTTATTAATTAATTAGTCAACGTAATAAGTTGTAAAAATAAATGTAAATATTTTAAAAATAAATGTTGTTTACAGCAATTTTTCGGTTTTAATTATTCCTCGGCTGAAATTAAAACTGTTTACGCTCTCGCGAGTTTGACGAACAAAGCAATCATCTTGATAAACGAAAAATAACAGCTTGAACTTTGATAACTTGAGAAGATAGGATGCGCGGCGGTTATCAACTGTATTGTGTAAAACATTCTTATATGAACAGTGTTCTAGTCAACGTTTCCCATTTTATTTAGTAGTTTATAAAATGTTTAAATTAGTTAGAGATGGAGTCATTAGGACCCAAGCGGTGAATTATTTAAAAACGTTCAAAAATGAAAAGAGGTTGCTCGCTACGAATCATGAGATTGTGTCTTGGGCTGATGTTGTGATCATCGGTAAGTTTTTTAAATGTATAATGTTTTTTTTTTAGTCTCGCTTGTTTGTTCTTTGGCGAATAATAATCGAATGATGATTTCTTATTACTACAATTTAATAATTACAAATTTCGTTAGTCTTGTTGTAGTAATGTTGTTGAATTGACGCCGCGGTAACTCTAATCTCAAGGTATTGTTTTCACCTGAAAAAGTTTTAAAATGAATAATTTACGTAAAAATTTAAGTCAGATTAAAATTAAGTTTAAGACCGCCCATTGTGTTACCCCTTGTAAAATTTTCTACATTAATATCTGTAATTTTTATGTTGTAAATAATTCTATATATCTTATTAGTTTTTGTCAATTCGCTCGATTACAATAACAGTATTACAATAAAGGAAAAAAAAAATAGTCGTATTGTAGTCAATTATTAGGGTTGTTGTATTGACGGCCGCGGTAACTAGAAAAATCTCAAGCTATTGTTTTTCTTAACTACATTTCAAAATTGATTGTTAGAAGAAATAAGTTACATGGTTATTGTTTTGATGTTTTTAGGAGGAGGTATAGCAGGATGTAATACACTGTACCAACTTACTAAGAGAGGGGTGAATGCTGTTCTGCTGGAGAGAGCCAAGTTGACCAGTGGGACGACATGGCACACTGCTGGTAAAGTACTTGTTCAGTTTTCTTCAAAAATATTTAAGGGAACTAATTAAATTTGAACTGTTATTTAAACATTCGAGAGGTTATTAAGATCAGTTGAAAAAAATAATGGGCAGTTATTTTTTTATCGGGCGTTTGGTAAATTTGTGCGACAGTAAAACATAAACAGTAATAAAAAAAAGGCCGGTTATTTCGTCTTACAATATCCAGTATTATAAATAAATACATAAGCAAACTAATAAATACAGGGCCAGTAAAAATGATGGAATGGGTTATAATAAAACTAGTCGGCAGTTCACAGGGAGCGGAAACACCCGAACCCGAATCGATTGAAATTCGGTATTATTGACTCTATTGTTGGTAAATCATTTGGGTTAGGTTAGGTTAGAACTGTGACCATAAAAGCGCGAAGGCGAGCGAGCGAAGCGAGCGTGCCGCGGTAGCGGCTACCGAGCGCCAGATCCTCTATTGTTGGTGAATCACTTGGGTTAGGTTCGAACGTTGTTTTTGGAACTGCTTAGAATGAGATTTCTTACTGAGTAATTCCGATTTTTCAACTACACGTGCCCACTCGTAACTGCCCATTTAGTTATCACTGCTCATTATTTATAAAATGATCCATTTTATTATTTTTTACGACTCATTTTTGTTTACTTTACTGCTAGGTTTTAACTGCCAAACTTGTTAATAAATATGCATTTTGTCATTTTTTTACTTACGAAAACTACTATATACAACTGCCGCTTTTAAATCACTGCCAATATATAATTGATTAAAAGAGCTTACACCCGGTTTCTGATTTGAGAACTTGGCAAAGTCTGATTCTTTTAATGTAGTCCGCGATTTTTTTTTACAAAGATATTTTGAAGTTGCCAAAATGTTCTAAACATCAAATTTTCCGGGACTATATTTTATTATTTCCTGTACTAACTTAAATTATGTCTATCCAAATACGCCCGTAAAAATACGTTTTGCCGAGACAATAGAAGCCTATACTTACCGACCATATCCACGTATTTAACGCGCGTAAAACTTGCGCTTCCGGTATACGCATGTAAAACGCGTTTCCTGTTCATGCACTAAGTTATTGGTAAAAAACCGTTTACATACTATAATTTTAAACATGTTATAGGACTCGTATGGTCACTCAGACCATGCGACTTGGAAGTGAAACTGTTGCGAGATTCGAGGAAAGTGTACAGTACCTTAGAGGAGGAAACTGGCGACTATGCGGGCTGGACCAACAACGGAGGCATGTTCATATCACGCAGCAAAGTGAGTATCAATACGTACTCCCATCTAACTTGATAAATTGCTTTTCATTGATGTATACAATCGTCGATGGCAATCTAAATAGAGTCGGCCCGGAACATGGCTACGAGTTTGCCATCGATTTTTCAGTAGCGTCCATTAGTTCCTGTAACATGCAGACGACAGGACACGCTGGACACGATGTTAAGTCCAATTGTTTTATGTAATTAGATGAAGAAATTTTACAGACGTCTGTGAAGATACAATTTATTTAATTTGGAAAACTACGATTTAAAAAAATCAATAATTAAGTTTTTTTATAGTAACTCAACGATCTGTTCCAGAGTTCAAGCCTGTACATTTGTGACAATAATATTTAAAATGTATTTTCTTCTAGGTCCGAACACAAGAATACATGAGGCTCCACACATTAGGGAAAGCTTTGAATATCCCCAGTGAAGTTCTGGACCCACATGAGGCTCAAAAGAAGTTCCCTCTTCTAGACCCATCAGTATTTGAAATGGCGTTGTATGCGCCTGAAGACGGCACTATTGACCCTTCCATGGCGTGTAATGCACTTGTTAAAGTGGCCACATTAAATGGAGGAAAAGTAAGTCTTGGTTTTATTCTGTAACTTCACAGAAGTATGCGAGTAGCTTGCATGCCATTGAACCATAACAACTTCTGATTGGTGAATGTCACGATATTTTTGTGCCAGTTACAGGCATGTTTATTACAGGATTTAATGTAGCACATCTAGTTTTAGCCTAAGTTCAGTATTGCAGAGTATCGTCTCGGTCTCTCATAACTGTGTCTTTTAAAGCCTGACGTGCCATTAAAGGTGCTCGCTTCAGGCTTACCGGAGCTCTGAAGCGAAGTTTAAATTCTATTGGTTAATATTGTCACATTTCTCCGCTCCGCTGCCTCGCTCCGCACCAGTGGACAGGCAGCCTTAGTCTGGTTAGTTACAGAAAGTGTTGCATCAGTCCGAATTACCCTGTTTTTTTTTTTTCACGAAGAAATTAACAAAGCTTATCAAACAACACACACAACAACACGCCTGTTCTCCCGAAAGGGTTAGGCAGAAATGAAGTAATCAAACAAAGATTTTAATTAAATATTTAATAAAACAAAAGATAATTTTCATAGGTGTACGAGGACTGCCCCGTGCTCGACATCCATTACACTCACAATCAACTTGGTAACAAGGAAGTTACTGCGGTGCACACTGACAAGGGAGTCATCAAGACTAAGTGTGTTGTCAACTGTGGAGGTTATTATATGCTTTTATTTTTCTATTCACCCATTGGATACCCTTTTCGTTTGTTTATTTTTTGATTGGATACTTTGGAATCACAAAAATTAACGTTATAATGCTAAATTGCCACCAAACCATATAATCAATATTGCTACAACTAATTAAGTGCGTATTTTTATGGATCAACGGCAGATCATAGTTTCCATGTAAGAAGTTCGATGTAGGAAGTTCAAAAATTCAGGAAAAATGGTTTACTTGTTTACTGGGCACGTGGATAGCCGCCGCGACTCCTATCGCAGACGGTGTAAATAGACTGATGTGTTTCAGATGCGCCCTCTGTATCTTACGATTTCAACTAGGCGTCATTGAGTCGTTCACTTGTAACCATGTTTTATTCATAGGTGCATGGGGTCCTCGCGTTGCCAGATTTGCAGGGGTTCCCAGCCTTCCATTACTTCCGTTCAAGCATTCGTACGTAGTGTGTGACGCTACGCCCGAAGTCCGGGGCTGTCCCAATATTCGAGACCATGACGTAGACTTGTATATCAAGGTGCAGGGAGAGTCGTGCCATGTCGGAGGATATGAAAGCAACCCGCATATGCTTGATCAGGTATTTTTTTATAATCTGCTATTTGAGATAAAAATCGTAAGAAAATTTCTCCCCTAAAGGGGATGAAAGTTAGTATGGAATTTTGTCATTTTAGCCAATAGGAAATCCCACTGTTGCGTCGGGCGCAATTAAGTATCGACGTCGATTTTAATTTCTAACACAAAATTGTAAGACACCACACACACACACACACACTTATTTTACACTTATTTTTGTTTGAGCCAATTTACGAGGAACCCAATCTTTTGTTATCAACACCGGTTATTGACCTAGTAGAGGGTGCATTATTTATTTATTAATATTAATATATTTGTTCTCACATGTATAATTTCAACATGAATCATGTAAACAATATTTTGTAACAAAAGAGTGTCCGTGGAGTTTCTTGTCCGTTGTTCTTCATAAGAACCCACTACACTACGCTTTGGAATGGGCAACTAGCTTTATATTCCTGAATGACCAACCCCTTGACAATTCAAAAGTGTCTGTAATTGGTTTATTTGAAATAAATGCTTTGAGTTTGAGTAAAACCTCCCTCCACGAACGTCGATACTGAATATGTATGTTTGGCGTTACCACAGCTAGGCTTCCATCTTAACATTTTTACTATACACTGCTCCAAGGATCTTTTGCACTTGAATTAGGTTGACACGATGGCCCTCTTTGTACAACTTTGTGCAATAGTTTTGTGAAATGTATTGAAAAAACAAGGTGGCGGTGTTCTGATGTTGACCACGCGCCAAAAGAACTTTGTAGACCTTTAGTTCATATTTCGTGTCGAAAAGTACTGACCCGTTGTTAATCTTAACCCTTCTTCACACCCAGGTACCAGACCACCTTCAGTTCCACTTATACGAGCTCGACTGGGACGTCTTCGGGGTCCACATGACCAGTGCCACGTCACTGTGTCCCAAGCTCAGTACAGTTGGCATCAAGAGTACGGTATGTGGGCCCGAGTCGTTCACGCCCGACCACAAGCCGCTACTCGGAGAGGACCCGAATGTTTTCGGTAAGCTTCGGCATTTTGATGACTGTAAAGTCGAACACTAAGGCCCGCTTGCACCACAAATCACTAAACATGTTTTTGAAGATGACAGAGACAGAATGGTTAAATATGTTTAGCATTAAGTTGTATCCGCAAAGGTAGCCCACGAAATTGAAATTTTCTTAAGTTTTTTGCAATTTGCAGATCAGTGTCAGGTTGTACCTTGATCAAAATATGATTTGCAACCATAAAAAAATATGTATTTACATAATTATCATCATTAGAATCATTCCGATCTCAATTCTATTGAATGACTTTTTCATGAAATCCTGACATTTGAAACCAATTCTAATTTAGAGAGATGTATAAGAGCGTTCATTTTAAAAGTTGGCAAAGTCGCAAACAGCTGTCAAATATGTACCTGTTTTGATTAATTTGACAATATTACTGTATGGAAATATTACATATCGCTAACTAGTGACCTAAAATATTGATAATGAATTGAAACATGAAAACGGAGGCATGCGACCAAGGCTATGATTTCTACTAGAAATAGTTTATTTTTTCATGGTTTTCAGTTATTTTTCCGCAGTACAGTTTTTGTTTTTTTTTCGTCATTGTTGCACGCGACATAACAGTTGAGTATTCGGAAAACAATTTACCAAGTTCGTAAAAAAAAAATCTCTAGATAATAAATTAACGTCTAAACAGGTTAATGTTAAGTAGGTCTACTGGTCAACGTACTCAGATACACTTGTGTGTTTGTATACGTCAAATTGTAGATATTATGTTATTGATCTGACGCAACGCTTATGAACTGATTATAATACTTTGCTCACGACTTCTATATTCTATACCTACTTCGCTAGCACACCGAAATTATTAATACGGGCGAACTTGGGAACTAGTTCAGAATCTATGGGCATTATGCTCCGAAAATCTCACCCTTACTTACTCGTCCCAAAGGGGATCTATCTAAGGTTTCATCAACATCGACGGATTACCTAAGAATTAAACCCAATAGATTAAAGATAGATATTCCGTACATATTATAAATTGAAGTCCGCTTTTCATGTCAGTCTGTGAGACCGCATTGTTCTTCTTGACTAGGCAACGGACGCAGCATTTATTCCGGAAGATTACACTGTAATAATCTCATTATTTTGTCAAATCAACAAGGGCGAGTCGCTAGTATTTAATAATAGTTTAATTCTATCTTCTACATTATTTTATCCTCTTTTTAAATTGTTCTATGGACGTAGCAGTAGTAAAGTTTTGTAACCATATTGTGATTTAAAAGAGTGTCCGTGGAGTTTCTTGCCCGTTCTTCTCCATAGGTACCTACTGCGCTTTGGAATGGGCAACTAGCTTCATCTTTCTGACGGACCGACCCCTTGACAATTTAAAAGTGCCTGTAATTGGTTTATTTGAAATAAATGCTTTGAGTTTGAGTAAGTCACGAGAATATTTGATTCTAGGTCTGTACCACAACTGCGGGTACAACTCAGCCGGCATGATGTTTTCTGCGGGATGTGGCATACAAATGGCAGAGTGGATCGTGTCTGGAAGGTGAATACCTACTTTATTTGTGTACTCTTATCTCCTCATATCGGCACAAGCTACGCTTAAATAACCCGATTTTTATAACTGTGCGTCTGTTAACGTCAAAATTTTACAGTGTATGCGGTTAAATAATAAAAATAACAAGTTAACGAAATATAAGACAGAACTGTGGAGACGGTTGTGTAGACCGTATTTAGAGGCGTCGGGGCATTGAGGAGGTAACCGGGTGAATTCAATGCTAACAACCTTTAATTTTGAGAGCTCCAAGCGCAGTTATAAAAATCGAGCTATACAAGCATTCGTGAAGGTCGATATGTCTAAAAAGCGGCGTACCTACCTATTATGATTGGCGACTGGTTACTGAACTATTATGATTAGTGCTTTCTCTCAGAACAAGTTAAAAGTCTAGCATTTTTGCTGTATTTTGCAAATAGTTTCTTCAGCTTTTGGGATTGTTATGATGAGGTCACACGTCATCATAACATGAGGTTATCACCGTTATCGCTTTTGCGCAAAACTCCGCATCATTACAATTGATTTATTGTTTACCTATTTTATGTCAATATGTTTATGTGTAATTAACAATGATATGCAGTTGTTTACTTAATTACGTCTACGTTACCCCAGTCAGAAAATGTCGAAAATCGTCATCTTAGTGCAATAGATAATTAGATATATAGCTTCTGTAATTGGTAAGCAGATGTTTTAATTTGGTAAGCTGATAGCTTTTTTAATTATTTAATAAAAACAGCTCCGGCTGGAGTAACGTTACCGCAGCCAGATCTTTTGTTTTCTAACGGGTATGTTGCAATAAATGTTATCTAAATAATTAGATATCAATTTGAAATAAATGTTACAACTTAATTTGTATTTGCTATGGTTGCGAAGATATTTAAAATCCTGCTGCAGTTACGTTTGCACAATTGCTGCATCTCGGAATTGACTAAACGGATGATTATAATTTTTGTACAGGACATCTGGCTAATTAGTTAGAATTTGTTACACAATAAAAGAATCCACAATAATGCACCGTTTTGTAGTTATTTATTAAATAGAAATATGCTTTAATAGGTCCTAACATTTTCCATAAGCGCTCCAAAGACTAACTTGAACGTTATTAAATAGGTAATTACTGCCTTTAAATGGTACTGAAGTTTCATTAGTATCCTTTACTTAATTAAAAAGTTAAAATGAAATTTCAATTTGTTCCGGCCACGGCGCGCAGCTGAGTTATTTGACGACCGATTAACCGAGTTTGCTGTAGTAATGGTAACTGAGTCTTATATCAATAATTAGATATACAGTTCAATTACAATTAGTTATAGGTAGCATTCAATACCCTAATTGCCTAACTTATTTTCGTAAAAAATAATGCCAAATTTAAGTCATTTTGACTGTTCAACAACATTAATTGCGTTATTTACGTTGTTGAGCAGATTTTCCAACTTATGAAGCAATGGATTAGCAATTTGTTTCAAATCGAAACAAATTGTGATTTTGTTATATTGCGCAATTAGGGTACTGGTCGAATGCACCCTTATCGTTTTGACAGTGTTAAAATTAGCCCTTTTAACCTTCTGCTTCGTGGCGTTCTATGATAAACCCCGTGTCACTTCAACACAATGCAACTTTTTTTCTCTGAGAGCTAACGTAGAATAAGAACCCCTTTACAAATACCCACAGGCCAGACTACAACATGTTCACATTCGACATCCGTCGCTTCACTCTCGGTCAGATGTCCCGCGCGCACTGGATGCGCGAGAGCAGCCACGAAGCGTACGCGCGGAACTACAACATAGTTTTCCCGAACGATGAACACTTGGCGGGACGGGACGTAAGCCACGACGCCTTGCATCAGGAGCTGGTGGATGATGGAGCGGTCATGCAGTCCAGGGCTGGCTGGGAAAGACCGGCATTCTACGTCCCTGGAGAGAGGGTGGGTTGTTCTTGTCATAGTTTTACTGGCCGTAAATTGGCTATACCGTCGCGGCAACTATACTAGATGCCAACGTTCGTGGCAGAGGTAACACTACGCGACACCTAAATGTAACGCGCGACGCTTCAAAAAGCACACTGTAGGATTTTCAACGTTCGTCTCAGCTCCGAGAGTTAAAATTCCAACAGTGCAATAATATGTAGGCATTTATGTATAGAGTTTTTAGAAATACGAGCGAATAAATAAGATATTGCATTTTTTTATCCATTCCTTTTTACTAACAAAAACTGTAAACAAATTCTTACTATTTAGAACATTTTAATCAACTGAAGGAAGGTAATTACTTGGTTTCACGGTGCTTTATATTTCGTTGCAGATAAGAGTACAGCAGTATGACTGGGGCGGCGCTGACACAGACTATCCTAGGAACAATGACCGGCGCTACGAAGAGATCCTCAAGGGCGACCACTCGTTTGATTTCTCTAAACACCATGACTTGGTAAGTCTATCATTTGTAGCTATTTTACAACAGTTTATTTTTTGTTTTAGTACCTTTTCGTATGTTTTGTTTTTGTGGGCAAGCCATGCCTAAGCTTGTATCTTTAAAAGACGCAAGATTATGGAAATCCCTGCCCCTGGATTTCTTCAGTAATATGAAAGGAAAATAAAAGTATAATAAAATAATTCTTTAAAAAAATATCCCGATTCAGCTTTACAACATTAAAAGGCAATGATTGAAAAAAGAAATGCAAAATACAGGGTTTTAGGCAGAAGGTTGAACTTACGAAAATGGCGGATATGTGGGGCCGTCTGCTACGTGTTAAGGTCTAATAACAAGACCCAGGCCACACGGATGCTCAAACTTCAAACGTCAATCATTTAATGTTAAAATAACAAAACGGGCTATATTTATTTTCATCTAGAATAACTTAAGAATCTTTTAATCTCGTATGTGACGCAGATAATTGATAGAAAATTAACTATGAGCCCTTAAACTACAAACAAATTTCAAATAAATACCGAAAGCTCGACTTTGAACTGCGTTAAAAAAAACGAAGAGTTATAGAGCAGCATTGCGAAAAGTGAAATTAATTACTTACAAGGAAAAATATTTTTACATGTTAGATTCTATAATTATTCTAGATAAAAATAAAAATGAAATGTTACCAGTTTTGTTATTTTAAAATGAAATTATTGACATTGAAGTTTGAGCGATGACGAATTTCGAATAAAATTGAAGTCATTAATAACAATCCGTGTGGCCTGGCTCTTGTTATTGGGCCTAAACATGTAGCAGATTGCAGACGGCCCGACGAATCCGACATTTTCGTATGTTCAACCAGATGGTTGAATGCAATGTCAGTCTTGCCTTTGTCACATATATAGATATTTTACTATTTTCTCGGGTTTATGTATTTAAAAAAAAATTAAGTTTTATACTTTAAATACATATAAACATAACTTACTTACGTATGTATGTAACATAGTTTGTAAATAGCACTATACAACTCCGCAAGCACTATACACTATACAGTTCTATAATTTTTAATAACATCTTGCGATCGGCTTGTGAAGCCCTTAGCAGATATGTTGTGGGAGTTTATTGACAGGAGAGAACTGTTCCTCCAGTGAGGAAGCTGTCTCTTATTAAATTAGGAATTGTTAGTGAACAAGGTCCCATATGTTTTGTCTTTTAAGTCTTATGTAATTTATTGGTTCACATATCGCTGTTGCTAGGGTGTTAGTATGAGCTTTTATACGGTCTTTGTATGCTTTTGCTCTGTGTTCGACTTCCTCCTTAACTGTTTTCATTTCTGTGTACTTATGCAATTCACTGGTTCTGAAAAATTGGGGTGCATTGGGTATCATTTTTAGGGCCTTGTTCTGGAACCGTTGTAAAATCTGCATAGAGTTTTTTTTGCTGATCCCCATAACTCTATGCCATATGTCCAAACCGGTTTGATAATAGCTTTACAGATGAGTATTTTATTTTCCACGGTGACGTGCGACCTTCTGCCTACTAGCCAGTTTAGGTTTCTGAGACGTGTATTTAACTCGCCGCGTTTTTTTTGGATATGAAGCTTCCATGTTTGCCTCCTATGGAGATGTATGCCTAGGTATTTAGCTGAATCTTGATGGGGTAGAATGTCGTTTCCAAGTTTTAAGTGGGGGGGCAGTTGTCCTTTCTCAGAGTAAAAGTGACATGCACTGATTTGTTTGAGCTGGCCTTGATGCGCCACTTTTCCATCCATTTGTTGACTTTGTTTAGGTGATTTAGATATCATGGTTGCAAAATGCAGCGGTGTCATCAGCGAATGTGGCAGATAGAATATTATCTGTTGTGGGTATATCTGCAGTGTATATAAGATCAGAGTAGGGCCCAAAATGGAACCTTGTGGTACCCCGACTTTCATATCTTGAAAGGCAGAGTAGTTGCCGTTGATTTTAACTGTAAATATTCTATCCTCCAAATGTACACTTATATAATTAAATAGTTTTTTCATCAACCCGTATTATTCCCACCATATTACCTTGAACCCGGCTTACCCTCCAGATCGGTCAAGAAGCTCTTCAATGTCGTAACGCAGCGGCCCTGTTCAACATGTCTTACTACGGCAAGTTCTACCTCACCGGGCCTGACGCGCAACGCACTGCCGACCTCGCCTTCACTGCTGACCTCTCCAAACTTAATGATAGGTGTGTATCAATATACCATTACGACTGGAAACTTCTAAAGGGTGGGCAGAAGTGAAGAGTGTTTGCCGCCAGTTATATTTGAGTCCAATATAATAGGGGCGCGCCCATTATCATCAACCGGGCGCAAATACAAACTCCGGACTGTAACTGAGAAATTCATAATAGAAAAAATAAACCATATAACATTGTCCGACCAGGTCAGTTGGAGAAAAGTCTTCTGCGAATGTACTTGTGTGTGTGTTCATTCTGAAACATCCCTTGTATCATTGGGATAAAGTTAAATTTTTGTTCTTAATAGTATGTTTATCAATATTTTTAATGCTCACTGTACTGTACACTTACATCTTTCTATCTGTATGGTGCAAATAAAACCATTTTCTTTATTACTCATCGGTGAATGGTATAAAAAAGTAAGTAATCTTTTCATATTTCCAGGGTGGTGTATTCTCTCATGTTGAACAAAAAAGGCGGAGTGGAAGCGGACGTGACAGTCACTATACTAGACAGCGGCACTGGGCAGTTACATGAGCCCATCTTTAAGGTATGCGCCGGAGTTGATAACGATCATATTTATTCTTTTAAACTTTAAAAGTGTCGGAACATTGTTTTCGATTCGGATTTCTACTTCAACTTAAACTTTCATATTCAGTTAAAAAAAAATATATGATTACAGCACCAAAAAAGAATTTTGGTTTTCAAAAATAGTTTAATACAGTTTCAGTACGTGTAAAAAACTTTTGATGAATTTCTTTATTGAAATGCGTCAAAATTTTGAACCACGTTGAAAGGCAATGATTCTTTATCCTAAAAATAGGCCAGCCACCTGGACCTGATCACGTGAAGAGTCGACTAACCACTTTGCGATGTCCCAAAAATCAAAATGAGCACTCGAAACACGATGAGGTGGTCATCCTGTTATATCCCCAAATGGCTTAAACATATAACTCTCAATATATAATTAAACGAGCAATATTTGTATATAATTTGTACCCACGTTCTCGAAATCGGCTCTAAAGATTTCGGTGAAATTTGCAATGGTTTACGGGTGCGAAAAATCGATCTAGCTAGATGGCATATCTGGGAAAATTTGTTTTCTCCGTAATTTAACCCGAGCAGAGCTCGATCGCCCAAAGTTTAGAACAAGATAATGAATAATGACATGACAATAATTAAATTAGAATAATGATCATGGCAGCGTGGAATTAATAAGTACCATGGCAGTATGGAATTAGTATGTACTATCCTATAGTATTAAATGAGCAGTCTCTATTTTCATCAGAGCAGAGCTCGGTCGCCCAGGTACTGGTTGTTATATTTGCACCGTTTGTGGTTCATCATTTTAAGTAAGTATCGCCAACTCGATCCCTGTTAAAAAACTCAATTTTTATCATTGTTTCTGTCACCAGGGTCGCGGCTACTACGTAGTGACAAGCGGCTTCAGTGCGAACCACACTCTGGCGCACATGCGCCGAATCATCCAGACACACAAGTTGAGGGCCACCATCACAGACGTCACCAAACAGCTTTGCATCCTTAGCGTACAGGGACCTGACAGGTCAGTAACAAACCTCAGACAACAAATTCGTTTTATCTGTAGAATTTTCCAGGTTAAAGCCATTTTAAAAGAGCTTTATTCCGACCAAATTAAAGGTCTAATTACAATAGCTGACGTCAAACTCCGAGTCTTAATCCAGTTTCGCACATGACAAAAAATCGCAGAATTAATGCGAAAAATTGTCAAGCGCGTGAAAACTGCAGCGATTGGCTTTATAAATCATTCAACCAATCGCTGCAGTTTACGCGCGCTAATTTTCTTCCGAGAAACTGGCCCTTTAATTATTAGTTGTCAGTTTTGTATTAAGAACTTTACCGTGCTATGAATAAAGTTTATAAAACAACTAGCTGCACTCCGCGGTTTCACCCGCATAAGTCTCGATCCCATGGGAATATCGGAATAAAAAGTATGTATGTCCTAACGCAGGTCATGGTCAACCTATGTTCCCAATTTCATCCAAATATGTTCTGCCGTTTTAGCGTGAAAGCGCAACAAACAAACAAACTCACTTTCGCATTTATAATATTTGTTAGGGCTAGCTTCCGTCAGCGGCTTCACGCCCATGATTATCTTTATAACTTAAAGCCTTTGTTACTCAGTGATATCATTCTACTGAAGAAAGTATTTTTAAATCGTTTTTGAGTTTATAAATAAGCAGACATACAAAAAATTATAAAATTAGTTTAGATAACGAGCTCGAAAGTTTGGGCTTCAACTAAATTTAGAACTCGTTTTTTGATATTGATGATATCGACCGTTTCAATCGATCCATACATACACCACCCGTAGCAGCCGAATTACGGTCGATCGACACCGACCGTTGTTATTCGACATCGATCAATTTTGTAAAAACCAAACCATGCATTTAATATAAAAGTGTACATAGGTGTTTATCGATTTATATGGACAACCGATTATATTTGAAGATTTCTATTGAAATACGACGACGACGTGTCGGCGCACACTGGTCCCGAATGATAAAAAAGTGGACATTAAGAAATTTTTGACAGAAGGTCAACGGATTCGGCTGATTTTTTTTTTGTAGACAGCTGATGCAATTACAAATCACTTTTATAGATTGAGTTTTTGCCAAATAAGCCGTATTTTCAGAGAAAAAAAATATTGAAATATTTTTTGTATGAAAGAAATCCTAATTTTGTCTTTATCTTCCAAGATTCAAACGTATTCAAAATAAAACTTAGCGCAGCTTGTAGAGGTGCTAATTGCTCACCACTTTGTCATAGACACTCTTCTGCGATTTTGTGCTCCTTTTGAGTTACAGGCACTTTAAATATTTTTTGTATGAAAAAATCCTAATTTTCTCTTTATCTTCCAAGATTCAAACGTATTCAAAATAAAACTTAGCGCAGCTTGTAGAAGAGCTAATTGCTCACCACTTTGTCATAGACACTCTTCTGCGATTTTGTGCTCCTTTTGAGTTACATGCACTTTAAATATTTTTTGTATGAAAAAATCCTAATTTTGTCTTTATCTTCCAAGATTCAAACGTATTCAAAATAAAACTTAAAGCAGCTTGTAGAGATGCTAATTGCTCACTACTTTGTCATAGACACTCTTCTGCGATTTTGTGCTCCTTTTGAGTTACAGGCACTTTAAATATTTTTTGTATAAAAAAATTCTAATTTTGTCTTTATCTTCCAAGATTCAAACGTATTCAAAATAAAACTTAGCGCAGCTTGTAGAGTAACTCTTACAAATATATGAAATTATCAGTATCAAATAAACAAACAAGGAAATCTCAAAACGTGTTCAGACATGTTTATGTACAGGTAAGTTATTGTGTGACTCGTATGTAAAATTTTTTTTGTATAGAGTCATTGCTTAATTACCCTATAAGTGACGATTTCGGCTCTATTTGGTCATCTAGTCGAACGCGTCGAAAACGCTGAATGATGAATAGGTATATAAATTGCAATTAAAAATTCCCTTTGTAGTTTTGCGGTATTTATGTAGGAGCACATCTTAGTATGTTTTATTTTCTCGTGACTCATCCAAATTGCAAGAATATTTGGCTCATTATCTAACTACCCCATTAAGTAATGAGGTAGTTAGGTAATGAGCCATTATCTAACTACCCCATTAAGTAACGGGATAGTTGGGTAATGAGTCATATATCAATAGTATAAGGGCAAGCGGAACCCGTTTTTGTTCATTACGCGTCTTGTGCTCGTAAAAACAACACAATTTTTTATCAACTATCACCACATTGTAACTTTTATTTATTTGCCTGTAACATTTTTGTATCAAAATGACTACATTTGTGACTAATTTAGACATTTTTTCTTTTTTGAGTAATAGTGGGTGCCTTAAAAATAGTGATTTACTGTGTCAAACCATTATAAATCGTATTTCAAGTGAAATTCCAAACGAAGAGCTCAGTATTATCAAAAAGTTTTGCCAAAATTATACGTCAAACCTAGCTAGAAGATGGGACAATTCAGGTCGAAACGAAAGATTTGGTGTTAAAAACAAGGAGTGGTTGGAGTCTAAAATTTTGTGGCCAACTTTAACTTCTGTGAATTTTCCTATGTTGTTTGATCCAGAATATACCATAGAGGACATTTCAGTAGACGTAGAAGAGCATAATTTATCGTACGAAGAGGAAGCGGGTGCATCTACATCAGAAGCTACCACAAATACTCCCAGAACTAGAAATAAACGACCATTTGAAGATTTAACAAATAAGCAGAAGAAAAGACGTTCTTTGTCTCTTTTGGAGCATTCCGAAGAAGAGCTGTTCTATGCTCTTATTGCTAAACTTAATGAAAACGGGCGCACTGTTTGTTCTAAAGTTATTAAGTGCCTCTCAAATAAGCCAGAAAAGGTGCAAGAAGTAAGTGACTTTTTATATAAAGCTTCTGATAAATCAATTTCCGAGGAAGACACCTTAGCTCTTGCCACAGCATTGAGTTTATCAAAATGGCAATATCTAACTTTGAGGTCCATTTTAAGTACAAATGGCACAGCGGCTTTTCCATCTTACCAGAAGTTACTGTTGAAGAAGAAAGAATGCTATCCAGCAAAAGAAGATATTGTGATATCGGAGTCAGGAGCTAAAATTAAGTTACAGGCAGTTCTAGATTTAACTGCCGAGAAGATTTTGAAAGTGACTGGTTCAAATATTAATGGTGGTGTTTTGAAGCTAGTTAGTAAATGGGGCTGTGACGGAGCTTCTTCACAAAGTTGTTACAAACAAAAACCAACTGGTGACATATTTTCAGAATCTTCTGTATTTATGGTTAGTTTTGTGCCACTTCGCCTTATGAGTGACAACGATGTGATAGTATGGGAAAATCCGCGCCCTTCTTCAACAAACTATTGCAGACCAATTATGTTCGAATTCAAACAAGAAACAAAAGAATATATTCAGCAAGTAGAAGCAACATTACAAGAAGAAATTCAGAACCTTCTACCAACAAAGTTATTTGATGGCGAATTTGAAGTATTTCATGAATTGCATATGACGATGATCGACGGCAAAGTATGCACGGCACTTTCACAGACACAGTCTGCAGCCAATTGCAACATTTGCTTAACAAATCCGAAAGATATGAACAACTTGAACCTCGTTTTTAACAAACCAGAAAACCATGATATGTACAAATATGGTTTATCTTCACTTCACATGTGGTTGCGATGCATGGAATGTATTTTACAACTTAGATTTCAAAAAATGGGCGGCTCGGGGTGAGGACAAACTGCTCCGAAAATCAAGAAAAGAGTTAACGCAGCATGAGTTTTTTGTTGTAACTGGCTTAATGATTGATATCGTCAAAGAAGGCTTTGGGACAACAAACGATGGCAATACAGCTCGACGGTTTTTCAATTATTACGAAAGGTCAGCTGAGATAACAGGAGTTAATGCTAATTTGATTAAGAGATTTGCTGTAATTTTGCAGGCAATATCTTCTGGGAGAAATGTAGATATTGAAAAATTTAGCAAGCAAGAAACAAAGATTTTCGTTCAATCAGAGAAAAGCATACTAGAAAGATAGGCAGAATGCAAACAAATGAAGATATTTTACACCAGTTACTTATCAGCTCCGATCCGTACAATACGAACATAAGACCGAAGTTCACCAAAATTCAAAAGCAGCAGAGGTTTGAAGAAGCCGAAAATCTTCTAAAGGATGACGTTTCACCCAATGAACTCGATTTAGAAGATGCTGATGACGAAGAAGTATACGTCGACATTGAGAATAATCCCCCACAAGATCCGCTAGCATAATTCACATTGTAACATACGCACGTTCATGTTAGTTTATTTAAGTTTGTAAGTTTGTAATCTAGTTTATTTAAGTTATTAAGTTTATAGGTACTGAGAAAAAATGCGCTTAAAATTAATTTATGTTCTAGTTTATTTAAATTTGTAAAATAATAGTTTACTTTAGTTATTAAGTTTACAGGTACTGAAAAAAAATGCGCTTTGTTTTATTTTTTGTGTTTGTTTTATTTATTTATTTATTCATATTATGTTGACGACAGCCCTAGCAAAGTATTACATTTGTAAACAAAGACTACCCACTGTTGGGGTAGTCAAATAAAAAGTTGTATTTTACATTTCATATGACTTATTAGGAAAAAATATTTAAAGTGCATGTAACTCAAAAGGAGCACAAAATCGCAGTTGAGTGTCTATGACAAAGTAGTGAGAAATTAGCCCCTCTACAAGCTGCGCTAAGTTTTATTTTGAATACGTTTGAATCTTGGAAGATAAAGAGAAAATTAGGATTTTTTCATACAAAAAATATTTAAAGTGCCTGTAACTCAAAAGGAGCACAAAATCGCAGAAGAGTGTCTATGACAAAGTAGTGAGCAATTAGCATCTCTACAAGCTGCTTTAAGTTTTATTTTGAATACGTTTGAATCTTGGAAGATAAAGACAAAATTAGGATTTCTTTCATACAAAAAATATTTGAATATTTTTTTTCTCTGAAAATACGGCTTTTTTGGCAAAAACTCAATGTACAAAAGTGACTTGTAATTGCATCAGCTGTCTACAAAAAAAAAAATAAGCTGAATCGGTTGACCTTTTGTCAAAAATTTCTTAATGTCCCCTTTTTTATCATTTGGGACCAGTGTGCGGCGCCGATCGACCGCACTCCAGGTGCATCTTAATATAAATTAATTTTAGAAAAAGAAAAATTGATTATAACGAAGTTTCGAAGGACTGGAACCCCGCTAGTACTTACTGTAGAGACGAGAACCCACATCTTCTTTTCCCACAAAAATTCTTAATACCATCTAATTTCCCATAAATGTGTAATGTATATACTTTTGGTATACCAACTCTAAATAATTATATCTGCCTAAAAAGAAAACACGGCCTGTTCGAATTCGCGACAAGTCAATCGTCATCCTGACAATGTCTCGTTGAGAGGTGAAACACGTGTCGAATTCTTTCAGGGTTTTTTTATGGCTCTTTAGAAATAGAGAAAAAGTTACTAAATATATCCACGTCTATTGTATTTTATAATTGATTTCCGCAAGGTCACGCCTCAATCAATTAATTATCTATATCTGCCTAGCCTTTTCCCAACTATGTTGGGGTAGGCTTCCAGTCTAACCGGACGCAGCTGAATACCAGTATTTTACAAGGAGCAATTACCTACCTGACATGTCCTAGAACCAATCATTCGAAGACATGTGACATCTACCAACCCCCACTGGGCCCACGTGGTTGATTATAGCCCACTCCGTCTCAAAGAGAGGAGGCCTGTGTCCCAGCAGTGGAAACATTATAGGCTGATTATGAGTGCCTATCTGCCCTCCACAACTTAGTTGATATCCCTTGGTAAGATTACCCTACTCTAAATAAATAATTACTAATATTTTTCACAGCCAACGCATCCTCGAGCGCTACACAGAAGCAGGTCTCGATAACGACGCATTCCCAGTGAACACGCACCGTAGCATACACGTAACTCGTTCCCCGAATGCTCCCGAAGATAAACGATACCGCTGCCGAGCACTTCGGGTCACGTGGTCCGGTGAACTGGGATGGGAGCTCCATGTACCGTCCGCTCATGCAATACCAGTGTACAAGGCTTTGAGCCGCGCTCAGGGGCTGAAAAATGCTGGCTGGAGGGCTTTGACCTCGTTGAGTGCTGAAAAAGGTAGAGATTCAAACTCAAAGCATGTATTTCAATAAAAACCAATAACAGGCACTTTTGAATGGTTAAGGCGTCAGTCAGTCAGTCAGAAAGATGAAGCTACTTGCCCATTCCAAAGTGTAGTACAATATGTGCCACTAAAGATGAGATTTGACACACCACGTGGTTTGACTTGCGGAGTAGACGATTTATAAGTCTCTTTAGCGGTATGATGTCTGCGCCGGGGCGTCATCGGGGAGGCGGAAAGAGCACGGGAGGCGCGGTCAAGTCTCAACTTTCGTGGCGCGTATAATATCAATATATTTATATATATATATATATATAATCAAAATATTTTATACATCATTCATGTTAAATTTATACATGTGAAAAGTTTCACCATGAAACTCATATCCGATTCGTGAAAAAAAAAAACAATTTCTTACAATAGTACAGACTATTTCGTTACACTAATGAATTGTTTTTTTTTTTTTTACAAATCATATACATGTATGTGTCCCATCTCCCATGATAGGTAAAATCACCCCCCTGACGGATGCAGGTCACTAAATTGCCACCCTATATATTTTATGTCCATATTCTTTCAACTCTTTCTTGGTTTCTAATCAAACAAGAAGTAATGCAGGTCGAAATTATTATCTTCTTTTATTTCTATGAAATTTTTTGTAATTTTATATTCCAGGATATCACCTGTGGAACTCCGATTTGAGAGCCGATGACAATCCGATAGAAGCCGGTTTGGGTTTCACGTGCAGGAAAGACGGCGATTACATCGGAAACGAACATGTCACTAATGCGAGAACTAACGGAGTCACCAAGAAATACGCGTATTTCACACTTGATAATAAGGTTTGTTTTGTACAAATAAGTAATTTGATAGATGGATGGATTCTGTAAAAGACGATACGGATGGGAAGGGACTGAACAATGTGGATGACTGAAAGACATGTATCGAAGTAACAGACGTACTGCTGCGCCGAACCTAACAAAATTACGATAAGGGCAAAAATGATGAATAGGAACTGTACCTACCCTAAGTGCGTAACTTATTTTCGTAAACGATTATGACTAATTTGTGTCATTTTGACAGTCCAACAAAATTCATTGCGCTATTTACGTTGTTGAGCAAATTTTTTTCAAACTTATGAAGCAATGGATTGGTAATCCGTTTCAAATCGAAACAGATTGCGATTGATCGTGTATTACGCAATTAGGGTACTGTTTACAATTTTTTTCCGGCGTAAAAACATAAACGGCAAGCCTTCATCCCGCGGAAATTATAAGAAGTACAAGCAACAAACAGCACTTAAAACTTACCTAACCCTTTGGCTTGATCAACATTCATGATACTTTGTACCAGCGCGCTTGCTATTTTTATAAATTATTAACTGGTAATTTTATTAATTTTTGCAGTTTGCTATCTTCGGACAAGAAGCTATATTTAGAAATGGTGAACCCGTAGGCTACCTAAGAAGAGGAGATTATGCATTCTACCTAGACAAACCAATAGGTATCGGCTACGTCACTAACAAAGGCTCAGAAGTTACCAAAGAGTTTTTGAAAGAAGGCGATTACGAGATCGAAGTCTTGGGACGGAAACACAAGGCGACTTTACACATTAAATCTCCGTTCGACCCTAACGGCCAGAGGTTACTGGGCAACTATGTAAATCAAGGCATTGGTGGAAACACTCATGAGCAAAATGAAAGAGAAGGTGGTTGTGAATAAGTTTTTCGTTAGTGTAGTTATGATCCCAATAAATACTTTTTGTATCTAATTGAATGGTTTTATTAGCCAAAGGTATTGAAATAACTGTGCGTTTTGAAATCTCTGTTTTTGTCAATGTATCGACTCGCATTATCATGTAACTTGTTGACGCGAAACATGTTTGAGGTTTCAAATCAATTCAACAATTGACATGTTTTACAGACAAATTGCTTAAACCAGAAAAACAAAATGTTTCTGTATGAATCTTGCAACATGTTGTCCACCAAATGTTTCGATGTTTACCGTCCCATTTGGAAAACAATAAACTTTGAGACACAAACAACAGTGCGATTGATGTGCGAACGCAAACGTGACAAATCTTTTTACAAAAATGTCTAGTTTCTACACAGTGCGAACGCATCTAACAACCAATCTTGAGATCTATCTAAAACCTTACTCATGTTTCGCGCAATACGAAGGCAAATTTAACGAAATTTCTGAACTGATTTCGATAAAAGTTGGCAATAAAATAAATTCATTATGTAGTGTATAGGATGGGTGCTGAGAAAGGGGCGACTGATACTACATGGCCTGGGGTCTAGGGCGGCCAAGACTATAAATCCGCCATTGTAGGTACCTAAGTGGTGTAACGGTTTTCGAACATATTGCGTAATTCCTGCGAAGAGCAATGCGTGGCACTAGGCACGGTTAAATAGTCTAAGCTAGGCACAGGACATCTCTTACTAGTCCACCCCACGCCCAATAAAAACTTGAACTTAGTACAGAAACACAGGTTGCAGCCGTAGTGTCCCCGTGCGTGTCATGACGTGTGCGTTGCCCCAGCCAGAAAATGTCGAAGATCGTCATCTAAGTGCAATTAAGATAATTAGATATACATTGGTATTTGCTATGGTTGCGAAGACATTTAAAATCTTGCTGCGGTAACGTTTGCACGATTGCTGCATCTCGGAATTGACTAAACGGAATAATTTGCTACGCAATAAAAGAATCCACAATAATGCACCGTTTTGAAGTTAATTTAGTAAATAGAAATATGATTTAATAGGTCCTAGCACTTCCAATAAGCGCTCCAAAAACTAACTTGAAACGTCATTATATAGGTAATTGAGTGTTTTTCAAAAAAAATGCTACCTCTGAAATGACTTGTCCCATGACTTTCACTCAATGTTTCACAGGCTGTTTATTCAATATTCAGTTTTATACATTTTAAAACAAATTAAATACCCAAACATTAACTATTTACGTATCCATAATATCCTAAATTGGTATATTTTACTTAAATATTGTTAATTTATATAAAAAAGACGAGATTTTTTTAGTGTCCCATGCTCCATTTGCAATGTTCTGATCAAAAATGATTAATTATTAATCTATTTTTGTTCAAGATTGGGTGTTATTTGGAAAGATTATATGCATCAGATTCAATAATATTCTAGTTTACCATGAATTGTTGTTCAAAATAATATAAAATAATATTTTTGTCTCGTCTCTCAAAACTGCATTAATGGAAATTTCCGCATACGCTACGTCAGTTTATTGATTTTCTACAAAAAAAAGACTAAACTATGTTTTGGGTTTGAATGATGGCAACATGTTAGTCCGTAAACGGTCGCCTTAATTTGTGTTTTGATAGCATTTGTGTCGCTATCATGTGAAAAAGCGGTCGCGCGTCACGTTGTGCTGTTTGTGTTTTCCTCTACGAACGTATTTTCTTACGGTAAGTATTGTTGTTTAACCTATACTTTTTCGTGCCAAATCACAAAAACGACATGTAGGTTCTGAATTGCAAGTAATATTTAGTAAAATTACATTGCAAATACTGCATTTTTGAGTTTGTGTTAATACCGACATTGTACGTCACGTCCACTACGCGACGTGATGTAGTAGTGGAACACCAAATGTAGCGTAGTGGAGTTCTTAGGCATGGTTTACATAGTGTTTTCATATTTTTTCGCTAAACTCAGAACATAAATATCTATAATTTGCAATAATTTAACATAAGTTGTAGTTATTATTTGCAAGTTACTAAATTTGAGAAATTTTACATTCGTTTAGTTTCTGTTAAAAATATAGAAAGCAGTTTTTTTACTCAATGTTTTTGAAATTTTTATGAATCATGAACTTGATAGAAACAGCTATAGTATATATTTATCAACAGGATATTCAGATTATTTGAGTTTCATAATTTAAACAAAAACGCGAAAGTGCTGGCCAATAAAACTGTAAGACTTCGATTTTATACGATTAACGACCAAATAGATAATATTATATTAATGAAAAAAACATATATTTTAATTTCAACATTTAATTTCATGACCAAATAATGTATAAAAAAATTGTATGTACGTATTTTAAAAATACATAGCTTAGTATTGTAGATCTTCATGGACAAAAGCAAATTTTAAAAAAAATCTACGTCGCTGACGACGTCATCTGCTGTAGTTTACGACCTCAAAATTGATCATGTTAAAGCTAATAATCTTTTTTCTAGAATTTGGCATGGCGTTAACGACTGCGGAGCGATCTAAACGATACAGAAAAAGGATAAAACAAGACCCAGAAAAGCATGAACATCATAAAAAAAAGGAACTTAAAGACTTAAATTTTTTTCTTGTGATCTAGTAAAATGTACCTACCTCTAAATTAGAATCCTCAATTTTTATTTTTGATATTATGTTTCGTCTGTTTAGTATGTTGAACAATTTAGTGGAACTAAGATTTAGGAGCTTGGTTAACCAATACTTGTAAATCTGGAACTCAGATTTACAAGGTACTGTTTAACCAACGCTCGTAAGTAATTTTAAATAATTGTATGACTTGATTGGTGACTCATGTAATGATTTTATGTAAACCATGCCTTAAAGTTCCTTAACGTGACGCCTTTTTCCATTAACGTCACTTGTCCTATTGGCTGTGATAATTTTTATTTAAGTTATTTTATTTTTTTGCTATAAATAATACTTAAAGCTATGTTAAATAAGAAGCAATATAATTATACTGTCCGTAGAATTCATTTGCGTGTCATATTATATAGTAAAGTGCCAAAGTAAAGACTGAAGTTGTACAATTCAACGTATCATAAAGTAGCGTAGAGGAACAGTTTCTTCAAAAAAGTTAAATGTTTTGTTTAAATTAGTAATAATAATTATGTGATTTAAAAGACTGCTTATATTAAATGATAATTTAATAAATGTTACATTGAAAATGCCGTTGGGTTTTATTCAAAACTAATTCAAATTTTGTGACGTAATGGAATTTCTCAGATACCATACCTCTTTCACACATAAATTTCTAGGTAAATGAAAGACTTTCATTATTAAAATTGATTATTTTTATGATAATAGATATTGTATCGTTCGATGAAACCATTGTTTTTCTTTTATATATTTTTTTTATGGGTGGAATTCCATTACGCAACAAGCAAAGTTTTTGAAAAACACTCAATTACTGCCTATAAATGGTACTGAAGTTTGAAACATCAATTTGTTCCGGCCACGGCGCGCAGCTGAGTTATTTGACGACCGACTAACCGAGTTTCCTGTTGTAGTGGTAACTGAATCTTATATCAATAATTAGATATACAGTTCAATTATATACCTGTGAAATTTCAGACTTGTACACTAATTATTTAACGAGATAATCGAAAAAAATATTTATGCATGGTAACCCGACCAAATCTAGAATGTAATAAAAAAGCAGACGCGCAATACATTACACCAACCTTCTCAAACTTACAGGATAATACGTGAGAATATACGTAGGGTTGGCATAAAACAAACTAGTTGTTTTTAAACACGTATATTAAATATAGTGTTTAAAACAGTTTGAAATAAAACAATGTTTTTTATTAAGTGTTTAAAATCACAGCATAAAGCAAGTTTTAAATAATGTTTTAAACATTAAGAAAAAAAAACATGGTTTTAAATTGCGAATGAATGGAAATAAATGATAAGTTATACATTTTTAGGACTTGAAATAGCTCAAAAAGAAATGAAAAAGGTAAGATAGTTTTATACACTTTGTCGGCGGTCGAAATTTTGGGGATTCCCCTTTTTTGAATATAGTCTATCCTACCTATGTATGGTGATTCCCCACAATAATTTTAAAGACTTCCCGATATTTAAATATACTTTTAGGTAAGGTACATCTAAGAACGAAAATCGGAATTCACAATTCTTAGTAGGTACCTACTGAGTGGTTCAGTATAGATCTGTGTTACATACCTACTTGATGGTTATCTAGTATTACGTTGTTGTGATCATTATGTTATTCTGATGGTTTTTCATAAATGTTTCCTCAGGTAAATTTTAAAATTGTCTAGAAATTAATTATATTAGGCCTGATCGATTTGTGTTGATCACTGAAAAAAAACAAAACAAAGAAAACTCTTGTTTGAAACATTTTTAATAAAAGTTTGTTTTATAAAATTAAAAAAAAACTGTTTTTTTCCAACCCTGATAATACTTATTTGGTACAGACGGGTACACAAGTGGTACAGTAAAACAGTTAGAATATTCATTTCAAAAATAATAATGCGGAGGTATTAAAAAAATATGGGGTATCTACCCATGTAGATGATGATGATCATATGCAGATATTAATTAAGGTAAGTAAGTATATAAATTAACTTAAAAAATAATCACAGATATTTTGAATGGACTAATATGCAACGTCGCTTGCTTATCTGAAATTAAAATTTCACTTTTTTTTTTGTCCTCTGAGATCATGACTACTTAACCGGGCTTTCCTGTGGGTGCCTCCTTAAAACCTCCAGTCAGGGGTTATTCAACTATGCTAATTAAAACTAGTTGAACGCTCGCTAAGGGTACCCCCTGTGGGGTACGAACCTTGGCTTAGGGCGTCAACCGGAGGAAGGACATCAAGGATAGGACGGGCTGGCACTATTCTCACTGTGTTGTGCTTAGTGTTCCGAATAAGTTTTTAAGGCTCTGTGGACGAAAAAACCCTTTTTCGTCAATAACTTATCTAATTGTAAGAAAGCTTAAAGACGTACAACTGTGCTACCACCTGCACGCGTAGCATGACAACGAACTGACAGATTGTAATTTTTTATCTGTCATTTTGTCTATTCTTCCGTCGACAAAACCCGTTTCTACCACTGACGTATAGTGGTTTCTACGGTGGTCATGCTACGCGTGCTGTTATGAGCTTTCAGTTTTTAACCTCATTTGAACCACAGAGATTTGGAACTTTTTGAGTTGACAAAACCAGTGTTGCCAACCCGTACGATAATTATGGGGGCGTATGATAATTTGGCCAAAATGGTACGATGTACGATAATGTCTTATACATAGTAGTCTTTGATACTATGACAAAACATGTTTACGGTTTGTGCTGTTAGCGCAATTAGTGGTGAATCTTGGCATATACTTCACCTTTGACTCTAGTATAAAATTATTCATTGTCTTTTGACAGCCATTTGAATTTATGTTTTTTGTTTTTTGGATTTTTCTTTTGTACGAAAATTTTACCCGAAATACGATAATTTCAACGTGGGATCTCGATAATTTGAACTTTTGGAGTTGGCAACACTGGGCAAGACTGGGACCATTAAATGTCTATGACTGGGACAGACAGGGCGTCTGACCGACTGACACTGACAGAACCAAAAAAAAAGCCTGAAACAGTGATGCCAACTCAGCACTTTGAGTGCTAGATTTAGCACTATTTTTATGTGCCTAGCACTGAAATTTAAGAAACAGCACCCAGCACTAAATCTAGCACTAATTTTGATGTTGTCTGTTCGCTCACAAAATGCAGCTGTGGCTGAAGTAACAAAACGCAAACTAGTGTAATCTACGGCACTTCGGTAGGGGATTCCCGTGAACGTGAAAACAAAGGCGTGTAGGGCAGACGAGGCGAACAGTGCTATGTTTGTCTTTTTCTCTAAGATAATTCCTTCTTTGTCTAACCTAATAAAATTAATTTGTAAAATAATAAATTGATTTGTAAAATTTAATGGTCACATTTTCCAATTTAACTATATCTTTGTTTGTTTTTGTTTTTTAATATAACTTTTAGATATGAATGTACAATATAATTCGAAAATTAAAACATATTCTGTTATGTGTTCTTTTTTATTAAATTCATATATTTTGCACTATTTTTGAAACTTTCTAGCAATTTAGCACTATTTGAGATGTTACTTAGCACCCAACCGTGGCATTGAGTTGGCAACCCTGGCCTGAAAACGTCAAACAGTAGGTACGCGGACGCTACCCGCGATAAATTTTAGATAGGGAAAGAAAAGTAAGTAATAAATAAATTCTAAGGCAAAATGTCTGTTTCATTGCATACCGACGTTGGGGATATAAAAGTAGAATTATATTGTGAGCAATGCCCAAAAGCTTGTGAGAACTTCTTAGCATTATGTGCTAGCAATTATTACAACGGAAACTTATTTCATAGGAATATTAAGGTTAGTCCTGGTGCTTTTTTATTACACGTATACCTATAGATTTGAATAGAAATACGAGTTGTGTACTTCTTGTGTTGTTATTTGTTTTAGGGCTTCATAGTACAGACAGGCGACCCCACAGGCACTGGAAAAGGAGGCACATCTATATGGGGACGAAAGTTTGAAGATGAATTTAAGGAAGAGTTGAAGGTACATTTAGATAATATTTAAATAACTCTGGATAAAATAAAAGTCTGCCCCTAAGACAACCCACTGACCAAAGTTTTAATTAAATAGCACGTGTAAATCATAGATCTGTGGTGTGAAGAGTCAATAGATTTTTTTAGCTTGGTATTATAAGCATATGCATTGATAATATATGTTTTACTTTTACAGCATAATGCAAGAGGTATGGTGAGCATGGCCAATAATGGGCCCAACTCGAATGGTAGCCAATTTTTCTTCACCTATGGAGAACAACCGCATTTAGATTTGAAGTATACACTCTTTGGCAGGTAAAAAAAGATGCTTTATAGCTACTTTAATATAGTTTGGTATGCAAAGTAATGGTGCCGATTCTTCTTCTGTCACATATACCTCTAAACTATACTAAAAATCACCAAAATTTAGTTTATTCCTGTCAAACAACGATTTCCCATTCTGAAATAGACTAAAATGACAGAACTTAACTATATTTTAGTTTGACAGCCCTAAGATGGCACTGAGATATTAGGTTAGTGAAAATAGCAATTTTGCTATTCTGAATTTGATGTTTTTCACCTAAAATTTTTATTGTCTAACTAAATCTGACTATTTCTGATTGCGATTTAAAACATTTGGAATAAAATTGGTTGTCATGAAGTTTAATTTCACACCAAAACCTCAACTACAGCTGCAAAAAATAGAAGTGTATCTTTTTTCTTTTGCGTAAATCTTGAAAATGTTGTTCTATCGCAAAAATAATGAAAATTTCGACATCCTTTATAATACCCATAAACCCCTAAAACTCAACATGTAGGTAATAACTTTCATATTTTCTATACAGAAAGTGAAAAATTCCTTAATACCCATAAACCCCTAAAACTCAACATGTAGGTAATAACTTTTCATATTTTCTATACAGAAAGTGAAAAATTCCTTAATAAACACTTCGAGGCTGGCCCCACCTGCGCGCCTTCTGCTTTAAAAAAAATTCACAGGGTAGGGCAAGCAAGTATTTACCATGTGGAGTTGCGATTGTCAAATTCGATTTAGTTGTGTCAAAATTATTTTTAAATTTCGAGATTTATTTTGCAGAATAGGTTTAAGATTCTTATAGCCAAAAGTAAGGAATTTGAGTGATAGTTTAGTTCGGTGTAAAAGAGAATCGGCACCATTACCAATTCTAGAGATGAACAAAGTCAAATATATGCCAATGTTAAGTTAGAGGCAATCAGGTTGCTTATGATTGAGCAACTGTATACACTTAGAGCCATACCTCAGCGGGACGCCATGGCTAAATCGCCAGGTCGCGCTGACGAGTAAATGTATACAGTGATGTAGTGGATGCCTCACCTGGAGTCTACTTGGTTACTTAGCCAACCATACAATTTGTTGGCGACGCGATCTGGCTACGCCGCAATGGCGTCCCAGTGAGGTATGGCTAATGTGACCATTTTTTTTATCTCAAAATGGGACATCAGTTTAAGTGCCTGCTACACTGTCGCCAACCGCGTCCCGACAGAGGTTACCTTGGTGGTTTACAACCGTGTAGATGATGATTTCAAACAGCTCTGCCTGTCGCCAACCCAGGTCACCTTTGTCGTGGCCGCGGTTGGCAGCCGTGTAACAGGCACTTTATTCATCTCAATTAGTAAGACCGATTCATAAACGAAACTCCATTTCGAGAACACCAGCCTAGGTCTGCAATGAAAAAATAAAACATTTTTATCATCGATATAATTTTTATTACAAGAAACATTTAATTAATATTTGTATTTGTTAGCAGAACAAATTTGTTTCAATACAGCTGGTGAAGATTTTATGAATGTTTTTTCAAATTCACCTTAGATATCAACATCGCCTTAAGGACCTGTAACTTAGTTTTATCAGACGTCCACAATTTATTCATTATAGAAAATACTCTTTCTATTGGTGCATTTGTGGCATTGTGGCAGATATAAAATATATTCAATTAAACTACTAAAATTTTGCGTCCCCAGGCATTTTTCGGGGACACCGGGACGAAGAACCGAAAAAAGGGACGAACCCGTTCAAAACGGGACGTACGAACGTTTTGTGCCAGCGTTTTCGAAAAATTGTCGCCCAGAACAATGATTTCATCAAAACGTCACTTAACAAGTCAAGGGCATCTTGGCAGGTTATTAATAATAAAATACGTGTTAATGAGCCCATTTCCCAGATTAAAGTACACAATGCAATTATAAATAAGAAATGGCAGTTGCATTCAACAATTATTTTATTGATCAAGTTTAAAAGTCTCCGAAAGCAACATTCGAATCAACTGATTTACTCGAAAACCAATGTTTATGCCTCTAGTAATCCACTATGACGTACTTAGGGCAATAAAATCACTGAAAAATAAAAACAGCGTAGGATATGATGAAATAGCAACGACAGTAATTAAGTCTGTTGCCAATAATATCATCGGACATCTTAGTACATTGTTAACTTAATCATCAGCTCTGGTATGTTTCCGAACGGCTTAAAAACAGTAAAAGTCAAACCATTGCACAAAAAAAAAATTGCAGGAAACATATATAGCTAACTATAGCCCGACAGCTTTAATTCCTGTTTTTTTCAAAAGTAAAAGAAAAGATTCTTTACGAATTTATTAACAATTTTCTGACAAAACAACAGAAATAATAAAAGGATTACAATACAGCCGTATATGATTTATTACATGAAATATTGATAAACGTAGATAACAAAATCCCCATTTGTGCCATCTTTACAGATATGATAAAAAGCTTTTGACTGTGTCAGTCATAATGTATTATTAAATAAACTTAACAAATACGGTATCAGAGAAAACGTGCTGAATCTCTTAGAATCTTATCTATTAAGGTAAGATTACTAAACCACACACAATTCGCAGAGACATCCAGTATTTGCCTTAAAACAAAATGTGAAAAGAAATCCGATCTGAAGGCAGCATATTTAGGGTCGGTGTACCACAGGGTAGTGTATTAGGGCCGCCCCTATTTTTGCTGTATATAAACGATCTGCTACGTCAAATACAGCATCCTATGGTTTTATTTGCCGATGACTGTACAGCATTCGTGAAATGTACTGACATGACTCGTTATGCACAAGATATTAATGGCACTTTAAAAATATTATAAGCTGGCTTGATAAGAACAACCTAGTGTAATGCACTTCCACCAAATGTAAACGTATTATATGATGGGGAAGAGATCAAAGTAGTCGAAGTTGCGAAATTTTTGGGAATAATGAAGGATAATTAATTAACTTAGAAACCTCAAGCCGAAGAAGTGTGCAAAAAGCTGAGCACTGCAGCATGTCCTATAGAATTTGGCAAAAAAAGTTGACACAAAAACTGCTTTAATAGCATGGTTTGATCGCCTCGGTCTTAAGGTTTGGAATTATTTTTTTGGGGTAACTGTAGCCTACGAGATAAGGTGCTTAAAGCTCAGAAACGCTGTGTAAGAGCGATGTGCGGTCTTAAACCCACAGTTGTTGGTTTAAGTCTCTAAAATTCTTCCCTTTCCGTCATTATTTATTATGGAAATGACATTATTTTTTAAAACAAATGTGAAGTGAGAAGCCAATATAAAAACCTAATAAATGGCGGTGGCTATAAAACTGCACTATTAAGAAAAAGTGTCATTTGTATGGCCAATCATATTTATTAAATTACCGGAATATTTAAAAAATGACACATTTAAAACACAAACTTAAAGCTTTTCTAGTGGAGAAATGTTATTACTCTATTAATGATTTTCTAAATGACCGATAAAGGATCTTAGTGAATTAAATAAATTGAATTTTTAACATTTTAATTATATCCACTAAAATTACTTTTTTTATTGTATTTTGTTTGACATTTTAATCTTATTTTTACTATTATGTATTTATTTATTGCATTTTGACTGAATTCATTTTAATTGTATAGAACTGTTATTTTTTATCTGATAATTGTGTTTAGTGTTCTTAATTTTTTTTTTATTATGGCATCGTATTCATTCATTTAAATTTTGAATGTCGAGTCTTGGATTTTTCACGACCTTATTTGTATACCTGCAATCTAGCAAATAAATCATTTGATTTGGATTCCATTGACTTGCTGCCCTAGGTCTAAGTTCTATAAGTACTTTTAACCATCAAACCTAAAAATGTTGTTATCATTTGTTCCAGAATCATAGACGGATTTGAAGCACTTGATGATTTAGAAAAAATGGCAGTCAACCCAAAAACATACCGGCCACTTACAGAAGCGAAAATAACTTCAGTTACAATACATGCGAATCCATTAGCTGGATAACAATAAATATAATGCGAATATAATTTTATTTCATTGACTCGAGAAGACTAATCATCATACTCCCCTGCCCTTTGCCTAAGAAATATCCTATCTTTTAGATTTTATTTACTAGTTCAGCAACTTGTCAATATGTATGTAATAACAAATTAACAAGGTTCTAGGTAAATATAAATAAAAGAGATTATCATTTAGTGGACAACATTTATTGCAGATAAAATTTACATACAGACCTATATATTTGCACATGACTGAACAGTTTGCAATAAGTATGTACAAAAAAATTACAAGTTACAAAAACTAAAACCCAACTACAACAAAAACACCAACTAAAAGGGTATAAACAAGGACATCACAAACATACAAATTAAAAATCCGGAGTCACACGTCGTGTTAGGGCATTAATTGAATTAACAGAAAACGTGGGACTCCGGATTTTTAATTTGTCTGTCTGTTAAGGGCTTGCTACACGGCCGCCAACCGCGTCCCCAACAGACGCCTTGGTTGGCGACAGGCAGAGCTGTTTGAAATTTGTCGTAAACTACCAACTCCACGGTTGTAATCCACCAAGGTCACCTCTGTTAGGACGCGGTTGGCAGCCGTGTAGCAAGCCCTTAATATAGCAGAGCACAATGGTCTGATGTCTCGTTTATACCTTTTTAGTTGGGAGCTTTTGTCGTAGTTGGGTTTTAGTCTTTATGACTTTTATTAAATTTATATAATTTTTTTTTTTATGTGTTAATTTAGAAAGTGCTTACCTTTCATTTGATACCCAGGATGGCATCATTAAAAAAAGATTTAGTTCATGACTGTTCTCTAGAGAGAGAGCGCCATATTCAATTTAATGTGACGTCACATCACAGCCTATAACCAGCGGACGTCAAGACACTTCCAACGACTCCTCATTAAGCCGACGTTCGCACGGACGTAATAAAACCGCAGTGGCATTTTATTGCGCACTGGATTTTAACTCTCGACGGTATGCAGAGCGTTGAAAATCAAAGGCACTAAAAAAAAAAATCGGCGCGATTTTATTACGTCCGTGCGAACGTCGGCTAATTGTCAAATTATAATAAGTAGTTTAGAAGTTATGAGGGAACAGATGAACATACATAATGGTCAAAATCATAACCCTCCTTTTTACTTCGCCGTAGTCGGGTAATAATAATAAAACAATGTTTACCTATTCAAGATTAATATTATTTGAATAAGTTTGTTTTTGTGCAATACTGAAACCAATATTAAATTGACTGTTGCTAAAGACTTGCTTCTCTTATGTAGACGCAATGAATAGGCCTTTTACAACAATGTTTTTGAATATTTTAAAATTCTAAAATGTTTATTATGTAATAACTACATGTAAAGTACAGAGTTCTAGTTACTTTATTATTAGTAGGTATGTATTTTTAAATGCATGGATTTGTTACTTTGCAATAATATAACATCCATAAGCAACTAAACTTTAAGCATATACATCAGGACAGAACTCAATACAGTATAATATTTTATATACTAACTAATTAAACAGTCACCATAAGTATATTATTATCTAATGTATCTACAGTTATCACTTGATAGGGACAGTTTTTGTGCATTCTTACCTACTACATAATTATGTAGGTAAGTCACAATTTTAATACAGGCATACCAACATGGATAAAAAAAAATCTAGTATATATAGGTACAGTTATCTTTGGATAGACTAAAAGTATTTTGCCCAATAGTATGGCAGTTTTATGAGACAGCTATAGCTTTCATAATTTCAGATCTAAAGACTACATATACATACAATAAAATTTGTCAATAATTTTTACTACTTGTCCAAGTCTATTTTAGAGTTGTTGATCTCTAAAAGCTAGGTAAATGGTTGTGTGGTACACCATTTTAATATTTGAGGCAGTCAGCGCAAAAGCGGCCTAATCCAGATTTTATTTTATTTTAACCTGACTGTCGCAAACGATTAAAAGTAGATAAAAATTTTAAAACAAAAATGGCCCAATCTTGATTTTCTATTTTCATAATAGACGGCGTTACAAAATTTGTTTTTGCATAATAATTTTTCATCCGTCCAAAATGCAAAAGTTGCCAGTTTTTTTAACAACAAAAAAAAAATAGGCTGCTTTTGCGCTGACTGCCTCATTTATGTTTGTGTAACATGAATGAACAATAATCTTGTTAACATACTATATTTATTGCCAATATCTATTATTTGATACAAGCTTTTCTAATAATAACAATGATACACAACAAAGTATTAACATAATTTTTGGTTAAATTATTCCTCAATATGAGAAGGTCATAAACATTTAATGCTAGAAATGTTTTCAAGTCATTCTTAAGGTTAAAAGTGTTCAGATTTTATTTTAATAATCCACATACGGTGGGTTTATAGAATGGGGATTCAGTCTTCCCAAATCAAACAAATACATTCAATCACCAATGTAAAAAAATCACTACCATAACCCTCCATTATACAGGGTGTCTGGTAATCAATGGATAACCTTGAAATAGCATATAATAGACCTTATATATTTTTTTCCTTATTTTACATTCTTCACCACATTCACAAATGAATGAATTCAATCAGATATATGTTTTTATAATATTGTACGTTGACCATGACAACAGAGGCAGTAAATGTTGTGACTAGAAATTGCAGTGTTTTTTTTCAAAAAAATCGTATCTGGGGTACTACTTGGAATACATTCTTTTTTTTTTTTTTGAAAGGCCATTATATCTATTATAAGCTATTTCAAGGTTATCCATTCTTTACTGGACATCCTGTATACTTATCTATTAAGTACTAAGCAAGTGAACAATAAGTTACACTGTGGTGCAAAGAATTATTCTGACATAAGTTTAATAACAAGTTCAAAATCTCAAGTTTCTAAGTCATAGAAATTGTCATCCAAATTAAATTCAGGGTCTTCTTCTTTCTTAATTTCAGCTTCAGTTAACTTATCATCAAAATTTTCAGTAAAATGTGATTTTATATGTGCAACTAAATCAGGTTTCTTTTCAAAGGTGGCACCACATTCTATGCAAGGCATATTCACAACCAGACATTCATGAGTTTGCTCATGTTTATCAAGTTTGTCTTTTTTAGTAAACTTTTTATCACATTGACTGCATGAAAATGGTTTCATACCAGAATGAAGAGCTGCATGACGGTCTAACTCTCTCTTGCGAGGGAACTTCTTGAAACATATTTTGCACTGGAAGACCCTGGATCCAATATGTGCAATAGACACATGTGTTTTGTAGGAATCTAAAGAGCTAAATCTCTTAGGGCACTGATGACATTTAATATTTTTAGGCCTGTTTTTATTTGTGGCAGCTTTCTGTTTTGGTGGGGAATGATGGGTGGGCTTATTTGCTGCAGAAGTATTTTTCTGTACTTTCATAAAACTGCTCTCTCCTGATATATGATCTGGGACTCTTGGCAGATCATAATCAGTATTTGATGAATCTGGATGGAGCTGAGTAGGAGAGGTCATAAGATTGCTAAAGGGGTTTACATTCACTACCATATCATGATTATCTTGTTCATGGTCAGGCAAAATAAATGAATTTGTATTTTTTCCAGGGCTCAAAGGCGTATGACGCATTTCATGCTTGATAAGTTTATCTCTTCTGCCAAATGTTAAGTGACATTTCCTACAAGCAAAAGGCTTCATCCCTGAATGAACAAGCACATGACGTTGTAAATCTCCTTTTGCCACAAAGCTCCTTGGACAAAGAGGGCACACATGCGGTTTGTGTCCAGCATGAATACGCAGATGTTTGCTAAGATTAGTATTGCGGGAGAAACTTTTCAAGCAATATTGACATTGATATGGCCTTATACCAGTGTGAACAATGGAGTGCTTTCTCAAATCAGAGCGTCTCCCAAAACACTTGTCACATTCTGGACAGTGGTAGGGCTTATCATTGCCATGTACTTGTTTAGTGTGCTGCACATATTGATTTCGCTCAGCAAAGACTAGACTACACTCAACACATTTATATGGTAAATTGGGATCATGGTAAGCATGTTCATGTTCCTTACATTTTTCTTGTGAAACAAAAGCTTGATCGCAGAATTGACACATGAATACATTTTTGAAAAAGGATTCAGTTATTGGCTCTCCATCTGGAGTGTTGTTTCTTTCAATAACTTCTGGTTCAACAGGGTCCATATTTTCAGACTCCTCTGAGGAGTCATAGTCAAGGCTTGGATCAACCACCATCACAACACTATCTTCAACAATGTAATCTTCAGGTTTTGGTTTTAGTCCATCCTGAGAATGTGAACCATAGTTGTAGCTGCTAAGTTCTGATGAATTAGAGTTGTCCAGTTCATTAGCTCTTGTAGTGATTTGTCTCAATCTGGTTTCATTTTGAATGCACTGTAGCTTAAATTTTGAACATTTATCAACTTTGAACAAGCATTTGTAGCAGATCCTATTAGGCAGCCCATCATTAGGATCAATCTGAAATAACATGTTTTATTATACCAGGATCTAAATACTGTAACTAATAAATAAAAAATCTGCAGAAATTAGCATTATTTTACCTGCAACTCGAGACATTCTGCTAGTTTGGAGGTTAAAGCAACATTTGTTTCGTCGTCCGGCGCAGCTGCGAATATCGATGTCGAGAATGTGCTTTTGTGCAGACACAGTCGACAAAGCGTGTGGAAATTAGCGATAATGTAGGAATCTTCCATTTTGTGCACAGCTAGACATCGAACTATAGTAATGCTTGAGATAACACAAATGACAGGATATCGACTTTATATTGTTTTTTACATTTAAATTCACTTTAGGAACACACTGATTGTAAAAAAATAAATAGGGCTCAGAGGCTACGGCCGTGAGTCGCGACTACGCAACCGCTCGATCCGAAGGGGCAACTGGGGCGATGTCCGTCAGGGCTGCGCTAGCGGAATGTCTCGCGGTATTTGCCGCTTGTTCCGTCATCAATTCATCATACACCTATCACATGGCACTCCACCGTTCAAAATATCGAAATGAATGCAAAATTATACATCTGCACATATTGTTATCATTCTTGTTTCTTGTAAATAAAAATTCAAATTCAAATTATTGTAGGCTACAAAAACCGCGCTTCTTTGGCGGAAATATGAAATTGTTTTCTATTGAAGATTGTACACAAAATAAAAATATGATTGGTCGTTGTTCTAAAGAAATATAGAGTCACCAATCACATTCGTGGTTTTTGAATATTTATGCGTAGAAAATAGAACTTCTTGTAAATATTGCCAGTTCAAAAAAAGCGTGTTTTAGTTTACGAACGATTTAAAAAATATATAATTTATTTGTATGGTAATATTAGAGCTTAGAAATTTATCAGTTTTTGATTTTTAGTTAATGATTTCAATCTTACACATTTTGTTCATTAGAAAATAAGTGATGTCTGGCTGCCCTGGGATCTGGCTCTATTATCTGAAAACTTCACTCAGAGCAGAGCCTCAGTCAGTCAGTATGGCGTATATTAAGATTTGGCGCCCCGTGCCATTATGGTTTGCCGCCGCGTAATTTAACACGAAAAAAGAAAATTCTTATGTAGCTAACGCGCTGCGACAATGGTAACGGTGATTTTACTAAAATAATCAATAATATGCGAGAACGAGCGAAGTAAGCTCGAAAATAGCAGCTCCGATAAGTTAGATTTTCTTTTTACTATTCATAAAGATGATATTGAAGTTACTTTGTCGCTTCAGAATAATTAAGAGATTCTAGGTGGCAAGAGCGAGCGCGGCGAGCTCGAAAATTTTAGTACTCCGCCTCAAGGGTCGTGCAAACTGGCGCGATATCGCGGGCGCTACAGGCAGCGCGACCCTTGTAGCGCCCGCGATATCGCGCTGTTCTGCACGAGCCTTCACTCGGTTACATTTTTTTACTCATACAGATATACCTGGTTAGGTAGGTTGCCTGGTGGGTTGCCTGGAAGAGATCGCGGAAAGCGATAAGGCCGCCCATTGTATATTTTGTAGTGTTTGATTCATTTTTTTTTGTTATGTATTTTTGTGGTGTACAATAAAGTATATATAAATAAATAAATATAAATAAATAAATAAATATACCTACCTATGTAGACGTTACGGCGGGCGGCCAAAGGGTAAAAAAACTTTGAGTGCTTTGGTCAGTGCATTGAAAATCATCATAGTAGCTCATGTCCTCTCCATGCTAGGTGCAGAAGTGTAAAACTTATGAAAATTACAAACAATTTAATGGCTATTAGGAATCAACCCAAGTTTTAAACCGGCCTCATAATTTCGACAAACTGATCATTGGACGTAGTTATAGTACAGTCACCAGTTCCGAATCTGCATTTGAAAATGCATTTTACAAGGGAGTCAATGATAACTTTTTTTTTGTAACAGGTTTAAAGATACCGCGGTACATTTGGTTTTCAAAATGGTACTTTTTATATTTGTAAAATAAATAAATAATAACAATACTAACCTACTTATTTAAGCACCATTGTTACTAACACCACTATACTAACAAAATTATGGACCTTAGTCTGAAATAAAGTTTTATTTAATTTTAATTTATATTATCAATGGTTTGTCATTATTCTACAAGGATCGGAAATAAATACACATTCGTAAATTTACATTATCATACATAGAAGTTAATAGATATTTATTCAACCCTGGCAAACTTACGAAAGTGGTATTTTCGTTAGGTACTAAATAATACTAACAATAACTTAATAAAAATATCCAATTGAAACTTCGGTGAACTTACGAAAGTACCACTTTCGTAAGTTTGCCAGGGTATGAATATGTTAAGTTCTTTTATATTTTTACTACACTAAAACATCCTATGGGAATTTCGTAAGTTTATCTACTATGCATAAAACGCAGAAACGAGCAATTTGAATTCGGTAACCGTCAGAGATAAAAAATCGTAAATTTTCCACGGTAAACGGCAAACTTACGATTCTGTAGTTTTAGTGAAATCGATATTTTGATGAAAAACTGTTGGTACCTAATGTGGAAAATGTGTACACACCGTGGAAAATTTACGATATTTTACGATAGGTATCGTTACCGATACCTATAACGTGAAGAATAAAACGTGTGTTTTCTCATGTTTTGTATGTTTATGTTTGTAATGTATAACATAATTATGTCTTATTGTAAATGTTCAAGAGAGGGAACTGAACAATCTGTCACATAGTCTTCATCGATACAGGCCTGGGACGCGTCATCGAAGAAAAGCCCACGTTCGCAGCTCAGGAGCCGAGGATGCCCGAGTTGACAGGCTACGTACAGTTTACATTGTCCTCCGTACCTAGAGAAACATTAAAAGGATTAGTTTTAAATTAGATTACATTCATGGTTTTTTGTTTTACGTTTTAAACAAAAATTGGTTCGTTTTTACCTGTATTTGTAGATAATATCAGAAACCTGCCCATCCTCGTCTTCAGGGGGGTCTGGACAAGTGAAGTCCTTGAATACTGAAAATAAAGAAAGTCGAATAGTAAGTAATTTTGCTTCAGAATTGAAATCATGTTTTTCGTCGTGTCCGCTCTTAATTTGAAGTCTGCTTGCATGTTGGGCGAAAAAGCCTACTTTAGTTGAATTAGATTAATATCGTTTTCAACTTACCATTAGGGTTACATTGCGGGACATTAGCGGGCCAATCACAGCTGCTCGTTTGTGGGTTGAAAACCAGACCCATAGGGCAGTTCATTATAGTTGCTAAGCCTTCCTGACACATAATGAATTTGCTGCAGTCGCCGTCATTCATCGAGTAGAATCCGTATTGATTTGGGCATTTGCCTGTAGGGTTAGGATTCTCTAAAAATAAAAATATATAATGAGATTAGAAACGGCACTTTGTAGGAATTCTAATGTAGACTAAGAGAAGAACCCAAAGAGAAAAAATATTTGTTTATATACGTACGTTCTTGGTCACCTGCCATGCATTTTACTTCTGAAGGATAAGCACATGGGTATTCGTAGTGCTTGGCAGCAGGATTGAAGTGAAGACCATCTGGGCACTCATATTTCATAGCTCTGTTTTGCTGCAAAGAGGAAGAGGAATGGTGTGCAATTTACGAAAAATAAGCATCGTAATCTTTTAAGTTATTTAGAGCAAGCAGAAAATCTTTAATCAAATATTTATCAGGTTTGTATCGTACCTTGCATTCAATATAGGTGTCGCATTCATGTTCGACGGAGTAATATCCATTTCCTGCTTTGCATTGGAAGTCAAACTTTAAATGCATCGATGCTTGAGTCACCGCTGGATGTGATTGTGTGGTGACTACGACCGGGGGTGGCTGAGTAGCTACCGTTCGTGTTGGTGTAGTGAGATATGAATATGAAGCTGTTTGTGTAGGATACGTAACAGTTGGATAGTCAATAATTGGCGAAACTGAGTGTTGCTGGTGGCGACCAAAAGCAGGTTCCCGATCAGGCTGAGGTTTAGGAAGAAGGGGTGGTAATGCCACTGGCGTAGGTGATTGGGGTACGTTCATAGAACGAAGTAAGCTGGTAGGTTGCGGAGCTGACACTGGCTTCGCTGTTGGTTCAGGGAATGGCACGGCATCTCGTTCTGGAAGAACTAATGGTTCTTGGGCCTGCAGAATTTCCTGGGTGGGCTCGGGTCGCGGGATGTACTCGGGTTGCGGGATGTACTCGGGTTGCAAGGCGGGCTTAGGGTGTTGGATGGGTTCCGGTTCTGGGATGGGTTCAGATTGTAGGGGGGGTTCAGCTTGTAAGATGTGTTCAGATCGTGGGATTGCCTCTGGTTGTGGAACAGGCTCAGGTTGCAGGACCGGCTCGGGTTGTCGAATGGGCTCGGGTTGTGGGATAGGCTCGGGTTGTGGGATAGGCTCGGGTTGTGGGATAGGCTCGGGTTGTGGGATAGGCTCGGGTTGTGGGATAGGCTCGGGTTGTGGGATAGGCTCGGGTTGTGGGATAGGCTCGGGTTGTGGGATAGGCTCGGGTTGCGGCTCGGGGCCAGGTTGCTGAATAGGCTCGGGTTGCGGGATAGATTCAGATACCACGGTTGATTGTTGAATTGGTTCTGGCGTAAGAGATTGTTCGAAAACCGGTGCTGGCTCTCCCGTGGGTACTGCTTCTGGTAAGGGTTCAACTACAACTGGCTCTCCTGGTTGACCAGGTAGATCAGGAATTCGTGCGGGCTCTGGCTGCTCGACTGCAGGTTCTGGCAGAATAGGTGCTTCAGGAGTGTTTGTATCTACGGGTTGTAGAGGAGGTGCAGTTTCTGTTATTGGTGGTTGGGGATTACCAATGGCAGAAGGTTGAGGAGGACCTGTACTCGACGGCGCTGGCCTAATGGGGCGCGGGGGAAGAAGTGGTCTGTAAACGGGGGTGTAGAGTGGACGAGGGCGGAGAACTGGTGCAGGTGCAGCGGGAGCTGAGGGTCCATCGAGTACGGGTGCTGGCGCTGCCGGGGTCGTAGGGGCAGCAGTTACAGGACCAGTCACTGGCATTGGTCTCCCCGGCAAAAGCAACGGCCTTTGTCCATAACTCGGCTGTGGCCTCTGATCCCGCACGTTTGACGTTCCATAGTACGAGTATCCTGTGTTCGCCTGACCAACCGTCACTGCAAGATGAACATAATTCACAAACGCTTGTAAACAGAAGAATATCAAGCTTATCACAACCATATAAAATAGCAAAGCAGACATCGTAACTTACCAGCCACTACCAATGGTAGTATTAATAGTAATTCTGGTCGTAACATGTTTGTGGTTCGCTAGAGGTGCTCCAGGTGTGACAGTGCGCACCTCACTGTAAATAGTGCCCTATTTTCTTTTGTTTATAAATGGAACACGCTAATGTTACCGTTATTAATTTGATTAGAATCAAATTATTTTTAGATATAGTTACTGGTTATTCAATTAATGTTTAATGATTTACTTTGATAGTTGCGGTCGATGCTGCTAAGAATGTTCATTCGTATTATTAGATAGATATTATAACTACCGTTATTTTTGTAAGTTGATCTGGTGCTTAAATTAGTTAGGGCCTATTTGCGCAAAAAATTGTGCCTAATCGGTATATATTATTTACATTAAGTAAGTACCTTTGATTAAAACAATTAATTAAGTATAATATTCTTCGTTACATAAATTTTCTTGTTAGACTAAACTCGATTCGAGCATTAGATCCTTCATAGAATTTTCCATCTTTGGGTATTTGAAGCATTCTACTGTGGCCATCGCAGTTAGGTACGGCAGATAACAGATGGAATGGTTCATATTTAAAGTATCTACGTGCTTGAGTCGTGTACGAAGGATGCTCTGCCCATTATCATTACGTTAATTGACGTTATCTTGCCTTCTACGATTTACAATACAAGGTTGTAAAAAGGAATAGTTATATTATCGATTGTCAACTTTAAGGATCCACCTACACTCCCGGGCCCAAAGCCGTTCGCTATTGGATTTCTGTCTTGAGCAGCAATTTTTGCCTAGCATTTTCAATGACTACGTGAACAGAAGGGGCTTAATGTACCTAGTTCCATTGTTAAGATGTGCATCCCTGATGTCATGTGTTCGCGGCAGCACCAACAGCTGTATTCTCAGTGTGTTCGGAAATCGGTGGGATTCCCCGATGTTGCGGAGGTGGATGCAGCTCCACGCTGAGTTTTTATTTTGTTATTATGTGTTGTTCCTATTAACACTAGATGTGAAGTAAAATCGTTACTAAACTCGACTCTGTCTGAAATAAAAATATTATATTCTATTCTTTTCTATTATTCACAAGTATTATATCTGTTTTACGACTCCTGACATTGCTAAGATAAGCAGCTTCTGCCATCGAGCAGGAAATGACAAGATCGGCTATGATTGGTGAATACCGTTAAATCTTCTTCGCATTCAGGTTTTATTTTTATTGTATGTGTTGTGGTGTGTTCTTTTCGTGTGATTAGAGTCTAACCTGGTCGTAGAGTTTTAAGAGGAGGTTCCCTAAATTAAATATTAATTTGCATTAATATTCTGAAAAAGTCACGCAAACAATCAAAATGCAACTTTAGTATATTTTTCTTTCCAAATATAAGACAGTTACGTAATTGGAACATTTTCGCTCGATCCATTTTTTTTTTTCGAAAATCATGTCTTTTTAAAGATTATTTGAAACAAAAACAAGATTACTCGGCTTAATGACTAAAATAATTATTTTAACCTCGTAAGGCTCAACGACCTAATTTTATGACAAAAATAATTTGACACTCCGGCCCAAGACAGTTTTTAAAATCACAAAATTACGGCCCAGCGGCCTAAAATTATGACATGATATTTACACTATTTGCGCTGTAGCATGGTGCGGGTGACAGTTTCAGTAACATTTCGTTTCACTCTTGAAAGTTGCCGCGATTTACAATTTATGACTTAATATTTCAGTTGTACCACATTCGTAATATATTAAATAATTAATAACTGTAGTAAATTAAATTAAACCCAACCAGAATGTTCTAATCAAGAAATAAAATCAAATTGAATGAAAAATTAAGCAAAGTGTTATGCGTATAACGTAACGCCATAGACGTATTTAGTGATGGGATGTACTGCTACGATGGATAGTCGATATTTTTTATAATAAAAAACGTATATTGTGCGTAGGTCAATTTTTATTTTTAAAAGGTCTAATTATACAACAGAACATTTATAGGGTAAGGTTGCTTAAAAGGTTGCTAAAAAAAAATACATGTTATTCGTCTAAACTCATATCAGAGTCAGGAACATCTGAATTGTCACTCAATTCATCATCTGAATCTGTGACGGATATTATTAACGATGACTCAATTATGTTGTCAATATGTATGTCACGATCCCAATCAGACATAATGTCCCTTTTTGTTTTATTCACGACCTTCGACCAGTCTTCAGGTTGAACATTGTTGATGGCCTCTTGTAATAGGGCCAACATCTTATTTGCCGTAAATGGCGGCGAAGTATTATTTCTTGCGGCGTAACCTAAAAATAAACGAACTTATAAAAAAAAGTATTCAAATAATCATCAATCAGCCTAATCTAGTATCTGGTAATGTTTTTAAACTAGGTACATGCTACGATCGGAAAGCTGATTTTTTTATAAAGCTTCAAAATGGGAATTGAAATTAAAAGCATACCTTTTATTTGGGCCCAAATCAGCTCAATAGCGTTATACTGGCAATGGTAGGGTGGTAGTCGAAGGACCTGGTGGCCTTTTTCTTTTGCCATCTCGTCCAGAGCATAGGTAGGAGTTGGTGGCTTATGGCGTCGGACTAAGGCAATAAGCTCCGTCTTTAACATTTTTATATCTGCTGTAACTCCGTTTTCACTCAGCCACTTCACCAACTCGCTTTTGCGGTTGGATTGGTTTGGGGGTTTATTAACTTGCACCGAATGGTAGGGTGCGTTGTCCATTATTATGGTCATAGGCTCTTTTAAATTGTTTAATAGACCTATGAACCAATCTTTAAATTTTTCGTAATTCATCTCCTCATGATACTCCGTAGTTTTTTTTGACTTAAAAGCCAGCAAACAATCAGGGACGAATCCACTTGCTGTACCTGCGTGACAAATAATAAGGCGTTCGCCTTTGCCTTCCGGCACTTTGGTACACGATTGTGCCGTATCGTCGGTCCAACTTTTACCCACTGTGTGGTTGGCGTTTAGCCACGTTTCATCCAAAAAGACAACTTTGCTCCAATCACTTATGTTTTTGGCCTTCCTTAAAAATCTACATCTTGCTAGGGCAATGTCAGTCCTATCCATAATAATCTTTCTTTTGTTAACTTTTTTGTAAACAAAGCCAATATCTTTTATAACTTGCCGTAGCGAAGTAATACCTCCTTTGAACAAGTCAGCTTCTTTTAATGATTTTAGAAGCTTGAGCAATGTGGGTAGCTCCATTCTTCTATAATAATCATAAATATGATTTCTAATAGCAACCTTAGCAAAATCATCCAAATCTGTGATTGGCTTCACCTTGGTCCGCTTTTTGTTGGGTGTCGATAATTTATTTTCAAACATCCCATCTTGGCCAATTTTCTCACGTGTTATACGCGAAACAGTATTGCGGCCAATATCAAGAGCTTCGGCTACTCGTTCTACAATATGATTCAATGGTAACAACGGTCCATTATTTTGTTGTTCTCTTTCAAAGTAGTCTCGGAGGCGAACAACAAGCTCCCTGGCCTGACTACCCAAAACAGTTTTTTTTGTATGCTTAGGCATGGTAATAACAACAAACTCAACAAACTTATAACAAATAACAATTTAACAAAAATGAAAACAAACAATGAAATCGTAATACGTGTCACATTAAGTCACAATATAACGCGCTTGCACTCGTACTCGCACTCACAGCATCGCACGGGTAAACAACATGGCCGCCGCGCCGATGCACCATAGAGCAAAAATGTTGTCACGAAAAAAAAAACATAAACCCGATTTTGATTATTTTATATAAGTACAAAGATAATTATGTAGCCATAAAACATTTATATTGACAAGTTTATACACGTAGCACACACGTAGTTACACTGCACAACTGAATAATACACTAATTTTCATAACAATATTAAAGAGAACTAGATTCACGCTGCGAGTATCGTTAGCGATAAAAATGAATTGCATAACCTCACATCCCTACGTGGTACTGACAAATGTCAACGTCATACGGGCAACTGTCACCCGCACCATGCTACAGCGCAAATAGTGTAAACAGATTATTTTGTTTAAATAATCCCGCCAATTTAAATCTGTCATCATAAAATTACTAACTTAGAACGCATCACTAATTTTGACAGTGTCAACTTGAAATTTTAGAACCAGGAATCTGGAAAAGCGCGGGAAACCTCAAACTTGGCGGTCGTGTCCTTTTAAAGCTATAATTGAAAAATTGAAAAACGTTGTAATATAAGATCAGTAACCGTAGTTTTTAGTGTTCTATTTTCTTTTTCTTGTATTTCAACTTTAGTTTGTATAGATTCTTCGGTAGTGGTAAGTTTTTATTTTATTTTATATTAGCGCGGGAAAATGAAGGACCCGCCTGACCCGGGGGACTCTGTTCCCCCGGCAGGCAATTACGTTACTATATCAAACGAATCGGGCATGGATACCGATGGGTCGTCTTCGGCTCGTAACTTAAAAAGAAGCCGTACACATATTTGTAAGCACTGCAATAAGCGTCGCCGTACCCGTAAAAGCCACGGTACCGTATCTTCGGGTTGTAGCTGTACGGATTTTACACCAGAAATTACTGCATCAGAACCTAACTGCTCAACTACTACAACGACTAACGATCCTACTATCAATGTGCCCGATATTCCTGCTACGTCCTCAGTTGCTCCTACTCAGATAGGTCGTAAAACTTATGATAAAACAGACAGCGCGCCTTTTGTCATTCATGTACAAAAAAACATAATTTCACCAGATGATGGAACGACACTGCACCCAATCACATTTGGCAAGTTCCTTAAACACAACGCCTTCCAAAACATAATTAACGGTAGTGTCAAAAAAATTGGGCGCAATAAAATTTCTCTTTCCTTTTCGAATTTCCTGGACGCAAACTCTTTTATTAATCATAATAGTCTAGAATCTTATAATTATAAAGCTTTTATACCCACTTTTAATGTTACTAGAATGGGTTTAGTACGTGGTGTCCCTGCAGATTGGTCTCCGGAGGATGTTATTGATAATATAACAGTACCAATTGGTTGTGGTCCAATTTTAAAAGTAAGACGCCTTAATTTTAAAACCATTGTTGATGATTCTACCATTTGGAAACCATCCCAATCGATAGTTGTTACATTTGATGGTCAGGTGCTACCGAAAAGAATTTTTATGTGCTATAATGCATTACCTGTAGATTTATATATTTTCCCTACTGTACAGTGTTTCAATTGCTGTCGTTTCGGTCACACTAAAATTCAGTGCAGGTCCAAACCTCGTTGTTATAAATGTAGCCAAAGCCACACTGGGGACAGTTGTGACAGAGAACCAGAAAGTGCATCTTGCTGCCTTTGCTCAGGATATCATTATGCTACTAACAAGGTTTGCCCAGAATTTTCTAGACAAAAATTAATTAAAACATACATGGCACAAAGTTCAGTATCCTATGCTGAAGCAGCAAAAGTATATCCCCTTGTAACTAAATCGTATGCTGATACACTTTTATCTTCTCCATCCAAAAACTTTGCAGATACCCCATCCATCTCTTCACCTAATAGAATGCCTGCTTCAACTAGCTATAAAAAGACTGTCTTTCTCAAACCACGCTCCCCTCCCAAATCTGTACAAGGATACAATAAAGAGGCTCACAATGCCATTATTAAAGATTTCAATATTCCTCAACCATCAGATGGTTGTGCTTTTTCTAATAATCATAATAATGAAAAAAATGACACAAATTTTTCCATAAACGATTTTCTTTCTGCATTACACAATCTTCTTGTTCAGTTCAACATTTCACCGTCCAACGTTGCCCCTTCTTCCAATGTATCTCAATCCATTTGTAATGGACAACACATCCAAAATAATCCAGTGGAACTGCCGCAGTCTAGTAAATAAAAAGAGTGATGTTATATATCTTTTAAACAAATATGAGCCATTTGCCTTTGCCTTAGCAGAGACTTGGCTCAAATCTAATCATATTTTTAAAATTAATGGTTATTTAACCATTAGAGAGGATAGATCTGATGGGTATGGTGGAGTAGCTATACTTATCAAGAATACTATACCTTTTTCTATCATTACATTACCTCCTCATAGTGAGGCAATTTCAATTGTAGCTATTAAAGTTCATAATATTTGTCTTGTTTCTATTTACATTCCCCACCCTTCTTCTTCTGTTCTTCAAGAGATTAATAATCTCTTTTCATCTCTTCCAAAGCCATTTTTAATATTAGGGGACTTTAATTGCCATCATCAATCATGGGGTTGTTCAACTTCTAATTGTTATGGCGATGAATTACTAGATATATTAGACTTACATAACCTATGCATCTTGAACACAGGAGCTGTCACACGTCGTTCAGATCCCAATCAGAACCAAAGTGCAATTGACCTTTCTATCTGTTCTCCAAACTTAGCCTCTTCACTAACTTGGCATACTCTGACCTCTACTTATGGTAGTGATCATTTTCCAATAGTTATTTCTTATCCTCTTTCTAAACGAAATGCACCATTAAGGAGATCAACATTAAAATATAAGCTACCTAATAGAAATAATAATGACTGGGACAAATTTAGAAACATTGTTGACAGCAAGCTTTGCTCCTTGCCTGTTATTTCAGATGGCAATGAAAACAGTTGTGCGGAAGCTTTAGCGCTCATATTAATTGCAGCAGCAGATGAAGTTTTTCCTGTAAAAAATAACAATATTAATACAATTCCCTCGCCTCCATGGTGGGACCCTGAATGCACAGAAATGGTTTACAAACGTAAAGAGGCCGAATACAATTATAACCTCGATATGTCTGATAGTAATTTTGAAATCGTTACTAACATAATTAACGAAACTTATAAACTTTTTAAGAAGAAAAAATTTGAATCTTGGCGTAACTTTTGCACATCAATTTCACCGAATACTCACCCTACGATCGTCTGGCGCAATATTCGTAGATTTAGGTCCATTTATAAAGACCCTTCTCCTATTCCGGATTCTTTAGCCAATGAATTTTTAGACAAATTAGCTCCGCCTTGGGTTCCTGAGGCTACTAACCTTAACCTGTCTCTTGTAACTAGTAACCAAGACACTCATACGACGCTAGATCTCCCATTCACTCTCACTGAATTAAAAGGTGTTATCCATAAAACTAAGGATTCTGCACCAGGCATTGATGGCATCCCGTATTCCTTTTTTGCTAATTTAAATGATGTCGTCCTCGGTTACTATTTAGAACTTATTAATTCGATTATGTATACAGGTAACATCCCTGATGAATGGAAACGTCAAATGGTGTTGCCATTCCTTAAACCAAATAAAACTCCATCTGATGCTTCTTCATACCGTCCCATAGTTTTATCTTCAATTCTGATGAAATTAGCGGAGCACCTAATTAAAAATCGCCTTGAATGGTATGTTGAAAGTAAGGGTCTTTTGGCAGATTCACAATATGGCTTTAGAAAAGGTAAAAGTACAACTGACTGTTTAAGTATTTTAACATCCGATATTCGGCTATCCTTCTCTAATAACCATTCGACCATTGCAGTTTTCCTTGATATTAATGCAGCTTACGATAATGTTGTATTATCAGTTTTACAAAATAAATTAAAAGCCCTACAAGTTCCATTGAATTTGTCGAATTTCATTATTAGAATCCTGAATGATCGCTCTGTTATTATGATAATAGGAGATCATGAGGTACCTCATCTTGTATGGAGAGGTCTCCCACAGGGTTCAGTGCTCAGCCCCCTCCTATACAATATTTACACTTTTGATTTAGACTCCTCCTTAGCTAACCAAGTTAAGGTTCTTCAATATGCCGATGATTTAGTATTGTATTCTTCAAGCCAATCTGTTGAACAAGCTAGCTATGCTATCAATTCAGCTTTATCTACTTTGGAGTCATGGTTACATCTGAATGGTTTGGATTTATCTACGTCTAAAAGCGCAGCTGTTTTGTTCACCCGAAAGAGAAATATTCCCTTAGTAAACATCTTTTATATGGGAATACGTATTCCAGTTAAAGATAATTTCAGATATCTAGGTATAATACTAGATTGTAAATTAAGTAGTGTTCCTCATAGTGATTATATTGTTAACAAATGTGAAAATCACCTAAACATGCTTAGATGCCTATCTGGTGTGTGGTGGGGTGCACATCCATTTTCTTTGAAACTTATTTACAATGCAATCATCAGAAGCACCCTGGATTATGGATTGTTCGTTCTAGAACCTTGTAGTGCTATGGCTTTAAAAAAATTGGATCGCATTCAGTCTAAAGCTTTGCGCATAATTTCTGGAGCCATGAAGTCTAGTCCCATTAATGCACTCCAAGTAGAATGCGGAGAAGCTCCTTTATACCTTAGAAGACAATTTCTATCTGACAAATATTTGTTCCGGATTCTTCAGTTCTCAACTCATCCTCTCATTCCTAAACTGGACTCTTTAGTATTGCAGATTGAATCTTCAGATTACTGGTCCCATAAACGTGATCCTTGTTTAGTTGTAAGCTATAAAAAATTCCTCTCCCTTTCTTCTCCTATTCACCGTTCCAATAAACTTCCCCTATTTAGCAGTAGTTACGAGAGTTTACAATTCAGCCCCACCATTAAATACTGTGTAAGTAAATCAGGTCCCGATTGCAATTTAAGTTTTAAGCATTTTTTGGCTGAACACATAGAGTACCATCACATATTTACGGATGCTGCCAAGCGTTCTCCGAGAGGTTGTGTTGGGATAGGGACTTACCATTCTCAATACAACATCGTACAAAAAATAAAATTACCTCCGGAGACTTCTGTCTTTACGGGGGAATGTTTCGGCATTTTAAAAGCTATTGAATATATTCGGGTTCTAAAGCTCAAGAAAACTATTATTTTCACAGATTCTCAAAGTGCTCTTCTAGCCATCAATAAATCCCCTTTCGAACACAAATCGCAGTGTCCTATAGTCTATTTAATAAGAGAATTTGCGTTCAGAACCATTTCTGAAGGTAATACAGTACAATTTGCGTGGATCCCGGCCCATGCTGGAATCCACGGCAATGAAGTGGCAGATACAATTGCCGGTGATGCAGTGCAGTGTGGGGACTTAGTTCCATATCAGAATTTTAGTACTGACCTTGTGACATTACCAAAGATTTTTCTCCGGGATACCTGGAAGGTAGCCTGGGGTATCGGAAACAAATCAAAGGGCCGTTATTTTTCAACTATTCAGCCCGACGTTCCGGAAAAACCGTGGTTTGGCAGGGCAAAGTTTGGCAAGATGGAGACCTCCGTTCTTATACGGATGAGACTGGGTCATGTTTGCTCTCCAGCCCATCTTGCCAAACTTCATATCATCGACGACCCCATTTGCTCGTGTGGCACAGACGTAGGCGACTTGAATCATATTTTTTTCTCCTGTCCCTTATACGACCGTTCTTCCTTTCTTAGTAATCTCTTGTCCCTTGGTACTCATTTTCCTACTTCAATACTTTCCTTACTTTGTACAAATAGCTTTCCGGTATATAAATGTATAGTCTCATTCATTACCTTAAATAATATTAAGTTGTAAATATTCGTTATTGTAATTTGCTCATTATTCACTCCTTCGATTCATCCTTTTCCTTATACTGATCCTATATCCGTCCTATCCTAAATTCCGATCTAATATAATTAATAATTTTGTTTCCCCAACTTTGCCTCCTCGAATAAAATAAAAAAAATACATGACATTGGCTAATGCACAAACCGTGCGAAGCCATAATAAAAAAAAAAAAAAAAAAAAAAAAAAAAAAAACCAGGAATCTGTGTTTTTCACGTTTCATTTCACGTGAACGGAAGCCTCGTGGAGAAAGCTATGTAAATCTATTCAAATCTTTACAATCTATACATGGTGATGTTTTAAATGTATTGTATACAGTTGTGGAAATGTTGTATTTTGTTCGCACGTTTTTTTTTATACTGCAGAGTTATTTTAACTCAGTAATATACGAACGATAAAAACTGTCCCTAAATAAGGTCGGTGGGTTTTTATTGTAAAAGTTAACCTAACTTATTTTCTTTAAAATAATTAATAAATACGGTTTAAAATGAAAAGAAGTAAGAAAAATATTATTTTCACAAAGTTTTTTTTTATTTCTGTTATAATTTGTAATTCCATGATAAATAATTAAATAGATTTGATTTATTCAAACTAATATTATATCTAAAACTACGGCCCAGTGACCTAAAAAAATAACAAATTATTTCAACACATTTTTTGCATGAAATAGTTAACTTTAGGTATAGGAAATATTCCTTAAAAGAATTTAGCTAAAAACATTACATTTAAACAATTTTTTACTAAACCAAAGTTCTGGGCCGCAACTACTTGCACCTATTTTTAGTACATTGGGTCGTAATGTATATCGAGCTTAATTTAGGTTGGGCCTTACGAGGATAATACAGTTGGTAAGGAAACATAGTTTATTATCCAAATATAAGATATTTTTTCTCTAGATCAATTTATTATTATTTTATTTATATTATAAACGAAATAAGAGTTGAAACTCTTAAGTTTGCTCTTTGGTCGTGTTCACTAAATGTTAAGACATTTAGTTCCGTGCTTGAACATGATCAAAGAGCGCACGCGATATTCACCTTTATTACTTATGTGTTAGCGTTTAGCACATAGTGGAGTGGTGGGGTGCTTTGGGGCGGAGTTTGCGTGGAAATTGTCTTTGGAGTGCGTGGCCTTAAAGCCGCCTATGGGCCTCTGATTTGGCTTCACATGCCATCGAGAAATATCTCTCAGGTATGCCGGCGCCGGTGTGTTGTGTTGAGGGATAGTGTAGATTAGGGTTGCTAACCTGTTTTCCCAGGACATGTCCTGATTTTTGGGATGTCCTGAGGTATTTAAATGTTCTGGGGGGGCTGAATAGTTTTTAAGTAACGTCCTGGGTTTTTTAAAGCATACTGGAACAGTCCCGTATTTTAAATTTCGTGCATACAACCTTACGTTTTCGGTCGGCCCCGTAGCTCGCGTTTGAAGGTCATAGAAAAGTCTTTTCTATGACCTTCAAACGCGGGGCGCGGGGTATTTTAAAAATAAAGATGTGACGTGCACTGTGCTTTTTGTCTCTTTCTCACTACTATTTTTGCGCACTAGAGCTCTTTCTGTTCTTAACCTGTGTCCTGTTTTTAATACGAATTGTCCTGGTATATTCACCTTTTAATACAGGTTTTCAAAATATGGGGATGGTAACCCTAGTGGAGGAAGTACAGCTAGAATATATACCTACTTAGGAAAATAAATCATAGAGGTAATTTTTTGTCAATTCATGATTAATATATTGCAGCCTACTAGACACCTCTCCGCAGATTTAAAACTTGCAAGTGCCTACATGTGCCAGACAGATGAGACAGAACTTATTGATTCACAAGATTCATTATACAACGGCTAACAATCACGGTATTTACCTATATCACCAGGTTCACATTGTAGGTTTCGACCCACCCAAAGCGTAATCGCAACATGGCAAGCAACAACTGCAATAAAAAAATGATAACTACGGTAAAAATATTAGTTCACAAAATTACAGGTCACAAGGTCTGCGTGTCCGACACACTTCCAGTTTATGTAGGCAGGGAATGTGTAGGTACGCGTACGCTGGCGTGTACGGCCGCTTATAGACAAAGTTACAGTTTTTCAAAGTTCCCTGGGGGATCGCGAAGCTTCTATAAGAGGGTCGCGGGGCCTCAGCAAAAGAAAAAAAAGATTTAAAAAAGAAAACTTTGTTTTGTTGCTTTAGATAATTCCAGCAGATTTACTTTTAGGTTGGTTCCCAAACTTGCCCCATCTATAGCTGCATTAAAAAATGTAATTACTCTACTGGGAAATCCCAAAATCCATCGTAGCCATGAGGCTACGATGGATTTTGGGTAGGGTCATCCCTCATAAATCCATCAATTATACGACATAAAATTTTCTTAAAATATACTTAGGATTTAATTAGGAGGCGAGTGGGATACATTGCTCTCACTAATCCATCGTACTGCTTTTCCGTGGAGTCGTTTGACGATGTAATATGTATGTTAATTATGTAATTAGACGATAAGTAATTTAAAAAAAAAAAACGTATTTAATACGAGCTCCCTTTCACCGGCTTCATAAGGTTCATAACTCATTTGTTGGGCTTGGTATAACCTTTTATAACAAGCTACCCTCTTCTTTGCTAGATTTGCCTTTTAATGTGTTTAAAACTAAAGTAAAATCCAACCTTTGTTCAAAGGCATACTATTGTATCAACGACTACTTAAATAATAAGAATAGTTGGTTGCTGTGATTAACTCAAGATAATGTTTATGTTCTTTCTCCAGAATTAGCTTACCTACTAACAGTTTATATGAGTTTATGTCATGAGTTTATGTCATCTTTTTTTCTTCTTTTTAATGAGTCAATTCATTTTTATTTTATTTTATTGTTGACATAATCTACTCATTACAATGTTTTTGTTATGAGGTGAATTGCAATTTGTGGTCAGCTAGCGACCTCGACAATTGATCATATTATTCTTTTCCTGAGCAACCGGCAGCAAGTTCGTCATGCTCCCTTAGATGTCACTGATTGCGGTAGCGTCAGGGGTCGGGTTGCCTCCTTCCCTCAAATATGGCGAGTGGGGTAATGGCTGATTTTTGCGTTATGCTCGTGAACGGGTGCTACTTGTGGTGACTGGTCGTCTAGCTGATTATGGTTTTGTTATAGTTACTAGTAATTAACTGTTTATTTGTTTTACCTCGACGGTCCTAGTTTATCATTTATAACTTCCAATTAAAGCTCTATATAGCTTTATATAAGCGGGTACGCCCTTTATGGCTTTTTTTTTTGGGTTGGAAATCATCAAATAACTTCTCCCGCTCTGGGCGGAGCGGGAGGGCGTGTCAGACTCTTACTGATTATAAAACCCACCCGTGTTCCTTCGGATGCCCTGTTGGCGGGGGCCACGATCTCCCTTTCGGTTTTCTTCGCAACCCCGGCAGGCATCGGCCCTAGCGGACCCCGTCAATTCTGCAGACATCTCTTTGAGGCGCGCGTGGAACATAACGCGCCGTCGACCCGGGACTGGTCCTTTATGCCTTTTTTTTTTTTTTTTTGAGGGTGGGAAATCATCAAATAACTTCTCCCGCTCTGGGCGGAGCGGGAGGGCGTGTCAGACTCTTACTGACTAAAACCCACCCGTGTTCCTTCGGTTGCCCTGTCGCCGGGGGCCACGATCTCCCTTTCGGTTTTCTTCGCAACCCCGGCAGGCATCGGCCCTAGTGGACCCCTTCAATTCTGCTGACATCTCTTTGAGGCGCGCGTGGAACACAACGCGCCGTCGACCCGGGCCTGGTCCTTATCGGACGGTGAGCCACCCATTGCTCACCGCCCGCAAGCCCGCGCCTACGGTGGCCGGAAATCGCCTCGCGATTCCCGACGCCCTGGGCGTCTCCTCCTGCGGCGGTTAGGGGCGTGAGGGCGCGAAATTTGCCTCTCCCTCACGCGTTCCGCCTCCTCCTTTGCGAGCATTACCGCTTCGCAGAAGGAGGTGACGGCCTCCCATTTCCTCTCGCTCCGTACCATGGCCTGAACCAGGGCCGGACGCGAGAGATCACCGCCGCCGATCGCCTCCACGAGGACACGGCGATGCTCCGCCCAAGCTGGGCAGACCTCCACCGTATGCTCCACCGTGTCCTCCGGGCGATCCACACAATGGTGACACCCGGGCGTTTCCTCCCGCCTTATCCTGTGCAGGAACCTCCCAAAACAGCCGTGTCCGGTGAGGACCTGCGTCAGGCGGAAGGTGAGGACGCCGTGGCGCCTCTCTAGCCACTCCTCAAAGAGGGGTCTTATCGCCGCAATTGTGGCGTGCCCAGCGCTGGGTTGCGACAATCGCACTCTCCATGACGCCATGAGATCCCGCCGGAGCTCCGTCCGCTGTGCCGCGATTTCTCGCGGCAGCGGAGTTAAGCCCCGGCGTTTCGTCTCCTCGCGCCACTCCCAAATGTGCGCGAGGACCTTTGCCTCCAGATCCCATGGCGGTAATCCGGCAAGGAGGCTCGCTGCCTCGCAGGAGACCGTGCGGTATCCTCGGGCCAGCCGGATGGCCATGACCCTCTGGGACGCGTTCAACCGGCGGGCTGGCCGCAGCCTTATTGAACGCGCCCACACCGGCGCCCCGTAAAGGGCCATGGACCGCACGACCCCCGCGTAGAGCCTCCGGCAGGAGGCGTTTGGATCCCCTAGATTGGGCAGGAGCCGCTTCAACGCAGCCCCGGCCCGCTCCAGTCTGGGAGCCAAACGTCGGAAATGTTCGACGAAGTTCCACCGGCTGTCGAGGACAAGTCCCAGATACTTCATCGTCGACTCGACGCCGATGTGAACCCCTCCCGCCATCACCTGGGAACCCGACGGTGGCGCATTCCGAGGTCCATGAAAACCCATGGCCTCGGACTTGTGCAGGGCCACCTCGAGTCCCAACTGCCGGATCCTGTCGACGATTGTCGCAACCCCGCGTGTCGCTAAGTCAGCCGCCGCCTGGTACGACCTCCCCTGCGCCAGGACCAGCGTGTCGTCAGCGTAACAAACGACGCTGACGCCGCTAGGGAGGTCGGCGCACAGCACCCAGTCGTATCCGATGTCCCACAGATGCGGCCCCAGGACCGATCCCTGTGGGACACCGCACGACATCTCTCGCCGGTTCCACTCTCCTTGGTGACCGGGGTAGATGACGGCCCTGTCCGTCAAATAGGCCTCGACCACACGACAGAGGTAGGTCGGCATCCGGTGATACCGGAGTGCCTCCCTAATGCAACTCCAGGGCAGGGTGTTGAAGGCATTGGCGATGTCTAGAGACACCGCCAAGACGACCCCACCCCGGGCCACAGCATCCCCCGTCGTGAGGGCCCGCACGCGCATGATGGCGTCCACCGTAGAGCGCCCCCTGCGGAAGCCAAACTGGCTCTCCGCCAGGTCCGGCCCAACTCGCACCAGCCGCTCGACGAGGCGGTCTGCAATGACTCTTTCAAAGAGCTTGCCCACCTCGTCGAGCAGCACGATGGGCCGATAAGCGGACGGAGAGTCCGCTGGGCGCCCCGGCTTCCTGATGAGGACCAGTTTCCCCGTCTTCCAACGAAGTGGGAACTGGCCCCTCTCCATGCATGCGCTTAGGAGCCCCCTTAGTCGAGGCCCGAGAGCCCCCAAGGCCAGGACCCAGGCTTTTCCTGGTATGCCGTCGGGTCCTGGGGCGGTATTTTTCGCATTCATCTTGCCTACCGCCACTCTCATTTCTACCTCGGTCACCTCCGGAGCATTGTCGTCGTCGTCGGCGGTGTGGTCCGCATCGGGCACCGCAGTAGGCGGAGCCATGGGCGGGGGAGCATGTTCCCCTCTTGAAGGGAACAGAGCGCTCACCACGTCCCCCACAAGCTGGGGCCGGAGACTCTGCGTCAGCGGGGGAGCCCATGGGCGGAGTTTCTCCCGCACCATCTTATATGGGCGTCCCCACGGGTCCCTGTTAAGAGTCTCCAGCAACTCCTCGCGGGCCACTGCCCTGGCCCGCAGGATCTCCGCTTGGAGGGCGGTCTTCGCCGCTCTGTACCCCTCGTACAGCTCCGCCTGAATGGCTTCCGTATCCGGAGGGCGGATACGGAGCCTGCGGTGCCTGGCGTACCGGCGTCGCGCAGTAACGCACGCCCTGCGCAGGGTCTCCAACTCCTGCGACCACCAGTACACCTGGCGCGAAGCACGTCCGGGCCGGACCCGGGGCATAGCCACGTCACATATATTGGACATGGCCTCCCGGAACCACTCCACCTCGTCGTTGATGTCAGCAGGCCTGTCCGGTGATGACACCCAGGCCTGCACGATTGAGGCTTCCAGGAGGAGCTCCCGGTCCAGCCGCTTCAGCGCCCACCGCGGACCACTCGGAGCCTGTCGGACCGGCGCGCTCGAGGTTTGGGCGGAGACGTCAAACCGGATGTACCGGTGATCGGAATAGGTCTCCACCCCCTCCATGACGCGCCAGTCAATGACACGCGGTGACAGAGCGGGGCTGGCGAACGAAATGTCCACCACCGATTCACCCCGCATCCGCACACACGTAGGGACAGAACCCCGGTTTAGGACGACTAGGCCTGTCTCCAGAGCCCAGTCCTCCACCATCCTGCCCCGTGTGTCCGTGTACCGGGAACCCCAAGCCAGATTCTTGGCATTGAAGTCCCCGAGGACGAGCACGGGGAGGGAACAGAACCCGACGACGACGACTCTCAACTCCGCAAGGGAGTTGTGGAACTCGGCGAGAGTTCGGTTCGGGGAGAAGTATACCCCCACCACGGCAATCTCCCCGAACCGTGCTGCCACGCAACCCCGTCCTCTCTTGACAGACTCGAGAGACGGAGTTCCGGCGGCGGCCGACGAAATGAGGGTCACTGAGCCGCTCAGGTCCTCCACCCAGTCATCCCTGGGCGGGACAAAGTACGGCTCAGCGACCACGGCGATGTTAATCGACCACTGCGCCATGCTCTGGAGCAATAGATCCTGAGCGGCGGCGCAGTGGTTGATGTTCGCCTGGAGGAGGCGTAATGGGGCCATTATTGGCACTCCATGTCTGCCCCCTCCTGAGTCCCCTGTGAGGGCACCGCCGCGGTGGGAACGACGGCGGCGACAACGGTAGAGGCGGCAGCGGCTACGGCTGTAGTGGCGGCGGCTGCGGCGGTGACGGCGGTGGCGGAGGACTTGCCCCTGCCTTTGGCCTTGGCGGGTGGAGCGCAGGCTTTGCTCCCAGCCCGGTGATCGGCCGGCTTGCCAGCCGCCGCACATACAACACAGTGTGGCGGGGCGTCACACGAGCCGGCCTTGTGACCGGGCTGACCACAGCGGAAGCAGTGGCCGCTGCGGTCCACCTCCGAGGTGCACTTGACCCCCACGTGGTGTCCCACCTGGCAGCGGTAACACCTCAGAGGTCTGGGCTCCAGCAGTTTAACCTGGGCGGATACCCAGCCCACCAAGAGCCTTCGGCCCTCCCCGGCTATCTTTTTGGCCGCCGTCACGGGGCAGCTCACCCTAATGGCTTGCATCCCCGCGAAGTCAGGATGGATGGTGCCCGCCCTAACCTGCTCGGCAGAGCACCCTCCAGCCTTAGCGACGGCGGCCACCACCTTTTCCACCGTCACGGAGTCGTCCAGGCCCTGGATGCGCAGATCAGCGCATTTGGTGGGCCTGGACACTCGGGCCTCGTCCGCATTTAGGGACGCCCTGAGCTTTTCGGCCAGAGCGTCAGCGGCCGGGCCACTGGCCGCACCAGGGACCTCCAGCATCCGGGCCCCGGTTGCCGTTATCTTCAACCGGATGCCCTTAGCGGCGCCGATCTCCTGGAGGTCCATCACCGCGTCCACTTTGGCGAACACGTCCTGGTAGGACACGCCCCTCTTCTCCGCTTCCGGCTGCAGTGTTACCACTACAGCTGCGGACTTCGGGGCGCGGAGCCTAGCAGCGACGCTTCGCTCCTTACGCCGCTGCCGCCTCGCCCTTCTTTTGGCCGCCCTTGTCGCCTTGCCAGCCTTCTTCTTCTCCCCGGCTACTTGCCACCCGGCGTCGGCCGGAGGAGAAGATTCAGGAGGCGGAGGCGGCCGTTTCGCCGCCGCCCGGGCCTGGGCCTGGGCCGGAGCCCTCGCCGTCAGGGCCGGGGCCCTCGCCGCCTGCGCAGCCACTCCGCCCTTGGCCTGCCTTGACGGGCCCGGTTTGGCCGCGGCAGATACGGTGGCGGCATACGATGCCACCTTTGCCACCTTTGGCTGGCCCAAGGCCGGTTGGCTCGCCGCTAGTGGGGGGCGCAGGACGATAGCCTCCAGGGCGGAGAACTTACTCCGCAGGGAGGCCATCTCCTGCCGCACCAGGGTCAGAACCCGGTCCTCAGCTGGCACGGGCCGTGCCTGCCCATGCTGCTCTCCCCCATGCGGCAACTCCCGGGAGCCGGCTGCTCGCAGCCCGGCCAGGTCTGCTCGGGGCCTCTCGTTCTCCTTTCGGAGAAGCTCCATGGCGGCTGTCAGCTTGGCAACCTCCGCCCGCATCTCGGACATCTCGTCCGACGGAGGCCCAAGCTGAAGGGCCTTCGATGCCGCCAAAATAGAGGCCGTGGCCGCGGGTATGGCCTTGTCTTTAGAGGACTGAATCCTCTTCAAGGCCACACTCCTGATCGCGGCTGCCACGACCTCCGCAAACCTGGCCGTCTGCTCCGGGTTTGAGCCGCCGCCAGCGGCGTCCGGCTCACCACCTGCGGCCTCTGAGTGGACCACCCCGCTGCTGGCCCCTCCAGGGTGGTGCCCCTCCGTGGCGAGTCCGTCGACTTGTGGGGCAAGTTCGGCTGGACTGGCCCGGTTCGGCTCACCACCCTTCTTGGTGGTGAGCCCTCTCCCCACACCTTTTTGGCGGGCCCTACCGCGCCGGCTGGTGTGCAGCTTCCGCCTGTCCTCGGCGGAGGACCACCCAGCATCCCCCGATGGGGGGCGCTTCCGGAGCTTCCGGATGATTCCGTCCGCCCCCACCACTTCGCGCTCCGAGCTCAGGCTAGAGCTAGAGCCAGATGCAGCGTCGGACTCCGACCCCGCATCACTCCCCTCCTGTTTTTTTTTGTTTGATGTGTTGTTTTTTATGTTTTCCATAATTGTTCCCACGAGTATTAACTTTTACATTGACTCAAAAATAGTGGTTCGCACTAGTGACTAATTAAGCTACCCATTAGTCAAGCTATCAACCTCCCTCACGGTGCGCCGCCGCTTGGAGGTTTGGGGTGACTTTTTATAGAGGTTTTCTACCTCGCGGCCCGGGCGGTTAAGCCAAGACCCTCGACCCCCGTCAAATGCCAGAGACATGACCTTGGCAGTCTTCGGGGCTACGAGACCAACGGTGGCAGAAGGAAGGGTTTCCTCCTGCCTGCCCGACGGCAGGGTTAGTGCACGCCGAGCCCGCTCCTCCTCAAAACGCTTCTCAACGTGTACTCTCTACAGAGTACACGTTAGAGCGTTCCTCCGACAGGATATTGGCATACGGACAACGAGACCCCTTAGGCTCACAGAACCTAATGGGGAGACTTTGCCCGTACCCCAGGGTGCACCGTCCCGGAGACTGGCCTTCCCCCCGGACGCATCCATAAGGGAACTCCAGCCCACGGGCACACGGGGAGGTTTCCTGTCCAAGCACCCCGGTCCTTTATGCCTGGAGGCTTTATTTAGATATTTAGTTCTGTTGACGTTTAGTTTTTATTTTTTTATTTCTGCTTGAGTAAAGTTCTCGATGTTTTTGTTGGTATATTGGCGTGTGCTAGCTGACATATGGCCAATAATTTATCATTTAAATTACTTTATGTGCTGCACAGTGTATTTTTTTTTGCATTCTATTTTATAGAATAATTTATTTTCTACCTTGAACAGACACCTGTGCTGCTGGGGAGTTTATTGCGCCACTTTTTCTTCCCAGCTAAAGGTAACTAGGAAGTGGTGAAGGGCGGGCGTTTTAGAGGACCGACTTATGTGATTTTGACGTTCGAAAAGTGCTTATTTTCAGCCTAGTTTGAATAAATGACTTTTGAATTTTGATTTTTTTTTAATAAAATAATATACAGATTATAAATAGTGGAAGGCAGGTCACGAAAAAAATTTTCAAACTAAGGGGGTCGCGTCATGAAAAAGGTTAAAAAACACTGATTTCAACAAGATTATAAAGAATGAGTACATTCTGTACATTATATTGTGCGCGTCTTTTGAAAGCAGCGGCACGAAAATCGAAGATGTCAATACTGTTGTGGTAGTTGACACATTGTAAGGATAGGGTTGTACCAAATAGTAAACGTTAACGGGGCGACGTCCTCGGGGTCTCTAGTTAAACTGGGTGTGCCTCAAGGTTCAATTCTTGGCCCTTTCTTATTTCTAGTTTATATAAATGACCTTCCTTACATGATGGCTAACTTATCGGAAATAATTCTATTTACTGACGACACTTCTCTTATTTTTAAAATAGACAGAAAAGTTACAGATATCTTATATGTTAACGATAGTCTGGTTGTTCTTCCGAAATGGTTCGCAGCTAATAATCTTTTACTCAATGCGAACAAAACTAAATGTTCTTATTCTAGGTTCTCATTACCAAATGTACCTCAAGTGGGTCTAGATCTAAAACTTGATGGCAAAAAACTAGATGCAATAACGGAAACCACATTAGAACTCTTTCAGGTAGATTAAGTTCAGCTGCAAATGCAGTAAGAAAAATAAGGCAGTTGACTGATATAGCCACAGCTAGGTTAGTATACTTTGCTTAATTCCACAGTATTATGTCTTATGGCGTTCCGCTGCGGGGATCGGCAGCTGACGTAGATTCAATTTTCATTTTACAAAAGAAGGCAATCCGCGCGATCTATAAAATGGGTCCTCGCTAGTCCCTTAGAGACAAATTTATAGGTACATTTATACCTTAGAAAGTATTTTGTATGTTCGTAAAAACTTAGCACTTTTCAAAATAAGAAGCGATTTCCACACTATAAACACATGTAGTAGACATGAAATTGTGATACCAAAATTTAGATGAACTAAAACCAGCAAGTAATTTCTTATAAACAGTATCCGCTTTTATAATAAGTTGCCAAAGTCAGCCAAGTCCGCTTTTATACAGAACTTAGCGATGGGAAGTTCAAAACCCACATTAAACAAGTCCTTATTAAGAAAGCATGTTATAAAATTAAAGACTACGTTGAAGGCAAGGAAGTTTGGCAATAATTTCTTCTGCACATGTGGCTTCCCTGGTACCTCATTAACGGCATAATTATGTAAGTCTATTAACTGGTCCATTTTTTTTTTTTTCGTCCTTGACTACATCCTATTATTTGACATAATACCAACAATTTAATTTCAACTCTTTATTCGTGGCTTTTGTGGACATGATAATTATTCAGATTTGTTACAGTTGTAATAGCAATCATGTAATTGCGTTTAATTAAAATTAGTTTTATTTTTAATTTATTTATCTTTTGTGTAGATCCTTTCTATTTTGTGAATGTGAGAACGCTGTAGACTTAGTGGACTGTAGATTTGTTGACCATTTTCTATTATATTAAGTACCTGGTACTTGTTGAAAGATCAACACTGTCCTCCCATACATATTAACACTGTTATTTGAAAATATTGTAAAAGCTAATTATTTTTAAAAGTGTCACCGTGGAGTTTCTTGCCGGCTCTTATCCATAGGAAACGACCAATTCGAACCGTGCACCTAGCTTCTGACGTTTCAAAGGTTCCCATGTAGGTTTAAGTGAAATAAAATATTTTGTGCAAGATTGAAATTCGTTGCAGCTGCGGGGGCCGCATCTTTAGAAGACCCTGAATGTGGGTAGATATGTAAACTAGGAAAATTATATCTAGTTGTAGGTTACGTTAGGCTAGATCTTATAAAAAAAACTAGCTTTTGTCCACGGCTTCGTCCGCGTGGACGTCGGAAATTAATCCACGGGAACGTACCGGGATTAAGAGTGTTCTATGTCTTAACCCAAATCATAGTTTACCCACGTGCCTAATTTCATCCAAATCCGTTTAGCCGTCTAAGCGTAGAAGCGTAACAAAAAACAAACTGACATTCGCATTTATATTAGTTACTTGTTACACCTCGCGGTTTCAGCCGCATATGTATCGTTCCCGTGGCAATATCGGAATAAAAAATTTCCCATGTCCTAACCCAGGTCATGGTCTACCCACATGCTAAATTTCATCCATATCCGTTCAGCCGTTTTAGCATGAAACTGTAACAAACATGGAAAAAATCAAATCTTTTAATATTATTATTAAGTTTACATAGATTATAGGAAGGATGACCACCTACCTATTTAAGAACTGGTTTGTGTCCATAAACATGTCTAGAGTCTCAGTATAAATAAGTAACAGTATTATATCTCGGCAATGACCTTCAAATAATTACCTACGGCCGCTCGGTAGATAAACCTTCCGCATCCGTGCATAACTGCCGCGCACTTGATTCATGCTTTCCTGTATACACTGAGACTGAGATTTCGAAGCGCGTCGTTTGGGCCGTTTTCTATGAAGATATAATACTGTTACTTATTTACACAGTGCAAGAGTCTTCTGTAGTTGGTATAATTAATGTTCTTTTCTATTACCATATACCTACCACACAATTTTAGGTCAAATGGTCAATTTTATTCCGATTAACTTAATTATTCTTTTAATTATTTGAAAATATAGGTAGGTACGTGTAGACAGTATAATTACTACCTACAGGTAATATATCTACTTACTTGTTTTTTTTTATAGCAAACAAAAGAGATGACAATGGCAATTTGTTACTTTTATAAAGTATGGTAATTTTCAATTGGTAAGAGCGTTTGCAATCCGTAGGATTTCATTATGTACCTACTTATTATTGAGTTGTTGAATGATATCGTCAGTTTGTATTTATTTTAATCATGTTAATATTGAAGTATCTACTGCTTCAAATCAAGATGGATCTACTGACTAATCTGCTTTCATGCTAATATTTGAAAACTAGGCTGTCATTAGGGATACTAGGTACAAAAATTAAGAACACAATATATTTCATATTTAAAATATTGATTAAATAGTAAAAAATACATATGAATTGAAGCGTATGATGAGACCACACGTAACACTAGATTATTGAGGTTGAGCAATGGCCGATGGGGTGACTTCGCAGTTGACGTAATCGGCGTCTACGCATCGACCCAGAGCTGGATCGAACGCAAGGCCGGAGTCGCACGAGAGCAGCCGGGCGCGGCCCTTTTCGCACGAGAAAAAGTAGTAGCAGTTGCCCTGGTATCTACAAAGAGAGAGAAAGAGAAATGTTAGAGAAGATAAAGAGACTGGTGCAATGAGCAATTTTTTGTTTTTTGAATTATTCCAGTCTGATCCACAAATCGGATCCACTGGCAATTAAAGAACCAGTCTTTTCCACAAGTGGATCAGATTTAGAGGATCGCGGCGGATTGTAATAAACCTTGGTTTTGAATTTGAGACAAATGAACCAACTAGAAAAAAGATCTAAAATCTAAAGTAAGTAAAATTAAGGAAATTACTTGTAGTTGATGACGATATCCAGAAGTGTGCCATCGGCATCAGTAGGAGCAGCTGGGCAAGAGAATCCGAGGAACTCTGAAATGTAGGAGAATAATAATTATAAATGTTACTTTAATGAGAAAAATACCTATTTAAAAAGATGGTTCTACTCAGAAGCATGAGAGGTAGACACGATAAAAGAGCTACCTACTGCTTCTCACACGGCAATAGTAAAAAATTAAAATTATACAGATCATAAAGATGGGAAACATTAATACTAAATCATTACCCTCAAACAGCTTTTTTACCTTGCACGGGACGATAAAGAGTTTTACTACAAGAAGAGAAGATTACAAAGTAATAAGGTATACATACGGTCAACTTTGCAAGAGGCGACGAGGTCGGGCCAGTCACAGCGGCCGGTGTCGGGGTTGAAGGCCAGGCCAGTGGCGCAGATCATCTCGATGGCCTTGCCGGCCACACACATGCGGTACTGGCCGCAGTTGTCAGAAGAGGCGACAGGTGACGGGAAGTAACCGTACTGGTGGGGACATTCGGCTGTGGGTTGGGCTGGCTCTGGAAAGAAATTGGTTGTTTAAATTAGGTCCGAGTAGTTCACGACTATTTAATGTTTTGGGATGGCATAGCTGCTAGATTCTATATGATTGTTACGCCCCGTGCAAGTCAATTAGTTTTTAATCCACCCTGACGTCGTTTACCTTTTAAATTGTAGGCGAAATAGTAATGTGTGTGTCTGCAAAAAGAAATTTTCAATAAATCGTGTAAACGTGTGTCTTACAATTGACTAGCAATATAACCGTTCAAGCTTCAGAAATTTTAGCAACGAAACTGAATGGGATCGGCACATTTAACCCGCATTCAAGAGCTGTCCCTCATTGTTGTGAGATCAGAGCTCTTGAACGCTGTTTAGATGTACTGATCGTGTTCAGTTTCATTAGTGAAATTCATCCTTGGTATGATGGTTATCCTCGCATTTCGGTATCAACTTTCTTTTGTCAATTTATTAAGGAGGGTGCATCTTTAGGTTCAGTTAGTTGTTAGTTTTCTAAGAAGTATCTTTGGCCTGGTCATGAATACATTCATCGCATAGTATAAATGAACCACATCTACTGGGATGTTGATCCTATATTACTTACGAGCAGTACCACGGTCTATACAGGGCACGTCCATGGGGTATCCGCAAGGGTAGTTGGGCCACTTAACGTCCGGGTTGTAGTGGAGGCCGTCTGGGCAGGTCATTTCTTCTGCGACGAATTCCTATGAGAATAACGAATTTGTGATTTATCCCACCGCATACCTACTTAGAATAAACAAGGACCTAGAACTGAGCCCTGGGGGATGCCTATTTTATCATCTTCCTGCCCTTGTCCTATGTTACGTGAGTCGGTGCAACACCTTTTATCTTCCCGTGTCAACCGTCAAGCTATCTTTCACTCCCTTCTCTTTCATATCATTCGTCACACAGTCCATCCATCTTTTCTTTGGCCTTCCTCTCCCTCTCCATCCATCAACATTTATATTCAACACTTTTAGTCACATGTGATTCCTCCCTCATCATCGCATGCCCATACCAAGCCAAACGATTTCTTTTCAACTTAACTTTTGAATTTTAGATAGAAATCATAAGCGGTCTTCCACAGGCATTGTCTTAATCACAGCCTGACTGTTTCTCTGGGGATTATTTCTCTTCTTGTGGTGGGATCTAGGACTATCAAGATTCTCCTTTCTCCCTGCTCCTTCGCGGAATTCAGTCGTGATGTGTTGTTATGTTGGAATACTTACAGTGCACTCTATGTAGGAGTCGCAGCTAGTGTCCACCTTGTAGTAAGCATTTCTCTGTTTGCAAACAGCGTTCTGAGGGTCAGGTTTGTAAGTGGATGACTGAACCTGAGCGGTGCCTGTTTGGTAGAAAAAAAATATGAGTTATTTGGACTCCCCTTCCTTATCACTATGTTGATCTGACCTATTCTATACGTATTTTCTTTGAGTTGATAAAAAATATAGTAAAGCCAATGTTCAAATATGTAGGTACATAATTGTTATTGTTTGCAAACTGACAATCGGTTTAGCACTTAGAAGATGTTATAACATACAGCACACTAATTGCGTAACACTCTCAATCAATCGCAATCGGTTTCATATTGATAGTTCAATAACATTCATTGCGTTATTTACGTTGTTACGCAGATAAATTTTTCGAATATATGAGGCAATGGATTAGCAATATCCTTCAAAATGATTCAGATTATGAATGATTGTGTGTTTTGCAATCAGGGTGCTGGTTGGGCAATTTGGAAATGTTACAGTAATTAAATATGATCTAACTATACCTAATCAACTCTCAATGTATGATTTGTAGTTAATAACGATAATATTTTGCATCAAATGATTAATTAGATTTTTGATGTTAAACATCTATAGCGGCGGGTCGCCACGCCTACAGTCGCCATATGTATTGTCATAAACTATTCTTTTATGCTTAATACCTGTACATAATAATTTCGATGTTTCACATCTGCCAGGCGTCCCGCGACGGCACATTTTTTTTTTCTCTTGAAACTAATGCAATGCAAGTATATTAATTATGTTGATTAATTAAATAATCATTGAAATGTTACTTACAAGCAGCTACGAACACGAGGGCGACACACAGGTGAGATAACATTTTACTTCTTCAAGTTGCTTTCCTGGTGCAGAACTCCCGAATGGTGACCTAACATCGTTCCAATTACTTTTTATACCAAAATATGTCATCAGATTAGATACTTAATTGACTTTCATTAACGGTACAAAAAAGTTGAATTACTGTGGTTTGGCCGTAATATAACAATGGTGATTAAAAACACGTTTCAAGTTTGAGATATTTTATTGTAATATTGTAACACGACATTCAACATTATTATTTTATTGATACCATAATTTTTGGTATCGGAACACTACGTCTATGACACAGATGTCGTCCTATAAGAAGTACAAGTTTTTAAATACAAAATGGTTGCAGGTTGATGTTTTAAGATTTTAACATAAATTATAAAAAAAAAAACTTTAACAAATGTACCTTAACAGATAGGGCTACGACAAATCTTACACTAGATCCTTATATTTTTATTTGTGGCACAATCGCCTGGTACGAAACGGATACAGGATGGAAGATAAAATACATTAAAAATAAAAAACATGGTACAATATTCTATGACTTCATAACACAGACGCTGTGGTAACTCAATTGTTAGTTTTAGACTAGAACTACTTTTGGGGCAAACTAGGTTATGGCCCAAAAGCTGAGCATCAAAGATCAAATGTGATGCAGAAGGTGCGAGGTTATTTGTAAAGCTGGCTATCCACTGTCACTGTTCGCGCACTAAAGAACTGAGCTACGTGCATATCCATTGTGTTAGCATACGAAAAGCAGTTTTACGCTGGTTTGAATTAGTATCGCCTCTTGTTAGTGGTTTTGGCGCTGAACTCCAGTTCTTTGGCGAGGAGTTGGCTGGCGTCCTCCCTGGCGCGAGCAGCCTCGTTCCTGATTTCTACAGGGCAGGCATCTACCTCATCAGCCGATAAGCAGGTGTTGGTCAGCTCATCGTAGCCAGTGTTCTTTCCACAGAACAGCACGCGTGGCTTCGTGCCTAAGCAGAGGAAGTACTTCTGGCAGTCGTTTTCGGCCCTGTAATATTTAAATGACCGTTAGTTAGATTAAGACTTCAATGTAAATAAATATATTCTAACAAAGAAGATGTTATGTTATGAAACTTGATACAAAACTGATAGATTTAAACTAATCTTAATTCAAATCAATTTCTAAATCGAGATTCATGCGTCGTGCTGGAATAAGAATCCTGGTTCTGAATTGAATGCTGAAGTTCGTTTTGATAATGTTGAATCTTAACTCTATCAACTCGAACTCTTCAACATGATCAAAACCAACTTATTATCAAGGGATACTCCCCTCTACCTAGCTAGAGGGGAGAATCGGTTTGATGAAAATAATCTTTTTACAAAAAATTTTTTTTTATAGAAAACTTAAAATAATATTAAAGATATTAAAATAGTAAGTAATCTAATATGAATCCGGTCTGAATTTATATGCAAAGTATATATTCAATTACTCACAAGAAATGAATGTTAGACTTGTACTAAATGGAATAACAGTTTCATCTTTTTTATTAATTAATCTTGTGCAAGTCTTGTTTCTTTTATTCATCCTACGGCTTGAACTTTGATTCAGTTGACGGAAGGAGCTCATTGCATTTTTGCATCCAATCTAAATTATTATCATGGTCAAGGAATACATTAAAGCTATTCAATAAAATTTGAAATTGCAACGCCGAGGTCGGTTTCGACGACCAGAAATAAAACAAGAAAATTTCGTAGAGACTTGTAAAAAGTGGCACGACAAGAATGTGTAATGTAGGCAACTAGGCACTATACATCATAAGAGGATGTGAGCAAACCGCTGGTATTTCTAATAAAGAGGTTACATAAGCAAGGTCACCGCTCATCTGCTGACATTTAAACATACGCTGACACCGACTGACCGGTCGCCTATTAGGTAACCAGTTCTTGGCATTTCAAGCTCTATCACTTTAATAATGGTTGGACTTTTGTACATAAATTAAGTATTACACGTATTTATGTAATGCATACCTGTAGAATCTGAAGCCGGCAGGGGGTCCAAGCTCCCTTGATACTGGAACGTCCGGGCAGCGGAAGCCGAGGAAAGCTGTAAATAGAGTAATTAATTATTAGTTGAAAGAATTTGGGTCTCATTTAAAATAAGAAAAACAATAACCAGGTATAATTATTTATAAGATTCTCAGTAACCTATAACCTTCCCTTTGTTATTATCGCATTTGTGACACAACTTTCAAGTGGTAAATGCTTTCACAATCCGGTGTGTGCTCATAACATGCTAACTTGAGTTATCAAATCGCTTGTGACACCGCGTGCCAGTAAATTACATAAATCAGCACAAAACAAATAATAGACGAAATTAATATTTATTAATATTTATAAACTTCGAAAATAACATCGAAATTTTAGTTGCCACGGACAAGGATGTTGATTAAAAATTTAAATGAGCAAATTAACAATAATATTGCACACCGTGCAGATTTAAACTTGTTTCTGAGGGAAGAAAAGTCAGGGGTGCAATAATATAACCTCAACGAGTGGCGATTCTACACTAAAACTACATATGCCTAAGGCGCGGTACAGCAGTCTCGGTCAAACTATAGCAAGATCGGTCGGATTGGTCAGTTGGTTTATAAATATGTGTATTTTTTTTTTGTAATGTGCGTTTAGTTTGTGCAGAATAAACAATTTTTATAACTTTCTTTCTTCTAAACTATATCTGGCTAAAGCCTCGTGCGGGCCGACGCGACGCGACTCTAACAAAACAATTTCTAAGAAAACTTCACAGTAGAACAATTTACCGGTGTCACGAAGCTTAATATTTTGGCAACGCCATAAACTATTCTTCTATAAAGATCGAGCCGGATAAAAGAGAAGAGGAGGAACTATAGTATTACCTTCAGCATCGCAGTCTTCAACCTCATCAGGCCAATCGCAGCGGTAGGAGGCGGAGCTCCAGGCCAGACCCTCGGGGCATTGGAAGTCGTAAGCTACTCCGTTGACACAGTTCCTGAAGAAGCTGCAGTTGCTCCTATCTCCAAGCTTGTAGTAACCGAACTGGTGCTCGCACAGCTCAGTTGGCTGAGCGGGTTCTGGAGTAATACAAAATATATTTGACACGTGCGTATGTTAGGTGGTTTACCTCTGGTTTTAGAATTTAGTTATTGTTAAACCTTCAATTAAAGAGTTAGGTTAAATAATGACGGGATAAGAGGGAACGGGAATGCCCTCTTCGAGAGTCCTCCTAATTGATAAATAAGAGACAGATTCATAATGTAGCAATTTGGAAAAATAAACGTCTATATTGAATTATTTGCCTGTTTAATACACGTGTCTCGTTGAATTAATAAAAATCAAGCTATCAAGTTGTTGTGCACGTGAGTTTATAGGTCATATATTTTGTAACCTACTTGTTTAATGTGTTACCGGTTGAAAATGTCAAAAGGTAAACTAGAAATGTTTTATGAATCTTGAGAAACAACTGAGAAAAGTACACGTTGGGCGAGCCCGTTGGCAGAGCACGCTCGGCCAACGCAAAATACACGCAACTGACGGGCTCGCCCAACGTCTAGAGCCCCCAGTACACGTTGGCCGCGTTCGTCGCTCGCCCAACGTGTACTGGCTTTAAACAAGCAAACTGAAAAATACAGCACCACTCGACTTTAAAAATAATTATGTATTTCTTGAAGTAAGCCTTAAATTTTCGCGATAAAACCTTCACCTATCGCGGTTACCTTCAAAAGTTCATTTAATTTATGTAATACACAATAAATATTCTAGCTTAGTCCGCAGCTGGAATATTTATTGTGTGTATCAGAAATAGAATTGAATGTAATATATTTCAGAGTATATCTAAAATCAGCAATGATACAAGGCGGTAAGAAGAATAACATCAATTGTTGGATTAAGAAGTCTGCGATTCTCAACATTTATTTCTGATCCTCACACATTAAGAATTCTCCTTAGTTCAATAGTTATTAAACCCGTTTTCGCCTAGTTTAAATGAAAACGGACATTCAATTCAACCTAAAATTTTGCTCTAAAATCCTATTACTATAACTATTAAACGAGCATTGTATATTTGTTTGTATATTAATATTTGTAGTCACGTGTTCTCGAAATCGGCTCTACCGATTTCTATGAAAGTTGCTATAGAGGGATTTACGGGGGCAAAAAATCGATCTACCTAGGTCTCATATCTGGGAAAATCGTTTTCTCTATTTTCACAGCCTCGGGAATATGATACAACGTTGGTATACCTGGATGATTTGTTTATTTCTATTTTCATACGAGCAGAGCTCGGTCGAGGTACTTAGTATCTAGTAGCCCATCGAAAACAATGCAAAAAGCCACAATGGCGTGTGTTTTACCTCAATTAGGACCAATTTTTCAATCGTCAAGATGAGATCGACCGGAATACTTTTTTTATTAGTAGCGATTGACGTATTATACAAAATTATTAAGGAAAATAAATATGAAATATTCTGGTCCACGCATTGGGGCCACTTTTTTAGCGATTTGCAGAAATCAATTTGACCACCTTTGACTACCGCTGGTTAAAATATAAACTCGTATTTTACTCACGTAGGGAGGCGGATCTTTCGAGGCAATCATATTCGTTAGGGTATTGGCACGGGTAAGCGGTGAATTTCATGTCCGGGTTGAAGCGAAGACCATCAGGGCACAGCTTTTCTTCTGAAGTTCCATTCTATAAACAAATACAGACATTTATTATGTTGTCATCGGGGCATGGCTTTTCCTCCAAAGTTCCATTTTATAAACTAATAGGCCTACGAATAAATCATTGCATCTGAATAAAGGTAGTGAATACTGCGATGACAGCTATTAGAACTGATGTAAAGAAGAAGACACAGGTTAAGAGCAGTAGGATGCTTATGAGCATGGGGATAATCTAGCTGTTTTCCGGAGTGTTACAATAACATATTTCCATAATGATGACGCTTGGTAAAGATATTGGTGACAACAGTAATGCACAAGAGGATTTTGTTGGCCATTCTCTTGACCTAATAATGGACAAACTATTTGCACTAAGCTGTTGTGACCTGATGTGTAATGTCATGGATCAATTCCTCTTTACTCGAAGTGACTTATTAATTGCTTGAGCATTCCTATGTTTGTCACAATTTCCGTAAAACAGAATTAAATATAATTATTATATCATTCTATTGATATTAATCTCTACTCATTTCGTGTTTGCAGATGAATGGATTCCATTGTTCCGTGTTTTTACAAATAAGGATATAGACTACAGAGAACCGGACAACAGAATTAAGAATATTCAAGGGAATATTTACGAGAAAGTTTAATCACTCTACGGAGCTGATGACATTGAAAATAATTTAATGAATAGAGTTTTAATAATAAAAGTCACAATATCCGTTTAGTAACACCTAATAATAATCAAAGATTAGACTCATCTCAAATCTCACATTCGTATCACGTTTAGCAAATAACGCGAACTTTATTGCCAGAATCTGTGATTATTAAGTGATTTATTCATGAGAGGAGACGCATGATTACACACAAAAGAATGGAGCTTATGTCAGTGCCTTTGTAGGACGCAGACTTTAATGTAGTCACGACCTATTTTAAAAGTAAGATCCCAGTCTGTGTCAACACTTTCCCACATACATGACCAGGGGTGAATAATTTAGTACAGAGGTTCATATTAATGGAAATGGATGTGTCTGGGATCAAAAAGTAACTTGGAGTGTAATGTAAGCTGTGGTTACCGAGAAACGGTAGACAATGTATTTAGGTCATAAGCCACACGAGCATTCGGCCTGTAAGAATTGCAGAAAAGACCTATATACAAATTAACATGGACCAGGGAAGGAAGGAGGTTAATACTGCAGCGAACGTGGAATAAGCCAACAAGTTGTTTCTACTCTTAGAATATACCTGGACATTATTGACTTGCTTGGTTATTATTCTGTCTACAACTAAAACTACCATGAATGATTATAATATTCAAAGCTGACACATATACGAAAACATATCCATATCCACTAATTCTATGTTACTAATATGAGAACAGTACTTACAATGCATTCAATGTATTTGTCACAGCTGCCGGGAACGGCGTATCTTTCGTTCAGCTCATTGCACGCTCCAGCAGAATTAAATGCTTTGGGTGCTTCTTGGAACTGTTGTTTGCTCTGCTGGTTCTGGTTTCTAGCGGCACCAGGGCTGAGACTGGCGCCGAAGCCACCAAACTGAGCGACCGCTGTTAAGGCATGAAGTAAATTAGTATGTGGTTCAGAAAAATGGAGACAGATGATGAATGAATGAGTGATGACTACAATAGAACTATTTGTTGTAGTTTATATGCAATAAGACAATACATGTCTTCGAATTTCAATGGAAACAGAAGCTAAGAAACTAGGCTGGTGATAATTTTGAGAATAGCTCATCGGCCGACATTATTATGTTAATTGTCACCGGTAAAAGTAAGTAAATTAGAAATTGAATGTACTCTGCTGAATTGTTTGTTTTTGTAGAACAAAACACAGTTTGTCCATTTATTTTTGCAAAGACCTAACGGCTTTTTAAGCTTGGAAAGAAATGTATGAAGAATTTAAAACAGTTTTTAAAGTAGGCTGGTACAAAATCGTGGTTAACTTCCATTATTAAGATTCTGACTATTGTTTCGTAGTTGGACAGGTACAGATTGGCTATACAGATTAAACTGTGAAAGTGGAACGCCTGCAGCTGACACATCATGTATGTAATATTTACGAATTGCATCATTTGGTTATTCACAATATCTATAATATGCGAAATTCTTAAGAGTCCCTACAGCATCCTACAATATTAGTCATTGTACCAAATCTTGGTATGAGTAGCAAGAATTTTGGAGATTTCTTCATGCTGTCGCTTTATCACCTCTAAAGCTTTGGTATTTCCTGAATCTCAGCTTTTTGACGTGTTGTTCACTCTCAAAGTATTCGTCAGCGTCCACAGCTGCAGCAGCATATTATAATTTAATCTAATCGCCATGTAATTTTATAAGTCTTGCGATAATCATTAATAACTTTAAATGTTTATTGATGTGCCACATTATTAACGCATTAGTGACCTTTTGCCAGTTATTATGTTATTTAAATGTTATAATATTAACAGGCCTCAAACTTCTCAAGTTGGCGAGCAGGTAAACAAAATGTTAGGTATGTAAGTGAGTTAATTATAATTACGTAGATTCCTCACCTTCCTCTGACCTTGAAGGTCATAATTTATTCGAATACCTACTGATGCATTCTATTTTAAATGAATCAAGTTCACGATGATGTTATACAAATTGGCCGTTTTATGACATAGGTAGGTTCTGTGAAGAAATATAAAATTTTCCATGGAATGCTAAACTGAGCAAAATATTTCAAAATACTACAACTGCATAAACAAGTTATTAGTTTAGACATCTTAAGTTCTGTGCTAAGACCTACTAAAGTTAGAAAAGGCTTACGTGACGATCACTGCTTTGGCCACGTGAACTATTGACTCGACTTGGAGAATATTTAATAGTTATATTTTCCAGTTAGAAATATGTGATTTTTGAGAACTAAATCATAGAAGCTTCTTTCGTTTACTAGAACGGTACAAAAGCATTCATTTATTAATTGATCAAATCGGACAGACAGCTACTTAGGTATAAAATATGAGATGTTCTATAATCCGTGCTAATCATGGAAATAATAAGTATTACCTACCGTACACATAATTACAACATAATGTCATTTATCTTCAATCCGTTTTTCGACTCGTTTCTTTTCTGACATTTAATTACGACTCGCTAACCTTTGGTTCAGCAGAGTTTTTATGACAAATGGCAACGTTGATGATATCAAATTATAAATGACACTTTTAACCGAGTGACATGTTGACCAAAACGTGTAATTTTGCCTATATTTCTATCAGTACTCAAATAGGGCTACATTGTATTGACCAAATTTCGTAAACTTTGGATGAATCAAACTCATTTACTTCAATTAAACCATTTACAGGCACTTTTGAATTGCTAAGGAGTCGGCCAATTACTCGGAAAGTTGAAACTAGTTGCCCATTCCAAAACGTAGATCTCTAAGGAGAATAACGAGCAAGAATCTCTAAGGACATTCTCTTAAATCAAGATATTACGAACGTAATATGAGAAAAATTTAAAAAACAAAACAATATTTAAAATAAGACAACAATTTTACGAATGCAGGGATTTATTATTACCTACGTAGATTAGTACCTAATATTTTGTACGTGTAGGTGTTTATATTCATCTGAATATCAAAAACAAAGTCTAATATTCTACCGCGTATTTATACGAGTGAAAAATGTGTACCTCACCAACAATTTATACTGCAAAAATTTATTGAGGTACCAGAATTTGTATATACATATACAAATTTATAGTAGTCAACCAATACAAAAGAATTAAAATAAACTTAAAACGTCTTCCTTATAAGACATGGTAAGTACAAACATTCTTTAATTCAAACAGTTGTTTAATTGTTCAATTAAGTAATTATAAAGCATGAAACAATTGTTTACCACTTTAATTTTACCTATTGTTAACCGGTAACTAGCCGTTAAAACAATTCCGTCTATAATTAGTTTTTTAAAACCCGTTTAATTAATTACAGGTAGTAGGCAATATATTTACCCCTAATTAAATATTTATACGACACGTGTCGATGTAATTAATTAATTAATGGGAATACGAGCTCATTTGACTTCATGATAGTGAGATTATATTGCACAGAGCTTGCACTGAAACGTGCGTATGTATCACGGTCTATTAACATGTAAGATTTGCACTTTTCCTGAGAAGAAAAAATTTGATAAAGTAATTTTCTCTAAAAAAGCACTGCATTTTTTTATTCATTTCGTATTAATACTATCGTTTCGTTTCTTTTTGGTATATTGAAAAAGAAAAAGACATAAAAAAGGTACATAGGTAGGCACTCACCGAAGCCGAAGAGGCACGCAAACACTATCAAAGTCTTGTCCATGCTGTATGCTACCCCGTACTGATCTGCGCACGAGTGTCGCTCAGGTATTGAATGGGCGATCGCTGCCGACCTTGGGGACGCACCGGCCAGTGTTGAAACCCGCTCATCTCCGTGTTACATCAGCACAGAACTCGAGACGGTGCTAGAAGTTTGACGGGTTGAGGAAGGTGGAGTTAATTGATGTTTTTGCCATTATTCTATTAGGTTAACGAATTTAGCAATTACTATATACCTATACCTTTTTGGGAAAATGTGCGCTTCCTAAGTAGCACACGATTTTAACTCAAAGCAGACTCGCTATAACAACTTACAGGAAAAACGCTCGAAGAGTGAATTTTTATTGACTTCCTTTTATTGAAAAATGATTCAGTTGGTATGCGATATTAAACCGCGGAAGTACTCCATGACGAGGGGTGCAAACTTCTTTGGTCATCCCCTTCCAAAAACGAAGTACCTAAGGAGCAAACTTCTATGACTAGGAGGGGGGAAACTTCTTTGGTCAGCCCGTTCCAAAAATGATTTAATGAACATATACTTTCTATTCCGTCAAAACAAAAGGAAATCACGATCCAAAATAGTAAGTACCACCCTGTTGCGTCATCGTAGGTCACTCGTAGAATAGCACAACGGGGCGACAAGTATACAAACAAGGCGACAGGAAACATATTTCTACACCTTTTCTTTCTAAACCTTCTTTCCCCCCCCCCGTTTGATTTTAGGGGGGCCTTTTGGTGTCCCTGTTAATATACCGTTATTTCAGAGTAAATACAGCATTGGCTAATGTTACAATTGTTTCAGACGTGAGCTTTTGTTGTCATTTGTTTATCGCGGGATTACAGGGGCTTGTTACTTTATAAGTTTCTACGACTGTCGTTCAATATATCAAGCATAGTATGATACCACCCTTTTTTTTTTTTTTTTTTGAGGGTGGGAAATCATCAAATAACTTCTCCGGCGTGTCAGACTCTTACTGACTAAAACCCACCCGTGTTCCTTCGGTTGCCCTGTTGCCGGGGGCCACGATGTCCCTTTCGGTTTTCTTCGCAACTCCGGCAGGCATCGCCCTAGTGGACCCCTTCAGTATGATACCACCCTGAGAATTTATTTTTGAAGTATTATTATTGACTATAAACACATAGAAACCCTTATAGGACCTTATAGGCCTGCCGGGGGTGCGAAGAAAACCGAACGGGAGATCGTGGCCCTCGGCAACAGGGCAACCGAAGGAACACGGGTGGGTTTTAGAAAAAGATTTTGAAAGAAAGAAAAGTGAAGGAAAAAGAAACTGACTTATCATCACGCGAAAATACATAGGTACATGAACTCACACCGTCTTCCATGGGTAGGTAGAAATTACAGAAGTACGCAAAATCGTAAAAACTAAAGTGATGTAAGAATGTTGTTCCAAGAAGGTGAATGCTAAAATTATTTTTAGATACGTTACATAATAGGTGTGTATATATTAATACAACCTTTCGCAATACGGTGCCCTTTTATCAACTGTTACGTATGCGTGAAGAGTTGACCGAATCTTATGATAATATCTATAGACCGAATGACATCAATATATGTCGAGGTTCTATTGAAAGACATGTTAATATTATTTATCAATTTCCTTCATTCAGGCGGTTTATTGTACATTCGCCACAAAGTTCGCCACGGAAAAAAGTATATGTAAATTAATTTGCCACAGCTCTATTTTCATGAAGTAAATTCGTTATAAATTAATTTTGATTATTGTAAATTCGTAAAATTGTTTATTTGCGCATAGACAGCAGAAAAAATCAAACATTATGTAGAATAAAAACGTTATTTATTTATTTTTCATAATCACAGAAATGTTAAGAAGTTAACCTTATATCTACATAAAAATCGCAGTTCTACTTACAACTAAAATCTACGTTTATAATGTTTGGTATTGTTCGTTTTGTTATGGCTGCGTTATAAAGGACAGCTTGACACGCCTAATCTTTAAAAACATGTATTGCAAAATTTCAATTACAAAAAAATAATAGAAAGTTAACTAAATTACAGTAATAATCTTTTTTCTTTTAATTTTAATTTACTTCTACATAAAAAATCACAGTCGGTTATCTTACACCCTGTACTTAATTTTAGAATCGATCATTATCTATCTTTCATTTCGAACGCTAAAAACCATAAACTTTGCTTGCCACCAATGTTTTATGCAAAAATGATTTACCTATAAGTAATGAAGACTTGTGACGAATTTACACATATATTTTTAATAATAATAATAAAACGTTTATTTCGGAAACTTGCTCCATAGATCTTCGTTAGTGATACAACTTACGTAACTATGTTAGTACTTACATTAAATTAAAAACAAACACAAAATCAAAATAAAACCAACACTTTTATTAATTCATGTATCTTCCTGCAGTATCAGAACTGCAGTATCAGAATGCAAGTGCCGAATACATTTTCAATGTGTGGAGTTTACAAAAATGTGACGAATTTACAAATTACCAATTAATTTTTGCATAAAATAATCAGCTTATTCAGGTACAGTATCTACCATCGAAGAAACACATATCTACGTACATACACCGTAAGGACTATTTCTGCTTGCAGCGCTCGGCCGCTATAGTAACGCTTACCTACGAAAAACAACCGGCCAAGTGCGTGTCGGACCACGCACAATGAAAGGATACTACACACTACGGAATAGTTGGGATGAAACTTTGTAGTTGAAAAACATGTTCTCCCATACGGAATGTATTGGAAAACATATTATTACAACTGTAAATATAAGTTGGTCGTTAACTTGTAGAGCCTACTTAGCTGTGATAGTTTTCCTTTTAATTTCGTTATATAAACTACTGCCGTGATTTTTTTCACACATCCAATACCAACTATTTAGCTTGCAAGGGGGAGACACTTGACTCTTACAAAAATTAGCACTTTAAAGCTTGATATTTCGCAAACGGATCCTTGAAACAAAAAACGGTTTTCACACACTCACAATGTTTTTGAAGGACCTTTCCAACGATGGGACCACCCCACACCATTGGATAGAAAAAAAAATACATCTCGACTTTACGTGTAGGGGAGGTACTCTTAAATTTATTTTACCTGTAGAAAACAGTAATACCTAAGCCAAATTACAGTTTTCTAGTACTAAGAGTCTCCGAGCTAGAACGCGGTCAGATAGACAGACGGACATGGCGAAACTATAAGGGTTCCTTGTTTACTGCCGAACCCTAAAAAGGGTCGTGTGCACGGTATTTTGTTTTCAAACTGCTTATATAAGCGTTTCTTCGACAGTAGCTATAGCATCACGCCTGTATTCCCCGAGGAGTTAGACAGATTCACTTCTGCTAACGAAATAGTCAATAATACGAACAAAAGATGCAAGGATTGTGTGAGGAATTACATGAAAGAGAAGGGAGTGAATGATAGCGTTAGATTTTCCCATCACCAATTGAATATCCCGTTGTACTCTTCAGGAGTAGTTAGGGGACGCCTTTTAGGGGATGATGTCATCGGTCGATGGCTGACCGCAAGTGACCGCAATCAAGTTGCACCTAAATAACAAGAAACTTGTGCATGATTGATGACAAAGAAGTAGAGCTCGCATCGGAATGTCGTCCAACATCGATAATGGTCATTCTATAAATTATAATGTTACACACGTTATTTACAAAAAATGTCTTACGTCACTACTAAAGTTCATGGATGAGCTGTACGCAGTGAAGGTCCTGGGAACTAAGGAATGATACATTATGAATATATTGTTCGATTTGATATAAATTATGGAGTGTGCTGGCATTTAGAACAGAAAGGGCGTCAAACTGATGGAATAGATCCTGGGATGGACAAGAACATTGAAGTAAAAATTAGAGAATCACAATCCATGCCGGACAATCTTACTTGGATTCTTACAAAATTAACTCTTTTCTTTCCATTTAAAATTGGCAGAGATCACTATTTGATATAAGACCACTCCAAAATTGTATTTGTAACATCAATCACTCTGCGCCCGGCACCGGTGGCGGACGGTCGTGTTGCGCTGCGCTGCTGTGTACAAGAGTTCCCGATTTTCCGGCTCAAGCGTTCCTTGGTGGTTCCCGAGTCGTCTTCGTAGTCACCCGACTACCATCACGTCTATTAATTGGGGTCTTTTTCAAGACACAATTAATATCGACTTTCTTTAAGATTGTCGTTCAAAACGTTCGTCGAGGCAAATTTGGCCCCTTCCGGGCAAAACCACAGTTTCGTGGTCCTCGGTGGATACCTTACGGTGCCAACGAAACCGAGGGGGTGTTGACCCAATCACACCCGCCGATCCCCTTCAGGGTTAGGCAGTCAATTGGCCGGGTCCCAGTGTTCGGCCTTGGGGGGTCTCCTAGTCGGCACTGGTGACAGTTTTGCCTCCACAGCGACTCACCTAGCGTGGTCGGGTATATCGATACCCTTCACACTAGACTGGATAGGACCCCGTTGCACAATAAGATAGGCAACGGGCAAAAGCAAGCTTAGGGCTCACCCATAGGCACACATCCTCCCTGTCTACACCCGACAGGGAGGGATTACACATCCCCGGCATACCCACCGGGGAGTTAGGATAGTAGGAAGTTAGTTAGGGAAAAATTCACGCGTAAAGTCTCTCTTCCCCCGTCATAATGAAGGACCCGGTAAAGTGCCTAGCGCTCTTTATCAAGTTCTTCCAGGGTGTACTCGAAGAAGAGCCCGCCCTGAAGACAAAGTATGGAGCTCGGTTCGCCAGGCTCCAAGCTGAGTCAGAGTCCCAGTCATGTCCCTCTGACAATAGCATCGCTAGCTTTAGCGATGCTCTAGAATCCCCCCCGGCTACTGAGCCATCTAGACCCCTTAGTCCGTCAGAGTCCATGGACACTGACGCCCCCATCAGCGCCGCTTCCTCAAAGCGGCCCACCACCCCGTACCCTTATGGTTCGGACGACGACGAAGCGGAGTCCGCCGCTTCTTCTTCTTCCTCATCCTCCTCCCAATCCGACGACGGTTTTACAACCGTCCAAGGAAAGGGCAAGAAGAGGAAGAACAAGAAGCAAAGCTCGTCCCAGGCCAGCAAGGTCGTTGCCCTTGAGGACTTAGACTTTGCTCCCTCGTCGCCCGCACCACTGGTACCGTCCTCAAAAATCTCTCCCGCTACCCCCGCGACTTGCGCTATAGTAGCTTCCCCCTCCACCCCTCGTCCGATTACGTCATCCGCTAGCTGCGCTACAGTAGCTTCCCCCTCCACCGTTCGTCCGATTGCGTCATCCTCCGCGAAGGATACCCCCGCGCCTAACGCTAACGCTAAAAAGATCCCTCTCCCGCCTCCCTTGTTCATCCAGGACAAGGGAAAGTGGACCGACATATCCAAATGGTGTGTCGACCACAAAATAAATTTCTCCAGCGCCCGAAATACCCAGCAGGGTATTAAAGTCAATGTCCCCACGTCGCGCGACTATAGGGACCTAACCCGTCTTCTGAGAATGAGAGGTGTGTCATACCACACCTACTCACTCCCAGAGGAAAAACAGATCCGCGTAGTGATCAAGCGTATCCCTCGCGAAATCCCCCCATCCGACATTCTAGAGGACCTTCAGTCACAGAAAGTCCCCGTAGATGAGGTCCATCGCATGCACCGCTCTAGAGGCGGAGAGTCATACGACATGGTCCTCGTCATCTGCCCGCCCGTAGAGGGCCATCACCCGATCTTTCAAATTCGTTCCCTGTGCAAGCTCACAGGGTTCGAAATTGAAAAACCCCACAAGAGTGGCATTGTCGGCCAATGCCACCGCTGCCAGTTATATGGTCACTCGCAGAGGAACTGCCATGCTACACCTAGATGCGTCAAGTGCCTAGGTGAGCACGGCACTTCCGACTGCCCCCGTCCAAAGGATCGTTCCCTTTGTACCGACCTTCCCAGCTGCGTCCTATGCGGCAAACAAGGCCACCCGGCCAACTACCGCGGTTGCCCCAAAGCCCCTAAGGCCTCTTCTCCCAAACTGGCCAAGCGTTTCGACGCCCGCCAGCAAAGGGAAGCTCCCTCCTCTTATAGGATTCCCTCATCCCATTTGCCCCAACGACTAAGCCCTCAGAGGCCTAGTCCGTGGAGTTATCTCCATCACCAGCAGTCTTTCCCTGCCATGGTGCCCTCTCAATTCAGTAACTTCCCTCCCCCTCCCCCCGCTCCCCTCCCCCGCCTTATGGATCCCCGTATTCGCGCCGCCGCGCCACCCGCGCCCCCTGCGCCCTCTGCGCCCCCTGCGCCCTCTGCGCCTCCGGCGCCCGCCGCGCCCCCCGCGAAACCCACGTCCGCTCTTAAAGCTACGCGTCCTTCTCAATCCACTCCCGTGGCTACCCCCAACGTCTCCGTTGACTCGTTCAACGTAATTACGTCAACCTTCTTGGCCTTCGTCTCCCCTCGCGCAAAGACAATGGCCAACGAAATCCTTGCGGCCCATGGCAATCTCCTCCAGATCCAGGCCATCTACAACGCGTATCCGGACATTACGCAAGCCCTAACCTCCCTCGCTACTAAACCCCATTATGGATAACACGGTCTTAGCTAGGTTCAAACCGCGATCCCTAATAATAGGTTATTTCAATGCAAACGGCATTAAAAATCAACGCGAAGAGATTGCGGCTTTCCTCCGCGATCATCAAATAGACGTCCTCTTAGTCCAAGAGACTTTCCTAAAACCTTGCAACCGTAACCCATCAATAGCTAACTACCGGATAGTTCGCAACGATAGGTCACGTTGCCATAGAGGAGGTACCCTGATTTACTACAAAAAGCAGCTTCACTGCATCCCAATTGACCCTCCTCCCCTCTCACGATTAGAAGTTTCGGCCTGCCGCCTCGGCATGTCAGGCCACCAGCCGATCACTCTCGTGTCGGTCTATCTCCCCCCCGCTAATACTTCGGAGAATTTCCAACTCCTCTCTGACGACCTCTCGATTCTACTCACTATGAGTAACTCGCTCATTTTAGCGGGCGATTTCAATGCCAAACATCCCTCCTGGAATAGTTCGGTAACTACTACAAGAGGCCGACACTTGTTCGACCTCTCCCACTCTCTGACCTTTGACGTCATCGCTCCAATGACTCCCACCCACTTTCCGGTTAACGTAAATCATGCCCCTGATATCTTAGATGTGGCGCTCCTTAAGAACGTCAACCTAAGACTAGACTCCATAGAAGCTATTAACGAGCTCGACTCTGATCACCGTCCGGTAGTCATGAGATTAGACCCCCGCATAGGTCTCCGCGACCCAAACTCTCCCCCTATCACTAAGAGGATCACGGACTGGAAGAAAGTAAGCACTCAGCTGAAATCCAACACGTCCCCTCAGTTAGACTCTATTCCCGACGTGTTCAACTCTATCGCAGACACGACGTCCGCGATCGACTCACTCACTAATCACGTACAAACCGTCCTGAACGAATGTTCAAGGGAGGTTACAGTGACGGACGACCGTCACTGGAGCTTGCCGGACGATGTGCGTGCATTACTGACTGAGAAGAACGCGGCCGTCCGTGCCTACAGTAGCTTCCCCTGCCCCGCAAACAAAGCCCATATGCGCTATTTACAGAGATCTGTAAAGACACGCATACAGGAGCTGCGTGACGCGGGCTGGGACAAGATGCTCGGCGAACTAGAGCCCAACCATCTGGCATTTTGGGAACTTCAGAGGAAACTCAAATCCCCTCAAACTTCCTCCATGCCCCCCCTGACCCGTCCCGATAAGACCATAGCCTTCGAGGACGTTGAAAAGGCAGAATGCCTGGCCGACACCCTCGAGGCCCAATGCTCACCCAGCTCCCTGCCAGTAGACCAAGCTCACCTCCTAAAGGTCGACGCTGAAGTCGAACGTAGAGCCTCTCTCCCTCCTGTCGACGACCCTGATTGTCCACTGCCTCCCGTCGCTCCAGACGAAGTGCACGACATTATCAAAGGTCTTAAAGCTCGTAAAGCTCCCGGTTCAGATGGACTCACCAATAGGGTGATCCAATTATTCCCTGCCCACCTGATAATGCTTTTGACTACCATCTTCAATGGTGCCTTAAGCAACAACTTCTTTCCCCAGTCGTGGAAAGAAGCCACCGTCATAGGTATCAGAAAGCCCGGTAAACCCAGTACCGACCCCTCTAGCTACCGTCCCATCAGTTTGCTCAAGGTTCTCGGAAAAATCTATGAGAGGCTTATTTACAAGCGTCTCAGAGACTTCGCCGAGACCAAGGGCCTCATCCCCAACGAACAGTTCGGCTTTCGAACTGAGCACTCTAGCGTGCATCAGGCCCACCGCATCATTGAGTTCATAAGCGATGGTTTCCAACGCGGCTCTTTGACGGGTGCAGTTTTCTTCGACATTGCGAAAGCATTCGATAAAGTCTGGCACAACGGCTTATTATACAAGCTGTACCAACTCGGCGTGCCGGATCGTCTCGTACTCATCTTACGGGACTATCTATCGAATCGCGTATTCCGCTATCGCATTGAAGGAGCACTTTCCTCTCCCCGCCCCATTCGTGCAGGAGTCCCTCAGGGCTCCGTGCTAGCTCCCCTCATGTTCACGCTATTCACTAGCGATATTCCAAACCCAGGTAGAAGGACGCATTTCGCTCTGTTCGCAGACGATACGGCCATCTACTTTAGGTCTAGATACCCCGACAATATCGCCCACACTCTCCAAGGCGCAGTCAATCGACTCGCTGCCTGGTTTCGAAAGTGGCGCATAGAAGTCAATCCCGAAAAAAGCCAAGCGGTTCTCTTCTCGAAACCACGCACAAGGCTTAGAGACCCCCTCCCCCGACCTCTCACTATGTTCGGTAAGCAGATCCCTTGGGAGAAGCGAGCCAAATACCTAGGTGTTATCCTCGACCACCATCTCACTTTCGCTGAGCACATAAAGAAGGTTCGTTCGCGAGCCGCTTTCGCTCTCGGTAGGCTCCATTCCGTCCTAAACGCACGCAGCAAGATGTCACTTAAGTGCAAATTGCGAATCTACACAGCGTGTATTCGTCCCATCATGACCTATGCGGGTGCCGTCTTTGCTCATGCAAAACCCCATCATATCCATAGGTTGCAAACGCTCCAAAACCGATTCCTCCGTAGGGCCACAGGCTCCCCCTGGTATGTTAGGAACGAGAGTCTCCATCTCGACCTTAGAATTCCCACGATCCACCAATTCCTAAAACGCCTTGCAAAGCGTTACTTCGATTCCGCGGTCAAACATCGCAACCCTCTGGTTGTCGAGGCCGCCAGCTATGTCCCAAGTAGGATTAGCCGTACCCGCCGACCTAGGCACATTCTCACCGACCCTGATGACCCCATAACCCTCCTTCAGGAGAGCAATAGGGCTACTAGTACTCTACACAGATACAGACGCCTCCCGTCATTCCGACCTCGCCGTCGAGGTCCTTTGCGATCGCGTCCGCGCCCCCGAGTAAATGATACTCCTCCCCGACCCTTGCTCGATAACGAGGTGCCAGCAGTGGTTTCAGCTGTGCACGTAGCTTTAAATTCCCCGATTAATAATAATGATCAAAACTTTGATCCAGCCCGTCCCATCTTTGATGTCCTCCCTCCGGTGACGCCCTAAGCCGAGGCTCGTACCCCACAGGGGGTGCCCTTAGCGAGCGTTCACCTAGCTTTTTAGCTTAGTTTTGTATGCCCCTGGCTGGAGGCTTTGAGTGTAGCAGCTTAAGGCAACCACAGGATTGACCGGTTAAGTAGTCATGACCTCAGAGGTCAGCTACGAGATGCCCTACAGAAAAAAAAAAAAAAAAAAAAAAAAAAAAAAATATTTGTAACGTTTTTATTTATTGCCACGTTGAATAAATAAATAAAAAAACGTTTATTGAAAATACGAATCAAAATTCAAAATATTTTATTTCACATGGGCACTTATGAATCGTCAGAAGCTAGTTGCCGGTTCCAATTGGTCGTTTTCTATGGAGAAGAGCCGGCAAGAAACTACATGGTTAAAAATAATTGGCTTTTACAATACTTTCAAATAACAGTGTTACTAGGTATGGGAGGACAGTGTAGGTACTTAACAAAATAGAAAATGGTCAACAGATCTACAGTCCACTAAGCCTATAGCGCTCTCCAATTCACAAAATAGAAAAGATAAATAAATTAATAAAAATTAAACCTATTTTAATTAAACGCAATCGAATGACACTGCTGATTCTTTATCCGAAAAACTGATGTTCAAACACTGTTGTTAGATACTTCATCTTCGCATGTATCCACTGATGTAGCTATCGATAACGATACTCAAGCCAGATGAGCACAGGAGATGTCGGGTGTCATCCATAACCGAGGATGCCCGTCAAACTCAAGGATGTAATAAAAATCAAATTGCATTACTAATATTGCACGACAATAAAATTGAAACTGTGAACTTTCTGGACGTAGAATAACAAAGTAATTAATGAAGTTAAAGAAGAAATGATCTACGAAGATCAAATAGGTTAAGTACTTATTGATTTTATGTTAGATGACAAAATAACAAACAGTAGTAAGTACAGTCACGAGCAAAAATATGCAAACGCTTAGCAAAATTCAAAATGATTTTCTCGTGGAATAATTATTTTAACTTGACATAAGCGCTATGTAGTGTGGGGCTGTGGGTTCCAAAATACTTTATTCCTAACAACATATTATAATTTACAAAGAATACAGTACATAACTCTAAAAAGTTGATACTTGTATACATATTAGTGCTCATGACTGTTTTTTTTTTAAATATTATATTTCCACTGGATTGACAAAATGTTATACTTTTCGTTTAACAGTATTTAACAGTATTTAATATATCATTTATATGATGAAGATTATGTTATATTAAAATGAATGTTTGTTTTATTATGTATAAGAATTGTTAGAGAATTTTGTTTTTGTTAGGTCATCTCGTAGTTGACCTACCTAAAATCATGACTACGTAACCGGGCTTTCCTGTGGGTGCCTTAAGCTTAGGTGCTACACTTAAAACCTCCAGCCAGGGGTTATTCAACTATGCTAATAAAAACTAGGTGAACGCTCGCTAAGGGTACCCTCTGTGGGTACGAACCTAGGCTTAGGGCGTCAACCGGAGGGAGGATATCAAGGATGGGACGGGCTGGATCAAAGTTTTGATCATGATTATTAGTCGGGGAATTTAAAGCTACGTGCTCAGCTGCAACAACTGCTGGCACCTCTTTATGAAGCAAGGGTCGGGGGGAGTATCATTTGCTCGGGCAACGGTCGCGATCGCAAAGGACCTCGGCGACGAGGTCGGAATGACGGGAATCAATAAATGAATTAAGGTATTTCTCAATAGCAACTCTCGCCTTATTACATGTGAATTAAAAATAACTGACGAACTGTGGATATTGGTACTATAACTAATAAGAACCCTTCAGGGAAAACCGGCCTGATGATACCTATATTTATTCTAAGAAACTAGTAGTAAAAGTGTAAAAGTAGCACATAAATATTTCTTGATTTTGTAGTTACGATTTTTATCAAAACACTATTAGAACGGTTTTAGCAAAACGTTTAAAAAGATGTAATTGCTATTCGAATTCAGAAGACAGTGTTTCACTTTACATATTGTATGGAAATACTTGTTTTCTGAACATGATATGCCAATCGCTCGGTAAACTCTAAAAGCGTGATGCAGGATTTGTATGACGTCATTGATCAAATACTTTACCGGTAGGTAAGTAACCTATGTAAAATTTTATGGTTTAATATTTTATAGGTAGCTACAGTGGGCTGCACCGTACCTACAGGTATATGATTGAGCCTGATAAATGGCATTAGGCTCGCCTCCTAAGTTAAGTTCGTTTCAAATGTGCCATACATGGGCCTATTTGAAATAATACTAGTCCCATGACCGGTACGTAACTTTCTAAGTATGAGTATATCCTACACGTGACCTCTGCGTAGTCCTTCGAGGAATACAAGCGTCATTTTATGATGTCTCTCATTTCTATATACAAATACGACTGTCATTATTGATAAAAAAAAAAAAAAACATTTATGATGATGTCCCTTATTGCTAATTAAAGTGCAATACATCTTCTTGGTTGTTATAGATGCATTACATTAACCATTTATCATGACAGAATATATAAGATTCCGATTTCAACCGTGTCGTGCAGTTGCCCACCAGACACAACGTCTGGTCGGAGGATCCTCCCTTTTCTATGGTGGATTAGTGAACTTTACATCCTGTTCTTCATACTACTTAACCAAATACAAATAATGCTGCTTGGTGACAATAGTAGCGGAAGAATAAGGAAAATGTGAGGAAAGTTTTCAGTACGAATGTAGATGGGTAAACGAGTAGGGGAAGACAAAGAAACGAAGGATGGACTGTGTGGTTTAATTCTCTTTGGACTGTGTGAATGTTGATATAGCTAGAAAGGAAGTGATTCCCGAGATGACGACTAAAGGCCTATTCAGATGTAAGTGATATCGCTGTCGCGCTCAGTAGCAATACTGGTCCAGTATACTAACCAGGCGGACCAGTATGGCTACCGAGCGCGACAGCGATATCGCATAGATCTGAAGAAAAAAGCATGTAGCGACGACCCCAAATAAATTGGAATGAAGGCAGAAGAATGATGATGGTAACAATAATAGCCTTAATATGTAGAATTTCTTTTAATAATTCATTTCTAATACTAGGTCCTACTAGTCTAGACTAAGGTACTAGTCACTATGCAAATTATACGAGTAGGTATGTATAAATATTCAGGCGTTAATTCGTTCTATTCTTGGAGGCTACTTTACGCTGCCTGTCTATTGACGCGGAGCGAAGCAGCAAAGCGGAGCGAGGGAGTAATGTAGAGCAGAGTTGTGGACTGTGTCTGTCCATTGATGCAGAGCGAGGTAGTGTGGAGCGGATTTGCGGACTGTACGGGGCTAAGCCGAGTTCACGCGAAGAGTAATTTGAGCGGGCTGCAATGACCCGCGGTCAATTTTTTTCCGCTTCCCCGCTTCGCTTCCCTGCTTCGTTTCCCCGCTCCACTTCCCCACTCCGCTTCCCCGCTCCATTTCTCCGCTCCGCTTCCTAACTCCGTTTCCTAGCTCCGCTTCCCGGTTTTGTATGAATTTATAAACTAGTTTGCAAATCCACTGAAGCGGAGCGGAGATTTTATGCAATTCCATTGGTTAATATTAGCACAGCTCCGCTCCGCTCCACTGGATTGTCAGCCTTTATGACATGTCATTATTCGATATTTCGATAACCTTTAAACTTGAGAGAATTTTTTAATGTCAAGGACGCTATTGGAATCTAATTAATATTTCATAATATTAAAACTAGCTTCGTCCTTACTCATCCCCAGTTGGAACTCGCCCGCATTTTTATATGGCTACTATCACCTGCAAGGGTACAGTTTGTTAGAAAAGTGCTACGATGTAGAAAATAAATACTTCATCACCATCATCATTTCAGTCGAAAGACGTCCACTGCTGGACATAGGCCTCCCCCAAGCACCGCCACTTCGACCGATTCTGTACTTTCCGCATCCAGCGGATTCCTGCGGCTTTCACAAGGTCATCGGTCCATCTTGTGGGAGGCCTTCTAACGCTACGTCTTTTGGTATATGGTCGCCACTCCAGAACCTTTTGGCCCCATCGGCCATCCGTTCTGCGAGCAATGTGCCCTGCCCATTGCCACTTAAGTTTGGCAATTCTTCGGGCTATGTCGGTTACCTTGGTTTTACTGCGGATCTCTTCATTTCTGATTCGATCACGTAGGGAAATTCCAAATCATAGGCCTCTCCATTGCCCTTTGGGTGACTTTTAGCCTTCTGATAAAGCTTATTATGAGCGACAACGTTTCAGTACCATAGGTCATCACTGGTAACATGCACAAAAATACAATAAATACTTATCACGTATTAATTTATAATTTATACTGATAAAATTCTTTTCATCCATTAAACAGATGGGTGAAGGTCTTTCCTCTGCGTATCCTCTACTATATACAGACTGATTTCTTAGACGATAGGTTGGATCATTGTATAATAATATACAGAATGTGATTTTTTGGGAAATATTTAAATATTTTATAAATATTTAATTATTGTATTTACGAACTGTGACTTTACTGAGGTTAGATAATCGAATGATTCTTTTAAATGAGCGTTTATTAATGTTGATTCTATTTAATGGATGGTGAGAAAACACGAATAGTACCTACCCACCTGCTGTTTATTTTATACCGCGTATACTGACTGAATAAAAATAAATAAAATCAGCGAGTTCGAACTGGGGACGAGTATGGTCGAAGCTTTAAAACTATGCAAACCTTTATTTTTTATAAAAATTTGTTTCATAATTTAAACTGTTAGGTGTGGACACAAATTTCAAAATGACTTAAAAATATACCAACACTAAAATATTTATAAATAGTCATTATTATGCGAATTGAATTTCTGTGTTACTTATTAAGTAGCACCTGCACAGAAAATTTAAACCGTTTTCAGTTTAGAAGGCACACAGAAATGCAAGCTTTTCCTAGCGTGCGAATTGTGAAAATCGATTGACCGAATTAAATAGGTCATTGGGGCGGTACGAAACGGACTTGTCATTACCTACTTACTCAAAACATATCATATTTAAATAAAAATGAGTAGCGTAAAATATTTGAAGGGTAATTCATGAATATAGTTATTCCGTCGTAAAAGTTGTGCACTTTTACGATGGGATCAACCTGTCAACACCTGTCTACTTTACCTACATAAGTACATAATGTAGTAGGTAAAGGTGTACAGGGTCAAATTAAATTATCTAGCAAAACTCTGCAGACGTAATAGGTATCGATTTCTAAACAAGACAAAACAAACAAAAAAAAAATTAGTTATTAGTATTTTTGGGGTCGACAACCGAACATATTATTATAGTTACTATAAAAATATCAGTTTAAAAATCAGGTATCTTTGGGAAACTTCACAGACGTGATCGGTATCGATATCTAAATATGATAGGACAAAAAAAAATGATTTTTTCAACTCTTATTTCAGCACTCCTCTCCATTTTGAAGTAAGAGTTGATCCTGCTTAAAATGGAGAGGATTGGTGGCGCAATGGTAACGGCTGCGAATAGGCGCTTTACTTTGTGTAAATCATTTCATAACCACTGCTTTCAAAACGCTGAAGGAAAGCATCGTGAGGTAACCGGCATTTCCTAGAACCAAAAATTCGAAGACATGTGACATTTACCAACCCGCACTGGGCCCGCGTGGTAGATTACGGCCCACTCCCTCTCACCGAGAGGAAGCCTGTGTTACAGCAGTGGGAACATTATAGGCTAATTATGCTATACTTCAAATAACTAAACTACCAGCGATCGTTGACCCCAAAAAAAAATTCGTTGTATTATCGATAAGATATATTGATAAGATAAAACAACGATTTTTTTTTGCTCGTCTCTAATTTATTTAATTTGACCTTGTATAGCATCTCATTCTGAACAACATACCATACTTGAATAGTGATGAATATCAAACTAGAAACAAAAAAACAGTGGCACTCCGGGAGTGCCGACAGAAGTGAAAACTTGAACAATTTTGTTGTGCAGGAAATAATGTACCGCGCGTTGATGTCTTTTTAATGCTCAACAGCTGGTGTCGTAATAGTGTCGCGAAATCAATGGTTTAGTCTCATCTCAAAAATGCCCAACGTGTCTAAAGAAGTTATCACTTCAAAAGTTTTTCTATGAGTCCCGCGTTTTGATTTACTACAGTGGAATCCCGAGTGTAAAACGTTTATTGTAAAGTCGTATTTTTGTTGTCCTTCGCTCGTCACATTCATCACAATTTTCATCAAATTCCTCAAGAAGTGCTGTCAAGTTGCCTCTTATTCTGTTCGTTTTTGTTTGAGCAAGGCGAGGGACATATAATTTTGCGCCAAATGCGGGAAAACCGGAGTAAAGAGTGTCTGCAATGCAGGGCACGTGCCGTCTACCTGGATCAACTTCCTTATCTGACTCGTGTATGGTGTAGGGTGACCAAATGAACTGTTTGTACGGTTCGTATTCCTTAAATAGCTTCAATTTAAATGAAGCAAAAGTTTCTTTATTCTGTAAAAAAATTGTAAGTTGACTTACACGTTTGCTTTGATAGCTACATTTGATTACATTTGAGCTACCTTGAGACTGATAAAAAAATTGAGTTAAAATAAGCACACCAAGGAATACTATTTTGAGTAGTAACTATAAGCTATGGAATTACAGTTTTTGTTTTTAATCATCAAAATCGGCCACGACTCACGAGTTCTTTGTCGTTGGTTCGAACCCAGACACGCGCTTTACTTTGTGTAAATTATTTCATCACCACTGTTGTCAAAACGGTGAAGAAAAACATGCTGAGAAATCCGGCACGTCCTAGAACCAAAAATTCGAAGACATGTGACATCTACCAACCCGCACTAGGCCCGCGTGGTGGATTACGGCCCACTTCCTCTCACCGAGAGGAGGTTCTTCCGACGATATCCACATAAAACAGATGCTGAGAGATTCACGCTATATTTAGTACATCGGTACCTACTCTTTTTCAGATTGACGTTTAAGTTTCCAATTTCCCGCTCCAATAGTCATAATTTGGTATTTAACGGATTTTCATGTTTGGAACTTCCGAGTTTTTTTGGATAAATTATTTTCTTTGCTGGATTAGCCGAACGGTCTGCTAGGTCTCTATGTATGGTCCCCCTACTTCTGTCCGCTACCCAATTTGTATTCACCGCGACACACGTCTGGAATGTTAGTGTAATTTGAGATTTCACAGTTGTTGATTTATTCAAAATAACATTTTTGGTATTTAATACTTGCATTTGATATTTGTAAGTATTTTAAATATATCAGTGCTTAAAATACAAAGTTGGAGACACAAACGGATACAGGGTCAGACTATTGTTTTGTTGAATTTTGTAATATTTTATTTTTCAAGAATTTCGAATGGAAAAACCTGCACCCTAGATTATAATACGGTTTGATTGGTAATACGAGCTCGTGGAGCTCGTATTACCAATCACGTCAGAGCGCGTATTTTGCGTACGGGTTGAAAATCGGTTATTCCGTCCACCCTAGCTCCTCGCCCTCGGCCAGCAACGTCTTGATGTCACTGACAATCTCACGTAGGGTACATGGGTAACCGAAGTACTGGGCCCTGTATGTGGCGACCACCGGGTAGTTTAATAGTATATGAGCTGCTGTCTCGTCGTCCTTCGTGCAGGCTCTGCACAGCGGACTGTCTGTGACTCCTATGACAAAGAGGTGTTTATTAAATGACCCATGGCCAGTTACAGCTGCTGTAACTGTACGCAGCTGTTGTTCCGTTAGTCGGAAAACCTGTTTCATGAGGCGGTCATCGATTATAGGGAGTGCCTCCTTGGCCTGGCACATAACCACACGGCTATGTGTATGTTGAAGTCCTCCGAGAAGATTCCAGCACCTGTGCCACTACCTGTTTTGGATCCGTCGGAGAAGATTCCTGAAAGAAAACTTATTTTGCAGAATCTGCACCCTAAATGCGTAATCATAATCTGAATAATTTTGAAGGGAATTGCTAATCATATGTTCAAAAAATTTGTCTGCTCAACAACGTAAATAACGCAATGAATGTTGTTGAACTGTCAACAGATTGTGATTGATGGTGTGTTACACAATTAGGGTGCTGGTTGTGCAAAATAGGTTTTTAAAAGATTCCCTTCGAATGTAATGTAGAGGATGAACCTGAGGGACTCCCGTAAATCAAAACCTTGACGATATCATTTGATTTGCTCAGTACCTTGCTTATTATAATATAAACTTCTTGGTAATATAATTCTATAGCATAAGGTACAATTATTAGTCTATGAGCGTATGATTTTTCATCAAAATGACAGCTCACACGGTAGCGCTTTCCCTCGCGATTTTCATAATAATTTTCTACCGAAACTCCTACCATTGGTTGAACATGCGACTTCGAATAAACCTCTACGGTACGGCGTATCTACCAGGCGTTCCTAATATACCTGTAAGTTGTACCTTTCACCCGGAGACGATGATACCACCTCATATTCAGGCGATGATCTTAGAAGACGCAAGAATGCACTATCCTGTATGTCTGATGGGTGAAAACGATAGTGGGGGTGGCGATGACTCAAGTGATGATAGTCCAGAAGAGCAGGAAGAAGAAGAAGATGATATTCCCTCTTCATCTTTATCAAGTCACACTGGGCAGGGAAGACGTGGATTATTTGGCAGTTCGTCCCGTAGAATTAGTGGATTTAGTTTTTTAAGTTTGGTGTGTACCTCGTTTTTGGTAGTTGTAATTAATAATACTAACTAGTGTACCACGGTATTGGTTTTATTACTTCCTTTTACATACATTGCACTGCATCGTAAAGAAATCATTTATGAAATGTTCACCAAATTGTTGTAGGAATTAGAGCCATTTCTTGTTTGATTTGGTGCTATTAAACAGAATATGAAAAAAAAAAAATAAGAAGATCAAAGTAAGGCCTCCTGTTTAAATCCAGCGTGGCGTTGTATTGTGGCTACGAAGACACCGCGTAGGCGATAAAGCTATGGAAACGCTGCCGCCGCACTATGATTCGACTAGAACATGCTAGCTGGACAAATCTATTTTCTGTGATTTTTGGTTCCCAGTTCCTCATAACCTGTTATGACTACTTAATTTCGTTCTGGTGTAAGGGGACCCATTGTGGGGGAGAGGGAGTGGTGGTTAAAGAATATGTATAAAAAAACCTTTTCATACTTAAAAAAACATATATATTATGAAAATAGAACATGAAAACCAATAACCATGAGTAATCTGCACGTTAACAGTCAGGTACAAAGCAGGTAGTCACAAAAAAGGTCTAGCAGCTAGAATCTAGCGATAACTCTCTGATTGTTTTAATTAATCTAATTTGTACTTAGTGTTGTAAATTAATTTATAAGTATACTCTCTAATTATCGTTATCGTTTATTTCTTCCTCTTCTGATGAATCATCAGCAGTATAGGCCTGCAGCTTCATGTTAACGTTGGGTCTAGGGATTTGAACAGGATTTAAAGTAGAAACTATTATTAATTCTAACACTGCAGAAGGCAGGCTACCTGTTTTTTTTTCTTTTGGGAACCTCTCATAGGCTGTTTATTAAAGGGTCAGATGTGATCAACAACATATTAAGTTAATTTTTATTCGTGGCCGTTTTCGAGTACCTATTATGTTCTCGAAATCTTCTGCAATATTTATTGCGAGCTTCCTGATCTTCCTCAGAAAACTGCCCAATTGGCAGCAGAGAAGATTGAATGACATCTGTACTGTGCACAATAATTTTGTGTACAGTAGCAGGTACGTAATACCACGAATAAAGATTTATAAGCAACTGTCTAGTATCTTGTGCCAAAGATTTAAATTTTTTGATGTTAATATATCAACCGGAAGCTAAGGTTCGGAGTAAGGTGTCCAAATTTTTGATTAGAGTCACATATATATCTGTAATATTAGCACTAAGCTCAGGATTCAGGATGTATGTCCATCATTTGTATTTCCATACCCTGGTTTCGGTTTATTTAAAATTAAGCCCATTTCGGTTTTGAATCAGTTTTGAATATTGCTTGAACGTTGCTCGCGCTGATAATTATTCTGTTGCAGATATCGTTCGTCAACTCTTCTCCTTTTCGTTTTATCACTGGACTGTTCAAACTCTTTGTTTTGACGTCCAGCAGTTGAAGGTGCAGTGGAAGGAGATAGCTGTGCATGGTAAAGGAACACCTTAAACTCGAAATCTTTTGACATCAATACTAAATTTTTTTGCAAAAAAAAACGTCGCGGCATTTTTTGTGAGTGTACCATTTTTATTTCTAAATTTGCGCTAAATGCGCTGATTGACTTACTTGAGAAAGTAGACCAAACAGTCCGCTATTCCGGTTTTCTTTGCCCTATTTAAGCTACTCCTCAAAAAGTTCTAGTCTTGAGATTGAGAAGAGGGGTATCAAAAAAAAAAAATTGTTCCGCAGCAGTCCACAGGCTAGATTTATTATTATTTGAAAGAAGAGAGTTCAAGCTACCATACATGTAAGTTTAAGGTCTGGCGTTGGCAATGCGTTCCGGGTGTAAAATAGATAAGAAAATGGGGAAAAAATGGTAAAATTGGAATTTGACGTTAAAAAAAAAAACTGTTTGTAACTTGCAATTTTTTTTTTTTGTAAAATAAGATAGTACATACCTTTAACTTCAATATCCATCACTAAATTAAACCATAACCACTTTTAAAATCACTGTCATAAGTATTCGCGTCGAATGCAAAATTCCTAATAATCACTGGTAAGCAGTAGTTTTGTTTTATGAAGTTTCATATCTGATTTTGTATGATTCTGCCACACTGATTCCAAATCTGTTGTCAGTTCTCTAGCAGCTCTAGTTTTTGGAATATTAACATATTACATTTTTTGCGAAAAATACTCGAATTATAAAATGAAAAAAAAAAAAAATTCTCTAACCTAACATGAGAAAAACTTTCTTTTATAAGATTTTCTTGCATGAATCGAAACTTCAGCCTTCTTTTGAATGCTCCAGCAGTAATCAGCCATCATATTTGCATTCCAACGACCCTGGTATCGCTCTTCCATTGTGCGAAAGTCCTGATGAAAGCGTTCTCGTTGTTCTTCGCTTAAATTGTCTAAATTTTCTGAGAAGCAGTCTAAATGGCTGAAGAGGAAGTGCATCTTGATGCTCATGTTACATCTTAGTCTTTGAAAGAGCAACATGAGCAGCTCAATGTGTTGAATGTCTGGAGACTTTTTATTTCCCAAGAAATTTTGCACAACCCAAACAAATTCAATCCATGCAGATTTCTCTTTATTTGTCATACAGTCAGTAAAATTTTGATCCTTTATTAGTTCCCTGATTTGAGGACCGTCAAAAATACCAGCTTTTATTTTTTCTGTGCGCAATTTCGGGAATATATTACTGATGTATTTAAAACATTCTCCATCCTTGTTGAGAGCTTTTAGAAATTGTTTTATCAGACCTAATTTTACATGGCGAGGGGGTAATATAATGGTCTAATAGCTGATTTTAAATTCGGATAGGTCCATTTGGAACGATTTTTGTGCTTTATTCCGGTAATATTCACAACACAAAAATAACAGTCATCGTGATGATTAGTCGATTCACGCCAAATCATAGGACTTTTGAACTTCATAGTAGGTTTTTTTTACTAGCCCATAAACACAATGATGTTACGCAAATACTATCTACATACAAAATTTGGGATCCATGGCTTACTAAACACTTGTAATGGCGTCCCAAAGAAGTCCAAGTAGGCCTTTTTTCTAAAGTCAGACGCACTTAAACGCCATTATCGAAACATATATTCACCCCAAACAGCACCCCAAACAGCACCCCAAACATCCAAAGCAAGTTCTTCTTAATGTAGTCATATCGATTTATTTAAGGAATTTAATAATTTTATGCACAAAAAAAAATTGTAAGCCGTGTAACGAAATTTTAAAAAGTACCTGTATCACAAAAACTAGAGCTGCTTGAAAAAAAAAACTGATGATAGATATGAAATCAGCGAACTTAAATTACTAAGAAACAGTTTGAATATGAACTTCATAAAACAAAAAAAAAGTTAAGATATGTTTATCTTTACTTACCCTTTTTTATACCTACTTACTGCGACCCTTAATGAGCGCAACCCCAGGTGCATTATAATTCTTGGAATTGGGGGTTTGTGGGTATTGTCTATGATACTAGGAAAGAATTTTCGGCATATTCGATATCGAATTTTATCCAGCTAGCATGTTCTAGACGAACCATAGTGCGCCACCTAGCCGATGATGCTACATTGACGTTGCGTAGCGTTGAAGCTACGCAGACGCCGCGTAGGAGTTGAAGCTGCGGAGACGTGTAGGTAATCTTAAGACATTGATTATTTTAAAGGTTATCAATTTTGAGAATTACGTACCTTTGTAGTTTAAATATCTAGAGTAATTAAAATTTCCCATGTAGGGCATAAACGGGCATAAATAAATATTAACCATAGATAATATACTTAGATAATAATTGAAAACATATCATAACGCATATCAATGGCATATCATACATTTTGACATAAAAATGTCATCGGGACGCCATGCGTTACAGCTTTCCCTCGCATTTATTGTAATTATTTTATATCGCAACTCATTTCACTGGATTAGACTTTGGACAAACTTCAACAGTACTGTGTATCTTCCTGATTTCCCTTCAAATTCTACTTTTAACCTGGATAACACCTTTGAACCACCACAGATGAATAAGTTACAAGATAGGAGCATGCATTGTCCGGTATACATGTCGTCTACGAGTGACGAAAATAAAGAGGAACAGCCTTCTCAGGCACCCACTCCTGCCGAGGAGACATCACCCCCTGCCGAGGAGCCGCCACCCCCTGCCGAGGAGCCGCCGCCTCCTGTCGAAGAGTCTCGAGAAAGTCGTATACCAACGTACGATGAGTTCGAGAGGTTCAAAGACTCAAGCAGACCTCCTGACAGTCACTACGGGCCTGGTCCCTTCCGACGCTCATTCTGTAACATCCCCATACTAAGTTGTTCTGTCATGGTATGGACTTTAGTTATGATGTTAGTTATTTAACATAAGTTTAAGTAGATTTTCATTATTTACTTCTTTAAGTTTTAGAGTCTTTGTGGTATGTACCTGGTTCTTCTGTTGTAATTGAGATTTAATGCTGAACGTTCTGTAATGTATTTTGGTACAATCATAATTAATAGAAAAATACATAGGTAATAATAAGCACTAATAATGTTTCAAATTTAACATATTAAAACACAGTTTATAATGTAAGAATTTTATTGTTTTAGTTCGGTTTTCGGGCAGATTACATTATTGTAGATTCTTACGAAAACATTACAAAACGTAGTATTTAGATTATACATTGATAAATATTTTATAAATGATCACATTTAAAAGACTTTAGGTTTATATTGCACTTACGAGCTAAGAGGCACTTTGAAGCCTTTCAGGGAAAGCTCACCACATGCGTTTACCAAAACCAGGACCCTTGAATAAAACTAATAAGTTTAATACTAAAACAATACTTAATCAGCTAGCCTTACTTCCTTACTAACAATATGTGGTAGTTTGTATCTTTGTTACTCATTCACGCATAAACTGCTGAACGGATTCGGGTGAAATTTGGCACAAAGGTAGACCGTGTCTTGGATAGTCACAAAGAATACTTTTTATCCTGATAAATGTTGCAGTTTCACTAGAATGTTTGTGGAACCTTGAGCAACAGTTAGTATGTATAAAAACAAAAGTTGCAACGTTTTGAAAATATCGTTGTGTCTATCTATACTATAATATTATAAAGAGGTAAAATTTGTTTGTTTATTTGTTTGTATGTATGTACGGGTTAATCTCCGGAACTACCAGTCGAATTAAAAAAAAATATTGCATTGGATACCCCAATTCTTGAGGAAGTCGCGGGCAGAAGCTAGGTAAGATAATTGCAATGCGTAGTTCTCGATATGGTTCTGCCGTCTGCGCTTGATCAACGAGTTTTATCTTCTCTTTATTAGCTGTTTCACATTCTCTTCAGTTTAACAAATAGTTCAATTCCTACGGACACAGATTTAAAATTAAAGAGCATAACATTAGACCAGTTACCATACTTCCAAAATGAAAATAAGTCTTCATAACTTTTCCTGCGGTCCAAGCCCAAAAAAATATTTCTACACAAAACACTACAAGGAATTCTACGAAATTAAATTATCTACTTATTACCATAATTCTAAACATAAATATCGAACGTGGTGAGCTTAACACTTGTTTTATTAATTAAAATAGCTTCTACTACTAGTTACCACAATAAGGCTAACACATCAGTGTTTTATTATACACATTAGGTATATTATACATAATAATATATACTACGTAGGCTGTATTTTATTTAAAACAATTTCGTATTAATAAAGGCGAGCATCATTTATATATTAAATGTACGTAGTAACATTATTAGGTACCTCAGCAATTTCCAGAAGAAAAAAAAATCAAATGTCCAAATATTTACATTACTTTTGTATCTAATCATGTTAGATCTTCATATGACTAGTTGGGACCACGAAAACGACATAGCCATTCAGAAAGCCCGATTCCGGAAAGTCACATCTAGGTATTTGGGGTTAATGAATATACTAAGCGGAAAAACTGAATTGATAAACGCTTATGTACAAGAGTAATTAAAATCTTCCCCCTTTTCTAAAATTATCTGTATCGGTTGTACCCAGAGAATATATCGAATAGTAAGGTACCGTTTGTTTTATTTTCAAGATTTAAATTTCCAATAGTTTCCCTAATTTTCTTAATTTGCGTGGTATTAAACGTGTGCTTATATTGATTCATTATATTTTTGAAGTGAAAACTTGTTTAGGCGAGCATTTTTGAGATGGGACTAAACCATTGATTTCGCGACACTGTTACGCAATTTTCCGACACCGTGGAGTAAAAGACATAAGCGCGTTGAATTCCGCGGTGCGTGGAGTAAAAGACATCAACGCGTTGATGAACGCGGTGCCTATTTTTTTTCAAGTTTCCACTTCTGTCGGCACTCCCGGAGTACCACTGTTTTTTTTTACATAATGATCTAACCAAGGCCCTGTTTAATAAACATTACAATCCTACAATGTTGTAAAAAAAAATTACATATTTGTTGAGTTTTACTAGCTGTTTAATAGTCCTTACAAATATGTAAGAAAGTGACAAGTAAATAAGTAATTTACAATTATCACAATTGTAAATGCTGTTTAATAAACATTTACATAAATAAGTACTTACGTAGAAAACGCTTGTAGATTTCGATGATAATATTGTATTTAAAAATACGTTGTTGTAAGTTACAATTTACATGAAATGTAAATTTTTAACGAAGGTAGATTTCTTCCTCTTGAGTTTAGAATTTAAGTGTTTCATGGAGTAGGTACTTTGTTGTTATCATATCATCTCAAAATCATTTATTTACTTTGACAGGAGGTACATAAATAAAGGTGTTCACAAATGTTGAGATATTGGTTTTGGTGCATCACTAAAGTCACGGAGAATAAGAACAAAATTACGATTCTGTCAAATATTGGACGGCAGTCTTGCTTACCCGAATCTTTTTAAACATAAAATATCCTTTTAAGAAAAACTCGCCGTTGCCGTTCAATCTCATATTCATCATCACTAACATCACTACTCGTTATAAGAACCATTTTTTTTTGCTATAATATTTTAATTTCTTTAGATGCGGCACAAAATTGTAAAGTTTTGACACACCTTGAGACCACCTGCCACAATTGTTCTACAAGTTACAAAATATGTAAACTTGTAATTACTATTATGTATTCAATAAAGTAGTTTTCCCTACAAATATGTAAACTGACACTTGTAAAGTGAAAATGTTTATTAAACAGAATTATGTAAAATTTTAGGTGCAACTTTACAAGTTTGTAAATTTTCCACCGTGACAAATTTGTAACTTGTAATTATTGTTAAACAGAAACTTGTAAAATTGTAGAGTCATCTACAATTTACAAGTTATAAGTTTTATTTAATAGGGCCCAGAAGTGCCTTGGAATTGGTTAGGATTTTATTAAACATTTTTATTCAACGCATCGGTTGAATGTAATTACTATAGATGTAATTGCTATAATTTACCGATTGTTTTACATAATATTTATTTTGGTCGTGTATGCGATTAATTATCTATGGTGAGCAAAATGATTAGTTAGTACATTAAGTAGGAACCAGTCAAAGCAATAAAAATATAACTAACACGATCATCTCGTGAACACAACAGTTCAGCTTTATAAAATATTTAGCGCAATTTGAAATTAAAATTATTGCCCATAAACAAAAAAATTGTTGCCTGAATTCACATTGTAAAAATAACTGCTTATAAAAATAAAACATCCTTCTATAATATCGTCAGCTTACATAGTTCACTATCAAATAATTCAGTACCTAATACATTTTTGTGGATTAACAGTTGTTATCAACATTATACATGGGTATATTACAATACGATTTAAGTCAAATCGTTGATGCATTTCCACACGTCACGAGGAATTTCTCTGTGATTTTATCATTTAATACTAGAATTAAAAAAATAATTCGAATAAAATCACAGAAAAAATAAACTAAAGAAACTTTACAAAAGCATTTTCTTACACCCATAATGTACATAGACAATTGTTATAAAATTCTACCTACAAGTATTTTTAACTCTAGCGCATATCCTACCTACTGAAGTACGGACTAAAAATGCATTTTAGAATGAGTAAAAATAAATACAAACATCAAAAGACACGTGCATTACGTACAGCATAAATATGAGCGACGGTGTTTAAACAACTTTATACCTAAGTTGAAAGGAAATAGAATTTAAATTGGACTCACATGCTGAAGCTCTGTTTTATAATAAAAACGATATCTATAAAGATATCTCTTGACATGCTTGTTTTTATTAGCTTGACTTCAATTTTATGTGATGTTCAACCCTTAACATTGCGGCATTGAATATCTCAACAAAACGATATATCGACGGTGTAGTGTCAATATCTCGTAACTACAAAACCATGATTTTATAGGAAGCGAAAAAACGTTGAATCAAAAACAAACTTTTTTTTTTTTTTTAATAGTAGGAGACGATTGATAATGATTTCAATAAAATATTTCAGGTTAGGAATATAAACGTAGATAAAAGAAAAGCATTAAAGTGAAAACTGGCAAAATGTTAGTTATAAGATATTGATACATCACCGTAGATATATTTTAATAATTTACATTTTGTGTGTAAGCTTATAAGCACATGAAATGTAACAATCTATACAAAATAAAAGTAGCTGCTTGTAAAAAAGCACTTAAATATCAGGAGTCAAGTACTCTCTTACACTATACACGCGCACCACAGCTTTGATTTCTCTCTCAAACTAAATATTTACACTTCGAAACTAATAAGAGATAGCTAAAGCATGTCTTTAAAACTACATTGTTTTGAGCCTTCCATGTAGTGAATACAAAGGCTAGATTGCATTTTATACAGTACATCCTTCTCAAGTTAGTCACAACTGATATTTGGTATTTCAAATAGTAAGTGGCATACTGCCCGAACCAAAGCCGATAACTTGGAAATATAAACAAAAAAATCTTCTGTGTTGGAGGAACATCCCTTCCTCCGTTGACTTAGAAATTACGGACGTGTACATGTTTCTAACATTAGAGCATAATATCCCTAGTATTAGTGGTTAAGGCCTCTGACGCGTGACTTTTTAAATGCATCCTATGCATTGTAAAATGCATCCTATGCATTGTAAAAGAGACGCCTGGGATAGTAATTACTAGCTTCATTATACATATTCACATTCTTCACAGGTAAATGTGCGTTAAATCCTACCAACGTTACCTTGCATTTCTAGTTTAATCATAGTGATATGTTTTTTTAGGACACAATTCCATCGTAACATTTTCCAAAATCAGGCGGAAAATTGAACCCTGTAAGCTTATAAAATTCGCCCGCATCGGTATCTGTTTTGTACCTCTAAGGTTTACTAGGTCTGATCACTTTTAAGATCTTGATTCTTAAATGTCGTCACAGTACGCACCCATGTTTGACCCCGAATAGTTTCTTTAATTCTGGAAGGATGACATTTCTGACATAGGAAGACTGCTTCGAGCCAATCTTATCCCTCTTGACGTTTTTCCTGTAATATTTGATGCCTGGCTTGTGGACCGCGAAGGCATTGTTGAGGATCATGAATTCATAATCTTTAACGCACAGGATGTAGCCCTGAAATAAAAATTAAAAGTTTAATTACCAACTCAATTTATGTTGATTATCTTCAAGGTTATGAAGGTTGTTTAGACCCTAAATGCGGGTGATAAACCTTTTAATGGGACTTTTTGTTACCTGTGTCATTTTGTCTTGCTTGCCTTCCCAGCTCAGTCTTTCATCATAATAGGGTTCTTCATTAGTTCCGATGAAGATTGGCTCCCAATGCGAGTGCTTTCCTTGCCGCTTGCCCACGTGAAACACTCCCATATCTGCAATAGTCCATAAAAAATTATTACCGTGTGTTCATAGAAGAATTTTTTTTTATCAATAATGAGTTATCGGATTGCAACGAGGTTGATATAATTTATGTATTAACGCATTGTTGAATCGGAAAGTTAGTGATTTTGCAAATTGGCGTAAGAAGTTGAAGCCAGTCGTCTGGGAACGGCGGGTAAGGCGCGGTCGTTGAACCATAATACGCAATTAGAATGCCCCATACGACGGCCACGCCATGCTACAGACGGCATAAATAGCTCACGACACTAACAGCACTTAGATTAATTGCCGCTGCATCACTGCTCGTCTCACGATACCTACAGTTTTGGCAATGAATAGTTGAATATGCGAGATTACACTCCAAGTGATGTGAGAACCGTTATCGCTCACTGTACGGTCAGCAACGAAAGTCGATTAACACTGGGACTTTGACATTTATCATATGACGAAAAATCATTCGATACACTGGTTTTCAGCTATGTATATAGGTTCTAGAGAGTACCTACCTACTGAATAAGGGTTTGCTTTTTTAAATGTAGGTACTTTAAGGCCCGGACTCCACCAAAGCGGAGATGTGCGGAGATGTCTGAAGCGGAGACGAGAAGAGATGTTTTTAGAAGTTTTTTTTTTCTCTCAGCGAGGCATAGCTCACATCTCCGGTTCGATCGCGCCATACAAATATGATAGGTACCTACATCTCCGCAGCATACACCTACCTACATCTCAGAGGTCTCCACTGAAGTTGAGAGGAGATAAGATGTGTGAATCTCATCTCTTCTACTCTCGTTTCGTCTCCGCTTTGGGGTCCAGGCCTGATGCTCGGATTATATTTGAAATAATGAGCTCAATAATTATGATTGAAAGAATTCGGGTAAATCACATGGTTCAATCCACTTTCGTCGCTGTTTGTTACTTTGGTCTTAAGTTAATTCAATAGATGGGTTCTTACATTGTCCTTCCGGAGCAGCCATCCACTCTTTACCATTGGGGATGTTGTGGCACGTAGGACACACGTATTTGTGGAAAGGTATGGCAGTTTTGTTTTTCAACATTATTTGTAGTTCTGTTTTTGTCTTGGGCGCCTGAAAAAGGACATGGAATCTGATCAAACCTTGATTTTCATAATCAAAACTTTTTACAAAAACGTTTTAAAAAACACTACGAAGTGAAAAAATAACTTTAATTTTGGAAGTCGGTGGCAAAAAACTAAAATTCAAAACCAAAGACACCGACTTCTGAAATAAAAGTAATTTTTCACTATGTAATGTTTTTTATTGAGAGTCGGTATTTTTTTTTTGTAAAAAGTTTTTTTTTTTACTTTTTAGTGGTATTCAAATTTGTGTGGGGTAGGTAGTAGTACCTACCCCACACAATTTGAATACCACTACCTGCTATGTAAATAACAGTGACAGGAACTTATCATGTCATCCAAAGTGGGACAAAATACTTATTATTGAAGCTAACTCGAAAACTATCCAAGCAAAGTTGATAAAATTTATATGGGACCATCTCTAAATTATGACCAAAAAAGAATCATCAAAATCAATTCATAATTGGCGGAGTAATCGAATTGAGAACCATCTCCTTTTGAAAGTCGATTAAAAATAAGAGGAAGACGTCAAAAAACCACTTGTAATATTTGAGTAATTATTAAAAAATCTGTAATTATATATTTAGTTAAATCTTACATTTTTAAGGATCTGTTTCTCAATTTTTAGAAAGGTTAATTTGATGTTCAAAACAGAACATAATTTTATAAAATGATCAGCCACATAAGTTAACCGGAATTAATGCTGAATTTATCAGGTGGTGAAGATGTAGTTAGGACATGAGTGCTAAGTTAACCTGAGGCTTATTCTTCTGAAAATATCCCGAGGGAAGAGGAGCTGGTCCGTGGTCTATTCATGATGAAAGACGTCCACTGCTGGACATAGGCCTCCCCCAAGCACCGGCACTTCGACCGATGCTGTGCCTTCCGCATCCAGCGGATTCCTGCGGCCTTCACAAGGTCACTGGTCCATCTTGTGTGAGGCCTTCCAACGCTATGTCTTCTGGTACGCGGTCGCCACTCCAGAACCGTGGTCTATTACTAGGTTACGAATGGACATACGAATATTTAAGTACTTATTCTATACTTACAGAATACTTTTTATCTACTTCAAATAAACTTATTGGAAAGACTCTTGGTTTATTGGAAGTACTTAGTGGTTCTTCGTTTCTTGCGATCATATTCAGGAACTTGGGTGCTAAATCTGGACTGGGGTACAGTTCGATGTCTGATGGCAGAACGAAGTGAGTGAGAGCTGCGCTTCTAGCTATGTTTCTACCGACATTTATTGGATACAACAGATTTTTTTGTTGTTTGTACGTCGTGGAGGAGTTGACGACGTAAGGTGGTGTGTCCGTGCAGTTGAAAGGCGTCTTCAGAAATATATCAGGGTTGGGTATCTGGAAAGAAAAAATTGGAATATTAAATTGTTGCAGTTGACATGCTAATAGTTATTTATGCAACTGTTGTATAATAAGGGATATTGAAACGCGAATGTCACATGAATGTTTTAATACCTAATTATGTACAGTAGCATACAAGACTTTATCTACACCCATCATATGAATCCTCTATAAAAGGTTCTGAAACCATAGGGTGTTGTACAATATTGTTTTCTCGACTTTTCTAGTAATAATTGGTTAGAAATGTCCTTTGCTGCATTAGAAATATCTGGTGTTATCAAAGCTTGTATCACTCATTTTTGTAAACAACAAAGTAATAAAATTTTGCAATACTACTAACGAACAAAAATGGCGGGATACGACGTGAATTCGAATAACCTATAAGTTTTTTTTTTTAAACAACGGCGCTGGCTGTGGTAGTGAAACGCGCGTGCATATCAATGTTCTTTTTTTGAAATTCGAGTTGCATAATGTTTAACATTATAGCACTCATTTGGATGATAATTATTATGGTTACTATGACACTTTTAATGTTGGCAATAAGCAAACTGTTTCACAAACTTTTATAGAGGTTTTATAGCATGGGTGTAGATAAATGGGATTTAATGATACAAATGGAGTGTTTTAGTAAAACGAAAGAATTTTAGACAGTAAATTTAGCACCATATAGTTAGTTTAATAAATTTAAGGCATCTCGTTAGCTAAAAGTGAACAAACAAGGAACAGAAGTTTCCTACCTGGCTCATTGCCAGACCAGTAGTATTGTTACGTTCCGGAATTGTGCCAGGAGCGGTCGACGACTTTGTCTACCTATGTATCTAGTCATGAAGTTAGAGTTGATAGTGTGTACATAATATTCGCGATCTATTTATCTGCGAAGCTCAGGCGCACTGGCCGGTCCAGTCCGTTAGGACATATAAAGAAAGAAAGAAAGAAATTAACACACACACACATGACACACATCTAGTTTTAACTAAGTACGATGTGTCCATGGCTTAGCCCGAAAGTCTGCCAACCAATCTTACCAAGGGGTATGGTGTTACCCAGTAACTGGGTTGTGGGGGTCAGATAGGCAGTCGTTGATGATGTGTACACCAGCTTAGAATACCAACTACTGGCACTGTAAAAACTATCATTACATCGAGGTTAATGAGTGTGGATAGTGATAAATTATTTCTTCTAGGAAATAACTAATATTGAATCTAGCGTCATCATGGAATACACTAAGGACAATGCTGGCACTGAGTCGTGATCTAAATCTCTCCATTGACAGTAATTTCTTGTTCTACAATTCATTTCGTAATTGCAAATACATAAAGCTTTGGAGAAAACAAAACTATGTGGGTAACCATATGGTGGTTTCATTTCTATCTTGTTTTCTCACATAACTCTGTTCTCATGTGGCATACCATATAGGCTCCCACAACTTTTATTGTTGTTTCAACTAAAGGCTCCCCCGTCCCGTCGATAGGCGCGAATCGACGGTGCGACGCGTTTCTGGTAGAACAATTTCCATGAAGTTTTAATAGAAACTGTTCTACTAGAGTCGCGTTGAACTATCGCGTCGCGCCAGTCTGCGGGAGGCAGCCTTTAGTTGAAACAACAATAAAATTTGTGTTTAGATGATGCTATTTATTTGTTGCTTTAATTTTATTTTATGCCACAGGTAAGAAAATTGACTCGAGTAAATGGGGCATCGAGGTGTTCCTTGGCTGTATACGCACAAATTAAAAAAAATAGTTAGTGATTATGAGGAGCTCGTGGCCAAGTAATAACAGCCGCACGGGTCGATACATCAGATTAAGCTACACTTGCCGGGGTTGGTCCGTATATGGGTGACTATCTTTACATACCGAGACTCATCCGTGCCTCGGAAAGCACATTAAGCCGTTGGTCCCGGCTGTTATTGTGGTTCTTTGACAGTCGTTACGGGTCGTCAGAAGCCCGAAAGTCTGAACACCAATGTTTCCAAGGAGTATCGTATTACCCAGTTACTGAGTTCTGGAGGTCAGATAAGCAGTCGCTCCATGTAAAATACTGATATTCAGCTGCATCCAGTTAGACTGGAAGCCGACCCCAACATAGTTGAGAAAAGACTAGGTAGATTAACTTAGTGATTATAAAATCATTCTTACATTGCTAGGTATATGTTTGTTGGAGAAGAAGATGTGGAAGGTGGCGTATTGCAGCACGAGATCGTTGCCCATACAGTCACGAAGATATCTGATGCTGTTCACGGTTGGCATTATGTCTGAACCCGGCGCGTGGATCGCCAAACTCACTGGTGCCATCCATCTGGGGATAAGAAAACAGATCTCATAAGTTTATAAACATTACGCCCTTTTCCCCCGAAGGGTTAGGCAGAGGTGCACCCATACATATAGTACACCTACATTTTGCCAGTTCTAACTGGCGCGAGTTTTCCGAGCGTCTGCGAGATAAGTAAAATTCTATGATAGGGGTCAGCATTTTACGATGTAGCCCATCAAAGGGCCTCGAATCCAGTCTTCACTCCGCTTCTACGAAATGTCTAATGGTAAAACCCAATGACACCGGAGATCGAACAGTACAATATTGATAAGTGATACCTACTCAGCCACTTATCAATTGGATTTTCCAATTGATTCAATTCGATACCAATTTTATCACTTAAATTAAAAGTCCCGTTCATTTGCTATCGACTGCCTAGTACTCCAGTAGATTTACCAGCACACTAATTACGTAATACACGATCAATCATCATCTGAATAATTTTGAAACAGATTGCTAATCGATTGCTTCATAAGTTCGAAAAAAAAATCTGCTCAACAACGTAAATAACACAATGAATGTTGTTAAACTGTCAAAATGAAACATTAGTCTTAATCATTTACGAAAATTTGTTACGCAATTAGCAGAATTAGCAGAGCTGTCGGGGATTTATCGAATCGAAGGGAAGAACGCTTGAAAGCGCGTAGTAATAGTTATAATCAATAAACTGTTGGAGCCGCCTAGTTCGCGTGACCGAGGACATTTGCGCTTCCACAGGTTGCTCGCAAACCGACACTTCCAGCTGAAATGTTGTGCCGTTCGTGTAGACGCGGATACCATGATTTCATGTTTATTTACTCGAGTTTTTATTTCCGTTTTATCTGTAGATAAATCGTTGGAGCTCTGGTCCAGATTAAGTCAAGAATAAATTGAGAAATTGTCAATGATCTCAATGAGGCGTGCTTCCATTATAAGCAGTCAGTAGCTTAGAATTACATGCATTAAAAGCTGTGTCTGGAACTTTGTAATGTTATCTATTCGACATTGATTTATCGCTGGAAAGTCACGACTCGTTCTGAATATAATCAGTTCATACATTCAGCGTTTGATTCATTCATCAAGCGCGAAAACTAAAAACGCAGCCACAATGTAAATCGATTGCTCGCTGTTAATGAAAAACGTTTGCTATAGCCAACAAAATACATTATTATTGGAATACCTGCTACAAAAAGAGACTAAGGTGCCTGCCACCGCCTTTTTAGGTCACGATGCTACAGTGCTGCCACCGCCACGTGACATTTTACTTAAGAGGAGGCTCCCTAAATTGTATGTTAATTTGCATTCATATTCTGAAAAAGTCACACATACAAACAGAATGGAACTTTAGTATATGATATATTAGACCTTTTTCTTTCCAATTAAAAGACAGTTACATAATTGGAACATTTTCGCTCGATCCATTTTTTATTCGAAAATCATGTCTTTTTTAAAGATTATTTGAAACAAAAACAAGATTACTCGGCTTTTATGTCTAAAATAATTATTTACAGTAAGGAAATATAGTTTAATATCCGAATATAGGATATTTTTTCTCTAGATCAATTATTACTTTAGTTATAGACGAAATAAGAATTGAGACTTACGACATTTAGTTCCGTGCTTGAACACGACCAAAGAGCGCACGCGATATTCAACTTTATTACTGATGAATTAGCGTTTAGCACAAAATGGAGTGGTGGGGTGCATTGGGGCGGAGTTTGCTTGGAAATTGTGTTTGGAGTGCCTGGTCTTAAGGGGCGTTGTCACGCTCGGCTTTTTACCATCTTCACTTTTTATATAAAAACATTGTATATGTAATTGAATATGAACCGTGATGTAACGGAAAGGTTGTGATTTACACAATAAGTTCTTAAATGTCAGTGGGACTGTCGCGTTTGATGAAATCCGAGATGATATGATAAGTGGGGTGCGCGGCTTAGATAACTGTGGTGTTGAACGAAACGATGCTGCACAATGGTAGGTATTTATTTATATACAATTTATTGTACACAACAAAAAAATAATCAAACACTACAAAATATACAATGGACGGCCTTACCTATCGCTTTCCGCGATCTCTTCCAGGCAGCCAAGGTATATTGTGAACAAGTAAGTGAGAATGTTATAGAATCACACTCGCTTTAAATTACATAGTTTACATAGTGATCGATGCACGTGTATGTAAATGATCCTTGCGAAAAAGTACTTGAAAACAGTTTCAAGTGATATCAGACAATCTAATCGGTGACTCAGTATCTGCGAGCATTGTTCAGATTACAGGAAGTCTCACTCCACTTACTCGAACCGTAAGAAGTGCAGCTAAATGCTAAGTCAGCATCGGAACATTACGATGTTAATTGTTGCTAATATCGAATTTCACACATCGCGATGTTTCTTAATACAAGCAAGTATGCAAGCACATTCTCTTTTAAAACAATTGACGTTGCACAACTTACACTGTGATTAGTCACGAATACCGCGTCTGTTTTTGACTCAAACCCTTTTGTATGCCGTTTAGTTCATAATTTGAAAGGGGTTGGTCACAATTTAATAATCGGGCTGGCACACAGTGGAACGAATGTATGGAAGCGGTTGGACGTAGACATGTCCGAAAAATAAGAGTAAAATTATGACAAACTAATGATGCCATCTTATTCGATTACTTAATGCCTTCATAAATTGTGGTGATAAATTTCTTCATAACTCCCATATTTCGGGAGTAATTTGAGAAAATGTGAAATTTTACTATGAAAATGAGTGTATTGAGCTCTCTCCCTCCTGATTCCGGGCTTGTTTCAAGTAGCGGTCTCTAATATCGTAATGCTATTACTAAGAGCTATATTTAATACTAAGACACATAGTGCGCCAAATGTGCACTTTCTGGGATAAAAGGAAATGAAAATTTAAAAAAAAAAACGTTTTTTCCCCATTTGTATTTACTTTAAACCGCAGACAGACTTATTAAGAGGTCTATAAATATATTATATATATACAGAAATATATATTAACAAAAATATTCACAAGAACTGATGAGAGTATGACTTTTAAGTAAGTTGATAATAAATTACCTAGTTTCATTAAAAGTACAATAAATAATTAAGACGTAAGCTCTAATTTACTAAGTTACACATTTTAAAACAATAACATCATTTAATTATCTTCGTCATCATCATCATCATCAATTAATTCAAATTCAGAATCGATGTCCGCTAAATCATTTATGTTAACAAATTCGATATCACTTTTCTCAGAATCCGTAAGCTCATAAAATTCCTTAAAAGAAGATTTTTTTACAAACTTATTTCCTTTTGGACGGATACTTGTAACAAGTGGATCAGAAGACAGTAAAAGATTGTGCATAATATCTTCATTGCATGAGATACTGCTATGCTTTCGAGAATGCCCCTCTCTATATTTTCTAAAATCTTTATTTCTAGCCTCAGATGCCTCTTCGGATAGAAAACCAATGGGCACAATTGACATGTTCTGAACTATGTCTGGCCCATGCATTAAAATTTTATGAAGTGAAGAAGGCATATAATACCATGGGTATAACTCCACGTAAAGCTTAGCAGTATCAAAGCAGAACTCTCGGAATTTAGTTACGTTGATCTTCTCTCCTGATGAAATACACTGCAAGATCACACAGATTTTTCTTAAAAGCATAGCATCTATTCCGGTCAGTTCAGCAGATTTAGTGTAGTTTTCAAAAAATCTCCTTGCCGAGTTGCCATTGTTGGTGGATCCACTGCCTTGTTTCACAACATCGAGAAGTAAGCCCGTTTCTCTTCTTACAGCCTCTTGAACTCTTTTCTTCCTGTCATCAACTTGCCTTTTTGCTATATCACCCCTTACTTGCCATGATTTTATGTCTAATTTGTAGGAAATGTGTAATAAGCATTCCATTGAGCGAATCCAAGCGTGAAGGGTGCTTAAGCTATATTTATACATGTCCTCGTTTGCGTGTTTATCTTTGATTAACTCTAAATTATTCATTTCTTTAGGACAAGCCTTGCATATGTCACACACTGAAGCTGCTGTATTGGATATAATGGAATGAATTTTACCATCAATCATTGTCAACAGCAGTTGGTGTTTGACACTAATTCCATCAGTGATGGTGGATGGAGTTAAGGCTTCAATCTCTGCTTCGATTTCAGCCATCTCTCTCTGCACATTTTCTTTGGTTTCCTTTATAAACTTAAACAATATTGGCCGGCAAAATGAAGTGGAAGATGGTCGCTCGTTTTCCCAAATTGTTACACCTTTTGAGACGAGCCGCAGTGGTACAAGACTAATCATAAAATTACTAGCAAGATCGATTTGCTCATCTTCACTCGTCCTTTGATGATAAATGCTTTGGCTAGATGATCCGTCAAAACCCCATTTGCTGGTCAATACGAGCTGTTGATTGGGATCAACAGGGGTTTCTAACGACCTAATAAGTCTTCTTGAGGTTAAATCCATCAAGGCTTGTAATTTGATTTTTGCAGAGCTCTCTGTAACTGTGAGATCTTCTTTGGCCGGATAGCACTTAATTTTTTCTTTAACCAACATGTAGTAACTCGGGTATTGAAGAGCTCCTTCTTGAGTGTTGAAATCCCGAAGAGTGTTATAGCGCCATTTCGATAAGTTCATCGATACATAAAGAGCCAATGCCTTCAAAGGGGATATTTCCCGTACCTGAATTGATTTACCTTCAATGAAGGCTTTGATTTTTGAGGCCTCTTCTGGATTCTCCGTCAAGTATTTCATAACATAAGCTGTATCGCTTTGTCCTGCCTTTTGAAGCGCCCTTTCGGCCGAAAACATAATTTCAGCGCTGCTACTGCTGCATGAAAGACTATCTTCAGTGGTGCGTCTTCTTTTTTGCCGGTTACTAAGGTCCTCAAAAGATTTACGAGGACTAGGATGTGTACAAGTTGAAGCATCAGATTTAGCAGGAGAAATTATGGGCTCGATGACGTCACTTATATTTTCTGTAGAAGGTTCCATATTTTCATTCTGTAATTCCGGCCATTGAATTGCAGCCTGTAGCCAAATCTCATGTTTCTTCCGAAACTTATCTGTGCTTCTTCCAGACTGTGTCCATTTTGCATAAATGCGGTAGCAAAATCGACGACACCAGTCTTTTAAACTTGTTTCAGCACTTTCACATAACTGAACACAACTGTTATCTTTTAAAACACTGAACAAATAGTTAAAGTCGCGTAAATCTTTATGTGCGCGTGCGCATAAAGCAACGTGAATATCAAGATTTGTATTAAAATTTGGAAAATACATTGCGAGATTAGCTTGGATACAACGAGGTGTAAATCAACACTGATTTTAAAGTTACTAATAGTGACCTATTTATATAAAATCCAGGTATCCCAGGTATCCTTTGTTAAATATTGCAAGGTAATTAGTTATTGTGATAATTAGTAAATGATGCATGCTAAATTAGTGTATTAAGAGCCATTTAGTAATTAAATAATAGCAATGTTCTTATCAGTAATCATTAGTGCATCAGTTTTATATGTAAACCTTAAGTCCCTAATTATATATCCTAATTAGCTTATATCTTCTCTAATTGGCTGATCAGAAATGTTATTGTAATAAGGTAAACCTTTAGAAAAACGGTTTTAATCAACAAAATAAACAAAAAATTAAAAAATTGTGTTATAAAATAAACATCACTCTTTATCCCAGAAAGTGCACATTTGGCGCACTATGTGTCTTAGTATTAAATATAGCTCTTAGTATTAGCATTATGATATTAGAGACCGCTACTTGAAACAAGCCCGGAATCAGGAGGGAGAGAGCTCGATACACTCATTTTCATAGTAAAATTTCACATTTTCTCAAATTACTCCCGAAATATGGGAGTTATGAAGAAATTCATCACCACAAGTTATGAAGGCATTAAGTAATCGAATAAGATGGCATCATTAGTTTGGCATAATTTTACTCTTTTTTTTCGGACATGTCTACGTCCAACCGCTCCCATACATTCGTTCCACTGTGTGGCATGGTGACTGTACATTTTAGTTATGTAGTATTTTAGGCTAGCCTCATTTTATGGAACATTTGAATCGGAACGGGGAGCTTAATCGGGAGGGTGCGACAGTCTAGTAACCTCGCGTCTATGCCCCGTTTACACCTAAATTTGTTTGGCACTAGCGTGTTATTTGAACATTTAGTTGCCTTACATTATCGCACGTTAATTTCAACGCAAAAAATTTTGGTACCTATTGCAAGTATTTTCTTACAATAAGAATACTGTACATGGAAGTAGAGTTGCCAACCCTACTATATAGTATAGTCCTGTCCTATCTCAATATCCTGCTATATAAGCTGTACGTATTAGAGGCCTAAATACCATATTTAAAAAAAAAATTTAGTCGTAACTACTACATTTCCGATGAAAAATTAAATAACATGTTCGTAAAATCAGTTAAATAAATTTCTGGATTTTGCTCTTTCTGACCGAAAACTTGCTAAATCTACTGCTGAAAAATGGCAACAAAAGTGTTGCTCAGTGATTCTGACTTTTGTAATATTAAAAAAAAATACAATTTATTTTTTCTTTACCAGCGTCTTTAGTTTTTACTGGGCGCATATTTTCAGTGATAAATATAAAATGGTGAGATGAGCGCAATAGAGTCAGTAGGTATTCATCTCATAAAAGCTGATTTAATGTGTAATAATAATAGTTATGAGACATTAAAAAAAATATAAACCTCTAAAGTAAAGGATCAGAGTAGCAAAAACGACATAAAACCAAAAAAAAAAAGATAAATGCCAACCATAACAGGCAATCGAAAGACTACATTTGATATAAAAACCCAATATGCGAGTAACAAATTGTGAGAAGTTTTCATAATCAATTTTCGTAAAGGCAAAGCACTAATACCTACCTAACAATAAAAACTCGAGCATCGTTTAGTCCTTTGTTTAACTACCGTAATTTAAGCGAGACAACGCATAATAAATACTTTATTTTAATATCCTGGATATACATAATTTAACATCATTACTAAACTGTCTAGACTCAATAAACAGACTATTATCAAACGAAGACTTTGAAAATATTAAAAGAAAAATAGAATTAGAAGCGAAGTTTATTTGTTTAAAGTCTTGGGTGAAGTTTACAATGCATCGCGGTTTAGCAACTCGCCTTGAATGTTTTTTACTGGCTCTATGTAAACAAGGATGGCAGGTACTAAGTGTGTTTGGTGTTCCGGCGCCGGGGAAGTAATACTGGCACACGCAGCTGTTATATCAATAACTGCATCCGTAATTTTCACCTGGTGATGAGAAAAGTTTAGCTATTTTAAAACAAGAGTGGTTTAAAAGAACACACGTATATACAACGTGCTTAGCGTGCGTGCGTTAGTCAAACGACTAAGATCATTTATTTAATCATTTTGATTCGTCCATCGGAGATCCCTATCAGGCTATGGGGAGTTTGTTAAACTGTTGCCAAATTAAAAAAACTGAAGTTCGTAGGTAGGTAAGTCATCGTGCTATACAATTGATACAATTTTAACACGATTTATGAATAACAAGTCTCCAATTAAATATTTGAAATCTCTCACGGGAAACTGAATACGGATAGACGTAAATTGCTCAATGCTCGTATACGCAATTTTCATTACCGGCATGCAATAAAAGTGAAATAAAATGTAATAGTTTTACGACAGTACAATCGGGTACAGATAGAGCTGTGTAAGAAAGAAAAGGGAAGTAATAATATATCAAGTTCACACGACGACGCGACGTGTTGTTCGCGACTATACCTTGCCATCGCGTGGTAACGAACGTAAGATCGATTTCAAACGCGGTAGTCTACGCGTTAAGGGGGATGCGTTAAGGTAGCCTGTGAAATTCAAATTTTCTTACATATTTGCAATTTGCAGGTCAGTGTCAGGTTGTATGTTGATTAATATATGATTCGCTACCGTAAAAAAATATGGCTTTACACAATTATAATCATTAGAATCAGCAATACAACTCCTTATGCTAGAATAATCCTAAAATGTCATGATTTAATGAAACAGTTATTCAACAGGATTATATGAACTTAGAGAGTTGTATTGATGATTTTTATGATTATAATTCTATAAATAAATATTTGATACGGTGGCGAATCGTATTTAGATCAACATACAACCTGATACTGTTACTAATTACAAAAAACGTAAGATTTTATTTTATTTCGTAGGCTACCCTAACGCTTTCGTCTTAAAACACTTTGGACTCCACCCACTTTTCATAGAACTCATATGCCATGCCGCTACGTATATTGGAAGTGAACCCTCCGGGAGGGTTACCGTCATTACGTTGGCGTTAATAAAGTTAACCATCGCGGACAGTCAACCGCATTAGGTTTAAAAAACCGTGTAAAACACTGCAAAACGAAGTAAAATAGTATTCACAGAGGGTCTTTTCGCTATAAGGAGTTTCCAACCTTTTAGATTTTTAGTGAATATTTGAAATCGTGAACAAAAAAATTCATAATTCTTGGATTTTAAAACCAATGAATATACTAATAAATCTTGTTAAAATATACAACTGATTTTACTTTCACGGTTTATAATGCTGTATTTGCTAAGAAAAACCTACATTTAAAATGAGCCCTCCTCGAGGGTTCCCAGTATCCCATATGCCACTAGGTGAACCCTCTAAGAGGGTTCCCGGCACGTGTTAGGGGCGTCTTCTTTGGCGTACGAATTACTAACCGATCGCCTTTCGCCAGCCATCATTTATGCACTATATCTGTAAACTTCTAGGTATATAAGTGTGGTTTCATTGACGGACCTCCTACATACGACAGGACAGTGATAATTTGATCCTTTACAAGTCTAGACGGGGTGGTAAACCGAGGAACTCCAGACATGTCTGTTGTTGTTTACTGCAAACTCTCGAGTCAGATCGATTTCTCAAATTCTATGAATGGGAAAATTACGAGTACATTATGATTCGATGAGAAATGTTCTTCCTTATTATTGTCTCGAACAAAAAATCATAATAACATTCAAGAACGCCAGTTCTGAAAGGGGAAATTATCTCGTGACCATTTTGTTAACAATAGTCAATCAGGTAAAACAAATTGCATGAGTTTTGAGAATATCAAGGACATTATCGAATGTTTATATTTTACTAAATAACACGAGACAATACCACGAAAGAGATTACTTACAAAACTCTTGAAATAAGAGAGTCATGAATTCATGACATTAGTCGTAAATACAGCATGTATCAGAAAGTTATGGTCGAATTTAAGGGCTTGGGTACAGACCATCAAACTGGACAACTTTCTCCATGAACCAACATCGTAATCACAAAAAAATTATGAACTTTCCTATACAAAACTTCAATACCTCGAATTCCCATTCGGCAGATAATTTTCTGGATAACGATGTTGGTCCCGAAAAAGTAGTCCCTTAAATTTGTACTCACCTTTCTGATACACGCTCTATACAGGGTGTCCGGTAAATAATGGATAACCCAGAAATAGAGTTTAATAAACATTATGGCCGTTCTAAAAAAATATTCCAAGTAGTACATAAGATAGGATTAAAAAAAAAATACTGGGTAATTTCTAGTCACATTATTTACTGCTTCTCTATCGGCATAGGCAATGTACTATTACAACAACAAATAACCAATGGAATTCATTCATTTGTGGTGAAGAAAAATGTAAAATAACGTAAAAAAAGTTAGTTAAAAATCTTAGGTACTACTTGGGATATATTATTTTTTGTATTTTTTTAGAACGGCCGTAGGGTCTATTATACAGGGTGACCTGTAATTTGACGTAAACCTTCCAGGACTTGATAGTGTGACCTATTTGCAACAATTAAGCACCCTATAAAGCCCTGGCTAATATTCATGGGAATCGAGAAAACCCATTTTTTAATGTATATTTTAGAAAATTTCCCAGAATTCGTCACTAAATATCATTTTACTCAAAACTCTCAAATTGAATGGCTTTCATTGATATTCCATGGGAACCTAATACTTTAACATACCTTTTGATGTAACCAAACTTTCTGTAACATCAAACAGCTGAAAGTTAGAGGAAGTAGTTTATTAACCTTTTCCAAAAATTATCTACTACTACTATCATGAACTTAGTCACCAGTTATCTCAAAATGTTACAATGGCTTTAAACGTACAAATTAAGGGGAAGACATCTCTATTTAATCAGCTACCTAACAAGGTACACAAGTAAAAAATAATATTAAGATGTGCCGATGAAACAGTCGATAATAATGGCAAAGGTCGAATTTACGAATAGATGAAATATAAAAATACCGGCCAAGTGCGAGTCGGACTCGATACCATTATCTATAAAAACGCGCAAAAAATCACGTTTGTTGATGGGAGCTCCCTTAAATATTTATTTTATTCTGTTTTTTAGTATTTTATTGTTATAGCGGCAACAGAAATACATCATCTGTGAAAATTTGAACTGTCTAACTATCACGGTTCATGAGATATAGCCTGGTGACAGACGGATAGACAGATAGACGGACGGACAGCGGAGTCTTAGTAATAGGATCCTGTTTTACCCTTTGGGTGCGGAACCCTAAAAATTGTGTGATAATCGAATGAATTAACTAGTTTATGTCATTCCACTATTTTCTAACCTCCTAGCAATCCATCACGCGTTAGCCACCCAGTACCCTAATTGCGTAACTTATTTTCGTAAACGATTATGACAGTTTCATTTTGACATTTTAACAACATTCATTGCGTTATTTACGTTAATGAGCAGATTTTTTATCCAACTTTTGAAGCAATGGATTAGCAATCTGTTTCAAATGGAAACAAATTGTGGTTGATCGAGCATTAGGTAATGTACAGGTCGTCATGACCAGTAAGTACCCTTTTTTTTTGGTTGAGAAATTATCAAATAACTTCTCCTGCTCTGGGTAGAGCGCGAGGGTGTCTCAGACTCTTATTGACTAAAACCCACCCGTGTTCCTTCATTTGCCTATATTGCCGGGGTCCACGGTAGCCCTTTCGGACAATAACCGCAACTCTGGCAGGCATCGGCCCTATCGGGCCCCGTCAGTTCTGCTGACATCTCTTTGCGAAACGCGTGAAACACAACGCGCTGTCGACCCGGGCCTGGTCCTTATCGGGCGGCGAGCTACCCATTGCTCACCGTCCGCAAGCCCGCGCCTACGGTGGCCGGGAATCGGCCTAAGACTCCCGACGCCCACGGCGTCTCCTGCGGCGATTAGGAGCGTAAGGGCGCGAACTTTGCCTCTCCCTCGTGCGTTCCGCCTCCTCCTTCGCGAGCATTACTGCTTCGCAGAAGAAGGTGACGGCCTCCCATGCCCTATCGCTCCGTACCATGGCCTGGATCAGGGCCGGACGCGAGAGATCACCGCCGCCAATCGCTTCCATGAGGACACGGCGATACTCCGCCCAAGCCGGGCAGACCTTCACCGTATGCTCCACCGTGTCCTCCGGGCCATGCACGCAATGGTGACACCCGCGCGTTTCTTCCGCCTTATCCTGAACAACAACCGTGTCCGGTGATGACCTGCGTCAGGCGGAAGATGAGGAAGCCGTGGCGCCACTCTTCAAAGAGAGGACTTATCGCCGTAAGTGTGGCGTGCCCAATGACCAGTAACCTAATTGTGTAATACAACACAATCTGTTTCGATTTTTTTAACAATTTGCTAATTCGACCTTTGCCAGTATTATCTTCTGTTTTATCAGCACCTCCTAATATTTTTTTAACTTGTGAACCTCGTTAGATAGTTGATTAAATGAAGATGTCTTCTCCGTAATTTGTCCGCTTAAAACCATAGTAACATTTTGAGATAACTGGTGTCAAAGTTCATGTACGTAGGTAATTTTTGAAAATGATTAATAAACTACTTCGTTTAACTTTGAACTGTTAGATGTTTAAGACAATTTGGTTACATCGAAAGGTTTGTTAAAGTATTAGGGTATCTAATGGAATAGCAATGAAGGCCATTCAATTTGAGAGTTTGGAGAAAAGTGATATTTAATGACGAATTCTTGGAAATTTTCAAAAATACATAAAGATTGGGTTTTCTTGAATCCCATGAATTTTCGCCTAGGCTTTATGGAGTGCTTAATTGTTGCAAATTTGTCACACAATCACGTCTTGGAAGGTTTACGTCAAATTACAAGTCATCTGTATACTATTTCAAGGTTATCCATTGTATGCTATTTCAAAGTTATCCATTATTTACCGGACACCCTGTATATCGCACCTTTGAAGTAAAACCGTTACTAAACGAAATTTTATAGGGGAGCCAATATTAGAAAATAGTCACTGTTTATTCTAAATAAAATTGAGTTCAGGGTTTTTTAAGATATTTAATGAGTTTCTATGATAGATCTCTGTTTACATTATGACATGCCATTTAAAAATTTATCTTATAGTTTACGTGTATTTTAGATAGATGGCATAGATACCTCAATTCATGAAAATTTTCGTTTAGTAACGGTTTTACTTTAAAGGTGCGATATGTTTCTGCACATCATGTTATGATGACAGCGCTAATGCCTATGTACTTAGGCACTTATTTAGTTTTTACCTGACGCAAGGTCGACGGATATCACCTGCCAAATTATGTTGCTCATGAGCATAATTTTATGCAAACATTTTTGTCGTGTGCGCTGAAGCCTCGACAAGTACTTAGACCAAAATTTATTACCAAAGTAAATAGTTTTGATTACAATGTTTTGACGTACGTACAGATTGCTGTTTAGGTACAGAATTAGCTAAAAAACAGACATCTCTAAATATTTCCTTAATTTAATTAAAATTCAACTTTTTCCCATTATTTATCCGTTTGCCAAGTCACCATTCAAAACGATATATCACAATCTTCATTGAATCGCGTGAAAGGAAAATCAAAATATGAAAGGAACAGCTATTTACTCTACATATCACTGATATGCTCATAAAAAGCTTGATTTATGTATCAAAATATTGTTCGTTGTCCTGAAGGTCGTGTACCTACGTATTTGTGTAAGCAGGTAGAATATTATGACGTTTGTTTACTCTGTAACATTGTAAGTATGTAAACATCTTTCGGTGTTAATACTGACATACATGCGAGCGCAAATACAGGCCAGGATCGTTACGGTGGCTTTGTCTACCCAGATAAGGGGTTTTAAGGCGACGATAACCGACTTTTAATGATTTTATACTGAAATCATTAACACTACTCGTTTAGACATAATCTTTACGTCTAAACGAGTAGTGTTAATGATTTGAAAAAAAAGCATATGTAAAATTTTAGATGTTGTTTATAATTACGTAGTGACAGTGAAAATTATGTCTAAGCCGATGTTCGCACGGACGTAATAAAATCGCGGCGGGATCTTATCGCACGCTGGATTTTCAACTCTCGGTGTTAAGGCGAGCGGAGAATCAGGCGTACGAAAAAAAAATCTCCGCGATTTTATTACGTCCGTGCGAACGTGGGCTTACGCGGATAAAAAACAGAATCACGCAAAATCTTTTAAGCGTATTTTTTTTCGTTCACCATTATAAAGATAATTTAATTATTAATCGTTTAGTATACGTGTTTTATTAAAATACTCTTTTGTTTTATGTACAATAAATTAATAATGCGTCTAACTTGGGACAGTGTCTGGGACAGGGTCTGTGTCTTAAACTAAAACTTTTGTGAAGTGAAACTTCTTACTCGTTCGATTCGATATTGAGAGTGAAATTTCAAGGATGCGTCACGTTGAGCCACATTTCGTTACATTAGATGAGAAGAAATATATTACTATCTTTCTCTCACACACTAAATCTCTCTTATTCTTTATTATTTAAGATGTTTCACGCGCAATGTTTATCTCTCTAATCCGTTTTACTACGAGAGTACGAGAACAAGAGCATCATCATAATCTTGCCCTTATCCCGATTTATTTCGAGAGAGCGAGAGCAAGAGCAAACAAACAAAAAAAAAACCAAATGGTAGGCAATTGTATATACTGAAAAAACAAAGGGAGATTCTCATGCCAACCTACCGTAGAAAGAAATATGAACAAAAATATTTCAACCCTCGGTTTCCATCCAACCTCCTAAAAATTTCATTTCAAAATACCTTCGCAGTTCCCTACCCTTTTATTACTGCAGACGCCCCCCAAGTTTACCCATAAAGTAATTAAGGTAGACGGTATACAAATGGCTGTCAGTTTTCAAAAGCTGTGTGTGCCTTTACTTTTCTCGCTATCTCCAGAGAAATAAAGCTGTTCATAAAACGCACTATAAAAAGTGTTGTCGCATACTGCAGTAATAACACTCTGACGAGGTAATCAACTTTTTGCTCTGAATCTAATCGTCGATTAAGTAATTCTTCAGAATCTTCACATTAACAAGTCTTGTAGCGTAATGTGTTAATGCTTCGCCTTAATTTACCGACACCTTCATTGTGTTTTTAGATCAATAAATACTTTTACTAGTATTCAGCTTGTAAGCCGACTTCTCACTATGAGATAAAAAGAGAGATGTAATATCAGTGTAAACGGCGATATTAATTTATATCTCGAGATGTAATAATATCTCACAGAGAGAAGTCCGCTTTAGATCTCCTAGTACAGACTCCTGAAGCAAGTAAACCATTCCCGTTACAAACCGATCTTATGGGTTACCAGTTTTTAAGAAAATGTCTTAATAAACGTAAGATTTATAGGTTTCCATTCATAAGTTTAGCAACAGCAACATAATTATGTCGTGAAATGCGCACGTTGAATGCCGCATAACACAGCTAGTCGGCTAAGTACGTCTGCCTATTCAGAATGCGCTGTGATCCTACATTTCTTTGAGGTTAAGGGCTGGCTTCACAGTTATGCTCTTGCACACATCGTAAAAGTTAACGGAGGAAAAGTTTGCTCACATGAACATGTATCAGTCTTCTTGGCTATTCAATGTGTTACTGGTAGGGCTGTCCACCCAGCGGAAGCATCAGGATTCTCTTCAAATTTTATCATTATGATAACGGTCTGTATTTCGGTTTTCAAAATGTATTTAGAAATTTATAGATTTCCGCGAAATGCTGTCTTGTAAACGAGGTCGTCAAAGGCTTTTACCTTTTTCTGATAATATGGCAACCTTAGATACAGTTAAACATTGAGTATCAATTCGCTCCGTGTTTTGCTTCGAGTTCGACTTACCTTGTAAGGGAGGAAAGCGGGACTTATGTACATCTATACATACATTTGTAATAATGTATGAACAACAGCATATTTTATCGTTTATGGAGGTCAATGCGTTCTGCAAAAAGTCGCGAGCATTTCTTCTGGCGTTGTCATTATCATCATGATCCATCCATCGCAGCTCAAGCTAGCGTGTTTTAGGCCATTCCTTAATGGAGATCTAGCCCGTAAGGGTTTTGATATACTATGACTTGAACCTATTAACTTGAAAGTTGACGTTTTATCAAAATAATCATGAAAGGTTTAGTTGGCGATTCAATCCAATGAAAAGCCTAATACACGAGTTTAAACAGTTTCAAAATGTTTTACATGAACGTATTTGTACTTACCTACTTAATTGGTGTTATCAGAGGAAAAGCTTATCAAAATGGCTATTAAAATTTACATAAAAGTCACATGTGTACATAAATTCATAGAACAGGAAACTGTTATCAATATTAGATTAGGTCCTATTTTATCAGCATTGTAATTTTATCAATTAATCTCGCCGACTGGTTCTGGCATTAAAATATGTGCTTACAATTCAGTAGCTTGTGTATTTATTACCTAACATTAGCCTGCAATTCACTGTTCCACAACGATGCCACTGCCACTCTTCACAGTCAGGGAGGGAAGGAACGAGTATTCATCACATCACACGATTTAAAAAAAATCTCTGTACCTATGTCGTAAATCAACGGTTAATTATTGTATTTCTATCAGTGCACAAATTCGGTCTTCTATTAAAATTAGATAACATGACTGACCAATATTTGAATGCAAACTCTGTTATCAAGCATCATACGGTTCAGTCATTCGTTCCGATTACACGAACATATGCTTCGTTGTAAATTCGTAATGTCGTATGTAGGTACATAATGCAATGTAATCAGAGGCGATGTAACATAAAACGTGAGTATTGCGTAGTAACTGGTCTGCCACATGTAATTATTATGATATTAGCTGGTCATGTATTTATGTGACACACTTCGCACTAACTACGCCATTGACCTCCGTCAGAGGATGTCGATAGCGAATGTTCCTAACTCCGCTTTGTCTTCCTTGTTTAGAAACGCTTCAACCGCTGATGAAGTACGGAATCTGGCATAAATCGATTTGTTCTAGTAGGGCGTTCTATTAGGTGTGTGTAAACTATGGGAAGTTTCTTACGATCGCTGTAGCCCACGTTCGAGAGTCCTAATCTGAACACAGCCAAGTGTGAAGAAAATAGTCGAAGGATATCTTAAGGCGACGATAACCAACTTTTAATGATTTGATACTGAAGCTGACGTCTAAATGAGTAGTGTTAATCAAAACCGGACGGCTGCTAATAGTGCTCTGAAAAAATGTTTGGTAGAAGAGACTGGAGATGGGTTTCTCCACAGAACATCACTGTTCTGTGGGTTTCTCAATGACTAGACATCGGATTTTATGCAGTAGCATATTCAAATATGTGCATATAACTCTCTAATACGGCGTTAATGCATGTTTAAAGGGTCTTTCAAACAGGCGCGACACGCGACGCGACACAGAGACACCGCTCGTCGCGCGACGAGTGGTGTCTTTGTGTCGCGTCGCGTGTCGCGCCTGTTTGAAAGAGCCTTTATCCTTTTTCCCGTGCATATTTCGTTTACTAGCGGACTGCGAGAGGTACGGATGGGAGCCTACACCAAATTTACAGGTCTACCCTGCCGAGGTATCTCCAGAAATAGCGCCAAACTTGGAAAAAAAATCTTAATTATTTATTGCCACAAAAACTATGCATAATTTAATTTTAAGAATATTTCGCTGTTTTAATACCGTCTTATTTAAAATATATAAAAATAAAAACGTTTTTTTGATTTTTCACTGTCCATATTTCGGCCTTTTTTGTGTATATTTGCATGCATATTTTGTCACTTTGTTAATGCATATAATCCGATGTCTATCAATAACTAATATTGAATGCTAAATATATAAATCACCACGCTTGTCTGACGTTTGATTTACTACCAGATAGGCAAACGCCGCTGACCAAAGAGTGAAAAGTGCCAAGTTATCATTGCAGGGAACCAAATGAACTTGTATGGTTATCCAGATAGAATGTGCGAAAGAAAACCATGAGTCTATAAGGTGAAGTATTCTTTCGAATTTTAATTTTATTTGAATTATATTAAGAACGTAGGTATATCAGTTTGAAAGAATACGATTCCGTGACTATACAGTCATTTAAAAAAAAAAAAAACATCGCAGTGTTTAACATTGAGTCTACAATATTGGGTTCTTGAACGCATGTAGAGCACAGTGGTATCAGCAATAAATAACATTTGCCCGTTTAAGATTGTGTGCAAGTTTGATACACACAAGTATTATGGCTGAGCTGTTAAAATGAGTTACGATTCGTCTGAAGGCAAGACGATAGTACATTGTTTTGTATTAAGGCTCTTTCAAACAGGCGCGACACACGACGCGACACAAAGACACCGCTCGTCGCGCGACAAGCGGTGTCTTTGTGTCGCGTCGCGTGTCGCGCCTGTTTGAAAGACCCTTTATACTTTCATAGTCAGAACTGCCACCGTTACAAAAAATCACACACTATCATTCATATCTTTCGCTAAAAGTTTTATTTCATTCAGCGCATCAAATTATTTTGAGGTACTGACATTTTGAACTATACCTACAAAATCGTCTATAAAAGCAAGAAATTATACTTACCTGTGTTTGTAGAATCAATAAAAATGAGCTTGAAATCAACCGAATCCGGCCAATGGTCTTTTTTTTAATATTACTTAGTAATTACATCACCCCAGGCCAGAGCTCTTTAATCTACATTAATACTAAAATTATAAATAGTTTATCTATGCTTTAGAACTTAAACTACTTGAAATATGGTCTGATATTCAGATGCCATTGTCTACCATCATAATTATTTCAATAAAGCTAAACGTGTGAAGGTTATTGACTTTGTGTGGGGATTGTCTGGTACCTACTTCATTATATGCTATTGTCATTGTATAGCTGCATCAGCCAGTGACGTAACAGTGGGGCGACGTGATCGATAGTCAAAAACGGATTACAAGTGATTGATGGGGTTCTATCCCCTTCCCCGAGCTGTACCGCTTTTTCAAGTTAATGGCGGCTATAACTAAATTGTCTGGAGTTTTCTCCATCCTTTCGATATCGTTAGAGGCCTATTGTAATATCTACAGAATTTAATTTTTATTAAAATGCATGCATGCATGTTTTGTTCGAGAGGCTGATTTTGTAAGCTGACAACGTCATTCAACCTTTTACAGTATGTTTTGTTCGAGAGACTGATTTTGTAAGCTGACAACGTCATTCAACCTTTTATACTGTTTACCAACTATTATCTAACATTCCATTCATTGTTATGGCTCCTTTACAGGCACATCGGTAAAAGCACAATGCACGTCGTGCAGCTTCGATATCTATGGGCGGGTTACAAAAGAAAATATGAGCAGTAAATTTAAGATTACGCTTACATCGACTCTATTACGAAACCCCTGCTGATCATATCGTAAAATGAAATAGAGAATTTCAAAGTGTCGATTAATCCATATATATATATGAACGACTTTTTACAGTTTTGACGTATATGCCGATACAAAATACCGTCGATCCATCATCGCTAACTTTGCACGTACTCACATGGTCGCAATTAACGTTGGAATTCTTACAAACCATTAATTTAATTTAATGTTCAAGTGTTCGACCTACATGTGTGACCGCAGTCGCTATGCGGATAACAGTACAGAGATGGTGATGCCGTAATGGGAGACGGTGCACTTGGCTCATCTGGGTTGACCGCAAGCGTCACGCGAGCACCTCACCGCGCCCGCGGCCGCGCTCCCGCCGACCAAGTACACCTGTTTCTTAATGTAGGCTGCCCGCAATGTATGTATGGACGCCCCAGATGCACTATACCTCAATAGTCATGCTCCAATATTCGATAAAAGTGATCCACGTTTTTCAATGTTACAGTGATTAAAACTGTAACCTGCGCTTGCGCTTACTGCCCGTTTCGTGCTGCAGTCGCCGGAGATAAGTTTACGGCTACAAGCTACACCCAACACTATAAATCGTATTCGTCTGCAGTCTGCAATGAAACAGCTTAATGGTTGGCTTTATGACGCATGCGTTCGACGGTAATTTAAATTACAGTTACCGGTCATTTTCTAGACGCAAGTTAGTTCGTACTTACACAAAATTCAGTCGTACAAATAGGATTCGATAAGACACCGGGTATAAACATCTCTGGCCACTAATGCCTTCCTACATTCTAAATCAATCAAGATTGCTTCCAGGTAAGTTGCATCATTAGTAAATCAGCGGTTGTATACAACGGTTGACCCACATCGGCTTCATTAAAATAAAACACACTTCAATTTTGTGCCATCTCTCGGGCTTCTCATTATTCAATGTCGGTGCTCACGCGAACTTCTCCTTAGTTTCGCGTTGTTTGCGTTATCATTAGAATCCTGTTTGTGCAACTAACAATCGACAAGTTTATTATAGCCATGCAACTGGCAACCAAACTAAGTAATTGGTTTATGTTGCCTGTTTTTATGATAATGGATGTAGCATTGTCTTTACAAATACCTTCAAGGGCTGTTACATTATGATTTATAATTTTAGTTCCACAATACGCGTATCGTATAAGTATTTCAATTCTAGTTAAAGTAACTTCAAATAATATCTAGAAGACGTTGATAATGATAACAGATTCGATTTGGACATTCTAATATTAGGTTGAAAACTGTTTAACCTGGGGCTTTGTCCTTAATAGGTATGTATATTTGAGTGTATTACAATATAATTTGAACAAACACTTAAACAGGCTAACACGTGGTCGTTTTGCTCCAACTGATTTTAGTCCCTCGACACCCGCGTGCCACCTACGTCATGACAACATTACTGCAATTATCACCTTATAATGTTGTGTTACAATTGGTATTACAACGAGAGCCATCCTTTTGAAATGATCGATTGTGCCAATGGGAAAATTGTAACAACTTTATAAAGCAGGGAGAGTATAGGGACAGTGTTTGTCAGCAACTGTGTTGATCTGTTATCTTAGAGCTTTGGGCGTTTCCTAGAATGACGCCCTAGATCATGGTCTATAACTATGCCGTAGATGTAGACTATGCATACACTGCTGGGGAGTTTGTTGCGCCACTTCGTCCCAGCTAAAGGCATTAGGAAGTGGTAAAGGGTGGGCGTTTTGGGGGACTGTCTTATGTAATTTTGACGTTTGAAAAGTGCTGATTTTCAGCCTAGTTTGAATAAATGAATTTTGAATTTCATAGCTAGAGTCCCTAATCATTTTCTGCCGATTTGCGTGGATGTGACGCATGCTTCCCCAACTTTTTTTAAAACTTTTTTATGTATTTAAAACTTTTTTTTTTGCGTCATGTTTACCGCAAATAAACGTTTTTTCTTTCTTTCTTTCTATTTCTTGTGTAGAGTTGATGTAAAGCCGAGTCTCCAACGCGTGTCTTTTCGAAACATTACACATAAACATTTTTTTTTTTGTTTGCACACACAAATGTGTATGGCCTCTTTGTTGCCACGTTTTTGTGTAAAAAAGACGCGCAGGAGACTCGACTTAAGTCGTAGTTTTTTAAACTTTTGTAAGATTTTGTATATCAGGCTCGTCATTATTAATTTTATACTAAACATCATAATTAAGTGAATGAAATATACTCGTAGGTACATAGATAATTGCTGTCAAGTACCAATATTGTTGTCGAGGGAAACCTATAAAATACACCAAGGTAATTTATATTTTGCATGAGCCAATAAATAAGATCTATTTGGGCTTTATTGTAAACCATAGTGAACAGACGAAATGTTTTTGCTTCTCCCCACTGACAACTAAAATACCATGAAATTAGATATTCCGTGACCGATACAACAAGACAAGGAGTAACACAACTGTTTATTAAGATTGACTCGATTTAATCATGTACACGGTGTTTACGATGCAATAAAGTGTAAGTACCTACGTTTTCATTATCTTAGAACTAGGCCGTTATGTTATGCCTTTGGGTAAAGGCAGACAGGCGCGCGCGACGCGACTCTTGTAGAACTATTTCTATGAAAACTTTATGGTTATTGTGTATTGTTCTACTAGTTGCGTCGCGCCTGTCTGCAGGAGCCTTAAGTAGGTACAGTGCACATCATAAGTATCCTTTACATATGAATGAAATAATACGAATGCATAAAAAATTGTATTTATTAGTCGTGATGTGTTTCGAAAAGTAAATTGAAATGATCGTTTAAGGGAGAAAATAGCGCCAAGTTTCACCACTAGTGGCGCTAGCAGCACAAACAGTAAACATTGTTTTCTCACGGCATGTCAACTAAAATAGAATTTAATAGAAATTTTATAAATGATTTACTGCGTGTTCGAATGTTAAAATAAAGCGTATTGTAATTTCCTCGAGATAAGAAATCTAATAAACGCAATCTTAATGGAATTTTTAATCAGCACTTTTTAAATGACCGTACGACGCCATGATTTCACTATAAATTTAACTACAAACCAAAAAATAAAATGGCAATTTTTGAAATTCGAAAAACAATTTTGTCGTTTCTTTCACTGCTTGTGCTGATGTAGCATCTATATGCACCTCCTTTCGCGTAGTGTCCCATTTATCTTTAAAAAGATCCGTAATGATCCGTCAATTCTAAAAAATATTTGTTCTAGTCACCATTACCAAACTATTACCACATGACCCAAGCGAATACTTACTTCAGAATCTTTACTTCTATTAGTTAAGTAAAGAAAAAGCAAGTATTGGGTAAAAGTGAGGGCCCATGCTCTTACGCAATTGTTTTCATTTTCTGCTTAACCGGTTATGTTGTCAACCGAAGAAAGTAAAGTCAACCGTTCTTTACGAATTCATTACTTTTTTAATGTCTTAAGGTGGTTCATATTTTACTTTGAAAATACCAACCGAAAAAGTTTTCTTTTATGCCTTTAACTGCCATGTATATGCGTTTTTAAAACTTCCGCACACATATTAAAATTATCAAAATCTACACTTATATTATAAAGAGAAAAGATTTGTATTCTTGTTTGTAATGAATACTCAAAACTACAGAAAAAAATCTGTCACCAGTATAATGTTATCACTGAGTAACTAAGGCTTTTTAAAAATTCGTTTGACAATAGAACTCGACCAGGGGTCCTATCACCTGCAGTCCTACCACCGTAGTCCTGTAGAGCTTCATCTCTTTCCCACACTGAATTAATATTAAAATTATACTCCTTTTTGAGTTGGTGGTATAGGCCCTGTATCCCTAACTGTGTATCATCGTAAAAAAATTTGCCTAATTTGTTTCATTTGTTCAACGACATTAATTGCGTTATTTACGTTGTTGAGCTGATATTTTTTTTCCAACTTATGAAGCTATGGATTAGCAATCTGTTTCAAATCGAAACAGATTGTGATTGTGTTGTATTACGCAATTAAGGTACAGTTAGAAGACAGTATACAAACATGCTATGTGTTGGTGGTCATAACACTACATTATTAAGGAAAATTGTTATATGTATGTGCCCGGTTATCTTTAACAAAATACCTGAAGGAATAAAAAACGAGTCCATTCCACTGTTTAAAAAGAAATTGTCAGTCTTATTAATAGATAAATGTTATTAATCCATTTGTGAATTTCTAAACGATAAAACTTTATAGTTACCTAATTAATCATGACATCTTTAAGTCTTTATTTTACTTAATTGACCATATTATAAGAATTTTCATATTGACAGTATTTTTAAACCATTAAGCACTTGTACTAAATGTTTGCATACCTTATAGAATAAGGGCGGTAGAATGTATAAGGATCTCGAATCATAAAATATCTGCATTTTTTGTACCTACTTTCTATGCAAATAAATAATTATTCTATTCTATAATTTATTTATCAACTTACATTTACCATTACAGGACCATTATTACCCAATGCGATAAATGCGCTTATCCTAACTTTATTAAAATAATTATATTAACATCTATAACTAATTACAGATCGTGCCATTAAAGATGAGACTTGACCGCGCCTCCCGCTGCTCTTTCCCCCGCCCCGATGACGCCCCAGCGCGGACCTCATACCGCTAAAGAGACCCATAAATCGTCTACTGCGCAAGTCAAACCACGTGGTGCGTCAAGTCTCATCTTTAATGGCACGACCTGTACTAACAATGCACAGAGAACAACAGAATAAGTTCGTGCCACTCGCTATGAGGTTGAGCGTGCGGAGTGCACGCGTCAGGGAATAAAGATATCACTCGGGCGAAGCCGTTTGGCGGAAGCTATATATCGATACCCCAGTTCACACTCGTACTAATTACTTTTTTTTTCTTTTTTATTCCCAAATATATACTAAATTAAATTCTGCGTCGTTTTATCTTACCAGAGTTACGTAAAGCCTTCTCCTTCTATAAAAAAGTGTCACAATGATATTTAAAACTATTATGACAATTTTTTGTATTTATTTTCGTTTGCTTCCATATTTATTTTTAACATTTATGTCCTAAATGCATTGATTTAATAGTTTCGACGTGCACACTTATATTAACTAAGGAGGCGAGCTTCTAAGACATAAATTTTCAGCATGCAGACTTTAAAATTCTGAAATTGTTATTACAAATATAGTATCTCAAAAAGCTATTCTATGATGTAAGTACTTAATTTGTAATGTTTGTTTAACCACTGCTACGAAAATAAGAATTGCTCTCCTGTAAAATTGGTGTAAATGTAATTAATACGAGTGTGAACTAGAGTATATTATTTACATAAATTATTTTTTTGTAATAAAGTCGGGCTTTGCTTATAATAACTTACTTACTTTAACTTGTATGAATATGTGATAATGATAACATTTGTAAATGGTGCAGCAGAAACATTCTTGTTATAAAAATGATTCATCTTTTAAACGCTTACAATTTTGAATGAATTAACGTAGTAGGTTAGTACGACTACAAATATTTTACGCGTGTTCCGTCATCACCAGGCACGTTGCCAAAACTCGTCACACTCTTGTCTAGTTCTACAAATCTACATCGCATGTGGGTAGGTAGGTACTGTTAGTGCCACTTCGGCTAGTTTTTGAGCCGATCGAGATAATTTGGTTTAGTCATGACTTGAGTAGGCTGAATGGCGAAATGTCTTGACCCGGTTATTTTCCGAAGAAGACAATATGGCCACAGTATTAAGGAAGACTGAGAGGTTAATCAACGACCGAATGTTAAAAACTCATGTATAATTTTTGTCAGTCCCATCACAGGACTGACAAAAATTTGACTTGAGTTTGACAATCCGTCAGTCAATTGGCTGGGAGACTTGTCAATGTATCTACATAACATTACGCCTTTAATCCCCGAAGGGTTACGTTATTTCGTCAGTTATGTTTAAGTCCCAAGTAATAGAGGACGAAGCCTTTGCCATCAACAGGGACTTCGGGCTGCTACTGAGAAATTCCTGATGGAAAAATCCCAATAACACTTTGCCCGACATGGGAATGGAACCCAGTACCTCATGTTCAGCAGTAGCGCTTGCAACCACTAGACCAACGACCAATGTACTCTACTTATTTATAAAAACGGTTCACTGAAATATTAAGTCATTAGCATAGGCTGAGCACAATATTCAGACACAGACATAAAGTGTTACGCGAGAGTGACACACGCGGGAGACACAATGTTTACTTTACTCAGTCGATGTCAACACAACACACCTCGATGCGCGCATTTTCACTTTTCGTCGTGGAAACTAGAGATGAACGCGAACCGGTTCCGTATAATACTTATTAACATACTAAGTTATTCGACAATTCATATATTCGGACTCTGCGTGACGTTTCACTGCTCTCATCCGCGAATTAGATCTATGAATTCATTAAGAACATTCGGCGCACTTTTTATTAACGCTTTCGGGGTCATTCGAGTTAGCGAAGAAAATATTTAGATGGACGAACTCACTCGTTTCAATTAGGTAAAGTTGAAGTTAATAAGTTGAGCAAAACATTGTCATCGCTCTTTGGTTTCTAACTACCTACTCATTAAGGAAACTGAGTTTCGAATAATGAAATTCACACCGAAGTGCAAGTGCACTTAATTTAATTATAGCTTTATTTTCAAATTATATAAGTAAAAGCGTGCAAAGTTCAGTAACTTATACATCAAAAGAAGCGCATAATTAATTAGCATTCAATTATAAATATAAAAGAGCATATTCATGTGTTATTCATTCATTCATCCGTAAATCCGGTGGTGTGCGAGTTGTGAGCACCGAAACGGGGCCAGCAGCGTGTGCGCATGAGGATGTGGCCGGCCAGTGGACGCTGGCATATGGCTGCGCGGTTGCTGGCGGTTGGCGCGGTATCGCCGTATCCGCCGATACGCGACGTGTTCGCAAATTGTACCACTTATCTTTTGTGCAATTGTTGGATCCAGAGCTCTATGTGTGAACGATTGACGGCCACAACCTTGATATCAGTTTTTAAAGGTCTTCATGCGGTCCAGTCCAAATACCGACTTCGAAGTGATAATTAATATTTTATTGGACGCTAACTGTCGCGAGGTTTTTGCCAAAAGATTAAAAATATACGTCATGAAAGTTCTAACATTCATTTTACCTTGAAAGAGGTTAAAGTTTAACTAAGAATAGGAAGTTAAAATTACCTAGCAACAGCGGTGTAGTAAATTAATGTTCTACCATTTAACATTTCTTGCAACTTTGTATTACTGAGATGCGGAAGCTAAATTGACTGCGCAACAAAATTACTTAGAGAGGTAAAGGCGCCCGCAGACAAGCGCGACTCGACACCGGTAGAACAATTTCCGTGAAGTTTTCACAGAAATTGTTCCACCAGAATCGCGTCGCGCATTGACGTCAAACGCCTTAACGTCGGGCCTTAACGTCAAAATAGAGAAACGACAAAGGACTTTACAAAACGTTTGCATGTGATTAGTCAGAGTAATTAGTGGCCATACGTAGGTCAGGAATACGACTGGAGTGGCAATGACATGGTCACTCGTTGGTAATGATAGTTTGCCCTCTGTGCTCGCTCGAGGACAGCGCTGGTTATGGACCGAGCACGTTGACGATACCTGTTTTCGGATTTAATGGGTTTATAAATATTGTAAACGTAATCTGGCGGACCTCAACGTAGCTAAGAATATTTAGTATGCATGCCAAAATTGTTCTTGTTGCATTACGACAATGAATTATTAATAATTCATGTGTTCTTACTTACACCTATGTCAGTACACAGATCACAAATGTTTTGTCATATTTTTTAATTTAATAAGTAGTCTTGAGACAGAAAATGTATAGTCAACCGCACTTCCACGGTAACAATTTGACTTTAACAGCGCCTTTTTCTTAGCTTGGGTATTGTGATTCAAGTCAGCTCTACTCGGCTGAAAATAGATAAACATACCTAATATTGTCCAGGTATACCGACGCCGACGTGGCTGTGAAAATAGAGAAAACTTTCATCGAAATCGTTAGAGCCGTTTTCGAGAATGTGATTACATATTTATATATATATATATTTGTAATATATATATATACCTATTTTTAACCGCACTTTTTTTTCAACCGCACGTCATGTTAGCATGACGTGCGGTTGACGTACAAACTTGAATTAGGATTAATTACATTAGAAAAATTGCTCAACGTCAGAGTTCATAGTTTGTTAATGAAAAAATAACCAGTTTGGAACTGATATACCGTCATATACCTCATCTTTCAAAGTTCAAACCGTGAGTATTATAAATTGGCTTGAAAATATATTATGTAACAATTGTAACATCGTGATTTACACAACTTAGCACATATAGATTTACTATTTACCAATATAAGCTCACATAGGTAGAGATATGTAATATTTTGAGCTAATTTAATGTTCCTAAGCGTTTGCGTATAGGTAGTGATTTCTTAATTTTCAATCAGCGCCATAATAATTAAGACAAAGCGATTGTGATTATTTTGCAATACAAAACAAAGGTAGAATGGACTGCCATCTTACATCATCTAAGTGATACAGATGTTTTATTTGCAACAGACTGTGTGAATGGTACTTTTGCTAAGTACACAGCTCAATGAGTGATTTAAAAACGTTCCTTAGTACTAAATTTATAAGTCATAAGTTCACACTCGTACTAATTTCTCTCTCCTTAAATTAAATCATAATCAAATAAAAAAATAATCTCCTTCTCCTTCTATAAAAAAGTGTCACAATGATATTTAAAAGTATTATGCGATTTTTTTGTGTTTATTTTCGCTTGCTTCTTCCATATAATATTTTCTAACATTTATGTCCTAACTGTATTGAATTCATAGTTTCGTCGTGCACACTTGTATTAACTGAGGGGGCGAGCTTCTAAGACATAAATTTTCAGCATGCAGACTTTAAAATTGTCAAATAATTATTACAAATATAGTATCTCAATAATCTATTCTATGATATAAGTACTCAATTTGTAATGTTTTTTACACGAACATAAGAATTTCTCTCCTGTAAAATTAGTGTAAATGTAATTAGTACGAGTGCGAACTAGGGAATCGATATGATCGTGCCTGCCTAGACTTTAACCAATGACATAGGCGACTTGTAAGTCATTATCCCACTGAAATACAAAAGCTTTAAAAAACAATTGATCGAATAAACAAAGGTTAAAACATTCTCGTGACCTAATAAAAAATTGACTAACGAGGCATCAATTTCAATTACGAAATGGCTTTAATATTTCATTAATATATAAAGGTCAATTCATTACAAAAGATAAAACATTTAAATGTCTCATGTCCATTCTGCTTGTAAAATTGTATTTAAAACGCATTATAACATTATTCATATACCACTCGACATCAATAAAATATTATTAGCAATCTTGTAAAAATCTATACAAATAAATAAAATTTAAATGTCTGTTTGTAATGTTAAGATAATAGCTTTTTACTAAATGCAAACTAATAACAATTTTTTTTTAACATTTTTGTCTGTCTGTCTGTTTGTTCCGGCTAATTTCCGAAACGGCTGGACTGATTTTGACAGGACTTTCACTGGCAGATAGCCGGTGTTATAAGGAGTAACTGCGGCTACTTTTACTTTAGAAAAATAATTTGTGTCCACGCGGGCGAAACTGCAGGCAGCAGCTAGTTATTATTTCTGAATATTTTCTTTAATTCATTGAACATAAAGTTTAATAAAATGTCATGATATTTTTATGTTGGAGTACATACCTACTCAGTATTATGACATTTTTATAAACTGCCATTTTAACCGTAATGCCATTTAACTTTGTCTGGTATAAAAGTTGTATTCCATAAACAGTTATTTATAACCATAAATCAATTGATTAGCCAATTTATTATTTATAAACACTATTTAGCATTAAGAGTTTGCTAAGCAGTTGATTAATAATAGCATTAGAAAAATTTTAAAACTTTTCGAAATACACTTACATTTTTAATTGTATGTTCTAACCCTCTCGGTAAAGCCAAGATTGATTGATTGGTTTATTAGCCTCAAAAATTCAATTATTAACTCAGTTTTCTTTTACCAATCGCTCACGCTTCAAGCTTTATCAAGAAAATTATTTTTTCTATGGATGCCAGTCACAGAAATTTTACTTAGTTAGTTTCGCTCTACATCGAAGTATGAGGGGACAGTCTGCTTCCAAAAATATGGTGCTGAGCTCCTTCTTTAAAGACTGTGCTACTTTATTAATTACATTATTTACTGTTTCATGTTAATGCAATGTCAATTAGTCGCCAATAATATCAGTATTGCAACTTAATCAGAATTTCATGGGAGAGTTATATTTTTATAGTAAAATATCAGTTATATCGATTAGATGCAAGAGAATGAGAAAGTAATAAACACAATTTCTAAAGGGATGAGGAGGATACAATTAATTTATTTCAGGCCACCAGGGAACCAGCCTGTCAAGATTCACATTGATGATCGGTTTACTTTGATGTCAGTAAATAGTTCAAAGTTCCAAATTTCAAATACATAGAAGTATTTAGAGAAACATTGCTACAAAACTGTTTGAATAGTTTCGTTGTGGCGCGTCGTAGAACCCATTGTGTCGGCCAACGCAGCATCGTGTGAGGTGACGATGACGATCGACCCTAGGGCTGTCAAAATTCGAACTCCTGACCCTGACTCTAAAATGTAACATTTTAGAGTCAGGGTCAGTAGTTCGAATTTTAAAAACGTATGTGTAGCTTAATACCCGGTTTCTGAAAGGCCTATTGAAATAAAAAACAAAAGTGATTTATTCAAACTAGGCTGAGAATCAGCACTTTTGAACGTCAAAATTACATTACACAGTCCCCCAAAACGCCCCAAGTTCACCACTTATAGGGCTTTAGCTGGGGAGAAGTGGCGCAACAAATTCCCCAGCAACACGCTGTCAGTTAAGTTAGAAGAACTTGATTTCCTGACTGAAAAAATAACAGGCAATCAAATCACTGCACATGAGTTTGACAATCTGTCAGCTATTATTTTTGCTTTGCCTTCCAAAACCGAGTGTAGGTAGGCAAGTGTAGGCACTGACATATTTCTAATTAACAGGCCACGCAAACATAACATCACCACATAACATAACGCCTGTAATCCCCGAAGGGTTAGGCAGAGACCACGCCACGCAAAATGTTTTTTAATTCGACATAAGTAGTTATGTTTCATTAAAGAGAATTTTTGAAGACATGAAAATAACGCGTGTATTACAGACATAACTACGATACAGATGACGTACAAATACAATAAGGATAAATGGCAACCCTAGCGATTATGACTAAATACAATAAGCACAGGGCTGGCAAAAAAGTGATAATGACATTATATCGGCTGTATTGCGCGTATATGAGCACGACAACTAATTTGTTTTAGACACGACATCAATTTTAAATGCTCGATTCCTTTGTATTCAAATTCAGCTTTAGTTTTTACGATTGCTTATCATATTTTGTCTTCATTTTCAATCGAAAATAGAACTTGCATCTTAGCATGGTAATTCAACTTTCACTTTTGACATCAAAATATTACAACTCAATAATGCATTCAAATGGTACCCTACATAAAAGGCACTCATTCAAATTATTGAGTCAGTACTGGATAATTATAGAGCATTATGAGCTTTTGATCGACTCATTTCATTGTGTAGTTCATATAAATTACGAAATAGTCGGCAATAATGAGTTTCGAATAACTAAATTGGGACAATCATTCATGAAATACAGTGCAGTACCTAATAATATTATATTTCGCAAACATGATTACCCTGTAAGTAGACTGTAGATGGCATGTTGTTTTTCCTTTCATTTTGTTATTTCCAGATACAGTGTTACAAGGATCTTTTGTCGTCTGACTGACATTTACAGGGGAGCGCTGTTGGTAAACATTTACGAAATTGTATCGAAAAAATAAGATGTTCTGCGTTAGTTCCGATTTTGGTCACGCGTCAAAAACTTGACTCTAACAATGAATCGAAAAATGGTTGTCACACATCTGCAATACTTTTGAACGGCCTATCCTATCCGACCACACCACACAACAGGGGATAGACGAGAAAAAAAAAATCGGCGGCGTGATTAATATGTATACCAATGTTAAATTACAGCTAATTCATTCGGTAAGTGGAATATATAATTCTTTTAAGAAAAAAAGACAAGAAAATAATCTCTATTAATTCAATTTAAAATTAATTGATTTGATTGGCAGTTCAAAATTAATGTAAGCCAATTTCAGCAGTTTTTAATGATGATTAGAGTTTCACAAAGTGGCTGTTTCTAGTATCTTTAGTACTAGTTTTATGGTTAGTTTACGACACCATAATGCCTCCGTTTCTTAGGAACTTCATGAACGTAAATCGCCATTATTTAAATTTGTGATAATCCATGATATCAGAGTTTATTGTAGGGCTATAGTAGTGCAGTCTGGCAAGACATAAAAACCTAGTAATCTGCATAACATAAAGCATAAGTTTTTTTTATTTTCCTTCAGGCGACATGCTGAGTAATGGCTGCTAATAGTACACGCCATTTTCCACGCTATTTTCTCGTAAATAAACATCAATTTCGCGTGTAATTTTTCTGTTAGTCTAAGAAGTAGGTACTGCATCTATAAACCGTACCTACATATTACTGACATTAAATGTCCACGGTATTAAAACCGTGAGAAAGAGCTCTAACACACTTTATTGAGGTTTTGACGATGGAAACATTTTTTCTGTGTCTAGTGTCTATAAACCTGTTTGTGAGTTAAGTTATAAATATGTATAAATTCTAGCCTTCCTCAAGAATTGGGCTATCCGACAAAGAATTTTTCAAATAAAACTGGTAGTTCTGGAGATTAACCCCTACATACAAACAAATTTTACCTCTTTACAATATTAGTATAGATAATTTTTATCAACTATTTCGGAAAATTAAGACGAAAACTCGTATTATATCGCATAGGTAGACAAAGGGAACAAAAATCTTCTTTGGGATATCGATCTGCCGAGCCTTTTCCCAACTATGTTAGGGTCGGCTTCCAGTCTAACCGGATGCACCTGAATACCAGCATTTTACATGGAGCGACTGCCTGTCTGACCTCCACAACCCAGTAACTGAAAACCCTTTGGTAAGACTTACCTACTCCACATCGTCGTCGAGCTTCTGACGACCCGTAAGAACTGTCAAAGATCCATAAATGACAGCCAGGACCAACGGTTTAACGTGGTTCCCGAGGCACGAAGGAGTCTCGCTATGTAAAGATGGTCACTCATCCACGGACCAACCCCGGCAAGCGTAGCTTAACCTGATGGATCGATCCGTGCGGCTGTTAATACTTAGCCACGAGCTCCTCCCCTTATTGGAATATCTTATGGTGAAGTATTTATTTATTTATTTAACCATTTATGCACACACATATAAACAGACAAGAAGAAAGGAACAGAAAAATACGAACAAAGGCAATGCTTATTTCTAAAGAAATCTCTTCCAGCATACCTGCTACAGGAAATTATAAAAAATGAGATGTAGACAACGTGTGTAACCGTAGAAGATAAAACAAAAACATAAATCAAAGAAGAAAAAAAAAATACAATTTACTATTTACACAAACTACTTACAATATAAGAATTTACTTACATACATAAGTAATGTACCTTCACTTACTACGAGTTATCCTCTCCGTCTATTTGTATATTTGTTTGTATATACATTGGGTACCCACGTTTTCGAAATCGGCTCTAACGATTTCGATGAAAGTTGCAGTATAGAGGTTTACGGGGGCGAAAAATCGATCTAGCTAGGTCTCACATCTGGGAAAATTTGTTTTCTCTATTTTCACATCCTCAGGAATGTGATACAACGTTGGTATACCTGGATGATATGTTTATTTCTATTTTCACCCGATCAGAGCTCGGTCGACCAGGTACTAATGATAATAAAGGATAACCTTAGATACACCTTTTCCTAAGTAAACAAAGCAAATGGAGTATGTGAGGATTGTAGCAGGTGGCGTTCTGGAGTTTTTGCCTACGCCCCATGGGAAGAAGGCGTGAGTTTATGTATGTATGTATAATTAACGATATGTTATTTTGTCTATCACACCTGCACATACAGTATAATGTGAAGTACTAACTCTGCAATGGAATAAATGGGCAACCCCAAAGTTTTATAAATGGTATACTTTTACATTAGTTAGTTTCATGGGTACTTGAGCTGTCAGATTGCTTACGCTGTAAGTTGTTTCTACCAAATAAAGTAGATGTTTAAAACTATTAAAAGTAGAGTGCGAGAGTTATTATATAATTATGATATGTAAATTCTAAGATGTAAAGGAACAGCACGATGTAGTCCTTTACCAAAAACGACAATGTTTACAAGATATCGAAAAGTTGACGTGTAAGTAGATCTAATGATTTTGATATTTTGCCGTTTGATTTTCGCTTAATAGATTAAGTGTAATAGTTTATATCGTACCTGTCTTTTCTTCCATACGATGACAAAACTGTAACTGCATAGTGATAAAGTGACCATTCTTTACCAGGAAAGAATCAGAATATAAACAAAATACTTAACCTATCAAAAACAAAAAGACAAACAAAGATTAAAATTTTTTTTTTCGTAGTATAGACGGTGTTGCCGTCTATAGATTTTCAAATTCCACCATTTTTTTACTTATGCGTTAGCGTGGCCAGACTCTATTATTATCTAAAAACTTATAAGAAGTTATAAAGATAACAAAATCCTTGGTTGTCTAAAGCAATATACAGATAATGCACCGAAGAGTTTAATACTTACGTATTGAAAACTGTATTATTTTAATTCGAGACTCGAACAATGCTTTCAATTTCCTTTTTAACCTTCTAACAAATTTATTTTCATATAAGATAATATTTACATAACTTATAACTCTTATAAGCGAACAGTCTTAAAATAATAAGATTAATAAGAACAAGTATATAAAAAAGGAGGAGATAGAATTATATGGCAACAACAACAACAACAATTCGTCCGCATCGCTGACACCAGAGAAGGTGCCTAACTTTATAACTAAATGCATGTCGCTCAACATCTTGATAGCAGGCTGGTCAATGCACCGGAAAACAAACAAAAAACGAATAGACTATTGTTGTACTAATTTAATTCGGGTATTGTTTATGCTATTATGGCACCACACGACGCCGACGCCGACGCCCAGACGAGAACTGTTGCCAAAGAAGTCGTGAGTGAGTGTCAACACTGTGACGAAACGCCAACGCAAAATAAAACAGTATAATTTCAACTGCAATCTTGGCATTAATTAAATAAAACAAAACTTACCGTTCTATAAGAGGAACCAAGTTGTCGAGGAACTCGAAGCCGCCGTGCGTAGTATACGTGATGGTCTCATGACATGCAATAGCACCATGATTGGCACGTACGTAGTTCTTCATCACCCAGAACTCTCCACGTTGCATCGTCTCAGGGCGATAGTCTTTATCGTTGCACGCGAGCAATGTCCGAAGCACTGTCAGCGCAGATTCAGACAAAACATTCTCATCGTACACTTCGAGAGTCTCATTTATAATGTTAGCTTCAGATGGCACTGCACTTGGTTTCTTCTCTACGTCAGACGCGGTGCTAGAAACAGTCTTTTTAACTGTCGACATCGTCGATGGAACCACCTTCTGGGAAGTGTATTCCCCAAGAATGCGCGCACTAGGTTCTGCTAGTTTCAGCACAGTATCGTTTCGCACATCTTCCTTTAGGTACCTGAACTCGGCAACCCTCTCCGAGCCATCGCTCGTGATGGGCATCCACTCGACCCCCTGCGCGCTGTTCCCGGAGTAATGCACCGCCGCGTATAAAAAAACGGCGATGTTAAACACGATGCTCATTCTAAATATAAAGTTACGGCGATTACCCAACATTATTATAAAATTAGGCACTTGCATTTTTAGAACTAGTGTTAACTATAGGGTTTTAGCTACAACGTCCTTCTTCGTCCTCTAGGACGTAGGTTTCTATAGGCTTCTGTTCGTGTCAGCATCACAATTTATTGTGTCATCAGCACGGGTCTGTGGGGCGCCACGATGGTGCCGCGCCTGCCCCTGGAACAAAACAAAACACCAATTTAATATATATGCATATTCTCTTTCTCATTTCATCAATATCTTGTTCATTTGAGTACCTATTAGAAATGTTTACCGAAGATTGGTTCAGGAAATGAACGAGACTGATTGCACCCGCCGAGGGAAATGGTTAAGTATAATTTTCTTCCATTTAAGTAACACTAATCGTATCAAAGGAATTTCAATTTCATTTTAACATCTTAGTCATGAAACCCATAAATACTAGGTATCTATAGGTACGTATACACTACGTATAACCTTTGGGTACTTTGGACTTTATGTTATTACGTTATGTTATCAAGTTCAAAGAACGTATTAAATACTTTATGAGCACATACATTTTTAGGACTGTTTTTATTTTCAAACCTGAAAAACAACACGAAAAGGGTGCTTTCATTTCAATTTATCACATGACATAATTTGTTATAGTTCGTGATGCATTTTAAATAGCAATCCGTTAAAGTGCTCTTAAATAAAATGTGCATTTTATTTCTGCATAAAACTTGGCGAACATTCAAATCTATATTATAAAGTTTCATCTTCGCTAATTGGGCGACGGTAATGGCGCCTTGCGAGTATTTTAATCTTTAATTAGCAAGCTGAGTTCTGATTAGTCTCTATCTGCTCACGATCCTCGTTATTTAGATGGCTATCTTTTGACTTGGGATAGATTAATCCATGCATTTTATCTGTGTTCCCGATGCGCCGGACATGCGAGCCTAGTGCCCGGACGGACCAAAGCACGACGATTTATCTCAAATACGTATCCAGTCTAGTTATGAGGCGCCTTCATGTCGGCTTTAAGATGTTAGCCGTCTTTTGAGCTTCTTATTACATAAGACTAATTAGTATTTTATAGCAGAGAACTGATTTTATCTTTACTCTTCGTGACATTTCTAGAGATTAATTAAATTGCAACACGATTTCGATTGCCATGCAAAATAGAGTATGTAGCGAAAATATATATTTTATAATAACATTATATTGATGTTTAAATTCAAAATGTGAATTAAAAACATACCTTAACAGAGTGAAAATCTCAGGAGACATCAAAAATCTCCGCTCTCTGTAATGTTTAGTCTAATCAGATCGATCATTACGTTTAATATTACCACTACAATAAGTGTAAGGTATTCAATTAACATTTCCCACGTTCATTAAGTACCAACATTCTCTAAAAACAATCTCACATGCATTTCAAATTGTCTCATGAGAATGAACTTGTCATAATAATTTCATTGATAAATAATATCATTTCCTTGACATTGTCTTAAGTAACTGCTCAATTACGTTTTTGTTTGAAACGATCGATTCTTAAAAACAACCGCTGTTGACGTAGCTTCGAATAAAGAATTACTGTGTGCTACGTTTTCTGCCCTTGATACTACTCTGAATTATAAAAGTGAGCCCCAATATACAGCATGTATCAGAAAGGCGTGGTCATATTTATTTAGGTGTGTGGTACAGACCATCAAACTGAACAACTTTCTCCATGGGACCAATATTGTAAGCGCGAAAAAATAATCAGCCGTTCCAAACATTTGGGTCGAGTAATTGAGTACTGTAGTTGAAGTTTTGTCACATATGAATACAGATGGGACACTTCGCAGTTTAGGTATGGAGCTAAAAGTACGCGGCAGGCCCATCTTGCTGGGCCAATTCAGTGAGTGCAACGCAACGTAATCAGAAGATTAAGAGTCACACGACAGAGGTAGAAGCAACTTCTAGGTGAATACTGTAGGTGATTAACACTGCGCGACTGTAATTGCACTTTATTGTGTCGTAACAAGAGTCGCTTTTTATTTAAATGATTTTGCGGAGTGTCCGATCTGTATTAATCTGTTGTTTTGTATGGGATAGTTGATAATTTTTTTCCGATTACGATGTTGGTCCTAAGAGGAAAGTTGTTCAGTTTGATGGTCAGTACTCTTAAAAATTACCACACTTTTCTGATACATGCTGTATAGGGAAATTAACTTCGTAAGTGGTCAGTATTAGTTGGGGCTTTTTATCGACTTTCAAAGGACACGCGAACGACCTATGAATAATGAGAATGTGTCATGAGGCCGTTTAATGGAATATTGTTTATTGAAGATATTAAACAACATTAGATTTTAAGTACGTACTTCGTCATGATTAACATTATTACTATAGACTTAGATCGGTGAAGGACGGACGTTCTGTGACGTCACTCTCATTCGTCCCTCTGAAAAATAAAAAGGGGAACACGGGGCTTTCAACACCTAACAAAATTAACAGTAATTGTAGAGAGAGAAGAAATAAAAAATAGGTGCGTCAATCGTCATTTGATATAGTTCGTAGACTTACCTAACTGAAGTTAACTGTGACTTCACTATCTCATTATTATTTTATTTTATGTTTAAATTGACATAGCCTTTTGCAGTTATAATAGTAACTTTTAAGCATTCAAAAACTTTGTGATAACTAATAAATAAAGGAGTGCCTCCGCTGCCGGCGCTGGCTCCCAAAAATAACGCCATTGGGAACCGGCATGACATTGCTGCCGGCAGTCGAGATTAAAAACATCGGCTGTCGCAAATTACATACTCTGTGGTCGGCACCGCCGGCGCCCATAATGGACACTGGCGGCGCGGCGTTTATGGAAACCCTTCCAGTATTTAGAACTCTAACTAACTAACCCTAACTAAAGTATTTTTTTCTAGTCGTTTTTGCCACTCGCCGGCCGCTGCCGTAGAACCGCTGGCTTCCCTCGCTCGGCTCGTGCGTAGGGGGTCACAGTTCTAACCTAACCTAAATAACCTGTTTTTGCGAGTAAAAATATTTAACCTAATCTAACTAGTTCGGTTCCGGGTACTTACAGTACTGTATGATTGGAATATGGAAATCATTGATAATGGAAATATACTGGAAAAAAATAATGCTTTATCACATTTTTTTTTAATTATGCCTATCCCGCGTGTCTACTCCAATATGCGAAATTGCCAACCCCGTTTTCCGCTTTTTTTTCGAAACTCAGCGCCGGCAGCGGAGGCACTCCCAATAAATAAGCACCATACAAAAAGTAACAGTAAAAAGCCGGCCAAGTTCGTGTCGGACCACGCACTTGGCCGGACAAGAACAAAGTTAACTTAGTAGTTGAGAAACAATGTTCTCCCATTTATCGATATACGTCACGGTCAATTCTCCAACTGTAAATGTAAATTTGTAATTGCATTTTTTTATGTGATAAAACTACAAATTATAAATTTTTGGACTTTTTCCTTTACTTGTCCTGTGAGACCTTGCTTCCTGCCAAATTTCATTTCAAATTTCAACGGAAGTACCCTGTAGGTTTTGATTTATTTGCGAGTATCGAAATTTGTCACATAAATGGCCGTATTTTTCATTGCGTTGTAAAGAAGCTTGATTTTTTAGAGCTCCAAGGGATTTACGTATTTGGTATTAATTTCAATTTGATACCTCCTGAGAAAATGGGTCTTGACAGACAGACGGTCGGACAACGAAGAGATCCTTAAGGGTTATTTTTTTTCTTTTAAGGTACGGAACTCTAAAAATATCTTTTGAATGTATTAATTGCTTGGGCAAAAAAACCACGATGTTTGTGATATACAAAATCAATTATTTTGATGGTTAACCGGAATCCGACCTTGGCTGCGGTCATAATAGCATCCGGCCGTAAAACTACTGTGAACGATGTAATAGTTATTAGATGACCACCAGTCCAATTTACCCGCTATTACTCTTTCAATGGCTCCTTTTTGTGGTTTTATTTCTTACGCCAGTAATGGCTGACTTTTATCTATCATCAGCTTGTGGGAAAAACGCAAAATTTAATTAGTAGATTGCGTTTTTGTTTGGAAAATTGCTTTAACTAGATACCCACGTTGATTCGGTGTCTGGTGTATTTTAATTATCATTATTTAATTGGGTTTGCACATAGTTTTGAATTTGATATAATAATAATTAATATTAATAATAATAAATAATTTATTTATTAATTATATTATTAATTACTCTTTATAATAATTTTTCGTTGCGACTTTAAAAGAGACTGCGATCTCTGAGTTTGTTTCGGCTTTTCTTCTCAGAGTAGTCAGATAGGAAGCGCTGAACTCATCTAGCAATTTTTTTTTTAATATGACGTGTAAAAGTGATTCCGATATCCTATTAACAGAATAAACAATTTCATTTCATACCTAAAGCTGCTGAAAATGCAGCTTTTAACATTAAGGTTAAAAATAAAATCTAATAGTTAAAAAAAAAAAACAAATTGGTCCAGCCATCTTCGAGTAATCGGGGGAACCGGGAACATACATGAGACCCTCCTTCTTTTTTTGAAGTCGGTTAAAAATGATCTAAGTACAACAAAAATAAAAATTCCCAAGTTTGAAATAGTACCAACTGTGGTTCAGGTGCGAAAATAGTTCGTGTCCATTCCATCTGTTACATTGTCACGACGGCCAGTACAATAGATCGTAAGTTCTTATGTCAACCAGGAATTCACCTCCAGTGATTTTAACCATTCAGTTTCCCTCAACTATGCAAATATTTAAGCTTTTGCGGTTTCGTCGTGTGGCGAAGTGTGGCCATCGATCACCTATGAAATATTATGTGTGTGGGTCAGCCCTAGACCATGTAAACTGTATTACATTGTTCGTTCAGAAATACCTGTCAGTCTCACCGTGAAAACTTAGGTGTAGTGAGATTGAAGAATTGACTGACAGCTCACTTCAATCTCAAGTTCACCTAAGTTTTACACATCACATGGCTGATGTACCTATACTCCATTTGAAATAAGATTAGACATTTAAACAAACCTCTAAAAAAAAAAATAGACTGATTTAACCGATTCTGACTTCTATACCGTAGACATAAGGATGTCATTAAAAGCAAAGAAGTGGTTACAATACCAACTGTTTACTGCAGTTGCCATTTGTCATGCCATAAACGCAATATAAGTCAGAGTGGGTTGAACGGACTGTAAAAAGGTTTAGTTATAGGTCTAATCTTATTTCAAATGGAGTATAATTACGTACGATGTTCCTTGAAGTTAGGTAGGTACCTACTACTTTTGAGATAAATCCTAATGATAACAAGCATGAAGTTGTGTTACCGTTAGTGAACCACTTAGTGTCACCTCACGTCTTAAAACACTAAATAAACCTTGAAAAATGTTACAAGGCGAGTAACTTGAAAATATCTAAAAGTTGTAATCTTGGCTACACGTGCGAATGTATTGGTCATATTTTTTTGCCACTACTGTTGTCTCAAATAGGAGCACAGCATGCTTTTAGCATAAATCAGATCTTCTTTATCAATGAATGAACGAAAAAAATTGGTTGCATCATTCATCAATGAAGTACCTGGGCAACCGAGCTCTGCTCTGGTGAAAATAGAGAATGCTCATTTAATAGTGTAGGAAAGTTCATACTAATCCATGTATACCTACTTATTCCATGCTGCCATGTCATTATTCTCATGTCATCATTAATTATCTTGTTCTAAGCTTTGGGCGATCAAGCTCTGCTCGGGTGAAAATACGGAGAAAACTATTTTTTCTAGATATGAGATCTAGCAACATCGATTTTCGCCCCCGTAAACCCCTATATTGCAACTTTCATCGAAATCGTTAGAGCAGATTTCGATAACGTGAGTACAATTGTATATACAAACAAATATATATACAAATATTGCTCGTTTAATACCTCTCGTGTAGGATAAAAAGAAGCCATATTTTATGATGCTAATACCAACGGAGTAATTGCGTAACATGCATAAAATGACAATTGATCGCAATACCTTTCATTTTGACAGTTCAACCACGTTCACTGCGTTTTTACGTTGTTGAGCCGACGACTTTTTTAAACCTATGGAGCAATTGATTAGAAATATCTTTCAAAATCCTCAGATTGTGACTGAACGGGTGTAACGGAATTAGGATATCGGTTTCTGAAACACAGGATACCTAATCAACACTAAAATTAGCCAACTGATGGTCAACTGACAGAAGGTAATTTTGACAATCTCCCAGGTATTTTAGGTCTTAATTGGCTCTGAGACCGACAGTAAATTAATTAATTAAATGAAGCCAAAACTATTAAACTAAGAGCGAGTGTAGAAGAAGGTTGTACATCGCAAATAACAGATTAATGAGAACGTACGCGTCCGGCGCAGTAGATGGCAGCACCTGAGCTAAGTGGCCCATCGTAATTAAATAGCCAGCGGTGCGATAAAGTGAACGAAATACTGCTGACTTATAGAAAACGCATCAATAGTGTGTCTATGCTCGATAAGATAGTAATTGCCATTTTATTAACAACTGTGCTAATGTGGTACTTAAATTCCAGTTTATGGCTGAGAAACCTAGGGTCTTACGATACAAACTTAGACACTTGTTCAACATGTGTCTAATGTCACTCTTACGTCAAAATCCATACTTAAACGCCGTGTTTAAAAGATGTTTAGCATAAACAACTGATAAAACCTGTTTTGTGGTAGTAAAGTTAATGTTTTATTTTATTTATTCGCGAGCTTTAGCCCGTGTACAATGTATCCCACGGGAATGTACTACCGGGATTAAAACCCTATTATGTTAAATCCTGATTATAAACTAGTTGGGTGCCAAATTTCAACCAAATACGTTCAGCCATTTTTGCGGCAATCCAGAACATACATCCAGACAAACGGTAAAAAATTTAAAAAAAAAAACTATAGGTATTTTCGGCATCACAGTTCACACACCTCGTAGCAATTACTTTTTTCAAATATATTCAATGTACAGTTTTGACTTCGTTATTATTTTTATATATGTATAGATAATCGTGAGTTGAGCTAATATATTCTCATTTCAATTACGGCCTAATAGGTACCTAAGTAATTGTGCTGTAAATAATTAAGAAAAATATCTCATAGAGTATTAAACAAACCAGTCGTATTACTGTTGTGATTGTAATAGGTATGATAATAGATATGAAGAATCACGTTCGTGGAAATAGGGAAATAAGAAAGGAAAAGAAAAACTCAGAAAACATTGTACGATGGTTGCTATTTCAAACGTCAAGTTACAAGCATATTAAATTTCGAATATCTTTTTATCGACATTATTAATGACATAAAACCTAACAAAAAGTATCTTCCAAATAGATTTTACAACATCCGCCCTTAATGGAAATAAAAAGATAAAGTAGTAATGCTAAACACAATTGAAAATAATAAAACATTACTACCAGACTAAACACAAATACAAAATATAAACCGACGAAAAATAAATAAATAGAAGATTATTCTACTTGTTTATCACTAAACCCATATTAACAACGCACCTAAGATGAGCTATGCGCCTTAAGGGCTTGGTTAAAACATCGGCTGTCATTTTATCCGTAGGTATAAACTTTATATTTATAACACCCTCAGTAACCTTTTCACGAATAAAATGATATCTCGTATCAATGTGTTTGGTTCTATTGTGGTGGATTGGATTTAGCACAAGTTTCTGTGCACTTTGACTGTCGTTGTATAGCAACACCCTATCAGAAAAACCAGTAATGTCACACACTAACCGTCTGAGAAAAATAGCCTCCTTTGCAGAACTGGTTAAGGACATATACTCAGCTTCTGTAGACGATAAGGCTACCGTCGGCTGCTTCTTACACTCCCAGCTAATAGGTCCGCCCGCTAGCGTGAAGTAGAAACCAGTGTACGACCGACGGTCATGTACACAGTTCGCCCAGTCAGCATCCGTGAATCCACACAAACGTCTACCGACTTTCCTGTAAGTAATACAGTAATCCATAGTACCCTTCAAATACTGTAACACTCTTTTAGCGGCCAACCAATGCCTCTTATCGTAACAGTTATTAAACTGACTTAAATAGCTTGTGGCATAAGCTATATCGGGTCTCGTATTCACAGCTAGGTACATTAAACATCCTATCAAGTTTTGGTAAGGATATTCACCAAGAGATGATGGATTACCTTTCTCCAACTTGTTATTCTCCAAAGGTGTAGACATCTCCTTACAATCTCTCATATTAAACCGCTCCAACACTGCCTGAATAAAGGTCTTCTGACTGACCATGATTTTATCGTCAACACGGTTAATATTTATGCCTAAACAATATGATAATGCACCTAAATCTTTTAGCGAGAAAAATTTTTCTAAGTCATTTTTGACAGCGTCAAACAAACATTTTTCTTTGTAAAAGACAATTAGATCGTCAACATAGACTGCAAGTATTATGATTTCATTACCAAACTTTTTCAAGTAAACACATGATTCCGCAGATGTTCGTGCAAAGCCAATTTTCGATAGAACTTGATGCAATTTGATATTCCAGGCTCGAGCTGCCTGCTTCAAACCATAAATTGATTTTCTGAGCAAACAGACTTTACCTTCTGCCCCGCGCTCAGCAAATCCCTCAGGCTGTTGCATGTACACCTCCTCCTCTAAGTCCCCATTGAGGAATGCGGTATCAACATCCATGTGTTGGATCTTTAAATCCATTTCTGCCGCCAACGCTATAAGCGTACGTAGAGATGAATTTCGAACTACAGGGGCAAAAGTCTCGTTATAGTCAGTCCCCCAAACTTGACTAAAACCTTTCGCAACTAGTCGCGCCTTATGCTTAACTATTGCACCGTTCGCGTCCCTCTTTACCTTGAATACCCATTTACACGGTATAACCTTTTTATTTGGTTTATCCACTAATGTCCAAGTCTGCTTTTTCAATAAGGCATTGTACTCATCCTTCATTGCGGAAATCCAGTTATCTTTATCATCGCTATTAATAGCTTCACGATAACTTTTCGGATCATCACACAACAAATCAACACCGTGAGTGCCATATGAATAATAATCTGGAGGTTTACGTACTCTATTAGGATATCTTCTCTCAGGACATACATCGTTGGGTTCATCTGAAGGAACCAAGGACAGATCACGTTGTTCACCTGAATGTAGAGACTCTGTGTCGCCAACCCCACCAGCTTCATCAGTCGCGTCCACAAAATCGTCAATTTGCTCTACCTCCATGTCCACACTTTCTGAAGTAGGTGAAGAAATAGAAGCAGATGAGATAGAAATCTCCTGTGGCGATGTGGTATCTGAAGAAGTTTGTGAAAAAAGATTAATGACATTAGGGCTCACAACAACTTCAGGCTGAACAGATTTATCCTTCAATCCTGAAAAATTATTTTCAAAGAACGTAATATCCCGTGACTTAATCAACCTCCGAGGGTTTTCCGCGCTACGGAAATAATAACTCCTTGGATCGTCTGAATATCCAACAAAGATATGTTCAGAAGTTTTCATGTCAAGCTTAGTTCTCTGACATGAAGGCACGTGAACTAAAGCTCGGCAACCAAACACCTTTAAATGAGACAGGTCGGGTTTACTACCACACCACATTTCATATGGCGTCTTACCATCAAGTGCACGATGAGGTGACCTATTCTTTAAATAAACACTAGTCTCAACAGCATCCTGCCAAAAAGCTTTCGACAGAGAGCTATGTGCTAGCAAGGAACGGGCCTTCTCCACAATACTACGATTGCAACGTTCACTTACCCCATTTTGTTGAGGGCTGTATGGTACAGAGGTTTCATGTCGAATCCCTTGAGCCTGCAAATAATCTGTCAGCTCCTTGTTGACATACTCAGTACCATTGTCTGACCGAAGGGTTTGAATCTTACTGCCAGTCTGTCTCTCAACAAGTGCTTGGAAAGCACAAAAATACTTCTGAACTTCTGTCTTAGATGACATACAATAAAGGGATATAAAACGTGTATAATCATCTACAAAAATAATAAAGTATTTATTACCTTTAAAAGATTCAGTGGTCAGGGGACCACAAACGTCCGTATGGACCAATTCTAATGGTGACGAAGCCTTCTTATACTTTATCCCTTTGAAAGGCTTCCGGGCCTGCTTACCTTCTACACAAGGTACGCATGGTTCTTTGTCAACCTCAGTATACTCAACACCAACAGCTAGACCTTTTTTGAGTAGATCCATACCAATACGGCAGAGATGTCCTAGACGCTTATGCCAAAGCTGAAACTGGGACAAATTAGTGTGAACATTATAAGCTGAAACACCTTGCGGTTTTACTGTACAATCTAAAGTGTACAATCCACCACAAATAGAACCATGTAAAACAGGATCATTTATAAAAGAAACATCATTAGAATAATAAAAATTACAGCCATTCGTATCAAAAACAATCGAGAAACCTTTCTCTACTGCCTTTTTGACTGAGAGTAAATTACAATCTAGGCCAGGAACATGTACAACATTTTTAATCTTCTTGAAATCGGTTTTTGTGTCAATAGCAACATCTCCTAAACCCACAGCCGGCAAACTTTTACCATTTGCTACAGTTATCTTCCCATCACAGGGTCGGTAACTATTAAACCATTCAGCATGTGGAGTCATGTGAGTAGACGCACCAGAGTCGATAATCCACTTCTCAGACATCTGAATACTTGGTGCAGACAAAGCCAATTCCTTGACACCATCCAAAGCCAATTCCGTGACACATGCATCCATATTCCCTGAACTAGAAACATTCATTCCCTTATCTTTAGAACAATTTTCTATAGAGCAACTCGCCTTTGCCTTTTTCTCCTTCTTTTTGAGAGGACAATTAGGACTCTTGTGCCCTGGCTTCTTACAACGATAGCAAATAACCTGCCTGTTAGCATTCAACGCAGCCACATCATCTTTAGTCTCCTTCGTCATTTCACTCAACAACTTAGTCCTCACCAAATCTGTTGTGACTTCAACGCTCCCATTCTCAAGCGCCATTATCATAGGCTCGTAGCGAGACGTTAGACCTCCCAATATAATAGCTGCTAAAGAACTATCTTCTATAGTTTTGCCAATATCGGCCAGGTCTAGTGCTGTTGTAGTTATTGCATTTATGTAAGCTTCTAAATTAGAAAAGTCAGATAAGGTGTACCTGTACAACTTACGTTCCAACGACAGTTTACGACCCAAACTTCGATCCTCGTAGGATTTCATAAGAGCATCCCACGCTTGCTTTGCGGTCTTAGCTGGTCGAACAACCGAAATAGCAGCGCCATCCACAGTAAGGCATATTTTAGAAAGAGCCTTTTCATCCTTCCGTACATCGTCGGCCGTCTTATTGCCTTCGACAACTACTCCGCTTATGGTTTCCCACAATCCTTCATGGATTAATAGCATTCTCATTTTAAATTTCCACACAGTGTATCCTTCTCTATTACAAAGTATCGGAATACCATTTAGTGACATACCAGAAACTGCAGACGACATATTTTCACCACCAATCTCCTTTTAAATTCGATCGTAGATAAAATATACAAAGCTTCGTGCTGATAACGTGTTGTGATTGTAATAGGTATGATAATAGATATGAAGAATCACGTTCGTGGAAATAGGGAAATAAGAAAGGAAAAGAAAGACTCAGAAAACATTGTACGATGGTTGCTTTCCAAACGTCAAGTTACAAGCATATTAAATTTCGAATATCTTTTTATCGACATTATTAATGACATAAAACCTAACAAAAAGTATCTTCCAAATAGATTTTACAACAATTACTCGTATCAGCCTCGTCCGTAACATCAATTTGTTAGGCTTAAGGCGACGATAAACGACTTTTAATGATTTTATATTGAAGATCACGTATAAACGAATAAATACGAAATTAATGATTTGGGAAAAATATAATTATGTTAAATTAGAGCATTTTCTTAATAACTTAATATAGGAATAATTAAGATTATGTTTATATTACTTAGTGAAATTAATTTGTAAAGTTATGTCTAACGCGGATAAAAAACTGAGAATCATGCAAAATCTATCAAGCGTATTTTTCTGAAACCTTCACCATTTTAAAGATAATTTAATTATTGGACTTTTGGTATATGCGTTTTATTAAAATACTTTTTGTTTTATGTATACTAAAGTAATAATGCGTCTAATTTGGGACAGCGCTCCTTGATGGACAAGTCCTATTACTGGCTGGACGTACGACTCATTGCGTGAGCTCAGTACAGAACACGCAAGCTAACCACTCAAGGTCATTGGCATGTTATCTGCGTCTTAATATGCATTGTAAGAGCATAATATACGATACTTACCTCTGTTATGTATAGGTAAGTTTTAGTTAATTATCATTATCAATCTTCTAACATCATTTGGCTACTAAAAGATATTTAGCTAGATCTATAGGTTGATATTTCAAATCGTGTACCTGTGTATACCTACAACCGATAGTCAAGTCACAGTGACACTGTCCTTAAATATTACACAAAAAAAAAAAAATGAATGTAACAAAATGGAATCTTCAAGGTCTTACAAGTAATAAACTTAAACGACAGAAATTCTATGTATACTCATCTCATTATGTAAAATGTAAGCAATAAATAGTTTATTCATAGCGGACAGTTGCGCGGGCGCAAGGCATAACATTCAAAGCACAGAGCGACCTTCACAGGGGAAAGTGTTTTACTTAAACGGATTATAATGCCGCTTAAAGCTAGTCTGTAGACGTGGAAAGCATGACAACTGTTTATTTTACACACTCATGCTTTGTTTTGGAATTTCGTTACTATAAGGAAGTATGTCACAAAAAGGAATAATGATCTGACTAGCATTATGAAAGGGTTAGTTGGTATATTCAAGTGCTTTTGAGATATATATATATATATGTTTGTTACTCAATCAAGCCAAAACAATTAATCTATTACACACAGTTACAGAATGAACTTCAGAATAAAGATTGAAAGAATATCGCCGGGTTAAAGGCAAAACCAATTATTTAATTTTCTTTATCTAATTTTTGTGTTTAGTACGTATCTATTTGAAACTTAGATAATTATAGAACACGCTCTTACATTTGCGACTGACATCATTTATTATATTCATTATTTTTATTATTAAGGAGTTAATTTTAATAGTAAACTTTCCAAATGCGCTTACAGAAAATTTTATATTGACTTGTTTGGACTAAATAATTGGTTTTGCCTTTAACCCGGCGATATAATGTTGGGATTAATAGCGATTTTGCGCACATAATCAGGAAAAGGTTTTTTTGTATAACATAACATCACGCTTGTATTCCACGAAGGGTTGGGTTGGGTATAAGTACCTATAGTATACCCACATTCCGCCAGATATGTTTAAGTCCCATGTAATAGGGGGCGAGCCTATTGACATTTCAGATGGAAAGCCCAATAACACTTTGCCCGCCCCGGGAATCGAATCCAGGACCTCATGCTCAGCAGTAGCGCGTGAAACTACTAATACAACGAGGCAGTATTTTTTATTTAAACAGGAGCTTTCAGAAAAGCGGTTTGTGTGTGTGTTTACCTAGAGTTATTAAAATCGGTCTAGATAAATCAATATTAAAAAAAAAACCAGTTAGCTATACATATAAACTTGGGTCCTCAAATTATGAGTGGCATTTGAACAGAAAAAATGGAGCACGCAATGCGTGTAACAACCAAAATGTTTACTTTTAAAACAATTTTCATTTCGACCGTTAATAATTTTCATGGACGCTAGATATGAATTTGCTAATGGGTTGTTATGTATTTGTAATGTTGTGTGTAATGTAATTAAAAAAATGAATTTCATTTATGCCCTTGAAAGAAACCTTTGCAAACATACTTGTAGATTTTATGAGACAATTTTATTAGACAATTCTATTTAGCGGGGTAATAGTAAAGAGGTAAAATTTGTTTGTAAGTTTGTATGTAATGAGATAAAGGAAGTAATCTCCGGAAACACCTGTCGGATTTGAAAAAATATTTTTGCTTTGGATAACCTAATTCTATTAAGCGGGGTAATTGCGTAACACACCTAAAATAACAATTGATCGCAGGGTTTCATTTTGTCAGTTTACCTACGTTCATTGCGTTATTTACGTTGTTGAGCAGACGAATTTTTCAAACCTATGAAGCAATGGATTAGCAATATCTTTCAAAATTCTCGGATTGTGATTGAAAGTGCGTAACGCAATAAGGGTGATGGTGCCCTTGTTTAAATATGTATACACCGTGACGTTTTAGTGGTCTTACAAAAGCAGCCCACTTCTTGTATCCAATGACTACGAAACATTCATTTTATAATAAATTATATGTACCGTGACATTTTAAGGCTCGTGCAGACCAGCGCGATACCGCGCTGCCTGTCGTCTCACAAAGGGCCACTCAATGTACCCGACATAAAATACCTCTAGGACAATTAAAAAAATGTTACAATATATTTCTTTTTTGTTTATGAATGTTTCGTAGTCATTGAAGTGGGCTGCTTTTTTAAGACGTGTATGTCACTGTGTATAGTGTTACGTAAGATGACAGAGGGAAGCTCTGTAGGGTCCTCCAGCCTCCGGAAATATAATTTAGGGTGACTTCATTGTATGTACGGTGAACGACGAAAAGGTTTATTTTCAGAAGTGGATGTTCTCAGTTTGTTTAAAATATTTGTAAACATTTTCCTTTAACACGTTCAGTGCCAGGAGCTCTCCTGGAAGGTTCACTTTAGCGCAAACGTAATGCCGGTGACCCCTCTGGAGGGTCCGCTATTTATGGCGCATATGTATGGCGGCATGGCATATGAGCTCTATGAAAAGTGGGTGGACTAAACCGACGAAATTTACGAATGCAGAAAGGAAGAAGATATTCTATAAAAGTACATAACACGAGTCAATAAAATGCCACGCTTTAATTAAGGGAATTAACAAAGTAAAAATTACTGTATTAAGCATGCAGGAGCCAAGAGCAGCTAATAAATATAAACCACATCCTTTGCGGGTTTTATTACTAGGATACGCGTTGTAAAATGTTAATTGCAGTTTATAATCCCTTTTGTAATAGTAGAAGTAGTTTTTGCTGCGTAATTCTCGAAAAGACTCTTGTATAACAATTTCCATAAAGTTTTCATAAAAATTGTTCTACTAGAGTTGCGTCGAGCCTGTCTGAGCCTTTATGAGAGCCTAAAGGTGGGTACTGACCAGTGTTACGGGCCGTATTGTACTATTCGTAGCGAGCATCTTACGTTACGCCATGTCTTAAAATCCGTATAACATGCTCGTTTCGTACTCATTGGTCACCCGCGCTCCAGATTCTAAACACAATAGCCAAGAATGGACGCGTGTGGCACGTGCGCTCGTGACGACTTGTCGCGGGTGTACTGACTAATAAATCGCGTAACACTCAAAGGGATTTGCCAAAAAACCGACAGCGGGTGGAGTACTCGAAACGAGCAACGAGCGGCTCGCTCCTCGATCGATCTGATTGCACGAATGCTCGCTTTGTAACATGTAACATTACACCTTTAAATTTTATTGTTCTTGTGGAAATATGGGCGGAATATTTGTTTTTTTTTTCATTCTTTCGTGTGTCTGTTACATAAAATATGTAGGAATGTTTTTCTCAATAAAGTCTTGATCTCTTAACCACAATAGTTTTGCATTTTGACTAGATATTATATAAAGCTTTGTTTTGGCATTGTTTACACGTAGGTAGGAAATGTGAGAAGCACAGAACCGGTCGAAGTGGCGATTGGGGGAGCCCTATGTCCACCAGTGGTAATCATGAATTTTGCAGTGTGTAAGTACACATTGCAAAATAGAAATATCTACAACTACATGATTGTGTATTTTCCTGAAAGTTTATTATTTATTTTTCTGGGTAGAACTGCTCTTTTTGTTCAATTAGGTATTTCGGTATCATAACCTTCTTCATGAAATTAGTCTAAGTAAAAAATATCACTAGGCATTATTGTTATTTTGAAGATTTTTTGAAGGAAAACATTTATCTGAAGGAAAGAACAGTCGTTCAGATAAATTTTTTCCTTCAAAATAAAAATAATGTTGATATTTTACTCAAGGAGCTGTTCAAATAAATTACATAAGGCGACTCAATTTCGGTTTATTTGTAGTAGCAATTCGCTCCATTTGGCGTTCGTCCACGTAACATAACGTTTCCGTGTGAAAGTGATAATTTTCACAAGATATATGAACCTGTCAACATAGATGGTAAGACTCAGTGGAACATCGGGAGAAAATTGTGCTAATGATAATAACCAAAGACTTCCGTTACTTCTACAACACTTTCTTGACACTTTCTTATGTCATGTTTTGAGGGAATCAGACTGTGACTAATACGGGTAATTGATAGAAAAATAAAAAAACCAGTTGATTTTAGTGTCATTTGAATTGGCATTACAGCCAAAAAACTATAAACAACACAAAACAATGCTTTTGCCAAAAGGCCCTCAGCTCAGTATAATGTCAGATGGTCAACACAAGGTGACTGGTGTGATGCCTGGTGGGCTACCTGACGCATATTTTCAGCTGCATCCCATTAACAAGTGTCTTGCGAGTGTAACTAAGTAATAGCTGATTTTCTTAAATCATTTATTGAAATTGATGTAAAAGATTTATTATTTGCCATAAAATAATCGACGCTTGACGTAACCGTAGGTTCAACAAACCTGTATATTATACCAGATATTTTTAACTTGTTGTCTCTAAAAATACCTAGGCTCATTTCAAACATAGTCTATTTCGGGAAGAACAGATAGGAATCGATAATCATTTATAATACAAACCTGTATAGGAGCATTCAACCATGGTGCTGATAAAATAGTACCTAATCAACCGGTTTAAAAACGTATAGCTCATCAATATTGAATGAGTTATCACTTATCATCCGCATTTTAATTGAAATAATTTATGGGTGGATGACAACATAACAATATTAATTGTGCATCCATGTCATGTTAATAAACTTAAGAAAAATAAAATGTTCGTAACGTAAACATGGACGACAATTCCGGCCAATTTTATTTTCCACTATGTGAATGATATTATCCACTTTCAAAACGCGTGATGCATTGTTTATCTATGTATAATCTACCTACCATTATATTAATCTTCGTAAATCCGCCTGTTAGTTTATTTTTGTTTTTTTTTTTAGCAAATAATTTCACTTTCTGGTTTTAGAAATATTTTAAAAGCGTGATTGTTTTGTTCTTATTTCTTATCTTTATTTGGTTCAATTGTACATTCATTGCAGTCCTCTTTTTACATTACAGCGTTACTTAAAAGATCATAGTCTTTTATATATACGGCGTCATTGCTAATGCCGCCTTATCCGGTCACTTAACATCAATGACTGGCAGCAGTTGTAATGCTTATACAGTCTTATACAGCTCGGCACATCGACTCTAGCGTTTCATTAACAGGAAGCCGCGGCCATGGTGCGCATACACAACGACCTGTACCCCGAACTGGAAGCGACGACTCACGATATGCAAATAAAATAGCTAGATGTCAAAAGCTGTGTGAAAGAAGCAGACGAATGTCATTAATAGTCTAGTAGGCTAATGAAGTGTTCGCGGAAATTAGAGGTATCTTCGAAGCAGTGAAACGCAAAATAGGGTAAACGGTTTTTCTTGTGAAGAACAGACTGATATAAACACGTAACGGAAAAAATTTGAAATCCATTGCTAGCACTAACTTTACGCCTGTATTCCCTAAAGGGTTAGGCAGAGGTGTACTTATAGTACAACTACACGTTTCCCTACAATAAGTCAGAAATACTACAGAACAAAGTTCAGAAAACGATCGTGATTATGAAGCTCAAATTGCATTAACTTTTTTAGTCATTTTTTTCCCAGGCAAATTCGGAGCACTTAAAACTCCAGTAGATAATAGGATTGTCGGAAGGAGCGTTTCTTCTGTTTCGTCTACGCGGTTACAATTAACCTTTCCATCGGCGATATGGTTCCATGAACCCAAAACAATACGAAAAAATCTAGCATTTGCATTTAGCTGGCACTGTTTCTGTAAATGACGTAATTTGCAAATTGCATTGGAGGTCTTTTTTAAAAAGCACCGTTAGGTATTTATAATATTACGACTGTTAGGTTTAGATTAATAATAATATTATAATTGTTGTTTTTTGGTGACGCTAATAGAGGATATAGAAGAAAAAGACGTCTCCATATAAATTGGGATGGACGATGATGAGGTAGCTAATGGTAGAGATAAAGAACTGATGATTGCACTAACATAATTCAAAACAACTGATGTTTATAAGTATTGAGATAGACAACACTGTCTACTTTAAATCACATTGTGGGAATAAGAAACCTGAGTCGCGTCACAAGGACAATTCTATTGTGGATAGGATGTGTTCAGTTGACGAGTAATGCGGCTCTTTTTATGTAAATATGCTAAGAGGAATTTGCTAGCAACTCCGCAACTGTTTTAAATTAAAATCACTTTTCAAATGAAGCCATCAATGAATGTGTAGGCTGTAATCGTTGATCATGCACAAGCATGATGTCACTTTTGATAATAATAAAGCTCATAAATTATGGAGAAAATGTCTCCTATAAAAAGATTCTCCATTGTCATTTATTGTATCAATATTATTTTGAGATCTTTCATAGTAGGTCCAATGTAAACTTGTGCAAGGGACCAATGCGTATGTTTTAGAACTAATTTCATAATTTGATTTTGTTTTATATTATTTAGTTCAACTTAGTTATTTAATTGGAATATTCCATATATTTTTTTTTTATGCTAAAAATATATTATTTTTTTTAACAAAAAGACATAAAAAGAGAGAAGAATAAAAGAGAGATTCAAGTTTTCTGTACAAACAAAACAGTTTAGTAACAAAAACAAATTTTGATGTAGATGTAGTTAACCAACCTTGTACAGTCGAAATTGTATTAAATTGTAATTTGTTGAATATCGTTGTTAAGCCAAGCCTAATAACTGTACCGACAGTACTGGTTTTATGATGTATGTTGATCCTATTGTTGCATAGATCACCTCAGATGGCAAAGTTCAGAGACCTAGAACTGTCATTTTGTGAGACAAACGGTTTATTTTCTGAATCGAATTCTGTACGAGATCACGTATTTGCGCGGTCAGATGTAAGGAAAGACAACATCAGTTATAATACGTTCTATTATAAGCTTACTGGTTTTATAATATCGTAATGTACCTACTGTTCCAAAACTAATTTTGTTTTGATTTGGAGTTTCGCGTCTTCCTTATTATGATCGTAACTTTTGTGGTGAAGCTTTTTTTCCTTAGAATTTGGCGTTACAAATTCAAATTCATTTATTTGCGAGAATGTCGGTTTACAATGTATGATCGTAAAACTATAATGGCCCTTTACAATCTACCATTACTTATGGTTTGAAAATATTTAATTTTATCCTACACAATGCTAATTAAATAAAAAATACAGCAACAACAAATAAGATGCATGCATTAGTACTATCATGGATTTTTTTTTTGTTAAAAATGTCAGTTCAAGAGATAGAGTATAATGTCAGATTAAGACTAAATAAATATTATTGTAAATGGTAATTGATAATGTTATAACTAATAAAATGTCAATGTATTGATTCACTAAAATTTTAACATTAATGAATAAATATAAAGTAGTTACAATTTCAATCAGATTGTTTCTTGAAATGCGGTATTTTTCTCTTACAAGCTAAAACAATGAATAGAAATATTTGCTCTGTAGTTGGGCGGCGGGTACATAAAGCTCACCAGCTCTTATTTGTGCAAGGAAAAGTACTTCTTTACAAAATTGGCTAACAACAACCTAAACTTTTTCGTGGTGGTGGCCCAGTGGTGATGGCCGCGACTTACGAGTTGTAGGTTTACTTTGTGTAAATTATTTCATCACCACTACTCTCAAAACGGTGAAGGATAACATCGTGGGGAAACCGGCATGTCCTAGAACCAAACATTCGAATACATGTGCATCCACGAACCCGCACTGGGCCCGCGTGATGGATTACGGCCCACTGCCTCACATGCCTGTGTCCCAGCAGTGGGAACATTATATAGCTGATTATACTAAACTTTATTTAACACGGATAATTCACGTACGTAGTGTGCCAATCCGCTAAATAATACATTTTCCTCACTGTACAAGGTATGAAGTGAGAGTTAATAAACAAAGCTGTGGCACATCATCACAACAGAAGCCAAGGTTCTAACCGCGAGCATCGTGAACCAGCCTTGTCATTTAATTTGCGAAACACACAATTTATAAAACTAATTCGAAACAAATTGTTGTCTTTCACCGCAACCGCGGGGAACCTGTAACTTAGCTTAGAAGGTTGGTGAATAACTGTATAGTGCGGGTAGGGTTGCCAGGCATCAGACTGAATAAACTTATTGTCAACCAAACCGAACCACTCGACAGACTATCGGGTCAAAAATGACACATTTTTGATTACCTGTTTTGCGTTGCCTCTGACAGCAAACAACCGTCGGAAGTCGTCTAATTGATTTAAACTGACAAAATTTTCAAGTTTCAGATTTGTAAACAGCGTTATAGGACTTCTTCAATATCATTGATTGATGTTCGATTCGGCACGGAAGCGTATCGAATGGTTGTAAATAGCTACGCAGACTAGATTTACGAATTTTATAAAGTGCGTGATTAAATAATATGCTCCGATTTTTTTAAATGTTGGTGCTTTTCCAAGTCATGCTCGTGAGTTACATACTCAGTTTCTGAAAAGCAAATCAATCAACACAAAAATTAGCTATAGTTTGACCGCGACCGCTGTACTGCGCCTTAGGTATATGCGCGGCGAGACGGTGGAGTGCAGGCCATTCATTCGTTAACGCTCAAAGCATCCTGCCCCTCGCCTCGCCGCGCATTTCTAAGACGTGGGCGATTTCGATAAAACTATATCAGACTACCAAACTCATGTAAACTGCTGTGATTCGCTTACTGAAATAACACCAGCAAATCAAATCATTTAATCATCTTATAGTGGGTAAAGCTTTGATTTCCTAAGAAAGCGGAGAACTGTCACACAATAACGGCTGTCCACATACAAAGCGTTTGTTGGCACTATAATGTCAAATACTGGTGAAAATTACAGATTTTCATGACGCCCGTTATAATATGACGGAAACGCTTTTCTAAGACACCCTAGCTTTTTTTGCAATCACCCGTAGACTTGTAGGTTGCTTTATCTCGGATATCTGTTAAGTGTAAACCCTATGCTCGCCGCACACAAGATAGTTACAGCATGGTTACCCTTTGTTTGCAGTCACCAGTAGACTTGTGGGTTGCTTTTTTTGGGATATTTGTCAATGGCAAACCCTATACTCGCTGCACATAAGATTCTTACAGCACGATTACCCTTTGTTTGCAGTCACCAGTAGAGTTGTGGGTTGCTTTGTCTGGGATATTTGTCAAGTGTCGACCCTAAGCTCGCTGCACACAAGATACTTACAGCACGGGTATCCTTTGTTTGAAGTCAGCAGTGGACTTGGAGGTTGCTTTATTTCGGATATCTGTCAAGTGTAAACCGTTTGCTCGCTGCACACAAGATACTTACAGCACGATTACCCTTTGTTTGCAGTAACCAGTAGACTTGTGGGTTGCTTTGTCTGGGATATTTGTCAAGTGTCGACCCTATGCTCGCTGCACACAAGATACTTATAGCACGGTTACCCTTTGTTTGCAGTCATCAGTAGACTTGTGGGTTGCGGCTTACTTCTGACTTCGGTAACTTGAATAACGTTTATGCGGGTGTTCTAATGGATATAAAAAAATTCAACGAAACTAGCACAAGGATTTGTTTTACATAGTTTCGTTATTATGACCAGCATTATTATTGTGCCAGCGATTAGGATCTACATTAAAAAAATAACGACTGTTTTCCCTACATTTTTTGTTTTAGCCGGTAAATATACATTGTCATAACTCGTTAGATAAACTTACAAGGTGTTTTTTTTAATATAAAAAGATTTCGAGCGATGTGATTTCTGGATTCGTTTTTTTAGAAATTCTGGAGTCACAGCGAATGGACTTATTGGGCAGATCTAAGTAGGTGTAAGAAATTCTAGTTCAGAGTCGGTTCCGTTAAAGAAAATCAATTGTTTGCTTGATTAACTTCAAAGCCAGCGTGTAATATTGGTTTAATTTTATGGGCACTGGCCACAATCAAGGAAGAGAATGATCCAAGATCAAAGGAATCTAAAGATGAACAACATGACCTCAAAATAACCTCGCACTATAATTCATACATCCCTATAATATTATAAATGTTTAAGTAACTCTGTTTGTGTGTAACCTTTTCACGCCTGACCCACTAAAACGATCAAAACGAGCGAGCATTACAGTAGACGCTTATGATACATCTTACATTTTGGCTGACAGTACCAACCTCTCGGAAAATGGGTTGGCACCATATAATATATGACGGCCAACTCTAGCACCGCGCGCGCGGCCAAATCAAATAGCGCGCGCTTCCCCGGCTTCCTGTTACACACTTCCGTCCCTTTTCACGAAATCACTCCCACAGAAAAGCGAGAAGAAAGACGTTACACATCAAAAATACATGCAGACGAAGTCGCGGACAACAGGTTATCTTATTATTGAAACGTAACATGCTTGATAAATCGTATCAGGTTCAGACAGTCAAGGAAATTCTGAAACAGCCAGTTTTATATTAGGCTCACGTACAGATAAATGAGAATATTGAGGAAAAAGACGTGAAGGCAAAGACGATTGGGCCATAAACACTTGATGATCAGCTACCAGAGGGGATAAAGATCGTTTATATTATTATTTATGGGCACATAAATAAGTTTATAGGCTGTAGTTGTGTCTATTAAAGCCTCGCGGGCATTATGTAAGATGCCCGGAAAATTGAGTCAAAATTCAGGAGTAGTTACGACAGGGTGGAGTTGAATTATTTTTATGATTTCGCGAATCTTTATTTTTATAACACAAAATCTTCCTGTTACTAACGATACCAACTTCTGAACGCAGTGTATAGGTTAGTATTCCATGAAACATTTAGCTTTAACGCAACATATTATGAATCTGCAGATAATTGTTCAGTGTAAGGTGATAAGTAGGTATCTGGATAATTTAATACATTTTAACGACAATACAGTCATAACGGCGCGCGCGCGTGTCACTTAAAAGGTCGCAACTTGTAATTTGCGCACGCGCTCTCAATTGCCGCTTATCTCGCGGTTTTTATTATGCTGGTAATGTGTTTATCTCAATTAAATAAACATTTTTATAATGAAGGGACTGGGTTTTTAGTGGTTGTTGTCGCTGAGATTTATAAAACAACTTTGCATAAAGAGGTTAAGTATTGCAAGATAACCAATGTTATCACTGGGTTGTTTAAATGTATGAAATAAAATCAGATATAATACGAGTACGGTAACCACCCACTTCATTAAAAACCGAGTTAAAACTTAGGTACCTTCCTAAAATGCGACTGTTGTAATGAAAAATAATAAACAATACAGGGGTTTTTTAAAGTCATTGGCGCAAAAAATTCAATGATTTTTGGAATCCTAATTAAGTATAAGAAATATATGAACGACTTTGTTTATAATTATAAACCTTCAAGCTAATCATAATATTGTAATTGGTTCCCTGTATCGTTATAAGTCATCGTTTCCATGAATTGCAAATAATAATTTTATGGGAATTCCAAAGTGCTTGTTGTGGATGTAAGTATGTACTTAAATAAAAAAAATCAGGAACAGAGCGGGCTAAAGAAAAAGACATGTTATTCGGCATTGGAACCCGTTATGCAAAAGAACGCCAAAAACTGTACTCGTACCGATACTCATGATTCATTCCAGTTTGCATTGCACTCGAAACGAAATGCTTTTACACTTTATTTAGTTAACAATTTCTATTTATTACGCCTGCATTTTTCGTTAATTGAGACGGGTTTATATGCATTTTAAACTTCCACTTTTGGGGAACGGTCGTGAATTTGAGCGTTGAATACTTTAAAAGCGTTATCGTTACTTTTCCAGTCTTTGATAACATTTCGCTTAATTGAATTGCTACGCTTGTTTTCCTCAATAAATAACCGTGGCGTGCTAATGTTTTACGGTAATAGTGTAACGAAGTGTCTGTTAAATTTGATGTACGAAGGCTATGCCAGTAACGAAACAAGCATACACCAAAAAGGTACGCTCTTCTCGATAAAAAGCTTTTTTTTTTGTGGTACAATCGTAAGTTCGAAGAGGTATTCCATCAAAAAGACATGAGTATAGGTACAATACCACAGAACAGATATCTGTTCTGTGTAAAATATGAAGCTTCGCCAATGAGGGTGTCATGGACCTTTTGGCAGTTAAGCAAGGAATTAATTCACTAATTCCCTCTTCTGGTCGTTGTCCAACAATCTCGTTTCCTTAACTTAATCACTGTATAAATGACTCACCATGGCGAAGGTCGTCGGCCCGACGACGTTGAAGCCGTGCCGCGGCAAATTGATGCTTCTTTAAGGAAGTTCCGAGAACCACAAGTTACAAAAAAAGCCCTCCCGACCACTGCCAGATTCACGATCTTAATCGCGCTAAAATGTAATGGACCCCGCATACTCTTTTGCATTTTCCATCGTAAATATTTTATGATACTCTTAAACTTCTTTGAATGTTCAAACTTTGGAGCATATTATTTTGCGTAATTTAAGACAATATTTTTTTGCGAACTGAATTTTCGGTAATTGGAATTTGGAATCCCGTATATTTACATAACATAATAAAAGATGGCATTACAATTTATAAGAGATACAATTTGTTTATTCATATTGTAACCAAACCCGATTTTATACTGTTTACAATCTCCGAAACATGTAGGTATGACACGTGGCTTGCAGTGCCAAATGAATAAAATAATGAAGTAGGTGTATAATTTCATAACGACCATCATTGACACTATTTAAAAATTCTAAAAGTATAATTCAAGATAAATGAATCATCTATATACAACACCACGCGTAGCATGACCACCGTAGAAACGGATTTTGTCGACGGAAGAATAGACAAAATGACAGATAAACAATCACAATCTGTCATTTTGTCTATTCTTCCGTGGACAAAACCCGTTTCTACGGTGGTCATGCTACGCGTGCACTTGTATGTTACACTTCACAGAAATAATTTCCTATACACTACCGTACCCACTATAATCATCCGGATCGGTTTACTGTGCTGTTTTCTGATATGATTAGCTCACTGTCCGTCAAATACGCAGAATTTTAAATACTAATTACAAATTTTTAGTATCCTATAACAAATTCTTTTGATAAAAGGCCCGAGGCACGAGGTCTTTGTGATATAAAAGTTGTTTGATATTAAATTGACGATGAATACGAACTGTCCAGTTACTTTGGGATAAGCTTGTGTAGTTTGGTGAAGAAAAAAGTTTGGCTATTTTCACTTTGATCAATTGTACTGCATTTTAAATATAATTATTATTTTATTATATTATTTCCCTTTTGACTAGAAATATACACTTAAGAATATAAATGATGATTAAGATGATGTATTTAATATTCAGGGTTCAGTTCTCGTCAATTAAGGCAACGATATGCTGACTGGTACTCGGAAATAATGTTTTAAAACAAACAAAAAGATCTTGAGTCGTGACGGTAGCTCTATGGGGCGCTACGATGAAGTGGCTAGATCATTTTCCTCAATAATCAACAACTTACAATCTCGTTTTAAATTATGTGTAACCAACGTGAATAAAATGTAGGCAAAGATCAATATGGCATAATTAAAGCGGTAATTACCACAATTGAAATGCAGCACGATTAAATGTAACACAAACGCATTCAAGGACGCTACTTATACGAAAGCGCAGTGCGCAACAATTGTGCCTGCCTACACGGTCAAACTTATTGGCTATTCAATGAGCCTAGATACACTGTCTATAAAACAGATTGCTCACACGACGTAATTGGGCGGGTCAAGGCAATTTTGTGAGATACATTTTGTAGTTCTTACTTCTGACTCAGAATCGTTGACATTCCTCCCTAATCAGCCATTTTACGTTCGAATGGAGAAGCCGTTCTCCTAAGTATCCTTTTAGAATGGTAAATGTGATCATGTTTATTTCCTAGCATTGTTTACTGTTGTCTGATCTGGAAACAGATTTAAATAGTTTAGAAGTCGGTGAACTATGGCGAAAACTGTTCTAATAAACCTTCTAACAATTTAGAACAAGCATAAGAAATTAAACTGAAGATGGATAAGTACTTATAAAACATGCTTCTTATTAAGATTTTAAAATTGGATTACACCTAAAATTGGATAGTACCTGCTTCTATTGAGGAGTTACATTAATCGCCACTGCGTCTTCGGGCCATAAATCTTTCACTCCGGCAGGTAAATTCAAAAGTGCTTAAAACCATTCGTTCCACTAGAGTATTTCGTAAACACAAAATTTGGAACACTTCCAAGTATTTTACCTGTCCGCCATGGTTTCCTCTGACATTTGCACGGATGCATTCAAAGCGATCTTTTGAGTAATATCTGCAATTTGACCTATTGCAGAGTCTGGAATCCAATAGAATGTAAACGTTGCTGTTTTACATTAAGCTGCATGACATTATTTCTAGACTCCAAGCCAAGTTATTTTAACACAAGGATAATACAATATGTTGATTATCAGTTATAGCAAGACGGAGTAGATAGATATATAAACGATTGAAGTGTCCACAACGATTTGTAGTCCAATCATGAACTTGTAATCGTTGATGTTGATCATGAATATCAACAGCTATTGTTGATTCATGATTCAAGTATCTAGGATCTTTGTTATTATTTGTTGTAAAATTAAATGATTTTGTACATTTTCACCTGGATTTGGCAACTAAGGTTTTTCTGTAATCTATCTTAACACTTACAGTCCCTTCATTGTATTAAGGATATCTTGTCAAACCATCGTTGCCTTAGCCTACGAATTTATTTTTAGAATTTAATAATAACACCTCTTTCATAATATCCAGTATTCGTGTATATCTGATCACAATAACAGGTTCGTATGACAGACAACTAGTACTGTCGTTATTCATTGAGGTATGGCTAAGTGGGTCTCAACTCAAGCGTTTCAACGCCCTTGCCGTTCCACTCTCCGTATTGAATGTCATTGTCTATTCAATTGTATCTATTGTATTTCAATCAGCAACTCTGTTATTTGGATTATCTACAGATAAGTAGATTTGGAGGATTCTTTTTACCTGTTTTCGTTGGCGAGAGTACAAAAATATTCGATTGTGACAATAAGGCCAGTCATTGTCGGGTCAAGGCACCCGATTTAACGCTACTTTGGTAACATACAAACAGAACCTGGCTCTAACAGCTTCCTTTATTTCTTCTGCCAAGTCACGTTCCAGACTAAGCAAAACGAAAAAGATAAGGAAAGTCAAATCGAAACGAAACTAGCGCTTCAAATTATTTTAAGATACAATAAACTTCAATAAAGGTGGCTTTATTAGCTTTAGGGGAGTTTATTTCTTTAATCTGAATTTATGTCCGGTTGTCATCTGCTGACGGTACTTTTAAGCTAAACTGACTTTTAATTGAGTTTATCAAGATAAAAATAAATCGGAGTTCTCCGGGACTGGGGCCTCGGGGATCAGAGTATTCAGGGTATAACCCGATGGCAATAGGCTCACCCCATTAAATGGCACTTACACGTAAGTGGCAAAATGTGAGTGTATATTAAGTACACCTCTGTCTAACCCTTCGGGGACTGTTCGCGTGATGTTATGTTTATGCATGTTATTGTTGTTAACAACATTAACTTTTTCGTTAGATGTAAAAATATACCTGAGACTCACTCAGTATACCCAAGATTTCAACCAATTATTTCACTGTAAAAACAATGTATATGAACATAAATTTACTTTCTTCAACGGCTTGCATTAAATACAGCAGCTATTATCGAGGATATCAGGTATCGGCTTCCTGGTGGCAGCAGTTACCTGTTTTGTATAAACCTGTCTTTAATTAATCGGTTTTCGTTTACGGTAAGACAATTTTGGGGATTTAATTGTTATAATCACTTTCCTATTGGATTGCACCCTTTCAACTGATGTTAACTGGCTCCGAGAGGTTTTTAAATAATATAGATTCGCTATATGTCACGCAAGTATCAAGATGGCAATGCCCCTCACCTTGGTTCACCATAAAGTATTCGTTCGTTCCGTTCATTCTAACTTGAGCGACACAACCAATGAATGGATACTCAATCAATTATTTCAACGTACCTCCATTGAGAACAGTGGAATTCCACGTCACTTCCACTTAGTTTTTGTGCCAGTGTAATCATTCGTAATCTCTCAAATGCTTGTACATTTCTTCGTATTTCGGATTATACTCTTGATCAATGACGTACGCAAACTGCGCGGTTAAAGGTATGTATGAATCATAACCCTTTTTTTATTCCTTTCAACCTGAGCTGGAAATTCCCACGACTTTATAGCTTCAGGCTTCGATTTCAAGTTCATAGTCAAGCTTATTTAATGACCGCAACAGTTTATTTTTATTAAGATTTGTGGAATAGATTTTTTTTAAAGATTCATCGTAGGAATTTCGAGACTTGTGGTCGTCATCCGCAGGATTTTTCCTTCTTAACGTTATTTGAATGCTTCAAGAGGCTCTATCCAAGAGTTTAGTGGTTTGTGCCATAAGGGTGTGACTTTTGTTACTTTGTGCGGGACATTGGCTAGTCGTAAAAGGTTTTCATTAAATCGTGGTGGGTGGTCGAGGTTGATTGTCGATGGAAAACGGTTTTGCAGTAAAATATCCGATGCTTTGGCGTAAAGCCAGCACCGTATTGAGCTGTTGCTTTTACAGTATAACTGTAAGCGACTAATTAAATAGGAACATGTAAAATGACCAAATGGCATCTCTTCACACTTTTTGATGTTTTCTATTGTTTCTCTATTCCGTAATATGACTCGCGATTCCAGACATTGTGGCATGCATTCTGTGAGACTTTGAAAATAGCTATGCATGAGTTTCATTTAAGTATCTATTGTTAGTTAACGCTTATTCAAGGAGTTATTTGTCGCCATCTTGTGTAAATCAAACTAAAATGTGGTTATGACGAACTAACAAAAACCATAAAAAGTCAAATGCAGTATTGTTAGGCGTTACTTAATTTGAATATTGGTTTTCTTTGTGTAAAGCTTGTTTTGGCAAGAGGTCAAGACGATGCTATGAAGAAGCTAAGAATGTATTTAAATCCGAAATATGTTTGTAATTCTAAACAAGGAAAAAGTTTTATTTGGGGTCAGAGCTTACATCATTGAGATGTAATGAGCAAGTTCGCGCTATTTATAGATAAAACTCGACTTTTATTGTGTGGTTTTAGTATAAATAGCGTGCAGTAGTGCAACAGGCGCAAATCTGTAAGTCGATCACGGTGGCATGGCGCCGCGCACGCACGCTGCACGGTGCTCATAGGAATGCCACTTGCCTAGCGTCCAGTCCTCGGTACCGTTGGGTACATACAGTTTTGAACATTAAAATAAATGATTATTGATTACGCTTCCTTTATGTTAACTAGCTCTATAAGTTGATTTGTCGGTCATATTACGAAACGTTCGGGTACAAAGGATCGTTTATAAATCTATCTTGAACTTGACATGCTTTACTGGAACAAATAGTGCCCAACAAAAAAAAAAGTGACTTTAGGATTTTACGAAAAAGAGTTTTAAGGCGCTCCCTCACCGGGAGCATTTGCCTGTAATGTAACGATCCAAGATTCGATTTGGAACATTACTATATTACCATTACCTCGGTTCTCCTCACACACTGTTGTAATGCTCGAATCTGATCTGTTACATTACAGGCGATTGCTCTCGGTGAGGGAGCGCCTTTAAATCAGTAACAAGAGACAAATCATTAGAAATTGGGCATAGGTGTGTGTTTTGTATTATTACTACTGAAGACCTTCAATATTTGGCAACTTAAAAGCGATAGAAACAATCATAAAAGGCAACTAAAGGTAACCATTTCATTGACCTTTAAATAAATTAATTCGTTGACTAAGCTTATAAAAAACGTTGCAAATTCATTAAAAGTCGAAGCATCGATTGCATTGGTCAAAGCTAACTAAAAAGTAAACACGGCTAGGTATCTAATTACACTTGATACTGAACACGGCGAATGTTTGTTTATCGCACAGAAGCGGCTTTAAGTAGACAGAGGGTAATTATTAGGAGTGTCTACGTTAGGAGGTAAGTCGAGCCAGGCGCGTAAATAGGAATGCTACTTCAATAGTTTGAGATCTAGTGGAGAGTTGAGGCGAAATGAGGTACCATGCTTAGACGGTAAACACTTGGCAATTGTACGTCTCTGACGGTGACAAGCGTGGGTATTGTATTTTTTAGTTCCTTATCTTTTTATTTCTTTGGGAAAATCCTCAATGTGCCCAGATCGTTTTCTGATAGATCTCCTTTTGCTACGGTCTCTGTGGCTTGATGGAGTGCTACGTTAATTTCCAGTTCTTTAGACACCCTAAACATCTCTTTGGGCTAAGTCATATTGGTTTTCTGTCTTTAACTTTGTTCATTCGTCAAGCTCGACGCATGTTTACCGTCTAGAAATTAAAAAATCAGTTCGTCTCCACTTGAGGGAACGATTGAAGTAGCATCCCTAATCACGCAGCCGGGGCGCAAGTACACAGCTTATGTCTCTTAAATCTCAGGTTACAGTATCAACACTGGCACGTGAATCTAACATATGAAGTGAGTTTAGTTTCATAGTTGCATATTGCATAGCATCGTTGTCATGTCCGTCACACAGGACAGGTTTGAGTGACAGAGACAACAAGAGGGCTCATAAAGTTAAAGAAAAAGTTTGACTTTGTAAGTCTTGTAGGAACAGACCGGAACTTTTTCTGAAACTCGATATGCCGTATTTACAGCCGGGTACCGATGGCATATACATATATTCCTTTTTCCAATCGTCTTGCAATACCGTCTTCGCAGTCGTTTATCCCCGAGGGCTGAGATTGCTATTGGGATTTGGGACTTACGCGCAAGAACGAGCTACGTCAGCCATTGAAATACTCGAAAGACGACTACAGAATATCTTGTGATAAGATTTTTTTATTTGCTTTAAGATTTTTACCTACTCTGCATACCGACGTATAAAAACCAGATGCGACCGTTGATGCCATTAACTTAAAAAGAAGTATAAAAAAACGGAAGCAATTGCATGTACAAAAAGTACAACGGCACATCAGTAGACGTAGGTCAAGATTTGCCGCAAATTCCAGGTTAGATGTTTTAGATATAATACCAAACTGCTTGTTTATAGCTCTTTTTAAGATTTGATAGCCAATTTGAACTGAGTTATATTCTATTATAATTGCTTTATTTTTTATTATAATTAATGCAGATACAACACGTAATTACCTACACCAGCCGTTATTTTCTTAACGGCTGACTGGTTGATTCGCACGAATTCAATAGCCCAAAACGGGCGAATCGACACTCCGAAACAATATTATTTTTCTTTATCGATTCGCCCAAAGGTAAAATATTTGTGGGCGAATTGAGACATCCAGAAATATGTTCAGGCAATTGGTACATTTTGAAGTTTTATGCAGTAAGTTAGTGTAGGTACTTTTTTCTTAAGTTTATTGCAGAAAATTCAAAATGTGCGAGTAAATTAGTGCGAATCAGCCAATAAGCCTTCTTAACTCGAATTTGGTACAAAATTAAGATACGTAATCTAAGTCTTATTAAGTTTCTCAAGAGTCAAGACTATTAATTATTAATTACTTACTGAAATGGCCGATGGTGTGAATGCCGCATACCACGACTTTTATTGCTAACCAGGAATTTATTTACAACGTCGGTCGTAACCGAGCTTTTGTTATACAAATGTAATGTAACAGTACCGCTGATAGATTCTGGTTAGCGCCCGACCATTGCACCCGGCCCTGTAGATGCACTGCCACACTAAAATTATGGTAGGTGGGCCAAAAAAAGGCGAAAATAGCAAACGTTTTTTATTGCTAATTTATTTGGAATTGATATGCTTCGTAAATGGACAATAGGTTGGTAAGTTGGTAAGTACGTAATTAACTAACTAACGAAATCAGATTGCTGGTTTTGCGCTCTCCAGGTCGAATGAGTACTGTAAAGACAGCATTTTCATTTGAACAAATAAACCATCTTCCTCAGCTTACCAATCTGCAAAATTTTTAAAGATATTCTCTTTAAAATTTCTACCAGAACCAACGCATAAAACTTCGGCGTTGGCAAAAACAATACCGCACATGCCATAAAGGTCCCAAGGCTAGTGCGCCCGCGCTTGTGTGAAACGAAGCTTGTTGTCGAGCTGACGGTGCGAAAGGCTCTAAAATAAGTTATGGCTAATTCCTTACTTCAGTCGGTGGCGTGGAATGCAGCACGGCGCATTGTACTCACTTATCTAAACACTCAAACCTGGCTTGCCAGTTGCCACTAAATGCTGAACCACTATTGGCTGGCACGCACGCGGCTTGGGATCATTAGTTATCATTATAGTTTTGTTTTCTAAGAGGTTTTAACTTATCAGGTACTTTATTGTATACGTCGTACAGCACAACATAGACAGTGCACTCAGAGCAAGGCAAAACAGTTTTGTCTTGTGACAAAACGATTTTGTCAATCATGTTATTTATTTTTTTACAATGAGGTAGTTTCATGGGGTCAACGGTTCATGCTCTAGGCTCGCTTATGGATTGTGGAGCTCAGCGACAAAACTGCAGATAAAATATACGTTTGCAAAGTTTTCGAGCAGTTTCTTCTGACTTTTAACTAGAACTGGCAAAATTCTGGTACAAAGCATAATACTACGACATAAGCAAACAAATGATGTTAGAATTATCGTCTTGTGAAGTTTTTAGCGTGTAACTGGTGTAGTTTTAAACTAATTACGTACATATTATAGTAATAATTATTTATACTTAGAGGCCATAGAAAACCGAATAATACCTGACATGGCTTAAATTTTCGTCACACTTGTCTTGAGATTAACTTAAAAAATTTCACAGTTTATTTACTATAACGTATTAGTTGACGGTCTGACAGAACATGTATCTACTATCTACAACAGTATTTCTGTTTCAGTTTCTTTGAGATAAAAACATATTTGGAATACATTTTTTGACATTTCCACGCAGAAATCACATTACAAAAAGCTATCCCCTCTGAGTGGTACCTATCGTCAACAGATCATGTGGGGTTTGACGTTACATCCTATGATTAAACAATCCTATTTTTTCTAACAGTAGGTTTCTTAACTACTAAAGCATTACTTCCATCAATATTTGAAGAGGTAAACAATCAACATGATAAAATATTGCTTTCCATTCCCTTTGAACGAGCTATAAATTCATCAAGTTGATGCTCTAGCAGGCACTAAAGTGCTTTTCGTTGAAAGAAGGGTGGGAGCCTAACCACCAGCTGAAGATGGCCCCCAAAACTAATTACAATTTCATTCAGCTGTAAAGGTTTGCTGTATTTTGAGAGGTCACGTTTACCTGGTCGTGTCAGTTGGATGAGCTTATGAATAGACCCAGTTCTTTGTCCAAGCAAGACTAATAAGAATACTGCCACCATACAATTCTGCGAATTTTTACGCTCGGATGTGCGCTCGTAAATGACAAGCGCGTAAACACCTTTTAGATATCTGTGTATAACAAATTTAACGCGGAAAATCAAATTTCTTCGGACACGTACGTCATTCGAGTCACTTTGAATATGAGAGGCCATTGTCGATTTTAACGCTGATAAATTCAATTTACCTATTTAAGTACCTAGTTGCTTCAAGCTTCAAGTGGTTTATATAGGAGTTATGAGTCATAAAGTGATTTCGATTCAATTGCAGAAGCAATTGATATTAAAAAAAATCTCACATAAGTAAGAAAATGTTCCAGAGGATTAAATTCGATACTGCAAGCAGGCTTGAATCTACCTAGCCTATTATTGTATATTGTCCCACAATCTTTTGTGTTACAAAATCTACAATAATATATCATAACTTTCTACATGGCACGCTTCATTGACCGAATCTGTTTAACTTTTAGCTATTCACCTTTCATCTATTTAGTCCGTCTGGTTCATTGTGTGTCCTGCGTGCCGTATGTGCTGTCGGTCTGTCGGTCTGTCGCCGTATATATGTGCCGGTCTATTGATTTAGTGAGGCCAACGACAGAGGGGCGTGATTCAAGCGTGACGCTAGGTATGGCAGCGTATTCATTAGGGAATAGTGCTATATTCAAGGGCATGTTTAATGTATGAAGATAGTTGAAGGGTGGCCGGTGAGTCATGCCCGTTGCAAAAAGTGCAGTCAGGTACACTTTCGAGCATGTTATTATTGATGAATTTTGTTACAGCAATTGTAGTTAATGTAATTATTCAACATCTGAGCGCTTTTGCGTGCCTCATTGATATGCTTTCTATTAATTTTGTTCATTACTTCCTGTTAAATATGTCCAAGCTTATTTTTATTGAATTGATCTATACGGAAACTAAAGGAGAGCCTGATACGCAAATTAGATCCATCGCTAGTTAAGGAAAAAGTCTTTTCCACAGGTGGTGGTCTATCCACTTTTAGGAATCGGATGTGAATAAATAGAAACGAGGACAATTTGAAAACTGCTGACCGGCAAAGATCAGATCAAGAATGATATTATTAGATTGATAGATCAAACACTGGTACACTGGTCAAATTCTGATTCGCTTTGCATTGATCTTAGATTTCCAGAGGTTGATGTTTAATGTTCAAAGGGCAATTGCTTCAAGAAAAAATGTCATATAGTATTGTTGTTAGTGTTTAGCTATGACTATATGTATACATGTTGACATCTATGCATAAAACTGGTAGCCTGCTGTTGACAAAGGTTAGCATGAAGAAGCTTTCACTTATCTTGATTTATATTAATGCTGTGAAATACATTTATAAAGCAACGTAAGCGGATTTAATATGGCACTCACTTTGTGCTTTTTACCTTTATGCATTAGCTACTCCAACTTTAGATATTTCTTAAAGTTTTTTAAAACTGTATGGGTCTTAATGTGGCAACGTCTACCTCAAAGGGTAGCGGGCACTCTACGTAATAATTGAGTATAGAAATATTACTTGTTCGTATCTGAATAGACCGCATGGATGAATGTTCCTTTTCCTAAAGTCTTTCGTAAACTCAGTGGAGCAACTTTGTAGCATCATTATAAATGTCTTAGATGATCCAAAGATATCGTTGTGTAATAAAACCAGATTGCCAGATGAATTCATGCAGCTTCTTTTTTTGGTAATTTTGTCGACCTTCTCAAATACTTGTTTCTTAATTTAACCTATGTGTGTTTTGTCAGTTCAATAGTCTCCATTAGTTTTTACTGTATTCATATTCAATACTGTAATTGCAAAAGTTTAATGCATATTAGAGTAGGTACCTATTTAGACCTATTGTTGGCAAAAAGTTTATATCAGCCAGTATTGTACGGAAGTATGAACGATGTTATGACGATAAGCTGCAGAGTCGCAGACATGTTCCGCATGTGCACATATACCTACATCATTATTACCGTTTTAATGAACAGTATATATCGGTCGAGAAATGAGTCGTTTGATAAAAAAGATACGTTTTCACTTTCGCTGAGAACTTAATTAAACAATCGCCGAGATTTGAAATGTCACGAACAGCATCTCTTGACGACACATTCGAATTTAACTCGTTGGGAACTTGGGGAGTTGGGTTGACACTTTCTTACAAAATAAGGATCCCAGCCTCCCGGGAGTATTCCTTCTCATGCGATAGAAAGTAAAGATAAGCCATTTAAAACATTATTAAACTTACCGGAGTGTTCTGTTTATTTTTCCACCCACTGATGTACAAAACCCGCATTTGCGTGGCCAGGATGCACGCAATCGTGCCGTTACACGGCTTGTTTGAGCACTGTCCAAAAATACATGGGATATCAGTCGGTTTTTATGCACTTATATGTTTAAACTTGCGATGAAGCAAGTTTTGTAATGCACATGTACCGATGCGACACAGGCAACCCGGGTGGCGGCGCGCGGCGGACTGCTTGTCGGGCCACACTCGTGCGGCCGCGCGGCGCGGCTCGGAAACAACCGGCGACGACGCGCGACGAGGGACCGTGAAAGAAGGGCCACAACCCGACTGCGTTTTTTATCCCGTCTAAGATTAGCAACAAACAATGTCTGGCTGGGACCATTCAAAGGGGTTCGAATTGGGCGTAAGTGATGAGTAGATGACACGCTGTTTTAGCCCTGCACTGTAACCTCCGAGCGCTTGCAATGTTGAGGGTTTGGTAACTGGGTTTTGGATAAAATTTGTGCAAATCTTTTTATATTTACATTTTAATACAGTGCCAGGTTAAAAGATTTATGTGATGCTCACCAGATTTCGTACGGTTTAGGATTGTTTATGCAAAGTGTAAACCAGCCGTCCGGCTCGGATGATTTGAGTTAGGTAAGTTACTAGGTACCTATTGAGTTTTATTAAATAGTTTTTTTTTTGCGAATATCCTGGATGTAGAGGGGTCAGCCGGGATTATAACATTGAGATACAAATGTGCTATTGAGCCAGACTTCCGGGATTGCCGGCATGGAAGCCACGACGTAATGTAATAGAAAACGTATTGCACAATTTCCTGATCTGTTGGAATAGTACTAGACTGAATCGTATTGGAACTATCTAAGTATATTTAACATAGATACACTTTAGTTACTTAATATTAAATTTCAAAGAATATTTTTAAGTGCAATTTCGCAAAGTAGTACGAGGTAGTACCTAGGTAGTACCTACCTACACTTTGGTAGGTATGTTATAAATAATTAGGCAGGTATAGTCGTCGGCACGTAATTAGGCAGGTATAGTCGCCGGCAAGGCTTGGATACCGGTTAAATTTTCAAATCGTTATTATGTACTTGACGCAAAACCCTTTACATTCTGTAGAAACCGGTTTTTATAAACCGGTTTTGGAGGAGTCTTTACATAAAGGTTTTTCCGGATTAAACGGTTTAGAGCAATATTAACCAGTTTTTTATTCAGTGCGGCATCCTCTCAAGTAGTCCCAAGTTGCAACGCGTTTACCAAAATGCCGTTCGTCGTATAAAGGCTCTTTCAAACAGGCGCGACACGCGACGCGACACAAAGACACCGCTCGTCGCGCGACGAGCGGTGTCTTTGTGTCGCGTCGCGTGTCGCGCCTGTTTGAAAGAGCCTTTAACCGGTTGATTTAGATTAAAATAAAGTTCTTAAAACGTTCACGTTCTTAAGAAAAGTTCGGAGTCAATCCCAAATAAACCGGTTTTCACCGGTATTTTTTAAACCGGTTTCGAGCCTTGGTCGCTGGCACGTAATTCGGCAAGAATCGTAGATGCGCAGAAGTAGTTTTCGCTTGTTTTTCCTAACAATTTTTTAAAAATGTTATTATGGCAATAACCAAAGAATAATGACATGCAATAAAATTGATTTTTTTTTTGTTGCACTATGTGTACATGCGCAAATTTACTCCCAAGTGCTCCCAATACACCTAAACCTTGCCAAGTTTTGTGCGGCGACTGTATCTATGATGATAACAGTAAAGAAATAAAGAAAAAGAAAGAAAATAAATTTATTTGACCCAAGTTAAGGCACACAGTTAAATGTATATAATCCGAATACCTAACAACAATAAAACAATAGTTCATATGTAACTGTAACAATTATAAGTATTAAGGCGACGATAACCGACTTTTAATGATTTTATACTGAAGATGACGTCTAAACGAGTAGTGTAAATGATTTCGAAAAAATATATGTTAAATAAGAGTATTTTTTAAATATTTTAATATAGCCATATTTTGGATTATGTTTATATTACATAGTGAAATGAATTTGTAAAGTTATGTCTAACGCGGATAAAAAACTGAGAATCACGCAAAATCTATCAAGAGTATTTTTCTGAAATTTTTACCATTTTAAAGATAATTTAATTATTGATATTTTAGTATACGTCTTTTATTAAAATACCTTTTTTTTATGTATAATAAATTAATAATACGTTTCATTTGGGACAGCGCTCCTTGATGGGCGATTTCTATTACTGGCTGTACGTACGACGCGTTGCGTGAGCTCAGTACAGAACACGCAAGCTAACCAGTCAAGGTCACTGTCATATATCTGCGTCTTAAAAATGAAACCGATGCTAAAACGAGCGGGCCTTACAGTAGTCGCATGTGAAGTGGCATCTGACATCTTGGCTGATTTATATATGATACTAGCGGATCTGACAGACGTTGTCCTGTCCGAACAGCGCCACCTACCGGGTCCAATTGTATTTTCAAACCATTCAGATACCCACTCAAATATATACTCAAAATTTCATCTAAATCGGTCCTGCCGTTTAGGAGGAGTTAGGTGACAAATACACGTACAGAAGAATTATATCGCCGCTGGAAATTTCAAATGTCGTAAGGGACAGGGAATACAATGTCCCTTACGACATTTGAAATTTTCAGCATCGATATGTATAAATAATAAGATAAATAATATTCATGGTCATCATTATCATCCTGTTTACAACCTCTCAGATAATGGGTTGATACCATATGACGGCTAACTCTAGCACCGCGCGCATTCATTGGTCAAACCAAATAGCGTACGCTTCCCCGGCTTCCTGTTACACACTTCCGTCCCTTTTCCCGAAATCACTCCCACAGATTGCTGGAAAGCGAGAGGAAAGATTTGCAGGAAAGCGAGAGGAAAGATATCAAAAAAACATCAAAAATGCCACGTCATTAGTACGAAGACAAACAACATTTGAAGGCGATTGGCAATGATTCAGAAAATAAATTGTAGTAGTTACCTACCTAACTATGTCTACGTATGATCTCCCAAATGTGTATGACAATAGTATCTATTGTGTATCGCGCGCACGCAATGTATTACGAGAATTGATACCACATGCCAGCATTACGTAGGTATTCGGTATTAGATATGCGGTGACCGCAACTGACTCGCTTCCTGCTGGACCTCCCCCCTAATAAGAATAACTAATATACAATGTGTTAGGTTAAACGTGGAACATATTTTAAGGGGGACCACTCTAAAAAATAAACAACTCTTACTATGCCACAAAAAATAAATTATGTAAAAAAGCTATTCCCTACAAAGTGCAATACGTTCGCGATAAAAGTGTAGGGAACACCTGTTTTTTTTTCATATTTCAGTGTTGGTCCAGTAGTGAACTGTGAAAGTAGTTCAGTTTCACTCCCATAAAGTATGTCCCTCGTTTAATTTAACACCCTGTATAAGTTACACCACACGTTATTATGAAAACAATAATTTGTGAGCACTGCCAAATAATCCATGTAAAAATACTGGTATTCGGGTGTCCTTCACCACACAATCCTTACCTTTGAAAACTTCATGAAAAACTATTTTGAGAACGCAAAAAATAGTCAAGAGATAGTCATAAATAGGCAACAAGGTTAAAAAAATACGAAGTTATAAGTTGGTGAGGATTGTGGGGTGAACGTCTCCACACAATCCTCACCTCAGTGCAAACAAACGGCTGGGAGTATCGACTTGGTTTCAATTCCAAAAATAGTCAAGAAATAGTCGAAATAATATTAATCCAATTCTCGAAAATAGTCATTAAGGGATTACAGAGATATAAAGGTATCTTTGTGAAGATGATGCGGTGAATCTTTCTCGCCACAATCCTTACCTGATTACCGCGGATAGTTTACGTTTTTAAATTTAAATTTGGTATCAAAAAATAGTCGTCTCCAACCATGATAATTTCGACGTAGTTTACTATGTAGAAGTCTGTTAAACTTCCATGTAAACTTCTACATACATTTTGTTTTGGTACAGTCGCGAACACTAAAATTGCAAATCTATTATAATATTTGGTAATAAAATTTTGTAGTTACTTACGTATTTATTTTTTCTGTCAACGTTTAATAAATACCTACCATATATACATAATATTCCTCCAATTTTAAATGTTTTCTGCTATTTCATTTTTAGACATTTTCTTCCGATTGGTTTTATAAGTTAACTGATAAAATATTTCAGATACATTTTATTTTAGTATGAGTAATTAAGAGTATGATCTACGTACTTATATATTACTAAAATACTTACAGAGATTGATTATTAACCCTTCATAATTTCTATTTTTTTACTTTGTTTAAACAGGTAGGTTGTGGGCCCAAATAGCACAGAACTGGTGCCCTGAGACGGTGAGGCGGGGTCGCGGCGGACCACGTAGGAGATGGCGGGACGAGCTAGATAGGTTCCGTTAAAACTGGAAGGAGAACGCGCGGGATCGCGAAAGGTGGAAGGAGTGGATAGGCTTTTGCCCAGGAGTGGGACAACGTAGGCTAGTTAAAAATAAAATTTAATTTACTTTATTTTATGAAAACAAGCAAGTGACTATAGTATTAACTCTTTAAGTGCCTAGTAGTTAAGGAAGAGTTGTGCCTGATACAGGTTTTATTTAGCTTAAAGGAGGCTCCCGCCACGGCATAATAATAAAATCTTGCTTTTATTTATCTCTATTTAATTAATCGGTTACGACCGAGTTTTGTAAGGAAATATCAACATTTTATTTATGTAGGTAGGTACTTGGTAACAGAAATCATGATTTTCTGTAAATTCAAATACAACCGACCCGGCTCCGCACGGGTAGTATAATTTTATACACCTAAACCAGGCCTCATGAATCACTCCGTCAATTGGTGAAAACCGCATGAAAATCCGTTCGGTAGTTTTTGAGTTTATCACGTTCAGACGGATGCGGCAGGGGGCACTTTGTTTTATAATATGTTATGATTATGATATACATTATATATAAAACATACTTAAAATACCTACCTAAAATAGCTACATAACTTACAATTATATCCAAAAAAAAAAAATAAGGTGATCACTAAATATATCTACCTACTTAATAATTTTGTGCTCAACTGTACTCAATTCGAAAATGTATGTAGAAGTTTACAAGGAAGTTAACATAGTTCTACCGAGTTAACCAGGTTGAAATTATCATGGTTGGAGATGAGTATTTCTTGACTATTTTTTTTTGCACTAAATTCAAATTAAAAAACGTAAGTGTTCCGCGGTAATCAGGTGAGGATTGTGGCGAGAAGGCTCACCACGTCATCCTTACTAAGACAACTTTACTAGTTGTGATTTTGACATTATTATTGATTGTGTTGACATTACTAGTAATTATGACCAAAATTTGCCAAATATTATCATGTACTAACACTAGTGTTTAAGATGTGTATGTAATTACTAACAAATTGGATTGTATGATCTGACAATAAAATTATTATTTAAAGGATCTTTGACATTTCTCGGGACCCTCGGGTCCCGGACCTTTGGAAGGCGTACGACGACGGGCCGAAGCCAACTTGCAGAGGCCCGTTATACGTTTTGAATGAAATGAGGCACCAACCGAAGATTATCCCTGTTCGCGCTATGCAAGTGCACCCAAGGACAACCCCCGGTTGGTGTAAGACTATTGTAGGATATGGAAACAAAGATGTTGGATTATGGTTTGCGTGGCTAAGTGAACTGGTTATCTAGAGCTATGGAAAGACTATGGCCCCTGCCTGACCAATATTTTATATAAAATACACAGGTAAAATGGCAGGGGGTGACTTGCACACTCAATAATGGGCCCCCGAAAACGGTCACTAGCACAAAGTGTCGTAGCGACAAGGGGGCAACATGTCCAGAGGTGCTTATGAGGAGTGGAGAGGTATTCCACGGCTATCAGGACAATCCCGGAAGTACGGTCAAGATCCCTACCAGCATCTTACTGGAATACTTCCTTCCTCCGAGCACGTTTGCTCATGCGAATCTCCACTCAAGCTAGCCAATAAAGGCAAGAAAAAGGTGGGAAGTCTGTTCCTCGTCAGTGCTCACTCCAGCCGGCCAATTAAGGCAAGCCAGAGTTGAGGAACAAGACTTCTCCCGGGAGATAGGGTCCGTGGGGTCGCTACTGCCCAACAGCTCGCCACGTGCTGCCCTGCGGGTTTTTTGTATCTCTCTTGGTCTGGCTCCTTATCCCCAGACTTATGCCGGCAAAGTAAACTCTACCGGCACAGACCTAGAGTTCGGAGCGCGCAAGCCCCACCACGACGTCAACGTAGAGATACGGCGATGGGGTTATTATTATTATTATTATATCTCTGGAATCCCTTAATGACTATTTTCGAGATTTGGCATAGCGTTACGAATATTTCTTAACATTTTTTTTGGAATTGAAACCATGTCGATACACCTAGCCGTTTGATTGCAACGAGGTAAGGATTGTGTGGAGACGTTCACCCCACAATCCTCACCAACTTAACTACAACTTCGGAATTATGCCATTTCGTTTAAAGTAGGTATTTATTTTTATTAATTTATTTATCTTTGATATAGATTCTTTTCTATTTTGTGAATATGAGAACGCTGTAGGCTTAGTGGACTGTAGATTTGTTGACCATTTTCTATTTTGTTAAGTACCTGGTACTTGTTGAAAGACCTACACTGTCCTCCCATACCTTTTAACACTGTTATTTGAAAATATTGTACAAGCTTATTATTTTTAAAAGAGTAACCGTGGAGTTTCTTGCCGGCTCTTTAAATATTTTAACATGTTATCGATCAAATTAAACATATTGTACTAGCACAAGATATTATTAAAAGTTTTTTTGCAATAGCGGTTCAGGTAAAAATTTAACACGGTTAAATTTAGTTTAACTTATATTTTAAGGCTCTATTTAACTGAAGAAATTTATATACATTAAAACATTTTTTTTTGCTTTAATTTAATATTTAATTTTAATAATTTTTAATAACTTTTGACTCCTATGCAAATGTCAACAATTTTGGAGCCATTTGACATTTTATACTTTTATTTCATTTATTTTAAAATAAAAAATACTCGAAAATGGTTGACATTGGCATAGGGGTCATAAGAGGTCATTTGGTTCCAAATGACCTCTCCTACATCCCTTTGATTACATCACTTCGTGGTTCTTCCTCAAAAGACCATTTCAGACACTAATCTACATGGTCCCTCATATGGCCAGACCAAGATTATGTCTGAACTTTAAAAGAGACTGTGACCTCTGAGTTTGTTACGGCCTTTCTTCTCAGAGTAGTCAGATAGGAAACGCCGAACTCAACTAGCTTATTTAAAAAAAAAATTAATATGATGTGTAAAAGTGATTCCGATATCCTATTTACAGAATAAACAATTTCATTTCATTTCATTTCATTTAACGGATTGCTGACATATAATCGATAACCATGTATACTAATATTATAAAGAGGTACAGTATTTTTATCTCACTAAGCGACGCGCGTTTGAAGGCCCGTGCAGACCAGCGCGATATCGCGGGCGCTACAAGGGTCGCGCTGCCTGTAGCGCCCGCGATATCGCGCTGGTTTGCACAACTCATTACTTGTGGTTACCAAGTATACAAACACGCTGTGAAATAAATATAGGAATGTGGGTGTACTTATAGTAATTTAAATTTTCTTTTCATCGGCCTATTCATCGTAAAGAGTCAATCGCACCCTTATGCGTAACACACTAGGAATGTCAATACCCTTAATTTTGACAACAGAACAATATTCATCGCGATAAATGCATAACGCAAAATATTTATTTGTTATTCACAAAGTTTACAGTCTAGTCTACACACACATAACATAACATCACGCCTGTAACGCCCGAAGGGTAAGGCAGAGGTGTACCTATAGTACACCCACATTAAAGGCAGCAATGTCAGTGTTTACAGTCTAATATCTACATATCACGTAAATAATGCACGATTAGGTCTTACAGGTGCTTAAATAGTTGTCGTTTACAAGTTTCCACAAATTTAAGATTGTATTTACTTAAAGTTAACAGTTTAACGTTGAATTTCCAATCACTCTGTATCCGTCAATCAGCCTAGCCTTTTTCCGACTGTGTTGGGGTCCGCTTCCAATCTAACCGGTTGCAGCTCAATACCAGTATTTTACATGAACCGACTGCCTATCCGACCTCTACAACCAGTAACTGGGTAATACGATACCCCTTGGTATGACTGGTTGTCAGACTTTCTGGCTTCTGAAGACCCGTAACGACTGTCAAAGATTCACGAATGACAGCCGGCTTAATAACGTGCTTTCCGAGGCACGGATGAGTCTCGGTATGTAAAGATGGTAAAAGATGGTCATCGGATCGACCCGTGCGGCTGTTTTTACTTAGCCATCCTGTATAAAAATCTTAGTTCATAAAGCTGATGTTATCGCGATTTACTCACAAAATCTCATAGATTATCTACATGTACCCATGGATTATAAATTATTCTCTATCTTGTCCCAGTTCTGTCCATTAATACCATGTTATACTCTAACTAAGTATGTCATCTAACATGCGCAGGCGCAGGCTTGCTCTCCATCTCAATTACGCAAGTACAAGTACAGAGTACAACTTACAAGGTCAATAGAATGCGGAACTGTTCAATTATTTTCGTCTTACTCCACCCATCCATTAAATTCAACTCTTTCATTTTGATAAGCTGTTATTAGTTATAAAACTTGGCGTTGGCTCGTGTAAGATGTTTTAGAGCAATTAATTATTGGTAGATAGTAGATACCGTTTAGTATTGATTATTGTGGTAATTTGAAATTTTGAAAGAAAGAAAAGAAAGAAAGAAAGAAAATTGCGTTTATTGGCATTACAACACAAAAATACACCTTAAAACTATAAAAACAGAAAACAATTAATATAATGCCAAAAGGGCCTCAACTCAGCATAATGTCAATGTGTCAATGTTTTGATTCAATATTGATCTTTTATACGTTGACCGTAGTACTTTTCAGTCACGGTTGTGATCAATCTGGTGAGAAAATTTGCGTAACAGTACTAGCTTCCTAGTTGCGTGGTACTTCACACACAAGTAGTTTTTTATAACTGTTTGTAATAAAAAAACAGTTTTTGAGAAGCTACCTTTTTTTTGGGTGGGAAATTATCAAATTTCTCGCTCTGGGTGGAGCGGGAGGGTGTGTCAGATTCATACTGACTAAAACCCACCCGTGTTCCTTCATTTGCCCCTATTGCCAGAGGCCACGGTAACCCTTTTGGACAACAGGTTGAGTAGCTACCTTAGGTATCCCTTTGTGGGCTTGCGGACGGTGAGCAATGGGTAGCTCGCCGTCCGATAAGGACCAGGCCCGGGTCGACGGCGCGTTGTGTTCCACGCGCGCCCCAAAGAGATGTCAGCAGAATTGATGGGGCTCGTTAGGGCCGATGCCTGCCGGGGGTGTGAAGAAAACCGAAAAGGAGATCGTGGGCCCCGGCAACAAGGCAAACGAAGGAACACGAGTGGGTTTTAGTCAGTAAGAGTCTGACACACCCTCCCGCTCCGCCTAGAGCGGGAGAAGTTATTTGATAATTTCCCACCCAAAAAAAAGGTATTCCTTTTTGAAAAAATACCGTAAATGAGGCCTTTTATGAATGGAAGTGTTATTTATGAAAGAGCAGTGTGCCGTGTGCGTCGTTTGATGTGTCTGTGATGATGTTTGTTTGTCACTGAAGCCTCAACAACTGAATATTCCCACCCAAAAAAAAGGTATTCCTTTTTGAAAAAATACCGTAAATGAGGCCTTTTATGAATGGAAGTGTTATTTATGAAAGAGCAGTGTGCCGTGTGCGTCGTTTGATGTGTCTGTGATGATGTTTGTTTGTCACTGAAGCCTCAACAACTGAATATTTAGTCGGTGATCAGCAAACAACAACTCGTCGTTATAGTACCAACCTACATAATTTCCGATTCGTTCGCACAGCGGGCAATGAAATATTCATAAATATAAAAAACGAACATAGAAGCAAAGAGCCACAATCAGAAAAACAAACTAGGAATCCACAATTTATGTTATTGTTCAGGGATCCGTTTATGGAATCTTCATGGACCATGGTACTTCTCTTGAGTTACTGTGGCGTCTCCTATTTGTTGCCCGACTACCCACGTGGCGAAATATGATTATATCTCAACATCCAGACTACTTGTTAGCAATATTATTACACGTAAATTATGTCGAGAGGCGCCACTTGGGACTATTATAGACCCTAATAAATAACACAATAAGAAAACTATTATTATGCAACTTAGTTTACGGTGCAACCCAACGATATTAAATTATAGAATCTAGTGAACATGTAATAAATATTCATGTACAGTGGTATGGTAGGTATTCGTTCGTGTCATCTTAGTATTTATGGGATACTAGCTTTTGCCCGTGGCTTCGCCCGCGTGGATGTCGGAAAATATCCCACGGGAACGTACTACCCATACCGGGATTACATACTTAATAGTCGAGGAAAAGGTCATTGACTCCTACCGCTGCGTCCGCGTTCCCGTCAACCAAAATTATTTTGTTACGCGTAATTTTGAATCTGTGATATCTTTTAAACCAAGGCATGTTTTAATCTAAATTAAATGTTCAATTTAAGTAACAAAGTTAGTTGGATAAGGATTAATATAATACCGGTCAAAATAGCTTCGAAAATAATGAATTTTTTTATCAGATTCTGAAAGATAAAACTGGTTATTCTTAGAAGATAGACACATGCCATCGCGGACTTTTTTCTTAAATTTTTTGAGATGAATAATACTGTAGAACATAAATTTTATGTAACTTTTACGCTTTCCGAGGCGCACGACAATAAAGCTCCCAGTCGACATGATTTTTTCCGACAGCATCAACAATAATCGTCAAATTTCAGCCAATTTACACAAAATCTTAATGAACCTTAATGATAAACCTTCCGCATGAATCACTCCGTCCATTAGTGAAAACCTTTTGAAAATCCGTTCGGCAGTTTTTAAGTTTATCGCGTTCAGACAGACAGACGCGGCGGGCGAGTTTGTTTTATAATATGTATGGATATTGTTGATTTATATATCTGGAGAATGAACTCCTTAACATGTGTACCATTAATCATATAACGTCAATTAATCTGCCTAGCCTTTTTCCAACTATGCTGGTGTCTAACCGGATGCAGCTGAATACCAGTATTTTACATGGAGCGGGGCGACTGCCTATCTGACCTCCACAAAACAGTATAAATACAACTGGGTAATACGATACCCATTGGTAAGGCTAGTTGTCAGACTTTCGGGCTTCTGCCGACCCGTAACGACTGTCAAAGATCCACGAATGACAGCCGGGACCAACGGTTAACGTGCTTTCCGAGGCACGGAGGAGTCTAGGCATGTAAGATGGTCACCCATCCACGCACTAACCCCGGCAAGCGTAGCTTAAATAATTAATTTATGAATCATAATAACGTATGATTAGGTAATGCGTTTTTATAAGAGTTATTTTTTACTGCGCCGTTGTTCCAGTCTTGTGGCTGAAGAGTATGACGTGTTTTGATCATGTGTGTTCGATAATTTTGACGTTCAAAAGTGCCCTTTATGTGCGATTGCTCCCCACCACAAAATGTAACTTGGTTTTTCCATTGACGTCCATGTATTTCTCGGTTTTTCCCCGTTTATACCAAGCCAATAAGCTCCCACTTCACTCCCATTACTTGGACTTAATCATAGCTAGAGAAATGTGGGTGTCCTTTATACCTCTGTCTTATAATGACAAAATTTCTTCCATGTTATCTAACGAGTTATTTCGATAGTTATTGACTGCATGCACAGTGGCATTAGCTATTGTATACATAGGAACGCGTTAGATAACAAATAATAGTTTTGGCTGCAATTATTGTGATGGAGTTATATTGAAATAATTGAGAGATCACGAATAAGCACGTACGAGGAAGAACATTGATGAATTAAGTAAACTCTGTAGCGAGGTTATGCAGATTTGACGCGGCTTATATCACGATAGGGAAAAATCTTTGGAGGTAGGCGATCTGTAGAACTGACATTGATTTTGAAATCTTAGTGAATCTTAACCCTCTTCTTTTGCGTCAAAACATGTTTTTCTACTACAGATCAAAGGCTGCTCATGTGTTGGGTTAAAGAAGCATACATAGCTCTACAATTAGTCTCAAAAGCTTCTTTAGTACAACACCCGTGCAAAAGAGTTGGCATGAAGAATCATTCAACTCAGCTCATGTGTTGGGTTGAAGAAGTATACGTAGCTCGTATTTAATTGGTCTGCATGAAAGCTTCTTTAGCCAAACTCCGTGTTGATATGAAAAAGCATTTGTAAACACGCAAAAAGGTGCTACCTGAATAGCATTAAGTAGATGGCCTTGGCCCCATTGAGATTTTTCCTTGTGAGTTCGGGCGCATGCAGTGGAAAAACCAGTAAGTGTGATATCGACTGCTGTTCGTCACCGCAGAACTTACATTCGGTGCGACCGGTATGAAAAGCTTGGCAAAAATATGAAAATTTTGGAAAAGAGACTTTGTTGAGATGACTGCAACTCGTGATAGCCTTCAAGGATGGCCATGACTCCAATTGACCTCTCGCATAGATTCGCCACTTCTTACTGACCTTACTTAATTACGGTACTTATGACAAGGTTAATATTTAAAAGGCCTTGGGATTTTTGTAAGGAATTAAAGGGCTTGCTACACAGCAGTTAGCTGCGTCCCAACTGAGGTGACCGTGGTGGTTTACAACCGTGGAGTTCACGAAATTTCAAACAGCTCTGCCGTTCGCCAACCAAGGTCACCTCTGTCGGGCACGCGGTTGACTGCCGCGTAGCAAGGCCTTAAATGACGACCGAAATTCCATACTGCGACCAAACGCCAATGACAGAGCAAAATCCAAAGGACAGTAAAATAAAATAAAAATAGAGCAAACATAACGTAATGGATATTGTTGAATTGTCAAATTGAAAGGGATGGGCATAGGGAGTGTGTTACATGAGCTAGGTGTCAACTTCGGGTCTATCGAGAATATTGAAAGATATAATATATTATACATAGAAAGGTACCTACTTAATACTTAGCTCACAGATTACTTATTAAGGCGACGATAACAGACTTTTAATGATTTATACTGAAAATGACGTCTAAACGAGTAGTGTTAATGATTTGGAAAAAATATATGTGAAATTAGAGCATTTTTATAATATTTTAATATAGGCATATTTTCGATTATGTTTATATTACATAGTGAAATTAATTTGTAAAGTTAGGTCTAACGCGGATAAAAAAACTGAGAATCGCGCAAAATCTATCCAGCGTATTTTTCTGAAACTTTCACCATTTTAAAGATAATTTAATTATTGATCCTTTAGTATACGAGTTTTATTAAAATACCTTTTGTTTTAGGTATAATAAATTAATAATGCGTTTAATTTTGAACAGCGCTCCTTGATGGGCCAGTCCTATTACTAGCTGGACGTACGACGAACACGCATGCTAACCACTCAAGGTCACTGTCAGATATCTGCGTCTTAAAGGAATGACGTTTTAATGGTTCCAGGGTCCATGTCATAACCATTAGAAATATCTTTGAATTTAAAAGACACTCTGCTTTTAAAAGATGTGAGGTAGGGGGAATTCTGTCTATTCAAAATGGATCATACTTGTCGATCTACCTAATTTATGGCCAATATTAAAAAACCTCCCGTTACAAACATTTCCTCATTTCTCTTTCCTACTCCATCACCAGACCCTGTTCATTATCCAACTAATAATCTATTCATTGAGACCATATAAGCCCAAACAAAATACCTGTGCTATAGGTTGGTAAGGCAGTTGGGTATCGAGCAAATTCCAGGTGATGCTGCAGCGTCACTTCAAGGTTACTATGTTCTTCTAATATCATTGAAGTATACTAAATTTCAAATCGATCAGACCTGTGGAAGATACTCACATCCATTCATCAACTACAAAAGAGCTGATAATTTTCAAATGGCTGGACCAATTTTGATAAAACTTATTTAAGAACTATCGCTCGAAAATCTGCTTTCAAATAAAAAAAATCGCACTCAAATCAGTTCACCCGTTTAAGAGCTACGGTGCCACAGACAAACACACAGGCACACACACATAGCGGTCAAATTTATAACACCCCTCTTTTTAAGTCGGGAGTTAATAAAAATGAAGTTACTCTGATTAAACAGTAGTGGCCTAAATTAGCACCAAAATATAAATGGCACCACCTTTTGGTGAACAGTACAACGTTTGAGAGTTTTATGTCATTACTCAAACATTTGATTAAGATAGTTATTGTTTATTGGAATATAATGGAGCGCCTGGGGGTTTTGACCTCGGATATTTGTTACAGTGAATGAATTTTTAAGATCGAGGTGGGATTTTGTTTTATAAACTATAAATTGCAATGTTTAACTATTTTTTGTGCTTTTGTGTTTAGCATTGAAAATGGTTTTTCGATCGCTTCAGTAGGGTACCCGTTTTCAAAAAAAGTGCGACCCCCCGGCTAGCGTCCTCAATCATTAAGATGAAGAAATGAAAATGGTGTCAAAAGATGCGTTACTGAAAGGGCCATAACATTGCAAAAAAATTATAATTGTAAAATGTTTATTTTTTATTTTTAGGGTTCCTTACCTCAAAAGGAAAAACGGAACCCTGTTGGTAAGTTAGTCTGTCCAAAAAAAAAAAAAAATTCAAAATAACAACAAAATTATTTGTTTCAATTGGTCGTTTCCTATGAAGAAGAGCCGGCAAGAATCTTCACGGTTACAGCTGCTTTTAAAAATAATTGGCTTTTACAATTCTTTCAAATAACAGTGTGACTAGGTATGGGAGGACAGTGTAGGTCTTTCAATAAGTACCAGGTACTTAAGAAAATAGAAAATGGTCAACAAATCTACAGTCCACTAAGCCTACAGTGTTCTCACATTCACAAAATAGAAAAGAATCTATACAAAAGATATATAAATTAATAAAAATAAAAACCTCTTTTAATTAAACGCAATTACATTATTGCTATTACAACTGTAATAAATCTGAATAATTATCATGTGCACAAAAGCCACTAATAAAGAGTTGAGATTAAATCCGTCTGTCACAGCTAAGTTACTCCGAATCTAATGGACCGATTAAGTCGAAATTTGGTACACATCACATATATATTTTTGTGACCCAAACACGAACGTGTTTTAATAATAAAAAATAAAAAAAATCATTTTTCAAAAAAATATTGCAGTATTGTAACCCTTTCACTAACGCATCTTTTGATATCATTTTAATTTCTCTATCTTAATAACTGAAGACGCTAGCTAGAAATATTTGATTCAATACTCAAACTTATCATTCAAATAAATGAAGTCGAAGAAAATATTTGATATAGACAAAGATGTGAATTGTCTAAATAAACAAATATTTGATTAATAATTTTCCTCTTTATTTAATTTTTCTTAATTAACTTTTTTTACCGATTACCATCTCTGTATAAATAGAAACGTTAACTTAATTTTGGTATACAAAAATATTTTTACAGCCTAATTAAAATTTGTATTAAATTATGTGAATTGTTCCAAAAATCTTTTTTTATTTCTAATCAAGATCACAATATTTTAATAGGTAAACCTTTTTATATACACTATTAGCTAAACATTCCATTTTGAATTTTTAAATTTCATTCGCTGTAACAGAAATCCGACGTTTTCATGTTTTAACGCTCCAAGTACTCTCTCTACTTGTAATTTGTTACAATTTTGAATAATTGTTTAAATTACGTTTGATATTTTACACATAACATAACATCACGCCTTGTTTCCCCGAAAGGTTGGGCAGAGGTGTCCTTGTAGCAGGTTCACTCACATTTCGCCAGTTATGTTTTAAGTCCCATGTAATAGGGGGGCTGAAGTGTGTTTATGCCTGTATATACGCAATATACAACTACACTTCATGTAATATTGGCCAACTTTTGCGTAAATTTCACCTGTGTGCAGCGAAGTAATGGGGATAAAAACTGCCACTTGCTCACTTTAGATGGCGCTGATATCTAGCGTCTAATAATTTGTCATTTTTTGTAAACCAGCGACTTCTTTTACGCATAATTAATAATTGAGTCTAGTTGCGCAGCTGCTTACTGCAAAAATACCCATGTATTTGCCAAAGATATTATAAGAAGAACACTGTGGGAAGAAAGCTCTTCGAAAAAAAATTGGAATCCAATATTTCGTCGAGAGAGTGGTATAAAGGTGATGCTCCCAAGATAATTAAGTGTGTTTTCATTACATACAGGCACTTGTGATGTGATATTATGTAAATTTAGTAAAGTTTGTGTGTGCTATCTCTGAAGTTTTTCAGTCAGGAAGATCATACTTGAGCTAGTTTTCAACTCTGATCAGGTTATTTCTATCGTACAGCTCCGTCAACAAAAAACGAACTTAAAGTCAACAAAAACAAAATAATCTACAAAATATAAAACTTTCATAATTTATTGACTTTTCCATTAAAGCTGCTTATTTACCAGTGGTAGAAGCCTCCCCTGTCCTCAGCACGTCTTTTAATAGTGCTACACTTCAAGTCTCATACATATTTATCTAGTTTTTGTATAATTTGTGATCGACACAAAAGTAAACATAAACACAACAATGGTGGTTTAAAGACGTACTACTGTGCTGCCACCTGTTATGAACTTTCAGTTTTTTACCTCATTGTGTAACACACTTCATGACTTCATGACTTTCATTTTGACACTTCAACAACATTTCATTGCGTTATTTACGTTGTTGAACAGTCACATTTTTCGAACATAAAAAGCAATGGATTAGCAACATCGTTCATAATAATTCAGATTGTGAGTGAAAGTGTGTTACGCAATTAGGGTGCAGTTCAGTAAATCTAAAAATGGTAGCACTAGCAAGTGAAGGCGCAAGAGGTAAAGCAACTGTGGTGTTTACGTTTATCACATCCTTATGACAATATTAGGTATAATCATACCGGTTAGTTATTAAAACTACCGATCTAGCATTTAGTTAAATATTATGGGTTAAAGTTAGTTTGTTTAGACTAGAGAGGTTATTTTTAAATATTGGTAATGTATAAGTACCTATTGGTAGTACGGATTATTTGAAATAAGTACTTGAAAACGCTTAATGGCCCCTCATTGTACCTGCTCATTATTTTGAACCGCGAAATAAAAATATATGCGAACATCGGTGTTTTTTTCACGATTTAAGGGTTCCATTGTAACAGTTGTTCATAATGATGAGTACAATGACTCCTTAAGAGATTTTCAGTTACCTATGCCATATACCCAATTGAAAATTCATATTGCAAAATCAAAGTATTTTAAGTAGGCCGTTTTAAAATTAACTTTTGAACGCCAAAATTTACAAAAAAATACAATTAATTCAGGCGCCCCTTCCAAAAGGTATGTTTCGTATAGAGCAGAATGGGCAAGAAACTCCATAAAAAAAGGTAAAATTCTTAAATGTAATAAGTAAGTGACGATTCCGATGCCGATACTTAACATGTTTTATTAACCTGTCTTGTCTACATGAATACTTAGTTAAGACCAGGCACTCCAAAGACAATTTCCACGCAAACTCCGCCCCAATGCGGGGTGCATTTGGGCGGAGTTTGTGTGCTAACACATCATTAATAGAGTTGAATATCGCGTGCGCTCTTTGGGCGTGTTCAAGCACGGTACTAAATGTAGTAAGACTCAATTCTTATTGCGTTTATAACTAAAGTAATAATTGCTCCATAGAAAAAAATTCTTAAATTTGGATAATAAACTATATTTCCTAACCGTCAATAATTATTTTAGACATAAAAGCCGAGTAATCTTGTTTTTGTTTCAAATGATCTTTAAAAAAGAGAATTACGTAACTTTCTCATATTTGGAAAGAAAAAGTTCCAATAAATCATATACTGAAGTTCTATTTTGATTGCATGCGTGACTTCTTCAGAATATTTATGCAAATTAACATACAATTTAGGAAGCCTCCTCTTAATAATCATACAGACCAAATCGGCCATTGTTGCTAAATTGGCCATCGTTGCTAGTGCACAAGTGTGTTCGTAGACACAGATGCACTCTCTTTTCCACTTCACTCTCATAACAAAATACGGCAGTGATTTTTGCACGTTTTTAGTGAAATTCAATTTTTTTTTACAATCCTCTATAATATCTATTTAAATCGTCAATCCGATTTTTTCACTGATTGGTGAAACTCTTGAGCTAGCCAGACGTTTTTTTTTCGTGGCCACTAGGTACTTTTTTTCTGTATAAACTTCGTCAGCTGTGAAGCAACCTTATAATAAATAAATAAATAACACAATTTCCTAGTGAAGACCCTTAAACCGAACCGAATAAAACAGTTACTTAGCTTCTGATAATGAAATTAAATAAAATTGTTTTTTCTGTAAATAGGATATTAGAATCACTTTTACACGTCATAATTATATAAAAAAATATTAAAAACGAGCTAGATGATTTCGACGTTTCCTATCTGACTACTCTGAGAAGAAAGGCCGAAACAAACTCAGAGGTCGCAGTCTCTTTTAAAGTCCAGACATAATCTTGATCCGGCCATATGAGGACCATAAGTGCCTGAAATAGTCTTTTGAGGAAAGAACCACACAGATTTGAGGGGACCTGTCCAGTCAGTGCAAGTACTTGTCAGTAATCGTGGAGCTCAACTCAGAACTTAAGGAGCTGAACGAATCGACGAACAATACCAAAGAAAGGACATTTGGGTAGGCTGCATAAATTACTCAAACTGCAAAAAAACCACATAGTCTTCACATTCACAATAATTAAAATAATGTAATACTTTACAATACTAACACGACTAAGAAGAATGGGCCCTGATCCGTGTGAGATCATCACGGTATCATCCCAAGGATGTTGGATGATAACACACGACCTACTGACGCCATGGAAGCCTTTTGAATCTTTGCCGTCACGATTTCTGTATATTTCAAAGATTCTCAACCGGTCTTGAATGGTAGTCAAGTTTCTGTAATTATCGATTTTTTCTACTTCCTTTATAAATTCTATGAATGCACGAATAAGGAGAGGACAGGGTTTTAACTTTTATTATACAGTCAGCTTATGATTCAGAATAACCTATTATACCTAATAGATTTGCTCAAGATACTTTGCCACGGTATGCAACAATTGTAAATCCTCAGGGGTCCCTTGAGGATTAAGGTTTGTGTTTAGGGAAAACCGAGGATTGTGTCGGATTTTTCTCGACAAAATCACGTCCTTGTCAAACACGTCGTGCGTGCCTAGGGACGCCAGTAGGACTTCGGTCGTATAGCGATCGCTATCTATGTGGAGACTGCAGGGCCAGTATTCTAATTGCGTAATACAGCACAATCACAATCTGTTTTGATTTGAAACAGATTGCTAATCCATTGCTTCATAAGTTGGGAAAAAGAATCTGCTCAACAACGTAAATAACGCAATGAATATTGTTGAACTGTCAAAATGAAACAAATTAGGCGTAATTTTTAAAGAAAATAAGTTATACAATTAAGGTACTGGACTCTTCTGTTATACCATAAGTCGGGAGAGCGGGATATATGCATCGCACGCCAGACGGGTAGGTATCGGCACACCATGGTTCGCCCGGCTCCCCTTTTGTGCAGGCTGGCCTACGACCCCAATCTCCGGTAACAACGGGCACTTGTTCCCATGCTTGCAAATTGGCATAGAGCTAGAAGCTCTGAGTTCATTCTCTGAAACCAACCTATTACAGCTGCAAAGCAGAATTACTGTGTTTTGGGTAAAGCTCAATGCTTCACACCGTTTTCAACATAAACAGAGGTTAGCGAACATAAGGTACATCATGTGCTAGATCCGCCATTATCCTAAGAAAAAAGTTTTTGTTATCAAATGACGTAATCATGAACTAACCCATGTGTGAGACGCATTATTTCTGAGTCATGTCTATCCACAAGATCGTTGTAAAACGAGCCTAGTTTACAACATTGTTATTTTTAATACTAATAGGCAAAGCTGAGGCACTCTCGCGCAGCCGTGGCGTATCGTTTAGCATCCTTGCACGCAATGGAATATACAATGTAACTTGATACTAATGTTTATTTAAGTAAAAGGCTACTTAGTTTACATTGTCGCGTTGTTTTATTTTTATAGTAACTGCCTTCTAGTGCTAGAAAAGCCACAGATCCACGGTCAGCGACAAAAGTCGATTAAAACTGCTAAGTACTTAAAATACATCTTCTAAATTAACACAACAAAATTCAATACGTAATATTTCAGTATTTAATTTTACTCCTGTTCCGACTTTAATTAAATAAATATTGAGCTCAATATTCAGGTTTAAAAAAACTGAAGTATTTAGACTCTTATCGCTAGCTAGTCTAAATTGGCTTGTGCCAGCGGCAAACTATTTTCGACTTGACACTTACACTTTTCACAATGATAATGACTGTTAATAATAAACTGCACAGTACGTAAGACTGCAGTATCCTCGTATGAGCGTCAAAAAATCCTTTTGCCCGCAGGATCGCCCGCGTCGATGGTAGAAAATATCCTACGGTATGCCTATCTAAATCTGTTCAGCCGTTTTTGCGCGAATCCGGAACATACATCCAGACAAACAGCGGGGAGAAAAATTCTTCGTTACTATTTTATTATATGTGAACATGAATACACATTGAATGAACATTGAATCCAGATTGAACCATCCAGAATGAATACGATGCAATGCGATTCCCGGAAAACATAAGACGAAGATAAACACAATCCTTCACCTTGTTGTTTAATTACATGACATTTACCAATATTAGTTTTAGCCTTTGTTTCCTCATTCAAAAACGCTTCCTTAATTTTTCTAAAGACTTATAATTAAACATAGGAATGATGGTGAATGAAAAATTAAAAAAAAATATTTGAATACCGTGACTGTCTTACAAATACGTAAGAATTCGTGGGGCTCATCTTGTCACGACACGACTAATGGCGTCATGCACGATTGATGGGCATATGAACAGTTCTAATAAGCAAATATGTAGTTGCGTAATTATACTGTAATCTAGCATTTTAACCTGGCTTTACTAGAGTTTTTTTATGTGTCTATTTATGCCACTGACACTGACGTTTAACAAGCAGTTTATGCTTTTGAAATTCTGAAACTCTATAGATAGGTTTAGACCTTGCCGCGGTAAATCATTATTATTAGGCGACTGAATTCATATTGAGATCTTTCCATGACGTAAGAACAAGTACATACTTGACTTTGTTGAATTCAGTACAGGCTGATATCATCATTTCATCATTTCAGCCCGAAGACTGGACGTCTTCGGGCTGCTGGACATAGGCCCTAAGCACCGCCACTTCGCCCGATTCTGTGCTTTCCGCATCCAGCGGATTCCTGCGGCCTTCATAAGGTCATCGGTCCATCTTGTAGGAGGCCTTCGAATGCTACGTCTTCCGGTACGCGGTCGACCATCCGTTCTACAAGCAATGTGCCCTGCCCATTGCCACTTAAGTTTGGCAGTTCTTAGGGCAATGTCGGTTACCTTGGTTCTCATGCGGATCTCTTCATTTCTGATTCGATCTCGCAGGGAAACAAAGCAAAGCCCTCTCCATTGCCTTTTGGTCGATTTTTAGCCTTCTGATAAGGCCCTTTGTGAGCGCCCACGTTTCAGTACCGTAGGTCATCACTGGAAACACGCACTGGTCAAAGACTTTTGTCTTGAAGCACTGTGGTATATGGGACGAGAAGATATTGCATAGCTTCCTGAACGCTGCCCAGCCGAGTTGGATCCGACGATTGAGCTCTTTCTCGAAGTTGGATCTACCTAGCTGGACAGTTTGTCCTATGTAAATACACTCGTCCACAATTTCGAGCGTAGCGTCTCCGATCTTCACGAGAGTGGGTGTTACATGGTCATTTAAAATGACCTTTGTCTTGTCCATGTTCATTTTAAGATCCATTGGAGGCTCTACTGTGGTCATCGAGCATTGTACTGAGGTCCGCCATAGTCTCAGCCATGATAAATATGTCGTCAACAAACCGAAGGTTAGGTTAGGTTAGTAATATACTCGCCATTGATTATAATAATAACCTCACCGCCGTATCTCTACGTTGACGTCGTGGTGGCGCTTGCGTGCTCCGAATTCTAGGTCTGTGCCGGTAGAGTTTACTTTGCCGGAACGGGTCTGGGATGAGGAGCCAGACCAAAGGAGATACAGAAACCCGCAGGGCAGCATGTGGCGAGCTGTTGGGAAGTAGCGACCCCACCGATCCTATCTCCCGCGAGAAGTCTTGTGCTTCGCCTCTGGCTTGTCTTTATTGGCCGGCTGGAGTAAACACTGACGAGGAACGGAGCTCCCATCTCATTCTTGCCTTAATTGGCCGGCTTGAGTGGAGACTCGCAAGAGCAAATGTGCTCGGAGGAAGGAAGTATTCCAGTAATATGCTGGTAGGAATCTTGACTGTACTTCCGGGATAGTCCTGATAGCCGTGGAATACCTCTCCACTCCTTATAAGCACCACAGGATATGTTGCCCCCTTGTCACTACGACACTTTGTGCTAGCGACCGTTTTCGGGGGCCCATTATTGAGTGTACAAGCCACCCCCTGCCATTTTATCCGTATACATAATAAAACATTGATCAGGCAGGGACCATAGGCTTTCCATAGTTCTAGTTAACCAATCCACTATAGTTACCCAAACCCATAGCATTATATTTCAAGTTCTGCTATAGTCTTGCACCAACCGGGGGTTGTCCTTGGGTGCACTTTCGTAGCGCACACAGGGATAATCGTCGTTTGGTGCCACATTCCATTTAAAATTGTCTAAGGGGCCTCTGCGACTTGGCTTTGGCCCCTCGTACGCCTTCCAAAGGTCCAGGACACTAGGGTCCTGAGAAATATCAAAGGAAATAATGATAAGATATTTATTTAAAAAATTGATGTTGATGCCTAGCCTTTTCCAGTCCAGAACCTTGAAGACATCCTCCAGTGCAGCGGTGAACAGCTTTGGAGAGATAACATCTCCCTGTCTCACTCCTCGCTGCAGAAGGGTAGGTTTCGAGGCCTGGTCCTGAAGTCGGACTAACATAGTGGCGTTTTCGATCAGACACTTTAGCACCTCGATGTACCGTTAGTCGATCTGGCACCATACTGCAGTACAGCCCATGTCTCGATCGAATCGAAGGCTTTCTCGTAGTCCATAAACGCTAAGCAGAGAGGCTGGTTATAGGCTCTTCGGTCTTCAGTATAACCTGCCGCAGCGTATGTATGTGGTATACGGTGCTTAAGCCTTTACGGAATTCGGCTTGTTCAAGAGGCTGGAAGTCATCAAACTTGCGCGCGAGACGGTTCGTGATGACTCTTGAAAACAGCTTGTAGACATGGCTCAGAAGTGTCATGAGCCTATAATTCTTAAGCAGGGCATGGCGCCCTTTTTAAAGAACAGTACCACCACACCTCTGTTCCAAGCCTGTGGCGTTTGACCCTCGAGTATGACAGGCTGATATATTTAGTCCAAACTATAAATAAATAAATTCTTTATTACCATAATTTGCAAAATTTGAGACCGACTCTAGAACTAGGTTAGAGTACCTATATTTCAGGAGCCAGTGATTTCTTCCAATATGGTTACAATTAAGCAAATATACTTTATTAAACTACAGGCATCAGCCTTGGTCAGGACAGATGCTCAGGGGCTTTTTCATACACTGCATAGCATGTCATTACATAGACGTCCAGAAGTTTTCTACCTTATCCTTTAGGAAAAACAGGTGCAATGTTATGTAATATTGGACGTAAAGTGAAGAGTTATGTGAAGTGTCAAGCAATTTGCTACCAACTGTTAACTTGAGACCTCCCTTTTCTCCTGCCAATGATTATGGTATAACGCCCTAAGGCTTTGTTAAAGACATGCAATTTTCTCAAATTTACTCCCCTCTTCAACATTCTCAATATTGAGTTTTGCTCCCTGTAATCCATACTATTATGCAATTAATATTAAACTGACAAGAGTTTAATATTAATTGCATAATAATATGGATTACAGGCGTTGATTATAGGCTCAGTTAATTTTCTACTATAACAGGCAGTTCCTTGCAAATTACTGTCCTTATAATGACAGTATTCTTCTAATAAGAGGAAACGTTCCGTTCGCTCTGATTTCCCGTGGGAATGTCTACTAGTACGAGATTTGCTGTCTGTGTATAAGGCGTCACATGTATGCTTATGATTTAGAATAGTAATAGTCTTTATTTTATACATCATATAGATTACAGATAAGTACAGAAATAAAAATTACAGATTTAATAAAATTATGGTTAAAAATCACAGAGCTCAAAAACTCAATCTTTTGTAACTTTAGTACAATACGGCCGATATAATTTGACAATTCCGAACTTCGCGCAGAAGGCTGCGCAATAACATTTTTAAGGAACCAAATGGTGACGTGAGGCGAGTGTGAGTGAGAAAACATGCGCGAAAGTCAATAGTGCATATGTTCAGAACTACCGAGTTATATCAGCCGTATTGTACCCAGTTCATTTATTTAAACTTCTCGCTCACCAAAAAGGTACAAAGGCGGACTTAAATGCCTTAGGCATTCATTTGGATAATAACCTTGTATACTTTACCTTAGGAAATTCTATCTTAGCTATACCATAATAGGGGTTTAACTAGATTTACTTTGCAAGTATCCATTACTTAGGGTTCAAAGTGAGTTTTTAAATAGTTCCTTAAACAAGTTTAGTTTTTTTATGTAACTGGTATTTTTTTAACCACAATGAACAATCCACTTTTGTCTAAAATACGGTATAACGTTTTAAGTTAGTAGAGCGTAGAAAATTACCACTAATGTTGCGTACAAATTGCAAATTTTATAACTGATTAATTACAGACTACAGTTAGGGACTTAACAAAAAAAATAGACACCAATAAGTAGGTAGGATTAGTTGTTTTTTTTTTTTTTTTTTTGTTGAAAAGTGTCTGTTAATATTCTACCAATAATTGAAATTGGTATCTACCTAAATATACCGTGACATTGACTTTTGATAGAAATGACTACTTCCGTAATAATTCAATAGGTTTGTGCTGAGAACAGAATCTAATGCAAACATGGAAAACATGTCGTTAATATTACTGTACCAACCAACACCTACACTTAAATTGAGTGGAGATTTTAAAAAACTCCAAACGTTCGTTGTTGGGTTCCGTTCACGGATATTCATTAGAGAAGAAGCTTTTGAAGTGGTTATAAAATTAAATAATATGGTATATCGGGCTTAGAAATTGTTAGGTTTAGTGAAGCGTAACTCATTCCTTCTTAGCAGTCTTTTTCAAAAGCTCGATGTGTCTTATTTTTATTGGTTAAGTTTTTATGTACCTACTTAATTACTTAGTTAAGTTATTCCACAACATTAAAGTTTATTCATTTATTTTATTATTTATGTACACACAATAAAATACATAGAGAAATGACATAATTATAATTTAGAGTACAAGAGCACCGCCTATTTCTTAAGAAATTTCTTCCAGTAGACCTGCGAAAGGAGAAATGAGAAAGAAATGTAGACAAATAATGTGTGAGAACAAGAAGAGAAAATATGGATATGCGAATTCTTAAACTAAAATAAACCTACACATATAAATGTAATAAATTAAGTAAGTAAAAAGTCGTATAAAGGCTCTTTCAAACAGGCGCGACACGCGACGCGACACAAAGACACCGCTCGTCGCGCGACGAGCGGTGTCTTTGTGTCGCGTCGCGTGTCGCGCCTGTTTGAAAGAGCCTTAAAGTTATACAAGTTGTTAAGTGATATTTTTAAAATTTGATAATAATCATTTCAAGCAGCTTTTGTTTCAGTCTATGTAACATGTTTTGAAATAAATAGGTATGGAGAATGTAGATACTCTTGACACTAAAAAACTAACTTACCCGCGCTATTATACTTTTACGAAATTTCAAATCCAAAATGCAACTGCATCGGCTTGTAGATCGTCCACATTTATAAGATAACGCTACACGCTTTGAAGAGAATGCAATTATACGTAACCTAAAACACAGGAAATGTTGCCAATAGATTTTTTCTAAAATAATTAATTGTGAAGGTACTGTAACTAGGTGGTGCGTAATGGTTATCTTAATGGATAATTAAAGTGTTGAACTCTAAAACTATGACGTCGCACGCTATTCATATCAAGAGTCAATTGAGATTGTCTGGTAACTACTGGGCAGCAAAAAACGTCCAGTTAGACGCCGAAGGCAACGAACCTGTGAACGAAGCACAAAAACATTCTGGAGGCAGGAAAAAGTGTAACGTATTGGGGTAACTGCGCACAGCAGCCTAATGAAGTAACACAATCACTATTCACAATCCTTTAATTATTATATTTAATCATTTTCATTCTACTATTGACACAGTTGTAGAACAGACGAATTTTTCCAACATAAATTAATCAATGGATTATTACCAGTGATCGGAGTAGGTAGATTGATTTTACGTACTCGTACCATGAATAGTCATAGAAATCATAACATTGTTAAGCCTTTTTTCCGGGATTTCATTTTAGTACTTACGGGATTGAATCAAATATTGTAAAAGTAAGGATTTTTAAACTACATTAGAAATTTATAGAATTCGATCGATAAACATTTTAAATTGTTTTCCTTTTCTTATTTATCAATTAATAAAGTGAATCTTACTGCTGTGCGTCCATTCGAAACTTACATAATATGACTAATTTAGTAGTTTTTTCTTAAAATGATGATGTGGATATATTTAGTAACCTGTTCCGCTTAGCTATTTCTAAAGAGTCTTGAAAAGACCCTGGAAGAAATCGACACGTGTTTCACCAAGCACCGAGCGCAGACTGAGCTCGGTGCTTGGTGTGGCAACTCGCCGTGTTCGAGTTCACGACAAGTTAATCGTCATCCTGAGGTTGAGAGGTGAAACACGTGTCGATTTCTTCCAGGGTCTTTTCAAGACTCTTTAGAAATAGCTAAGCGGAACAGGTTACTAAATATATCCACATCATCATTTTATAATGGATTTCCGCAAGGTCACGCCTGAATCAATTAACTAGTTATTTCTTGTAAGTATATTATTTGCTGCTTGTAATTGTTACCATTCTTGAATAAATAAATAAAAATATATTTTTATACTTCTTAATATTTTTTCGCATTCAATGTAATAACAGCAAAAGGGTTAAACATTTCTTATTCATATTGATGTATTTTCTTTATTTCTTTATTCTACACATTACAACATTTGAAATTCTTTAAAAAAATCTTAATAACTTCATAATCCCGGAATCTATACGTCCATACTAATATAGTATACGTGCCAGTTCATTGACCCCAAATCAATCTACCTACTCCGATCACTGATTATTACCTATGTATCCATTTCTTAAAATGGGGGACATTGTGATTATGAGTGATTAGGATGACTAACACTACTGGCGTGCAGAGCTGGAAAATTTTATTTAGTTTTTTCATTAGGAATAGTAATTTATAATAATCTATTTATTTAGGTAAGTACATACAGGTTTTGTTTTACATGAGGGATTTACAAAATGTGCATAATTAATTACATGGTGTAGGTACAATGAACTGTTGGGTGAATAGATTGCTCTCTTAGCTAGAGCACTGAGTAATCTGTATTTAGGAAAGACAAATGAAATGAATATGTCAGTCGGTAGCAGCTAAGTTCAAGGATTTCTGCCCGCACGCACTCTATCATGCTAAGAAACTGAAACAAATTTGACGAAATGTGCCTTAATTATCCTAAATTAATTAACTGATCCCTTAGCTCAGCTCTTTACACACGTATTGAAGTGTGGGTATTCCTCTATAACTATGTCTTTGTTCTGCCTACTAGGTCCGCCCTCGTCCGACCGATATGATACTCCATCAGTTGGTAATTTATTGCAACACTCGTGATAATATCGAGTAGCAACTGTTATAACTACATATAACTTATGCATATAAATGAAGCCCTTTTCAATATTTAATTATTTTCTCTCTACCGCGATAAATACAAGTTTTATCACACACTGTACTTAAGTGTAACAGATAGGATACAATTTATAATATTAATTGTTTCCAGGGGTGGGCGAGTTGAAGACTCTCCTGAACACTTTTAATTTTTCATTGGACTTTCAAAAAGTGCTCATTTTTATCGATACTATACGACTTAAATTCGCCTGAAATAATTCCCTACTCACAACTGAATACTTATCCAGCAAACTGCAATTGCATTACATTACCACATCCCTAACCAACTAGTGTTATTCTATTAGCACATCGGCAGATGCGTTACAACAGCATTCGCAAAAACACACGAAGAAAAGAACGGGTTCAAATGTTTTGAAATAGTGAGCGGCGGTGTATTGTCGTGGCTTCCTTCATATTTGATATTAATCGTTACGATTACCTCCAGCCTGCAATGTTGCCACAGATTATAGTAGGTATGTCGCTCAGCAAGCTATGAAAGCGAGCTATGCTCATACCGTGTATTGGTAAGCGTAGCATTCTGGGGTCTAAAATGTCCCAGTTAGATGGACTAGCGACCTCAAAAAAGCGGCTGGTCCTGAAATGGATGCGGAAGGAGAACCGGGTGTTCAGCGCACCTTAGGAGATGCCCATGTCCAGCAGTGGAGTGCGATAGTCTGAGTCGATTATTGATTCAGCAGACAAGTGAAGTTCGTGGGAAGTTTCGAGACAATTTGATGTTACTTATTATGCGTGGTAATACAATACATCACACGTGTACAATACAACAATCGGAAATATATCGAACTTGTGGGACACAACATCACCGATTGAAAATAAGAATAAATGCTTTTTTGCGTATCACTTTTTTTGCTTCCTTGTTTTCATAATAATCGTTTTGTAACAATACCTACAGCGCAGGCCACATTGCGAGCTAAGCTAAATTAGCTCAGCTTATACGTAGCTTTGCTTTTTTCTTCATTCGCGGTGCGAATCGAAGTAGGAAGAGACGCCATAGTTAGCCTCAATACAGCTAAGTTAGCTTAGCTCGAGATGTGACCTGCGCTTAAACATCGCATCGCTTGTTAGAACCAATTTGTGATACAACATCAAACAAAATTGGAGCTTACGACAACGGAACCAGACAGTACGTGGTTAGACGTCAAACGTAATTGAATGAATGAGATTTATGAGTTGTTTGTATAAGTTTGCTGCGCAGAGCTTTGGTCTTCTCATTTGTTTGATTTTAACTACACGAAACGGATTTTGTTTACAATAAATATATTGAAATCTTATGAAGCCGATTGCAGTCTCAGATAAATAAAATAATAAATTAATCCAAACCAAACAATTGTAAATATTTTATAACATTAACATTTTATTTTCTAACATTTTAAGATTGATTGTTGGTCAATCAATCTGGCCAAATGCGGTCACATGAACCATCTCAAACACAAGAGCGTCACAGTACATGTCACACCTTTCCTGCCCATCATGCATGACCACGTACACGACCCTTCAAGATTTAAACGAAGCAACTGATAGAGCTGTCTAGGTCGCTATCAGCGGGGTTGCGTAACACACTTACATTTTGCCAGTTCAACAACATTGATTGCGTTTACGTTGTTGAGCAGACGAATTTTTTCAAACATCAATAATCAATCTGCCTAGCCTTTTCCCAACTAAGTTGGAGTCGGCTTCCAGTCTAACCGGATACAACTGAGTACCGTATTTTACGGAATGCTTATCTGATCTCCACAACCCAGTAACTGGGTAATACGATACCCCTTGCTTCTGACGACCCGTAACGACTGTCAAAGATCCACGAATGACAGCCGGGGCCAGCGGCTTAACGTGTTTTCTGAGGCACGAAGGAGTCTCGGCATGTTAAGATGGTCCCCATCCACAGGCCAACCTCGGCAAGCTTCGCTTCATGGATCGAACCGCGCGGCTGTTATTACTTAACCACGAGCTTCCTCTTTTTTCATTTTTTTTTTCAAATATAATATAAAATAATTGATTAACAATTTTCTTCAAAATTGGTCGGATTGTAATTGGCAGTGTGTTGTGCAATAAGGGTGCTGGTCGGAAAATATTTGAGTTGGTCCATTGAAAGGAGAAGAAGTAGATGAAAGCCTTCTGTAGGCTTTATGTTACAGGAACTAAATGATATAGGTAAATGAAGTTGTATGTATTTCGCCATAATCGTAACAAAAATGCGTGACGCTAAATTACGTTCGAACATAAAACAACATTAGGTATGAAATTATTTAGATGTTAACGCTAATTGTTACAACAATTTGAATAATATTTCCATTTATTCGTGTAATTCGTAATTTTGTAGTAACACGTAACGCTATATTGTCATCATTCATTTCCTAATTGCATTTATTCGATAGAACAAATATTTTGTAATTTTCGTGTTTGTTTCGAAATCAAATATCTGTTCTGAAATAACTGAATATTGTTATGATTGTAATTAAGAATAGACCTATTTGTACAGATAACTTATGTCTTGATATAAACATTACGAAGAACCGACTGATTTATTAATCAATCACGATGTTTGCACATCTGTACCCTAATTGCGTAACTTATTTTTGTAATCAATTATGCCTAATTTGTTTCATTTTGTCAATTCAACAACATTCATTGCGTTATTTACGTTGTTGAGCAAATTTTTTTAATCCAACTTATGAATCAATGGATTAGCAATCTGTTTCAAATCGAAGCAGATTGTAATTGTGTTGTATTACGCAATTAGGGTACTGATTTATATTTGAGTTACCTATTTATATTGATCTGTTGTAATACGTACCTACTTAAGACTAGGCACTCCAAAGACAATTTCCACGCAAACTCCGCCCCCATGCACCCCACAACTCCACTATGTGCTAAATGCTCACATATCAGTAATAAAGTTTAATATCGCGTGCGCTCTTCGGTCTTGGTCGAGCACGGAACTAAATGTCGTAAGTCGCAATTCTTATTTCGTTTATAACTAAAGTAGTAATTGATCTAGAGAAAAAAATTCTTATATCTGGATAATAAACTATATTTTCTTACTTACAATAATTATTGTAGATATAAAAGCTAAGTAATCTTGTTTTTGTTTCAAATGATCTTTAAAAAAGACATGATTTTCGAATAAAAAATGGATCGAGCGAAAATGTTCCAATTACGTAACTCATATTTGGAAAGAAATAGATCCAATGAATCATATACTAAAGTTCCATTTTGATTGTATGCGTGACTTTTTCAGAATATTAATGTAAATTAACATCTAATTTAGGGATCCTCCTCTTAATATCTAACATTCTCTCACTCATTCATCATCATATCATCATCATTATTATCAATATTTTATCTCATTCTCTTTTCATTCATTCTTTTTCTTTTTTGAATAAATATTATTATTATTTTTTATATTTTTAAAAATCTCGGGGGCATGGCTCCCGGTCCTTTGGAAGGCGTACGAGGGGCCGAAGCCAACTCGCAGAGGCCCCTTAGAAAAATTTATATGGAATGAGACACCAACCGACAATTATCCCTGTTCGCACTAAGCAAGTGCACCCAAGGACAACCCCCGGTTGGTGTTGGACTATTGTAAGATATGGAAACAAAAGCTATTGGGCTATGTGTTTGGGTGGCTTAAGTTGACTGGTTACCTGGAACTATGGAAGGACTATGGCCCCTGCCTGATCAATGTTGTTATGTACACGGATAAAATGGCAGGGGGTGACTTGCACACTCAATAATGGGCCCATGCATACTTTCGCTAGCACATAGTGACGTAGTGACAAGGGGGCAACATATCCTGAGGTGCTTGAGGACTGGAGAGGTATTCCACGGCTTTCAGAACAATCCCAGAGCCCGGAAGATGGTCAAGATCCCTACGAGCACTTACTGGAATACTTCCTTCCTCCGAGCACGTTTGCTCTTGCGAATCTCCACTCAAGCCGGCCAATTAAGGCAAGAATGAGGTGGGAGCTCCGTTCCTCGTCAGTGTTCACTCCAGCCGGCCAATAAAGGCAAGCCAGAGGTGAGGAACAAGACTTCTCCCGGGAGATAGGGTCCGTGGGGTCGCTACTGCCCAATAGCTCGCCACATACTGCCCTGCGGGTTTTTGTATCTCTCTTGGTCTGGCTCCTCATCACAGACCTGTCCGGCAAAGTAAACTCTACCAACACAGACCTAGAGTTCGGAGCGCACAAGCCCCACCACGACGTCAACGTAGAGATACAGCGGTGGGGTTATTATTATTATAATTCTACTTCAGGTCGATAATGTATATTGTTAAAAATGAAATACTGTTAGTTGGTAACCACTTCACTTGAGAACGGCTGGACCGATTTGGCAATTTTTTGTTATAAAATGTTCGTAATTGTCCGAATTAGATTTTTATGGGAGGAAACTTGGGAAATTTTCTTGGAATTTTTACAAATTGAAAATTGTTTTTGAAACGAAGTTCTTTAACGCGGCTTGTAAGAGAGAACGTCGGAAGGAAAAAAAACAAAAGACATAACAAAAGAAAAGAGTAAAGTGTTATAGTGTCGTGGGATAAAATTGTACACATCGATCCGAGTACACTGCATGCTGGAGGGAGAGAGAAAGAAAGTATAAATTTGGGCAAAAAGAAAAACCAAGACGACGGCTGCGAAAAGTTTCAAATTTTTCGTCATGGGTGTCGTTTTCTTAGTTTTCAAGGGTGCTAAAGCCGATAGTGACGTTAAAATGAAAATCCAAGATGGCCACCGCAAGAATATTGTGTTTGCTTTAAATCATACGTGAGAAGGAACTTCGTTCCGACGACTGCACAAGATTTTTTCTATGAGTTTTTGGTATGAATTATTGGACACGACAACGTCTGTCGGGTCAGCTAGTTTTCTTATAAAAACAACATCCACATTAATCTGCCTAGCCTTTTCTCAACTATGTTGAGGTCGGCTTCCAGTTTAACTGGCTGCGTCTGAATACCGGTATTTTACATGGAACGACTGCCTATCTGACCTCCACAACCAAGAAACTAAGTAATACGAAACCCCTTAGTAAGGCTGGTTGTCATACTTTCGGGCTTCTGATAAGCTGTAAGGACTGTCAAAGATCCACGAATGAGAGCCGGGACCAACGGGTTAACGTGCTTTCCGAGGCATGGAGGAGTCTCGATATGTAAAGATGGTCACCCATTCAAGCACCAAACTCGGCAAGCGTAGCCTAACCTGATGGACCGATCCGTGCGGCTGTTATTACTTAGCCATTAACGAGCTCATAAAAACAACATCAATAGAGCATAAAATATTTCCAGAATTTCGTCAAAAACGTTGTGCAAAGCCAACCAAAAGTGTTCAATGTCAGCCACGCAGAGCCTTACCATTACAATGATGTGAACAACTGTAACCGACACACTTAAACATTACCAAGTATTTGATAATGATGAGGTTTCGTTACATAACTGATTAACCTCAAATATCTTCAGTCACGGCTGAATCACACTCACCTTCGCTTACAATGCTGCGTCTATTGTTTACGAGATACACGCATTGTTTCATTCAACTTTTTATTGTTTGTACAGTGAGTAACGAAAGTCAGTTGACATTAGTTTTTTAAATTATATTAAAACTAGCTGCTCCCCGCGGTTTCACCGGCATAAGTCTCGATCCCGTGGGAATATCGAAATAAAAAGTATCCCATGTGTTAATCCAGTACCCTAATTGCGTAACTTATTTTTATTATTAATTATGCCTAATTTGTTTCATTTTGACAGTTCAACAACATTCATTGCGTTATTTACGTTTTTGAGCAGATTTTTTTTCCAACTTATGAAACAATGGATTAGCAATCTATTTCAAATCGAAACAGATTGTGATTGTGTTGTATTACGCAATTAGGGTACTGGTCATGGTCTACCAATTTTCCAAATTTCATCCAAATCTGTTCAACCATTTTAGCGTGAAAGCGTAACAAACAAGCTCACTTTCGCATTTATTAATAATATTAGTAAAGATCATTATTTAAACATTATAAATAACTACCTCTGTGTCTAGTGGTCTCAAGCACTACTGCTGAGCATGAGGTCCTGGGTTCGATTGCCGGGTCGGGCAAAGTGTGATTGAGTTTTTCTATCTGAAATTTCTCAGGGATTTGTGTCCGGTTGATGGCAATAGGCTCGCCCCCTGTAACATGGGACGTAAACATAACTGGCGCAATAAGAGTGCTCTATAAGTACAGCTCTGACTAACCTTTCTAGGAATACAAGCGTCATGATATTGTGTCAAGTATGTTATTTGAAAAATAAAACGGGAAATACGTGAAATTTAAATTAAATTAGTTGATTTAGATGTTTATGTAAAAGTAACAATGTTAATTTAATTCCTTTGCTGATCAACAGTTTCGAGTAAAATTCTTATAATAATTTATTATTTATTCTATTAATTTCTCATCACAAATGTCGATTTTTACAGGAAGTGCTTAATCTAAAAATTGAAATAACATTTGTAAGAGACTGGTGCCCGAAAAACGCATAAAATACCTGTGTTACGGGTCGCCAGAAATATATATATATATAGTACTAGAACTAGGGTAGTGTGTTTTTGTCGCATATGAATCAACTACCAACCAATATAGGGTAGGTATCTGTAACAAAATACCAAAGAACTTTAAAGAGTTACCTAATATTTTTTATCTACACCCATGCTATAAAACCTCTATAAAAGTTTTTGAAACAGCTAATAAGCTGTTTCAAAAACTTTTGCTGTTTTGCTGTTTAGCTGTTTTAATGTTGGCAATAGCCAACATTAAAACAGCCAGTGTCATATTAACCATTATATCATCCAAATGAGTGCTATAATGTTGTACTAAATTTAATTACTTATGCAACTTGAATTTAAGAAAAAGAACATTGTCATGCACGCGTTTTTAACTACTTACTACAGCGCCGTAATTAAAAAAAAAAAAACTTATAGGTTATTCGAATTCACGTCGTTTTTGTTCGATAATAGTATTGCAAAATTTTATTTCTTTGTTGTTTACAAAAATGAGTGATACCAGTTTTAATAACACACCACCAGATATTTCTAATGCAGCAAAGGACATTTCTAACCAATTATTACCAGAAAAGTCGAGAAAACAATATTGTACAACACCATCGGATGTTGTACAATATTGTTTTCTTATTCTTATTGGTTTCAGAACCTTTTATAGAGGATTCATATCATGGTTGTAGATAAAGTCTTATTTATAAGCAACTGTACATACTTAGGTATTAAAACACTCATGTGATAAACCCACATTCGTGTTTTAGAACCCCTTAATAAACAACAGTTGCATAAATAACAAATTTTTTATAAAGTTAAAATTATGGCTACTGGAAATAATCTATTTTAAATTAATGTTACAATAATATTAATAATGAATGTATTGTATAGTTAATTAATAATAGAAACATTTAAAGCATGCCATTGGAGATAAATATAATACTCTAGCATTAAATACATTGTAATGTTTTGCATGTCAAATCTCTGAGTTTGTATTAGGAACTTATTACTGACAATAAGGCCAACACTGTACCAATACTTAATGCAAATAAATGATTCGCATTTTGTTGTTTATGATTACTCAGGTATTTATTATATATCGAATTAGATTCAACCTTAAACTGCTACTACTCTATAACTTGATAATGCGTTAATAAAATAACAAGAAAAGCAAAGTCTGATTAGCTTTATATAATCCGTTTAATACCAATATTAACTTACACTTTGATAACACTTTTAAATACATCAAAATACGTCTGCACTCTGCGGGTGTTCAAGTTCAACTGCCATGTTCCCTAAGTGAGACTCTACATGTAATCTTACGTTTGACAGCTAGTTGCAGTTAATCGGCAAAAATCAGTTTAACAACTAATAATCAATGCAGTTTCACTTGGGAACATGGTTGTACAACTTTACAAAATAAAATATTAAAACTGCGAAACACACACGTACATGATTTTAAAAATAAATAATATTTAGAACATTAAATAATTAAATAAACTTATAATAACAAAAGCTAACACTATATAGGTACATATAATTATATACAACAGGTACATTAGGAACCTATTTTGAAAAAGAAAAAAAAAATATACTGTTCAGTTTTCAGCGCCTGTAGTTTATGTTCAGCTTATTAATAGGTATCTAGGCATTTGCTATTACTTGATACCTGTCATAATCCTCACCAAATGTCACCATTCCAATATATCCAAATAAAGTCACGTGTCAAAAGGATATTGTATACAAGAATATTTTAATTGTTACCCTAATTAATAACATCATATCAGGTTAAACTAATTGTACCTGAGGCCAGTGGTCTAGAGGCTAGCGGCCCGCAAGTTATGTCGCTGGCTGGAGTAAATTTTGTACTTTATAAGTAGGTATCCAACTTTTGCTAACGACTGTACACCAATCCCGCATTAGGTCACTGTCTGACCGTCTGGTGGGACAATATGTGCTAATTGCCTAAACCGGTAAGATGTAACGTGACTTGCAACGTCTTGGGGACAATTTGGTGTTGCATCAACATTGACCGCGGCGAAAGTGTACGTAGCACGCGAGTGTCGTGCGTTGCGCGTTGTGACAGAACAATTAGAGCTTGTTATGTGATCTATGACGTATTACTAACCGATGGATGACGAGTTCACAATGTTAGGTAATCTTTCAACTTGCAATATTACGTTGGGGACTTAAGGGTACACTAGTCGGTCATTCTTCCATACAAATGTAGTATGGACGAATGACGTTCAAAACTAAAAATTATATCAATTTGTCTTGTCCTTATCTAGCTTTATATGGAAGCAGAATTGGGAAAAAAGTATTGGTTTGGAAGTTATGAGCGTCGAAACTTCCATATTTCAACAATAATTTTAACTCATCTTTGGGCGTAAATAAATAACTTAATTAGTATGAAAATGGCAAAATAGAAACCGTACAGGGATAGATAATTTATTGAGAAACTCAAATAATTTAATTTTGAGTAGATACATCTAGTAGTTTTTCCATAATATCTATACGCCCAAAGCTCTGTTCATAAAATTGTACACGCTCGTTTTCGTTATAAATCATCGTCTATTTCACTAAATAAATAAAAACTAGTTAAATAAATAAATAAAACTAAATAAATAAATAACTTTACTAAATAACATGCATATTAGCTACGCCACCAACGAGTTCGAGCCGTCGACTAGTGGAACCTTAATACGAAAGGTAGGAGATATTCAGTCAATCGTAGTCCGCTGCTGAACATAAACCTTGCCCAAGTTGCGCTTCGAATACTGGTTTTCCGTCTTCCGTATCCAGTTGTCTCAACCACATTTTCAAGGTCTGTCAGTCCATTTAGCTGGGGTCAATGACATGCTAATGATTAATGACTGGTCTGCTCCGCCGGCCATCGATCCCTTCAAGACACATGGACGTACCACTGGACTCATTTCTGAAGCAGATTTCAACACAATAGGTAGGGTAGACTAGGTACGACTGTGACAATTTTCATTTGTTGACCAATAATGTGACGGCCACTGCTAACGTCAACGTCGCGCGTTAGCTGTAGCAATACTGTGAAACACGTTCAGACCCGCATGACGCTCCTCTCTCCTCTTACACCGTCCTCGGTATTCCTTATAGTTTCGCTAATATTGCGATTGTCACAACCATAACCTGTCGTACCCAGTCTACCCTACTTCTCACCCATTGATGTCTTCAAACAATTAATCTGCCTAAACTTTTCACAACTATGTTGGGGTCGGCTTCCAGCCTAGTCTAATCGGATGCAGCTGAATACCAGTATTTTACATGGAGCGATTGCCTACCTGACCTCTACAAACCAGTTATTGGGTAACACGATTCTCCTTAGTAAGACTGGTTGTCAGATCTACAAATGACAGCCGGGACCACAGATCTGTTTTTTTTATATTTCTATGGCCGGGACCAACGGCTTAGCGTGCTTTCCGAAGCACGGAGGTATCGGTATGTAATGCATGGTCACCCATCCACTGACCGACTTCGGCAAGCTTTATTGATAAACATAAATAATAATTGTTCGATATATAACCAATCAATCCAAAAGTTTAGCCCAAAATTATAGTATGACAATTTAACTGCTAGCTAGCGTAACACGTTTCCGTAAATGATTAAGACTAATCAGTTTCATTTTGACAGTTCAACAACATTCATTGCGTTATTTACGTTGTTGAGCAGATTTTTTTTCGAACTTATGAAGCAATCTGTTTCAAAATGATTCAGATTGTGATTGATCGTGTATATGTGCAATAAGGGTGCTGTTTCAATTTAATTAACTTTAAATACTACATAACATAGTGTCAATCAAAAAGTGAGCTTGGAACAGGTACAAAAAACTATTAATTTTTGTAATTATGGGCCATCCTTGTCCCCGTTTACCATAAATTATGGATAAAGTGAGTAATTTAAACATGGAATCATAGTAATTTAGTACTATTAGCTCATGACTCATGATGAGTGGCAGTTACGTGGAATACTGTAGACTCCAAGACGTACTTAGGCGGTTTTAACAAGACGCCGCTCACCGCCGCGGAGGGTGGATACGGTGAATCAGATTTTGTGGCGGTGCGGTGCCGCGCGCGAAGAGGTGCCTGTTGGTGCGGATGTGCTTCTAGGGGTGCGCTGCGCGGACCTCGAAATCAATTTTCAAAAAGTGCAACATACCCTTATACCACAGTAATCCGCGCTGTAATAACGTGTCCCGTGGCAGCGCGAGCGCTGCTCGGTCGAGCGGTGTACTAGCAAATCTAGCAATACGGATTACATACAAGCCAATGTTATGTGAGATCCGCTTCACCGCTTGCGCGGCGTCGTGTGAATATCGCCTTACTTATTATAACTTCCTTTCAACTTTAAATTTTATGTGACAGTACGTAATTATTGACAAAACCTTGATTCAAATGATGACTAGTACTTAAAATTTTATTGTTCGTCGTCGCAGGTCTACGACATTCCATCATCATCATATTATTGTTTTATGCCTGAAAACAGTCAACGTTAACGGCTCAAGGTAAATCTATCAATGAACGAAAAGCCTTGCAGGTTGCAGACGAAACTAAAATTGCATTTTGTAGCAGGAGAATGCTAATGCCCAGTGTCCATGCCTTTGATAGACCTAATTCCTTACGACCGATTCCAATAACGACTATCTATCTATGGATTTGACATCACTTGGTTTAATTGTTCATCTTTCAATATTACGTTCCTTGGCACCTCAATAACAGTTTTTGTCTATTGGGGGAATCGATCTTCTGTCAGAGGGATCGGAGATTTAGCTCTTAGAAGTTTTTTTTAAAATAAATAAATCCTCCCGACCGATTTCGGTCACGGTGGCCAAGCTCAACGGAGATTTGTTAAGTCTTGTACGCAGGAGATATTGTAGTGCACATGCGTGTGTGCAAACACGGGTGCACTCTCTGCTCCTTTAGGAATGATTAAGTAACCACCAAGACCAAGACTCGGACGCGACACGGACACTGCACGGTAAGTATAGCATGAAATGTTCGTGAAGTTTGGCACTGCTCGCGCTCGGCACGATCTAGCAGAAATCAATCCTTACTCTCATAATCCGATGGGATGGTAATCCGACACGACCGGGATGAGATCAGGCGCAGAACTATCGGCTTTACGTGCTTTCCGAGGCACGGGGATATCACACCATCAACTGCCAAGCTCTGGGCTGCTACTGAGAAATTCCTAATGGAGAAAACCAATAACACTTTGCCCGACCTGGGAATCAAACCCAGGACCCCACGCTCAGCAGTCGCGCTTGCGACCACGAGACCAACCGGGCTGAAAAAAAAAATGAGCGAGCCTTACAGTAGTCGCATATGATGTGTAACATCTGTCATCTCACCTTGGTAATAAGCAACATTAAAGGGGCGGGGCCTCTTCAAGGTCGTTTCTGACAGCCAACTCTAGCACCACGCGTGCTCATTGGTCAAATCAAATAGTGCACGCTTCCCTGGCTTCCTGTTACACACTTCCGTGCCTTTTCGCGAAGTCACTCCCACAGATTGCAAGAAAGGGAGAGGAAAGATGTTCAAAGAAGTTTTGTTATTGGGACATCAGTAGGTAAGTGTAACATAAAACGATAACGATATTTGTTTAGGAAGTATTCTCATATGGAAGTTCCTGCTTATCACCCTTTATTTTTTTATTTTTTTTGAGGGTGGCAAATCATCAAATAACTTCTCCCACTCTGGGCGGAGCGGGAGGGCGTGTCAAACTCTTACTGACTAAAACCCACCCGTGTTCCTTCGGTTGCCCTGTTGCCGGGGGCCACGATCTCCCTTTCGGTTTTCTTCGCAACCCCGGCAGGCATCGGCCCTAGTGGACCCCTTCAAATCTGCTGACATCTCTTTGAGGCGCGCGTGGAACACAACGCGCCGTCGACCCGCTGCTTATCACCCTAAACCTAGCATCGTCAGTTGGGAAGAATTGCGTAATTTTAATCATAGCGGTCGGCTTCAACGGCGATGTACCTCTAAAACGTTCAAAGCGGCTTATAGTCGGTCATTCCTGTTAACAGTTAACTAGCGACCCACATTAATATAGACGGAAATTAATAATTACTTCATGCCATTTGTAGATAGTTGACAATCTTTGCTGATAGGCAGAAGCCCGAAAGTCCTATCAAGGGGGTATCGTGTTTCTCAGTCACTGGTCTGTGGAGGTTAGATAGGCTCCAGGTAAAATACTGATATTCAGCTGCATCGTTTAGATTTGGAACCGAACCCAACATGGTTGGGCTTGGAAGGTAATGCAGATGATCGATTATCTCAAGGAGTTCAGCTGGACTTTTAACAGCCGATGACCGCAGCTGAGGCGAGGAGGATACAGGATGTTGGGTGCAAAGGTATCCTTGAGCATGTTAAGTCGTAGGTCCTGCACCTGATCTCTCTCCGGTCGTGTCGGATTGCCGTCCCATCGGACTATGAGAGTGAGGGAAGAGAGAGCACCTGTATCTGCGCACACACTTGTGCAATATAATATCTCCCGCATCGAAGGCTAGTCTCCGTTGAGATTGGCTGCCGTGGCCGAAATACGGTCTGGAGGACTATATCCTTGTATGTAAAAGTGAAAGTAAGTTTGTCTGTTACGTTTCCATTACACGGTATCCGCAATGGATTTGGCAGAATGGTTTACAGATTTCTAAAATCTGTAAACCCGAACAACAAAACAGGCAGACCTGCCAGTAGCACTTATCCTTTTATTCACCTTCAACGAGTATTTTCTACACCAACTATGGTATTTTTTAATTAGGTTAATTAGTTTACGGTTCACAAACAAAACACCTATCCATATTTGTATGTCAAGGAGATCTTATTCTGCTTAACGGAAAAGTAAAGTAAATGCAATCATTAATAAATGAAAGCCAAATATTTGGGATTCTTAATTGTTCAAATTACGAAATATTTTTTCCATTTATTATGACGAGTAAAAATAAAGCATAAAGCTCTTGTATTTTTACTTTTGGACTTGTGAATGTCTTAGTTCCTAGTATAGTCAACATAAATAATTCATGTTAACTAAGTTTTGGTTAGATAATTATTACGTAACCATGTAACAATATTTTGATTTAAAAGAGTGTCTGTGAAGTTTCTTGCCCGTTCTTCTATTGGAAATTACTATGCTTTGACCGTTTAAACATGGCTGTAATTGGTTTAAATGAAATAAGCTTTGAGTTTGAGTCAATCGCACATTAGCAGTTCGTAGCAAGTTCTAGTGCTACCACTGTGCGGTTGACTGTACAGTGCTCAGCGCAAACGCGCGTATTATTTATGCACGCGCGTATCTATACCTACTGCTCAAGTGCTCATACAATACTGTCTACATTACAAACGCCTAGAGACTGGCCAAGTTAAGTCTGCAATGGAATAAATGGGCAACCCCAAAAAGTTTTTTAAATGGTATACTTTTACGTCAGTCAGTTATGTTAGTTTCGGGGTTATAAGTAGATCTAATGATTTTGATATTTTGCCTTTTGATTTTTATATAATAGATTATGTGTGTCATTATGTCGTACCTATGCTATTCCTCCATACGATGACAAATCTGTATTAAATCCATACTGCATTGTACTAAAGTGTCTATTCGATACCAGGAATAAATCAGAATATAGACAAAATAACCTATCAAAATCAGAAAGACAGTATCAAATTCTTTTTCTGAGGACAGGATGGAGTTGCCGTCTATAGATTTTAAATTCCACCGTTTGTTTACATGTTCACGCTTAGCGTGGCCAGACTCTATTTCATTTCATTTATATTTCCGAGCATAATTCGCACTGCGATTTAGATTAAAAGACAATTTATTTGGGTCAACGATTCAGTATAACGTCCCCGCAAACAGGCGCGACGCGACTCTAATAAAACAATTTCTAAGAAAACTTCACGGTAGAACAATTACCGGTGTCGCGTCGCGCCTGTTTACGGGAGCCTTAACTCTATGTTGTGTGAAATGAAATGAAATGAAATGAAATGAAATGAAATGAAATGAAATGAAATGAAATGAAATGAAATGAAATGAAATTGTTTATTCTGTAAATAGGATATCAGAATCACTTTTACACGTCATATTAAAAAAAATAAAAATAAGCTAGTTGAGTTCGGCGTTTCCTATCTGACTACTCTGAGAAGAAAGGCCGAAACAAACTCAGAGGTCACAGTCTCTTTTAAAGTCCAGACATAATCTTGGTCAGGCCATATGAGGACCATGTAGATTAGTGTCTGAAATGGTCTTTTGAGGAAAGAACCACACAGATTTGAGTGAACCTGTCCAGTCAGTGCAAGCATTTGTCAGTAATCGTGGAGCTCAACTCAGAACTTAAGGAGCTCAACTCGACGAACAATACCAAAGAAAAACGTACTACTTGAGTACGTGTACCACTTGAGTAGATAATACAACAGAGACCAAGCTCTATAGATTTATAGAGCTGGGTGATTACCCTGCACTTGCATTTCTACGATTTGTGCATTATCCGTGTGAAAAGCACGATTAGACGTGAGGCCCCATGACCTAAGTGGAGTTGGGCGGAGTGGAGAGATGTGTAGTAAATAACAAATAGGATTTTGTGTTTTACTCTTCTCCGATAAGCTTCAGCGGGCAAAGGTCAAAAGGTCAAGCGGAAAGGAGAGGAGATGTCTCATATTTATTTGAAAGAAGGAAATAAAGAAAATAAATTTATTTGACCCATGCTTAGGCACATAAAGGAACAGCGGATTGCAGCGATCAAAGCGAAGATGAGAGCAGTAACTTGGAAGAAGGCGGTGGCACGCAGCGGAAACGACAGGAGATACTAACACCACTTTAGCTAGCACACATTTCACTCAGCTTAGGTGCATGCAACCTAGCGGCCAATCCTCTCTTCTCCTTTCCTTTCTATACACCTCTGTTTTGGTGGACACCAGGCTAGCGCGCCCGTGTGCCTGACTACCATCGTAAGTAAGTAGGTACATACAGATACTGTGGTACCTACAAGCGGCGGTACGACAACCCTCTCACCACAAGACAGGACGATGTCTGCTACGTACCAACGCCATAATAATGAAGTACTGCCTCAGTTGGTGTCCTCTGGTGTCATGAACACACCGCATGTAGAGTAACAAATTACTCTCTTACTTATTAGCGACAATTTTTTTGTATTATCAATATTAAATTCCCTGATGGTGGCCATGCCAGTGTCAGTCACACATAAAAACCTCGAAAGTTATAATACTTTTGTACTAGACTTAGGTATACAGTTTATGGCCGTCCGTTGCTGGGCGGAACTTTGCTAAAGAGGTTGTATTAATCCTTTATTTCTAGAACATTTTGTACAGACACGTTGTCTGTTTTAAGCAATGTCAAATAATAAACTAAATTAGACAGCGTCAACAAACTGTCAATTAAGATAGGAAGATCGAGTTTCTATTATTTTGTGGGCAAGCTAAGTTTTAGTACATTCATTTTATAGAAATCTAAAATCAAATTATTGGTATATTTAAAGCAATTTTTAAAAGCCTCCATATTATTAGATGTCAGTGAGGATGCTCAGGAAGGCCCTTGACATAACACTAGGTTTGTTATTTCATATATTTTAAAGAAACTGTTGCAAAACAAAAGTGGGTTATGCAATATCAAGTACAATATAATTAATGTATTGAGCTTTATTGTTTAATAAATATGTAAGGAAGTTTATACCTGATAGTGAAAACATTCAAAATAAGTCCGCATTTGTTTTGTTCGCAGTTTCTCTGGATAAAATTCAATATGTTGTAGAAAAAGGTTGGGGTTCATCTAAATCATATATTATGAAGACTCGAGCAAAACCACTTGTGGACAATAAATATGTAGATAAATTAGAAACGTGTGCTGAGGACTTAATGAGAAAAACGAAACTCAAAACGCAAACATGTCGCGACCAACAGCTACATAGTGAAATCACATATCTTGAAAAAGAAATAGAAAACGTTAAAAATAGAATAAAAGGGAAAGGAAAGGGTTGATTTGAAAGCTTCATTACAGGTAGCCATCAAATAGTTAAGACAAAAATAGATGGTGTAAAGTGATAATTTACTTTATACCTATTATACGTACATTTTAGGTGCTGCAAAATCCGCACAGAGTTTTGGAGCTACTTCATGGAAGTATGCAAAAGTTGAAGTGGTACCGCCACTTACAGTAAACATCTTTAATGGACCGATTGGTAAGAAAATGGAAAATTTTGCTGGAAAAATAACAAACGGTTTTATTCAAGCTATAGCTGGTAGAATAAAAGAAATGGATGCTGAAAAGGAAAGACAAAGGCTTGAAATCTTAGCTGCACTAAAAGCACATGAGAATAAACTAAAGGCTGAAGCGAAAGCAAAAGAAGCGGAGCGTATTAAAGTGAGAGCAATGGAGGCAGCCGAAGCTGTTAAAAAAGCCAAAATTGCAGCAGAAAAAGCGAAAGCTGAGGAGGCAGCTAAGAAACCAAAGGAAGATCCAAAAGCCAAAGCAAAAGAAGCTAAATCTAAGCCAAAGAAGAAGCCGCCAAAAAAAAATAAGTGAAACTAGTTTTCAATCAGACCCGCGGCTGCGGTTCAGGCAAAATTAAAAAAAAAACTTTACAAAAACAACTGTCTGTGAGTATCACTGTCTCGTTGGTCTAGTGGTCCCAAGAGCTAGCGCTCAGCATGGGGTCCTCGGTTTAGCCAAGGTCGAGCAGTGTTATTAGATTTTCCACTAGGAATTTCTCAGTACTAGCCCGGAGTTTGGATTTGTGCCCGGTTGTTGGCAATGGACTAAATTACACAGTGACCAAATTACAACAACTGAAAAAAAATGAGTTTTACCTGCAATAAATCTCGTTAACCATTATCCAGCCGGTTCTCATGGTTCTTAAAAATGACCCCATACAAAATAATGAGTCACGGGAATATGTGACTCTCGGCTTGATGATGGATCTTTTCATCTAACATTAGTTTCTTTTATTCTACCTACCTACATTCACCTTAATAAAACTAAATATTTTCTTATTTTATGATGTGAATTTAAAATTTGTATAAAAAAAATCCCGCAGGAATCCGCTGGGCGCGGGAAGCACACAATCGATCGAAGTGGTGGTGCTTGGGGGAGGCCTACTGGACATCTTTGCTGAAATGAATGATGAATGAATGTTAAAACAATTTTATTTCAATTTTTATTTTTATTTGTATGGTCGAGCTCGTACTTGCTTTACCACTTTTAAGAAACCGCACTGGACCGGCGCGGGCGGCAGCGGCGGCCTGGTGGATTACGGCCCACTTCCTCTCGCAGAGAGGAGGCCTGTCTCACAGCATTGCCAACATTATACGCTGATTATAATCATCCTTATGCTATATTATGGCTATTAATATTCATATTGTAATAATCAATAAATAATTTCATAAAAAATAAACGTAACATTGGATATATGACTTATTAGTAATTGAACATTTCTAGATATAACGATTACAATTAAAATATGTTGCATGAACCCCTCTATGGGTAAAGACCTCCTCCAGACCCTTCCATTCGTCTCTTTGATGCGGTATAAAAACAGCTTTTGCCGGCGACTGCCCCTATCTCTTCTTTCAATCGTGCCTTTGGTTTGCCTCTGCGCCTGTAACCGGTGGGCCCTCTCCCAAGCTGCAGGTGGACCGCTTTAGTCCACCTATCGTCAGTGTATCTGGAAACATGTCCAGCCTACGAATAATGAAAGTATTCGTAGTGTCAAGCCCATTTCCACTTTAGACTTTGTGCAAAGGAGACAGCATCGATTACCTTAAGACTTTTTCTCATAGCATAATGTTTAGTCTTATTTTAAGCGTACTTCTTTCTACCGCTCTTTGACAAGAGGAAAGTTTTCTAATGGCTACAGAGTTGAAAATCCATGTTTGGCGTACGTGATGCAGGGTTAAGGTGACACTAGTCGCGGGCTCGAACTCACTAGTGGGCATGGCCGAAAAGCACGCTGTGTCACCTGGCATCGTGTCCGACAGAGATAGTATCAGTGATGAGCAGTTAGACACTGGTCTACGTGCACAACGTCTAGTTTGCACGCACACAAACACCGTTCCGAACTATTTTAGTAAAACGAGTGCGTAAAAAATTACGAAAAGTCCTTTTGAAAATAGGGTTTTATGAAAAAACTTCTGCATAAATCAATTACAAATAAAGTTTATTGAACTCTTCGACAATTGAGCTTTGTCGGTGCCGACTTTGTTTTGGAGATTTTACACTTCTTTTATTGCTTATTTACCCCCAAAGTTGCGTTAAAATTAGCAAGAAAAAGGCATCTTTGTGGGCTCCTAACTTTTTAATGGCTCATTATTTTACTATTCTGTTTCCGCACAGACAAACCTAATAATGAAACAAAACGATATCATGTTTAACTTTGGATGTACCATGTCAAACAGTGGAGTAAAATCCCCCTGAAATTTGTATGGAAAAAATATCAACTAGTGCCACCTTAAGGCAGGAATCCAAAATTTTAGTTTTTCATTGGATGGATGTTTGACTTCATGATTTCTTCATGATCAGTCTATTTTCCACAATTTCGCGATTCGCCTGTATTTCTTCAATGTTGTGGTTCTTGCTAAACGATATTCCCAGGTAAATATAATCATCTACGTACCTAATCTACTAGAGAATGGTTTAAGCGTATTATCTATGGGTTGAGTGATATAGGTTAGAAGGCTGTATATTATTTTTGAGAGGCTCATTTCAAGTCAATATCTTCCAATGAGGTGGTTTTCACTTCATGAAGATCTGCCAACATGCAGCTCTACAGCATCCTCAGAAAATATTGCAATGTCATCGGCAAACCGTAAGTGAGACAGGCGCTTTTCATAAATTTTTAAGCCTTTTTTAGTCCATGGTAAATTTACCAACATTACATTTATTTAACCTTTATGAATAATTATTCATAAAGGTTGAACCGGGATAGGTTCAATGTCTACTTGATTCTAAAAAAAAGTTTTCATCGTCGGATAAACTGTAATTTTTTTTAAATCTATTTCGAACTATTCTTGTTTTCATTTTCTTAAAAGTTTTTAGTTCACTATTTTTTTTTATGTTTCGTATTTCTCCGGTCCGTTTTGCCTCTTGATATAAACCGCTTACCTACGCTGTCGTCCACATATTAGTTAAATATTAATTCAATCATAAGTCAGTTTGCATTAGTTTGCATACAGAGACCGGCAGAACATATTTATCTTAAGCCAAAGGAAACTGTAGGCCGATTGAAAATCGTCATTCTTTCGTCAGAACAGGGAAAAACAAACATTCCTTGCTAAAACAGTACCTATAATGTGGTCGGCGGCATTGAATACATACTCTGACCAAGAGAATTCACTTTTTACTTTTGATTCATTTTCTGTTCAGACATTTTTTTCGACTAAAACATGAAATTAACTGGGTACCTACTCAAATGTGAAACGTCTGTCATCGACTTAAGTACCTACCTACGGACAAAGAGTCTGAATTATGTACCTACCTACTTATCAATAAGACAAAAAAAAAAATGAAAATGTATTTTGACAGTTACAGAATTTCGGAATTCACACAATCACAATTAAAGAAATAATAAAAAATAGGCCTGAATAGGTACTTATTTGGAAACACGCCTGACGAAGAACAATAACTTAGCCTTGGCGTAGCCAAATAAAACTCAAAATGTCTAGTGTGAATGTAGCAAAACTAGCGAATATCTTCCGTAAGTACTTATTTTAATTTCAGCGGTGTAGTGCAGTACAGCCTCGCATTCTTAAATAATTATACAACACAGCAACAAAATACAAGTTAAAGTTACTTTTCGTAATTATGTCTCTGTGACCGCGTTGTTCTTCTAAACTCAGCACAGAATTTTGGTGCGGGCTTAGAGTAATTAGACTATTAATTCTATGGGTGCGGGTTTCGCCAAAATTTAGAGAATTTATTCCAGAACGGTTCCGGAATAAATTCTCTTAACTTATATATAATAAAGAAATCTCAATGTTTTGTCATGTTGCAAAAAACATTCGAAGCAGGGGCGGGTCACTAGTTCATGATAAACAAAAGTTGTGCAACGTTTACGCAATTTTGTTGCACTCATAGGAAGATGTGTATTAGGGTATTTTGATTTGCAGCCACATGTTGTGTTGCTGGAAACATGCTGCTGGCGAACTGCATGCACAACAGTGTTGTGTGAGCAACAGATTCAACAGGAACTTATAATCATGTTACTGCAGCACTATTGTTCAACTTTTGTTGACTATGAAGGGTTTAAGAAACATTTTATTAAAGGTAAATCAATATTATTCCTTATTTTGACCTATTCTCACTTTCACAGGTGGCAGATGGACGATGATGCAACATGAATTGTCTGAAATATACAAACCAGCTATAACCAGGAACAAAGAGAAACTGATGGACGTGATAAGAGGTTAATTTGATTGTTCAGAAAGGATCGATGTCCCATCAATCCTCAATGTGTCCAGCCAGCCTTAAGCATCGAACCGATGGCCATGGTCCGTGGTCGCCCTGTTCGTATGCCACTTTACCCTGTGCGTGAGGGTAAACTAAACAAGAAGTTAGGACATTAATACGATGGCATGCGAGACCGAACCAAAAATTCGAAGAAATGTGACGTCCACCAGCCCGCACTGGCCCCCGCGTTGCGAATTGTGGCCCACTCCTTCACACAGAGAGAAGTCCTGTGTTCCAGAAGTGGGAACGTTAAAGGCTGATTAACTCTTTATATGTCACGGATCACGGCTCTGATCTCAGACAGAAACATTTTCTCGTTTTCATTATTTTCATTATTTTCGATTTTTTCGTAGTTCGCTCAAATCATATTTGTTTACCTTCGTTTTATATAATTAGGTATCGAAGTAAGTATCAGCCAGATTAAAATCTTAACAAATCCTTTAAACATTACTAGTACCTATCCTCATCACTATCACACATCCTGCTACGTTTTAATAAATATTTTTTATCTACACCCATCATGCTATGAAACCTCTATAAAAGTTGAAAACCGAAACTGAAACAGCTTATTGCCAACATTAAAACAGCCAGTATCATAGTAACCATAATATCATCCAAATGAGTGTTATTAGGTTGTACCTACTAAATTTCATTATGCAACTCGAATTTCAAAAAAAGAACATTGCCATGTATGCAACTCCTTGTTTTCATCAACTTTTGTAATGGAACGTTGAAGCGGGGGGGGGGAAAGCAGCACCCGCTACACGCATGCGCGGGGATGTGCTGGTGATACGTGCACTTGTACTGAATTTCGTGGGATTTTTTAAATTCTTGATCTTGAATTATAAACACCCACATTCGTTGTTTTAATACTCCTTATTATACAACAGTTGCATGAATAACTAATCTTCTATACGTACATCATTACAATAAACTTCTGTGTTGGTTTAGAAAAAGCAGAGGCCGCGACCAAGTCCGAGCTTGCAAAGAAAATAAAAGTTATAAAAGGATTTTACACCGTAGAGATGGCGCCACCAAGCTCGGGTGAAATGAAGGTACCTAAGTAGAAGTACTCAATTACAATTTTTTATCTCAGTATCAACTAAACCCATCTCACAAATGCAATTCCAACGAAGGAGTTATGGCCTAAAATATGATTGACATAGTTGACAGAACACCATCACGTATGTAACATGTACATAGTTTACAAGTAGGGGAAGGTAGGAGAATAGTCTTATAAGACCCTAAGGTGCAGCAGGCAGAGGAAGGAGATTTTTATATTGGTATAGCACCTAGGTAGACCCACATTACCAGATATGTTTGTATCCCAGAGTACACATCAAGCTATAAATTTCCAGTTTATGCTGATCTCGCATTACATAAGATTTCCGTACAATGCGGGGTCAGCTTATACTGGAAACGTATAGCTTGATGAGTAGCCGTGTGTACCTAATAAGGGGTGAAGCAACCATTACCCAGGCTAAAATACAGACTCCGGCTGCTCCTACTGGGAAAATTCATAACACTTGCCCACCTAGGTGCACCTGGCACCCTACTTGAGAAATCTTATGAAGTTGATTGTTGTTATAAAATTTTTGTTTGTAGTTTGACAAAAAAAAAGATGGGTCACCCAAAATTAGTCTTTCCCCGGATTTAAAGAAATTCCATTCTAACAGTTGATTTGTATGGGAAATCGTTAGTAGTTGTTTGTAGTGAACGAATTTCTGTTTCCAATTTTTTTTTTGATTTTTATAATCGATATTGAACCCTTTGTAAAAAAAATATCACTTTGATCCATTCAACAAGTTCTAGGTTTGGATTTAGAAGATTTTTTGAATTTCAAGTTGTTCAACTATCAACTACAAACGTTTACTTATTCTGGAACCGAAATAGTAGACCAAATAGTTTGCAGAACCATTTTTTTTCGTGTGTAGATCCTGAAAAATAGCTTGGAAACGGAATATTAGCTCTAGAAGTATTTGTAGTCGTTTGTAGCGCAGTTTTGCCCAATCTAGGAATCATACCCAGGACGTCAATTTCAGATCAACGAGGCTGGATAACATAGGACTGATCAATTAATGTACACCTAAACAACTTAGAAGTACCTAGGTATAATATAATAGCTAGTCAACTACGAAAAGTATACCGAGGTAGCTATTACGAAATTGGGAAGCAGACAATTGATTTCAGTACTTTCCCTTCCAGCATTAGGTTGTTTATGGAATGGCTCAGCTCTCAGCAAAATACCAGCATGGTGCACTTCATTTAGTAAAGCACAGCAAAATGGCTCAGGCTGATGGCCAATCCTCGCGCACATTTGGGAATGGCGCGAGGAGGCGAAACGCCGGGGCTTAATTCCGCTGCCGCGAGAAATCGCGGCACAGCGGACAGAGCTCCGGCGGGATCTCATGGCGTCATGGAGAGTGCGATTGTCGCAACCCAGCGCTGGGCACGCCACAATTGCGGCGATAAGGCCCCTCTTTGAGGAGTGGCTAGAGAGGCGCCACGGCGTCCTCACCTTCTGCCTGACGCAGGTCCTCACTGGACACGGCTGTTTCGGGAGGTTCCTGCACAGGATAAGGCGGGAGGAAACGCCCGGGTGTCACCATTGTGTGGGACGCCCGGAGGACACGGTGGAGCATACGGTGGAGGTCTGCCCAGCTTGGGTGGAGCATCGCCGTGTCCTCGTGGAGGCGATCGGCGGCGGTGATCTCTCGCGTCAGGCCCTGGTTCAGGCCATGGTACGGAGCGAGAGGAAATGGGAGGCTGTCACCTCCTTCTGCGAAGCTGTAATGCTCGCGAAGGAGGAGGCGGAACGCGTGAGGGAGAGGCAAATTTCGCGCCCTCACGCCTCTAACAGTCGCAGGAGGAGACGCCCAGGGCGTCGGGAATCGCGAGGCGATTTCCGGCCACCGTAGGCGCGGGCTTGCGGACGGTGAGCAATGGGTGGCTCACTGTCCGATAAGGACCAGACCCGGGTTGACGGCGCATTGTGTTCCACGCGCGCCTCAAAGAGATGTCAGCAGATTTGAAGGGGTCCACTAGGGCCGATGCCTGCCGGGGTTGCGAAGAAAACCGAAAGGGAGATCGTGGCCCCCGGCAAAAGGGCAACCGAAGGAACACGGATGGGTTTTAGCCAGTAAGAGTCTGACACGCCCTCCCGCTCCGCCCAGAGCGGGAGAAGTTATTTGATGATTTCCCACCCACAAAAAAAAAGGCTGATGGCCAAACTTAAAAGAGTACTTCACCTTACATCCCTAATTATTTATTTGTTGCTTATACGTATTTCTTGCCAAAATAATGTAAATATCTCGAATATCTAAAGAACTTTTATGAATGGACCACAAGTATGCAATTCCTGCACTCAAAGAACATTGTCACCTCTGTTGTCCAGTACCCTAATTGCGTAACTTATTTTCGTAAACAATTATTATAAATTTGTTTCATTTTGACAGTTCAACCACATTCATTGTGTTATTTACGTTGTTGAGCAGATTTTTTTTGCCAACTTATAAAGCAATGGATTAGCAATCTGTTTCAAATCGAAACAAATTGTGATTGATCGTGCATTACGCAATTAGGGTACTGGTGTCAACGTGCGTCATATCCTCGGGAAAGGAACAAAGGACAATAATAATCCTACTCATAACGGCCTCACAAATGGTAGTGAATGGTATGTAGTCATGTTCCGACCGTAATCTACCGACCATTACAATAAGTTTCTTATAAGTGTAATATGCCATTACCACACTAACAAGGCACGTTAGGTATTCTCTACAGCTTTACCTACTTCTATACAACTTTACCAGCGATACTCAAAGTGTGCTTGGGCTCCGCGCTGGCTCCGCGAAAATACTGGTCACAATAAAATAAAATACTAAAGGATTAAAAAGTTAGATTTATAGAGTTGAGGTCGCATGTCCGATTCAGCATCCACTCTAATGCGGTATTTTGTTTTTATAGCTGCATAGGTTGATTTGAGAATCCTGTTTCGCACAGTTTGTAACTCCGCTCTTAGTTCAAATAGCCTTGTTAAAATTTCACCCCGAGATAACCATCTCACTTCTAGCAGGAGTCACAATATTGAAAACAATGGGATTGCAGTGGACAACATTTGACAAAATTCATTTTTTTTACCGCTTCGTCAAGAAGGAAATTTCGATGAAACTACAAATAAGCGCTTTAGTTTTTATTTTGGCTCCGTTAAATATTTTGGTTTTCCAAAAGGGTTCCGTCGCCAAAAAAGTTTGAGAACGTCTGCACTACCTAGGTATATAATGTCGCGCTATGTTTGTTCAATCCGCCTGAGAGTTGTTGAATGATATTTTTAAGGGACTTCTGCAAGGAGGAAGCCTTCCATTTATCTCGGGTACCATGGGGTAGTGAAATCCAATCCAACCCCGATCTATCATCATCATTTTCCTGCCCTTGTTACTTGTGGCCGGCGGCGGAGCAACACGTTTTCTCTTTCCATTCTCCCCTGTCAACCTCTTTCATATCATTCCAACCCTCCTATGGCCTCAAATTCGTGGGACTTGGATTAAATTATTGTTGATTGAATATAATAGATACATTTGCAAAGAATACAAAAATCTTTTGTTACAGTTATCAGGAAACCATGTACATGGGTCATATTCAAAATAATTGTAAGTAACAGATATGAAACGAATATGAATATTATTTGATTGTAACAGAAAAATAACAGAAAGGAATTATTAGGGCATGTTTAAATAGCACACGTTTTTTAAATAAATAATTAACGTTGCGCTAACCTATTACAGTTCATCTACTTAGATTAGGTATAACAGTGATACTAGTGCAAAGCCGGGGCGGGTCGCTAGGTACCTAGTACATAATGAAACAACATTTTGGTGATCATATTTTAGTATAATTGTCCGAAATCATTGAACAATTCGTAAAGCAGTTCAAATTTCTGCAAGATTATAATAATTAGAGTTCTGTATGAATGTTATTTTTCGAACGGTAGCCAACTTTTTTGCTGGCTGACTAAGCACTTACAATAGGTATTAACAATTGTGCTCCCTTTAAACCAACGTACGGACTTAATCTTGCCGGAAATTTATACTTACGAACCAAAGGATTGTTAACTACATTTTTCAAAACGTTCCGCACTACATGTAGAAGTCTTGTAGGTTTTTTCCAGCGAGTTGACTAATACATTTTTTTCTAATAGAACTATTCGTACTTTATTTTTATCTGAAGTTGTTATACTGTTCAGATTCTGGATGAAAGATTCTGTTTTAGAAAACGGAGAATCTGGTAATGTGGAACATGATGTCTGGTTGACATTTTCTTTCTCGGGCTTATTATCGTTGCGTTGACAATTTAATAATAATTTATACCTATAAACTTTTTTTTTCAATGCACAAACACGTTTTTTCAAAGTTTCTATTTTATTTTTAAGATTATTATTTTCTTTAGTTAATCTATAGTGCTTTGTTTGATATATTCGACGACTTTCTTTCTTAGTCTTGATTTTTTTCTGGTTTACCTTTTTTTGTTTTAATTCTCGCCATTGTGACATATCAAATGAAAAGGCTTACTGTGAGAATTTCAAGTACTCTATATATATTTTTATAATTTTAAAATAAACTGTTATAGCTATTAAATATTAAAGGTATAATTATTTTCATTAATTCATACATGAGACAATATGAATACCGCCTAATCATTCATATCTGTTACGTAACAGAAAAAAGTAACAGATAAAATAACGTATATGAATTAATTGCATGTGTCTAACCTACAAATCTATTTATTTCCACACCAATTCACATGATATACGAATATGTTATATTTATAGCAAATATCGCAATACAAAGCCATTCCCTAGTATGAGTAATAGAACAGTAAGTACTTACCGCTATTTTAAATGTCGCACAGTGAATATAACTTTTAGATGTCAAATTTTCTTTACGCAACGAAACTGTCCGAAAAACTGTATTGAACAAAATGGCCGAGCATTTATTTTTACGTCATGTAGTATGACAGCTAGTGAACTAATGTTGCCAGTATATTAAATTTCTTAATTACCATGGAAATAATGTTAAAATAGCATAACAGAGAAGAATAACAGATATGTGTAAAATCAGGACACTCATTAATAAATTAAATTATAAGAAAAATAAATAATTTTTTAGACTTTATTTAGCGTAGTGATAAAGTTTAAACAATATTCTCTGAATAATATTTTTTTTTCTTCTTTTGTGTCATTATTTAAAGAAAAAATATTTTTTTTAGTTTACTGTCTACGACGTGGACATTGAATACTTGTATGTAACGGAACCTACGCAATGTCTGGTTTGATTTTTTTTTTATGAATTGTTTAGCGGTATCAAATGTTTAATTGTTTTTTATTAAGCTCAAATAAACATTTAATCTGTTTGTTTAGGAAATTCTAGTCAGTTGTATCTCATTATAAAAATACTTGGGTTGGACATTAATACAGTAGTAAAAATACAATTATTTTGAATATGACCCACATTCTACCTATTTATTATACCTTGCAAAGTTACAAATGCATGGAGATTTGTGGTGTTCGTTTTCCTACCACCTTGTAAGTGGATAGAGTCGCGGGTATGTTAGACGGTATTTTCAAAGGTAGGTAGGCTACCTAACTACAGCTAGTAAAATATGGAAACAGATATCAGATACATAACTTTTTCCCTCGACTTCGCCCGCGTGGTTTTCGGAAATTGTCTTACTGGAACGTACTATCGGGATAAAAGTATCCTATGTCAGATCCAGTATCCAGGGTGATAAACTATCTTTGTGCAAATTTCATCCAAATCCGTTCAGCCGTTTTTGCGTGATTGAGTAACAAATAACCAAACATACAAACTTTCACATTTATAAAATGATATATATAAATTTTAATTAATTAATATAGTATATATATTAATTAATTAAAATTGATAATATTAAAGCAGGATAGTTTATAGGATTACTCAGGTTTTAACTGGACTGCATCGTTGGTCTACGCAAAAACTGAGCGTGAAGCCATTTTTTTTTTGTGGGAACTATCAAATAAGTTCTCCCGCTCTGCGCGGAGTGGGAGGGCGTGTCAGACTCTTACTGACTAAAACCCACCCGTGTTCCTTCGGTTGCCCTGTTGCCAGAGGCCACGATCTCCCTTTCGGTTTTCTTCACACCCCCGGCAGGCATCGGCCCTAACGGACCCCGTCAATTCTGCTGACATCTCTTTGAGGCGCGCGTGGAACGTAACGCGCCGTTGACCCAGGCCTGGTCCTTATCAGACGGTGAGCTACCCATTGCTCAACATCCGCAAGCCCGCGCCTGCGGTGGCCGGAAATCGGCCTGCGGTTCCCGACGAGCGTGAAGCTCTGCGGGTTAAATTCCCAGGTTGGGCGTGTTATTGGGGTTTTCCATTAGAAACTTCTTGTAGCAGGCCGGAGTCTGGATTAGTGCCCGGTTGATGGCAATAGGCTCACCCCCTATTACATGGGACTTGAAAGTATTAAGTATAATAAAATGTAGGGTGTTTTGGTGTTTCCCTGTGCCTAATATTATGAAGAGGTACTTATATAGATTTTTGTGTCGGGATAGGTATATTTCTAAGTCTATAGTTTTCCAGTAAGTAATAAATAAAACCAGGACTCTGAAAACAGTTAATATTTCAAACCGGTTTCGACCTTTAACCCCAAACCGGAATTAATTTATTCTAGTTACGTTTATCTACACTAAACAGGTTTCTACAAATCTGTACCTAGTTTAACAAAATTGGGTTATTGGTGCAAAACAATTTACCGGTTACCTAAGTTATGATCTTATGACTTTTGGAAGAACATCCCTCGAATGTGCAGTCCATCGCCATAATGTGCAGTTGATATATTTCAGAAACCTACGTGATGAGTACCTATACTTACCTACATTTTTTGTCCGCAGAAACTTTCTGCTGACATATCTTTAATGAAAGAATTCATCAAAAAGAAATGCTTCCTCTACATAACGGTGAAACAAGCCTGGCTTCTTTTCCTGGTCGGGTTGGAAATATTCTTGTGGTTCTTCCTCGGAGAAACGATTGGAAAGGGCCATATAGTTGGCTACGTAGTGTAGTAGAGTATAATATTTCTATTAAAACGTACTGTAACCGCACGTCTATGGTAATAATTGATAATAGTATATTAATAATTATATAGTATAGTAATAGTTTGAAATTAGCAGCACCACAGAGCACAGAGACGCTTCGACGGCCGCTGCTAGAGCCTGCACTGTCAACATAACAACTAAGCGTGTCACCGTTTATTCAAATCATTCCACTTTGCCCCACCAAGCCGCCCTTTTTAAGGTTCCGTAGTCAACAAGGAACCCTTATAGTTTCGCCATGTCCGTCTGTCTGTCTGTCCGCGGCTTAGCTCAGACACTGTTTGTAGTAGAAAGCTGTAATTTGGCATCATACATATTAATCATGCCGGCAAAGGGGTTACACAAAATCAAGAAAAAAAAAATCTTAGGGTACCTCCCCTGCACGTATAGTGGGGATGTTTTTTATTTGTTAGAGCCAAGTGACCCCCCTGCCAGCTACATGGTTGGTTCTGGATATGTGGAAAAATTCACAGCAGTAGTATATATAACGAAATTAAAAGGAAAACTATCACAGCTAAGTAGGCTCTACAAGTTAAAGAGTAATAATCGACCAACTTATATTTGCAGTTGAAAAAACATGTTCTCCCATACATTCCGTAGGGAGAACATGTTTTTCGACTACACTGTTAGGTTTGTTCTTGGGATAAATTTATCCCATCTACGAAACCCTTCATAGTGCGTGGTTCGACACACACTTGGCCGGTTTTTTTTAATTATTTTTACTTCATACATTTTAAAATATAAAATGTCAAATTACTCGAAAATGGTTGACATTAGCATAGAGGTCATCCGGAGTAATTTGGTTGCAAATGACCTTTCCTACATCCCCTTAACGGATTGCCAACGTATAACCAATAACCCTGTATAAGAACTGCTATTTTAGTCCGACGACTGCTTTGCCAACCTATGCTTGTGCGCTCGATTTCTAACGTTTGTTATTTTTTGTGATTATTTTTTTTACGTGACTGTTAATGAGAAAACCCATGTGTTCGCAATCTGCTGTTATATGTATATTTTAGTGATACCCGTTCGTCTGGAATAATCTGTAAGAAAGCATCAGTCAGTGTATCAGTGTTGTGCCATTAAGTAGGTTGATTAAAAAAAAAATGCTATTCCGGCAAAAAAAAATGCTAGTACTGGCTACGGGTGTCGACCTCACAGCGAGCTGTTTCCCACACAAAAAACTGTACCATCACGGTAACGCATATCTAACCACTTTAAAAAAAACAAAATCTCGTGCCCACCATGGTATAATGATATACTTCGCCTGGTATTCTCTTCCCACGATGGCCTAAGACTACGTCACGATAAGTGTTGCCATTGATTGTCCTTTTCAGTAAATTTAGGAACTTTCTCATTTAGTTAATGAAAATAAAGTAAATTACTAACTAGGTTAACTATTTAGTAACTCGTGTGATTCATCTATTTAGTTTTAAATTAAGGAACATATGAATTATTAGTTCATAATTGCTTTGTTAAGTTACAAATGCATTTTGCACGGGTAATTCAATCACACACAGTGGCCACACATAGAATTGACAAGTGTCATACTGACAGCTCGCCATTTCATCGCTATTATCGTGTCGCTCATATCTATAGCGTTGTTTCGCTCGGTGAGTAAAATACTGTGGTTCCCAAACATTGGTTACTGTGAAAAGGAAAACTGTGTAAACTGTGAAAGATACACAATAAAAATGGTTAATTGTTCCATACTAAACTGTAAAAACAGAAGTAAAAAAGGCGGTGTAATAAGGTTTTTTTCTTTTCCCAAAGAAAAGATGCTAGCAAATGTGTGGCTTCAGTATTGTAGACCGAAAACAACAATAAGAACTGGTATGTACCTTACTACATATTATTTCATTTATCTACGCGTTGTAAATTCCATATAAGGCATAATAGTGTCAATCCGGCTGTACGCCCGAACATAACCTAACTCAACTAGTTTTTTACTTATTTACGAAAATATCCACATCTTGGATACGAGACACGAAAGATTGATCCAGGTAGCGTAGCCTGTGATTGGATTTTTTTGTGTCTAGGGGACAACTAATTTACCCTTGCAATGAATTGATCAAGGTTGCTGATATAATGGAGAGATAATTTAATAAATACCACGGTGAATCGTTGCACGATGAAAAATTCATTTTCACAAATTTGACACGATTTTTTTGATTATTCATGATGCCACAAAGGACTTGTATCCTCAAATTCATTATGAAGGAGTACTCTGTTTAGTTCGAACGAGGACCTATCTACGAGTAAGGGCACTAAATAAAACCAAATATGCAATCAATTAAAAAAGAAGCAAAATAAAAAAATTCAAAAAGTATCAAATATGTCGATTTATTAAAAATGATAAAAAATGAGTACCCGTTGTATTATTTTTATCTTTTTCCCCCACTAAAAAAGTTTGAGAGCCGCATCGCAACTGATGACGTATTCTTAGGCCAATCACGTGACCCAGCTGTCACGGGAAGAGAATACCAGGCGAAGCATATTATAATACCATGGTGCCCACGACCCTTTTTTTCGTAGGTAAGCGTTACTAAAGTGGCCGAGCGCTGCACGCAAGAACAGTCCTTACAGTGTACAGATATGCGTTTCTTCGATAGTACATCGCGTCGCTTGTTCCCGCAACACCCTGTCCTGAAGGCTCGTGCAGACCAAATTCAAAGTCAAATCATTTATTTCAAATAGGCCCATATATGGCACTTTTGAACGTCAAAATTTACAAAATAATATAATTGATTCTCGTCGCCCCTTCCAAAAGGTAGTTTTCGTATAGAGAAGAATGGGCAAGAAACTCCACCGTTACTCTTTTAAAATGTTTTACAATAGTTTGTATAAGTACGTATATTAGTTAAATAATTATATGTGAAGACGATGCAGCTAGAATAAAATTACTATACCACAATAGGTAAAAAGAATTTAAAATGAAGCAACGACAGATAATTTAATTAAGTGATGATTACATGGTGCTCACATATTTACAAACATTGTAAAAGTAGACGATTTTCCTAATTTTTTAAAATTAATAAGTCAGTGTGTGAGGAAGTAACCGCAGAATGTAAAATCAATGTCATATAACACAAAATTATGAATTTTACAATTAAATTAGCATCCTGTTTGATTTTGTCTTGATTCTAAATTGTCCTATGGAGCAGCGCGATATCGCGCGCGCTACAAGGGTCGCGCTGCCTGTAGCGCCCTACGAGCCTTGACTCTCTGTATAATTTGGCTGCTGAGAACAAAACTACAAACTTATTATAGATTTAGGGAAGTTTTATAAAAACGTGGCTGTTATTTTAGTATATTGTGGTGTTTTACGACTTCCACGCCAACGAAGTCGCTAGCAGTAGCTATATTACTAAGTTAGTTTGCTTAATTTTCTAGTTTATCGTTTTATTCATGTGGTGTTCCTATAACTACCTTATTGTTGTTGTGTCCACTGTGAAAAAATAAAATAAAATAAATAAAATTATATTTTTGTTGATATGTATCTACTTGCTAAGACTTTGTCATTAAAATTGATGATTGATTCATTATAGGTTATGATTATGAGTGCGGCAGTACACCTTTGGGTTTTATTGTGATTTGGTCACGACTGTAATTTTGTCATCAATCATTTATGGTATAAAGTCACAGGTACCTACATTAATTATCCTAACAAGGATTTTTGCCATTAATAGTGATTTATGGTAAAAAGAAAGAAAAGATGGCTCCTTGTGGAATAAAATAAATAGGTATATTTTAACTATCAAAAGACTTGAATTTTTATCATTCTGCTTGGTAGGTATAGGTATTCATATTCATATTCATATATTTATTTGCATAGGTACCTTTTTTTTTTTTTGAGGGTGGGAAATCATCAAATAACTTCTCCCGCTCTGGGCGGAGCGGGAGGGCGTGTCAGACTCTTACTGACTAAAATCCACACGTGTTCCTTCGGTTGCCCTGTCGCCGGGGGCCACGATCTCCCTTTCGGTTTTCTTCGCAACCCCGGTAGGCATTTGCATAGGTACCTACCATGCTATCAGAGTAAGTAAACTGTACTACCGGCAAACTGTACTACCGGCTGTGCAAACTGTACTACCGGCTATCAATCTGCCTTCCCAGAAAAAAAAAAAAATGTTTTATTTGATAAACTTACTAAAAAAAAACACAAATTACATAAAAATATTATTAGGCCAGTATTATGATTTTATAAATAAAAATAATGCCAGCCTATTATTGTCTCACAGCAAGTCAAATGCCTCTTGTCATACAGAAAATGCACACGAACATTGGTCACCACGCTTGCTCCAGGCGGGTTAGCGATTTTAGACTTATTATCTACCTAATTATACTTAACTAGCTTCTGCCCGCGACTTCGTCCACGAGCCTATAACCTTCCTCAAGAATTGGGCTATCCAATGCAAAAAGAATTTTTCAAATCCGACTGGTAGTTTCGGAGATTACCCCCTACATACAAACAAACAAACAAATTTTACCTTTATAATATTGGTTTATATATAATAAAGCTAAAGAGTTTGTTTGTTTGAACTTTCTAATCTCTGAAACTACTAGTCGGATTTGAAAAAATAATTTTCATTTGGTAGCCCAATTCTTGAGGAAGGAATAAAAGTTATTTAACATTACGCTACGACTCTTAGAAGCCGAACAAACAGAAAAAAATCTGAAAGGACGCTACGCGACAACGAAGCAATACTGCGGCCGGGCGATGCGATGCGACGCGGTTGATGGTCGGGGGCCAAAACTTTACGCAGACGTAGTCGCGGGCAGAAGCTAGTATTGACTATAAGTCCTCCCTAATAGTCCGCTTGTCCACTGGAGCGAAGCGAAGATGCGGAGCGGAGAAATGTGCCAATATTAACCAATAGGAACGAAGCTCTGAAGCGGGGCGAAGAAAACCGAAAGGGAGATCGTGGCCCCCGGCAACAGGGCAACCGAAGGAACACGGGTGGGTTTTAGTAGTAAGAGTCTGACACGCCCTCCCGCTCCGCCCAGAGCAGGAGAATTTATTTGATAATTTCCGACGCAAAAAAAATGTTAGGTAAACAAAAATAAGTACCTGTGACAATATAATTATCTAATGAAGGTATGGAATTTTTTAAATTGTGTACAAAATTTGTTACAACACTGTGTTCAAATAACAATACTTAACCCAAACTTTGATACTTAGGTAGGTAATTGCCATTCAATGATTATAAACAAATTAAATAAAAATATTTTGTAAAGTTGGTGTTTTTATTGTAGCCATTAAAATATCACGCTTTGTTAGACATTGACAATGAGTTTCCGTTATTAACTTGAATATATTTTCATTAAAATTACAGTTTAGATTTACCATACGATATTGTAATTGTAACACAGTATTTCATAGTGTAGGCAACGCTACAAAATACCATGCAGAGTTACAATATATTATATAGTACAATCGACCGCACGTCAGTGGTAACAAAATCAGTCTAAGCTGGATTAGTATTCTATAGTCCGTACTAGAGCCCGCACCACCACTGAAGTCCTTTTGATGTGCCGGCGCTAGTGTCTATGTCATTGCATCACATTGCATTAAAAAAAGGAGAGCCTCCGCTGCCGACGCTCCCAAAAATACTGCCATTGGATTAAAAACATTGGCTGCCGGCGCCGCGTCGGTTCTCATAGTGGATACCAGCGGCGCACTATGTGAAGGTGCCTAGGAGAGCCTGGCCATAAATGCATTTTGTAAAAATTGTCGCAGGTACTTGTATAATACCGCAAACTGTATCTAAGAAGTTAATCTACTATATTATACTAAATTATGTATGTGACTGGTACTGGTTTATAGCAAAGAGCATCCAAATACGATGATTAAAAAAATATTACAAAAACATCTTAATGTAAACTTTTTTCGGGATTATTTTCTGATGAGCTAGCAATGAAAACGATACAAGTATTATAACATTCCAAAAAGCTAAATATATACTTTTATCTGGTATGCATAATGTGCTACATATTTACTAGAAATATTTATCTCATGACATATCATTTTTGCGTATCTGAAACTTTCAATTAGAGTTTTGAAAGTTACCGAAATTTGCCGAAGGTCTGTAAATGATGTTATTTGATAGGAAATTTAATAATATTAAATAGGAAGAAAAAAAAAAGTTGCAACATCATTGCACAACATATATTAATCTATTATAACATAAAATAGTAAACATTTCTTATAAATGCTTAGGTGATGCTATTTGATTTATTAGTTGATATAGGTAATACTTGTGATATTTTATTAATTACGGTTTATGTTTAGATAATATATCGAGTATTTCTCAACATTTTTAAGCTCACATACGCAATAAATTATTATCAATAAAACATATCGGAAACCGCATAACCACATAATGATAATTAGTTCTTTCTACCACATTTTGCACACGTTTCAAATCAATTATTTTATATAAAATAATATCAATAATAATAATAATAACCCCACCGCCGTATCTCTACATTGACGTCGTGGTGGGGCTTTCGCGCTCCGAACTCTAGGTCTGTGCCGGTAGAGTTTACTTTGGCGGAACGGGTCTGGGATGAGGAGCCAGACCAAGAGAGATACAAAAACTCGCAGGGCAGCATGTGGCGAGCTGTTGGGCAGTAGCGACCCCACGAACCCTATCTCCCGGGAGAAGTCTTGTTCCTCACCTTTGGCTTGCCTTTATTGGCCGGTTGGAGTGAAAACTCATGAGGAACGGAGTTCCCACCTCATTCTTGCCTTAATTGGCCGGCTTGAGTGGAGATTCGCAAGAGCAAACGTGCTCGGAGGACGGAAATATTCCAGTAAGTGCTCGTAGGGATCTTGACCATCTTCCGGGCTCTGGGATTGTTCTAAAAGCCGTGGAATATCTCTCCACTCCTCAAGCATCTCAGGACATGTTGCCCCCTTGTCGCTACGTCACTATGTGCTAGCGACCGTTTCCGGGGGCCCATTATTGAGTGTGCCAGTCACCCCCTGCCATTTTATCCGTGTAAATATTTATAAAACAATGTTTTATATTTGTGTATAAAACAATGTGTCTTACACCAACCGGGGGTTGTCCTTGCGTGCACTTGCATAGTATATACCGGGATAGTCGTTGGTTAGTGCCTCATTTAATTAAAAACGTCTAACAGGCCTCTACGAGTTGGCTTCGGCCCCTCGTACACCTTCCAAAGGTCCGGAACCCCAGGGTCTCGAGAAATGTCAAAGACCCTATAATAATAATCTGCATACTCAATAATTACATATTGTTTTTCGATCGTCATTATCGTTACTAAAAGTGTACCTAACCACCTACTTTCTCGCGCTATAAGTGAATTCAACTATAACAAACGTGACGTGACAAGTGACGGGAATTATGTTGTTGCTTTAACACGTTATATACGGGATAGTTTTATCAACTTCCGATACAAATATCGCTAAGATTGTCGTAAGTGTACAAAAAAAATCTTATTATTATTATACTTTCGTTAACGCTATACTAAATCTGGCAGAAATAAGGATTTTTTGAGGGTGGGAAATCATCAAATAACTTCTCCCGCTCTGGGCGGAGCGGGAGGGCGTGTCAGACTCTTACTGACTAAAACCCACCCGTGCTCCTTCGGTTGCCCTGTTGCCGGGGGCCACGATCTCCCTTTCGGTTTTCTTCGCAACCCCGGCAGGCATCGGCCCTAGTGGACCCCTTCAAATCTGCTGACATCTCTTTGAGGCGCGCGTGGAACACAACGCGCCGTCGACCCGGGCCTGGTCCTTATCGGACGGTGAGCCACCCATTGCTCACCGCCCGCAAATCTGGAAGATCCTAGTAGAATAATAACTTAAATGTCTTTTTTTATTTTCTTTTCTTATTTTATTTACAACTAATAACAGTAATTTTAAGAGTTTATTTTGTATTAATTATAACATTTTAGGTCACATTATTTAAAGATAGTCGTAAATTTCTGATCATTTTTCAATATTTCATTTTTAAGATTTTTTTTGACGATTAAATATATATTTATATCCATAAACTGTATATTATTTTAAAGTATATATATTCTAGATTATCTAAAAAACATCTGCTTTATATCTATAAATACATGGAAGTTATGGATTTATGACCCGAAACCGACTCAATCTCCACATAGTGCGGTGTGGCGTTTACAGAAACCCTTCCAGTATTATAACTCTAACCCGAACTAAAGTATTTTTTTCTATATATTCTAGTCGTTTTTGCCACTCGCCAGCCGCTGCCGCAGCACCGCTGGCTTCGCTCGCTCGGCTCGTGCGTAGGGGGTCACAGTTCTAACCTAACCATTTTTGAGAGTAAAAATATTTAACCTAATCAAGTACTAAGTACCCGGGACTACTTAGTATTTGATTACTGGAAGGTGGAAATCATTGATTATGGAAATATATTATTGAAAAAAAAAAAATGTTTTATTACATGTTTTTAATATTATAATATTATGCCTACCTCACCTGTCTACTCCAATATGCCAAATTGCCAACCCGGTTTTCCGCTTTTTTTTTTCCAAACTCAGCGCCGGCAGCCAATTCGGGAGTCGGCAGCGAGGCACTCCCTAAAAAAAATATTAGTTCCACAATTTTCCGCCGGCCTTCTCTCCAGAGTCGTATTCTAAGCTAGGCCAGCTCAAGGTCTTAACACTGACGTGCGGCCGACTGGTCCTACTAATAGTGGTAGTTACGGGTGGTCCGTGACAGTCATAGATATAAGGAAGAAGATGGTAGTGGCGCTGACGCTAACTGCCCATCCTACCTATCGCCACTCGAGAATATTGCGTAAATTAAGCACCTACCTAGGTAAATGCTTTGAACAGAAATAAATGCGATTTAGTGGGCTGCCTGGGCTGCCGACCTTCTGTTAACCTTCTATTACCGACATTATCAAACCTATAAAAATCAATTGCCGTGCGTTAGTCTCGCAAAAATTCGAAAATGCCTCGACCGGTTGTGATGATACTTTGGTATGTTGTTGTGTGCGCGTCGGAGTTGGTTCTTAACAAAAAAAAAAAAAAAAAAATGCATGGCAACGCTGGGCGTCAGCTAGTATATAGATTTTTTTTTTCGGACCTGCAAATTGATTCATAATTCGGGAGGGAGAACTGTCAATTCTATTCATTCATAGTTCGGGCCCCGTACTAAATGGAGATTATTTATAAACGTTACTAGATATGTGACGTTCTAACGTCAAAAATGTATGGATATATGAACAGTCGATGAAAAAAAAGTATGGATAAAACCCCAATGTCCGTAAGTGATACCTACAGAGTAGGAAATGCTCGTAACTTCGGCCGAGACTGCGAATTTCTGTGCTTATGGAGTAGACCCCCTGTTCCAATCGGTCTGGCCGGAACCATGCGCATCAAGGAACCATCGGACTGTTTAGTTTCAACAACGATTTGCATCTAGGTATACCTACCTGGTATAGTTTTCTTACTATTCTAGTCGTTCATATACACAGAACAGCCACACACGATACGGATTTTTGCAGATCAGACGGATGATTGAACATGTACCTAAATCAATGACCTAAATCTAGAGATATACTTAGGTACCTATCTCGTTCCAACCGAAGAAGGGTTGCTGGCTGGTACTTGTACTGCTTGTTCGTTTAAATGACAGGCAATTCGTGTTGGTTCCTGGCTTCGAAGTGAAGACTTGGCCTAGTTTTGCTTTGCATAAACAATAAACGAATTCCGATAGATCGGAAGCAGCAAGCTTAAGAAATTGAGCTGGCCCAGCCAACTACAAATTCAAACTCGACAATATCGACACTGTGAGTATGGAAGTTATACTGCACGACCGTGACAGGCTCCTCAAAGCGAATGATCTCCCTAGTAACCCAGATTAGGGTTTGCTTTAACAAGCGGCTGAAGGCTGTTTCCAATAAAATTGTAGTTTCATACTGCTGTTTAAATGTTCAGGTAAAGTCAGGTTAAGTCAGGTGTCTCTTCTACTGTAAACTGAAGGAATTCAATAGAACATGTAATCGTTTCATGAGTTGATTGAAAAGCAATTAAAAATCTTAGTAATTCTTCATTACCTATTATATAGGGTGGCAGGGACATCGACGCGAAAACTGTTACCATGGATTCAGTACATGATTCGAAACCCCTGCGTTGAAATTTTTCGTCGGTTATTTACGTCGTTTATTCCTCTATATTTTATGTTTGGGATCATAATGACAAACCGTGTATACTCGACACGGGTACCTTCAGTAGAAGTACCGACTAAGGTAAAGAATAATACATGCAGCGGAACACATAGGAACTATCTTCACATCAAAAGTTACCAAGACAGAAGTTAAAAGAAGACTACTTAAGGGCTTGTATTAGCCACAGAGCTGCCCATTTTGAATAACAATCAGGGGTGGTTATTATTTATGGGGTGCTTATTTGTTGCAAATGGGTCACACTATCATGTCCTGGAAGGAATACGTCAAATTACAAGTTACTCTGTATACGCGACTACTGTAAGGCTAGCTAGTTTTTTTTTTCTACAGGCAGTTACTGACTGTAACGGTGTACCTAGAAGTTCTCTCTCGGAGTTTATGTATTAATTATTATCCGTTTTGTATTTACTGCATTAGCCAATCAGTGAATCTGAACAAGTAAAAATACCTAAACAAACGCTACGTACGTTCACAGCTTACTATAAGAATATCAGCGGTATAAGTTGGTCACGTAAACAGTTTCGGCAGTGCTATCGTGCTGTATTTATAATATATTTCCATCTAGATTTATTTTGTAATGTTTTAATCTGAATAATTTATTTTGTAATGTTTTAATCTGAATAGATTGGTATTTTCTTGAAGTGAACGTAAGTGAGCTTTATAAGCTACCGCAGTGAGTGAAGTAACTTTCTGTTGTCATTGTCATACAAAGAAAAATTAAAAAGTAATTTTTGACAAACTGTACGTCATTCGTTCAAAATGGCGGTGAAGGTGCAATGCGGTGTTTCCGCGGAAACGAAAAATATGGAATTATAATTTAAATGCCATCAAATCCAATAAAAAAATGACAGTGAGTGTGTATTGGTAGAACGCAAATTGTAAAATAAATTATCTTCATCCTTACAAATTCTACGATATTGTTTTGTTCGTTTTTATAACGTGATGTTGCGGCGAGTTAACTTTTACTCAATATGTTTCGCATTTGGTCTCAGTGTTCTTCTAATTCTTGCTGGAAGTCGATATGCAGATAACACATATTATCGTCCGTCCATTGAAAGCCGGAGAAATGTTAGGAACTTTTTAAAAGTTGAATATGGAGAGGAAACCTATACGCAACATATACCCACAGTCCCGTATGACGGTTCTCCAGATATCAAGAAGTTACTGGAAAAAACACGATCCAAAATCAAACATCAACTCGCTACATACAACTTTTCTGAAACTGGTGCTCATGTATTGGAAGATTTAGTTATGGAATCAGGGGGCCGGCCCCTGCAAAGTGTAATTATATCAACATGGAGATCAGGAACCACATTTCTTGGAGAAGTATTAAATGCAATCCCAGGTACTTATTATCATTATGAACCACTACTTAAGTATGGAATTATACAAATAAGGGGGCCACCAGAATCTGATCAAGCCTTGAGCACCATCAAGACTATGTTGAAATGTAATTATGAAGGCTTAGAAGATTACTTTAAGTATGGCAGTAAGCATTTGAATCAGTTTAGCCATAACACCAGACTTTGGGACCATTGTAAATATAAGAAAGAACTGTGTTATGATGCTGAATTCACATCACGGTTATGTAAGCTCTTTCCTTTTCAAACCATGAAGGTTGTACGTCTAAGATTGCGGCTCATCCAGGAAATACTGGATGACAAAGAGTGAGTTTATTGTAATTAATATTTGTGCTTAAAATAATAATGGCATTCAATTTATATCTGTTACTCTACTAATTTATTTAATTTTACAAAATAATAAGTATACTGTTTGGGTTTACTAGTTTTGATTTTAATGATATTATAATTGTGAAGTAAAAACTCATGTTTGTTTCAATGTCAAACAATGCAAGTAAATTGATAATAGTTAATAAAAAAAACAATTTGTTAACCATTATTTAAGTTCAGTTAAATTAGAAGGGTTTCAGACATTGTTATTGAACTACTTGTTTTAAATTTTAGGCTAAATGTGAAGGTGATACTATTGATCCGTGACCCTCGTGGTGTGATACAGTCCAGGCAGCACCGTGATTTCTGCCAGCCTGCTCGGGATTGCTGGGAGCCATCCCTCATTTGTGCGGACATGATCAGTGACTATGTGGCGGCAGGCCGAATACAGCAGCAATATCCTGATAGACTTATGTAAGAGATTTTATAAGGATCCCTTATTGTTTCATTCAATTATATAAAATTAAATCTCAGTCAGCAGTTTGTGTGCCGCAAGACTTAAATGAATTTATACAATGCTTGTTGTATGGTCTTATACTTTCTTATAAATTATTTTCTTTGAACCATTATTAAGTTATAAACTCATTTCAGAAAAAAATAAGTAAATTTATGCACACATTTGTAAGTGAATATGAAATTTTGTTTGATAAAAAGAAACCAACAGAGTTTATCTGCAAAGGTAGAATAGTTTTAAGTATTTTTAAAAGATGTGGAAAATTAATGACCAATGTGGAACTAAATATTGACTTAGTTCCACATTAGTCATAATTTTTCCACATTATAAAAATGTTATAAGTAAGACATGCTGCATATAATGAGCAAAACCTTTTGTTTTACTTTCTTCCTTTAAAAATGTAAAGAAAGTAGGTACTTACAAAAAATAATATTTGATTACAAATAAACATAGATAGATATAGGGAAACTTCTGAAACATTGGACATATTGAAGGAAATTAAGTATGATTTACACCATGTCTTCATTTTATTTATATTTTAATTCATAAGATGAGTGTATAAATTATTTTGCCCTTCAGCACTGTAGTGTACTGACAACCAAAGAAATGGGTTTTGTCGACCGAAGAATAGACAAAATGACAGATAAAAAATCACAATCTGTCATTTTGTCTATTCTTCTGTAGACAAAACCCGTTTCAATTGTGGTCATGCTTAGCATGCAGTATGACCTTCAAGTTTTACTTGCTACATCTTGTATTTGTTTTTGGAAGTTCAATATATATTTTTATAAAAAGTAAGTTCTGAATATGGCTAATCTATCTTGATGTTTCCAGGGTGTTGCGGTATGAAGAATTAGCATTGAAGCCTAATATTACTACTCAGCAAATTTTAAAGTTCCTAAGGCTTAGTGCCACGCAATCGATTGATGAGTTCCTACAGTCACATACAAATGTGGAGGTGGCCGGTGTGAGTTCCACCTTCAGAATCTCCCGAGATGTGCCTTTCAGATGGAAGAATGCACTGGACTTTGATTTTGTAGATGAGATACAGGTATGTTATAATTATAATGGAACAACTACTCCAGTCAGTATCTTTTTCCTACATATGTGTGTTATCAAGAAGATCACAACAATTATCAAGGATGTTTGTCAGGCTGTGTATAATTATGACCAGACAACCGGAATTAGTTTACCTATAAGCTAATTTTGCTGACTTCAGTTGAGGCATTTAGTTACGTATCTTTCCACTGTCTGTATAAAATTACTTTGTTGAATGCTTCACTAGTTTTTTTTAAAACATAAATTACTTTTTACAGTGAAAAAATGTCTTCCAATGAAAAATTAAACCAAGTTCATGAAGCTATGGACGTCGTCTAGAGCTGGAAAAGATCAGTTAGGTCTAAATTAAAAATATACATGTTAAAAACTTACTCTTTGCCTTTACATTAGTAAGAAAAGTTTTACTATAGCTGTATCACTTATGACTAAAGTTCTTTTAAGGGCCGGCGCACACCTGGCTAAGCGTAGTACTAAGCCGTTTTCCTTGCCAAACAAATATTATCATTGCATCTCTTAAAATAAAGAATAGCGAGAGTCCGGAGCTCGTGGCTAAGTGCTTACAGCCGCACGGGTCGATCCATCAGGTTAAGCTACTCTTTCCGGGTTTGGTCCGTGGATGGGTGACCATTTTTACATACCGAGTCAAACAGTCGATTATCAACAAATACCGAAAAAAAAATAATACACAGCAACGGTTGTATCGGTTTTATTTGCTTGCCGCCTCTTTCCTTTTTATAAAGCAGGTACGATAAAGTGACTTAAATTTACGTATCGCAGGTAAATCTATGGTTTCTAATGTCAAGTATTTCTGTCACATCGCGAAAGCTATAGCCCAACTATTTTTTGAACGTTGACGCGCAATATATCGCCGGAAAGTTTATTTTAAGCTTTTATTCTACTAGCACAAGGTTGATATTTGTTTGGTAGTGAAAACCGCGCTGCGCTTCGCCAGGTTTGCGTCGGCCCTTAACACTTTTTTCCTGTGGTTATAATATAAAGTAGTTTTGTGCGTAGATAGAAATCTTTATATCTTTATGGAAGAAGAGAACGTGTTGCCTTGACCTCAAGTGGTGGAACGTCCATTAATTACGTGAGGGTTGAAGGGGGAAGGTTCGGAAAAAATCACGAAATATCACAAAGGGGGGGAGTGTAGTGAGTTATCCCGTGTATTATTTTTTCGTTGAACGCGCGATTCGAAACGGCGCATGACCTTGACTCGTCGTATGATGATAAAATATTCTGTTTTTTTAAAGATACTCTACCAAAAAATGCACGTGGTTTGGGGGGGGGGGGGGGTTAAAAACTTGCTAAAAAACATCACGTGATTAATAGACGGCCCCTAACATGGGACAAGCGCAAGAAGATGATCATAGAAATGTTTATAACAACACGATATTGTTGTCATTTCCATAGAGGGTAGTATTCAATTATCTGTGATAGAGGCTTTAAACGATTCTGGTTTGTTCTGTTCTATTGTTGTGTTGTAATGTAGGTATCTTAGTAAGTTATAAATTGATAAACATTTTATGCTCTTCAAACTTATAATATTCCGGTCCTCGTCAATTCAAGATTCATTTATGCAAAGAAGGCTGAGAATCAGCACTTTTCGAACGTCAAAATGACATAAGACAGTCTCCCAAAAGCGCCCAACCCTTCACCACTTCCTAGTGCTTTAGCTGGAAAGAAAAAGTGGCGTAACAAACTGCCCAGTAATTCTAAACTCTTGGTATTTTATTTAGATTATTTTAGATGAACGAACGACGTGCTTAGCTTAAGGATGGAATCTCGTCAAACTCAAAGCATTTATTTCAATTAAACCATTTACAGGCACTTTTGAACTGTCAAAGAGTCGGTCAGTTAGTCAGAAAGTTGAAGCTAATTGCCCATTCCAAAATGTAGATCTCTATGGAGAAGAACGGGCAAGAAACTCCAAGGAGTGTCCTTGGAGTTTTTGAATATAGATATTACAAAATCCTGGGTACATAATTCTTGTTGCTTCTATATGTGAGAACAATGTACAAAAAATAATCAAAAGCAATTGAAAATATAAGATTAAAAATAAGCCCCGGCAGATAAGAGATAACCAGTGTCAACTGACGGCGCCCGTTCACGAACATGACGCGTGGATCAGCACCATCCAGCTCAACCATTTTGTAGGGAACCGAATGATGCAACACACTCGCCACCATCAGCGAGACATTTAAGCGTCTCTGTTCCATATACTCCAAAATAATATTTGACTTTAGAAATTAAATATAAATCTTCCTGTGTCCTCTAACTATCGGTCCGTGTCATCAATAATCGAGAAAAAAGTATATTGCACTTGGAAAAAAGTTTTTGAGATATGGATCTGCTATTTTCAGTTAATCAACCGTTTGTTTACACGCAATTGTAATTCATTAAAATGTTTAATTTTGCAATCATTTTCAATTTCAATTATTTGCAATTTGCAATAACATTCATTTTAAGTGCCTACTTAAAAGTCCTTATCATCGTATTTACGGAAGACCCTGTGCACACGATGCGTTGCGGAGCCGCATTGACGGTCACACGGGCGTTGGTTGCAGCGCTGCACTATGTGGAGATTGAGTCGGTTTCGGGTCATAAATCCATAACTTACATGTTTTTATAGATGTACAGTTGATTTTTTTTAGATAATCTAGAATAAATATACTTTAAAATAATATACAGTTTATGGATATAAATATATATTTAATAGTCATAAAAATATAAAATATTGGAAAATGATCAGATATTTACGTCTATCTTTAAATAATGTGACCTAAAATGTTATAATTAAAAAAAAAAAAACTTAAAAATAACATTGTATAACAAGTTTATTATTCTACTAGCTCCAAAGTTTCATTTATAGTTGCAAGACTTTTTATTGGAAGATTTTCTTAAATTGTTATGTAAGGGTCCGAAGTGTACAAAAGTGTATGTAGAACATCTTCATTTGTAGCTACTCTAGAGCATTTTCTATCATGATGAAGTCTGAATCGTTTATAGTCTTTGTTCCTTGATTCCTGGTCATCTTCGGAGAGCTGCCCAAGAGGTAACACTGAATAATGCCGAATGACGCTTTCCCCGTGAATTAGGACTTTATGGACAGATGATGGCATATAAATACCACATATATTTATTAACATATTGTTGTTCTGTATCGAAAGCATACTGACCAAATTTCGTAGTATTCATTACTTTACCGCTTGAATAACTTGAAGTAAAACATAAAATCGTTTTATCAATTCCTCATCCACCTTCATTCCACACCAGTAATTTCTGCACTGCACTGATAATTTTGAAAAAATCGTCTAGCTGTATTACCGTCATTACTGTTACCAGTACCTTGCTTAGGTTTATCTATATTTAAACCAAGTTCTTCTATGAACCTTCTTTGTACATGTCTTCTTTTGTTTTTTTTTTCAAATCTTTATTTTCTGTTGTTGTAGCAGACCATTTTTCAAAGCCTAGATTATAAGATATATGTAAAATTAGTTCCATAAATCTAATCCAGCAATGCAAAGTCGAAAGCACATATTGATAAGAATCTTCATCAACCGGTTTATTTTGTACTTTATCTAAATTGTTCATCTCTGTAGGTCTTGCACCACAAATAGAGCACCTGATGAAGTTTCTGACAAAACTTGAGCCACTTTCCCGTCAATCATTGTTAAAAATAATGTATGTTTGATTTCAATACCTTCACCATCAATTTTGATTAAGCTTGGTGAAAGAGCGTCTTTTTGAGCTTTAATTTAATTAACTACACTTGTAGTCTTCTCAGCACGCGTAGCATGACCACCGTAGAAACGGGTTTTGTCGACGGAAGAATAGACAAACTGACAGATTGTGATTGTTTATCTGTCATTTTGTCTATTCTTCCGTCGACAAAACCCGTTTCTACGGTGGTCATGCTACGCATGCTGGTGTCTCTTTTGAAAATTCTATTAAAATGGGCCTACAAAATCTTACTGATGATGGAGCAGGGTTTTCCCACACAGTTTCAGTTATATTAATATTTACAAGTTTCAGACGCACTAACGAAGATATAAATAAATTTGTATCAGAAATTAACACACTCTCTTCAGCTAAGACATGCTTGTATTCACTTTGTCCGCTTGAATACAGCATTAAAGTGTTTTACCAACTTTGTATACACCATCGATTTGTAATATTCTTGAAATTGTATGATCCAGCAGATCTTGCAGTTTTACTTTTGCTTTAATATTATTAATTTCAATGCTTGATCTTGGTGGGTAGCACTTTCTTTTAGCTTCCTGAATTATTTTTATGATGGAAATAATAAGCAATTCTTCGCGATTAAGCAATTCCTTGTTTTCATACTGTGCCATATTGAGGTCCAACTGTATGAAAATACTGAGAACTTTATCTTTAGAGTACGCTGCTAAATGTGCCGCCGGTTCATTTAAAAGATTTTCACATATTTTTTTTTTAATGGGCAATACTCGTAAAATTTCGACAATGACAATTTTTCCCTTGAGATCTCAATCCCTGAAGATATGAATTCAAAATAAAATCAAGGCCACATCTTCAAGCAACTTCTTGTTTTTTCGTCTTTGTGTTCTAACGGAACTGTCTTCGTAGGTTTTAGTAGGGCGACCTCGCTTCCCCGTCGATGTCGAAGGTTCAGATTCACAAGTAGGATCTTCCAGATTTACAGTGAACATGACGTTGAACCACACGCTATTCTGATTTAAAAAAAAAGATCCTTATTTCTGCCAGATTTAGTATAGCGTTGACGAAAGTTAGTAATAAGATTTTTTTTTGTACACTTGCAACAATCTTAGCGATATTTGCCTCGGAAAAGTTGATAAAATTATCCCGTATATAACGTGTTAAAGCACAAACATAATTCCCATCATTTTCAATTAAAACAAGAGGTACAGTGCGTGCCACTAAAGATGAGACTTGACACACCACGTGATTTGACCTGCGCAGTAGACGATTTATGGGACTCTTTAGCGGTATGAAGTCTGCGCCGGGGCGTCATCGGGGCGGCGGAAGGAGCGACGGGAGGCGCGGTCAAGTCTCATCTTTTGTGGCGCGTATTGTAGGTGGTTAGGTACACTTGTAGTAACGACAATGACGAACGAAAAACAGTGTGTAATTATTGAGTATACAGATACCCTATTATATAAAATAATTGATTTGAAACATGTGGAAAATGTGGTAGAGACAACTAAGTATCATTATGTGGTTATGCGGTTTCCGATATGTTTTATTGATAATAATTTATTGCGTATGTGAACTAAAACATGGTGAGAAAAACTCGATACATTATCTAAACAAAATAGCAATTAATAAAATATCACAAGTATTACCTATATCAACTAATAAATTAAATGGCATCACCTTACCAGCATTATAAGATATTTTTTACTATTTTATGTTATAATAGATTAACATATGTTGTGCAATGAAGTTGCAACCGTTTTTTTCTTCCTGTATAATAATATTAAAAGTCCTATCAAATAACATCATTTACAGACCTTCAGCAATTTTCGGCAACTTTCAAAACTCTAATTGAAAGTTTCAGATACGCAAAAATGATATGTCATGAGATAAATATTTCTAATAAATAGTATATTAACAAATTTATAGCACATTTATGCATACCAGACAAAAGTATATATTATAAGCTTTCTGAAATGGTATTATAATACTTGTACAGTTTTCATTGCTAGGTCACCAGAAAAAAATCCTGAATTTTTTTTTTGAAATTAAGATGTTTTTGTGATAATTTTTGAATCATCGTATTTAGATGCTCTTCGCTATAAACCAGTACCAGTCACATACATAATTTATGTATAATATAGTAGTATAACTTCTTAGCTACAGTTTGAGGTATAATACAAGTACCTGCGCCGATTTTTACAAAGTATTTATGGCCAGGCTTTCTTAGGCACCTCCAGATAGTGCGCCATAACGTTGTTACGCTGCAGAGGCGCGGCGCCGCGCCGCAAAGATTTCATCTGTTTTTTTGACAACGTTCCATTACAATATACCTATATCGTTCGTTGTCATGGGGACGTCATTTTTAGGGTTCCGAAGTCAACAAGAAATCCTTACAGTTTCGCCATGTCTGTCCGTCTGACCGCGGTTTAAATCAGAGACTCTTTAGTACCTACTAGAAAGCTGTTATTTGGCATGGGTTGGGTATACATATTAATCTTGCCGATAAAGTGATAAAATAAAATCTTGAAAAATAAACGTTCTGTAGGGGTACCTTTCACGTAAAGTCCCCATCAACTACAATGGAAAAAATTCATCCCAACTACGGAACCCTTCAATGTCCGACTCGCACTTGGCCGTTTTTGATATATGTCATCATCCGTCAAAATATTTACAAAAAAATCGAAACAAACAAGCGTGTACCATTCTGCCGCACAAACAACTGAGCGGTACCTGCGTCTCAACGCGTACACCTCTCCTTGCCTCGTCTCGTGGGTTGCAAGTTCGGTGTACATACATGTGGTGCGACGCCGGAACGCACCGTCTGGCATTAGTCTGGCATTGGTATGTAGGACGCCGCAGCGACACCGCTCCGGCACAGCGCCGCCGCACAGTGGGCTGAAAATCGGCTTTCATAGACATTCGATTTTTTTTTCGAATTGGTCAAATTTTTTGATTGGAATTGTTTAAAACAATCATGACCTTGAGGTATAATTGGTATGACGTCATAGAACATAGTGGAAGATAGACTTTTGATTTTTTTTCAAAATACTTGTATGGGAATTATCATAAAATCTTCAATATCTCAGCTATCGCATATTTGCGCAAAAGAATTCTTTCACACAAAAAATCTCCTATTTTTTTGCCAATTTTTGATATATTTCACTTTTATGGCAGAGGTGCGATGAAAAAGAAAAAAAATAAAAATAATTTTATTATTTTTATTTCTTCATTTATAACGATTATAAATGAATTTAATTACGCATTAGAATAATATAACAAAGAATATATAGCACAATAGTCTAGGCCATCGTGAGCCGCTTTTTTAGTCATTGATTTTTATACTACCTAGCAGAAAAACAGCATCTTATACGTAAAAAAACAATTCTTAAATTGTTGACAACAAATACTCGACTTTATCGGAAGCCTGACCCTTTTAGCCTATAACAATTACCGAGAATTATTGCTAATAGGTACCTACCTATTAACTAATAGGTAGGTGATCACTGATCACCTAATTTAAGTTTTATTATGACAATGAAGGGTTTTTAGGCTGATTACTAATCGTTCTCCAGAGGTAGAACTTACAGAATCACTGTGCCTAATGGGTTATTATCATTAGGGTATAATAACAGTTAAACATATAATATACAACTACAAATATGACTTACATTTAAATTTTAAATAGTTTTATATAAAAAAAAATAGAACAAAAATAGTACCTAAATCTAAATACATTCTAAAAATAAAATTTAATTGATTATTTACAGACATGCTCTAAATTAATACTAACAAAAGTAAAACTAATAAAAAGTTAGTAAATAAACAAAAACATCTTAACCTACTGTTAGTCACAATCACTACATTCTGATTCTGATTCAGATTCGGAATCTAATTGATTTATATCGCAAAATTCGACATCGGGTTCTTGCAGGTTATCCAAAAGATCCCGAGTTTCAGAGAAGAGAGCTTTCCTGTTCTTTACATCCATAATTGGTCTAACTGAAGAAATGAGAGGGTCTGAAGTGAGAAGAAGCATGTTTAGAATGTCTTCATTAGAACATTGTCTGCTCTTTTTTCTTGAATGATGACATCTAAATCTTCGAAAGTCCTTATTACGAGCCTCTGATGCTTCTTCTGAAAGACACCCAATTGGTACTACTGCATTACAAGCTATAATATCTGCCCCATGTACAAGTAACTTGTGCACAGTTGACGACATGTAATACCAGTTATAAAGTGCCAAATACCTCTCTGCTGTCTTTAGGCAGTACTCTTTAAATTTTTCAATATATATATTTTCTTCTGATGTAATAGCCTGTAAAATAACAGCAAATCTCCGAATCAAATTCTCATCCAGACCCGTAATGGCTGCGGTTTTTTCCGGAAATTCAAAAAATCTCCGTGCTGTATTTCCATCGTTGGTTGTTCCTGAGCCTTGTTTAACCACACCTATGATCAGGTTCAGTTCCCGCTTGAAACCGTCTTGGATTGTTTTTTTCCTTGCCTGCAGAATAGCTTTATCTTCTTCCCCTTTTGCCATCCATTTTTTAAGATCTTGTCTGTAAGAAATATTTAAAAGGCATTCCATGCAATTGATGCGTGCATGTAACGAAGACAGCCCAAATTCGTATAAATTCTCAGAAACAGGCCTTTTTAACACTTCCGTTAAATTGTTCATCTCTGAAGGTTTTGCCAAACATAAATAGCAAACTGAGCTGGCTTTGGCTTCAGAGATGTAAGTGCAGACCTTGCCATCGATCATGGTCATCTTAAGGTCATGGGTGACCTTGTTGCTGCCACTATCTGTCGGTCTCAACGCTTTTATTTCTTCTTTCATACTGTCTAAATGCTCATTGACAACCAGTTTGCTTTCTTTCATGAAGCTAAATCGCACGGGACGACAAAATGATGAAGAACAGGGTTTCGGGTTTTTCCATATGGTGTCACTGCCATTGATTAGTTTCAATGGAACTAATGATGTCATGAAGACACTAGAATCATCATTTTCACTGTCCATTGTCTGTTTATATCTGCTCTGGCTAGACGCACCGTCAAATCCCCATTTCGATATTAATATTAACTGTTTCTGTTCTACGCACTCAGGTAAACTGTCGAAGATTCTTTTGACTGTTAAATCTAATAATCCTTGAAGAGAAATTTTTGCTGATGAATCCGTCACTGTTATTGTTTGTTTGGAAGGATAACATTGTAATTTCGCCTGTTGAACTTTGTAATAAGATGGATACAAATCTTTTACGCCTTCACGTATGGCTGTTTCTCTCAATGTTATATATTGCCACTTAGATAATTTTAAAGAGAGAAATATGCCAAGTGCCTTCTCGGGTGTGAAAACTTGCTTGGCCAACGATTGATGAATTAAATTATTGAACTTATCAGCAGCTCCTGGATTTGTCAACATGAATTCTAGTGCTGAAGCAATATTCTCCTTTCCTTCTTGTCTCATCTTTATGATAGCAGCATATGCTATCTCACTGGACTCACAATTTTCTTGATCTGTAATTCTCCTTCTTTTTTGTTTCTTTCCTAGATCTTGAAATGGTTTACGAGTTGGTGCCTTTCTTTTTGTCATTGTTCCAACTGATATTGCTGCTGATGTAGATGTGGAAGGTTGAGGAGATATGGCATTTACTTCAGAATCCACAATGCCTGAAGCAGCAGGTACTTTTATGCAACTAGGCCAATCAATATCAGTCTCAAGCCAGTTTTTGTGTTCCTTTAAGAAACACTCCAGTTTTCTGTTGGCTTGCTTCCATTTCCTTGTAATAGCTAGTGTAATCCTTCTGCAATATTCTTTTAATGTTAAATTATCTTCATCGGAGAGATTTAAGTTCAAACGAGAAACTACAGCATTATATAGTGCAAGGCTGTCACTGTACTTCCCCGAATTCTTCAAAATCATGAAGAAATCTAGGTAAGTAGATAAACTCTCCATTTTTTGCAAGCACAATTTCACTGTTAACACAAGGGGAAATCAATGTGAACTGAATAATTGTTCCCAATACTGCACTTTAAATACCTGTGAGATATCTGTACAGAACTAAATTAACCCTAATGATTATAACTCATTAGGCACCTGCACAGTGATTCTGTAAGTTCCTCTGGAGAACGATTAGTAATTCGCCTAAAAACCCTTCATTGTCATAATAAAACTTAAATTAGGTGATCAGTGATCACCTACCTATTAGTTAATAGGTAGGTACCTATTAGCAATAATTCTCGGTAATTGTTATAGGCTAAAAGGGTCAGGCTTCCGATAAAGTCGAGTATTTGTTGTCAACAATTTAAGAATTGTTTTTTTACGTATAAGATGCTGTTTTTCTGCTAGGTAGTATAAAAATCAATGACTAAAAAAGCGGCTCACGATGGCCTAGACTATTGTGCTATATATTCTTTGTTATATTATTCTAATGCGTAATTAAATTCATTTATAATCGTTATAAATGAAGAAATAAAAATAATAAAATTATTTTTATTTTTTTTCTTTTTCATCGCACCTCTGCCATAAAAGTGAAATATATCAAAAATTGGCAAAAAAATAGGAGATTTTTTGTGTGAAAGAATTCTTTTGCGCAAATATGCGATAGCTGAGATATTGAAGATTTTATGATAATTCCCATACAAGTATTTTGAAAAAAAATCAAAAGTCTATCTTCCACTATGTTCTATGACGTCATACCAATTATACCTCAAGGTCATGATTGTTTTAAACAATTCCAATCAAAAAATTTGACCAATTCGAAAAAAAAATCGAATGTCTATGAAAGCCGATTTTCAGCCCACTGTGCGCCGGCGCATCGTGAGCACAGGCTCTAACTGTTGCTGCGTAGGTATATTTTACAGAATCATACTGCTTGCATCAAAGAATGGTTTCGATATCTTGCTAAACTAAGAGAATCTGCAAAAATCTAACAGAGGAACCCTTATCTTCAAAATCGAGTTCATAGTTCCTTTGTCCACTCGGCTCATTGTTTTCACCGTCAAACATCGCAAAGATTCACTTTGCGATGTTTGATCAAAACGTAACTGGAAGCTTTTATAAATTGCGGTGTATGAAAAAAAGGCGAAATGTTTGACTGTAAACGAGACAGACACTTTCTACACTTGAGTGGGTCAAATGTTGCACACGATCTTTCAGCTTCGACCGAAACTAGTTTGGAGGTTTTAATAAATTAACCAAGTATATCTCTATTCAAACTAATAATCTAGTGCACGTTCGCTTTTACGTCTGACTTTCGGTCAACCATTGCCGTAACAAGTTCTCTCACGGCCAGTTCAGTCGAAATGTCACCGTCATTCTCATAATGTAATTCGTATAATTTGATATTCTCGAAATATGCTTTTCTCAATATATGAGCGCTATGCTTCTTTGGTCGCAGACCTAACATTTTCTTACCAAGGTTGTTGAACACACTGCCAGCCAATTTATTGTTAACAATCGCGTCGAAGATCTTTGATGTGATATTAGGAAGATTCTTTCAAAGATATTATTTTGTTAATTGCTCTTCTGGTTTGTATTCCGTCGGATTTATTGTGATTTCACCACTGAGGTGCATGCTGTGTGCGGAAGCTTGACGTTAAATATTATAAGTCTGTCTAACGAACCAAAAATACCTTATAAAAGTAAATATAGAACCAGATGTTATTATCTGAAGACGTTTACACGACCGCAACCATACTAGACGCGCTGTGAGGTAAACAACCTCAGGGGGAGATGAAATGTTTAGTAATCAATCAATAATAATGTTTCAGATTGCGTGCAAAGAAGCTATGCTTTTGTGGGGTTACAAGATGGCGCACAACGAGACCCACATGAAAAGTAAAGATTTTAACCCCATAGAGGATTATACAATCTCACAGTGAACATACCAAACTTCTAACTACTACAGTCATTCACTATAATGGAACATTTCACTTCGACTTTTTACATAATATACACATGAGGAGTACATAGATTCATATCTTGTAAGTATATTTTTGTTTCCATACAACTTCTTCTCTCTAATTAGAAATAATAAAAAAAAATGATGGGTTATGCATGAATCTGCGCCCGTTTCTGGAGTGCCGAAAACAGTCGGTTTCTGGGCGCACCAAATATTTTCAAAGAATATTTCGGTGTGACTGCGCAGGATTTTTCTTTTTTTTTTTTTTCGGTGGGAAATCATCAAATAACTTCTCCCGCTCTGGGCGGAACGGGAGGGCTTGTCAGACTCTTACTGACTAAAACCCACCTGTGTTCCTTCGGTTGCCCTGTTGCCGGGGGCCACGATCTCCGTTTCGGTTTTCTTCGCAACCCCGGCAGGCATCGGCCCTAGCGAAAACAGTCGTTTTCTGGGCGCAGCAAATATTTTCAAAGAATATTTCGGTGTGACTGCGCAGGATGCGGACCCAATACTGTATGCGATGATCACTGCGCAACTTGACTGACCCTTTCAACAAGATTTTTTATCTGAAATCCTAATCCTAATGATATTTGGCACATGGGTAGACCATGACCTGGGTCCTAACATAGAATACTTTTTATCCCGACATTCCCACGCGATCGAGACTGCGGGTGAAACCGCGGGGCGCAGCTAGTAATTTAAGATTATAAGTCCTAGAAATAAATACGATATTCTTTGGCTAATCTACTACAATGATGAGTACAGTTCTCCTAAACACAGGTTATTTTGTAACCTGTCTTGGAGAAACTACGGCATTCACTAACTAGATTATGAAACTTTATGCTTGTGCTTTATATATTACGTTGCCATGTAATCTAGTCCTAGTTAAACAATAAATCTTTATTTCCACTAGTTTGCCTTCTTTGTGGACAGAAAAAATTAAATCGTTTCTTGTTTTTTCAGAAAGTGTTCCATTACTTTTGCTCCAGAAAAAAGAATTGGCTGTTTCCTAATATTTAGAGTGGCGTTGCTATTGCAAGACTTAAGGTATTTATTTGAGGCCTAGGTGTTGGCTTTTCTCATTATTTCAATAAGCCCGAAAGCTAAAAGAATGTGATTAATAGATTTAAATTGTTTAATTATTTTTTCAATGTTGAATTTTTTTTTGTTGTATTATTACACTGTGTACACATTATTGTAATCTGTGTTATGCGTAAAAACCCTTAATGAAACCTCTCGAATCTACGCATTCTGATTATAATGATCTAACAAACAGTGTAATTATAAGAAGAATGTTTTTCGTTAAGGGTATTTTTACACCCGTAATGCATTAGGTGACGTTAAGGGTACGACAATAATAATTATACCACGTACTTACCACGGTGTGTTCTACGAATGTTCACAAAGTATTAACAACCAAATTCAATTATTGTTTACACATATCAAATCCTGTGCGCGAGGTTAAGTGGTTGACCAGTTAAACGTAAAATAATCTTTATTTAGGCCCACTTCCACCACAAATCATTAAATGCTTTTATAAAACTTACAGCCCCATGACTAAATCATTTTTAACTGCTGATATTAATAGTGTATCTATGGTAAAAGGGCAATTTAGATCTGTATATTTCCTGAACATCTCCTTTATTATATATTTATATTTTGATTATTTATATATTACAGTAATTATGTGCCAAAAGAAAGACAGTATTCATCAAAAGATGTCTATGATTCTAGCTTCTAGGAGCATAAATAATTATAAACATACCTGTTCCTCTATGATTTTATGAAGCTACTTCTCGCTCCCGCAGGGAGCGCCAGCACATGTTCCGGCGACCGACTGTTGAGTATCATAGTGTCTCCACTCACCAGCAAGGTCTTTGCTTTGACGCTGTATTGAAGTATTTTTTTAAAGATTTTTATATTTCAAGCACAATAAGTGGAAATAGCAGGGTTAACTGATTATTTTTTCTATCTTGACTGAAGGCGTCGCAAAAAATTGTCGTACTGTGGGACAACTGCGGTTTCTTTTGGCGCGAACAAGCCAATGTCAGCTACGCCCCATTTTCTGAATATGTCGTTCTTGGTTTGGGGTTGTAGTTGTCATTCGGGAACAGGTTTTCCTGAGGCAGCCTGCAATCCTGTTTAACCTTCCCGTTGCCGACAGCTTTATGTTGTGCTGCTTGGTTAGGTGAAGGAGTTTGTTTGTTCTGCCCAACAGGGCTAAGGAGCCTTGTCGTTTCTGATGTAAGTTATGACGGTCCGATTGTTGGACTGCACTAGAATGTGTGCATGTGCATCCCTCATGTATGCTCATTGTTAGAGTAAGGTTGCATGCACATCAAATATCTCCTTCACATTGGAATGCCATTTTTGTTGGTGCCAATTCCATTTGCCTGATAACATGCTGTTGTTTAGGTGCGCTCCCCATCCCGCGTCCGCTAGGTCTGTGGTGAGAAGTGAGTATCTGTATACTCACTAGTTTTTGCACTTTTGCCTTCGTTTTTACTCACCACTGCAACTCCTGAGTCACTAGAGGTGGTAATACTTTCTTTTGCCGAATATGGAACCGCTGAACAATTTTAGAACAACCTGGAATATTCGGGAATGAAGTTGAACAAGAAAGTTCGCGAAATTAGAATTAAACCTAGTAATTTCAGCGCTAAACTTTTTTAAAGAAGTGAAGTTAGTTTTGTTTTTGTATTCCATGTTATGCCCAAATATTTGTTATGAAAAATGAAATGTTATGTTCGTGAGTTGGGGTGAGAAGTGATTTTTGATAGTTCACATGGGCACCCGACTTTATCACAGTATCTGACTGCGAGTAGACCAAAAAATAAAAAATAAAGTAGAAATAGTTTATAGTGGTCGGATTTACATAGGACATTTTTGTCGAGTTCCTAGAGGCGAGGAGAACAAAATGTAAAAAAAAATTGACGCTGATGACTTTCTTTTGGTCCCTTCTTGAATTAATCGGTAACTTCATAAAACCCACAGATTTAAAAAAAATAATTATTTATGCTCATAGAAGACAGAATCATAAGCAAGTACCTTCACACCAAGACTGTCTTTCTGCTAGGCATAACTGTTTTGTGTCGTTCCTAGAACTCACCATAAAATCATTTCATGTCGTATTGTTAACGTTACCTAGGAAGGACATAATTGATATTATTGTATTCTCATTATATAAATTAAACATCGAATTGAATATTCGTGAATAGCATGCAATATAGGATATTATTAATTTATTTACTCACGTAAGACCGATGCTAGTTAATTTCCTTTTATTTATATTTAAGACTGACCATGTTTTTATCGATCCTAATCTTCCATACATTTTACACGACTAAAGTTTGCGCTTTAACAGTATATTCCAATGGGAAAAAGTACTTGGTAGTTATAATTAGTGAACTCTGGTTGTGTATAGCACTGCGGGTGTGTCATTATATCAAAATGTAAAAGATGGACCATAACGATGTAGGGGTCAAAATTGTTTGAGCAAAATTGTTTTTACTCGTTGATGAATAAGGTTATGTTCAAGCAATTTTACTTCTCATTCTTTACGCATTTAATTATTAAGCTTAGGCAACTTCGCACTCACGGAATTGACCGATTGTTAATGCTTCCATTATAGACACGTATAGTTTAGAGATGCATTATTTTTTACTAAGTATTAACGTGTAAGGGTTCAAACAGTGCTCTTTAATTTAGTCGTAGTCAAAAGCCCTCTTAGGTTTAGCACAGTCTACCTACATCTAACTACTTTCAGTAGGTCAACGCACGTGTTTTCGCAAAGCAATCCCGGGTTGTAATGTTCGTGGGCGCATGTAAAAGAATACTTGACTTGTTGGGATTAATTCAGAAAAGAGGTTATTCAAAATCAAAGCCAATCGGTACTATGATTTAATATGAATAATCGTCATCGCCCATCATTCACATAGTTTGGATGCCTTTAATGCTGAATAAGAATACATTTACCAAACGCAATAAGGCAATTTAAAATTGCTAATTACTATAGGTAGTGAATTTGTATGCAGCCTTGCCAGAGTAATTCCTCATTAACTACATTACACAATAACTTGTGTGATGACCCTGTGCACGTGCACATTTGGTTACTGCAAGTAGTGTAGGTACACTGTGGTATTAGTTGGGCTTCTATAAATATGTATACATCAATATTATCTTTTTGCAAAGGTTTATGCTTATCAGTTTGAGAATAAATATTATTTAGAGTAGAATCGTCCATTACCAAATGTAACTGAAATAATACTCGGTAAGACATGACCCTTTTAAGTTACAACTTAAATGTAATCAAGAAAATGACAAACTACGTAATTTATACTGAATCCATTTCATGAATCTTAATTAAATGTATACCTATCAAATAATGGTTACATAATTATATTAGGCACTAAATAAAACTAATAATTAGTTGTATGAGTAGTGAAGAGATCGAGGATCCGAGGCTTTCAGTCAGTGAGCCTATCGTGATACAGACTTAGTGGTGTTGTCCAACAACAGCACTATCCCAAACACAAATTCATAAGTACATACTTACATAATATTAAGCATATCGCGTGTGATATTGCCCTATACCCACACATGTAGTTATGTAAACAATATGGAACAATGTTGGTAAGTGAACGTAATCTCCGTCCATGAGATATAAAACGATCCACGATTTTTAACAGCCTCGAAACCATCGCCGTCGAGTTCCTCAAGTGAATTATACGTAACTAATGAGAAATTTACTACAGTAACAATAAAATATACCGGCTGAATTTTTTACATGAGACGTCAGGGTGTAAACCTAAGTTACAAGAAGTAATGAAAAGTAATCATAAATCATATAAAACGTGTAACGTTAAATGCGCAAAACCTCAGACACCCCAACTGATTTTTAATTCAATTGACCTATTTCAGCAAGAAAAAAATCATTAAAAAAAAATAGTTTTATGTGCTGTTTTAGTTCGTAAGATTCGTATTTGCATTGAAATAAAAGCTATTTATATCTCGCGTATGAGAAAATTTAAATTGGTCGACAACAATTTGTGTTTGTTTACCTATTTTGGCGGGTTTGCGCAAGTGATAGCTTGATCTATTAATAAGTAGACACGGCAACGTTTTTAGTAAAGATTTTGAAAAAAGGGACCTATATTAAAAAGTGGTTCAATTGATTCTGCTCGTTATTCTGATCAAACTATTTTCAGGTTTTGTGCATTTAACGTTACACGTTGTATATCTGAGAAAAGTAAAACGTTAACCAGACAGATTAATCAGACATTTCTGATACGATAAATTTTTGCCCTGATGTCCCATTACAAAAACTCATAATGTTTGTTATGATTTCTATAATAAAAACGGAATTTCATTAAAGTCTAGTCATTTGCTTTTAGAAAATATATTGGGGAGAAGAATGGGATTTGAATGCTTTGCATACAATGAATTAATTCAAAAGTCAAATTATCATGCTCAGTTGTTATATCAAATTATCGACAGACATAATTGCCTACAAGCGTATACGTCATTTGCGAGGTACTTAGTGACCCATGTAGAGTTGGATCCTAGGATTCTAGATGTTCAACTTGGGCGGTACTAATCTAGCAGGCATCGTAGGGAACAAAATATTTGAAGAGTGCTTAACTATAAGGAGGCGCTCTCTTTATGACTGTACATTCAGTTACTGTGGACCATTTACATGGGACATTTAGTATTTCTGTAGGTATAAGTATGCTAATAATAACTCAAACAAATGGAACTATTAATGTAGTGAGAATTCATTAAGTGCACTTGATTATAAAGTAGTAACAATTAGGATTAAAATATTTGATTAAATCAACAACGTATTTGGATGTATTCAGTTTAATTATTACAATTTCTCAGACATTTTTTGTTGCAGCGGTTATTTCAACACATTGAATACAGGCTCATTTACATAGACAGAGTTTCTAGCCTCGGACAGAAGCAGTTATCAATAAAAAAGTCATGCAAACTATTGTACAGTGGACTGCATCAATTGGGTACCCCAGTTGTATTAAAATTTGAATACGTTTGTTGCATGTGGAAAGTTGGCGATTACTGCTTGAAGAGTCTCGTATGACATAATCACAGACAAATTTTTCTGTTTTTGCTGGACAAGTATCACTTACGAGACTCGCATGCACTTTCTCGCCACAAAACGGATAAGACGCTCTTCATGTAAATGAGCCTTTATGGTTTGAAACCGATACTTGCAATTTCTATGTAACGAAAATATTGTATAATTTTTTTTTTTGAAGTACCTACCTATTACTTTTTGTTCGTATTTATTTTAAGCTATAGCTTTTAAACATTACTGTACTTGCCTACTCAAAGCATTAGTAGGTATGTATTTTAATAAAAATAATTTCATTTACGTGTTATAATTTCGACATTGTCTCTCTAAACTAGTTAGTTATACAATAATAGCTGGTGTACACGAGTGTAATTACAGGCATGTTTAATTACTGTTACACTCATGGACGCCAGCACTAAGGAATGAAGCTTACGAAATACCTAATGTCAATAAAATGCCATCAATTACTAATTAAGATAACATGCTTCCTGATAGATTGGACAATATAAATATTCAGTTATGCCTTAACGAAAACTGGTAGCTAAATAGGTAAGGTTTATTATTGAATTGCATGTTAGTTATATTATAAATAATAATGATTTATAAAATAAAAGTCCTGGTGGCTGGCTGGACCCAGTGTAGATTTTATATCATATCATTAGCATATCATAAGATATATACACTTATTGTAATATATTTATTCATTACAAGTTTGCTTTTCAAACATTATATTATTAATGCTCTGTTTTTATTGGATCGTGTGATAATTCGGTTGTAATATGTTTGTTGGGTGTATCGAATCAATTATCTTGGTTGGTAGTAGATTCTTACATTTATTAGAGTGCACAGGTTTAGGTGCGTGCGTTTATAGCATTGTACTGGGTGTGGAATTGTAATAAAATAGTTGATTTTTTTGTAAGGATGCTAGCGAATTTATATCAATGCATAATATAAGGAATTCTACTTAGATTCAGAATTCCCAATAATTATATAGAGTTTTTTTATATCGTGCGGTTAATAAATTATGCAAGCAATAATAAAAATAAACTGCATTAATTGGCCCTTACTTAAGAGTGAAAGTGGTAGAATTTAAGGGTAGCCTTATTAGAATAAGAGTTACGATTGAATGACTAAGAATGTTGAAGTTTTAATCTATAGATTGTAATAGCACAGCCGGCGTTATAATTGCAAACATTGTATTATCTTTTTATTTGAAGTTAATAAAGTTACAATAAATATTTTGGTTTTATTTTAAACTAGCTCAACAGACGTTGTCCTGTACAAATTTCAATAATTCATACAAAATTGCCATATAAAATGCACTTTCAGTTTTTCCGAATTTTTCCATTTTCCCGGCAACTTTTTAGTATGTAATAAAATATATTTTTAGTTTTTGGACTATTACGAACATTTTAAAATGATAAATAGCCAAATCGGTCCAGCCGTTCTCAAGAAATGCGCTTACCAAAAAACATAATTTTCATTTTTATTATACTATACTATATTATAGGATTTCCGTACAATGCGAGGTCAGCGTATACTGGAAATGTATAGCTTGATGTGTAGCCGTGTGTACGAGAAAGACCATCAAACTGAGCAACGTTCTCCATGGGACATACAAGTCGTGCCATTAAAGATGAGACTTGACGCACCACGTGGTTTGACTTGCGCAGTAGACGATTTATGGGTCTCTTTAGCGGTATGAGGTCCCCGCTGGGGCGTCATCAGGGCGGGGGAAAGAGCGGCGAGAGGCGCGGTCAAGTCTCAACTTTAATGGCACGACCTGTACATCGTAATCGCCAATTAAAATCTACCGTCTCATACATTTGTGCAAGGTATTGAAATATTGTTTCCCATAGCATAGCATCTTGCTGAGTGGAAGCCTTCTTGTCACAGTCATGTCGTGCAGCTGCCGACTAATTTCTGTTTTATACTCGTGATTTATTATGTACTTTTTGTTTTCAGATTACTCTTGTCGTTTATTTATGCAAGTGTTTCTGTAACAAATAAACCTATTTTTCTTTATTTTTCTTTCTTGTATGGGATAGTTGATAACTACGATGTTGGTCCCATGGAGAAAGTTGTTCTCTTTGATGGGTCTGTACCAGACCCTTAAAGGACAATGCTCAAAAAAAAAAACAGGCCCGGCGCAAACCAAATGTAATTGTAGGAAAAAAATAATAATTAAATACTCCAAATGTTAATTCAAGATACGGACTATGACTATATTTCAATCCCTTTAAATCTCTTAAAAATCAATCACAAAAAAAAAAACAATATTAAATGTGAATTTTAAAATCATCCCCCAAATTTTATCCTCTTGAGGGATGATTTTTGATAAACCATAGTCCTAACTGAAGAAATGATAGCTTTCCCATACAAACTTTCATCCACTATATCCCCCCCCCCCCTTAGGGTTATTTTTGCGACCAAAAGTAGCCTATGTCCTTCCCCGGGATGCCATCTATCTCCTTGCCAAATTTTAGCGATATCCATTCAGTGGTTTAGGCGTGTAAAGGTAACATACAGACAGCCAGAGTTACTTTCGAATATATAATATTATAGTATAAGTATAGTATATAGTAGCTATACATAGTATAGTATGGATGTAGGTGTATGCGACACTTTATTAGGACACAGTTTTCGTCATTGATATTGGATGAACTCAGCGTGACGAAAAACTTCGAGACATAAAAATCGAGGCACGGTAAGAAGCAGGACGTATTATATTGTTACAACTATAACAATTTAATGCTCCTTTTATACTAATACTAATATGACTTCTATAAAAATTCGAATAGCAATTTCACACTTAGCCATCGATTTAGATGATGCTCCCCCTTATGCAGTATTTAATTACTCATTTTTACCAACAATTTGAGTTACTGGGTTTTTTTTTTCCATCGATACATTATAAGCATTGTCCTCTGACCACACTTTTCTGGTAGATCCTGTAAAGCTTGTCTGTTTACATATGTGTGTACATAAATGGTTAAATAAATAAACAGGTAAATAAATGAAGCAATCACATTACATCAATGTATCTTTGAAAACAATAACATGTCTAAATTATACAAGTAAGAGTCTTCACTCGGAGGAAATGGGGTATCAGAAGATTTCCTAGCTGTTAAAAGTAGTTTAGCATAGTTTGTAACGTGTTCTTGCATCACCAGAGTAACGTCAGGTTCTTTGAAAATCACTTCTGAAAAAGATTTAGTTGTGAATTAATAAAATAATTTACTAGCGACCCGCCCCTGCTTCGCATTTTTTGTGGCTTGAAAAATCATGGAGATTTCTTATTATATGAAGTTTAATAAAATGTATCACCATACACATAAACCTTCCTGAAATCAATTGTGTAAATAGTGGTGAAAACCGCGATATCCGTTGCGTAGTTTAGATGAACAACGCGTCACACAGAGGCACGGAAAGCGACTTAAAATTATGTAGGTACATATCTATAGATTTCCTAAGGTTTTTTGGTCCACCCTCCCTGCAATGTGGCTACTGCTACGACAAAGGCGCTGGCAATATCAAATTGTCACCAGTGCAGTTGACGACTGGCGAACTAAGGGGAGAGGGTGCCAGGTGCGGTTCTGGGGGGACCGCGTTTTTTTTTTAAATTCTAATCGCTAGGAATGCCAAAATATGATCAGTAAGTTAAAGACAGTCTTTGTTGGGGGCCCCCAACGTATGCTGAATATAAATAGGTATGTAGAGTGCTAAAATTTTCGTATATAAATTTTCAAACGATTTAACCTAGGTATTCAGATTGCAAAAAAAAATGAGCTCGCTCTAGTATCCTGTATTCGTTTAATACTCCAACTTTACCGTATAAATCGAAAGTGTCTCCTATTTCTGTAAGAGTGGTCAAAAGAAAAAATCTAAACTTTTCGAGGTAGTGCGCAAATTTCGAGCTCGCTTCGCTTGCTCTTATATTTTACATTCTTCTAGTTTTCCAAATTTTCTGTATGCCTGGGCGGGATGCCACTATATAGTTTGCCGCCCGAGCCCCCGATAGGCTTAGTACGACACTGCGGTCGACTGTACCTTATGATATTAGGCCTTTTGTACACACATATTTTTCTTGCCGTGAAAAACTACGGTTTATTCGCCGTGTGTAGGCAAGGGCCTCAGTGTTGCATGGATGAATTTATGTAGAAGCTTGTTGACGGACACGTTTTTTTTACGGCGTGGTGTATACGCAGTATCGTAAAGAAACCGTACTGTTAAGTTAATTCACAACACTTACTGAAAGCTGTTAGTACAAGCAGAACATAGGTGCTTATGCAAGCGATGACGCCGATTATGTTCAAAAATATGAGTATGCTGTGCCTCGATGGCGCGTCACTGAAATTTGATTATCATCATTATACTATAAACCCTAATTGCGTAATACACGATCAATCACAATTTGTTTCAATTTGAAACAGATTGCTAATCCATTGCTTTATAAGTTGGAAAAAATAACGCAATGAATGTTGTTGAACTGTCAAAATGAAACAAATTACTCAGAATTAGGATACAGTAACCTAATTGAGTAATACACGATCAATGTCTATGTGGAGACTGCAGGGCCAGTATTATTATTGCGTAATACAACACAATCACAATCTGTTTCGATTTCAAACAGATTGTTAATCCATTGCTTTAAAAGTTGGAGAAAAAATCTGCTAAACAACGTAAATAACGCAATTAATGTTGTTGAACTGTCAAAATGAAACAAATTAGTCATAATGGAAGTGTATCAAATGTTACTGGAAAATTGAAATACACCAGTGTCTGCCCCTTTGGGGAATGACAACAACTTATGGGTAGGCAGTTGCGGCAGCGAGACTAGACCCAGGCCTAGGCTACTGAATATTACCTACTACAAGGAGTAAGAGGTACTTTCGGAACCGGTAGATCGACGCTGAAATATGTGTGTAGATATAATGCTTTTAATTCATTTTGATGCAAAGTATTTAAAAATAACCGAAATGTTGACCTTGTAATTATAGCTAGTGGCATTTTTATTAAAATGAAGTCACAATTATTGCTTGAGAACTATCGAGCTTGCTAAAATAGCAGACTTTTGAAACTTCTGACATTGACAATTGAAGTCAAGGAGGTTACAAACTGAAAGCTCATAACAGGTGGCAGCACAGTTGTACGTCTTTGAACCGCCATTCTTAGATGAATGATTGTTGTGTTTATGTTTACTTTTGTGTCGATCATAAATTATACGAAAACTACACTGGACAGCAAATAAACCGAGCCACCCGCTACCTAGGCACTCTAATTCGATTTTCTCAAAAACTAAAAAACCTACAATTATCAAAGTTGTACCTACAGAAAGTGCGTTTCATGGTGATTAAATGAAAGGAAACTCATTGGGTTTAATCAATATTTCAGTGTTTATTAAGGATTTTACAAAGAAGAGTCGTTTTCCAGTCGTGACAATCGTTAGTAATGATAAAGTGAAAAAAAAATTAAAGCCAAAAACAAAGATAAAATCAAAAAAAAGTTTTTGATCAATATTCCGTATTCCCTCCCCTTGCTCGGATAACTGCCAGCATCCTTGTATTCATCGACCTTACGAGCCTGACGATAAAATCTTGAGGAATTGTATTCCACTCCTCTTCAATTGCGATTCGCAGCTCTGGAAGCCTTGTTGGAGCAGGTACCCGGGCTCGAACCCGACGTTTCAGCTCATCCCATAAGTGTTCTATCGGATTCAAGTCCGGGCTTCGAGCTGGCCAGTCCATCGTACGAATGCTGACGTCGCGTAGATACTGGGTCACCACATGAGCAACATGAGGCCGTGCATTATCATGCATAATTGCATATCCTGTCCGATATATCCTGCGTAAGGTACCACATGGTCTGCGAGGATTTCAGTAATGTAGCGATGAGAAGTCAGTCCACGTGTACGGCCCGTCGGTTCGATGAAAACTAACGCTGTATGTGCTGTTAACGAGATGCCGCCCCAGACCATTACAGATCCTCCTCCATAAGCAACAGTTTCCTCGATGCAACACTGAGAATAACGTTCTCCAGGGCGACGATATACTCTCTGACGTCGATCACTTCCATGTAGACTCACCCTGGTCTCATCAGTGAAGAGTACATTACTCCACTGCTCTAATGTCCAATCCCTATGCTCTCGAGCAAATTCAAGTCGTGCTCGACGGTGTGCTACCGTTAATGCTGGGCCTGTTGCAGCTCTTTTTGGGGTCAGGTTCCGTTCAGCAAGTCTCCTTCTGACTGTATCTGAACTTATGACCACTTGGCGTTCGTCACGCAGACTTTGTTGGACTTGAACTGCGTTGAGGTGGCGATTTCGCAGAACAGTAAGGTGGATATAACGATCATCTGCTGCTGATGTTGCCCTAGGTCTGCCCGTACCTGGACGGCGATCGAATGCTCCAGTCTCTAGGTATCGTCTGTAAACTCGTTGCACCGAAGATCTGCTGATTCGAAGCCTTCGAGCGACTTCACGTTGCGCAATGCCTGCTTGAAGTAATACTACAGCTTGAGCTGCTTCCTGAGGTGTTGTATCCATTATTAATCGAAAAAAGTTGCAAAAACACACGCGTCTAAGCAAACGATGGACAAAAACTAAAGAAATGATAAGAAATATCCGACTACCCTCATTGTAGAGAAAAAGAACGCTAATTTCAAACTCTGGTGAAAACAGAGCAAATCGTTAGCATTGTGTTTGTTGCTTGATTACAATGTGAGTTGAGGGTACTTTCGAATTAATTTGTAGTCATTTTAATCACCATGAAACGCACTTTTTGTAGGTATAACTTTGATAGTTGTAAGTTTTATACTTTTCGAGAAAGTCGAATCAGAGTTCCTAGATAGCGGGTGGCTCGATTTATTTGCTGACCAGTGTAGATAAATATGAGACTTGGAGTGTAGCACTACTAAAAGACGAGCTAAGGACAGGAGAAGCGTCTACTACTGGTAAAAAAGCTGCTTAGCTTTAGTGGAAAAGCCATTAAATTATGAACGTTTTATTTTTAGACAAGTTCGTTTTTTGTTAAAGGCTGGAGGCGTACGATAGAAATAACCTGATCAGAGTTGAAAACCAACCTGGGCATGCTCTTCCGGACAGAAAAATCTCAGAGATAGCACTTCTAGCACTGATCTAATATGATAATATAAACACACATACTTTACTATAATTTACGTAATATCACATCACAAGTGCCTGTATGTAATGAAAACAGACTTAGTTCTCTTGGAAGCATAACTTATAAACCAGTTTCTCCCATAAAAGACTTAAGGATAGCACATCGTCTCGACGAAATATCGGATTTCAATGTTTTTCGGAGAGCTTTCTCTCACAGTTTTCTTCTTATAGCATCTTGATATTTTTGCAGTAAACAGCTACGCAACTGGACTTAATAATTAATTATGCGTAAAAGAAGTCGCTTGTTTACATAAAATGTATGGCTAGCTGTCAAATTATTAGACGCTGGAAATCAGCGCCATCTGAAGTGAGCAAGTGGCAGTTTTTATCTCCATTGCCTAATCACAAAAACTTTTAAAGAACTCTGTAGTCACTTTTTCGACAGATTTGTTGAAGTACCATGTGGGTCGTTTTCAAAATTAATGTACATTTTTTTGTGTTTTTTTTTGTATTATCGTGACACAAAAGTAACACAAATGAAAAGTAAGGGCAGAGTCGCGAAGAAGTCGACAAATCTAATCAAATTCTTTTCTTGAACTTCCTCCCATTTTTGTGAATAATTGATTTGATTTTAAACGTTCTCGGTAACGTCTTTGCCGTTCAGCTGGCGTTAGCAGCATCTTTCCTTAAACGGAAATGAAATTACTTTAAGTGAATGTACTGTGACAAGCCCTAGCCCTTTCCATTGTGAAACGTGAGACAAAAATAATAACACAATGATATCACAAATGAAAAAAATTAACGTGTGCCTTACCTAAAAATAATAATATTCTTGTAATTTCACCCTCGAGTAACTCCTGAAACATGCCTTTGACTATAATTTACCATCAACTACACTGCTGCACTATAAAGTATAGTACTTACCGAATTCACGTAAATTGGAACTTTCAAATAAATTCTTATTGTCCTTTTTACGACGCGCACGAAGTGAAACCATCAGTTACAAAACAAAATGACTCCGCCGCCGCCGAAAGAAACTAGCGCCCTCTCGTTGTAACTACTTTGACGCATAGAGTTGCCATTATAAATTTGGAATTTGCTTCTTTTATTATAAAACTTCGAAAGTAACAAGAAAGAATAACACAAATAAATGGAATATGAGACACGTGTTTGTGGGCAAATAAATAAATAAAATATTTATTATAATAACATTGTTTTATAGTATATTCCATTTAACATACCCGTTCACCTGACAAAAGAATCAGGTTACTTATTGCGTGCATTATTTTATTATTTTCTGCATTTTTTTTTATAGGCCCTTCTGTGGACATTTCACTTTTGTATGGGAAACAAATTACGACAGGAATTAAATTTAGTTTTTTAAAGCAATAGAATCAATTTCCATTTAAAAACATTTATGTTTGCTATTTTATTACTAATATTAGTCTAAACGTTGAATAAATCAACTGTTTACATTTGGAACTGTATTTTATTTGACCAATAAGTTTCATGGACACATAATTAAACAATATTAATGTACATTAATTTTGAAAACGACCCATGTACTTGACTGGGAGCCCGTTCTGACTGGTCTGCTACAGGGAAATTATTGATGGTGGTGAAACCTGAATAGTCTGGTCGTCTTGGGAATCGAATCCACTCTCACAGTCACACTTGCTACCACGAAACCACAGATTAGATACCTTGCCTTGTTGGTTAGATACGTAGATATAATTTCTTTATTTTTACACTTCAAAATCCCTGGCTCTTGTACTAGGAGTTCCTGTATCACAAGAGCTAGGACCTCTTCATTTTCAGGGTATATTATGTTCAGAAGCAAAAATAAATTAATTTTAATATATAGAAATTCAAAGAGTCCAATCCATTACGTACTTATCATGTACCAAAGAGCAACAGCTTTCTTCCTTTGCCATGCCAGAGGAAGATTTTATTTATTTAAATTGGCTATTTGTAAACGAAGTAACAATGATTGTATATTGGTATTGTTTACCGGTCATTAAGGCGTTACTAATGTTGTTTGATCAGTTGGCTCGCAATTAGCTTATCAGGCTTTATTTCGCTGCCCTAAGACTTCAGAATAACGTAAACGAAGCGTCAATAACATTGTTATCGGCAGAACTTCGAGCGGGCTCGACTCGATTTATAATTAGACGGGTTTTGTAGTCGCGGCCAGTCGTTGCGCGGGCGTGGTGCGATCGGGCGAATCGACGACGCTCAATTCGATTCTTAATTCGAACGCAGGTGCGCGCGCGTTCCACGTCGTCTTTGTTTACAAACAAGCGGACTTTACTAAAAACTTGTAATATTTTGACATTTGTATATAAGGTAGGTGGTTCATTTTACTTTTAGAGGTGCTATGAGTAGAATAATGTGTGCCTGATTATAAGTACCTATTGTGTCATGCGTGGCTGATTCGGGTTTTGGTGCTAAAAGTAGCCCGGTATTAAACGATTTCTCATACAATGTGTACACAACACGTTAGATATATGACCTACGTATGATTATGAGTGCTGATACACTCTCGCCTACATGCAGCAGTGACATGCAGTCGCTAGACAGCGTCGCTTCTAAGGCTATAAAATGTATTTATTTTGCTTGCGGTATTAATAGCTTCCATTATCTTAACTACTTTATTTATTGACCTTCAGTGATCAATAATTGGTAATAAAAATAAAAATATTTAGGTACCTATGTAAACATGTTTTTATTTTTGTTTAAAAATCAGAGCGTGATGTTTGTTTACGCTTTCCGTGTTAGTTTTGAAGCTGGATTCTCAATGTCATTGGCGAATTTTAATGTGGAAGAAAAGTTGGAATTCTAAAAATAACAATTAATGTTCTTTTTAATACCTACCTACTTACTTATCAAAAAGCTATTTGTCAGCAGTGAAGTTTATTAATATCTAAATGTCAAGTGGTAGATAACAAATTCGCTTTTATTAGTGTTAGGTACCACATAGGCTACGAAATTACGAGATTGGGTGGTGGTTGGTAGAGGGTGACTTAAAAAAAGGAGAATATCAGCCGGTGAAAATTCAGCTTTGATGATTTGTTTTCACAAAGTTATTTAACACTTTCTCTCTTTTTTTACTCGCTCACACAAACACATACACACACACATACATGCACAAACAAACACACATTCCCAAACACACCCCCACACACGCAAAAAGATGCACAAACACACAGTCACTCGTCTATTACTACTATTTTTTTTTGGGTGGGAAACTTCTATTACCTGAAGTCGGAATCTGAGATAATGATCACGTTTAGAAAAACGAGCTCAATGTCATACACGTCAGGGTTCAAATTTCATAACAACATTTTTTTATTTTTGCTTTGTATGTTATACACATAGGTAGTTATGGAAGAGGGAGGTCTTCTGGCACAGGTATCTCCATATTTAAAAGAAAGCCTCTACAACTTATTTGTAAACACCTGCTGTTATGACATGAAATAAATAAAATAAACACAAGTTTCATCAGTTCATTAACTTAATTGTTTTAAAAGGGATTATTCCGGTGTTCAAAGGGGAGTATTGCATTACTGTCACTTTCTTTACTACCCTACCTAGGTACTTTTAACTAGGATTTACTAGGTTGATATTGAGCCCATCTAACATAAAAACTCAAAACCTCAATATTTCGAGCTATGAGGGTGCGATTATGGTTTCCGTTACTGTCCGAGTAAGGGGCCGTTCAAGTATTACGTACTTAAGTAGATTTATTACAATTATTTACCTTCCCCCTCCCCTTGTCAGCAAAAGTAATCAAAGCTCTTACCCCCCCCCCCCCACCTCCCATGCTTACGTAAACATTGGGTTATGCATTTTTCTTTTAATGTAAGTATTCTGGTTTTTATTGATTCATGAGCAGCAGTTATAATTATAGAAATATATTCGTTTTGTTTCAAGCATAGACAATGTGTGGGTTGCCATATGTGTAAAAAAAGTAAATAATTACTGCTGACGTTATTACCATCTAGACCCCCCCACCCCCCATGTAATCAAAAATAAGCAAAACATGGACCCCTCCCCTGTAGTGCTTACGTAATACTTGAACGGTCCCTAGGTATACCTACGTGATAATTCCAAATTTCCAAGAATAATGAACATTATAAAAGAATTTTAATAAGATTTCAAATAAATTACTTAATGATTCGTAACAAATCAACAATGGGTAGGTACTTCTTAAATTGTAAGCAGATAGGTATGCCTCTTAAATAAACGTAAAGATGGTAGAGTTGAGACTGGTTTGAAATGAAATGAAATGGAATTATTTTTTCTGTAAATAGGATATCGGAATCACTTTTACACGTCATATTAATATCTTTTTAAGATATTAAAAATAAGCTAGATGAGTTCGGCGTTTCCTACCTGACTACTCTGAGAAGAAAGGCCGAAACAAACTCAGCCCTCAGAGGTCGCAGTCTCTTTTAAAGTCCAGACATAATCTTGATCCTGTCATATGAGAACAATGTAGATAAGTGTCTGAACTGGTCTTTTGAGGAAAGAACCACACAGATTTGAGTGGACCTGTCGAGTAAGTGCAAGCATTTGTCAGTAATCGTTTGGAGGTACCTACTCTGATAGGTACATAGGTACCTAGTGGAACGTGTATAAAAGCTTGTAATTTCAACGCCGACTGATTAAATATACCTATGCCTGAAGGTGTAAACTTTTTTCAACAACTAAGTACCTAGTTCGTTAACTAAGTACCTAGTAACAAACACAACTTTGCGAATAGTAGAAGTAGGTACAGACGCATCATAACTATATTTAGTTCACCCACGTTGTCTATTTGAACTAATTTCAAAAATAGATTCTAAGAACAACGGCCTATTTAAATGCACTCGGATACCGCGATAAAAATAAATGGCGGGGCCGCGAATTCCGCTGAAGTATTGAATGAGAACCAGTAGGTATGTGACGAATAAGAAAACCTATCAAACTGTCGTTGTTTCACATTCAAAATAAAATAATTGAAATCTGGAGAACAAATAAAAGGTAGGTAGGTGTCACGGGACACCCGGTTGGAACGAAGCTCCTTTTGCTGTGTTAATACAGAGCCATCTAGTGTAGTCTCAAGATTGAATTCAAATTCAAATTCAAAATATTTTTATTTCACATAGACCTACATGGGCACTTATGAAACGTCAGAAGCTAGGTGCACGGTTCCAATTGGTCGTTTCCTATGGAGAAGAGCCGGCAAGAAACTCCACGGTTACTCTTTTAAAAATAATTGGCTTTTACAATTCTTTCAAATAACAGTGTGACTAGGTATGGGAGGACAGTGTAGGTATTTCAATAAGTACCAGGTACTTAAGAAAATAGAAAATGGTCAACAAATCTACAGTCCACTAAGCCTACAGTGTTCTCACATTCACAAAATAGAAAAGAATCTAGGTATACAAATGATATATAAATTAATAAAAATAAGAACCTCTTTTAATTAAACGCAATTACATTATTGCTATTACAACTGTAATAAATCTGAATAATTATCATGTACAAAAAAGCGACTAATAAAGAGTTGAAATTAACTCGTAGGTATTGAAGTGTCAAAAGTTTTTGTTTTTTTTCTTTAAGGCGACGATAACCGACTTTAAATGATTTTATACTGAAGGTGACGTCTAAATGAGTAATATTAATGATTTGGAAAAAATATATGTTAAATTAGAGCATTTTCTTAATATTTTAATATAGGCATCTTTTGGATTATGTTTATATTACATAGTGAAATTAATTTGTAAAGTTATGTCTAACGTGGATAAAAAACGAGAATGACGCAAAATCTATTAAGCGTATTTTTCTAAAACCTTCACCATTTTAAAGATAATTTAATTATTGATCTTTTAGTATACGTGTTTTATTAAAATACCTTTTGTTTTACGCACAATAAATTAAAAATGCGTCTAATTTGGGACAGTGCTCTTTGATGGGCGAGTCTTATTACTGGCTGGACGTAGGACGCGTTGCGAGAGCTCAGTACAGAACACGCAAGCTAACTCAAGGTCACTGGCATATATCTGCGTCTTAATATTTTAATTAATACAGAGCCATCTAGTTTAAATTGTCAGCAAGCTAAAAACGAATACTAGATGGCTCTGTATTAAGAAACTTTTAACACTAGAAACTGACGTTTTCAGGCATAGCGCTTTTTCGACACGTGACGAAGAACTTAGTTCCAAAAAAGCTTAAGTACATAGGTTAGCAATACCTATCTACTTGGTAAACCTTCAAAAGTTTTAATTAAGTTTATTTACTCATATTTAGGCCTGTGTTGCCTTTAAGGAAGTGTCATGACAATTCGATTTGATTATACCGGAAGAATAAAATCATTATTTTACAAGCACGTCGATCTGTCGACCTTGTTTGGCAATCGAAACAGAAATTGTAATTTGAAATAGAAACGGTGCAGTAGGCATTTTATTTACATTGGGACTTCATTATGTTGGCATGTCCAAAGTGACCAAACACCTGTACTTCTGAGGATCTAAAAAACGCTCGATTCATTTAACAAATTAACATCGACTCGAAAAAAGAAGAAGACTGCAACCTTACACCGGGAATTTTTAATTCTTATTAGCGAAACTTAACGGACGGTATGGATAGGTATCTAGGTACTGAAAGTAAAACACGAGGGCGTTGACCCCATGCTCTGTTGTTTATCTAAAATGATTACCTTAGGAACTCTTTTTTTATTTTATTGCTACGGACAGGCAAGACCCATCATCATGTCTGTGAAGTTTCAACAATTATTTACTTAACTATTTATGCAACAGCTATTTTTTTTTTCGATATTTCTAACTGGCACCAAGTCAATGCAATTTATTGTGTATGTGCCATAGTAAAGTTTGAACATTTTCATTGTTATATTTGTACAAGATGAAAGATACTTTAGGCGGGTGGCAAAAATCTGAATTAGGAACGCGGCCATGTTCTTTTTTTCAATACTATTTCTCAAGACCATTCCACTAATGTTAACCAACAACGCTCCCTTGTCAATGTCATTGAGGCGCCAAAAGATCCTTGAAGCACTGTACTTAAGGTCATTATTGTTCAAATTTAAAAATAATAATAGAATTGTCTGCGATTATAGCATAATTACAACCTTGATAGGTAGTAACTATTTATGATAGATTCGTAACAAAAGCCTCTACTCAGTAGATAAGTATACCCACCTATCGAGAAGCAAGCCTGTTGTTGCGATCTAATTGATTCGACAAAACCTCTGGCTTTATTAAATAATCGTAATAATCGTCGTTCATTGTAATCGCTATGTTAACAATAACAGTAACACCTTGATGGAACCAGCAAGGACGAAAATAATAGATAACAATCTACCTAGATTTAGCCTAGAATATAGCGTCATTACACTAATTAGATCTAGATAGAATTGTGAAATTAATCAGGAAGACTTCTTACCTTTATGCTTGATTATCTAGAGATTAAATTATTATTGTGCAACTATTTAACTATATGTATTGAGTAATTTATGGGTAGGTTCTTACCAACAACTGCTAGCTGTTTTACAAAACAGCTATATGTTATATTTAGCGATTTTTCATAATTACTGAACACGTAGAATTGACTTTACTCAGCGGGCATACAGCGACCTACGCGTTCAATATAATAATGCACTGAGAGTGCTGCTGCGGCTGCCGTAGCGTTGTAGTGCATCAGGGATGTTTGCGGACAGTAAAATTGATGGTTTTGCCGCTATTGTTCGAAAAAGATGTGCATCCCTGATGTCACGTGTTCGCGGTAGCACCAACAGTATTCTCAGTGTGTTCACAGATCGGTGGGATTCCCCGATGTTGCGATGGTGGATGCAGCTCCATGCTGAATTTTTATTTTATTTTTATAATCTGTTTTGTACCTACTAACCCTAGATGTTAAGTAAAATTGTTACTAACCCTATGGACTCCTTCTGAAATAAAAATATTCTATTCTGTTCTATTCTATTGCATGAACGTTTTGCATTTATTAATACAGCGGCTCAACGATTAGAGATTATGTAAAACAGCGGAAAAAATGAATCGTCAGATTGTAGATTTTAATTCTAAATATTGTCGCTCGTGGCTCTATGTGTCTTATCAACAATAATAGCGTCCTAAATAGAAATAAATAAAATGAGTAATATGAGTGAAAGTAACACTAACTCAAGTGAAAACAGTGATTTTGAGAACAATTTCAATATAAAGTTATCAGAGTTTTATGAAAGTTAGTCCTAAAAATACTATATATCCAAGTAAATGCGAACAACTGGGAAGTAGCGCTCGCCAGCCACTGCCGCGGCACGGCTCGCCTTGCTTGCTTGGCTCGCACACTGTTGCTCACAGTTCCAAACCAACCTAAAGCAATTGGTCAGAGTGCTCTAGCTCAGGTAATGCGACCAATTCGGCTTTAGAAGCCACAACAAATGCCTATTGTAACTGCAGATAAGCCATTCTGCATGACGTCTAAACATGGGTAGAAGTTTTGTTAACTGTAATGCAATGGCAGTTCAGTTGAACTTTAGCTGTTTTACATAACGGAGCTGTTTTATAAAACAGCTAGCGGTTATGTAAAACAGCGGATTCGACAAACTATCTGCGACATACATAGGTAAATACGAAATCATATTTAACTGGTCAGTTGCCGTGAAAATTTTACAAATTACCCGGATCAATCAAGTTTAAATGAGCTTAATGCTTAAAATAATCCATATTAAGCCCCATTCGGTCGCAGTAGAGTAAAAACGTCCTCTTTATGAAGTATCCGGGCTCTTTGTATTACGGAAAACTCTTCACGACACTTTTTAAAGGCTTAAAAGGGATCGATGGACGGTTCGCTGTGGTTAATTTGTTTGTTCAGTTTGTAGGAATAGCAACTGTTTTGAGCTTTGTTAAAAGCTTTGAGGCTCCGCAACCACTGCCAGATATGTCGGTTGTTTTATTTTTTCCACAGAGCATGATCCACATATATCCAGTCTGTATACCTACTTATATACCAAACTCTCTCTACCTATTACTTACCTAACCTAATTAAAAACAGCGTTTGGATATCTGTTACTTACTTCAACATTACCTATAGCGAGCTCAATGACCTGACCCTAACTCTACTCAATGATTTTTTCGATTTACATATTGAAAACTGTCGAGCTGTAGCGGAAGAACGATGTAGAAACGTTGATAATAAACAAAAAATAAAATTATAAAAACACTGTGATTGGCGCACTTGTGCTCTTGAGATTTGAATTAACTCAATTACTCCAGACACATCTCTGAACCCGATAGACTAGATTCGATTACGGTACGGTACAACTTGAGTAATACAAGCTTACGGATACTCGATACTGCGCTTGTGTCATATCGATACTTCACTAATATCCGCGTTGGGTATCGATTGATCTGTTGCGGTCGACCGTCCCTTTATAAGTAGGTACGGAATGTGGTTTAGAGTTGGATATTTTGTTCCGTTCCGTGATTGTAGCATTCTATCGATATTTTCGGGTTTTCATGCTTAGGTACTTAGAACAACTGCCTCGTTGGTCTAGTGGTCGCAAGCGCTACTGCTAAGTATGAGGTCCTGGGTTCGATTCCCGGGTCGAGCAAAATGTTATTGGGTTTTTCTATCTGAAATGTCTCAGTAGCAGCTCGGAGTCTGGATTTGTGCCCGGTTGATGGCAATAGACTCGCCCCCTATTACATGGGACTTAAACATAACTGGCGAAATGTGGGTGTGCCTGCTACAGGGACACCTCTGCCCAACCCTTCGGGGAAACAAGGCGTGATGTTATGTGTTATGTGTGTACTTAGAACACATTGCATAATTGAGTCAATCCAAATACTGACTAACATAAGGGTGCAGGGCTCGTTTCTAAATGATAACAGCCGCACGAGTCGATCGAAGGTTAAGCTACGCTTACCACGGTCGGTTCATAGATGGGTGACCATCCATTACAAATCGAGAACTCGCCGAGTCTCGGCGTTGGTCCCAGCTGTCATTCGTAGATCTTTGACGGTCTTTAGGGTTAGTCAGAAGCCCAAAAGTCTGACAACCAGTCTTACCAAGGAGTATCGTGTTATCCAGTAACTGGATTGTGGAAGTCAGATAGGCAGTCGCTCCATGGAAAATACTAGTATTCAATTGCGTCCGGTTAGAATGGAAGCTAACCCCAAAATAGTTGGGAAAGGGCTAGGTAGATTTATAAGAGTGCAGGACGAGACCTATTGTTCTCTGACCAGAGGCAAGTAGTTGAAATAATACCGTGTGGTTAAGAGTCTGATAGAGACCCCTCGGCCCAATGAGGATCCATACATAAAAAAGAGGTATTTAGGTCTAGGTATGTAGGAGACACTAAGCGAGATGTCACTCCCACCAAACACCGCATACCTACACACTGAAATACTGAAACTGCAATGCATTTGATGTGAAATGTCAAAATAAAGTTTCATACATTCGCACGTGGTATACTCAGCACATTGCATTTGCACTCTTTGTGGCTTGGCCTTAAGGATACAGATGGAGATACCTCTATTATTGAAGTATGTAAATATTTATGTAATTTTATAGATCGAACGAAACTGGAATCTATCTACTTACTGGTTTTGCTAAATTGTTATGTAAATAAATTCATACAAGGCGCCACGTTATATTGATTCGATAATGGAACAGTGATGCACTGGTTTAGGAATTCGTAAATAAGGTTGGTTGGGTGGTATTGTAGCAAAAATAGATGATTTGCCACATGTCAAATGTCGACCGGGAATCGAACCCGGGGCGACGGAAGGTTATGGAATAAAAGGTGCAGTTCGAGTAAAACAACACTGTATATTTCAAAAGGAAAACAAAACTAAAAAAAGACCGGCCAAGTGCGAGTCGGACTCGCGCACGAAGAGGTCCGTACCATCATCTATAAAAACGGCAAAAAAATCACGTTTCTTGTATGGAATATTTATTTAGCTTCGGACCGTTCGCCGACCTGATGCTCAGCTACGCACGACCGGGTCCAACTCCGATCTGCCCACGCCGCTTGTGAAGCGCCGATACACGGCACTGTTCTGCTCGGACCCGCAGATGCCGGCGGCACCGCAACGTATAGGGCTTGCAGACTGGCTCTGGCCCTAGGTTGCGGCCGAAACCGTCCTTTTCTAACTGGATCCGCCATACACAGAATTTTAGACCAGCACGCGTACGTAGCATGACGCCTTCTATTTCTACGAAGAATAGACATACCTCTTTCTATACTAAGTGACATTTCGTCTCTCCATTTATGACATCGCACCGTAGAAATCATTCTATAATCTGTCATTTTGTCTTCCGCTTCTAACGATCTTTGTCTAAAGTAACCGTCATGAGAAGCTATAAATTTTGTAAACAAGTGTTCAGGAGTTCACAACATTTGGACCAACAAAAAAAATGAATTTGTTTAAGATTTAATAAATTATTAAGTAACAAATATTAATTAACATATATTATTTAAGAATAATTATTCGTCAGATTCAGATGTTTCCATTTCTGTGTCAGAATCAGTGACATGTATCACGAAGCTGTCTACAGTTTTATCAATCGTCTCATCGATTTTGGAATAAAAATTATCTTCTTCCATTCCAAACTCGTACGCATTCGAAACTCGAATGACGCTGATGACGCGTTTATTTCAAAATGGCGTCCCGATAGTTTACAATCCCTGCGACGGACGCGTTCCGGTACCAAGAAACACAAACGATAGCGCTTTGCGTCGTTAAAATATGATCCGACTAAATTAAATAGGTTGTTACTTTCATATAACCCGTCTATATTTCATGTCGATTGAATATGGTCAATTTATTATTATCTCGCAGTATAAAATGTTTACTTAGTAAAAGATGTTTGTTTACATAATTTATAGCTTCTCGTGACGGGTACTTTAGGTCCTTTTACATGTAGACTATTTCAGAAGAAAGTTTTCTATCCCAAACTGTCAAAATTACTAAGGTAGTGAAGACAATTTGATTTTGTAATGGCCATGCTAAAGACGGTAGAAAACTTTTTACTCGACGGCCACAAAGTATATACGATTATCTACAAAATCATGAACATGATTTTATTTTGAACGCAAAACTGTGATAAGTAATAATTATCATAACTAAAATTCACACCAACACCTCGAATTCATGTGCAAAAATAGTACTGTATCTTTTTTTTTCTTTTGCTTATATCTCGAAAATGGTGTGTCCAATCGCAAAAATAATGAAAATTTCGATCCCCTTTATAAGACCCCCAAACCCCTAAGACTGAACATGTAGGTAATATTTTTTCTTATTTTCTATACAAAAAGTGAAAAATTCCATATAAAATACGTCGGCTCTAAAAAAAATCACGGCATAGGACAAATAAATACCACGTGGACTCGCGATTGTCAAATACGATTTAAGTTGTGTCAAAATTATATTTAAAAGGGATTTTTTGTTGCAGAATAGTTTTAAGTTTAATTTTCATAGCCAAAAGTAAGGGGTTTTAGTGATAGTTTAGATAGTTTAGTTCGGTGTACAAGAAAATCGGCACCATTACCAAGGAAATGGTTAAATCCAATATTACTGTAATATTGTTTTCTTCCAAAATACGATACTTCGACACTCTTAATATCAATAAAAAATGAGAATCAAACAAAGAAAAAAAAATCCTATGACAAAACCAACACTTCTGAGTCGAATTATGAAAAGAGTGAATTGCGTAAAAAGTGCAGTTGTGTCTTTCTACTTTACTGCCGTCCTGTCTACACGGAACGTCATTTTTGTCTATTCTTCTGTCGACACAACTCGTTTCTACGGTGGTCATGCTACGCGTGCAGAAGGAAAGGCAAAATTATGTAAATGGACTAGGTGATGGACAACTGGAATACTCACAAATAGATACTAAAAACAAATGAATCCTCCTGAATATGGAATGGGCAAAGAGGGTATAAAAAAACATATCTTAAAAAAAAAATACTCCCCACCGCCCTGTATACAAGTATACACATACAACCCCCCCTTTCCTTAATATATACTCAAATGTAACCATAATTAGATTTAACATGTTTTTTTTTTAGAAATTTTAGTCCGTGTTTAAACACAATACAGAAAGTTAACGCTTGTATTTTCACTCCTCATGAAATTTCTATACCGGGGCCTTTTAGGTAAATGGATTTTAAAGAGTAAACTCCAAAAAAAGCAAGTAATTACTTAGGCGACTATTCGTTTATTAAAAAGTTATCGAACTGTATCTTAATTCCACAAGAATGCGAGCAGCTCTACCGAAATATTTATCGGAAAACAAATTAACCTTATGAATCTAATGAAGGTTACCAGAAAATTACTATACTTTTTTACATATATAAACTCACGCCTTGTTCCCATGGGGGTAAGCAGAAACTACAGAGCGCCACCTGCTGCGACCTTCTAGGTACTAATAATAAGACATAGTAATTTGTTTAGATCCCGGGGTCACGAGCCAGTCGTCAATTGGCACTGGCCGGATCGCCTCGATTGAATCCAGGCGGTAGGGTGCAAGAGCCTCTCCCGCCATTCCGCCAATATGGCCTGACGGAGCTCTGACCCGCGCAACGTAATCTGCCGCTGTATCAGTCTCTCGTCCCGTGTCTTGGCCTCCTCGTGCCACAGATGCAATGTCGCGAGTGTCTTCGCCTCCAGGTTCCAGGGCGGGGATCCGGCCTATACGCAAGCCGCCTCGTAAGAGATCGTGCGATATCCTCTATGACTCTGACGGCCATCGCCATCGGTTTTCGCAGTATTTCTATGCTACGGGCCGTCAGGTCAGCTGCCCACACCGGGGCTCCATAGAGGGTTATCGATCGTACGATCCCCACGTATAACCGCCTACAAGCAGTACTCGGGCCCCCCAAATTCGGAAGCAGCGTTGATAACGCAACCACCGCACCCATCAGCTTGGGCACCAGCCGCTGAAAATGGGGGCCGAAGTCCCATCGGCTCTCGAGCACCAGTCCTAGGTACTTCATGGTTAACTCGACAGCAATACGAGCCCCTCCGACCACCATGTGTAATCCCGGTGGCGGTACCCGTCGACGGATGAGGTATCTAACCTAGCCCAACCCAACGAAAATGTATACCTACCGGTTGTTTTTCGACTTCTTTCTTTTTTAAACCGACGAAAAAAAGGAGGAGTTTCTCAAGTCGAAGCGATTTTTTTTGTTTTTTTATTTTTTTATTTATGGTTACGCATAACTTTTTACAGAGTACCGATTTTGAAGATTCTTTTTTTTGTCTTTTTAACCGACTTCAAAAAAAGGGAGGAGGTTCTCAGTTCGTCGGTTTTTTTTTAATGTTTCTCATTAAGGATGCCTTCATCCAGTACATTGATATTTTGACTTCGATTAAAGTCATCCCACCCCTCATGCATCTGGATGTGGCTGAAAAAATATAGGGGGTCATTGCTCATTTATCGCGGGCGAGATATTGGCAACAGCATATAATATCGCCCGCGTTACTTCACCTTGAACGCTTTTCACCGAGTTATCGTTATGCAGTTACAAGCAGACCACACATGAAGCTGTCATGATGTATTTGTAAATTATTTAATTCATCATTCATTCATCAGCCGAAAGACATCCACTGCTGGATATGGGCCTCACCCAAGCACCGCCACTTCAACCGGTTCTGTGCTTCCCGCATCCAGCGGATTCCTACGAAAATATATGAACATATTTTAATGTCCTGTAAAATGATTTACTTTAATGTATTTTCCTGGGTCACTAGGGTGTCTTAACTACCACTTTCTTCTCTATCTTTTTCTAATATATCTCTATCTCTCTCAATTTAGAACACTCACAACTCGGCTGCCGATCTATTCCGTAAACCTTGAAAACTTAAGTGAAGTTAGGTTAAAGTGAGCTGTTAATAGTGTCAAACCCTAAGAGCGCTAACACACTGGGACGCCATGGCGACGTTGCCGGCTACATATCCAAACAATTCGTATTGAAATGTATGACAGTTAACTCACTTGGCCACGGTCTGGCGACGTCGCCAATTTGGAAGCGTAGCCACTAACGACCGGCCCCTACGTGGAGACTGGATACTCTGGCGTCCTGGTGACACATAGCCAAGTCGCACGTATTTTGTAAACAAGTAAGTTACGCCTCCCTCACTCAGTGGCGAACTGGCGAACTGATCGCCAGGACAGACGCCCACGTGTTACTGGCTACTTATTTGGCAACCCCATTTGACTACGGTAGGTAGCCAGACTACGTAGCAAACGACGTCGCCATGGCGTCCCAATTCATGAGCGCTCTGACATTTAGTAGAATTACAGCTCACTTCACCTTAGTTTTCACAGTGAGATTTTTTTATAAAATAGACCGTCAATTCCACACAGGCGGCTGAGTTCTTGTACTTCTGTTTTTGTTTATATCTAGGTCCAATTATTGAAGGTTGGCCTGGGTTCTTTAATGATTCTATGGTTTCGGTCTTAGGGACCTAACAGCTACTTAGCTCTATCTGTCTTTCTTTACCGTATTGTTATCTTACTCCATGTTATTTCTTAGTATAACAGCCTGGAGTTTGGAAGTTGACGGTGTGATACCCCCGTGTCAAGGCCAGCACGTGAAGCTGTTGGCCCTGCGCCTAATCTCTTTCCGGTCATTTCGGATTGCCGCTATGAGGGTGAGGGAAGACAGAGTGCACCTGTGTTTGCACACATACTTGTGCACTATATGTAGGGTTGCCAACTTTTTGTACAAGAAATAAAGTATTTGTGGTCAAGGTGGAAAAATAAACAGTATTTCGAAAAAATAAACAGTTTCTCGGAAAAAAAAACTTCTTTACAAAAAAAAAAAGAAACAGACGTCCGAAAAAAAAAACACTACAAGATGAAAAAATAGGTAACTTTAATTTCGGAACTCGGTGTCTTTGGTTTTGTATTTTCGTTTTTTGCCACCGACTTCCTTTTTATTTAGATATAGCTTTGGATATCAGTGAAAACAGTATATTCATATAATTTATTTTTGTTGAACAGTAAACAGTATTATCGAGTGAAAAACAGTATAATACTGTTTTTAACAGTATGGTTGGTAACCCTAACTATATGTACCATGGCCTAAATTCGGTCTGGAGGACTATCATTATTATTTAAAAAAATGTTTCTGACATACCTTAGGACCCTGGGTTCCCAGACTCTTGGAAGGCGTACGAAGATGCTTTATGCTGAGCGATGGCCGTTTCGCGTGGATATGACGCATATTTTCCCCGAATTTGTTATTTAAGTATTTTAAATCTTTGTTTACGTCATGTTTACCGCAAATAAACGTATTTTCTTTCTTTCTTTCTTCTAGAGTCCAAAGCCAACTCCCAGAGAACCGTAAGACGTTTTTAATGAAATGAGGCACCAACTGATGATTATCCCTGTTATTATTGTTATATCATATCTATTTGCCACGAACAGTGAGCAGTGATAGCCTATTGGTGTGACCGTCAGATTGGGAAGTCATAGGTCTCGAGTTCGAACCCATGGCACGCACCTCTGTCTTTTCGGATTATGTGCGTATTTGTATAATTATTACTTGCTTCAAAAACGGTGAAGGAAAACTTCGCGAAGAAACCGGCATGCCTGAGAGATATGTCTCGACGGCATGTGAAGCCAAGTCAGAGGCTCATGGGCGGCTTTAAAACTCAGACACCAGGTTAGTCACCAACTACACGGAAAAAAGAAGATTTGCCATGAAGATTTTCCGTAGACAAATATAAGAGTTGAAAGGTAGGTACCTACTTATATACGTAATATGTTAATGCCATCAGTCGTTTGTGGGCCGAGTTTATGAAACGAGTTTGTTAAAGATAGGTAAGTACCGCGGCGTTCGTCAAACGCATAGTGTAGTAAAGTAGTCCAGTTGTTTGTTATTTTTGTGTGGACTGTGAAGTGTTTCTGGAGGTTTTGTTATAATTGAAAGTAATAGATTGTCTTCCTCATTGTGTTATAAAGTGTAACCGTTTGTCTCGTGCCCATTTGTCGAGAACACCACGCTTATTCTACAGATGGTGCTTTGCTATTTGCTACCATTTTTATTACCTGAGTCACCGTAAACTGTTCCACTGGGGATTCGGATATTTCCAAAATATATTGGATTGGAACCCCCTAAAGTTTCGCCCTGTACCTACTTATATTTTGGAAATGAGATTTAATCTTTATAGGCATGAGGAACAGGGTGTAAAGTTCACTAACATAGATAAGGGAGGATCCTCCGAACAGACGAGTGTCGTGTCTGGCGGGCAACTGCCCAACGATAGATGTCGGAACGTTATATATAATAATGTTATATCGATCGCGCGGTAAACTCTAATTGCGCGATGCAGGATTTGTGTGACGTCATTATTTTGTGTGACTTCAGCTCTCTGATTTGTAGTTCGCACGTGTTGATGTAGATGCTGCCACAAATGTGTTCACAGTAGCTTGTTCTTGGGAACCGTGTTTAAGGAAACGGTGCACAAGACACAGCATCATAATTGCTTTATAACGCGCTCTTTTTTGGGATAATGACAGTGAATTAATAATGAACCAAAGATTGAGTGTGAATAAATGCCACCTGCAATCCGTGTAGATTTTCTTCTGTTACCAACTGTTCATACAAGTGGCTATGGCAAAAAGAACGATCCGTCAGTGTTGCTGTTGGCTTGTCGGCCATCGAAGTACCTATATAAAAAGGCAGCTGTCGACAATATTAACTCTTGCCTGTACTCACATAGCTCCTTGTTCACACCAACGTGTCGTCAGTGTAGCAGAAGACGCTGACATTGTAAAATAGGGCTCCGCGCAACACTTAGTCGTGCCCGGTGTTCCACCGTAGCGGCCCCAGTATTGATCCTTGTAGAACACTACATGACATCTCTACGACCTGAGCTGGACCGCAACGATCCCAGCTCAGGTGGATGACGGCACTTTCTGTCAAATAGGATCACGAAAACCTACTCCTGTCAAAGGCATATGAAGCTCAATTGAAGTGCAGGAGTACAAGCCATGACAAACCATATTAAAAACGATGTAGGTAGGTAATAACTTAATTGAAAAGTAGTTCGGTACTTACTTGATACACGGAAAATAATGCAAATGAATGTAATTAATACACAAATTAGTGTCGGTATCATGTTACGCAAACCTTGGATTCCCATTTCGCAGAAGCAGTTCAATTTTATTGTTATTTTCAATTAAACTATTAAAGTCAATATGGTATACGTATATTGATTGTTTGCCTGATTGATTGCATGATTGCGGCAGAAGCCAATGACGATAAATGAATCAATCATCTTCATGCAATAACACAGACGTGTTTTCTACTGTACGTATTTTACATGGAGGATAGGAGGAGGAGGAGGGTCTCGTGGCTAAATAATAACAGTCGCACGGGTGAATCCAATGTTAAGCTACGCTTGCTGCAGTCGGTTATAGATGGGTGACCGACCATCCATTACTTATCGAAACTCCGTACCTCTGAATAAGCAGGTTTTAAGCTGTTGGTCCCGGCTGTTATAAGTAGATCTTAGACAGTCGTTACGAGTAGTCGGAAGTCCAAAAGTCTGACAACCAGTCTTACCAAGGGCTACCGTGTTACCTAGTAACTGGGTTGTAGAGGTCAGATAGGCAGCCGGTCCATGTAATATACAGTATTAGCTGCATCCGGTTAGAATGGAAGCCTACCCGGACATAGTTGGGAGAAAGCTAGGCAGATTGGCAGATTGATTGACAGGCTGGAGATGCCAACTTTTTTTACAAGAAATAAAGTGGATGGTTGCCAACTTTTTTTACAAGAAATAAAGTGTATTATGGTCATAGTGGAAAAATAAACAGTATTTCGGAAAAATTAACAGTAACTCGGAAAAAAAACGTTAAAAAAAGAAAAAACCATCTTCCAAAAAAACACTACAAAGTGAAAAATAGGTAAGTAACTTTAATTTCGGAAGTCAGAAGGTTTTGTATACCTAATTATTTTTTTGCCACCGACTTCCTTTTTATTTAGGTATAGCTCTGGATACATCAGTGAAAACAGTATATTCGCATACTTTATTTTTGTTGAACAGTAAACAGTATTTTAGAGTGGAAAACAGTATAATACTATTTTTAACAGTATGGTAACCCAAGCTGGAGGACTTGTTTTATTTCCTTCAATGGCATTTCTTTCGTTCGTTCTAACTGCATGTGTTTAGTTTTCTCACTGCAAGTCCCATACCATAAGCTCTTTTGCGCCTAGTACCTATAGTACCTTCCTATTCCAAGGTATTTTAATTATTGAAGCGTGCCCAATGTTCAATCAAACCTTTTGTAGGTTCAGTAAAGCAGACTCGCAGAACCTACATAATGCGATGAGTGAATTTATATCAACAACACACTTTAGATAATCCCGCTGAAAATATTATGTATGCGATGCATGTGACGCAATTTTATAACTTCACTTACTGTAAAAACAGCTTTATTGTATCATAATCGAGGTAAATATTTAGGCTTGCGCTTCTTATCTTGATCAACATCGTCATCTGCCTAGCCTTTTCCTTATTATGTAAGGGTCGGCTCCCAGTCTAACCAGTACCTTTTTTTTTGGGTGGGAAATTATCAAATAACGTCTCCCGCGCTGGGCGGAGCAGGAGGGCGTGTCAGACTCTTACTGACTAAAACCCACCCGTGTTCCTTCAGTTGCCATGTTGCCGGGGGCCACGATATCCCTTTCGGACTTCTTCGCAACCCCGGCAGGCTTCGGCCCTAGTGGACCCCGTCAATTCTGCTGACATGTCTTTGAGGCGCGCGGAACACAACGCGCCGCCGCGCCGTCGACCCGGGCCTGGTCCTTATCGGACGGTGAACTACCCATTGCTCACCGTCCGCAAGTCTAACCAGTACCCTTATTATGTAATACACGATCAATCAGAATCTGAATCGTTTTAAAACAGATTACTAATCCATTGCTTCTTAAGTTCGAAAAAAATTCTGCTCAACGACGCAAATAACGCAATGAATGTTGTAGAACTATCAAAATGAAACGGATTAGCCTTAATCGCTTACGAAAATGTGTTACGTAATTAGATAGCAGATGCAGGTGAATACCGGTATTTGTTCTTATCTTGATATCAGAATATTATAGAATAAAATAGAATACTCTTTTTTATGTCGGTAGAATCTTACATAGGGTAGCACAATAGGCGGCCTTATCGCTAAAGGCGATCTTTGAAAGACAACCTTTGGATGGATTGAAGGCTCGTGCAGACCAGCGTGATATCGGGGGCGCTACAAGTGTCGCGCTGCCTGTAGCGCCCGCGATATCGCGCTGGTCTGCACAAGCTTTTAACCCTTCGTATGGCCGGAAAGTGGATCCACGCGAGACACAATGGCTTTTTAATTGTTTCTGTAATTACGGCATTCAACCGGTTAAAGGGAAAAGGTGAGACAATACTTTATAAATGGAATATTAATTTTATTCTATTTGCAATTTTTAAACCGTTTCTGGGAATTTAAAACTGGTTTTGAAGTAAGTCTTAATTACTTCTTAAAATTAAAACCTAACGGCGTCATGAAAACGCCATTTATAGGTTTTTATTTTAAAAAAATCGGCCAAGTGCGTGTCGGGCACAATGAAGCGTTCCGTAGTTGGGATGAATTTATACCAAGAACAAACTTAACATTGTAGTTAAAAACATGTCGTCCCATACATTCCAACTGTAAATGTAAGTTTGTACGCACAATATTAAGAGATTTGTCATGTTATTTTAAAACCATAGATTTCTCATAGGTTTTCCTATAATCTATAAGCAAGTGTTGTCGGCATTTTTTTTTTCTAAATTTTTATCGCAATAGTTTCGGGGGGAATAGTCAATATTCATATTTTCTTAAATATCTTTCAAAGTATTTATATTAAAATTATTTAACAAAAAATTGAGATACTTACAACTGTAAGTACCGTGTGACATATCAAATGAAAGGAGGCTTTCCTTTTATTTGATATGTCCACGATATGTGACCCACATATTCAAAATTCATTTATTTACGTTACAAGTCCGTGTTTGGGTCACAGAAATTCATATGTGTATCAAATTTCAACTAAATTGGTCCAGTAGATTCGGAGCAAATTGGCTGTGACAGACGTACAGAGAGCCAGCCAGCCAGAAAGACACACGAGTGATTCTTGGGTTCCGTTTTTCATTCCAACGTACGGAACCTTGAAAATGTAATCAAACTAGATTAAATAGTAATGATTTCATATCACGCAAGATATTCTTATCACGCAAGCTGACGTCGAAATAAATGGATATCAGTGCTTAGAGACGAATGAAAGTGTCACAAAATGTTTCTATCATAATCTTCCCCTCAGTAGGGCCTGTAGTGCATTTGGCGCAATATTATTTAGTTTTTTGTGCGTTACGTGCGTTTTTTGTGTTCTTAGGTCCTATTTTATAAAAAATAGTACGTGCATTGAAAAGTTGTATTATTTTACTTGGTTTTATTTTAACTATACAAGTTTGGTGTGAATTGACTTATTTGGTAAACGTGTTAAACAGTGACATAATAATGTCATAGTGACAATGACTCGCGTAGTAAATAAAAAATACAGCAAAGGAATGGGTACCTAATGCTTACATTTTTTTTTTTTAAATCAATGCCTGTGTTTTATTTCCTTATTTCCGAGTAGTACAAAAAACCTTGTTGGCTTTGTACTTACAAGGACAAGAGAGTATCGGATTAAATCACATGTCTATTTTAAGTAACAGACAAACTTTGATCTGAACGAAAAAATGTGACGGCTTTTCGCGTCATTTTTCCGCATTTTCCCGCTCTAAGTCCCTACTTCCCTAGCCGTGAAGGTTACTCAGAGAATGAGTATAACATCTACAGTGAACAGTTAAAATTCCAACTAAACCAATAAACCAACATAATTTAGCACAAAGATTAGATAGCAGTTAGGTGTTCATGTTCACATAAAACATCTGTGCAATGATGTAATTATTTGATAAACACTTTGTTGGTACGCTTATCGCGAACTTTGTTGATGTTTTGGATTCGCATTCGCTCTATTTACTTGAAATAGCGGCGATAACGATCGCTACGGAGTAAAGTTAGTGACTTGCCAACATGAAATGTTACATGGTTCAACTGATGGACTTATTCAGGACAGTATTGAAAGTGATTCGACGGAATAGAACATTTACGAAGATCAAAGAAGGGGAAAAGGTAAAGTACAATAAGTTTATGATCTGAAGTTATCTACATAGGTATGTAGATAACTTCAGGTCATACTGTTGCACTTATATATGAAGTGCAACTGTTGCCAAAATGTGTGACTTGACGTTTAGAGATAAGTATAAAGGTAAAAATACACAGTTGCACTTCATATATTGTTGGTACTTAGGTACCAAGTACCAACAATATATGAACTGCAACTGAAGCCAAAATGTGTGACTTGACGTTTAGAGATAAGTATAAAGTAAAAACTGGTTACCGATAAACAGCACAAGCTTGCCTATAAGGAAGCGATAAACCTAGCCCATGTGTGGCCTTAGCTACAGAAGACAGAAAAAATCTCACCCGCCGTGCACCCTTGCCTATCGCTTTGTAAAATAAAAATATGCTTGTAGTTTCTGTAACATAAGACTGAAGATGATATGTGCGGCAATGTATATACAAAATCTACCTATTTACTTATAAGTTATAAGCATTGACTCTTTTTATGATAAACGTATTGGTCACCAAAAAGGAGAAACGTATCGAACCTACTGAGACGGATTAAAGATATTGTAGAAAAGCGGTCACCGGTTTCGACATGATTAAGTAACTACAAAACATGATATCGATGAAGTATTTATAGTCCAGGACGAATACCTATGTCCTATTCTTAGTTTGAATTAAGCCCGGTCACAAATGCCATCTTTACATAATTAAACAGTGAATAAGTACGCATATACCTACCAACTAAAACAGTAGATTTCTACATAAGACTTACTATCCTATGAAAGAATTACTTACTATTCTATCAATGGGTGCCATGTCGGAGTAGTGAAGAAGCGGCCCACCATAATCATTTGCAAGGCAGGCGATTAAAATCACATGACAATAATTCAATTATCATGTACAATTTAATTGCTATACGTCTATAGTAATCCCTGGGAAGAATAATAAGTATATTATGATACAAGTGTGCAATGACAAATGCTCACGCTTATCAAACGACGATTTTCAACACACTTGCAAAGGAAAAGTAAATAACGTCTCATAAACACAATTATGTTGCAAAATCGCATATCTCTTACTAGTATGAAGCGTGTATCAGAAATGTGTGATCATATTTATGGGACAGTACAGATCATCAAACTGAACAACTTTCTCCATGGGACCAACCACGTAATTGCAAATAAATTATCAGGTGTCCCATACAAAACTTCAAAACTCGAATCAAATGTCCAGGACAGCATACATGCTGCTTAGTCAGTTATCTTTGGCGTACTTTCCCGCACTAGTGCAGGAATGCAAAGGAAAAAAGCACGCCTGTTCAATGTACTGCATTGTGAACATGTGAAGTTGTGAACCTAAAAGCGATGCAATAATACGGAACTACTTTTAGACCAAGAGTGTGTAGATGTGTAGAAAAAATTACAGTAGGCACCTAATAACAGTAACAATATGACTAACTATAGCAATCATTATTCTTCCAGGCAGAACAGCAGAGCACAATGTCGATGATTTTGGACGCCATCGATCTTGAGCGAGAGTACTCCCCCAGTCGGTGGACGCAGAGGTTCCCCACGCCGAACGAAGTGCTTCAGCACCACGTGAAGCACGTCACAGCAGGTAAGGAGGGGGATAGGGTTGCTTGCAGCTAACAAGTGGAACTCCCTGCTAGGGCTTAGTTAGATGGAGATATGGAAGTACTTTCATAGAGTTACAAAGAAACCAGTAGTGTCACTGTGTTCTGTCTTTACTGGTTCGGTGGCTTTGCCGCTGCGGTCTGCGTTCGTCTTCCGAGGTGTACCTACCAAGAGAGCTTATTATGACATATTCTGATAAAAGATTTTATTTTTGTAAGTAGGTGTTCAAATTTACCGTTAATAAAAAAATAGACGATCAATATCGAGTAGTTTAGCGTCGATCGACTGCAGCCTAGTTGCATCCTATCAGAATTTTTAATCTTTTACATAATACATAAGGCTTAATATTTGACTGTTTACTGTCCACTACATTTTTTTTTTTTTGTTATGTCTGGCCCTTCTTAACCCCAGTTTATTTTCTTACAGCAAGCGATGAAGCAACAAACAACATCCCACATAAACTGGAGATCGAGTATGGGTCAACGCCTGGACAGAAACTTGACATTCTTGGAACAGATTTACCAAACGGTACCAGCTTTCTCTTTTCGATATTTTAACACTCTGAGATCGATCTCGAATTATGTTTTTGCCAAATACCTGAATCGGCTCGTAAATCGATAATAATTGCTAGCTAATGCTTCTTGAAATAAATATAAAACACCTCTACTAACAAAATTTACAGAACATAATATTATCTGCGAAGCCTGCAGTGAATGAAATGAAATGAAATTGTTTATTCTGCAAATAGTTTATCGGAATCACTTTTACACATCATATTTAAAAAAAAAGTAATAAACTAGATGAGTTCGGTGTTTCCTATCTGACTACTCTGAGAATAAAGGCCGAAACAAACTCAAAGATCGCAGTCTCTTTTAAAGTCCAGACATAATCTTGATCAGGCAATAATAATATGAAGACCATGTAGATTAGTGGACCTATCCAGTCAGTGCAAGCATTTGTCAGTAAGTGCACTGACAGTACACTATAAGTGACAATAAGTGTACTAGGCTTTTTACATAACATTTGAGATAAATGTAGGCTTAAGAAAAAAAACTGATAATAGTGACGTTTCAAGGTAACTTACTAAGTATATCTAGGGCCGTCAATACCAGTACACAAACAGCAAAAATTTTAAGAGTCAGTAATGTTCTGATTTCAATTGGGAAGATGCCTGGGTAAAAAAAAAGAAATTCTATTTAGTCCGTCAGTCAGATAATAAATAAATATTAGACACGTATTTTTTGCTACAACATATTAATAGAAAATGAAATAGATAAAACGCATTAAATTTAGCGAGTGGGGGTCGCTCGTCACAAGTAAGTATAAAATCTACATACTCGTGACGTCATGGCACATTTTAAAGGCTCTTTCAAACAGGCGCGACACGCGACGCGACACAAAGAGACCGCTCGTCGCGCGACGAGCGGTGTCTTTGTGTCGCGTCGCGTGTCGCGCCTGTTTGAAAGTGCCTTAACTCAATGTATCGCCGTAATCTTTTGATTACGTAAAAAAAGAAAAAACACGTGTCCAATATTTTGTAATAATTAACCAGACGGACATTTAAAAAGAAAAATAGTCATCATCCCTATTATCACTTATGAAGTACGTATTACCTACTTGCATACATTTTGTTTACTAAATGATCATAGTCATATTTTTATTTTATATTTGTACGAAAAGTGACAAAATTACTCATTGGAATTTTGACGTTGAAAAGTTTGAGTACTTTCATGCATCTAATATTATAATTAATATATTCTTCTAAAAATAACAAAACAGGTAGTATGATGACGCCGTGTTCACTATACAGCAATGTTTTTAACCGGTCAATGACATTATAATCAATTCATCTATTTTACTTTTATACTGGTAAGAACCTTCGTATATTTCCGAGGCTCCGCATTTCAAAATAACTGTTGAAATACCAAGTACTTTCCTGAATTAATTAAATTGTTTAATGACAGGACAAGGCCGCTTCACCACGGTTCCTTTATTGTTTTTCTAAAATATAAATATAGCTGATACCTACCTGATTGAATCATGACGGCTAAATTTTGCTGAGGTCGGTCCGTAGATGGGTGACCATCTATTACATACCAAGACCCCTCCGTGCCTCGAAAAGCACGTTAAGCCGTTGGTTCCGGCTGTCATTTGTAGATATTTAACAGTCGTTACGGGTATTCAGAAGCTCGAAAGTCTGACGACCGTCTTTTCAAGGGATATCATGTTACCCAGTAACTGGGTTGTGTGGAGAACAGTGTAGGCAATCGCTCCATGTAAAATACTGGTATTCAGCCGCATCCGGTTAGACTGGAAGCCGACCCCAACACAGTTGGGAAAGGGCTAGGCAGATGATGACGCTAATTCTATCATCTCTAGGTTGCGCCACTTACAAAATGCAAGTTTATTGCCTGTATGCAATAAAATTGAAGCAAGAACTGACTTGCATCATCTAAACACTGCTGCACTGTTCAGACGTTGCAACTTTATTGTTGCTTCAAATTATTGCCTGCCACTAGCAATTAAATTGCACCGTGCAAATCAAGCGTTAACATATCTGTTTGCTGTTGAGCGAAATACTCACCAACAAAAACACATTATACTTATTATACCTTTTTATGATGAAAGCCACGTAACACAGCATTCAGAGTTTATTGTTTAAATTAACAAAAATTCATTGGTATGAAATATTTATTGTGCAAATAATAATAAGCACTCATAATTATTATTGATAATTTTGAGTCGACCCAAGTCGAAAATGCATTTCCCAATAAGTAATGTTTAAAGTTCATGGAAAGCAAATATGGTATAATAAACTAATTTTAAGGATTTGTGTTTTGAACCACACGTTTCTCTTCTCTGTAAGCAAATTGCTCATTGGTGTCATCACAATTATTATTCTATATTGTTACGCAATCAATTAACAAACGCACTTTTGCCTAGTCTATGTACTAGTTGCACACACGGTGAAATCCAATACCTAGGTATGTTTTTAAAGACTAGCTAACTACTTTAAAAAAAAATGCTATGTACCGTTTTCTGAAAAATAAACAATCTATCAAGCTTATCTACTTTCTTACCGTTAAAGATATTTATTTCTCAAAAGAATTACAAATTATGTGCCTTATACGTAGCTTAAAATAAAATATTGCTACACGTACGAGTAGAAATATTTTATTTTAGAAAGTCTTCTACAATACGTAGAAGACTTTCATAATAGGTGCAATCTACAAAAAACATCTCTGTTAGGTTTTATCGAGGTATACTGTCAATATTAATATCTTTCAGGACTTCCAACTCTTGCCCACGTTCGCAGGACATAAAAATATCGCGGCGAGATTTTATCGCGCACTGAATTTTCAACTCTCGGTGAATTTAACAGAGTATATCCCAGCGCGTCTAAAAACACACTGTTGGATTTTCAACTTCCGGTGTAAGCACCGAGAGTTGAAAATCCAACAGTGTGTTTTTTGCAGGGCGTTGAAAATTCAGTGTGCGAAAAAATCTCGCCGCGATATTTTTATGTCCGTGCGAACGTGGGCTTAAACGTTACGCGTAAAAACGTAAATGCCTGTAGAAAGGTTTGTAGCAGTAAAGGGTTTGTGGCACGTTACAAAACCCGGAGATATAGGTGCAACAGATGTGGGCACATTACGAGCGAAATCATAAAAATAAACAATAAGAATACTGAATGTCAGTCGTAAGTATATCTCCTGATGTGAAGTCTAATGTAAATATTCATACTACATAAATTGAGAAAAGAAGGGAATGAGATGAAGAGAAGGTTATGACATTTCCTAACGAATGTTATGCTAGCTTAGGCTTTGGACATATGTATGTTTAAATTTTATGACTATGGGATGAGGGATGTTAGAAGTAAGTTAGTAGGTCCATCAAATCAATCTGCCTAGCCTTTTCCTAACTGTGTTGGAGTCGGCTTCCAATCTAACTAGATGCAGCTGAATACCAGTATTTTACAAGGAGCGACTGCTTATCTGACCTCCACAACACAGTTACTAGGTAACACTGGCAAAACTGTCCCTTGGCAAGACTGGTTGTCAGACTTTTGGACTTCTGACTAACCGTAACAATCGTCAAAGATCTACGAATGACAGCCGGGCCCAACGGCTTAACGTGCTTTCCGGGGCATGGAGGGGTTTCGATATGAAAAGGTCACCCATCTTCGGATCAACCCCAGCAAGCGTAGTTTAACCTGCCCGTGCTGCTGTTATTACCTATTTAGCCCCGAGTTACTTAGTAGCTCTATCAATCGAACGCATAACCACAAACAAACACTTACTGCTAGAACTGTAGCATTCGTTAGCTTCTTTTTTAAAATGTAGATAAAACCTGATAGAGGAACCACTTAAGTACAATCCTTGCGACTTTCTAGACTCAAGACCTCGCAATTTTATCAGCAAACAACCTAGTGAGCCAATAATCTTGTACAGTCAGCCTCAACAATTTATTTACATCGACAAAGTTCGTTTGATTGTCTACAGTTTGTGTTCCAAAATATTTTATATTGTTTAGCTATGTGTAACATCTTTTTGAAGCTAACTGTACCTGTTTCAATATTTTGTGCGTACTTAATTCTTACTGACAGCCAAATTTAGAGCACATTTTAATTACGTAGAATTATGTGTAATAGGGAATGAAATTTGAATTCATTGATGGATGTCATTGACAATCCTATTAGCGGGAATGTCCTATCAATGATATTGAAATGCTGCATTTTATGTTTATTGAGTAATCAAATTATTGCAAACGTACGTACCTACTTTGATACGTAGAATTGCTGATAATATAATTGTGTAATATGTACCAAATAAATGTATAATTTCTATGTTTTCTTAACTCAACAATAACAATGAACTTTGCCTCAGTTCTGAGGACAAGACTATAATCACTTGCTTTACAGATAAACTGATCTTGACTGTTTATGTATATGAATTTGTAACTATGAAATTATAGATATCTATCTATCAAAGACGATGAAGTTTCTTGCCCATTCTTCTCCATACGAAACTAACTTTTGGAAGGGGCGCCTAGAATCATTGAGTATATTGCTGTTAAAGTAGTAGATTCATAATTTACATATTTCGTTGGAATAAATCTGATATAAATAATATTAGGTAAAAAAAGTTGATAGCCACACTATCGAATTAGGTCAAAGATCTGTAATCATAGTTGTAAGAGGTAAAAAATAAAACTATTTTCTTTCAAAGCAAATTTTGATTTTCAAAAATGCCATCCCAAACTGAACGGATTCAGATTAAATTTAGCATACAGATAGACCATGTCTTGATACCTACAAATAACAGTCGTCGGTGGTAACATTTGTCTAAAGCTAGCCTAATGCCTACGGAGTTTTATTGATTAGGAGGCCAGCTTAAACTGGTTTCCTTATTAGTTCCCCTAAAATGCGAATAAAACCGGGGACGGCAGATCTATATATCCCATCCGCTGGTATGAGCTGTGCAGCGGAAATATCAAAAATAGAAACTTTTGTGCAACGGCAACCCTACCGTGATTCCACACTATTGCGATAAAAAACTAAGCCTTCCATCTCTCTCCTTCTTATGGTATAGTAAACACAAAAGACAGAGATAGCAATAAGACACGCCATGCCACTAGCATTGGTGATCTACCAACATAATATAGAATACCCCTAATATTGTCATCTTTTACCACAGAAGTTCCTCACTTGTCCTACATATAACGTCATGATTGATAAAACCCATATGTATTCCTCCGCATCAGATGCACCAATCCTCGTGTATATTCACGGCGGCTACTGGCAGGAGCTCTCCCGCGAGATTTCGAGGTACCCAGCCGGTCCTCTCCACAAGTTCAGGGTGAAGACCATCGTCGTCGGCTATGACCTCTGCCCGACCGCCACCCTCGCTGAAATTATCAGCCAAATAAGAAACGCTGCGAGATTCGTGTTCGAGTACGCAGAAAAAATGGCCACCAAGTAAGATAACCCTTCACCTCGATAAATAATTTGTGATGTAATGAACCGAAAACAGAGATAAGCCCGACGGACAAAAATATTCACAATTTATGTAGAAAATTTTAAATTCAGTTCGAATTGGCAAGGTTAAATAATTCAAAGATACTTTATCAAATGATCAATTCAATGTTCACTGGCTCTGTTTGAAGGTATTCAGAGTATGTACCTACTAATAATTTGTCGAAGGTATGCGTTTCTAATAACTAGGTATTTCCATTTGTGGAAACTAGTAAGAGTCTGAAATGAAAAACACAATAAATTATTTTTAAGATTTATTCAGAAATGAAATACGTATTTTCCCAAGTATAAACGAAATCGGCCCTTATTAACTTGTCAGTAGAAAATGTTCACTCCATCTTTGTAACTTCCAGAGGCGTGTACTTCGCGGGTCACTCGGCGGGTGCGCACCTCGTCGCCAAACTCCTCGCGAGTGCAGATTTCTTCGAGAACACGCCAGGAGCGTCTCGTCTTCAAGGAGCGTTCCTCGTCTCAGGAGTATACGACCTCAGGGAGATTGTCCACACGTCTGTAAACGACGCCGTCCAGCTACCGCACGAATGGGCAGTACCCCTGTCGCCCCAGTTTGACGATTTCACTCACTTGCAAGGAAGGAGGATACGTTTATACATTTTAGCAGGACAATATGACAGCCCCACCTTCAAAAAACAATCCAGAGAGTTCTTCGAGATCCTACACAACACTTGCCTAATGCAGAATATGTATTTAGAGATCAAAGACGGCATGGATCATTTTGACATCGTGGAATGTTTCGCGAATGATGACAACTATCTGAAGAATCTGTTAATTCACGATATTCGTAAACATTTATTGTAAATGATATTATAGAGGTCCGGTACATAAGGTTGTAGAAGGTACCTGTATTTTAGCCTTTAGTACCTAGAGTAAAATTTAAAACACCTGGTGTTTTAAAATCACATTAAAATGTGATTTTAAAACACCAGTGTTTTAAATTTAATTAAAACACCAAATGAAATGTACCGCATAATTTCTCTACAATTTGGAAACAAATATTATTATTTCAAATAAAATCTTTAATTAATGCTGCTAAGATCATCTGCATCTTTCATTCAGCTGTTATCTTATTCTACATAATAAATTAATATTATTAAAATATGTATGCATATTTTTTTTTATTAAGATGAAATAGGGTCCATGGACAGCTAATTAATTTGACCGCATGCGACTCAATTTAATTGCATTTGGTAATAAAATGAAATTAATTATATAAATAACTGAAAAGTTTATTGGTCTGATAAAAATATATGTTTATTTTTAAGCTACTAAACTGTTGTATGTTAAGTTTAAGTTCAAAAATAAAGATCTTTATGGTCGTATATTCTATGCATCAAGGCATTGTATTCGTCTTGAATAGTCTATGACAAATATTTCTCGCACGAACAGCACTCGTAAATGTTAGGAATGTTTTATTACTAGTCGTTAAAAATAATTTTCCAAGTAATATTATGTATGTTTGTAAAGCTGGTTTTCCACTAAGTTCGTACATCAACTGTGCCTCGTTAGTGTTTGCATAAAATCGGCCATCATGACAAAACAGATGCGCGTAGAACATTTTGTGTGTGATAGTGAATATCCAGCTTAAGCGACAAGCCATCAACGATTTCCTCGCTCAAGAAACGTACAAAAAATTGTAAGCCCCTTTTAAGTAAAAGAGATACATATACACTGACGAGCAATACAAAAAAGCCACTAAGTTATCATGAAATATTTCCGAAATCATGCAAGATAGCTTCTTGAAGTAAAAAGCAACATTCAAGTGTATTTAATAGCGTATAAAATACACCTACAAAACTGATTTCAAGTTTTTTTGTCACTTCATGTGGCTAACTGTGAGAGTCAAAATGGCGGGTGTAACATAGCGATATACCAGTTACCAAAAAAATGTACCTAGCTCTAAAATATCTGTACCTCCTTCAGAACGAAATTATTTCGAAATCAAGGTACATCCGCCATATTGACATCAAGATGGCGGGTGTTTTATAATATTTTATCGTTTAACCATAACTCATAAAATATAATTACACCAAAAAATAGTACCTAGAAAGTACCTCAAGTAAAAAGAAACACACTTGATCAGTGGGATAGTTCTTGACTCTCACGGCTAACTTGTGTGGTTTAGGGGATTTTTTTGATATTGCTCGTCAGTGTAGTTGATCGCTGACTGTTCACACCGCCGGCGGCGCCGGCGAATACTCGTTTGTTCCAGCGACAAGAGCTATCAAAGAGAGTACTCGCTCACCGACACTCGCTTGGCGAGCAGAACACTCACTAAGAGACTCTCGCTTGTTACATACGCATACCGGCGAGTAATCGCTCGTCGCTGTCGCACCCTCTATTCTATTCTATATTTTAATATGGCAAGCAAAGCCGATGTCGACCATTCTGCCAATGTCTAAAGTGAGTTGGAAAAGCAAGTGGGTATCGAGATGTTTTATTATAAATTAAATGATAAAAATCTTCGATGATATAGTTGAAGTAGATCTTGTAGGGTTAGCACTGGACTGAAACAAAAGTACCTGTCGCACCCTCGCTGCTCGTTGCTCGCCAACTCGTTTTTAGTTGCTAGCTCTACTCGCTTGTCCTTAATTGCCGACCGTGGGCCAGGTGCCTTAGCAGATAAGCATTTGTTTCGAAACTTTACCCATAATCTTAATGATTATATTAATCGAAATAATTAGTTGTTAAGTTTTGCAATGTCATTTAGACTTGTTACTGAGTAGTTTTTAAGTCTTAGGTTATAATGCTCATTATAAAACAATAAATGATACATTTTTATACACACTCTCAGTTTTCTTTTCATTTGGAAACCGTAGATCCCAGAAACAAAGGTGAAATGTGTCATTTGCCTACAAGTTCCTACAACGGCATCAATATAATCTCCAAACCACAAAACACCATAATCAGCCTATAAGGGACGCTTGACGATAGCCTACAAGACAGCAACGCTGCTGGAATATACAATGTGAAGACAATAAATGAAGACTAGTGCATAGAAGATTTTTGAAACTCAAATACTTAACCTCGAATAAAAAAATAAATTTTAAAAAACATTTAATTTAAATAGTAGTGATAGACCGACTATGGATTTTGCCGGTCTTAGTCTAAAGTAACCGTCATGAGAAGCTATAAATTTTGTAAACAAGTGTTCAGGAGTTCACAACATTTGGACCGACAAAAAAAAATGAATTTGTTTAAGATTTAATAAATTATTAAGTAACAAATATTAATTAACATATATTATTTAATAATAATTATTCGTCAGATTCAGATGTTTCCATTTCTGTGTCTGAATCAGTGACATGTATCACGAAGCTGTCTACAGTTTTATCAATCATCTCATCGATTTTGGAATAAAAATTATCGTCTTCCTTGATAACATGCTCCACACAACGCTTCCAATTTTCCGAAGTAATCTGCTGCAGTCCCTCTTGTAATCATTGTTTTACCTCGTCAAATTTAAAATTTGTATTTTGTTTACAATCCCTGCGACGGACGCGTTCCGGTACCAAGAAACACAAACGATAGCGCTTTGCGTCGTTAAAATATGATCCAACTAAATTAAATAGGTTGTTACTTTCATATAACCCGTCTATATTTCATGTCGATTGAATATGGTCAATTTATTATTATCTCGTAGTATAAAATGTTTACTTAGTAAAAGATGTTTGTTTACATAATTTATAGCTTCTCGTGACGGGTACTTTAAGTGACTACTCTAATGTATCCATTTATTTGCTTGAATTTTTTTATCCTTACTGGAAACGTCATTAGTTATACGAAATTTCCTCATTTTATAAGGTGGTGCTGACTACTTCCATGGACGTCCTCTTTCACAAAGAGTAAAGCTACTATAAATACTAAACAGTTGTCTGTTAGCGGCCCTTATGCGCGTCACCAAAACAGATGTGCAACATCGATACCATTTTTTATAGAAAATACACACGAAAGAATGGTTTATTAAAGAAATAAATACGGCATGATAAAAAAAAAAGCTACAATTAATTAAAAAATCCGATAAAAAAAACCTTTATTTAAATTTCGTTTGGATGTTGGCTGTCGGCCGCGTCGCCACGCCTACCCGCCGCATTAGATGTTTCACATCAAAAAGAAAGGTCCGGAACCCGTATTATCTGTAAGTCCTACCTACTCGACTTTGAACCAAAGCCGTGTCTCTGAATAACCGAATTAGGCAATATCCAAAATATGCACAGATGTATATTATCTGGGTTCCAATTTATTCACCTTTCAAACATCGTTATTCGTAATAAATAACCCGTGCGATAGAATGTAGGCTGTCAATGTTGATTCCCAATAACAAATTGAAATTCAATTTTCATAACTTCTTCATTTGGGATTTATTTTATTCTCTTCTTTACTCGTATCACATATTAGTATTATTTTATAATACCTTATTTTTAACTTTATTAAGTAGATACCTTTAGAAAACATGATTTTATTCGAGTTGTGCTTCTTTTGCACTGACTTGTTTTAAACAATATTTTAAGTACCTAATCATTATTTTATGAATATTTTTAAGGTCGATGTTAAGTTGCGTTTAATTTATAACTTTAAAAAACGTCGAAGCGTTTCGTCGTTTTTTCTAACCCTCATAAGCTTCGGCCTGGATAATGCCAGAGAGTTGATAATCGGGATAAGATGAGGTTAGCAGACTTATAAATAAGTTTCATTTGTTTAGCTTTTATACATTGGATTTTATTAATACCTGAAATACGTTGATTTGGTCACTGATTTCCTGAAGCCATACATTTTGATCAAGATGTAAGGTTTTTAGAGTCATGCCTTGTAGAGTTACGAGCTTGGCTCTACATCTGATAAATTTTTAACATTGAAAGCGTTATGTGAGTCTTGGCAACCTACTTTACATTAAAATATTTGGTGATGGGTCCTAGTTTTCTTTGTATCGAATCATTAAAATTCAAATTTTATTTTTAACGAATTAACGAAAAAAAATTAAGAGCTATTGCACGTTATTTAGTTTAATAAATCCATGACGATACCTACCTGTCTTATCTTCCTTTAATTGCTAACATCAACTGGAAAACTCGTCCCAATTACATTAAAAAATGTTTGACATTTAAAATGTCAGCCGGCTACAAAGTTCGTTCTCACTTCGTTATGTTCGCTTGATGTCCCTTACATCTTATTTACGTCTCGTCGGAAATTACTCCGTTCCTAATTCAAGGGACGAAACGACCGCTTCTTGACGTGCGAATTAATTCCTCTGCGCCGTTTGTTCCTTTCGATCTTAAAGTTTAATTGAAACGCACAGAACATCCCGTAGTTATTGATTATACCATGATGCTAATTAAAGGTTAGTTTGAAGTTATCTTCTCTTCTCCTCCTGTGACACAAGAGAGAATAGTTTATGCCGTGGTGGAAAGATCAGCCAGTAGGTATCCGTCAGCAAGTTTAGTAGTGTGGTTAACTGGCCAGCACGCGACAGACGAGATTAACCACATTGACAAGACAGGAGGACTGCTAGCAGTTACGAAAATTTATGCATACAGCTACATAAACCCTCTCCATTTTCTTATAAGGGGCCTACCCTACTACAGAACGGCACCTGCTACGATCCTGACGTACTCCTTTGGGAGGTCAAAGGAGTATGTACGTTTACGTTCATACATCATACACGCACACCGGTTGCGACTACTACGCACCTGACCAGTGTAACGTTACATTTTCCCAGAGGGGGAAAATGTAAGGGAATATATAACAATATAATTGAATATTATAATATAATTAAAAATACAAGGGGAGTACAAAAAACACAGTTTAACACTACTGATCGGCACTGCACGCTTAGGAGGTTAGGCCTCAGAGGTGGCCTGCAGCGGGAGGTAGTCTTCGGGAGATGGAGGCTCCGGCAGGGAGTGATTGACGGCTGGTGATGGCCTCGGCGGGTCGATGACTCCGAGGGAAGGAAGAGTTGGCTCCGGCAGGGAGTGGGTGAGCCCCGGAATGGCCAGGGTAGGCCAAGATGGACTGTAAGAGAGACAGACCCTTTTATTATTGTAAAGTCGGAGATAGAATCGGAGATAGATAGAATCCGAGATAGAATCGCCCGTTGCTTCTGACGGCCTCTGCTTTTATACCCTTCAGCTCGTTTCCAAAATCAATATTCTTTTCCATTTTCAAACAATGGTTTCTTCAAATATAATCGGACCTCCTTGGAGTGCGTAAATTTCATAAATGAAATTTAGAACAATAGTTAATTTGTAGTTATTTTGTACAATCATAATATAAAAATAAATTATAATTAATACAATGTTTTAGCAATATCAATAAAAATAATTGAAACTATATAAACCAAAAAGTAACATCATAGACTAAGCCAAACAGAAAAATAAAAAGAAACTGACAGTTTAACATTTGACATAGGTAAGTGTCACAACAAGAAAATCTACAGAAAATATCAATAACAATGAAATACAGAGCCTCAGGAATATTTAACACACCGGCAATGGTCATGCATTTATCTAGAGAGAACGTATGATAAAAGGCTAACATTTTAACAACCAAACCGTAAGTAAAAACATGCAACATTACATTTCCCCGACAACCCCGGAAAATTTTTGAATCCCATGAAAAAATTTTTAGGGCATTACTAAGCCAAATCTAGCAGACTATTTACAGTGGTACTGAAAATTAAAAAGAAAGAAAACACTAACATCTGGTGTGTAGTATCTTACAATTATGATTCCCCAAAACCCAAGAAAATTATCAACTGAAAAGATTTAGATGTTGTAAATAAGACCTTGCTCTTTCATACACCCTTCAACAACTCGCCTTTCGTGCTCCCTCAATCATACATCACCAGCATTCTTAGGGGATATGGTTCACATTTTATGACGCATACTCCACAAGGAATTATTTTTTTAAGGTTACGAAGGCTTATTTATTTTAATTAGGTGTCGTAACCCGCACCTTTTTTAAAACCCAAAAAAAAAACTAAATTAAATATTTACAAAACTTTCCTGTTTCAGAAAAATAGTCAAGGTTTTAAAGCATTAGTGCTTAAGAAAAACCTTGCGAGTTTCAAGTTCAAGTACAAGCAATTAGTGCTTAAGAAAAACCTTGCAAGTTTCAAGTTCAAGTACAAGTAAATTAAATCTAAGTTTAAGTTCAAGTAAGTATTTTAAAAAATAAAAGATATAGATACACTAAGGCTTATTTAACGAGTTAAGTACCGCTCGACATAATGGCTTATTTAACGAGTTAAGTACCGCTCGACATAATGGCTTATTTAACGAGTTATGCACCGCTCCATAAAAACTAAATATAATTAACAATGCCAAAAGTTTTATCCCTATGAAGTATTTACAGACTTATGAAAATGAATAAAAATGAAAGTTCTTAGAGACATCAAGGAGAAGAACCCTGTGGTAGCATTTACAGAGCTATTTAGTGCTAATTGAATATTTTGTAACGGAATGTCCCATGAACGGAATTATCCTTTCCTTATGTTTCAGATCAAAATCAAAGCATGATAGACGAAGAGTCCAACGTGCTAATCTCCCAGAAGGATTAGATAGATTTTGGAACCATTTCAGTGCAAACTGTAAAACTTTATATACATATATTGTTTTAGTTTTTATTTTACTAAAGTTTTACAGTTTGCACTGAAATGGTTCCAAAATCTATCTATAAATAATAAATAATATTCTAAATAATATTGTATAAACTGTAACAATTTATTTTAGTCTCCGATATATATATAGAATTATCTCCGATTTGTCAAAGTTTAGGCAGGTCTTTCAGCTCTGATAGAAACTTCGTATTCAAGCTCAAGTTTGTTGAGGTACGAGTACCTTATTGGTCTATCCATTGTTTAAGATTTAAAAATATTAGTCTAGGTTTAAATAAGTTTTTAAGTAATTTAGTTACAAGTTGCACTAGCCGTGGTAACAAATCAAACTAAATGGAGTAATGATTAAAGTAAATTAATGTTCAGTATTGTACAAACGTCCACAGGATATTATCCTGCAGGCGTCGTGGAGTGTCCCAGTCCCCAACTTGCTAGTGACAAGTTAACACACACAAGCGAAAACTGGGTACGATTACCAATGAATGGTTACCGCAGTGGTGTGCAAGTGTGTGGGATGCAGTGTAGTGAGGTAAAGAAAAGAGTAAAGAGTAGGTGGTAACGTCTATAGGATACTCTCCTATAGAACGTCGTAGAGTAAGCCAAACCCCAACTTGGAAATGACCAACGAACGAACGATGGTTTTAACACGTACAAGCGAAGAATGGATGACGATTACAATGGTAATCGTAGTGTGTGTGGGGGTGTAGTATTACGAGTATGTTCAGTATAAGAAATGTTGAGTAAAGGTTGTAATGGAGGAGGTGATGAATAAAGGTTCGCCAAAATATAATTTAAAAACTTGTGAAAGTTTAGTTTTAGAATTTAGAGAGGGAAGAGGGGGTGGGTTGGTTTTAGAATTTAGAGAGGGAAGAGGGGGTGGGTAAGCTGAATTGGGCGCCAAACTGTAACGCTACATTTTCCCAGAGGGGGAAAATGTAAGGGAAAATATAACAATATAATTGAATATTATAATATAATTAAAAATACAAGGGGAGTACAAAAAACACAGTTTAACACTACTGATCGGCACTGCACGCTTAGGAGGTTAGGCCTTAGAGGTGGCCTGCAGCGGGAGGTAGTCTTCGGGAGATGGAGGCTCCGGCAGGGAGTGATTGACGGCTGGTGATGGCCTCGGCGGGTCGATGACTCCGAGGGAAGGAAGAGTTGGCTCCGGCAGGGAGTGGGTGAGCCCCGGAATGGCCAGGGTAGGCCAAGATGGACTGTAAGAGAGACAGACCCTTTTATTATTGTAAAGTCGGAGATAGAATCGGAGATAGATAGAATCCGAGATAGAATCGCCCGTTGCTTCTGACGGCCTCTGCTTTTATACCCTTCAGCTCGTTTCCAAAATCAATATTCTTTTCCATTTTCAAACAATGGTTTCTTCAAATATAATCGGACCTCCTTGGAGTGCGTAAATTTCATAAATGAAATTTAGAACAATAGTTAATTTGTAGTTATTTTGTACAATCATAATATAAAAATAAATTATAATTAATACAATGTTTTAGCAATATCAATAAAAATAATTGAAACTATATAAACCAAAAAGTAACATCATAGACTAAGCCAAACAGAAAAATAAAAAGAAACTGACAGTTTAACATTTGACATAGGTAAGTGTCACAACAAGAAAATCTACAGAAAATATCAATAACAATGAAATACAGAGCCTCAGGAATATTTAACACACCGGCAATGGTCATGCATTTATCTAGAGAGAACGTATGATAAAAGGCTAACATTTTAACAACCAAACCGTAAGTAAAAACATGCAACATTACACCAGGGAGCCTAAAACGGCCACATTAAGCTGTTCCTCTAAAAGCAATTCATTTTCTGAATTCCCAGCAATTCCTCTATAGTGACACATATTTAAGCTAAATCATATTAAACTAAATTCATATCAGAATCATATTATTTGCTGTAAATATTGCCGCATGAAAAAAATGAAGACTGTAATTTTACCGGATAATTTTTCTTTACAGTTTTTATTAATTAAATGAGATTTTTATTTTATATTTCTACGGTTTAAATGTTATTTCATTAAAATAAAATAAAAACTGTCAAACAGACGAATTGCGTAATATGAATTGAACGCAGATAATATTATGAATTGTCAGTTTGTGCCATTCATAATATTATGAATCTGCCAAAGCGGCCGTTTAATGCCCCCTGACCTTTCTAAAGAACATTACCAATAAGAAGAAAAAAAATAGGTTTGGGGAAATTTATTAAACGCTGAAACGGCAGGTAGTTCTCTAGTTACTCGGGCGTTAACACATCAATTCTTTAGAAAAGGTATGAGTGTCGGGGACGACGCTCTACAAAACCTAGCTTTGCCCAAATCTCGGTGTACCATATTAACGGTCGGCTACCTCTGTAAGTTCCCTACATTCATAGATCACTCATATATAGATAGGCAAACTCTTCAAAAGAAATATGTCGAATAAAAGTTTCAAAACTTTGTTTTCTATGCCCTGTAGTCAAACAAAATAAGAAGTGGCAAGATTTTAAAAGTTAAAAGGTGTTAATGGAAATCTGTTGGGATGTAAATAGAAAGGAAAGTGAGAGAAGTCACTTTTCTAAATTCGTGATTTATTAGAGTACCCAGTTTTATGTTACTTCAGCTTTGGTTAATTATATTATCGAACATTGTTTTTTATAGCTCCCGGATTTTTTTAAAGACTAGTCTTATATTTATAATATTAACATTGACATAATTTTTTATTTTTTTTAATTGAAGAAATAAACGGCATTTTATACATAAAGGTTTTACTACAAATTACCCCCTACTGATTGCTCTGTAACCAAAAATGTTGATGAAATAGCACTATTATTAATAGGCGGCCTAAGAGCAACACGAAAGAAAGGACAGGACTTACGTGCGTAGGGAGGACGGCGTTGCTTCATTGTTAAACGTCAGTGCAAAAAGTTTGGATTTCTCGCCATCCAAATCCTACAAAGGCTTCGCGGATCCCCCTTACTTTGCGCCAATAACATTATGAAAACAATTTGCGATCCAGTAAAATCAAATATTTCCGTAAGGAGGAATTTGTCTAAGGGCCCGATTACACTTATCACAACCACGCCAAAGTCAAAGTCAAAGTCAAATCATTTATTTCAAATAAGCCCATGTATGGCACTTTTGAACGTCAAAAACAACAACGACAACACGTAGAAGGACGTAACTTTTTATGAAAATGAATAGTTAATTCACACGAACCACATTTGGCCGTCAAAATCAACCTTGTGGGCGATACCGACCACATCAAGGCGTCGTCGTAGCCACAATACAACAACTATTAGAGAGACCACGCACTAGCGGCCGGCCACATCGCAAACACAACGATTTGTCTGCCTGCAAACACTAGCCACAACGTAACCACATCACAACTACTAGCGACAACGCAACCACATCGCAACTGCAAGAAGTTGTAGCAACACTATTAACAAGGTAACCACATCGCAACTACTAGTGACAACACAACCATTACGCAACTGCAATAGGTTGCAACGACACTATTTACAAGGTAACCACATCGCAACTACTAGCGACAACGCAACCACATCGCAACTGCAAGAAATTGCAGCGACACTATTTACAAGGTAACCACATCGTAACTACTAGCGACAACGCAAACACATCGCAACTGCAAAAAGTTGCAGCGACACTATGTACAAGGTAACCACATTGCAACTACTAGTGACACCGCAACCATAACGCAACTGAAATAGGTTGCAACGACACTATTTACAAGGTAACCACATCACAACTACTAGCGACAACGCAACCACATCGCAACTGCAAGAATTAGCAGTGACACTATTTACAAGGTAACCACATCGCAACTACTAGTGACAACGCAACCATAACGCAACTGCAATAGGTTGCAGCGATACTATTTACAAGGTAACCACATCGCAACTATTAGCGACAACGCAACCACAACGCAATTGCAAGAAGTTGCAGCGACACTATTTACAAGGTCACCACATCGTAACTACTAGCGACAACGCAACCACATCGCAACTGCTAGAAGTTGCAGCGATACTATTTACAAGGTAACCACATCGCAACTATAAGCAACAACGCAACCAAAACGCAACTGCAAGAAGTTGCAACGACACTATTTACAAGGCAACCACATCGCAAATACTAGCGACAACGCAACCACATCGCAACTACAAGTTGTTGCAGCGACACTATTAACAAGGTAACCACATCGTAACTACTAGCGACAACGCAACCACATCGCAAGTACTAGTGACAACGCAACCATAACGCAACTGCAATAGGTTGCAACGACACTATTTGCAAGGCAACCACATCGCAACTACTAGTGACAAAGCAACCATAACGCAACTGCATAAGGTTGCAACGACACTATTTACAAGGCAACCATATTGCAAATACTAGCGACAACGCAACCACATCGCAAATACAAGTAGTTGCAGCGACACTATTTACAAGGTAACCACATCGTAACTACCAGCAACAATGAAACCTCAATGCAACTGCAAGAAGTTGCAGCGACACTATTTACAAGGTCACCACATCGTATCTACTAGCGACAACGCAACCACATCGCAACTACTAGTGACAACGCAACCATAACGCAACTGCATAAGGTTGCAACGACACTATTTACAAGGCAACCACATTGCAAATACTAGCGACAACGCAACCACATCGCAAATACAAGTAGTTGCAGCGACACTATTTACAAGGTAACCACATCGTAACTACTAGCAACAATGAAACCTCAATGCAACTGCAAGAAGTTGCAGCGACACTATTTACAAGGTAACCACATCGTAACTACTAGCGACAATGCAACCACATCGCAACTACAAGTAGTTGCAGCGACACTATTTACAAGGTAACCACATCGTAATTACTAGCGACAATGCAACCTCAACGCAACTGCAATAGGTTGCAACGACACTGTTTACAAGGTTACCACATCGCAACTACTAGCGACAACGCAACCACATCGCAACTACTAGTGACACCGCAACCATAACCGGCTGCAATAGGTTGCAACGACACTATTTATAAGGCAACCACATCGCAAATACTAGCGACAACGCAACCACATCGCAACTACAAGTACTTGCAGCGACACTGTTTACAAGGTAACCACATCGTAACTGCTAGCGACAATGCTACTTCATCGCAACTGCAATAGGTTGCAACGACACTTTTACAAGGTAACCACATCGCAACTTCTAGCGACAACGCAACCACATCGCAACTGTAAGAATTTGCAGTGACTCTATTTACAAGTTAACCACATTGCAACTACTAGTCACAACGCAACAATAACGCAACTGCAATTGGTTGCAACGACACTGATTACTAGGTAACCACATCGCAACTACTAACGATAACGCAACCACATCGCAACTTCTAGTGACAACGCAACCATAACGCAACTGCAATAAGTTGCAACGACACTATTTATAAGGCAACCACATCGCAAATACTAGCGACAACACAACCACATCGCAACTACAAGTAGTTGCAGCGACACTATTTACAAGGTAACCACATCATAACTACTAGCGACAATGCAACCACATCGCAACTACAAGTAGTTGCAGTGACACTATTTACAAGGTAATCACATCGGTACTACTAGCGACAACGCAACCACATCGCAACTACAAGTAGTTGCAGCGACACTATTTACAAGGTAACCACATCGTAACTACTAGCGACAATGCAACCACATCGCAACAACAAGTAGTTGCAGCGACACTATTTACAAGGTAACCACATCGTAACTGCTAGCGAAAATGCAACCTCAACGCAACTGCAATAGGTTGCAACGACACTGTTTACAAGGTAACTACATCGCAACTTCTAGCAACAACGCAACCACATCGCAACTGGAAGAAGTTGCAGTGATACTATTTACAAGTTAACCTCATTGCAACTACTAGTGACAACGCAACCATAACGCAACTGCAGTAGGTTGCAACGACGCTGTTTACAAAGTAACCACATCACAACTACTAGCGACAACGCAACCACATCGCAACTACTAAGGAAAACGCAACCACATCGCAACTAAAAGTAGTTGCAGCGACACTATTTACAAGGTAAACACATCGTTACTACTAGCGACAATGCAACCTCAACGCAACTGCAATAGGTTGCAACGACACTATTTACAAGTTAACCTCATTGCAACTACTAGTGACAACGCAACCATAACGCAACTGCAGTAGGTTGCACCGACGCTGTTTACAAAGTAACCACATCACAACTACTAGCGACAACGCAACCACATCGCAACTACTAAGGAAAACGCAACCACATCGCAACTACAAGTAGTTGTAGCGACACCATTTACAAGGTAACCACATCGTAACTGCTAGCGAAAATGCAACCTCAACGCAACTGCAATAGGTTGCAACGACACTATTTACAAGGTAACCACATCGCATTTACTAGCGACAACGCAACGACATCGCAACTGCAAGAAGTTGCAGCGATACTATTTACAAGGTAACCACATTGCAACTATTAGCGGCAACGCAACCACAACGCAACTGCAAGAAGTTGCAGCGACACTATTTACAAGGTCACCACATCGTAACTACTAGCGACAACGCAGCCACATCGCAACTGCTAGAAGTTGCAGCGATACTTTTTACAAGGTAACCACATCGCAACTTCTAGCGACAACGCAACCACAACGAAACTGCAAGAAGTTGCAGCGACACTATTTACAAGGTCACCACATCGTAACTACTAGCGACAACGCAGCCACATCGCAACTGCTAGAAGTTGCAGCGATACTTTTTACAAGGTAACCACATCGCAACTACTAGCGACAACGCAACCACATCGCAACTGCAAGAATTAGCAGTGACACTATTTACAAGGTAACCACATCGCAACTACTAGTGACAACGCAACCATAACGCAACTGCAATAGGTTGCAACGACGCTGTTAACAAGGTAACCACATTACAACTACAAGCGACAACGCAACAACATCGCAACTACTAAGGAAAACGCAACCACATCGCAACTAAAAGTAGTTGCAGCGACACTATTTACAAGGTAAACACATCGTAACTACTAGCGACAATGCAACCTCAACGCAACTGCAATAGGTTGCAACGACACTGTTTACAAGGTAACCACATCGCAACTACTAGCGACAACGCAACCACATCGCAACTACTAGTGACAACCCAACCATAACGCAACTGCAATAGGTTGCAACGACGCTGTTAACAAGGTAACCACATCGTAACTGCTAGCGAAAATGCAACCTCAACGCAACTGCAATAGGTTGCAACGACACTGTTTACAAGGTAACTACATCGCAACTTCTAGCAACAACGCAACCACATCGCAACTGGAAGAAGTTGCAGTGATACTATTTACAAGTTAACCTCATTGCAACTACTAGTGACAACGCAACCATAACGCAACTGCAGTAGGTTGCAACGACGCTGTTTACAAAGTAACCACATCACAACTACTAGCGACAACGCAACCACATCGCAACTACTAAGGAAAACGCAACCACATCGCAACTAAAAGTAGTTGCAGCGACACTATTTACAAGGTAAACACATCGTTACTACTAGCGACAATGCAACCTCAACGCAACTGCAATAGGTTGCAACGACACTGTTTACAAGGTTACCACATCGCAACTACTAGCGACAACGCAACCACATCGCAACTACAAGTAGTTGCAGCGACACTATTTACAAGGTAACCACATCGCAACTTCTAGCAACAACGCAACCACATCGCAACTGGAAGAAGTTGCAGTGACACTATTTACAAGTTAACCTCATTGCAACTACTAGTGACAACGCAACCATAACGCAACTGCAGTAGGTTGCACCGACGCTGTTTACAAAGTAACCACATCACAACTACTAGCGACAACGCAACCACATCGCAACTACTAAGGAAAACGCAACCACATCGCAACTACAAGTAGTTGTAGCGACACCATTTACAAGGTAACCACATCGTAACTGCTAGCGAAAATGCAACCTCAACGCAACTGCAATAGGTTGCAACGACACTATTTACAAGGTAACCACATCGCATTTACTAGCGACAACGCAACGACATCGCAACTGCAAGAAGTTGCAGCGATACTATTTACAAGGTAACCACATTGCAACTATTAGCGGCAACGCAACCACAACGCAACTGCAAGAAGTTGCAGCGACACTATTTACAAGGTCACCACATCGTAACTACTAGCGACAACGCAGCCACATCGCAACTGCTAGAAGTTGCAGCGATACTTTTTACAAGGTAACCACATCGCAACTACTAGCGACAACGCAACCACAACGCAACTGCAAGAAGTTGCAGCGACACTATTTACAAGGTCACCACATCGTAACTACTAGCGACAACGCAGCCACATCGCAACTGCTAGAAGTTGCAGCGATACTTTTTACAAGGTAACCACATCGCAACTACTAGCGTCATCGCAACCACATCGCAACTGCAAAAATTAGCAGTGACACTATTTACAAGGTTACCACATCGCAACTATAAGCAACAACGCAACCAAAACGCAACTGCAAGAAGTTGCAGTGACACTATTTACAAGATAACCACATCGCAACTACTAGCGACAACGCAACCACATCGCAACTACTAGTGACAACGCAACCATAACGCAACTGCAATAGGTTGCAACGACACTATTTACAAGGCAACCACTTCGTTAATACTAGCGACAACGCAACCACATCGCAACTACAAGTAGTTGCAGCGACACTTTTTACAAGGTAACCACATCGTAACTGCTAGTGACAATGCAACCTCAACGCATCTGCAAGAATTAGCAGTGACACTATTTACAAGGTAACCACATCGCAACTACTAGCGACAACGCAACCACACCGCAACTACTAGTGACAACGCAACCATAACGCAACTGCAATAGTTTGCAACGACACTATTTACAAGGCAACCACATCGCAAATACTAGCGACAACGCAACCACATCGCAACTACAAGTAGTTGCAGCGACACTTTTTACAAGGTAACCACATCGTTACTGCTAGTGACAATGTAACCTCAACTCATCTGCAAGAATTAGCAGTGACACTATTTACAAGGTAACCACATCGAAACAACTAGCGACAATGCAACCTCAACGCATCTGCAAGAATTAGCAGTGACACTATTTACAAGATAACCACATCGCAACTACTAGCGATAACGCAACCACATCGCAACTACTATTGACAACGCAACCATAACGCAACTGCAATAGGTTGCAACGACACTATTAACAAGGCAACCACATCGCAAATACTAGCGACAACGCAACCACATCGCAACTACAAGTAGTTGCAGCGACACTATTAACAAGGTAACCACATCGTTACTACTGGCGACAACGCAACCACATCGCAACTACCAGTGACAACGCAACCATAACGCAACTGCAATAGGTAGCAACGACACTATTTGCAACGCAACCACATCGCAACTACAAGTAGTTGCAGCGACACTATTAACAAGGTTACCACATCGTAACTGCTAGCGACAATGCAACCACATCGCAACTTCTAGTGACAATGCAACCATAACGCAATTGCATAAGGTTGCAACGACACTATTTACAAGGCAACCACATCCCAAATACTAGCGACAACGCAACCACATCGCAACTACAAGTTGTTGCAGCGACACTATTAACAAGGTCACCACATCGTAACTGCTAGCGACAATGCAACCTCAACGCAACTGCAATAGGTTGCAACGACACTGTTTACAAGGTAACCACATTGCAAATACTAGCGACAACGCAACCACATCGCAACTTCTAGTGACAATGCAACCATAACGCAACTGCATAAGGTTGCAACGACACTATTTACAAGGCAACCACATCCCAAATACTAGCGACAACGCAACCACATCGCAACTACAAGTGGTTGCAGCGACACTATTTACAAGGTAACCACATCCCAAATACTAGCGACAACGCAACCACATCGCAAATACTAGCGACAACGCAACCACATCGCAACTACAAGTAGTTGCAGCGACACTATTAACAAGGTAACCACATCGTTACTACTGGCGACAACGCAACCACATCGCAACTACCAGTGACAACGCAACCATAACGCAACTGCAATAGGTAGCAACGACACTATTTGCAACGCAACCACATCGCAACTACAAGTAGTTGCAGCGACACTATTAACAAGGTTACCACATCGTAACTGCTAGCGACAATGCAACCACATCGCAACTTCTAGTGACAATGCAACCATAACGCAATTGCATAAGGTTGCAACGACACTATTTACAAGGCAACCACATCCCAAATACTAGCGACAACGCAACCACATCGCAACTACAAGTAGTTGCAGCGACACTATTAACAAGGTCACCACATCGTAACTGCTAGCGACAATGCAACCTCAACGCAACTGCAATAGGTTGCAACGACACTGTTTACAAGGTAACCACATTGCAAATACTAGCGACAACGCAACCACATCGCAACTTCTAGTGACAATGCAACCATAACGCAACTGCATAAGGTTGCAACGACACTATTTACAAGGCAACCACATCCCAAATACTAGCGACAACGCAACCACATCGCAACTACAAGTGGTTGCAGCGACACTATTTACAAGGTAACCACATCCCAAATACTAGCGACAACGCAACCACATCGCAAATACTAGCGACAACGCAACCACATCGCAACTACAAGTAGTGCAGCGACACTATTTACAAGGTAACCACATCGTAACTACTAGCGACAATGCAACCACATCGCAACTGCAAGAATAAGCAGTGACACTATTTACAAGGTAACCACATCGCAACTACTAGCGTCAACGCAACCACATCGCAACTGCAAGAATTAGCAGTGACACTATTTACAAGGTAACCACATCGTAACTACTAGCGACAATGCAACCACATCGCAACTGCAAGAATAAGCAGTGACACTATTTACAAGGTAACCACATCCCAAATACTAGCGACAACGCAACCACATCGCAAATACTAGCGACAACGCAACCACATCGCAACTACAAGTAGTGCAGCGACACTATTTACAAGGTAACCACATCGTAACTACTAGCGACAATGCAACCACATCGCAACTGCAAGAATAAGCAGTGACACTATTTACAAGGTAACCACATCGCAACTACTAGCGACAATGCAACCACATCGCAACTGCAAGAATAAGCAGTGACACTATTTACAAGTTAACCTCATTGCAACTACTAGTGACAACGCAACCATAACGCAACTGCAGTAGGTTGCAACGACGCTGTTTACAAAGTAACCACATCACAACTACTAGCGACAACGCAACCACATCGCAACTACTAAGGAAAACGCAACCACATCGCAACTAAAAGTAGTTGCAGCGACACTATTTACAAGGTAAACACATCGTTACTACTAGCGACAATGCAACCTCAACGCAACTGCAATAGGTTGCAACGACACTGTTTACAAGGTTACCACATCGCAACTACTAGCGACAACGCAACCACATCGCAACTACAAGTAGTTGCAGCGACACTATTTACAAGGTAACCACATCGTTACTACTAGCGACAATGCAACCACATCGCAACTGCAAGAATTTGCAGCGACACTATTTACAAGGTAACCACATCGTAACTGCTAGCGACAATGCAACTTCAACCCAACTGCAATAGGTTGCAACGACACTTTTACAAGGTAACCACATCGCAACTTCTTGCGACAACGAAACCACATCGCAACTGTAAGAAGTTGCAGTGACTTTTTTTACAAGTAAACCACATTGCAACTACTAGTGGCAGCGCAACCATAACGCAACTGCAAAAGGTTGCAACGACACTGATTACAAGGTAACCACATCGCAACTATTAGCGATAACGCACCCACATCGCAACTTCTAGTGACAACGCAACCATAACGCAACTGCAATAGGTTGCAACGACACTATTTACAAGGCAACCACATCGCAAATACTAGCGACAACACAACCACATAGCAACTACAAGTAGTTGCAGCGACACTATTTACAAGGTTACCACATCGTAACTACTAGCGACAACGCAACCACATCGCAACTACTAGTGACAACGCAACCATAACGCAACTGCAATAGGTAGCAACGACACTATTTGCAACGCAACCACTTCGCAAATACTAGCGACAACGCAACCACATCGCAACTACAAGTAGTTGCAGCGACACTATTTACAAGGTAACCACATCGTTACTACTAGCGGCAATGCAACCACATCGCAACTACAAGTAGTTGCAGCGACACTATTTACAAGGTAATCACATCGGTACTACTAGCGACAACGCAACCACATCGCAACTACAAGTAGTTGCAGCGACACTATTTACAAGGTAACCACATCGTAACTACTAGCGACAATGCAACCACATCGCAACTACAAGTAGTTGCAGCGACACTATTTACAAGGTAACCACATCGTAACTGCTAGCGAAAATGCAACCTCAACGCAACTGCAATAGGTTGCAACGACACTGTTTACAAGGTAACCACATCGCAACTTCTAGCAACAACGCAACCACATCGCAACTGGAAGAAGTTGCAGTGACACTATTTACAAGTTAACCTCATTGCAACTACTAGTGACAACGCAACCATAACGCAACTGCAGTAGGTTGCAACGACGCTGTTTTCAAAGTAACCACATCACAACTACTAGCGACAACGCAACCACATCGCAACTACTAAGGAAAACGCAACCACATCGCAACTACAAGTAGTTGTAGCGACACCATTTACAAGGTAACCACATCGTAACTGCTAGCGAAAATGCAACCTCAACGCAACTGCAATAGGTTGCAACGACACTATTTACAAGGTAACCACATCGCATTTACTAGCGACAACGCAACGACATCGCAACTGCAAGAAGTTGCAGCGATACTATTTACAAGGTAACCACATTGCAACTATTAGCGGCAACGCAACCACAACGCAACTGCAAGAAGTTGCAGCGACACTATTTACAAGGTCACCACATCGTAACTACTAGCGACAACGCAGCCACATCGCAACTGCTAGAAGTTGCAGCGATACTTTTTACAAGGTTACCACATCGCAACTATAAGCAACAACGCAACCAAAACGCAACTGCAAGAAGTTGCAGTGACACTTTTTAAAAGATAACCACATCGCAACTACTAGCGACAACGCAACCACATCGCAACTACTAGTGACAACTTAACCATAACGCAACTGCAATAGGTTGCAACGACACTATTTACAAGGCAACCACATCGTTAATACTAGCGACAACGCAACCACATCGCAACTACAAGTAGTTGCAGCGACACTATTTACAAGGTTACCACATCGTAACTACTAGCGACAATGCAACCTCAACGCATCTGCAAGAATTAGCAGTGACACTATTTACAAGGTAACCACATCGCAACTACTAGCGACAACGCAACCACACCGCAACTACTAGTGACAACGCAACCATAACGCAACTGCAATAGTTTGCAACGACACTATTTACAAGGCAACCACATCGCAAATACTAGCGACAACGCAACCACATCGCAACTACAAGTAGTTGCAGCGACACTTTTTACAAGGTAACCACATCGTAACTGCTAGTGACAATGCAACCTCAACTCATCTGCAAGAATTAGCAGTGACACTATTTACAAGGTAACCACATCGAAACTACTAGCGACAATGCAACCTCAACGCATCTGCAAGAATTAGCAGTGACACTATTTAAAAGATAAGCACATCGCAACTATAAGCAACAACGCAACCAAAACGCAAATGCAAGAAGTTGCAGTGACACTATTTACAAGATAACCACATCGCAACTACTAGCGATAACGCAACCACATCGCAACTACTAGTGACAACGCAACCATAACGCAACTGCAATAGGTTGCAACGACACTATTAACAAGGCAACCACATCGCAAATACTAGCGACGACGCAACCACATCGCAACTACAAGTAGTTGCAGCGACACTATTAACAAGGTAACCACATCGTTACTACTGGCGACAACGCAACCACATCGCAACTACCAGTGACAACGCAACCATAACGCAACTGCAATAGGTAGCAACGACACTATTTGCAACGCAACCACATCGCAACTACAAGTAGTTGCAGCGACACTATTAACAAGGTCACCACATCGTAACTGCTAGCGACAATGCAACCTCAACGCAACTGCAATAGGTTGCAACGACACTGTTTACAAGGTAACCACATCGCAACTACTAGCGACAACGCAACCACATCGCAACTTCTAGTGACAATGCAACCATAACGCAATTGCATAAGGTTGCAACGACACTATTTACAAGGCAACCACATCCCAAATACTAGCGACAACGCAACCACATCGCAACTACAAGTAGTTGCAGCGACACTATTAACAAGGTCACCACATCGTAACTGCTAGCGACAATGCAACCTCAACGCAACTGCAATAGGTTGCAACGACACTGTTTACAAGGTAACCACATCGCAAATACTAGCGACAACGCAACCACATCGCAACTTCTAGTGACAATGCAACCATAACGCAACTGCATAAGGTTGCAACGACACTATTTACAAGGCAACCACATCCCAAATACTAGCGACAACGCAACCACATCGCAATTACAAGTGGTTGCAGCGACACTATTTACAAGGTAACCACATCCCAAATACTAGCGACAACGCAACCACATCGCAAATACTAGCGACAACGCAACCACATCGCAACTACAAGTAGTGCAGCGACACTATTTACAAGGTAACCACATCGCAACTTCTAGCAACAACGCAACCACATCGCAACTGGAAGAAGTTGCAGTGACACTATTTACAAGTTAACCTCATTGCAACTACTAGTGACAACGCAACCATAACGCAACTGCAGTAGGTTGCACCGACGCTGTTTACAAAGTAACCACATCACAACTACTAGCGACAACGCAACCACATCGCAACTACTAAGGAAAACGCAACCACATCGCAACTACAAGTAGTTGTAGCGACACCATTTACAAGGTAACCACATCGTAACTGCTAGCGAAAATGCAACCTCAACGCAACTGCAATAGGTTGCAACGACACTATTTACAAGGTAACCACATCGCATTTACTAGCGACAACGCAACGACATCGCAACTGCAAGAAGTTGCAGCGATACTATTTACAAGGTAACCACATTGCAACTATTAGCGGCAACGCAACCACAACGCAACTGCAAGAAGTTGCAGCGACACTATTTACAAGGTCACCACATCGTAACTACTAGCGACAACGCAGCCACATCGCAACTGCTAGAAGTTGCAGCGATACTTTTTACAAGGTAACCACATCGCAACTACTAGCGACAACGCAACCACAACGCAACTGCAAGAAGTTGCAGCGACACTATTTACAAGGTCACCACATCGTAACTACTAGCGACAACGCAGCCACATCGCAACTGCTAGAAGTTGCAGCGATACTTTTTACAAGGTAACCACATCGCAACTACTAGCGTCATCGCAACCACATCGCAACTGCAAGAATTAGCAGTGACACTATTTACAAGGTTACCACATCGCTACTATAAGCAACAACGCAACCAAAACGCAACTGCAAGAAGTTGCAGTGACACTATTTACAAGATAACCACATCGCAACTACTAGCGACAACGCAGCGACATCGCAACTACTAGTGACAACGCAACCATAACGCAACTGCAATAGGTTGCAACGACACTATTTACAAGGCAACCACATCGTTAATACTAGCGACAACGCAACCACATCGCAACTACAAGTAGTTGCAGCGACACTTTTTACAAGGTAACCACATCGTAACTGCTAGTGACAATGCAACCTCAACGCATCTGCAAGAATTAGCAGTGACACTATTTACAAGGTAACCACATCGCAACTACTAGCGACAACGCAACCACACCGCAACTACTAGTGACAACGCAACCATAACGCAACTGCAAAAGTTTGCAACGACACTATTTACAAGGCAACCACATCGCAAATACTAGCGACAACGCAACCACATCGCAACTACAAGTAGTTGCAGCGACACTTTTTACAAGGTAACCACATCGTAACTGCTAGTGACAATGTAACCTCAACTCATCTGCAAGAATTAACAGTGACACTATTTACAAGGTAACCACATCGAAACTACTAGCGACAATGCAACCTCAACGCATCTGCAAGAATTAGCAGGGACACTATTTACAAGATAACCACATCGCAACTACTAGCGATAACGCAACCACATCGCAACTACTAGTGACAACGCAACCATAACGCAACTGCAATAGGTTGCAACGACACTATTAACAAGGCAACCACATCGCAAATACTAGCGACAACGCAACCACATCGCAACTACAAGTAGTTGCAGCGACACTATTAACAAGGTAACCACATCGTTACTACTGGCGACAACGCAACCACATCGCAACTACCAGTGACAACGCAACCATAACGCAACTGCAATAGGTAGCAACGACAATATTTGTAACGCAACCACATCGCAACTACAAGTAGTTGCAGCGACACTATTAACAAGGTTACCACATCGTAACTGCTAGCGACAATGCAACCTCAACGCAACTGCAATAGGTTGCAACGACACTGTTTACAAGGTAACCACATCGCAACTACTAGCGACAACGCAACCACATCGCAACTTCTAGTGACAATGCAACCATAACGCAATTGCATAAGGTTGCAACGACACTATTTACAAGGCAACCACATCCCAAATACTAGCGACAACGCAACCACATCGCAACTACAAGTAGTTGCAGCGACACTATTAACAAGGTCACCACATCGTAACTGCTAGCGACAATGCAACCTCAACGCAACTGCAATAGGTTGCAACGACACTGTTTACAAGGTAACCACATCGCAAATACTAGCGACAACGCAACCACATCGCAACTTCTAGTGACAATGCAACCATAACGCAACTGCATAAGGTTGCAACGACACTATTTGCAAGGCAACCACATCGCAAATACTAGCGACAACGCAACCACATCGCAACTACAAGTAGTTGCAGCGACACTATTTACAAGGTAACCACATCGTTACTACTAGCGACAATGCAACCACATCGCAACTACAAGTGGTTGCAGCGACACTATTTACGAGGTAACCACATCGGTACTACTAGCGACAACGCAACCACATCGCAAATACTAGCGACAACGCAACCACATCGCAACTACAAGTAGTTGCAGCGACACTATTGACAAGGTAACCACATCGTAACTACTAGCGACAATGCAACCACATCGCAACTAAAATTAGTTGCAGCGACACTATTTACAAGGTAACCACATCGTAACTGCTAGCGAAAATGCAACCTCAACGCAACTGCAATAGGTTGCAACGACACTGTTTACAAGGTAACCACATCGCAACTTCTAGCAACAACGCAACCACATCGCAACTGGAAGAAGTTGCAGTGACACTATTTACAAGGTAACCACATCGTAACTGCTAGCGACAATGCAACCTCAACGCATCTGCAAGAATTAGCAGTGACACTATTTACAAGGCAACCACATCGCAAATACAAGCGACAACGCAACCACATCGCAATGGCAAGTAGTTGCAGCGATACTATTTACAAGGTCACCACATCGTAACTACTAGCGACAACGCAACCACATCGCAACTGCTAGAAGTTGCAGCGATACTATTTACAAGGTAACCACATCGCAACTACTAGCGACAACGCAACCACATTGCAACTGCAAGAATTAGCAGTGACACTATTTACAAGGTAACCACATCGCAACTATAAGCAACAACGCAACCAAAACGCAACTGCTAGAAGTTGCAGTGACACTATTTACAAGATAACCACATCGCAACTACTAGCGACAACGCAACCACATCGCAACTACTAGTGACAACGCAACCATAACGCAAATGCAATAGGTTGCAACGACACTATTTACAAGGCAACCACATCGCAAATACTAGCGACAACGCAACCACATCGCAACTACAAGTAGTTGCAGCGACACTATTAACAAGGTAACCACATCGTAACTACTAGCGACAACGCAACCACATCGCAACTACTAGTGACAACGCAACCATAACGCAACTGCAATAGGTTGCAACGACACTATTTGCAAGGCAACCACATCGCAAATACTAGCGACAACGCAACCACATCGCAACTACAAGTAGTTGCAGCGACACTATTTACAAGCTAACCACATCGTTACTACTAGCGACAATGCAACCACATCGCAACTACAAGTAGTTGCAGCGACACTATTTACAAGGCAACCACATCGTTACTACTAGCGACAATGCAACCACATCACAACTGCAAGAAGTTGCAGCGACACTATTTACAAGGTAAGCACATCGTAACTGCTAGCGAAAATGCAACCTCAACGCAACTGCAATAGGTTGCAACGACACTGTTTACAAGGTTACCACATCGCAACTACTAGCGGCAACGCAACCACATCGCAACTGCAAGAAGTTGCAGTGACACTATTTACAAGTTAACCACATTGCAACTACTAGTGACAACGCAACCACATCGCAACTACAAGTAAGAAACCTCAACGCAACTGCAAGAAGTTGCAGCGACACTATTGACAAGGTTACGACATCGTAACTACTAGCGACAATGCAACTACATCGCAACTATAAGTAAACTCTTTTGCAAAAAAAACAGGCACCTAAGGGAATTTACGTTCTAAGGTCGATTTGAGTTAATTGAATGAAATTTATTTCTTTGACGTAGTCTATGTATACTTATAATCGTATAAATTAATGCGCGTGAAGTGAATTGGGGCAATGAAAAGAAAAAAAACGATAGATTCTTTAAAACCGATGTACATGCCTAAACAATAAGAAGTGGTCGGCAATAAAGACAAGATTTTTTTTTACTTATTTTAATTAATTAAAGTTACAAATGTAAAAACCTAATTACGAGTGTGACCTCCTCTTGCCAAAATCACAGCTTGAATCCTTCTGGGCATGCTTTCCACGATGTTTTTAATAACGTTTTGAGGAATACGTTTCACAACTTGAAGAAGGTTGTTCGCAAATTTACGTGTCTCTGCGGCTAAATGTGAGTCGTTCAACTGTCCAGAGGACTTGGCAACGGTATCAAGAGACCGGTTCGGTCAAAAGAAGACTCGGTTCGGAAAGAAAACGATGCACAGAACCAAGAGATGACCGCTTTTTGGTGAGTCAGGCGTTGCGGAATCGTAAGGCGTCAAGTGTGGACCTGAAGAAGAGCCTTGAAGAAGTAAGAGGAGTAGAAGTTAGCTTGTGGACGGTCAGGAGGAGGCTTTTGGCTGCCAATATCAGGAGTTACCGCCCAGCTCGGGGCCCTAAATTACTCCGTGAGCACCGTGTTGCTCGACTTTAGTTTGTTCGGAACTGTGCTTCATGGACTCTGGAGGACTGGAATAAAGTATTGTTTTCTGATGAAGCTAGAATCTCTTTGTGTGGAGAGGACCGACGCCGGCGAGTGCTGCGAAGACCACAGGAACGCTATGCGGAAGTGTGTCTCGAAGAAATCACTACTTATGGCGGAGGCTCCGTTATGTTTTGGGCAGCAATTAATTCGACGGAGCGTACGAAGTTAGTTTTCATAGAAAATGGAACATTAAATGCACACCGATTGTAATGTTGCATGTTTTTACTTACGGCTTACGGTAACTATTGTTCTAAATTTAATTTATGAAATTTACGCACTCCAAGGAGGTCCGATTATATTTGAAGAAACCACTGTTTGAAAATGGAAAAGAATATTGATTTTGGAAACGAGCTGAAGGGTATAAAAGCAGAGGCCGTCAGAAGCAACGGGCGATTCTATCTCGGATTCTATCTATCTCCGATTCTATCTCCGACTTTATAATAATAAAAGGGTCTGTCTCTCTTACAGTCCATCTTGGCCTACCCTGGCCATTCCGGGGCTCACCCACTCCCTGCCGGAGCCAACTCTTCCTTCCCTCGGAGTCATCGACCCGCCGAGGCCATCACTTTTCCCTCCTGGGAAATTGTAACGTTACAATTTCCCAGGAGGGAAAAATGTAAGGGAAAATAATATCATATAATTGAATATTATAATATAATTAAAAATACAAGGGGAGTACACAAAATAACTACAAATTAACTATTGTTCTAAATTTAATTTATGAAATTTACGCACTCCAAGGAGGTCCGATTATATTTGAAGAAACCACTGTTTGAAAATGGAAAAGAATATTGATTTTGGAAACGAGCTGAAGGGTATAAAAGCAGAGGCCATCAGAAGCAACGGGCGATTCTATCTCGGATTCTATCTATCTCCGATTCTATCTCCGACTTTATAATAATAAAAGGGTCTGTCTCTCTTACAGTCCATCTTGGCCTACCCTGGCCATTCCGGGGCTCACCCACTCCCTGCCGGAGCCAACTCTTCCTTCCCTCGGAGTCATCGACCCGCCGAGGCCATCACCAGCCGTCAATCACTCCCTGCCGGAGCCTCCATCTCCCGAAGACTACCTCCCGCTGCAGGCCTCCTCTGAGGCCTAACCTCCTAAGCGTGCAGTGCCGATCAGTAGTGTTAAACTGTGTTTTTGTACTCCCCTTGTATTTTTAATTATATTATAATATTCAATTATATTATATTATTTTCCCTTACATTTTTCCCTCCTGGGAAATTGTAACGTTACACGATACATAATGGAAGTCCTAATTCCATATGCACAACCCACATTGACTGCACTTGGGGAAGATTCCATTTTTATGGACGACAATGCTCGCCCGCACCGTTCTGGCGACGTGGAAGCGTACATGCAAGAAGTTGGGATCCATCGTTTAGATTGGCCAGCTCGAAGTCCTGACCTCAATCCAATTGAGCATGTCTGGGATGTTCTAAAGAGACGGGTAAGATCAGTGCAACCTGCTCCACAAAACATCAAGGAGCTAATAAGAGTCATTGCAGAAGAGTGGGAACGTATTCCTCAAAACGTTATTAAAAACATCGTGGAAAGCATGCCCAGAAGGATTCAAGCTGTGATTTTGGCAAGAGGAGGTCACACTCGTTATTAGGTTTTTACATTTGTAACTTTATTTAATTAAAAAAAGTAAAAAAAAATCTTGTCTTTATTGCCCACCACTTCTTATTGTTTGAGCATGTACATAGGTTTTAAAGAATCCATCGTTTTTTTTTTTCTTTTAATTGCCCCAATTCACTTCACGCGCATTAATTTACACGATTATAAGTATACATAGACTACGTCAAAGAAATAAATTTCATTTAATTAACTCAAATCGACCTTAGAACGTAAATTTCCTTAGGTGCCCGTTTTTTTTTGCAAAAGAGTTTAGTTGCAGCGACACTATTTACAAGGTAACCACATCGTAACTATTAGCGACAACGCAACCATAACGCAACTGCAATAGGTTGCAACGACACTATTTACAAGGCAACCACATCGCAAATACTAGCGACAACGCAACCCCATTGCAACTACAAGTAGTTGCAGCGACACTATTTACAAGGTAACCACATCGCAACTACTAGCGACAACGCTACCACATCGCAACTGCAAGAAGTTGCAGCGACTCTATTTACAAGGTAACCACATCGCAACTACTAGCGACAACACAACTACAAGAAGTTGCAGCGACACTATTTACAAGGTAACCTTATCGTAACTAATAGCGACTACGCAACCACAACGCAACTGCAAGGAGTTGCAGCGACACTATTAACAAGGTAACCACATCGTAACTACTAGCGACAACGCAACCACAACGCAAATGTAAGAAGTTGCAGCGACACTATTTACAAGGTAACCACATCGCAACTTCTAGCGATAACGCAACCACATCGAAACTGCAAGAAGTTCCAGAGACACTGTTTAAAAGGTTACCAAATCGCAACTACTAGCGATAATGCAACCACATCGCAACTGCAAGAAGTGGCAGCGACACTATTGCCAAGGTTACCACATCGCAACTACTAGCGACAACGCAACCACATCGCAACTGCAAGAAGTTGCAGAGACACTATTTATAAGGTTACCACATCGCAACTACTAGCGACAACGCAACCACATCACAACTGCAAGAAGTTGCAACGACACTATTTACAAGGTAACCACATCGCAACTTCTAGCGATAACGCAACCACAACGCAACTGCAAGAAGTTGTAGCGACACTATTTACAAGGTAACCACATCGCAACTACTAGCGACAACGCAACCACATCGCAACTGCAAGAAGTTGCAGCGACACTATTTACAAGGTAACCACATCGCAACTACTAGCGACAACGCAACCACATCGCAACTGCAAGAAGTTGTAGCGACACTATTTACACATGACTACTGCTTGCCCAGATTTTGTCCCTGCGATGTTGTGTGGTTGTAGTACGTGTGTACGGGCCGTAATCTTCAAAGCGAAATAGTGTTTCAGTCCTTTTTTGTTTTCTACACAGTGAAAGTAACTTATTAACTACTACCCACGCGGCAGATATGAGTGACATAGTTATCCCCAAAAGAGGTAAGTAGGTATAAAGGTTACCCTTTTTTGTCCGTAGGTGGTATAATAGGCAACTGAAGGATCAATAATAAAATAAAAGGGTGCGGGAAGGCAATGAATTTTCCTTCTAAGTTATGAATTTGGGTGTAAGGTTCAACTACCAAAGTGACGTTTTTATTTTCTTGGATAGCAAACAAGGCAAGTTTACCCACAAGATGGTTAGTGAACACCGCCGCCAGGGACGGGTAACAGGTATGAGAGACATCGCTGATGTGTTGCTTTCCCAGAGACAAAGCTGCGGGGTAATTGCGTAACACACTTACATAGCTTTAATGGCTTTAATTTTGACAGTTCAACAACATTCATTGCGTTATTTACGTTGTTGTGCAGACAAATTTTTCGAACATATGAAGCAATTCCCTTCAAAATCATTCAGGTTGTGATTGAAAGTGTGTTATGCAATTATGATACTAAAATGTCTCATTTGCTTATAATTACACCGGCATTGACTGGATGATTGAGTACTTCAAATTGGATCACAGCACCGCAGCTTGGCGGCAGGAAAGGTCAGGGGAGCTGGTGGTAGCTCATAAAGCAGCATTATTTAAATATTACTTCAGTGGAAGAAAGAGATGGAGCTATACATTGTAATGTTGCATGTTTTTACTTACGGTTTGGTTGTTAAAATGTTGGTCTTTTATCATACGTTCTCTCTAGATAAATGCATGACCATTGCCTGTGTGTTAAATATTCCTGAGGCTTTGTATTTCATTGTTATTGATATTTTCTGTAGATTTTCTCGTTGTGATACTTACCTATGTCAAATGTTAAACTCGTCAGTTTCTTTTTATTTTTCTGTTTGGCTTAGTCTATGATGTTACTTTTTGGTTTATATAGTTTTAATTATTTTTATTGATATCGCCAAAACATTGTATTAATTATAATTTGTTTTTTATATTATGATTGTACGAAATAACTACAAATTAACTATTGTTCTAAATTTCATTTATGAAATTTACGCACTCCAAGGACGTCCAATTATATTTGAAGAAACCATTGTTTGAAAATGGAAAAGAATATTGATTTTGGAAACGAGCTGAAGGGTATAAAAGCAGAGGCCGTCAGAAGCAACGGGCGATTCTATCTCGGATTCTATCGCACATTCTATCTCCGATTCTATCTCTGACTTTACGATAATAAAAGGGTTTGTCTCTCTTACAGTCCATCTTGGCCTGCCCTGGCCATTCCGGGGCTCACCCACTCCCTGCCGGAGCCAACTCTTCCTTCCCTCGGAGTCATCGACCCGCCGAGGCCACCACCAGCCGTCAATCACTCCCTGCCGGACCCTCCATCTCCCGAAGACCACCTCCCACTGCAGGCCACCTCTGAGGCCTAACCTCCTAAGCGTGCAGTGCCGATCAGTAGTGTTAAATTGTGTTTTTGTACTCCCCTTGTATTTTTAATTATATTATAATATTCAATTCTATTATTATATTTTCCCTTACATTTTTCCCTTCTGGGAAAATGTAACGTTACAACATCCTGTAGAGCTTCATCTCTTTCTCACACTGAAGTAATATTAAAATAATACTGCTTTAGTTTCTCGTGCAGGCTCCTTCACAACGAGTTCTAGACTACCTACAGCAGACTCTTTAGTATCAAGAAAGGGTAAATAAATTAATATGGGCAAAGTAGAGCGCACAGTGAAGTATTTTTCATCGTCTCAGTTCGTATGAAGAAACTCCAAAAAAAAATCTTATTTCTTTTCAGAAATTAAACTCTTAAAAACAAGATAAAAATAAAATGTATAAGAGTTGAATTTACAAGTTACTTGGTAAACCCACCTTATGGTAGATACCAAAGTAATTGCAAACATGTGCATCAAAGTGAAATGAAACCGTAGATACCTATCACAAGATACCTCCATTTCATTTTGTCTCTCGCAAAGCTTTTAATACGCGACGTTATTTAAAAAGACAAATATTTACAAAATTATCTCAGTTGTGTACAGAGCTTAGAAATAAATTACTTATTTAGGGACGAATCTCTTGGAAAATCGTGATCTCTATCAAAGGATGTAATGATTAGAAGACGGTTTTGATGAGTTAGGTAAATACCTACCCTTCGTAGTTCGAGACAGCGTATTAACCATGGATTTTCATGGCTTTGTCTTTCTGGCTTAGCCAAAGTCACTTTTCTCCTCTTCACATTTATTATTCATAATGTAAGGTACTTATGTATGTATATGGCATACTTGGCATTATGTTGTGGCAGTTTCACAAAATAAAGTGTTGTTTTTGCATTAAATATTTTATACAAGTAGTTTTTTACTTTCAATGCCATTTGAGATATTTCTCGACAGCATGTGAAGTCAAGTCAGGTCCATGGGCGGCTTTAAAACTCTGACACCAGGTCATTCACTAACCACACGAAAAGAAGAAGAATGTTGTTTTAAATTCAATACATTGACAGCTGTACTTTAATATTTAAGTACCTACTGCTACTACTTTCTTTTATTATAATTTCCCATGCGAAAACAGTTTGTGAGAATGTATACAACATGTTAAAAAATCCTATCCAATCCTTGAGGGTGTTGTTAGGTATCGTACTGAGAGTCTATTCATGTGGGAACTTTAAAAAATAAAATAAAAAGAAAACATCGTCTAATTTTTTTTCGATGGGGAATTTTACCTGGGGGCGGGCGCCCGACCTTTAGTGGGTGTCTACAAGTCATAAATTTATTGCGAATTTTTAATGAATTTGGGGTAGTTTTGGTACTAAAAATGTGATTTTTAAATAGCAACTAGCTGCCCGGCCCGGCTTCGCACGGGTAGCATTAAGAACTTGTTAGAACTTGTTAGAACTTGTGAAATAAATAAAAAAAACAAAAAACCCGAATGCAAGAATACATAACTGAAAATGGAAAACCACCCTCCTTCCGAAGCAGTCGGGTAATAAAATAATTTAAACCAACAACAACCAACAGAAGTAATCAACAACGTAACTAAAGCAGAAGTACCTAATCAACCGCGCGTAACTTAACTGAATAACAGGCCAACAAGTAATAAAGAAGTGGACAAACGATGTTCAAACAAGACCTACATAATATCATTATACAGTTTGAAGAAGCAGCCTTAAGGTTCGTCCACGTTTGCAACTCCAAGTTCACAAAAAGGGCTGCATTTGGGTGAGTTTGATGAGCCTTTTAATGACGCCCATTGTGAAGATTCACGTTTCAGTAACATCACTGGCAACACACACGAGAAGAAGATATTTGTACCTACTAGGTAAAAAAAACTAGCGCCGGGACTGCCTTGTTGGTCTCGTGGTCGCAAGAGCAGTAGCCCTTAACAGCAGTTAAGGGCTACTGCAGTTCTTCCATCTGGAATGTCTCAGTAGCAGCCCGGAGTCTAGATGGCAATAGGCTTGTCCCCTGTTACATGGGACCTGAACATAACTGACGAAATGTGGGTGTACTATAGACACACTTCTACTTAACCCTTCGGAGAATTCAGGTGTAATGTTATGTTATGTTATGTTAGGTATAAAAATATTTTTACTTGAAATTGTCGGCAGACTGGGAGATGATGCCTAATAAATAAGGCAATGCCAATCTCATATTTGCCCGCATTTTTCCACGGAGACGTTTCTCAGAGACATATCTTTTATACTAGAGAGTCGGTAACAAGCACGTTATTATAAACGCAAATCTAGTTGAGGAATAAAATATAAACATACCGAGGTGTGGAGGAAATCTCGGCTTATCTCGTACCGCCCTCGGCATATGGATTTAAAGGAAACTGTGGTTGGTTTTTGTTTAGTAACAGTACTATTTGGCGCATAAGTTTTCACCTCTTCTTCTTTGGAATAAGCTCTCAGCTCTTTTTGAAAATGGAATGTTTATTCATTGTGACTTTGACATTTATGAAGTACTCAAATGAAAAATATACATATTAAAATCATGGTGCGCTTTATTCTAAAAGAAGAGAACATCGTAGAACAAGTGACGAATCTTTCGCCAGAAGTACTGAGTAAAGTGATGCAAAATGCCTTTAAAACGCGCCCAAATATGCGGCAATTCTGGAGGCGGCGACTTAACGGATTCAACGGATTCTTTCGACTTAAACAGAACAATAATAAGTCCGAATAAATAATATAACAATAACCTAGAAACATTAAATAATCTGTTTGCAATAACAGAACGGAATCCAATAGTTGCACGAAGCACAGGACTGCGGACAGACAGACTGTCTATTCTGAAAAAATCACAGCGTGAAAACTTAGGTGAAGTGAGCTTGAATTGAGCTGTCAATAGTGTCAATCAATCCGTATCATCAGGTGGAATGACAGCCAATGATTTCAAAAGCAGCTCACTTCAAGCTTACTTTACTTAAGTTTTTAGCGTGAGATTTTTTCAGAACAGACCGGTTAGTCGTCGTGGCGACACAGGTAAATTAATTTTTGTTTCTCATACTCGGAAAGTAGTGTTTGTTTGATCCGAGTAGCGGGTGGAAGACGCTGCTTCCCATCCTTGGGTGGGAAAGACTCATAGTAATTGCTTCCCTTTTTAAAAATAGAACTTCTGGTTAGGTTAGGTATTTTTTTACTACGGCTCACAAATTACCCATAAAGGCTTGTGCAGACCAGCGCGATATCCCGGGCGCTACAAGGGTCGCGCTGCCCGTAGCGCCCGCGATATCGCGCCAGTTTACACGAGCCTTAATGTCTATTTTACAATTTAATCATAGCTTTGATCATAGGTATGATAGTGTAATACTAATTATAGAAAAATATCGATAAAAATAAATGTTGCTGTCTTGTCAGTCTATAAACAGCCAGTGTGAATAAAAAAAAAATACCTATAGGTATGCGAGACGACCCGCGGCGGTGACGCGCAGTGTTCCATATTTAAAATTAAAAAAAGACCATACTAGAATACTCATGTTATTATTATCAATAAATATTTTAGAAAATCTACAATATTTTACTTTCCTTAAATTCGAAATGAAAAGTAGACTGTTTAACACGGGTGAAAGTCATCAATTCCTACTCGTATGAGAATTGAATCCTTTCGAACCTTGTATAACAAACCACTATTCCTCTGGCATTCCAAGTGGAATCTAGCTGTGAACTCTCTTTCCTCCCTTGTAATTTTTCTTGAAATATAGCACAACATAACATAACATCACGCTTGTATTCCCGAAGGGTGAGATAGAGGTGTACACATAGTACAATTTTATATACACCTACACTATATAACTGGCCATTTCGCCAGTTACGTTTCAGTCCCATGTAATAGGGGGTCAGCCTATTGCCATCAAAGGGGCAGACAATTTTTTTTTTTTTTTCAAAAACTGCCGTATTAAGGCTCCTACAAACAGGCGCGACACGCGACGCGACACAAAGGTACGTCGCGTCGCGCGACGAGCAGTGTCTTTGTGTCGCGTCGGACGTGGTGCCTGTTTGTAGGAGCCTTTAACCGATATTCGTTATAGCCGCTCATGTAACCCATATTCCTACCTATGTAAATATTTTTATTCCTTGTAAAAACAATTTCGTGTCTACAGATGAGCCGTGAGTTATCCAAAAATAAGATTTCTACACTGTACACGAAATTGCTGGTATAAGTCACTCGAATGATAAGCGAATGCCGCTTATGAGCACCTTCATTTTTTCACAAAATTCACGTTCATAACCTTTTATTCCAGACCTGAATACTTCTATGAATGATAAACTAAATTTATTTCAGTGAATTCATTAACAAACACTTTTACAAGTCTACGATAAAAGTTATGCTATAAATAGTTTGATCAAAACTGCGGAATTTCCACCAAGTAAACTTTTTGAAGCAAACTAGTAGATATAATGAAAATAAACCTTTTAATGAATATCAACAACTTTGATCATGGAACTATGTCAGACGTAACGAAACAAAAATGACTGAAATATGATGAATTAGGACTTAGAGCCTGTGCACACGACGCGTTGCGGCGCCGCACCGCTAAGATTTTGCCGCAATGTCGATCACACGCGTGTTGCGGCGCCATAACGTTGTTACGCCGCAGCGGCACCACGCTGTAAAGCGCGTAAATTATCATCTGTCAAATATCTATGTTTTTAATAACGCACTAACAAGTGAGCGGTGCCGCTCCGGTGTTGCAACGCGTACGGGGTGTACGCGTTGCAACACCGGAGCGGCACCCCACCTCTTCTCGCGGGCTGCAAGTCCGGTGTACGTGCGGTGCGACCCCGGAACGCACCGTGTGGCATACCATGGATATTTGTATGTAGGACGCCGCAGCGCATAGTATGCACAGGCTCTTAACGGATTAAAATCTATATAAAACAGATGACGTAGGTCAAGATCCCTCCGTGCCTCGAAAGGCTGTCATTCGTAGAATTTTGACGATCGTTACCAAAAGTCTGACAACCAGTTTTACCAAGGAGTATTACCCAGTAACTGGGTTATGAAGTTCAGATAGGCAGTCGCTCCATGTAAAATACTAGTATTCAACTGCATCCCGTTCGACTGGAAGCCGACCCCAACATAGTTGGAAAAAAGCTAGGCAGATTGAGTTGACGAAAGCAACTCAGAGATCACCTTTAAAAAAAAAAACGCATAATCATTTTTAAAAACGTTATGTATACGGTAGGTATGAATGTATATACGTCACATTTCAGCATTGACGTCCCACACTTGAATAATTTCCGAATAGGTATTGGCCAAACATTTGAGCACACTTCTTGAACAGAATCTCAATGAGGTGTAATCAAACCATTTGAGCGGAAAATTATGTCTTCACTCGTAAAACACGTTAATCTCAAGTTGATCGATTTATGTATGATATAAATTTGGATACAAGCGCGACTGCTGAGCATGATGTCCTGGGTTCAATTCCTAGGTCGGGCAAAGTGTCAGGAATTTCTTAGTAGCAGCCCGGAGTCTGGATTTGTGCCCGGTCGATGGCAACAGGCTCACCCCTGGTAATAAGACTAGATTATAACTGGCGAAATGTAGGTGTACTATTTGTACACCTCTGTCTAACCCTTCGGGGATTACAGGCGTGTGGTTATGTTATAATTTAAAAAAAAATCAGACCTAGCTAGAATAAAAAAGAGAGCGACCCTGCGACTAGCGCTCGATGTGGCAACACGCCGTGTTCGAGTTCGCAACAAGTCAATCGTCATCGTGAGGATGCTTCGTTGAGAGGTGAAGACCGGGGCGATTTCTTACACCGTTTTTAATGGCTCTTTAGGAATAGTTAAGCGAAACAGGTTTCTAAATATATCAACGTCTATTGTATTTTATAATGGATTTCCGCAAGGTCATGCCTGAATCAATAATCTAAGTTTATGTAGCTTGAGTATAGTTTGCCAAACTTCTTGGCAGTATATGGTTAGGTATAAATGAGACCAAAGATGTAGTATAGTCTGGTTATAATTATCCAAAGGTGCATCTTATATACTAACGACTACGTGCTGATCACAGATAGTAGAAACATTTAATAGATATTGAACGTGCGATAAAGAACATAAGATTGCGATGTAGATTGTAGATACAGCACAAAGATATTGTACTGTAACAGTACACCCCCCTTTAAAAGAAAAAAAAAAGTAAATATTATGGTAATAGTGTTTACAATATAAATTTGATCTAGACCTTACTAGTTATTTGCTGATGTATATAAATAATAATGCTATTGTACGCGGTGGAATTTGATGACGCCTGTTGTGGTGCGATTTGCTGACGTCTGTAATTTTGACTTAGCTGTTGCACGAGTGTTTATTATTTTTTCCGTTAAACTCTTCATTCTTCTGTCCAGTGTTTTCATTATGCCATAAATTAGGATCGAACCGATTGTTAAAATAATCTGCCCCATCGCAACATTTCTTGTCCACCGTAAGTCCTCCTGGATCAGGTTACGGAGTTTGTCCGCTTCGTTTTGATTGAGGCAACTGTCCGTATTGTATGTTATCTGGTCCTTAGAACTTTGATTTCCCATTTTAGATGTCTTGTTGTTACGAGTAGTTGTGAATTAATGGTATATGTTAAGATCTATGCTAATATATATACGAATAACTTGCTTCTATCAGCGATTTTTATAGACGTACCACTGGCTTTACCTTACGTCCCGATCGTGTAGCGTACGTGTGTGAATGTCTGTCGCAATCCTTTGAATCTGGCACGTAGTTTGATTCGTCATTGATCATGAAAGCTGGTTTCAATCTATCAATTGATATCACTGTCTCCTTATCCCTAATTCTAATGCAAAATGTTTTATCTGTTCTACTAATTACTGGGTAGGGTCCTTCATACGGCGGCGTCAGGGCTTTCTTCATTCTATCACACCGAACAAATACGTGTGAGCATTCTTTGAGTTCGGGATGCACAAATATAGCTTGGTTATGGTTTTTTCTTTTCGGAATTGACGTCATTTGTGTGATGCCCTTTTGAATTTGTTTTACAAATTCTTCGTACGTTGATAACTGTGCTGCTGATGACTCAAAAAACCCTCCAGGGAGTCGTATTGGCGTTCCATATGTCATCTCTGCTGAACTATAACCTGTGTCTTCTCGCAAGCTACTCCGCAACCCGAGTAAAACTGTTGGGATTTCTTTTAACCAATTTTCGTTGGATTCTCTTGTCATTAACGCTACCTTTAAAGTTCTATGAAATCTCTCTATCATTCCATTGGATTGCGGATGATAAGGTGTTGTCCTAATTTTATGTATTCCCAAAAATCGAGAGAGTGACTCAAATATTCTTGATTCAAACTGTCGGCCTTGATCCGTAGTAATGCGCAATGGACAACCAAAACGAGTAATCCATCCTTCGAAAAGCGTCTTGGCTACTGTTTCTGCAGTTATATCTTCTACCGGAAATATTTCGGGCCATGACGTACAACGATCTATGATTGTGATTAAATATCTCTTCCCTTGTGAAATCGGAAGTGGCCCGACGATGTCAATATGTAAATGCTCAAAACGTTGCGCTGTCATAAAAGCACCAGGAGGTGATATCGTATGTCGTTGTATTTTTGATTTCTGGCAGGCTAAACATGATCTACACCAATTATTGATATCTTTGTTCATATACGGCCATAAATACCTTTGGGTTATCATTTTTCTCGTAGTTCTTTTTCCTGGATGGCTCATACCATGAATGGTATCGAAAATTTGTTTGCGAAAATGCTTTGGTAAGTAGGGGCGGCTTTTTCCAGTAGACGTGTCGCAGGTGATGTTTATTGTGGAACCCGGAAGCGTAATGTTTTTGAATTTTAATCTTTTATTGTCACGTAATTTACTAAGTTCATTATCTGTTGATTGACATTTTTCCAATTCTGCGTAATCGATAGGTGATGGCACGTATATTTCCTCTATTCGAGATAAGGCATCGGCGGTAATATTGTCACGTCCGCTTATGTGTTGGATGTTGGTACTGTACTGTGAAATGAAATCTAACTGCCGGACCCGTCGCGGTGTATCGTTTGATGATGGTTTTTGGGAGAATGCGTATGTCAAAGGTCGGTGATCCGTAAATATTGTAAATTCTCTTCCCTCGATTAATCTGTGAAAATGTTTGACGGCCATGTAAATTCCCAACAGCTCTCTGTCAAACGTAGAATATTTTTGTTGAGTTTCGCTCAATTTTTGTGAAAAAAAACCTAATGGTTCCCAATTGCGTCCGGATTTTTGTTGTAAAACTCCACCAACGCAAGTAGCACTAGCGTCGGTCATGAGCGCTAGTGATGCGTTGCGGGAAGGATGCGCTGTTAATACCGCGTTTTTCAAGCTTTCCTTGCATTTTTCGTAAGCTTGGTCTGCTTCCGTTGTCCAAGGAACAGGTGAATTATCGTTCTTTTTTGAACCATGTAGAAATTCGTTTAAAACTCTTTGATTTTCCGCTGCGCGTGGAATATTACTTCTGTAGAAATTGACCATGCCCAAAAATCTTCTTAATTCTTGAATCGTTTTCGGTTTGGGAAATTCCATGATTGCCTTGTAATTTTCCTCGGTAGGTTGTATTCCTTGGCTCGTTATATGATAACCTAAGAAATCTATTTCCCTTCTGTGAAATTCGCATTTTTCGAGATTAATGGTTATTCCATTCTCGTGTAAACGTTTGAAAACCGTTTCTAAATGCTGATAATGCAAATCTTCGCTGTCCGATGCGATGAGACAGTCGTCTACATATATAAATACGAAATTTAAATCTCTAAATAAGGAATCCATGAACCGTTGAAATGTTTGTGCCGCATTGCGTAATCCGAAAGGCATTCTTAAGTACTCAAAAAGTCCGAAAGGTGTGATGATGGCTGTTTTCTCTATATCCTTAACAGGAATACAGTGGTATGCTTTGCGTATATCTATCTTGCTTAGTATCTTCTTATTTTCTAATATGTATGTAAAGTCAGTTAATCTTGGTAGTGGGTATTTGTCCGGAACTGTCGTGCTATTGAGCATTCGATAGTCTCCGCACGGTCTCCATTCGCCATTTTTCTTTTTTACCATATGCAATGGGCTTGCCCATGGGCTATCTGACGGTCGGCAAATTCCGAGTTCTATCATACTTTGAAATTCCTTTTTGGCTATGTCGTATTTTTCTGGAGGTAATGGTCTTGCCCGAGCTGCGACGGGTGGTCCTATAGTGATAATGTGGTGTTCAATCTTATGTTTGGGCGCATTGCGTAGAGAGGACTCTTTCGTGATGTCTTCGTACTTGTTTAAAAGTTGCGTAATACGTGGATTCGTTCCCACTGCGATAGTACGAATTGCTTGTTGTGCCGCTTTTTCTGAAGTTACATGCGTTGTCAGCTCTGTAACTTTGTCGATAAGTTTGCGACCAGCTATGTCGACTAATAGTTTATAGTGCTCTAGAAAATCTGCTCCAATTATTGGTTGTGTAACATCGGTGATTATAAAATTCCATTTATAACATCGTTGTAGTCCTAAATTCAAGGTAAGCGTCTTCTCGCCGTAAGTCCTAATTTTAGTCCCATTTGCAGCGTATAGTGTGTATTGTTCATTTTGAAAAATTGAATATCTCTGTTGCTTGCTAATGACTGAGATATTTGCGCCCGTGTCAATCAAAAACTTCATACCACTTTTTCGGTCGGTAATGGTGAGGCGATTGGATGGGTGGATTGCACAGAGTTTCGCCGTTGTCTGTGCTCTTATTCGTTTCCCTGGTTCCGTACGTAAGTCATTGGTTTCCAACCGCATGGCTTAATGCAGTTCCTTGCATATTTTCCGAATCTTCCGTGGTAGTAACAAAATCGATTTGCCCCTCTATAGTTTGTTCTCGGCCTCATAATCGGGAATTGTTGACGTTCCTTGAAATGATTGTGCGTGTTGGGTCGATAGCCATATCGACCTTGCTGAATTGCGTCAATATCTATCTGTAATTTTGCTAGCTGGGTTAAAATGCATGCTGTATTGTTGTCGTTTGAAGTGTCGTTGCTAACAGCCGATATTTCGGTTACTTTTGAATTCATTATTATTTTGTCTGCAATTAGGCTCAGTTTGTCAATTTCCATGTCTTCCGTAACTGCTAGAACCGTAGTAACTGATGTTGGTAAAAGCCTGAACCATAGTAGTTTAATTGTTTCGTCACTGATTTTTCCTCTCCCGAGGACTCGCATTTGACGTAATAACTGCGAAGGTTTTTGATCACCGAGTTCTGTCTCTGATATTAATTTTTGAAACTGCCGCTGTTCTGTTTCTTCGTAACAATCAATTAAACGTTCCTTGATGTTTTTGTATTTATCTGTAGTCGGTGGCGAAGTGATTAGGTCACTAACCTGTAGTATTTCTTCCTTGGATAACTTTGCTATTACCGTACAGTATTTGTATTCGTCTCCTTGCTTCTGTGGTGCTAATATGGCTTCTAGTTGCGTGAACCATAATCTGGGTTGGTCTTTCCAAAATTCCGGAATGCGGGATAAAACCGAGGTGCCAGCAGCTACTTCAAGTGTTCCTTGCTGATTTATGTTCGCCTTGCACGGTGGTTGCGCCATGTTTCTTGCTGCGTATTCGTTCGTCGGGGTCACCAATTTGCCAAACTTCTTGGCAGTATATGGTTAGGTATAAATGAGACCAAAGATGTAGTATAGTCTGGTTATAATTATCCAAAGGTGCATCTTATATACTAACGACTACGTGCTGATCACAGATAGTAGAAACATTTAATAGATATTGAACGTGCGATAAAGAACATAAGATTGCGATGTAGATTGTAGATACAGCACAAAGATATTGTACTGTAACATATAGCAACAAAAAATTGTAACGAATACCTACACAATTATCTTGTAATTGTCCCTTATTTATTACTCAACAACTCTATAAGCAATCAAATCCTCGTAGATAAGCACATCGCAACAGAAAACTAAGTAGTTTCATAATAAATTGCTTCTAATGTACAAATAATTTATGATGCTGAATTTGCACTTTTCTCCGAGTTTGTCTGTATCGTCTATTTGCAAAATATGTCGAAAAATGCTGAATATTTTCGACTCGAGAGCAAACGTGGGCTACGTAGGTTATGGTAGATATGTGGTGTAAGTAAGTACATTGTTTATTTATTGATAAATTAGAAAACAATTACATAACTGGCAAAATGTGGGTGAACTATATGTCACCGATGCCTAACCCTTCGGATATATCAGGAAAACTAACTAAGGTCTATTTCAATCCTTGTTTCCAATTTATGTTATTTCCACCTAACAAACATCAACTTTATATAAGTGTAACAAAGTTGATTTTAGACTGACTAGTACTGCTGAAAAAGTCGTTAAAAATATATATTGTATCGCAAACTAAACCTTAAATGTAGGGTTTTCCTGAAACTCGTGTTTGTTTACATGTTTGGCAAATAAATTTCGAACGCAGATTACATATTTAGGGGTTTTGGTAAATCATGCCCAAATCTTCAAAATGATTAGTCATACGCCTACCGTGCTAAGCACGCTACATCAAGCAAATAAACTGTGAACAATAGCTAAAGACATGCATGAGAACCTAATCTGAACACGCGAACCTGCATCAGTTGCGCAGAAACAAAGCACTACCCGCATCTGCTTTATACAATTGTAAACACAATGGAAATTGTTTCTACTAGCTGACTTCGCCTGCTTAAAATTTCTTGTCTCCCCAACCCACCCCGGTGCATCGCATCGCCTGCCCGCGCTCGATTTCGCTTCACGTTCTCTCGGACTTTTCTCTTTTTGCTCGGCTCCTAAATGTCTCAGCGTGATGTTAATAGCCTATAGCCTTCCTCAAGAATTGGGTAATCGAATGCAAAAATGTTTTTTTTTAATCTGACAGGTAGTTCCAATGAATTAGCGCGTTCAAATAAACAAACAAAAAACCAAACTCTTCAGCTTATTATTAGTATATAGATAAATTATACGAGTGGAAAATGTAACTAAATCTAAAATACAAGGTCAAAAATACTAATTAAATTAATTAAAGAAACTTCACATACGTGATGGGTATCGATGGTTCACACGTTCAGTTAGTCGCATATCGGATGTCGGGAGCCCTCGCGGAGGGCTCATTTAAATGTAGGTTTTTCTTAGCGAATACAGCAATAAAAACCGTGAAAATCTCTAATGTATATTTAATAAGATTTACTAGCATATGCGTTGGTTTTAAAATCCAAACATTTTTATTTTTTTTGTTCATGGTTACACATATTCACAAACAAAATAAAAAGGTTGAAAAATACTTATAGCGACAAAACCCCCTAAGAACACTATTTTACTTCGTTTTACAATGTTTTATGACACGGTATTTAAACCTAATGCCGTTTACCGTCCGCGATGGTTAACTTTAGCGCAAACGTAATGCCGGTAACCCTCCCGGAGGGTTCACATCCAATATGTATGGCGGCATGGTGTATGAGTTCTATAAAAAGTGGGTGGAGTCCAAAGTATTAAACACGATAAAAAAAATAAAAAATAGGATATTTTATTTTTGGGTGACGATCGCCTTAACCTTAGTTACTTGAAGCATGAGTTTAGATTTTTTTTTTCATTGATTATGTTGTATATCTGTCGTGACCAGATCTAAGAATTGATCATTTCATGAAATGAACATCGACCACTGGTCACATCATGATGTGGTCTGGCCAGATCATTGAATACTTAACGTTTGACGATAGTTAGACGACAGTGAAACGCACGACTACTTAATGATGTGGCCAAACATTAGTGATCTTATCGTAAAATAGTAAGATTATCCACCGGTAGAGGCCTTGATGTCGATTTGATTCGTCGGATTTTTTTTGTTGTGCATCATGGCGGCGGCATACAATAAATCAAACAAAGTAGGGTGACCACGCAAAAAAAGTCGATGGACTTTTATTGGGTTTTCAAATAAGATATTATGGATAGCGATCAACTTGGAAGTAGCGCTCGCCGACCGCTACCACGACGTAAAATGCAACATAGCACTTAAAATTTGTTTGAAAATTTAAAAATTTAGCCCGTTTATGTGGCACCTCGACTAAATGTGTTAGGTTACGTTAGAACTGTTACCAACAGCGCGCGAGCTGAACGAGCGAAGCGAGCGCTACTCCCAAGTTGGTCGCAGTTACTTGGCAATTTTTACTACACCTTAAACCATGGATATCTTTCATTAATGATATGGCCAAATGTCGACTGACATATCATTGAACGTTGAGGTTTAAACGATATAGTAAATTTTAGCTGACCATTTCATGAAATGGTCAATTCTAAGATCAGGCCACGACATTTCGATATCCATCACATCTGTGGAGTTTGCTAGTTAATTTAATTTGACCCCATATAAATGTGCTACACGAAACAAGCTACAAATGTATCGCACAGGAATCAAGCCGAAGTCCGGGCATTCCGAATACTAGCTCCTAAATTTAATTAACTCCAAGTTATCCGCTAAAACTAGAAACTGCGTACAAAGTTACTGTGCAAGTTAGCGTTGGGCGGGCTTTGGGCGGGCGGCAGAGAGTCGCGAACCGCCGCCCAGGCTACACCGTGCCCGCGCCATGTGATCCAACCATGCGATCGTACAAAATGTCCAACTAACTAAAACAATATATAACTTATAATATAAACAATAATATAATAATTGTTCTTAAACAAGTGAGGCTGCGAAGCAATACCACTCTTATTCTCTTGAAAAATAAAGTTTAAAGTAGTTTTAAAGTTTAAACACCAGTATTATACCTGTTAGTAAATGTCAATATAGTTTTTGTTGTTGTGCTTTTTGTCTACTTTAAAGGTAAGTTTGTTTTGTTCTAACTTTGAATATGTGTTGTTGCCACGGACTTGTATTTGACTCAAGTTGAGACGTTATTTTAAGCGCGTAAACTTTTAAAGAATTTCTTGAATATTTCATGAATTCCTTTTGAATAACCTGAATGAATAAATTTAGTAACAATAGTATTTGTCAGTTAGAACTTCTAAAGAAATTTTACGCTTCTCCAAATGCGTATAACTAACTTTGGTGCAACGGTCTGCTACAGGAAAATAAAAACTAAATTTATGCTTAAAAATAATATACTAAAATCTTGGCTAAATAATTACAGCCGCTCGGGTCGATACATCAGGTTAAGCTAGTTGGTTCCTGGATTGGTAAACATCTTTACATACCGAGACTCCTTCGGAGTCTGGCTTCGGAATGCAGGTTAAGCCGTTGGTCCCAGCTGTCATTCGTGGATCTTTGACAGTCGTTACTGGTCGTCAGAAGCCCGAAAGCCTGACAGCCAGTCCTACCAAGGGATATCGTATTACCCAGTTACTGGGTTGTGGAGGTCAGATAGGCAGTCGCTCCATGTAAAATACTGGTATTTAGCTGCATCTGGTTAGACTGGAAGCCGACCCTAACATAGTTGGGAAAAGGCTAGGCAGATTGATTGATCCCCTTGGGATACTGCGCAATTCACTACAAACTGCAAGCGCACCCCAAAACTTTTTATCACACAAAAGCAAGAAATAGATTCAATACCCATATATATTAATACAGAGTATAATTATAACTTTAGATTCTTTGTTAGTTAACGGGCTTGTATTAGAATTAATAAGGACTTCAATTTACAAACATTTGTGAACGGTTTGATGTAAGTCAATTTTTTTACCAAAACAGTTTTGTCTTTTGTAAATAATAATACACACAGAATTTTAGATCTCATCAAAACATCCGTTTGTTAGTGTGTTTTGTTTTCTTTCTTTGCGTCAGTTTTAACGCAAATAAACGTATTTTCTTTCTTTTTTCTTTTCTTTATCCAATCCTTATCCTAATTTATTTAGTATTGGTGCAGCTTGTCTCCTTCGATTCCCTTTTCTGGCCATATCATCTTTAACAGAGTCCATTCGTCGTTTCTTTAGTATTTCCCTACTCCAATAGTCACCATTCATACTCAAAACATATCTCTCTATACATGATCCTCATTCCTACGCATAACATGCACATACCATGACAATGAACATTTCTACATAGCTTCCCAACCACCGGCCTCTTTTTGACAGAATTTTCGGCCTGTCCTAAAATATGGAATAGGGACGCTCATGGAACATAACATAAAATCCCACCTCATGTATTCCCTATACATAGTATACAAATATATACGTACGAATAGGCAGAGGGCTGTACTGACAAGTTAGCCAGCTTTGGCACCAAAATAGCTAATATTACATATTAAACTGTGTACTAAATGTAGATTTTGAGAATTTAGGACATTGTTTTGTGATTGAGTCTTAAAACATTATTTAGATGCATCCGTATTTTGTATTGAAACATTACAAAATCTCGTGCCGTACGTAAAAGCTTTTATGTTAACAAAGCAGTTTATAACCAACATTTAAAAATAAAATTGTCCCAAAGGATTGTTTTTAGGAGTTTCATACACTTCTACCATGTTTAGAGCAACTATTGTGAGAACTTTAGAAAAAAAAAACGGCTTTCTAGTACTAACGGTCTGAGCTAAGCCTCGGACAGACAGACACGAATATAAACTGTGTGAAAAATTGATAGCCAAGAGTTTACAGTTAGTCCTATTTTAACTCGTCGTACAGTGTACGTCAAACTAAATAACTTGGTGCAAAAATAATTGCTGGGAAACGAATTTTATTTTTGGTATGTAAATTCGCTGTTTACGTTAGTGATCAATGAAACGCTCGCAAAACATTGTGCATATGTGTGCTGCATGCAACGGTACAGGATAGTGGGAGTATTTAAAGTTCCGTCATTCATTACGTGTAAAAAACGTCATAAAAGTTGGAACTTTGACCTGCAATATTTCCGTCACCGGTTTTGATTGGATTTGTTTTTTTTTTTGTACTATGGACCATACCTGGGAGGTTCCAATACATAAATATGATCAAAATAGCGTGAAGAATCTCTCGGCTTCGTTAAAGGTTTCCACACTCGTTATAAAGGTTCAGATTAGTTTAGTGTTCATTGTGCTACTCTAATAAAAAACCGGCCAAATGCGTGTCCGACCACGCACAATGAAGGGTTCCGGAGTTGTTATGAATTTATCCGAAAAACAAAATTAAAATTGTAGTTGAAACACATGTTCGCCCATACATTGATATACGTCACGGTCAATTCTCCAACTGCACATTTTAGTTTGTAATGAAAACAATTTTTTTTTTGTTTTTTTTTTTTAATGTAAATAAAAAACACTTTTAATACTTTTGTGATAAAACTACAAATTAACGATTTTCAAACTCCTTCCTTTACTTGTGCTGTGAGAACTTGCATGATTCAAGGTTAACGGGAAGTACCCTATAAGGTTTTGATTTATTTGCGACTATTAAAATATGTCGCATATAAGGCCGTATTTTTTTTTATTGCATTCACTCTCAGAAGCCTGATTTTTTAGAGCTCTAAGAGACCGTAAACCCACATATTTAATATTAATTTTAACTTGATACCTCTACGCGTTCCAGAGAATAAAGGTCTTGACAGACTGACATAAAGACAGACGGTCAACGAAATGATCCTAAAAGAGTTCCGTTTTTTTCCTTATGAGGTACGGAACCCACTAATACTTAAAATAAGAAAGAAAAACATTTATTTGGACACAGTTCGTGAAACACGAAATACAAATAACAAAATAAACAACCAAAAAAAAAACCGGCCAAGTGCGTGTCGGACTGCGCACAATGAAGGGTTCCGTAGTTGGGATGAATTTATTCCAAATACAAACTTAACATTGTAGTTGAAATACATGTTCTCCCATACATTCCAACTGCAAATATAAGTTTGTACGCACAATATTAACAGATTTACCTTGTTATTTTAAAACCAATACCCATAGATTAGAGGAAAACCTATTAGAAGTCTATTCTTATTGGTTTTCCTGTAATCTATGAGTAAAGACCCATATTTTGTATTTTTTTTGTCCAGTAGGTTTGGAGATCAGAGGGGGAATGGTCAATTTTCATCGAATTTCTTAAATATCTTTAAAAGTATTTATTTAAAAGTTATATAAAAAACATTTTTGAGATTCTCGCAACAAGCCCTTTCATTTGATATGTCACACGGTACTGATAGCAAACCTTTTTTTTTTTAATTTTCTTGTTTCCCCCCAAAAGTGACCCCTATATTCAAAATTCATTTATTTACATTACACGTTCGTATTTAGTTCCCAGAAAAACATATGTGTACCAAATTTTATCTTAATCGGTCCATTAGATTCGGAGCAAATTAGCAGTTAAGGGTTCCGTTTTTTCCTTTTGAGGTACAGAACCCTAAAAACGGTTGCAAATATAACCTAAATGCAATAAATCACATAATCGAGATGCCTACTTCTTAGTCCAAGAAGTGTAGACGTGTAGTAGAAGTGAAGTGTAGAACTGTCTGCGCCGAATGGGTAGAGAGCCTTGGATTTGATACATTTGAATTAAATCGTGTCAAGGCTCATGTACATTCAGTCGGCGCCACTGCCGCAAAGAAACGGTCATATTTATTACCGTGGAAAATGGCGTTCTTTACATGAAAGTTCTTAGTAAATCACTTTCGCTATTCGTGAAGCAAACCTGAGTACCTATACTAAAACAAGGTATCTGTGATCCAATCATGTGGGCTTTGACTGGGAAAGGGTCATTGTTTATTAACAGCAGAATTACCCATTTTTAAAAATTGAACGTGTGGGTAACTCTTGAAGGAATATCCATTGTAATTTAAGGAACATTCTATTTGTAGCCAACCTTAGATATATTTCTCGTATTAAGGGGGTGCATTCTCAAAGTCGTCAAATCTGGCAACCAGTCTTACCACGGGGGTTTCGTATTACCCAGTTACTGGGTTGTGGAGGTCATACAGGCAGTCGCTACATGCAAAATACTGGTATTCAGCTGCATCCGGTTAGACTGGAATCCGACCCCAACATAGTTGAGAAAAGGCTAGGCAGATTCAAACTCAAACTCAAACCATTTATTTCAATTAAACCATTTACAGGCACTTTTGAATTGTCAAAGAGTCGGTCAGTTAGTCAGAAAGTTGAAGCTAATTGCCCATTCCAAAACGTAGATCTCTATGGAGAAGAACGGGCAAGAAACTCCAAGGACACTCTTTTAAATATAAATATTACAAAATCCTGGGTACATCATTCTTGTTGCTTCTATATGTGAGATTAATTCTCAAAGTTTTCTTAAATTTACCAAATGAAATTGTGATATATCGCTCAGTAGTGTACTAAAATATTGATTTTTAAGTTATAACTTTTTAAATTATAACCTAATTTGTTACTCAGTGTTAATATAGCATTATACTGGTGAAAGAATTTTTAAAATCGGTTCAGTAGTTTTTGAGTACATTCATTACAAACAAACAAACAGACATACAAATATTTAAAAAATCTAATCTTTTCTCTTTATAATATTAGTTCAGATGATTCCAATAAATAATATCGTATCGTTAAATATGGAATGCGTTTCTAAATATACACCTACACATTTCTATCGCCAAAATACATAAATATCTACTATAATATATAATAATTTGTTTCTAATGGATGAAATACTATGGATATGTAAATATTGTAAATATTGAGCGCAGAGTTGTGTGCAGTCCCGTCAAAAACAAAATATAGCTAAACGATCCACTGCCATCATATTTCAGTCACCATTAATCATTTCTCGAAATAGGAAGTTTCATGAAAATAAGGCTCTCGTTCGGATATAACGGATGCCATGAAAACATTTGCCACAACATAAATCAATGTCTTCATAGCGAAACATAGTAAACGGCTGTAACGGTATAATTATATGGATGAAGTATCCCGCCCCTCTGAGGTAATAAGTCTTATTATAAACCCTGCCGCTTGTTATTTTATTCAGATTGCGAAATAATCTGACTGTGGTTTCAGATAAAAATGTAAAAAAATTTTATCGGATTAAAAATGTAAAACATTTAAGCGGCCAGGTGCGAGTTGGACTCGCACTCGAATGGTTCCGTACCACCGTACAATATTTTCCATTATAAAAATAAAACCATTGCAAAGAATCGGCACCCTTTGAGTAGAGAACTCTAATTTTTTTATGTGTAACATCTTTCCTCTCGCTTTCCAATCAAAATCAAAATCTAACTGGAAAAAAATCTAAATAATCAAATCTGTGGGAGTGATTTTGTGAAAAGGTACGGAACTGTGTCACAGGAAGCCAGGAAGTGCACGCTATTTGATTTGACCAATGAGTGCGCGCGGTGATAAAGTTGGCTGTCAGAAACGACCATGAAGAGGTCCCGCCCCTTTAATGTTGCTTATTACCTTAATGTTGCTTATTACCAAGGTGACATGTCACATGTTACACATCATGGGCATGCCACAATTGCAGCGATAAGTCCCGTCTTTGAGAAGTGGGTAGAGAGGCGCCACGGCGTACTCACCTTCCGCCTAACGCAGGTCCTTACCGGACACGGTTGTTTCGGAAGGTTCCGGATAAGGCGAGAGGAAACCTCCGGGTGTCTCGATTGTGTGGATCGCCCGGAAGATACGGTGGACCATACGGTGAAGTTCTGCCTTGGGCGGACTATCGCCGTGTCTTCGTGGAGGCGATCGGCGGCGGTGATCACTTGCGTCCGGCCCTGATCCAGGCCATGGTACGGAACAAGAGGGCATGGGAAGCCGTCACTTCCTTCTGCGAAGAAGTAATGCCGGCAAAGGAGGAGGCGAAACGCGTGAAAGACAGGCAATTTTCGCGCCCTCACGCCCCTAGTCGCCGCAGTAGACACTCTAAGCGTCGGAAATCCCAGGCCACCGTAGGCGCGGCCTCAAAGAGATGTCAGCATCACTGGCGGGGTCCGCTAGGGCCGATGCCTGCCGGCGTCGCGGGAAAGTCCGAAAGGGATACCGTGGCCCCTGGCAACATACAGAAAACTGAAGGAACACGGTTGGGTTTTAGTCAGTAGGAGTTTGACACGAAGAGCGGGAGAGGTTATTTGAGAATGTTCCACCCAAAAAAAAAAGATGTTACACAGCATATGGTACTACTGTAGGGCTCGTTTGTTTTTTTTTTTTGGTCAACCAATTGCTCGTGACAATTGATTAGCACTGTAATATTGTTTGGATGGTCTAAAAACCTGAAACAAAACGTAGATGTGTGTAGTGTGTTGAGTACCTATCCATCTATTTTAAGATTTATTGGAGGCCTCACTAAGCAAACAAAATTCAATTTTTGTATTAGAAATACCACAACGTTTCGCTTTTCTTCAGTGGAACTACCTACCTTTACCCTGTCTATATAGGATTAAGAAAGGTATCCCCACATCGACTAAAACAAAAAAAAACCTAGACCTTTAAAATCAATCAATCACACTTGCGACCATTGGGCAAAATTCGGCTAAAAATCCATCCACCCGAAACATCCATACCAATCCGAAAAGTAGTCGTTATTGGAGTCTGACTGGCGTATCTTTTCAATTTAAAACGATATGCTCTTAAACTTTGGCAGCACCATTACGACCTGAACACATGAGTGTCGCTACGTGCCCCACTTGCTTGTCAAAATGAAATTGGGAATCGTAATGTTGAATTCGAAGCAAAATCAAGTTTGGAATCGAATTAGCTCGGATTGGCGGGACGGGTCGGATTTAGGATTTGTCAATCTCCCTATGTTTGTTGAAACTGTCGAGTACTTAGGTAGTTAACTTTGTTATTTGTGGCAACCTTACGAGATTGCTCACTGCGGTCCGGTTATTTGATCGCACCGAAGGCATCATTGTTGTTTATTTATAGGCTCTATGGCAATCTCAAGGTTTTTAAATAGGTTTATGTTCTGACGGACTGGTTTATCTTAAGCCGTTTTCACACTTTTAAAAGTACGGGTTGTTTAACAGAGGCTAAGCTGGCGTTAATCAGTGCTAATTCTCTGCGGTCTTGTTTGTGCAAATGTGCAGGCAAAGTAAGTAAAAAATTCAAAGCTTTTAATATAAAAAAATATTTCAATCTACCGAACACAAAAGCTATCACTTAGGTAGGAAATGGTTCTGTGTTAGCTCCTTTTTGTGGTCATTAATAGGTCGTTTATCTATATCGTGCAATAACTAGTTTAGAGACAAGAACACTAACGGTATGAAACCGAAATATCTCTTTCCATTTTTTTTTTTTACTTTTGCTATACTTTACGGGAGATATCACAACGTTCAGTCATGAAACTGATTCAAATTGTGACTTAATATCATCGTAATTAACTATCCTTTAGACATCCAATTTCTATAAAAACAAAACGCAAATCTTATTATCAATATAAGTCGCTTAATAAACTCAGATAAACCGGGTGGTAATGGTGTTACTCATAATTTAAAGTAGCTATATCGCACTTCGTTAAGCGTGGAATTACCTGTAACTGTAAAGGGCGTATCAGACGAATGCCGACGCCTCCGTGGCCGTCCATCAGCGACTAAATGAGATGAGCGTAAGGAATCTTCAGGAAATTCCAACAGCAGTCATTAGTGATGGCTGAGCCTTAATGACCGTCTGCTAATTGATACCACTTTTATTCATTAGCACCTCGGTAATAGACATTATTGGTGTTTATGAAGGCAAGTATGTTTGACAGCTTTTTTATTAATTGGTGGTACATGACACTAATAGCTTCCAAGAAAAACAGCTAATAATCATATAAAAAAATAACTCAATAAAAAAAAATCGTTGTAGTTGATGCTGTTCCTACGTCTTACTACGAATGCTACGCGAAACCATTTCGTAGTCTCGTAGCGTGCGTAGTGTCGTAGCACGCGTAGCCGCATAGCATGCGTAGCCGCGCAGCACGCGTAGTTGTTTCATTTGGGTTGCATGATTTAATTAAATCAAAATAGGTACCCGGAACTAAATAAATTAAAATACGTCTTGCCCAGTGGTTTTCTTTTGAAAAAAAAAATATTGGGACGATAACATTAGCGTTTAATTTGGTATTTATAATTTTGTTAGATACTTAAATCAAAATAAAAAGTTTGTTCGGCACAAGTAACGGTGAACCAGGGCGAAGTTTAACTTATTTTTAATTCATAAAGAGAATATTACCATTCAACAAGAAACAACAAATGTAACATAAAGTTCAAAGTTTTCGAAGAACTTAATATAACATAAACTTAGACCGAACCGCACAGGCCGGTCAAATAATCGCATTGACGCAGATTGACCGAAGTACTAAGACTTTTTTCTTTACAAGAATAACTTTCCTCGACTCTTGACTACTTAAGCTGTAAGAACCTAAGTACTGTTACAAACACTCCCCCTCTAAACTTTAGTGCGTCTGGAATTTGCATAATTCCAGTAATATGGCATTTTATGAAAAAGATTTTTCTCTAAAACTTTTAAACTTTAATGATCCTTTTATAAAACTTTGTGACCCATTCAAGAGCCTTTTAATGCAATTCTAATAACATTTAATTAAAAGAAGTCTGCACCTTTGTTTCTCATAAACAACGTTGGTGATATAAATAGCACAAACAATAAATTCTCTATTAAAGACGAGAACTAAGACTGCCTCGTTGGTCTAGTGGACGCAAGCGCTACTGCTGAGTATGAGGTCCTGGGTCCGATTCCCGGATCGGGCAAATGTTATTGGGTTTTTAAATCAGGAGGTAGCAGCAGCAGTGGCAGCCCAGAGTCTGGATTTGTGCCTGGCAATGGGCTCGCCCCTATCACATGGGACTTAAACATGTCTTGCGAAATGTGGATGTAACACGTTAATAAATTCTCTAATACACCGTATGACGTATTTATTGTAAGTACGCACATAAATGACTTTATGTTACAACCGTTTCAGAGAAATTGAACTTATTTAATTACACTTGACGCCTCTCATTGCCAGCCTTTGACTTCGCTCTAAATATAGCATCGGCTCCAAAAATGTGAGTGGAATCATTTGCTTGAGTATGTAATTTTATTGCCTTATTAGATATTCAATGAAGAGGGATGAATGAAAGTAGAAGGGGTGAAAATGAGGAGCGATGAAACGCATGTGACTAGGAGAGTGAAGGACGTAAATGTTGTTGGATGGAGACCGAAGATCTAGATGGATTTTGTTAGGGATGATATTATACAGCATTTATAAGAAAGGTGTGGTCATATTTAAGGATGTGGTGACCATGAAACTGAACAACTTTCTCTATGGGACAACATTGTAATCGCGAAAAAATAATCAGCAATCCCATACATTTAGTTCGAGTAGGTATAAAATTTTTGTATGGAACAGTTTATAATTTTTTCAGTTTGATGGCCTGTGCAACACCCTTAAATATGTCCACACCTTTCTGATACATCCTGTATATTATGAATGAAAAGTCAAGAAGTGAAAACATCGTGAGGAAACCGGTCATACCTGAGAGATATTTTTCGGCGTCATGTGAAGCCAGGTCAGAGGCCCATGAGTGGCATAAAAACTCTGACATCCTGGTTAGTCACTCACCTCACGAAAAAGAAAGAAAGATTAATGAAACGAGAGTGAATGGCAAAGTGACTGCGGACAGAGAAAGGCGAGAAAATATTAAATATTTTGTGCCAACGGAAGTAACATGGAAAGGGTAAAATGAAGGAGATATTTAATAATAATTACAGTTAACACCTTGACTAACATAGGTAACGTAGTTATCTAAACGTGGGATAAAACCAAACGAACGAATGCTCATTCTATCCCCACTCCATCAAATTCTGTTGGTGTAAACAGAGACTGAGCATTCTCTCGTTGTTCTATCTTGTTTGCGGAGATTCTATGGAATGTTCTAAGAATGCTCTAAGAATGGTCGCTCGCTTGATGTAAACGGCGCACGAGCACATGAACAGTTACCAGGAGCGATCTTTCGTGTTCGGACGTGCTCGCTCCTCGAAGCGGTCTCTTGAAAGCGTTCATGTGTTCTAGCGACTTGACCAATAACTATAATTATGGATTGGTCTCGAGAAAAATGTCTAGTTTTGATAGAAGTTTCTTGTAATTGCGTAACCAACCACATTATTTAGTCTCCTTCTCTTAACTAAATTCTTCACCCATGAACGTCTCTTTCTGGTTTTCTTTTTAATTAATTGAAAACGTTGCCGTTTGCCTGATCTAAACATGTCTAGAGCTTGTGCAAGAATTTCAGTTCTTGTTTGTTGTCATTCTTGCTCGTTGGTATTATTTTGGTGTAAATGATGAAAAATAAAGTAGGACCACGCACAATGAAGGGTCCCATACTTGAGATTAATTTATCCCAAGAACAAACTTAACATTGTAGTTAAAAAACGTGTCCTACCATATATTCCAACCGCAAAAGTAAGTTTTTACGCACAATATTGAGAGATTTGCCATGTTATTTTAAAATCATAGACTTCTAGGTTTTCCTGTAATGTATAAGTATAAAATTATTATCTATTTAATTATTTTTTTCAAAATTTTAGACTCAGTAGTTTCGGAGATAAGAGGGAATGGTCAGTTTTTTCCCCTTATATCATTATACACTCGAGAGCAATGAATCCGGGTCACTTAAAGAATCCTAAAAATCTCGGAAACTAAAAATGCTAGGTTAATGCAATAAATTGTATTTAATAGACAATGTAATACTCCTTAAATGAAAGTAAAAAAAATATGAGTCACCATACATTTTATTAACACAAAATTACATAAAGAAAAAAACTGCTGATCTCTCCTTAAAACAAAAATAGGAAACATGAAATTTTTGAACTTTATTACGATTTTCTTGAATTTTAATACTTCGTATTGCCTCCTCGTGCTTCCATTACTGCGTTTACGCGGTTTGGCATGCTGTACACCAAGTTCCTTATACGATGTTGGGGAATATTCTCCCATTCCTCTGTGAGAGCAATTTTGAGCTCACGAAGCGTGATTGGGGGAGGGTTTCGTTGTTTAACGCATCTGCCTAGCTCGTCCCAAGCATGCTCGATCGGGTTGATATCCGGGCTGCGCGCTGGCCACTCCATACTAGTAATGTTCATCTCTTGAAGTTAGTCATTCACAATCCTACCTGTATGAGGTCGGGCATTGTCATGCATAAATATAGCATCCTCACCTAAATTGACCATAAATGGACTGTGTGACTTCTTTTGATGCAACCACCCACTCCATCAGGTGCACCTTTGCCATGACCCCGTTCGCTATAGTGCAACTGATAGAATCAACGTTAAAGTCTTTGCTTAGATACGTTGCAATCAAGTGAAACATAGATTTGTTCCGATATTGTGTAGATGGCCCGTCGCTCAAAATGTGCAAGTTTTCAGATTTGGAGATAACTCTTTAACTCTATTTATTAATATGCCTGTAAATGAACACAGATGAGAACTGGATCATGCCTAACATTTTCTGAGACGGTGCAGAAGGATGTACTTTCTGTATAATTGTGTGGTGGTTCTAATTCGGTAGAGTAGTAGACGGAAGTATGTAAGGATAATTGTATCTTTGAACCCCCAAAGTGAGCTGATTGTACTTCTTGACCGTATTTGCACTGATAATTTTCTGAAAAATCTATATGGAGAAGTCCGTCTATCGGCGTCAACTGTGATTTTAAATTTTGGATGGTCTTGAGTTGATGCATTACATATGCAACATGTTTCATAAAAGTCACTGTTTTACTTCTCCCTTCATAACGACAGTTACAGGTTTTGTTATTCATCTTTCGTAAGTTATAGTATCGTTATCAACAAAGTCATTACACTGAATAGTTTTATTTTTGCAATTAGGACAATTTCGTTCTAAGCAGATTACTGCCAGGGCATTATTGCAACACAAATCCTTCATTAAAGATGAAGCAGATACATATGGAATAATTTTTGAATGATACAGTGCTCGAATAATATATTTATTATTTGTGTGTATGGCACATAGACAAGTGTTCCTAGCATCGACTTTAGGGAATAAAACCCAAAATGGTCGATTTCTTCGGAATGTTTCATAAGAAATAGTCATTCCAGTTTTGTTCATTTAAAAAGCGAATTTGCTTCTTGATCTTTCTTCTTGTGATTGTGTCTTTTTTTCCAGACGTCAATCTGCTGTGTTCATCTTGCACTAAAAAATCATGGATTGCTTTTCTTATCTCTTGAGTTTTAATCGTTTTTATTCTTTTTTTACCGCCTTCTTTTTTCTTTTCCAGTTTACTACTTATTCTTATCCATCTCATTCTATATTTGGCAATTTTAGATTCTAATTCAAGAACTCTTCTCCTCAAATTATTATTTTCTGCAACAATTCGTCGTCTATTCCGTGTAGCCACCGCTCTGCCAACATGTATACGCGAAAACGAAGGACTTGATGGAGGTGTGTTCTCTTGCACAAAATCACGTTCCCTTTTTTTAATTTTTTCCTTGTCGCGTTTCTTTTTTGCTTTTTCTCTCCATATTTTTCTTATCTGCCTTTGTTCTCTTGGCGTGTAGTCTTTAATAGTCTTAAGTTGCCCGAGCTGTTTTTTAATTTTGTATCCCTCCCTATCCTTCCTTCTTCTTTCTTCGAGAGCTGCGTCATCCATTTTGGCCCGCGCACGGCGTATACTAAGTTTTTTCTGCTCGCGCCTGCGTTTCTTTTTTTCTTCTTCGGAAAGCTGCCCTGATTTACTTGTTCGTGGCATAGTAACTGAAGCAAAAGACAAGGACCATCATACGCTAAGAACAAGCAAGCAACACAATGCAGAGCAAAAAACAAATTAAAGTGGAAGGCAAAAGTGAGCAAAATCATCATTAATTTTGCTCACACACACATTAACATTTATAGCATAAATTATTTAACTTCGAAACAACACAAAAACTATATTTTCAAAACTTTATTAAATTATCTTAAAAATTCATCATCAGATTTTGAGCAATTACCCAATGTGACTAATATGAATAATTAAAAATAATTTAAAAATTAAATTGTCATGAACCTCTCTTATTTATAAATCAGTAAAAAGCGAGTAACACAACTGTTTTTTTTTTCGAATGTAGTGAAAGTTCTTGATTATTCACTTCTGTTGACATACCTCCCTTCTGTAGACACTAAGTCTACAGGAAAGATGTCTACAGGAGAGACACATTTTCATAAATCAAAGATGGCATCCTACCATTAGAGGTTAGAATTTAAGCAATGTAATATTTGCAAACCGCGCCCATAAACACATACTATCTTAATGTTTTTATATATTTGCAAAGGCTACTTACTCAGGTATCCTAGGCACAGGAAAGACACACTGATCTCGACTGAAAACTTGTGTAATTAAATAATATTAGTGGTTTTTTCTAATCACACGCACTTCACGTAAAACTACAACCGATCAAATGACAGAGAAAACAGTGCTACCAACACAAGAGACAAAATAATAACGATTCGTTCATCTTTGGCAAATTTAGGCTTATTTTATGCGTCTACAGAAGTAGACCTAAAATTTGTGAACAACATTTTTATAACGTTTAATTCAAAATTTAGCATTACATATTTTTTTATTCGTTATGTTATGGATATTTGATAATATGACTGATGTAATGAAACGAGTTAAAAGCATTAAAAGTATGTGTATATATTTTTAATCATCACATGAACTCAACTACTTGACATCCGAACAGTCTATAGAAGGAGATCTTTTCAGATTCAAAACCGAAAAAAATTAAATAAATTTTAGTAAAGCTGATTTTTTTCATCCTTCATTTTATGAATCAGAACAAGATTTCAAGTCGAAATAACTATTAAATGTATTTAATATTGATATAGTATTGAAATAACGGTTTTTAAGTTGCATGAACATTTCTTTTTCTCTTTTTGTGTTTGACCCATATGTTTTTTTCCAAATCATTTGCACTACTCGTTTAGACGTGATCTTCAGTATAAAATCATTAAAAGTCGGTTATCGTCTCTTAAACCTCAAATTGTTTTGTCAATTTTTGAGATTTTCTCAAAGTTCTTGCAGTTATAATCTATCTAGTACAAAGGTATATATCTAAATATAGATCAATATATCTACTATAATTTTGGTTAGCTTTGCCTAACGAGCCGTGAGCCATGCTTTGCCTCATTAGCAAACACATCAACTAGTTTATCCGTTGTCAGACTGTGAGTAGGTATAGGTGGGTTTAGACCAAACAAATATATAGCTAGAGCTAGAACAAGAGCACAGAGCGTCATTGTGTTGCTTTTTAGGGTTCCGAACTTAAAAAGAAAAAAAGGAACCCTTATAGAATCACTCGTGTGTCTTCCTTCCCGTCTGTCACAGCCAATTTGCTCCAAATCTAATGGACCGATTAAGTTGAAATTTGGTAAACATATTCAGCACTGGCAGGCCTTACATGCACCCGTATATCGGGCTTGGTGCAGGTAAATATTTAAAATGTTATGATTTCTTATAATTTGTTTATTTTTAGATTTCTAAGTATTTTGACATTCCATTTTCTTTTTTCTTTTTTCCACTCTGACATTTTTATAATTTTTTGACAATTTTATTTAATGAATATTTTAAAATTATTGCATTTTGGATTTTTATCTGTGAGTTGTATTATTTAAATGTAACTATGGACTAGATTATGGTCTGAAATAAATAAATAAATATGAATTTCTGTGACCCAAACACGGACGAGTACCGTAAATAAATGAATTTGAATATGGGGTCACTTGTGAGAGGCAAACAAGAAAATTGAAATTAAAAAAAGTTTTGTAAACTGAACCGTGTGACGTACCAAATAGTTTTTTTTTTTATAAATTTAAAAGAAACTATTTTATAGTTATTTAAGAAAATACACTCGAGAGCAATGAATCCGGGTCACTTAAAGAATCCTAAAAATCTCGGAAACTAAAAATGCTAGGTTAATGCAATAAATTGTATTTAATAGACAATGTAATACTCCTTAAATGAAGGTATTAAAACTTCTTAGTTATTGTAAAGTTATATCATAAAAAAATCAAATTTGAAAAAGGGCCACTTTCGAAGATGGAACTACGAAATTACAGCATTTGGTTTTGCTTTTGTTTGTAATCTGTCATTTATGTGGGTACATAAACCATGTTGATAGTGCTCTATATTCATTATTCAAGCTGAAATTATGTCGCTTACGCCTGAAGAATGTACCAGAATACTTACAATGCTGGAAACCGGCCGGAGTCAGCGCGATACAGCCAGGACTGTCGGTGTGTCGCTGTCAACAGTACAAAGAGTTCTCCGACGTTACGAAGAAACTGGTTCTAACCTACGCAGACCAGGAACGGGCAGAACCAGGTGTACCACAGCACGAGAAGACCGATACTTGGTGAACACCATGCTTCGAAATCGCTTTCTCACAGGAACTGAACTCACAAATCAGTTTCGACGCCTCGGAGGAAGTAACCTAAGTGCATGGACAGTAAGACGTCGGCTTGCTGAATCTAACTTAAAACCCCTTAGATCTGCAAACGGCCCTAAACTGGAGCGTGGGCATCGTATTTCAAGACTAAGATATGCCCAGAGCCACGTAAATTGGAGTATTGAAGATTGGTCAAAAGTTATGTTCTCCGACGAATCAAAATTTATGCTCTACAAGCACGATGGAAGACACAGAGTGTATCGAAGACCAGGGGAAAGATTCAAGCAAGCATGCATCGAAGAAAAAGTAGCCTACGGTGGTGGGTCTGTACTTGTGTGGGCCGGAATTTCTTCTGAAAGTCGCACAGAGCTGGTGATCATAGAAAACGGCTCTTTAACTAGCGTAATATATGTGGAAGAAATCCTCAATGATCACGTTGGTCCATTTATGGTCAATTTAGGTGAGGATGCTATATTTATGCATGACAATGCCCGACCTCATACAGGTAGGATTGTGAATGACTAACTTCAAGAGATGAACATTACTAGTATGGAGTGGCCAGCGCGCAGCCCGGATATCAACCCGATCGAGCATGCTTGGGACGAGCTAGGCAGATGCGTAAAACAACGAAACCCTCCCCCAATCACGCTTCGTGAGCTCAAAATTGCTCTCACAGAGGAATGGGAGAATATTCCCCAACATCGTATAAGGAACTTGGTGTACAGCATGCCAAACCGCGTAAACGCAGTAATGGAAGCACGAGGAGGCAATACGAAGTATTAAAATTCAAGAAAATCGTAATAAAGTTCAAAAATTTCATGTTTCCTATTTTTGTTTTAAGGAGAGATCAGCAGTTTTTTTCTTTATGTAATTTTGTGTTAATAAAATGTATGGTGACTCATATTTTTTTTACTTTCATTTAAGGAGTATTACATTGTCTATTAAATACAATTTATTGCATTAACCTAGCATTTTTAGTTTCCGAGATTTTTAGGATTCTTTAAGTGACCCGGATTCATTGCTCTCGAGTGTATTTTCTTAAATAACTATAAAATAGTTTCTTTTAAATTTATAAAAAAAAAAACTATTTGGTACGTCACACGGTTCAGTTTACAAAACTTTTTTTAATTTCAATTTTCTTGTTTGCCTCTCACAAGTGACCCCATATTCAAATTCATTTATTTACGGTACTCGTCCGTGTTTGGGTCACAGAAATTCATATTTATTTATTTATTTATTTATTTCAGACCATAATCTAGTCCATAGTTACATTTAAATAATACAACTCACAGATAAAAATCCAAAATGCAATAATTTTAAAATATTCATTAAATAAAATTGTCAAAAAATTATAAAAATGTCAGAGTGGAAAAAAGAAAAAAGAAAATGGAATGTCAAAATACTTAGAAATCTAAAAATAAACAAATTATAAGAAATCATAACATTTTAAATATTTACCTGCACCAAGCCCGATATACGGGTGCATGTAAGGCCTGCCAGTGCTGAATATGTTTACCAAATTTCAACTTAATCGGTCCATTAGATTTGGAGCAAATTGGCTGTGACAGACGGGAAGGAAGACACACGAGTGATTCTATAAGGGTTCCTTTTTTTCTTTTTAAGTTCGGAACCCTAAAAAGCAACACAATGACGCTCTGTGCTCTTGTTCTAGCTCTAGCTATATATTTGTTTGGTCTAAACCCACCTATACCTACTCACAGTCTGACAACGGATAAACTAGTTGATGTGTTTGCTAATGAGGCAAAGCATGGCTCACGGCTCGTTAGGCAAAGCTAACCAAAATTATAGTAGATATATTGATCTATATTTAGATATATACCTTTGTACTAGATAGATTATAACTGCAAGAACTTTGAGAAAATCTCAAAAATTGACAAAACAATTTGAGGTTTAAGAGACGATAACCGACTTTTAATGATTTTATACTGAAGATCACGTCTAAACGAGTAGTGCAAATGATTTGGAAAAAAACATATGGGTCAAACACAAAAAGAGAAAAAGAAATGTTCATGCAACTTAAAAACCGTTATTTCAATACTATATCAATATTAAATACATTTAATAGTTATTTCGACTTGAAATCTTGTTCTGATTCATAAAATGAAGGATGAAAAAAATCAGCTTTACTAAAATTTATTTAATTTTTTTCGGTTTTGAATCTGAAAAGATCTCCTTCTATAGACTGTTCGGATGTCAAGTAGTTGAGTTCATGTGATGATTAAAAATATATACACATACTTTTAATGCTTTTAACTCGTTTCATTACATCAGTCATATTATCAAATATCCATAACATAACGAATAAAAAAATATGTAATGCTAAATTTTGAATTAAACGTTATAAAAATGTTGTTCACAAATTTTAGGTCTACTTCTGTAGACGCATAAAATAAGCCTAAATTTGCCAAAGATGAACGAATCGTTATTATTTTGTCTCTTGTGTTGGTAGCACTGTTTTCTCTGTCATTTGATCGGTTGTAGTTTTACGTGAAGTGCGTGTGATTAGAAAAAACCACTAATATTATTTAATTACACAAGTTTTCAGTCGAGATCAGTGTGTCTTTCCTGTGCCTAGGATACCTGAGTAAGTAGCCTTTGCAAATATATAAAAACATTAAGATAGTATGTGTTTATGGGCGCGGTTTGCAAATATTACATTGCTTAAATTCTAACCTCTAATGGTAGGATGCCATCTTTGATTTATGAAAATGTGTCTCTCCTGTAGACATCTTTCCTGTAGACTTAGTGTCTACAGAAGGGAGGTATGTCAACAGAAGTGAATAATCAAGAACTTTCACTACATTCGAAAAAAAAAACAGTTGTGTTACTCGCTTTTTACTGATTTATAAATAAGAGAGGTTCATGACAATTTAATTTTTAAATTATTTTTAATTATTCATATTAGTCACATTGGGTAATTGCTCAAAATCTGATGATGAATTTTTAAGATAATTTAATAAAGTTTTGAAAATATAGTTTTTGTGTTGTTTCGAAGTTAAATAATTTATGCTATAAATGTTAATGTGTGTGTGAGCAAAATTAATGATGATTTTGCTCACTTTTGCCTTCCACTTTAATTTGTTTTTTGCTCTGCATTGTGTTGCTTGCTTGTTCTTAGCGTATGATGGTCCTTGTCTTTTGCTTCAGTTACTATGCCACGAACAAGTAAATCAGGGCAGCTTTCCGAAGAAGAAAAAAAGAAACGCAGGCGCGAGCAGAAAAAACTTAGTATACGCCGTGCGCGGGCCAAAATGGATGACGCAGCTCTCGAAGAAAGAAGAAGGAAGGATAGGGAGGGATACAAAATTAAAAAACAGCTCGGGCAACTTAAGACTATTAAAGACTACACGCCAAGAGAACAAAGGCAGATAAGAAAAATATGGAGAGAAAAAGCAAAAAAGAAACGCGACAAGGAAAAAATTAAAAAAAGGGAACGTGATTTTGTGCAAGAGAACACACCTCCATCAAGTCCTTCGTTTTCGCGTATACATGTTGGCAGAGCGGTGGCTACACGGAATAGACGACGAATTGTTGCAGAAAATAATAATTTGAGGAGAAGAGTTCTTGAATTAGAATCTAAAATTGCCAAATATAGAATGAGATGGATAAGAATAAGTAGTAAACTGGAAAAGAAAAAAGAAGGCGGTAAAAAAAGAATAAAAACGATTAAAACTCAAGAGATAAGAAAAGCAATCCATGATTTTTTAGTGCAAGATGAACACAGCAGATTGACGTCTGGAAAAAAAGACACAATCACAAGAAGAAAGATCAAGAAGCAAATTCGCTTTTTAAATGAACAAAACTGGAATGACTATTTCTTATGAAACATTCCGAAGAAATCGACCATTTTGGGTTTTATTCCCTAAAGTCGATGCTAGGAACACTTGTCTATGTGCCATACACACAAATAATAAATATATTATTCGAGCACTGTATCATTCAAAAATTATTCCATATGTATCTGCTTCATCTTTAATGAAGGATTTGTGTTGCAATAATGCCCTGGCAGTAATCTGCTTAGAACGAAATTGTCCTAATTGCAAAAATAAAACTATTCAGTGTAATGACTTTGTTGATAACGATACTATAACTTACGAAAGATGAATAACAAAACCTGTAACTGTCGTTATGAAGGGAGAAGTAAAACAGTGACTTTTATGAAACATGTTGCATATGTAATGCATCAACTCAAGACCATCCAAAATTTAAAATCACAGTTGACGCCGATAGACGGACTTCTCCATATAGATTTTTCAGAAAATTATCAGTGCAAATACGGTCAAGAAGTACAATCAGCTCACTTTGGGGGTTCAAAGATACAATTATCCTTACATACTTCCGTCTACTACTCTACCGAATTAGAACCACCACACAATTATACAGAAAGTACATCCTTCTGCACCGTCTCAGAAAATGTTAGGCATGATCCAGTTCTCATCTGTGTTCATTTACAGGCATATTAATAAATAGAGTTAAAGAGTTATCTCCAAATCTGAAAACTTGCACATTTTGAGCGACGGGCCATCTACACAATATCGGAACAAATCTATGTTTCACTTGATTGCAACGTATCTAAGCAAAGACTTTAACGTTGATTCTATCAGTTGCACTATAGCGAACGGGGTCATGGCAAAGGTGCACCTGATGGAGTGGGTGGTTGCATCAAAAGAACTTGCGATAACCACGTTGCAAGAGGCCATGATGTGGCTAGTTTGGATGAGATGATGTTATGCTTGGAAAATAATTGTAAGGGAATTGAAGTTTATAGGATCAATGAATCACTAGTTCCTGAAATTCAACAAATAATAGACAATAGCACTACACGACCTTTCAAAGGTACGTTTGGAATTCATCAGTTATCATGGAGTGTCAAAAACCCAGGAATTATCCACGCGAGACGTTTAAGTTGTTTGGTGTGTCCCCCTCACCAAATATGTCCACATTACGAAATGGGTCGAATCCAAATAAACCATATTAGGGATTCGATAATGCCTGGCACATCTAGAACGATAGCTACTCCTGATTCATCCTTGTACAATTTGTCACCTGATTGCCTTGAAAGATCAGGATCATCAGATTTCTCATCTGAGCATTTGCCTATTCGTGATTCTCCTGTGGCTCCAGCTACACCTGATGCTCCGACTGAGCCAAATTCACCAGGACTCTCAGATAGACTGACACCAGATCTTTCTATCGAAATATTTAACCAGATGCATAAACCCCAGAAGAAAAGAATCTATTCAGATGACTCTGAAGCTTCTGAAGATTCACCACAGATAAAACGGCCGACGAATTTCATGTGGGACGATTCTGATGAGGAAAACATATTTTAATATTCTGTTCCTGTATACGTCTACAGAAGCATAATGTCTGTTCTGTGGACAAATGTCGAATTTTTTATGTTTTTTATTATGATTTGTTTAGGGATCGAGGAGAACTCCATTTTAAGTTTTTTTTTTCTATTCTTTCTATTCTTGACCTTATTGATATGATTATATAAGGTCACATTTTGTTCCCTTCTGCAGACAACACAATCTCTTCTGTAGACATAAAAAACAAAAAACGCGATTTTTTCCTAAAATATCCAAGACTGATCTCTAGTGATATTATTGTAAGAATATTAATATGTAACTTTAAATAAATACAACATTTAATAAAAAATCGTGAAGTTTTATTAAAAATATTTTGTAATGTTCACTTTTTGTGTATGACCCATATGTTCAATTGGAGCATTTTCTTAATAACTTAATATATTAATATTTTAGATTATATTTATATTACACAAGCTTCTGCCCGCGACTTCGTTCGCGTGGAAGTCGTAAGACACCACAATATACTACAATAACAGCCACATTTTTATAAAACTTCCCCGTATACTACGTTTGTAGTTTTATTCTTAGCAGCCAAATTATACAGAGAGTCAGGAATGGTGACTCGGGAGCAAGCGACGTACAGTTGTCCGTGGGAGAAGCAGCTTGTCTTGAGGTCGACACCCGCAGCCTTCAGTGTCGGCCCCTGTGACTTGTTGATTGCAAAGCATATGCTCCCAGAGAACTGCACGCGCTTAAACTGGGAGAATTAGTGGTATACGCTCTATAAACACTGTCTCGCCATCGCCACAACCTGTTAGAATTTCCGCCTCGATGACGTTTCTCTGCAAAGACATGACTTTGAGCCGGGTTCCGTTACTCAGCTTCGGCGGAGTTAAGTTCCGAAGGAGCATAATCGAAACACCGACCTTGAACTGAATGATGTACACTGAAAGTCCACTTGCCATTTGCGAATTGAGAAATTCTAAGGGGTAATGTGTGGCATCATCTTCCTCCACATCAGTATTAATGGAGATGTATATAATTTCACTCCCTTCAATTTGTGAAAGAATACTGTGGTTGATCGCTCCACTTTGATAATTTTCGGAGTTAAAACGGAAACAGGCCCAAGAATTCTTTTGATATACCAGACAAATAAGATCTTCTAAAGTGGGATCTACTCTACCAAGAGTCTCTGGTAGAGTGCCTTCACCAACTTTAAGAAGAACATCGGAGAATTCTAAAGCATTTGAATTCCCGCCAAGCCGAGCTCGCATGATGATGGTCAAGCGCAGTCTATGGACTCTCGACCATAGAGTCGACCTTTTCAACGAAGTATTCACTTTGTCAGTCAGAACTGTGACACCACCCATCATGTCTTGGTTCCTGCGGATGTCCTGCTGGGTTTTGTTTACATTTTCCACTGCTTTCCTATTTGCCATAATGTATTTATCCCATACGATGAAGCGCAATGCCTAAGTACACATCCCTTGTTACTGTTTCGTGACACTCCACAAACAGGCGTTTCGTTGCTCTCTAAATCTATGGGAATCTTAAACATGGTGTGCGCTGTTTTGTCACCAGGAAGCAGTGTGGCAGCTATTTCAGAAGATCCACACACAGATTATAAAATCGCTAGGACAAATCAGCTGTCAAAATGTGTAAAAAAATATATTTTATTCTTATAGTCTTTAGCTCTAAAATGATCAGAACATAACCTTGAATGTTTTGTGACTGTAAAGTACTTGTAACGTAGCAGTTTCCCACAGCTTACGAAGTTTTCCTTTTTTATTGAATTAATACATTCTATAACGATTATTATATTCATAATAAAAAAAAAATACATTACAAAATGTAAAAAAAGAGTCACAAAAAAAAACAATAGATGGGAATCGAACTTACTACCCCAGGACTGCAAAGCATTCGTCCAACCGCTTAGTTATTTGTTTTGTTGAAAGTCAGCTCAAATAGCCATTCCTAGATAATTATGTCATGATTGACTGCGTAGTTCCATAAAGGTATAGCGTGATGACAATCATTTAAAAAGTTAAATCGGTAACTATCTACAATATCCTAACCTATTGGCGCGTCCTTGAGAAAAATACGAACATAATGTAATGCTCAGCTCATCCCCCATAGCAAATAGCGTGATAGTCCCTACAGTTTGAATACACGTATAGGGAATATCTATGGAAAATTTTAACAGAATCTATCCAGTAGAATTTGCGTCATGCTAGAACATACAAATACGACATAATGTAATATTGCTCATCCCCTACACCAAATAGCGTGATAATTTATACCCTATACTTGACCAGACACACAGGGAATATCTATGCAAAACAGAACCTGTCCGGTAGAATTTGCGTCATGCTGGAACAACAGACAAAAATTCTAGAAATAATAATTTCGGCATTAGAATCGATCCCAGACCTCGTAGCAATTACTTTTTTTTTAATATTACAGTTTTGACTTCGCCACGATTTTATTATATGTATAGATAGTGAAATTAATTTGTAAAGTTATGTCTAACGCAAATAAAAACTGAGAATCATGCAAAATCTATCAAGCGCATTTTTCTGAAACCACCATTTTAAAGATAGGTAATTTAATTATTATTAATCTTTTAGTATACGTGTTTTATTAATATACCTTTATTTTTTTAAATTAATAATGCATCTAATTTGGGCGCCGTTCCAAATTAGACGCATATTTAATTTAGTTTCTCCTTGATGGGCGAGTCCTATTACTGGCTGGACGACGCGTTGCGTAAGCTCAGTACAGAACACGCAAGCTAACACTCAAGGTCACTGGCATAAATCTGCGTCTTAATACTCTGTGGATGTAAGTAAGATCTGAAGACTGTTGCTGAACAATAATGTATACTACGCTTTATGATTGCTTAAACACAACATCACGCCGGTAATACCCGAAGGGTTAGGTAGAAGTGTACCTACAGTACATCCACATTTCGCAAATTTCGCATTTAGCAGTGATAGCCTATTGATGTGACCGTCAGACTGCCAAGTCATAGGTCTCTAGTTCGAACCTAAGGCACGCACCTCTGACTTTTCGGATTCATGTGCATATTGTATAATTATCACTTGCTTCAAAAACGGTGAAGGAAAACATCGTGAGGAAACCGGCATGCCTGAGAGATATTTGTCGACGGCATGTGAAGCTAAGTCAGAGGACCATGGGCGGCTTTAAAACTCTGACACCAGGTTAGTCACGAATCACACGAAAAGAAAAGAGCAAACAACTGGCAAAAAGTGGGTCTTCTACCCACTTTTTGCCAGTTGTTTTAGTCGCATGTAATAGGGGACGAGCCTATTACGATTGCTTTAGTCATCCTTTCGTGAACTAGCTAGCCATAACGCCAAAGCATATCGCTACTGCATGATCTATCTGGAACATACTGTCTATTTAATTAAATAAGTGTACCAAATTCTCCACGTATAAACAATTTCTTTCTTCTTGCTTCTTCTTTTATCTCCTTTATGGCAATCGGCTCAAAGACATGTCAGTAGGCCGAACCAAACCCTTCAAAACCCCTTTGGCATTAAAGACAATGCCTACACTTGTCTATATCTCGGCAAATTGCGCCATCTTTATGAAACCATTAACTTGACATCAATCAAAGCTTTTATGTTTCGCCATACAAGTTTTTTTGTGGCATAATAATGCTCGACATGCTCGTATTCTTTGGAAGTGTTCGATAAAAAGGATATCTAAAGGTTTTCTTATTTTATTTGTAATTGGTAACACATTAGACAGAAATTATGGCTTTATTTTCCATTGGCGGTCCGCCCCTGCTTCGCACGGATTATACGACTTAAGAAAAACATAGAGATTTATTGTAATAAATAATGAAAGTTTTATATTATTGTATTATTCACATAAACCTTGAGGATTAAATTCTCTAAATTATAGTGAAAACCACATCAGGGTTCCGCCCCGCTTGCAGGAGGAGACGCCCAGGGCGTCGGGAGTCGCAAGCCGATTTCCGGCCACCGTAGGCGCGGGCTTGCGGACTGTGAGCAATGGGTAGCTCACCGTCCGATAAGGACCAGGCCCGGGTCGACGGCGCGTTGTGTTCCACGCGCGCCTCAAAGAGATGTCAGCAGAATTGACGGGGTCCGCTAGGGCCGATGCCTGCCGGGGTTGCGAAGAAAACCGAAAGGGAGATCGTGGCCCCCGGCAACAGGGCAACCGAAGGAACACGGGTGGGTTTTAGTCAGTAAGAGTCTGACACGCCCTCCCGCTCCGCCCAGAGCGGGAGAAGTTATTTGATGACTTCCCACCCAAAAAAAAAGAAAAAAAAAAAGGGTTCCGCCCCGCGGTTTTACCCGCATAAGTCTTGATCCTGTAGGAATATCGGAATAAAAGTATCCTATGTTCTAACCCAAGTCATGGTCTACCCATGTACCAAATTTTGTCAAAATCCGTTCAGCCGTTTTATCGTGAAAACGTAACAAACAAACATACGAAAAATCAAATCTTTTCTCTTTATAATATTTTATTATATGTTTAAATATCTCGGGACCTTAAGGTCCCGGTCTTTTGGAAGGCGTACGAGGGGCCGAAGTCAACTCGCAGAGACCCCTTAGACAATTTTATATGGAATGAGGCACCAACCGACGATTATCCCTGTTTGCACTATGTAAATACACCCAAGGAGCTGATCTTGCAATAGTCCTATATCAAATGGGGGTTCCCATTTGGTGTAGGACTATTGCAGGATGTGAAAACAAAGCTATTGGATTATGAGTTTGGGCGGCTTAAGTTGACTGGTTAACTGGAACTATGGCCTCTGCCTGATCAAAGTTTTATGTACGCGTTTAAAATGGCAGGGAGTGACTTGCACACTCAATAATGGGCCCCCGAAAACTGTCGCTAGCACATACGTAGAGATAAGGCGATGGGGTTATTATTATTATTAGTTTCGATAGATTTAGGTTTTAACAACTTGATAAAAAAAAATATATATATATATGTAGGGTTAATATTAATGTATTATTACACATAAATCTTCCGGAATTAATTCTCTAAATGATTGTGAAAACTGCATCAAAATCCTTTGCGTAGTTTAGAAAAACAACAGGGTCATAAAGACAGACATGACATTTATAATAGTAGGTATAAATATAGAAGATACCTACGACAGAATGAATTAAACCAGCCTTGAGGACAAGGAATTTGCATCACAGGAACCCTAAAAATAAATGATTCTCTGTATAATTAGAAAATTTTAGCTAAAAAGGTTTTCTTATAATTACTTGCATTCCGACCTAAAGTGCCAACGTGAAACGCGCGTCATCCCAGGATCCTACGCATATTTCGTTAAACAGCGGAATTCTAATGCAAATAATATTCTTAAAATGTTGTCTACAATGTAAGGTAAAAACTTCATTTCTGTTGAGCACGCATTAATTTGTATATCGTATACTATTAAACGAGCAATATTTGTTTGTATGTATTTATATTTGTACCTACTCATGTATGTATAATAGGCTTGTTTCATAAAAAAAATTTTTTAGTCCGAAAGGTAGATTAATCAAAAATATAGAACACGTATTTTTTATATTTTAACGTAATCAAAAGATTACGGCGATACATTGAGTTAAAATGTGGCATGACGTCACTGCTTGCTAGATTTTATACTGATTTGTGACGTTGCGAGCCCCCACTCCCCAACTTTAATGCGTGTTTTCTAAGTTATTTTTGATTAATATGATAAAGCAAAAAATACGTGTCTAATATTTTTTTATTATCTGAAAGACGGACTAAATAGAATTTCTTTTTTTACCTAGGCAACTACTGTATTGTATAATTGCATAACATATGCGTGAGTGCTATGCACCTACTATAAAGCTACCATTTACTAGGTACGTCTTTCATTGACTTGAATGTGCCCTTGAGTATGTCATGCTCACTCTAATGTCTCGCTGACGGTGGCGTGTGTGTTGGATCATTTAGCTCCCTTCAAAATGGTTGAGCTGAATGGTGCTAATCCATACGTCATGTTCGTGAACGGGCGCTGTCAATCTCTTAGCTGCCATGGCTTATTTTAATTTAATTTTTGAATTGTTTTATTTTTATTACGGACACTTTTAACGTTTTGCATCGTTCTCACATTTATAACTTCAACATGAATGATGTAACCAATATTTTGTAACCATATTGTGATTTAAAAGAGTGTCCGTGGAGTTTCTTGCCCGTTCTTCTCCATAGGTACCTACTACGCTTTGGAATGGGCAACTAACTTCATCTTTCTGACTGGCCGACCCTTTGACAATTCAAAAGTACCTACCATTTATTTGAAATAAATGCCTTGACAATTCAAAAGTGCCTGTAATTGGTTTATTTGAAATAAATGCTTTGAGTTTGAGTTTAAGTTCACGTTCTCGAAATCGGCTCTAACGATTTCGATGAAAGTTGCAATATAGGGGTTTACGGGGGCGAAAAATCGATCTAGCTAGGTCTCATATCTGGGAAAATTAGTTTTTTCCGTATTTTCACCCGAGCAGAGCTCGGTCGCCCAGTTTAGAACAAGATAATGAATAATGACATGACATTATTGACATTAGAATAATGATCATGGCAGTATGGAATTAGTAAGTACCTACTATCATGGCAGTATAGAATTAGTAGGTACTATCCTATAACATTAAATGAGCATTCTATATTTTCACTAGAGCAGAGCTCCGTCGCCCAGGTACTAAATTACTATGCCTATAATATAACGCCTATATTTTCCCGAAGGGATAGCCAGGGGTGTATCTATACTGGGCACGCAACAATTGCGGCGATAATTCCCGTCTTTGAAGAGTGGCTAGACAGGCGTCACGGCGTCCTCACCTTGGTGTCCGGTGAGTAGGTGTACTCACCGACACGGTTATTTCGGGAGGTTCCTGTTCAGGATAAGGCGGGAGGAAACGCCCGGGTGTCACCATTGTGTGGATCGTCCGGAGGACACGGTGGAGCATACGGTGGAGGTCTGACAGCTTGGGCGGAGCATCGCCATGTCCTCGTGGAGGCGATCGGCAGCGGTGATCTCTCGCGTCCGGTCACGGTCCAGGCCATGGTACGGAGCGAGAGGGCACGGGAGGCCGTCACCTCCTTCTGCGAAGAAGTAATGATCGCGAAGGAGGAGGTGAAACGCGTGAGGGAGAGGCAAAGTTCGCGCCCTCACGCACCTAATCGCCGCAGGAGACGCCCTGGGCGTCGGGACTCGCAGGCCGTTTCCCGGCCACCGTAGGCCGGGCTTGCGGACGGTGAGCAATGGGTAGCTCGCCGTCCGATAGTGACCAGGCCCGGGTTGACGGCACGTTGTGTTTCATGCGCGCCTAAAAGAGTCGTCAGCAGAACTGATCGGGTTCGATAGGGCCGATGCCTGCCGGGGTTGCGGTTATTGTCCTAAAGGATTACCGTGGCCCCTGGCAATATAGGCAACTGAAGGAACACGGGTGGGTTTTAGTCAGAAAGAGTCTGACACACCCTCCCGCTCCACCCAGAACGGGAGAAGTTATAAGATAATTTCCCATTAAAAAAAAAAGGGGTGAATCTATACAGTGTACACCACATTTCGTGTTTCAAATACGACGTCCTCAATAGGAGCCGAGATTAGCAGTCAGTGTTGTAAACGATAACTATCTCATGTTGCTTTTAACATAATACGGGGACATGCAACAGCTACTATATCGATCAATTTTATATAATTGTTGCGGGGATTTTTATAACGTCTGCTATGGCATCAAACTTTGTTATTTGATTTATTTTCCTTTTATTGATAGCAATTTTATAGCCGTACGGGTCGATCGAAGGTCCTTGGATGCGTGCCCATTCATAACATATCGAGAACCCACCGTGCGTCGGAAAGCACTTTAAGCCGTTGGTTCCGGCTGTCATTCCTAGATCTTTAACAGTCGTTACGGGTGGTCTGACGCCCGAAAGTCTGACATCCAGTCTTACCCATGTCATGTTACCCGGTAACTGGGTTGTGGAGGTCAGATAGGCAGTCGCTTCATTATAAAATACAGGGATTCAACTGCATCCGGTTAGTCTGGAAGCCGACCCCAACACAGTTGGGAAAAAGCTAACCAGATTGATTTTTTATTGAAAACTGTTTTGGTTCTGAAACCCCGCTGTTAATTGATACATTTCTTTTCATCTGAAAAAATAAAGGAGAAGTTATAATTTAAAAAAAAACACTTTTCCATAAAACATTTGACGTCCCAAGGAGGGCTACAATTGATTTCAGTAATTTTTATTGTTATTTCGTTGGCCATTAACCGGCCCTTTGTGCGATATTGAACAAGAAACCTATATAATGCGAAGCTTTAAAGAACGGGAAGAAAAGAGAACATACCTTATAACTATAACTAAAACACGCGGAAGGTTTTGCAGGCGTAAAAATAACATACCGAACAATAAATATTATATGTATAAGTTACTTATATTTACTTAATATCATTGATGCTAAAGTTTTCTTTAGACAGATTTTGCCAAAGTTAAAAGTCACCCCACATTAGGGATTACTCCTGTGAATGAATGATATATTTATTTGCAAGATTAAAGGTAGGTAACATATGGGTTTCACTATATTTGGCATTTCAGCCCTACAAATATTTAGATTTTACATCTTGGTTACACTTATAGCATGCAGTAATTAAAAATACTAATAACATATTTTTTTTGTCAACAACACATTAATCCCGCATGATCAAGCACCCAGGTCAAGAACAACTAATACTTATACGCTGGAGGGATCGACCCAGTTAGATGCCTACGTATAGCTGTAACTACATGGATCTTATGGCGCGTGGCCAAAATAGGAACTAACGCCGCCATCTTGTTTTTCAACGCATTTCACAAAACAATAGTGCTCAAGTGATTACCAACAGCGCCCCCTTGTAAATGTCATTCGAGCGCCAAAAGATCTTTGCGTCAGTATACAGATAGTACCATCCCCGAAGACGCGTCCCACTCTTCTTCCTAAACTCTTACAGTACAGGAGTGCAACATTCCGCTAGTGTTTTAGTATTATCAATACACAGTAATTACCTATGAGTGCGTAATTAGGAAACACGACAAACCTAAAACACTAGCGGTATGTTGTACACTTGTACTTTAAAGGATTAGGAAGAAGAAAGGGGCGCGTCTTCGTGGATGGCACTATCTGAAGTGTCAAGGTCAATCGTTTATCCAATTCCCCAACGATGACGTCAAAGATTCGTAAATCATCATCATCATTGGCAGCCAGTTCCACCCACTGCTGAGTAAGTAGGCCTGCTCATTATTGTGCGATGCTTCCCTGATCTGTGGGAGCCTCATACGGATTCAAAAATCCAGCCTGTTATTTCGGGATGAGTCCTTCGAAGCGTCAGGCTATTAGGCACGGCAGCCGCTTTTTTGTATTACCATTAAAATACTTTGAGAAATTAAAAACATCTGCCGTAACCTATTTAGGTACCCACGTGTTTTCGGCGTGTTACAACCTGTTCAACTTCTTACGCAATTCAAGTAAAGCTTTTAAAACTTTATTCAGAAGAATAAGCAACCTAATTGTGTAAAACACTCGTTATGATAATGGCGTTCATTTTAACAAAATAGTAAGTGTAACAAACTTAAGTTACTTAATAAGAGCTTGTATAAAAGACTAAAGAATATAGAAACTTATTAACATATTAACCGTAAACAGGGCCTGACCTTGTCCCAAATTCTCGTGACGATAACCGTATTCTAATGAAAACACTTCCCTCCATATTTAAAGTGAAAACATACATCATAATATTTACCTTTCATTACGGCAGTCTATTTTTATTATGAGAGACATTTCGGCTTTGACTAAGGCTTTGTACCCGATCAAAATGTATTAAACAGCAGATTTATATGTATTTCAGACTTGGATCGGTTCATTTTCGTTAGTTCTTACTTAAACCTGATAGACAACATACGAACCAGATGATCTTTAAAAAGTTTGCAAAATATTTCACTCCGTCAAAAGCCCTAAGTTCGGCAAAATTGTATAGACAAACCTAAAATGCAATCCAATACAGATAAAAGTGTAGGAATAATTTATTCAAAGTTCCAGATCATGAGACTCACCATCTCTTATAACTCTCCTACTTTATAATTGTTCTCAACTCTGCCTACATGACATCTCTCACAATTTACGGAGCACCCTAATTCGGCATTCATTTGTTCCAGTCACAAGCAGCCGTGGCTTCATTACGCTGAAGTTTGTCCCACCTGAACATGCCATAACTTGTTTTACGGGTTTAATTTATTGTTATTAAATCTTTTAGTAGTTTTACCGCTTGGCCTGGCTAAGTATAGATTATTTTAAAGTACTTGAGGACTAAGTAGGTCTAGTAAACTATTAATCTATTTTATCTGTTTGAGTATCGTCTGATATATCAACAATTATGTGCAGCAGTGGACTATGTTAGGATGAATTGATTGATTGATTGAATATCAACAAAAAACCAACAGCATGCACCAAAAATCAAGACAAAATATGGAACAACGAGTTTAATAAGAAAAAGTTCGACTGTATAGAGCATAGATAAGTACTTGTTTTTTTTTTTAATATTTTTTTATGCTTCTGTTGTATAGAGCGTCGTCTCTGTATCCCATACCTGAGTGACAGACTCTTTTTACGTTTCTGCCCGAAGGGTGCCAAATGGAACCCTATTACTAAGCCTCCGCTGTCCGTCCGTCCGTCTGTCAGCGGGCTGTATCTCATGAACCGCAATAAGTACACTGCTGAAATTTTCACAGATTGTATTTCTATTGCCGCAATAACAAAAAAAATAAAAAATAAAATATATAAGTATAGGTAAAATACTTTTAGTAATTACGTATACATTTTTTGACATAACGCCATCCCATCATAAAGACAAATTTGAACGCACTGTTATAACCCTTATTACAAGGCAATAAAGCCTAAGTCAGCTTTTAACATATAGCTGTGTACTTTTCCTTTAATAAAGTACTGATGTTGCATTTTTACCCAATGCATGGAAATAAAATGTATAATTCAGTTAGTTAGATTTTGGACGCCGTCGCGGAATCTAGTGTACCCAAATTAAGGGATCAATTAAGAGGGACATTGCCAAATATAAGTAAACCCATAAACTTGTGTATCTGTGTTTTTGTACTGTGGTTAATTAAAGTGGTTCCAGTAGAATTATTGTTTTCTTTTTAAAAAGATAAACGGGGTCGGTTTAGTAACAGCACCCTTAAAATTTTAATTTATCATCTGATCTAAAGACTGTATGGTCTAGTTACTTTTGCCTTGCCGCCGACGCCGCGCCATATTTTACCGTGCTGACATGTGTTTTACGTCGTGTCGTGTGTCAAACTGTCAAAGTTAAACAAATTATTGTATTTAGATAAGATAATCTGAAAAATGTTTTTATAAAGGTGATTAATAAAACAAGTTAAATAAAGTTGTGTTTTCTTTCAAAAAGTATTTTATATATTAAAAAAGTATTTAGCAAATACATGTTTTGTATCTTGTATTTAAAATATTATTTCCAAAAAAAGCGTCTAGTAGTAATGCAGGTATTTCAAATACTTACATTACTTAGGTATCTTGCATCTTGTATACCAGATACTGTTTTCGAGGTATCTTGTACATCTGTGCATACTAAGTATCTTCATGTGTAACGTGTGTAGGTACTACGGACTTTAGCCTTTTGTGTTGACTAACAATCAGGGCCCCCCATCATAGACAGCCACTATCACAAAAGATAGCTACAAGGGAGATGAACATGCGGCAACCTAAAAAACAGCCTAACTTTACAAAAAGCCAAGAAAATGCAAGGTGGTTTATGAAAACGGCTTTTGTGAAGTTTCCACTTTATTTATATCAAAGAATAATATCCAAAGAGAAATCTATTGAACGAATCTAAACAAAAACATCAACGAGAACAATAATAATTTTCCACGACTGACTTGTGTCGACTAAGAATCATAGATAAATACAGCTTGTTGATACAATCTACTTTTATCTATGATTTTTATTCTACTTTTGCGTCAGTTATTATAGAAATTAATAGCAAAACTATGGATTATGAAAAGAGTTACTTGCTGCGCTATTTTCGTTGATACGAAATAATACCGATTAGGTCCAAATCCTCCTAAGGCGGAATAATTCTATAAAATGATGAAACAAATATTTTGAAGTGAACTCTTTGGGCGCGTTGGTAATTTTTGAGATGGGACTAAACCATTGATTTCGCGATACTATTACCGACACCAGCTTTAAAAAGACATCAACGCGCGATACATTATTTCCTGCACGGTAAAATTGTTCAAGTTTTCACTTCTGTCGGCACTCCCGGAGTGCCACTGTTTTAAAGAGAATCTTGCAAATCGTTGGCAGACAGACATTCTTGGAAATTGAAACTAATATACATTGTTATAATCTAAAGATTATAAATGAACTTATTTCTTTTTTAAACAATTACCAAAAATATTTAGAAATTTTCCTAGTAAAACTAAAAATAGTATTAATTTGGTAACAAATTAAACCGAACCTGTGTATGTACTTTTCGCAATATAGATATCTTTTATAGTTCTTAGGGTTTATAAAATTCTCAGAAATATTCCAGACAAAGAAAAATCGCATGATCCAATTATTAAATTAATTCTGTCCAAGACTAATGAAATAAAGCGATACGAGACTTTCGCGATAGCTTCAATGATTTTACTTGATCAGAAGACTTTTATTTATAGCACTGATTGCTAATTGACTTTTCATTGTCTAATTTCTAAAATCATCCCTTATTTGCATACTTTTACATAATAGTATCTATATAGTAGTTTAAGCTATATAGTAGTTTTAGCTTGTATAATATTTTGAAATGGTTGGATTATTTTAATTAATTAATCAAAGTCTTTACTTGTAAACCTATAAATTTCCCGAAAATATTGCAAATTATCATGGTAAATTAAGTACTTACATTCTAAAATACCATAGACGTAGATATATTTAGTAACCTGTTCCGCTTAGCTATTCCTAAAGAGTCATAAAAAACCCTGTAAGAAATCGACACGTGTTTCACCTCTCAACGAAGCATCCTCAGGATGACGATTGACTTGTTGCGAACTCGAACACAGCGTGTTGCCACATTGAGCTCTGAACGCAGAGAATAGCATAGCTAAGCAGAATAGATTACTAAATATATCTACGTCTATTGTATTTTATAATGGATTTCCGCAAGGTCACGCCTGAATCAATTAACCATCTTACTTACATCCTAATAAAATTTGACTACCACAATTCACAATAGTTAATTATTCTTCCACGGAATACATAATGAACTCGCTGTCGTAACAGACACTACTTGAAACTGGGAAAAGAAGATAGGTTCACACTTTTACAAGCAATAAAACTGCAATATTGAGGAGTAACACCTACTCACCACTACCTAGGGTTAGTACGTCGTTGACAGTCGTAGTCATTCGTCGACGACATTTACGACCGAATGATAAGGAGCTAATAAATTATTGATTCTCCACATATTGTTCACGTCTTCTTCAGACCTTGGCAGATTTGAAAAATAATAAGTGATAGATGTATAACGTAGGTATACCAAACGCTTTTATACTGAACTAGCGTTTTGCGCGCACCTCCTTCACGTCAATTTCTGATTTTTCCATACAAATTTTAACACCCTGAAAATCAGTTCAGCGGTTCATTTACCCATGAAAACTTAACAAACAAACAGACAGACGAACAAAGACATATTCGTATTAATACTAGTTATATTACGATAGGTACGGATGGTATTCAATTAAATATCTCCGCCTAGTATTGTAGGTCTGTACGAGACATTTCCAATATCGATTCAAAATGAAAATAAACTTGGGAGCATTGACACCACCTGAAATATAAGTTATCTATGGCAAGTTTTTTATATTTTATGAAAATTATGTGGATATATATTATATTGGTTTTTTCATTTACTCCACCACTATTCACATACGCCCCTATTCTCACTTCAATATGAGCGCTCTATCATTGTTTGATGGACGGTCTAAAGAATATTTCCGAATAAATGCCCTTTATTGGTTGGCCTTTTGAATGTCGTGACGGTATTGTAGAATATATAAATCACATAATATATAGAAAATAGGTCATTCAGCAACCCAAATTCATTTTTTAACATATCAGTATATGTATATTCAGCTACATCAGGTTAGACTAAAAGCGAACCCCAACATACCTAGTTAGGAAATGGCTAGGCAAATGAAGATCAGTTTATATATATGTTACTCATCAAATAACAACAATATCTAGCAGTTGATAATACCTTTAAAAGGTAATAAAGAAAGGAACAATTGACAGTTTACTTTTCGAGATGGGAACGCAGCGCGAAACAGAAACTATCACAAGAGAGAAGTGTTTAGAAAACCCGTTGAATGAAATATTAGCTTAAATAGTGTTGATACAAAACCTGTGTCTTCAAAAATAGCAGTTCATTGCATTATTTTCAACATCGTATTTACAAGTTAACAGTAAATGACAAACTACATCGTTTAGAAATTGGTAGATAGAATCGATAAGCTAGTTCAAATGATCCAAATAATATTTTAGATAAACATAAACCTACCTACAAAATTGATGGCACGGCTGCTGAATGAAATGAAACACTGCAGAGAACGGAGTGCCTTTATAGAGATAAGAGCCCAGATATTGCAAAGCCAAGATATTGTTTTAAAGGGTGGCTTGCAGAGCACGGTCAGCCGCAAATAGGCAAGATTGTGCGATGAGATTTGCGAGCGACTGAATTAGGAGAAGATTGCGCCTAACTGCATTTGTTGAGATGATGCCATGCCCGATGCCGGTCTATTTAGATTTTACTTTAGGAACGTTTTTAAACAGTACGAAATATTGGATGTAGAAGAAGGTGGATACTAGGTGTGGGCATTTATGAATGATTCAATTAGAACAGTGGAGAAAAATAAATCGATTACTTTTATTTTTTATTCATTCAATTTCTTTCGAAATGCATACTTACAAATACAATATAAACACATAACATCACACCTTCTTTCCTCGAAGGGTTGGGCAGAGATGGTGGGTATAATGAAAGTAATTATTACTCAATGTAAGCATTTGAGTATACTTAGTTTGAACTGACTCTTGAATAACAGAGATTTGTACCACGGATCGATACATTAAAACTCCTTCTTTCCAGCTAAAGCACTAGGAAGTAATTGTGACGTTCAAAAAGTGTTAATTCACAACCTAGCATAAATAACCTTTTGTTTTTATTTTGATCTGGATCTAGATGAGGTTCTGTTGGTCAAACGAATGACAGACGTTAATCGTTTTCATTATGACAGTTCAACAATAGAGAACCGATTTGAATTTTATAATGTTTTTAGTCTTTGTTAGACGCATAGAAAATGATCGCCCTAAAAACCCAACAATGAAAGCCAGCAGTTGTTTTAAAACAAAATAAACTATGACACGAACGTTGCGGGTTGCGGACACAAAAACTGTGTAAAAAGGCATCGGCGTCTATCGGTAAAAGGTTATCGACTGAACGTGTCGTTCCATTCAATAATAGATTAAACAGCGGTAGTCTCTCAACTTCCATTACACATTTTGTGTAACATAAAGCTATTTTCGATGTCCCACTGGCACAGTTTGTGTCTTTAGCAAAATTATTTGCGGACGGGGCCGGGTCGAGCCTCGATCAGTTCCGATAGATATCCTATCCAATCAGAGCCTTTTAAAGCAATATTTTGAGACATAAATCAATTTCGATACTGGATCTATGCAGTGATTGGATACTTTAAATTAAGAGCAGACTGTGGTGATTTAAAAGAAAATTTATTAATTGATGATTTGATTTGTTGTTTCGTCAGTTGCGACCACCGATTGTTAAAGGTTGGGGTGATCTTTCAAAACAATTGTTACTGGTTACCCTATCTATGATACGTCTGTATTTATTAATTCGACTGGGTGTACACCTAACGTTATGAACTTTTCAAATTAACTTTTTGAGTTCCCATCTTGTAAGCCATTCATGTCTACCAAACAAATAAAATAAAAAAAATAGTCAAAATTTTGCTAGCAGACTGCCGTGCTCTTGATAAATAACTGCTGTATTAGCTGACTGAAATAATAACAGCCAGTAAAATCACTTGACAAGAGTTTAACAGTCTGTGGGTAAGCTAATTTATTTACTGTTGGACTTTCGTAGAGTCTCTTTCTATAAGAAACAATTGGACATCATGCTATACAAAAACTCTAGTCTAGTCTCATAGCCATAACTTGTTGACGTACGTACACTCTGCCTCATATGGCAAGTTCCACAGAATAACTGTTAGCAATGTTAAAATTTAATTTCATTTTATTTGTGTTTTGTTAAATATTGGTATCTGTATGTTTTATTTAGGTATAAAAGGCTTGCTTTAGATGAGTATTTTTAAAAACTCAATATCACACGTAATTCTTAAAATTGAGAGTGCTTGTGGCACTTAATGACGTATAAGGGACATGCGGTGCTAATCTATAAGAAATTATTACACTAACCTTTTTTTTGGATGGGAAATTTTCAAATGACTTCTCCCGCTCTGAACGGAGCGGGAGGGTGTGTCAGACTCAGGGTGTGACTGACTTAAACCCACCCGTGTTCCTTCGGTTGCCCTGTTGCCGGGGGCCGCGATCTCCGTTTCGGTTTTCTTCGCAACCCTGACAGGCATCGGCCCTAGCGGACCCCGTCAATTACACTAATCTTAGATTTTAGTAAAACATCCTAACTAATATTATAAACGTGAAAGTGAGTTTATTTGTTAGTTTTTCTGTTTGTTACGCTTTTACGCTACAACGGCTGAAATTTGGATGAAATTTCGCACATGGGTAGACCATGACCTGGGTTAGGAAATAGAATTATTATTTATCCCGATATTCCCACGGGATCAAGACTTATGCTGGTGAAACCGCGGGGCGCAGCTAAATAATTTATAAATTTTTACATTGTAAATAATTGTTGGTTGACCATTAAAAAAAAAATAACAAACGGTCTATTTTGTAAAAATCTCGTTGTAAAAACTTAGGTGAATTGAGCTGTCAACAGTTTCAATCCCTAGCATCAGGTGGAACGACACCTCACTTCAAGTTCACTTCACTTAAGTTTTCACGTTTTTACAGAATAGACCGGCTGATATTTGGACGTCTATCGACGGATAAGTGTTTTGGTAGCTAAATCTTAGACACATGCTTACAATTAAGTACCTAGATAGATTTCAAGTATCGCGAAGCACGACTTTGATCACATAGGATATCAATCGGATATGAAATAGGATACGAATCTAAATACACAAGTATCTAACATAAGGTAAGTTAGTGTCTAGTGTGCCTGCTTGCGCCGAGAGTCTACTACCACACCTCGTACAAGATTACACATGAGCTCGCGTTGACGCACGCTTCGTCGGATCTTCGTAAAATATCTTTTTCATAGGATTGCAGTCCATTCCAGAAGACAGATTAAATGGATAGATAAGATTTTTTTCAAATTTCAAAAAAGGAAGACGTTTTTTTTTTTCATTTAGTGTACAAAAGTACCCTTACCCTTTGTACTCCAATTATTCCGTGATTCATGGGCCGATTTGCGTGATCCTTTTTTAATTGATAGAGGAAGTTCGTTCGTTCCTTAAATTATACCTAGTAAAAAGTTATTTTTGTGTCTAAAAGCAATATTTTTTCCAAAATTGATGCGCATTGAATGTTTCTGACCTCGTGCGCTCTAAAGAATAAAGCAAATGAGTATTAACTAGCGTAGCATGTGGAAAGTGTGAAATTCTCGTACACTGACGGATCGATAGTGTACAGGGGCATTAAATTTTTACAGTTGGCCGAGCCGCTGTCCATCGGCGCCCGAGTTTTATTGATTTGACATTAGAAGCCTCATGAATGAACTATTTTATTAAGATAATCTTCTGTGAATGGTTTGTGTTAGAAAATTATCTTAATTTTGTCTAAATTCTCATTATCGACCACTTACTTAATTGCTTTTAGGCAAAAAGATCATTTTATTTAATCGTATTGACTTCTTGCACAACATTCTTAAAAATATACCTTCCAAGAAATTAGTAACTACTCAAGTTTAATAATTCGTTTTTCAAAATCAAACTAAATGAATTGATCGAATTCTTTTACGAATGAGACACAAGTGTATAAACAGGTAACAAATTCCAAGCTCACTTATTGAAACTTACGTTGTTTACTTACACTAATTAAGTAGTTGGTACACCAACTGGATGTCAAATAGCCACTTTACGACACCGACACAACACATAGCCTTACATTCGGTTTCACCAAAGCGGAGAGCGGCGCAAACAACCCCTACGATGTTCTAGTATTGAAGCTAATCGGACAGATGCCAAAAGAAGGCAAGTTTATTTGTTCACCTCCTGTCCTCTCCGCTTAGGTAGATACTGGACCTGAAGCTACAGTTTCTTAGAAGAGCAGTAGACACCACATAACGATCACAGTGACGGCTGCCATATAAAAATGATGGCACAGGGATTAATTTTACTGTGTCAAAAAACGCTCTCTAGGGAAACACACCAAGTTACTTTCATAAATAAAGTTTCAGTGACGTCATTCGACGGTAAATTGCGGACGCTATGTGGCGGCCACTCTTAGAAAACCCTAGCTTAAGGCTCGATTTCCACCAAAGTGGAGAGCAACGTAAGCAACCAATAGGTTATTATCTAACATTGAAGTTAATCTGACAGATGTCAAAAGAACGCAAGTTTATTGGTTTATCGCCTCTCCTCTCTGCTTAGATGGAAACTGCTGAAGTCCAGCAAGCGTAATTTTTGTGAGTTAGAGTCGCGTATTTGCTCCACTAGCCCACCATTAGGTGTGGATGCTGTAGGAGTTACGACTAGGCTACTGCAAATGCTACAGAATCTCAAATGTGTTCTGAGCAAAACGGTTCGATGATGAAGCAACCTAAACTGGGGGCCTAAAACGGCCACATTAAGCAATCAATTTTCTGAATTCCCAGCAATTCCTCTATGGTGACACATTTATTTTTACTGAATCATATTCAATTAAATTCATATCAGAATCATATTTAGTGTAAATATTACCGCATGAACAAAAATAAGACCGTAATTTTACCGGATAATTTTTCTTTACAGTTTTTATTAATTAAATGAGATTTTTTTTTATTTCTACAGTTTATAGTTATTTCATTAAAATACAGAACTGTCAAAAAGATGAATTGCGTAATTTGAATTGAACGCAAATAATATGAATTGAATTGTCAGTTTGTATGATTTATAATATTATCATTATCATATTATTATTTTTTTATTTGTGATTAGTATATTGGGACTTGGCGCCTTATTAAGTAAATAAATAATATTAGCTTATTATGATTCTGCCAAAGCGGCCGTTTTAAGCCCCCTATTCTGTTCTGCTCCTAAAGACGCGATACTTTTGTCATGCACAAATCTAAACAAATCCCTTTTCGTACCTGTTTGTGTGACCGCGTTCTTATAAACTGCGCAACTGATTTTGATGCGGTCTTCATCATTATTCTGAGTATTTATTCCGGAAGACGTTAAACATGAATATTAAACTTTACATAAATTAAAAAATATTTTATCAAATTATTGCAACCGAGGCAGGGGCATGTCGCTCCTCGCGTACACTTGGAAATGGCGCAAGGAGGCGAATCGCTGGGGATTAACTCCGCTGCCGCGAGAAATCACGACATAGCGGAGAGAGCTCCGGTGGGATCTTACGGCGTCATGGTGAGTGCGATTGTCACAACCCAGCGCTGGGCACGCCACAATTGCGGCGATACGTCCCCTCTTTAAGAAGTGGCTAGAGAGGCGCCACGGCGTCCTCACCTTCCGCCTGATGCCTCCCGCAGGTTCTCACCGGACACGGTTGTTTCGGGAGGTTCCAGTTCAGGATAAAGCGGGAGGAAACGCCCGGGTGTCACCATTGTGTGGATCGCCCGGAGGACACGGTGGAGGATACGGTGGAGGTCTGTCCGGCTCGGGCAGAGCATCGCCTTGTCCTCGTGGAAGCGATCGGGGGCAGTGATCTCTCGCGTCCGGCGCTGGTACAGGACTTGGTATGGAGCGAGAGGGCATGGGAGGCTGTCACCTCCTTCTGCGAAGCAGTAATGCTCGCGAAGGAGGAAGCGGAACGCACGAGGGAGAGGCAAATTTCGCGTCCTCACGCCCCTAACCGCCGCAGGAGACGCCCCGAGCGTCGGGAGTCGCAGGCCGACTCCCGGCCACCGAAGGCGCGTGCTTGTGGACGGAGAGCAAGGGGTAGCTCGCCGTCCGATAAGGACCAAGCCCGGGTCGACGGAGCGTTGTGTTCCACGCGCGCCTCAAAGAGATGTCAGCAGAACTGACGGAGTCAGATAGGGCCGATGCCTGCCGGGGTTGCGGGGATGTCCGCAAGGGCTAACGTTGCCCCTGGCAATATAGGCAACTGAAGGAACACGGGTGGGTTTTAGTCAGTAAGAGTCTGACACGCCCTCCCGCTCCACCCAGAGCGGGAAAAGTTATTTGATAATTTCCGCTAAATCACGCTTGCACGTTCGTGCGGCGTGGCGGGTTGTATCCCTAACAATTTGAATATTGCCCCTTAAATAATGTCAGAACTCTGGTTAAACTCAATAGTTGCTACCTACACACTTTCTATTATGTATTTACATAAACAAATATTCAGTAAACTTTTTTGGGGCAGCTGTATGCTGTCCTACGTCAATGTCAACCCTGCGTTTACTGCGACCCTATGACATTGTTTCATAAATTACACTAATTATTCAAAAACCTCCCTACGTATTTGCATTATTAAACCCCTTAATGAAATAAAAGACAATAGGATAAAAAATAAGATCATTATATTTTTTGTAAATTATAAAAAACAGATTTTGAAAGTCGTGTTGCTTGGTGCATACCTACTGAGCAAATCAATGAAATATTGATTGATTTGAGTCTGGTCGAGACAATGGCGATGTTAAATTTAATTTTGTGACGAATTGACTCCAGCTCCTCCTGCAGTTACAACTGGTCAACAAACCGCTTTGAATTCATAATCATAAACATAAATCTCTATTTATCTCAACATAATATTACAGGCACTGGTTAACCCGGCTATTTTAGATAGGACATGTTAATTTACAAAATGGTTAGAGTCAAGATATTATGTAAGACTGAAATCGCGATTAGATAAAAGCAGAACCTATACAATCAAAACAAAAACAAAAATTAAATGTAAATTATTATTATTTTTGTTGAAACTGGGGAAAATTGCAAATTATATTGTCAGTTTAATTATTTAATTACATCATAATTTTCAGTTTAAAAGCAGTACTTACAGTTACTACTATTTTACAAAATTCAGAACATAAAATTAAAAGAATTATACAAAATAAGTATATCGCCGCCCCCGCAGAATAAAGGCGTAAGTGCTATTGCAGTGGTTTTGATGTTAACCCATATTCGTTATGTATAAGTCAAAATATATCACCTCATTTTTTTCCAGATTTTATATCAAGTATTTATGAAGTTACATACACACGATATACCGTAACATAACGTTATAATTCCGACCTTGATTATCCATATTATCCAGAACAAAACCTTAATCACCTATTACAATATCAGATTTTTTTTGACAGCACCAGAATAAACGCGTAACCGTTAATGGGCTACTACGGTACTGCGAAAATATTTTTTAATATTTTTTTTTCTATTCAATTCATATGTTTTTTTTTTTTTTTTTTAAAAACAATAGTTGAAAAGAAAAAAAAAACAGAAATATTTCTGTAAAATGTTTTTTTTTATCAATAACTCTAAAATGGTACCTGTAAAAAAATAATCGTTTAAACGACTTAAAAAACACATTTCTATTCGGTGTAGTCATAAAGTTATGGATCAATTTAGGTTTTTTAATTTTCCTGTAAAGTTGACTTTTTACATTACGCGTTTATTCTGCGGGGCGGCAATTTTATTATTCAATGATACGTGCTTAGGTATATAAATAATAAAAAAAAGAATGATGGTAATGGTAACTTGTACAACAGGCGTTGCTTGCAATGCCTATTTCAAGCAGCAGTCTCTCACAAATGTAAACTATCCATAAGCTAGTTTTAAGCACTTGCTACTGTACCTACATTTGTGAAGAGAAAAAATGAATATGAATGAATATAGTTAAATTACTTAATGAACATAACAAAAAAATGAAGAATTGAGAATGTGAAGAATGTTGTGCCGCCGTGCCTCGGAAAGCACATAGAACTTTGACAGTCGTTAAGGGTAGTCAGAAACCCAAAAACTTTTAAAACCAGTGATACCTAGTGGTATCGTGTTACCCAGTAACTGGATTGTGGAGCTCAGATAAGCAGTTAGACTGGAAGCCGACCCCAACGTGGTTGGGAAAAGGCTAGGCAGATTTTGGATATGAAGAATGTTATGTGTATGAATGTTTGTAAATGAAGCAGTGTGGGTGTTAAAACACTGGTTTTTATAAGTTTTCAGTGGCAATGTAGTCAAGGTTTAATAATCAAATGCGTAATTTTTCTTTTACAAATAGCTTTTGTATGCGTGTGAAAGATATTTTGTTATTAATTGAGTTCTATAGAAAAGTGCCAAGAAAACAGAAAAGCTTTTGGGAGAAACTATAGTGTTATACGGATGATTGAACAAACATTCGTTGATCGAGTATTTCGTGTTGGGAAATCGAGATCTAAGGGAAGTTCAACGTGTTTTTGTATTGTCATGAGATTGAACTACTGCCGAGCCGTTAGTACTTTTTGGCAGTGTTGGTAAACTTCTAAAATTGGATAGAGGTTTGGGAGAGTTAATACTAATTTGGAACTACTTATTCATTTTCGTTGATCAAGTGGTCGAAAGCGCATTGCTAAACATTTGGTTCTGGGATCGATTCGGTCGGGCACAGAGTAAGGTGTTTTTGGGCTTTTCCGTCAAAATTTTCTCAGTAGCTGGCCAGAGTCTGGATTTGTGCCTGCTTGATGGCAATAGGCTAGCCCCCTCGTACATAGGACTTAAACATAACTGGCGAAATGTGGGTGTACTATACCTAGATACCTATGCCTCCGCCTATCTCACCCTTCAGGGGAATGCAGGCGTGATATTATGTTATGTTATTAATTTAGATACCCCACTCAATAGTAATCAGCAATAGTTCTTAATAAAAAAAATAAAAAACAAAGATGCTAGGAGTGAAAATGTTATGTTTGTCTTTAAGACCAGGCACTGCAAAGACAATTTCCACGGAAACTCCGTCCCAATGCACCCCACCACTCCACTATGTGCTAAACGCTAACACATCAGTAATAAAGTTGAATATCGCGTGCGCTGTTTGATCGTGTTCGAGCACGGAACTAAATGTCGTAAGCCTCAAATCTTATTTCGTTTATAACTTAAGTTATATTTTTTTTTGTATTTTTTTTATTGAGCGCTATATCAAATTTATTATCAACACAAATCGATCTCTTCCCCAGTTATTTTTTTTTCTTAATTGTCTTCAATTAAGAAAAAAAAATAACTGGGGAAACTTTTACAGACAACTGACAACCAGTCTTACCAAGGGGTATCGTGATCGCTCCATGTAAAATACTGGTATTCATCTGCATCCGGTTAGACCGGAAGCCTACCCCAAGATAGTTGGAATAAGGCTAGGCAGTTTGATTTATTTAATTTCCCCAGTTCCTATTAACATTAAGATTTATTTGCTGTGTTTTTGTAAATCTCCGAATGCAATATTGGTCAGTGTTGATGACGATGACGTCATATGTTGGAAGATGTTGTTTTCCTTCTATAAAATAGTGTTTCATAGACATGCGTGGTTTTCAGGCGACGAAGTGGCCGTCCAATTACGATCTTAAGCGTCGTGCAGACTGGCGGGACGTGACCCCGGTATTTGTTCTTTGTTTTTTGTCCACGGTAACTGCAAACTACAATAGGCTTGTTGTGTTATTGAATTAGTATAGTACATTTAAAGCTCCAATTCGTGACGTCACACTGACGAGTCACTGGCAACTAGGTCGCGAACATTATTAATATGTCCAACATAATGCAGTCCAAATCCGCTATAATGGATGGGTGAATCTACCCTACAGTAACTAATGACTTGATTAACAGATAAATAATTACCCTAATTAGCACTCGTACCGCTCTAATGGAAATTGTAATTTATTGTGTTCTATTTGTTCAATTTGTTGCCTTTAGTAGCTTCTGTCTTATCTATGCTCGAGCTCTTTCACATCTGAAAAAAAACCGGCCAGGTGTGTGTCGGACCACGCATAATGAAGGGTTTCGAACTTGGCATGTATTTATTCCAAAAACAAACATAAGTCATAACATTGTAGTTGAAAAACATGTTCTCCCATACATCAATGTACGTCACGGTCAATTCTCCAACTCCTAATGTAAGTTTATAATTGCATTTTTTTATGTTATAACTATTTTTGAATAAATAAATAAAAATATCTTTTTATACTTTGAAATTCCTTAAAAAAAATCTTAATAATTTCAAAATCCCGGAATCCCGGAGGCGTGTCAGTTCATTGAACCCAAATCAATCTACCTACTCCGATCACTAGTTATCACACTACAAATTAACCATTTTTTCCTTGTCTTCTGCTGTGCGACCTTGCTTCAATTACCACGTGCCACGCGTTCCTGAAAAAATGGGTTTTGACAGACAGACAGACATAAAAACGGACAACGAAGTGATCCTATAAGGATTTTTAGGGTTCCGTAACTCAAAAGAAAAAACATAACCCTAAAAAACTGAAAAACAACAAAAGGTCACGCTGTAGGAAATATTTCCTTTTGAACATTTGAACAGTTTTTAAAAACAGCTGGTCGAAGTCTATACAATTCGGATAGACTTCGACGGTCCGAACGAAACAACGAATTTATTCATGAAGCCAGTTGCGACCATTCGTATGTTTTCTGAATATTGTAGGTACCTACTACTACTACCTTCATATTCTTACAAGACATCCTTAGGCAGCGTCTTTGTTCTTAGTACTAAAAGAAACGTGATAGAAAGCACATTAGAGATAACGATGTTGATATCGCCTGAAATGCGAGACGTTTATTTTTTTTTGCTATCCAGATATTTTTCCGTACAATTCGCAGTGGTTACTGTGTGACTCTGAAGAAAAAAATCAAAAATTTCAAAGCCTCAGTATTGAAATCATAACTTAATTACGAGTAATATGACTTTGTTACCGGTTGCATACTTAGTACCTAGTAACGGTCCTATAACATTATTTAGTATGCGAGTCAATTCTTCAGCTAGATAAAACCAATTGAATAATGGGTCAAGTAAAACAATTTTGCTACATACGATTATCCATGTGTATAACAAAGCACTCCCCATGACCTGTACTTTTATCTGAAACGTAATTCAGAGTTAATGATCCGCAACCTAACCCTTCAGCGCGCGAGATTCACAAGACCGCGCACCGATGCGATAAACATTTTCAGTGGTTTCCATTTCACAATAACACATCTGTGCTGTTTCCTTTTTCAATAAAATGCATGACATGTGTTATTTCGCTTCCCGCTCTGATGAGTTTTCCTTTCCACGAATACCTATTTAATTGCATTTTGTTTCGTCTACCACTGATATTTTTAAACTTCAGGCTTCGAAGATTGCTGGATATAACGTAGATTTATTTTTATTAAATAACATCTTTTGGCGGACGACATTGTAGGCACCTATCATGTAATTCGATTGACTTCTGTTATTTATATCAATTAATCACAACAGCCTTCATTTGATGATCAAAGGCTTGGAAGAGCCTTCCAGAAAACGAGGGTACGTACCGTGATGGTACTCCAAGCCATCCATAATTATTATAATGAGTCCATATCGCTTTGCCATCGTGTATTACAGAACTAGCGAGTAGTGATTATTTCGCTAATTAATAACAGCCCCCGCTGTTCGGATCAGGGACTCAGGTAGTTTCGACAAATCCTTTCATAATTACCTCTACACCCCATCATCAGTCATGAAAAGTAATGTTAGCATCGGAGGTATGCTAACGGCACAGGAATAAATAAAACACGGGTTTATAGTTTAATGCGAAATTATTGGAACCTTTAAATTCATTTATAATATTTTCATTTATTCTACAAAATTCAGTGCTACCAATAGTGTCATGCTTCAAGTTAACGCACTGTAAACATACCCCTACTGTTTTTCTTCTACTCTCAATACCAATCAATGTCTGTCTCATAATTATGCCATCAACTTTTAACAGACTCGCGGAGGTTGCATGCTAAAACCATGTCAGATTAAAGCCTTTACAGTACCTTTCATCCATTTATTAACCCAGGTCAAGGAACTAACTTTGTTGAAGTGAAAATTCTTTAGGCGCGTTGGGCATTTTTGAGATGGGACTAAACCATTGATTTCACGACATTGTCATGACACCTCATTTTTGTAAACGCGATTGTGCTCTTTATTTATATTAAGTTACGGATCAATGTTATATGCAAGTATTTTTACTTTAAAGGTTTTGTAGACGTGATTATGCTGTTTATGTATATTATATTAAGGATCAAAGTACTATGCAAGTATTTTAACTGTAAAGATTTCGGAAGTTTTTTTTTTTTTTCTTTAAACGCGATTGTGCTCTTTATTTAGATAAAGTTACGGTCCAATGTTCCATACAAGTATTTTTCTTCCACCAAGGCGTATTGTTCAAGTTTTCACTTCTGTCGGCACTCCCGGAGTGCCACCACTTTTTTTACAAAATATATATTAAGCGGTATAAACAGCCTAGTAGAAGCTGGTATTGCAGACTTACTCACTCTTTATACTTGAATACATAAAAAATGTATTCAAGTATAAAGTATAATCATGATTTCATTAATTACAATCGAGGAAAATGTTATTCTAACTGTAATGTAGACCTGCCTGATCTAGGTTTATGAAAACCTGTGTTTCAGGCCATCAATTTACATCAAACATTTAAAAAGAAGACAACAATACATTTATTAGAAGCTAAATTAAAAAGAAGACATAATATTTTCAATGACTTAAACAGTAACTATTTGGTATATTATTTTAAAACTATATGATGTAAGATATTATTATGTTTAAATAAATTAACGAATAATATTAAAATAGTTAAAGTATTATTAATTTGGTAAAGAAAGATAGAAATTTTATTTTAATACTAGCTGCGCCTCGCGGTTTCACCCGCATAAGTCTCGATCCCGTAAAAATATCGGGATAAAAAGTATCCTATGTCCTTCTCCGGGTCAAGGTCTATCCATATCCCAAATTTCATCCAAATCCGTTCAGCCGTTTTAGCGTGATGTCGTGACCAAGGGAAATAGGGATTCATTTTTATATATATAGATTTCTAGTAGTTTTTCCGTGTTTACATAATTGAGTTTTGCCAAATATTTTTGTACTAGTAAGTTACACCTATTATAACTTAAACTATAAATCTTTAACACTCTGTTAAACTGGTTATACAAGTAGGGTCCTTAAAATAAATAAAATCTATTAGTAAAAGCATGTTTAGTCTGAGAGTTAGCACAAACCAAATCTTTTCTTCTACTATCTGAAGGTACTGGGTTAAAATAAAGTTCAGTATGCTGTAATAAAACTACATACAAAACAAATAATTGACGTACTGTTAGCACCTTACATGCCATATAGAGCTGGTGTGTAGGAAATCTAAATGGACGAAAAGTAGAAACCTTTAAAGCGGCTCTTTGGGCTGGTTCTAGGTGCAGTAAAATTGATTTAGCGGCACCACCCCAGGAAGGTATGCAGTAGGTAATAACAGCCCCGGATCTAGTGGGGGGCAAACCGGGGCCCGTGCCCCGGGAGCCAACTTCAGGGGGCGACAAATTCAAGCGTACCAAGTGCACCACCGACGTGCAGCACATTTAATATTTCTATTTATTTCTTTATACAACAGTATTGGCGCCCCTGTTGGACTGGCGCATTATCGATCGATAAAATTTGATTATAATAACCTGCGACCAAAATTTTGATTTCAAGAAAATTTGAATTTTGCGGGCTACCCTAGCGCATCCCCCATAAATTATTGGCGGGGGACGGCAGACGGCAGTTTTTGCCCCGCCTCAAAATAATCTAGATCCGGGACTGGGTAATAATAGATTAACACAAAGCCAAATAAACCTATCTTATTGATTTAAAATCGACAAAATACTACGTAAATTAAAAAAAAATGTATATTAGTTTACGCACTCTGGTCCATAATAAATCGAAGTGTTTGCGGAAATTCGGGTTTGTGCCAATTGTGACGCCTAGATATTTGTCCCACTTTAGCCAAAACCAACCATGGTTTTGGGTAAAGTGGGACAAGTGTATGCAATGTCAGCATAATGTAAATTGCAATTGTTATGCGCTTGAATGTTTAGATGAGTAAGGAGTTGGATTAGTGTTTCTCACTGTAAATAATAGTTGCTTGATTTTATCTGTATTTAATATTAAGAGATTTTTATGAAGCCAATTAGACACAGTATAAAAACCATGCTGTGCTACCTCATAGACCTTTGATTTAGCTGCAAACAGTAGAGTTGTGTCATCCGCATATGACATAATTACACCTTTTTGAAGTGTCAAACTGCACAGGTCATTTTAATAAATTAAAAACAAAGAAGGACCCAGAATACTTCCTTGTGGGATTCCATAACAGCTATTCTTATGTTCAGAACTCATATATTGACCTATTTTCACACACTGATGGCGGTCGCTCAGGTAATCAGATAATAGTTGCAATTGTACTCTCCGTATTCCCATCATTTCCAGCTTGTAAAAAAGCAAAGCACAAGAAATTGTGTCAAAAGCCTTGGCAAGGTCTAAAAATATCCCTGTGTGTGCATGCCGTTATCCAGGTTTGTGCTTATACTACTAACTAATTTGTCAGATGGTGACAGGTTGGCATGTTGATCTTTTAGGCCTAAAACCAAATTGATGATCAGAGAGTAATTTATTACTTGCAAGATATTTTACTAATCTACTGTTGATAATTTCTTCCAAAATCTTTGAAAGGACTGTTAAAACTGAAACTGGCCTGTAATTATTTACACAATTTTTGTCTCCAGCTTTAAACACGGACTATGGATTTTTTAAGCAATTTAGGAAATATTCCTTTTGTGAAACATAAATGAAAAATGTGAGTCAAGGGACGGAATGAAGATAGATAGGTTACCTACCTATTGTTTATAACTTATGGATGGAAAATGAAATGCTTCCAATAAACCTGTACATATTGTAGTTTCAAGAAATCTACAACAAAGATAAAATAGTATGAAACATTGAAACTTTGAAAGTCACCGTTAATATTTAATCGTTTATTTGGATTGCTGCAACCAATAATTGAATTGTACATTTCATATTGACCGGCCCGATCGGCCAATTATAAAAACATTGACGTTTCAATGATTAAATTAGATACCCATAAATAATTATTTTTGTGTGCATAATAAAACATTAAATTGAGTTCACTAAACGTGTATAACAGCTTACAAGTTTTAGCTTGTTAAGAAAGACCTGCGGGATACAGATGTTTAATAAAATTGATTATCAAAAGATTATTTTCACTTTTTATTTTTGTTTGTATTTTGTGTTTTACGAACTGTGTCCAAATAAACGTTTTCTTTCTTTCTTTTCTTTTTCTTATTATTCTTCGTGAAATTGTGGCTTGAATTTTTTACCTTTCACGCCAATCGGTATCCTAATTGCGTAATTTATTTTCGTAAACAATTATGCCTAATTTCTTTGAATTTGACAGTTCAACAACATTCATTACGTTATTTACGCTGTCGAGCAAATTTTTTTCCTACTTATGAAGCAATGGATTAACAATCTGTTTTAAATCGAAACAGATTGTGTTGTATTACGCAATTAGGGTACAGATCAGTTTAGCAAGATTTTTTTTTTTACGATAAAACATTTCCGAACTGGTATCTATTGTAAGAAAGTAAATACAGCCATATCGAATTTTCGAATACAGATAACAATATCATATTTTTATCCAATTGCCCAGTATCCTATCGGTGACCTACGACCTACATTTACGATATCCCGCAACCCGAACCTTTACGAACAATATCATTTCTGAAGCCTTAGGCTCAACGCCCAGTGGTGGGACGGCACGGCACGGCAAGGGATTTTTAGCCCACGAATCACAGTTGTTTCAAAGACGCACTAATGCAAAATTCGAAAGCGTAATATTATGTTTTTGTAGCTACGCTACGACCATTATTATAATTAATTTGATCACCTTGCATTTCACCACTAGCAGGACTTTCTGTTTTTATTTTTATTTTTTTAATATACTTTTGTTTTTTTTTTATTTTTGTATTTGAAATACAATAGACATTAATATATTTAGTAATCAGTTCCCCTTAACTATTTCTAAACAGCCATAAAAACCCAGTAAGAAATCAAAATTAATATGAATCAAAGATTGTATTTGGTTTAGTTTCTGATGTTCCTGTGCGAGTCCCAATAAATACCCGTTTTTCCTTTCCTTTTCTTAAAATTCGGTTGCCGTGCAGTCCCATGGGCGCCGAACTTTATAACAAATGGTCTTGATTGAATAATGTCGAGTAAGTCGATTTTAAACACTATTGAGTTACGTTACCTAAAAGGATTCCGGTCGGGACGACCTTTACGAGGCACTGAAGGGGTATATCTCACCAAGTAATTACTTGGAAGACGTTACATAGGTTCTCGGATTCAAGGGGTCGTAGGTATCCTACGATAGCGGCTAGTCTAGGTACTCTTACAATACCTACTACCTATTGTCTAGTCAATTTAGTAATTTTATTCGATCTGGTTACATCCACTAAATTCTCTTCGTTTTTTAAGATGTTCCCGAATATATTTCAAATTTTCAAATCGAACTTTAAGTGCATTTTAGACCTTACGCTATAGCTGTTCCAAACCCTCTTTATTGCCACACAAAAGACCAAGTAACACAAAAGAATAATACAATCGCATAAACGCTTTATGCAGGGATTAGGAAAATCGAAGGTTTACAAATCCCATTGTAAAAAGAAAAAAGAATTAATCCTTTGAGTAGATTCAATAGATTATGATAATAAGAATTACGAATTCTACAATGGACTTGGCGGAAAAAGGCAAGACGGTGCGATTTACTTAAATTCCATCAAAATGGCTTAAAATCTTAAAATTAATCCGTGCCAACAAGGTTCCAGCGCATTCTCAACAATTTTGTGATTCACGCATTTCTATCATTCTCGTCGTAATCAAAGGCAGTTTGGAAAGCTCAGGAGTTAAATACGAACATGCTTAGTAAATACCTTGAATTCTGTCTATTTAAGATTAACTTTGGAACCCCAATATCTTTCGATTAAGCCGTCGAAATGTGAATCTGCAAAAGTCACGCATGAAACATTACTATAGACTTCAATAATTAAACTCGAAAGTAATTTAACGCTAGAGCTTAACAAATATCAACAACTTATCTAGGTGGAAAACTATAAATTTTACTCACAAATGCGAATCACCTTTCAACGTCGTAAGATCTTTCATAAATCTTCGATATTTCTAAAATAATAGGTATATCTTCAATTCCAATTTATTTTTGAGATAAAAGGCGTTTAAATTGCTAGAATATAGCATGGTAGGGCAAAACAATTGTATATCTAATATTATAAGAGAAATATTTTTCTTTACGAATTTATAGTTTATTTTCCATTGAACTCTTAACTTGAACATTGGGATTTGATCAAATCAAAACAAATGTGACATTAAGGTGATAGACATAATGTTAATACTAGAAATAACTTTTTTTATTCGCAGAGAAATAAAGGTAAAATAGATCAACAATTTTTACATTATTTAAACTACACACATCTTTTATGGGGTACTGTGTTAAATGTTACAACAAAATACCTTGTGATATATTAAATTAGGTACACTTTGTAAACAAGCATATTAAAAATTAGAGGATTATATCCAAGATAAGAATGCTTGGAAACATGCTGGTCCTGCTCCATAGGATGATCTAGAATCTAGACAAAATCAAAGTGGTTGCTAATTTAATTGTATTATTTATTATTTTTTATTATATGACATTGATTTTACATTCTGTAATTACTTCGTCACACACTGACTTATTAATAGTAAAATTTTAAAAAATCGTCTACTTTTACAATGTTTGTAAATATATGAGCACCATGTATGAAATAAAGAAAGAAAGAAAAATAGGTTTTTTTGTCACAGAGAAACGTGCATACATAAAAGACAAGAGTAAGCGAAAACAACAAAAAGTACATAATAAATCACGAGCATAAAACAGAAATTAGTCGGCAGCTGCACGACATGACTGTGACAAGAAGGCTTCCACTCAGTGTGATGCTGTTCTATGGGGAACCCACAGCACAGCGCTGATTTTCAGTGTATCTATCACATAATTAATTTATCTATAGTTGCTTCATTTTAAATTATTTTTACCTATTGTGGGATAGTAATTTTATTCTATACTCCATTTGGAATAAGATTAGACATTTAAACAAACCTTTTTTACAGTCCGTTCAACCGATTCTGACTTCTATACCGTAGGCATAACGATGCAAAAAGTAGTTACAATACCAACTGTTTACTGCAGCTGCCATTTGTCATGCCAATAACGCAATAGAAGTCAAAAACGGTTGAACGGACTGTAAAAAAGGTTTATTTAAATGGTGCATCGTCTTCACATATAATTATTTAATAACTAATGTACCTATACAAAAAATTTTAAAACATTTTAAAGGAGAAACGGTGGAGTTTCATGCCCATTCTTCTTCTCCATACGAAAACTACCTGTTGGGAAGGGTGACTAGAACCAATTCTATTTTTTTGTAAATTTTGACGTTCAAAAGTGCATGCAAGGGCCTATTTGAAATAAATGATTTGACTTTGATTCCAAACAGATGTAAGTAATAAAAAAACAATCATCATCTGCCTAGCCTTTTCCCAAATACGTTGGGGTCGGCTTCCAGTCTAACCGGAAGCAGATAAATACCAGAATTATACATGGAGTGACTGCTAATTTGACATCCACAACCCAGTTACTGTATTACACGATACTTGGTAAGACTGGTTGTCAGACTTTTAGGCTTATAGGACTACCCGTAACGGCTGTCAAAAATAAACCACAATAAAGTACACCTAAAGCCAGAAATAGACGCAAAAACAGACAGACCTGCAATCAGTTTATGAAGAAATCTAGATAAAACGAAAAACATCAAAGCTAGGATGATTGATGAGTGTACACCGACACAAGTGTGAGTTGTGACGGCTCGATGCCGCGACGTACTCCTACGTACGTAGATTGAACGGAAATCGTTTTTAGTATAATCTCGGCTTTCCATCACTATATCCAGTAAAGCCAACCCTCACGTGCTTTTGTAACTTGTGACCCGAATTCAGAACCGAAATGCGTAGACGATGGAAAATATTCCAGTAATAACAAAAATGAGTTTATTTATAAGTTTGTTGTGAGTATGTTTGAATTGCCCCTATTACATGGGGCTTAAACATACTTGGCGAAATGTGGGTGTACTACATAGTCCAGCCATAAATTCTGTTACAAATGAAAATGTATTTATTTTTTTATGAAATATTGTCATGTTAATAAAACTTATATGTTCATATTTATTAAGGCTTCAGCAAAAAAAAAAAACTATTCGAAATGGCCATCTTTGACTTTGATACAGGCCTTTAATCTGTCTGGCCACGAATCTATGGGTTTACGCATTGTTTCCATGAGAAACTTTACCACTGCTTGCTCCAGAGATTTCTTAAGAGACACAATGTCGGCGTGTAATAAATATGTGCATACAAGATTTATTAAGATTACATTACTTCATAAAAAAAATAATGCATTTTCATTTATAACAGAACTTACGGCCACACTAGTTATAGGTACCTACAGCTCTGCTTAACCCTTCGAGGAAACACGGCGTGATGTTATGTTATGTTTGAATTAATGATTTAACATGACACATGTATTCGCTGGTAGGCAGAGATAAATAGGTAACATAACATAACATCACACCCGTGCTCCCTTCCCCGAAGGGTAGGTAACATAGGTAGGTACATTTCACAAGGTACTTATTTATCTATTTTTAAAGTTGAAGCCTTAATAAGTAGAATAGTTAGTCAGTTGGGGATCTAACTTTTCTTTGCTCACTTTGCTTTACAAATTAATTCGATGAGTAACTTTTGGCAAACATTACTGACTTATTATATTTTTACAATAATTATGAGCGTTTATTCTGAAAGTGTGCAACGTCGCAAATAGATGTCAAACATTTCGCTGTTTTGATTAATTTGGCAATATTATTGTATGGAAATAAAAAATGTGGCTAACTAGTTCCCTAGAATATTAATAATGAATTGCAATTATAACACTGAATTTGATGTTGTAACAATTTTAGGTGTAAAAAAGGCATTTGCAAAGTTTCCAAATACTTTTTTTACATCTAAAACTAAATATTCGGTATAACGACATTAATTATTGCATTTCATAATTAATATTTTAGTTCCCTAGTTTCTTAATTCCATACGATAATATTGCTAAATTAATCGAAACAGGTAAATATTTAACAGTTATTTACGACGTTGCCAACTTTTAGGATAGCAGCAGAAAGTATTATTATCTACTTTGTTCTAGTGCTTCTCCTTTAATTCAAACACATCGAAATCCCTTATCTAGTCCCCAACGAGGTAGGCAGAGGTGGTTTTCACATTTCGTCAGCTGTGCGTCATTTGCGCCAGTTTCTCAAGCGAAAAATAAATAAAAAAATAATGTGACAAATTTACAAGCCCACGTAAACTACTATGATTGATTAAATGATTTATCAACAGCCAATCGGAGCAAACTGCTCCGATTGGCTGTTGGCTGACATTAATTTTGTATTTCGACATTAAAGAAATAAATATTTCTAAGGCCCAGACTCCACCAAAATGGAGATGTGCTGAGATGTCCGAAGCGGAGACGAGAAGAGATGTTTTCAAAGTATGGTGTATCCACCGAAGCTGTGCGGAGTTACGTACTGGCTAGACTGGAGCGGAGATTTGTGATACATCGGTCACATCTCTTCTCATCTCCGCTGCGCGCCGTCGCGTCGCCAGCTTGCGAGGCACAGCCAAAATCTCCGCTTTGTACCGCTGCCCAGCTCAATCTCGGTGAGGCACAGCTCACATGTCCACTTCACTCGCGCCATAGAAATATGATACATCTCACTCAGTGGTATCCACTGTAGCTGAGCCTGATGAAAACTAAACATTTCTCCATAATGGTTCTAATTATTTTCAAGTAAAGACACGTTTAATAAAGCGAGGACTCCATATTAATATATTACAGCCTAAAACTCTACACAGAAGTGTTTACTGAATAAGGTTCACGAAATTATTTGGCTGAATTACATGTTTTTAAAGGTTCTACATTTTCTGATGTAATAAAGTACGCCATTTGTTACAATAATAAACTTAAGTTAATGTTAAGTAAAGTTACTAAATCAAGAAGTTCATTACCGTATCCGGTTTTGCTTACCTTCGGGTTTGTTTCGGGGTTTTCCGACTAATTACGGACTCAAGCAGAGCTCATAATTTGTACATAATAATAATGCTGATAATTATGTCTCACATACCTATTTATAACTTAAAAATATATGGAAATGACTAAAGTTCCTACCCTTTTTACTCGACTGCCTCAGAAGGAGGGTAATATTTTCCGAGAGTGTGTATGTCTATTCTTTTGGCACGATCTGTAGCTTAAACGGCTTGATGGATTTTAACATATGAGGTGTCGTTAGATTCGTCTTCAGTGTGGAAGTGCCATAGGCTATACAATGTTTACATATTGCATCTGCAAATACAAAAAAGATGGGAAGTTATTTTTAAAATAAATTACAACAATATTGGTATAAAATAAAAGCTAGTAAGAGTCAATTCCAAATATATATATTAATAAAACTAAAAGGTTTGAATGTTGTTGAACTGTCAAAATGAAACAGATTAGTCTTAATCGTTTACGAAAATGTGTTACGTAATTAAATAGCTGGTCAGCTCGACGTGACATCTTTACACCCGGGTCAGTACAGTCACTAGCATAAATACCTCACACTTACGCAAAATTTAAAAGCCATTTTCTCGTGAAATAACGATTGAAACTTTGGGAAAAGACCTATTCTATAATAGTAGTTAAAGTTTCAAAAAGACTATATTCGTAACACCATATAATTTCTATGAATACTTTTGGTGAAAATCGCTTTTGAATCTTGCGTAATCGTAAGTGCTCGTGACTGTACCTACACAAATGTAGAAGACATCCACGCTTCGCAAACGAATTCATTTACAGTGGACGCTGCCATGCTACCCTAGATATAATCCCTCAGTCGGTCGAGGTGGTATTAATTTCCGCCAACCACACAGTCCACTTTATTAAATATTAAAGTACGCATTTTTATATCACGAAAAGTATTTAAAGAGAAGTTTAAACCTTCCGGAATAAATTCTCTAAATTATGGTGAAAACCATTGCGTAGTTTAGAAGAACAACGCGGTCACACAGACAGACTCGAATAGCGACTTTAATTAATAATATGTATATGTCGCAGTAAGATGGTTATAGCCGTGATATAGTTAATTGATAGTTGTTGTTGTTGCTGCTGTTGTTGTTAGTTTTTGATTGGATTTCTTTCTGTTTTTTTTATGGCTCTTTAGAAATAGTTAAGCGGAACAGGTTATTAAATATATTTACCGCTATCGTATTTTTTTTTTATATAGTTATATCCCTAGGGATACAGCTATATACCGTAACATAGTTATAGGAAAGCGGTTCATAACTATCGGAGTGCCCTAATTTTATCGCTGCGACCAATTTAGACTTGGTAGAGTTGGTCACAGTTCTAACCTAACCTATTTGGTCGGAGAACACTTTTTTTGGTTGGTACATTATGGTGGAAATTATTGTGGTCGGAGTGCCCTGATAGTTATATTACTAAATCGTGCTCGTATCATAGTCATATTCCTATAAGACAATTATAAACCGGTTTCATATAACTATATTACGGTATATAGCTATATTCCTAATAGGGATATAATCATATCACGGCTATAACCATCTTACTGCGACATACGCAATAGTCAGTAGTTATTTTGAGACTGAGACACGAATAATACGATTTTTAACCGAATTCCAAAAAGGTTCTATTTGCGTCTGTATGTTTTATTTTTAATGTATATCATTGATACTTTCGTTAATTGACGACCGATTTTGAAAATTCTATGTCCTTTAGTAGAGGAGCTTGCGCGGTGGTCCCATATAATTGTATTAACTTTACCTTGGTTGTTTTTGAGTTGGCGTCAATAATACGTATTTTTCCCACTTAGTCTAGATGATGATAAAATAACTTCCTGTCACTGTTATTTACATAATAGGTAGAGGAATTCGAAGATTGTGTGTACCACAACTAAAAAGTGAAAATTAACTTTAATTTCGGAAGCCAGTGGCAAAAAACGAAAATTCAAATCCGACTACACCAACTTCCAAAATTAAGATGTTTTTCACTTTGTAGTGGTTTTTTTGGAAGTCTGTTGTTTTTTTTTTTTTGTCAAATGTCTTTATTATCTATATTTTTAACACACCTATTTATTATCTTTAAAAAATAAATAACCTATTCCCTAATTGCGTAATACACGATCAATCACAATTTGTTTCGATATGAAACAGATTTCTAATCCATTGCTTTATAAGTTGGAAAAAAATCTGCTCAACAACGCAAATAACGCAATGAATGTTGTTGAACTGTCAAAATGAAACAAATATTTCATAATCGTTTACGAAAATAAGTTACGCAATTAGGGTTAATACGACTGAAATCGATCCTATTTATTAGATCATGAAATAATACTGCTGTCAGGTGTTACTCAAAAGTTAAAGATAATTCGCAAACAAACAACATTGAATTTAATTGTATCGTTTGACAGTGGTTCAGAATCAAATAAGTATTTCGCAACCAGAACCTTAAAGTAAGTAAATGAAACTTTGTCTGAAACAATGCCTCAAACCGCGATACACCAAGGCGAAGCTCCCGAAGCCACAAGCCAAGCCTTCGAGGGGTAATAATAATGTTTTGTACTGCTTATTATTTACGTTCAGTGCCGGGAGCCCTCCTGGAGAGTTCACCTAGTCGCATATTGGATGCTGGGAGCCCTCGTGGGGGGGGTCATTTTAAATGTAGGTTTTCCTTAGCGAATACAGCTTTATAAACAAGATTTATTAGTATTTGCGTTGGTTTTATAAATCAAGCATTTTTTTTGTTCACGGTTTCAAATATTCACTAAAAATTTAAAAGATTGGAAACTACGTATAGCAAAAAGACCTCGTGAAAACACAATTTTACTTCGTTTTACAGTTTTTTATAACATGGTTTTAAACCTAATGCCGTTGACCGTCTGCAACGGTTAAAGGCTCTTTCAAACAGGCGCGACACGCGACGCGACACAAAGACACCGCCCGTCGCGCGACGAGCGGTATCTTTGTGTCGCGTCGCGTGTCGCGCCTGTTTGAAAGACCCTTTACTTTAGCGCAAACGTAATGCCAGCAACCCTCCCGGAGAATTAATTTCCAATATGAATAGCGGCATGGAATATGAGCTCTATGAAAAGTGGGTGGAGTCGAAAATGTTAAATCATGGCTATTGTATAAAATGGACCTGAGTTTTTTAACGTGGTCTCACAAATTCTTAACTTGTATTCATAGAAAGTTTACTGACACAAAACTTGCATTCAAAAACTTTCAGACAAGAATATTCTCGGTTTCAAGTAAAACAATAAATTATTGTTCGTTATTTCTAGTTATTATTTATTTATTTATTATTTAACCATTTATGCACACAAATATAAACAGACAAGAAGAAAGGAACAGAAAAATACGTACAAAGGCAATGCTTATTTCTAAAGAAATCTCTTCCAGCATACCTGCGACAGGAAATTATAAAAAATGAGATGTAGACAACGTGTGTAACCGTAGAAGATAAAACAAAAACATAAATCAAAGAAGAAAAAAAAATACAATTTACTATTTACACAAACTACTTACAATATAAGAATATACTTACATACATACTTCTAAAATAAATCATACTTCTAATTTGTTTTCTTTTAGATTATCGTAGGAAGATGTACCTATACGTACGATTCAACACTTCTGTATCTTTTGTTTTTTGTTAAATAATTCTGTTTAAGTGAAAAAGCTTCAATGAATTGTAACCGTAGTTAAGGGCCTATACTACCTCAAATGGCCTAGCACGATCCCCCGTTATATCGAAAACACTGCAGCATTAATTTTGAAATAAATATATATTAAAGGTAAGGATTAATGTTAAGTACTATGTTAGCCGAAAATACGATTCCATAAAATTTTCTCGATAGAAAAAAAATCCAAAGTTACCTCCAAACCGAACACTAAACCGCTGGTATTCAAAAAATAATCCAAATTAGATCATGAAACTTTGCATAATAACTGAACTAACTATAAAGCAGCGACTATGTTTTTTTATTTTTTTTTATTACCATTATTTTCGCCGTAAAAAGCAATTACCTAAATTATTTGCGCCTCAGAGCCGCTAGCACCCCACTCCGTCTCGTTCTCACTCAGTCCGCGAGCAGTGTGGTGCGAGCGAGGTAAAAAGTGAATTTGAGCTGAGGTAGTACGGGCTCTTAAACGCCGAAATCTTCACAATTAATCTTCAAAGTAACAACGATATAGAAATTATAGAAGCATTAAAGTACCTTGAATATCACCGCACAGAACCAAGTCCCTACTTTAGTAAAGCCCCCAGTCTGACATAAGTTCGCAACTTAATAAATAGCTCCGAACGGAGCTAAGCTCAGTAAGCACACATGATTAATCAAAAGTTCAACTTTACCCATTCTAGACGTAATTTAATGGTTCGTAGCAAAAACTCATTGTGGCACATATGAAGCGCATTGAGCATAAAAGTAAGAAAGTTTCTGTTTAAAGACTTGGTCGTACAGTTGTGAAAATTGGGAATTCGTCAGTCACGCCAGCTGTTTCGTTCTGTACCTAAGTAATTGGTCCAACTTTTGATTGCGTTTCATGCTCAATTTCAGACGTTATTTTAGGCTCTTAATATTGATGCATTTAATCGTTTATGAGTGTGTAAGTAAGCCTGTGATTAATTTAATAAATCTTATACATTGCCATGAATCGCAATAAAAATGACGTATGTATTTAATAAAATTAAAACCACTTGCTCTTGTATAGTGTGACCCATTTGCAACGATTCGAGAACATCCAAATTTTTATATTTTTTTGAAAATTTCCCGGTATTAGTCACTAATATCACTTTCTCTAAACCCTAAAATTGAATGGCCATCGTTGGGTTTTCTCGAGTCCCATGTAATTTCGCCTAGGCTTTATGGGGTGCTTAATTGTTGCAAATGGGTCACACAATCATGCCCTGGAAGGAATACGTCAAATTACAAGTCACCCTGTATCTCAACCATCCTCCATCCGTGCCGGATTTCGACAGAGGCACAACAAACCGTCTCTAAAGTTGCGGCAATAATTGCACCCTTCGATACAATCCCGGCTCTACTTAAAAGCTTGTGAACGATAAGTCATAAAGGCTTTTATCGGTTTTTGCTTCCGAAGTGTAGGTCGCCTTCAGGCCATGTCGAATAACGATCTACGCAAGTTCGCTGGTAATAAATAGGTATATATGAAACTGGCCGAGAATCGCGAGCAGTAGCATGCAATAAGAAATGCCGTCCCGCGATTCATCATACATGGAGAAGCCAATCTGAACACGTTAAGATCGGTCAGATCGATCTGACTATGGTCTGACCGGTTACATACCTCAACGTAGTCATAAAACCTGTATACCTCAACCTAATTAACCGACTTTTTAACTCCTCTATGCTCCTGGCCACGGCGCATTTCGGTGATAAACCTAAATTAATGTGTCCGTAAGGATTGAAGAGCCATATGTCTCATATTTAAACGCTACCAATATTTAGTAGTAAATAAGCAGATTTTTAGTTTTAAGAGTTTTACTACAAATTCCAGGATCGGACCTACACAATCAGCTAATTTACTACAAAATATTGGTAGTATCCGCGTTTAAATATGAGAACGGAGTAGTAGTTTTGACATGCTTCACTGTATTGTTCGCAGTGCTCTGTGTTGGTTTTTTATTTGGTCTGAGATTATATCAGCATCATCATCTTGCTGCCTTTCTCCCATGTTACATGAGTTCGGCACACCATTCTCCCCTGTCAACCGTCACGCTATCATTCACTCCCTTCTCTTTCATATCATATCTTACACAATCCATCCTTCTTTTCTTTGACCTTACTCTCCCTCTCCATCCATCTATATTCATCACTCTTTTAGTCACATGCATTTCCTCCCTCCTCATCACGTGACAAGGTCATGCCATCATTGCCAAGTCAAACGATTTCCTTTCAACTTTATTGTCACTGGCCCCACTTTCATACTTCCCCATTCTTAATATTTTATCCATTTTCGTCACTCCACAAATCTTAGCGAAATAAATAAAATTTAAAAACAAACGAACGTCATTTGTTAAAAGACAATTATGACCTGTGTTGAATTCCTTCTGGGGGCAAACATGTTTATTTCTAGCCATTTTAATCCTTAAATGGGTATAAGACAAATATGTATATGTAAGCCCCACATTTAAGGAAGGAAATGCAAAGAAATAAACTCTGCGTTTACCTCCAGAGAGAATTCAATACAGGATTTTGCTTTGATGAAGATGAGCCGAAACTAATAAAGAAATTTTCCAAAAGGAATACGTTTCCAGGTTGGCGGGCCACTTTTATCCACTATCCTACACATATTGTAAACTAGCTGTTGCCCGCGACTTCGTCTGCGATCCAGGATGAAGAGTAGCCTATATCCTTCTCCAGGTCATGGTCTACCTGCCAAATTTCATCCAAATCCGTTCAGCCGTTTTAGCGTTAAAGCGTAACAAACAAACTCACTTTCGCATTTATAATAATAATTATTATCATAAAATTGTATATTATACTAACTTTTGCCAGCGACTTCGCCCGCGTGCATGTAGGAAATTAATCCACGGGAACGTACTACCGGGATATAAAGTATCCTTTGCCCTAACCCAGGTCATGGCCTATCCGTATGCCAAATTTCATCTAAATCCGTTCAGCCGTTTTAGCGTGAAAGCGTAACACACAAGCAAACTCACTTTCGCATTTATAGTTAGGATTAAAGTCGCTTTCCGCGTCAAAAAACAAACGAACATATAACAGTGCCATACTTAAAAAAAAAAAAAAAAAATGACTGATTGATATTTTCTCCATGAATTTCGCTTCATACAGATGCTTATTTAAAAAGTGTGATGAGTGTCCGTCTATCTAGCTCAAATTGTTTTGTTTTGTAGTGTTGTAGATTTATGTCTACCAGACACACTTTTCCTTTGTCTCTAATTTTCATATGTTGAATGTCATGCATACCTGTCATTTGCATGTTTACTGAAATGTAATTTTTAGTTGTTATTTAATTTGAATTGTAAGTGACTGTGCTGTTGGTGTGCTTATGATAAATAAATAAATAAATATGATAAATTTGTTCCAAGAACAAATCTCTTATGGAAACTTCTTAAACGTAAGAAAAATATAATTTCACTACTTAATCATTTTTAATAAAACCACAAAAGCTATATCCTCTGACAACCTCTTTGTTTTCTTCCTCAGTCATTGCAAAAATAGGAATGAAGAATTTCATTTGATAGGATTCAATTTTGTCAGAGCCGTTGAATACTCCGGATGGTCAAAGGCAACCAGAATTGCATCATTCATTGCTAGCAGAAGTTCACCGTTTTTTAATAGAACAGACTCTTACGGCCAAGACTTTATGATTTTTTTGACTTTACGAATTCTTTGCTAAAGCAAATGAATTTTTTTTTTTTTTTAAACAAAAGTTCTACAGTACAACGCATAATACGGAGTGACATAATCTGTACATAGTAGGGTTGCTAACCCTACTATGGTATTCTGCTATATAAAAGGCCTAAATACTATATTTCTAAAGAAAAAAAAGTAGGCGAAACTACAACATTTTTATTTCAATACAAAATGAAGAAATCGCATTAGCACCAGTATTAATCTCATAAAAGCCGAATTAATTGAATGTGTAAAAATAATTAAGAGACATTTAAAAAAACCTGTTAATAAAGGTTCATACTCCTAGTAGCAAAAAGTATACGTTTAAACATAGATGAAAAGTGTTTATGAAAAAAACCTACTATATTTTACAGGCAATGGCTTTGAAAATACTATATTTGATATTTAAAAAGTTGGCAACCCTTGTATAGAGTGATAGACGGGCGGATTAAGGCGCAATTACATACACAAACTCACGCCTTCTTCTCACGGGGGTACGCAGAAACTATAGAACGCCACCTGCTACGATCCTTACATACTTCTTTTGCCTCGTTTACGTTCATACATCTGGCCATACACGCACACCGGTTGCGAGTACTACGCACCTGACCTTTCTGAAGCACATCACCAATAAGGCCACTATACTACCTATATGTCTTCCTAGCGCGTCCCCTCTCGGCGTTTCCACTCACATCTACTTTGTAAATACCTTTTGTTGGTCGCCTTTCATTCATCCTCTCAACATCACCAAACCATCTACTCTTTTCAATTTTTGTCACTACATGTAATTTTAATAATAAACTGTTCCGCAAAACCGCACTTATCAAAATTTTGTTTCAGTGCGGTTAGTGGAAGAGCTCAAGTGCGGTTCAGATAAGTGCTGTAGAAATCAGTGCTCTGAGTGGAATACCTCACACCGTTGCCTTATCACACCATTCCTCAGCCTAGTATTCATAGTCACACCACACATGCTTCGCAAGGAACGCATTTCCACAGCATTTATTCCACTTTATTGCTTCTTCTGCCTCACTCAACATTCACTTCCATAGCGTAGGCACCAGCACACCATTGTGACTAGCCAGTCGAGCCTTTTTGGACATCAATTGGTTGGTCACAATCGCATATAATTAGCACCATGAATTAATAATTGTGAATACTACAATTTAACATCGGGTGCTAATTATGCTTAAAATTTTAGTTTTAGAGAATTTGCGTTTTCGTAAAATTCAATTCTATTTTAAATTCTATTGTAAATGCAAAACTTGAGATGGTCTGAAGTTATTCAACTTATTCATACGTTCGACCTTTAGTTAAAAAAATACTTAGTTATCTTTCAAATAGCAACAAACAAGCCAACGTTTCAAATGTGCTACGATTTTTATATTTTATTGGTGAGCTAAAAAAATATCATTGGTCACCTGCTTTAATCGTGGTAGGTACTAGGGGGTATGTAACATTATATACTATGTACGACAAAATCGAGTCCGGCAAAATTAATTTTAAAAAATTACTGAGGTGTTTGAAAATGATAACAATAATAGTTCAGTTATTATCAATGATATAGTGTCCAGACTCTTCCAGGATCTGTAATCGCGTGCCATCTTTCAGGCACTTTTCCACTTCTTTTTGGCGACGTCGCGGTTAAATAACGTCCTTATTTATCAACTTTATGTTAGGCTTAAGTTCGGCGAGTATATAAGTATAGATATGTGTATTTTTTACACACATCTTTAGCTTCATGAACGCCCAAACACTTTTAATCTGGATATCATCGGTCGACTGTGAGGGCCAGTCTAAGACATCATTGTATTTTTTTTAACGTGTCTCGTCAAGGAACGGTTTCTATATATTTTTACATTTGAGATCGGTTTCCACCAACCGTCTCCTGACAGTATCTTGAGACATATTAGGATCCTTTTTCATCCGTTCCGAACCATATAACGAATAGAAAACTGCGTTTACTTTTTATTGAAGTTGCTCTTTTTCTTCGGAGGGGCCCGCGGTCTGGTCTGGTCGGTTAGCGATGTTTTTAGTTGCTATATACCTATCGCTGTATCTACTTCGTAATTAATGGTCTTTTACTTCTTCAAACACTGAGCAGCTTGATCACGCGATATTTTAGGTCCTTTTGGATGCGGACACAGGAACACTACCGAAGGCGCACCTCTTGGCGGGAGAAGTGATTTTTCTGAAAACCTATGAACAAACGGACTCTGTTCTCAGGAAGCCTGCTAGACAAAGAGTCCATCTACAATAACATAAAATCACGCCTTGTTTCCCCAAAGAGTTGGGTAGAGGTGTACCTATATGTAGGCTATAGTATACCCACATTCCGCCAGTTCTGTTAAAGTCCCATGTAATCCCCTGTCCGCCAGTGTATCTGTTATCTTTGTATCCCTCTACTTGCTACAACAATTTATTTTTCGTAATAAGTACTTATTAGTCGCAAATTAAAATTATGCCGAACACGCTCTTGTCGCAGACACTGTACATATCAGAATTGTGATGATCGTTTCATTTGGTTTCCTACAAAACAATTATTTGTTTAGCACAATTTATATTTTAGACCAATTATCTATACTAATATTATAAACAGGTTTTTTTTTTTCGTTTGTATGTAGGAATAATCTCTGGAACTACCAGTCGGATTTGATAAAATCTTTTTGCATTGGATAGCCCAATTCTTGAGGAAGGTTATATGCTCGTGGACGAAGTCGCGGGCCGAAGCTAGTTTGTTAATAAAACGGCACTGAAAGGGTTTCAGGGCTTGTAACGTAATAAACCCTTCATAATACAATAATTATGCTTCAACGGCCTTTCAAAATCGGTTCAACATTAGTGATATATTCGTAGATTACATTATCCCTTTCAGCTTTTCTGAAAAAGGTAAGAAAATGCGAGAAAACGTGCGGCAGTTTCGTAATTATCTGGTATACCCTTATTAGTAGAAACTACAAAGGAAGTCGTAATGGAACCGACTTCAAAACATTAGTGTGTCGACGTGAAGCAATAGGCATTTACGGACAAGAGGCCAAATTACCCGTCGAACACAGAATAAAAGAAATTAACTAACCTTTTAGTGACGTTTATTCTGTTTTATCGGTACTTATGTTCTTACAAATTACTAATTAATACAGTTTGTAAGTTGAATTATTTCTTTCTTTTTATTTCTCATAAGAATATTGCAGCGTTGATATATATATCAAAGCTGCAATATTCTTACGAGAAGTCAGTATTATGATCAGCTGAGAATCATGAACAACAAATTAATTTATAGGTACCTAGGTACGGTTTATTTGTAGAGCATTTGCATGAAGTTTTTTTTGTGTTACCTAGTGCTTTTATCAGTTTTCTAATTATATTATTGTCTTTTTGAACTAGCATACCTTTCAGACAGAAAATGTTGCTTTATAATCCTCTCATAAAGGCTCTTTCAAACAGGCGCGACACGCGACGCGACACAAAGACACCGCTCGCGTGTCGCATGTCGTGTGTCGCGTCGCGTGTCGCGCCTGTTTGAAAGAGACTTAACTTTTTATAGATTTTTCCTCATCGGAATCCATTCTTTTAAGTATAAATATTTTTTAGTGAATTTTTAGGTAGGTACTGTACTTTTGTATGGAACAGCTAATTTTTTAGTTCACATTTGGACCCATAATAAATGTTGTTCTTCATTTTTACGAGCACTACACTCCCTGAAATTATTTCCCTCGTTTTACCAAACATCCTGTATAATGATGACATTTTGGAAATCGTATCATTCTATCTCACATTTGCCTAATATTCTTTCTCGCTGGCGACGCATGCCGAGCACTGACCGAATACACTCGAATCCCGACGATATGGAATGACGTGCAGTTGCAGAGCTTGTAGGCGGCCAAGTACCCTAACCCTTCGGAAATGCAAGTGGGATGTTATGTTACGTGTGTATGTATAAGAAGTAAAATTGGTGTGTTTGTATGCAGGGAATAATCTTCGAAACTACTGATACGATTGCGAAAATTCTTTGAGAAAAAAGAAAGAAATGGGAAGCCACAATATTACCGAGTGTCATAGGGTAAATTTTATGTTGATAAAATAAATTTCACGCGGACAAAGTCGCGAGCAGAAGCTAGTTAGCAATAAATAGGTACTTAGGTACATAAATGTATTCAATTAACCGTGTCCTCGGATGCTTTAGGAGGTGTGGGTATTAATTAAGGGATCAAACTATTTGCATTTAAACAAACCGATTTAATTTATTTTGATTGAATCGTAATGAAGCACGGCTTCTTCGTTTAGAGTTCGCAAGATTTGGCCGGAGACACAACCAGACAACGAATTCGGACTTTGCTCTAGGTATTCTGTAATGGGCAATCGGGCATATAAAAACGTGACGAAAAATAATCAAACTAATTTTGTTTACAAAAATAAATAATTTAACCACAATTCCACATTCATTTCTTTTTTTTAATTTAATTGAATATTTTACAAAAATTGCAATTATCTTAGATAGCACGAATAAAAGTTTAGACATTATATGCATGTACATTATAATATTACTTATTAAAACTTAAAAACTGCCGCCAGGCTGACTCCTATCTCTCAGTACTGAAAGTTCCACATCACTGACCATGGTACACACTTTCATGCGTACTTCTGCAATCTTCTCTGGCGGGAAATTACAAACAATATCAGCCATACTGGAGAAAAAATTATGGATAGGGGATTTTCCTGCGGGACAAGTAGCTTTAGTAACCAATTGTTGTAAAATTACATTCCTTTCTTCTCTATCCTTTTTCAGTTCATCTATGATCGAATCTATCTTTCGTTTGATTGGTCTTTTTGGTGGTGGAATTACATTTTGCTCTAGAACAGTGAAATTTTGTGGTGCAGCCAGTGACTGACTGGCATCACAAGTAGTACTAACAATTGTTGGAGTATATGTAGTAGGCTGCTCTGCATTGCTGCTACTTGATGTTCCCATTACAAATGGTGACTCTGATAATGGAACGTCTTCAGATGAATCGTATTCTTCCTTCACGCACTCGAAAGAAATTTCAATAGGGTCCTGCGTAGCATTGTCCACGATGTAGTTGCTTGAGGGTTCTCCTTCATCATGTGATTCTGACAAGAAGTTCAGTCTCTCGTCATCGTACTTGGAATATGAAGTGGTGTTTCCAGTAATCTTTTTCTTTTTATTTTTCATATAATTATCTCGTATATTTCGCCATTTTGATTTGCATTCTTCAGCTGTAACAAACAACCTTTCATTATGTTTAAAGTTATAACGATGATAATCATGATAGATTAAATTAGGTTTCTTCATAAGAATAAATATGCTCACAGCATGACGTCATCGAACAAATATGTCATCATTTTCGGCTACATACTTAACATATATTATTAACTACTGACGTTACGACAAATCAACAATTAAACACATCAAACTACGTGTCTAGAGATCAAGCATGTTTCTGCTAGTTACTAAAAAACATTGTAGCATGCTTTATTCATGCTTATGAAATATAAGCATCATGTGACTATCTGTCGATGTTCTGATTTTATTTCATAAAAAAATACAACCATTTCATGAAATGATGAATTCTAACAATTGGCCGTTAGGGACCGAAAACCTTTATAAATTAGTGATTATTTATTATTTTTTCATTATTTATTCTTTTTTTAAATTTTACTGTGTGTACATAAATAATAAAATAAATAAATAAATAAATTACGGTACAGGAATCGAAGAATTTTGGTTACATAAACGACTAACCGCTATTTATGTAACCAAGAAGAAGAAACATGTTACCTCTATTTAGGTTACCGTTTTAATACCAGTTACCAAAAAATTACCTTGATTACGAGGAATACCCAATGCCGGCAATTTGTTGGCATTATAAAATACATTAAACATTACCCGGGAGATCGTCGTACCTGTTTACGTTTATTTGATTCACTTTTTTGCGGAGTATTTGAGTTAAATTAAAAAACGAGCATAGTTACTACATATATTACATATTACTACATTATATTATTACATTGTAAATTAGTAAAATTTATTTATTAATAGTAGAACAACAATCTTTTAAATTAAGGAGGCTTTCCAACAAATCAACGGTTGAGTGCCACCGGGTGCTGCAGTCTAAAACAGGTTTTCTTTTCTGTGCCTTATGAAGAATGTTAAGGAATGTTGGAGTTCTCAGAGTTCGAACGTGTATAACACGTGCATCTCTGATATATCTAAAGAGTACTATTCTCTGTTATGTTATTTAAAGCATAATTGATAGCTAATTGTAAAATGTGAGCGTGGCATCTAACAAGTTATGCTGAGTATGGTAGACCCTCTTCGTCCAATTGACTTCATCCTCACTGTCAGTTTCATCTTGTACTGACTTCTTCACTTGGTTGTAATAAGTTATCGTTTATAAGCCTTATTAACTTTATCATGTTCGATCCATTGTCAGTTGCGATACTATACAATCGTTTTGATTCCTACAATATGGTATTTGCGAAGTACCCATAATAGTTTTTCTTTCAGAAATACAGCGGTGCTGCGAGTGTGCATATCTGGAACTCCTAGGTTCCTAATAATAATTTTGGAATGTCTAACAAATTGTATGTTGATTCCAAAAAAAGGACTTGTCAAGACGTGTCGCACAATCTACTTTCAAAGAAATCAGTTGGCTTTTTAGCTTATAGAGGAACGAACAAGATCGGCTTTCTCTTGCACCAATGATTTTATGTTGTGTGAATTAAAAGATTGATACTCCTTGCAGTCATAGGAATTAGTTCTATGATGTTTCAAAATGCGGTGTCGTCTAATAATTCGAACACTGTCACTGTCACTTTCCATACACTGTCACGAGGTTAAGACACTCTTGCAATGCACACAGTTTAGTAGACTTCATACCTGAGCTTCCTCCACCACAGTTTTCCTTATGTTCAACATTGTTGGCTAGGTCATTGTATTTTATAACCATATTATATTCTGCAATGTGTTTCGAAGCAAGATGGTGGAGCAAATTTGTTCCATGGTTACCCTGTAAAAAATATGTGAATTAGATTTTTTTGCCCGACTACGGCAAAGCTAAAGAAGGGTTAGGATTGGGACAGGCTATGTATGTATGTACATAATGTACACACATCAAAAAAACTTTGCGATCAGTTTGAAAAATCAAAATCTTTTTTGTTACCGTAGACTATGTTTATTATAATTTCTTATTCCCTTTGGGTTCTTTACTTATAAAAAATATTCCGACAAACTGAGAACCTTCTCCTTTTTTTGAAGTCGGTTAAAATATAAAATTAGAATATAAAACAAATTCAATTTTTTTTCCATATAAAAAGAAATTCAACCCAAGCTTACGCTCATTCAAAAATCTGACTTAGTCAATTTGAACGGATTTACAGTATTTTTTCGAGGAAAGATGTTATTGATAAAATGCCAAGAGGATTATCAGAAGTTTTACGAGCAAGAATTGTAACTTTGAGGGAAGAAGGATATTCCACGAGAAAAATAGCACACAGAGTGGCTGTATCCCGCTCATGTGTCGTGGCTACGTTGCAGAGGTACCACGGCATGGATAATTTAGCTGACCGACCCCGCAGTGGTCACCCAACTGTTCTGACTGCTGCTCAGAAGCGCTATATCAGATTGCTGGCAGCCCGTCACCCAACAATCAACGCCACTACAATAAGAGCAAAAGAGCGGGCCTCTGGACTTGAAGTTAGCACTCGAACATTCGGAATTGCTTACACCAGGCTGGACTACGAGCACGGAGGTCTTGGCGAGCACCTCTGAATTCACGGCAACGTCAGCGACGGAGATTGCAGTGGGCTAGGCTCCGGCAAAATGAAGAAGATGAAGAGGAAAACATTTGGCAAAACTGTCCCTTCCTATGAATCACGAATCAGTACTCATCTAGATAACCGACGTATCCGTGTTTGGAGAAGACCTGGAGACTCTGAAAGGCAAAGAACTGCCACTGTACTGGAACCTTTCAGCAAGGCAGAAAATCGGTGTCCTTTTGGGGTGGAATTATGATTGGAGCTAAAACGCCTTTGGTCCCGTATCGAGGGTCCATGACGGCAGATAGGTACAAAACAGTCGCTATTAATGGAATTGTTAGACCATTCCGAGTAAACCATGGGCACTTATTCGTATTGGGCGATGATAATGCGCCCTCACATCGAACTCAACAAGTCAATGCTGCTCTCCGAGAATACAACATCACTATGTTAGACTGGGTTCGCCTGACTTAAACCCAATAGAGCACGCGTTGGATGCTCTTAAGCGAGCTGTTTGGAACCGTCAGGCACCACCCCAAACAGTGTCAGAGATCAGGGAAGCCACTGTTCAAGAATGGGACAGGTTACCGCAAGAAATGCTGAATAACTTGATCCTCAGCATGCCCAGGGGGATCTCCGCATGTGTGCAAGCCAGGGGAGGAAATATATTGTATTCAATAAAAACCTGGTATTAATAAATTGTTGTGGAAGTTTGGTTAAACGATCTTTTTCTTTACATCAAAATATCTGATAAATTGCATCAGATATTTTGATGGAAAGAAAAAGATCGTTTGATTGACATTAGGATTGAATTACTCAATTTTTGTTATTAAAACAAAATATGTTTTTTCTATTTCATAGAGTGTATTTCTATTTAAAAAAAGATATATACGTAAACACTTTTTCTTCATTTCAAATTAAAAAAATATATTAGCTTTTGCTAGTGATCACAAACTTTTTTTGATGTGTGTACGAGTATGTTCATCTGTTCGCTCATAAATCCTAAACTGCTCGACGTATTTTGAGAAACGATGTGTCATTGGAAGCTCTTTCAATGACACCTCGTTTGTCAAAATCGTCGTGACGTCAAATAAAATCCAACATGGCGGCTTATATCGATGTAAAGTGTAAAGCCTCGTGCAGACTGGCGCGACGCGACTCTAACAAAACAATTTCTAAGAAAACATTATGGTAGAACAACTTTCCGATGCCGCGTCGCGCGTGTCTGTACGAGGCTTAAAGGAAACAAAACATTTTTGATTAGTTTATCATATTAAGGTCTTGACTTTTTTTGAGTGGTCACTCTACTTTGTTTGATTTGTTGTAAGTATGCCGTCGCCATGATGCGCAATAAAAACAAAGCGACACCAACGCCTCTACCGGTGAATAATCTAACTATTTTACGATTTGATCACTAATGTTTGGCCACATTATGAAGTAGTCGTGCGTTTAACTGTACATATCGTCAAACGTTGAGTATTCAATGATCTGACCAGCGTTCGATATTCTATTTCATAAAATACAACCATTTTATGAAATGTTCGAATACCTACTTCATGAAATAATCAAGTCTAGAAAGTGGCCAGACAGATGCACAATTGTTAGCCTCACTTTGAGTGCTGTTTGTCTACCTTCATTCGCTCGAAAGAATAAATGTACTTACAAAAAAAAGCTGATTTAGACATAGGTGTCACCTGGGACATTATTTGATAAAGAAAATCTTCGCCCAGAGCCCTAGATATTTTATTTTACTTAAATACCAACGAAAAAAATATAAATTTACTTACCTTCATAATTTTATTGCAGTCTTCTATATCACATTTAGATGTATTTGTTTCCTTTTGGTAAGTAAAATATGCATAAACATGATTTTTTCGCTTTCGTCCCATTTCTAAGTATAATTACATATGTTTTATCTATAATTTACGAAGCCAACTAAACAATCCAACACTCGCTAGCTAACTGAAAGACGCGTTGTTGCCGTACCGTGCCAGCTCGGGCCGTGATTGGTCGGGCTTCGCCGGCGCGCGGGAGGCGGGAGACGAGACTCTTTGAACACACACATAGGCGATACGCGCCTTTTGACTAATGCCAACGGCGCGTGTAAGATAGAGGTCATTGCTATTTCGGTAACCGGTATTAATACTGGTTGTGTTCAATTTAAGCAAACTGTTAAATAAAAATGTTAATGTTGTAACCGAAAAAATACTCGTAGTGAAACCGGTATGTGATCATACCGGTTTCGGTCCCTGCTGGCCTTGACATAACATTACATAAATGCCATTGGAGCTTTAGTTACGATTGCATTGCATTTGTTTAAACAGTTAAACTAAAACACAACCCCGTTTATTAAATGAACAGTTAAGTTATGATTAACGTCTGCATAAACCATACATTTTTCGACGTTTAGACATCTCTTTAACTTTAAGCAACGTTTACAAGTCAATTCAATTTATTAATTCACAAACAATTTACATTGTATTTGAAATCGTTCTATATGATAAAAATAAAAAGAATAAAATGTAAGGGGATTAATAATTAAATTATGATATAATATGTATACAAAACAGAAAACATGTTACAAGGGGCAGCAATATAAATTCATACAATCATTGCTTTAATGTCCAAGATATAGATAACTCAATAACGTAACGCATGACGCATAGTAAATGGGTAAGACAGTAATAATATTGAACATCCTGTGCACGTAGCAACCGCCAAGTAAACACCACAAGTCCATAACAATACAAGAAACGTTTACTCCATTCCATAGCCCAGAAAAAAAACTGCCGGCCGACCGAACGCGATGGTACCACAGAATAAAAAGTAGCAGTACTATATCTCGGCAGTCACCTTGAAATAGTTACCTAGGCCGGCCGCTCGGTAGATAAACCTTCCGCGTCCGTGCTTAACTGCCGCGCACTCGATACTATTACGTACTTAAATATACCTACGTAGTACCTACACTGAGAAATCGAAGCGTATCGTTTCGGCCGTTATCTATGAAGATAGAATACTGTACTTATTTATACTATGACGGTACCCTTACAGAACATGTTTATGTTCTGTGAACGCAACGGTACAAGTTTCTGTGCTACCTGAACTCGGTAGTCGGGAGATGGGTAACTAGCCGAAAGGATAGCTTAGCTAGCCGGCTATTTGTGATGGAGTTGCTAGCTAGCTAGCCAGCTATTTTGGCTATTTGGCTATTGAATAAATGGTTGATTAGTGCAAGCGGCGGCGGCGCAGCGCGGGCTTAGCTAGGTAGGACCTGAATAACGCTCAACTGCCCTGCGATCCGGGTTCGATCCTCGCCGCGGCAACAAGTCTAGATGATATGATTTCGTTTTTTATTTACTTTATTTTTATTTTATACTCTTTTGAAACGAAATGACTTACCTACATGGGGAAGTCATTTCGTTTCAAAAGAGTATTAATAATCCGTACGTAAAGGCTCCTACAAACAGGCACGATACGCGACGCGACACAAAGGTACGTCGCGTCGCGTGACGGGCGGTGTCTTTGTGTCGCGTCGCGTGTCGCGCCTGTTTTTAGGAGCCTTAATTCTTACGGATTATTAATAATAAAAAACAACATAGTTTATGAAAATGTTTTAGAAAACAAATAGGTAGGTATCTACCCATTTAGATGATTACCATTTTAGAAACTAGCCATTTAGGTCACGTATTGAATTTACTTATTGCCGAACATCGTAATAAAATTCATTGTTTGTTATTTTCTAAATGTTTTAATATGGGTAATATAGTGTAAACGAAGACGAAATTACTAAGTATAATGCTCTCTCATTCTCTAATCTATATTGTGACTATTGCGAGAAAGAGATGTGCAATGCGCATGAAGTTCACACGGACACCTGCGTCTCGCACTACTCACTATACTCGCAGTGAACGTGCACACCGAACACCCAGCTATCGGCTAGTCTTTCCACCAAGACGGCTGCAAAACGTTATACTCTGTGTCGGCTACCCACTGTGCCATAAACTTATCGGATATTCTAGCTAACCCTTAGCCAATAGCTAGTTACCAGGTTGACAGATATCATCATAGTCGTGGCTATTTTTTTAATAGCCGCTATTTAGCTAGTTATTAGAATAGCTAGCCACCTACAGACTCCCGGGACACACATTTGCTACCTACTGCAGCGACACGTTCATTATAACCTTCGCCAACGATCGAAGGATATAAATAACATAATAATTAAATATATTGGACGATGACAGTCTGTAAGCACGTAATTAGTAAGAATCATGCAAAATGACTTTCAAACGTCAAAAACGTATGGATAAAGTAGCTAATCATTACTTATAACGGGATGCGCTAAAGTAGCCCTCGAAATTCAAATTTTCAGATTATATCATGATTAAAATATGATTCGCGACCCTAATATGGCATTAGAATCAGCAATAAGTACAACTCCTCGTGTTAGAATAATCCTAAAATCTCATGATTTCATGAAATAGTCATTCAATAGGATCATATGAACTGAGAGAATTGTATTGATAGTTTTTTTTGAAGGATTATACCTTATAAATAAATTAGCTGTTACCTACGACTTCGTCCGCGTGGAATTCTACATATACATACATTTTATTTATTTGTATAGATTCCTAAAACAAAAGTAGCTTAAGTTACTCCTTATAACATCAACTATCTGCCAGTGAAAGTCCCGTCAAAATCAGTCCAGCCGTTTCGGAGATAACCCGGAACAAACAAACAGACAGACAAAAAAAAATGTTTTTGGTGTATACGTACCGTATATACTTTCTTATGCATTTAGTAAAAAGCTGTTATTTTGACATTACATACTATTTGATACGGCCGCAAATCATTTTTGATCAACATACAATTCCAAAAACCGTAAGAAAATTTAAATTTCGCGGGCTTTCCTGACGCTTTCAGCTTTTTAAATAAACCCCAAAGTGAACAACACCCGCAAATAAAATTTAATAAAAATTTAAATAAAAGAAATTAGGTACTCACGTGTTTTATTTAGTACCTCACCGATTTTGATCCAACAGTTGCCTTTAGTGATCATGTTCTTATAGTTCTTTCCTTTATTGCGGTATAAAACTGGGTACTTCTTAACATTTTCAATCAAATCGTCGTCAAACATACTCATTTTCTATGTAGATTAAATGAAATAGGACGCTGCGATCGCCGTCACGTTGCGCGAAGGTTACAACGACGCCACGGTATGCGGCATGGCGGCGGGCGGTGGCATGTGCGGCGGCCATGACGCCTCCCGCTTCCTACTTCAGTCGCCCCCTCGCCCTAACCGCAGACAGACGCTCCATGTGTGCGGCGCCAGTCGGACGGAGCAGCAAGCAACCGACTGTGGTAATACAACATTTCACATCGCTTGAGCATTATGACAATTTGCACGCCGCGCGCCGCACGCGTTGCGCAGCGGTAAACAGGAAGATCAGAGTTTACGTTTTGTTAACACACGACTAATGCTGTTGTTGAACTTAAAATAACTCATAAACATAACACAACATCTCACCTGTATTCCCTGTAGGAATAAGCAGAGATATGAATACACTTCCATTTGGGTACATATTTGAACGTCGAAAATTAAATTACCTACGGGTAAAAAGTCAATGTTCAAACACCGGAAACTTAAATATCGAATGACCATAAAACCGAAAATTAAAATAAAGTAAGTAAGTTTATAATGTCGAATGGTTAGATAACCTACGTCCAATATATCTAAAATCTAATTATCTACAAAAGTGACATCGAAATACCTAAATATCGAAAGTAGGTACAGAGTATCGAATGTCCTAAATATCGATATTTATTTATTATGTATGTCGCAGGGTAATTTGATAATTCTGATATTGCAAAAACCCGGATAGTTAGAAAATGGTGAAATAAAATCTTCGGGAGATTGTAGGTATGATTCATCATTTTGAACTGGGTCAAATGGGTTGGCCAACCGCGCGCGAGCGTAGCGAGCGGTGCCGCGGCAGCGGCCGACGAGCACTGCTTCTCAGATTCTCTCTTCTTCAGATTTGAAGAAGAGAGAATCTGAGAAATCTTCAGATTTTACGCAAATGAAAAAATATATTTCTTGTAATCAATCAATGGACAATACAAAATAAAAACAAAATAATCCTTCTTTTTGTTGAATAATCAGTAACATAAATGAAAAATCAACTATAGTAAATACCAGTACAATACTTTAAAGATTTGAAGCAATGGCTATTAATAATTCCACAAAAGAGTACTCTGTAATATTTTCCAGTATGCTATTAATTTTTTTCATTCTATTCTCACATTAAGTCTTCCTTTTTTTAAGCTTGTTTCTCCGTTAAGGATTTTTTTTAATTTCAATTAAATTTACTTTTGTTTCCTTCATCAAATCTGGTGTTAAACGGTAAAAGCCAACATGTCTTTTATAACGTAGTTTTCACCAAACCATTGTGCAATTCTGAGACTATCATTTGAAAGAGTTTTTATCAAAACGTTAAAATACATAACTACATTAACATGTTTGACGTGACTTAACGCTAAGAGACACTTAATTTCCTGTTTGAATTTACTGTCGGTATTGTATTTTGAAGACATCCTTTTGGATTTTACGGTAGAATATTTGTCTCAGATGAAAAAAAAACATCCTTTCAAAGTAAGTAATTGACTCGAAATATTGGCGCAAACTTAAGACGCAGATATATGACAGTGACCTTGAATGGTTAGCTTGCGTGTTCTGTGCGTGTTCAGCTTACGCAACGCGTCGTACGTCCAGCCAATAATAGGACTCACCCTTCAAGGAGCGCTGTCCCAAATTAAACGCATTATTAATTTATTATACACACAACAAAAGGTATTTTAATAAAACACATATACTAAAAGATCAATATTTAAATTATCTTTAAAATAGTGAAGGTTTCAGAAAAATACTCTTGATAGATTTTGCGACATTTTCAGTCTTTTATCCGCGTTAGACATAACTTTACAAATTAATTTCACTATGTAATATAAACATAATCAAAATATGCCTATATTAAAGTATTAAGAAAATGCAAGTTCATATATTTTTCCAAATCATTAACATTACTCGTTTAGACGTCATCTTCAGTATAAAATCATTAAAAGTCGTTCTCGTCACCTTAAGGCTGGAGCTTTTTCGAAGTCCATGATTATATTTATATGATCGGTTCAATGGAATTTCATTTTCTGCACAGTACTCAATCATTAAATCAAACATGACGTCGTAGGACGCCTAAATGGCTACAAAGCGCAAACAGTAAAGTAAAGGTTTTTTCATGATTATTTATAGAACCATGAATTACATACGATACGTATAATTGTTGGTATACCTGTAGTACGATTTTGAAATACCATCCATTACCCAGTAATTTGCTTCACTCAGATATTTCATTAACTCCTTTGTACTAAACAGTATCATCCTTTTATTTTTAGCAAAAATTCTTTTTTTAATAACAAAATTAGCTTCACTGAGCATTGTAAATTCGAAATCTATATCAAAGTCGAACTCTGTGGGTTCCATGAGTATTTTAATTGTTTTTTTTTTGTCACGAATAATCATTATTTCGTTGATAACTTCATTGCAATAGCAGCACTGGTAGACTTTTGTAATATTTGACCAAGCTTTAACGGTAGGTTGTTCTCTCGTTTTACGTTTTAAATTATCTATGTTGGCAGCGACACTCGTTCTCATAGGGTTATTTTTTTTCATGATTATGTTCGCCGCTGCACGATTTCAATGTTGCACAATGAACTTCCGTAAAAATGTTGGTCCAATCCCAATATATTTTGTCATGGCTCTTTCGATTTTTCGTATACACAAAACCATTTAGTTGCACCTTAAATCCACCTTTTTGAGTCTTGAAAACTTCTAATCCGTGTTCCAATATGATAATATTCGCTAAACTAAACGTTAAATGTTTGCAGTTGAGGACAGACTAATGACTAATAGAAATGCATTGGTAGAGTGTGACAATTTCAAATCTACCTAAATTTTTTCCACTCATAATACCTACCGCATAATCAAAATTTGTTGTATTTAATCACTCGGCATTTTAATCTTAGGTATAACAATTTTTGATATTTCGATACAATCCATATTTAAATTTTCGATGTTTTGAACAGTGACATTTTACTCGTAGGTATTTTAATTTTCGATGTTCAAATATGTACCCTTTCATTTTATTACATAAACATATTGTAAAATTCATAGGAGCAAGTCTATAGTAGAGCAGTGATGGCCCAGTGGTAATGACCCCAACTTACGAGTTGTTTGAACGTGGGTTAGCTTTGAACCGTCTGGGTTCGCGCTTCACTGTGTAGAATTTCATCACCACTGCTCTCTTAACGGTAAAGGAAAACATTGTGAGGAAACCGGCCATGTCCTAGAACCGAAAATTCGACCACATGTAACAAATGTGCCATCTACCAACCCGCACCCGCGTGGTCCCGCGTGGAGATTACAGCCCACTCCCTCTCGAAGAGAGGAGGCCTGTGTGACCTGTGTCCCAGCAGGGGGAACATTATAGACTGATTATGCTATAGCAGAATGTATTGTAAATGTCAGTGATAGTAGCAAAATAGTTTATCTTCGTAAATATGCCTTGAAAGACTTCAGAGGTTGACAACTCCTGAAGCACCATGTTATTTGATGAGACTAAGTGTTGTTATCGGTTCCCAGGCAACACAAATAAAAAATATCAATAAAGAGAACGCGTAATTTATTCTGGGAAAACGGACTCAGTTTTCCAGAAAGTTAAGGTTAATTGCGTAACTTATTTTCGTAAACAATTATGCGTAATTTGTTTCATTTTGACAGTTCAATAACATTCATTGCGTTATTTACGTTGTTGAGCAGATTTTTTTTCCAAATTATGAAGGAATAGATTAGCAATCTGTTTTAAATCGAAACAGATTGTGTTGTATTACGCAATTAGGGTAGGTACTGACTTACGTGTCCATTAAAGGGCCTACCTACCTACTAAAAGAATCGATTTACCGAAATATTTAGTAGGCGGTACCAAATTGTTCTTTTTCTATGAAAAAAATATGAACGATTCTTCGTAATACATTCATAACCATGAATATGCAACTTAACTACTTTCCAAATTAATTTGTAAGCTTGTGAATGATAGTGGGTATCGTTTTTGTGTGTCATTCATTAGTCATTACAATTTTGTTTCGTAGTGATTCATTTTAACTCGCAGGTCATTATTCAGTTTTCAGTACTCATACATTAAAATGCTTATACATATACAATATTTAACACAACTAACTGTTTAGCCTAGGTGGTACTAAATTAAATGACTAACTAACTTATTAATAATTATATAAATAAATACAAAAAAAACGATTAAGAGCGAGTCGGACTCGCGCACCGAGGGTACCGTACCATTTTAAATTTTCATCGGCGAGGCCTACATTCGTCAGAGAATTTTAACACTGCACACTGCTGCAGTGTGAATATTGCAATAGGTCAGCGCCATCTCTTGACCGATAGTGGAACTAAAGTAATTTTTTGATGATTTTTGAAAAGTGTTAGAGACATCGTTTTATTTTTCCTGTAATCTTTACATAAATTTCTATCACATAAAATAATTTCAGTTTTTTTTCTATGCAAACTTCGAAGATGAGGGGAACGGTATTTTTTTTACATTTTTCGTCAAAAGTCGAAAAATATGCGGCCTACAAAAAAGAATTTGGGAATGTGCAAATAGCGCTCTTTCATATGATATCCACATGCCTTACTAGCCCCATTTCGAATTTTAAGACCCCCGTTCAGTCCGTTAAAAAAAAAAAAAAATTTTTCTTTCTTATTTGCAAAATAGTTGGGCAAACGTCATCTAAAACCATTCCAAATTTCAAGGTGATAGCATAAGTAGTTCTTGAAATATCCAGCTGTGACAGACAGACGGACAGACAGACAGATTGAGTCGCACCATAAGGGTTCCTTTTTACCATTTTGGTACGGAACCTTAACCAAAGGACACTTACGCGTCGAATTACTGCACCCTAACTGCGTAATATACGGTCAATCACAATCTGAATCATTTTGAAACAGATTGCTAATCCATTGCTTCAAATAATTTATTTGCTATAATAATAATTTATTGCTTCAATAAATTTTAATTTAGCGGGCTACCACTGCGGATCCAGCTTTAAAAGGAGACTCGGGCCCCGTGACCAGAGACTCGTAGGTAATCACTGAAGTATATTATTTAGTCTGTGCACTGAAGCAACGGTAGTAAGTGAGAAATGCACAACCTTGAAAAGTAGGCTTTTATTGGTGATTGAGATATAGAAACTGAGAACTTTGGAACAACTGTGTTTTTTTTTTTTAATTTATACATTACCTACTTAGTTATAGTAAGAATATTTAAAAAAAAAAATGTAAATTTAAATTATTAACATTAGTCTGGTTTTCACAATCCGAGCAATCCGAGCAATAAAACGTTTTCATATTGTTTATTTATTAGTCAAAACATGATGGGCTGCGCAAGCCCAGTACACAATCCCATAGAAATACAATATATCTATACCTCAAAGTGATTTTGATGAACTGATTTTAAGCATGCTAAATCTCTGTGATTGTGTAATTCGTGTCAATGGTGGAAACACAGATTATATTATTTTATATCTTTACAATAAACATTTTTACAAATCCTCATTTTTCTTTTTTTTGCCATTTAATTGACGACATTAACTTAGGTTAATTTCCCACAATTTACAAAAATTGCTATTCTTCTTCATTTTTACAAAATATAGGGATACATTGTTTACTTAAGGAATTAAATATAGGAATTAAAGTAAGGAGCCAGTCAGGAAGACTCGATTTGGTAAATATTAATTGGATAATTTTGTATAGTTTAAAATGTACTTGATCCCTAGACACTTCGAAGTGTGTATTTACCTCTCTATCACTTTCACACCTAAACCGCAAAAACTTATTATGTAAGATCTTTGTCACTTATTACGTACTTAAGTAAATGAAAAAAAAATCTGATGTTTTCAAATTGTTTATTACTGAGTTTTACGAATGATCGCGTAGTAATGTAAAGTCACTGGCATTAACGCCATCTAATTAATAATTTAATAGTTTAGAAAGTGATGTCCTGCGCCTTAAGTATGTGTGCGACAAGACGGGCAGTGCAGTCTGCTGATTCGTCAACGCTCACAGCGTGGCGTCTCGCCACTCTTTCATCATTGCTGCCTAGATGCGCTTCTATAGGTGGAGGCCTATACTACACGACAGCCCGAGCATGTCGGTGACGCTTTATCCCCTACCAAATACAGTTCCACAGCATTTAAATTTATTCTACTTTCATGCTTCATTTGAAAAGCCAGTCGAGATATAATTATTGACCTTATTGGTGATATTCTTCAGAAAGGTCACGTGAGTACTGCGTAGTAGTCGCAACCGGCGTGCGGTATGAACGTAATCAAAGCAAAAGGAGCATGTAAGAAACTATGTAAGTAAGAAATGCATATAAAAAAGAGAAATGTATATCTATGTATGTAAGAAACTGCAGAACTCCACCTGCTAAGAGTTCTGCAGTATCTGCCTTCCCAATTGGACAAAGGCATATGTATGTGACATGGTCAGAAATTGTTTTATGCATCCCCCTGACAACTCAGAAAGTGGACCACCCCGGCCGCTGCGTAATCATGTCCTCAAAAGTTGCGAACGTTTGTTCTATAAAATGAATATAACTACCTTCCTAAAAACATTAGACAAATAACGGTTAACATTTCTATCTTTCGTTATTTCAATATAAACGTATAATCTCATCTAAAACTCCGTTATTTCACGATAAATACAAAGCAATGTAATCTACTAGCCATTAACATTTAAAAAATAACTCTAAAGTGCAGTCATTTCAACGATATGACACAATAACTGTCGTTATATAGCCGTTATATAGCCGTTATTTGTCTAATGCATAATAAATGGTGTATAGATTACCTGTAGCTGAAAAGAGCCCATGTTGATAGGTTTTGTGAAATAATTCGGTGATTGAAAACATTGTGAGTTTGTGACTATTAATGCTTATGTCTTGAATTTATAGGCCTATCAGTAAAGTCTTAATTTAAAACGTTAGGTTTTTATAATCAAGGACAGCATAGTAGACGTGGTGATGAGCCAAAACATTGTAATTTTTCTTTTCAAATTCAAAGTTATGAAGAATATATCGTTAGTAAAGAAATAATGGACCTTCAGTAGTTTGAATAGGCACATGTTGTCTAAAAGCTAACTACAAAAAGACACCCATGACGTCACGACATATATTCAACGGTTATTGACGCCTAAAATATTTAACAGGCAAACACTTGCATGTAGATTCCACAATGCGATTGCGTTATTACTATTTTATTATATGAGTCACAGATAATATAATAGTATGAGTGAAAGCCAACTCAATCCTCCCAAGTCAATCAGCACTATTTATTATCATATAAGCGGCTTCAATTTATATCTAATCAAGGTCACAAAATTCCTTGCCATTTCGTCTAAAAAAGACATTTCGTTCAGTCATCCGCAGATGCATTTTATGAAATGAAAGTTCAAATATCGCGCAGGCTTAGCTCCTCGGGATAAGTAATAAACTTTTACGACTCTTTAAAATTTCCAAATCATCTATTTTTATGATTATTCCAGAAGTCATTTGCGGTTGAGTCACAGGAGAAGCGAAAAGAGAAAATTATATGAATGTAGGTATGATGAAATAAATTTTTCAACACACTTGCTCGTACAGTGACCCTTATTGAAAATTGAGTTCATAATGCAGTGCATTAAACACGTGTGCTTTTTACTCTATCTTAAAACACTAGTATGGTAATGTGGGCTACAGATAGATATTTTACAAGTCGAATATGTGCGTTTTTTTAAATCTCATCAAAGAGACTTCATGCATTTTGATGCCTTTTTTTTTTTTTTTTTTTGAGGGTGGGAAATCATCAAATAACTTCTCCCGCTCTGGGTGGAGCGGGAGGGCGTGTCAGACTCTTACTGACTAAAACCCACCCGTGTTCCTTCGGTTGCCCTGTCGCCGGGGGCCACGATCTCCCTTTCGGTTTTCTTCGCAACCCCGGCAGGCATCGGTCCTAGTGGACCCCTTCAATTATGCTGACATCTCTTTGAGGCGCGCGTGGAACACAACGCGCCGTCGACCCGGGCCTGGTCCTTATCGGACGGTGAGCCACCCATTGCTCACCGCCCGCAAGCCCGCGCCTACGGTGGCCGGAAATCGCCCCGCGATTCCCGACGCCCTGGGCGTCTCCTCCTGCGGCGGTTAGGGGCGTGAGGGCGCGAAATTTGCCTCTCCCTCACGCGTTCCGCCTCCTCCTTCGCGAGCATTACCGCTTCGCAGAAGGAGGTGACGGCCTCCCATTTCCTCTCGCTCCGTACCATAGCCTGAACCAGGGCCGGACGCGAGAGATCACCGCCGCCGATCGCCTCCACGAGGACACGGCGATGCTCCGCCCAAGCTGGGCAGACCTCCACCGTATGCTCCACCGTGTCCTCCGGGCGATCCACACAATGGTGACACCCGGGCGTTTCCTCCCGCCTTATCCTGTGCAGGAACCTCCCGAAACTGCCGTGTCCGGTGAGGACCTGCGTCAGGCGGAAGGTGAGGACGCCGTGGCGCCTCTCTAGCCACTCCTCAAAGAGGGGTCTTATCGCCGCAATTGTGGCGTGCCCAGCGCTGGGCTGCGACAATCACACTCTCCATGACGCCATGAGATCCCGCCGGAGCTCTGTCCGCTGTGCCGCGATTTCTCGCGGCAGCGGAGTTAAGCCCCGGCGTTTCGCCTCCTCGCGCCACTCCCAAATGTGTGCGAGGACCTTTGCCTCCAGATCCCATGGCGGTAATCCGGCAAGGAGGCTCGCCGCCTCGCAGGAGACCGTGCGGTATCCTCGGGCCAGCCGGATGGCCATGACCCTCTGGGACGCGTTCAACCGGCGGGCTGGCCGCAGCCTTAGTGAACGCGCCCACACCGGTGCCCCGTAAAGGGCCATGGACCGCACGACCCCCGCGTAGAGCCTCCGGCAGGAGGCGTTTGGATCCCCTAGATTGGGCAGGAGCCGCTTCAACGCAGCCCCGGCCCGCTCCAGTCTGGGAGCCAAACGTCGGAAGTGTTCGACGAAGTTCCACCGGCTGTCAAGGACAAGTCCCAGATACTTCATCGTCGACTCGACGCCGATGTGAACCCCTCCCGCCATTACCTGGGAACCCGACGGTGGCGCATTCCGAGGTCCATGAAAACCCATGGCCTCGGACTTGTGCAGGGCCACCTCGAGTCCCAGCTGCCGAATCCTGTCGACGACTGTCGCAACCCCGCGTGTCGCTAGTTCGGCCGCCGCCTGGTACGACCCCCCCTGTGCCAGGACCAACGTGTCGTCAGCGTAGCAAACGACGCTGACGCCGCTAGGGAGGTCGGCGCGCAGCACCCAGTCGTATCCGATGTCCCACAGATGCGGCCCCAGGACCGATCCCTGTGGGACACCGCACGACATCTCTCGCCGGTTCCACTCTCCTTGGTGACCGGGGTAGATGACGGCCCTGTCCGTCAAATAGGCCTCGACCACACGACAGAGGTAGGTCGGCATCCGGTGATACCGGAGTGCCTCCCTGAATGCATTTTGATGCCTACTGTGTAAATAAATATGACAAATTAACATAATATTTCATCAAATTAGGTCTACGTATTACACTACATATTAACTTTAATTTTGTGTATTCAAAACATCATTAGTTTATTATATTTTTTATACAGGCTGTTTAACGGTTTTGTCAGTGCCTTTAATTACACTTGCGCACGCCGCGCAACGTTGGTGTGGCGCGCGGAAAAAACAAAATCAGCGCGCTATTTTCTATAAATATTTGTTATCGTTTTCGTTGTGTGGTTAATTATTCTCAAAAATACGAAATCTAAAGTATTGTCACCAACCGACGTTGAAAAGTTTTTAAAAGAACCTCCGGATATTCTGAACCTGGCAACAAAGGTCAGTTGAACTTTATTAATCTAAATGTATCATCTCTATAATCACGTTATTGTAGCATAAGTTCTTACAACAGGTAAACGCATGTCCATTGATAATTTTTATTACACACTCGTATCATAATGTACTATAAAGCACCGTGCCATTTTTATTGGTTTACCACGGCGACGAAGTTAAATAATACTTTTTAATTATTATTATTTTCTTGTAATTTTTTGTACTCAAAATTAAGGTAATAATATTATAATTCTTTTCATATAAACGGATTGACCCCAAAAACCAACATGGCTACAACTACAATACAAATGAGGGATTTTTCCTTGTACCAAAACATAATTATTTTTTTTTGTAACTAATTAGGTAAGTAGTTGATACCTACTTAGTACAAAGTAACAAGAACATAGCGCACCTTTAAAGTAAAACCGTTACTAAACGAAAATTTTCATGAATTGAGGTATCTATGCCATCTATCTAAAATACACGTAAACTATAAGATAAATTTTTAAATGGCATGTCATAATGTAAACAGAGATCTATCATAGAAACTCATTAAATATCTTAAAAAACCCTGAACTCAATTTTATTTAGAATAAACAGTGACTATTTTCTAATATTGGCTCCCCTATAAAATTTCGTTTAGTAACGGTTTTACTTTAAAGGTGCGAATTAGGTCCTTTTCATTAACCCTAGAAAGAGGCCGCCGTTGAAAGACGATTAAAATTACATTCTATCAAAAAGATATTAGGCTGTAACGGAAAGCATTACAACCATTCAGATTGTTTACTTATGTAAATGATATACATACTTACGTTTTAAGGGTCTTACAAACAGGCGCGACACGCGACGCGACACAAAGACACCGCTCGTCGCGCGACGGGCGGTTTCTTTGTGTCGCGTCGCGCGTCGCGTGTCGCGCCTGTTTGAAAGAGCCTTTAACCGCGTGTCGCCAGGCTTCTGAACGAAGATTAGTAGGGGCTTAAGAACAGATTAAAGTCAACAAAACAGTTGTTATCTCCGTGGCTTTACTTAAAAGGTATTTTAAGGTTTGCTAACTTTTACAATTAACGTTACCTTCGTATCTTTGGGCTTGAAAACCTCATTTATGTTTCAGTACAGAAATAAAAAAATGTAAGCTAGTCTTGGTTTTCAATGTTTCAGGAATAAAGATACCTAACGAATTTATATCAAACTAACTTAAAGATTATTCATGATTGGTAAGAAAGGAAGTATGACCACCTATCTAATTCAGTCTGCCCAGCCTTTTCCCAACTATGTTGGGGTCGGCTTCCAATCTAACCTAATGCAGCTGTATACCAGCTATCTAATTTCGTAACACATTTCCGTTATTTACGTTGTTGAGCAGATTTTTTTCCGAGCTTATGAAACAATGGATAAGCAATCTCTTTCAAAATGATTCAGGTTGTGAATGATCGTGTATTATAAACGTAAACGAAGCAAAACAAGTAGGTATCTAAGGATCGTAACAAGTGGCGTTCTGTTGTTTCTGCCTACTCCCATGGGAAGAAGGCTTCGTCCATACTCATCCCCAGTTCGAACTCGCTCTGGTTCGTATATATCTATCTACATGTATATTTAGAAGGCGCAAAAGTACTGATGGTAAGAAAAGTGCTAATATGATTTTTATTTATTTATATCCAGTCATAATACGCGGTATAAAATTAACAGTAGGTAGGTAGGTAGGTACGATTAGTGCTTTTTCAACATCTATAAAATATAAACAACATCGGTATTATACGTTTAAAAGGACCATTCGTTTATCTAATCTCTTAAAGTCACAGTTCGCAAGTACAATAATTAAAACTTTGATTACATATTAATAATATCTTAGTGTTATTTATTTTAGAAGTATGTATATTTGTATGTATTGATGTAAATATATTCTCATATCATTTGTTTTATTTTATTAAGTGAATTGTTTTGATTTTATATATTTTACTCTACTCTTACACACGGTGTCTACATCTCTTTTTATCCTCTGTCCTATCGCAGGTATGCTGGAAGAGATTTCTTTAGAAATAAGCATCACCTTTGTACGTATTTTTGTTTTCCTTTTGTCTTGTCTGTATATATATGTGTGTGTACATAAATGGTTAAATAAATAAATGAAATTAAAAAAATTCTCATAAAAAGACACCGTCTATAAATACAATAATTCAATTCATTTATTGTAAAATTTCTAGGAATGCAATATTTAATCATTAATAACTGCTTATTTGCACGGAATCTAAGTAAGTTATTTTGTAAAAGAAAAATATACAGAAAAAGATCAAGACTGCCATAGTAAAATTAATACGTGATCAGTATTTATTATTTCGACGAAGAGTACCTATTTATTTTCTACACCGTAGCTCTTTTCCGACAAACTGTACCCTTGCAGCTGATAGGCATATAAAATAGCGGGGAGTTCCAACTGGGGATGAGTATGGATGAAGCCGGGAAGGTGAGTTTATGTATGTAAAAAGGAACAAATCAAATACACATGAAATAATTAAAATAAATGGGATTAATTCCTGGCTGCACCAGTTTTTGTTTTGTTTTTGTCCATCTTTGAAAACTTCTCTTTTCTTAGGTAGGTGTACTTCAGAAGTTCCATCCCAAAAAAATCAACAAGTTTTGAATAACTAAAACTAAGTAACATAAAGAAGATTAAAAACGAATTCGAAGCATAGAAAACTATTTATAAGCCAATACCTACTCAATACTGTATGCTAGAAAACTTCTTACTTCCAATCCAATACCCCGAAACTTTTCGATTTCGTTTCTCATCGGACTTTTCCCAAGAATCACCCTTTCCATTCATATAAAGTTCATGAAAATCTAATGCTTAGTCGATATCTACTCAATTTATTGTAATATTGGACAAAACTGGCCCAGAGATGAATATTCTTTAAAACATTCTTAAAATACAGTTTCAACTTCAATTTATCTTTATTGATCGTCAAGTTTCAGAAAAGCAACAATAAGTATTTCTACACACTAATAATTTAGAAACTATCTAATAACATAACATCACGCCTGTAATCCCCGAAGGGTTAGGCAGAGGTGTAATAGGTACACCCACATTTCGCCAAGTATGTCTTAAGTCCCATGTAATAGGGGGCGAGCCTATTGCCATCAACCGGGCACAAATCCAGACTGCGGGCTGCTACTCAGAAATTCCAGATGGAAAAACCTAATAACACTTTGCCCGACCCGGAAATCAAACCCAGGACCTCATACTCAGCAGTATCGCTTGTGACCACTAGACCATCGAGGCAGTCTAATATTGTCAAGTAATATAGTCAAGTATCTAATATTGTTATAATAAATGGATTATAGATCAATTTAAATGCTAGACAAAGAAATGGCAATTGGTGACAACAATAACACTATAAAAAGAACATAAAAGCAAAAGGAACGTTTCTAAAAGTATTGCGAACGGATAGTTAAATATTAGGTCACTTCTGTTCAATATTCTTCCGTAACGTCCGGAAATGTCAGGACTTTGTTAATTGCGAACATTTCTGCCATCCATTAATAACCTTTATTGCTTTTTAATACCGACGCCAACTGTCTGCTCGACGGAAACGAATGTAAATAACGTTGGGTGACTCGTGACTTCCCAAGTTTCTTGTTTAACGTTACACAACACAATATCGTGATGGCCCAAGGATAAGGCCCCTTCCTACAAGGTAACAGGTTTGGATCTGCTAAATAGCAATATCGAAAAAATCATATTTCACAAGTCCTTCCTAAGTTAAGCTTTACACGTACCTAGATAAACTTCATGGCTTCACGTCACAAGGTGATGGTGAAGAAACCTGAACTAAGCAAGTATGATGATTTTCTCGTTCCTTATCTGCATGAAATGAAAAGAGGCTTTTTGCTACGCAGTGGGACGGTAAAGACTGGTGTGGTCCTCGTGTGACTGACCCTAGCGTGGCCACCATCAGCGATTTTAATTTTGATAACACAAAAAAAAATGTCGCTAATTAGTCGCAATTTTTCGCCAAGTTGCAGGTTTAGTCGGGTCTTAGTTTGGAAGATATAATGCGTTCAATTTTTAAGTATAGTCCAAGAGCTAGATCAAAGAGTTTAAGAAAAATGTTCAATCTAGCTTGACTAATTAGCTACAAAATTTGGTAGGAATCAGATATTCGCTAGATGCCCTGCTTTTGAGATTCAATTGGGCCAAGCTAGGGAGATGCTCCCCAGATCGGCCACCTGTAACTTTTAAACCAGTGACCGACAAATTCTGATATTTGGCGACAAATTTCGACGAATTCTTTGTGTTATCAAAATTAAAATCCCTGATGGTGGCCACGCCAATGTCAATCACACGTGGTCCTCATTACCTAAGACACGCTACCCATAGCTATGGATACTTTAAATTAAAATTTCTTTATTTATAACGAGTGTTAGTCTGTGTAACACATAGTGTTGTCTTGCTGAAGTTTCGTTTAAAATTTATTTTCCAACCCATTGATCGGTAGCTATTTTAGCAGTCTCAAGAGTATTGACTAATATGTTGGGAGCCGACCTCAGGGCAATGCTATATTTTCTAGATAAAATAAATAGCCTCGATAAATGAATAAAACAAAACTGAAAGTGAAAAACTTTGTACGTAGGTATATTTCGTGTACCTTGGGGACTTTATATAAAATATTAACAGTATAGTAAATAAAGTAAACTTTACACAATTTAACGAAGCAACCTAAAAGTTAGGATTCGTGTCGCGGCAAGATAAATAAACGTGAATTGATTTTGTCTTAGCGAGGCTGTTTGCCAAAACCTTATTAATGTTGAGAGGTTTGCACGCAACTCTCTATGTGCCGTATTATCTCGAGAAAGCGACCAAAAGATATGCAAATCACCTCTGTTGAACGATGCTACGTCCCTTACTCACTCTATCTACAAACACCTAATCTTTGAATATTCTCAAGTAGTCAGACGCAAATCAGGTGAATTAGAATTTTAATTAATAATTCAGACGAACCATGCCGTCGTCGTCGCGAGACGTTTATCTAAACCAATTAATTGAGATTTAATTTACATCTCAGTTCTTATTCTCACGACACACTCAGTTTAAATCATAATGTTTTCTTGTTACAGATGCGGCAACACATCGTCCCCGTACTGCTCCTTGCGATGGTGGCACTCTCCTCGAGTAATGTTCTTCCAATGTCCGTCAATGACTTCAACAGAGAACAACTCAGCTTTGGTAGCCAACATATTAATGACAATACATTTAGTGATAGATATCAAACAAGAAATATTCTTGATGAAATATACAAAACGTACGTCGCACGCGAGAATAAACCACGATATATTAATAAATTACAACTCAAATATGCAGATGCGGACAATAATCAAAATGATGATACTTTCAAGATTATAAGTAAAGATGACAACTACAATGGAGAAGGTTTTCGAAAAGAGCAATGGCATAACTATCCGAGACAATTGGATCGCCTCCACCATACGTATGAACAAAATACGGATAAAAGGAATTTCGACCCCGACCCTAATAAGGAATACACAGATGAAGTTGCGCTTGATAATCAAGATGTAAATGATAAAACCAACGAAATCTACTTGGACAGTAACCCTGGTACGAATAATGTCTACGAAACAGAGATAGCTGCGACTAACCCCTTGTTAATACTTAAAATGCGTTTAGCAAGCTTGAATAAAGATATTTACAATGCAAATGCCCAATATGCTGATCTTATAAATTCTGCACTAAAATCTAATACTCTGAGAGAGGATGAAAAGAATGAATTCATTAATGAAAACCCCGAAGTGAACGTCATAAAAGTTAAACGGGAAGGCGTAGCTAGTAGGCAAAGTAACGAGTTAACAGGTCAGTTCATAATATTTTTAATTGACACGGTTATATAGTTTGCAGACACGTTATTTGTTTGTATTTTCTTAAAATTTTATCGATTCGACAAAATCCTACAAGTTATTAGTTTTATACGTATATTTGGTAATCTTTTGTATGGAGAATTATACTTTCTGTGTAACTAATCCTAATATTATTTACATTACTAGAATTGGTTCCAAAACACAAATCCGTGCTGCATATTATACTAAAGAATATTATTGAGTAGTTTATATTGATGGATTCATCTACTTTCGAGTTATTCAATGAATATTTTTGTGTATTCTAGACAACCCAACCCCGACCAGAGCTGTAAACAAGAGGATTTTCTCGCTGTGGAGCCGTCTGCAGAGCCTCAACCACAAGGGGCACGAACTACAGCATCGACGACACCTACACACGTTCTACGGTCTACCGAACTCTGAAGGAGGAGGTGCCCTCACGGCAGAGACCAGAGCGACACTCATGCGACCACCTGGCTCACCACTACGATGGGGATGAATATACTAGAACTGTTGAAGCTTTTTTAAGTTCCAATTCATTTGCAGTTACGTGTTAGATAAACAAATGAGGAATATGATAAGAAAAAATTGGATGGCAGTAGCAACAGTGTAGGTCAACTCCAAAAATTTTATCAGTAGGAAATATGTCACTGGCTGATATTATGCTGTTCAGTGGAGATTTATTTCTATTCAACGCGCTTTTGTGAGTTAAACGTATCTCAGGCCAGTTTATCTTTGTCTTAGCGATAGATGTTTCATCATGTTTATGAAGAAAATGTGTATTTGAAGCAATAAAATTTGAAATTTGCTCAGTTTTATATTTTTAATCGACGATTTTGGAACTTGTTCACAAAGCATGCATGGAAAAAAACAGCACTATTTATTTTTATACAGCACCTTCATGAAAACTTTATCTCAGAGAGCCTCTCCTGAGAGCTAAATATTTTCTTGACAAATATTTTCGTATGTGGTTGACTGAATGATTTAATATATTTCTTTAATATGCTGAATAGTACAATAAAATGACCAAATCGTTACTATCATTTTTGATGGTTGTCTGGTAGTACCTAATTAATAATTTATTACAAATATTTGTAATGACTATTTACACATTCAAAAACAATATTATAACAGTAAGGTATGTATGTTAATCAAATAGATATTTAAAATTATTGACTGTGAACGAAATATTTTTATTCTTGTGCGCAAAATCAATGCTTATTGTCTTCTGAAATATAACTATTTGTTAATAATCCATAGAATGTAATAGGTATCTATATAACTTCCACTTCTATTGTGTCTATAAGGTTTAAAAAAATAAACAAAAAGTATTTGAATAGTATAATAGTGATAATAAAATAATTACGTATATGCCATTATATATGTAAATAAATGAAATGTATATCAGCTTTAATGTTTTATTTATAACCCGAAAAGTTTTGAATTTTCCCGTTTAAGAAATTTTATTGGTAAAAGCGACATCTAGGGTTTATATAGGGAACTACGCCAAAGAGAATCGAACGCCACAGATACATATAAGAAAACAGGGTCAAGCTTATTTTCAATATTTAGGTATTTGGTAAATTATCGACTTGAATAAAAGGCACCTTAAAAACGTTTATTACGAACGTAACACTGGTGAATTTAAAGGTATTCTTGAACAAAATCAACAATCAGTCGAGCTGTCACACTCACGTCATAACAATCAATGTTTTGATAAGTGTTATCTCGAGGCACTTTATAAATAAAAAATAAAGTCCAAGTCATTCAGACACCTAGATCAAAATAAGCAGACACCTAAAATGGTAAGTACCAACCCCACTATTTTCATTAATAAAATTACATAAAGGCTAAACTGTTAGAAGTCTAATTACCTACCAACTTAGCAATGCATACCTACGTCAAATGTCAGTCAAACAAACAGTAGGTAATGATTGATGGTCCAGTATGTACCTATGCCAGACTGTTTTTGTTAAGATTTAGGTCCGATAACGTCAGACTAGTTCTTTTAGACATATTCATTCAGCAACGGGACGCGATTGTTAGAAACGGGATCTGAGATTTTAGAATTGAATTAAAGTTACATTTTTCGTTTTTTATTCGATTTAAAAAGTAAATTAATAAGAAACAATTATTATCATACATTATCGGATACTTACTAAGTATCATAACTTTTTAGGAAAATAATGAACTCTCGTAAAAGCATTTCGTATAAATGTATAACCTCAAAATCACGGCGATTCTAAAGATCTTGATTCTGAAGCTAAAAGTGAGTTTGTTTGTTACGCTTTCACGCTAAATACGACTAAACGGATTTAGATGAAATTTGGCTCATGGGTAGACCATGACCTGGGTTAGGATGTAGGATACTTTTTATCCCGATATTCCCATGGGATCGAGCTATGTGAAACTAGTGTAGGTACACACGGCTACACATCAAGCTATACATTTCCAGTATAAGCTGACCTCGCATTGTACAGAAATCCTATGTAATACGAGATCAGCATAAACTGGAAATGTATAAGCTTGATGTGTAGCCGTGTGTACCCACAGTTTTCTGAAAGCCTCATTAGTTACACTACGCGATATTCAGGGACACTTTCCCTAAATCAGGATGTTGTAATAAGAGAGAGGGAGGACGAGTAAGATCCCTATTAATAAAAACACATCCCCTAAATATCGGGCCCTAAATATCGTATTGTGTTGTAAGGGTTTTACTTAGGTAGATTTTAATCAATTTCGAGGAAAATAAATTATCAGGTTGTCTGGAGGAGTTTTATTTGCTATTGAGTCGGTAAACTAACGATCACATTACCACTTTCTAAAGAAGACGATTGGAAATCCTAGTTGAGCTAGACTGCCTATTTGGAAATGTAGGAATGTTGAGTCTACGACAGTCAGTCTTGTTTTGACCTTATGAATCTACTAATTCTGTAGCTATACTTAAGCAATTATAGATATCTAGATTATGCACTTTATTGAACAACTAGCAGCCCCGCGGTTTCACCCGCATTAGGTCTCAATCCCGTGGGAATATCGAGATAAAAAGTGTTCAATGTCCTAGCCCAGCTCATGGTCTACCCATGTGCCATCCGTTCAGTTGTTTTAGCGTGACTTACCAAAATTTTATTTCAGTGCGGTTAGTGGAAGTGCTCAGGTGCGGTTCGGACAGTACTGTTGAAATCAGTGCTCTTAGTGGAATACCTCTAACAAACAAACTCACTTTCGCATTTATAGTATTCATAAAACGTTTGTCAGATAACGACTGTGTTGACGATTTCCATAAACAAAGTAGATAAGTAGATAGGTACTAATCCAGCTAGTACCATCAATATCAATCATCACATACATATCTACTGACACAAAAAAAAAAATAGCCTTTTATAATGAAAAAGGTTGAACCACAAACTTTGACCTACTTTCGAAGGCTGAAAACCGTGCGATCCTCTACGCCTATTGGCTATCTTCGTGTTCGTGGCGGGTGAGAGCTGCTCTACATTTGAAGCGGATCCCTTTTGAGGAGAGATCCGTGGACATCGTGAAGGAAGGCCAGCAGAAGACCGAGGAATACCGAGCTATCAACCCTAACCAGAAAGTGCCCGCCTTGCTTATAGGTAAGCAATTAACGGATTGAAGTAAGTAAGAAAATGATAGGTGTATTTTGCATTCGGCATTAATTTATGAAAGTAAGATGAGGTCATTAACATTACATTATATTGTTCCTAAACCCATATAAGAACACCTCTGAAAACGCAAAAAATAAGATTTGCAAAAGCTTTAAAAAAAACCTCGTGAAAAATAGGTATCGGGTTGATGATAAAATCAAACCATGTATTGGTCGTTTTCAATTCAAAGAAACTTAATCTATTGCCCTGCACCCTAAGAGCGGTTTCGCAATACGTCCGATCTGATCCGAATCCGAATTCAAGATCCGATTCAGTTCAATCTGAATTGGTAATGTTCTAAATTCGGACGGACAGAGTTCGGACCTAGTGCGCAACCCCTCATAAAATAGTAATATGGCTACTTCGGACCGACATTTCTCGGATTCTGATCGGATTCGGATCAAACGTAGTGCGAAACCGTTCTAAGGCTGGTATTACAGCTATCCGAGAAACACGCACTGGCCGCCCGCACACGGGAGCCCGTACGGGTAGCGCCCGCAGTGCTCTAAAACGAGGAAATTACTACGATACGGTTGCTAGCGTTGTACGGGCTCTACCCGGAAAGGATCGCGTACGAACCTATCCGCATCGCTGAGAAACAATGTTCTAGCGCCTCACGGATCTCCCGGATAGCTGTGAAAACAGCCTAATCGTGTAACACACGATCAATCACAGTCTGTTTCATTTTGACAGTTCAACAACATTCATTGCGTTATTTACGAAGTTGAGCAGACAAATTTTTCGAACATATGAAGCAATGGATTAGCAATATCCTTCAAAATGATTAAGATTAATAGTGTGTTACGCAAATATGGTGCTGCTTATAAATCAATGTCTAAAACAGCATGAGTGCACGATGTCTTCATCTTCATTTACACAATGATTTCTTAAACTACTTGCTTCAGTATCTACTCTCTTGGGAGAATGCTCGTTTATGACGTCAGCAATTCTGCATATCAATTCAAGTTGGTACAGTCACGAGCATAAATACCTTACACTTACGCAAAAGTCTAAAGCAATTTTCTCGTAAAAAAAAGATTGCAACTTTGAGAAAAAGCCCTACTTCATGCTATGGTAACACTTTACAATTTCTATCAATAGCTACTGTAAGAGATAAACGCTGTTGAATCTCCCGTAATTGTAAGGTATCTATGCTCGTGACTGTACTTGACAGTAACCAGCCAGACTCGCCTGTCATCCCATATATTAAATATGTTGGTACCTAGGTGTTCCTAGGTACCAACATATTTAATATATGGGATAACCTATTCTCTTGTTTTGTGCTTATTTTAAACTTCTAACCCACATTCGTTTCGTTTATACTTAGTGGTTGAGTTTCTAAAGAGTCCTTACTGAGTGCCAACAGCCTCTATGGAAATATTTTATAAGTTTCATGTGACATGTGTTTGAAAATCAGCAAGTCATCGAATCGTTTGTATAGATCCATAGTCAGAAAGTATCAATATAAATATGAAAAAGACAAACATTATGTAGTAGAACTGATGTGATCATGACAAATCATTTTTTCTATTCAATGTCATCGTTACAGCAAAGACTAGGCGTTTTAAAATTCCGATAAAATTCGCCACTGAATCAAAAAATGTCTTGTCGAATCTATGGAAACATTCTTCTTCGTCTTCATAAAAATAAAACTATAGGTGTTAAGTAGCATTTCAAAGTGAGCAACTTCCTATATTTTACAAAACAGCTTTTCAATTGATATTAAATTAATATCGCGGGGCTCGACCCCGCGATATGTGAGGGTTGAAAATAAATATTACATCACCATTGTGACGAACACAATATATGTATCATTCCTTTTCGCTGTAAATATATGTGGGTTGATTGTGCCCACAATATCCCAAAAGGACCAAAAAGTAATTTCCCCTAGGCACAAGAAATAATAAGTCATTCTTGTAAAAGATTCCGCTGCGGAATATGATTACGTACTTAAATGACGCGGACATTGGAATGCGACTGTATGTGATAATATGAGGAGAAAAAAAGAAAAAATATCGATTAAGTTAGGTTACGGAAAATTTTGGCCGGACTTATATTTACTTTTTTATTATTTTTACTAGCTGTGCCCGCGACTTCGTTCGCGTAGAATAGTGACTTTTCGGGCAGCATATTTTGAATTACATATACTTACCGTCGTTTGGGTAGCTAAAAATTTACTTTACAGTAATGCTTCTCTGTATACGATATTTGAAGTATGGCCATCGGGGATGAAAGCATACAGGCTCCTAGGATTGCTAACCCGTGACAGAGCCACATATAACTGACCGTGCGAGAAACAGCTGATACTTAGATCTACACCCACAACTTTCAGCGTCTGACCTTGGGCTTTATTAATTGTCATCGCAAAACATAGGCTGACTGGAAACTGGACTCGTTTAAAACTAAATGGAAAATTGTTTGGAATGAGAGGAATCCGAGGAATGAAAACACTTTCACCTTTTCCACACCTTGTTAAAATCTCTGCTTCTATCAGATTTCGTTGTAAATTGGTCACTTTTAACCTGGTGCCATTGCATAGTTTTGGGGGGCTTAAATTTCTAAGAAGCATTATGGGTACGCCTACTTTTAATTTTATTTTATGTAGCTGGTAGTCCAGGAGCACTGAGGGATTCTAAAAATTCTACTGGGTAGCTTGTAGATTCTCCTTCTTCCATGACTCTGTTAATGGAGATATACTCAACATAATCCCCCGGAACATAGCTCAAAATTTCAGCGTTTATTGTTGCTGCTTGGTCGTTTCGTGGCGTCAAAATAGCTCTTTCGCAAAGCCAGGAATTTTCGCAAGTTGATATTTGCGTTGCGTTTCCATACACAGATGATATGAGGTCTCGCATTGATGAAACTATGTTGCATAGGTTTTCATTAAGAACAACTTTTCCTTGTTCCTGCGGATACACACCGTTACTAATCTCAAGTAGCAAATCTGAAAATTCTTGAACATTTTCGTTGCCTCCAATTTGCGCACGCATATTTAATGTCAAATGCAAAGGGATAATGTAATGCCACAGTCGAGAACTCTTTAGGCAGGCTCTAACTTCATCAGCCCTTGTTCCACGTGGTATTACAGGGAGAGTCTGACGAAAATCGCCACAAAAAAGCATAGTAATGCCACCCATGGGTTGATCATTTTGCTTGACATCACGCAACGTTCTGTCTACTGCTTCTACTGCTTTTCGATTGGCCATTGTGGACTCATCCCATATAATAAGGCTACAATCACGAAGAACCTTAGCTTTATCGCTGTTTCTTGAAATATTACAAACAGGGCTTTCTGTGCGGTCTAAATCGATCGGAATTTTGAACATTGTATGAGCAGTTTTCCCACCTGGCAACAATGTGGCTGCTATGCCTGATGAAGCGACAGCAAGCGCGATTTTACCTTGGCTTCGTACCTTCGCCAAAATAACTTTCGTAAGAAATGTTTTACCCGTTCCACCGGGTGCATCTACGAATAGTATTTCTCCCAAAGTACTATCAACGCTGCGGCACACCCGATCAAATAACAAACGCTGTTCATCAGTTAGCCTCGAGACATCAGTTTGTAAAGTTTCGGCCAGGTCAATAGGATCATAGTTGGTTTCCATCGCGTAATCTCTATTAATACGTTCACCGGCATGCCATATTGAGAAATAGGATTACCCCCAATAGATGTAACTACATCTTGAATAGCCAACAAACAACGATTCAATTGATTTTCACGTAATCTCTCCTCAATTGGGTTGTTATCAATAAGTTGTACGTGCCTAAAAAAATCCTCAGCCAATTTGTTCTGATACTTATACCACAACTGTGCAGCGTCAGAAAGTGCACAAAACACCAGCATGACTGCAAACAAATGTCGCAACCGATGAGGACTTTCGGTAATACTTGCTTCTGACAAAGCATCATCCCAATGTTGATCCCCATCCAGCAAGTGACGTGCCCGGCAAGCGGCTTGGTATGTAGGGAGTAACGTACTCTGTAACGTTAAAAATGTTCGCCGTGATTCTTTAAATTGACATAACTTTTTTATTTATGAACCGATTGACATGAAATAAACACTAAATGTTAAGTGAAGCTTACTACAATATATTAGTGAAAACCGTATCTAAATCGAATAAGCCGTTTCTGATATTAGCGTGCACAAACACACAGACAAACAGACAAAAAAAAAATTAATTACAATTTCGGGTTCGGCATCGATATAATAACAACCCGTGCTACTTTTTTTTATATATTTCCATTGTACAGACACCACTTTTCTACAATTTTATTATATGTATAGATAATGCCAGACTGTCCCCCTAGGGGCAAATCTAAGACCACTTCTTACACAGGGAAGCCACGAGCATTGATCACAATACTTGCTCATTCCAGATTGGTGTGATTTCGGACTTACCCATACATACTAGGTGTTGTGGCTTGTCCACGTCACGACGTCGTCAACGTAAAACTCTGCAAGTTTCACTCTCTCTCGACGTCGTCACGTGGTGATGTGAACAAGCTCTTAGTGCCATTGTTGAGCAACGTCCTTTTATTATCTACTAAGCGAATATACACATTTTTAGAAGACTTTGATCACGATGTTTTCCTTCATTGTAGGCCAGTGATAGCTACATAAAATACTCTTGGAAATTAGATACCTACATAATAATATTAAATTGATTATTTCACTTTTGAACTTCCCTGGTTTCGAACCTGCACCCTCGTATTTTTGAAGCAGGCGCTTTAACCTTGGGGTCATTACGACATTGTAAATTTTTGAGAAACAAAATTCTGAGAGTATGTCACAAATTCAGGAAAGAGTGAAAATTTTCCGCGTTCATTTTGAGCTGTTTTCGTAATTTAATTTGTGAACGTTTTATTTCCTCCATCACTTATGCAGGTGGGTGTGACGTAGTCATGAGGTATATACACACCTTCGCCCGTCGATAAAACCGCCTAATTTTGGCTCGATTTGACGAAAAGGAAATGAGTTGAAATATTCGGATCTTCGATATCACCGCTTTGCTTCGCTTTGTGGTGGATGGATTTTAATTTCACGAAATGCGATAACTCATTCAAATATTCTTTTGAGTTATCAAAATACAGTAGATATGTGCGCATTTTTTCCGTCAGTGTTTCTTTATTTATTCCCACTGTATATTAAAACTTGGTTCCAACTAGCTAACCTAGCGTAGGTTTTATCATGAAGTAGTTATTATTTTCGGGGTGACTATTTCCCATTTCATTCAATTCTGTCAGCCGTTGAAACGGTCTAATTGAGTACATAATAAACTAATAAACATTCGTCCAAAGTTAAATTTCCAATCATTCAACACGAATTGACTGAACCAAATAGGTACCTAAGTTGAAATAGCAAATTATTTCATATGAATGAAAGTATAACCAGCAACATTTGTTCAATTAATAAATTTTCAAAGAGTGGGTGTATTCGAAACCTAATTAATAAGAATTGACGTCAGGCTTATTTAAACTTGACAAATCTAAAGGAATTGATAAGTCGTACTCTAAACCTTTTATTGAAATATTTAAGCAGTACGTACACGACGACGTAACCAATCACAAATTGAAAAAGAAAGAAGGAATAATCTCAATTAAAAAGAAAGAAGTAATACCATTTACAACAACATACACACACAAACACAAACATACACAACACACACACACACACACACACACACACACACACACACACACACAAACACACACACAACACACATTCACACATATTTTTATGTACAGTAGTATAGTACTTAGTAGGTAAATCGCGTCGTGTTCGGACCTCCATCGCCATTGCCATTGAAATAGGTAATATAATAGTGCTGTGACATTCTGTATGCTCATTGGTGATTTCAGTTTGGAACTGATTACTTTTGACTAGCATCGTGGGCGAGTGGCCTTAGTTTCACGAAGTTTAATTAATTACTAACTTTCGAATAACACGTTCCTAAAGCTGCTACATTTGGTAAATACAAACAATCATCCTTGAAGTCTTTAACAGACACTTTAATCCGCTCTCTATGGTTGTTAAACCCCTTTTATTCAGATTAAGTGGCGGAAATGGCCGCACGACCATTTTCCACATGACTTCATTTCCAAATACACTTTCTGTGTTTTGATCGTATTGACATAGTTTTGAGAACTCGAGTGTTCCTTTATTACAGAAACTAAAGGGATATCGCCAGAAGGTACGTACATACCTACATTGTACATAAAGACATTACATTTATTGGAAATAACACAATTGTGAGGTCTCGGTCTCGAAGTCAGCGATTGCGGGGCAGGGGCGGCGGCGGCGCGTTCAAATGCATTGTTTTTATGGAACTGTTCTCTCTTCCCGTGCTGCCTTCGAGGCCAGTTCCATAAATATCTATGCATTGAAACACACCGCTCTCCGCGCCGCCGCCGCCGTGCCGCCGCCCGCCGCCGCCCCGCGCCCGCTGTCTTCGTGTCCGTAGCCTAAGTGTTAGTCATGTGTTAGATCAGCAACAAACTTGTGATAGGTATCCTATCACAATTTAAACAAATGATTAGTTAATAGCCCCATAAACCATCATCAACATTAACCGTCTAATAACCTTCCTCTTAATAAATCAGCATAATCACGACCGCAAGCATCTATTCATCATAATATTAGGTCGATGAATGTTTGAACATGCATTCGGTTCTATATTCGCTGATGTCATCGTGGTCACAATAGCCTCTTGGCCCGATGAAGTGCGCTTTAGGCTTCACAATAACCAACCCATTAATTAACACGTAGGCACACTTCGATCGCAAATATACGTCACAAGGTACTCTTGTGTCTAAAACTTGATTTTCGAATTCGATTCGGATTGATAAGCTGTCTATCAAAGGAAATGAGGTCAATTCGACACTCGTAGTAAATTAACTGTACCTAGTTAAGTAGGACCACCTCATACCCACCTGTATCTACATAATATATATGTTCCAGCCCAAATTGATGTGTTACATAGGTACAGACTGACTCCGTATCATTGTTGCAACAAACACATACCTACACGTCAAATGTTAGGGCGACTGACAGATATAAAAACTTGACTCAATTAATATCAAATAGACTTTTTCGCAAGCTAATGATGTTTTCACTTGATTGACGGGAAAAAATGTAATACTATTTTGATGTATTTTTTTTTAGTTTCTGCTGCATTAAATCAATTTTTGAAAAGTACAATAATTAAGTAGATTCTGTGTACTAGCAGGAGTGTAACAATAAAAACAGTTGCAGAAAGGAGGCAAAACAAAATTTTCGATCGCAGAGCACTCTCTAATGCTTCGCAGTCGTGAAAAACAGCATTCATTCTTGAGGATTCGTCTATTACCCAAAATTATGTTAAAAGCTGGCAACAGATGGAATTGTTTATTAAGTCGCAAAAAAAAAAAAAAACCGTCGAAGAACTACAAAAAGAGCAAAAAAAACACAATGTGAAGTCGAAAGCATCAAGGCCCAAATAATAAAACATCAAAAAGAAAATTTTATACAAAACTGCAACAACATTTGGCCCGAAAAGCTCATTTGAATTTAAAAAGATTTTTTGTCGGGACTCGCTTACATATAATGTCATATTAAGAAATAGTGACTAGATTATAGTGTTTTCGTCACAGTCTAATTGCATAATGACATATAGATATTATTAAACACGTACGACATATACAAAGGCATGACATACACATGTGTCATATACAACATAATTAAAGATAAAAATTTAATCTATTTTCCATTTTTTTTTTTGTACTTATATTATCGCTGCAATGTTTGTCTGTGTTAGTTTGTCCAGCGTATATTGTATCGCGCTATCGTTCGTCAATCAAAATTTTCGTCGACACATCGTTTGTCGTGAAAACAATCAGTCGCACTAATGTTCGTCGAGCTGATGCGCTGTTGGTGATAGTTGACTTCGCATATGGATGTGTACTTACGCCATATTTGTTTACCAAATAGGACAAGGAAATAAAAATACACTATAGTTCCTAATTGTTATGGTGCCTTTATTTTGTAGGTGTAAGTAAATTAATAAACAGCAGCCATTAATCCTAGATTCTGCAAATTATTGACACAGTGCTAACGTGGCGTGGGTCAAATAAAAGTCTCTTTATGAAAACCAGAGAAAATTACAGACGTAAGTATTAGGTTGGTGCATAAATTCTTGGACACTCAAACACATTTATTAAAAATAATTTTATCTATTATTCAAGAAATATTAATCCACAATATAATGACCGTCATGTTCAACGACATGTAACCATCTCTCTGGCAAAGACATTATGCCGTATTCCCAAAAAGCAGGAGGCTGGTGGTCAAAAAACTCGGCGATATCGTCTTGGAGTTGTTCATATTTTTCAAACTTCTTCTTTCTTAGACGTAACTTTAGAGCCCGAAACAGACAATAGTCCGACGGCGCAATATCAGGACTGTATCGCGGGTGAGGTACCACTGTCCAGTTTAGCTTTTCCAGAATGTGGCGGACAGATTTCGCAGTATGTGGTCGAGCGTTGTCCTGAAGAAGTGATACAGACAGCCTTTTGGACGCTTAGTCGCTATTTCTGAGGCTAACTTTTGCAGTTACTCTCCGTAAATAGTACCGTTAATAGTCTGCTTCTCGTCCAACAGTTCCCAATAGAGAATGCCCTGCACATCCCCGAAAACTGATAACATTATCTTTCGTCCATGACGATCTGGCTTTGGTTCCGTTGGCGCCCTTTCTCCGCATGGAGCCCAATAGGCCTGCCGCGTTTTTTCGTTGTAGTGAACCCAGGATTCGTCGACAGTGACAATGGACCTGAGAAAGTCTTGTCTGTGTGGTTGCAGAAGAAGACTTTCGCATATGGTCACGCGTGCTGCGCGCTCGCTGTCTGTCAAAGCGTGGGGTATCCACCGACTCATTATTTTGTGGTAGCCCATTGCATGCAGGTGCCGAATTATAGTGGAATGGTCGTACCCAAGTTCCTTCTCCAAGTCCCTGGTAGTCGCATCCAGATGTCTTTCCAAATGTGAGCGTAGAAGGTCTTCGTCAAAGACAACTGGCCGACCGGAGCGAGGTTTGTCTTCACAACTCGTATCCCCCTTATCGAAAGACTTAAACCAATAACTCACTGTGGAATGAGCAATAGTGCCTTGTCCAAACGCAGTGTTAATTTTCTCGGCCGTTTGTCTTGCACTCGTTCCTAGATTATGCTCGTAAAGCATGATCGCTCGTAGTTGACGCGATTCCATTTTGAACTAAAGTGAACAACTCGGAACGCGCGCGCCCTTTTATACCCCTTGGCGTAAAGCTCCTAGAACATTCTGTAGAATAATAGATTATTCTAGCATATTGTTACGAGCTGGGTATGGGATAAATTATTTACTACCAATCAGACAATTAAATAACTTTATTAAACACAAAACACTTTATAACGTAATCACAAATACACTACTGATCACTATTCGCTTAGATATCGCACTTCTAGTTCACTTCGATTCGCTTCGTTGTATCGCCTAAATCAGGCTGACTCATCGTGTGTCGGCTCTCTGCTTTTATACCGCCAATATTCAAGAACATTCCAGCTATGTGTAGAACGGTTCCAGAAAAACATCAACAAATAAACATTACCAGGAAATACAAAAGTAGTAGGTATAAAAAATAATAACCTACTTGTACCGAATAAAGAAATAGATACTTTATGCCCTCGGCGTACGGTCGAAATTACAATGACGAGTTCTAATATTGTTTATAAGTAGTTACCTACTTAACTTCAAACTAATAATAATGGAATGCTTCTCGAAGTTTTTAGCGCAAACACACTGGAATCCGTACTTTCTCGAAAGATCTCGTACGTACGACGTAACACTGCCCCCTCCTTAGACATGCTCGTCCCGAGCATCATTAGCCCCGTAGTATCGGGCCAATCGGTCTACATGAACAATCTTAGGCGCACCTCGTAGACCCTTCTGTATTCGGTAGGTGACATCGTTGATCCTAGTCACGACTCGGTATGGTCCATCCCAATTTGCTTGCAATTTCGGAGACTTCCCCTTGCTTCGCACTGGGTTATGTAACCACACCAGTGAACCCTCGTCGAAACCCCTACTGTTTGCCTTGCGGTCATAACGGGTCTTCATCTTCTCAGACATCTGTTGGCCGGATTGTCGGATATGCTCATAAACATCATTCAACTTGTTACGCAAATCATTTGCGTAATCTGTTACACTACGTGGAGCATCAGGGGGAGCTCCAGTGATTAAATCTGCAGGCAACCGTAATTCTCTTCCAAAGTTCGCGAAGGCTGGCGTCACAGTCGTACTTTCGTGGACTGCGCTGCGGTAGGACAGCAGAAACGGCTGTATGTGCTTGTCCCAATCCCTCTGCTTGCTTTCCACGACTTTTGCCAGATATCTCTCCAACGTTTGGTTGAATCGTTCCACCATTCCATCAGATTGTGGGTGGTAAGAGGTGGTTCTGGTTTTGTAGGTACCCATCAATCGACAAGTTTCCTGAAATACTTGCGATTCAAAATTCCTTCCTTGATCGCTGTGTATTTCTAAGGGTACTCCAAAACGACAGAAAACTTCCTGAACTAATTTATCTGCGACAGTTGTAGCTTCTTGGTTAGGAATGGCGAAGACTTCTGGCCACTTTGTGAAGTAATCCATGACCACCAGGAAGTACTTGTTTCCGTTCTCACTTTCTGGAAATGGTCCCGCAACGTCTAGTGCTATCCGTTCCCAAGGGGCTCCAACGTTGTACACTTTTAATGCACCTCGGCTGCGTGTGTGGGGTCCTTTCACGGCCGCACAACTGGTACATTTGCGACACCAGTCCTCCACATCATTTCGACAGTGGATCCAGTAAAAGCGTTCTCGAATTTTTAGTAGAGTCCTTTTTACTCCCATATGTCCTCCTGAACATCCATCATGGTAGAGCCGTAGAACATCCGGTACCTTAGCTTTAGGGACAACCATTTGTAGATGACAGCTGTCCCCTCGAGCGTTTTCCCATTTACGGCACAAGACTCCATCCTGGATCACCAAGCTGTTCCATTGCGCCCAATAACTCTTCGTGATGGAACTCATCGCAGCCACATCACTCCACTTAGGTTTAGGAGCACCAGCTTTGACCCACTCGAAGATCGGTTTGATGTCCGAGTCATTTTGCTGAGCCTGCTGTAGGGTTTCCTTCCATTCATCGCTGAGATCTGTTCTAAGCATCCTCACGGGCACTACTTCCTTAGTCTCTTGCCTGGCACAGTGCTTACAGTCTTCAGGACAAGGTCTTCTTGACAAGGCGTCTGCGTTACCGTGAGTTCTCCCACTGCGATGTTCAGTTATGAAGTCAAACTCTTGTAGTAGTTCAATCCATCTCGCCACTTGCCCCTCTGGATTCTTAAACTGTAATAGCCACTTCAATGCAGCATGGTTAGTTCGTAATTGGAATTTACGTCCCAGCAAATATTTACTGAAGTGCTGCAATGTCTTTACTACGGCGAGTAGCTCCCGTCTTGTAACGCAGTAATTTCTTTCTGGTTTGGATAAAGACTTGCTGAAGTATGCTATCACAACCTCTTGGTCTCCTTTCCGTTGAGACAGCACGCCCCCAATTCCAGTATTACTTGCATCGGTGTCAACTATGAAGTCATTTTCAGTGTCAGGATATCCCAAAATAGGTGTATTGCACAGACGTTTCTTTAATTCCTGAAATGCGACGTCGCAGTTCTCGTCCCAACAGAATTGCCGCTTTTCCTCAGTGAGTTTGTGCAGAGGTTTCGCAATGTCGGCAAAATTCTTGACAAACCTTCGATAGTAGGAGCACAAACCCAGAAATGCTCTGACCTGTGTCTTGTCTTTCGGAACTGGCCAATCCTTGACGGCGATTACTTTTTCTGGGTCTGTTTGAACACCTTCCCCCGAAACTATGTGTCCTAAAAAGTTTACTTGTTGTCTGAAAAACGAGCACTTTTTCGGACTTAACTTGAGATTTGCTGTTTGGATTTTCGACAGCACTCGGTTGAGGTTTTTAAGGTGATCTTCAAATGTACGGCCCACGATGATAATGTCGTCTAGATATACAAGACATGCGTCTCCAGCCAATCCGGCGAGTACTTGCTCCATCAACCTTTCAAACGTCGCAGGAGCATTGCACAAACCGAATGGCATAACTTTAAACTGCCACAACCCTTTTCCTGTTGAAAATGCAGTTTTCTCCTTATCCTTGGGGTCTATTTCTACTTGCCAGTAGCCACTTTTCAGGTCAAGTGTGGTAAACCACTTCATACCAGTCAGCGTATCCAGTGTGTCATCGATCCTAGGCAGCGGGTAGCTGTCCTTCTTCGTGACGTCGTTCAGTCGTCGATAATCCACACAGAAGCGCATACTGCCGTCCTTTTTCTTTACCAGGACCACAGGAGAACACCATGGACTCGATGAAGGTTCTATAACACCGTCCTTCACCATTCCCTCAATCATGGTTTCCACCTTTTTTTCTCGTGCAACTGGCAGTCTTCTTGGTCGCTGACGGATTGGTAACTCGTTGCCTGTATTTATCTTATGCTGAACAAGTCCAGTTCTCCCTATGTCAGCATCGTTTGAAGAGAAAGTGTCGGCGTACTGGAGTAACATCTTCTTAGCCTTGTCCATTTCTTCTTTAGTTAAATCGCAGTTTTCCAAAAGCGTTGACACGTCAAATTTTGCACTACGAATTTCATTTCCGGTAGGCGGATCCTGCAATTGACGCATCCAAGCTACTTCCTCGCAAGTACCGATCAAGGTGCCCTTCTTGATGACATGCTCCTTCTCACTTGGATTCAGTATGCGTACTGCTGAGACGTTGGTGGCCTTGACCAGAGTACGTGCCATCTTCCATGGGAAGTCATTGTTCACCCTTTCTATCAGAACACTTCGATCTTTGTGTCTAGAATTCTGTGGTAAACTAATTGGCACAATTGTTTCTGATCTGCGAGGAAGAACAATCTCTTTCAAGCAGTACACTTTTCCTGATGGTGCACCTTCCATGAAGACTTCATCTGAACCACATTTCAGTACTCCTTGATCAACGTCGATCTCGCAACGATGTTTCCGCATGAAGTCCAAGCCCAAGATGCAATCGTCCACTATATCGGCCACGATGACATTGTGCTGGTAAGTTCTGTCACCCAATTTTAATTCCACCTCCTTCTTGCCTCGGACGATTATGTGTTGACCGGTAGCTGTTAGTAATCGTATACGGTCGTGGTTATCGACGTAGTCCCCAAGAAACCGACTTACTAGGTGAGAATTGACGACCGTGTGAGAAGCTCCAGTATCCAACGTCAGTTTGCATGGTGTTCCGTTGACTTCGCCTTTGATGGTCAGGCTGTTCCCATCATGTGCTTGCGAGATCAAGATTCTTGGGGCTCTTTCAAAACCAGCCAGCACCCGCCCCCCAGTCCTGGCATTTACTCGTTTCCCTGCTGTGGCTGGGCAGTCACTTCAGCCACCCGTCCCTGCTGATCTTCTCTCGGGGTGCTGCGCTTAGGACAGCTTGACCGAAGATGACCCCTTTCTCCGCAAGTGTAGCACCTAGGACTGTACCCTTGCGGCCGGTCGCGTACAGGTGTTGCTACAACCTCCCTGACGCGGTGCGTTCGGTGGTCCTGCCTCACTGCCTCTACTTCTAAGGCATGGGCCAAGGCGTCTTTCAGCGTCTCATGATGCCCAAGTCTCACAGCGGCTCTAACTTCTAGGTCGCGTATTCCATCAACGAACGCTTGTACCAGATTCCCATCGATAAGTGCAGGGGCAGACTGGTATGCTTTCCGAACCAGCTTTTCAACTTCGAGGGCCCACTGCTGTAGGTTCTCGGCACTACGTTGAACACGATCCTTCAGCTTAGCACGAAATACGTGCTCCAGGTGCGCGTCGCCGTATCTGGACTCTAACGCCTCCAGCAGCTGCTCGTAGGTTACATTCTTGCCGAGTGCCTCAAGAATGTTTAGGGCCTGGTCTCGGAGGCCCAAAGTGAGCGCGGTCATGGCTTGCGGTTTTGTCCATCCGTTCGCCTTCATAACGGCCTCAAATTGAATTTTATAAGCCGACCACGAAGATGTGCCATCGAATGGAGGCACCTTAAAGCCCCGCGCTGAAGGTGCAGCAACTACTGAAGCTACAGTCACGTCTCCAGTCTTCAGTTCCCCCAAAGCCTTCTTCACCCCAGCGATCTGAACTTCGGCTTCTGAGAGGCGATTCTCGTGCTGCTGTACCTGATCCTTCATCACCTTTAGGTCCTTGCCAAAAGTTGCATGAAGATCCTTTATGAGGAGCATCTGCTCGTCTTGGCGGCGGACCTGCTCCTCTTTGTCTCGCTGCAACTGCTCTTCCAACCGGCGAACCTGCTCCTCTTGGCGGCGGACTTGCTCCTCTTTATCTCGCTGCAAATGCTCTTCCAACCGGCGAGCCTGCTCCTCTTGACGGCGAGCCTGCTCCTCTTTGTCTCGCTGCAACTGCTCTTCCAACCGGCGAGCCTGCTCCTCTTGACGGCGAGACTGCTCATCTTGACGGCGAGACTGCTCCTGTAGCAGCGCCATTAAAGCTGACAAGTCTGGCGCCATTGATGCTGTAGAAACTGCGGATGGGCCAGCGACTGGCACTGACGTAGGCTGGACACCACCCGGTGTCTGTGTTGGAGAATGTCCAAACCGCCTTTGGTCCATGTCCTGCTGTCACTGACTCCTGGTACGGATACCGTCCGTGTCGTCCTTCGGTAGAATTGGCATAATTTATCCCTCACTTCTGACACCAAATTGTTACGAGCTGGGTATGGGATAAATTATTTACTACCAATCAGACAATTAAATAACTTTATTAAACACAAAACACTTTATAACGTAATCACAAATACACTACTGATCACTATTCGCTTAGATATCGCACTTCTAGTTCACTTCGATTCGCTTCGTTGTATCGCCTAAATCAGGCTGACTCATCGTGTGTCGGCTCTCTGCTTTTATACCGCCAATATTCAAGAACATTCCAGCTATGTGTAGAACGGTTCCAGAAAAACATCAACAAATAAACATTACCAGGAAATACAAAAGTAGTAGGTATAAAAAATAATAACCTACTTGTACCGAATAAAGAAATAGATACTTTATGCCCTCGGCGTACGGTCGAAATTACAATGACGAGTTCTAATATTGTTTATAAGTAGTTACCTACTTAACTTCAAACTAATAATAATGGAATGCTTCTCGAAGTTTTTAGCGCAAACACACTGGAATCCGTACTTTCTCGAAAGATCTCGTACGTACGACGTAACAATATAATCGAATTGAAACCTAGAAATTTTTTAATGAAATCCAAGTGTCCAAGAATTTATGCACCAACCTAATAATTTTCCAAAATTAATATCGACAGCTCAAATATTGCACGACTCGATATTAAATTGAAATGAATGGTATCGTACCTACTTACAGAGAATAGGGAGTACTCGAAACAATAGCTAACGACTATTAGACATTAAATTTATCATCTGTGTCGCGAGACAATCTCTCTAGTCAGAAATATAAATAGGAATAAGAATAACAACCGCATAGATTACGTTCAATTCTTAGAACACTAGGCCCAGACTAATTGGTTTAATAAAGGACAATATTGAAGGAGGGAATACAGATCATACCGCCCAGCCTTATCGCAAGTCGTCAGCCAGGTGCAATCGCCCGCGCCGGCGCAAATGTGAAGCACACTTGACAATATTTTCATTTACGAATGACAGCCAGAATCAACGGCTTTTAACGTGCTTTTCGAGGCCCGGAGGAGTCTCGGTATGTAAAGATGGTCACTCATCCACGGACCAATCCCAGCAAGCGTAGCTTAACCTGATGGATCGACCTGTGCGGCTGTTATTACTTAGCCACGAGTTCCTCCCCCATATTTTTAAAAGATCATGACATAAAAATTCGACCAAAACTTGCTAAGATTACTTTGGTCACCTAACAAGCATTTATTTGAAAACATTCGGAGTTTTCGTAATAAAATACAGACATAAAGCCGAAAGTAAATATAAATAGAAATATAAATATATCACAGTATCTCAAGTTTATTCCCCTATCACTATTTACAACTTCAGATTGATATAAGTGCTACTACCATTCGTGTTAGAGGCAAACCCCCAAGCCCCCAACAGCAACACATTAGAGCTGCTTATGTGCTCACCCGTATAATTTGCTATCTCTGGTGTTAAAGATCCGTTAGTCGTTGTGAAACGGTTTAGCAAAGATTACAGACGATGATAAAAGTTCAGATTCTCTTATCTAGTAAACTGTTTTGTATGATCAGAGTGCAAATAAATTGAGTTCTTTTTGAAAATTCTACGGGTATTTAAGTATTGTTATTCAAAGTGATTTTTGAAATGTAGTCTTCAAAGCTCTTTGATAAGAATTTGTATGACACAACCAACACCATTTTATTATGTAGTATTTATATATTATTCAGTCTTTATTAAATAACTGAAAAATAAAAACAAGTTTAAAATAAATCTATGCATGCTGGACACGTAAATAAATGGACCCATTGGAATGCACTCAAACTGCGAACCTAAAACATTTTTATTTTCTTTACTAAGTGGTTGGGCTCGCTCTAGTAAAGTCTAAAGCTGCAATATTAAAAATTCAAGCAGTGTCGTCGGTCCGCGGTCCGCTACAATCAAATACAATTTGCGTGCTCGAGGCGAGCGACCGTTTGTTTAAGTGGACCGGTCAATAACTCCGCAAATAGCTATTTAATGAATGTGTCGCCATCTAATAACATCGCACATAGAAAAACTCTGAATGAATTGGTAACTATTTGGGTCATTGAATCCTGCAAAGTGCGACGGCTCCTCATATATGTATTTAACTCAGCAGTTTGTTCAACTTTACGACTGAAAGACAATAGTGAATTGCGAAAGATTGTAAAGTATTTTGATGACCTGAGACTCAATTATTGTAACAGCTTTATTATACGAAACAAATTGGAATCAATTTTAGACTTGATTTAATTGAACATAAGCATTTATTTGTGCTCATTCTGCTGCTTGGTTGCTTCTGAATTCTGACGCTCTACTGGATGTTACCTAAAGACAAAAATATATTTTTGCATGACAAGCTTTATTTTGATATTTATTATACTTATCTTGCTATGGAAATAAACTGTATTTTTTTTTCCTTTTCAACAGTTTCGGTGTGAACACAAGATTTGAATAGCTGTTAACATTGCAGTTACCACGCAATGATTAGATATGATAATGCCTGGGCAATCCAATTCACTTCGAATGCTCATCCATTAGGAACATTTCAATAAATATGAGACGAAATAGTAATAACAAAAGGTGTGGACGGACCTGACACCTACGCAGAATATGTTGATTAATTTTCAGAGAACCAAGTAAACAATGAACAATACCTACAATCAGAAAGCAGACGATGTTGCGTTTGAATGAAAAAATGCGTGTCAAACGATAAGTCCGTATGTAGAAAACTAGTGTCGAAACAAATATTGACAGAAATTATGTATATTGTGCTCTCGGAACAACGATCAAAGCTGCTACAGAAAACAAAAGCTAATCGCCACAGCATAAACACATTTATCTCCGCGCCAGAAGATTCAAATTGAATCACACCCTGTGTTACTTACGAAAATAATTTCCCACCCGGCAAGCCTATTTGCTCAAACTTTCCGCCTCGAGGAATTTGTAAAGTTCGCTTAATTTACCTGCAAATCAAATAGGAGACGAATTAAGTGAATTATTTGGCAATTCGAGGGACAGCTTCGTTATAGGAGGATCAATGAGTAGTGACACCTTTTGACAAATTAAATGGTTCTGTAGTCACACCAGCATCACCGAAACAGCATCAAATTAGAATCTATTGAATCGAATAATTATTTAGATTTACTAAACACTTCTTGTGAAATTTTATCTCTCTCTAGATATTCTTTAGGTGCCTACAACTTTTGATTGCTTCAATTCAAGTCACACCATTTGACAACGATTGATTATTCAGTCAATAGTCAATCAATCGATAACAATTATTTGCGTCATGTTTGTGTTGGAATATCGCGTCTCTTGTCACAGAATAAATAATGGTACTAGTGCTGTTGTTCAACGTTTTCATTAGTCAGTTTCCAATGGGCACCGACGAACTGAAATGTCACGCTAAATTCAAAAACTCGGTCATGAAACGTGCGAGTAGAATGGGATATTTAGTGCGAGATTTCTGGAAATTCGACTCTTGTCATCTGGCTTCCCCGTTTTATAACCGCAACTGTGTCAAACTTAGTTAAGCGTTAAGTATAATGTTATATATTGTGTTTAGATAATGAGACACTGGTGGAGTCCATGGCTATCATGCAGTATCTGGAGGATACTCACCCAGAGCCGGCCCTGACTCCGAAATCCCCGCTACTGAAGGCCAGGATGAGGGAACTCTGTGAGGTTTGTATTAGAGAAACTCAAACTCAAAGCATTCACATTGCAATCAAACCATTTGCATACACTTCTGAATAGTCAGAGACTGTCAGTTAATCGGAAAGTTGGATTTCATAATTTATTATACTTTACATCATATATCAGAAATGTGTGGTCATATTTAAGGGTATGGCAGACCATCAAATGAAACAGCAAAATAATCAGCTGTCCCATCCAAAACTTAAATACCTACTCGACGTTGATTATTTTATCGCGATTTCGTGAAACTTGTTCAGTTTCATGGTCTATACTACACCGTTAACACTTTCGACTCCACCCACTTTTCATAGAACTCATACGCCATGCTGCCATACATACTGGAAGTGAACCCTCCGGGTGGGTTGCCGGCATTACGTTTGCGCTAAAGTTAACCATCGCAGACGATCAACGGCATTAGGTTTAAAACCGTGTTATAAAACATAGTGTTTTCAAGAGGTCTTGTCGTTATACGTAGTTTCCCACCTTAAAAAATTTTAATCAATATTTGTAAACGCGAACAAAAAAAAAAACTTGTATATGAAAACCAATCCATATACTAAAGAATCATGCTAAAATATTGAAATATTCAAATTTTATTTTCACGGTTTATAATTATTCGCTTAGAATAGCCTACATTTAAAATGAGCCTCCCAGCATCCCATATCCGACTAGGTAAACCCTCCAGAAGGGGTCCCGGCACAGAACGTAAGTACTATAACCATGCACACGTTCCTGATGCACGCTGTATTAACATATAGTACTTAGGTACTTATATCGCATTATTTATTCGCTTATGTTACGTAGGATAATTAATTCTAACTTAGTTACGATGCTGACAAAACATAACTCAATAATAAAAACGGTTTATGGCTTAACTTTCGCTAACTGTTCTCCGAATTATATAATTAATTGAATTTGCCATTTAACCTGTCCGCATTTAAAGGGTATTCGAGGTGTTAATTCTCCAACGGCACCCCTTTCGCGTTGGAGCGGCAATTATCATCAAAATCTGAATTATCTAGAATTCCTCAATTCAAGTCAGCGAAAATTAATTAAATTTTAATTTCTTGCCTTCTCTTTTCTGCTGTCTGATATTATCCCGTAGATTTCAGAGAATGAGAAAAAAAATTCAAGTAAATATGTAACTGTAACTTTCAAGACGGAATTTATGTCGCCGCCGGTCTTCCATCTTGACTTGCTTCGGTTTTAACGTATCTTCTGTCTATGTGTACAGAGCTCCTAGCTAAGTAATAAGGTTAAGCTACGCTTGCCGGGGTTGATCTTTACATACCGAGACTCCTCCGTACCTCGAACAGCACGTTAAGCCGTTGGTCCCGGCTGTCATTCGTGGATCTTTGACAGTCATTACGGGTCATCAGAAGCCCGAAAGTCTGACAACCAGTTAAGACCCACAACCCAGTAACTGGGTAATACCCCCTTGGTAAGCCAAGGGTGGTATTACCCAGTTACTGGGTTGTGGAGGTCAGATAGGCAGTTGCTTCATATAAAATAGTGATATTCAACTGCATCCGGTTAGACTGGAAGCAGACCCCAACATAGTTGGGAAAAGTATAGGTAGATTTTTTGATCTATGTGTACGGTATGTGACTTTGGCGACGTGACCTGTGTTACGGCGACAATTCTGTATAAAATTAGATAGCCTGTGTCTTATTGGGTAATAGGAGGATATCTCCGAAACTGCCAATCAGCAACTTTCGCAAGACGTATAAGGGATAAACCTCAAGAATTTTCTTTTACAGATAATAGTCTCAGGCATCCAGCCGTTACAAAACATCGGTCTAAGGCCCCAGTTCGAGACGACGGAGCAATACACGAAGTTCACGAAATATTGGACTAACCGTGGTCTTCAGACCTTGGAAGAACTGCTGCAGAAGACAGCTGGGAAATATTGCGTTGGAGACCAGATCACCATCGCTGATTTATGCCTTGTGCCTCAGCTGTACAATGCCGTGACCAGGTGTGTTTGTAAACTAACGCTTTCTTGTATTATTTCTAAACAGTTGGTTTTCTAAGGCATAGAAAATAAAGGAAGTGATTGTCATGCTTTACGGTTCCTTCGAGATAACAAGTAAATACATTTCAAAATATACAGGGAAATATTTACGTGGTCAACGTTTGTAAATAATTGGCCTGTTTTTGTAAATAAGAAAATCCCTTCAATTACGATAATAGGGCTTTACTGATGATAGACCTAGGTAGTAATTAACGTGTTAATATAAACAATCTTTCAAGCTATACGCATAATTATAATTTAGGCCGTAATAGGGTGTAGAATATTACAATGTAAGCTTTACAACCACTCGGGGCTCGACTTTCACAAATTGCTAGCGAAACGCAAAGCTAACAATCCATGTTTTTCTTCCATTATTCACTTTTTACCATAGACAATATTTTAACAAGTGAGCCTATAATCGTGTGGGCCCAATAGAAAACTAAAACTCTTCACTTTATCTCGAAGGTTTGACAAATCTGTTTATTTTCCATTTCTTCACTCTTTATCTGAAAATTGAGATCTGAAATCTAAAGCACAGTTTGCACTAAACAATAAAAGTTTTGATTGAAAGCACACGAAATAGTTCAAGGGTTTTTTCTTTTTTTCAGACATAAACTGGACATCAGCAAGTACCCAACAGTTACGAAACTGTACCAGACATTGTTAAATGAAACAGTTTTTCAGGAGACGCATCCTGAAAACGTGAAATCAAAAATATAAAACTAAAACAACGTCATTCATCAAACCTAGAGGCGCACTATTATATTTCGTTCTAAGAAATTGTCTGGTTCATATTTAAATAAAGTATTCTGCTAATTACCTAAAACGTGCATTTAATAGTATAATAAATCTACTTTCAAATAAGGAATCAGACTGTCTTCGGGAACAAAAATTAATTAGTGCGTTTGTAGGCTCAGATGGGGATTTTAGATTAATGTTTTATTAATTAAACTAAAACCCTCTAATTTCTTGAATTACTTCGTCCTCGAGAGCTTTGGCTAAAGAATCGATATGTTTTGTAGCATTTGGATGTCTGAGACCTGAAATAAATCGAACCTATATATCACCTTTCTGTTTTTTTTTTCTTCTTATTCGACTTCAAAGAAGAGGCTAATACACAGCCTGAGGCTTTCGTGTAACGGCATCAAGCCACGTCACAAAAAAGTTGACTTCCATAATAATTATGTAGTGAAGAGATTTATGACCGTGAAAATTTATGCTGGAAGCAATTTTCTTTAAAGCCCTTATACGTTAGCCACGGTTTGTAAATATCTAAGTTGTAACGTCACTCGTTGGATAGAATATTTCTTAAGTCCATTGTTAAGTTATTTCCGTTTATTTTTAATATACTACTTGTTTGTTTTCCCTTAAAAATCAAATAAAACAAACATTTGCTCGCCTTGCATTAATTAAAACTACACTTATCTGTCACACAGTCAATGGCTACCCCACTTTTGGAAAACAATGAAGTTTTAAAGGTTAAAGCCATCCCTAACACATTAGTTGAATCAAAGGCGCATAGAGGGGGTTAAATGTGGAAGACATTAGATAGCATTCCACATTCGAGCATTCAAAACGACAATAGTCTAGAACAGGTTTCAATATTTGGTTCAGGTTTACGAGGCATGGGCCCACATTTCAGTAAGCAAACAATAAAAATATCCTATAGGTGCACCCCAAGGAATTTAATTGTTACGTAAATTGACACCCTCCGTAAATTTTCCGTGTTACAGTCATTACATACAAACATTAAAGAATAACAGTTGTAATTTGAATATACGGACAATTTAAGATGGTATTCAATAGTCAATTTGCCATGACTGCCATTAGTTATGTTCAGGACTCTAATCTAATGTCGTGTTGTCAAGTGCTGCACTTATGCCTTATGTCCTGAATTTCCTTCACATCAGGGAATGCTAGCGAGCCACAACATTAGCATAACTACGCCGAATGTGCTTTCTTACAGAACTTCCCAACATAGTTTACTGGACTGTTTTATTAAGCCAGTGTTACATAGATCGCGTGGCGTTTGTCTTTCGACAGAATAATACACAAGTACAATTTAAATGACAATGTAGGTAAGTATCGAATCGTATGATACTATTACATACTAGTGACGTCTCTTTAGATAAATAGCATCGCGTTTACAGTGCGTTAATTATATCTTGTCCTCTGACGCTATTGGTAGCACTGTTCTATCAGTCGCCATTTTGAACTCTTTTTGTATTGAAACTAAGCTTGACAAGCAATGGTGCCAACATGACGGCGAGGGACAAGTTATAGTGAACGGTCTGTAGGCAAGGCATACGTCACTATCCAAAAAAAGCGAATGGTCCATCAGAGTTTTATTAAAACTACTGAGAAGTCTTTGCCACATTTTATTTCATTTTAGGGACTGAAAATCTGGAACAAATTTTGCCGAACACAAACTTTCTCCGTGATGTCGCTGAAAAAGCATGGGGGTATTTCGGAAAGCTGTTGGAGAGAAGCTTCTAAGAAATTGTTTTGGAACACTGATAACTGGCCACCCAGTATAAGGCCTGAATTCCTCTTACGCTGATGTCGGTTGCGTACATCGGTAGCGCGTGCGTAGGTACTCGTACATAAATACATTGTGTTCTATAAAGCACTATATTGCGACGCCGACGTCAGCGGCGTACGTTGCGTACGCGACCGACATCAGCGTAAGAGGAATTCAGGCCCTCACTCTTGTTGTTCAAACAATACTAGCTTTATTCGTGTCATGTGGAAGGAAAACTTATGTAAACGGAAGACTATGTCGGCCTACTACTCAGCACATTTAGAGCTTCGAGATCTCCACGCGCACCTATGCTACGAACTTGCACATTTTTTTTTTTTTAGGTCGGGCATCTCGTATTTGACCTCTGAGATCATGACTACTTAACCGGGGTTTCCTGTGGGTGCCTTAAGCTAATACACTTAAAACCGCCAGCCAGGGGTTATTCAAGTATGCTAATTAAAACTAGGTGAACGCTCGCTAAGGGCACCCCCTGTGGGGTACGAACCTTGGCTTAGGGCGTCAATCGGAGGGAGGAAATCAAGAATGGGACGGGCTGGATCAAAGTTTTGATCATGATTATTAGTCGGGGAATTTAAAGCTACGTGCTCAGCTGCAACAAATGCGAGTTCGTTATCGAGCAAGGCCGGAATCACACCGCTACTGATTGCCGCCTCGCTTTCAATACGACAAAGACTTTATACGTCGCACTGTCATAAATCGTTGAATTACGACTTGCTCTGTATATTTAGGTCACAGCTGCAATAAGAAATATTACGCCTTGTGAATACTAACATGATTGCCTACCACGTACTACTTAGCTAAACGCGAATTTATTCGCAATTATTCTCATTGTACTCACTAAATAATGGCTACTATAAAATGTTTCTGAACATTAACGGATAGGTAATGTAAAATATTGAATAGATTCTTGGCTAATGTACTACTTAGTTTGTAGTATGAACAGACGATTTCGGCAGCAGTAGCGCTTGCGACCACTAGACCAACGAGGCAGTCAATAATACTTACTTTAAATCATTTTAAAATTCACTTCGAATCTGCTAACTCCTCTATAACGCGAATTTCGAAGTGATGAAAAACACTACAGATACGACCTTACGACCAATTGATTCATGTTTAAAATATTTCATAACTCGTACCTATTAAAGGCGCCATACTATGTTAAACACATTGTCATTTTCAGTAGTGGGATTGTAAATTCCTTCTGATCATTATTACATCGAACAATTGATCCAAGGTTTCTTCGGTAAAAAGCAATTACACTGATGCGTAATGTTTTCTGTTGAGCTCTGTAACAATGCCAGCTATTGACATCATTTTTGAATGCCTATTCGTATTTAGAGCCACTAAGACTACGTTCACATGGCAATCCATGTAGTATTAAGGCGGGTCCTGCGGACGCGCCTGCTGCAGGCCTGCTAGTAGGATGTCATAGTACAAAAAAGCAACGCAGTTCAACTTCTGTCCTGCTTTATGAGCTCATGGTTAGCCCCCAGCGCGGTTCGCATGCGTCTTAAAAACATAGTATGGACACCTTCACTTCACGTGCGCGCAGCACGATCCGTGAAGTGCAGCTTCAATTGCGCAGGTGTGGATCCTTGCATGCGAACTGTTCGCGAGCCATTCGTGACGCCATGCATGGTTCGTGCGCATGCTCTGGTTTGAAGACGCCTTTAATTGTATCAGCAGGACGTTGCCGTGTGAATCCAGCCTTTTTACTACAAAAAACGTGCAGTCCATTGCCGTGTGAACGTATTCTTATCTGGGTGTTACAATTACTTAAGAAATGTGGTCGTAAATCAGATCGGTAAAGTCGAGTCATATTATGTTATTCGTGAATGCCAAGCAGGTTTTTATACCTTCTACGGAGTGACATTTATAAATGAACAAAACCTTTTACAACTCAAGTGAGTGCACGAAATGAAAATATTTATTTTCTCAATAAAATGGTTTCATTCCAAGCCTGTTAGTGTATAAAATTCGAATGGTGTGAAATTCTCTGCAGTCACATACTTCAATTTTATACAAAGCCTATAAATTAATTTTCCAAAATTCTCTATTAATAATGTATGAAAAACTGAGAAGCTTCTTCAAGAAATACACATCACTCCCAGCTGTTGCTAATCTTTAACCCTGTAATTTTTAAATATGATCAATTTTTTTTTTTTTAAACCCTCTAAGTGCGTGTCAGACCAAGCACGATGAAGAGTTCCATAGTTAGTATGAATTTATCCCAAAAACAAACTTAACTTTGTAGTTGAAAAACATGTTCTCCCTTAAGGAATGTATGGGAGCACATGTTTTTGGAACTGCAAATATAAGTTGGTCAATTATTACTCGTTAACTTGTGGAACCTACTAAGCTGTGATTTTTTCACATATCCAAAACAAATAAGCAGTTTAAAGCTTAATATTTCGCAAAAGGATCCCCAAATCTAAAAGTGGTTTTGACACACTCACTATGTCTTTGAAGGACCTTTCCAACGATACCCCACACGATGGGATAGAAAAAAAAACTTCACTACTGTACCTGTAGGGGAGGTAACGTAAAAAAATATTTTTTGCTTATTTTATTTGACCACTTTGTCGGCGTGATTAATATAATAGCTAAGAGTCTCGGAGCTAGACCACGGACCGACAGACAGACAGACGGACATGGCGAAACTAAGGGTTCCGTGTTGACTACGGAGCCTTTAAAAATCACAACTTGAGGCGCTCTATATATAATATGCTTTCGACTTAGTAATCCTGTACAACAGAATACTGAGCTGGCTCTGCCACGCCGATTCACGCCATACTCCTGGGAGGCTCTTACCATTTGCGTGCATTGAATTGAAAATATCTGTTTCGAAGTTGGTGATAAAAGATTTGTAAAAATCTCTACGATTATAATAAGGCGAAGTGGCCACGCACGGTCAACCACGACCATATTTGTAAAGATCGGAGCAAACTTCAACAATCTAGCGACCCCCGCAAATGGTGTTTCGCAGTCGACTTTACAGTAGGTAGTACCTACAGGTTTGTGTGTCCGTATGCATTGAGGAGCCATGTCTCGTATTTAAACGTAGGTCTTACCAATATTTAGTAATCAATTTGCTGATTTTGTAGGCCCGATCTGGGAATTTGTAGTAAAACCCTTAAAAAGTTACAGGACATTTAATGCACACACATGGCACAATATAATTAAACACAAAGAATAAAAAAGAATAATAAACTAAAAGAGCACTATCCCCTTAAAATCTCTAAGCATTATCTCTATCATTCATATGTCATATTCTCTAATCTTTATCTCTACTTATCTCTAATCTCTTCTCTTCTCTAATCTCTATCTCTAAAAGTTATAAAACAATGTCACTTTTTGTGTCTGTCTGTGTCTTCTGAAATACGCAACGCATTTTGATGCGGAATTCACCATCATATATAGAATTTATTCCGGAAGGATTTATTTTATTTAATACATTAAACGTAAACGCATCCAGAAATCTTGATGTTTAGTCAAGTCGTATAACAGCGCTTACATGGCGTGCACGGACTAAACGTGAGCTACATAAAATTAAAAAAATTTATTCAAATTTTTAAAAGATCAAAAGTTCTCGATAGCTTATGTCTACCTTCTAAGGATGACAGACAGTAACCATTTTTGTCTTTGAGAATTTAATAAATATTTCATTGTTATTCCCGAAGCTATTTTATTTATTTTATATAAACTTACAGCTAGGCATATACAATAATGAATATCGCTAATTACATGTTTTCACAGTTGTAAACAAATAAAGACAAGGTTAAGGTAAAAGACGGTGTTAAATATAGTTAAAAACTGCAAAAACAGAGAGAGATGTGATACAGAATGCGCAGACGCAATGATAGAACATGTTTTTTTTTTGTAATCTATAACAGTTTTATATTGTATTATTTTAGACTAGCTTCGGCCCGCGACTTCGTCCGCGAGCATATAACCTTCCTCAAGAATTGGGCTATACAATGCGAAAAGATTTTTTCAAATCCGTTTCGGAGATCCTACATACATACTTACAAACAAACAAACAAATTTTACCTCTTTATAATATTATTAAGATTAAGAAAGAATAGATTAAATTTTATTATTGATTTTTATTATTATTTTTATTAGTTATTATTTAGTATATTATTAAGTGGGATTGGAGACGAAAACAGGTAATTTCCATTTTTTTTATATTCACTTTTCGCACAGCCCGACTGCGAAAAAGTTTTATTTATTTTGCAATTTCGGTAAGTATTATTTTTATTTTACCCATGGTCTCACAACTCTCTGACTTACGGTACAAAATTACTGACTCGTGTCGTGAAATTCTAATTGAAGCTAACGTAGGCTTAAGTCAAACATGTTTGTTTCTGTAAATAGATCTTTCGTGAGAAGTTAAATCAGCTCTGAAACCTGCATGGTGTTGATTATTTCAGTTCCAGAGATAAAGATAAAGAAATGACCGAGGCAATGTAAGTTTGTAGCAGATCTTACTTTGATTTGCTTTTCATTGCCAACAAGAGACTGATAACTTTTATGTGTTGAACCATCGGCGATATTCTGTTATCGTTATTATTATGTGAATAGCTTTAAACCTCTATTTTCTTAAAGCCACGCATCTCCTGAGCTGGTATTTTGCCGCCACATGCGACCTAAGTAGTTTTCTTTTCTGAAAACTTGGCTAAGCTGCCTGCCAAGCTACGCTAATAACACCATACGACGATCAGCAATTTGATGCGTTTTCGTTAAACACAACTCGCGGCTTTTCGTAGCAGTCACAGCTCCTGCAATATACATCAAAAATGTCGTATGGCCTATCTTTAGCAGTAGGTAGGTACTACCAGTCCCCAAGACAAACTACGTATCAAAAAGGACCTATGTGAAATATCGTTAATGCCGGCTCTACACTATCGTCCAACAGTCCAACTGTTCGTCCAACCTTCCACGAGTAGAGATATAGTTCATGCATGTTTGACGATGTTGGACAGTGTGTTTTCATCGATCGAGTTGGGACAGACTGGAGTCATGTTGGAGTGTTGAACTGTTGGACGATACTGTGGAGCCGGCAATAAATAGTTCGTGCAGGTTTGGCGATGTTGGACAGCCTTCTTTGATCAATCGTGAGTTGGGACAGACTGGAATCATGTTAGAGTGTTGGACTGTTGGACGATAGTGTGGTGCCATAAGACCGAGTTCCCTGACTAATAAATATCCCACAAACTACAAGTTCGTCGCATCTTGTGTGTAATGAGGCAAACTCTGCTGCTTTGTTCTGTTGTCACCATGTGACATGGGTATTACCTTTCGCTTAAAGTAAGCTGTTCATGCATCGAGGTTATTTATATCGCATAGGCCGAGTGCCTTGAAGATACGGAGCAGCTCTTGGTGTTCCCAACTTGGATATGAAGACCCGCGATTATTCAAAACCTTAATGTTTGTAAGCTAGCTACTAAGTTACAAACGTTAAAAAAACATTATTGATTCTTAATAAATAAATTACGAATTCAACACAAAAATTTACAAAGACTTAAAAGTAATAATAATAATGTGTTACTACGTTTTTTAAGAAAGTACATCGACTTGGGTATTTTATTGCTATAAAATGTTTTGCCTAGTCGCTATACAAATGAATCTCTATTAGAGAGTTGATAGCGTCGAATTGGATTTGATCAATACACGCATGCCAGATGTCAACAACATTTTACAAAAGCAAACACATATTATTTGTTATCATTATTTACTAATCTTTCATGTGTAGTTTGTTTTCGACTTAGGTGTACTATTTCAACATAGCTATTAATCTTTGCCTTAGCTCAAACTTTTATAATCATGATAAACTACGGCCCCTGACCCTTCGCAAATAATCTGTAGCAACTGTCCCATTCAAATTGTTTCAAATTGCATTCAATGAACACAGTTTACGATCTCTGTCGTTTCATTAGCGTTCATTATTTTGACACCAATGCAATAAAGATGGCTGGCGATGTGATGTGGTGCCAGCGGCTCAGAGACTCAGTATCGTGCCTGCCGCCGCTGGCTAGCCGACATGTGCCGCCGCTCCCGCGAGGACGGCAAGAGGCTGCGACACCCCACGGCCTCTGACTAATACCCCCAGCGCGCCCACCGGGATGGGACCAAATATAAATATAAACCACCTCACATATTTATTCGGGCCACAATGGCTCCACAGGCAAAAGGACTATTTCTCCTTTTATTATTGTTTTGCGCACTCAACGGGAGCAACGGGGATGGTGAGTAAATATTATTAGTTCAAACGCTTTTATTTCGATATTGAGACGCATGCCTACGCATACAATTTTGATAAAGAAAGTTGAGGCACCTTCTAAGAAAAACAGTAGCTCTAAAAATAAGTAGTAAAAGTTGTAAGACTAAATAATGGTTGGATCAGGCGTGTGCCTCCGCTGGGAATCGAAGTTATAGTAAGAGGTCAACAGGATTAGGTCAGAGATATCGACATCGTATTTGTTGCAGACCTGGAGCTCATGTCACCGAATAAACTGTCAGTTCCAATGGGACTATGTTCGCAGATAAGTTAATCTACCATAAATTCTGATGTACCTTTATATTTCAGATGAAAATGAAACCGAGTTTTTCGACGTTTTGTCTGTGGTTCGGGACAACGAGGAGCTCCCTGATGGAGTCACTCGGGCCCCGGGGCGGTGTCAGTCACCCCTAGAGAACGACTCTGACTACACCGCTATCGCCCTGAATGAGAACGCCACCCTGCACCGACTGGCCGCTGGAATGTTCTACAACAGTTTTCCAGAAGACTTCTCAATTTTAGCTGTGGTTCGACTGCCAGGTATTTTTTTTTTTTATTTGATACTAATAATAAAGCTAAAGCTGGCTAAAACGCGCTTATCTCTGAAACTACCAGTCTGATTTGAAAAATTCTTGTTGCATTTGATAGCTCAATTCTTGAGAAAGGTTATAGGCATTAAGATCACGGTATGAGCCTTAGGAGCTGAGCAAAAAGAACAAAACCAGAAAGGACTCTAAGCGAAAACGAAGTACAAGCGCGGGCGAGCGATGCGATACGACGCGGTGGATCGCGGACCAAGAAATTTCACGTGTACGAAGTTAGGGCCAGAACCTAGTAAATAATATAATACCAGCCTGTTATTGTCCCACCGCTGGGAAAAGCCCTCTTCTCATACAGAGAAGGCACGAGCATTGATCACCACGCTTGCTCAAGACGGGTTGCCGATTTTGGATTATCTATAAAGTCCAGGTTTCTTCCTTCACCGATGTCAGTAATATCTAAGATAAACTCAAAAAGTACTTAATAAATTGAAAAAGTCACATTAGTACTTGCTCAGATTTGAACCCATAACCCCATGCATGAGTGGTGAGGTCTAAACAAAAGGGCCACCACGATAAAAAAACCTATACTTAGTACTTAATCGCAAAAAAGACCTTAGCACTTAACACCTCCTTTACTTGTACCACCTATCTAAACGCGTCTCGGGTATAACCTAAACAACATAATCACTTTTCTCTCAGGCGTTTTCCGGCTTACCGAATATAAAGAGGGTTCAAACGGCCCCATTACAAAGGTACTTCAATGTGACAATACACAACAGCGCGTAGTAAGGACAGGAAATTGCGTTACCGAGAATTTGTGTCTTCATTATCCAATGTGAAATACATTTTTAAATGTGTCTTGTAGAGGCAAATTTAAAAAACTAAGCAAGTGATTTCAGTCTTAAGAACTGAAATCAATAATATAAAATACGATACAATTTAAAATAAACATTATTTAGAACGCGATTTTTACTAAAGGTTACAGAAGACCGCGCTACGCGCCTTGCTACGGCGTAGCGCTCAGTGTGCTACGTTGCTACGATGGTGCATTTTAGGACACTTTCTTAGCGCAAAGCCTGATCATTTGTCTTCAAAGTAATTATTTTTTATGCATCTACCCAAATCTGTTTGGATATCCAAGCAACGCCTTGAATTTATAATTAATATCCCCTAAAAACAAAAATGTGTTTATGAACAGGAACGGATCAAAATCCGATATTCATCTTGTATTCGGACGCCGGTGACGAACAGTTGCAACTGGTGGTGGGCAACCTGATAGAACTGTACTATGAGGACACACGGGGAGACCCTGTCGATCATGAGCTCCTCACGTACCGGGTGGATATCGCTGATGGAAAGTAAGTGCATTTTTCCTTTTATTGAAACAAAAAAGCCTGTCTCGAAGCTGTACTTAGAAAAGTACATCACCAGGACGTAAAAACGACGAGTTTTAGTAAAGAAGTCTTCTTAAACTCAATATGCCATAAACGGCACATTGGCCCCCGTCAATGTGCCGTTTTTGGCACATTTAATTTGATTGCTTCAATCGGACTTCACATACCCTAAGTTCTTCGATAAAATTTCTAACTGTTTAGTTTGAAATAGTTTACATACAAGCTACAGAATACTTTGTATTTATTTATCTAATAAAAAAACTTTCGGCATCACGAACTTTTGGTGAAATTATCGAATGTTTGAACAAAAAGTATCTGAAGAATGTCGCCGGTCCAAATACTTCTACGATGTTTCCAAATAATAATGATTAAAACACCAACTTATGTTTTTTTTAGTTTACTATATTGTATCGGTTTTTCTTTTGCTCGCATTGTTTTAAATAACCCGTTTTTTTTAGCTAGCAGTAAGATTGTAACCTAGGGTGTATTCACGTAGGAAGCTGGTAACCGGCGCCGATATGCCAGCGTTTATCGGCGCTGTTATGCGCTGGTTGTCAATACTGGTCGGCGCCCGTTACCAGCTTTCTACGTAAGTACACCTTTACACCCACTCATGAAAGCTTATTGATGCAACAATATATAGTTTGTAAAGGCAGATTACCTTACATGGTATTGTCTGTATCGGGTTTTGTTATGCATAGAATAGAATACTCTTTATTTTGTACACAATGCAAATTACAGATATATATGTGCGAGGGTGTGTGTATGTGTAGTGTGTGTGTATGTGTGTAAGTGTAGTGTATGTATGGGTTTTTATTGTTTTATAAAAATTAAAATATAACTTTGGTTTCTCTTAGGTGGCATCGCATAGCGATCAGTATAAAAGGTGATTCCGCTACTCTTCTAGTGGATTGTGAAGTAAGAGAAACATTACGTCTGGATCGCAAGCCCGGCAGCACATTCAACCTGGCCGGTGCACTGGTGGTCGGCTCCCAAGTTACTGCCGACCAGTATTATGAGGTAAGTTGAAAAAAAATATATAAAAACACAACTGCCCTACCAAAAAACGAACTAAAAAGTAATAATCAAGTTGTATTAGTTAATCTGTACATACAAAGCAAAAGGTCACTCATTTACTCGCTGACTAAACAGATAAATAAAATTGTCATTGCAGTCGGGGGACCTCTTAGATTAAAAAGTGTTCCACACATCGACGCAACGGTCCTCCGACTGCAATGACAATTTTATTATCTGTTTAGTCAGCGTCGTGTTTAGTGTCACTCGGGATGATGTAGGATTCTAACGATACCCCAAACTTCCAAATCGGTCCAGACATTTGAAAATTATGGTGCCACAAGGAAACTCACATACATACACGAATCCTGAAAACATTACACTCCCTTTTTGGGCAGTCGTGTAAAAATAGAACACATTCTCCTGCCCCGAATACAATTTATTAAATTATTATTAATTTATTGGCGTCTTTTTCTTCCATTAAATTCTTCTCTGTTAGTTGTTATTTCGGTAGTCCCTTTCTAGACATATTAATCCTCGTGCAGACTTGCGCAACGCGACCCCGGTAATTTTTTTACGGTAACATTTTCTTAGAAATTGTATTGAAAGCCCAGATAGCGCCAAGATTTGAAAATCTTGTGCGCGTTAAAATCCCGCCGCGATATTTTTACGTCCCTGCGAACGTGGGCTTAGAGTCGCGTCGACCCGTCGCGTCGCACCAATCTGGTCGAGGCTTAATCATCTTTCACACAGTTCATCCATCGTTTGTCTGGTTTTCCCCTATTCTTACAGCCATCCACATTCATACTCAAAACTTTCCTCAAGACATTTTCCTCATTCCTCCGCATCACATGCCCATGACAACCGATTTCCACACAACTTTCCAGTCACCACTGCCGCTTTCAGTCTTATGTACTTATTTCTAATTATATCCAGTCGCATAACACAATACATCCCTCTAAGCATGGAACACAATTAGAAAAAAAAAAACTTCGCTACGAACTTGTGAAATACTTGACTGTAACTACTGTTATCGTATTTAAGCTTCGGACGCTTTCGAATCGAGTGGAATTTTATACAAACAATAAAAACAATAAGAACTCGGAAGTAATTTTCAAATTATTATAGTATCATTGTAGTAACCCCTGCTGCGTTTCACAGTTACAGTACCCAAGTTTAAAAATAATAAGTCTATGTTAAAAAAAAAATACCCTTCGTCATTATTTAAAAGTCCCATTGGCACAATACATTTAAAAGGTTCCATTATGAAGCTAATCTCATTCTTTGAATAAACTTTAATTCTTGAACTAAAATTACAGCTCAGTCGCTCTCTAGAGTACTGTTCATTAATTAACATGAAATTATTTCAATCGCGTTAAAAAGTCTTAAACACTTTGAATTGAATTTCGATTTTAATTCTAATGACGTTAACGAAATGTCTCTAGGTAGAACAAAGTTATTAAGAGAGAGAGTAGACTTACCAATATTTTACTAAGGTACTTAAATTACATGAGATTTATACAAAAATTACAACTACTTATCTTATTTCATATCTTCTAGGGTGAAATCGAGTTACTGCAATTCGCAAGCAAACCGGACGTCGCCTACGACATGTGTCTATCAATAGCTCCCGACTGTGAAGGGGGGCCTGGATCGCCATACGTTCCTATTATACCATCAGCACAGTTAGAACCAGAAATTAATCCCATACTCTATGTTGAACCTCGACCAGAATCTACAGAACATCCAAACTTAGGGACTTTAACAGAAGACGATGTACGAAGGAGATACGGAACTCACAGCAGAAACAGGTTTTTTGATAGAAATGAGACAGATAATCTGTGGCCTACCAGAGTACTGACTACTCCTGAGCCAGTATGGCAGGTTGCTAATTCATTCCCTATCAACAATCAATACTCAGTATCAGCATCTACGGATCCAGGTATCAAAGTTATACATTTGAAAGACCTTTCAGTATTAAAAAGTACTAGTTTCTGTTGTTAAAAGTTCGTGCATTTATTTCAGATGAAAATAGCATTTTCGGTTCATTTACGGATAATAACGAATTTTTACCTGCTGCACCGTCGCCGCTGACTCCTTTCGAGAACGAATCTGAACCTGAAGACGCTTTGGAACGGACTACACCAAGAGTAAGTTTAATATCATATATTAGTTCAGTTAAATCTGCAGATAAGCAAATTGTTTTTAAAGTAATTAATTCGTAAATCTTATTGTGAATTGTCAAAGCGTACGCCATTCTTCGATAATATAAACGTAATAGGTTTGTCATGTAAAGTCAATTATAATGTACAAAAAAAAGCTCATTTGGACGACAAAAATATTCCTTTCAATTTATATTTGATGCCACCCACACCTCATATGGGGTTTTTAATGGAATTATCATGTTTTTATGATACGTGTGATTATTTCCATAACATGTCTTGTTCCAGTCTAAACGAGGGGACGATGACGAAGCGGATGTGTCGACAACCCTGGTCGTAACGGAGACTACTTACAGCCCTATGACGACCACCGAAGACACAGATTGGCTCACACATCCTCCGGAAGTTACCCAAGTGAGATAACGTATATTACATTCTCTTTTGTTTAGCAGCTCGTTTTCTACTGTGGAAGGTTAGGTTGGATGAAGTTGGATCATTTTTACAGATAAATAATCTCTTTTTAAAAATGACCCAATCGATTTCTTAAATGGACTTTCTACCACAGGGTAGGAAGTCCATTTAAGAAATCGATTTCATTTCTATGTACTTCTTACATTGTTTATCAATAAAATTCAGTGACTTTTTATGTGTATTATAAGCATAAAAAAGGTTAAAAAGATTGACCTTAAATGATGAGTAGAAATGCTTACATTTCTGTTGTCCATTCCTCTAGCAATTATCCCTACTTTTTTCAGGACAATTCTACAACAAACTACGATTCATCCGAGACTTTCTACGATTACGGAGGCGGTTCAAGTACATACATGGGCCCTCGAGGATACCCCGGGCCACCCGGACCGCAAGGTCCAAGAGGACCCAAGGGAGAACCGGGTAAACATGGCTTTGAGGGCTCCCAAGGATTCCCAGGGCCTCCAGGAAACGTTTTTGTTATTCCTGTAAGTTTCCCAACAAACTTTTATTGGGGAATATTTCCCTTCAATATTCTCCACATTTTCGTATTTCGTTTTGAGAAACTATTCTCAGACAAATTAATGTTATTTGCAGCTACAACAATCGTCAACCGACAAAGGACCCGACGCTCAATCGGAAGCTCTTCGACAAATGTTCTCACAACACATGGTATCTTCTTTTTAAACATTTTAAATGTGACACCTTTTTGTAAGTAGCATATTTGTAAGGCTCCAATATATTAATTACTTGAAAAAATATACAGGCTGCAATGCGAGGGGCAGAGGGACCAATGGGCTTGACGGGTCCACCAGGCCCAGAAGGCGAGATTGGCCCAGAAGGTACCAAAGGAGAACTGGGAGAGCAAGGAGAACCAGTAAGTCTACAAAATGTTTATCATTTTGATTTTGATTTTCTGTAGTATAAGTTTTACGGTGTGACTTTAATTTTAGGGTCCACCAGGCTCTAGGGGTCTACAAGGCCCACCTGGAAGATTGGGACGACGAGGACACGCAGGCAGAGATGGAGAGAGGGGATCAACGGGTGATCCCGGTACTAAAGGCGAACAGGGTTACCCTGGACTACTTGGTATGCCTGGTGACAAAGGTGAGAGAGGAAGTGCGGGGCTTCAAGGTGAAGCAGGAGCGCCTGGTCAAGATGGACCACCGGGAGATGACGGACCTTCTGGACCAGCCGGAATTCCTGGGGAATTGGTAAATAAACTTCTTCATGGAAACTTGTAAGGTTCAAGGTTGCATTTCTTAATTTACTCATACTGCATAATTTGTTTATTTTAGGGACCCCGAGGCTTTATGGGACCAAGAGGATTTCCAGGACTAATCGGCTATCCAGGAATACCTGGTCTTGAAGGGCCCCATGGAGCAAAGGGTTCGTCTGGCCAACCGGGTCCACCAGGCCCACCAGGACAGCCAGGCACTATAGGTTCTCCAGGCTCGTCGGGACCACAAGGTCCTACTGGGGCTCCAGGAATTCAGGTACCAATGAAAATATGATAACATCTTCATAAATATAAACTTAAGTATTTCTTTGTTTGATGCGTGATTATTTTGATTGCAATATTATTAATAATTCTGCGCCTTATCTTAATTTTGGTATTTTTTCCAGGGATCTCAAGGAAAACCAGGTATTTCAGGGCTACCCGGCCCGGAGGGGTCACCAGGTACACCCGGCAACCCAGGGCAGCAGGGAGCATCAGGAGACGTAGGCCCTCAGGGTCCACAGGTTTGTATTGAAATGAAGCGTAAAGCAAATAACAATTTTCTGACACTTTAGAACAGTTACAATATAGGTAGGTAATTATTATTATTGTAAAACAAAATATCTTTACAGGGAATGCTGGGATTTCCTGGAAGTCGTGGTTTAAAAGGAGATGAGGGTCCACGAGGCTTACCAGGGGACAAAGGAGATAAAGGAATAAGAGGCAAGAACTTTATGTTTCATATTTATCGTGTTGTTTTACGTTAACAAATGAATACTAAAAATAATGTTAACCTGCAGGGGTTGAAGGAGAAAAGGGCGATATGGGACCGAAAGGAGAACGGGGATTAACAGGAGAGCCCGGTCCCCCTGGTATTGAAGGACTTGAAGGACAAAAGGTAAACAAAACTTTTTAGATCCTTTTGGAATAAATTTATTTTAATATATTTAAAAGAAAGAAAGAAAATATTTTATTTGGGACACGCACAGGAAATACAAAACATAATAAAAAAGGATAGACATAAGAAAAAAGGAACAAACATTAACAAAAATAAAAAAGGAGCATTCTAGATTAACAAAGAAAAAATACGACCTGTGCGAGGCCAAAAAGGCCCCTATCTCAGCATGATGCTGCGATATCCCACAATTCGAATTATGCCACATCTTCTTTCTTTTTTTTTCTCTATCTTAATACCAAATTCCTTCGTATCGGACACTATAATCTTACTCTTCATTTTAGGGTGTAGAAGGACCACGGGGTGAAACTGGCCCTATTGGTACAGCTGGCGAGAAAGGAGCGACAGGTCCTCAAGGCCCACAAGGATATCCAGGCAGCCAAGGTGAAAAGGGTGACAAGGGTGCATCCGGAAGAAGGGGCAGACGAGGCACGAAGGGATTAATGGTAAGTAATTACATCGTAGTATTTATTACTCGTACATCTTAAGAAAATGAGTTTTTACAAGTACCTACATAGAAATTGTTTACTTTATCTTATTTATTTATTAGACTTTATGCACAAATTATAGTGATGCAGGGGCAAAACAAGGCAGGTGCAACAAAATATAGTTAATATGAAATTAATTTAATCGTTTTTTCACAGGGTTTGGTGGGACAGCAAGGTGATCGGGGTGAAACTGGACCGAGGGTGAGTTTTGATCGAATCAGAACGCCAATTTTCATTCGCCGTAGCATTATTTACGTATAAGTTCATAATACAAAATAATTTTATAATATTTGCCACATTTAGGGTTACAGAGGACCACGCGGCCGTAGAGGGTCGGACGGACCTCCGGGACCTAAAGGCGACACAGGACAGCCAGGACCCCCAGGTTCAACTGGCGAGAGAGGACCACAAGGGTTAGAAGGCGTACGAGGTTTCCCGGGAGCTATAGGTGCCCCCGGCCCTGATGGGAAAGCTGGCTTACCAGGCCCGCCTGGAGAACGAGGCCCTACGGTTAGAAATAAACAAATACTGTTTTTGCGAGCGATTGTGCTATAAATACTATTATTTCTACATCATCTTCATCCTCATTTGGAAGTGATATCATAATTTTTTTAAACAGGGTGAACCCGGTGCAACAGGACTTACAGGACCCTCAGGGCCTGTTGGCCCTCAAGGTTCTAATGGCGAGCCTGGTCCACCGGGCCCACCCGGTGCTTCTGGCATTCCTGGAACGCCGGGAGACGTGGGCACTCCAGGAGAAGTGGGAAAAGAAGGGCCACTTGGACCATCGGGTCCCGAAGGAAAACCAGGGCCGGTTGGATCTCCAGGCCCACCAGGAAATAACGGAGAGCCTGGATTACCGGGAGCAGCTGTAAGTTGGTATTGTTGTTACTAGTTAAGCAAATAAAAATAACAAATTACTCCATTGAACAAATATTTACTATGCTGACGAAATGACAATGTTATGTTTATATTATCTAAACTAGAACTAAAATATGAGTGTGTTTGTAACAGGGAATTCCTGGAGCTAAAGGTGACTTAGGTCCACCTGGTCCAGCGGGTATCAGAGGAGATAAGGGAGACCCTGGTGAGACCGGTAACGAAGGACCGCAGGGACCACAAGGCCGAGAAGGACCACGAGGATCACCGGGACCTGGCGGACAAAAAGGCGAAATTGGTGAAGCAGGCCCAGTAGGTCAGTAATATGGTCACCCAATCAACATTTTATTTTATTCTTAAGGCGAAAGCGCCAGGGTAGCCCGCAAAAGCCTAATTTTCTTATGATTTTTAGCAATTTGCATTGTATCAGGTTTCACGACCGTCACAAATATGTATTTACGATATGATCATTAAAATCATGAAAACAACTCTTTAAGTCCAAATAGCCCAATTGAATGACAATTTCATGAGATCATGACATTTAAAGCAATTTCAATTTGTTTGCATATAACGTAAGAAAAAAATTGAAAAAAAACTCCGGGAATGCCGACAGAAGTGAAAACTTGAACAATTTTATTGTGCAAGAAATACTTCTAATGGTGTTGGTAACGGTAACAGTAACAGTGTCGCGACTTCAATTGTTTTTTTCCCATCTCTAAAATGCCCAACGCGCCTAAAGAAGTTTTCACTTGAAACAAAAAACCTAAGAAAGTTTGAATTTCACAGGTTACGTACCTTACTTAGCACATCCCCCTTATGTATGTCTCGAAGGGTCTATTTCCGATTAGGTTCTCGTTAACGTACTTGGCAGATAATATCCTAGACATTCTGTTTCATTTTTTAATTTATTCTATAAATAGTGGCTATTTGGACATCGTGAAATAGGCCCTAATTCTGATAATATCATTTTAACGAAACAAAATTGTCTTTCAAGGGCCAATCGGTCGTGACGGATTACCTGGACCAAGAGGTGTAACTGGAGCCCCTGGCCCAGTAGGGCCACCTGGTGAAGACGGTGACAAAGGAGAAGCAGGACCCCCTGGAGAAAAAGGTTTTAAAGGAGCAATGGGGGAATCTGTAAGTATGATGATGCGAAAGAATTTATCTAAAATTGATAAGTTTCAGTTACCACTTAATAGCTTTTTAACGTTTTAATTTTCAGGGTCCATCCGGTTCTCCTGGTATACAAGGTCTTCGGGGAGAAACTGGGCCAGTAGGTTTACCCGGTGATAAAGGGCCGCCCGGTGAGACAGGCACACCCGGACAACCAGGTGCAGACGGAGTCCGCGGCCCACCTGGACCTCTCGGGCCTGCTGGACCACAAGGGACAAAAGGACAACAGGGACCCAAAGGAGATGAAGGAGATGCTGGAGCATTGGGTATGAATTTCAATTTCATGTACTAGCTTTCGTAACAATAAATAAGAACCTGCATCCTGCTGCTCCATCGCTATATTAAAATTCCAGCACACGACAGAGTGATCGTTTGAAACTACACCAGTCGTCAGTCCCTTTTTTAAACAAATATGCCATATTAACACCCCCATTTTACTGTTAACAGGAGCAACAGGACCCGCTGGTCCTACAGGACCGCCAGGGCGACGAGGAATTAAAGGTATCCAAGGAGAAGCAGGGCCACGTGGGGCTGAGGGACAACAGGGAGATGTTGGTAGTCCCGGAGCACCTGGTCCTCCGGGGGTTCAAGGCCCTGAAGGAAAACTGGTAAACATTTACTGTTTTCTTAAAAAAAAAATAATAGCAACCAACTAAATCTGACTAAAATATTACAAAAAAAACAAGTTACGATTAATTTCTCTTTTCATATTTACAGGGACCTAGAGGAGCAGTCGGGCCTAAAGGTGATGATGGCCCGTCAGGATTACAAGGAGAAACTGGTTCTAAAGGACCTCCGGGTCCCGAAGGACCTAAAGGAGATACTGGATCTGCTGGATTCCCTGGAGAGCGAGGTGAAACTGGCCCACAAGGCATCAAGGGTGAACCAGGATCTGACGGGCCTGAAGGTAGTACCGGGCCTCCAGGGTCCCCAGGACCAGTGGGTCCACCAGGGAAAGCCGGAGAAACCGGGATTCCCGGCAATCCTGTAAGTTTCCTGAAAACTTTAATAAAACCCTGGTTTTTGTAATATACAGACTGGGGATGAGGTTATCACATTAAATGAAACGACGAATAAATGTATTTTCTTTCTTGTTGTGTTTTTAACATCATGTACATGCACCATCGCACCGCGCGTCCCCGTACTGCTTACATGGGCATTTCAGTAGACTAAATTATCAAGGATGATTTATTACAATGTTTACGCTAGTTTTTATTTTTAGTGTATTATTTTAACAAACATTTATATCAACTTGTATTTACCGCTATACTAAATGTGATAACCACATCGCATCTCTGTATTTTTGGAATGTATAATTTTGTAAATAAATCAGTAACTGATGTAAGTACATGGTTTCATTAACAGGGTTCAGAAGGTCCAGCAGGACTCCAAGGTAGCCCCGGTCTAACTGGAGAAAAGGGTGATATAGGACCCAAAGGTGTTCCTGGAGAGCAAGGACCAAATGGACCCACCGGACCAGCAGGGCCAGAAGGACAGCGGGGATTAAGAGGGCTGCCAGGTCCTAATGTAAATACACGTCTCTATATTTATAACATCGTACTTACGTATCGACTTGTGGGGTACTTTGTTTGGCAATCCATAGAAACAAACAGCAATTAATAAAGATGATGAAAATATGTAATTTTTCCAGGGTGAAAATGGCGCCCCAGGAATAATGGGACCTTCGGGTCTACCAGGTAAGGCAGGGCCTCCAGGAAACCAAGGAATAAGAGGCGACAAAGGCAACCGTGGGCCAAAGGGTCACATTGGCGATACTGGGCCAATGGGATTGAAAGGTGATCAAGGCGAAGTTGGCAAGCAAGGTCTGCCTGGTCCAATTGGACCACCTGGACCTAAAGGAGAAATGGTGCGCATTTAGATTTTCTTTAAAATTTTTCGTCATGACAAAACTGATTTACTAATACCTACTTATCTTGATTTCGATAATTATCTTATTTTCGACAATTCTCTTATTTCAGGGACCCGTAGGACCTCCGGGACTAAAAGGAGACACCGGACCGATAGGGCCAGCAGGGCCCGAAGGCCAACTTGGACCAAAAGGCTCAACGGGACCAGAAGGAAGGCCGGGTTCACCTGGACCGCCGGGAACTCCTGGACCACCGGGCCCGCCCGCTCCAGCACCACAAATACCTGCTGAACTATTCTCGTCATACACCAGAAGACAACGCAGTGTAGAAATACAATCTATGGAATCTGTTACTGAAGATAATTTCGATGAAGGTAAGATTTAAATTCTGTGTCATGTGTTTCCTGACGTAATAGAGTCTACTTTTTTCTTACAGTTGTCGTCAAATACTTGTTGTAAAGGGGTTATTTTGGAGTAGCATCCAATCTTCCAGGCATAGACACACTACTGTCACAATTTTACTATAGTTTAAATCTAACATCAAGCCAGCCGATTATGTATTTGAATTTTGTAAAAAACTGCATTATCTCCTCACTTTTACAATCACAAAACTTACTTAACAGAGGAAGACATAGAATGGGTGAAGGAAGTGATGACGGGTGTGCTGGCTGCACGCGGGGCACTCGAGGCGGTGAGGAGACCTCGAGGAAGCAGGAGCTATCCAGCACTGTCCTGTCGTGATCTTAGGACTTCGCACGTTAATCTCACTGACGGTAAGATACTCTTTTATTGCTTATAGAAGGAACTTGGACATCTGCGTACTTGTGCGTGTGCGTGTACCTCTGCTTAAAGCCACCGACACTTTACTATGTCGTGTTGTGTCGTGACGCGAGATCCACCAATCAAACAAATCTGTTCAGGTCAAATCACAACGAGTTTAGATTGGCTAACACAGCGTCACTTCTGACGCAGTGTTAGCCAATCAAAACTTGTCATGACACGACACAACTGCACAGTGATGTGAATCCAGCTTGACCCTCCGGGAAATGCAGGCGTACTGTTATGTAAGCTCTTACATACTTTTCTAATCTAGATACACACATCAAAAGTGTCTAGGGATCAAGCATTTTTATGCGGATTTCTTGAGATTGAGATGTGGCTTTGTAATAAATTTATGATTATATAAATTTATATGGATCCTTTTTGGTGCATTTCATAATTTGAAACAGAAACTGTTAATCAAATTCGAGTAAAAGATGAAAATCAGCTGTCAATATTTTCCCTATAAAAACATACAACGCATTGAAGACATTATTAGTGCTACTGTTTCCCTACTACTGATTAAAACCAACGTTATTATGGAGCGGCGACGTCATTTAAGCAGGGAAGAAATGCTCAGAGCCGTGGGAATGATAGAAGCTGGTTCCCGGCAACGTACTGTGGCTTTAGCTCTGAATACAAGTCAGAGTGTTATCAGTCGACTTTGGACACGTTACCGAAGCACTGGTACCGTGGCTGAGCGCCATGGAGGACGGTATCGCTGCACCACACGGAGACAAGACCGATACATTCAAATCTTAACTCGAAGAGCTCCAACAATAACCGCCATGATGTTAGCCGTGAGGCTTCATCACTCTTCAGGGAACTTAATTAGCGACCAAACAGTCAGAAACCGCTTGCATGAAGTGAACCTTCATTCCCGAAGACCGCTACGGGTACCACCTATAGCAATGCACAATCGTAGGATTCGATATCAATGGGCTCTTGAACACAGAAATTGGGCAGAAGAACAATGGCGTTTCGTGTGCTTTTCTGATGAGTCTCGTTTTGGTATGAGACCGGATACAAGACGTATACGACACTGGAGAACCCCTGGACGCCAACAGCGATTAAAATCCTGCCAGGAAGTCCATCCTTATAGTGGTGGAACCATCATGGTATGGGCGGGTATTTGGATCGGCGGAAGAACTGAGTTGATTTGGATCAGAGGCAACCTCAACGCTCAAATTTATGCTGAGACGATTGTATCTGACGTCATCGTTCCTCTACAAGTGCAAATCGGTCCCTTATTTCAGTTAATGCATGATAATGCACGACCGCACACCGCAAGAGTTGTAAGACAGACTCTCGCCGCAGCTAACATCAATGTCCTGCTCTGGCCTGCTCAGTCGCCAGACTTGAACCCGATTGAGCATGCATGGGATATGCTATAGAGAAGAGCTCTGCCGAATATGGAGGGTATCCAGTCGCAAGAAGACCTTTTTTTGTTGTTGCAACGAACATGGGCGGCCATTCCACAGCGTGATTTGGATGAACTCATTTTGAGTATGCCAAACCGATGTTCTTGTGTTGTTAGTGTTCGCGGTAGAAACACGGATTATTAATTGTTTAAGTTACCCAATAAAATTTTAAAGAAAACTGTTATTTCAGTCTTTTTTTCGAACTTTAATGTTAGTGGTTCAAATGTCAAAAATCCCTTTATTAGGAAAATGGCAAATTTCTTTATTAATGCAAAGGTGACTTGGTTTATCGTTACTGTGACAAACGAAAACACTTTATTTGATGAATCCTTAAAGAAAATTTTAATTAATATCAATCAGGAGAAAAGTTATTGCAAAAATATATGTTGATCCCTAGACACTTTTGATGTGTGTATTTAGGGTAATACCGTAATTTATTAGCTCTGTTCGCAGAATCGGCAAAACATTCGATACTATCCAGTATCGAGCTCTTCTGTGTAAGCTCTCTGTGAAACACGATTTATTATTGTGAAGTAAATATTAAACCTACTTCCATAGGGTACTACTGGATAGATGCACGTGGAGGTGCAACCAGCGGAAGGCCCATCAAAGTATACTGCAAGGGCCACAGCACCTGCTTGTACCCAGACGAAAGAGAACCAGCTGTTTTCACCTCTGATGCTACCGCCCACAAATTCTCACAATCTGACAATGGCTTCAGGGTAAATATAAACCTAGATTTTTTTTTCTACTAAGGTATTCAAGTACAGTCAAGGAAATTAATTAATAAGCAAATTGACACTCTACGTCAATTTGCCGTGTTATAGCCATTTTATACAACTGACACTGAAATGAACTATCAAGAATGACAGTTGCGATTTGGATACACGCACAATTTAAGTTGGTAGTCAATTTGCTTAGTAATTATTTTCCGAAGTGAGGATCGCTCAGTGCGGTACGCGAACATCAACGACATCATCCGACGAGCTCTTGTCACCACCGTCGTTCCGGCTATATTAGAACCCAATGGCTTGGCACGCGACGATGGCAAAAGACCGGACGGTATTTATTTCCATGGAAGCTGGGTAGGCCTTTAATGTGGGATGCAACCTGTGTCGACACTCTTGCGCCATCCCATCTTCCTGGCTCGGCGTGCTGTGCTGGTGCTGCCGCTGCGGCTGCAGAAACCTCAAGCGGTGTAAATATAATAACCTTATTGATAATTATCTTTTCGAGCCGTTTAGGGTTGAAACCCTCGGGCCTTGGGTCCAAGTACCCATGGCCGCTTTCGTGAAATCTCAAAACGGCTATTTAACACTTCCCGTGACCCAAGAGCTGGTTTTTACCTTGGCCAGAGGTTAAGCATTGCCATACAACGTGGCAATGCGGCCAGTCTCTTGGGTACATTACCAGTCGACAGTGATGCGGATGAATTTTTCGATGCTATATTTTAGTTTGTGAATAGTTTTAGTTAAGTTAGTATTTAATTTTATAATTTTACCAATTAATTAGTTATAAGTTGTTACTTACTTATTTATATTAACTGAAAATGATTAATTAACAATAAACACTTGAATCTATTATTTTCCCCAGCTTTACCTACTTAATAATTTCCTAAAGAGTGTAATTATTAGCAACAAACATTACTTTTCAGCTTACCTACGATGGTGAAGGATCGGGTGCTATACAACTTCGATTCTTGAGATTGCTGTCAACCGGGGCTAGGCAGAACTTCACCTATTCCTGTGTGAATACCAAGGCCCCGCAAAGGTACATTTTCACTAATATTTTAGAAAAAAAGAAAAGAAAGATAACTTGTTTATTCTGCACAAACAAAACGCACATTTAAACAAGAGTCACAAAATACACACATACAAACACACATAATCACACAACACACACACACACACACACACACACACACACACACACACACACACACACACACACACACACATAATATTCAATAACACTTCTGTAAAGTTTTCTCAACAATCTAAACTTTTTTTCAGATCCGATATACCATCCGATTTGACCCGACAGAACAACCTAAAGCTTTTCGGCTACAATTCCGTGGAATTCAGAGAACCACAACTGATTAAAGACGACTGCAAGGTTATATTTTAATATTTTTTTAAACTATTAAACTTTATATTAGTTCTTGCTTAAATATTCAGCAAATAACGAGAAAATATCCATACCATAGACTTTTCATGTTAAAATGTGTTAAAACCATGGTTGGCTCCTGGTTTTGGTTTCGTTCAAAAAAATGATAATAATTATATCGTTATAGGTAGGTGGTACCTACTAGGAGTAGGTACCCGGCTTATTTAAAGTTTAAATAGACCGGTATATAACATGTAAAAATACCCTGTCCTGTCCGTATGTTTCTTTCTTTCTTTCTTTCTTTCTAGATATGAGAGTTATATCGTTTAAACGATACCTATTACTCTCAACGCTATTAATTTCGCATCTCTACAAAGTTTTATTTTTATATGCTTCCGAACAGTAACCGTTATCTGAAGAGGATGAACAGCGAGATGTATAAGTGCGTTTTTAACCATTTTCATTATTTAATGTTTCAGGAGGGAACCGGCGAAATAGTGCTGGAAATAAAAACATCTAGGGCAGATCGCCTGCCAATCAGTGACTTCCAACCTCTATCATTCGTTGATGCGGAACACCAGTTCACTTTCACCCCCGGACCAGTGTGCTTCACATGACATTTACGCTTTATACCGTTACAGAAGACTCGTTTAAATAAGGATAGATTTAACATTATGTACTTAACAGTGGACCTTTGTAAATATTGTAAATAAATGTTGTGACGACCTTTACTTTAAGTAAATTTTAATTGTTTTAATCAAGTGCAATGATTGGAAGTACGAAATAAACATGACAATGTAGCTACGTAGGTTTACCAAAGTGCCTAAAAGTGATAAGAAGAAACCTCTGCAACAGCCATTACCTATGAAATTACCGAATTTTGATACCTACTAGCTAAGATAGTTAATTGATTCAGGCGTGTCCTTGCGGAAATCCATTATAAAAGACAATAGACGTGGATATATTTAGTAACCTGTTCCGCTTAGCTATTCCTAAAGACCCTTAAAAAACCCTGAAAGAAATCGACACGTGTTTCACCTCTCAACGAGGCGTCCTCAGGATGACGATTGACTTGTCGCGAACTCAAACACGGCGTGGTACCAAACCGAGCCTACCTACTAGCTAGTGTGAAGATCGATATCTTTCATTCTATTTAGAACTCCAAATTCAAGTAAATTTTATAATATAGGATTTTTTTTTTTTTTCAAAGTCAGTTGTTAATTTGTTTTCCTGCCGTTCGATTTTTCTTTGATATCGCTATTTCTGTAAACATGTAAAAATCGAAATAGCGCACTATTTTCGAATTCGAGTTCCGTCGTGGCACCAACGCAGCGCTTACAGCACGCAATAATAACGACGTGTATGGACAAGGTACCGCTTGCAGCAGCCTTCAACGTAAGTGATAGGTAAATTATTCATTTACGTCAAATTGGAAAGATAAAAAGCTCGGAAAGTGGGTACTGTATGAACACACTGAACAAAAACAACAAAATCGCGTCGAAGCTTATTGTCTTTATTTGTGGTAGGAAACTACCCAAAGGTGGTCATAATTTTGTATTTATCTCTAAATCAACTAATCCAATAGCTTTGATTGCCATTTGAATTTAAAACTGTCCCTTTTGTGAAGATTTAACGGTATTCAGAAATCTAAAAATTTGAAAAAAAAAATCCTGATATATATTTTTTTTTTTCCCTGTATTAAAAACGAAAACGTCTGTCTTTCCGACTTTGATAACTTTTTACAGGGGAAAAATATCAAATCGAAATCGATCGATTCCCTTCCCCAAGTTCCCCAGGATTTCTATAGCAGAGGCATCAACGAACTTCCCTTAAAATAGCAAAAGTGCATTGACACTAATGGCTTATACCACGATTACATAAATATATACTTCTCTTTAAAAAAAATTGATAGATTTTTTTACGGCAATTTCATAGATAGGGATCTAATATTATATCTTCGTTAAATTCACAGCATAAAACTAGATGATGTTTCTACCCGACTGCGCAGCAAAGACAGGGTTGATTTTCCTGGAATGATTTACATGAGGTGTCTATCAGCTCGTCTAGGTCGCACGATGGTTTGAAAAGCGCGGATGTATAAAGGGCTGGAAGGCACGATTCCAAAAATATAACATAAAAGGTTGATAATACCAAAAAATGTGACGTGTCCTTGAAATTTCACTCTCAATTCTCGTCAATTATTATCGAATCGCCGCCTAAGTTTCACTTCAAAAATGAAAAATTATGACGAGTCGTGTAGAACTTATGAGGGAACAGATGAATATACATACCGGTCAAAATCATAACCCTCCGACGTAGTCGGGTAACAACCTCACTTTTCAAGCAGTCTGATGCAGTTAGTATCTGAGGTTGAACTAAAATAACTGCCAACAAGTTCATAAGACGGCTTGAAAGGTGAGGTTGCTTTGAACTTTTTAGTTGTTTCGCATTTGAGTTGGTTCGATTCGATTCCCGGTATAGACAAGCGACTTTTCAAAAATGTTCCAATTCAGTTTTACAAGTACTTTTTTTTAATACTTATAAAACTGCATTGGAACATTTTTGGATGTTTCCTTTGAGTAAAAATTGGTAGCTTCAATAATTAGGGTACCTTCCCTCTCGGGTCCACTTCAACTTTCCGCCCTGTTGATCCAATAAACCTCCCGACCGATTTCGACCTATCTAAACGGAGACTTGCCTAGTATGCCGGAAATATTATACTGCACAAGCGTGTGCGCAAACACAGGTGCACTGTTCCCTTACTCTCATAGTCCGACAGGACGGCAATCCGACACGACCGGGATGAGATCAGGCGCAGGGCCAACGGCTTAACGTGCTTTCCGAGGCACTATCACACCACCAACTTCTAAACTCCGGGCTGCTACTGAGAAACTCCGAATGGAACCCAATAACACTTTGCCCGACCCGGGAATCGAACCCAGAAGCCCGAGAGACCAACGAGGCTGTCGTATAATCAATAATATATTCGTAAATAACAAAACAGAATAGATTATTCACGTCTGAAAGACTATTTATTATAAATTAAGATTACGGTTGTGATCAATTGCTTTTTAATCATACCTATTTAAAAAAGAACTAACACTAAAATGAAACTTATGTGCAAACATAAAATTATTGAAATTAAAATTCAACACAGGTATAATTATGATGTAATGAAATAACACTGTAAACCGTCATGTGGTAGAATAAATGCAATTACCATCTATATTACATACATTATTTATCTCCATTATTCAATTGGGCTTGACTTTCGAGGCAGTATTAATAGTTTATAGACAGCATTATTATATAAACAGAAATAATAGAATTTTATAACCAATTGTCTACAGGGCAGAACATTGCATTCACACAGAATGAGTACAAAATGATGATATTTGTTTGACCATGCATGCACCTTCAAATCATAGCTAAATATAACTGTGTACTCATACAAATGTAAACAAAATATATTAAAATTTTACACTTCAGTCATTTTAACATACTTAATAAAATAAGTTTGGGTTATTGAGTTTCAGTAGATAGAGCAGATTGTAAATGGTTTACTACACTTGAATTCGTCTCCAATACCTCGTCTGCTTCATCAACATCCATATTAGTAACAGTATCAGCAGATTTGGTATCATCATATACAACACTGATAGCATTCTGAGCACATTCTTCCTTGGATGCACTAGGTGTTATTTCTTGTGATGATTCTATAGATATAGACTCAATGGCATTCGATTTCTCTGTAACTTTATTGTCATCTTTAATATGATCATCATTAGTACTAATTTCTACTACACTAGGTTCATCAGCATTACTTACCTTTTCAGGTATAATTACAGTTGGCTCTTTTTGAACGTCTTTTTCGTGTTCATTATCAACTGTGCCTACAACTGTTTCATCAATTGAAATGAGATCATCTTTAAGATTAATGCACACAACTTCAGCAGAGGCTGGCCCTTCTTCTTGACTCCCATTAGTTTCTTCATCTGATGACGCAAGTAATATATCTTCAACCGGCTCATTATATTCGTTGTTGTTAGATTTACTGTTTACCTTCTTAGAATCAGTTATTAAGCTCTCCGTGCCCATAGCAGTTTTGCTGCATTTTTCTGTAACATTTGAACTGTCTGTTTCCATGCAAACAACAGGAGCTTCAGTATCATTATTCGGGTGGCGGTCCGGTACTATTAACACAACATTTTCTGTATTTTCAACAGGTATATTATCGACTTTGTCAGGCTCACTTTCTGAGTAACTTGAATTTTCGATACTGATGACATCACTGAACTGCTTTCTAGTGTCACTACTAGATTCTATTGAATCAGAGATAGCTATGGGACTATCAGAATCAGAGGATTCAAATGTTGAACTTTCAGCTTCATTACCTGAGTGCAATTTCTGCAATAGATGGAGCTCATCTATATCTGACTCTAAAACATTACTGTCACCGCTACTTACAGAAAGTGTTTCTTCAGCATCATGAGAATCTTTGTCATTAGATTTCTCTAAGATTTCACCAGAATCTTCCTTATTTTCTTTATCTTTAGCATCATTTTCCTTAATTGTTACAATTTCTTCATTTTCTTCAGGTTTTTTAGCATTTGCTTCAACCACAGGTTCTTTTGATGATTGGCTTTCTTTTCCTTCACTGGGCCCTTTCGATATTTCTTGTATAAGTCTTTTCAACCTTTCCTTCCTTTTACCTTTATTCTCTAATGATACACTTTCATCATTGGCTTCTTCCTCTTCACTCTCAACAGGTGATTCATCCGCTTCCTTATCTCCAATCTCTACAGCTTCTAGCTTAAGTTGGTTCTGTCTGTCTGCATATCTGAAATAGCAGGTATACTAATTAGTAGGTGATTCACGACGCCAGGTGGCAGATTATTGGGCACGCCACAATTGCGGCGATAAGCCCCATCTTTGAGGAGTGGCTAGAGAGGCGCTACGGCGTCCTCCCCTTCCGCCTGACGTAGGTCCTCACCGGCCACGGTTGTTTTGGGAGGTTCCTGTTCCGGATAAGGAGGACATACCCGAATGTCACCATTGTGTGGATCACCCGGAGGACACGGTGGAGCATACGGTGGAGGTCTGCCCGGCTTGGGCGGAGCACCGCAGTGTCCTCATGGAAGCGATCGGCGGCGGTGATCTCTCGCGTCCGGCCCTAGTCCAGGCCATGGTATGGAGCGAAAGGGCATAGGAAGCCGTCACCTCCTTCTGCGAAGCGCAGTAATGCTGGCGTAGGAGGAAGCAGAACGTGTGAGGGAGAAGCAAACTTCGCGCCCTCACGCCCCTAGCCGCCGCAGGAGACGCCCTGAGCGTCAGGAATCCCAGGCTGATTCCCGGCCACCGTAGGCGTGGGCTTGCGGACGGTGAGCAATGGGTAGCCCGGGTCAACGGCACGTTGTGTTCCACGCGCACCTCAAAGAGATGTCAGCACAACTGACAGGGTCCGCTAGGACCGATACCTGCCGGGGTCGTGGGAAAGTCCGAAAGGGATACCATGGCCCCTGGCAACATACAGGCAACTGAAGGAACACGGGTGGGTTCTAGTCAGTAAGCCGACGTACGCACGGACGTAATAAAATGGCAGCAATTTTTTTGAAAATTCAGTGCGCGATAAAATCCTCGCCGCGATTTTATTACGTCCGTGCGAGCATCGGCTTAGAGTCTGACACGCCCTCCCGCTCCGCGCAGAGCGGTAGAAGTTATTTGATAATTTCCCACCCAAAAAAGATGAAAAAAAAAATGTGGAAGATTATTAAATAAATAACTAATTCATGAAATAAGATATATCTACAAAATTGGAAAGTGGCATTTGAAGAGCGGCCGGTAGGCGGGGCGGATTGGTGGACATAAAAGTGCAGGCTAATTAAATTAGATTAGATATTAAAAGTAATTGAAACAAAATTTACTTATTAAATATTTCAGTCTCCTTATTTGCTGCTATCTTCCTATTTGCGTCTAGCTTGAATTTCAGCTGATCATTGTTTTCCGCAGGATCGACTTCTAAGGCAATTCTGGAAGCCGCTAGTCTCCATTCATTCTCTTGTCTACGCCTTTGAAGCTTCTTACCACATCTCGTAAATAAGTCTCGAGCTAATAAACAAATAAGTTTTATTAAATTAGTGTCATGGCTACACTAAGTGTTATTTTGTAAATAAATAAATAAAATTGCAATCCTATTATATATAGGGTACTTCTGATTTTGATAATGTATTTATTCTTATATGTAAATACCTTCTTCCATAATATCAGCTTCATTCCAGCACAACTTGTCTTCATCATTTGCGTCTCTAACACAACGAAGAACATCATGAAAGTCTGGGAATGGTAGTGGTGTGCCAATCGGGACTTTCTTGTTTACCGACTTTTCAAGACGTTTTGCCGGCCCCGCCGGTTGACCTGGCCGCGCATCTATTACAATACGAGGCTCTGAAGGCATTTTTGTATTTGTCAATTGACAAAATTTCGCGTAAACGCGCACCATTCGTTCTTTGTACCTGGAAAGAGATAAAAAAAAAATGAGAAATAGTCTTTGTTATGTAATTACATTGTATGAAATACCAATAAAATTGTTTTTAATGTCTACTTACAATAGAAAACGTTATTAAACCTAACATTGTTTATTTCTGTGCGTTAATGTTAGACTAGAATAACTCAACTACATTAAATAGTACCAGTTTAAGCATGTAACTGTCAAACCCTATTGCCATCTCACAGGGGTATATGCTAACAGCTAATTTTATAGTGTTCTCTATCTACATGCTATTGTTAAACTGATACACGAAGCAGTGGTTCCCAACCTTTTACCATACACGCCCCCTCGATAAACATAAACTAGCCTTCTTCCCATGGGATAGGCAAAAATTACAAAACGCCACCTGCTGATCCTTACATACTCCTTTTGCTTCATTTACGTTTACGTTCAGAGTAGTTAAGACATAGTGATTTTAGTTGAAAGTTAGGGTTTCAACTAAAATCACTACACCTACACTACTCTTGATGTTAGGGTTAAACTACACCTATGATGTGCGCAATGAAACAACTTGATTTGGTTCCATTCAGGTCACTGCTACCTCATGATACATAAAAGCATTGTTTCTGTTACCAATAACATAAACAGTTTTGGACCTGCTGTGTCACTCTATACCCCCCTTAAGTAGGCCAAGTCCCCATTTGCTAAGATATTCAGTCAAAGTTGGTGCAAACCAACCTGTGAATACTGACATTTTCACAGGTTGGTTTGCATGCATATCCCAATAAAATAGGGACATGTTACAATGGGACAAAGTGAAAATGCTAACTCATTAACATTTTTCCATGTATGTATGTAGATTAGTGATTTTATTACCTTTCAGTTAATAAATAAACAGAGTCATCTTCATCATCAAAGTCAACCTCTTGTTCTTCTAGTTTCTGAATAGCTCTATGAAGTTTCTTTATGGTCTTCTCTAGCTTACGTATCTGTCTTTGGCGTTTTGAATCATATTCACTTTCTTCTCCAAATGCAAGCTGGTCTGGCTCTAAGAAAACAAATTAATACAATGTAATCATTAAAATGAGGAGTTCATAAAAAGCAGTTTATTGACGCATTATTATAATACTATTTAGAAAAGTGAAGAATTCTTCACACTTTTAAAGACATTTTATTTAATTAATTTCATTTTGAAGTTAGACTATCTATGGTCTGACATTACAGCTGATATTTTTTGTACACAGCAGTGTACAATTGATTAGACAAATAAACACATTTGTCTCATCAAAGTAATCATTTCACAAAAATAAATATCCAAACCTTCCATTTTGGTCTCCGGTTTTAGTATCTGTGATTTGGCAATCTTTCTTTGCATGTTTAATTCATCAACAATATCTTTTATATACAAATACATCTTTTCAGGGCTAGCCTTCATAGCAAGTATTTTACTTGCAACCATGTCAACAAACTCCTCAGATTCTGAATACTCCTTTGGAACTTGCCTATAATATGCTTTGATTTTTTTATCTACTATTTTCTGCATGTCTTCAGAGTTTTCCAGTTGAAAACAAGTATCTATGAAGCTTTGATACACAGCATGAAATTCACTCTGGGCACTACTACTTGGAGTCTCAATTTTGTTTTCTTTTGATGTTTTGAAATTTGTATTTTGGCTACTTCTTTCTGCACCGTCATGTTTTTGACTTGGCTCTGGAGCTCCCTGAACACTAACAACACTAACTTCTTGAAACTTATCAATTTCATCTTTGTCTTTACTGTTTGTATCTAAACTAACTTCAAATGGAAAATCTATTTCTATTTCTAGTGTTTTTCTATTCTCATCTCCAGCTTCTTTGGGATACTCCAACTTCTTCTTACTGTTAGGTTCTTTAGTACTAGTTTCTTCATCATCACTCCCACTTGGAGATGCATTCTTGTCTGCAGTTGCCTTAACAGGGCTATCATCTATAGTGATAGCCAGTTCAGCACCTATTTCACAAGTCCTTTTGTTCAGTGCAGGTTTTATCGGACTGTCTTCTATAGTAATTTCAATCATGGTAGGGCACTGTGGCTCTGCATTATTCTCTTGCTCTAATGTATGATTGTCCGTTTGCTCTTCAGGTCTTATATACCAAGCAGGACTTGAAATTGTGTGAGAGCCTTCGTCATCATCTAATTCCACAGTTTGGATGTCTTTTACTTGTTTTGAATTTAATGTGGGCTTCAACATTTGATTTGCTGTTTTCATAAAAATTATGGGTTTATTAGAGGCCTGAGTAGTTTTCTTTACAGTAATGCCTGCAGGTAAATTATTGAGAGATGTGTTGTTTTGTATCTTATAGGGCTTCTTCAAAAGTGCTGAAGTAACGCTACTAAGGTTAGATGTTTCTGCTGATTTTGCATAAAAAACATTGTGATGTGATGTTGAAGCTTTTAGGATTTTTATAGGTTTAACCATTTTGAGATGCGGTTTCATAACATTATTTTGTACAGGCTTGCCATTGGTTTTACTTTTGCTTGCAAATGGATTGGACATAATACTTGAAGCTTTTGTTACAGTTGTTCGTTTCTTTGCCAGGGGTACTGCTTTTACAATAGTAATTTCTTTTGATGTAAAAACACTGTTTGTTGCAGGTACTCCTTTGATTGCAAGTATTTCTTTTGATTTCGGTACCCCTTTTCCTGCAGGTACTGCATTAATTACAGGTACTGGTTTTACTACAGGAACTGATTTTACTGCAGGAACTGCTTTTACTGCAGGTACTCCTTTTGTTAAATTTAGTTTAGAAGGCCTTATAGTAACATCATGTATTTTTCTTGGAATGCACACCATTGCATTTGGCATTGGTTTACTCTGAAACAAAACATTTCAATAAGTAAAATCTGGCTAATAAACACACTGCCTAACTCATTTATTTCTCCCTGAAAATCCCTTTTCACTCTGTAATAGATTCTATATCTTACAGCACCAAATAAAACTGATATTTAATATTTCATTGATTGCATACCTTCTTCGGTGCAGGTTCTGCCTCATCGTCTGAAGACCCCAATTCTATAACATCCTCACTTGCCATCTTGTATCGAATGTTATGTACACACAAGATTTAATTATAGCTTGAGCACAAAAATCATTGCAACTACATGAGGACAGTGCATTAATAATTATACGTAAAACAAAAAACGCCACTTTATTACAGTATTCTCATAATACTCAAAAAAATACTACAGAACGACACATCGAAACGAAAAATGTTTGACAAATTATACAGTCGGGGTTGTCACACTACATGCTCGAAAGTCGCGAAATTTCACAGCCAAATTCCCATCCTGCATCTGTTTATTACATGTAATATTTAATTCATGAATTACAAACATATTTTATTTATGAAGCCTATCAGCAATTTAGCAACTTTTCAATGTTTTTTTAGATGACGAATTATGCAAAATAATTCAAAATTGCAAGCGGCAACATTAGAAAATCTTGTCTCTGAGCCATGGAATTAGTATATACCTAAATAGTAATATAGTTCAGCCAACCCAACGAACGCCAACGACTGGGTTTCGCTGTCCTTCGTTGGCCTTGTCTGGACGGCTTAGTAAACACCAAGAATCGTTCGTTGACATGTGCCGGCTATGTGCAGAGTAGCGGTAAAAGGCTTGCTACAAGGCTGCCAACCGCTTCCCCGACAAAGGTGACCTTGGTTGGTGACAGGCAGAGTTGTTTGAGTTTGTCGTAAACTACCAACTACACTGATGTAAACCACCAAGGTGACCTCTGTTGGAAAGCGGTTAGTAGCCATGTAGCAAGCCCTTAACATTAAAGGCATAGAATCAGGCGACCGTTCATTTGCAACCACTAAAAATGTATTTGAACGTTCCTTCGAAGGCCAATGAACGTGCGGTAACCAACGTTGAATATCCTTCAATGAATTCGTTGTTTCGGTGTGTACGCACATTATCATAAACAGCCTTTAATGTTCCCGAACACCGCACCGGTCGAGCGGTCTCCTCTCGGTAAAAGAGCAATCCACCACGCGGAACAGTGGTCTGAAAATCGAGCTCCTCATAGAAACATATAGACAGTAATTAAAAATAATAATCTTTTAAATTAGGAGTAGTAGAATAGGTATTTGGATCGAGTATTTGTACGGACTTGGACTAGGTGGACTTAATACAAAATTTACTTAGTACGACCCATCTCTTTAGATAAGAAGTGAACTTGAGCTGAGGTAGAGTGCATTTCAGAAAATAGTTCCTATGCCATAATGTTGGCTCCACTGTTGTAGGACAACCACGAATACGCTACGGCACTTCTCAGTAAGTCCGTTATTAAAGTTTAACAGTGGAGCCAACATTACGGCAAAGTAACTATTTGATGAAAAGCACTGGAATATAATCCTCTTCTTAGTCCACAGAGAATTTATTAACTCAAAACCGTCAGAAACCCCCCTTATCAAAAAGTCAAACTGAAATTAAAACCGGACCGGATATTATCTAAATAAAATAATAAAAGTATTTCCAAAACAAAAAACATTTGACCAATCAGCGTCCAGAAAATTCAGCTTCTTATAGCTATATAATGTCTAGTATATGATAAAAAAAAAAAACAAAAGTATAAACAAAAGTATACAAAATAACAAACAAATACTAATGGCTATTTATTTTGTTTATAGTATATACTAGGCATTCTGTAGCTACGAACAAGAAAAGTGAGATTTCATTGCTGAATTTTCTGGACGCTGATTGGTCAAATGTAACTATTTTTTTTTTCTTTTAATTAGGTTTGCCAATACAATAAAAGAGACTTAATTTATTTACAAATTGCAATCTGCCTGCCTGAAGTTTCGTACAAAAATTTAAGCTGTCAAAATAGATCGTGGTTTTATTTCTAATAATTTCTATTTTATCGATTAGTTAGGACAATGATTAAACTTTTTTCATTAAAACAACAAAAGAAAGATGAGGAAGGCTCAGGAAGAGCAGGAGGTTCACAGAAAAAAGCATCAGCCGCTCAGTTGCGGATCACAAAAGGTAAAGTTCAGAATATAGAACAATTTACGCGTTGTGTATTCATTGTTATTTTAAATCTGTTGTGAAGAATTCATATACACAAACTTAAGATGGCCTATCTTCGGCTAGCTATGAGTTTTAAGATAGGGTAGTACTGTAAAACCAATGAAATTATTCCCCAAAGACTCCTTGTTATGATCCTGACGCAAATTTTTACAACTGTACCTGGTGACTAAAGTGTTTACAACGTCTTCACCTAAATATAACTTGAAATGTTTTATTTTCAGATTTGAATGAATTGAATTTGCCCAAGACATGCAACACAGAGTTTCCAGATCCAGATGATTTACTTAATTTCAAACTAATCATATGCCCTGATGAAGGATTCTATAGAGGAGGAAGATTTGTATTTAGTTTTAAGGTAATGTTAACAGCTGGTCTACGAAATAAGGCCTTTCCAAAACATAATGACATAATCCTACAGACCTATTTCTTGCTTACATTACATGAAGTCACAGATAAATGGTTTTGTTACTGATATGATTAACTGGAAAGGCCATACAAGCGTCTTGACTATAGGAAAAACAGGTTGATTTTTAGATCACTATTCTTTTACATTAAATATGTTGCAAGCTCATTAAAACCTGACTGCAACCAGTAGCATGATTATAGCAGCAGTCCTTCTCCAATAAATCTAACCCATATTCTACCAGGCGCTGTTTCTGATGATTATCAAGAACTTATCATTAACTTATAGGTAGGACCAAACTATCCTCATGAGCCACCCAAGGTGAAGTGTGAAACAGCGGTATACCATCCGAACATAGACCTGGAGGGCAACGTGTGTCTCAACATCTTAAGAGAAGACTGGAAACCTGTGCTTACTGTCAACTCTATAGTTTATGGACTCCAGTATCTATTCTTGGTATGTGTTATTTAGTTGTGTATTTTAGTTATTTTCTTAAGTAAGGATTTTTTCAAATGTAGTTGCATAATGAATTTTGTCTGTATGGCTTAATTTTACTGCATTATCAGCCTCAATCATAGACAAATACATAACCATCATCCCTTGGCTTCAGCCATGCCTCCAGGGATTGTCAAAATGCCACAAATCCTTAGTTTTTCCATCATTTTGCTTTGGCCTCAATTACATTTTGTCTGCAGCTTACCATTCTAGCAAAATAAATATGACTCACAGTGCTACTAGTTCCTACTCATTGTATTGCTCATGGTCATGACTTCATTTGTTAGATTTTGATATATTCTAATAAAAGGTATTCACGCTAAGACAGTACAGCACATTTAAAACAGAACAGAATTCATATGAAACTATCCAAAGGTAAAACTGGCTGTGAGCATTCCCATGGTTCAACCATCAGGCAGAATAGGAACCTTTAAAGCAGAGTGCATGTGATATAATTGTATAGCTTTATGATTATCATGTATTGTTTAAATTGACAAGTAATCTACTTATAAAAATCTTTATAAATAAATAAAATTGTTGAGGACATTATGAAGATGCCACATTAGAACAACATTCTTCTGACATAAAGATGGCATATATAAGAAATGCATAGTCATTTGTAGATCTTTGATAGTTGTTACGGGTAGTTGGATACCCAAAAGTCTGACAACCAGTCTTACCATAGGTATTGTGTTAACTAGTCACTAGGTTGTGGAGGTCCTAGTAGATAGGCAGTTGCTCCATGTAAAATACTGGTATTCAGCTGCATCAGGTTAGACTGGAAGCTGACCCCAACATAGTTGGGAAAATGCTAGGCAGATGATGATGATATAGGGAATACATAATCAGCCTGTACTTTTCATTCCCACTGTGGGGACTCTTCCTCCTCTCTGTTAGAGGTAGTAAACCATGCATGCACTTTAAAAATAATAACTGTTAATAATGCAGAGGAATAAGGAAAATGTTGTGAGGAAAGTTTTGAGTATGAATGTGGATGGCTATAAGAGTAGGGAGTACCAAAGAAATGATAATATAGCTAGAAGGGGATGACGACCGACATGACGACTGACAGAGATATATGGAGGAAAAAGTCACATTGTACCGACCACAAATAAATTGAGATAAGGTCAAGAAAATTATTATGAACTGTAATTTTATAGAGAACAGTTTTCTGTTTCACTTCAACATACTTTGTAAGTAGGGAGTACCAAAGAAATGATAATATAGCTAGAAGGGGATGACGACCGACATGACGATTGACAGAGATATATGGAGGAAAAAGTCACATTGTACCGACCACAAATAAATTGAGATAAGGTCAAGAAAATTATTATGAACTGTAATTTTATAGACAACAGTTTTCTGGTTCACTTCAACATACTTTGTAATTGAAAGCATATAATTTTGCCAAAATCAGAATGATTGAGTGAAACAAGCCCAACTTGTTATACAATAGTACAACAACATGACACTTCACAAAATTGGCTAGTACATACAGATAAATCACAATGACTAATCATTTCAAGTGAACATTGATAATGTTAACTGGGGCTATAATCGTTAAGTGATGTGAAGTCACGCAGCCTAGCATTGGTTTTAAATTAGACAAAAATATACAGAGTACTTTAGATTCAGCAAATGAATGATCAGGAATGAAAAATTCACTATGCAAGCAAAGTATAAAAAAAAAATGGATTTGAAAGACATTTAGCAGGATGCTTAGCCATTGCGCCGATTGGATCGTTCTCATCCATCCAGCGATCCATCAATGTATACCCTAATTTCGCTAGTAAAGTAAGTGCTTAGATTTCGCCATGTAATAAACGAGCAATTGCCAGACACCAATCCAGGCTCTGGTCTGAGAATTCCGTAATATAAAGATCCAATAAAACCGCCCGACCCGAACCCATGACTTCACATTCGGCACGCGTAGCATGACGACAATAGAAACGGGTTTTCTACGAGTTTTGTCGACGGAAGAATAGACAAAATGACAGATTGTGATTGTTTATCTGTCATTTTGTCTATTCTTCCGTCGACAAAACCCGTTTCTATTGTGGTCATGCTAAGCATGCAGCAGTCGCATTTGCGACCACAACACCTATGAGGTAGTCAGCAACTACAAAATTCTTAGAAATGTGATTTATTTATATTTTGCTTTTATTTTTCAGGAACCAAATCCTGAAGATCCTCTAAACAAGGAGGCTGCGGACGAGCTGCAAAGTAACAGGAGGTTGTTTGAACAGCACGTGCAGCGAGCGATGCGAGGTGGCTACGTCGGGTCGTCGTACTTCGAAAGATGCCTCAAATGAAAAAGCAACACTCAACTGTAAATTAATACTACCAACCCTATATAAATAAAACAATCTCACTGTAAATTAAAGCATTTGATTATTTATTCAACAAAAACAAGTGTGGATTGACATATTTACAAGGTCAATGTCATTGTATTGTTAAGGGTTTGCGTCCTATATTTTTTATACATTATTTAACAATTTTTTTTTTTATTATATCGAAGCGGATGTGCCGGTTCCAAGTGGCAAAGTCTCGTAGAACTGGAAATTATATAAACCACTAAATTAAATGCGATTTTTTATTTTATTTTAGCATGTAAGTTTTTAGTGTACATAGATGGCGCTTAAAACAGTATTTTACATGCGTTTTAGTGTAGATGGCGTTACTTAATGGTCTCCTACAATATTTAACTTTTAAATCATTCGGAAATTCAATGAATCAGCATTTTTAGGGTTGTTCTGCATCACCCTCGTGATTGATGTAGGTATACATGATGGATGGCACTGATAAGCCAGTCTATCTCATTCAACTGTATAATGTGTGAATCTATAATCTCTATCAGATAAGGCCGAGTTCAGTCTGTTCAGGTCGCAACAAAGTTTGCCAACCCACGTTTACTACAAGTCCGACCAGTGAATGGTAAACGAGACGAGGTTAGAGTCGATATAACGGCGCCGACAGGGCAACGCCGCCGCCCCGCGAGTGGCGCGAAGTGAGCCGCGATCAACAAGGGCCGCGTGAGTCAGTCGAGCCATCGCAGCAGCGCTCGCGAGCGCCACGCCAGTATCGCCAGTCGCCTTCGTCAGTGTTACTCTGGACGCCGAGCCACACGCGCATACCCGTCACACATTACGCTTTCTCCACACGGCAGCGTGCTCAAGGCAGAGCTGTTTCGACACGCCACTCGGTTGCGAAAGTCTGCGCGATGATATACAAGTGAGAGCCGACATCGGACGCCAGGGTAACGCTCATCGCACACGGTGAGCCAGTTTATTCAACGAGAGACATTCGAAACTCGCCAGCTGTGAGGGACGGGGGGCGCACGACGCCGTCGAGTCGTACACGCGGGACCAACCTTAACACATAGTTACTGTGAGAGAAGCAACGGAAACCAAATTTTAATGTGTCAAGTCAGTATAGCATATTGCTGCTACGTCAGAAAGACGAACGCCTCGAGCAAGAACTACAAGGTTATGCAAATGAGTTCTGAACGCTTCTATACCAGGAATAATCAAAAGACCATTCATAACTTCAATAAACTTTAACGTTTACGGTGTATTAAGTGCTTATCTATCGTTTCTCTACCTTAAATTATCTTTCGGTGTCGCGTTCGCTAATTGCTAATTACTGTGGAAGTCGAGTGATAAGGAGTTGACTGAACGAGCGATCGGCGTGTGGAAATCAGAGCAGTTGTATCAAGCGACGACAATGGCGGCCCAGCAAGACGAGAGTCTGCTCGCGCGCTGCGAGATCCCCATCATTGACTTGGCGCATATAGGTGAGCATCTGCACAGCTATACCACATCAGCTTCACAGAGACGCCGCCCGCGACACACTGATCAGCGAAAGTCCTGTATTGATCAGACACTTTACCTACTAGGTACTAGTGTACATTCACTTGGCAAAACTTTGTACGTTTATCGCCTGTCGTTATTGCGTAATTATAGTTATCAGCTTCTGATAGGTATCATTTAAAATTCAATGAGTTGATCGTAGGAATTTTTTTTTCCCAAGTGCTCAAAAGATGAAAGCGCGGTATTAGTCGGGGTTCAGGTAAAGCGCAGTTTTATTCAAATTCTTGTTATAAAGGATGTTAAAGCAGACAAAATGAAATACATCGAGTTGACTACCTGCAGGCCCTTCATTATAATAGAGGGGCCCTCGATCTCGTGTGCAAGCCGACAGCCGACCGACAGCTGTGCACCCGATGTTTTATTTGTTGTCATTAAACAATCTCGGCATCCCGCTCTCGAGTTCAAAGACCGGACACCCGATCTCAACCGTTCATCGCAGTTCATCCGCCTAATTCCGAAATAAATTAAAGTTTTACTATCCTAATAGGTACTGCATGTAAACCGTGGACGTTTAAAGAGGGCACTACCTATTATGTGATGAGGGTTTTATGTGTAAATTAAAAACAAAGGAAGGAGTGAATTCTTTGAAACGATGAGTAAGTGGGATGCGTATTGCGTGTTCTATATTAGTTCTATACCATGCAGTTATGTGAATCAACAAAAGAAAATTCATATTTCGAAGCTCCTAAGAGGCATATTAATTATCAAATAATCGAGGTGGATTGCAACTTACCATCATCTACACGGACTTGCAACTGTCTATAAAAACCTGTGAATAGGTAGGCACTTACCTGCACTTAGATAGGTAACTTTTGCATTTAAAACACGTTTAACGATTACGTGGTCATCATTAAGTGCTGCTAATTAGTTGTTAAAGTGAATTGATTATGTCATTAACAATGTGCAATAAGTGCACTTTCATGATAATAGTTAGGTTTACAGACAGATACCTGAAAGTAGGTACTTTGCGATATTACCTATAATTAGAAATATTAGATACCTATAGCAGACTATTTCCTAGCAGCAATTTCCCGTTTTAAGAACTGACTGTTAAGTGATTAGGTACCTCGTTTAGCTACCAGTAAAAAACTTAAGTTAGGTACCGTTTCGAGTATCCAAGGAATCCTGATTGTTATACTTAGTCACATGAATACATCGGAAACGAACTCTAAACGGGGCAGACGTAAAAAAAGACATCTTTGCAATGTGGGGGCAACGGCCGATCGTCCCTTTGTAAGTCCACCCGAGCAGGCAACGCACGCTATCAATGCATTTGCCGACATACCACGCCTCCTTGTGCGCACGCACCTTTTAAACAAAACACTATCTACAAATTCTATAATATCAGGTCTTCGGTGCCATTATTTTATTAAGTATTAATAATGCCACTGTCTGTTTTTATTACGACTACCAATAAAAAAAAGTTAAGCTTTTAAATCGCAGCTTAAAGAATTGATTCGTGATTGAAATCCGACCCAGGATTTCCTTCTTTCGGGCGTGGAAAATCGAATTATTCATAATCTGAATAGCAAATTCGATTCAGCCATTCGCAAAACAAAGACATTTCCCGGGATGATTTACATGACGTCGCATCCGGAAATACCAACGTATATTAATACACCTACTTATGTGCATTCATTTTTAAATGAATTCAGTAGTTACTTAAGGCTCCTACAAACAGGCGCGACATGCGACGCGACACAAAGGTACGTCGCGTTGCGCGACGAGCGGTGTCTTTGTGTCGCGTTGCGTGTCGCGCCTGTTTGAAAGAGCCTTTACTCGACATAGTTACGTCTTATAAAACTCAATCTCAATTAGATTTTTAATACAATGCTAGTCGTAAAAAGCAATTATATATGCAGAAACAACGTATACCTAAAGATAATTAAGTAGGTATTATACTTGCTTACTTAATGACATATCAGTGAGTAATTTTATTTTCCTTAAAACAACTTTATTACTTGAAAAAATTCTATGAAAAGACTTGAAGAACGCCTTTTAATATTTCAAGGAATGTCATCCATCTTGATATTTGTTATTAGATACTGAAGGAAGAACAGAAACAGATAAGATAAATAAACCAAAGGCGTATTGCAAAATATAATCAAAAACAAGACTGATATGATACTTATTTTGTTTTTAAACCCGACGTTAAGAGTCCTATTACATTTTTTTAGGGAAATTCGTAATTTTTGACGTTGTAATTTTCATTAACATTATGATATTTTAATTATTTAATTACAATAACGATAGTGCCATTCTCTTTCTTATAAGTTGGAGTTCACATTATTTTCAAGTGATTTGCTGAATTGACGCGGAATATATAGTACTTTAATTTTATTTATGGTAATTTTTTCTTATTATATTGAGAAACGAAAACTAATGAAACGTATTCATTGTAGATAGAAGTTTTATACCTTATTAGTTTATTTGATAAAATTTTGTTTATTTGGAACATAATGGACGCTGAATCAAGACATTTATTGCTTTTCTTTATGATTTTTTCTGTGAAAACTCAAGAAATTTAAAGAAATTCTAGAACTCCAATAAACAAGTAAAACATTCAACTTATCTTTTAGTAATTTTAGCTTTTATTTGAATTGAATGGAACAAAGTGAATTTAAGCGCCAAAGTTCCATCGCCAACGGATTTTCTTGTAAACTGAGTTCGTAAAATATTTATAGTAAATTACACGAAAAGAAAAATTAAAATATGTAACTCCAACTTACAAGAAAGAGAATAGCACTATCGTTATTCATAATCAAATAATTAAAATATATTACTGTTGCTGAAAATTACAACGTCAAAAATCATGAATTTGCGTAAAAAGTGTAATAGGACTCTTAATACCTACGCCTGTGCACGTTTCGATAAAAAAGACTATCACATTTTAAGGCTCGTGCAGACCAACGAGACAACTTGTTGGTTTAGCGGTATGTAGATAGCCTACTGAGCGTGGAGTTTCGGATTCGATCCCCGATTTGGTCAAATTGACTTTAGGTTTCTCCGTGAGGAAATTCTGAGTAGCAGCCATAATGGTGCCTTTCCACCAGAGATGTGCTATGCTACGTTGCTATGCATGCGTTTGATATCCACCAATCATATCCATTAGTCCACATAGCCATAGCACTGCTAGAAACGGGATCAACTAAGCTATGTTTTTTGTACTGAAGGATGTCAAAGTCAAAATTTAAGTCGATTATTTGAAATAGGCCCTTGTATGGCACTTTTGGACTTCAAAATTTACAAAATATTAGAATTGATTTTAGTCGTACCTTCCAAAAGGTAGTGCAATGAATGGGAGCCATGAATGCGCGAGTGGTGTAGCTATGTGCAGCAAGGCTCGGATACCGGTTAAATTCTCAAACCGTTATTATTTACTTGACGCAAAACACTTTATATACAGTTTCGCTCGTAGACACCGGTTTTTTAAACCGGTTTTGTAAGAGTCTTTACATAAAGGTTATTTCGGATTAAACGGTTTAGAGCAATATTAACCAGTTTTATATTCTACGCAGCGTCCTCATAAGTAGTCACAAGTTGCAACGCTTTTATCGACATGCCGCTCGTCGTATAAACTGGTTAAAAGTTCGTAAAACGTTCACGTCCTTAAAAAAATTGGGCGTAAAACCCAAATAAACCGGTTCTCACCGGTATTTTTTAAACCGGTTCCAAGCCTTTGTGCGCAGAGCAGCCGCAGCCGCTCCCGTGTGCCTTCCCTACTGTCGATGCATGGCATAGCTCAAGCTGCGCATCTTCCTCGTACAGCTAACTCGCGGCAGCGCATCATAACACATCTTACCCGCTCCGCTACACAGCTTAGCATTAGTGGAAACGGCCACAAAGTTTCGTAGCTTAGCTTTCACATCCTCGCTCCATCTCCGGTGGAAAGGCAAGTAAGTATTGACATACTTACTTGATGTTCTCAAATTGAGTAAAAATCATAAATAAATAGTTACATCACCGTGTACAATGATATTATGGTTATTTTCTCCGTTCCGGAAATATACGCATGAGCTCCATTCATTATTTTGCAAAAGAAATATAAGTTGCCAATTTGCGTACCAGATTGTATCCTATGATACGACATAGGCACTTCATCTAAGCTCTAATTTTGATTTAAAAAATATCGCAAAAATGACCTAGTAACATAACCTTTGTTTTATATCCCTCTATCAGATAAAATTACGTGATTAGATTAACCGTTACCGACATATAAAACGTCACCGAGGTAGGTTATGTACACAATGGAAACTACTATCTGCATCGTATTCAAAGCGTCGTGTTAATTGGACTGTCACATTTGATCGGTTTGATCCTGCTCCATTCGACAACTGACCCACATTCGCGGTCATTCATCACTCGTACGTTTGACAGGTCGTTTCACACATACGAGTTTATTTCTCTTCCGTCGATCTCTTATAATCACTGTATCGTCGAGAAAGGAATGACTAATCGGATTTTCAGTTACTTCTTAAACAACTGATATTTTAGTTTTGAAACTCAATAAAGATGTCCGGACTGATTGATTCATCAACGCAGAACCTAAACCCACTGAACCAAACTGAAGCTGTAAATATGAAGAAACGTCACGTGGGCATATTATAAGAAAACAACTGCATCAAAAAACAAATCAGACTGGTGCAACCTTTTTTCTAAATCTTTTTAAATGCATCAACAACTGGCTTTTATACGTCAAAAAATTAAATGATGCCATTAGAGTTTTTTTTCTTAATTTTTTTCCTCTCAACCTTAATAGCATTCAAATATTTTTTTCGTTTATAATGACCAGTCTTTAGAGCAAAATTGTAATGCAACCTTATTGGTACAAACTCAAATCAAGCATCGGCACTAGCGACATCTCTGCCTACCTACTGAATTACAATCTAAAATGCTAATGATCAAAAGATCAGGTATCAGTACCTACTTACACCATGTTGACCAAGATAATTGTTCATATTTATCTCAGGTGTGTTGAACATTGAACATGTGAGATTTAATAGGAGCGCTATCTCACGTTATAGTAATTATTACGCGTATGAACGCCATGCCGCCATACATTGGAAGTGAACCCTCCGGGAGGGTTACCGGCATTCGGTCAACGGCATTAGGTATAAAACCGTGTAATAAAACACTGTAAAGCGAAGTCAAATTGTGTTTTCAAGGGGTCTTGTCGCTATAATAATAAATTCATTTATTTCAGGTAAATTACACCCATTGCCAAACATAAATTGGTAGTAATTTTACAAATAAAATAAAATAAAATAATGTCAAATAAAATAAAATAAGTATTCTCCAACCTTTTTATTTTTTTGTGAATATTAGTAACCGTGAACAAAAAAAAATGGATTTTAAAACCTATATACTAATAAATCTTGTTAAAATATATATCAGATTTTATTTACACGGTTTATAATGTTGTATTCGCTAAGAAAAACCTACATTTAAAATGACCCCTCCGCAAGGACTCCCGGCATCCCATATGCGACTAGGTGAACCCTCCAGGAGGGTTTCCGGCACTAAACGTGTTAAGTAGTCAGTCACTAAACCAGAATAGTGTCCAATCATGGCAATAATCTGCTTTTGCTGTAAATGTACAAGTTATAAGGTACCTAGATAAATTATCAGAAGTCGGCACTAGCGTTAAGTTCATTATTCCTAAATAGGAGCGAGACTAATTTATAGTTTCCGCCATTATGTGAACCGCTTCGTGGATGATGTGTCTCACCGTTTCACGCCATGTTGCGTCACGCCAGGCGCTGACTACCCGCGTATTTATATATCACTCTAAATCATACGTCAATTCAGCTATTTTAATACTTTCTTTTTAACGCCACCGAAACTGCTGAACGTGAGTAACCCGAATGAAATTGAGAGATAAGAATAATCTATTGTAGAGTGATGGGTTCGAGGCATCAGTGCGTAAAACACACAATTTATTATAACGTGCGCCATGATGAGCCGAGATAATTTTAATGACGGCTTGACAGTGAGACAGTGTGCTTTGCTGACAGCTGCGTGAGCCCTGCAGCTGCGATGTGCTCTTGCGGTACGCGTCATCTCAATATATCCTGCGCAGGGGCAACGCCGTCGTCGCTCAAAAACCGTAATAAAGTTCCGCTACTTCCCCGAATTTGTTGAACTCGTTTATATTTCTTTTTATCTTTTGGTAACATGTTGCAAACGCTCCAACTCGGTTACTCGGCCACGCAGTTCGCTCCGTGCCGACGCGACGTGTTGTTTTGCTAATAAATAGCGTCTAAACACGATTTTTTTAAACCAACACGCGGACATGAAACTGTATACCCCACTAGCTAAACAGCTGTTAACGTGCCCATATAAATATTTATTGCACACGGAAATTGTCTGAAACAATTTCTGTCATGCCTGCCCTTAAATAAACTATTCCATATATTAATACGAATACCTATAAATTATGGGTTGGATATGTCGGTACTTATTTTAAAATTGCTCTGAACAATATAATTTTCCTGTTATCAGAAGCAGAACATAATGATGTTAGATATGAGGAAGTCGAAACTAATGGCACTTGACATGCCTGTAATGTTGACGAGCAATTTTATGCATAATTTGAAGTAGATGATAGAAATACGATGCAGACGAGGAAGCGGAATCAACTGTCGCTGAAGTTTATTATATTCCTATCGGTAAGTTTTCATGAGACTCGGTTCATTAAAACTACAATTTACTGATACAGAAACAGGGTAGCTACAAGTATTTCTAGTCTTGAATTCTAATTAAACACCTTTTCCCAAAAGACGAGTTGATGGAAGTCCCTTAAAAGCGAACTTTAAAAAGCAAGTGATTGCAAAATTGGCTACCTACATTACCCTATTTTTAACCCTCGCTAAGTGCCAATTTCACCAATGAAACTTAACGCGATCAGCACTTCTAAACTGCGTTTAAGAGCGGTTAGTTTCTTCCACAACAATGATTAGGTAGATACAGTAGCCTTCATGCCTATCAACAGGCAACAATTTGGTATTTACAAACAAGGTGAAAGATAGAAATAAATGGCGATTAGATATCCCTAGATTGCCTCCTATCTACCTACAAGCATCTAGGTATTTATATCTACTTAAATAGAGCTGGCTCTTTCTTCTGAGCTAGCCAAACGAGTTGGGTTTCCTATACCACGAATGAACACCCACCAGACTAGGGAAAGTGACATCTGGCAAGGGTAATAAACTACTTTAACGTATTGTATATTTATCAAATGATCAATCTAAAATAAATAGGATACCTAATTGGTTTTAATTTCTTTAGTAAAGTGACTTGAAGGTGCTGCGATAAGTCGGTTTTCCTCACTGTTTTTCCTTACATTTTCTACTTCGGCCATTGTCACAAGTTAATTAAAATAAACAATGCCACAAGTTGATAAGTGTAATATAATAGTAGATTGATACAAGGGATGAAAGGTACCTAATTTAGGCACCCAAATAGGTTTTTAACCCGAGGTAAACACTGCTTTTCATTTCGAATATGAGGAAAGTAAATAAAAAATCTTAGATAATTAGAAAGAAAGAAAGAAAAATATGTTAGTAAATCACGTTTTCGGAAAAAGACGACTCATTTTTCAGCGTGCCCATAAGATTTTAAAAGTATCTTTTGATTTTGGCGGTAAAAGATTTTTTACTATTGTTTAAGCCTCTTCTCATTAAAATCAGGTGTTAAATCCGAAATCTGAATCTGATGAACTCATTTTATACAAATATCTGTTTATTATGTAGGTACCTAAATAATTAGCACTTGACGAAACAACAGAAGATCGAATTGCCGCTTTCCCGCCGTTTTTAAGCCGTGTTCGGAATTAAACCTATAGAAAATGTATGGGAACCAGTAGTGACGCGGCAGCAATGCCGCGGTTAAGAATCATACCTTTATACATTTATGTTTCTTTTTCTGTGGAATTTTACCAGCCAGTGTTTTTTTATCATTAATGATGGTATTTATTTAGCTCTAATCTATGTAAATTAAATAATAATTTAATAAAAAGTAAATTATAAGTAAGTAAATGTCACAAAATTTTTGATAATATTTTTTTATTGCAATTTTACGCCGCGATTAAACAGAGTGGCTGTATAAAAAGTTAGGACATGGCTTGCATAGCTTTTTAAATTTTTTGACAGCAGTAAAATTCGTTTCCCAGGGACGAAAAGTAATGTTTTCATTCTTCTGATAACTTCCAGCGTACTTTCCAAGTATGAGAAATAACAATAATGTTTTCCTCTATATTTGCATAGGTTTTTGCACCGTTTATTATATTTCACCTTCACGCTTTTTATACAAATGTGAAATGTCATCAAACTTACAATAAACATCCATTATGACGATATATTGAAAGACTATTTTTCCTCTCATATGGAAAACGTTTGCTCTGCTATTTGAAAAACTTCAAATGACTTTATAATAAGCGATAATTTTTGGTGCCATTGCCAAAATATTAATGCTTTGAGAATATTAAGCAGGTATTCTGCTAACCAACTTATTTTCTTCAATAAGTATTTATTTCGTTTCCATTGAACCTATCTACAGTACCTACCTAGCGGCAAGTGCGAAAATACTGCAGGTCGATCGACGCATTTATTTAATTTTGGTCGCTACGATCAAATACAATTTAATTATCGATTTTCTTCGGCCAGAGCTATCAACACTTGGAGGAGTCTCATTTCCGTGAGCTGTAAACTTAAAAATCATCTAAAGTACTAACGTGTTGACTTAAAAAACGTAGGCTCACGAGGCCTCCATTCGAGCAGATTTGTTGAAACAACGCCTCAACAAGGCGTTCGGTGTCTGCCGGTTGACGGCCCGACCGACGGTCAGTTGTCGGTTTACAGAATCGGCCACCATGAGCCAACCAGCCATTGTCCTCGACTAAAATACTGTGTAGATACATCCTAATGACGTGCGTTCTGCTATTGTTTACCGTGCCATCTGTGTCACCAAATTCGCTGCAAATACGAATATTTGCATTACACATCACATCGGCGAGCAAGGACGTTACTATAAACTGCAGGAAACGAAGTTAATTTGGTATTCATGTCGCAGTGGTGTTTTATAATGTTTTGCATAAGTATTATTAATTGATATACGCCGCTATTTCGTTAATCGGAAGCAGAAGAAATTAAATCGCATGTCCTTAGTTTGGGGAACTTCCGAAGACACGTTTACCTATTACAGTATTTACAGCCCCATTACTCCAAGGAAATGAGAAGGTTGAAGAGCTAACCCTCACTCAATACCCAAGCATTACTAAACTAGTTTCAACCAATCGAAAGGCTTTAAACGAGTTTTAAGTAAGTAATGCTTGAGTTTTGAGTGAGGTTCTGTAATATGGGCCTAAGATTATTTATATATCGACCTCATCATCACAAGAGGCGAACTGTTTAGTGTAAGCCTGAAAATTAAGGCCACACATCAATCATTCTTATCGTTCATTAGATTCGCCGATTGGATGCATGTCAAGTACGTATGCAACGATGCACTTAGACCGTGTGCCTTGTATTGGTTCAATTTGATTTATGAGTAGTTTATTGAGTCGGCACGTGTATCGTGAATGCGTCCTCGTGAACAACGAGTTGCCCAGTTGCCCACATATATTTTCCGAGACGACATAAATCAAGTCGTAACAGGCGCTAGAGTTTCGCTCTATGCACTGGTATTACAAAGCTGCATAGAACTAAGGTTATTATTGCATTGTATTTCTTGATGTTGTATTCTGAGGACAGCGTTGCATAACTTTAAGGTTTGCAATGGTGTTCTGGAAACAGGACAAGAATATCAAGATTAGCATACACAACAATGCAAAGTAATGTTCCGTGTCGAAGTTTGTCGCAAAATATTCTAGCTACGGTTATTCCGGTAAGTAATATCGGGTTTTACATCAGTTGGTAATTCCAAATAGTTTTAATTCGTTAAACAGAAGAAACTCCATTAAAAATAATAAATGTTTAGAGAGCAAACGAACGTTTATTTCTCGGTAGTCGTCTTTGTCAATGCGTTATTTGTGTGAATGGGGGTTTACAAGGCTAGGCTCCGTTAAAGAAACCGCTTATCGTGTAGCCGTGCCAAAATCCTATTTACGGCAATAGTCAACTTTTACTGTGATCATCACGCCAGTGATCCACGATAGGATAGCCAGAGATGCCCCAAATTTTGCGGTGGCACTAGTTTCAGGTAATTAGGGCGGCCGGCGAGCCATTTGCCCCAGGCCATCGCCATCAACCGGGCATAAATCCAAACCCCAGAAGCAGACTGAAGCAGTAACATTTACATTTAGTCATCCTTAAGGAAAACAATGGGCTAAGAATCAATTGCTGTCAGTCAGTTTGGCACCCGTTAACAATGAAAGGCAGATTCCAGGCTTCAAGTCTCACGAACACAATGACACATCAAAGGCAGTGGAGTATTATAATGTATCTTTTGAAAAGGATTATTTTTCTAGTTTCAACAGTAAGGTAGGTACAGTCCGATTCAAACTTAATGGCGGCTCGGAACATGAGGCGAGTCGCTGCGCAGTAACGAATTCATGGGTCAGCGGGGGTGAGGGGTGGGGTATTGCGCAGCGAGCAGCGCACTTCCGAGCCGCCATTAAGTTTGAATCAAACCGTACATTTATTTATATCGCCTAAGTAACGAAGCTCAGAATGTTGACAGTTTTAAATGCTGATATTCCTGAAAAATTTCCACACGTTATCAAAATTATTCTCACTAAGACCTAGATACTTCTCTAGGAAGTAGCTAAGCTATTATTTATCAATAGCGGTTTACCTCAAAGGCTTTTTCGAGCATCCGCGTGCCAAAAATCCTCTTCAGATAGACTAATTCTCTGATAAAAGAAATTAAACCTGTCTAAGCTTACAAAACATTCGATAATAGACACTATCAAGGCCAACGAATAGAATCTATTTACAATAAATTCTAAAAACACATTCTATTAACACAAAAACTGCGATACCTAGTTCTAATCTTAGCAAAGCAGCTTGTATTTCTCTTGAGCAAACAATAGGTGTTCGCAAATAGTCATTGCCTTAAATAAACACTTCGGGCAGTCAGAAATGCAACCGGTGAACGGCATTTCAGAAATAGATTTCACTTTCTATCATCCTTGTCTTGTCACCTTGGTCTTTGTAATGGCGATAACTATTTTAAAGTTTATAATAAATAGTCAGTAATACCAGCCCATTATTGTCCCAATTCAGGGCAAAAGTCTCTTCTAATACTGAGAAGAAACGAGCACTGATCACCACGCTTCCACAAGACGGGTTGGCGATTTCGGACTTAGGTATATTAACTATCGATTTTTTCCTTCACCGATGTCAGTAATTTCCAAGATAAATACAGAAAGTGCATATGAATTGAAAAAGTCATATTGTTAGTTGAACCACAACCATGAGATGCGAGGCTTTAACAACTGGGCCATCACGCCACACTGCTTAAAAGTTATCATGTCCAAAAAGGATAGTATAGGTAGGTTCCGAGACCAGGTTCCTATCATTGCTTGTAGGGACTTAATGATTATAAGAAACTGTAAATAAACGTTTATTCATATTTGAGTAAGTAGTTCGTAGACTGCCTCGTTGGTCTAGTGGTCGCAAGCGCTATTGCTGACTATGAGGTCCTGGGTTCGATTCCCGGGTCGGGCAAAGTGTTATTGGGTTTTCCATCTGAAATTTTTCAGTAACAGCCCGGAGTCTGGATTTGTGCCCGGTTGATGGGCTCGTCCCCTGTTACATGGGACTTAAACATAACTGGCGAAATGTGGGTGTACTATAGGTACACCTCTGCCTCACCCTTCGGGGATAACAGGCGTGATGTTATGTTTATGTGTAGTTCGTAATAAATATAAATGCCATTTTCTTTAAAATAGTACAGTAACGTGACTTGTGATCTTCAGTTGAAGTAACAAAAGAATATCGTTCATCTAGTCTCTACATTGAATTTCAAAGCTTTAATTACATGGCTCATTATCAGTTATGTGTTTTGAACATTCCAAAGATTCTAATACAAAGCAATTTATTACAGAAGACAAACATCTAAAATGTCTGAAGCAGACTATCTCTACCAACATGAACTCGGGGTCGGCAAAGCAAATAAATGCAGGCTTTTCAGGATTTATTATTATTTATTTGAAAAATCATCCTGACTAAAGGCCAGCGCACATCGCCGGACGGCGGGGCAGGGCATTTTTTTACCAACGTAAATTCGTATAACTAATGGTAACAAGATATAAATTCCAAAGCTCAGAAACCGACCACGGAGCATCAAAGGGAATTTCTCACTGTGGTATTGTAGAGCGCGCTGGAGGATACCGCATCCCGATACGAAGGCATGCGACGATATACGCCGGGGTCCGTTAGCATACGATCGCGGGTGAGTCCAAGCAACTCTTGCAGAAGCAAATTTTCGACTGCGCTGCGTTGCGTAGTCGCTAAGAAAGCCCGAGGGGCCAACGGACCGCACATAAGCAAGGTCCATCAACAGAGTTTTGAATGTAGCTTCCGATTGGTCGTTTAACTCCCATAGTAGCCTTTGTCTTTCCCTTAGTATGTTAGGTATAGTATAACGGGCTAATAGTGTCCGCAACACCACATCCAAACGCTTATTTTGCATACCTACGTACATCATTGATTATAGTCCCGTGCGCACCCCTTAAAAGTAGGTACTTTCATACATAAAAGCACGATTTACAAAGTCATTGTTATACGAAAATGTCGCAGTTTGTTATTTTTATTATATAACAATGTATTGAAGCCAAATTATTTACAATGCATCTGTAGTAAGTTTACAATATTTCAATGATTCACAATGTTATTGAAAACATGAGCGCGTGATGGTTTGTTGAATCAATCTGTGTTTACTACTGATAATCTTCGTATTTCAAAATAAATACGAATGTGACAAAGATAAGAGGGTCACTGTCTCATCAATCAGACTTACGATTAAGCACAGCACAATAATTGGTCAACACACTTTCAATTACAATATGAATGATTTTGATGGATATAATATTTTTCACTTTTAGGGATTTCTCCCTTTTTAGGGAAAAATTACCAATATTACGCATGGTTTAGGGATATTTTATTTTGACAGGGATTTAAGGCTAGAGAAGGCCTTAGAGTATTTTGGGGAAAAATTTAACTTGAGTTGGTAACTCTATTGTTTATAGTAGGCAGCACCCAATGTATTATTTTACTCGACTAGGGCACCACCGATTTAAGGGTCTTTCAAACAGGCGCGACACGCGACGCGACACAAAGACACCGACGAGCGGTGTCTTTGTGTCGCGTCGCGTGTCGCGCCTGTTTGAAAGAGCCTTTATTAAAGGGGATTCCAGTAAACTCGTAATGAATGTAATCCGTCTAATTTTAGTTTACCATGTTAATTGTACCATAACGGTGGCTAAAGATGACATCGAAACTGAATCGCATTATACCTAGAGTTGGTTTGTTTCGTCTCTCTCGATTAATGAATGAATGTTTTGTAATCTCGTCAATTTATGAATATTTTGTAGGTATCTAATGCTATTAAATATGTGGAATGGTTTGTTATTATTTATTATCATCATGCTCCCTAAACCAAGGATGTTTTAATTTTTTTTAGTGAATATTAGGGATAATTAACCAAAAAACTGGGGATGAACCAAAAACGTAAGTGGAAACACTGTCAATATTGCTAATCCATTGCTTAATTTATGTTCGTAAAATCTCAAAATCAGCAAAAATAATGACTGCTTAGATACTAATAGCTCTTTATTGATAAGTAGATAACACGAAACGGATTTGCGACCGATAATGGGAACAAACACTAAAGATAAACTATCTGTAATGTAATAACAAAAACTAAAATATAATATTGAGTTGGCGATACGCTGGTTGATTGATAACATTATGTATTTGCAACGTTTTCCTCTACATTTGTGAAGGGGATTTTGTTTCCACGAAACCATGACTGTAGGTACCCACTGAAGTGGTATTTTTGTCTACAAATAGTGTAAGTCACAGAGTAGCCATGTACTTAGGGACCATTCAAGTATTACGTAAGCACTATAGGGGGCGGGGGGGTCTATGCTTTGCTTATTTTTGATGACAAGCGGGGTGGGGGTCTAGATGGTGATTACGTCAGCTATAATAATTTACTTTTTTACACATATGGCAACCCACACATTGTCTATGCTTGAAAACGAAATGCATATTTGGGGACTCCCACAAATAATAAATACTGTATTTAAAAAAAAAACAGAATACTTACATTAAAAGAAAAATGCATATACCAATGATTACGTAAGCATGGGAGGGGAGGTAAGAGCTTTGCTTACTTTTGCTGACAAGGGGGAGGGGGGGGGGGGGTAAATAATTGTAATAAATCGGCTTACGTAATACTTGAACGGCCCCTTACTGATGTTGTTGAGTTTAGTTTCATAGAAAGTTCAAGTACGAGTACTCCTACTGTATGTATATAATTATGTAATTAAAAAGAAAAGAGGAGTATATAGGCTCCCGCAAAAGTAGGTAGGTATACAGGCTCCTACAGTTATGCGCGACGCGACTCTGACAGAACAATTTCCATGAAGTTTTCATAGAAATAGTTCGACAAGAGTCGCGGCGCGCCTGTCTGCGGAGCCTTTTCGCAATTTGCCCCAACCACACCAACCCTGACTCATTTTAAGGCGTTCGAGTATGTATAATGTTTAAAGTCGTAAAACTTTGTACATTATGTTTATGTACATCACACGCATCCTACCTAATTAAATGAACAAATTCAAGTGGTATGTTCAATTTACTAAAACCTTTAATTTTCTTTATTACAGGTAAGCATACTAGAGACATAGGTACAAAAGTTTCCTCAAAAGACGTAAACAAGCAGGTAAGTACCTGCTTCTACTACATACCTAAATTAAAGGAATTTTAATAAGGATATAGAAACGAGTTTTTAAATCCAAATCGTTGCCGTGCAGTCAAATCCTCGTGATTGCAATCAAATAAACGTACCTAATTTTACAGGGGAATATAAAAAGTGTCTGACAAATGGTTTCTCCGAGGTTTATTATCCTACTCTAAATAAATAAAATAATCCTATACTCTCCTAATAATAATACTCTGACGAGCAGTACCGGATTAAGCAAGCGCGGGGCCCGTAGCAAATTTTATCGAGGGGCAAGGGCCCCTCGAATCAAGCAGATCAAGGGCAGATCAAGGGATCTGCTATGGGTTCTTAAGTATAAAGTAAAAAAACAATACTCAATACAATATAACTATCTGTGTGCCAAATTTCATCCAAATCCGTTCAGTAGTTTTTGCGTGAGTATTAAAAACATTCATCCATCCATCCTCACAAACTTTCGCGTTTATAACATTATTAGTAGGATACCTACTGCGTGATTCACGTAAATAGCACTACTAGATACTATACGATACACTCCCGAACGTAAACATACGTCGAGTACATCTTGGCAAAGCTTATTATGAATGAATATAAATACCTAAACGCTAAATAGACCTAGTACATAGTATGAAGTGTTTTGGTAATTATACAACAATGAAAACTGATTTTTTTCAAAGATTCAAAGGTATATTATGATTTTAATAAGGGTTCCCAGTAGGAACCCTTATTAAAATCGTATTATCGCTACATCTACTGACACAACCTCTTTCTAGTAATGGAAGTATAACATAAGACTAACCCCCCAACATTCGCTTGGAGTCGGGTTCTTCTGGGTAATCATAGGGTTCCTACTGGGAACCCTTACTAAAATCGTAATATCGCAACCTCTACTGACACAATATCTTATAGCATTGGGGGTATAACAATAGACTAACCCCTTCAATTTCTGCTTGGAGTAGGGTTATTTTGGGTAAAGATAGGTTTTTCTCGCCATTCCATTGTAATAGCTCAATGGACTGGCTCGAAAATGTAGAGCCTGACCAAAAAAAGTGATTTTCTTTTCGGCTTAAAACAAAGTTCGGCCTGATTTTCATTATCGGCCGAAAACAGAAAAACAAAAACGAAAAATTTAGTTTTTAATTAATGAGGTCACAATCCAATATTTGTTTATTTTGTGAACAAATGATGAGGATGATGGCAACAGGCTTGCCACAAATTCCCCCTTTACATGCGGGACTTAAACATAACTGGCGAAATGTGGGTGTACTATAGGTACACCTCTGCCTAATCCTTCGGGGAATACGGGCGTGATATTATGTAATTAGCATTGCAAAAAACACTTGCCTAGTTTCACTTTTTTATCACCTCATTAATATACAGGGTGGTAAGGACATCGACGCGGATACTGTTACCATGAATTCAGTACATGGTTATTTTTAGAAAAATCTGCTGTTCCATACATTTTGACCGCGTAGGTATTGCACTTTTCTATGAAACAGCAGATTTTTTTAAAATAACCGACGAAAAAGGTCAACGCATGGGGATTCAGAATCATACACTGAATCCATAGTAAAAATTTTCCCGTCGATGTCCCTGCCACCCTGTATAGCTTACGAGAAACTACTAGTTTGGTTAGCAAATCAGAAAAGAGAACTTATGTAGGTAGGTACTATCGAAGAAACGCATATCTGTACACTGTAAGGACTATTCTTGCTTGAGCGCTCGGCCGCTATAGTATTATTGCCTGTGGTAATCGCTTACCTACGAAAGTGGTTAGATATGCGTTACCGCGGTGGTACCATCGGGGTAACGCATATCTAAGCAATTTGAAAACAAAATCCTTTTCGTAGGTATTTAAGCGATACTATAGCGGCCGACCGCTCCAAGCAAGAATAGTCCTTACAGTGTATAGATAATGCGTGCCTTCGATAGTACCAATTACTTTAATTGATTTATTTATTAAAATGTAATTTATCTACCTACGTAGGTGTTTTATGTGTTAATAAAATATTTATGTTAGGTACTATAATTAATGAATAATACTTTAAATGATTACTTTCAATAGGTTTTTGTCATTTTTCGTAAAAGCCCACAGACCTAGGTTTTTACCGATTAACATTATTTATACTATGATTATTTATTTACTGCTTTCAACGAACTACCAAAATATATTTTGTTCTGTAATCTAAACAAACTCATGTTTTTTTCCCTGTGTACTTGCGCAACCGCTTTTTAAAAAAATCTTAGAGGACAGGTTAAGGAAAAGTTATGAGGAAAATCAAAGAGAATTTGCTTTTATACTGTCTTATTGGTGTTGCATTCAAGTTTTACTCTCAAGAGGCATTTCATTTTATTCGCTTTTATTAGATAGGTATGCTTTATCCAGTAAACAGTGGGTTAACCTGACACCTGTCAGTTGGACAATTTGTAGTAGTAATAGGGATCAAATTCACAAAGACATATGTATGAAACTGACAGAACACATTCTCTCGTCAGCCGGACTGTAACAATCTAAATACCAAAGCCGTTTTTTAATGGCCAAGGTCCTTCGTTCTGCTGCGGAACTGACCTCTGCCACATCCTTTCAAGGATAAAAGGACACAACTGTCGCTCTGAACCAGTCACCTCCAGTCTCACACCAAACTCATTGTGAAACAAGTTGGTACAGTTAAAACTTTTTGTTTCCCAAGAAGAAAGCGGTGAACGGTTACACAATATCGGCTGTCAAAATACAGAACGTTTTTTGATACTATATGCAGGGTTGGAAAAAAAAAAAGATTTTTTTTTAAACAAACAGTTCAAAATGTTTTAAACAAGAGTTTTTTTTCATTTTTTTTTTTTCATTGAACGATTTATCAAATTTATTATCAACACAAATCGATTAGGCCTATTATAATTCATTTCTAGACAATTTTGAAATTTACCTGAGAAAACATTTACAAAAAACGATAAGAATAACATAATAAATTAATAATACAATAACGTAATACTAAGTTATAGAAAGAAAGAAAGAAAAATAGGTTTATTTGTCACAGAGACACGTGCATACATAAAAGACAAGAGTAAACGAAAACAACAAAAAGTAACGTATAGAACGTACGTATAGTTACTTAGTACTAACTAAGAAACTACCTATCTAATCTGTGAACTTTTTTTTTTGTAACTAATTTAAGTAGGTATGTAACAAAGATACTGAACCACCCAGTACACTCTGTACGTTCAAAATTGCGAATTCCGATTTTCGTTCTTAGATGTACCTACCTTACCTAAAAGTATATTTAAATATGAGTAAAGGCTCTTTCAAACAGGCGCGACACGCCGCACACCGCTCGTCGCGCAACGAGCGGTGTCTTTGTGTCGCGTCGCGTGTCGCGCCTGTTTGAAAGAGCCTTTAGTCTCCAAAATTATTGCGGGGAATTACTTCTTTTCGACCGGCGACGAAGTGTTTATCACTATCTAACCTTTTTAATATTTTTTTTCGAGCTATTTGAAGTCCTAAAAATTTATAACTTTTCATTTATTTCCATTCATTCGCGATTTAAAACCATGTTTTTTTTTTCTTAATGTTTAAAACATTATTTTATACTTGTTTATACTGTGATTTCAAACACTTACTAAAAAACATTGTTTTAATTCAAACTGTTTTAAACACTTTAAAATACGTGTTTTAAAAAACAACTTGTTTGTTTTATGCCAACCCTGACCATAATGTAATGTCAAATACTGTTCAAAATGACAGATTCATGGCGGCCATTATATTATAATCTGTTATCATGGATTCAGTACATAATTCGTGTTGAAATTGTTATACAGTTTGAAAAAAAAAAAACTGCTGTTTCCTGTAAACATACGCAGTTAAAATGTATGGAACAGCAATTATTTTTTAAATAATCGTTCAACAATATAACAACGCAGTGGGGTCCAGAATCATTTGTATTGAATTCATTGTAACAGGTTGCGTGTCGATGTCGTCCCTGCCATGCCAGTCATGCCACCTGTATAACGGAACCGCTTTCCTAGGAAACTAAAGTTTTATAGGTACCACCAAGACTCGGAACCGGTGAAAACCGGTTTATTTGGGTTTTACTCCGAACTTTTCTTAAGAACGTGAACGTTTTAAGAACTTTATTTTAACCCAAATTAACCGGTTTATACGACGAGCGGTATGTCGGTAAACGCATTGCAACTTGTAACTACTTGTGAGGATGCCGCGCTGAATGAAAACTAAACAAAAAACCGGTTAGTAATGCTATAAACCGTTTAATCCAAAAAAACCTTTATGTAAAGACTCCTCCAAAACAGGTTAAAAAACCGGTTCCTACAAGCGAAACCGGATGTAAAGGTTTTTGCGTCAGGTTCATAATAACGGTTTGAAAATTTAACCGGTATCCGAGCATTGGGTACCACGTCCATCGTAACAATTTGACTTTGACAATATTTCGTAGGTGGCAGTAAGTACTGACGTGGACCGTAATGGAAACGATAATATTATCGCCAAACACACATTATCTAATCAAAAATAGTGAGCTCTGTTCCTACCTAATGTTTCTGATTATATCATCAAAGTTAGTTTTTATCTGTAGCAAAAATTTAATTAAATTGAATAGGTACACGTGTGCATTCATAGGTATATTTTCAATTCAATTAATCTTCACAATTTTGTAGAAGGTACACACGGCTACACATCAAGCTATACATCCAGTTTATGTTGATCTCGCATTGTATAGGATTTCCGTACAATGCGAGGTCAGCTTCTACTGGAAATGAATAGCTTGATGTGTAGCCGTGTGTACTACCTACCTTAGTGTTCATTGAAATTTCAGCTTCTTAATTAAAAGGAAAACGTGACTAATTAGCATTTAGGTACTAATGATGATAATAACTAAGTTTTAAATTAATATTCAACAAGTTTTATAATTAATTTTTGACTGCCTCGTTGGCCTAGTGGTCGCAAGCGCTCTGCTGAGCATGAGGTCCTGGGTTCGATTACCAGATCGGGTAAAGTGCTATTGGGTTTTTACATCGGCATTTATCAGTGGCAGCCCGGAGTCTGGATTTGTGCCCGGTTGATGGCAATGGGCTCGCCACCTGTTACATGGGACTTAAACATAACTGGCGAAATGTGGGTGTACTATAGCTGCACCTGTCCTCTGCTTAACCCTTCTGAGAATACAAGCGTGATGTTATGTTATGTAGTTACAGACTAGTAATTGTAAAAAAAATATTCTTAGAATAAGTATTACCAAGCACTACCAAGTTTTCCGTGAAACGTGGAACTAACCAATACCCAAGGTGTTACATAAATATTAATACAAAAAATAATGTTTTATACATTGAGTCAATCGTGTATTTTCGTTCATGTTTCTATTAAAATATCTTACTCAATGCTTTAATAAATGAGCACGTTTTTTATTAGGTATCTACTTATTTCATTTTTACACTTTCATTCTTTTTAGGGTTCCGTACCCAAAGGGTAAAACGGGACCTTTTTACTTATTACTAAGACTAACCGTCTGTCACCAGGCTGTATCTCATGAACCGTGATAGTTTGACGGTTGAAACTTTGATAGATTTATTTCTGTTACCGTTATTACAACAAAGACTAAAAAACAGAATAAAATAAATATTTAATGGGTCTCCCATACAACAAATGTGATATTTTTGCTCATTTTTGTAGATAATGGTATGGAACCTTTCGTGCGCGAATCCGACTCGCATTTGCCCGGTTTTTTCATTAGCAAGCCACCTTGTGTTGGCCGCTGACGTAGGAGGTCTTATCTAAAACAATGGAAGATAGATTCCTTTTGTTCGCAGTCTCACTTCCTGCAAATATATGAACAAAGATGTACCTAAGTCTCTAAGAACATGAAATACTCAAACAATGCCAAAGTGTAACGAAAGGAAAAATAGATTTTCTACAGCTTAAGTAATGTACCGTCAAAGAATCGACAGGTTAAGCTCAGCATGTTCATTTTTACTTAGGTACGCACGGCTACACATCAAGCTATACAATTCCAGTATAAGCTGACCTCGCATTGTACGGAAATCCTACACAATGCGAGATCAGCATAAACTGGAAATGTATAGCCGTGTGTACACCTTTCTTTTCTCCGACTGCGTCATTGCAAACATTTGAATGAAAATGACAGTTCTTAAGATGAAATGCGCCTGCGCCCGCTATGTGGGAAATGATCTTTGGAAATTGCGTTTTTAAGACTGTCGCAGACAGGCGCGACTCTGGTGGGACAATTTCTTTGAAATCTCCACGGAAATTGTTCTACCGGTGTACCCTCCTACTGTACCTAACTTAGAATTGAAAAAACAAAAAGAGTTCTGTGAAAAAAGAACTTGGTTTCTGTCACAAAAAAGAACAAGCCCCACATAGAAAGTATATGTATAGGATTGATTAAAATCGTTAAGTAAATAAGACTGGACGTAATTAAAATGAAATATTACTTTCATGCCTTTGCTGTATTTAATTTCTTTTGCTAGATTGCTTTGTTAGTTTAATCAAAAATACCTAGGTGCGTACATAGGTAGGTATACATTATACCTACCTGAAAACCTAGATACCATCGCAAGGAAGATTTCTAGACTCACAAACTAAGTATAACAGCTCCGCACCGTATAAAATTGGGAGCTAATCAAAATACATTCTTAATAAACATGTAAATAAAAAATCTGAATGTAAGACGCTGAAATATCGGATTTTTTTAAGTAAATATAAGCTTCTTGTCTTGATAACTCGGATTTAATCACTTTAACAAATACTTATCCTGTAGGTACAAGTACTTACATACATACCTACCTCATCAATCTTACCGGAAACCTTAATCTTGAAATAGGTACATAACATTCAAATCTCAACTGCTGTATTGTTGCCATTACAAAACGTGTTCTTTTTCGCGCTAACTCGTGGATTGATAAGAATTAGCATTCACGTTGATCGGCGCACGTGTCCCATGTCGCATACGATTGCTCTGTAAACATACCTTGTCTACATCCCACACGAAATTTAAATTTTTCAAAATAAGAACTCGTTGGCACATTGGACTAGAGGGGCGAAGCGTGACGCGACATTGTTATCGTCCCTGGTCGTGGTAAAATAACAGTTTCCGTTATAACAATTCCCCTTTATATGACGTAGCCCCTATTCCTCATCCCGCCGGAATAATCCAGTTTTTTAAATTAAGAATTATAAATATTTGTTTTCCCTGAATTTTGAGTCTGCGATCTTTTAAGTATTTTTCACCTTTTTCTTCTACATAATATGAATAATTTTGAAGGATTGCTTTATATGTTTGAAAAATTTGTCTGCTCAAGAACGTAAATAACGCAATGAATTTTGTTGAACTGTCTAATGAAACAGTTTGTGATTGATCGTGTGTTACGCAATGAACCATGCTGATGCCGATGTCTACATCAATAAGAAAAAAGGATAATGTGTTCATGCCGTGAGCCAATTTAGAAAACAGACAGACCTAATACTTAGAGGCTAAACCTTTAAGACCTCGGGTTAAACTACTATACCTGAACATTCTACCCAGTAAACAATATTAAGTAATGCAGGATTGAAAAAGCCAAACAGGAAATGGAATAAATTAATTAGTCACAATTGTGTGCTGAATTATAGAATTAGGTAAATTCACGTGTTTGAAAACAGTCATATCCTGTTTGCGTCTGTGTGTGTTCGCATGTATGAAGCACGCCAGGTAATCTCGGGTTTTGTCAGCGATCTTATCAACTTTAGTGAGTAGGTACTTTAATGATTCCAAGAAATTTGGTACCTAACATTCATCAGCCGATGAAGGTTAACACACATTTCACTCATTACGAGTTTATAATGTTCAAATAAAACATTCTAAGAGTCAAATGATGCCCCGATATTTACAAAAAATATCTACGTATATAAATATTACTGCGGGTTCCACCTTCTTATGATATTGGGTTTCAAGAGTAGGTAGGTAAATAAATATTTATTTATATCAACACTTCATTCTCTATTTGTATTTTAATTATTGTAAATAATTTTCTTTTGCTCCACAAAATGTCAGAACGGCTTTTTTGCTCATAGATAATATTCAGTACACTCATCAACTAAACTTTTGGCGAAGGCGACTTATTTTTAGAAAGTTATATTACAAAAGGCGGTCAAAACATTGTCCATTTTGTTTATTTAGCGTGTCATATAAAAGTGTACATAGAGTAAGTAGATTGAATAAAACTAAAAAACTAGCACACCGATCCTTATCGGTCAATTGCTAGGATTCGCACAAAAACACGGTGGTACTTGAGTAGACGCATTTATTTTCAACGACATCCTTTCCTAGCACGCAGCTTGTATTAGAACAACCCACACCCTATTGTGGTACTTAATTACAATAGACGTGTTTATTTAGGGATGTCCTTGTTCAAATGACCTATGTATTCAGAATCGATAGAATGCAAACAAATATTTTTGCTTCGATTCAATTTAAATTAAGAAGCCTAATTATTAATGTTCTATATTCAAAGTTATACTTCATTCACTGACAGACGCACAACCCAAACCGCTGGGTCTAGATGAAATTTGTACAAAATTTCGTAAATAGTGAAAGTCGAGGATTTTTTTAAATTCACTTCCTAAAGGGGTTCCATAATTCCATATGGGATAAAAGTTTGTATAAAAGTACCTAGGTACGTCATTTTTGCCAATGGGAAACTCCCATCGGGCACACGGCTTGTAATTAATAATACCTATATGTAGAAAAGCAAAGAAAAAAATGATTGTACCAACTATTGTTCTATTAAAAGGAGGACTTAATACTCCTTGTGGCACTCCTTGGTGGAAGTTCAAAAATGAAATGACTGTTGTCAGTAAAACTGCACCTCAATCAATCAACTATATACAGTGAGTCTTTATAATGTGCACATATTGAAATGAGGGAATCTATGCTTAATTTTATGGACGGAAAATTATTTAAAAAATCTAAATATTTTTTTATACATTTTATGGATTTTTTAAACAAAACGGTGTAACTTTTAAACATCATTAGATTTATAGATCATTTAGATCTATCGCGATGAAACAAACTCTATAATGATTGGAAGTAATTAGGCGTCCTCATAAAATGAAAATTGTGGGAAAAAACTACTCTCAATTAAAAAGAAACATGTTTTTTTAGCAAAAATCTGTTTTTTTTTTCATACATTTTTACAATAATCGTAAAATTTTTCAATAAGACCATTACGTACCTTTAAAAATGTATATATATATATATATATATAAACATATTTGATAAACATGATATTTGAAAAACATTTTTAATCAACTCAGCATATCGCAGTCTACTGCTGGACATAGGCTCCCTCGTTGCGAAACAAACACCCTGTCCTCCGCTTTCCACATCCAGTCTGGCCCAGCCATATAAGTGGGGGGCGTCCCACGCTAGGCTTGCCGATACGCGGTCTCCACTTCAGGACTCGTCTGCTCCACCGGCCATTCGTCCTTCAAACTTTACCTACCTACTATAAAAGTGAATGAATTTGTTATCGAAATATTGTTTATTATTAGGGTACGTAATCTCATAAATTGTGGCTACACTTATAACCCATTTATTTAGGTAGGTACTTATCTTTCGTTTAAGCTCCAACCATAAAGATAAGCTTGTTATTGATGTACGTCATAATGACTAATCAATGGTCCTATGGCTTGACACACGTTACTTTCTTTCTAGTGCCAGTTGTAGGTAGTTATCTAATTAATTAATTAAGAAAAATGGTTGTGAAGGCGTTGGCGAAAAACTAGTGAAATAACTCGGCGAAACATTGACAACACTGAAACAAGTTGAAATCTCTAGTTCCTGTCCAACATTGTATGGAAAATTGACAGAACATAGAGATTTCAACATGTTTTGTTATGAATGTTTCGCCAGTGCAAACGCACAGTAAGCGTACAGGTGTAACTGGTACATTGAGCAGCATATGCGAAGAAACAGTGTTGAAGTACAATGTTTTTAACAGTTAATGATACTACAAAATAACTTGAGAACGTCACAAAAATAATATTGTTACATAAAGTTATTTGATATTTATAATATAACTAGCTTTTGCCCGCGCGAAGTCGGAAAATATCCTACGGGATCATACTACCCATACCGGGATTCCATACCTATCTATTAGCCGAGGAAAAAAAAGGTCATTGACTCCTACCGCTTTGCCCCTGCATTGCCGTCAACCAAAATTATTTTTTACGCGTAATTTTGAATCTGTGATATCTTTTAAACCATTCATATAAATGAAATAATGTCAAGGCATATTTTAATCTAAATTAAATGTTCAATTTAAGTAACATAGTTTATTGGATAAGGATCAATATAATACCAATCAAAATAGCTTCGAAAATAACAATGAAATTTTTATCAAATTCTGAAAGATAAACATGGTTGTTGTGGGTCATCCTTAGAAGATATACATATGCCATCGCAGACTTTTTATTGAATTTTTTAAGATGAACAATATTGTAGAACATAAATTTTATGTAACTTTTACGATTTCCGCGGCGCACGCCAATAAAGCTTCCAGTCGGTATGATTTTTTTCGACATCTTCAACAATAAATAATCGTCAAATTTCAGTCAATTTCCACAAAACCCTAATGAATTATACTCTAAAACCTTCCGCATGAATCACTCCGTCCATTTGTGAAAACCGTTTGAAAATCCGTTCGGTAGTTTGTGAGTTTATCGCGTTCAGACAGACAGACAGACAAACCGAAAGACAGACAAACGCGGCGGTGGACTTTGTTTTATAATAAGTAAATGATATTCACAAAATCTCAGTGTTTTCTTTTAAAAGAACCATGTTGATGTATAATAATCATTTAAAAGAAGCACTGAAACAAGAACTGCTAATATAATTGCGCTACGTAAATTATACGTTAACGTTACTGACCCGTACAACTCGCTCATTTCAGTTCAACTTTTTCATTACGAAGAGCCAATGTTAATCTTAGAAGGCTTCATTCTAGTTTACTTTATTCGTATGTTTAATTTACTTTTCAAATTTTTTCCATCAGCCGGTAACATCGTGTCAATGGTTTGTGATAACATGTTGCACGCATGATCGGGGCTAACGTGTGATTAAACTGGGATTTGCAGTTTACTGCTAATCATCTGTGTTAACTAGTCAGCACCCAATGACTGCAAGGCAGGTGCTAAATATTAAACAACAATTCCCATAAAAGCAAAACATGATAAATATTTTATGTTGATAATAAAATGTTTCGTTGCAGCTGCTTTCACGCCTTTAAACTTTAACAATGGCAATAATAACATAAATATGATATCGCGATTTTACAAAACTTTACTGTAAAATTTTATTGTAACTGGGCAAAGATACGTAGCAAACTCGATAGCTAACACAGACCTACTAACCTAATCGGCCCACAAAGCTTAGGCGGCCGACTGATTTCGACACGACACCCATTGCGGGTACCAAGTAGGTACCAACTAGCTAGTAGAATGATATTAGTCATAGCATGCTGTTAGTGCCTGTTAGATTTATGTATCTACTGTTCATGTACCTTGGAATATTTTGAATAATTATACGTAAGTTGTATAGGCATAAGTTTGGATCAATATTTTAATTGTTTCTAGAAAAATATATGAAAAGAAAGGGAATTAAACAATCACAGAGGTGATTCTTTGTTCTACTATTGCATGCACGTGAGCATAATATGTCACCTCAGCTAAAGGACCACAAAATATTCCTATGAATTACATACAACTTTAAGATTATGGAAGTAAACACAAATATATAAATGTAATTACAAAGATATCGCAATTGAGACGAGTATTCTTCCAACAATTTCAACAGCTGTAACAGTAACGGATAAAACATGATGGCCTTCTTCATTACGTTTCGTTCTGCAATAAAACGTAGCTACATTTACTAATTTAGGCTAACACGCTTTAACTTCCGTGAGTCTTTGTTTAAGCGCTCTAAGTATACTTCATAACATAACATTACTAACTATAGCTAATCTTTTGTTCTTTACGTCATAATTATTTATTATCAGTTTAGGTAACCCGTTGCACTGTGCAGTATTTGCACTTTGTTCAACTTTGTTATGTAATTGTACACCATTTGTATTGTCCTGACTATCAATTAATTGTTTTGCTTCATTCGCTACCATAAGTACAAAGTTTATTGTTAACTTGTTATGATTTGATTTATTGTTTTTAGTTTGACATTTTATGCACATGAATCTTCTGTGGTAACAAAACACAAACTCAGCATTTATTTCAATTAAACCATTTACAAGCACTTTTGAATTGTCAAGGAGTCGGTCAGTTGGAAATATGAAGCAAGTTAGTAGTTACCCATTCCAAAGCATAGTAGGTACTTATGGAGACGAACGGGCAAGAAACTCTGTGGACACTCTTTTAACACTTTCGACTCCACCCACTTTTCATAGAACTCATACGCCATGCCGCTAAACATATTGGAACTGGAAGTGAACCTTCCGCAAGGGTTACATATAAAACACTGTAAAACGAAGTAAAATTGTGTTTTCAGGGGGTCTTGTCGCTATAAATAGTTTGCAATCTTTTAATTTTTTTGTGAATATTTGTAACCGTAAACAAAAAATATACTAATAAATTTAGTTAAAATATAAAATATACATCAGACTTTATTTCCACTGTTTATAATGCTGTATTCGCTAAGAAAAAACACATTTAAAATAAGCCCGCCGCGAGGACTCCCGGCATCCCATAAACGACTAGGTGAATCCTCCCGGGGGGCTTCAACCCTCCCAGCACTGAACGTGTTAAATTATATTGTTTCAATAATATTAGTTACAACATTAATGTTGAATTTGTAATTATATGTGACAAGGATGTAAAATTTATGTTATGAATATGATTCATAAATTCAACAGCTGCGTAAACTATATTTATTATTATTAAACATTTTAATAATGTAGTATGATGGCTTATGAATGTAAATAATAATATTGTGAATTTGTGACGAGTCATATCCAACCACTGATCCATCATCCACATTGTTCAGAATGTCCCTATAGTTACAGCAGGGTTATGTTCGATTATTTTACATTTATCATCGTTGTAATGTCATTGATACCGATGAAAATATTAATAATGCCCACGATAAATATTAGTGTATTTCAAAATCATACTTTTACAACAGATTAATACTTTTACCTAGTTTACAAGGGAAGTCACCAAAGGAAAGGCCGTTCTAAGGATTTCAATCAAGTGATAAGGGCGGGCTCGGATAGTAAAGAATAATATTTATGAGGTAGAATGAGAAAGAATCTTGAAGTAGGGTCGTTTGTTTGAAGTGAAAACTTCTTAGGCGCGTTGGGAATTTTTGAGATGGGAAAAAACAATTGAACTCGCTACAACGTTACCGACACCTCATTTTTGTAAACGCGATTGTGCTCTTTATTTATATTACGTTACGGATCAATGTTCTATGCAAGTATTTTCTTGTTCAAGTTTTCATTGCTGTCGGTACTCCCGGAGTCCCTCTGTATTTTTTTTTGCTATACCCTAGCAACAGGCAGTAGAAGTATCTTTTGCGTGTAAGCTACCTAAGTACTGCCTAGAAACGTAGGTACTGAAAGCAAGTAATAAATATTTTCTGTATGTCGTAATCGATTTATAATTAATTTAATAGGTACGTAACTATGTACTTCTATTATATTATGAATCCATATAAACATGAACACTACTCATCTATGTAGGCTATGTCCACGACTGTCGACTGTCTGAAAATAATAAAATAGTCATTTGGTTCAAACAAAGGGCAAATTGTTTTTAGAAATGTTAAGTAATTAACTGATTACCTATTGGCATTAACTATATAAGGTGTCAAAAAATTTACTTTAGAAACTTTAAGAGGTGCTTCAGAGTTAGACCATCGAATTGAATAACTTTTACTATGGGACCAACTTTGAAATCGCGAAAAAAGGAACAGCTATCCCATACAGTTTAGAATAGAAAGTTTTACTATAGAACAGCAGATTTTTTTTGTCGCGATTACAAAGTTGGTCCGATAGTAAAAGTTATTCAATTCGATGGTCTAAAGCACCTCTTAAAGTTTCTAAAGTAATTTTTTTAACACCTTGTATTGCTGCACACTAATAATATGAGGCGCGAAACGTAAACATTCACACCTACTTAAACATTTTATCTTGTCGATCGAGATCAGACATACTCTTAGTGACATACATAGTGTCAGATTTACAGTCGTGGGCGTAGAATTGGGATACGATACGATACGGGTAAATGACAGAAATGGCTCCTTTAACTTCTACACAGTTTATTGTTACAGAGTCAATTACTAACACTAATTAATATTCTGAATTTAAAAGGAAACACTGAGTAGTTCCTATAGGTCGGTATGTGTCGCAACCACGTCTCAACGATCACTGTTCCTCCATGGTCCTTATCGGACACCATACTCAATCCCTAGACCCGCACAACGCTAAACAAAGGCGCTTGTGTGTGTCTCATTTTAATTCAAGTGCATACTCATGAAAGATCTGAGATTTCGATATATCTATGTAAAGTCGACCAACAAGGGCAGTTTATAATGAAGGACACTTTCAGCATAACAAAGTATAATCAGCCTATAATGTTCCTACTGCTGAGACAGGCCTCCTCGGTGAGAGGGATTGGGCCGTTATCCACCACGCGGGCCCAATTGGTTCTAGGACATGCCGGTTTCCTCACGATGTTTTCCTTCACCGTTTCGAGAGCAGTGCATGGTGATGAAATAATTTACACAAAGTAAAGCACCTGTCTGGGTTAGAACCTGCGGTCACTGGGTTACCACTGCTCTCTGGGTGACAGTTTCAGACCTTCCTGTTAATCGTGTAAATGCAGTTCTAGTGATACAGATGTTGCTCCACACGCAACGCAACAAGGATACAGCCGCGTAAGAAATGAGTGTAGAGTTACTATAGCAACTTGATATTCTTTAGAAGACGTTGTTACGAGAACGGAGGCAAAATTCTGGTGACGAGAGCCTATAAATCACCGGGATAATTCAGTATTCTTTGCACATGCAAGAACAACATTTAGAATATGTAAAGACATCTAAATAACAGATCTCAAAGCAGAATCTAGAATCGTGGCAGTCACATATTCTAGAATAAAAAACAGAACGTGAGACTGCAAAACGTGATGTCGGGAACAAAGATTCTCGACACTCGCAATTAAAATTCAAAGACACCTACGTATGTACATAATAAGATAACCGGTTAGCTGAAGCCGCCTGTGGCTGCTCAAGTGCCCGGTCGCCGAGAGGTAAATCCTTCTTTATTTACTGAGTATGACGGAATCGCGGTATGAATTGCCTTGACCCCCGACCGATACGATGCGTTAAGAAAACGCGAGCTTCAAAGCCTCGAATTTATGAACACGATAACATTATGATCAACGGAAACTGATCATATACCAATTTAATGATACTAGGCGCCCTTAGCGACAAATCAAAGTCCGGCTAGAACGCCAGTGTTGATGAAGGGTTTCGCAAAAACCCACGCGCTCAGGCCGGCTATAAATCCTACTTAAAACAATATTTTTAAAATTTTCTTTCTTTAGCTGTGTGGCAGCCAGCTCCAGTCATAATATATTGGTCTGAACATTAATAAAAGACTGAAATATCTCAGAATATTTCAAAGTATCGTTGTCAAGGAACACGGCAATCTGTTCACGTTCTGTCAACGTTCACGTTACAACACAGTTTATGACTTAAGTAACAGCACGCCCCATGCGGCGACAGGCATCTCGTATCTAATGTGGGCCAAATCACTCATTCCTATTATTAAAATAGAACATAAATTAGGTAAGATACCTATCTAATATTAAATACACAAGGGCTAGTTTAAAAGTAGGTATTCATTGTTGAATATATAGGCACGTGGCTAAATAATAACAGCCGCACGGGTCGATCTTCCGGATTAGGTTAGCGAGGTCGATCCATGGATGGGTGACCATCTATTACATACCCTCCGTGCCTCGGAAAGCCGTTGGTCCCGTTTGTCATTCGTAGATCTTTGGCAGTCGTTACGGGCTACGGGGTAAAAGTAAACAAAAACCCGAAGTCTTACAACCTACAGTCTATTCAAGGTATCGTGTTACGCAGTAACTGGGTTGTCCACAAACTGCCTATAGCTAGAGCGACTGCCTATCAGACCTCCAGCACGCGTAGTATGACTATAATAGAAACTTGTCGACGGAAGAATAGACAAAATGACAGATAAACAATCACAATCTGTCATTTTGTCTATTCTTCCATCGACAAAACCCGTTTCTATGGTGGTCATACTATGCATGCTGGTCAGATGAGATAGGCAGTCGATATATGTAAAATACCGATCCCAACATAGTTGAAGAAAAGACTTGGCAGATGATGATATTCATCGATGATTAAAGTCGACAAGAATGTTCCATGAAAATTACGTGGGAAATCAGCATCATCTTTCTATTGTGAAAATATAATAAGAAATCCTACTCTTAGGATGTCGTGCCGTGAATACATAGTGCAAATGCATAAATATTTGTTAACTGTTCGTTCATGAATCAGCGTTTACTAAGTAGTAAGTACTACTGTGCGATCAAAACCCAATGTAGGAGAAAATATGACTCATTTACGAGTGATTGCTGCTACTTGCTACCTAAACAATGATACCTAACAGTAATGAATTGGATAGTTAGAATGAGATTTACTCTCCATAAACTTCTATGATGGCTTCTGAACACACATGTCGTTCATTTACTATTGTTAACGGTATTATTTCTATTAATTTGAGTGGAACGTTGGCTAACTAGACAGTGGGCGTAGTGACGTCAGTAACAGATGACGGTCGTCGTTAACGGTCAAATCTTATCGAAGTTGTGGTTGACAGTTGTGTATGTCACTGCCACAATAGTTATTTTTAATCGTATCGATTTTAAAATTCAAATTTTCTTTCGTTTTTTGCACATTGCTGGTCAGTGTCAGGTTGTATGTTGATTAAAATATGATTCACGACCGTAACAAATATGTTTTTACGGAATTAGAATCAGCAATACAACTCGCTTAAGTTAGAATAATCCTCAAATGTCATGATTTCATGAAATAGTCATTCAATAGGATTATATGAACTTAGAGCGTTCTATTGATGATTTTTATGATTATAAATCTATAAAAAAACAGTGGCACTCCGGGAGTGCCGACAAAAGTGAAAACTTGAACAATTTTACTGTGTAGGAAATAATGTATCGCGCGTTGATGTCTTTCTAAAGCTGGTGTCAGTAACAGTGTTGCGAAATCTATGGTTTAGTTAGTCCCATCTCAAAAATACCCAACGCGTCTAAAGAAATTTTCACTTCAATAAATATTTGATACGGCCGCGACTCATATTTAGATCGACATGCAACCTTATACCTACTGACCTGAAAAATAAAATTTGAATCTCGCGGGCTACCTTGACGCTTTCGCTTTAACATAGTGATTCCTGAGTGAGCCTTTTATTTTATTCATTGCCTGCAAGGAATATTATTAATGTGTTGAAATGAATATCGAATTGCATTATTTCATTTTTTTAAATAACCTTAACCAATACAACTACAAATAGAGGCGCCATATCTCACTAGCACCTCTGCATCAACCAGAAGAATTGTACCTGACATTGTTTACTGAATAAAAAATAAAACACCCGCATTTTTTTTGACAAAATATGCCAGTGTATATGCCATCGGCAGAACGGTGTCACGGCCAGACCTTCAGCTAGCAGCAGCTTCAGAATGTATGTACAGACAACCGTATATTTTATTCATATTGCACAAGACGAGGTGAACCACCATTTTACATGTAACATCTTTCAGGTCAACGTTTATTTAAATACAATTCCGCGTATCTACGTTAATAACTACCTTTTATCAAAAAGATTTATAAGCTTTTTGTTTTTTTTTTTCTATGTGTAATTAATTAACAAAGATGTGTTAAGTAGATGTCTTCTTAAAGAATGTCACGGAATATCGTGAGAAGTGGAAATAATAGCATAGCAATGGGTAGCTCGCCGTAAGGACCAGACCCGGGTCGACGGCGCGTTGTGTTCTACGCGCGCCTCAAAAGGGATGTCAGCACAATTGAAGGGGTCCGCTTGATGCCTGCTGGGTTGCGGGTTTGTCCGAAAGGGTTACCGTGGCCCCTGATAACATACAGGAAACTGAAGGAACACGGGTGGGTTTTAATCAGTAAGAGTCTGACACGCCATCCCACTCCGCCCAGAGTGGCAGAAGTTATTTGATAATTTCCCACCCAAAAAAAAGAAAAAACGGCCATTGCGGTATGTCACAATATACAGGGTCGAATTAAATTACCTAGTGAAATCCCGGACACGTGATATTATTGAATTGATACCCATATTATTAATATTATATATAATGTTCAATAAATATAAAACCATAATAATAACAAATCTTAAAAAAACTGAACTTACAACTGACCCCCTTAGTCAGTTCAGTCAGTCAACAGCCGCTGGTCGTGTAGTTACTTCCCATTTATGACTTTAGAATTTTATTTTTAACAAAGCTCAGAACCGTCGATCCATACGCCGTCCTTTGGTAGACGTACGAGGGCCCGAAGCCAACTCGCAGAAGTCCCTTAGACAAATTTATATGGAACGAGGCACCAACCGACGATTATCCCTGTTCGCACTATGCAATGGCACCCAAGGACAACCCCCGGTTGGTGTAGGAATATTGCAGGATATGGAAACAATGGTATTGGACTATGGGTTTGGGTGGCTAAAGCGAACTGGTTACCTGGAACTATGGAAGGATTATGGCCCCTGCCCGATCAATGTTTTATATGTATAAGGATAAAATGGCAGGGGGTGACTTGCACACTCAATATTGGGCCCCTGGAAACTATCGCTAGCACAATACTGACGTAGCGACATATTATAATATTTTTGCTTTTATCGTCATCACATCACAGGTATTTTCACAACGTAGGTACAGTAAAAATACAGATAGGTACAATATAATTATTGGAACAATCATGATCGTTTATAATGATACCTACACTTTCGTAAATTGCTTCCATAAATTGTCAAGCCAATTATTATAAAATTCCTGTGTCACTTTAATTATGTCGGTATTTATCGTTAAACTAGCTAAGTAGGTAGGTATATCGATGGGATCATGGTTGAATTGATACTGAGCTATAATCAGTTGATCTGCGAGGTTAAACAAAGTAACCGCGGAATTATTGAATGAGTCTGTTTGAATAAGATGCAGATATCGAGAATGTTCAATTAGTTTATTTTAGATACCTCTGGCAATATCGTCCCAGGTGGTCTGAAGCTTCAAAACTGCACTCTTAGGATATCAGTAGTGCTATTCTGTAAAAATCTCATCGTGAAAACGTATTAGGTGAAGTGAACTTGAAGAGCTGTTAATCCCTAGCGATCCCTCTTCTTTTTCGTGTGGTTAGTGACTAACCTGATGTCAGAATTATTATGCCGCCCATGGGCCTCTGACTTGACTTCACATGCCGTCGAGATATATCTCTCATCATCCGTCCCATCAGGTAGAATAACAGCTCACGTCACCTAAGTTTTCATGGAGAGATTTTTACCGGAATAGATCGGCTGTTGCCCTTATTGATAATATGACCTATGAAAGTGAGGTAACAGTTATTCTGTGTTAAAATATTATGAAACAGACACAGCCCTATCGTGCAAGGGATAGAAGGTGAAACCAACTAGTAGACTATGATTGCCAATATATACAACATGTCCCGGAATTAATGCACGCACCACAAAACACCCCAAGTAGAATATTATGTTATCCTTCCTATACTATTAAACGTCCATTATTTGTATGTATATATATTTGTTTGTATATAGATTTCTACTCACGTTCTCGAAATCGGCTCTAATAATTTCGATGAAAGTTGCAATGTAGGGGGCGAAAAATCGATCTAGCTAGCTCTCGTATCTGGAAAAATTAGTTTTCTCCGTATTTCCACCCGAGCAGAGCTCGACCGCCCAAAGTTTAGAACAAGATTGACATTATTGACAGTAGAATAATGATCATGGCAGCATGAAATTAGTAACTACTTACTATCAAGGCAGTATGGAATTAGTAGGTACTATCCTATACTATTATATGAACATTCTCTATTTTCACCAAAGCAGAGCTCGGAAACCCAGGTACTATTATAATACGTACACTGAATTTTTACTATTATGTGTAAAACATTGTTTATTAATTAAATGAGTTATACTGATTTCGGGAGAAAATTGTGGTCCATTACAAATCTACGCCCGCACACAATCGCACACGTATAAGGGTCCAGCGCAGTAGGTATTTCAGGCATTTTGGTTTATTTTGACTGTACAGCGGGAAAGTAACTGTAATTTACGTAGTTTTAATTATTTTTGGGTATACAAAATTAACTATATTAAAATGACAGAAATTGATTCAGTAAACGATTCTGAACACGCTACTTCCATATTGTGCATCAATTCAGTTACACATTGTATAGGATGATGTACACTACATTTATTTAACCATTTATTTCCATCTTTTCAGGTACAGATGTGTGCCCTATGAAATCAGTGCTGAGACGCATTGGACAGCAGCTGTTCACTGCGCTCAGCGCCAAAGGGCTGGCGGTGCTCGTCAACCACGGCATTGCTGATGAGAAGGTGAGCATTCAGAAGAAGGTCTTAAGGTGCAACTAAATTGCCGTCGATAGACGATTTATTTTGTTTTGAGGCCATCAATATCAACTCGCAATTACCATAATCAATTTTTTTTTTTAAACACGTAAACCATGGGCACTTATGAAACGTCAGAAGCTAGGTGCACGGTTCCAATTGGTCGTTTCCGTCGTTTCCTATGGAGAAAAGTCGGCAAAAAAACTCCACGGTTAAAAATAAATGGTTTTTACAATGTTTTCAAATTACAATGTTAATAGGTATGAGAGAACAGTGGTGTAGGCCTATCAACAAGTACCAGGTACTTAGCAAAATAGAAAATGGTCCACAAGTCTACAGCCTACAACGGTTATGATAAACTCAGATGAACGCTTTCACAAAACATAAATGAAAACACAATCAAAAGAAAAACATACTTAATATGTTTTCATTCTTTCACCACTAAGTTATCCACTTGTGAACCTGGCTTATTGGTGATTCGCCCGAATTTACTCGCCTCCGAAACGAGCGCATCGATTCAATAATAAAAAATTTTCTTGAAGCGATTCGCACGAAGTTAATTTATTTGTAGGTGAATCGATTTCTGGAGTTGTCGATTCCACTGTGTGACTCACAACAAGCGGATAAATGAGGCAAAGTCACCTATCGAACTCCGCCATAAGATGTAAGCGTGTTATCCTTCCAATCATCTTCACAGATGGCATGAGGAAACGTAGGTACTAACTAAGAACGTCTTGGCAGTCTCGGCCTCGACACGACAACTTCATAGATGTCTAGTCTAAGGGCGATAGCGTTTAAGTAGCGTTAATTTATTTAAAATGGCTACCCATATTGTGTAGCTAACGCTTAGGCAGTAACGGTACTCGCATATTATTTAAAAACAATGGTTCATTTGGCTTTACCTACCATTGTCAGAATAAAATTATTTACCTATAGTAGTGGGAAATAAAGAAGGAAGGAACAGTTTTATCTACAAACGCATCGGGTTTTCCTGAATGAGTGAACATTACTCAAAGCGGTTGTTTCAAGGTATTATCGGTACTAGAAGGTTCATCGTGTAACCTTATGAACTGATTAATGTTATACCAGTATATTATTGTGATGTCAATAATGTCCAAGACAAACTCAGTGAGTACATGAATTGAAAAGTCACATTGGTAGGTACTTGCCCGAAATTGAACCCACAACCTCCTGCATGAGTGGCGAGGCCTTAACTACTGGGCCATCACGTCATGAACTGATAGCTACTCTGTACTACATACACATGTGTATTTGAGTTCCATGGGAACACAATCATGTCCTGGAGTTGTCTCGAAAAACTCCAGTTTGGTGGTTATGATAAAATTAAATCACTTGGCATATGTTGACAGTCTGTTAGCGAATTTTTGCGTAGGCTTAGAGAAATCGAGTGTCAGCTAAACGATTGTATCGATTATGGATTTTTATAAGTTGTAGAGGTTGGTGACACTCTACTTTAAATCCGGTTCTCTAACTGAGAGTTAAAAAAATATGCAGTTTTGAAGGCAAACGTGCATGAACAAATCTTTAGGTTCATTTTTAGTTAGGAATATATGCTTTATCTTCTCGTTTATCTTGACAAGTTGACATACCTCAGTTTGACCAAGGCTGTTCAGGAAAAGGCTGTTTGCATTAAAATTACATTTTAAACAAAACGAGCAAAAATGGTCACAATCAACATATCCTAAGGTCATATTATGATAAACAAGGACGCGACGACACTATTTTTTATTTGATTTCGTAATTCTCTAAACCCTGTGAGTTCAAATCAACTCATACCGTTTGCTCCAAAACTTAATTAAGATGAAGATGAATAATTATTAAAATAACTAGAATATATTAGCTTTGTTCTAATTAAGTTTTAGACCAAACGTTTATGCAACTGTATAACATTTCCTTCAGCCAAATTTTGGGGCAGATTGCTAAGTAGGTACTGTACCTACCTTCACGCCGTAGACTTCTCAAATCCTATCAGTCTAGCAAATACCTATTGCCAGTTCTTAAAATGAAGGTGTTGATTTTCCAGCTGAAGGCGGTGTATGCTGACCTGGACAATTTCTGCGCGCTGCCGGAAGGTTGCCAGGCGCAATACCTCCGCAACCCCGTGAGCAACCACGGATACGTGAAACCAGGGATGGAACAGTTTGACACCACTAAGAAGGTAAACTATTTCAAATACTCAAATGTTACAATGTTTTGACTACTGAGTTCGATCCCCATGTCGCTCATGTCATTGAGTTTTTCAATAGAATGTTTGGGTCACCGGATCTGGATTTAGGTCTGGATGCGAGCATATTACATAACAATAAAAATAACTGGCGAAATATAGATAGGTACACACTTACACAGTCACACTAAGTATGCTCTCACTAAATCTATGACTATTCCTTCAGGAAATACAGAAATGACGTTAATGTTGCAAAATGTTACATTATCGGGTCAGATAAGGTTCAAATACATATAACACACCTAGTTAATGTACTCCACACAACATAATAATACTTATGTCTTTATTTAGTTTATACTCTCGTCTCAAAGTGTTACATATTTATCTCGAATATTCATTTGAAGCATTGTTATTACATTTTTTCTCGGTAATTTTGCTGGTAATTACATGCTATACCTACGACTATCTAAAATTGCATAATATTTCCCACTAACGAACAACTGACGAGTGATGCCATCTAGCGGCTGAATCATAAATTAGCATAACCCGAAAACCTAGACAGACTTTCTCCTCCACACTCATTGTCATTACTTAGCACAATACACAATGTAGCTAATGTTTGAAAGTCTCACAAGACATTTAAATAGAGCAGTTACTTCTAGGTTATTAGAAAATGAGAAACTAAGCTCACTCAATGCAAAATTCGACTATGGAATTGCTAAAGCCATAAGTACCCAGAACACAAAGGCTTATTGCCTTCCTGCTGATACATTCATACGATTTCCTGCTTCCTCCAATATTTTTAGTTTTCTCTTCCTTCTTTCAAAATACCCAAAAAGAGATTTTCCCAGTACCGATGACAAGGTACCCAGGTCGCACGAATCTGCTGGATATGGGAGGCATAGAACCGGTCGTTGTGGTGATGCTTGTCTTGTCCGGTTGGCCTGTTTCCAGCAGTGGTCGCCTGAATGATAATGATGCAGCTTTGTTTCGACAACTTCAACTTATAAAGCCATTCTTTCCCAGGAGTTACGTCACTCGTTCAACATCACCACGCTGTCTGCGGCGTCGATGCCTGCGCAGGAGGAGGTGCCCGAGTTCACCACGCATGCTGTGCCGCTTGCCCAGGACCTCACGAAACTATCGCGAGTCGTGCTTCAGGCCCTCGCGTATGCCATGGGTAGGTTTTTATTAAAATACTATAAGATTAAAATACAATTTATCCAAAATGGCCAACGAACCGCCAAAGTTACCGTACACAAAATACGCGCTTTGAAGTGGAGTAGCGGACACTAGCCCGTATTACCTAACCACCAAAGCTAGTGGCAGTCAAAGTCATAGAATGTGCGAGTAGAACGGTACATACACCTTACTCGTGTCGTCTCGTTCCCACGTTGTATGACCATGCCTTCCACAAAAGTAAGCGAAGAGTATTTATTTTGTCATAATTGGACTTCGATTCAATGACATCTTTATTTAGCGCCACCAATTTACATTTTATTGTCGTTTGGCACCTTTAATGAAATTATATTAACGGTAAAGGCCAATGAGTACTGATTAGGTAGTGTGAGTGTGCAAATATTCACTAATGTTCTCGTTTCTAGGTTAATTAGAATAATGCTCCTACGCGAAGCGTTTTATTTGCTAAAGACTTTCGTTGTTACAACAGTCATTTGAAACAAAGTTTTTTCATGTATTTATTCAACACAACACGACATAATCCTTAACTAATTGACCGTGAAAATGTTGACTTTCTTTTGAGAATAATAAATCCCATATGTATATCAATAAGCCAAAGCAAGTATCAACACAAGGTTTCATCCAACATAGCTAAACAGTCTTAACATTTAAAACCATCTGCTAATTCCAGGTGTGCCGCCAACCTCTTTGCTGGCGAGTCACTCAGGCATGCTGATGGCGGAAGGGCGCAACCCGTCGACGATGCGTCTGTTGTACTACCCACCGGTACCCCCTGAGGACGTGGGTCCTTGTTGCCAGAACGACGTTGTGCATTACACACGTTGTGGCGCACACGCCGATTACGGCACCTTTACACTATTGGCGCAGGACTCCGAGGGAGGACTAGAGGTAAAAGGCAATGAAACATTGATTGTGCTAAAGACAATAACGTTAAATTATTCAATTATTGTGAACGTTTAAGAAGAGACACTTGTTGCCCTGTAATGAGAAATTTAAAAGTTTTTATGCAAAACGAATGGTGTACCTACAACGCACTGGAAAATCCCAGTATACCCAGAATCGTTTTTTTATCTATAATTTTCGGAAACTTCGCAGTTCGTACAGATTGATGTGACTCCTGCACCGAAAATTACTATCATTCGTTTTTTTGGCTAAATAATTTTTGTGTTTTTGGCTAATGTAACGTCATTATTACAGGCAATGACGTCTGAAAATCCTTATTTCAAACCATAATTATGTCAAACAAATTGAGGACTTATTGTAAAAAAAATATTTATCTCCAGGTGAAGTTGAACGGCAGTGACAAGTGGGAGAAAGTGGGACACCTTCCTGGAGCGATCCTCGTTCAGTCCGGAGAGATCCTCGCCGCTTGGACAGCTAACGTTGTTCCGGCACTGGTTAGTTTTTCTCAGACATCACTAATCTTTTGGGTCTCCTCACATAATGCTGATTGTGGATCACCTTACTCAAGATTCTATGGTTGACTATTCGTCAAGGAGAAATTACCTGTAAAATTGGAGTTATTGACATACGTGCAAATGTAAGCGTTTTCATTGTATCTGTCTCCGCAGGTGCACCGCGTGGTGGTGCCTCCGGGTGAGTACGCGCGCGCCCGCGGGCGGCACTGCGTGGCGTTCTTCTGCCACGCCGACAACGACGCCGTGTTGCCGCCGCTGCCGCTGCGCGCCGTGGCCCCCCCGCCCCCTACCTTCACCCCACACGCGCACCTCACCTTGCACAACCGCCTGCTCAACGCTGCCCATCACCTGCAGAAGCGATTCAGGGAGACGTACGCGTGACTAGCGCACGGTGGCGACAAGGAACCCGTCTACAAAGCGAGCCTCGCACGCCGCCACACCGCACCTTAAGAGCTATATAACACTGGGAAACCATTGTAACTGGCTGGCAGCAAAATGTATAAAGCTCTATGATTGGTTACGCAACTAATCGGACGCCAGGTGAAATACCACCCATAAGACTATATACATTTTGTTTTTGTTTAGTTGCGCCACCATGGTATCTCAGTATAATATAGGTCTGAACCATCAGTGCATAATTTCAAAGATGTTGTCTTATCACTGGAACACATCTTTGATATTACGCACAATGCACTGACGCCGCACTGCGAATCGTGAGAAATCTATTTGCCACGATTCTCCTTGTGAGAAACCTTTTTTCGATACACTTAAACTTTGGTGAAACGAAAGTGAATTTAAGAATTTGAATCGGCGTTAAGTTTATTCTATGTTACTGTGTTTATGGTTCTCCATGATTAGGACAATTCCAAAAAGAAATGACTGCTTGACTGTAACTACAGGTAATAAAAATACCGTAATGTTTTTTAACTAGATGTAATGAAAAAAAAATGTCTTAAGTTTACGCACTTAATCATGTTGAAACAGGCGGAAGAATAAATAAAAACTAAGGACAATAGAACAATGATGTCGATACGCACAGTTCTTCCATCATACCTACTAGTTATTATTTGCATTAGAATAAAGATCGCGCTCCCACGGAACTCGACATAGCCTACTTCATTATTCCATCGAGAACATATTTCAAATAAAAAATCAAAGTAGTTTCTCATTCACAACTTGGTATACTTAATTATATCATCATTGCATCGCTGACAGTTTCATCATAGTTTTAGTTTTCACATCTTAATTAATTATTAAATAAAGTACTTAAGCATTTTTTATAGTTAACAATGCTCCACGAATTCCCAGGTTTTAAAAGTCTATTTTGTAGCACCCATCTTAGTTTTTCACGAGCACTTTTAATTTGGTACTACTGCCTAAAGACTTAATTCTATTCATTCCCGAAAATATTGCATTTCATCATGAGCGAGTGTCATTTCGTTGAAGTAGAGAATAATATCATTGGAGCTTTTTGCCAGATTTTACTAGCTTATTTATAAAAATATATTATTATTCTTAGCAATTAGCGACGTGAAGTCAAATTCTATATTATTATATAATAGTATTCTGCTTTACACTCTTATATCACTCTTCATTATTGTGTTCTTGCATTTTATAATTAAGTATAAGGTATCGTTTTGTTTTCTTCTATTTATTGACCTTTACACTGTCCATTTTCACGACTACTTATTGCATTTTATTAAGTAAATCGTGTGATAACTTTGTAGCTCAATTTTATATCTGTACTTAAGTATACGATAATATTGTGTTCGAACATCGAAAGTATAAATGTTTTTTAAAACTTTTTTTATTAGTTTTAACGATCGGTACTTAAAGACCCAGTTAAGTATTATACTTAAATGAGACCACAGAATGAGACTTAAACGAATGTATTGAGAAGGTATTATTAATGTCATTATAGTTTGTGTTTCAATAATTAAATTAACAGATGCCTATAATTGGCAAGAATACCAACGCAAGTATTGACTTGTGCTGGTACCATTGATTTGTATAATTAAGTAACATCTGGGTACAAAAATATTTGTATTTTATAACACTTATACAACAGCAGCAAACACTTACGATTCTATGAAAACATAAATTAGGCGATCTGTTAATTATATAAACAATTTAAATGTAAGTAGGTGATAAAAACCATTAATTTGACAATATTAAGAACTTGATTTTAAAAAAAGAGATTGTTAATTCGAAGAATTTTGTAAAACCGTACATTACCTCTGTTTATGCAATGTTCCTGTCAGAATGACGGTTGACATGAAATACATTTAAAATAGTGAAATTAAATAATATGCTGATTAAATAATATGAAATTAGATAAATGTTCGTTTTATTACGACAGAACTTTAATACTGTCGCGAGTTTTGATATGCCGCCTAAATCTCCTACTCATCAACTGCACTTTCTCCAAGTCTGATTTACATAAACTGTGCGAGGAAGAAGGCAATCCCACTTTGTCACATCCAAGGCTTAAAGTTAAAATTGGGCATCCATCCAGTAGTTCATTAAACGGTTTAGAAAAACCCTTACTACGCGGTTACGGAGCTACAGCGCTCGACCCTTGATACATGGCTATGCAGCTACAGTGCTACGGACCTTGCTACAGCGCTACAACCCTTACTATGCGGTTACGGAGCTACTGCGCTACGGACCTTGCTACAGCGGCAGCGCTAGTAACCTTGCTACGCGGTTATGGATCTAAAGTGCTACGGGCCTTGCTACAGCGCTACAACCCTTGCTACGCGGTTACGGAGCTACAGACTGCGCGACGGGCCATGCTACAGTACTAAGCCCTTGCTACACGGTTACGGTTCTACAGCGCTACAGACTTTGCAACAGCGCTACAGTCGTTGCTCGCTACACGATTACGTGCCCACAGTGCTACACACCTTGCTATAGGCTACAACACAATTAAACACTACAGCAGTGCGGTAGCAGTTTAGTAGTACGTACATCTCACAGACGAATATCGGGTAGCATAGTACCGGTGTTTCTGTAGCATTGGTTTGTAGAAATATGGTGATTTTTTAAAAGAATAAATTCTGTATTATGTGTAAATTAAGGAGTTTACAGCGGAAAATATTCAATGGTTCCATTTGACATGCATAATATTACTGTCCTCCCTGTATTCCTTTGGGAGGATCTGTCACACTAAATATTCATTTAATTTATTGGTAAATACTAAAATTAAAAAGATACATCGCAATACAAAATATCAAACCATAAAATATGATAACGAAGTAAATCATTTTTGTGTTCAGTTCCCAACAGATGGCGTTATGTAAGTGATTTTAGAACTACATTTCTACGCACAGGGACATCAAACGCCTTATTAAATTGTTTTATTTAAGTAGATATTCGGTAGTTTTTCGGCTCACTTTGTTGGTTGCCTATCTTACCAATGGGATGACCTGGTGAAAGGTCTAGTGGTCGGAGTGAATAAGATCCGCTGGATGCGAGAAACATAGGACCGGTCGATGTGGCGACGCGTGAAGAGAGCTATACTCATCCAGCAGTGGGGTCTTGTGGGTTCAATAATAATGACTTCGTCGACTCTTCTGTTGAGTTTTCGTATAAAAACAAAGGATTATCAACGTAACCTTTATGAATGTATGTGTTGATTCACGTGTACCTACGTTTTAAATGGGCGTTTGAAATAATAACAAAAGTTCTAATGATCATATGACCTAATTTCATTTAAAATACTTTTTTTAATATAACAATGAAATGATATAATGAGTTATTGATATAATTTAATTTTACCTAATTTTATATGGATTTTATGTGACACATTTGAATTAATATTCAATTAGTATAATATTCAAAATCTATAAGTAACGTTTAATATAATTTAGAAACGTGTACTTTGTTTTGTATATTTTTGCAAAAACTGATTAGGTTTTTAAACGCCTGTGCGTTACCCCAGCCAGAAAATGTCGAAAATCGTCATCTAAGTGCAATAGATAATTAGATATATAGCTTCTGTAATTGGTAAGCAGGTTTTTTAATTTGGTAAGCTGATAGTATAACAGTTCGTATATAAAAAAACTAGTCGCCTATTATAAAAACAGTTCCGGCTGGAGTAACGTTACCGCAGCCAGATCTTTTGTTTTCTAACGGGTATGTTGAAATAAATTTTATCTAAAGAATTAGATATCAATGGAAATATATGGTACAACTTAATTTGTATTTGCTATGGTTGCGAAGATATTTAAAATCCTGCTGCAGTAACGTTTGCACGATTGCTGCATCTCGGAATTAACTAAACGGATGTTTATAATTTTTATACATGACATCTGACTAATTAGTTATAATTTGTTACGCAATAAAAGAATGCACCGTTTTGAAGTTACCTATTTTAGTCAATAGAAATGTGCTTAAATAGATCCTAGCACTTCCAATAAGTGCTCCTAAGACTAACTTGAAACGTTATTATATAGGTAATTACTGTCTATAAATGGTACTGAAGTTTTATTAGTATCCTATACGTATTAAAAAGTTATGCCGAAAATTCAATTTGTTCGGGCCACACGGCGCGCAGCTGAGTTATTTGACAACAGACTAACCGAGTTACCTGTAGTAGGGGTAACTGAATCTTATATCAATAATTAGATATACAGTTCAATTATATACCTGTGCAGTTTAAAAGATGTAGTGACAGAAATTGAAAAGAGTATGCTTAGGCAGATGGTTTGGTCATGTTGAGAGGATGAATGAAAGGCGACCAACAAAACGTAAATTTACAACGTAGATGTGAGTGGAAACGCCGATAGGGGAGGCCCTACAAGGAAATGTAGTGACCTTATTGGTGATGTTCTTCAGAAAGGTCGCAACCGGCGCGCGTGTATGAACGTAAATGAAGCAAAAGGAGTGTTAGATCACTGCTGGTTAAAATAAGTCCAAGAACTAATCAGACGCGGTCGCAGCCCAAGATTTTGGGGAGGGTCACAATGGGTGTCGAGGAATATTTTATATTTTTAGGGAGGTACATCTTGTTGGTCTAGTGGTCGCAAGCGCTACTGCCGGGTAAAATGTTATTGGGTTTTTCCATCAAGAATGATATGTGCATATATCTCGAGCTCCACATTACTTATGCTATTTAGGGACGCAGCTTTTACATGCTTGGGATAGTAGCGGGCAAATTAGTCGCAGTCGCAGCACTTTTTGGTAGATAGTAGGTATTAGTACAGTATGATTATAAGAAGAGCGAGCAAAGCTAACTTGAATATTTTAACAACCCGCGTTGGATAGGTTAGGTTCTGTTACATATTTTCAATTCTAAGAACTCTTTTGAATTGAATGCAAAATTCAAGAGCGAGCGAAGCGAGCTCGAAAATTTTTCACACACTCGGATAGGTTACATTTTCTTTTGGTCATTCCAAAAGAACTAGGATTAGTTGCTTTGTCGACTTATGAAGAAAAGTTCAAGAATTAAAAGAATGTAGAAGGCACGAGTGACCGAAGCGAGCCTGAAAATTTTAGAACTCCACCCTGAAAAGCTTGTGATTTCTTTTGGCCATTGTACGGAAATAAAACTTACTGTTATAAAGAAAAGCTTAGACTTAACAGTTTTACAGTAAGTACACTCGAGAGCAATGAATCCGGGTCACTTAAAGAATCCTAAAAATCTCGGAAACTAAAAATGCTAGGTTAATGCAATAAATTGTATTTAATAGACAATGTAATACTCCTTAAATGAAGGTATTAAAACTTCTTAGTTATTGTAAAGTTATATCATACAAAAATCAAATTTGAAAAAGGGCCACTTTCGAAGATGGAACTACGAAATTACAGCATTTGGTTTTGCTTTTGTTTGTAATCTGTTATTTATGTGGGTACATAAACCATGTTGATAGTGCTCTATATTCATTATTCAAGCTGAAATTATGTCGCTTACGCCTGAAGAATGCACCAGAATACTTACAATGCTGGAAACCGGCCGGAGTCAGCGCGATACAGCCAGGACTGTCGGTGTGTCGCTGTCAACAGTACAAAGAGTTCTCCGATGTTACGAAGAAACTGGTTCTAACCTACGCAGACCAGGAACGGGCAGAACCAGGTGTACCACAGCACGAGAAGACCGATACTTGGTGAACACCATGCTTCGAAATCGCTTTCTCACAGGAACTGAACTCACAAATCAGTTTCGACGCCTCGGAGGAAGTAACCCAAGTGCATGGACAGTAAGACGTCGGCTTGCTGAATCTAACTTAAAACCCCTTAGACCTGCAAACGGCCCTAAACTGGAGCGTGGGCATCGTATTTCAAGACTAAGATATGCCCAGAGCCACGTAAATTGGAGTATTGAAGATTGGTCAAAAGTTATGTTCTCCGACGAATCAAAATTTATGCTCTACAAGCACGATGGAAGACACAGAGTGTATCGAAGACCAGGGGAAAGATTCAAGCAAGCATGCATCGAAGAAAAAGTAGCCTACGGTGGTGGGTCTGTACTTGTGTGGGCCGGAATTTCTTCTGAAAGTCGCACAGAGCTGGTGATCATAGAAAACGGCTCTTTAACTAGCGTAAGATATGTGGAAGAAATCCTCAATGATCACGTTGGTCCATTTATGGTCAATTTAGGTGAGGATGCTATATTTATGCATGACAATGCCCGACCTCATACAGGTAGGATTGTGAATGACTACCTTCAAGAGATGAACATTACTAGTATGGAGTGGCCAGCGCGCAGCCCGGATATCAACCCGATCGAGCATGCTTGGGACGAGCTAGGCAGATGCGTAAAACAACGAAACCCTCCCCCAATCACGCTTCGTGAGCTCAAAATTGCTCTCACAGAGGAATGGGAGAATATTCCCCAAAATCGTATAAGGAACTTGGTGTACAGCATGCCAAACCGCGTAAACGCAGTAATGGAAGCACGAGGAGGCAATACGAAGTATTAAAATTCAAGAAAACCGTAATAAAGTTAAAAAATTTCATGTTTCCTATTTTTGTTTTAAGGAGAGATCAGCAGTTTTTTTCTTTATGTAATTTTGTGTTAATAAAATGTATGGTGACTCATATTTTTTTTACTTTCATTTAAGGAGTATTACATTGTCTATTAAATACAATTTATTGCATTAACCTATCATTTTTAGTTTCCGAGATTTTTAACATTCTTTAAGTGACCCGGATTCATTGCTCTCGAGTGTAGTTTAGGTTTTGGAATCTGGCCTTAACCTTAGACTTTCTTTTTTGACTTACTTTGTACGAGCAGGGTGCCCAAATTTCCGAGTTTGCGTCGCTCGCTCTTGCATGCCAAGATACTTTATTTTTATAATTGGCTTTTTGAAGTGAACACTTCTTCAGGCGCGTTGAGCGATTTTTGGTAGGGGAAAATCACAGGGGTTCACATCACCGACATGCTAATTTTAGCAGCACAGCACCTATGAATATGACGTGTTGCGCTTGTTGTTGCTAAGGAGTGCCGATATATGTGAAAACCAGACTAATGTTAGGGTTCTAGCGGTCATGACCCCCAGGTCCGTGCCTGGAACTAGTAATCCGTAATAATATCGTTGGTAGACTTATTCTAACCAATGACTTAACAAATCCGAAGCGGGATCGCTACGCGCCGTTTTCGGTCAGATACAAAGATTCAGGTTTGATTTTTTTTTGCCGTTACTGGTAAGTGCTTAAGTTTTTAAACTCAATGCAATGTGATAGACTATTACTATCAGGAAAGCGACGTACATCTTGTTCTTATAGTAGTGTCTCCCGTGTGCGATTACGAAGGAAATCCCCAGGTCGGCACCACAGACCCTACGCGGACACATCATGTCTCTTCTTCTGTAATCCAGGTTGCTTTATTATTATATTATATTTGTTCTTCCATTATGATTATGATAGACTAGAATGTTTATTGGTGTTCTTTTGATGGTGCGTCTGTGTTGTTTTCTATTGTTGTGTTCGTTTGTGTTTTCTGTATATTTGTTTTTTTTTTAAATCTTTATTTATTTAAGGAATTTTTGTACACGACATATGCGACGATGTCAATCCCATCGTGCTTTTTACAAATAACGGCTAACTCCTCAACTAAATTAAATAATCTTAGTCACACAAAACTTAATCTAGTTTCTTATCTAATAAAGCATATAATATTTTTGCTGCTTCAGACGTAGGCTTAGCTAAAATACCATGGAACATTCCAACATGCATTACCGACAATTTCATCGCGTTGAAAAGTGCATTTCTTTTGCTTGTATATGGACACATTCCACCAACACATGCTGTGTGTCTTCTATTTTACCACATACCTCACAGTTAGGAGAGTCCGATTTTTTCATGAGATAAGCAAAGTTGCTTAGTGGAATATGTCCTGACCTCAAACCAAACGATGCGCAGCAACAATTTGACGGCGACTCAGTTTGGACTCAGAGAACCAGGGTATATAAGGAGGCTCACTCTTATACTTTTATACCTAATTCCTTTCGCTTTTGATCTTTCGTCAAAATGTTCCTTCCAAGATAAACTGTTTATTTTTCTAAATTTACTTAATATTTTAAGTAAATTTAAAAAATTAAGCATATTTGTTTAAAATACTTTTTCATAACATAACATCACGCCTTATTTCCCCGAAGGGTTGGGCAGAGGTGTCCCTGTAGCAGGTTCACCCACATTTCGCCAGTTATGTTTTTAGTCCCATGTAATAGGGGGCGAGCCTATTGCCATCAACCGGGCACAAATCCAGACTCCAGGCTGCGACTGAGAAATTTCAGATGGAAAAACCCAATAACACTTTGCCCGACCTGGGAATCGAACCCAGGACCTCATGCTCAGCAGTAGCGCTTGCGACCACTAGACCAACGAGGCAGTCAAAAAATACTTTTTCTTTAATAGAAATTATGCATTTTTGAGAAAAACCGTCTCGCAGATGACAGGGACATCGACGCATAACCTTTTGCCATAGATACACCGTAAAAACACATCAAATTTGCATGGAAACGGGCATGGCAGTGAGATTATTTATAGATATTTCTCGACGGCATATGAAACCAAGTTAAAGGCTCACAACGGCGGCTTTAAAACTCTCACACCAGGTTAGTCACTAACCACACAATAAGAAGAAGACCATGGATTTTTAGTACAAGATTCTGGATCCCCCTGGGTACAAATTTTTCGTCGGTTATAAAAAAGACAGCTGTTTCCTACAAAAGTGCATTACCTACGCAGTCAAAATGTATAAAACAGCATTTTCGCTTTTAATAACCGACGAAAAATTTCACCGCAGAATCGTGTAGGTTCGGAATCCATGGTAACTGAAAGCGCGTCGATGTCCCTGCCAATCTGTATATTTTAAGAAACTTTTTCCGTTGATCTATGTGTGCAGGTGAAATGACGAGGACGAAGTCCCTGGGGGTCGCTTAACAAGGTATTTTTGTCTCCAACTAAACAATCAAAGCTCTGCACTTGAAGGTATCTTATCTCTCTCTCTTATGTAATAGATACCTTCAAGTGCTGAAGTGTTTTACTGAGCAAAGTATAATGAAAATAATAGAAACATTACAGAAGAATTCCTTTTACTAATTTCGTAAATGAATTTGATGATTAAAAACCCGCTTGTTCTCTACGTATTATATTCCACCTAAACATGCCAGGCCACTTTAAAAAGTTACCTAATTATTCAGTTCTAAGAGAAAAAAAAAACATCATACCCCAAAGGAAACTCAGTTGGGGGGGAAAACACGTCGTACGTCACATTACGTATGACTATTTTAATTTCGCCGCGGCATAATCGAGGCGGCTATTTTCGAGTTTTTATTTTGGTGAAGTTCGCGTGTGGTCGAAGTCGCCATGCTGTTTTGGCGGGAAAAATCATAATCGTTGACGTTGGCCACCGGTGCAGCCGCTGACGTGACACCGTAAGCAGATTTAATATCAAGGTTTTGAAGGAGCCAAGAGCCAGGACAAAACAATGGTGAGTCCTCTTTTTACTTTTCATCGTGTAACTTTTATTTTACTATAGATTTGGAAATAACCATTTTACCTATATGTAGTAGCTGCTGTTCCCTCTTTCTTATATATATATTTAATTGTGCTTTTCGGGTGCCTTGAGGGCTATGTGTTTGTGAAAAAATACGCATGACACTAAAAAGTGGTGTGCCACCTTTTTGGCCGACTGCGCAAAATTGCTTCAAATCCAATCAATTCAATAATATTTAGGTATCGCAATATTTGATCGAATCGTAACAATATATGGTATCACTCATTTTGAGTGGTACCATACAAACTTTAACTTTACCTTTTTACATGTGAACGATGGTGTTACAGTCGCGGAAGCGGTATGTTTAAAGTTCACTAGATACCTAAGTTTTAAAGATTATGTTCAAAGTTCAATTGATTTTGATACCAAAATTTTAAAGATATCGGCGCATTGTACAATCCATTTCTTTTATTATAAAAGTCCCGATTCAACCCGTTTATATCATTCGATTGTCTTTACCGCAGAAATTTTCAGTTCAGTACCTACATAGGTACCAACCTAGTCTATCTAGTTGTAAGTACGGGATAGCGCAAAACTACAGTCCGGCCGTCGAGAAAATGCGTTCCTGACACCTGTCCGTTGGACAATTTCTAGTAGTATTAAGGATCAAATTCGCAAAACATATATTCATTCGTATTTTTTTCTTAAAAACGTTGCACCACACTAGGAATTTCTCCTGTATTGTGGGTGCGTTTACAAACATTTATACTCACATACACAAACATCCAAACCCGGAACAACTACTTGTAGGTCATTCAAATATTTGTTCCGTGCGGGAATCGAACCCGCGACGCAGCGCAGCAGATAATCGCTTAACACTACGCCAACCGTGCCGTCAAAGTATGAAACTGACAGGTGTCAAGAACGCATTCTCTCGACGGCCGGACTGTAATCGCTCCCATTTTTTTAAACAACCTAGTTTATATTTAGGTAAGTATATGTTATTGCGAGTTTCGTTTGTAAAATAGACAGATCTAAAATCCTATCAAGCCGACGAACTATGGAGTAAGTACTTCACGAGATCACGCTTAGGGTCCGTCATCCCAAATGTGTATCAATTCTGGTGGAGGCTTCAAAGTTTTATTTTCGACTAAACCAGCGGTCGTAATAAAAAATATTATATATCTCTAACAGAATTTTATATTTTCCTTAACTATAAAAGTACATTGCCTTAGAAACAGTACCCTAATTGCATGCCTAATATAACACGGATTAGCAATCTGTTTCGATTTGAAACAGATTGCTAATCCGTGTTAAGTTTGCTAAGCTTCATAACTTGGAAAAAAAATCTGCTCTACAACGATAATAACGCAATGAATGTTGTTGAACTATCAAAATGAAACAAAATTGTTTACGAAAATAAGTTACACAATTAGGGTACAGGGTCTTCGTCATTACTAATGCAATACCATATCTTTTGTTTTGTTGTAGGTACCTTGCATTGCTACCATTTTCCAGGTATTGATTGGGCACGAGATATAATATTCATGATAATATCCTCAAAAATCGCAAAAAGTTTCATCGTGAAAAGCCCTTTATTTCGACCTTCGATCGCTAAGATTTAGGTGGTAGGTAGTATTGTGGAAGGTAAGAATCTTCACGTTGGTATATAAGAAGTTATAATTTCAAACGCATGCTAATCTATATATAAAAAAAAAATCATAACGAAGTCAAAACTGTACACTGAACACTTAAAAAAAAAAATCTTCGAGGTCTGGGAATTCATGATTCTAATACCAAAAATATAGTTTATAGAATTTTTGTCTGTTTGTCTGAGTGTATGTTCTTACCCGACCGATTTTCTTCAAATTTTACATAAAGTTTTATAAAAATGTGGCTGTTATTTTAGCATATTGTGGTATCTCCCGACTTCCACGTGAACGAAGTTGCTAACAGAAGCTAGTAATTAATAAATCACGCATTGACAGCATGATTACACTGCAACATGATGATGCCATCAAAGACTGAAGGATTAGGCATGTTATCTGTTATCGGTGTTATCGCCCGCCGTCAACTACTACCGAGATTGGTGTCTGGCTCATATCGTCATCATACCTATGAAATAATCCTGCCGCATGATATCGACACTTAACACTCATGAAAACGTCTAGCGAATGCTGCGCCAGCGCAATAATCACTTACGAGTTTCTTGTTTTTCTAGTAAAAAATACCGAAAATCACTTTTCTTATTTGCATTAATATAATAAACCGTATAATTCATGTAAAAATTTACGCGAACAATTCCGATAGGTACTAGAAATTTCTTGTGTTAATCATTCTGAACATAATTTAATCAAAGCTCAAGAATCTTAGGTCCGTATTACAGAACGTTCCTCAAGTCCAGTTTGATCTTCAATCAGTTGATCACTGTTTAAGTATAGAATCAGTACTTGAGCATCGGTCTTATTCCAGAACAGTCATCAATCCATACTCAGCTGAATCGAGACTCAAATCGAGCCTCAAGCAGAGATGTGTATTGTTTATGCATCAGCCTGTTTTCGTTTACGATTTATTTTAATTATCAACTTAGTTCCGACTAAAATATACCATAAGAGCCCAATTATTTTTGAAATCAGCGTTATTATTTCGGTCCCGAATAGTACAATCCCCCATTTATTGAAGTAAAGCTCTTTGAAGTACAATAAAGTAATTTTGTAAGCAAAATTGTCAAGACTTGTATCTATAGCCGTAAAAAGGTATGCTATTTAAAATGTCAGTATATCAATTATGTAAAAACATCTACATCAGTTTGTTGTATTTGTATGTAATTTACTCTTATCAGTTTATAAATAGTAGGACGGAATAAATTTTTTTGAACCTATATTAGAAAAAATTAAAGAATATATGTTCATTCATTCATTCAATCATTTTCATCATTTATTGGCATTGTATCATTAGATGTTATTAATATCGGACGGTGAGCAATGGGTGGCTCACCGTCCGATAAGGACCAGGCCCGGGTCGACGGCGCGTTGTGTTCCACGCGCGCCTCAAAGAGATGTCAGCAGATTCGAAGGGGTCCACTAGGGCCGATGCCTGCCGGGGTTGCGAAGAAAACCGAAAGGGAGATCGTGGCCCCCGGCAACAGGGCAGCCGAAGGAACACGGGTGGGTTTCAGTCAGTAAGAGTCTGACACGCCCTCCCGCTCCGCCCAGAGCGGGAGAAGTTATTTGATGATTTCCCACCCCCAAAAAAAAAAAAAAAAAAAGATGTTATTAATATGTTAAAAAGTACAGCGTAGGAAACAATTATTTTACAAACTGTAACCAGTTTATTTCCCAACCCTCGACTTAGGCATGGAAATCTCCGTTTCCATCTACGAAATGTTCTTGCAACCACATTTCGTGTTTTGATATGAACTCTATTGTAAATTACTTCTGCATTCCTTGTTGGGGTACCCACTTATTGGGGTTAAAAGAAACCTAAGACATGGATAGCCACTGTCACCAACAAGATAGCCATTGTGTTGTTGATGAATATACTGATTCCGTAAGTAACACATTTGAAAAATTCTGCTATCATGTGTATTGCCCGCCCAATGCGCCACAATGTCCATAAAATGGCCAAATGGACCAACAACTGCCTGAAATAAATGAAAATAAATTAATGTTCTTTGTGTTGGTAGGTAGTTGAAAAGAATATTAATATGGTTAAGTGGGTCCCCTATGTTATTTCGAACGCCGTTGTTGCGACACTCGCTGTTGCAAATTATTTTTCCACTGCCTCACAGGTTGGAAAGCTCATGGACTCGAATGAAGTAGTCGCGAAAGACGCTGTTTCGAAAAACATTTTCACTGCCTCATACGCTCGAATGCTTGTGATTTCGATTTATTTAGTCATAAAGTGTACAGAAAAATATTTAAGCAGTAATTAAATAAAATCAACAAATTCGGTGTCAACATCATCATTTAATATTATTAATAAACAAAGTAACAATCAAAAATTTTAATACCTCAACTGTACATTTTTTTCTATGAGTACTTAACACAAAATCTAAGACTGATCTTTATAAAAAAAATATCTAGGTACCTAAGTGGTATTAATTATTAGTGGTATTTTCCAAAAAATAATCAATTGCACATGTGTTAGTATTAGTTAGTATATACGAGTACTTAACGCTAAAGCTCTTATAAATTCAGGCGTGCCCATTGTACTTTTTTTTTTCAAAATTGCTGAAATAGCATTCTCTGCAACTCTTTGTTTTTTTTTTTTGGGTGGTGTCTGAGGTAAATTACCCAAAATCTTCTCCATTTTTTGTTCCGTGACACTTTGCTCCTCAATAAGTTTTCGTATACATCCATACAGTCCAAGTCTCTTATTTTCTAACAAAGAATTCTAGCGGCGATGCCAGGCTTCTACACTGTTTTGAGTACGTGGAAGGAACATGTTGTTATTTCTTTCTTAGTTGTAAGCATGGTTGTAAGCGTAAAACTTGAATGTACAGTTGAGATACTAATATTTTTTATTGTTACTTTGTTAATAATAATATTAAATGATGATGTTGACACCGAATTTGTTGATTTTATTTAATTACTGCTTAAATATTTTTCTGTACACTTTATGACTAAATAAATCGAAATCACAAGCATTCGAGCGTATGAGGCAGTGAAAATGTTTTTCGAAACAGCGTCTTTCGCGACTACTTCATTCGAGTCCATGAGCTTTCGAACCTGTGAGGCAGTGGAAAAATAATTCGCAACAGCGAGTGTCGCAACAACGGCGTTCGAAATAACATAGGGGACCCGGTTAAGTAGATACTCAATATTTAGCTAACCTGGACATTTATAGAAAAATACGATTTTCTGTTTCTAAATGCTTTATGGTGTTCCACACCTGGAGTATTAACAATTTTAATGTGTGTGCAGTCAATTGCACCATCTACACTTCTGAAGCCATAACATCCTTCGTCCCAGACTCGTAACGGAATCGCCCGTGGCCCAGCTGCTGTTCTCATAAAGAGCGCAGTTGCGCTCTTTATGAGACCATATCTTGTGGATATTTAATATATTGTCTGTATTATCGTTAAATAAATTATTGTAATAATCTACCTCTTCAAATATATCCATGTTGATTTAATTTAAATTAACAACAATACAAAATTCGACAACGTAGCTATACTTAACAGCAAAAATTAACATTTAGACATGACAATCTATGCTCAAGCGCGGTCGCGACCACACTTGGGTGATTATAGATCAAATCACTGCTTGGGTTCGATTCGCGAACCGAGTAACGATCTAAAATAAAGCCAAACTCAGCTGAACTATGATCAATGAATCTATGCTTGAGGAACGTTCTAAAATTAAAACCAGACTTAAAACTAGTTTTAAACAGAGATCAATACTTGAGTTTCCTTCTGTAATACGGACCTTACTGTTCTGGAATAAGACCGATGCTCAAGTACTGATTCTATACTTAAACAATGATCAACTGATTGAAGATCAAACTGGACTTGAGGAACGTTCTGTAATACGGACCTAAAGATCAAGAGTCACTTCGAATTATTATTTGCGCATGCGGCATGGATCTGTATGTTAATTATCGGACCCTATTGACTAAAGCAGGATCGACTAGAAAATAGAAAATAGAGAAATTAAATGAGAAACATTCTAATTTATTTCCCTACATACAAACTAGCTAGGTCCCTCGTAAGGAAGTCCTCAGAAAGTGCTTTTGCCCTGTAAGTTAGCTGTGATGTATAATAATTTCCCATCTCAGTAAAATGAATAGGTATCCATAAAATTAACAATTATATTGTATGGATTTCATCAGACTACACTCATTCCCAAGTAACACAGGAAGCATTTTAACAAACGAATAGTAAACTTATGTAGAACTTAAGGTCCGTATAAACTCTTATATAAGTTCACCGGGCATCTTAGCGCTTTATATTGGTATTTCAAAACTATTATGATGCTTTACATTGTATAACGGTTGGATAGTGGCATATCAAAATGCTTTTGTAAAGCCTGTTTTTTAGTGCAGCAAACCACAACACAGCTGTACAGCTTTCAGCTGTAATGTGTTAGTGCTTTGGATCTACAATAGCATTTGAAGTAGTAAATAAATGCTTAATACTGTTTAATAGCATAAAAATGAACCATTATAATGCCATGTTAATCCACTATATAACTTTCAGCTGTTTTTAGTGCCTTAGTGTCTACAATAGCTTTTTAAGTAGTAAGATAGTGCCTAATGCTGCTTAATAGCATAAACTTGTACCATTATAATGCACAGTAAATCCGTTATACAGCTTTGAGCTGTGTTTAGGGCCGTTTGTTGTGTAATAGCACTTTTCAGTAGTAAGTAAAAGCAGTATTGCTGAACAGCATAAATGTGAATCAATGTAATGCTTGGATTTTTAAAGTTCAACTGTGTTCTGTTGTACAGCTAACAGCTCTTTAATCAAATACACGTGAATCATTGTAATGCGTAAAGCTGTATATACATTTTACTGTATTCGTAAAACCATTTGGTGGCCATATTGGGGTAAAGCACATATTATATGATCAACAAAACAACAGCAATTTTTATGGTGGATGTATAGATATTATTAATTTAACCCTTAATTCGATAGTTTTGTTTTTTAATTAAATTTGTAAAACCCTAGAAAAAGTACCCGAAAAAATCAACCTATTTCAGTTTCCTGTAAAGTATACGTCCATTCTACTGGACATTATCAATTTTATAAGAAACTGATGCACTACAACCATGTGCAATATAGGTACTTCTGATTATCAAAGAGAAATAATAAAATAAACAAGTGATTCCGTAGGAAAATACTCATATATTTTAGAAAAAAAATCTCATAGTTACATTGGTTTACACTTAAAACACTAATAAGAACTTCCGAAAACGTATAAATACGAAGAACTCACTTATGTTTTGAACATAATAATTAAGTATTTATAAAAAAAAACATTAATAAATCATCGATTAATCATTGATTAATCTGTATCAAATGTCACTTGCTTTTTGGTCGCATGCCTACCTACACAGGATTGTTCTCACTGCCAGTGACGCTAGGTCGATCTTCTATTTGAAAATTTTCGTTTACTGTCTCCATGAAAGTTGCAGCAGTATCAGCATCAACGTTAGTCTCATCAATTTCGATTCAAGTATTGTCTTGTGTATCATTTTCGGACCTGTCTAATATATTCATACACTCTATGTATGAATCGATGGAAGTAGATGACGAGGACAACTCTTCAGTTCTATGAACAGCAATTTCTTCTTCATTCTCAGGTTCAGAACCACTATCTAGATCCGAAGGAGCATTTTCAGGCGACACCAGTGCTACTAAGCGATGTCCTCTAGACTTGAAGCTCTGAAAAACGAAAAATAATAAGATGTAAAACATTTTATCTGCGGATCCTTAAAAATATTATTACGAGACACAACAAAAGTTAATTTTTTAATAATACGGAAAGGGGAAGAATGCTGGATATAGTATTTGGCAGTTACTCTACAGAGCGCGTGAAGCCACGCGAAGGAATAGTTATGTAGGTAATGCGTTCAGATAGCCTTTTTATCAACTCTTGGCAAACGGATTCAAGTTGTACAAATTCTGAAATGGGTTTTATTGTTTTACTTAAGGATCCTCAAAATTGCATTCAAATAATGGCACTATTTCAGTCTACATCAGGTCTACTGGAATACCGGCGAACCCATTTAGAACTACTTTATAGACAATAGCACTACAGTGGTTCGTCAAAAGTCTTCACTCTGGCCTCTGGCTTAATAATTGTTCACGTGTGAGTATTTATATTTCTGGCAGCATTAATTAGCCTTTCCAAAGGCTTACCGGGCTGCTATAGACCGACACCATTTTGTAAATATTCTATAACCAAAAAATATTATCATTCGGACCTATTTATAAAAGCAATAGACCTATATCATAATGATATAACTTAATTGAATACTGCCCAAACTATTATGTTAATTACGCAAAATTCGTTCTATACACAATTGTTTTGGCTATTTCACACATATCTTTATATAACATTTTATATCAAATCCACAAAATATCGAAGGTGCGTGAAAATTTTCAATGAAACTTATATAGACATTTACAGTAAAATACATTGCGAGTAATATTTGTAGGTATGAAATAAAAAAAGAGTCAAAAACTTACCCTGTATTATAAATTTTGTTTTGACCGTCTTTGTCCATATTATATTGCTTGGCAAAGTAGTTAAATTACAACATTACACATCAATAATATTACTAGTATAACGCTTCTGTAATGCGAATGGCAACTTCATTGACCGTAATAATGCTTCTTTAATGCGATTGGCAAATTCATTGACCACAATAATGCTTCTTTAATGCGATTGATACCTTCTTTGGCCACAATAATGCCAATATAATGCGCTTGTAATGTAATTAAACAACTATTGTGAACCTATTTTGGCTCTAAAGCCGTATAATTTGTGCCCAAATAAGCATTACAGTAGCCGTATAAACGTTTGTAATGCTACTATAGAACTAACTCAAAATGCGAAAACGATACAGAAATGCTGTAAGTCGGCCGTTATACTGCTTTGATGTGTTACTTGGGATTGATTCAATACAAAAACAGTACCTAGTCGATAAATTGTTTTTATTCCGGAAAAAGATAAGTAGGTAGGTGAGGTACTATTGGAACAACTGGAAAACAAACCTTGAATTAACAAACAGGAACTACTTATTGTAGCATCTCGATCATAGATTTAATTACCTACTGTATAATGAAACAGCTTTTTATAATAACCGACACAAAATTTCTACGCTGGTGAGCCTAGAATCATATGCTGAATTCATGGTAACAGTTTGGTACATTAGGTAAGCCTAGGCAGTATTTATAGGTAGGTATTTCACACATACTCATTGACATATATAATATATTACTGCGTATATATGTCAATGCACATACTAACATATTTGCAAACACGTCCACTGCTGGACATAGGCCTCCCCCAAGCACCGCCACTTCGACCGATTCTGTGCTTTCCACATCCAGCGGATTCCTGCGGCCTTCACAAGGTCATCGGTCTATCTTGTGGGAGGCCTTCCAACGCTACGTTTTCCGGTACGCGGTCGCCACTCCAGAACCATTCAGCCCCATCTGCCATCCGTTCTGCGAGCAATGTGCTCTGCCCATTGCCACTTAAGTTTGGCAATTCTTCGGGCTATGTCGGTTACCTTGGTTCTTCTGCGGATCTCTTAATTTCTGATTCGATCACGTAGGGAAACTCCAAGCATAGCCCTCTCCATTGCCCTTTGGGTGACTTTGAGTAAGGTATAAGTACATTCATTTCTTAAAAATAAAAATATTTGTGCAAATGTGAACTATGCATGGTGGTATGGTGGATGACAATACAGATTTGACTGGAGAAGAATCTTGAACACCAATGAATTACCAAATGATGAATTTATTAACATAATTGCCCTCATTCTAGCGACTCTTCGACACAGATCGGTAATCGAGTGTACGCACTATCACGATAAATTTCGTTGATTACCAAGAAATGAAGAAATATTACTAAATAATATTAGACTTTTATTGCCAATTTTATTTGGTCATATGAGGGCTCATTTTATGGCCTTTGTACGCTAGAAAAATAGTAAAACGGTGGTTGTTACAGCCGTTGGTTAACTTGGTTGAGTAAACGGGAACCAGTTAATGATAAATATAAGACAACAGGCAGGCAGTGATGGCTTAGTGGACCGTGAATTAAGAGTTTTAGGTCGTAGTAGGTTCGAATCCAAATAAGGCACTTCGTGCCTTGTGCTTTCATCACCACGGCTCTCAAATCGATGAAGGAAAACATCGTGAGAAAACCGGCATGTCCTAATCTAAAATTGGAAGATATGTGACATCCACCAACCCACACCGGGCCCGCGTGGTGGATAATGGCCCGCTCTCACAGTGAGGAGACCTGTGTCCCAGCAGTGGGAACATAATAGGCTGATTACCTATGCTATAAGACAATAGTTCAACCTTAAGTTCAACCTAGGGCCTACCACCACCTCACAAAACAACTCAACAGTATTGTTCTAATCTTAATTCAGTGTGGGAATTGACAAAGGGTTTCCCTTGATTCCTACGCTTATCGTTGCCAGTACTTTTACCCATTGATTTTGAACCATTCACTTTCATGGATCTCCAGATTCTATGCATTTATTTTAAACTTATTAGGTAGCTGTTTACTTAAATTGGCATGCTGATGAAATACATTAAACTGAACGTGGTGGGTGTGATAAGGGGTAACCGGCGCAAACCGGCCGCGGCGGCCCGTCCGCCTGCCCCCGGCGGACTTTGCGATACTCACAAGTAAACACGTCTACTTTGACGACACGTGAACCAGCACATTTCTATATCTATACACACATCAACACCATCTAGGGATATTTCAGAATTTCTCAATTTACTCAAAATTTGTTATAAATAACAACCAACGTGTGTATATTTTTATAAAGCCCATTTATGAAACTAGACTTCAGAATAAAACAAAAATATGTTTTTGTGTAAATAAAATGTTTTTTAAATAAAGACGAAAAGTGAAATAATAGTAAAACTAACGATGAATATGTTTTTTCAAGAAAAAGTGAAAAATAAAGCGAAAATATTCGGGTTTTTGCAATTATGCGAAAAATCAGTACTCAGTAAAAATAAAACTACCCACGACGTTAACAACGGTCCTGCATCGGTTTTTCACGCTTTGAATCAAGTTATCAATATTGATATCGCCCCAGGTAATGCTAAGATGCCAAAAAAAGTTGCTCTACAGTCGCAATGCTTGCAGGCCGTGGTATGGATGGACTTCCTGAGAGTGTTGCAGACGGCTCTCACGACCAGGAACTCGTCATATGCGTACCCCTCGCGATTCGGGATGGAAACCGAATCGGTAAACAGCACTACAGACCACTTGTTATCTTCCCAGAGAAAATATTCACGAGCCCACTGTAATTTCGTCCACGATTTCCTCGGTGAAGTCCTAGAGTACGAAGCGGTCTACGAGCATGAATGTTAGCTTCATGTAATCTTCTCCTCACAGTTTGGTCACTCACAAGCGACTGGTTTTCTGACTGAAGCCTTTGAACCAACTGCATGGCCATTTGGTTGTCTTCTCGCGGCAACTTGAAAAAATCGGTCTTGTCGCTGGGTGGTTATGCGCTTCCCGCCTGGGTGTCTTTCAGCCACTTCACCAGTAGCATGATAACGTGACCATAACCTTGATATCACGTTTTGTTCCAATCTCCTCAGCAATACTCCGTTGAGTAACCCCAACTTGAAGCATGCCTACTGCCCTTAACATTTCCTGTCTCGTTAATTGGCGCCGCTGCATGATGCATACAGTGGCATAAATTCTAAATTAACTGCTAACTTGTTATAAAACTTTAATTTGACACCAAAAATAACCAAAAACTATGGTAGGTAAATTGAAACATTCGAACTTCGCCGCGCAAATCTTTTGTTTTTAATTTATTTATTCAAATTCAAATTTGGAATCATTAAAAAAGGCCTAGAAAATAAGTTTTCTTCAAAAGATTTAAAAACCCGCCAGTATTTTTTGAGTTTAGAACTTTATACAAAATATCCCTAGACGGTGTTGATGTGTGTATAGGTCTACCGGTATCTCATGGCAAATTGAGATTATTTTTTTTTTTTCTCCAAACTTGGATTAAACGATCTTGATACTGTTTGATTTTTATTTGTTTCTTTAGTATTAAAGAATATGAAGTATATATGAAGAATGTTTTTATACATCGGGTTCCTAACATAGGAAAATATGTCATGAAAAATAAATTAATCGTAATTTTATGTACTAATTTATTATATATCATTTAAATAATACTAAAACTTAACACCTCATTCAGAACTAGAAAACGATTCCAAGAACTCCACTTGCATTTCTTGTTCTTCATCAGATGATGAAGATAAACAGGGTAGGTATTTATTATAAATCGCTCTTCCAGCATTTCAATTATTCTATCTTGCTTTATGAAATCGTTTTCAATTTTCTTTACATGCTCACAATATTTTCGCCATTCCTCTGCACCAATTTGTGAGGAAGCTTCTTTTGTTAATAATTTAATGTCACTTGCAAGCCTATTTACATTTTTATCAGCAACTTTTACCCAAATCATTTCTATGGGATTCAATGTGCAATGATAAGGTGGGAGCCTTAAAACTTCGTGACCGTGCGATTTTAATACTTCATCTATCCCATATAAGGGCGCAATCATATTTTGTTTCACTACTTCAAGTAATTGAAATTTACGCCAAAAATCATCATAATGTAAATCATTTGCACGAAGCCATTCTTTTATATCAGCGATACGATTGGCTTGTGTGGGCGGTTTGTTCATCTGTACGGAATGGTCTGTAGCATTATCCTTAACAATTAGTGAAGGGCTTGTCAGATTTGGAATTAGCTTCTCTGTCACCCATTTTGTAAAATTTTCCTTATTCATGTCGTGGTGATAGTCAGCAGATACACTTGTTGACCTGTACACCAGACAACAATTTGGTACACAGCCATTTTCTCCACCAGCATTTACAATGATCCACCTCGCTCCAAGTGAAATACTTTTAGATGGACCTGCAATATCTTTGCTTTGCCAGCACTTGTTCATAGAACAAGACCGTGAATGTAAGTCTAATCTAAATAAAGAAAGAAATAAAAATATAAAAGAAAAGTTTTATGTCATCTCTCTCCATCAAAATGGTCCTTTTTGATTGGCATTTAACATATTCAAAACCAATCTCCTTAAGTATAAGTCTGTAAAAAATTATAACATTTATCATGTTACTCAAATGATAGTTTAGTCATTCATCATTATCATCATCAGTCTATATACGTTCCACTGCAGGGCACAGGCCTCCTCATACGAGTGAGAGTGAGAGGGATTATTACTTTATATTTTTCTTACCTCAAAGATTCTCTCCCTCCGTTGAAATCAATAACTTGTCGAAGAATTTGTAAGTTTCATTACTGTTGGAATTTCCGTCCGAAATGTATAGAATTCTTTTACTTTATTCCTAATCAACTCTAAATCGAAACTGTCCAAGTTGATTTTCTTCTTTCCCCCTCTCCGCTTTTTACCAGGCGTGGAAAATACACCATCATTCGATGTGCCCTCACCTACGATTCGTCGTATAGTAGTACTGGAAACCCCTCTAAAGAGCTACAATTAAGTAAGAAAAATATAAAATAAACTAAAAGTATCAAAACAACTCAGTCCAACTTATCGGTCAACTGTACGACGCGCTTTAAAATCAAAGATTGAGTTTGATTTACGCCTTCTTCTTCCCGTATTTTACGATACACATTGAAAACAATATTTCTCGCTTGAGATCATAGTGGTTTTTGCGACATTTTCACAAAAACAACTAATTGTCAAGAAGATATCACAAAATCTCAGCAGGGGTTGACAGATCTCGTAATTTGATTTGACAGGTGACAATAGTATTTGCCCATAAAACCTACCAACTATTAGTCACGATTTTCGTGAAAATCGTGATCTCATTGAGAGACAGTCCATCAATGAAAACAACAACGCAACAGAACAATTGTGCACTGAAAGTGATAGGTCATCTTCGTTCGATGGCACGACAGTGAATAAAATTTTGTTGGCCCAAACCTCCGCCATTTCCACGACATTGTCGTTGGCAGCACAGAGGCTTGCTTGAGGGAGAGAAAGCTTGAAATCTTTCACGGCACCTATAAAAGCACTAATGCATGGCCTACTTTCATCTCTTGAAAATGCCCAGCTTACCTTATGTGTTGGTTGGGATTGATTCAGACTACACCCTAATTGCGTAACACACGATTAATCACAATCTGTTTCATTTTAACAGTTCAACAACATTCATTGCGTTATTTACGTTGTTGAGCAGATACATTTTTCTAACATGTAAAGAAAAAAGAAAGAAAGAAAACTGTTTTTTTTTTTTGGGACACGCACAGGAAATACAAACAGTAATAAAAAATAATAAAAAAGGAGCATTTCAAAAACTAACAAACTAACAACAAAAATAATAACGACCTGTGCGAGGCCAAAAAGGCCCATGTCACAGCATAATGCTGCGATATTTAGAAAAAAATAATTAAATAGTCCTGCTATGATCCACGGACACACCTACGGACATATATATATACATTCCTCTAGGGGATTACAAAATAAATAAAACAATTTAAAAAATCAAAACTATTGTCTAAACTAAAAGAATCGACGCACGCCTGACGCGACGTTCCAACCCCCAACATCCCTTGACCATGTGCAAAGTGTTTTTGGAGTAATTATAGAAATCATATAATATTGATCAACAAAAATACTCGTTCATAACAAGAGATATTGATACAAATAAAGCAGTGAGCGAATAATATAACATAAGGCAAGAAAGCGGTGGAAATAAATAATATAAAGTATCGTTGTGTTGTGACTGACTGTGTTGTGCTGTGTAAATAGGAAGAAAGAGATGCAGATAACAAGCAAAACTGCAAAACAAAGCGATTGAGCAAAATCGTGCTGCTGGAAATAAGAATCCGCTAAGGTCACCAATACCAACTGCGTACAGTCCCAGGGTGAGTTTAGAAACTGATTTCCTTTTGTAATCGCATCAAATGTTGCTTATATTATATATATACATACATATATTTAGTATAGCAATGGATTAAGGCTCGTGCAAACTGCGGGCGCTACAGGCAGCGCGACCCTTGTAGCGCCGCGCCCGCCCCCGCGATATCGCGCTGGTCTGCACGATCCTTTAGCAATATCATGATTCAGATTGTGATTGGTCGTGTGTTACGCAGTTAAGATGCTGGCACAGATTAATGCTGGTCCTGTTAGTTTCGTGATACTGTACCAGAACAAATAGCGTTATTATAAAAGTGTTCGGGACTCTTGATAAAACCAAAGCCTTTTTTTTTATTAATTTAAGTTTAATATATATTTACTAACACAAATAGGTGCGACAGGTATAGTGTTAAACGTGTTAGTTCGTATGTAGGTGTCTAATCAGTGATCCGGCTAGCCAGCCACGTGATTAGATAAGCCTACCACGATGTAACCAGCTCTATGGGCCACCCTCATCACTGTCGAGCCACGCATAGGCTCGAAATTCACAACGCACCTCAAATTTTCCGATTCATTCAGCTGTATGGCTCAGGAACTTCACTTACAGCTTCTAGGAATTGTAACTTATAACTTAAAGTTTAACCCACATAATTACATATTACCCAATAATTAAATAATTGAATATGCCAAACCTGTGGAAAAATATGGACGTTTTCAGCGTCTGTAAATAAATGTTATCGATTATAAATAGGTACCTACCTAATATTCCAAATAATACGACCTCGCGTTATTGTGTTGTGTCATCTTTATATCACAAATAAACTGAACATAATACGATCACCTAAATATTTTAAGATAATAAAAAAATACAATTTGCCCTCAATAGAAAAAAAAATCTTATTCTCCCCAAAATACATCAATCGTCCATAAAGATTTAATGAAGCTATTAATCATTGCACACGCCGGTGTCGTGCGTGGCACATGGTAGGTATATTTTTATTAAGTCTTTCATAAACTTTAGCACGCAGACTGAGTTAAGCGTTGAAGACGACAGTGGTGATAAGCGAACCGGCCGTAACCGGCGCACGCGCCGCTCGTCGGCCGCAGGGGGCCGAGCGCGCTCACACACTCCTGTCACGGACACGTATACACTTATTGAGCACACGCACACGAGCACACTATACCACCGATAACATTATCACTCGTTTAAACAAGTATTCAATGACGCAAAGTTTTGCAGTGTATTTGCTCACGGTGCGGTGCCAACGGAGAATAAGGTGCTTTGTCACGTTCCTTAATGTTGCACAACAAATATGCTGCCAGAAATATTCAGGAAATTGAAAATGCTTCCTATATTTTTTGGTATCGCAGCCTCATTCTTCCAAACTTTTGGCAGAGACTTAGGCGAACTAAGTTCAATAACTAAGTAGGTACTTACTAGAGTCTTGAAGTCACAATTCCAAGCCTTGAATGTCAACCTTTTAATTTCTGAAGAACAAACATACGGAAATTCTTTCACCATTCCGAGTTTAGTTGCAAAGCAACGTATGAATTGTAACCGCTATCTCATTAACATTATCTGCATCCATACAAGTCATACAAGAAGTTAGCTTTTCCCAATAAACCGAAACAAGAAACTACAAAGATTTATCTTAGCCTCATCTAAGCGAGCGACAGGTGTAGTGTTAGACGTGTTAGTTCGTATGTAGGTGTCTAATCAGTGATCCGGCTAGCCAGCCACGTGATTAGATAAGCCTACCACGATGTAACCAGCTCTATGGGCCACCCTCATCACTGTCGAGCCACGCATAGGCTCGAAATTCACAACGCACCTCAAATTTTCCGATGACCTAGCTGATATTATATCTTTATCAGACAGTTAGATATATCTGTCTGGCGGATTTGAATCAGAAATGGTGGTATTATCTAGAATATTAACTTTCAGGCATAGAGGTCGTTTTTACGACGCAATTTCAGCGGTTACATCGATAACTTAAAAATGTCTTTGACACGCATTGTTACTAAAATCTGCGATTGTAATCGAAGTTAATTTCACGAATGAAAATTATGTAACGTTACATACTACGACTGTGTTAAATTGATTGTTACCAATAATGTCCTCTTAGATTAATTCTAAGTTAAAATTACAATGCCCGAACAGGGAATTTACCTACCCCGGAACTAAGCGATCGTAAGTGCTCTTGCGACAAGATGGATAGGTTTTATCTTCAAACAAAATACTTACGTGGTTCTCGTTAGAAACGTTGGAATCACGGTCGAACATTCTGAAGAAATAAGCCTAGGTGCTACTTGTTCAATACGCAGTACGTACCTACAAAGATAAAGATATCTAGTGAGTTATATTTTTAGGCAGGTATTAGGTTATTTAGTAGGTCGGTATTAGGTTCTTGGTACTTTGTTGGTAGGTTACATAAATCCTAACACCTGCAATGTTGAATATGAATATGAATATTATAGAAGTGTCCAGCTATCCTCACGATGTTTTCATTTGCGGATGTCAATAATGTCCAAGATAAATTCAGGAGGTAGGTAGTCATAGTGTATTATATTTAGAATAATTTTTTTTAAGTGCTTAATATGAGATAGTGAGACATTTTATATTATCTAAACCCTCTTGTAAACACTTTTCTTTCCGAGATCTAAGTTCCGCCTATAAATACGTGATAGCCACCACGACACATATACGCTTTGTTCTTGAAACAACTGTCCTGAAGGCGATTAGTAATGAGATCGTCAATAAGAACCAGTAAGAGGTCGCTTCACACCGACACTGCGATATCAGTCACCTATTGAACCGCGGCCTATCAGACCGGTAATAACTGGACAGCAGCCGCGGCAGGCGGCTTCTGATAACGCTCCCACATACACAAGTCGCTACGTGAGTTTAATGATACAACCCACTCAAGCCAAACTAACCCTTATTGCAACGGTCCTTCGGGTCAATTTTTTTTTATCCTTATTTTTCATAAAACAGAAAAACACGTCATCTGCTCACTCTGAAGGAAAAATTTCGAAAAATGTATGGAGATATCATGTTCGCGGGGGACTCGTCCTCTTATCAGCGCGTTGTCACTCGTAGACGTTTTATAAGTAGGCGACGCGGGCGACCGACATCATTGTCCGTAGCGACCGCGCGGTGACCACATCTAGTTTTTATTTGTTAGAAGTTTCTTAGTGAACAAGTGTTTACGATGTTAGTGTTTCCGGCTTGGAGGTCGGATTTACCCCGGGATGGGTGCAGGGTGCCACGGTGGATGCCTGCCGAGAGGTTCGCTCCCTATTTTGCGAGACCTGTAGCTTTGCCGCCACTTCCACCACAGGTTCGATATTTTTTAGATGCAAATATTCAGCAGACATAAAAAAACATGTATTGACAACAAAACAACTAACAACAATAGAATTTCATTAAAAATCAAATGTTTTATAATTATTTCTGTTACAGTTGGAAGATGAAGATTCGTCCGGTGGTTCGTCCCCTGAGAGGAATTCTTCTGACACAGTTGACAACGCCGAGGGCGTGTGCCTGTGGCGCGGCTGCGGCGCGCAATTCCCGAGCGTGGCGCGCCTGTCCGCGCACGTCGCTCGCGCACATGCGCTTGCACATAGGGATGGACTCTTCTATTGCGGATGGAAAGGATGCACGAGGCCACAAAGAGGCTTTAATGCACGGTTAGTTTCTGACTTTACATTTAAAACAAGAAAACAGACTTGAAAATTATTATTTTAAGTATTATTATGTTTCGGAGCATTTTTAATTATTATTTTTTGTTTTTGTTAACAGGTACAAAATGCTGGTCCACGTACGAACACACACAAACGAACGCCCACACACCTGCAACCAGTGCAACAAGAGTTTCTCCAGAGCTGAAAACTTGAAAATTCATCTCAGATCACATTCTGGAGAGAAACCTTATGTTTGTCCTTATGAGGTAAATATTTTGTTCACTTCAAATGTTACGTACACTAAAAAGAATTTAACCGAAAAATACAAGAATTTTCAAACGTAATCTATCTATTAACAGTAAATTTTAATTTTACTTTTTTTTCTTCACCAGGGTTGCGGCAAAGCGTATTCAAATTCAAGCGACCGATTCAAACACACACGCACACATGCAGTCGAGAAACCCTACTGCTGCAAAGTCCCCGGCTGCAACAAGCGCTACACAGATCCGTCCAGTTTGAGGAAACACGTCAAAACCTACAAACATTACACCACAGAGCAAGTCACAAAGCGAGAATCATCAGACGAAGTATACAGCCCCGAAACGTTCTCACCTTCTAAGGAAAATAACACCTCGTACACCGCTATAGAGCCCACATCACCAATACACGGTAGCAGAGTGTACAATCCACCCATCAGCTCTCTATCACCGACGCTACCGACATACACATACGCGCCCATGATGTCAGACTCCGTCCCCACAACAGTGTCCTACGCTCCTTTGGATCAAGTCACCTATATCAGGCCTCTTGAACCTATTTACCCAGTAAGAATTCCAACAAGTGAAATGTCTTACATGGAGTATACGCAGATGTACGAGCATGCGTACAGAAACTATTACTCCAGTACCCTTAGCTACCCAACACTGGGATCAAGTATTAGTGACAAAGTGTTCACATATGAAGACCAACCTCGATTGGAAGAGGTTCCACTCAAAAAAGTGGAGGAGAGTCCCCAGATATACAGGTCAATGGAGGAAGAGATGCCTTTGAACCTTATTTGCTCAAAGCGACGTGAATACACTTCTATTGAAGAACTAGTCAGACGCACAGACTTACCTTTAGATTTAAGTACTAAGAGTTAATATTTATTTTTAATAAACTTATAAATAACTACTTTTTGATTTTCATTCATTTCCATAGAGCATAGACAATGCAATGTTGTGTAAAGTCTATGATAAATATTAGCACCTGTTTGGTATTGTTCATCATATTCAGCACATCTTTATCAAAGTACAAACATTGTAGATACGTGACGAGACACAAGCGGATTATTTATTATCAGATGACAAAATAAAACTCACGCATTGAAAATATAACGAGATATAAAACGAACAGATTTCTATCAGCATAATAGGAAGATCAACTGTGGAATATTTTTCTCAACCGGAAAAATCTGGTGATTTTGTATTGAGATAGGTGATATATACAGATAAACACCAAAATAACTTTCAATCAACTTTATTCAATACATTCCTCGTACACTTATTGATGAAAACACATACAGTACAGTACATAGAAAATAATATATATTTTATTTTTAAATAACTATTTTTGAGAAGTCAAATCACAAAGTTTCATTTTGGGTTATTTTTGCAATACAAGTACTTTATCTTATTAAAAACATGTATCCTAATGTCGAACTGGATTTAACTGGCGTAATTAAATTATAAATTGAAAAAAAAAGGAATATAAAATTATGGAGTATCAAAATTTCTTATGTATACTTAAGCCCTGACGAGTCGGGACATGCCTTCAGCGATCGTACCGAGCGCTGCGAGGTCCTTACGAGCAGTATCCAACAAGTGAGCCATGCCTTTCTGCTGCATCGACAGGAACTGCTTGACGTCTTCTTGTGCACCTAAACACGAAGAAACTTATCAATAAACATCATGCTTATTTTCTCAGAAAGAATAGGCAGAGGTATGCACCAATATTATGCCAGTTTTGTCAAGCACAATAAGCTCTAAGTAATAGGTAGGCGACGAGCTTGCCCAAAACTGGAGACTCCGGGTTTGATACTTAACAATTATTTGTGATGGAAAACCCAATAACACAGTGAAATACTGCTTAAGAGGAAACGCGGTCACGTGGTCGTGTTCATTCTATACTAACGTATTTCTCTGTATTCTCTCTGATACTAGTTCAAATATTTTTTACGATATCATATTTTTTTTTCTAAAATAAAGCCACTTACAGTACCAGAGGCATTGCAGATAAATTGTTATCGCCCATACCCTGCAAACCGAGACGAACGCAACGCTGTTAGGCGACAGAAGTAGGTACAATGGAAGTACTTCCCCGGACTATGAACTGTTTTTTTTTTATGGTATATTTTTTATGACGATCGACCTAGGCTGTCGGATGCTTAACTAGACTTTCCTGAGGGTGCCTCAATAAATTAAGGCCTCCAGCCAGGGCATAAAACTTATAAACTAAGCGATTTCACGCTAAGTGCACCCCCTGTAGGATACGGACCTCGGCTTAGGGGTCGCTAGGGGAGGGCAGCAAGGCCCAGGCTTTTTTTTTTGGGTGGGAAATTATCAAATAACTTCTCCCGCTCTAGGCGGAGCAGGAGGGCGTGTCAGACTCTTACCGACTAAAACCCACCCGTTTTCAATCAGTTGCCATGTTGCCGGGGGCCATGATCTCCCTTTCGGACTTCTTCGCGACCCTGACAGGGCAAGGGCCAGGCTGGATCGGATCAAGATTATTTGGGGACGAATTTAAAGCTACAGGCTCAACGGCGCGGGTTGACTCGACCAAGAGACGGGGCGGGCAGACTTTTTAGTGTGGAAAGAAGTAAGTATAAGTCCCAAATCTTTAACGGCGGGTTTTATAAAACCTCTTAACATCACATAGCGTATTTCCCATAAGATATCTAACATCCGAGTCGCTCTATGCGAAACCAGAGATTTATTAACGCCTAGATCATTATATACTGTTTATATTGCTTACATACATACATAAACTCACGCCTTATGTCCCATAAGGGTAAGTAGAAACTACTCAACGCAACGATACTTACATATGTACATATATAGCTTGTCCGGGCTTAAACGACCAATTCAAGTGACTTGAGTAGCCAATTTTATTAATAGTTTACTGTAGCAATTTAGTAAAATAGAAACAATTAAGATATAGTATCTTACCAGGGTCCAGGTGATAACGTTCATGCGACGCGCCTGCGCTTGCGCTACGCTGCAGTCGCACTGCACAAAGCAGCTCGTTCAGGCGACCCTAAACAAAAACGATAGCTAATAATAATAGTCTACATTCTAAGTGGAAAGGAAAATAATAATTTAGGCATAAGTTAGTACTATATAATATTATGAAAGGGTTTGTTGTCATATCAGGTCGATTAACACTTTGAAGGACACTAACGCAAATAGACGTAATAAAAATAAAACTTCTATTGTGTCTCGTTCAGTGTCCTTCAACCTATTAAGGTGGTTTGGTTGAACCAAGGCATCATACCAGTGTGCAAGAGCTAAGGTCACTCTTTAGAAAAGCCAGTTGATCGAAAACCTATCCATTTCAAAATCAAAACTAAAAATGGCTACCACCCTACAGGAAGCCATTTTTAGTTTTGAGTCTTATTGTTAATAACCAAGTTATAAGTAATTATCACCATTGTAACTTTCCAACCCATAATAGTCCCTTCAAAACGTAACAAGCGTTTATCGCTAATTTATATCAAAAGACAGTGCAAATTCTTTATCTTGTTGAACAGATCAATCGCACCTAAGTTCTAAGCACCAAAGTGGCTCATGTATCGTGCGTTATGCGTTAGTGTCTATCTCGACAAAAATTCCACATCGGTATCATGCATGATTTGTTTCGATACAAAAGTTTAGCAGTGCGTGATACAGATGTGATAGTATCGTGCCACTTCGACACCTGCTTGTCTACCTCCGACCATGCATAACTAAGTACCGATTAAATAATGATAAATTAATTATGCGGTCATTGCGGTTTAGCCCGCACGTTCGCAATGAATCGTACAAAATAACTAGTTACAACCAGATTTCTCGATTAGACAATATTTAGATATCTGGCTATGTTGTCTAACAATAGGTAGTCAGAATAATTTATTACCAGCGCCTATTAAATATGATAAAATATAACGTGCTGTCCCTTTCGGCTAGGAACCGTAAGACACCATTTTTTGAGATTATAAGAATTTTCCTATCAGATATCATTGTCTGTCTGGGCAGTCTGCCCCGTTCCCAAATTTGCACGTTGCTGAGTTTGCTGTCTGAGCCGCTTAAGCTGATATGAGCCGTCGTCGAATGTTCGTGGAAGAATATGATAGCTTATTTTTCCACAGCAGGGCAAAGACCTTTTTTAAAGAAATTATGTAATTCAAACGTTGTTCACAGCCCAGAAGTAACTTCATGCAAAACGTGTAAATATAATAAGGCTGCTTTCCATAATCATTGTATATGTACAAAATGATAAATGAAAATTTATTGTTTTGTCAGTGCTATTTGGCAAACATAAGTAGATAGATTCTAATCAGTTTCATAGCATACAGTGCCATGTAAAGTCATTAAACAAAAGACCAATGATTTGTAAACTATATTTTAAAGATTCATCGAGAGCAGAGGTATACAAATGACATACCCTACATATATTGATTGACTGAAAATAATAATACATTACCTAAAGTGTAGAACAGCCGGAAAAGGCTTCAAACATAACATAACATTACGCCTTGTTGCCCCAAAGGGTTTGAAATAGGCTTTATAAGACCAAAACAAGAAGAATTGATTGCGCCACAAAGAGTTAATCAATATTTTCATCCTACCCATGATCATCTAAATACCTATTACCTACTTATGTTATTTTATTCCGACCCCGGTCTTTCAACTCTACACAAAACTACTGTAAGAACTCTTCATTTGAATGTTATCCTAAAGTGTGTTTCATTTTAAAACGCAATTTACTGGTTGAGTTACAATGTAACATTTTAATCAGGTGATTAAAAAACTGATAAAAACATGGATTATCGTTTACTACTAAACTTCCTCAATGGATGCTATAGGTAAATACGCATCTCTTAATCATGGAAAACACAATTAAAACAACTTGAACATGTTTTTTTTTGGCACGTTACGTGTTGCTAGCAACATTAAAGATGTTGTTACAACAATGTTGCGAAGTTTTGTTTCCCATGAATACGGGGCTTTTGTATTTTCATGATAAAATGAATAAGGTCCCATTTTAATAAGGTCAGTCTTATGACTTCTTTGTTTTTTTTTAAGCCTTATAAGGAAAAATATAAACGGCATTATCTACTTGTACTGATAATCATCACCATTTTTTTATTTCGATATTTCTAAACCCCCAATCGCGAAACGAAATGCGTTGTTAATAACCAAGTAAAAAAAAAGCCAATTTTATCTGTCTAAAAATAAAAGAGATTTGACATCACTGATACTTCAAGATAGTATCCATATCTTGGTTACACTCGTTTCCTGCATGATAATCAAACCATTTACTTTTAATCCAAAGTTAAATTCTAAACCAGTAATATCTAGTACTAAAGGCATTTCATAAGACTTTTATAGATACCATTAAATGACTCAAAGATAAGAGAAGTAATTGTCATTTTATAGCACAAGTATAACACAGAACTATTTTAATTATTATGAATGTATATGTGAATTTTATAAATTACATTTGTAGTTTAAATAACTTAATGCATATTTTGACATGTCGTCATAGTGACCGTTTATTGTATTTTGATACTAACAATTTTATTAGAGATTTTGTTTTAATTCGGAAACATATGTTTCTTCCCAAGAAAAGTCAACATGTATTGGCTACTTTTTGTTAGCTTACAATATACACGCAGTCACTGATAATTTAACTGAGAATATTTAATGAATGGGCTACTGCTGGCATTAGAAAAAGCAGAGATAATTTTTATAATTTGTACAACGAGAAGCTTTCCTCTCACTCTGACCTCTGATCAAGCCCTTCATAATTATATCAGAAACTATTCTAAGATATTTAAACGAGTTTGCGCCCAAGCTAAATCAAAATTATTAAGTAACAAAATTAGTATGTCTAACAATAAATTTAAAGCATTAATTACCTGCCACACAGCAGGTAATTAACAAAGAAACTGGAAACACAAAACAGCTAGGTCAGAATGAATTGTCTTTAAAAATTGATAATGAAACCATTTCAGATAAGTTAAAAGTTGCTGGGACGCTAGAAAAGTTCTTAACCAACATCTCAATAGAGGTTACGAAATCTCTCCCCTCATCATCTATAGTAGCTGAATCCCTTCTAAAAGAAAATTTCAGTAAGAACATTCCAAGTTTTGAATTTAAGCCCATTTATATTGCCACAATTAAAAAAGCATTCAAAAGTCTTAACATAAAAAACACAGAAGACTTATGGGGGATTTCCGTTAAGGTTCTTGGACATATCATCGACACAATTGCCCCTGTCCTAACAAGCATATTTAATCAATGTTTAGATAGCGGTATGTTTCTTTATTTAATTAAACATAGTAAACTAGTACCAATTTTCAAATCGGGTAGTAAGAGTGATCCCTCAAATTATAGACCTATATCTGTGCTACCAGCATTGAGTAAAATATATGAAAAAAATCATGCTAGACCAGATGTTGTCACATTTTAATTCAAATGGAATTTTACATAGTCACCCAGTTTGGTTTCACGAAAGGTCTACGACTGACGCAGGAGTAAAACTCATCAGTCACATTTTGGAATCCTGGGAGGTCCCAGGATGCAATTTGCATTTTCTGTGACCTCTCAAAAGCGTGTGATTGCGTTGTCCACAAAACACTGATCTGTAAATTACACCACTACGGAATTCGTGGACAAGCTGCTGATCTTGTTTTTTCCTATCTATCAAAAAGGCAGCAAAAAGTAAACGTTAACAGGGCGACGTCCTCGGGGTTTCTGTTTAAAATGGGCGTGCCTCAAGGATCAATTCTTGGCCCTTTCCTCTTTCTAGTTTATATTAATGACCTTCCTTAGATGATGGTCAATATATCAGATATAATTCTATTTACTGATGATACTTCTCTTATTTTATAAATAGAAAAGATACGGATGTCTTACATGTCAACGATAGTCTGGCAATTCTTTCGAAATGGTTCGCAGCTAATAATCTTTTACTTAATGCGAATAAAACTAAATGCCTTAAGTTCTCATTACCTAATGTACCTCAAGTAGGTCTAAATTTAAAACTTGATGGCTAGATGCTATTACGGAAACTGTGTTTCTAGGAATTACTCTAGATTCGAGATTGCAATGGGGCCCCCACATTAGAGCTCTTTCAGGTAGATTAAGTTCAGCTGCATATGCAGTAAGAAAAATAAGGTAGTTAACTGATGTAGCCACAGCTAGGTTAGTATACTTTGCTTATTTCCACAGTATTATGTCTTATGGCGTTCTGCTGTGGGGATCGGCAGCTGACGTAGATTCAATTTTAAGTTTTACAAAAGTGGGCAATTCGCGCGATCTACAAAATGAGTCCTCGTGAGTCCCTTAGAAATAAATTCAAAGAAATTGATATACTGACTCAGCCTTCCCTTTATATCTTAGAAAGTATTATGTATGTTCGCAAAAACTTAGGACTTTTCAAAATAAGAAGCGATTTCCATAATATAAATACACGTAGGCTAGTAAGTCATTTCTTGTAAACAGTATCCGCTTTTATAACAAGTTGCCAAAGTCGGTTTCAGAACTAAGCGATAGTTCAAAACCCACATCAAACGTGTCCTTGTCAAAAAAGCATATTATAAGATTAAAGACTACGTTGAATACAAGGAAGTTTGGCAATAATTCCTTCTGCACATGTGGCTTCCTTGGTACCTCATTTACGGTATAACAATGTAAATGTCTTTTAACTGCTCCCAAATTACGATGATTATTTTATTTTACTTTTTTTTACATACTTTCTTGACATAACCTTTTCATCATTTGAAATTATGTACCTAAAATGTTCAATTTAAAAAAAATCAAATTATCATTTGGTTTAAGTAATGAGGCGTTTAGACTTAAGTTTGCAATGTACTAATTACAAAGTAATAGTAAACTCATTGTTAAAGAGCCTAATAATAAATAAATAAATAGGTCCTTATTTTTATTATTTTGTTAATATTTTACATAGATTCTTTTCGTTTAGATATTGTGAATGTGAGAACGTTGTAGGCTGTAGACTTGTGGACCATTTTCTATTTTACTAAGTACCTGGTACTTGTTGATAGGCCTACGCTATCCTCTCATACCTATTAACACTGTAATTTGAAAACATTGTAGAAACCATTTATTTTTAAAAGAGTAACCGTGGAGTTTCTTGCCAGCTCTTCTCCATAGGAAGCGACCAATTGGAACCGTGCACCTAGCTTCTAACGTTTCATAAGTGCTCTTGTAGGTTTATGTGAAATAAAATATTTTGAAATTGTATGCCTTTGCTTTCATAAAATACTCAGAAAACGAACAACAACTCGTTGTGGCAAAAAAATGGCGTTAGGTAACAACATACGTTAGTACGTCATTGTTGTTCTTTGCTGGTGTTAATTATTAGTTTATCAACAACAGCGTAACACCGATATATCTACTTGTGTTATAACACTGTCTGGTGTCTGGAGATAACGCGATAGTCACTGATAAGCGACCACGCATAAGGCGAGTGCTCTAAAAATTTGGCCAGACAAGGTCGTTCTATCGTTCTATACTAAAATGTATAACTTTGCACCGCTGGCTTATCAGAATACAGTCTGATCCCGTGTGATAAGTAACATATGCTGCTAAGTACCCTACGTATATAGATGGGAAACAGACATTTAAATAACCACACGGAAAACCAATTTTACATATCTGGTGTAGTCTAATTCTTGAGGCTTTCAAAGCTTCTTTTTGTACCATGTTTCGAATATCAGGTAGAATTATCAAAAGCAATAGAGACATGGAGGTTAGCTTCATGCAGTCTTCTCCTCACAGTTTGGTCACTCACAAGCGACGGCTTCTCTGACTGGAGCCTTTGAACCAACTGCATGGCCGTAACATTTGGTTGTCTTCTCGCGGCAACTTGCAAAAATCGGTCTTGCCGTTGGGTGGTTATGCGCTTCCCGCCTGGGCGTCTTTCAGCCACTTCACCAGTAGCATGATAACGTGACCATAACCTTGATATCACGTTTTGTTTTGTTCCAATCTCCTCAGCAATACTCCGTTGAGTAGCCCCAACTTGAAGCATGCCTACTGCCCTTAACATTCCCTGTCTCGTTAATTGGCGCCGCTGCATGATGCACACAGTGACATAAATTCGAAATTAACTGCTAACTTGTTTTAAAACTTTAATTTGACACCAAAAATTACCAAAACCTATGGTAGGTAAATTGAAACTTTCGAACTTCGATAAAGTTATGCCGCGCAAATCTTTTGTTTTTAATTTATTTTATTCCAATTCAAATTTGGAATCATCCAAAGAGGCCTAGAAAATAAGTTTACTTCAAAAAAATTAAAAACCGGCCAGCAATTTTGAGTTTATGAACTTTATAAATACAAAATATCCCTAGACGGTGTTAATATGTGTAGATTGTTTTCTATTTTGATAAATACCTGGTACTTGTTGAAAGACCTATACTGTCCTCCCATACCTAGTAAGACTGTTATTTTTAAGTATTGTAAAAGCCAATTATTTTTAAAAGAGTAACCGTGGAGTTTCTTGCCGGCTCTTCTCCATAGGAAACGACCAATTGAAACCGTGCACCTAGCATTTCAAAGGTGCCCATGTAGGTTTATGTGAAATAAAATGTTTTGAATATGTTTTTAATTTTAATTTAAAGTTTTAAATAAAACGGCGGGGAAAACCGCGGGGCATAGCTTTTAGGTAAATATGGAAAGAATTTTCAAAAATTACTTGATCGGTATTCATTATCAAACTAGTTCAGAGTTACGACCTCGTCTATTAGGTACGAGTAAATCTGCTAAGCCTACCACACTAGTAGGGGGCAAACAGAACAGGCAAACTTGCTTTAGTTTGATCTAATCGGTGATCGGATAAGGGTACATACACGAAACAATTTTATCAGTTGTAATTGTAACGATTTTCTTCATTGCTCCCGAGTGCGAGTGAATTCAAGACTAGAATCCTAAGTGGAGCGACGGATTCAATCTCGCCGAAGACGAAGACTCTTATCCCCGATAGCCCAACAAAATAAGTTAAAATAAAGGCAATGCGAAATAAATCCAAATGAAAATATATCACCGGAATTATCTTTATTTAGGCATTAAAAGTCTATTAGAAGTCTGTGTAAAAGTCCATTGGGATAACACGTTTTCACGAGTTTCACGCGGTTTCACGCGTTTTCACGCTTTGACAGCAGATTAAATTAGCTTTAACAGCAGATTACTCAACAAGAGCTTGTGACTGAGTAATAACAGTCGCACGGGTCGATCCATCAGGTTAAGTTACGCTTGCCGGGGTTGGTCCGTGGATGGGTGACCATCTTTACATACCAACACTCCTCCGTGCCTCGGAAAGCACATTAAGTCGTTGGTCCCACCTGTCATACGTGGATCTTTGACAGTCGTTACGGGTCGCCAGAAATACGAAAGTCTGACAACCAGTTTTACCAAATGCTATCTATCCTAATACCCAGTTACTGAGTTGTGGAAGTCAGACAGGCAGTCGCTCCATGTTAAATAGCGGTATTCAGCTGCATCCGGTTAAACTAGAAGCCGACCCCAACATAGTTGGGAAAAGTCTAGGCAGATTGATTGAATTGATGGTTTGGAACGAAATGATTCCGAAGTCAGTACTTATCTCATTTTCGTCACTGGAAGAACTCATTTTATTATAATTATGTTAACAGATTTTCCAATGACATAAAACAACCACGATAACAAATAGAAAAGAACCTAACTAGAAGGGGCGGGTTTTTTTTAATTTATGAATTTATTTGTATAGCTCTATAGCTCCATTTAGCCAGCCAGTATGTACTTTCAGCACGTTTTATTAATTATCGTTTGTACATGATTGGTACAATTCGTGCTTGTTCCAAATTCAAAAAGTTTTTATTCACTCATTGAGTAAAAGACAGTTTTATTCACTGTTATCGATGAATAGAATGCTCTGTTTCGAGTGGCAATGGTAAAAAATACATTATACTTACATCAATTGGCAAATACAGAATTAAATGTTACAAAGTCCAAAAGTGATTATGATTTTCATGCGGTGACAGTACTTTGTACTTACATTGTAAAGCGGCGGCGCGGCCAGCTGTGACGTCAGCTCGTGCAGGCGCGCCCGGGCAGCTTCCTCCTCGGGACTCAGCGCGGCTCCCACACGACCCACAACCTCCCGTCGGGCTACCACCTGCGATACAAATGTTACTTTAAAGAATCTCAGGTTTCCCAACTATAACATCAAGGAACTTGATTCGTAAGCAAATCACCTACGTATTCACTTAAATTCTTCATAAATTTAAATCACAATTTCTTTCTCTGTTGTATGGAATGGCTTAAGACATGTGTATATTGACATACTCGTAGTAAATCTATCTGCTCAATCATCAAGTTCCCGACTGTTGTAGTTGACATAGTTGAATGCAGGAGTTTTGGGAACAAATAAACTCAATGACCTACATGACAAAGTACAAATTCGAATGTAACCAAAAATGTTGGGCCTTTTTACGAACTGTCGATTAAAAATATATTTAGACTACATAATGCTAAAGTAGATAGTGGATTAAGTGGCAATACATGTAAACTATCTAAGATTATCTATTCAGGAATAGGTAAATTAGAAAACGTAAAAAATACAAGGTGGATTGAGACGGCAGTAAGTACTGGGTAAAGCATGAGTCTATCCATCATAAAAAGTTACATGGAGTCTCATTTGCTACGAAATGTTCGGAATAAGTTTTTTGCATTTTCTGCCTTTTCTGGTACTCAAACCTCAGTTGATCACTTAGTTTTTGATCCTTATAAGCAACAGGATCGTGCTCTTTGAATGCACAGGCGTCACCCTAATTTGCCATAATAGTACTATTAGCATGTCTCGACCAAAACTCAGTAGTACACTAAAAATGTAATTATTGATAAAAGTTAAATATAATTCGATAATACACAAAACAATATAAACAACATAGATTCTGTCTCCGTGTCGGACTCATCTACCTGTGATTTAGATAATTGTATACCACCCAACCTCAAACCTAATCAATCACTCAAAATCCTTAACCAAAATGTTAGAAGCATAACAAAAAATATGGCTGGTTTACACACTGTTCTCGCCAGAACAAAGGTTGAAGGGGATCTAATAACATTAACTGAATGCTGGCTTCTTAACACTAACTACATCCCAGATCTCTTAGGCTATAACTACTACAAAACTGATAACAATCTTACGCTAAATGAGGATGTACATAGTTGTTTATGTTCATAAAAATCTTAACGAGTCAGTCGAAGAACCATTGATTGAAGATACTAATTGTTTACAAATAAAAATGGCCGCCAGCACTATCCTTTTGGCTATATACTGCCGGCCGGCCTTCAAAGATATTACTAACTTTCTAAACTCACTTAACATGCTCCTGTCCAGCATCACACTGAACTCTCTCACACTCGCCTCTGCGCGAAGTTCGGAACAGGCTACGTAATAACATTTTTTCGGAACCAAATGGTGACATGAGGCGAGTGTGAGAGAGAACATGCGCGAAAGTTCGCAGAGCTTATCTTCAGACCTGCCAAGTTATATCGGCCATATTGTAAGTGGTACTCGGCACGCGTACCTGTAGCAAGGTGTGCCGGCGCGCGTGCAGGCGCGCGGCCAGCTGCGCCAGGCGCGCGCTGGCGGCGGCGCGGCGCGTGCGCAGCTCGGCCAGCTCGCCCGCCGCGCGCTGCAGCCACTGCGCCTGCAGCTTGCCCTGCTCCGACTGGCAGCGGCTGCGGAACTTTATCTACACAGAGAACGGGAATAAAAACCAATGATTGAAGCGAACTCAATGTCATCATCATCTGCCTAGTCTTTTCTCAACTATGTTGGAGTCAGCTTCCAGTCTAACCGGATGCAGCTGAATACCAGTATTTTACATGGCAAGCGACTGCCTATCTCTATCAATACAGTGCAACTCACTCGTAAGTATGGCTACACTTAAAACGAATATATGTAACGTCCAATCCGTTGAACATTTGGAAATAATTATTTATTAGATCTATTACTGCAAAATGTTGTGATACTACAACTTTAGCTCTGCCTAAAATAAAATTCATTTAAACTTAGATATTTTATTATTCTTTTTTCTATGCATAAACAAAGCAAAAGCAGTATGTAAGGATCGTAGCAAGCGGCGTTCTGTGGTTTCTGCCTACCCCCATGGGAAGAAGGCGAGAGTGTACGTATGTGTGTTTTTTACTAATATGGTTACCTCAGAAAATCCAATAATAGGCACGGGTATGTAGTTTTCAGAGTCAGGATTGTCAGCCTGCGCTTGCTTCCATAGTCGCATGTCCATACCTGAAACAAAGGTAATACTGAAAAACCACAAAGCTTTGCACAGCGACCGCTAAAAAAAAACATACAACCATTCCAAGCATTGTTTCCAATTGACGTTATTTCCACTTTAAACAAATATCAACTTCAAACACGTTTAAATTAAGTCGATTTTAGAATAACAAATGCTATTGACAAATCACATATCATCACTAACATCACTACTTTCGCTACTGGTTGTTAGAACCATTTTTTTCCATATAATATTTTAATTTCTTTAGTCATTAGGTTGAGGCACAAAATTGTAAAGTTTTAATATATCGTAATACCACTTGTCAGAATTATACTACAATTTACAAAATATGTAAACTTTTAATTACAATTATATCTTCAATTAAGTAGTTTTTTTTCTACAAATATGTAAACTTACATTACTCTGACACCTGTAAAGTTAAAATGTTTATTAAACAGAAATTTATAAAATTGTAGGTACAATTTTACTTTAAAAATTTCCACCACATCAAATTTGTAACTTGTAGAATTGTAGTCATCTACAATTTACATTTTACAATTTGTAAGTTTTATTAAATAGGGCCCTGGTGTAAAAAAACGCTTAGCGATGCCTAGAGTCACTGTTCTTCTCGTTATTGTGATATTTTGTACTAGACCATATCTTAAGTTCTTTCAATACCCCCACGAACCCTGTACCGTTGCGTGCACTCATAGTAAAATATTTTGCGTGCGTCACACTGAACGCTACCGTATACAGCGAATTTTCACACCAAAAATAAAATTCGTTTCTCAACAATTATTTTTGTGGTGTGTTACATAATTTCATGTACAGAATGCGTAGTTGTTCCATGGTTCTTGTTACATCATGTATGTAGGTTTTAAAGTTGTTTTTCACCTGGCGGCGCAGTCTGCAGGTACTGCGCCAACATCTGCGGCGAGGGCGCGGTGACGGCGGACACGGAGGCGCAGCCGGCGCCGACCAGCGCGTTGCGCGCGTTGCCCGTGTTCAGAAACGCGCCCAGCTCAGCCGCTGAGATGTGCGTCCCGCTTGCGCCCTTGTCCACTACGTATATCACCACCTGTGTTAAGGCCAGGACTCTCAGAATCGACCTATTTTTGATTCAACATTAAACAATCAAATATTCTTTGATTTGATCTGATAAAAAATACATGTTGTAGTTTAATAAACATTCTTGATTATTCTATGGTTCAAAAAACGATATTTACAACTTCACTCGATCATAAAAAATCGCGAAAACAGGGAAGTTTTTGATCGTTTCTTAAGTCGTACTTGAAGTAGACCAAACTTTTAGTCAAGAAAAAAAAATTCAAAAAATAGGCAATGACGTTTAGAAGAATATTCTATGACTAAATTTTCTCAATATATTATTAATATATTTTATTATTAATATATTATTATTGTTTTCACAAGATATTATATAACAAGGCGGCCTGCGCGCTTCGCTTCAATAACAGGACCAGGCGTCTTCAAGGCAGGACCAGGGGCCTACCACCAGCTTATAAAGGCTCTTTCAAACAGGCGCGACACGCGACGCGACACAAAGACACCGCTCGTCGCGCGACGAGCGGTGTCTTTGTGTCGCGCCTGTTTGAAAGAGCCTTTAGCAGTATTATTTTAATATTACTTCAGTGGGAGTAAGAGATGGAGCTATACGTCCTGTAGAGCTTCATCTCTTTCGCACACTGAAGTAATATTAAAATAATAGTGCTTTATGAACTAGTGGTAGGTCCCCTGTGTCGCTATTTGCTATCTCACTGCGTTCCCCGGACCCCTGTGTCGCTATTGCTAGCTCGCTGCGTTCCCCGCCAATCGATCGAAATATACGATAAATTATTATTACCTATTTTCCGTGTTTGTTATTAGTTTTAAAAATCAGTCTGTAAATATTTTTGTAGATTCTACTATTTATAATTTAACTGTACATATTAGTTTAAGTTGTAATATATGTGTTAGTTGTATTTAAGATTTCATGATGGGGAATAAAAACAGAAGAAAGAAAAAAAATGTCCATTGAACTGCGGAAGCTTATTAAAAAAAGTAAGTTTGATCATTATTTTTCTACGTATTTATAACTACCTACCCATAAAAGACGACACGACAGGGTAATATTGTAGTTGTATAGGTCATTAGATACCCACTTGATTTCGACACAGTACTAGCACTTTACAATAATAGTAATATTAAAGTAAATAATAATATAGTTGAAATTTCCGGTTTTAATATTACAGTTTACAGAAATAACAGTAGTACAACTACAAGAAAGATCATTTTTGCAAATAAAACTTTTTATCTTTGCAGTTCATCGATACCAAGATATAAAGGCGTATTTACAAAAAATTGCACAGGCGAATAGTAAGTACCTAATCTACAACTCGATTTTTTAAATTAGAGAATGGGATTAAGAATGACGACGACACGACGGCATTATTTGTTTCTCGTTCAGGCGCAATAGGTAGGTTCTACTACGTGAGCGACAGACATGTACCAACTGCACCAATGCAACTCGTGCGCCTACTGTATCTATTGTACAAATTATAATAATAATGCTAGGTTGTTGATGTTGTTGTACTTTCACACAAAATAATGACTAGAATGTATGAAGATATCTATTATCTCCTGACTTACCGACTGACTTACCAACTTACTGACTGATTTCCTGCGGGAAATTGAATTACGCGGGTGAAAACGCGGAGCCAAGCTAGTCTAAAATAGTTTAGATGTTTCACATCTGCCAGGCGTCCCGCGAAGGCTCAATTTTTAAATTTCGTTTTTATTGTAATATACTACATAGGTACCTATAAAACAATAAACATAACGCTGCGAATGCGGCTAAGTCGTTTTTTTTTGCATTGATCTATCTTTCAGACACGCTGAAGCACCGGAAAGTACCAGTGGAGATGGAACTGGATACGTGATACCGCTTCTATTGCACTGGATCCTATTGACTTGCAAATAACTGTTTCTAATGAGTAAGTTTGTATTATTAGTATTAATAATCGTAATTTTTTAAAAATTATAAAATGTTAATAAGAAAAATATTGTTTTAGGATTTGAAACTAAAGAAGCGAACGAGCGTTACAAAATGTACTTGTTTCACCTAGACCACTGAACCTGTAATAACTTCTCAACTAGCCAAGTCGGTTTTCCAAATTTTAATGAATTGTAATAACTGGAATGTCTGTCTGTTGCAATTTGTAAGAATGTATTTACAGGGAATAACTTATAAACAGATATTAATATAATCTAAAAACTAAATATAAGTAAAGTAAATGTTGGCTTCTATTTTGCCCAAAGACTAAGCATTGCCATACAACGCGGCAATGCTGCCAGCATTTTGGTAACTTAGACAACTGGTAGCGGTTTATTTTTGGTTAGTTTTAGTTTTAATTGTAATATCGTGTCAATTAAAAAGTTACTTTTTTCCTTTTATTGATTTTTTTATTGCAGGTGTATCTATTTTTATATATTTTAGTATTTCTTATAAAGAATTTACTCTCCTATGTATTATATTGTAATGAGTTTTATCCGAATTTATTTAGTCCAAAGTACATAAGTAATAATAAATAACTAACTTATGCCCGCGACTTCGTACGCGTGGACTATAACTTAGTTTAAAACCCCTATGTGATAGGTGAAAACTAAAGCTACAGAATACCAAAACTGCCATCAAAATCCCTTCAGTAGTTAACTAATCAAACAAAAATTCCAAAAACCGCATCGTAAGCATAGCTCGGAAGCGATGTAACAGTTATGAAAGAAAAAGAAATTAGGTGACAATAAAAATAAAGTAGGTAGGTAATCAAATAAATTATGTAGCTTTACTTATATTTCCCTAAAAACTAAACACCCGAAATATTAACACGAATTCCGTAAAACAAAGTTAACTTTACTTACTGTTACAATTTTATACTGTGACGCAAAATGTTTGCACAGCAGGGACAGCGAATTCATTTAAACAGCGCGTTCGCGCGACTTGCCACGCGGGGAGTGAGGTAGGTACCGCTATATGCCTACTGCGCTCGAATATCCTGGCTTAAAAAAAAAGACAGTGGCACTCCGGGATTGCCGACAGAAGTGAAAACTATAAAAAAATTCAACACCGCGGTAATCAACGCGTTGATGTTTTTTTACTCCACGGTGTCGGTAAATTGCGTTACAGTGTCGCGAAATCAATGGTTTAGTCCCATCTCAAAAACGCCCAACGCGCCTAAAGAAGTTTTTACTTCAAAAAAGAGGTGGAGGGAATGCTTATGGCCACACGATAGAAGAGAAAACTTACGACTGGACCCGAATATACGCGATTCAGCGCCGAGTATACACGATTAAGCGTCACCGACCCCAGCGTGATGGTTCAGATTTGTTCACTTTTCAGAAAGGGCGCAAAGTGCGCCTAATAAAAACACATAAGAGCACCTCTGTTCCCAGCACAGAGAGGTGAGGGTACAGGTTACTACAGGTGCTACAAAGTTAAGATTGTTTTATGAATACATACAGTGACATTTCACAAAACAATTGCACTATGTTCACTAACAGCCAAAAGATCCTTGTATACACATCGTTTTTGGGATTTTTTGGCACATTACTCTTGAGAATGAATTAATGATTGCTTTATATTCTAGAGTATACCGTCTCCGTTTAACGTCACACTATATTTAACGTTTCAGTCGATGTGTGTAGAGAGGGTAAGACATAATGGGGTTTATTTACAAACGTTGCTTAAAGTTAGTAACGTTCAAACGTCAAAAAATTATGGTTAAACAGTCGCTAGTAATTACTTTACTAAGTTTAAGCAACGTTTATAAATAAACCCCAATAAGTAATCGTCTTAATCTTGGCTCGTACCTGAGTCTTGTTGTCGGAGACAGCTTTAACACATTCTATATTGACGGCCAAGTTAGGTTTATTTCCTAACAAACTATGCAGCGACGTTGTCAAGGCTTGCTGGTTGTTTCTAGAAAATAAATAATAATTTGTCAGATTTTTAAAGTTTTTGTCTCTGACCACAGAGAGAAAACTAAAACTATGAGAAATATAAAAAATGTAACACGAAATAAACTAAAAAGACATCAAAGTAAGGAAGTTTGAAATAAAAACTAGATATAAAGGAGGGTTAGTTTTTTTTAATACATATGTTAAATTATGTATTACTAGCTTTTGCCTGCGGCTTCGCCCGCGTGGATGTCGGAAAATATCCCACGGAACGTATTACCGATACCAGTACCCTAAATGCGTAATAAAAAAAAATCACAATCTATTTCGATTTGAAACAGATTGCTAATCCATTGCTTAATAAGTTGGAAAAAAAATCTGCTCAACAACGTAAATAACGCAATGAATGTTGTTAAACTGTCAAAATGAAACAAATTAGGCAAAATTGTTTACGAAAATAAGTTACGCAATTAGGGTACTGGATTACATACCTAAAGGGCGAGGAAAAAAAAAGGTCATTGACTCCTACCGCTGCATCCGCGTTACGGTCAACCATAATTATTTTGTCACGCGTAATTTTGAATCTGTGATATCTTTTAAACTATTGATTTAAATGAAATGTTGTCAAGGCAATTTTAATCTAAATTAAATGCTCCATTTAAGTAACATAGTTTATTGGATAAGGATTAATATGATACCGGTCAAAATAGCTTCGAAAATAACAATGAAATTTTATCAAATTCTGAAAGATAACAATGGTTATTGTGGGTCATCCTTAGTAAATAGACATATGCCATCGCGGACTTTTTTGTTGATCTTTTTAAGATTACTTTATTAACTTTTACCACTTCCACGGCGCACGCCAATAATGTTCCGAATCGGCATGATTTTTTCCGACATCTTCAACAATAATCGTCAAATTTCAGCCAATTTACACAAAACTTTAATGAATTATGCACTAAAACCTTCCGCATAAATCACTTCGTCCATTGGTGGAAACTGTTTGAAAATCCGTTCAGTAGTTTTTGTGTTTATCGCGTTCAGGTTCAGACAGACAGACACGGCGGGGGACTTTGTTTTATAATATGTAAAGATTCCTTCATACCGCGGGGTAATTGCGTAACTCACTCACAGTAGCAATGGCTTCATTTTGACAGTTCAACAACATTCATTGCGTTATTTATGTTGTTGAGTTTTTTTTTTTCGATCATACGATAAAATGGATTAGCAATATCCTTCAAAATTATTCAGATTGTGATTGATAGTGTGTAACGCAATTAGGGTGCAGGTAATATGCTGGCAAACTTTCAAGTTATGATTTTCTAGCATTAAAATAGTAACCTGGAGTAAACACACGAAAATTATATAAGCTGCCTGTAAACACATACTTGATATCCTGCTCAGCCTTGTTGAACAACATGGCGACATGTCCGTCTTTGTCCTCGCGGCCTCCGAGCCGAGAGTAGCCCACCGCTTTGAACCTGCAAAGCGGGTTCTGTTCGTTCAGCTCCAAAGGAGGCGCATTACGGCTGTAGTAGGCTTGCCCTGCAAAAGTAATTGAGTATACGCTTAAACTGATGAAATAACCAGAAAGTTGAGCCTGAAAACCTTAAAAAGTTTTTCGAACCAATTGGTCTCGATTCCGTCTGACTAATCATTATTCTAATAATCTAATTCAATAAGTTAAATAAATATTGATCGGTCATCAGATTGTGCAAAAAATGCAGAGTATAAATTAAATATCCCATTCAAATAAAAAAACAAATCCATGAAAATTCCATTCTTCGCGATCACCTTCATGTACTTACAAGGATTTGTAGCTGTGTAGTAGTGTTGTGCAAGAGATCCCTGTATCCACAAGAATCTCTTGGAGTTTGGCTCTCAAATGACGTTGATAGCAGTCGGTAAACACTTGTGCAATTTTTTTGTGAAATGTATTGAAAAAAACCTGCCAAGTGCGTGTCGGACCACGCACAATGAAAGGTTCCGTAATTGGGATGAATTTATCCCAAAAAGAAACTTAACATTGTAATTGAAAAAAATGTTCTCCCATCCATCAATATACTTCATGGTCAATTCTCCAAAAGCAAATGTAAGTTTGTAATCGCACTATTTTTGTTTTGATATTAAACTTCAAATTAACGATGTTTTTATTGTGTCGACTTAGAAGCTTAATTTTTTTAAAGCTCCAAGGGACCGTTGACCTACGTATTTGAAACAGACAGACGGACAACGAAGTGATCCTATAAGGGTTTCATTTTTTTTTTTTGCGTATTGGAACCCTAAAAACAAAATGGTGGCGTTAATTCTGATTTTGGCCACCTGCCAGAAAAACATTGTACTGCTATATGTTGGACATAAGCAGAAGACTTCATTGTGTTTTGATATTCGTTGAGATTTGTCGCGTCGACCAGGTGCTCTACTTAAAAGTGGAAAGTGCAAACGCAGCAAAGCAACCGCGGCGGACGGACCGCGCTCGCCGTGATGTCACACACAATTACGTAAGAATTGACCTACATTCATATTTTAATTTTAATTTAATAACTGGCCAAAATAAAGGTGAAAACCGAAATTGAAAATTTGCTGCACAAATACTACAGCCCAGAAAGAACAAATACAAACCCTCCAACAACAAGTGACGTATTTACAACATAACGCAGAGTTAAGTACAGCTGCAACCAGTAAGCCAGTTGAGCCAATAAAAATTCCAACAGTCAAGTGTCCTGAATACTGTATGCTGAATACTATACCATTATGAGTTACGGTGAAAAACCTTTATTGCACATGCAAGCCTGCCAAAATTATTGAGGACTTGCAAAATAAAGGTTTCCAGATTTAAGATGCAGCATACATATTGAGGTCGAAAAATAAGGAACTTCCGAACATGTTTATGCTGACTTTCAGAAATGATGAAGACAAATAAAATCTATAGCATTAAGTCAATATTAGGATGTAAAGTAGAAGTACATCCTCTCCATACTTCAAGGCTACGAACATACACATAAATACTGTTAAGGAACCCTAGAAGTGTCAAATGCACAGGCAAATCTGACTGCTGACTGCAAAAAACGCGCAGATGAGAAACCAAATTGTGCCTGTGGGGAACCACATCCTGCTGATTATAGAGGATTTATGGCATATGCCCAGGAAATGCAAGGCATAAAAAACAAAACGTTTAAGCAGCTGGCAAAAAAAAAACAACAAATTAAGAAAAAGTGCAAACTAGCTCATATACGCAAAACCATTTACGTGACACAAAACCCTTACAAGAAAACATACGCGCGTATTGCAGTTAAAACTGTTAACCTTGCGAATATTCGTAAGAATGTTAATGCCGATAAGAGTATGGAAGGAAAGTTGGGCGAAATTATTAAATTGATATCCTCATTTAAAAATAGCGCTACGAATAATATTTGCAGACAGAAAAAGAAACCTTTAAAAATAATGGCATGGAACTCAAACGGACTACTTAAACATCAACAAGAGTTATAACTAGGGCCATTTTTTTTTTTGGTTCGGACATTATCAAATAACAAACAGCGGCAAGCGGCGAGCTACCCATTGCGCACCGTCCGCAAGCCCGCGCCTATGGTGACCGGGAATCGGCCTGCGATTCCCGACGCCTAGGACGTCTCCTGCGGCGGTTAGGGGCGTGAATTTGCCTCTCCGCCAAATTACTACTTCGCAGAAGGAGCTGAAGGCCTCTCATGGCCTCTCGCTCCGTACCATGGCCGAACGCGGGAGATCACCGCCGCCGATCGCCTCCAATCACAGAAAATATTGATTGCCTTATATCTGAAACTTACTTTACTAAGCAATAATAAATAAAGGCACACAATTCTGCATGGCACACAATTCTGCCCGCGGTGGTAGTGCTGTTGTAGTCAAAGAGAATATCTGTCATTATGAAGAACTATGAATATCATGAAATTCAAGCTGTGGCAATTAGTACTCAATCTCAACTGTATCCAATCAATCCGAGATACAATATAAAAAAGACCATTATGTGAGGTTCTTACAGCAACTCGCACAAGATTCATCTTAGGTGGAGACTTCAACGCTAAAAATACGCATTGGGGGTCAAATCTAACCACCGCTAAAGAAAAGGAATTTATGAGTGTCATAAAAGTTTGAAGCTATTTCTACCGGAAAACCAACTTATTGGCGAAGCGATCCACGCAAAGTCCCAGACCTAATAACTTTTTTATAACTAAAATATCTCTACTAATTAATTAAGCATCGATGAATGCTTTTACATGAATTGAGACCATTAATTTTATCAGTATGGCATCGAAACCTACCCTACACTTGTAATACTTATACAGACTGGGAAAGTTTCAGAATAGACTTGGATAATACAATAGATTTAAGTGTTCCATTAAAAACTCCGGAACAGTTGGATTTGGAAATAAATAAATTTACAACTAGTATACAGCAAGCTGCCTGGAAAAACACACTCGAAAAAAACACCGGGTCAAAGCAACCGCCTTCCCTGCAGGAATTAGGTGTCTTCCAACCGAAAACCGGAAACTAAAAAACAGATGGCATCAGACCAATACTACAACGACTTCTCAACGAACAGCTACATTAGCCAAGTAACGAATGATACTAAAAAAGGCTACTCGCTATGGAAGGCGAAGCACATGAAATGACCGATGATACAAATTACGGAAGAAAATGGAAAATGGGCAGTGGCGTACGAGCTAAAAGCCCTAACGTTCGCTGAGCATTTAGAACAAAATATTCCAACCAAATGAAGCCCAGACTCACAATATGATTATAATTCATTGTGAACAAATTAGTTCAGAAGTTGGTTAACCCAAAAGAGATATCTAGAGAAATTAAGTTTAATTTTAGATGGATAAAATCCCCATAATCAAACTCACCACGCTCATTAATGCTACATTTCGATCAAAACATGTTCTTGACATGTGGAAAGTAGCATTGGTCATTATGATAACCAAGCTTGGGAAGCCACCTCATGAAATAACATCTTACAGACCAATCTTACTGTTGCCTGTGTTGTCGAAAGTATTTGAGAAACGATTTCTAAAGAGAATGAAGCTTCTTTATGAAACTGAAAATCTAATCCCCAATTACAATACTATACTAATTACAATACTTCCCGGAGTTCATGAAAATCAATCAATACCATACGCGAATACAGCTAAGTATCTAGGCATGACACTAGACGCGAAACTGCGATGGAAAGAGCAAATGTCAAAAAGAAAAGGATAAATTAGATCTTAGATACAAAAAAATATATTGGCTGATTGGTAGATAGTCGCCAATCAACGCGCCCTGGTACATTAGAAACAACAACCTCCGCCGGGCTACCTCAAGATGGACATCGTAAACATAGTAATAAAAAATATGCAGAAGCTTATGAACACAGACTTCATCATCACGTGAATGTCAAAGCGATCCAACTCCTTGACATCACAGAATTAGTGAGAAGATCAAAAAGGGTAAAACCTTTTGAGTTAGTTAAGTGCAGCATGAGTGAACTTAAACTGTAGTGGTGACTAAAGAACACGTGAATTAAGTGTCCCCTTATCATAAGTGAATAAGAAAGACGATAATGAACGATTTCTTAATTTTATACTTAGTAGTTTAAATTATATTTAAATTACTTATTAGCGAATAGGCTAGACTAGACGGTAATCAGGGCCGCGCCGACCCCCCACAGCGCCTGTGTGCGTAACCTATGAAGCCCTTCTTTTAACGGCCGCCACATAACGGCCGCCCCAAAACGACCGCCAAATAACGTCCACCAAATAACGGCCGTCAAATAACGGCCGCCACATAACGGCCGCCACATACCAGTCGCAATCTAACGGCCGTCAAATAACGGCCGCAATATAACGGCCGCCATTTAACAGCCGACATTTAACGGCCGCAATATAATGGCCGCCATTTAATGGCCGCCATTTAACGGCCGTCATATAACGGCCCCCACATAACGGCCGCCATTTAACGGCCGCCATTTAACGGCCGCCATTTAACGGCCGCCATATAACGGCCGCCATATAACGGCCGCCACATAACGGCCGCCATATAACGGCCGCCACATAACGGCCGCCATATAACGGCCGCCACATAACGGCCGCAATATATCGGCCGCCACATAACGGCCGCCATATAACGGCCGCCACATAACGGCCGCAATATAACGGCCGCAATATAACGGCCGCCATTTAGCGGCCGCCACATAACGGCCACTAGATAACGGCCGCCAAATAACGTCCGCCAAATAACGGCCGCCACATAATGGCCGCAACATAGCGGCCACCATTTAACGGCCGCCATTTAACGGCCACCACATAACGGCCGCCACAAAACGGCTGCCATTTAACGGCCGCCACATAACAGCCGCAACATAGCGGCCGCCAAATAACGTCCACCAAATACCGGCCGTCAAATAACGGCCGCCATTTAACGGCCGCCATTTAATGGTCGCCATTTAACGGCCACCATTTAACGGTCGCCACCTAACGGCCGTCACATAACGGCCGCAACATAACGGCCGCTATTTAACGGCCGCCAAATAACGTCCACCAAAAAACGGCCACCGCATAACGGCCGTCAAATAACGGCCGCCACATAATGGCCGCCATATACCGGCCGCAATCTAACGGCCGTCAATAACGGCCGCAATATAACGGCCGCCATTTAACGGCTGCCATTTAACGGCTGCCATATAACGGCCGCCACATAACGGCCGAAACATAACGGCCGCTAGATAACGGCCGCCAAATAACGTCCGCCAAATAACGGCCGCCACATAATGGCCGCAACATAGCGGCCGCCTTTTAACGGCCGCCATTAATGAATGCCGTCAGTGTTAGAATATTGTAAAAAGGCTATTTGTTGTACTGAAGAGCGTCTTTAATTTCTTTGAAGTGTTCTCAAGATTTGTAAGGTTGAAATTGCATTGCATGTGTGTGTGTGTGTTGCTTGCAGTAATAACTCGTTTAACTAAACGAGTGTGTGTGTTGTTTGAAAGAAAAAAAGAAAGAAAATTTATTTTGTAATAATTCGATATTGTTTGATTTATAAAGATTGCAACTTAACAACTACTGGTTACGCTCAGACGTTTTGATTTATTTCTAATAACTTTTACAAGAGCTGTTGCTGTAATATGCCAAGTATTTGTAATCGAGTTTGGAGCAAATATCGCACTGCCATTTTCGGTGAGAAGAAAATTTGACATAATCCCAAAGATAGTTAATTGATTCAGGCGTGACCTTGCGGAAATCCATAATGAAATGATGATGTGGATATATTTAGTAACCTTTTCCGCTTAGCTATTTCTAAAGAGTCTTGAAAAGACCCTGGAAGAAATCGACACGTGTTTCACCTCTCAACGAGGCATCCTCAGGACGACTCGTTGAGAGGTGAAACACGTGTCGATTTAATAATAATAATCCCAAAGTTCATTTCTAAAACCAATATTATTTTAAAGTTTCTGTTTACTTATCCACTAATAAAGCCTAACCCCACCACCTTTAAGAGCCTATCTTTAAGAGTTATCCATCTTAAACCACCGAACTTATAGCGGCTTATGCGGTCGAATTATGGAATTTAAGCAAGACTAGGTTTGGACGCAGGGCCGCGCCGACCCCCACAGCGCCTGTGTGCGAAACCTATGAAGCGCCTCTTTTTTTCACGAATCTTTTCGTTTCCAACTTATGTTTTTTTATATTTGTAAATTTTGACCGAAATAAATGTTCTCCAGTTTTATATACTTATTGGAGTATTATTGAAAAATATTTGTAAATTTGACATAAATTTTAAAAAAAATGTTGAATTTGGTTACCGAGTATGTAAATTATTTCATTTTGGCTCTTATCTCCAAGATAAATTGGCATATTTTTGAAATCCGAATCATTCGTTACGCGTTCAGTCATTAAAAGATCGAATTTTCCTAACAGTTCAATACGTTTTAAAAAATTACCATTGTTACGGTCGTATAATTTTTTGCTTTGGCCGCGAAAAGCCATATTTTTTTGTGTACCTAGAAATTAAACCACTTATATTATTCTTTTGATTACATCGTACCAGCGCTGCTTTTCAACCTCTAAAAGTTTTTGTAGAATACTATCAATAGTGTTTTTATTTTTAAGAGCGTGACACAAATCTTTCCATTTTTGTAATTATTGAAATGAGCAGAACTTTCCTCATGTCTGTTGCAATACAAAGCTAGATGTTGCCAATCACTAATTCCCTCGCAGAATTTATTTTTATGTTTTGATTCAAATAGCTTGCAGCAGAAGCAATAAACGGCATTAATGGACACTGAATACAGCAGCCACTCTCTGTGTTACTTTTCACCGTTTCCTAAATGCCATTTATAATAATACTCGGAAAATTTTCGCCCCGTAGAGTCGCGCGGAAAATTATACTGTTTAATTTGTTTAATCGGATTTTCTATTAAATAATAGATCAAAGTAGCGTTTAAAACTTCTGGTCAGAGTCCAGGGTCATCTTTGGAAAAAGTTGGTATTAGTGACGATAATTGTCTTGGCGGTGACAATGGTGTATCAGGCAGAGGCACGGACGTAACTTCGGCGGCATCATCTTAAATTAAAGACAGACAAACAAAGACATATAAGTACCTATCTACCTGTCTGAATAAACTGATTTATCTTTCTATGAATAATTATGTATAATAAATATAAATAAAATAAATAAATAAATGAATATTTCTTGATAATCAAACTCCGCCGTCTAGTCCCAAACTAAGCAGGGCTTGTATACTATGGTACTAGCCAACTGACGTGCAAAAGTGATGTATAGCTTTTTAGATTTGAATTTGATAAATTATGTGTCAACTATTAATATACTTTTTTCTGCAAATAAATACATATTACGAACCCATGACCTCCGGCAGCTATTTATTACTAGTATAAAATAAAACAGCACGTCATCTATCCGCCACATCAATATCTATGCAGGCGTTTCGAAGAGTAAGAAAAAGACAGAAAGAAATTAAAAAAGAAAATGTTTTTATTTTCATTTTAACATTACAAACAGTCTAAAGTTATATTTATTTGTATGGAAAATTACATAAAAAGCACATACCACTACATGAAGCGTTTTTTGAATCAGATTTTATAACACCTTCATCGATAAAATGACTGGTTTCTGTCTCTAATGATTCTTTGGAAGTGGATAATATATACAAAATATTTACTTATAAATACTTTACTTTAAATAATTAATTAGTTGTATTTTTATCACGTTCTTCTTCTTATTTTCTTTTCCTTATTAAATTCTGGTAACCAGATAATTTCTTTTTTTATTACACGCTTTATATTAGCTTCACTTGTATGTATGTTTGTTTATAACCGACTCCTTAGGGCGCTATTTTGACCCACTTTAAACGGCCAGATTTCATTCAAATTTTGCACTCCTGTCAAAGACCGATGACAATGCAATAATTCGATTAAAATATCCGATTATCCTAATTAGATTCGCCAGGATTCATCAATTTCTTTCCGCATCCTTTGCATGAGAATAAGAGAGATAGAGCGAGTGCGCGAACTACGCATGCGTGCAATTTTAGAGACTTAATAATATTCATAATATAATGTTAACCGTGATTTACAAAAAGCTTCCTATATACAACAAAATAAAATATTCAGGACAGAAATCTCAAATTATTTATTTTGCAGAATAACATTTAGTAATAATTAGCATAGCCTAGGATCTACAGTCGATAAAGTCATTAACTTTAAATAAGATAAACCTTTCGGAGAGGGAACCTGAGAAACGGCTGCCTCATCAGAGGAAGGCAGCAGGCGCCCGATTTCCCCACTTCCCAGATAAGTTACCTGACTTAATAAATTATAATTTAAAAAACTAAAAAACACGCTTTTATAGAAAATTCAACTAAAAAATAGAAAAATAAAATTTATTAAATTTGGATTAAGTTTTGATTTAACATTTTTTACACGCTTTATATTAGCTTCACTTGTATGTTTGTTACCGATTCCTTAGGGCGCGATTTTGACCCACTTTAAACGGCCAGATTTCATTTAAACTTTGTAGATTTATCGAGGACCGATGACAAAATACTTATTTTATAAGATTATTCCATTATTCTATTTGCAAAGAAAGATTTTTATCGATTTACATATTTTTTATCTATAGTCGATAAGGCAGGAATTGATGTTAAAATTAATTTCCATCTTTAGCCGATTTCTCTAATATAAACCAATTTCTGAATACCAAAGAGAATTTTCAATTCAACAAAATAACCGCTAAAAAGTTGGCACGGCAGTGTAACTTGTTTGCATCAAGACCAAGAAGGGAAACTACCAAGCGCACCGATCACGTATTTCTCGGATAAGTTACCGACTCTGATTAAGATGAAATTTTCGGAGAGGGAACCTGAGAAACGGCTATCTTATCTAAGGGAGGTAGCAGGCGCCCGAATCCCTCATTTCTCGGATAAGTTACTGACTTGGAATAAACATCAATGACTTCCTGAATCGTAGTAAGACTTGTCGATATCACTATTTCGTCAATAACCTTATACCATTAAGTCTAAGTGTATATATTATTGATAACGTTAAAATATTTGAATGGCTTCTAAAATCGAGATTTGACTATCAATACAGCTGTACACATTAATAATTTGGAAAATAATTACAGTTACTTATAGTTATCACGGAATTGATCGTAGATTAGATCAAATAACAGTTAAAAATAAATAAAAAAACACGCTTTTATAAATAAACCAAACTAAAAAGTAGAAAATAAATAATAGTTTAAAAAAACTAAAAAACACGCTTTATATAGAAAACCAAAATAGAAAATAAATTTTAATTCAGGACAGTATAAAAAATTCTAATAAATATAAATGAATAATAGTGTAAATAAGAAAAAAATATTTTATTTAAAAAAAAAGCGTGGGGTGCTTTTTTAAGATATTATCGAAATTATAATCCTTCTTCTCATATCTGTCAATAAAATATTTATAACTATTGACACCATGCACCCCACGATTTTTTTTTAAATAAAACATTTTTTTCTTATTTACACTATATTCATTTATATTTATTAGAATTTTTGAAGTGAAAACTTCTTTAGCGGCGTTGTGCACTTTTTTTGTAATGGGTAAAAAAATTTAAACTCGCGTCAGGACACGTGACCTGATCGAAAATTCGTAAGACGGTTAAAAAGACATCAAAGCGTTGATTACCGCGGTGCCGACTTTTTTTCAAGTATTCACTTCTGTCGGCACTCCCGGAGTGCCACTGTTTTTTTTTTACACTGTTCTTAATTCAAATTTATTAAAATTTATTTTATATTTTTTAGTTTGGTTTTCTATATAAAGCGTGTTTTTTGGTTTCTTTAAACTATTATTTTTTTATCTGATTACTATCACTCATCGTGAAAACACGTTAAAACAATCAGGCGCCCAATGGTCCACTAGCGCCACTCCTTTAAAAAAATGTTATCTCGTGACTGAGAAGGAATTATGAATAACGGCTACTAAGGGCCCTCGGTAAGTGTGTCTAGAATTTTCTAATACCTTTTATAAAGTTTCATATTCAGACACGAAGCAACGAAATACGATCTAGAGGAATGTGGCCATTTTTCTTTAGAACTTTAGAATCGGGTTGCGTTCACAAACTCATTCAAACCTCACGGCGGATCTTTTGATTTTAACGCTGAACTCGTAACTAATGTAAACTAAAACCCAAAGCGTAAAATTAAACCACAAACGTGCATATTATCTTGGGAGACTTGTACAATACGCGCAATATATGTTTTGTTATTTACAAGGCATATGTTGCGCCTATTGTATTGTACCTACTTACTTATCGATACTCCACTACAAAGAATATGCTGTTGTGTAAGTGTAAAGAAAATAATTTCGATGGCGGCGCCCCTATTGTCTTGGCGCCTGTCTGCGCCGCACACTTCGCACACAGGGGCGACGCGGCCCTGACGGTAATGTGAATAAAGTATCACTAACCATGAACCATAATAATTTTAAAACGGAAAAAGGTCTTATACATGAAAGACCACACATAATAACAATGGAAGACTGAAATGGTAAACACAGTACCCTAGCTTTAATGACATGAATAACAGAGACATCGCTCTACAAAGCCGAACTTATTCTAAAACTCTATGTGCCATATTAATAGCCGATTCTGATACTATGCGAACCCCTGTTATTTTAATGTTAATTTTTGTTATGTGTGTACTTATATTTATTGTAACTTAATTTAAAAATTCTATTAGAAGATAGGTATTAATGTAAAATTAATTTGCATGCCATGCCCTAAGCAGGCAAAATATGGAATGTACATTAAACCACCAACTTTTACAACTGATAACATCTGTATTTTCTGCAAATAAATTATTTGTATTCTCATTTTAGTTATTAATTTAAGTAGAAGACCGAATTGGTGAATGATTCGACTCACCAGTGCCCCACTGTGCTTGTATGAGATTCCACTTGGCAAGCACTTGGTCCCTCTCATCCCCAAAGACGCAACAGTTGAACACAGCTGCCACCAGCGCCTCGTGAGCCGATGATGGACCCTGTGGCTGTTGTTGCTGTTGTTGTTGCTGCTGCTGTCAACAAAGCAGGATTCATTTGATGGGCCCATTAAACTCTCAAGCTCTTGAGTAACAAATTACACTCAGGGTTCCAATGCACATATTATAGTTAAGGGGGATGGACTTTAGGCAAATATGTTATCATTAAAATAAATACCTGCCCAAACTGTGGTGCTGATCCAAGAACATTGCCAAAACCAGTGAATCCAGTGTTTGGTTTAGTTCCAAATGATTGACCAAAATTGCCAGTAGCACCAAATGGACTGCCAAATGTATTGGCGCCAAGAGTGTTAGTACCAAATGTTGGTGCAGCACTGCCAAACGTTGGTGCGCCGAATGCTGGTGCAGCACCAAATGTGTTGGCGCCAAATGAGGTATTTCCAAAACCTAGATATAAAATGAATTGGTCAATGTTGAAAATTTAACTTGGATAATCATGGGCATACCCACGGTGGGGCAAAGTGGGGCATCTGCCCTATCCTGGTTCCTGAAAATATAGGTCTAGTAAATAACAAAAATAATGATGCATATAGAAAAATTCAAAATTACCGCGTGAAACAACCCAGTATCAATGAATCAAGCGTGCATGTGTAGTTATAGTTTTACTGAGTGAAATTCCTACTACTTATTATAGAGTTTATTTACTCCAGCTCCTCCCTGAAAAAAATGCTGGGTACAATCAATTCTTGCAAGTGGACAATGTGCATTAGAGAGTACCTGTTGTAGGTTTAGCAGGAGTGGCACCAAAGCCAGTCCCACCAAATAAAGAGGGTGCTGTAGCAGCAGGGGCAGTGCCTAGCGCTCCAAATGGTGCAGCTGTGACATAAAACAACACAATTAATAAGTTTGCCATTATTTGTTTGCATAATATTTATTTATAACCTAGCTATCATACAGTCAAAACAGCTGAATCTTAATTTGAATTGATACTTAAAAAATAATTAAAACTGATAATATTGTAATTTAGTGCAGGTTTCAATATTAATTTTGAAAATGACAGCCAAGTCCAATTATTCCAAAGTATCAATCAGCCTTATTTATTAGTATTGTCCTTTCTGCAAAAAAAACTGTTAACTAAGACTTGGTTAGTTTATAACCATTGGCATAATTATTTATTTGGATACCGCCATATACGAGGCCTCTTCAGAGTCACAGCTGTTTGATTTCTACCTGTACTCGTTGCTGGTGCACCAAATGAGCCGAAACCTGTAGATGTGGCAGGGGCTCCAAAACCACCAAAACCAGTAGTAGTAGTAGTTGTTGCTCCTCCCCCAAAGGAAAAGGTAGCTGAAATGTAACAGATAAATTATTAAATTTAAACTGATTATTATAGCAACTGTTATAGATGTTGTTACCCATACCACAGGCTTGTTAGAACCTCATTTTAGACTTGTCAAAATAGGCAGTTGAGACATAAGTGCTAACTCAAATAGGCAGGATTAGGTTCACAATTAATTATCCATAGTGGCAGACGACAGTAGCATTTCTCATGTACGACTTGCATTTGATAATAAATTTATTAGTAAATCATATTTTCTGCTAAGCATCATCTAAAAGTTATAAGTCCAATGAACTTACGTTTCGCTGCAGCGCCGAAGGCTGAACTTTGAGTATTTGGAGTTCCAAATGAAAAAGCCATTCTGCAATTTGTAATTATTATTATCCAAACGGCAGAAGGAACTTAACGCATTACGCAAAGTTTTGCAACAATAATTTAGTTTTGTATTTGTAATGTAATGTGCACACAACCTGGAAAAAAATTGTAAACAAAAATTAACAAATGTGAGGTTATTTTTGCGATGTTACAAGTAAACATTCAATCAATTTGACAGTTTTTGGTATTGACTCATTCAAAATCAAAATTGACGTTGAGAATTTGACATTACTGAAACGTTTCGGTACTGCCTTTTTCTGTACGTAGGGTTGCCAAGCCCAAAAATAGAAAAGCCGGACATAGATTCATATCGATCTATCCGGACATTTTACCCTGAAAGCCTGACACAGAGGTTTTTAAAAGAAAAAAAGAAAAAACTTTTATTTGTGTATTTATTTCTGTTAATCATTTGAGACTTACTACTGACTATGTTAAGAATGGAATCCCACAAGAACGAATGATCAGCATGGTTCCTGTCCGAAAATCAACAGGAGAAAGCTTACCGAGCTCTCGTAACCTATGAATTAGCCCAGATAGGTTTAAATTTGAAAGATCTTATTAGCGTAGATGAATTTGCTAAAACATTTAGATACTTTTTGACGACGTTTTCAAAGCTGCAAGTTTATGTGCATCCGATGTTCAAGAATTAATGCACGCCGAAAACATTGATACCTACATACAGACCACGGTGCCGTTACCAAAGAATGTCTAGAAAACCGAAGAAACACGACGAGTTATGCCAAGACGAAGTGGCACTACTGGCTGCAGACCCAAAGAGATTCTATTCTATTTCTGTCTACAAAGTTATTATTAACACAGCTTTAGTTAAATAGATAAAAATTCAACTGCAACGAACATTTAACGAAGGATGCCGCTTGTTTGGACCTGAGAAACTTCAATGAAATCAACAAAAATGGGATTCCTAATGACGCATCTCGCGTCTCTACATCAATTGCAAATGTCGATCGAGAATTGCTATCAAAAGAACTTGAATCTTGTGCAAACAGTTTTAATGAACTGTCTTTAATTCTCTGGGATGAGCAAGTTCCACCTAGGCAGTAAGACATTAATGGGTCAGATTCTCAGAGCGAGGAAGAATACGACGAAGATGTCTTAGAGCAAACTGCAAAGGACAACATGTGTTTTTCCCGAAACGGTTCGGACGTCTGCCAAAGTTGCATATCATGTGCATGTAAACTTTGATCACAATATAAAATGCACATCAGCACGTACACCACCTTATATATTGCATATTGTGTAATTCTCACAATTTCGATCACGCAAGTGACATGTGAGAGACGATTTTCAGCGCTAAAACGTAACTTTTATTTAAAAACATACCGAAAATTCAACCGACTTCCAAACTACAAAGTCAAAAATAACTTTAATTTCGGTGTCTTTGGATCAATCATTATTTAAGTTTTTTGCCACCGACTTCCGAAATTAAAGTTATTTTTCACTTTGTAGTTTGGAAGTCGGTTGTAATTTTGGTATTTTTTTTTTTACTTTTGAATGTGTTGGTTTGTAATTCATCAGTTCCACTTTACCAAATGGTGATTTTTGAGATCAAATGCACGAGTTACTATAAAACATACCCAAATCGCTATAAGTGTGCCTATAATATTTGAAGAGTTCCCTCGATTTCTCCAAGATTCTGTCATCAGATCATGACCAAATGATAATGGGTCCAACTTGTAAGTATACCATTGCAAACAAACTGAGAACCTTCTCATTTGAAATCGGTTAAAAATGTAAACTTACTACATTACTTTTTAGGGTTCCGTATCCAAAGAGTAAAAGAGGGCCCTATTACTGAGACTCTCCTGTCCGTCACCATGCTGTATCTCAAGAACCGTAATAGTTAGACACTTGAAATTTTCACAGATGATGTATTTCTGTTGCGCTATAACAAAAAATACTAAAAAACAGAATAAAATAAATATTTAAGGGTTACCCCAACAAACGTGATTTTTTGCTCCCTTTAATAGATAATAGAACGGAACCCTTCGTGCGCGAGTCCGACTCGCACTTGGCCGGGTGTTATTGACAGTTGAAGGACTAAGGTGAGTACCACACTATAACATATTTAGGATCTCAGATCTATGAGTCTTAGATAAATGTAAAACAAACCTTAGAATCAAATCAAATCATCTTTGATCAAAGATTTTTGACATTTTTGTTAGAAGATAGGATCATAGAAACCGACGGGGTCCGCTAGGGCCGATGCCTGCCGGGGTTGCGAAGAAAACCGAGAGGGAGATCGTGGCTCCCGGCAACAGGGCAACCGAAGGAACACGGGTGGGTTATAGTCAGTAAGAGTCTGACACGCCCTCCCGCTCCGCTCAGAGCGGGAGAAGTTATTTGATGATTTACCACCAAAAAAAAAAAAAGATCACATTTATTTTCATAATTTCCTAATACAAAATGCGTCCATGTGATTTTGCCTTTTCAGTTTTGTTATTGCCATATTCTAAATTGACGGATAAAAAATAAGTACAAGGAAATTTTGGTGTAAGTTCACAATATGCTTAGTGGAATTCTAAAATTATTGTTGGCAGCACTGCAGTACCAAAAAAAACTGTTGCCCAAGGCTCAGAACCGGATTATTAAATAACGGTGAAAACCGGTTTATTTGGGTTTTACTCCGAACTTTTCTTAAGAACGTGAACGTTTTAAGAACTTTATTTTAACCTAAATTAACCGGTTAATACGACGAGCGGTATGTCGGTAAACACGTTGCAACTTGTGACTACTTGTGAGGAAAAACTTAACAAAAAGCCGGTTAATATTGCTCTAAACTGTTTAATCCGAAAAAATCTTTATGTAAAGACTCCTCTCCAAACACGGTTTAAAAATCCCGATTTCCACGAGTGTAACCGAATGTAAAGGTTTTTGTGTCAAGTACATAATAACGGTTTAAAAAGTTAACCGGTATCCGAGCCTTGCTGCTGCCGGACGGCCGTGACACATTGTTTTGCCTTCATTGGTGCTCTCTATAGTTCTATTTGTTATATTGCGTGCCAAAAGTGGTTTTATTTATTTATTTATTTATTATTTGGCTCTTCAACAATGAGTACACTATTACTTTATAATTAGTACATTGCAAACTTAAGTAATAAACGAACGTACGAACGAACGTAATAGACGATTGCAACCTGACATACACACATCAAAAGTGTCTAGGGATCAACATATATTTTTGCAATAACTTTTCTCCTGATTGATATTAATTAAAATTTTCTTTAAGGATTCATCAAATAAAGTGTTTTCGTTTGTCATAGTAACGATAAACCAAGTCACCTTTGCATTAATAAAGAAATTTGCCATTTTCCTAATAAAGGGATTTTTGACATTTGAACCACTAACATTAAAGTTCGAAAAAAAGACTGAAATAACAGTTCTTTAAAATTTTATTGGGTAACTTAAACAATTAATAATCCGTGTTTCTACCGCGAACACTAACAACACAAGAACATCGGTTTGGCATACTCAAAATGAGTTCATCCAAATCACGCTGTGGAATGGCCGCCCATGTTCGTTGCAACAACAAAAAAAGGTCTTCTTGCGACTGGATACCCTCCATATTCGGCAGAGCTCTTCTCTGTAGCATATCCCATGCATGCTCAATCGGGTTCAAGTCTGGCGACTGAGCAGGCCAGAGCAGGACATTGATGTTAGCTGCGGCGAGAGTCTGTCTTACAACTCTTGCGGTGTGCGGTCGTGCATTATCATGCATTAACTGAAATAAGGGACCGATTTGCACTTGTAGAGGAACGATGACGTCAGATACAATCGTCTCAGCATAAATTTGAGCGTTGAGGTTGCCTCTGATCCAAATCAACTCAGTTCTTCCGCCGATCCAAATACCCGCCCATACCATGATGGTTCCACCACTATAAGGATGGACTTCCTGGCAGGATTTTAATCGCTGTTGGCATCCAGGGGTTCTCCAGTGTCGTATACGTCTTGTATCCGGTCTCATACCAAAACGAGACTCATCAGAAAAGCACACGAAACGCCATTGTTCTTCTGCCCAATTTCTGTGTTCAAGAGCCCATTGATATCGAATCCTACGATTGTGCATTGCTATAGGTGGTACCCGTAGCGGTCTTCGGGAATGAAGGTTCACTTCATGCAAGCGGTTTCTGACTGTTTGGTCGCTAATTAAGTTCCCTGAAGAGTGATGAAGCCTCACGGCTAACATCATGGCGGTTATTGTTGGAGCTCTTCGAGTTAAGATTTGAATGTATCGGTCTTGTCTCCGTGTGGTGCAGCGATACCGTCCTCCATGGCGCTCAGCCACGGTACCAGTGCTTCGGTAACGTGTCCAAAGTCGACTGGTAACACTCTGACTTGTATTCAGAGCTAAAGCCACAGTACGTTGCCGGGAACCAGCTTCTATCATTCCCACGGCTCTGAGCATTTCTTCCCTGCTTAAATGACGTCGCCGCTCCATAATAACGTTGGTTTTAATCAGTAGTAGGGAAACAGTAGCACTAATAATGTCTTCAATGCGTTGTATGTTTTTATAGGGAAAATATTGACAGCTGATTTTCATTTTTTTACTCGAATTTGATTAACAGTTCCTGTTTCAAATTATGAAATGCACCAAAAAGGATCCATATAAATTTATATAATCATAAATTTATTACAAAGCCACATCTCAATCTCAAGAAATCCGCATAAAAATGCTTGATCCCTAGACACTTTTGATGTGTGTATATACAAAAAATAGGATCCTAGATTTAAGTTACTGTAATACACAGATATGATTCTAGGGGTCAAATAAGCAGGATAGGATATAGGATCTTTTAGATGATATATGATAGTGTAATATCCCCCTAACTATGCGTCTGCACTGGCGAAACATCACAACAAAACATGTCAGTGTTGTTATCGTAAAAATCTGTCTGAGCTGCCGTATGTCGTAGTCTGGTTTGCCGTATTTTAAAGCAAAAAATACTATTGCCGTATTTATAAAAAAAAAACTATTCTTCATTTGTTTCTTCTCCGTAAAGGTTTCTTATCGTTTATATTACTTCAGATTTGTTTATCTAATGTGTACTAATCTTTGCTTCTCGAACATGTCGCACAACACCATAAACTTGGTACAGTATCCTTGATTTTATTCCTTAACCTTGATTTTTGGTACAGTATCAATTTTTTTAAGATCATTTTTAGTTTTGACAACTTGTGACAGTTTCTGGGTTAGTGGTAACATTGACGAAAAAAATTCTTTACAGCTTCTTCAGGTGACAGATATTTGAGTTTCATTTTCATTTCATTCATTACGCTAGTGAAAAAACGTTTAGTTTAACCATTTACATATATATTACTGCGTAAGGACTGGGCGGACCGCATGTTACAATGACGCCTCGAACGTGGTCCCAAAATGGTCTTCCCTTTATCGAAGTAAACTAGAATGCGTTCGGCTATCTTCGGGGAGCTGTCGTAAATTTTACAAACAAAAATGCTAAGTTTTATCGTGAAGGGTTGCGTGAATTACGACAAAAAGTACAATAAAAGAAATGATAACATTTCATATCACCGGTAAGTTAAAAATACGTTATTATATCAACATCTAACATTATTTAAAACAATTTTCTTTCTTAGGCCTCCCCCACATTAGGCGTGCGCGTTTCTCGGGCGTGTGAGCGACGCGGGCACTCTCCACACACGCCGCAGGGCAGCAAAACGCGACGCTCACGCAGCGCACTCGCGGCGCGCGCCCGGCACCCGCGCTACTCACACGCCCGAGGATTGCGCACGCCTAACGTGTGGGGTCAGCCTTATTTGTCTCAACGTTTGGCAAAGACGATGCGAAGCCGCGTAAAGTGCGACATGACTTTGCAACGGCGCGCAATTTAGCCGATGAAATGAAAAAGGAAAACACATCTTTTCAATTTTGGATTCTCATTCAATGGAACAACCGACACTTGATTCGTATTATTCGTGATTCGTAGTATTTTCTGACGAGTATTTTCTGTAGTATACCAATGAAATGAAAATACTACGAATCCTAAATGGAAAATATGTCCAGAATAACATAAAGGCAAAAGGAAAATATATATACATAAATATTCGAAGGCCAATGAAAATGTTATAAATAAATATAAATTTCGAAAAATAATAGGTTTTTTTATTTCTTTATACCTCGAAAAATACCCGCTCTTACAAGGTTACGTCTAGGAGCAGACCACGCTGATTGATATCGTAGTTCTAATAGATGGCGTTAATGTTTCTGTATGGCGACCGCGTCCGGCAAACGTTCGTACGACCGTATCTTTACTATTTAAATCGATGAGTTTAACTTAGGGTCAATTGCCGTATTTTGTGATACGGCAACGAGGGGCCTGCCGTATGCCATATTTTCCGGATAAAAATCGATCGAATCGATTGCCGTTTAATACGGGAATTGCCGTATCAATAACAACACAAACATGTTGAAATCGCTAGTTCCAGTAGTTCCTGTCAAACTTTGTATGGAAAATTGACAGAAAATAGAGATTCCAACATATTTTGTAGTAAATGTTTCGCCAGTGCAGACGCAGTAGGAACCACAATATTTCTTACTAATGGCGCCGCGTCGCGGCCATTATGAAAATCCTTTATCCGGCTACTGTGCAGCTTTTTATAGCGCTTGTGTGCTGTACCCTAATTGCGTAATACAACACAATCACAATCTGTTTCGATTTGAAACAGATTGTTAATCCATTGCTTCATAAGTTGGAAAAAAAAAATCTGCTCAACAACGTAAATAACGCAATGAATGTTGTTGAACAGTCAAATGAAACAAGTTAGGTAAAATTGTTTACGAAAATAAGTTATGCAATTTAGGTAAAGGTCGGGATGTAACGCAAATCTTATCTTTAAGGCAATGAAATTGTTTGTATTAAAACTTAATGCTCTAAAGAGGTATGCAGTTACCAAGATGTAGTTACAGAAATTTAAAAAACGCCGGTGTCTGCTGTGCAGCTGCAACAGCGGTTGTGTTATCAAAATAATAACGAATGAAAATGATAACATTTCCGTGCATATTAATAACAACACACGCAAACAATATTTAAAAACACGTGATTTGACATTAGTTCCGCCCGATTGGTTTCCTCTTTTCTAAATTTTATGAGTTTTTGATCAAATCATCACGAAACGAACTATACTAGCATAATTGAGTCCATGAGAGCCAGTGGCCTAGTTTTTCGTTTAGGCCAGTATAGCGCTACCAAACTTTTGAATTTCTGATAGGCTAAGATGGTAATTCTAATGCCATCTATGAAAAAAATGTTGAACTAATTTGTAGGCCAATGTGCGGTGGCGCAGACTTTTACCGTTTAAAGCATTTTTTTAATTAAAATCAGTCTTGTTACAAATTACAGTTAGGCAACTCTCATGTCCTCAATTTAGAATATGAATTATGTTCAACAGAGTTAAATAGCTTAGAATAACCTTGTAGTTTGCCATTGCAAAATGAAATTATGAAAATAGTCGACAGACGACACCTAACCTAAAAATCATGAATATTTTTATATACAAATAAAATGAAAAATAATCATAAATAGCTATTTTATTGCATATCACATCACCACTTTTTACCACTATCTCCAAATTCAATGTGAACTTAACTTTTTCCTTGGTGGTAACACATTGCACATCATATCAGATGGAACATTCCAGAGGAAAATAAAATTTGCTTACATCATTTTACTTTGTTATTTTTGTAAGTATACATTAATAAAGAACACATTCAACAGCAAAAATGAGATAGAATTATAATTATGCAATAAACAAATCGGAGTTTATGTCTTCGCCTCCCAGGGAATCCGTTATTTCTTCGCTCCAGGAGGCTGTAGTGGCTGGCCACGTTCTTTTCCTCGAAGTTTTAATCCAATTGCCCTTTCTATCTTACCAAGAACAATGTTATTTGGAATGCCACGACCGGCCTCGTAATCATTAACAATTTGAGGTTTCTCGCATATTTTAGTTGCCAGATCTTTTTGACTCATGCCTTTAGACTGTCTTCCTTGCATTATAAGTTTTCCCAAGTCAAGGGTTACTTTTTCATGACGCAATTCTTCAGTCTCTCTGTCGAGTTTAGCCGTGTTTTTAGTGGTAACGTGTTGTTTATTGGTTCCAGCTCCATATTTTTGTTGAGTATCAACTGGTAAGCCCTGACGGCGTGCCGCATTTACTGCTTGTTCAGTCTTCAGAGCTGATGCCTTTGGCGGTTTTTTACGGAGAATCGTGACTGTATCCCAATCGGACATTTTTACGCAGCTGATACCACAATACTCACAATAAAATTACTGATTACGAAAAAATTTTGCTTACTTCGTGCGTGCCGTGCTGTACTTACTAGGGCAACTTATTCACTAATAAGGATGTCATCGACATCGATGTTAGTTATTAATATCGATGTTTCAATCGATTTTTTTGTACAATTTAGTAAGTTTTATATAAACCTAAAGTCTAAAGTATAGTGATTTGAGATTTTGTCATGTTTATTAATTAAATATATATTAGATTTTCTAGTGCTTAGATTTCACAAGAAGTCGATATTTAGGCCTTAAAGACTGCGAAGTGAACATTTGATATTAAAACGATAATGATGCATGATGTTGGATAAAGCCCAACATCCATTGTGGAGTGGTGCAGCGGAAGCGTGATAAAAATATTTTGAAATGTACAGTCAACCACACACCAATGGTAAAACTTGCAATACGAAAATCACTTTTACTGCTACGACTTAAATGCGCTGATGGTGCCAATAAATAAACTGAATTCCAATTTATCTCGCTAGAAGGTACCATTGCACTAGATGGCAAAAAGTTTATAGTAAAAGTAAAATCGTACAAACTTAGCGTTAGGTAATCAAAAACTTGTAAGTAATTATAATTATTTATGAAGATAACTAAATAGGGAATGCCTCCGCTGCCGGTGCGGGCCCCCAAAAAATAATGCCATTGGGAACCGGCATAAAATAACTGCCGGTAGCCAAAAGTAAAAACTTCGGCTGCCGGCACCGCCGGCTGCCATTATGGACACCAGCAGCATGGTATTTATGGAAACCCTTCCAGTATTCAGAAATCCAACACACTAACCCTAACAAAAGTATTTTTTTCTATATATTCTAGTTATTTTTGGAACTCGCCGGCCGCTGCCGCGACACCAGTCGCTTCGCTCGCTCGGCTCGTGCGTAGGGAGGTTAAAAGCTTTTTTTTTTTTGTTCCGGGGTGGAAAATCCACATGGATGTCCTTCGCCCTGGGGCGGGCGAAGGGGTCTGTCAGACTCCTACTGACTAAAAACCACCCCGGTGTTCCCTTCCCACATTTGGACCGGGGATCATGGGTTCTGTTGCGCCTTCCATGATCCCCGACTGGTGCCGGCCCGCTTTTGCGGACTACTTCATGCCCGCGGGTGGAGTGAGGTGTTACACTCCCCCCGCGATGTCAAAATAGGGGCGCGCGTGGAACACTACGCGCCGCCACCTCGGGTCCTGCTGGATGGGGGGTGGCGGACGTCCCCGAGTCCGCCATCCCTCCGGATCCGTTTACGGGGGCTGGAAGAGGGCATTGTCTGCCCTCCGTCGACGCCCAGTCCGCCTGCTACGGATCAGGAGAGTGGTCTCGATCTCCCTCTCCCTTTCCGCAGCCTCCTTCTGTGAAACTACGGTTTCACAGAAGGAGATCACTGCATCCCACGACTCGGCACTCCCGACCATCGAACGAGCGACAGCCGGCAGCGCCAGGTCGGCTCCGACTTCAGATACGAGAGCACGGCGCGGCCCCTCCCATGCGGCACACTCTGCCAGTGTATGCTGCGCCGTGTCCTCCCGACAGTGAGTGCAGTGATGGCACCGAGCGTCCGGCTCCCTGTTTATGCGACACAGGTAGTTCCCGAAGCAACCATGCCCCGAGAGCACCTGCGTCGCCCGAAACGACAGGGAACCGTGCTTCCTCCCGAGCCATTCGTCGAGCACTGGTCGGATCGCGTTGACGGTAGCGAGGCCGGCGGTAGGGCGCAGAAGCCTGTCCCGCCATTCCGTCACCAGGACCTCGCGGAGCTGAGACCGACGAAGCTCGATCTCACGCTGCATCGGTCCACCTCCCCGCGTTCGCGCCTCCTCGCGCCACCGGTGCAGTGAAGCGAGGGCCCTCGCTTCTAGGTCCCAGGGCAGGGATCCGGCCAGTGCACAAGCCGCCTCGTAGGAGATCGTGCGATACCTCCTGATAGCTCTGACGGCCATCGCCCTCTGCGGTTTTCGCAGTATTGCGATGCTGCCGGCCGTCAGGTCAGAAGCCCACACAGGGGCCCCGTACAGGGCCATGGATCGCACGATCCCCAAGTACAACCGCCTACAGGCGGTGCTCGGGCCCCCCAGATTGGGAAGCAGCGTCGACAATGCACCCACGGCGCCCATCAACTTGGGCGTCAGTTGCCGAAAGTGGGGGCCGAAGTCCCACCGGCTGTCGAGTACCAGTCCCAGGTACTTCATGGTGGACTCAACAGAAATTTGGACCCCTCCGACCACGACGTGTGATCCCGGCGGTGGCGCCCGCCGTGGGCCGTGACAGACCACGGCCCCCGACTTATTGAGAGCCACCTCCAGGCCCAGGCGTCGTATGCGATCCACCACCTGTGAGACCGCAGCCGTCGCCAGCAACGCTGCTTCCCTATACGAGCTCCCCCGGGCCGTGACCAGCGTGTCGTCCGCATAACACGTCAGGTCCACTCCCGATTGGAGCTCGCCCCTTAGCACCCAGTCGTAGCCGATGTTCCACAGGAGCGGGCCCACGACCGAGCCCTGTGGAACACCGCACGACATATCGCGCCTGCCCCCGCCGTCGCGTCCCCTGTAGGTTATACACCTTTCCGCTAAATAAGCCCCAACGATGTGGCGGAGGTAGCGGGGCACCCTATGGTACCGCAGTGCCTCCCGAATACAACTCCAGGGCAGGGTATTGAATGCGTTGGAGATGTCCAAGGACACCGCCAGCATCACCCCGCCCCGGGACATCGCTTCCTCCGCCAGGGCTCTCGCCCGCATTATTGCATCAATAGTGGAGCGCCCATGCCGAAAGCCAAACTGACTGTCGTCCAGATCCGGCCCCTCTCTGTACAAGTGACCGACGCGGCGGGCTGCAATTATCCGCTCAAAGAGCTTACCCACCTCGTCTAGCAGCACTATAGGCCGGTATGCGGACGGCGAGTCTGCTGGGCGCCCCGCCTTCCTGAGCAGGACCAGACGACCTGTCTTCCACTGAGCAGGGAACCGGCCCTGCTCAAGGCAAGCTGAGTAGAGTTCTCTCAGCTGGGGCTCTAGCTCTTTCAGAGCGAGGGCGAGCGCGCGGCCGGGAACTCCATCGGGCCCCGGGGCAGGGAAGTTAAAACCTAACCTAACCTTTTTTTGCGAGTAAAAATATTTAATCTAATCTAATTAGTTCGGTTCCGGGTACTTAGTACTTGTTTACTGGAATATGAAAATCATTGATTATGGAAATCATTCAAAAAGTAATGCTTTATTACGGTGGTTCCCAAAGTTGACTGGAACGCGACCCACCTTCAAAAACCTCCAAATTCGGAACTCTTGGCTGTCATGGTGAAAAAAAGGGTCTAATACTAAAACTATAGTAATGTTAGTCAAGTTAAATTGAAAATGTTAATACTTAATTAAATACAAGGAGTGCTATTTAAATGAGAAGGATTTGGATTTAGGATTTGTTTCCTATTTTTTGTGATTACAGCTTTAGAATCAACTTAAATTTTAGTTACTTTTAACCTCAATGAGTTTGTTAAGTACGTCCAATTTATTTCGGTATTTAGTATATTAATATTCATAGTTGAAAATCATTTTTTCAAGGCTCATGTAATATTCGCTCGCAACCCACCAGTGGGTCGCGACCGATAGTTTGGGAACCACTGCTTTATTACATGTTTTTTTTTAATTATGCCTACCCCACCTATCTACTCCAATATGTCAAATTGCCATCCCCGTTTTCCGCTTTTTTTATTCAAACTTAGTGCCGGCAGCCAATTCAGCAACCGACGCTGGCAGTTAATTCGGGAGCCGGCGCCGGCAGCAGAGGCACTCCCAAATGAATAACGGAAACGGAACAACATGAAGTTTAAGTTTCTTCTGTCGTCTAAGATTATAATAAAAATAAATATCTGTGGCTTGGTTACTGCTAATGAGTTATCCCATGTTTCTACAATCTACTAATAAATTATTTTACTGATAGCCGCTCGTCAGGAATACGAATGCATCAGACAGTTTATCAGTGTTGTGCCATTAGGTAATATATTATGCAAGAACGACGGCGTTCATTAATTCAGAAAAAGTAAAAACTTTATTAACAATGGGATATTGCTGTACGTCGCGTCACTATATCATATTACAACCATAAAACATACAGGGTTAAGTTCTGAGCATTTTAGAGCTGAAGCTTATAAAAATGAAGGATTTTTATTATTATTTTAACTTGGTATTACTTTAGCCTACATTTTTAAGTATAAGAATGAAACTAAAATGTGAAAAGAGGAAATATTTTAGCGTTTACCCTATTTGCTTTATGTGGTGTCTAGGTAGCGCCATCTGTTTTCTCAGCTTCGCATCAGATGCTCTATTATAGTAATAACACAGATGTGCGGTTGACTGTACGTACATTTCGAAAATGATAACCCAATCGATACAACATAAAATGCATCGTAGTGATGTACCAATTTTCAGTCTGTGTCACTTCTGTGATAGTGTGATCGGACATATTTTTATCTGTGCGTTGTCATTGTTGAAGTAAACCAAAGTAAACAAAAATTCCATATCGTGCCAAATCACAGAGTACTTTTATATATACTGCCAAATGTGGTGCCAACACCTGGCTCCTGCGAAATAACCTAACGTTGACACCCACAACATAAATAAAATTTAGAATGAATAAAGAAATTACTGATTCAGAAGAGGAATTATTAGTGTACGCTGAGTTTGAAGATACTGTAAATATTGAAAAGTATCGAGCGGTTCATGTATTGGGAGTTAATGGAAAAAATCCTATCATTCAAATGGATGATACGTTTTTCACAGGTCGTTGTGCAAAATTTTATTAATCACCACTATCTAGCGACACTAATTGATGACTATCTGTTTATTTAATCCGAAAAAAAAAAAAACAATAAACGCGAAAGTTAGTGAGGATGGATGGATCGATATTTGTTACTCTTTCACGCAAAAACTACTGAACGTATTTGGATGCAATTTGGCACACAGATAGTTTATAATCTGGATTAACACTTAAGATACTTTTTATCTCGATATTCCCACAGGATCGAGTCTAATGCGGTTGAAACCGCGGAGCGCTGCTAGTATAATATGAATAAATCTTGTTTATTTAAAGAAAAGAAACTAGAATTTAATATAAAATATGACTTAAGTCATTCATTATTAATTGTTTTTTTTTTCAAATAGGAAAATACGAAAATGCTCTTGGAACATACATGTTTTTTGAAGAAGATCCAGAACCAAAATCAGAAGATCCTTTATTCGACAAATTGCCTGAAAAGAATTTAAAGTACCTCTGCAAGACCAAAAAGGTATTAAATATGGAACACGCGTATGTTACACCCAGAGAAGGTAACGTAACATGATAATGGCCTATTTTTCAAAGTCCCAAAGCCTGTACTTAACAAGTAAAATTCAGCTTGGAGGGTGTAAAGTCACTGTTAAATTACTAGACACATAATTTCATTCAAATTCTGTTCCATTTTTGTAAACTTCATATCTAGTGGTTTATTCAATGACAATTTTATCACAAAACATTTCATGATTAAAAAATTGGCCAAGTGCAGGGATCTGTACTACTGTACAATATTAACATTAAGTTATTACTTAAGTAAAAAAAATAAAATAGGTTTCTTGTGTGGGACAGATAGCATAGGCTTAATAATGGGGTTCTGTTAGGCACACTTTGGGTATGGAACTTACACCTATTCCTTCCTATCCTGAATCTTTAGGCTTGACTTGTCATGAACCAAGTTTTCCCAATTGATATGATCACAAAAATAACACAGCAATGGGTTTTTTTTCATATAAATTTTATAAACTTTCTTTCACAGGGCATGATCTCCAACATACAAAGCTTGAAGTTGATGACAACATAGAACCTGTCAATTTTAAGACATTACAAGAAGCTATTGAGAAGTTTAAAAATCATTTTGATACTGAGTCAGTCACTGAAGTCATAGACCCATAAGGTGAGCAGTATCAACACAACCAACCCAAATACAGAACAATATACATCCTTACATATTATAAAACAAAGTCCCCTGCCGCATCTGTCTGTCTGTCCGTCTGAACACGGTAAACTCAAAAACAACTGAACGGATTGTCAAACAGTTTTCACCAATGGATGGAGTGATTAATGCGGAAGGTTTTAGTGTATAATTCATTAAGGTTTTGCTAAAGACGATTATTGTTGAAGATGTCGGAAAAAATCATACCGACTGCGAACTTTATTGGCGTGCGCCGCGGAAATATTAAAAGTTACATAAAATTTATGTCCCACATTATTGTTCATCTTAAAAAGTTCAATAAAAAAGTCCACTATGGCATATGCCTATCTTCTAAGGATGACCCACAATAACCATTTTTATCATTCAGAATTTGATAAAAATTTAATTGTTATTTCCGAAGCTATTTTGACCGGTATTATATTAATCCTTATCCAATAAACTATGTTACTTAAATTGAACATTTAATAAAGATTATGTCTTGACATCATTTCATTTAAATAAATAGTTTAAAAGATATCACAGATTCAAAATTACGCGTGACAAAATAATTATGGTTGATCGTAAAAGCTCCTACAAACAGGCGCGACACGCGACGCGACACAAAGACACCGCTCGTCGCGCGACGCAACGTACCTTTGTGTCGCGCCTGTTTGTAGGAGCCTTAACGCAGGCGCAGCGGTAGGAGCCGAATTACTTTTCCTCGGCTTTTAGCTGTATGTAATCCCGGTATCGGTAGTACGTTCCCGTGGGATTTTTTCCGATATCCACGCGGGCAAAGCCGTAGGCAAAAGCTAGTGTTATTATATAAGTTAAAACTTACACTACAATACATACCTACAGCAAAACCGAGCATTAACTTGATTAGAAATATTATGTTTGAATGAATTAATAAAACAAAAATTGTAGGAATCAAAAAGAAAAAAAAAAATTTTAAGTTGAATTATAAGTTAAAAAACAAATGTTCACCTTTGCCTCCACTGTAGTACCTACAATATGAACTACAAAAAAAAATATACCATTGCACTATTTGATTATATGGGTATTTCCCCTGTTACGTTTGACTAGGGTTGCCAACTTTTTGTAAGTACAAGAAATAAAGTATATTATGGTCAAAGTGGGAAAATGAACTGCATATCGAAAAAGCGAACAGTATTATTTATTATTACTCTCGCAACTCATCAATTTAGCACCAATTTTGAAGGCTTCGTAAGTCTTGCCATTAGACAAGGAGCAATTTTTTTGTTAAATATATTGAAGCTCTATTTCTGTCGTCCCACAACATAGCATTCATCAAGCACTGAAAACACTCTTTCTGTGAATACTGAGGTGACAACAGAACTAACTTTATTACTAGTATGTAAAAGGTATTTTATCAATATCTATTTAGGTACTATTTTCCAAAAAATTTAGACAGAAATTAATGGTAAATGAAACTTTTTATTTAGGTATTGCTCTGGCTAACAGCGAGATGCTTTGGCTAACAGCTTTATTTTCGTTGAACAGTAAACAGTATTTTATAGCGAAAAAAAGTATTATACTGTTTTTAACAGTATGGTTGGCAACCCTAGCTATGACCTAAAAGTCCGCTACATTAATAAGGGGAAAAACTGCAATAGCAAAGGCGCGAAAATTGTGGCGATGGCAAGCGAACTATACAATGTAGAATGTATGATGCGTTTTTGTTCGCCCGTATTCTCGTGTGGCGTGCGTGCATCGAGTATAGCGCGAACACGTGGCGGCTATTTACTGGATAACGTGTAAGCTTGGAACGCAAATAAACTGTATTTCATTATAGTTTCAAACCTACTTGCTGCTAACTCGTGCGTTGTTGCAATAGTTTTGTTTTTATCGTGTTAGGTGAGTCAACTATATTGTATCTTATTTTATTAATAAATAGGTTGAGCCGTTTTAGTTATTTAAAAATGGTTTATTATAAAAAAATGTAGTTTATTGTTACTTTAACTGTCCTTGTTTAACAAAATAATTCCACAATAAAGTTTATTATTTTATTAAATTACCTATTCTATTTTAATTGCCCATTTTTAATGTTAGTTTGGCATTATTTAAAAAAAAATCGACAGAATGTGATGTGGTGTGTGAAAATTAATTGAGCCGCTGCTGAGTAATTAAGGAAATACATTTAATCTACTAATTTAAATTACTAAACACATTTTATAATTATTAAATATCTAAGACATCCTGTTTCTATTTCGTTGTCCGGCAGGAAGTTCCTTTATTACATGGGACTTAAACATAACTGGCGAAATGTGGGTTTACTATAGGTGCATCTCGCCTAACCCTTCGAGGAAAACAAGCTTGATGTTATGTTATAAGTAAGATTTATTTTATTTTACTCATGTATTTCATTTCAGGCATTTCCGACTATATCGGTCCTGATATCATGAGCAATGGGGCATGTCGCGACGAGTCGAACTTCGTTATATACCTACATAATTTTTTTTGGAGTCTCGGTTGATTTGATTAAGTTAAGCCGGGCTCCTACCCGGCTTAACTTAATCGCGGGGTTTTCGAAACATTACACAAAAGCATTGAAACAAAGAGTCGTGGCCATAACATACATTTGTGTATGCAAACACAATGTTTTTGTTTTCCGAGCTGCATGGGACACATTCCCCGCGCGGGTGAAGAGGGGAAGGGTTTGTATCATTTTCAATCACTGCGCGCACCGCGGACGAAGGTTATATTGTCTTGTGAATAGTTGTGATGTGAACAAGTTGTGATAAATTGACGATTGATTGGAATAGAGGGGTGGTTTTCAAATATTTGCCGATTTCACCTGCCAGAACTTTTTAAGCTGTGATAACTATTTTTCGGTTTACAGCAACGCAACTCTTAAAGGCTTGCTACACGGCAGTCAACCGCGTCCCAATAGAGGTGACCTTGGTGGTTTACAACCGTGGAATTGGTGTTTTTCGACCAAATTTCAAACAGTTCTGCCTGTCGCTAACCGAGGTCACCTCTGTTGGGCACGCGGTTGACTCCCGTGTAGCAAGCCCTTTAGGGACAGTTGAAAGTACATTAGTCGCATCAAGGCCAATCATTTTAACACATTTTTAAACAACGATGGAGACTCTTTCTAATTAACCTGCGGGTCCAAAGAACGGGTGTGTGAGAATTCTATTCATGGCATAAATATACATTAAAGCTATGAATCACTTTATTAATTAATGATCAAGCTATAATATTTGTAAACAAATAACACCTAAATCAAGAAATTAGGAAAGCAAAAAAGTAAAACTTTTTGTAAGCAATAATTTCTACATCACCTTTCACCTTCAATATTTTCGATTGGTCGCAACACTAATTCAGCACAGAGTCCGTTACCCCTCCCGGCACCTCACCTCAGGTTGTCTGCTAGCGGCAGAAGTGATAAGGCGTGTGCGAGTGTATTACTCGGGGTCACCAATTTAGTGGTATGAGGAACAGGGTGTAAAGTTCACTAATCCACCATAGAAAAGGGAGGATCCTCCGACCAGACGGGTGTTGTGTCTGGTGGGCAACTGCCTAAAGGTTTTTTCGATAGGGCATCTCATAGCTGACCTTTGAGATCATGACTATTTAACCGGTCAATCCTGTGGTTGCCCTAAGCTGCTAAACTCAAAGCCTCCAGCCAAGGGCATACAAACTAAGCTGAAAAGTTAGGTGAACGCTCGCTAAAGGCACCCCCGGTGGGGTACGAGCCTCGGCTTAGGGCGTCGCCGGCGGGAGGACATCAAAGATGGCCGTCCCATCTTTGATGTCCTCCCTCCTATGACGGGATCAAAGTTTTGTTCATCATTATTAATCGGGGAATTTAAAGCTACGTGCACAGCTGCAACAACTGCTGGCACCTGATGAAAAATATCCATACCCCCCCCCCCCGCCCCTTATCTCTGAACCTAAGATTTTGAAAAAATACATAGTATGGCTCTTTACTCATAGATTACAGGAAAACCTATGAGAAGTCTATGGTCTTAAAATAACATGGTAAATCTCTCTATAGTATTGTGCGTACAAACTAACATTTGCAGTTGGAATGTATGGCTGAACATGTTTTACAACTACAATGTTAGGTTTGTTCTAGGGATAAATAAATTCATCTCAACTACGGAACCCTTCATTGTGCGTACCCCGACACGCATGGCCGGTGTTTTCTGCCTACAATAAGTTTAACATTTATTAAACAGTTTTGGTTAAAGTTTCACCTGATTGTAAAGTACATGAGGTCAGCTTTAGGGTGGAGTAGGTAAAAACTCGCTGAATTATTCGTTTGCATGTAACTGACGACTAAAGGTAATTTTCTCACTAACCCGTTTCTAGATAACCTGTCAGTACCATACAGGTGGGATGATATGTGTTCGAGTGAATGATATTGCTTTAGATTTCAGGCAGACTGTTGATCAAAACTTAGCCTTATAATAAGACTAGACTCGTATTTAACACCTCATGACTAGACTTTTGAACTGTAATAGATAGTCTTTTGAATTTTCACAGCATAAGTGTTACTGTTGTGACGTGCCAGTTTCTAATTAACCTGCCTCTTACGTGCTGAAAAACTGAAATTGCTTGTTCCCCTGTAGTGTAAGGTACTCATTTTTACATAGCAAATTGAATAAAATATAAAAATTAAATCCAATTTTATTTATTATTTTCAAAAACCGCATTTATTTGAAAACTACCCATGATACTTTTTAAGTAGGTACGTCTTCCTCGTCGGAACTCATTACGACATTTACACAAAATGTGTAGTTGTAATCTAAAAATATTTTAATACGCAGGAGAAAACTTGTGTGTGAAAACAAATGTTTATGTGTAATGTTTCCATAAAACACGCGCAAGAGACACGGCTTTAATTCCACGAATAATAACATTCCCTCATCCCGTACTTTTTCACAAAGTTATTTGTCAGTAAAACTATTAAGTATATTATATTTTTAAAAAATGGGCTAATCTTGTAAATCCAACTTGGAATAATATTTACAGAGATATAAGTGACGCGCGACGTTTAATTTGAAGGTGGCCAGTCATATGGGCCTACCACACGCACAAGCTACACCACAGTTTTGCCTGCGCAGGCCGGTTTGTACACGGTACACCGTGTACAAATCGGCGAATTTTACCAACCACACGTGAAGCTTGAGCGTGTGGTAGACCCAATAAGCACTCCACTTCCATCACTCCGCGCGTTTTCATTCAATATTTTTTACCACTCCACCCAATCCACGTGAGATTTCTGGAACGTAGGTTTATTGAATGTTGACATAGAATGTTATGGAGTTGAGTGCCCGTGAATAGCCATCTTTAGCAATTTTTTTTTTTTTAAATTTAATTATTTAGGGATGTCTTCAGTATCTCGGAGGCTTTTACTTTACCTTTAATATTATACAGTGTAACTTCGTTAAGTGGGCCCGGATATGTGAGAAACCTCTACTACTGATAATTAGAATGAGGTCATGGTCTGGGCCGGTCGCGACACGTTTGTCCTGTCCTCTTTATGAAAACCTAGTAGGTAAGTAAGTACATTTCGACATGTCTTAGCGAAACCCTCTGCAAGTAAGACAACTGTCATTTATAACCTGGATATTTGGGAAACTAAGAGGTTTATCATTTACGCAGTGAGAAACCTCTTTAACTGATAAATAATCCTAGGTCCCTTGAGATCCCATCACATATCCAATCCAGGTTACACTGTTGTAGGTACCTCCACACATTTGATGCAAGTCGAGATCGAACCGCCCTCGCCGATGCCTCGTCACGGTAACTGTCGTAGCGCAGCAGCCAATCGCCCACTCATTCGCCAACTGTGCTGTCCTTCATGTTTAATATTTGGATGACCAGTACCTTAATTACGTAAAACAACACAATCTGTTTCGATTTGAAACAGATCGCTAATCCATTGTTTCATAAGATGGAAAAAAAAATCTGCTCAAGAACGTAAATAACGCAATGAATGTTGTTGAACTGTCAAAATTAAACAAATTAGGCATAATTGTTTACGAAAATAAGTTACGCAATTAAAAGGTACTGGACTCTTAGGTACTTACCTGCATAAAGAAAGGTAAATGATACCAACAATATTCATAAGCAATTATTGTTTCAGCAAGATGAGAAACTCGTGCCGTCGCGGTCAGCCCCGAGGTCGACATGTGAAAACATTGGAAGAAATTTTCCAAGAGGTGAACAGAAGACATGTGCGAATAAAAAAAAAAGACAAGAAGGACAATAACTCTATTCTTTACGAAGTGCTTCAACAACTTTTGAAGATAATGCGTGAATGTAACAGTTTATTCGACAGTATGAACCCAAAGTTAGAATATTTAGGTAGCTACTTTGATGGGATGCGCGTGGGCCACCCAAATGAATACGACATTAATGTTATTCTGACCATACACGTTAATTACAGTAAAATTTGTTTAGATGCCCGTGAAAATAAAAATGGTTACACAAGTATTGTAATGCCAGAAGAATTCCGCAGACTGTCGAAAACGCCTGCCACTGCTATTAAAGGTTTCAAAAAGACTGAATTTTGGTGCGACAGATCTTACCGCTTAAAAGTTAAAAGTTTTCGATCGTGGATGCAAAGTGTCGTAGATGCTGCTCTAAATACATTACCACTAGAAGATGGTAAACGAATTTTAAAAGTGAAAAATAATTATTTTAAAATTCTATATAAGATGTCGGGTCCTGCTAATACCATTACAATATGTATTGAAAACGATTACGTTATTGATGTGGATTTGGTTCCAACGTTAGCTTTTAAACTACCGAAAAAACCTTGTAGTTCAAAAATCGATTTTGAGAAAGTTGGAAAGACAAATATCACTAATTATTTTGCAGTACCAAAACCTAGTGATAATGATTTTAGTTGGAGATTAGCTTTTCCATATCAAGAACGGTATTATACGGACAATATGAATAATTTAAAAAGCGCTATAAAACTTCTAAAGCTTTTCCGCGATATTCAAGGATTTAACAAATTGGCTAGCTATTTTATTAAAACATTATTTTTATGGGAAATTATAGAAAAAGGTGATGAATTTTGGTCAAAAAATTCTCTGACATTTATAGTACTTTATATGTTACAAAAATTAAGAGATTGTTTGGCAATTGCAACTATTAAGAATTTTTGGTGCTCCGATCACAATCTTCTCGAGAAAATTAAAAGGGAAACGTGTCAAAACTGGAGTAATCGAATATCTAATATAATCAATGATATAGATCGAAATAAACTGACGAATCCACATGTTATATTAAAATATTTTACAAATCAAGCGTCTGTAAAATAAAATTAAAGTAGTAGTGTTGGTTAAGAATTCGATGAAAATTGAGTTCCTTTGTTTTATCATTCGTCGCGATTCACGAACACATCAGCACACCCTAATTGCGTAACACATGGTCAATCTCAATCTGAATCATTTTGAAGGATATTGCTAATCCATCGCTTCATATTTTCGAAAACTTTGTCTGCTCAAAATCGTAAATACCGCAATTAATGTTGTTGAACTGTCAAAATGAAACAGATTGTGATTGATCGTGTGTTACGCAATTAGGTTGTGGTATTCAGTAAATTATTTTTGTAACTTAGTACAAATGTGAAAGTCCATTGTATAATAATAGCTGCTACGTTAATATTTATAATCGATGAAAATCTCTATATTTTCACTATAATTTTATATGTGTAACTAGATAGTTAATGTATTCAGGCATGACCTTGCGGAAATCCATTATAAAATACAACAGACGTTATTACATATACAACAGACGATATTTAGTAACTTGTTCCGCTTAGCTATTTCTAAAGATCCATAAAAAAATCCTGAAAGAAGTCGACACGTGTTTCACCTCTTAACGAAGCATCTTCAGGATGACGATTGACTTGTCGCGAACCCGAACACGGCGTGTTGCCACACCGAGCGCTGAACGCAGAGTCAGAGTGTGGCAACACGCCGTGTTCTCTGCTCTTTAGAAATAGCTAAGTGGAACAGGTTACAAAATATATCCACATCTATTGTATTTTAAGTGTAACTAGTGTAAATTAGGCATGTATGATGTACGAAATATCTATATTCAAAATAAACAAAATATGAACGAATATTCTCATGTATCATTTTAGAAACTCTTCCTGAAGTTAAAATGGCATATCAAGTTTTCGAAAGCAGTGCCTCAGCTAGGCACCGTGACATTTTAGCCGTCTTACAAAAGCAGCCCACTCTTCATGTATCCAATGACTAGTAAACATTCATATAAAAAATGATTTATTGATTTTATAAAAAAATAATATTGATTGATAATATATATGTATTGTTTTGTTAAGTATGTTTTATAAATGTATTTTCTTTCTTTCTTGTTTTCTTTATATATTGTAACATTTTTAATTGCTCCTAGAGATATTTTATATCGGGTGCATTGAGTGGCCTTTTATAAGACGACAAAAATGTCACTGTATAAATTTATTTAAAACGGTTTAAAACCACGACCACGTGGGCTGTACATTGATTACGTACCGGTCAACTGACCTAACTTCGCCTGGCGTCCTATGTTTGCCTGTAATGAAAAAGCTGTAACTTCTTTCTCATTTTACTTGTATGGCAATCGATACTTTGAGTTTTTATAGAGAGCTGAATAAGTTTCGATTGCCATACAAATAAAAAAAGATGTTACATCTTTTTCAATACAGGTAAACGTAGGACGCCAGGCGAAGTTAGGGCAGTTCACGGTATTACTTTAAAAATTAAATTAGAAAGGCTAGGTAATTGAAATTATTCACCATTTTTATTACTAATATAATGTGAAGTCATTTAACATAGCTAAACTATTTTTTTAGGATAAGACAGACTGAAAAGACAGATTTGGTTTGTAATATGTTTTCTGACTTTTTTTATTCGGAATATGAACCGCCTTCTTCTTCGTTGTCTCAATGGAAGCCTCCGCAGGACAGCAATGCACTACACGATATCTCTATTTGCAACCTTTCTTTTAGTGAAGATAATATATTGAAGGAGTTTATATCCCTAGATCCAGCGAAAGGCCCTGGACCCGACGGACTTTCGCCTTACTTCCTTAGGAATACTGCGACTTCCATCTGCAAGCCCCTTTTTATAATTTATAATAAATGCATCTCTGAGGGAATTGTACCGAAACTGTGGAAGCATGCGTATATCGTGCCCGTTCACAAAAGTGGATCCAAACGCAGCGTAGAACAGTATCATCGTCCCATTTCCATCCTGTCTGCCTTGTCGAAACTCTTTGGAAGGTTAGTCCATAGTGAAATTTATCCTGTACTCCACAACATCATTATTCAACAACAGCATGGTTTCGTCAAACGGCGGTCGACATATACAAATTTATTATTATTTTCTAGCTTCTTGTTTGATACTGTTGATAGCCGTGTACAAAGGGATGCAGTGTAAACAGACTTCTGTAAGGCCTTCGACAAGGTAGACCATGAAATACTATTAATTAAAATAGCGTTCAACGGAATCCGTGGAAATCTTTTGAGGTGGTTTAATTCTTATATAACCAATCGCAGTCAGAGAGTTGTAATCAATGGTCACCAATCTAACATGGCACAGGTAACCTCTGGCGTGCTTCAATGCTCTATTCCTGGACCCCTTTTGTTTATTTTATACATAAATGACATCACTAAATGCTTTCACAATACTAAGTTTCTGCTATATGCCGACGACCTCAAGGTATACAGAGCCATAAGACAAACAAATGTTTGCCTTCTGCTGCAGCAAGATCTGGACTGACTATCCGGTTATTGCCAGAAAAATAAGTTGCAACTAAGTTTACCCAAATGTAACAACATAATTTTTACAAAAAATAAAAATAAATTAAACTACGCATACACGTTGTGCAATGCCCCCATACTTAAAGTGGAATACATTCGTGATCTCGGTGTTACCCTTGATTCTAAGCTTTGCTTGGATCTTCATATAGAAGAGATAGTTAATAAAGCGTTTCAACTATACGGATTTGTAATGCGATCAACTGTCGATTTTAAAAAGCCTTCTACCTACATTTGCTTGTACAAGTCTCTAGTACCCTAGTAGTTTTTAGTATCCTCAACTGGAATATGCCGTGTCCGTCTGGAGCCCATACTAAAAAAAGTACGTTGAAATGATTGAGCGTGTTCAATAAAAATTCCTGCGTGCCATGCATTATAGATGCTATGGATATTATTTGCCATACCAAGATTTGCTTCCAAAGTATAAGCTCGCAGCACTTGAAAATAGACGTAAGTTCTAAAAAGCCATGAATCTATATAATATTGTAAGAAATAAATTTGACTGCATTGAATTATCCAACATAGCTATGCGGTTCCTAGGACAAGCGAAAGATGCGCGCTGGCAGATTATTCTCAGTGGGTTCTTGCTAGTCCAACTCTGGCCTGCGTTCGCCTGTTCGCAGAATGGTCGATTCCCACAATGAACCTTTGAATATATAGACATTTTTTTTGTGCTCCCTATACGTTCAGAGGTCTTATACTCAAGGAGCTTTCTTGAACATATTTCCTTCTTTTTTTGTGTACCATTTCTTAAAAGTTATATGGATATACTATAAACACGTTAGTTAAGAAAAAAAAAATGTATTTGTAACCCTAGCGATTATTTTCTTTGTCACTGTCCTGTAGCTAATCCGTGAACAGCGTTGTGGGCTGCAATATTGTCTGTAATTTTTTAAGTATTTCTTGTTCCTATGTTTTATATTGTAGCTGTTTGTTGTTCCTTTTGAATAAAATAAAAATAAAATCTTGATATGCGTAATTATTAAAATATACATTTTAAAAATATACAGGGTGTAAGGGACAGCCCTCCGCAAACTAACAGGGTACATTCAGCTCCTTATTCTGAATCATATTCCACCGATTTTTTTTTTTTTTTTTTGCGTTTTTTCATTTACTATTTCTTTCTTTCAATGTAAAATTACATTCTCTGTACGCAGTACACCATTAATGTAAATAGAACAGGTAAAACAGAAAAAACAGCAATGGATGTTGAACAAACGACGCGTGAAATCAGCTGTCCAATTTCTCGCTGCGCTGCCCCGTTCGCTACCTACCTACGTGCGTTTTGCCACGGTAGCGATACATTGCGTGTCAGATAATAAAAAAAATCAGGTTAATTAGATTCCCATAACATTCCTGAAATAATTTCATGTACCGGTCATCTTAGTATGATATACTGACTTCACCCTATCAGTCTGCGGAGGGCTGTCCCTTACACCTTGTATTGTAGCCAAGTATCAATAAAAAAACAGTCTGATTAGGTTTTTACTCAACTACTGCATAGTTTTAGAATGTATTTTCTTGTAAATATGCATATAATATTATACAAAATTGGAGATTGTCTAAAATATATCAGGGCTTCGGTGTGGATCAGATAACTTCGTGTGAGCCTCAGTGCATTCTATTTAACAATGACATTTTAAACTATTATTAAACCGCTAAGTGTGGCTTAAAACGTTTAAAATCCGTTTTGCATCTATACTCAGCTATTATGGCCCTTACTGCAGGAGCCCCCTTACGGCACAGTCAACTGCAAATTGACATTGTCGATTTTCGTACCTAGTACAACTGTTCCCATTGAAATGCGGTTGACTGTACGTATATATGTATACACAACACAAATTTGAATCACAGTTTTGCTAGAATAAACGTTGTTCTGAAAACATCATTGGTTTTGAAAAAACACAAAAAAGACAAAGTTTAAAATGTCGAGATTATCGTTAGGTACTCCCTACAACACAGACCATGCGGCGCTCGCGTATCAAAGTAGTTGGGGCGCGCGGTGCGTCGCGTAACTCCATAATCGTTTAGTAAATACTTAGTTTTGTACGTCTTACTAGAAAATACCATAGTTAAAAGTTAACTTAGTTAGGTATTGTATCACTGACGCTTTAAAACAGATTTTTATGGCTTGGTACCTATGCGGTAAACTGCATAGAGGAAAATAATATATCGGTTAATGTTTGAACCCGTTTGAGTAACATAAGAGTTATTTGAGAACGCCTAGTTTAGTTTGTAACATATTTGATGCTTTAGAATGGTAGTAGACCATGGTCTGAACAACATTTGTTCTAGCAAAACAATTTCAGGGTGTATAACAGCTAGACTTCGAGTTTGATTTTGGCTATCGCCTTTATTTTGAAAAGGCTGATTAGATTGAATTGCCTGTGGCACACCATAAGTTGAAGCAACAATAAAAGTTGCACCGTTGTAGGCATTGCACTTTAAAGGGAACAGCCTGGTTTTTATTCGCTGAAATGCCAATAAAACAGGCTGTTCTTAACTTAATATAAATAAAGAGCATAATCGCGATTACAAAACCTTTAAAGTAAAAATGCTTGCATAGAACTTTAATCCGTAAGACAATATAAATAAAGAGCACAATCGCATTTACAAAAATAAGGTGCATCACAGTGTCGCGAAATCAATGGTTTAGTTCCATCTCAAAAATGCCCAACGCGCCTAAATATTTTACTTAAAAAATTTTTTTTTGCCTATTTCAACTGTTCAGAACTGTGGACTGTGTTGTCCGCGCGACAATGCGTTCAGGCTCGTGCAGACCAGCGTGATATCGCGGGCGCTACAAGGGTCGCGCTGCCTGTAGCGCCCGCGATATCGCGCCAGTTTGCACGAGCCTTTCAGGTTCACGTAATGGGCTTAATTTTGCCTGCGCAAGCCGGTTTGTACACGGTATACCGTGCGTGTGGTTGGGAAAATTCGCCAATTTATACAAGGTGTTCCGTGTACGTGAACGTGTAACGTAAATAAATGCATTTTGAATATGGGGTCACTTTTGAGGGGCAAACAAGAAAATTAAAAAAAAAAAATGCAAACAGTACCGTGTGACATATCAAATGAAACAGCTTTTTCTTAAATATATTTTTTATGTAATTTTAAAATAAATACTTTTAAAGATATTTAAGAAAATCGATAAAAAAATACCATTCGCCCCTCCCCCCTTCCCGCGTTATCTCCGAAATTACGGGGCCTAAAATTAAAAAACAAAACGTAGAACTGTTCTTTACTCATAGATTACAAGAGGTTTTCTTGACATGGTGATAACAAGTCAATGGTCTTATAATAACATGGTAAATCTCTCAATATTGTGCGGACAACCTTACATTTGCAGTTGGAATGTAAGGGAGAACATGTTTTTCAACTTCAATATTAAAGCTCTTGGGATAAATTCATCCCAACTACGGGACCTTTCATTGTGCGTGGTCCGACACGCACTTGGCCGATTTTTTTACATCTAAAACGAAGTATTAGGTGTTACGTTATATTACATTTCATAATCAGTACTAGATAGCCCTATTTTTTTATTTTCATACAGTAATATCGCCATAATAATGAAAACAGTGAAATATTTGACAGCTGTTTGCGACGTTGCCCACTTTCGGTTTAAACGCTCTTATACAAGACGATCGCTTTTGAATAGGACGTGGCCTGCAAAGGCAATGCTTGTAAGTTTTTTGCTATCGCGGTTTAGTAGTGCGCCTCTCAATACGCGTTTGTATGAAGTTTTCTCTCTGTCAGGTTACCTACTCTGGTCGTAGTACGACATTCAGTCAAAAAAGGTTTGAAAAGTTTAAATAGATAATACAAAATACTTAGGTAAGTACATACTTTCCTGGTTGTAACAACTTGGATCTCATCAACGCGAGTTCGTATTTTCCGAAGATAGACAATGATTCTCGAAGTGCATACTTTGCTTTGGAAAGCTGTATTAATTACAAAAGGACAGCTGCCACGGTAAAACGATGGGGATAAAACCGCCACTTCAGATGGCGCTGATCTCCAACGTCTTATAATTTGACAGCTAGCATAACATAAATTTAGATTTTTGTAAACAAGCGACTTCTTTTACGCATAATTAATTATGGAACCCAGTTGCACAGCTGTTTACTGCAAAAATACGGGGAACATTTTTGTAAGAAGAAAATTGTGGGAGAAAGCTCTCCAAAAAAAATTGGTATCCGATATTTGAGCTGAGACGATGTGCTATCCAAGCCTTTTAGGGGAGAAAGTGATTTATATGTGATGCTCCCAAGAGAACTTAGTTTGTTTTCATTACATACAGGCACTTGTGATGTGATATTATGTAAATTATAGTAAAGTATGTGTGTTTTTATTATCATATTAGATCAGTGCTAGAAATGCTATCTCTGAGGTTTTTCAGTCAGGAAGACCAAACCCGAGTTGGTTTTCAACTCTGATCAGGTGAATTCTATCGTACGCCTCCAGTCTTTAACAAAATACGAACTTAAAGTCAACAAACACAAAATAACCTAAAAATTATAAAACGTTCATAATTTATTGACTTTTCCACTAAAGCTGCTTTTTTACCAGTTGTAGACGCTTCCACTGTCCTTACCTCGTCTATTAATAGTGCTACACTCCAAGTTTCATACATATTTATCTAGTTTTCGTATAATTTGTGATCGACACAAAAGTAAACAAACACAACAATGGCGGCTTATAAAGACGTACAACTGTGCTTCCATCTGCTATGAGCTTTCAGTTTTTAACCTCATTAGATGCTCATTTTCAAGATCTACTGAATATGTATTTTTTAAAACGCACACATAAAATCATTATTGCTTTGGCAAGCAGCGCGGCCTCCATCTGCTATGCTTTCCCAAAGTATACTGAGCACACTGTCCTCATATAGTATCAGCAGAACAATCAAACAAAACCGCGTACAGCAGCCGCTGCAAAAGGTTTTAGTTTTATCGTCCGCAGTTTCAGAAGACGGTATAAAAATGATAATAATTTTCACTGTCCTTCACAAGTCTCGATAAAATTACATTTTTGTGCTGGCAATGGTTGCAGTGTTGTACCCGCCGCCCCTCCTCAAAGCCGCCATTTTATTTGTATTGTATCGCCATTTCGTTTCTTTCGTGAGATGGAGAATTGGACAAGAAAGTGAGACAGAAATAAAATAATCTGAATCCTTTTGATAATAAAAATCTATTCTAAGTATTTAGTAAAATTTTAACCAGGTTAGCTTATGTGAATTATTACAAATCAGTTCCTTTTCAACTTTTTTTATTTTAATCGTGACCGCGTCTCACCTCTTTTTCGAGTACAATGGCGTCCGCTCACTCGTACCGCGTATGGATATTCCGTCATCCTTTTCTTGCATATATCGACTTTTCAGGAGACACTGCCTTTCTACCGAATGATCTTTTTACGAGTAGAGTAGACTGATAAGAAATATTCCCCGTTACCTTCGCACTTTGTGTTTGAGTTTCTCTTTCACGTAGAATTAGCCGCGCTTTTGTTGATCGCGCAAAGATGTTTTTAAACATATTTACAGTGTGTATTTTATGTTATAACAGATATTTACAATGTGCTGCTGATTGAAATTGTGTGATGAATTAATTTGTGTCGATATGTTCACTACGAACACCGTTCAAACCGGCACAGTGCCGACGCTGCAGTATCAAGAGCACCCTACACAAAAGTCTCAAGGCAAAAACATTGAAAACGTTCAGCAAAAGAATGCTCAGCAGACTCAACAACAACAGGTAAATATACATGTTTTGTTCGGTCACACACATAACCTATGGTTATACACAAATAATACAATAAAATATTCAAGAATAATACAACGCTTATTTAAGTTGTAAAAAGGTACATACCAAACCTATTCCACAGAGTAAAAACATTAGGAATATATATTACAATAAAACAAATAAATAGATTGTACAAAGGTACTTACCATCATAAAGAGTACCACATTATAATCATATGTAGTACTCAGAATTAGCTGTATGAATTTCGAATAGTTCAAACTAAGTTCAAAGCCAAATTGTTGTCTAGCAGTGGTGATAGCCTGAGTTAATTGGAAATATATATTTGAACACCTACCAGAGTATTATTTGTCCTTGCACACATCATTTACAGTTGACTGGTTACTATTATTTTTTAAATAAATATTAAGCAGCTTAGCAGTCCTTTTAAATGTTGTAACTTCCTCACACTTTTCATAAACTTGTATTTTTTTTTAATTTCAGGAGTTTCCTACATTTTGTTATACTACCAACGTAAATATGATTGGTAAACTAGGCACAGGTACTACCAGTGGAGCTGGCAATGTAACCAGCGGTGTAAATATAACACAACTGACCACCAGCGATGATAAGACTTGTTATATAGCCCAGCCATTTTCCTACAACTATGCATTAGTGAACCAAATGCAAATTGCTCCAAATGGAATTCAGAATACAATATCAAATATTAGTTTTAAATGTGATGTTTGCGGTCTGATGTTTGGGCATCTTACACTTCTGAATGCTCATAAAAGAATACATGCTCAGGATACAGGTAATTATCTCTTTTTTTTTTTAAAGAGGAATTGTACATTTATTTTAAATAGTTCTGGGCATCACATGGTAATAGGCTTAGATATAGATAGATCTATTTTAAAAAAACCAGCCAGCTTATAAATTAGTTTTAGCTAATCCATCACAGGTGAAAAGAAATACTCAAGTAGTATTTAGGTTCTTTAGAGCAGAATGAAAGCAATTATTTTGTTAACAAATTGTGGTGATTATTATTTTATATTCTAATATATTAAAACCATGATTCAAACAAGCTATTGTTAAAATTTGATGAGATAGAGATAATTATATTTTATTAACTAAAAGTTCACTGACTTTTTTATTGCAGAAAACAATATTACGGTGGTAGCGACAGGTGTAAGTACTGGAAACGATGTTGCCATGCCTCCACACATTCAGATCCTCTCCTCTGATCCCAGTGAGCAGCAACAACACCATGTACAAATTCAAGACAGTTAGTAGGCACTATTTATTTTTATAGTTTTTCCACTGCTGACCATATATTGTTTTTGTTTTCTTTATTTAAGCAACCAACAGCAATACATATAGTATGTTACAGTATTGTATGGCTAATAATTTCCCTGTATAACTAGGATAAGTATAAAACATGCAAACGGACTACTTAGAAATATATAAATTAAAAAAGTGCAATTTTAGATATTACTTATAGATCAATTTCAATTTTAATGAGAAAAAAAAAGTTTTGAAAATTTAAAGATGCTCTGTTTATTTTGTCTAGCTAGTTTGTTATAACCAGTGTCAATGACCAGTTACGATTTTGGGTTACAAAATCTAGCACTAGCACTGCTTGTTTGAAGAATTACACTAATAGTCTCAGTAGAATAATATTGATTTGATACTAGCCTTTGCCCGCGGCTTCGCCCGCGTTGCTTTCGGAAATAATCTATCCCACGGGTACGTATTACCAGGATTAGATACCTAATTGCCGAGGAAAAGGTCACTAACCGCTGCGCCCGCGTTGTCGTCAACCATAATTATTTTGTTATGCGTAAATTTGAATCTGTGATATCTTTTAAAGTATTCATTTGAATTATATGATGTTGAGTAATATTTTAATCTAAATTAAATGCCCAATTTAAATAACATATTTTGTTGGATAAGGATAAATATAATTCTGAAATAACAATAATTTTTTTATCAAATTCTGAAAGATAAATAGGTTTACTGTAGGTCATCCTTAGAAGATGGACATATGCTATCGCGGACCTTTTTGTTGAACTTTTTAAGGTTTACAATTCTATGGAACATAAATTTGATGTATCTCTTATGACTTATACGGCGCACGCCAGTAAAGGTCCCAATCGGCATGATTATTTCCGACATCTCCGACAATAATCGTCATATTTCAGCAAAACACAAAACCATAATGAATTATACACAGAAACCTTCCGCATGAAGCACTCCGTCCATTGGTGAAAACCATTTGAAAATCCGTTCAGTAGTTTATGAGTTTATCGCGTTCAGACAGACAGACGCGGCGGGACTTTGTTTTATAATATGTAAGGCCAAGTAAGACGGGCTACACAGAAAACTTAAGTGCTTGTTTCCTTTCAATTTTGAGATATTGTAACAGGTTTGTCTCCAATGGATGAAAATATTGCTATGTTCTTGTTCTAGCTTAGATACTCCATGTTAATTTTGCACATTCAATCCTATCAAGCCATCTGATAGACAGCCATAATCATCATCATAATCTCTATTTCAGCTAAACCAGTTATAATAGAAAAGGTCCAGAAATGTATTACTTGTGGTGGACCTATTCCTAGTAATCCTAAGAGAAAGGGACCCAAGCTAATTCGCTGTGAAAACTGCATTGCACAAGATTCTGTAGACCAGAGAAATAGTCAATGTGAGTACATTATTTTATTCCCAAAGGTGATTGTCCACTGCACCGTGAACGGGATGTCAACGAAAACAAGATGTCGACGCCGAACTAGCGACAGTACATTACTATGACCGCGTAATCTCGTTTCTCGTTGACGTCCCGTTCACGGTGCGATGGACTAACAATGTTATTCTATATTACGAACGTAATATTACCCCATACATGTTTATGAAATATGTATAGGGATAAATGTTTTTCTGAGAGAGTAAGAAAGGAAAACCTTTGAAAATATGGCAGGATGACTTAGTGAGGACGGCGGGAAAGACATGGACTAGACAAGCAAAGAACGAAGGGATGGAGGAGGCCTTTGCCAAAGGGCACACAGTCTCAAAACTAAGAAAAAGAAAGTTTTTTTTTTGTAACAATTTCACTCTGAAATAAGGCTATAAATATAAAGGTTTTAGTGAGGGTGTATTATATACCCCTGTACGTATATATAATACCTAGAATTGACCCACAAGGTTATCACTAACGAAAAGAAATCAAGCTATTTATCAATACTCATCATTTTAATTTATGTTTGTCAGTGAATGCAACGCAAATATTCGTGGCAGCGGAAGACAATGTTAAATTTGAAGTGAGCGCGGTGCAGCCGGCGTCGGACCCACTAGCGACTGCGCAGACCAATCAGCAAACGCAACAACAGCAACAGCAACAACAACAACAGAAACCTTGTGAGTATACCTATGTTAATTTGAAATCAGAAAACATTTGACCCAAAAACGATCATACTGAGTCTATGTTCATGTGCTTTGTCTCCTATTAAGGCGTAGGCATAAAACATGCGTCGATATTTTTTATCTAATAACAACATATTTGTTTCAGTACCTGGTCACCACCCCGTGAAGAGGAGAAACTTAGCATCAGTAACAAAATGTCAGAACTGCAATGGTTCAGGCATTATTTTCGTAGGTGGGAATAAGAATAAGTTAAATAATGCAAATTTGGACAAACCATTCCACTGCAATATCTGTGGAGGTTCCTTTGCCAGATATTCCTCATTGTGGTCACATAAAAAGTTGCATTCTGGAGAGAAGAACTTTAAATGTGGCATATGTGGAATTGCATTTGCTAAGGCTGTTTATCTTAAGAATCATTCAAGAATACATACAGGAGAAAAACCATATAGGTATACATACCATAATAATTATTATTGTTAACTTAATAAAAGAAAACAAGAACGTATATTGTTAAATCTTTAGTTATCTTAATGTGTCATAGATTACCCAATGGAAAATGATTGATTAATTTTTCAGATGTAATACTTGTGGTATGCAGTTTTCACAATCGCCACACTTGAAAAACCATGAAAGAACACATTCAGGGGAGAAGCCATATGTATGCGAAGTAAGTAAAGGTTCAAATTAATAGAATTTAACTAATTTTATGGTCTTACGAAAACAAGCACGAGACGACATCGTGATCGATGTAGTGAATATGTGCCATAATTAAGATTACAATTTTTATTTTATGGGCTAAACTGGACTCAAGGCCAGAATTCAAAACCAAGGTGCGAATATGCAACGCGCGAAAAGTACTAACACAGTCCTGTGAGGATCGAGCTTGGTCGCAGTTTTTGGCGATACGACATTGTGTCGTGGGTTTAGATTTTTGGTCCTAAATTTTATTTTATCCAAAAAAGGCTACAGTACAAGAAGTTCTAAATTGCTGTAGACTATCCATATTTAGATCCAAATTAAATAATTTAAACTGGATAACTTCTACCAAAATCTGAAATATTTTCTAGAAATAGACCTTATTAGGTTTGTTTTTATTCAGGTCTGTGACAAGGGATTTGCACGGCACGCCACCTTATGGAATCATCGACGTATACACACTGGGGAGAAGCCATACAAGTAAGTATTTACCTTGCATGCCTTAGTATAAATGTTTATTCTATTAGCTGAGCTGTTTTAAGCCACTTGTGCAAAGCGAGTGGGTCAGTTAGTGTCATACAAACCCTGATAAATTTCAGGCAGCAGTATGACTTACCATTGTCGTTTCCTTTTGGTTACGCTTTAATGCATTTATCCTAGGTTGGCTTGATAACAATCGAAGAGATGGCTCGATAAGAGGTGATAACAATCTATAATAGTTTTGGAAAAATGGGGTGTAGATAGTGCCATCCACGAAGACGCTCCCCACTCTTCTTCCTAATCGCTTACGCTGGGAATACACGTCAGATTTTTTTATCACCCAGCCAGATTTTTTCCTATACCTAATAAAATAATTAATTATTCTGAGCACATGAGTCACATTGGTTAAAATTGAAATGCAATTTTTAAAATGCCATTGTTATTTAACTTCAATTTGGATATCCGTAAGAAAGAAGGCTTTTACTTTAAGTTTAGCTGTTATATAGTGTAAATATTATAGAAACCCTCAGTCCGGTGTTTGTTAACGCATCTGAATTATTATCATTTTAAAATGTGTGTTGTGCAATACAGGTGTGAGACGTGCGGATCGGCGTTCAGTCAAGCAGCCCACCTAAAGAACCACGCTAAAGTGCATTCCGGAGAGAAACCTTTCAAGTGTGACATTTGCACGGCTGCCTTTGCAGATAGGTTCGCGCTCAAGAGGCATCGGGGGATTCACGACAAATATGGTACGCATATAAAATGCGAAATTCGCATCTAAATTAAACCATGTACTTAGGTACTTATATATAATTATATAATATTAAATCACCATACTTTCAAAAGACTAATGATATAATTTGTTTTTTTAGGTCAAACCGCGCCTTTACCTTCAAGAATACAACAGAATCAACAAGAGCAACAGCAAACACAGAATACTGAGCAACAAAGCACACCGGCGGTCGAAGTTGAACACCACGCAGACCAAACACTTTGAATCAAACAGCTGTTTTGTTTCAAGAGAATCCCACCCTGGCAGTTAATTTTAATAACCTTGTTGACAAGCGGGTCTAAACTCAGGCGATTGTGAATATGTGAAGGCCGAGGACATAATTTTGTGATATAGGAAGCCCAACCTTGTATTCATTGGTGATCAAATGCAATATTTCTCATCAATAATGATGATCGAATGTACTTTTTAGTATTGCAAACGCTGCGGCATTAATGACTTATTTAAGTGTTCATGTAAAACACAGGTTATTAATGTGATATACATGTAAAGGTTTTCTTTTACTTGGAATTTGATTTAATAGGTTAAACTTTAAAATCCAGAATCAAGGGTTTTGGCTGTGGATTGTAACATCATAATATTATTTTCTTTTTATAGGCTCCATATATTCCCTTTTATTTTATTTTTCAGAGATGTAAATAAAACGAATTCAGGTGCGTCACAAAGCCTATGTGATTTAGTATTTTAGCATATCCAATGACATGAATTTTTGTTTTAATAGAATGTGGATGGGGTGAACTTACTATTATTAGAAGCAATACTTTGTTATAGGTAAATGGTTCTCTGCAATACAATATTCAGACTAGCTGCTATACAATTTACCCTTTTTTTATTTATAGACGTTAATTATCTAATAAAATTGTAGTAAGTACAGCTCATCCAGAAGCACCCGCGTCTCAGTGATGCGTTTTGTAAGTTAAACCTGGAATTTTTAATTATGGAATGTATAGTAAAATTTTTGTCTATATTTTTTGTTTTATTATTTTTTATGGTTTAATGTTCTCTCATTCGTACATAATGTGTACCTATTCACCATAATGATTACGGATAACTTTTGTAACTTTCGAGTTAGAACTACCACATTAGCAGTTTTTAGTCCGATTTTGACTTTGGTGTCAATAAATTACGCATTTGCAAAGTGGAAAATAACTTTTCATCATTTGGGTCAATTAGTGCACACCTAATTGGCAGTCGCGCTAATACAAAAAGTTGTATACTTGTGGGAACCTAATCTTATCAAAATTCGTACACGTGGAAGTTTAGAAAGCTGGTTTGTCCGCTCAAGTTTTGATTCTCTTGTCTCCATCAGGAACAACACTCAAAAACCACTGATAAAGAAGTTTACTACTAGCGCTATTTATTTGTCGAATGTTGCGTCTCTTGATAAGAACAATCGAGTTCGAGTGTCGTTATGGCTTATTTGGCATTTCTCAAGCAGGGGGATGCGGGTTCGAAACCAGGAAGTACCAATGTGATACGCCAATCCGCAATAAGCAAGCGCGGTTTTATTTTTTACTGTTTACACTGAATGACAAGAAATTACTGACAATGTTACAGGGCTGGTATTGCTAAATTTTAACGTCGACATTGCAATATCCATTATGTACTTGATTTGACCTAGCAAGCACAAGTAAATTGGGAAAGTTTTTTTTATGAAGCTAAGCAAGTTCCTACATGGGATAATTTATTATTTAGAGAATGAAAAATTAAACTCATACATATAAAATTAAGATTTTATTGTTATATCACGAATTAAACTTAAAAGTATAACATACATAACCTATTACACGTGGTGAAAGGTTATAACGGAATAATAATTGTCTATAGATTACTCGTAAACCCAGTTTTCAGCAGCTGGTGTCCATCCGACGACTTCCTTGTCACCAAACCAAAGCGCGATTTCCTTCTTGGCAGACTCCACACTGTCAGAACCGTGGATTATGTTGCGGCCAACTTCGATGCAGAGGTCACCACGAATCGTGCCGGGTTGTGAGTCAGCTGGGTTTGTAGCACCAAGCATTTGACGGCCGGTTTTCACTGCGTTAAGGCCTTCCCACACCATAGGAACTACAGGTCCGGAGCTCATGTATTTCACAAGACCAGGGAAGAAGGGCCTGGCCGCTAAGTCACTGTAGTGTTGCTTCAGTAATTCTTCTGAGGGCCACATGAATTTAAGGCCGACCAACTTGAATCCTTTCTTCTCAAAACGCTCGATGATGGTTCCGACAAGTCCACGTTGGACGCCGTCGGGTTTAATCATGAGAAAAGTTCTTTCACGTTGTTCCGCCATTATGACTTTTATTAACGTGTAGCCGGCGCGTCTGAGATGGATTAAAAGGTAAAGTAAAGTGGCAATCATACGAAAAAGTTATCGACTTAACGCGTCATAAAATCAGCCACAGATTGTATAAACAGCTATGTATCTATAGTAAAAACGCGATCAAGGTATCCAAAAGTGCCACTTTATTTATTATAATGTAGTTATAACTAAAAAAAGGCTTAGTAAATATTAAACAGTGTTAGATAATTATCACTATGAATTCAGCAACTTCTAATAAGAAGTTGTAAGACTGACATTTTAATATCTTCTTTTATTTAGCTTAGGCCAGCCTAGCCTAATCGCGTTTTAGATGGCAGATCGATGAACTGCCATAGAGATGTTGTCTTTTTGTATAAATTACTTTTTGTACATGGCAAGAACATGGCAGTGACTCTCGATAGTTCTACTGATCATTTATAATAGCGGCTGTAAAGCTCTACCATTCTACATTAGTGATGTTCATATACAAAAAATATCGATATTTTTTCCGATATAATATATAGAAATACTGTATCGATGTTTAACGATATATCAGTCAAAAACATCGATATTTTCGATATATCGTATTGTAGGAGGACCTTGGTTGGCGAGAGGCAGAGCTGTTTGAAATTTAGTCGTAAACCATCATCTACATGGTTGTAAACCATCAAGGTCACCTCTGTAGGGACGCGGTTGGCAGCGATGTAGCAAGCCCTTAAGTAAGTAAACCCAACAAGGTTAATTTCTACCAATCCACCATAGATAATACAATAATTAAAATAGATCTGCAACTCCCACCATAGATAATATTAAAATATATGTGCAACTCGTTCATGGTTCAAGCGCGATGATACAAGTACAGTGCTGCCATCATGCAGAGTATTTCGTGTATCCGTCGGGTTGGCGAACTTGGACGACAAGCTAGATAGATTGGTAATTTATTTTAAGATTTTAATGAATATTAACGATAGGTGTAGTTATGAGTTTAGAACATGTTTTAAATGAATAATAATGATTTGTTCTAAATATTCTAATTTCGTACGATATTTTATATATCGGATAAAATATATCGATATTATATATCGACTTCAATGATTCGATAATATCGAATTGATTCGATATATTCTAATGAATGTATCGATATTTTATCACATGTCGATACATATCAAGCACTCCTATTCTACATCAAGCTATACATTTCCAGTTAAGGATGACCTCGCATTGTACGGAAATCGTATTGTATAGGATTTCCGTACAAAGCGAGTTCAGCATATACTGGAAAATTATATATTGGTGTTTAGGTAAACTCCTACCCGAGTGCTCTCACTATCTTGCGAAAAAGTCTCAACCCGAGTGCGGACATGTAGGTACACTCTCACCTAGTGCAGTTGAAGTTGCCTCAGTTGCCTTTTTGCTGAACTGGGCCTTCTCCCATGCTAATTGTCTTACATCGCCCTTTACACTTTTTGTTTCTTATGTTTTTATCTGCTGTTTAATTATAATGTGTGCTTTATGGTCTGTTCTAAATAAACGTATTTTCTTTCTTTCAAGTTGTGTACCCCAAGAGGATGGATACATACATTAGACTAGCTGCTGCCGTTGCTGTACAGCGACGGTAAGTTCAGCCGCTTACGCTGTTTGGAAAATCCGCCAACTAACAGACGTGGATACCGCGAGACTGGTCTATTTTATTTATTTTCATAGCATCATGTCTTACGGTATTTTGCTGTGGGGACGGGCTGCAGATATTGATTTAGGAGTGAGGCGTATTTACGCCATCTACAAGTCGTGCCATTAAAGATGAGACTTGACACACCACGTGGTTTGACTTGCGCAGTAGACGATTTATGGGTCTCTTTAGCGGTATGAGGTCCCCGCTGGAGCGTTATCGGGGCGGGGGAAAGAGCGGCGGGAGGCGCGGTCAAGTCTCATCTTTAATGGCACGACCTGTACATCTACATCATCTCATTCTACCTGTTACGATAAATATCGTAACAGGTAGAAATAACATATTCAAAAATAACAAATAACACAATTGTTATTTTTAAATATCTGTTATTTACTCATAGTTTCTTTGAATCTTTGTCTACATATGGTATGACAGGGTTTAAATAAGAACGGGGGTATTAGCAAATAATCTCATAGTAAATTAAAAATTACTTTTTATTGAAACAAACACAGGTTTTGACGTGATCATTCACTAGGCCACACGCTTGCATGAAAGCGTAACAAATTTTAGAACCAACATACTTAAAACCTCTCTTTTTCAAAGCTTTCGATAATGCTATAGATGTTGGTGTTTCAGACGGGATTTCTTTGTAGTGGTTCCAACTATTAAGAATGGGTTTTTGGTTCACGAAGCTCCAAATAAAATTCGTAAAATCTTCACCTTCGTTTTCCATTTTTACAAAACACTTAGAATTGTTTATTATTGCGTCTATTTTTCCTTTATGCCTTACAATTCCTGAATCTTTTAAACAGTTGTTAACATCCTTTTCCGTTAATTTTGATACTTTGCGAGGGTTAAAGTTATGAAATCTCTTTCGGTAATTTTCTCTTTTTTTCAATATTGTTAACCACGATAGTCCGGCTTGTTGTCCTTCTAAACACAGCATTTCAAACAAGGCATAGTTATTCTTTTGTGGTTGTCCCCATTCGTCATCATGATACTTAATGTAAAGAGGATCTTCTGATACCCATCCACATCGGAAAACATTATTCTCTGTCATTACTTCGGTCATCCATCTCACTCGTCAAGTTATCACTTATGGAATGTTTTTTAATAAGTACATGAGTAGCTTAAAGTTAGCTTTCGTAGTTATTAGTATGATTCCGTGGTGAAAGGTAACTTTTACTTTGGTGTATTTTTATCACAGAACACTATTAGGTAAGTACTCCTAGCGAAATTATTTGTAAAAATTACTTAATTACTACCAAACTATCAACGAGATAAAATTCTAACCTAATTCCTCAACTACCACAGATTAAAAATATTCACTGGTTTTTGGGGGTTATCTTTCACTGCTTCATAAAAGATAATAAGATTCTAATGCCAGTAGTACTGTACGACAGTACAGAACAGGCTGACGCACATTTTCACGGACCGCGACACATTGCTAAAATCTACTTACTTCACTGCACCGCGCTTTTTGTAAGTATTAATATGCGATGTAAACTACTCGCAGAGTCATGGCGTCGCGAGCGTCACAATATAAAAGGTTGGCCCGTTGGCAGATTAAAGGAAAGTAAAATAAAAATGAAAAATACTTTTGTTTAATTTACTTATTTGTATATTATGTGCTACTATCTGCGAAAGGTATTCACAGTAATTATTATAAAATAATGAATCACTTTCGTAGTTTTATTTTAAAATGCCAAAATGCCTTTAGAGATCACAAATTGACTGAAATCGTAAGCATACAGATCGATGTCACTATTCGGATACACGGCACAGCTCCAACCCATTTCAATAACTAAAGATTCTCAAACGCATTGGACTGGCTCGCACCATATGGTTTTTGCAGCTACCCGAATAACGATTAAGAACTGTAATCGCAACTACAACTTCTGGTAGACAAACCGTTGCAACTTGAGACCAGCCCTAATTGCGTAACTTATTTTGACAAAATTGTTTCATTTTGACAGTTCAAGAACATTCATTGCGTTATTTACGTTGTTGAGCAGATTTTTTTTTCCAACTTATGAAGCAATGGATTAGCAATATGTTTCAAAACTAATTGTAATTGATCGTGTATTACGCAATTAGGGTACAAATCAAACCATATTAAAAATAGAAAACCAAGAGGGTATCTTGGTATCCAGACGGTTGTTTTTTCAAACTTAAGGAAGTCATGACTTCAATTTTAGCAGTACTTAGGTTAAATAAAAAGATAAACGTAATAACAATAGCTATCTTCCAACTTCTTTCTATGAATGTTCACGTATGCTGTGTACCTAAGTAGATATGGCTATCTCAGTGTCTGAATCGTAATTTAAAATATAAAAATAATTATGCACTCAAAGAATGAAATAGCCCTAACTTTTTTGTTGATTGTACGAACAGTGCTTACTTGTTTTAGGCTAGACACCAGTTGACTCATTTTATTATGTCTTCGGTTGGTTAAACAATCAAAGATGCATGTTGGATGTTGATTGTGATAATTATAATGTTATGCTTTGGCATTTGTTTTGCTCCATCTTACATGTCTCCCTATAGGTTGTTTCTTTTAACCAACGGAGCGTTTGCTCTGTTTTAACAAGTTTTTAAGTATTCTTCTTCTTGAGGAGTACTCTTAACTCTGCTTTGTTTATTTTCTTAAGGCTCGTGCAGACCAGCGCTATATCGCGGGCGCTACAAGGGTCGCGCTGCCTGTAGCGCCCGTGATATCGCGCCAGTTTGCACGAGCCTTTAATCGACAAATAACTTATGTAAAGTAACAGCAGATTTAACAAAACCTAAGTTTAATCATACAGGCTGGGTGTATTTATATTTAAGTATCCCGTACAGACTAGCCACTTAGGGCCGCCATATACTCGTGCTAGTTTGGACTGGTGGTTGCATCTGTGGGGCTTAATATATCTTCGTGTTTGTGGTCCGGATACCAAACTATTGACGAGTCTTATATTGTCATCACTAAGAGTGCCATCAGCAATTTGCTGCAAGAGTGGCATATATTCTGGTTTTGATAGTTCATTCGTAATACGTGTCATCTGAAAAGTAAAAAAAAAAACTTTACAGTTAACATTGATAATTTGATAGGCATCGTCTTCACATATAATTATTTAAGTAATGTACGTATTATCTACTAATGTACGTACTTATACAAACTATTGTAAAACATTTTAAAAGAGTAACGGTGGAGTTTATTGCCCATTCTTCTCCATACGAAAACTACCTTTTGGAAGGGGCGACTAGAATCAATTCTGTAAATTTTGACGTTCAAAAGTGCCATACATGGGCCTATTTGAAATAAATGTTTTGACTTTGACTTTGGTAGGTAGTATACATTAACGATACCTATATGATAGCCGGAGATTTTGGTGCATCTTTATTATTATTTTCTTTAGGTATGGAGTTTTGAAAGTGGTTAGAAACCGATTAAAATAAAATGGACGGTAAAAACTGATACTTACCACAATTTTTAGTTGAACTTCTGAAAGAGGTGTTGCAATTGGACCTAGAAACATGACACTGCTATTTGACCCAAGACTATCTGGATCGACTGAGATGAGCCCATCATCACTTTCATTACTCTTTATTTCGTCGTTTATAATTAAAAACATATGTTCGTTAGGCATTGTAGTTTGTGAGTATTTATGCTCTGGTACGTAAGGTTTTTGAAGAATTTCTTGCGGCATTATGTCACTTAATAAGGCCTTAAGTTTAAAGTTGGTTTTGTTCTTCTTCTTCGTCGGTTTATTTCTTTTACAGCAAAGTGTTTTTAGTTGGGCTACGAGAACATCAAATAACAGTTCTTTTTTTTCATCTTCGTCGTCACTCTTATTATCTACATCCACTTCGGAGGGACGGTTATATAATAAATTGTTCAGTTTTTGGATGGCAACATACTGAGGATCCGCGACTCTGTTAGGAGCAAATGGATCCACTTCTTTATTTTCTAACCGAAAGAAAGCTCCGCTTGGTTTAGGTTTATCTGAAACTTTTTGAAATCTCTTTTTTTTCTGATTTTCGAAGATATCATTAAGTGCTGGTAAAGGTTTGCTTGGTAAATCGACTATGGATTTGTAATTTTTAGCAAACTTTGATTCTGAAGCAATTTTGGCTATGTCTTTCAAGCTATATTCATTCTTATTAGGTTGTTCGCTAAGTAACTTAATGAGCTCATCGTCAGATAACTTCGAAAGGAGATAAGTATTGTCGCCATCTGAAAAAGAGAAAACAATAAATTACAATAAATTCCCTAATGTTATAATCTCTATTTCTTTGCAATCTGAATTAAATTTACTTAGTTCTAATAAAGGAGACTATAGCTTATGCCCGCGACGTCCGTACGCGTGAAAGTTAATTTACCACGAAATATAGGTTCTCTATAGCATTCGGCAATAGTGTAGCTTTCTATCGGTGAAATATATTTTGTAATCGGATCAGTAGTTCCAAAGATTAGCTACCTCTAACGTAAAAATTTAACCTCTCTCTAATATTAGTTTAGAATTTAGATTTAGGGGATAGGGTAGGGGTTTAGTGAAATTCTGACCGAAATTATATCATAGACAGAGTGGATTTTTTAAACGGGGCAGTAAGGGCAAGCAGCCCTAGCAAGTACTCTCAAAGATCCATTCTGTGGGTACTTATATCAGAACGGAAATTTCTTTCATCAGAACGAAAATTGCTTTCATGACTAACCAACATTTTTTAGGATCGTCGATTTTGGCAAATCTTTATCATTTGGCAAATACCCTTTGGGGATCATATACTCGGATAAATCGGTTTCAGCTTCATTAGCGACGGAGTACATCGGATTGTTGTTCAATAACGACATCGATAACGCTGTCTGTATCTGTAAATAAAATTTAATGTTTCAAAAATGTATTAAAGTAAATTATTAAAGTAAACGAAATAAATCATTTCATGTTCGGTTCGAATGTAAGAAAAATGTAGTCTGTAGCAGAGATGTTACGGAGCTTCGATTCCGAATCTGAAAAGTCGGTACTTCCGATTAATTTTACATCTCTGAATCCGACTTTGGCTGCGATAATTTTTCGACTTCGGGTCAGAAAATCAAAACGCAGCGAACCACGTGACTAGAGCGCGTACAAACACCTGGGTAATTTTCTCTTTTTGGTCTCAGTTTATTGTTTTGTGTATGTCAGACGTCAGTTAAAGCGGTGATTAAATAGTTTAATTGTTGTGATAAGTCAATTTAAATATGAAGGCAATAAAAAGTGTTACATGGAACATCTTTCTTCTACCGGTTCCGACTCCGATCAATCAAATTTAAAACCTTCGACTCCGATTCCGGTAAATCAACCTTCGTAAAATCTCTACCCTGTAGTTATCCAAAACGCTTCCTAACAGATTCGTTTCATCAACAGAAGATGTAATAAGATATACATAATTGAATGAAATAAAAAATGTACGGACCTACCCTCTATAAAAATCATCATATGCATGTGCATATTGCGCATGACCCACAACTTTTAGAAATTTATTTGACTTACCCAATAAGAGAAAAATATTATCCTATATTCACTAAAATACGGAAACATGTTCGTTACGAAGAAAGAATAGGTACTTATGCGGTCAGTCCAAGTTTAATTTAACGGCTGAATGCTCAATAGCTTCTTTCTCATAAAAAGTAGTTGCCTATCTTGTTAATGTTTACGAAATTAACAATGAACAAGCGCTCGTTAAAAAGTTTACGACCGCGATAAGGTGACTCAGTCGTGTTGAATGTTATGTTTTTAGCGTGTCAAGGACTAAGTTGGCATTTTTATTTTTTTCCATCTCTTCTAACAATCTGCAATGGTGATTCTGGACGTGATATGTCGTTACTACCCATGTCATCCTAATTGCGTTATACACGATCAATCACAATCTGTTTCGATTTGAAATAGATTGCTAATGCATTACTTTATAACTTGGAAAAAAAATTGCTCAACGACGTAAATAACGCAATGAATGTTGTTGAACTGTCAAAATGAAACAAATCAGTCATAATCGTTTACAAAAATAAGGGTACTGAAAGTAGACAGAGTTGTTGCGACACAAAACCCTGTTTTCCACTATCTGCTGGCAGTCTGCCCGCGCTTGGTCGTCGGTCCTACTTGGTCCCACTAGTCGGAGGGCATCGGACTTCGGACACAACGTTTGCTGCAACTTCAATTTCGAAAACTTAAGCAAGCATAGCCGCAGCTATGAAATAAAGGCGCTGTCAATGTCAAATTGTTATCAAAGATGTGCGGTTGACTGTACTTATACTTATTACTCTACATCATGTAAACTCTTGTGTACGCCTGTAACCAATACGATGCTCGGTGCCTGAAACCAAAAATATGAGCGTGTTGAAATCAGTGGCGTGCCTAGGGGTCAAAATTAGGGCAAGCCGCCAGATTTTTTACGATAAAAAAAAAACAGCCAGGTGAGGGATTGACTGATTTTCATATCTTGTTCATGGTACAACATTATTATAATTTTGCATAGAAAACCTTTAAAATTCGAAGAGGTCTGGCATTAGTATGTAATTGTCATAAGCGCCATCTACATTAATGAATGCGCGTAATCACACCGCTTAGCCGAACCTTTTTACCATAATTCATATTCGCTTGTCAAATGCAATTTTTTTCAATCAGAAGCCACTAGATGGATCCCACATTATCGATTTGTTGTTCTACTGCCGTACGCATAATTTTACGAGTTTAAAATTTAATGTCGATTGAAAATGTTAAAATGAGATATTACCTACTTAAATATTTTTTTATAATTTATTTTAATGACAATAGCCAACTCTAATCTTTATTTCAAAACACCTATGAAGAATCTCTTCGATACGAACATTATTGTGTTTTATGATCTCAAGATGTAATACATAAGATGGTTTATTTTTCAGTGGTTAACTAAAACTACGAATTCCATAAAAACAACCCTAGTCATGTGCTTTCATGGCACCAGCTATTCACCTACATAAATTTGTATAATAGACAATCGAATGCCTACGAGTATTTCAATATATTCTTCGACTAACAAAAATACTGTTTTTTATTTCCGAGAAATAGTTACCTACAGTAATTTGATGTTGGTTACGGTGAAGTAAAGAGTTACTTACCTATGTCAGAAAACTCAATATGCCTAAACTCAAAATACCTTTACGAACACAGTCTCCGAATTTGATGACAAAAATAACACTATAATCACTTACAAAAAAGCGCGGAATGACATCGCCGCAATAACTATCACATCATTTTAAACAATAAAACTAATTCATTACTTCAGCACGTGGAAAATAAAATTCTAGTCTCAAAATATTAATTTCAAAACATATACAATAACAAATTCGTCGTCGCGTCGCACGGACTTGCAACTCACTTTACGCGGGTCAACAAAGCGGATAGTGCATTTGCGTCGTTTGCGCGAACTTAATGCCTCTCAAAATAAAAAGTACTCTGTGCGCATGTGCGCTCAAAAGCCGGGCTTTTCATTTCATAGAAATCTGCGTATATGTACTTACCAATATATCAACAAATGTAAACGTTTCTATAGCAATTTGTAGGCGAAAACTGCGAGACAGAGAAAGGTAAGGCAAGCCAGATTTAAGCCCACGAGTGTGAGCGAGAAGGCGTAATTGAATGCATTGTATTGGCGCGCAACAAAGCGCGCGGAATTTAAATTTTATTCATATGATTACTAAATGAATGATTCGAGTTCAATGAGTGCGTAGATCTGGCAACCTAGCTCAGTGCGCGCGGCAGAAAAAGCGGGGATTTCGAAATTTGGTTATTCCTATGACATGCATGATTGAGTTCGAGTTCATTGACTGTTTCTTTTTTATTGGTAGGCCTAGGTTTGTTCTTGAGAATTATGATTTTATTAGGGCAAGCCGGGCTTTTTGGCTTCTATGAAGGTACCGCCACTGGTTGAAATAGTATCTTATCCTAGAGCCTAGGGGACGGGTATGTCGAGATAGATCAATGTAGCAGATTTCGATACCTTGTAAGGCAAGTGGATCACGATTAGGAATAAATGCTTCTGAACATAATGAAAATTTACCTGATTTGGACACAAATAAGGTAAATTTTCATTATGTTCGGCAGCGTTTTCGATAGGAAGACATTTTTGATGTGAAACATCTATAGCAACGCGTCAGACCAACTGTAGGCGTGGCGACGCGTCGCCACACCTACAGTTGGTCGCGCCTGTTTGAAAGAGCCTTGTTACTCCTCCAGCAAAATATACAAGCAAACAGTTGCTCTCAGCTGTTAGATAGGCTAATCGGACTAAAGCTACGGTTTCTAAGAAGAGCGGTGGCCGCGGTGGTGTCCTCGATTTACGGGTGAATGACGTCACTGAAACTTGTTCTTGACACCGTAAAGTCAAACCCCTTTGCCTAAAGATTTAAATAGCTAGATTTGCCCTCACCGTACTTAGGCTGCGTTAAAGAAATGCTCTAATCGATATGAGCGTGCTAACACTCGTTCCGAGTTAGCGTGGGCGTGAGCGCGGTAACGATGTCCTGTGAATCGTCGTAGATGATGTCATGACATGCGCCATCTTGCGATAACACCGACCATGCCGTTTATTAATATCACCGTGAGGGCTGTCAAAAATGACGGTTGTGCTGTTTTGTTTTGAGTCGCATAAATTTTATACTAACATGGCAGTTTAAAATAATAAATGAATTAACTGATTTGATTTGAAATTGTGCTTCTGGCTACTGTCGCCACCAAACCAAAGAAGGAGAGAAAGAAATGTGTGGTATAAGCACAAAGAAGTATGATAAGTAAGTGTTGACATTGAGCGAGCACTGTGAGCGCGTTTGCGATTGTTCAGAATTGTTGACAGCCTTCAGCTGTCATAATCGTGGTATATAAATCGGAACGCAAATTATTGATGTCAGCGCTGTGAGCGATTATGTTCTAATAGGGATAAAAACTGCCACTTGCTCATCTCAGATGGCGCTGTTTTCCAGCGTCTTATAATTTGACAGCTAGCCATATTTTTTTTGTAAACAAGCGACTTCTTTTACATATAATTAATTATTGAGCCCAGTTACACAGCTGTTTACTGCAAAAATACGGGGACCCTTGTATTTGCCAAATATGTTATAAGAAGAAAACTGTGGGAGAAAGCTCTCCAAAAAAAAGGGAATCCGATATTTCGTCGAGACGATGTGTTATCCTTTAAGCCTTCTAGGGAGAAAGTGGTTTATAGGTGATGTTGACAGCCCTCAGCTATCATAATCGTGATATCTAAGACGGAATGCAAATTATTGATGTCAGCGCTGTGAGCGATAAATTTAATGGGGATAAAAATATAATTCTAATGGGGATAAAATCTGCCACTTGCTCACTTCAGATGACGCTGTTCTCCAGCGTCTTATAATTTGACAGCTAGTCATACATTTTTTGTAAACAAGCTACTTCTTTTAGGCATAATTAATTATTGAGCCCAGTTTCGCAGCTATTTACTGCAAAAATATGGGGACCCATGTATTTGCCAAAGATGTTATAAGAAGAAAACTGTGGGAGAAAGCTTTAAAAAAAAAAGGGAATCCGATATTTCGTCGAGACGATGTGCTATCCTTTAAGACTTCTGTGGGGGAAAGTGGTTTATAGGTGATGCTCTCAAGAGAACTAAGTCTGTTTTCATTACATACAGGCACTTCTGATGTGATATTATGTAAATTATAGTAAAGTATGTGCGTGTTTATATTATCTTATTAGATCAGGGTTAGAAATGATATCTCTGAGGTTTTCCAGTCAAGAAGATCATGCCTGAGTTGGTTTTCGACTCTGATCAGGTTATTTCTATCGTACGCTTCTTTAACAAAAAACGAACTTAAAGTCAACAAACACAAAATAGCCTAAAAAATATAAAACGTTCATAATTTATTGACTTTTCCACAAAAACTGCTTCTTTGACAGTGGTAGACGTTTCCCCTGTCTTTAGCTCGTCTTTTATAGTGCTACACTCCAAGTCTCATACATATTTATCTAGTTTTCGTATAATTTGTGATCGCCACAAAAGTAAACATAACCACAACAATGGCGGTTTTAAAGACGTACAACTGTGCTGCCACCTGTTATGAGCTTTCAGTTTTTAACCTCATCCGGAAAGCGCCCTTAGTCACGCGAATAAGGGTTTATACAGTAAAGAATGAGCTCACACATTATAATTATAGTGTTTCCATGTTATAGTTAAGTCACTGCGTCCTTGTGTCAGAGGTGTCAAAATGAAATAGAAACGCGACTATCTTTTGACGCGGTAGCGCAAATCTAACGTTTGAAATCTAGGAAATGCCCTACGGGCGGGACATAGCTGATCAAAATTTTCAAATATTTAAGAACTGTACTATACATACCTATGATCCACAATAAACTTTTGATTGATTGATTGAAATATAAGTTGTCCTAACGAGAATATCCACAAAAATACAAATCCTTGCAGAGAAAGGTTACGGGTTGTGGATATGTCTATGGTTGTGGATGATTGTGAATATTGTTTTGTGATTGTCAATTTGACGTTGATGTTTAAATTGGTTTTGTTTGTTATGATTGCTGAGATTCGAACACATTTGTAATTTTATTTAAAATAACAATGAATATTCCTTTTCCAGTTTTAACTCCTCGTTTAGTTGACTCATTGTGGTTTAACGCTGATAGTCCATGCGACGAAGAAACAGAATTAACTGCGTTAGAACAGGCGAATCAACATTGGGCAAGCATCTGGCTTTATATTTTGCTCCTGTGAATATTACGGATAACGGAAGGATCGGGCCACTAAAGATAGAAAATAATTTATTTTGAATTACTAATCTTAATACCAGTCATCATAGATTTCATATTTTTCGGTCACCATAGTGGCTCAGACCAATTAATTGGCCTCCACCATCTAGCCTAGCTGGATTGAAATTACCGAGTAGAAGATTAATTATTTCGAAATACAATGAAATTTTTACATGATTTGGTACTGTAAACCTATGAATATTTTTTTAGGAAAGCTTAGTCTAACACTTAGTATTACAAATTGTAACTAGATTTTGACAAAATTGTTTGCTATTAACAAGCTTTCACATTTAAAATACGATTGGTTTACTTACAGTTAAACTCAATTGGGCAGCAGTACATGAAGCGTGCTCCGCTGGGCAAAGCTGACCCTGAACCTATGGAAGAAGAAGCAGATACTGATGAAGAAGAAGGTACTAAGTATTCAGTTTAAATGGTCACTATAAGTAGTTTATTGTTTAAATTCATATATCAATGCCTTGAGTTGAGGTAATATGATAATCAGCAGTAACAAGCAGAAGACTTAGGGTGAATTCCATAATGAAACTGAATGCAATCAACCTATCCAGTGGCGTGCCTAGGGGTCAAAATTAGGGCAAGACTTTTTACGATAAAAAAAACAGCCAAGTGAGGGATTGACTGATTTTCATATGTTGCTCATGGTACAACATTATTATAATTTTGGTTACAAAACCTTTAAAATTCGAAGAGGTCTGGCATTAGTATGTAATTATCATAAGCGCCATCTACATTAATGAATGCGCGTAATCACACCGCTTAGCCGAACCTTTTTACCATAATTCATATTCGCTTATCACATGCAAAATTTTTCAATCAGAAGCCACTAGATGGCTCCCACATTATCGATTTGTTGTTCTATTGCCGTACGCATAATTTTACGAGTTTAAAATTTAATGTCAATTGAAAACGTTAACATGAGATATTACCTACTTAAATATTTTTTTATAATTTATTTGAATGACAATAGCCAACTCTAATATTTATTTCAAAACACCTATGAAGAATCTCTTCGATGCTAACATTATTGTGTTTTATGATCTCAAGATGTAGTACATAAGATGGTTTATTTTTCAGTGGTTTACTAAAACTACGAATTCCATAAAAACAACCCTAGTCATGTGCTTTCATGGCACCAGCTATTCACCTACATAAATTTGTATAATAGACAATCGAATGCCTACGAGTATTTCAATATATTCTTCGACTAACAAAGATATTGTTTTTTATTTCCGAGAAATAGTTACAGTAATTTGAGGTTGGTTACGGTGAAGTAAAGAGTTACTTATTGTCAGAAAACTCAATATGCCCAAACTCAAAATACCTTTACGAACACAGTCTCCGAATTTGATGATAACAATAACACTATAATCACTTACAAAAGCGCGGAATGACATCGCCGCAATAACTATCACATCATTTTAAACAATAAAACTAATTCATTACTTCAGCACGTGGAAAATAAAATTCTAGTCTCAAAATATTAATTTCAAAACATATACAATAACAAATTCGTCGTCGCGTTTCAAAATAAAAAGTACTCTGTGCACTCAAAAGCCGGGCTTTTCATTTCATACAAATCTGCGTATTGTATAACTTACCAATATATCAACTAATGTAAATGTTTCTATAGCAATTTGTAGGCGAAAACTGCGAGACAAAGAAAGGTAAGGCAAGCCAGATAAGAAGCCCACGAGTGTGAGCGAGAAGGCGCAATTGAATGCATTGTATTGGCGCGCAACAAAGCGCGCGGAATTTAAATTTTATTCATATGATTACTAAATGAATGATTCGTGTTCAATGAGTGCGGAGATCTGGCAACCTAGCTCAGTGCGCGCGGCAGAAAAAACGGGGATTTCGAAATTTGGTTATTCCTATGACATGCATGATTGAGTTCATTGACTGTTTCTTTTTTTATTTCTTTTTATTGGTAGGCCTAGGTTTGTTCTTGAGAATTATGATTTTATTAGGGCAAGCCGGGCTTCTTGGCTTCTACGAGTATGAAGGTACCGCCACTGCCTATCTTTCCACGTTCAAGTGCTGTGTCATCATTGCTATGGAAATATTGACACTGACCGTTCTTAAACGTGGTTCAGATGTGCTGATCAGTTTCATTGGTGAAATTTGCCCTTACTCTTTATTGATATAAAAACGCTTCGGCCTTTTATCAAGCAAAAGACTTTATTCAAAGTAAATACTTAACTACTCTTTAACGACTGTGCATGATCACTGATATATAACCACAATCTGATATTTTCTCGATTTCTTGTTCTAGGTAATGATGAATCAGATGAATCCGAGGAGTCCCATGATGAAGACGAGGAGGAGGATGTTCCCGCCTCATATTCCCCTGCCCGCAATAACAATGAGCTTGAGCCCGACAGTCTGGATGACCTGAATGATGGGCCAGACCTTAACAACTCTGACCTGACTGAAAGTGCACTTTGGCCTATACAGTAGTGATTAGATCATTTTAGAACGTAAATAAAAAGGCCAATTATGATAAGTAATTAAAATTTCATTTTTATTTTTTGTTTTTCGCCCTAGAAGGACATAATATACTGACCTTATTGGTGATGTTCTTCAGAAAGGCCAAGTGCGTAGTACTCACAACCGGCGGGAGTGTATGACCAGATGTATGAACGTAAACAAGGCAAAAGGAGTATGTAAGGATCGTAGCAGGTGGCGTTCTGTAGTTTCTGCCTACCCCCATGGGAAGAAGGCGTGAGTTTTATGTATGTATGTTATTTTTTGTGAACACGTGTCATTAAGATTACAAATAATTGAGATCCTATGCAATGCTATTGTGTGTACTTTTTTTGGACACGATTTTATGGTAATAAAACCTATTTTTTTAATAAATTTACTTAACAAGAACAACAAAAGAAAGTCTTGATTTTCTCAATAATTTTAATTTAAACTTATGAATAAATAAAAACTCGTAATATGATAACAAATTCAAATTAATACATTATTTAAAAAATACTGATTTAAAACACACTGGTGACATCTATTATTACATCTACCACTCGGGTTAGTAAAGGTCTCATGTTTTCTGGTGGCACAGTCTTCCATTTCCTGGCAAGGCATTTCTCAATGAAATCATGCGTAGATTTTGGATCTGAAAAAATATTTGTTATAGGATTAGTCAAATTGCACATAAAGCAGCAATGTTTTAAGAAATTCTTACTTTTATATTTTTTGCAGTATGAAAATGACAACTAATAATTTATAGTATTTTTCAAACCAACTCCGGCTATTGCACAATTAACGATCTTAATTACTACACTAGTGGTTAAATTCGTTAATCGATCATAACATCACTTTACCACTATGCTGTACACAATTAAAAAATATTCAATTATTGACTCTGTACCTGATGCATTAGAACAATTTGCCATATTTAGTGTGAAAAATATAGCACTTCTTTTGACGAGTGGATCATATTCATCGCAATAGTAATGGAAGGCCATTGCGAGATCTGACGGCACTCCATCGATCTCTTTGACAAGCATCACACCGGATCTATCGACATCATCCCGGTACCGAGTGATCAGCTCCCCATGTTCTTGCATATCGAGGTCAGAGCTTTCAACGACTGTGTGTTTTATTGACGAGATGTCGTTACCTGAAATAGTAACATTTAACTAGTAGTAAGACAACAGAAAGAACATTTTATACATTGGTTTTATGGAACGGCAAGTTATTGGTCCTCTTTTGAGGGTTCCGTGGTAAAACAAAGAACCCTCTTAGTTTTGACAAGTGCATCTGTCTGTCCGCGGTTTAACTCTCGAGACTCTTGGTACTAAAAAGCTGACTAATTTGGTATGAAAAAAAATTTTTTTATTACGGTACCTCTCATACAGGTAAAATGATTTTTATTACTAGTCAATAGCTTTGTGTGGGGTGTTATTGGATTCATCAAAATATTGGGGGTTCACAATGAACATTTTTCAATTCAGGGATCAATTTGCGAAGCTTTTAACTGGTCATTTTTGTTAGTCGCGTGTTCCTAGGGTTCCCAACTCTTCCGGAGTTCCGGGAGTCTCCCGAAATTCAGATAAGAAAATTTAAATATCCGTGCACGCGTAGCATGACCACCGTAGAAACGAGTTGTGTCGACAGAAGAATAGACAAAAATGACGTTCCGTGTAGACAGAACGTCAGTAAAGTAGAAAGACACAACTGCAGTTTTTACGCAATTCACTCTTCATAATTCGACTCAGAATTTTATTGTTTGTTTTGTCATAGGATTTTTTTTTTCTTTGTTTGATTCTCATTTTTATTGATATTAAGAGTATCGAAGTATCGTATTTTGGAAGAAAACAATATTACAGTAATATTAGATTTAACCATTTCCTTGGTAATGGTGCCGATTCTCTTGTACACCGAACTAAACTATCACTAAAACCCCTTTATTTTTGGCTATAAAAATCTTAAAACTATTCTGCAACAAAAAATCCCCAAATTTAAATACAATTTTGACACAACTAAAATCGTATTTCACAATCCACGTATTTGACGAGTCCACGTGGTACTTGTTTGTCCTACCCCGTTATTTTATATGGAATTTTTCACTTTTTGTATGGAAAATAAGAAAAATTATTACCTACATCTTCAGTCTTAGGGGTTTGAGGGTGTTATAAAGGGTGTCGAAATTTTCATTATTTTTGCGATTAGACACACCATTTTCGAGATATAAGCAAAAGAAAAAAAAGATACAGTACTATTTTTGCACATGAATTCGAGGTGTTGGTGTGAATTTTAATTAAGATAATTATTACTTATCACAGTTTTGCGTTCAAAACGCTCTCCTTTATAGGAGAGCGTTTCATGATTTTGTAGATAACCGTATATACTTTGTGGCCGTCGAGTAAAAAGTTTTCTACCGTCTTTAGCATGGCGATTACAAAATCAAATTGTCTTCACTACCTTAGTGATTTTGACAGTTTGGATAGAAAACTTTCTTCTGAAATAGTCTACATGTAAAAGGACCTAGACAAAGATCGTTAGAAGCGGAAGACAAAATGACAGATTATAGAATGATTTCTACGGTGCGATGTCAAAAATGGAGAGACGAAATGTCAATTTGTATAGAAAGAGCTATGTCTATTCTTCGTAGAAATAGAAAGCGTCATGCTACGCGTGCAGCTCCCATAAGGAATTTGAAATAAACAAAATTCACCCAGAATTTAAAATTCACGCGCGCTGGCGGAAGAGTTGACAGACAACACGTAGAATCTTACCAGCTACAAGCATGAAATTACATGGAAAACTATCACAGTTCTACAATGTATATGCCTTAGAAGTTAACGAGTATGAGTATTGGTCGACCAACGATAAGTAAAAATTTCGTAAAAATTCCATAGAACAACACTTAAATAAATGACGCTGAACCAATAAGCTAAGACCAGTACCCTAATCGCGTAATACACGATCAATCACAATTTTTTTCGATTTGAAACAGATTGCTAATCCATTGCTTCTTAAGTTGGAATAAAAATCTGCTCAACAAAGTAAATAACGCAATGAATGTTGTTGAACTGTCAAAATGAAACAAATTTTTCATAATCGTTTACGAAAATAAGTTACACAATTAACAGCAAAAAATAACTTTGTAATTCACAGTATCATTATGAAATACAAATTTAACTTAGCGATTTTTTAAATGTAAGATGAAAAATATTATTCGTTTGTTATTTTCTTTTATATGCTAAATATCGTACGGTGGTACGGAACCCTTCGTGTGCGAGTCCAATTCGCACTAGGCCGGATTTTCTTTTAAATTCGTTTCCCTGAATTGCTCCGTTGGGTCTATCAAAATATATCATACATACAAATAAATAAAATTGAAGCGTCTGTTTGTAATGTCAAAATAACAGCTTTTTACTAAATGCATATGAAAGTATATACGGTACATACAACCAAAACACATTTCTATTTGTCAGTCTGTTTGTTCTGGCTAATCTCCGAAACGGCTGGTCCGATTTTAACGGATAAGGAGTTCCTTATAACGTCAGCTATCTTCCAGTGGACCCTAATTTATGGTCACCCTTGTTTAGATTTTATATTATACTAGCAGCTAGTATCATATAAACAGTGGCGGTACCTTCCTTCATAGAAGCCAAAAAGCCCGGCTTGCCCTAATAAAATCATAATTCACAAGAACAAGCTTAGGCCTACCAATAAAAAAGAAATAAAAAAGAAACAGTCAATGAACTCGAACTCAATCATGCATGTCATAGGAAGGAATAATTAAATTTCGAAATACCCGTTTTTTCTACCGCGGGCACTGGGATAGGTTGCCAGATCTACGCACAAATAGAACTCATTATTCATTTAGTAATCATATGAATAAAATTTAAATTCCGCGCGCTTTGTTGCCAAACCTACGCGCCAATACAATGCATTCAATTGTGCCTTCTCGCTCACACTCGAGGGCTTCTTATCTGGCTTGCCTTATCTTTCTTTCTCTCGCAGTTTTCGCCTACAAATTGCTATAGAAACATTTACGTTTGTTGATAAGTACATATACGCGGATTTCTATGAAATGAAAAACCCGGCTTTGTGCTCCAGTCCATCTTGCGACTGAACAAAGCGACCGTTCTGCTCAGTGATTGACGAGACACTGGAATTGCAGGCTACGCTAAAAGTTGAAATAAGTGATCAAACTTCAATCAAATACCCTAACTCCCCTGTCAGACATGTGATCAAATATTGCTGCTATGTCTGGCACAGGCTTGAAAAAACCGACACCGAATGGCAAAGTTGAAATAAGTGACCAAACTTTGATCAAATACCCAAACACCCCTGCCAGACATGTGATCAAACAAGTGATCAAATAGTGTTCAAATATTGTTGCTGTGTCTGGCAGGTAAAAGCAAACAAGTGTTCAAATGTGTGAGGAAAGTGTATCAAAATGTTTGATCAAATATGTGACTGTGTCTGGCGGCGGCGGCGCCGGGGTTATTTTGAAAGGCATTAAGTTCGCACAAACGGCGCAAATGCACTATCCGCTTTGTTGACCCGCGTAAAGTGAGTTGCATGCAAGTCAAATACAGACAAATAATTTGTTATTGTATAAGTTTTGAAATTAATATTTTGAGAATAGTATTTTATTCTCCAAGTGCTGAAGAAATGAATTAGTTTTATTGCTTAAAATGATGTGACAGTTATTGAGGCGATGTCATTCCGCGCTATTGTAAGTGATTATGGTGTTACCTATTTTTATCATCAAAATGGGAATTTGGAAACTGTGTTCGTAAAGGTAAGTATTTGAGTTTTCTTACAATAAGTAACTCTTTACTTCACCGTAACCAACGTCAAATTCCTGTACCTATTTCTCGGAAATAAACAAGAATTTTTGTCAGTCGATGAATATATTGAAATAGGCATTCGATTGTCTATTACACAAAATTATGTAGGTGAATAGCTGGTGCCATGAAAGCACATGATTAGTGTTGTTTTATGGAATTTGTAGTTTTAGTAAACCACTGAAAAATAAAGCATCTTATGTATTACATCTCATTGAGATCATAAAACACAATAATGTAGATTCTTCATAGGTGTTTTGAAATAAAGATTAGAGTTGGCTATTGTCATTAAGATAAATTTCAAATTTCGTCGAGACGATGTGCTATCCTGTAAGCTTTTTATAGGAGAAAGTGGTTTATAGGTGATCCTCTTGAAAGACGTACAACTATGCTGCCACCTGTTAGGAGCTTTTAGTTTTTAACCTCATTATGGTAAAAAGGTTGGGCTAAGCGGTGTGATTACGCGCATTCATTAATATAGATGGTGCTTATAACAATTACGTAATAATGCCAGATCTCTTCGCATTTTAAAGGTTTTCTAACCAAAATTGTAATAATGTTGTACCATGAGCAACTTATGAAAATCAGTCAATCCCTCACTTGGCTGTTTTTTTATCGTAAAAAATCTGGCGGCTTGCCTTAATTTTGACCCCTAGGCACGCCACTATACACATATATATAAAATCTACACACGTGACCATAGATTGAATGGAATAAATAGTAAATATTCTTACGTAAAAATCTTGCGGCAGTATACGCAACTTCATCTGCGAATTTTTCGAATCTCACGAGATTGAAATTGTTAGTTTTATTGTTGTAAACAAACATGAAGGAGCCAGTATCCATTCTCGAGAATATTGTTGATATACCTGAAACAATACAGCAAAAACTTTTTTATAGGTATTGAATGTATCACTCATTGTAATTATTTGGAATTACTGGACAGTGATAGAGAACAAAATACTGTAATGGATCATGGATCTTCTTGCTTTATGAAAATCACATTTGACTTCGACCGGGCCGGGCCGTTCATATCGTTTGAAAAGGTCTAATATATTGGAATTATAAAGTGTATCATCATGTTTTTAGGTGTAGCTGTTTACAACATGACGTAAAGAGAACGGGCAACAGTATACAACCTTGAGGAACAACGAAGTGGACATGATAAAATGACAGGATAGAACACATGATAGTAAATTTTTATACTAGTTTGAAACAGAATTATAATAAAAGCAGGCTTTTACAACAAGATTAACAGCATCTGTTCTAAAAGTATAGAATAATTGAAGGGCTTAACATTCTCAAAGGCTTTCTTTAATTTATGTAACCTCTAGGTTAACTTTGCTAGCAAAGAACCATTGTAGTCATGCAATGTGAAAACTACATTGATATTATTTTACTTTTGGACTTTGAGCAATGCAGCCCTAATATTTTTTCTCAACACTAAAGATTTAATAAAATATTGTTCAGATAATATGTATAAAAAATAATGATAATACAATATACAAATAAATATGAAGGATAGGTGTCTCTTTCGTTATTATCAGCCATATACCAATAGAAAAACCGTTTACGGTTCAGATCAAATAATAATTTACTATCAAATTAATCAAACTAGCAATTCACACACTGTAGTTACACGACACGACTATTCGGAATGCACGACAGTTTATGTGTTCACTGCTTGACCACCACCGATGAACTCTGATCTGCTCCGGCTGGTATGAGCGTTATGTTATAGACTCTGTCGAGCGCCGCTAGGCAGCGCTGGCGTCCGGAATAGTCAACGCAGTAACGTATTTCCGACAAATATGGATTAAACTATACAATTACTCACCAGTTTTTAGCTTTAGAATAGAATTATCATCTATATTATATTTTTCCTGGAGGTTATTCATATTGTTTTCAAAAATAATTTTATCATAATTCACAGTTTGGGTAGATTTATCTTGACTGTTATTTGTTATCATATTGGGGAGTATCCAGTGTACCATCACAGCTATAATACCCAATAATAATGTGAGAAAAATGTTTCGCATTGTGTTGCTGGACTGAGGTTGGCTTTTCTCCCTTGATGAAATGGACAATTTTCGTTGATAAGGTGAGGGTTGGATGCGTTCTGAGCTCCTATTACTCCTATTACTTCTATTCATCATACCATGATAACTTTCCTCTTCAATTCTTGACTTTGTTAAAGAGTTGTTTTCCTCAATTTCAGAATCATCACTGTAAGGTAAATGTGATGGGAGAGTTGCAGGTAAAGATTTTGAAAGCACATTGCTGCAATGAAACACACATACTTTTCACAAAAGCTTAGTCACACAATGAGACAAATACAAATTGGATGACTGATGAAAGCTTATGACGAATATGTTATGAGAAGCTGCAATGTGTTTTGAAAATGCTTATGAATATAGTAGATGCCGCAATATTGTTGATACACAAAAGACATAAATTTGAAACAATTAAAGCTTATAATGGTTTGTTAATAGAATGAGTAATGCGATTTTTTAAAACCCTGGCATTACCTACACATAGCTAGGTAAGTTAAACATACAAGAGATTTAGAAGAATAGGTTGTCTTTGAAGTACAGAAACTGGTAATTTAGTAAAGAGTAAGTTTTTTATTAAAAAACTAGTATTTAGTAAAAAGCTTTAGTAAAAAACTTACTTTTTATGGTTATGGTAAAAAAAAAAACAGTGGCACTCCGGGAGTGCCGAGTGAAAAATAGGCACCGCGTTGATGTCTTTTTGGTGGTCAAAAGCTCATGTCGTCACAGAGTCACGAAATCAATGGTTTAGTCCCATCTTAAAAATGCCCAACGCGCCTAAAGAAGTTTTCACTTTAAAAAAACTGTTCCTCAAGACTCCTTATATTTTAAAATAGCTGCAACAAATATTTTACTATAGGTGGCTCAGAAATAAGCTGAGCAACCAATTATCAAGTGGTGTTTCAGAGGATTCTGATGAAATTAATGAAAAATGCTGTGTGGCAACATACATTGATGTTATATCAGAATATGGATTCGTAAAAACACATTTATGTTTGAAAGTGATAACAAGCAACATTACAAAGCATATTAACCCACGTCTCATCAGTGTTTTCCTCATCCTGCGAATATGAATTACTTCTTGGTATTTTTTTCTTTCGTATTGGTAGTGGACTGGTTTGACGAGACATTTTGCTGAAAACATACATTAATTTGTTTTATTTTTACGGTCTTAACATTAAGAGCTTGAACTGATAAGAAGTGACCGAATACGTGGCAAATTAAAATTGTGTATTTGGCCATCCTTCTAAGGTTTAGATGTATAATTCGTTAAGATTTTGGGTAAATTGGCTGAAATCTGACGGTGACTATTGAAGATGTCGGAAAAAATCATGCCGACTGGAAGCTTTCCTGGTATGCGCCACATAAACCGTAAGAGATACATACATTAATTTGTAGCCATGGATACATATAAATACACTGGACAAAACTGTCATTTACTTAAAATTAACTTTGAAGTAGTTATAGACTTTCACCATATGACGACAATGAAGTAAACCATATCACACACATTTTCAGTATTAGCATAGATAATAGTAGTTCCTTACCTCATGATATTATCCACTACATCTATTCCTTGACTCAGTGGATTGTTTTTGTCATTGGCATCTTGTTTGTTACTTTTATTTAATCCGTATCTCCCCATTATCTCATTTGTTATTAGATTATTACTGCTATAGCTATGAATGGACTTTCGGGCTGATGGATGATAAGGAACCCCCCCTTTCTGGAAATAATAATAATGTCATTGGTTATATTGATTGAAACCAGAGTTGTCACACTAAGTGGTCATAAAATAAAAATATTTAAAAATAATTTCACGTTGCTCTCTTTGCTACAAGTAAGTAACTACTTGTGATTTGGCTTTGAAATCCTATGTGGCTGAATAACAATGCATAATTAGCACTGTAATAGTGCAGAGTGGAAATGTGTGCGTCTTTTAAAATTGCGGAATGTAATAGCAACATTATAAATAGTTACTTATTACCTCTATAGTTCTTAGTAAAAAAAATGAACAATATAATAATTTTTGACATTTTCCTGCTATGAATTGTGTGGCTTTGCTTCCTATAGTGCGAATGCCATAATCACAGAATTCAAATGCTTAATCATATAGGTATCCTGCAAAGTAAGAGTTGTAAAAAAACATCCATCACCATCTTACCCCCTCTGGTCGGTCACTATTCATTTATTTTTTGCTGAACTCTCGGGGCGTCCTGTAAAATGCTGAAATCCGATTTAAACCGAGTGTTAGGTAAAGTCAAAATGAATAGGACTATTTTATAATATTTAATAATTAGTTCGTTTTATAGTTTTATTCGCATGCAGAACACAATTTCACAAACAATGCAAATAAAAAAATTACTTTGACACATAGACATACTATCTCAATGCTTTGACATGCATGCCCGACGAATGCGCATCACCGAGTTGACATTATGACATGACAGTTGGTTGACACTAGTGTTGTATCGTAAAAATCCGAGCTGCCGTATGTCACAGTCTGATTTGCCGTATTGTAAGGGAAAAAATACTACATTGCCGTATTTATTAAAAAAATAACAATTTCTCATTTGTTTCTTCCCCGTAAAGGTTTTTATCGTTTCTATTATTATTATTTGTGTGCTTAGATTTGGTACAGTATCCTTTTTTTTTTTTGGTGGGAAATTATGGTTGCTCTGTCGCAGCCCCGGCAGGCATCGGCCCTAATGGACCCCGTCAATTCTGCTGACATCTCTTTGAGGCGCGCGTGGAACACAACGCGCCGTCGACCCGGGCCTGGTTCATATCGGACGGCGAGCTACCCATTGCTCAGTATCCTTGAATTTGAATCAGTTGTCATCAATTTTTTTAAGGTATTTTTCAGTTTTGACAATTCGTGGTACTTTCTGGGCTAGTGATAACATTGACGGTGCATAGCCCATAGCCTCTTCAAATGACAGATATTTGAGTTTCATTCACTAAGCTAGTGAAAAAACGTTTCGTTTAACCTTTAGTCAATTGCCATATTTTGTAATACGGCAATGAAAGGCCTGCCGTATTATTGTATCGTATGCCGTATTGCCGTAGTATCGTATTATGTTCTGAAAAAAAAAAACGTGTATTGCCGTATCAATGACAACGCTGGTTGACACTCTTGACCACAGAAGTTCACAGAACATAGATATTCTAAGAGAAGGTAGACTTAAAACGAAAAATACCGGCCAAGTGGGTGTGTGGGTGGGTGGGTGGGGTCAAGAGGGTTCCGTAGTTGGGATGAATTTATGCTAAGAACAAATTTAATATTGTACTTGAAAAACATGTTCTCCCTTATATTCCAACTGCAAATATAGGTTTGTACGCACAATATTGAAAGATTTACCATGTTATTCTAAGACCATACACTTCTTATAGGTTTTCCTGTATTCTATGAGTAAAGAAGCATCCTCTGCCCCCCCGACCCTTGCTCGATAACGAGGTGCCAGCAGTTGTTGCAGCTGAGCACGTAGCTTTAAATTCCCCGACTAATAATCATGATCAAAACTTTGATCCAGCCCGTCCCATCCTTGATGTCCTCCCTCCGGTTGACGCCCTAAGCCAAGGTTCGTACCCCACAGGGGGTGCCCTTAGCGAGCGTTCACCTAGTTTTAATTAGCACAGTTGAATAACCCCTGGCTGGAGGTTTTAAGTGTAGTAGCTTAAGGCACCCACAGGTAAGCCCGGTTAAGTAGTCATGATCTCAGAGGTCAACTGCGAGATACCCTACTAAAAAAAAAGAAGCATTCTCTGCATATTTTTAGGCGCAGTAGTTTCGGATATAAGGGGGGAATGTTAATTTTCATCAATTTTTTTAAATATCTTAAAGCCAGTTCATTTGGCGGTACAGTTTGCAAAAGCTTTTTTAAATTTTCTTCTTTGCCCCCTAAAAGTGCCCTCCATGTTCAAAATGCTTTTATTTACGTTACTCGTCCGTGTTTGGGTCTCAGAAATACATGTGTGTACCAAATTTCAATTTAATCGGTCCATTAGATGTGGAGCAAATTGGCTGTGACAGACGGACAGACAGACACACGAGTGATCCTATAAGGGTTCCGTTTTTTCCTTTTGAGGTGCGGTCGGAACCCTAAAAAAGAATCCGAATCCTATGTACATTTTATCAGACTTTAACAGATTGTGATGAAACCGTGTGCCAATTTTTTTGGCATAGCAGAGAAAATGGACTCCCATAAAACTGTGACGTTTCTGACCGAGTCGGTTTCAGAATCATCTAAACCTGTACCCTAATTGCGTAACTTATTTTCGTAAACAATTATGCCAAAATTTCATTTTGACCGTTAACAACATTCATTGCGTTATTTACGTTGTGAGCAGATTTTTTTTCAACATATGAAGCAATGGATTAGTGTTGTGTTACGCAATTAGGGTACTGAGGTCCCCAATTTTTTTTATGTTGTCGACCATTTGGCATGTTTTTCGGTTTTTTGGGTAGATACAAAAAAACAATATTGATTAAGCAGGGGTGCTTAAGCGCATGCATGGAGAGGGGCCAGTTCCCACTTCGTTGGAAGACGGGGAAACTGGTCCTCATCAGGAAGCCGGGGCGCCCAGCGGACTCTCCGTCCGCCTATCGGCCCATCGTGCTGTTCGACGAGGTGGGCAAGCTCTTTGAAAGAGTCATTGCAAACGCCTCGTCGGGCAGCTGGTACGGGTGGGATCTGGTGGAGAGCCAGTTTGGTTTTCGCAGGGGGCACTCTACGGTGGACGCCATTAAGCGCATGCGGGCCCTCACGACAGGGGATGCTGTTGCCCGGGGTGGGGTCGTCTTGGCGGTGTCTCTAGACATCGCCAATGCCTTCAACACCCTGCCCTGGAGTTGCATCAGGGAGGCACTCCGGTATCACCGCATGCCGACCTACCTCTGTCGTGTGGTCGAGGCTTATTTGACGGGGAGACTGGAACCGGCATGAGATGTCGTGCGGTGTTCCACAGGGATCGGTCCTGGGGCCGCATCTGTGGGACATCGGATACGACTGGGTGCTGCTGCACGCCACAATTGGCTAGAGAGGCGCCACGGCGTCCTCACCTTCTGCCTAACGCAGGTCCTCATGGAACACGGCCGTTTCGGGAGGTTTCTGTACAGGATAAGACGGGAGGAAACGCCGGGGTGTCACCATTCTGTGGATCGCCCAGAGGACACGGTGGAGCATACGGTGAAGGCCTGCCCGGCTTGGGCGGAGCATCGCCGTGTCCTCATGGAGGCGATCGTAGGCGGTGATCTATCGCGTCCGGTCTTGGTTCAGGCCATGGAACGAGAGGAAATGGGAGTCCGTCACCTCCTTCTGCGAAGCGGTAATGCTCGCAAAGGAGGAGGCGGAACGCGTGAGGAAGAGGCAAATTTCGCGGCCTCAGGCCCCTAACCGCCGCGGGAAGAGACGCCCAGGACGTCGGGAATCGCAGGCCGATTTCCGGCCACCGTAGGCGCGGGTTTGCGGACGGTGAGCAATGGGTAGCTCACCGTTCGATAAGGAACAGGCCCGGGTCGACGGCGCATTGTGTTCCGCGCGCGCCTCAAAGAGATGTCAGCAGAATTGACGGGGTCCGTTAAGGCCGATGCCTGCCGGGAGTGCGAAAAAAACCGAAAGGGAGATCGTGCCTCCCGGCAACAGGGCAACCGAAGGAACACGGGTGGGTTTTAGTCAGTAAGAGTCTGAAATGCCCTCCCGCTCCGCCCAGAGCGGGAGAAGTTAATAGATAAATTCCTACAAAAAAAAGGGGTGCTTGCTCAATATTGAATCAAAATTTTTACTTCGACCAAGATAATTTTGGGATTCGTAACATTTTTCTTGAATCAAGGATATATGTTCTACTAGCTGTTGCCAATGGGCCTGCCTGGGTTCTGGTGGAGTTGAGTAAGGTTCTTGAAATAAGTCGTCTTGATTATAATTAAATATTATATTAGGACCAGCTTCCATTCACATCGTTGGACAACCAGAAGAGACATAGACAATATTTTTAGATTACAGATAATACATTCATAGACATCCATAGACCAATATGCTACACTAGCTTTTGCCCGCGGTTTCGCCCGCGTGGATGTCGGAAAATATCCCACGGGAACGTACTACGGATACCGGGATTACATACCTAAAAGCCGAGGAAAAGGTCATTGACTCCTACCGCTCCTTATTTTGTTACGCCTGATTTTGAATCTGTGATTTCTTTTAAACCGTTCATTTAAATTAAATGATGTAAGGCATATTTTAATCTAAATTAAATGCTTAATTTAAGTAACATAGTTTATTGGATAAGGAATAATATAATACCGGTCAAAATAACTTCAGAAATAACAATTAAATTTTTATCAAATTCTGAAACATAAAAATGGTTATTGTGGGTCATCCTTACAAGATAGAAATATGCTATCGCGGACTTTTTTGTTACACTTTTTAAGATGAACAATACTGTAGAACATAAATTTTATGTAACTATTACGATTTCCGCGGCGCACGCCAATAAAGCTCCCAGTCGGCATGATTTTTTCCGACATCTTCAATAATAGTCGTAAAATTTCAGGCAATTTGCACAAAACCGTAATTCATGCGAGTGATTCATGCGGAAGGTTTTAGTGTATAATTCATACACTAAAACCTTCCGCATGAATCACTTTGCCTATTGTTGAAAATCGTTAGAAAATCCGTTCGGTAGTTTTTGAGGTTATCGCGTTCAGACAGACAGACAGACGCGGCGGGGACTTTGTTTTATAATATGTAAGGAGGTAAGGATAATACAGTCGGTCTAAAATTATGAAAATTTAAATTCATAAACTAACCTTTCTAACATGTAGGTATTATGTGTTCAATGGCGGCACGAGTAGGTATTACAAATCAATGGTGATAATAATAGTACCTAAAATAAATAATTGGTATTTTAAGAAAGGCATATAGAATCATATATAAAACTGTTTTTTTTATTTAGTAGCGTTTTCTATGTATGGGGAATGGGGATAAATAATCATTCTCAATTTGTAATTTTGAACTTAAAAAGGAAAGTATGAAAAACAAAAACACTACCTTGGTACCTATGCACTAAGTCCAACGTTACCAGTACTAGTTACATTTTACTTAAATATAGAAAGAAAGAAAGAAAGAAAATACATTTATTTAGCACAGACTAAGAGACACACAATACACCATATAGTTGGGTAATTATAGTCGTACATCAGGAAAAAAAATAAGATAAAAATAAAAAGTGCAAAGTCCGATGTAAGAAATTAGCAGGAGAGTGTGCCTCACGGCTGCGCCAAAAAGGCCCAGTTCAGCAAAAATGCCAGACAACTGGTGCCTGACGCTGGTTTTCAACTAGACCTGGTGTGTGAGGTGACGAATGTAAATCAGTTTTATACTGCATCGTGATGTGTGTAATATGTATGCATAATTGTATAAATAAATTAAAATAAATTAGTGTCACATAAAAACAGTAACGAGTAGGTACCTATGTATAAAAAGCGTGATATTGAGTAACATTGCAAAACTAAACAAAAAATAAATAAATACTGATAAATAGATAAGTGACATGACCGCATGATTAGACCTTCTTATGCAAATAAAGAAATTCTCCGAAATTAGTCAGAACAGAAACCTAAACGATGCCTGACTTGCCATGCTCCGACACATTGTTATAATAATTTATTAATCCGTGCACTGTAATGTCATCGCACAATACGCTGCAAGCAGCCGAGCGCGGCGGACTATTTTCGGACAGTTTGCATCTTGTGTGTGCTTTGAACTTGTCTTAGCTGTTGTTTGCATTTGGATTAACCAAATACGAAGGATATGACGTCTTTAAATAAGTCAGCTAAAACACTATTTGCGAAAGTGGAAAAGAAATTAAAAAACAAACAAACGAAACATAAAAGGATGAAAGGTAAGCGCTAGTCGATAATAGAAATATTTGATGTACTTAATCAACAAATAATGAATTCCGGCATAATATGAGATACGAAAACTACCCACTTTTAATTTTCCGTCTCCCTTTCACAGCCTCATGGATGTCAAATCACAAACTGCACAGAGGTTCGCCCACTGCCGGTTGTTGGTGAAGGATGGGTAAAAAAGGCGCCATCCCCACATTGTACGTCTCATTCATGTGCAAATAGGCCAGGCAACATTTGGTACGTTGACAAGCGAACATGATTCAGCGATGCATAAGTGGGAAGGTATAACAGAAGGTATAACATTTGTTACTTGAATGACCTGGATGGATTGGTGAGGAAGCCATCCTGACGCCGCTCCACCGTTTGTTAAAGTCGTCGCGTGCAAGTGGGCCAGGCATTTCGGGTAAGTACTTGCGCCTGCGTTGCTACAAGGCACATTATGTGAATAAATATATATATATAGGCGGTTATTTTAGTGTGCTATTTTTCATACCACAGGTCTCACAACATGCGACATGACGTTGCGGCGGCGCGGCGCGCGGCCCTTTTGTACATTATATAATTGAGAAATTCAGTGCGACCATATCCAACTTCCGTTGCGATTCTATTAGATACTGCCGTAAACGTGTTCCAAAAGTGTCTATTGTGTTGATTATTCTTATCGGTGGTGGCAGGTTATTCCACACTTTGGAAGCCGCATAGCGAAAGCTACCCCTGAATGCCGCTGTGTTGTGAGTCTGAGAAGAGAGTTGTTGCGAACATTGCCGTCTTCCACATTCGCGTCTGTTAGTTAACCAACTAAGTTTATCGTATAGATAGTCGGGTTTTTTATATTTAACCACACCGAACAGGAGGCACGCTAGGTGTAGCTTCCGTCTGGACTTCATTTTTAATGACAAATGTTTATTCAGAAAAGGTGTTACGTGACTTCGCATAGGAATAGTATAACAAAATCGCGCGCAAGCGTTCTGTACTCTCTGAATGAGACGGTCTGTACGGGCTAATAGGCGCGGGCCATACACTGTATCGGCGTAGTTTAGCCTAGATAGTACTAAGGCTTCCACCAGCTGTTCCCGTAGTGACTCAGATAAATAACACCTCATCCCATATAACACCTTCAGGCGGTAAAAGCAGTTCCTTACTGAGTCTGCTACGTGCTTTTCAAACCGAAGGTCTTTGTCCATCACAAGACCCAGGTTACGCGCCTCATTAACTCGCTCGATTGGTTCGCCCATCAGTTCCACGTCAAAAGTCGAAGGCAGTCGGGCCTGCTGCTGTCTGGTGCCAAATACCATATATTTAGTTTTAGAAGGGTTCAGGGACAGGCAGTTTTCCTCAGACCAAACGGCGATTCGCTGAAGATCTTCATTAAGATCCTTAATGGCTCTGTCATACTCGTCTGGTCTGAAGGAAATATACAGTTGTACATCGTCGGCGTATATATGGTACTTGCATCTCTGGAGGCATCTGATTATGTCTGCACAATACAAAATGAAGAGAATGGGGCCCAAGATGGAGCCCTGAGGAACTCCTCTCTCCACGGGTATAGGTGTCGATTTAAGGGTAGTGCCGTCACTTAAACGCAGGTCAACAAATTGTTCCCTATTACATAGGTAACTACGGAACCATTGTATAGCCTCTGGGTCGAAACCGTAATATTTTAATTTTGACAATAATAATGGAATGTTAATGGCGTCAAATGCCCTGGAAAAATCCAGTAAAACCAGTAGTGTGCACATCCCCTTATCTTGAGCACATAATATGTTGTCAGTAACATCCAGTAAAGCAGTAGATGTACTGCGCTGCTTCCGAAAACCTGATTGTAAATCGGGTAAGATGTTATTTTGTTCAAGGAACAGCGTAAGTTGACGGCTGACGATTTTCTCTAATACTTTTGATAGACATGGCAATATACTAATAGGGCGTAGGTCTTTTAAGGTGGATGGATTTGGGATTTTTGGTAAGGGCCTGATCGAGGCAGTTTTCCATTTGTCAGGGAATGTTGACGTCACGATGGAGAGGTTTATTATGTCCGTTATAACATTTAACGTGTGCGGCAAAGTCATATTAATCATATCCAGATTAATGTTGTCGCAGCCTTCGGCGTTACTTTTGAGACCAGCGATTATGCGTGAGACATTGCTCCTATCCACTGGAACGATTTTAAAATTTGCCTCCCCGTGGCTGTGGTTGTCATAGTAGTTTAAAAGAGAAGCGCTTGCCATGTGTCTACCGGGAACAATCAAAAAATTTCTATTAATTAGGTCTGGATCTGAAAAATGCGACGGAAGGTCTTGTTTAGATTTAAATGGCAATAAGGTGGATTTTAAATTTTTCCATAGCAATTTAGGGTTTTTTATTTTAGCATTAATGTTATGTTTGAAATAGGCAGCCTTTTCATTGTATAAAGAACTATTCACCAAGAGCTTTAGGTCTTTGTAGTATGTCCTTTTGGAATCTGATTTTGTTTTCCTATAACTATTTAGTGCCTCATCACGTAAACGCATCATAATTTTGATTGTGTCTGTTATCCACGGAAACGATTTTTCTTTTACTGTATATGATTTGATAGGTGCGTGAATATCAAACAAGGAAATTATAAGGGAATTGAACACATTTACCATATCATTTATGGTGCCGAGCGTTGAAATAACACCTATGTTTAATGACGCTAAGTGTGTGTTAAATATTTCCGTGCAGACATTTTTAAGAGGTCGAGATTTTACCAGATACGGTTTGAATTTATCGCGCTTAATATTAAATTCACTTAGTACAATAGAATGGCCATTGAGTGAACCGAAAGATTCAACCGCTGTGTATCTTGCTTTCATGTCAGTACATACGAGATCGATGAGAGTTTCACTAGTTGCTGTGTAGTGAGTAGGGCTTGTGACCAGCTGTGTAAGATTCAGACAATCCAGAAATTCATTGATAGTTTTCGTTTTTATCCCATTTGTATCAAGCATATTAACATTAAAGTCACCGAGTAAAATGTATTGATCGCAATTTCCCAAAGAACTGATAGACTCCGTTATGGCATCGAGAAAGAGGACAAGATTTAACCATGGCGGACGGTACGCCGTTCCTATAGCAACTTTTTTACCGTTCAACGAGAGTGTCAACCACATTTGTTCGACTGATTCGAATCTGGGATCGACCGTGCTAGTCAAAGTACGCGCGCTCAGTCCCTGCCGTATATAAAAGCCGACGCCCCCACCACGGCCCGCGCGAACATGCGCTGGTCGAGGTGTGTGACGCAGACGATAGCCCGGCACCACCGGAGCGCGCCCCTCCTCGCCCGACCGAAGCCAAGTTTCGTTAATGGCCATAATGTCAAAACAATGCCTGTCGAGAGCACCAACCAAGTCATCATGACCTGTACCCAGTGACCCGGCATTAAGAAACCCAACCTTTAAATATTTTTCACCTTTAGTCGTCATTATAATATTTTAGAGTAAAATTCGTCATAGGCAAAATTAATATTATCGTCAGAGCGCATTTAATCGTGATTCTATACATATAGTAGTGGTCTGAATCGAGTTGTAAATATGTAGATAGTGTATATAATATAATAGATAGTGTAGGTAGTGCATATTTTAAATGAAAACAAAGTTTTAAACTATAGTATGTAATAAATAGGTTTGTAAAATAGGAAAGTAGTTGTGTGGTAAGTAAGTTTAGTATTTGTGTAGTGTTATAAAACTGGTTTGTACGTAATTTAGTGAGGAGCGCCGTGAGACACACACCTGACAAAATAAAACATAGCATCAAGTACAATAAAAACAACGTGATAAATATTACTTTTTTACAATTGACACTTGCTTTTACTAAGTTAACTTTTAAAGTCAGCGTGACTACATAATATGATTTATAACTAATAATTACTTTTAATAGAAAAAAACTAAAAATATATGGAGAAAAAAAAAAAACAAACAGGCCAGTTTCTCTAAAGTGCGGCATTGGTTTCCGGTGGCGCGGGAGGGCCGAAGATACGATGTATGTCAGCCTCACAGCGAATGTGGCAAGTGGCATCACCGGGTTTGTACCGGGCAAGGATACGGCCACGCTTTGACCACACGAACTGCCAACCGAGGCGACTAGCCGCCTCACGCGAGCTCCGAAATAACTCACGGTTGGGCTTAGTGAGGCGCTCGTTGACGTAGAAGCGCGTCGCAGGGCCTGGCAGATCAAGATCCGCTGTGGTCATGCCGCGACGCACTCGCGCTCCCTCCAGTAGCTCGTCCCGTAGGTCGCGCCGCGCGAGGCGCACGACGAGGAAGCGGGGACGGGTCTCCACTGGCGCCGCCGCCCGAGTCGCGTTGATACGCCTGCCGCCGACTCGCTCTGCGCTCACAATATCGCGTGCTTTGGCCTTGACGCCGACCTTTGCCGCCACCAACATAGCAGTGTGGGTCGGGTTTTCTCCACTTATCTCTGGGATATTAGAAATTTGGATATCGTTGGCAAGCAAATCCTGGTCCCGGTCATTTATGTCACTTCGTAGTTGGTTAATTACCTCGTCAATGTCCGGCGATTGTGACACTTGGGGCTGAGCCTGTTTGGTCTCCATTTGAGCGACTCTTTCCTCCAGGTTGTTCATTTTGTCATTAGTCAACTTTAGGGAGGACCTCAGCTCCGACAAGTCCTCACGTAGATGCTGGAACTCGCTTCGCATGAGCTTCAGGAATTCATCCTTAAAAATACTAAGCTCTGCCCTGAGAATATCTAAGTTTAGCTCTTGAGTGGCATCTAGGGCTGTGCTGTTTATGGGACTAGTGTCCATAAGGTTGACAAGACTTTCCTCATGTGGAGCTGGTGTTGATGCCCGAGACCCTACCGGGGTTTCAGCTCGGTTATCCCTCACCTGGTTCTTCCCGCACTCAGGGCAGTGCCAGGGGGTCGCTATGGCACCTGCACTCGGCATGTTGACGCACACTCGGTGGTACCAGCGCCGACATTTGCTGCAGTTAACAGCCTCTGCCGACGAGAGAAATTTTCCGCAGGCACCGCACTTAGCCATATCTAAGTATTTACCAAACGCAGCACAATTCGTCAGGCCACGCAGTACACCGGTCAGGCAATAGATGGCGCTATCTTACAAAACACGTTTATGGCAGATTTTATGGTGTCTATGGCACAGAAAAACACCATAGGGTCGAGCACAGTAAAAGTAGTATAAGATCGCACAAACAAACGTTAAGTACAAGTTGGTTTTCCGTCGCCCAAGTAATTAGCGATTATGTACTGTGGATTCGGGTACTTATGTATTTGCTGGGGTTCACTGTAGCGATTATTATCGTTTTTTAAATATATACACGGCACATAAACACTGGATAACAATGTTGCTCGTAACTTGCACTGACTTGAGTATTTTTTTAATAAAATTTTGTGGTACGAACTAGTTTTTTATTTTATTTAGTCGAGAGACACACATATACATTTCTTCCTTTTCCTAACAAATATAAAATACGAGCATACCCACCTATACAAACTCTAAGGTGCCAACCCAAGTGGGGCAGAATCCTTCAAGACTTTAGACTAGTGGAATTTGCCTCACCAAATAGAACTAGTGGGGCAGATTTCACTGCAAAATTTTAGGTATTCCACTTTGCCCGACCAGTGGGGCAGCTTGGTGGGGCAAAGTGGAAGTAATCAAGATATGGAGGCCTATGAATTTTTGATCCCAGATTGAAGAAAAAACTTAACTTTGCAGTTCATAATAAATTATATAACTAAAAATTACCAATTTTCCGATTTTCCTCTTTATTTGATCTTACTTCTCGCCAAACTTCATGCCGTATTTCTTTTTGCGTTGACTTCGAAGTTTGATTTTCGTTACAGCTCCAAGAGACCGTAGACACAGATTAATACAGATGATATGTTTCTATCTAGCTGGCCCCCCTGAGCCACAGTAACGAAACCGATGTAGACTGTTAGCTTATTGAACGTACTTCTCTAATCGAACGAATATTTTCAATGTACCTCTGGTACTAAGACAGAAACGGCATTAAGTAATATCGGTTTATATCCAGCGGGGTCCTTCGGGGCCCTATTCTATTGCTTAGAGACTAGAAAATTTTATTGCAAATACCCATTCCATGTACTTACAGGGATTAATGAGCAATATAAAAAATAAAGTACCCCCGGTTTTTGCCTTGTCCCTCAACTTTGTTCATTTATTCTTTTGTGATGAATGACTTCTAGCAGAATATATTAATTTAAGTGAAAAAAACGTATTTTCTAATATTTATAGAAATTGTCGTTTTATTGTTACTTTACTAAATATAAAACTTAGGAAGATTTTAAAATAATGAAGACTATCGAATTTACCTGTCCCCTTCCCAACTGGCGTCAGAAAATCTTTGATAGCTAAAAATTTTATTGTGTGAGAGTGGTTTATTAAATATAATTTGAAGACATAAAAGTTGAGATTATCAGTTAAAAGTAGCAATAAAACTTTTTTATACGTATTTTCTATTAAAAATAAATCTAAATATAAATCGAAAATTTTAATTAACCGGAACATTCAGTTTTGTGTCTGCTCCTTTTTGCAAAAATTCTTCTAATTGTGGAAATTCGGCACGAAATGGCAACACAACATGTCCTTCATCGAGAGGCACCATTTTGCTTTGGCTTTTCATTGTCAGTCTAATTTGTGGCCAGCGTGGACGTATAGGTATTTGTTGAAGTGTTCTGTTTCAATTTCTTTGATCAGGTATGTGACCCAGTTTTACTGTTATAACACACTTTTCTTTAAATATTGTTATTGTTGACACATTGGAAAGTTTTTATTGTATTTGGTATCAAAAAGTTAGTAGTGCTAAGTACGATGCGCGATGGGTTATTTTTAAACAATTTAAAACTACAAGAAGGTAGCATTATGTGACTTATTCTACGGTCACATATAACGGAACGGCAAGTCACAACAGGTCGGAATGCATAAAACTTAGTTCACATTGCAAATCCTTACCTACTGACCAATTTAATGTGTACTTAAGTTACAAATAATCTAAGCTTAATAAATAAAATTAATTTACATTTTACAGATTGAAGTTTGCTGACGACATTTAAACGTTAGGTAAACTTTTTTTAACTAAAAATGAGTATTGTTTCCCTTAAGATAGTACTGTAGTGTTCTTAATTCTAATGAGATCCGCGTACAACTTAGTGGGTAGATAATAAGAGTAGGTATCTAGTAGCCAACTGTTTAATTAACTCTTTAATTGCTCGTAAAGTAGATTTATTTCACATCTTAGTACCTTCATAGATTTTTCCTTAACCATCTTAAAATGTTGTAAACTCAATCAAATCAAGATTCCGGCTAACATACTTATTAGTGATGTAACGGATATTCGCATTCGCGAATATCCGCATATTTTTCAATATTCGCATTCGCATTCGCAAAAATTATGCTAATATTTAGCGAATGTTTTTAATAATCAAAAAGGAAATTATTATATGCATGCATATGAAATAACAATACAATAGATAACACTTAGATATTTTTATTAAATCATACTTCTACATTCTAAATTAAAGTCTCATTTATGAAAAAAGAACTTCAGAGATCTGATCAAATCTAACATTAATCAGCCTTGTTACAACTATGTAAGGTTTGCATTTATTTAGTAGTATATTATTACTTTACTAGGTACCATTTTTACATAAATTTACAGTTTCTATTTACTAAAAAACTAAACAATTACTTGAAACAAAATGATTAAACTTTAAATATCTAATGTATTAAGTATTTATAACCTTTGGCTTTAAATGTATATTTTTTCATTCCACTTTATATATCTGAGGAATTAAATATATTTATAACTAGCTGCGCCCCGCGGTTTCACCCGCATAAGTCTCGATCCCGTAAAAATATCGGGATAAAAAGTATCCTATGTCCTTCTCCGGGTCAAGGTCTATCCATATCCCAAATTTCATCCAAATCCGTTCAGCCGTTTTAGCGTGATGTCGTGACCAAGGGAAATAGGGATTCATTTTTATATATATAGATGAATGAAATATAAATCACATATTGTAAAACTTCGCTGATGTGTACTTTACTCATGTTTTTATGCCACTTTGTCCCTTAAATATCAGTTAAATTTGATAAATAACATAAAACTAACTTCAAAACAAAACTTTTAGAATGAACTTTCTGTGACTAAATTCATTCAATTAACCAATATCGGCTCAGCTATGTTCAATTTAAACATGGCCGACACGAAACGTCAAACCTGTCAAACATTTTACGCGCGCTTTTTTTGAAATTTTAATGTTGAAGATAAATATTCGCAATCGCATTCGCATTCGCGAATGTGAAAAATCCAACATTCGTTACATCACTAATACTTATGGGTACAATGCATTTAAACATCGCTTTCTTGTAACAGAAACTACTTTGATCAAACTGTTTAATATTTAAATTATATCATTCAAAGTCAAAGTAAAATCATTTATTTCGAATAGGCCCATGTATGGCACTTTTGAACGTCAAAATTTACAAAATAATATAATTGATTCTAATCGCCCCTTCCAAAAGGTAGTTTTCGTATGGAAAAGAATGGGCAAGAAACTCCACCGTTACTCTTTTAAAATGTTTTACAATAGTATGTATAAGTACGTACATTAGTTAAATAATTATATGTGAAGACGATGCACCTAGAATAAAATAACTATACCACAATAGGCATCAATGTCTTACATTTTCATGACGTAGGTATTACAGTCGTATCTACTCTGTTCATCGATTTTATCAGTAAATATTTTCTTTTAACTGAAAAATTATAGAGAGTGTAAGGGACAGCCCTCCTCAAACTAACAGGATGCATTCAGCTCCTTATATTGAATCATATTCCACCGAAAAATTTCTCAGGAAATTTTCATTTTTTTAATAGTTTTTTCAGTAACTATTTCTTTATTTCAATGTAAAATTACATTCTCTGAACGCAGTACTCCATTAATGTAAATAAAACAGCTAAAATAACAAAAAAGGCAATGGATGTTGAAATTCTCTAACGAACGACGCGTGAAATCAGCTGTTCAATTTCTGCCTAGCAAGAGTTCTTCAAACCCGCCGCAACGCATACCTATTAAGGTATGCGGTGTGGCAGGAGGGATAGTCCCCTCCCAACAAGCAGTTGGTTTGTGTCGCAGTTAGCCGCAGTGTCGCTGTTGTGTGTACCGCGGGCGTATGTCTGTGCGGATCGCACGCGCAGTCGCGTTGTGAAGTTACGTTACGTACGCTTTTGGATTTATTTTTTGTTGTGGTGTTTTTTGTATGTGAGAAACGGCTACATTTTGTGCTCGTGAGTATGGAAAAATGATTATGTGCTACGGGGAAGCTCTGTGAAATGCTAGGGAAGCGCTCAGAACTTACATTGATAGGTATCCTACTATCCTGACCGTCGGCATCCAACAGACTCCCGAATAATTACCAATGCCTATCAACGCGTGCTAGAAAACGTAGTTCCCAATCAGGAAGGCGCTGGAAAACTACTTTGCAGTGAAAACTTACGCGGTGCAGGGCGCCACTCGAGCGCGGCCGCTCTCCCCGGCGGGCGGTGGCAGGGAAGGCGTCCGAAAGCTCGCTGCGCTGCCGTTCGCTACGTGTGTTTTGCCACGGTAGCGATACATTGCGTGTAAGCTAATAAAACAAATCAGGTTTATTGGATTCCCATAACGTTCCTGAAATAATTTCATGTACCGGTCATCTTAGTATGATATATTGAATTCACCCCATCAGTCTCCGGAGGGCTGTCCCTTACACCCTGTATAACTTAAATAGTTCCAATTTGAGAAGTAGAGCCAATGTTTAAATTATCATTTGATGTCAACGTTTGCTAACTTAGTTTTTTTAAATCTTGGTGTACACAGCATCAGCAGAATTCCATTTTGCCATTGTCCCTTCAAATTGATGAAGTTAAATCTTTGAAATCAGATAAGTTCTTACCTTTTAAATCTGTTCGGCCACAAATATGTTCACAGTAAATGTATTAATTTTCGAAAAACTACACATACTAAGTAAAATATTGTTACGAGCTGGGTATGGGATAAATTTATTACTACCAATCAGACAATTAGATAACTTTATTAAACACAAAACACTTAAAACTTAATCACAAATTCACTACTGATCACTATTCGCTTAGATATCGCACTTCTAATTCACTTCGATTCGCTTCGTTGTATATCGCCTAAATCAGACTGACTCATCGTGTGTCGGCTCTCTGCTTTTATACCGCCAATATTCAAGAACATTCCGGCGACGTGTAGAACGGTTCCAGAAAAACATCAACAAATAAACATTACCAGGAAATACAAAAGTAGTAGGTATAAAAAATAATAACCTACTTGTACCGAATAAAGAAATAGGTACTTTATGCCCTCGGCGTACGGTTGAAATTACAATGACGAGTCCTAATAGTTTTTATAAGTAGTTACCTACTTAACTTCAACCTAATAATAATGGAATGCTTCTCGAAGTTTTTAGCGCAAACACACTGTAATCTGTGCTTTCTCGAAAGATCTCGTACGTACGACGTAACACTGCCCCCTCCTTAGACATGCTCGTCCCGAGCATCATTAGCCCCGTAGTATCGGGCCAATCGGTCTACATGAACAATCTTGGGCGCACCTCGTAGACCCTTCTGTATTCGGTAGGTGACATCGTTGATCCTCGTCACGACTCGGTATGGTCCATCCCAATTTGCTTGCAATTTCGGAGACTTCCCCTTGCTCCGCACTGGGTTATGTAACCACACCAGTGAACCCTCGTCTTAACCCCTACTGGTTGCCTTGCGGTTATAACGGGTCTTCATCTTCTCAGACATCTGTTGGCCGGATTGTCGGATATGCTCATAAACATCATTCAACTTGTTACGCAAATCATTTGCGTAATCTGTTACACTACGTGGAGCATCAGGGGGAGCTCCAGTGATTAAATCTGCAGGCAACCGTAATTCTCTTCCAAAGTTCGCGAAGGCTGGCGTCACAGTCGTACTTTCGTGGACTGCGCTGCGGTAGGACAGCAGAAACGGCTGTATGTGCATGTCCCAATCCCTCTGCCTGCTTTCCACGACTTTTGCCAGATATCTCTCCAACGTTTGGTTGAATCGTTCCACCATTCCATCAGATTGTGGGTGGTAAGAGGTGGTTCTGGTTTTGTAGGTACCCATCAATCGACAAGTTTCCTGAAATACTTGCGATTCAAAATTCCTTCCTTGATCGCTGTGTATTTCTAAGGGTACTCCAAAACGACAGAAAACTTCCTGAACTAATTTATCTGCGACAGTTGTAGCTTCTTGGTTAGGAATGGCGAAGACTTCTGGCCACTTTGTGAAGTAATCTATGACCACCAGGAATTACTTGTTTCCGCTCTCACTTTCTGGAAATGGTCCCACAACGTCTAGTGCTATCCGTTCCCAAGGGGCTCCAACGTTGTACACTCTTAATGCACCTCGGCTGCGTGTGTGGGGTCCTTTCACGGCCGCACAACTGGTACATTTGCGACACCAATCCTCCACATCATCTCGACAGTGGATCCAGTAAAAGCGTTCTCGAATTTTTAGTAGAGTCCTTTTTACCCCCATATGTCCTCCTGAACATCCATCATGGTAGAGCCGTAGAACATCCGGTACCTTAGCTTTAGTGACAACCATTTGTAGATGACAGCTGTCCCCTCGAGCGTTTTCCCATTTACGGCACAAGACTCCATCCTGGATCACCAAGCTGTTCCATTGCGCCCAATAACTCTTCGTGATGGAACTCATCGCAGCCACATCACTCCACTTAGGTTTAGGAGCACCAGCTTTGAGCCACTCGAAGATCGGTTTGATGTCCGAGTCATTTTGCTGAGCCTGCTGTAGGGTTTCCTTCCATTCATCGCTGAGATCTGTTCTAAGCATCCTCACGGGCACTACTTCCTTAGTCTCTTGCCTGGTACAGTGCTTACAGTCTTCAGGACAAGGTCTTCTTGACAAGGCGTCTGCATTACCGTGAGTTCTCCCACTGCGATGTTCAGTTATGAAGTCAAACTCTTGTAGTAGTTCAATCCATCTCGCCACTTGCCCCTCTGGATTCTTAAATTGTAATAGCCACTTCAATGCAGCATGGTCAGTTCGTAATTGGAATTTACGTCCCAGCAAATATTTACTGAAGTGCTGCAATGTCTTTACTACGGCGAGTAGCTCCCGTCTTGTAACGCAGTAATTTCTTTCTGGTTTGGATAAAGACTTGCTGAAGTAAGCTATCACAACCTCTTGGTCTCCTTTCGGTTGAGACAGCACGCCCCCAATTCCAGTATTACTTGCATCGCTGTCAACTATGAAGTCATTTTCAGTGTCAGGATATCCCAAAATAGGTGTATTGCACAGACGTTTCTTTAATTCCTGAAATGCGACGTCGCAGTTCTCGTCCCAACAGAATTGCCGCTTTTCCTCAGTGAGTTTGTGCAGAGGTTTCGCAATGTCGGCAAAATTCTTGACAAACCTTCGATAGTAGGAGCACAAACCCAGAAATGCTCTGACCTGTGTCTTGTCTTTCGGAACTGGCCAATCCTTGACGGCGATTACTTTTTCTGGGTCTGTTTGAACACCTTCCCCCGAAACTATGTGTCCTAAAAAGTTTACTTGTTGTCTGAAAAACGAGCACTTTTTCGGACTTAACTTGAGATTTGCTGTTTGGATTTTCGACAGCACTCGGTTGAGGTTTTTAAGGTGATCTTCAAATGTACGGCCCACGATGATAATGTCGTCTAGATATACAAGACATGCGTCTCCAATCAATCCGGCGAGTACTTGCTCCATCAACCTTTCAAACGTCGCAGGAGCATTGCACAAACCGAATGGCATAACTTTAAACTGCCACAGCCCTTTTCCTGTTGAAAATGCAGTTTTCTCCTTATCCTTGGGGTCTATTTCTACTTGCCAGTAGCCACTTTTCAGGTCAAGTGTGGTAAACCACTTCATACCAGTCAGCGTATCCAGTGTGTCATCGATCCTAGGCAGCGGGTAGCTGTCCTTCTTCGTGACGTCGTTCAGTCGTCGATAATCCACACAGAAGCGCATACTGCCGTCCTTTTTCTTTACCAGGACCACAGGAGAACACCATGGACTCGATGAAGGTTCTATAACACCGTCCTTCACCATTCCCTCAATCATGGTTTCCACCTCTTTTTCTCTTGCAACTGGCAGTCTTCTTGGTCGCTGACGGATTGGTAACTCGTTACCTGTATTAATCTTATGCTGAACAAGTCCAGTTCTCCCTATGTCAGCATCGTTTGAAGAGAAAGTGTCGGCGTACTGAAGTAACATCTTCTTAGCCTTGTCCATTTCTCCTTTAGTTAAATCGCAGTTTTCCAAAAGCGTTGACACGTCAAATTTTGCACTACCAATTTTATTTCCGGTAGGCGGATCCTGCAATTGACGCATCCAAGCTACTTCCTCGCAAGTACCGATCAAGGTGCCCTTCTTGATCACATGCTCCTTGTCACTTGGATTCAGTATGCGTACTGCTGAGACGTTGGTGGCCTTGACCAAAGTACGTGCCATCTTCCATGGGAAGTCATTGTTCACCCTTTCTATCAGAACACTTCGATCTTTGTGTCTAGAATTCTGTGGTAAACTAATTGGCATTTGCCAAACTTCTTGGCAGTATATGGTTAGGTATAAATGAGACCAAAGATGTAGTATAGTCTGGTTATAATTATCCAAAGGTGCATCTTATATACTAACGACTACGTGTTGAAAACAGATAGTAGAAACATTTAATAGATATTGAACGTGCGATAAAGAACATAAGATTGCGATGTAGATTGTAGATACAGCACAAAGATATTGTACTGTAACAGTACACCCCCCTTTAAAAGAAAAAAAAAAAAAAAAAAAAAAAAAAGTAAATATTATGGTAATAGTGTTTACAATATAAATTTGATCTAGACCTTACTAGTTATTTGCTGATGTATATAAATAATAATGCTATTGTACGCGGTGGAATTTGATGACGCCTGTTGTGGTGCGATTTGCTGACGTCTGTAATTTTGACTTAGCTGTTGCACGAGTGCTTATTATTTTTTCCCGTTAAACTCTTCATTCTTCTGTCCAGTGTTTTCATTATGCCATAAATTAGGATCGCACCGATTGTTAAAATAATCTGTCCCATCGCAACATTTCTTGTCCACCGTAAGTCCTCCTGGATCAGGTTACGGAGTTTTGATTGAGGCAACTGTCCGTATTGTATGTTATCTGGTCCTTAGAACTTTGATTTCCCATTTTAGATGTCTTGTTGTTACGAGTAGTTGTGAATTAATGGTATATGTTAAGATCTATGCTAATATACACACATCAAAAGTGTCTAGGGATCAAGCATTTTTATGCGGATTTCTTGAGATTGAGATGTGGCTTTGTAATAAATTTATGATTATATAAATTTATATGGATCCTTTTTGGTGCATATCATAATTTGAAACAGGAACTGTTAATCAAATTCGAGTAAAAGATGAAAATCAGCTGTCAATATTTTCCCTATAAAAACATACAACGCATTGAAGACATTATTAGTGCTACTGTTTCCCTACTACTGATTAAAACCAACGTTATTATGGAGCGGCGACGTCATTTAAGCAGGGAAGAAATGCTCAGAGCCGTGGGAATGATAGAAGCTGGTTCCCGGCAACGTACTGTGGCTTTAGCTCTGAATACAAGTCAGAGTGTTATCAGTCGACTTTGGACACGTTACCGAAGCACTGGTACCGTGGCTGAGCGCCATGGAGGACGGTATCGCTGCACCACACGGAGACAAGACCGATACATTCAAAGCTTAACTCGAAGAGCTCCAACAATAACCGCCATGATGTTAGCCGTGAGGCTTCATCACTCTTCAGGGAACTTAATTAGCGACCAAACAGTCAGAAACCGCTTGCATGAAGTGAACCTTCATTCCCGAAGACCGCTACGGGTACCACCTATAGCAATGCACAATCGTAGGATTCGATATCAATGGGCTCTTGAACACAGAAATTGGGCAGAAGAACAATGGCGTTTCGTGTGCTTTTCTGATGAGTCTCGTTTTGGTATGAGACCGGATACAAGACGTATACGACACTGGAGAACCCCTGGACGCCAACAGTGATTAAAATCCTGCCAGGAAGTCCATCCTTATAGTGGTGGAACCATCATGGTATGGGCGGGTATTTGGATCGGCGGAAGAACTGAGTTGATTTGGATCAGAGGCAACCTCAACGCTCAAATTTATGCTGAGACGATTGTATCTGACGTCATCGTTCCTCTACAAGTGCAAATCGGTCCCTTATTATTTCAGTTAATGCATGATAATGCACGACCGCACACCGCAAGAGTTGTAAGACAGACTCTCGCCGCAGCTAACATCAATGTCCTGCTCTGGCCTGCTCAGTCGCCAGACTTGAACCCGATTGAGCATGCATGGGATATGCTACAGAGAAGAGCTCTGCCGAATATGGAGGGTATCCAGTCGCAAGAAGACCTTTTTTTGTTGTTGCAACGAACATGGGCGGCCATTCCACAGCGTGATTTGGATGAACTCATTTTGAGTATGCCAAACCGATGTTCTTGTGTTGTTAGTGTTCGCGGTAGAAACACGGATTATTAATTGTTTAAGTTACCCAATAAAATTTTAAAGAAAACTGTTATTTCAGTCTTTTTTTCGAACTTTAATGTTAGTGGTTCAAATGTCAAAAATCCCTTTATTAGGAAAATGGCAAATTTCTCTATTAATGCAAAGGTGACTTGGTTTATCGTTACTGTGACAAACGAAAACACTTTATTTGATGAATCCTTAAAGAAAATTTTAATTAATATCAATCAGGAGAAAAGTTATTGCAAAAATATATGTTGATCCCTAGACACTTTTGATGTGTGTATATACGAATAACTTGCTTCTATCAGCGATTTTTATAGACGTACCACTGGCTTTACCTTACGTCCCGATCGTGTAGCGTACGTGTGTGAATGTCTGTCGCAATCCTTTGAATCTGGCACGTAGTTTGATTCGTCATTGATCATGAAAGCTGGTTTCAATCTATCAATTGATATCACTGTCTCCTTATCCCTAATTCTAATGCAAAATGTTTTATCTGTTCTACTAATTACTGGGTAGGGTCCTTCATACGGCGGCGTCAGGGCTTTCTTCATTCTATCACACCGAACAAATACGTGTGAGCATTCTTTGAGTTCGGGATGCACAAATATAGCTTGGTTATGGTTTTTTCTTTTCGGAATTGACGTCATTTGTGTGATGCCCTTTTGAATTTGTTTTACAAATTCTTCGTACGTTGATAACTGTGCTGCTGATGACTCAAAAAACCCTCCAGGGAGTCGTATTGGCGTTCCATATGTCATCTCTGCTGAACTATAACCTGTGTCTTCTCGCAAGCTACTCCGCAACCCGAGTAAAACTGTTGGGATCTCTTTTAACCAATTTTCGTTGGATCCTCTTGTCATTAACGCTACCTTTAAAGTTCTATGAAATCTCTCTATCATTCCATTGGATTGCGGATGATAAGGTGTTGTCCTAATTTTATGTATTCCCAAAAATCGAGAGAGTGACTCAAATATTCTTGATTCAAACTGTCGGCCTTGATCCGTAGTAATGCGCAATGGACAACCAAAACGAGTAATCCATCCTTCGAAAAGCGTCTTGGCTACTGTTTCTGCAGTTATATCTTCTACCGGAAATATTTCGGGCCATGACGTACAACGATCTATGATTGTGATTAAATATCTCTTCCCTTGTGAAATCGGAAGTGGCCCGACGATGTCAATATGTAAATGCTCAAAACGTTGCGCTGTCATAAAAGCACCAGGAGGTGATATCGTATGTCGTTGTATTGTTGTCGTTTGAAGTGTCGTTGCTAACAGCTGATATTTCGGTTACTTTTGAATTCATTATTATTTTGTCTGCAATTAGGCTCAGTTTGTCAATTTCCATGTCTTCCGTAACTGCTAGAACCGTAGTAACTGATGTTGGTAAAAGCCTGAACCATAGTAGTTTAATTGTTTCGTCACTGATTTTTCCTCTCCCGAGGACTCGCATTTGACGTAATAACTGCGAAGGTTTTTGATCACCGAGTTCTGTCTCTGATATTAATTTTTGAAACTGCCGCTGTTCTGTTTCTTCGTAACAATCAATTAAACGTTCCTTGATGTTTTTGTATTTATCTGTAGTCGGTGGCGAAGTGATTAGGTCACTAACCTGTAGTATTTCTTCCTTGGATAACTTTGCTATTACCGTACAGTATTTGTATTCGTCTCCTTGCTTCTGTGGTGCTAATATGGCTTCTAGCTGCGTGAACCATAATCTGGGTTGGTCTTTCCAAAATTCCGGAATGCGGGATAAAACCGAGGTGCCAGCAGCTACTTCAAGTGTTCCTTGCTGATTTATGTTCGCCTTGCACGGTGGTTGCGCCATGTTTCTTGCTGCGTATTCGTTCGTCGGGGTCACCAATTTGCCAAACTTCTTGGCAGTATATGGTTAGGTATAAATGAGACCAAAGATGTAGTATAGTCTGGTTATAATTATCCAAAGGTGCATCTTATATACTAACGACTACGTGTTGAAAACAGATAGTAGAAACATTTAATAGATATTGAACGTGCGATAAAGAACATAAGATTGCGATGTAGATTGTAGATACAGCACAAAGATATTGTACTGTAACAGGCACAATTGTTTCTGATCTGCGAGGAAGAACAATCTCTTTCAAGCAGTACACTTTTCCTGATGGTGCACCTTCCATGAAGACTTCATCTGAACCACATTTCAATACTCCTTGATCAACGTCGATCTCGCACCGATGTTTCCGCATGAAGTCCAAGCCCAAGATGCAATCGTCCACTATATCGGCCACGATGACATTGTGCTGGTAAGTTCTATCACCCAATTTTAACTCCACCTCCTTCTTGCCTCGGACGATTATGTGCTGACCGGTAGCTGTTAGTAATCGTATACGGTCGTGGTTATCGACGTAGTCCCCAAGAAACCGACTTGCTAAGTGAGAATTGACGACCGTGTGAGAAGCTCCAGTATCCAACGTCAGTTTGCATGGTGTTCCGTTGACTTCGCCTTTGATGGTCAGGCTGTTCCCATCATGTGCTTGCGAGATCAATATTCTCGGGGCTCTTTCAATACCAGCCAGCACCCGCCCCCCAGTCCTGGCATTTACTCGTTTCCCTGCTGTGGCTGGGCAGTCACTTCAGCCACCCTTCCCTGCTGGTCTTCTCTCGGGGTGCTGCGCTTAGGACAGCTTGACCGAAGATGACCCCTTTCTCCGCAAGTGTAGCACCTAGGACTGTACCCTTGCGGCCGGTCGCGTACAGGTGATGCTACAACCTCCCTGACGCGGTGCGTACAGTGGTCCTGCCTCACTGCCTCTACTCAAACTCAAAGCATTTATTTCAATTAAACCATTTACAGGCACTTTTGAATTGTCAAAGAGTCGGTCAGTTAGTCAGAAAGTTGAAGCTAATTCTTCTAAGGCATGGGCCAAGGCGTCTTTCAGCGTCTCATGATGCCCAAGTCTCACAGCGGCTCTAACTTCTAGGTCGCGTATTCCATCAACGAACGCTTGTACCAGATTCCCATCGATAAGTGCAGGGGCAGACTGGTATGCTTTCCGAACCAGCTTTTCAACTTCGAGGGCCCACTGCTGTAGGTTCTCGGCACTACGTTGAACACGATCCTTCAACTTAGCACGAAATACGTGCTCCAGGTGCGCGTCGCCGTATCTGGACTCTAACGCCTCCAGCAGCTGCTCGTAGGTTACATTCTTGCCGAGCGCCTCAAGAATGTTTAGGGCCTGGTCTCGGAGGCCCAAGGTGAGCGCGGTCATGGCTTGCGGTTTTGTCCATCCATTCGCCTTCATAACGGCCTCAAATTGAATTTTATAAGCCGACCACGAAGATGTGCCATCGAATGGAGGCACCTTAAAGCCCCGCGCTGAAGGTGCAGCAACTACTGAAGCTACCGTCACGTCTCCAGTCTTCAGTTCCCCCAAAGCCTTCTTCACCCCAGCGATCTGAACTTCGGCTTCTGAGAGGCGATTCTCGTGCTGCTGTACCTGATCCTTCATCACCTTTAGGTCTTTGCCAAAAGTTGCATGAAGATCCTTTATGAGGAGCATCTGCTCCTCTTGGCGGCGGACTTGCTCCTCTTTATCTCGCTGCAACTGCTCTTCCAACCGGCGAGCCTGCTCCTCTTTGTCTCGCTGCAACTGCTCTTCCAACCGGCGAGCCTGCTCCTCTTGACGGCGAGCCTGCTCCTCTTTGTCTCGCTGCAACTGCTCTTCCAACCGGCGAGCCTGCTCCTCTTGACGGCGAGACTGCTCATCTTGACGGCGAGACTGCTCCTGTAGCAGCGCCATTAAAGCTGACAAGTCTGGCGCCATTGATGCTGTAGAAACTGCGGATGGGCCAGCGACTGGCACTGACGTAGGCTGGACACCACCCGGTGTCTGTGTTGGAGAATGTCCAAACCGCCTTTGGTCCATGTCCTGCTGTCGCTGACTCCTGGTACGGATACCGTCCGTGTCGTCCTTCGGTAGAATTGGCATAATTTATCCCTCACTTCTGACACCAAATTGTTACGAGCTGGGTATGGGATAAATTTATTATTACCAATCAGACAATTAGATAACTTTATTAAACACAAAACACTTAAAACTTAATCACAAATTCACTACTGATCACTATTCGCTTAGATATCGCACTTCTAGTTCACTTCGATTCGCTTCGTTGTATCGCCTAAATCAGACTGACTCATCGTGGTTTTTTTTTTTTTTTTTTGAACGGGCATCTCGCCGTTTTGACCACTAAGGTCTTGGCTGCTTAACCGGACTTTCCTGTGGGTGCCTTAAGCTGCTACACTCAAAGCCTCCAGCCAGGGGCAAAATACTAAACTAAATTAAAACTAGGCGAACGCTCGCTAAGGGCACCCCCTGTGGGGTACGAACCTCGGCTTAGGGCGTCGCTGAGGGGAGGACAGCAAGAAGGGACAGGCTGGATCAAAATTGGTTTATATCATGATTATTAAGCGGGGTAGTTTAAAGCTACGTGCTCAGCGGCAACAACTTGCTGGCACCTCGTTTTCGAGCAAGGGTCGGGGAGGAGTATTATTTAATCAGGGACACGGTCGCGATCGCAAAGGACCTCGGCGGCGAGGTCGGAATGACGGGAGGCGTCTGTATTTGTTTATTTTATTTCTCACCAGGAAACTGTACCACTATGGTATGAGGGACAAGGCTCTTGACCTTCTGACTTCTTATCTGAACAACAGAATCCAGAGGGTCGATGTTAATGGCAAGAAATCTGCAGGATCTGCGGTCACCATGGGCGTTCCGCAGGGTTCAATTCTTGGGCCTTTCTTATTTCTAATTTATGTAAATGATTTACCTTATCACATAAGGGATAATCACAAGATAGTATTATTCGCAGATGACACTTCGCTCATTTTTAAAATCAAACGTCAGTTAGTCAACTTTGAACAAGTTAACGATGCACTCTCTAAAGTAGTGCATTGGTTTAATGTAAATAATCTTCTACTGAACGAAAAAAAGACTAAACTCATTAAATTTTCAATGCCAAATGTCAGGCAGCTATCTACCAATGTTCAAGTAAATGGAACAGAGTTGGACCCTGTTGATTCGACAGTTTTTCTTGGAATCACTATTGACAGTAAATTACAATGGGGCCCACACATAGAAAAATTGTCAGGAAGACTAAGTTCGGCCGCCTATGCTGTTAAAAAAATTAGACAGATAACTGATGTGGATACAGCCAGAATTGTTTATTTTAGTTATTTTCATAGTCTTATGTCATATGGGATTCTTCTCTGGGGAACCTGTGCGGACATTGATACTATCTTTGTTCTACAGAAAAGGGCTGTTCGAGCCATATACAACCTAGGTCCAAGAGATTCCCTTAGAGAAAAATTCAAAGAAATAAATATTCTGACTGTAGCCTCACAATATATTTTTGAAAACCTATTGTATGTACACAAAAATATATCAAATTTTAAGAAAATGTCCGATATTCATAGTTTAAATACCAGGAATAAACACAATCTTGCTGTGCATCGCACACGTCTCCACAAAGTAGGCAACTCGTTCATGGGTCAATGTATACGCTTTTACAACAAACTTCCCATTGACATTCGAAACTTACCCATTAATAGATTTAAAATCTGTATTAAAACTAAACTTTGTAAAAAAGGGTATTATAAAATTTCAGATTATTTAGAAGATAAAAAAGCATGGGATTGAACTGCTCGCTCTGCTAAGCCTTGTGATAAAACTTAATATTTTAATTATTTTGTAAAATCATGAAAATATACCAGTTTTATATACACATTGACATTGTTGAAAATTATATTCAAAATGACATGATTACTTTGTAAAGTATTATATTATTTTATTTAATTATTGTGAATGTGAGGACTATGTGGATATCATTATTATTTTCATTTTTCAGTTAGTTTTAATTATGGTCTGGCAGTTTGAGTAGTTTATGCGGCCTACCCAAATGTCCTTTCTTTGGTATTGTTCGTCGAGTTGAGCTCCTTAAGTTCTGAGTTGAGCTCCACGATTACTGACAAATGCTTGCACTGACTGGACAAGTTCACCCAAATCTGTGTGGTTCTTTCCTCAAAAGACCATTTCAGACACTAATCTACATGGTCCTCATATGGCCTGACCAAGATTATGTCTGGACTTTAAAAGAGACTGTGACCTCTGAGTTTGTTTCGGCCTTTCTTCTCAGAGTAGTCAGATAGGAAACGCCGAACTCAACTAGCTTATTTTTATTTTTTTTAATATGACGTGTAAAAGTGATTCTGATATCCTATTTACAGAATAAACAATTTCATTTCATTTCATTTCATTTCATTATTGTACTGGTGGCCCTATTCTGCTCTTGGAGGAGTGTGATGGGATCATCAGGGTCGGAAAGTAGACTCATCGTGTGTCGGCTCTCTGCTTTTATACCGCCAATATTCAAGAACATTCCGGCGACGTGTAGAACGGTTCCAGAAAAACATCAACAAATAAACATTACCAGGAAATACAAAAGTAGTAGGTATAAAAAATAATAACCTACTTGTACCGAATAAAGAAATAGGTACTTTATGCCCTCGGCGTACGGTCGAAATTACAATGACGAGTCCTAATAGTTTTTATAAGTAGTTACCTACTTAACTTCAACCTAATAATAATGGAATGCTTCTCGAAGTTTTTATCGCAAACACACTGTAATCTGTGCTTTCTCGAAAGATCTCGTACGTACGACGTAACAATATTATGTTTTTAGAGTAAATTTAAAAAACAATCAAGTAAAAAGCGACAGAGTCACAAAACCGAGTAAAAAACAATAATTTTGTGTTAATCCTTGAAACTAAGCCTATTTTCTTTGATGTATCAATTAATTAAATGTATTATTAGTTTAAATTAATTTAAAAAATGCTTATTAATTTCATAGAAGAGAATAGAAAAGATTTTTATTTTATTAGTTAATATCACTTATAAAATATAATTTTATAAGAGCATTGGGTGTACTTTATTTTGGCGCACTTTGTCCGGGGAGGGATCTTTGGCAACCTATTGTTGAATTATTTTCTCACACGATTGAATTGTATAGTGTAAGTGTGAGAAATTTAGGATCCCATCAGGTCTAGACCTGAGATTACGAGTCAAAGCCTATACTGACGGGGGTCCCATCTCCGATTTGTTTATGTATTCAATTTCACCTATTCTGTTTGAGACAAGGGATGGGTTGAATTGTCCATTTCTCGTATAGGCGGGACCAGGATCGTCGAGACCGCTGATCGTCAGTGAGGAGAGTTTTTCGATCACGTCGTGGTGGAGATCGTGTACTCTGAGATGCCACGGGTCTTGTCCAAGCATTTTCCAGAGCGTTTTTGTTTCAGTTCGACGTGGGAAGGCCCCTGCAGCTTTTAGCGCCCGCCATTCTGAATTGTCGTTCTAGTTTAGTCAAATTACTCTTGCTGTATCTTGGTAGGAGTTGGATGACTCCATAGTCGGGTACTGGCAAGAGACACGTCTGTATGATGAGCGGTTTTGTTTCTATGTTCACTTTCGATCGGTACCCTATGATCGGGCTTAGGGCACCTCTTAATCGTTTTGACTTTTCTACCGTTTCTTTGGTGTGTCAGAAATTAAAGAAAAATTAAAAAGTGAATTTCATATGAAAGATCTTAGAGAATCAAAACAGTCTATTGGATTTAACATCACTAGAAATCGTAAGGAAGGAATGGTCATGCTTGATCAAGAAAATTACATTAAAGAAACATTAGAGCGTTTTGAAATGTCAGAATCAAAACCTGTGAAAACATGCTAAATTTTAAACAGTTGAACTGAAGGTAATGAGAATATTCCTTATCGACAGACGGTGGGATGTTTGCAGTATCTAGCCCAGGCAACTAGACTAGGTATTGGGTTTGCAGTAAATAAACTCGGCAGATATGTCAGCAATCCTGGAGAATAATTAATGAAAAAGTTAGTAAAGATGTTTGGATGTTTGTTAGATACATAATAAAATAATGGCCTAACAGCAGATTTTTTTTTATCCCGGAAGTATATTAACGTAGAATATTTTTTTCAAAATGACGTTGTTTTTCGATATCTACTCGGGCGCAGCCTCTGTTTGGCTTCATTATATTCGTCTTGCTGTATAGTCTTTTCAAATCAGTGTTCGAATCCGCAGTGGTTGCGGCGTTTGACAGAAATAAATCATAAAATGACTGACACAGGTTTTAGACAAACAATAAAAGAATAAAACATGCCATCATCGTGTTATTTTAATATTTTCTTGAGTCAAAGTTTTTGTAATTGATTGTATTAATTGAATTAAACTAACCACTAGACAAAACCAGCAGCCACTAAAAGCAAAATTCCTCCGCCAGTAGGGGTGTCCGTGTCCATGGGGTGTCCAAACCCCCAGATTTAGTGGAAATCCATTAAGTTGACACTACTTTTCTAAGATTTCGTCATCTAATACCATTGAGATAGAAAATGTCTATGTGTCTATGTCTAATACGTATGTCAATTATGGTAGTTGTTACGTATTTCAATTATGGTAGTTTTTGGTAGAAAGTGGTTTAAAAATTGGTTTTTCATTTTTCGGCAATCATTGTACATTTTCATTAATAAGCACTAGTAGAGCATCAGTTGTTATTAAAACAAAATTAAATTATAGCACAATAATTTGACAATTAACTATGCATAGATGCTGTAACTAATTTTAACATCCCTCTAAAATTCCAGTCGATTGGTAAAATATGTTATCGCAATTCTAATTATGGCATGCGTTTAAGATTGGTTTGCTTGTGTTTCAGAATTGCAATCAAAAATAAAATATGTTACGCAATTAGGCTGGAAAATATTTATTAAAATTTCACCAACAATTTATATTACTTTAAGATAAATAACACAGATGTCAATAAAGTGCCAAAATACAAACACATCCTGTAAAAACATATGTGGGATTGACAATAAGTCGTGTTCCAAATTTACTCATCATCAGTTTATGAACACGACGTTTTCGTGATCGTATAATTGGTGACGGATATACAACTAGAACAGCCACTTTTAGCTCTTCATTCTTTTTTATTTTTTCATCAAGCCATGCTTTAAAAACATAAGTTGGTAAAACATCTACCATCCTTTTGTTGACAGCATATGTAGCCGTCATCTCTCTTGAGCATTCATCTTGACCTTTAACAATAATACCCATAAGCTCTTTATTAAATAACACGGGGCCACCCGTGTCTTTGAAACACGTCACTACCTTTGTTTCAACGCAGTCAAAATACACTTTCAAAACGTCTGTTATTGAATCCGGGGAACGGTTTTCCATGCCTATGAACTGAAGCTCTTTTTTTTTCCCAAGATCGGCGTTCAATCCAAACCCTATCCCTTCTAAATCGACGACGTTGCGAGGGTTTGTGTAATTACTCAGGACTACTTTTGATGCAAAGCTATTATTATGTTTCTCGGTGTAAATAATACCAACATCTTTTGACGAGTCCGATCCAGTAAAAGTAGGGAATCTTTCACTTTTCATAACATGAAGCGATACCGCTGTTTCGTCCTTCATGTCAGTGGTAGTATTCAATAATACGTAACTTATAGCAAATTGAGTACAACGAGCTGTAGTTAAAATCATTCCATTGGAAACTAAAACACCAGAACACAAATATTCATTTTGTTGAGACATAATAGCGGCCATGAATGGAAATTGCTGGTAAGTGGCCGTCCGTATTTCATGCATTTCACTATTTTGTCTTCTAGTGCACGTAATGTTATTAGGTTCACTTTCAAGGGGGATGTCCAGGGATTCGTCTTTGGACTCTTCACCTATTTCACCATTGTCATCTCTATTATCATCCACACTTTTTTTTACATTTTCTCCTGTACACGTAGTTATAAAACCAAATACAAACACAACGGGAACTACAAAATGCAGAAAAACGTTTTCAGTCTTCATCATTAAAACATGCAAAATTTTTTAAGAAGAATAATCTAGTTCTTTTTTCGTATCTATCATAAAAGTCATAATCATTTCTTTCTTTTTTAATAAAATTTTGTTTATGCAGCCAGCAAACTATATTTCTGACCCACTATTCTCTTTTATCTTTGACTAGCGACCTGCCCATGGCTCGCACGGGTTCAATCTACTTTCCGCGCAAAGGATTCATTTAATATACAGGGTGGCAGGGACATCGACGCGAAAACTGTTACCATGGATTCAGTTCATGATTCTGAACCCCTGCGTTGAAATTTTTCGTCGGTTATTTAAGAAAAAATCACCAGTTCCATACATTTTGACCGCGTAGGTATTGCCCTTTTCTATGAAACAGCTGATTAAAAAAAAAATAATGACGAAAAATTTCAACGCAGGGGGGTTCAGAATCGTGTACTGAATCCATGGTAACAGTTTTCGAGCGATGTCTCTGCCACCTTGTTTATAATATATTATATATAAAATATAGACTAGCGATCTGCCCCTATTTCTTAGGTTTTTATTAGTGATCGATGGGTTTAAACGACTTTTAGACCACTTTCACATTAAGGCGACTTTAGCAGCGCGACAGACGCGCGACCGTCGCGCAGTCAGAATTTCATACCATAAACAGTTGAGCGGAGGCAGCGCGTGTCCGGCACGGCCGCCGCTTTCGATCAATCGGTGATGAGCCAGTGTTGCAAGCGTAGACAGAGTAACTCTGTCTACGGTTGCAAGTGTCGGAATACAACCTCAATTTTATTTGATTGTCTATTTGACTATTGACATTGTCAATGTTCTTTTTCATTAATACTTGTCATTTTTAGTTAATTAATTTAAATACGTATGTTTTTTTTTACCTTCGTCAAAATAATTTGTGAGTTTGAAAATTGACCATTATAATGTTAATTAGATCAAATTCGGGCTGAGACCCTGGTGATCTGCCACACAGGGTATCCTTGTATGGACGTCAGTCTCTCGCAAAGGATCATATTTTACGCATTTTTGTCAAAACGTTATATTTCTTGTCTCTATGTTTATAACTATGTGAACCTTTGTGAACAGAGAAACAAAGATTATTACTATTAATTGAAGAAAAAAATATATGAATGTTGAAATATAATTATAGCAAGAGCACGTGATTAGGTATAGTCCATTTTTTAAATGAAGTTTGCCACACTGATCTAAACTGCGGCGCGGTCACCGCTCTGCTGTCGTGCGGCTGTTCTTATAATATGAAGGCATCTGATGCTGCCGCACTACTATCGCGCTGCTAACGTCCTAATTTGAAAGCGGCCTTAAGTTTAAATCATTCTCTTGCCTTTATTCTAATTTATTTGTGGTCTCCGCAACATGTCTTTTTCTTACATACCTACTTCTCTATTAGTCGTCATCTAGGTACCACCCCCTTTCTATTCTGAATATCACCTTTCACACAGTCAGGGCCGTCTTTAACCTATTGGAAGCCTTAGGCACATAAGGATTACGGGGCTCTTTGTAGATAAAAGTAGAAGATAAAAGTAGATAATTTCAAAATTATTCAACAATTATTGGTATTTAGTTTACCCTGGATAAGTTTTCGCAGTGGCGGCGTAGGGTAGATTGGCACCGCAGGCGGTTTTGTATTGAGCACCTCTACTTAAAATAAAAAAAAACACCAAATACCTACTAAACATGCTTACGAGACTTTATTTTACTAAAATATTCGATTACATTATCAAAATTGACGTCTCTTTCAATTGATAAAATCGAAAGGTTGGTTAGTTGCACTTGGCTCAATATGGAACTTATTTATGATTTTATTAATTTTAACTTTGTAAAGCTTCTTTCACATGAAGCATTTCACCGGAACATGAACATGAATTCATTCTTTTATGGAATTAGAAATTATATTTTAAAAAAAATGAAAGTATAGTTGCGATGAGTTTCAAACTATAATATTAGTACGTAAGTAGCTAGGTACAAGAGTTGATAGTTATTTATTGATATGTCTTTGTAGAGGGAGATTTTGTGCGCATTCTTTGGCTGTACGAGTTATTGTTGTCTCCCCTTGGTGCCTGGTACCCGGGGCGGACCTCCCCTTCCGGCCTCCCTTTACTCCGCCACTGAGTTTTTGATTTAAATAGTAGGCTAATTATTTAATTATTATATATTAAGTCATTGCCTCATTTGGTCCCATTTTACGTACTTTGATAGTTGGCAAACTGAATTTATTTCAATACTTGAACCTAATTAAATGAAATTAAACCAATAAAAGAAATATAATTATAATATTATAAGTATAAGTTTGGGGTAGAAACTTATCGTAAATCGCACTGCAAATCAAGTATTTGGTCATTGAATCGGGTACTAATCATAGGTAGAATGGAACGGCGCGGCGGCTGCAAAGAATTTTTTTTTTTGAGGACAGGTCTGGGCCTCAGTCGATCTTGGGGCCCTGGGCACTTGCTCAGAGAAAAGAGAGGCCTGCGCACAGTCCATCCATTGAGATCAAACCATGGTCAAAACTCCTAAACATTATAATAAACAGGATACAAAAGAAAGAAGGCACCAGGAGGGAAAGCTGTATTAGAGAGAATAATGAAATGTTTCGTTTGAGTGAAAGCTATTATGGCTATTCAAGGTACCTATGTACTTTTCCTTCAGGAAAACCTACCGTATTTCTACCTTGCGATATGATGATGCGCGAAGATGATCGATTTCTTTGTCAATTATTCCCACGTACAAATGGGGTGGTGTTCCGTGTAATAAGTGACCGATCGAAGCTTCGTTTTCGGCCATTTTTGACAAAAATATCATGATTCGGCCATATTTTCGTTTTCGGCCATAAACCAGCCGAAGCTTCGGCCAACCGAAAATCAGAAGTTCATGAATTGTCGCGCGTCATTCGGCCTACTTCGTAAGTCGCTCGGCTCGTAAATTATCGTGTTTTATTTTTTTAAAGCCTATTTGTGCCTAAAAACAAACAAGATTTCAGTATAAAATCCTTATCCTTACATATTAAAAGACAAAGTCCCCCGCCGCGTCTGTCTGAACGTGATAAACTCAAAAACTACCGAACAGATTTTCAAATGGTTTTCAGACGGAAGTTTTTTTGTGTATAATTAATTACGGCTTTGTGTAAATTGGCTGAAATTTGACGATTATTGTTGAAGGTGTCGAAAAAAATCATGCCGACTGGGAGCTATATTGGCGTGCGCCGCGGAAATCGTAAAAGTTACATAAAATGTATGTCCTACAGGATTGTTAAAAAGTTCAACAAAAAGTCCGCGATGGCATATGTCTATCTTCTAAGGATGACCCACAGTAACCATTATTATCTTTCGGAATTTGATAAAAAATTCATTGTTATTTCCAAAGCTATTTTGACCAGTATTATATTAATTCCTATCCAATAAAATATGTGATTAAAATTGGGAATTTAATTAAGATTAAAATATGTATTAAAATGTATCATTTCAATGAATAGATATCACAGATGCAAAATTACGCGTGAAAAATATCTACGGTTGACCGTAACGCAGGCGCAGCGGTAGGAGTCAATGACCTTTTCCTCGGCTATTAGGTATGTAATCCCGGTATCGTTAGTAAGGTCCCGTGGGATATTTTCCGACATTCACGCGGGCGAAACCGCGGGCAAAAGCTAGTATTAATATATTTTAATATCTAAATCATTTTCGTTTCCGGCCGAAAATAAGAGGCCGAAAAAATAAGACTGAAGCAAAAGCTTCTTTTACGATTTCGGCTCAGAATCCATTTTCGGTCGGACACTAGTAAATATTTTATTTTACGATGTGCCCGAAAAGAGCGTTTTCCAAGCAAAGTCAAAAGTCAAAGTCAAATCATTTATTTCAAATAGGCCCATAGATGTCACTTTTGAACGTCAAGATTTTCAAAATATTAGAATTGATTCTAGTCGCCCCTTCCAAAAAGTAGTTTTCGTATGGAGAAGAATGGGCAAGAAACTCCACCGTTACTCTTTTAAAATGTTTTACAATAGTTTGTACAGGTATCTACATTAGTTAAATAATTATATAGCAGCCAAATTGTGCAGAAAGTGCCACTTTTTCGCAAAAGTGCTTTTTACTTTTCAGTTTTTTATAAATTTTAATCCCTTCGTCAGCCCGACGCGCCGCAGAGTTTTTATTATTTTAAAAAAAGTTTTACAAATTAGATGATAATGATGAAGATGACGATGATGATGATGATGTCGATGGCGATGACAATGGCGATGACTACGATGGTGACGATGGCGATGGCAATAACGATGGTGATGACGATGGTGATGACGATGGCGACGACGATGATGATGAATATTGTTTTATCATAATACGTCAGCCAAAATGTCAGACCTCGCTCACTCGTTTGTTTTTATTTCCTTGCATAATGCATAGTAAAACGTTGTATGATACACGTGCGTAAGATGATTTCCGAATCGTGTCGACTTATACACTAGCTCGCTTCGCTCGCTCGTAAATAAAAATACCGCTCGTCGCAAATTACCCATCACTATCCGCACTTGTAGCATAAATAACTATAATTTTTGTATCTTATTTTATAAAAGAAAAGAGAAATAAAAGTGCACTGATATATGTGATATTTTATCTTTTATCAATAAACGATCAAAATGCCGTGCGTTATGAACCATATGGAACAGTCCGTATAAAAGCCAATTTCTCATGAACGTCTCGAAGGTAAATCCACAACTCTAGCACCTGTTAATAAAAAGTGTAATCGAAAAATTTCATAAACGCATACGAGTATCAGTCATTTTCTTTGACATGAGCAAAGCATTTGACTTTGTCAACCATGAACTACTTTTACTAAAATTTAATAGCTACGGCATTAGGGGAATAGCTATTGATTGGATTAATATCTATTTCAGGAATCGAGAGCAAAAAGTAGAAATAAGCTCATTAAATAAAAATGGTGAGTCCACTTCTTTTAGTTCTAAATTTAGTCCAACCAAATCAGGAGGTACCTACCTATTCTTGGTCCTTTACTTTTTCTAAATTACATTAACGATTTATCTACGGCTCTCCATCATCAATGTATACTTTTTGCTGACGACATTTCTGTTATAGTATCAGATGATAATAAATCAGAAATAGATCATGAAAAACAAATAAACGAAACAGTAAAACAAGTTTTAAAATGGCTCGAAAATAATAATCTCTGTGCGAATTTAAGTAAAACAAAATACATAAATTTTCAAAATTATAATTCTAAACCAAAAGCTTATAAAGTCGCTTGCCAAGAGGACAACCAATTAATGAAGTTAAAGAATACAAATTGTATTGTGTAGTAACTGGAAAGTACATATAGATCACCTGGGTAAAAAACTAAATGAATTTGTATTTGCTCTAAAATGTTTAAAACGTACTGTGCGAGTGAAGCAGTTGCTCTTACTGCTTATGTTTCTTCGTTACTCAAGTATGGTCTTTTACCCTGGGGTTACTTTACGAACTTAAATGAAGCCTTTTTGGTACAGAAAAAATGCTTAAGAGCTATCTAGGGTATAAGTCCCATAAATATTCTGCAGAACTCTGTTTTAAAAAATTAATCTCCTAACCATAACAAGACTTTTAATGCAAGCTAATGTTTTTGTTAAAGACCACTCAATTTTTTTTATGGCCTGCGATTTAAATTCAAAATATACCCGTAGAGACCCAACAAGGTTAATGCCTACACACCAAAATACATTAATTATGCCATAAGAATTGTTTTATCACAGCAGTATTTTTTTTTTACGAATAATCCAAAAGATATTAGAGAACTCCCTCTGAAATATTTTAAGTCTAAATTACATGTGTAAAAGAATTCTTTGATAAAAAATGTTAAACTTTATTGTATTCTTAAAGCTTATAATTGTTTATTTGCCGTAGATGCAGAAAAAAAAACGTTTTAATAAAACTTTGTTTTATTATGTAGAAAGCATTTTTTTTTTAATGAGTGACAAGACAAATATAACAAACATTGCTAAGCAACAAACCATCGATAATATATATAGGTTGTATATCTTCACATCCACGATACTTTTAGAGCTTGGACAAATCTTGAAGTCCAATTCTACAGCTTAGCATGTTCAGTCTTGGTCCAAACAATGGCTTCGTAAACATGTCCGCCAATTGCAATTCTGTAGAGACTTGTTTGACAGCGAAGTCTCCATTCTGAATACATTCTCGAATAAAGAAATGTTTTATCTTGATATGTTTTGTTCTCTTATGGAACTCATAGGATGGGTTCTCAGACAACCTTATAGCAGACTCATTGTCAACGTAAATTGTCGGTTTTTCGTTCAGGTCTGTTAAGTCCGTTAATTCCTCCAGGAGTTCTTTTAGCCATAAGGCTTCTCTCGCAGTTTCTATCATGGCTACGAGTTCGGCTTCCGTTGAAGAGATTGCTACTCTTGGTTGTTTTTGGCTTTTCCACATGATGGGACCGGAGAATAGGAAAATCATCCCTGACGTCGAATGGCCAGTTGTTGTGTCACCACCAAAATCAGCATCACTGAAACATATCAGCCTCTTCCGGCTTTTCGCGAAGACAAGTCCTTTATCTATAGTACCCTTAAGATATCTAAAAATTCGCTTAACTCTCATCACATCAAACCTAGTAGGAGTTTCTAGATGCCTTGACGCAACACTCACAGCGTAGCTTATATCTGGCCTTGTAGCGACCATGAGGTATGCTAGGACACCTACAGCTTGACGATAGGGAAATGACGAATTTGATTCATCATTTGATTCAACATCTTGTTCTTCATCTATGCCAATTTTTACTGCCGGCGTTGCAGCGACTTTACAATTAGTCATTCCAAACTTTTCAAGTATCTTCTTAGAATAAGACCTTTGGTTTAAAGTAATACAACCATCTTTGGTTTTATTAATTTCAAGTCCAAGGAAATAAGACGCCGGTTTTGTGGTTATTTTAAACCTATTTTTCAGTTCTTCAATAAATTTCCTTCCAGCATTTTCACTAGTTGAAGCTACCAAACCGTCATCTACGTAAAGTGCAATTAAGACTTGTTCACGTAAGTAAAGGCAAGGATCTTTAGTGCTTTGCTTGAATCCTGAATTTATAAGATACTCTGATATGCAGACATTCCAGCATAGAGGAGCTTGTTTCAGTCTGTAGCGGCTGCGTTTAAGTTTGCACACTTTCTTAGTGCCATCATTGAATCCCTCTGGCTACTTCATAAAGATTTCCTCTTTTACAGCTCCGTTTAGAAACGCCCATCGAACTGTTGAAGTACCAAGTTTTCTCGAGCAGCTATTCCTAAGACAGCTCTTATAGTACTGAGGCGGGCTACCGGACTGAAAGTCTTCTGATAATCAACGCCAGGTTTTTGTGAAAAACCTTTTACTACTAGTCTGGCCTTATATCGCTCAATTGTACCATCTGAATTGTTCTTTATTTTGTAAACCCATTTAAATGGCAATGGTTTACGATTTTTCGGAAAGTTGACTAATTCCCAAGTCTTCATTTCTTTCAATGATTCCATTTCATTTTCCATAGCCTCTAACCATTTGACCTTATCCTTGCTATTCATAGCATCATTAAACATTTGAGGTTCTGTTTCATTATTCATATCCATGGCTACCATAACATAATCCTCAAATATTTTAGGTCTGTCAATCTGTGATCTATCACGAAGATTGTATGACCTCCGTTCTTCTGGGACAAGAACAGATGCATCGACATCTATGTCGTTTTCATTTGGTTGATCAGCAGTTTCACTGCCGTCATCAATCCCGAGAGAGTCATAAAACAACTCGTTATTTTCATTTTGTATAGGTACCTCGTTAGAGCTTGCAATAACATTATCTTGTACTGCTTGCTGTCTACTAGCATTTTCTTTTGTAGTACCTTTTAAATATATTTCTGTTTCATCCAGTTCACTGTCAGTCTCGTTTGATCGCTTGTGATCATTTAATTCTTGAAAAGGAACAGAAATCACATTATTACCATCTTCGTAGAACATTTTCTTTAAAATTCGAACATCCTTGGAAACAAGAATGCTTTTCTTCGATGGGACGTATATTCTAAACGCTTTTGAAACTTCCAAGTAACCAGCGAACATACCCGGAATTGCCTTTGAAGCAAATTTGTGTTCATGTTTTCCTTTCTTTAGGATGAACGTTTGAGCACCGAATACATATAGATGATTAACGCAGGGTTTTCTACCTACCCATCTTTCGAATGGTGTTTGGTTTTCAATACTCTGGTTAACGCTTCGGTTTGACAAGTAATTTGCAGTATAAACCGTTTCTGCCCATAAACACATAGGCGCTTTTGATTCCAACATCATGCATCTTGCTTTTTCTATAAGGGTTCTATTTTTCCTTTCAGCGATTCCATTTTGATGTGGAGTGTACGGTGCTGTCAATCTTTTTGCTGTACCATTTTGCTTCAGAAATGTGTCAAACTTCAAATTTCTGTATTCCGTACCGTTATCGGTCTGTAGGCATTTAATTTTGTTTTCTGTGAAGTTCTCTGCTTCTACCTTGTAGTCTATGAATTTTTGTAAAACTACGTCTTTATTTTTAATAAAGTATACTCGGCAGTATCTACTGTAGTCATCAATGAAACTTACGAAATACCTGTTGCCATTCAGTGAAGGTTGTTTCAGTGGTCCACAGACGTCACTGTGTACGATCTCAAGACGCTGACTCGTACGTGAATTATTTTTGTCACTCTTCTTGCTAGGCACTCTGCTCAATTTCCCTTCTATGCATATTTCGCATTCACCTAAAGAACTATTACGGTTGAAATCTAATCCAATCAGGCTTTCATTCTTTAAGGCGAGCTTCAAGTCCCTTTCGCTCATGTGTCCCATTTTACAATGCCATTGATAATAGCATCTGACTCCACTTCTTTTGCTACGTCATTACTACATTCTGTAGCATTGGCTCTATGTCTGTCAACATTATTATTTTTCGTTTGGAGATAATATAGACCATCGTCTTCTCTCACTGCTTGCATTTGTACTCCTCGCTTGTGATCATTAATTATTGCCTTCTTCTTAGTAAATAGAACAGTGAGTCCTTTATCTGTCATTTTCCCAACAGATAGAAGATTAGCACACAAGCTTGGTACATAAAGTACATCAGTTATTCCAATTTTTCCTTCTTCAATTTCTATTTCTGCAGGCCCTAACCCTTTTATCTCTGCAGTTTTTTCCTTTGAAGCGAGTTTAAGGGTTTTTTTTCTTCACTTCAATAAAAGGCTTATCCGAAAATGTCATATGTGACGTACATCCACTGTCAAGTATCCAGCATTTTTGGGCTTTGTCATTTATGAAGTAGCTACTGAAGAGGTTTGTTTCTTTATCGTCCTTTTTGGTATAGCTGTTCTTAGACTTCCTATAATTATTTACATCAGCATTTGGACGAGTCATGGCCTTTCTTTTTACAAATCTTGCGAAAAGGGTAGAAATTTTCTTCAACATCATTCTTTACGCTAGTACTAGGGATGTCACGACGACGTGCAGCACTCTCTTCTATCATTTTAATTTTTAGCTTTTCAGGGTATGGAAGCGAGTCTTGTGATTCAATTGCAGTCCTGAAATTTTCGTATTCCGAAGAAAGGCTATAGAGAATCATGATTGATAACAGATCACTGTTGATATCAATATCAATATCTTTTAATTTATCTACAGTATCCATGAATTTCTTTAAATGCTCTAGTGTATCTGAACCTTCTTCTAGTTTAGCTAATATTAGTTGTTTTAGTAGGGTAGCCTTTCTGGCTGGATCCTTACTAGCATAGATGGATTCAAGAGTCGTCCACACATCTCTGGCAAATTTACAGTTTTTAATCTGTTTTAGTTCTGAAGGCGCTATCAACAACATTAGCTCTGACTTTGCCATTTCGTCATCGTCAAGATCATTTTTTGACGCATCTACCTTTGAGTATTCGTTTACACATGCCCATAGTTTATTTTTTATTAGATATGCTTTTGCATGTATACACCGTGTATCATAGTTTTCTTATCCTAAAGGTTGAATTTTTACAATAGACATTTAGAATTTTTACCTTTTCGTTTTTCTTCTAATCTTACATTTTTCGCTCTGCTACCATGTTAAACTTTGATTGTATTCTTAAAGCTTATAATTGTTTAGTTGCCGTAGATGCAGAAAAAAAAAACATTTTAATAAAACTTTGTTTTATTATGTAGAAAGCATTTTTTTTTAATGAGTGACAAGACAAATATAACAAACATTGCTAAGCAACAAACCATCGATAATATATATACGTTGTATATCTTCACAAAAAAAGTAAGTGATGAATATTGTTACTGATTGATATTTATTTAAATAGATACTGTTTAGATTTAAAACCGATAGTAAACATTTTAACCATTTTAGAATTACTATTTTGTACTAATATTATGTCTGTTACCTACAATGTCTGTTACTTACAATGTTATTATTGATGCTAGTTACATAATTATTATGGAACTCGTTTCCTTTAAAATATTTGTATGCCAGTCCATGGCGACTATGGCGAGACATGTAGATCTTATCCCTATTAATAAGACCATTATTGTACCATGTTAATGCAAATGAATATATTCTATTATATTCAAGCTATTGAGCTTGGAGACGTTCATGATAAATTGGCCAGAGTAGGCAATAAACAAAGGCGCGTGGAAGGTTGGCCCAAATAAATTTATTAGTAAAAATAAGCCCACGTTCGCATGAACGTAAAAATTTCGTGGCACGATTTTACCGCGCACTGAATTTTCAACTCTCGGTGTTGAGCCGAGCGTGCAAAAAGGTGTACCCCAGTGCGTCGAAAACAGTTGGATTTTCAACTTTTGGCGCTAAGCAGAGCATTGAAAATTCAGTATGCGAAATAAAATCGCCGCTGGCAAAAATCGCTCGTGCGTACCTGGGCATATGGGGAGACAAGCCTGCTGGTGGGGGACTACTGTAAGATAAAAAACGAGAAACCAAAACCACGACAAGACATTGTGTGTATGGACCATAAATAGGCGACTTGAAACCATAGACAAGATTATTTTGAAGTTGACATGACAGCATGACACTGACAGTGAGGTGTGGTTGACACTGACAGTGTAATGTCATCTTTCATCCAGAAAGAATCTGTTCACAGTTTGTGAATTTCTTAAAATAAGTGAGTTGGCTGTTTCTGTGATTTTTCAATTACCACATTCTTTGAACTAAGTCATCAAAATGTCGAAAAAGAAGGGAACCAAGAAAAACCAAGACTTTGATGACGATTTTGAGGAGAAAAAGACTATAACAAACGATCATGAGGTAACCTCTAAAAGTAAGGGAAAAGGGAAGAAGAAAGGTAAAAGCAACGCAGGCGACTGGAGCGACAGTGACGAAGGACATGTGCAGAAGAAGGTTTTAGCATCCGATGACGAAGATGTACCCAAGCCAGCTGTAAAGAAATCACAAAAGAAAGGTGCACATATGCTAAGAAAATGCAATGTTACAATTTGTATTGCAAGTGGGATCATCACAGACCATAACTATAAATTTTGTACATCATTAAATATTACATGAAAGAACATTTTCATGTACTTAATGTTTTACTTTGCAAGTGTGTGATGCAACAGAAATATTTTGCAGCACACAAGGTGTCTTTAGTCTGTTGTGTCATCACATTATCATCTGATACATTGGTCAAATGATCTTCATCATTATCATCCTCCTCCCTTATACCAATTTATTTCTCTATTAGTCGTCACTCATCATCTCGGTAGTCACCCCTGTTTCACCCTGTTCAAAAGTGCCATACATGGGCCTATTTGAAATAAATGTTTTGACTTTGACTTTGACTTTGTTCTAGCAATATCTTCTTTCACACAGTCCATCTACTGTTTCTTTGGTCTTCCCCTACTCTTATCTACATTCATACTTGAAAACTTTCCTCACAACATTTCTTTCATTCCTCTGCACATTATTGCATGATGTTGATATCAAATAATGTTAGTAAAATATAATACCTAATATTTCCACCCAATATCTTAAATTTACAACAATATCTTTACAGCAACTTTATAAGTACCTTGGCCATGACATCTGTGACGGCAGCGAGAAATGTTAGAAGTTATGTAGAGCGTACCATAAGTCGCCGCGTTGCGACTTATGTGGAGAGTGGCGCAGGAACAGTTGTGGCCTTGGACTTAATATTTAAAAGAAAACAAAGTTTCATAATTTGGCATGTCATTTCAGGGAAAAATAAAAAGAAGGATCAGGACTCTGATGAGGAACAAGATGATACTAAGTCAACAGTTAGTAATGCAACAAACACTGTACCGAAACCAGCAGCCAAGTCTATTAAAAAGAAAAAGGGTAAGCATTCTATTTTTACCCGACTATGGCGAAGCAAAAAGGAGGTTTATGATTTTGACTGGTATACATGTACATAATTATGTAAGTATGTATGTATTGTTCATCTGTTCCCTCATAAGTTCTAATCATCATAATTTGACAAATGAGGCTCCTTCTAGAGGACATAAAGTAATGAACTAAAAATATGGTGGCATGTTGGATATCAAATGAGCAGATTTCAAAAGTATATATATGTATAATGCCAAAATATTTAAAAAAAAAATAAAAGTTATAAAACTTAAACTCAACTATGAGAAAAAAAAAAACATCTAAAAGGTATAAACAAGACATCACAGACAGACAAATTAAAAATCCGGAGTCACACCTAATTTTTCGATTTATGGGCATTATTTATATTTTTTATGGGCGTTATTATTTATATTATTTTTAAGTATTACATACCTTGGCTTTTTTGTCTACTTGGGTTTTAGTTGATAATACCATTCCTATGAATTTATACTATACTATGCTGTGACTACAATAGATGAAATTAATAAAATCAAGCTGGTAATGGTAGTTGGATTGTTCCATCAGGAATTTCTTAGTGACAGCCTGTTTTTTTTTGTGTGGGAAATTATCAAATCACTTCTCCCGCTCAGACTCTTACTGACTAAAACCCACACGTGCTCCTTCAGTTCCCATATTTCTGGGGCCACGATCTCCCTTTCGGATTTCTTCGCAACCCCGGCAGGCATCGGCCCTAGTGGACCCCGTCAGTTCTGCTGACATCTCTTTGGTCGACGGCGCGTTGTGTTCCACGCGCGCCTCGCGCGTGGAACACAACGCGCCGTCGACCCGAGCTTGGTCCTTATCGGACGGCGAGCTGCCCATTGCTCACCATCCGTAAGTCCGCGCCCATGGTTGCCGGAAATCGGCCCATGATTCCCGATGCCCAGGGCGTCTCCTGCGGCGGTTAGGGGCGTGAGGGCGCGAAATTTGCCTCTCCCTCACGCGTTCCGCCTCCTCCTTCGCGAGCATTACCGCTTTGCAGAAGGAGGTGACGGCCTCCTATTTCCTCTCGCTCCATACCATGGCCTGAACCAGGGCTGGACGCGAGAGATCACCGCCGCCGATCGCCTCCGAGGACACGGCGATGCTCCGCCCAAGCTGGGCAGACCTCCACCGTATGCTCCACCGTGTCCTCCGGGCGATCCACACAATGGTGACACCCGGGCGTTTCCTCCCGCCTTATCCTGTGCAGGAACCTCCCGAAACAGCCGTGTCCGGTGAGGAGCTGCGTCAGGCGGAAGGTGAGGACGCTGTGGCGCCTCTCTAGCCACTCCTCAAAGAAGGGTCTTATCGCCGCAATTGTGGCGTGCCCATCTTAGTGACAGCCTGGAGTCTGGATTTCTGCTTGTTATTAAATAAGTGGCATAATGTTCGTGTATTATACACACACCCCTTCCATGTACAGGTGTAATGTAATATGTATTAAGTTTAATGCAAGTACATAACAAAATAAGTGCTTTCGTCTTGTTACAATATATAGATATATAAAATGTTAATACTGCATTATATTTACCTATATCAATTGATATCAATTTTTGTTCACAGGCAAAGGTAAGAAAGATGAAGACTGGTCTTCAGAAGGAAGTGATGTTGAACTCAAAGAAGCATCAGAAGAAGAAATTGCAAAACCTGTTAGTAAAAAGAAAAGTAAGTAGTCATTTATTTAAAGTAATATTAAAAACTGGATTTATATTGGTTTTCTTAGTTAGGCATTATTTAAATGTTACACACATACTTGTGTTTGCAATGGGTTCATGTTAATAGTGATTAAACTCTCAGCCACGGGGTTGTAAGTCTGCACTATAACACTTGGGTCATTGTCACTACAATACAGATAAAGTAATCAACCATTATTTTCTTGAAATTAGAGCTGTTTTATCTTAAAATTGTATTAGTACTTTCATTCAACTTTGCAGCAAAAAATAAAAAGAAAAATATAGAAGCGGAATCATCAGAAGATGAGGATCAAGATGACTCCAAGTCAGTAGTAAGCAATGTTTCTAGTATTCAAGCCAAACCTGCAGCCAAGTCAAAGAACAAAAAAGGTATGTATGTTTTAAAACATAAAATTAATTAACTTTTTGAATGATTAACCAGCAATGGCATCTTGTGTGTCACACCTTGTATGATTTATTATTGAAACTATTTCAGCCAAGGGAAAGAAAGAAGACTGGCCAGATGAAGAGAGTGATAAGGAATTGAAAATGGAGCCATCAGAGGATGAAGAAGAAATTGTTATTCCTGTAGTTAAGAGTAAAGGTAATTTTATTGAATGCATTGTCTTGCAATATGATTCGATTAAGGTCTAAAATAACAAAAAATACACAGGTATTATAACTAATTTTATAGCCACTATTGGAATAATCTATTGAATTATTATTTAACATTCACAGGTAAAAATAAAAAGAAGAACAACATGGATGATTTAGAGGCTGAATTAAAGAAGTTCGAAGTAAAAGACCCTGAACCTGAACCAGAAGTTGAGGAACTGCCTCCAGCACCTGCTAAGGTGAAGGTATGTTCTTAATCATTATGAAAGGAGTATGGTTGCATATAGAATTTTAGTCTGTTCCAAAAGACTCTGATGAAATTGTAAACAAACTCTGTTTAGGTCAAATTCTTACGCAATCACTTCTAAAGGGTAACACATGAATCTGTATTTAGAAGTTTCAACTTTATATCTCGCCATTTTTTCCAAAAATCATTGTTTAAATTACATTATTAAGTTGTAATTCAAAAATCATAGACGAAAATATTGAGCTTAACCTTACTGTGCACATTGTATGGAACATTGACAGAAAGTAAAGATTTCAACATGTTTTGTTATGAATATTTTGCCAGGGCAAACGCACGGTTTAAACTCTATTTTCTATTTTAAGTTATTACAAAACTTTATTTTTAAAACTTTATTTATTTAAGTAATCAAATGCAGTCGAACCTGGTTAAGCGAGAATTGAAGGAACCGCAATCTCTTTTTCGCTTATGGACGTTTCTCACTAACTCGAGTTTTTAGCTTATACAGGTACAGACGATCCATTCTATTCTGTAAAAATCTCACCGTGAAAACTTAGGTGAGGTGAGCTTAGTGAGCTGTCATTCCAGCAGCAGAGCTATTCAGAAAAATCTCACTGTGAAAACAAAGGTGAAGTGAGCTTGATGTGGTGTGATGGTGTGATTTTTACGAAATACATCTACTGGAGTGGTCTCTCTCACTTATAGAGGTTTACAAAAAATACACATTTGGCCATTCGAATCGAATACGATACAAAGGCAATGTTAGTTACTTTTGAAATTGAAGAAAACAAAAACAATGTTAGTTCCACGAAATTTAAGAATGAGTCCTAAATAGCAGATGTTAAATTACGCTCAATTATCGCTTGTAGAGGTACAGGCAAGTAGCAGTCTCAGTTATAGAGATCCACGAGTTCAAAGTTACTCTTATAGAGGTTTCTGTTTCTCACTTTTAGAGGTTTTAGAGGGTTAAAATGACGGGATCTGGCATACTCTCATTTATAGAGTTTTCTCACTTACCCAGTTCTCACTTACTCAGGTTTGACTGTAATCAAATCAAAGCACTCAATTTGTAATTTGCGCCAAAAATTGGCATCCACAGGTACATTTTCTGATCCATTTGTTTACATTTTCATCTGAAGCTTTTGAATTTACGGATTCTCGCTCGCTACACAGAGAATTGTAGGTAATTTGTGTTGACTAAACTGTCCTGCTAAGCCGAAAGGCGCTACTTATCTCAATCGGAGTAAGTTTTGAGAAAATTGACTTTTTGTAAATTGTAATTTAGGAAAAAATAGAGATATAAAAAACTTCCAAGTGGTTTTTTCAAATGTTTTAAGTTAGTGCTATTTGGCTTATACCGTTAGATGCGAAATTGTGATAACTATTGAATGGTATAAATAAATTAAATGGGCGTATCTCAGAGATAGCGCCTTTCGGCTTAGCAGGGCGGGCAGTATAGATGTTATTTAATAAGTTGTATCTTTATTACAAACAGGACAAAACCAAAAAAACTAAGAAGGAAGAAATTGTAGAACCTGAAGGTTCAGCTGACGAAGCATCCATGGAGACTGATGATAAAGTGGCGGAACTTCCCGACAAAGAGAAGGAAGAGCCATCGGAAAAGAAAATGAGTCATAAAGAGAAGAAAAAGTTGAAGAAAATGCAAGAGTATGAGAAGCAAATGGAAATGCTGACCAAGAAGGGAGGTCAGGGTCACAGCGATCTCGACGCCAACTTCACTGTCAGTCAGGCACAGAAAACTGCTGGTATGTATTTAGTGCAGCTAGCTGTTTATAATTTGTTATTTCAAGTACCTAAACAAATTACCAAGGGTATAGGCATTTCGTTTTAATGTTCATATATTGTATGATACCACATTTCCTATTTCTTATTATTTAATATTTTTCAGGTCAAATGGCAGCCCTAGAAAACGCAGTGGACATAAAAGTGGAAAATTTCTCAATAGCTGCTAAAGGCAAAGATTTGTTCGTGAACGCTAACCTGTTAATAGCTAACGGTCGGCGGTACGGTCTTGTGGGCCCGAACGGTCACGGGAAGACCACGCTACTGAGGCATTTGGCGCAGCGTGCCTTCCCTCTCCCACCCCATATAGACATACTGTTGTGTGAGCAAGAGGTCACTGCTAGTGATATGAGCGCTGTTGATACTCTGCTTGAGGCTGATGTTAAAAGAACTGGTAAGATTTCATGTTTATGTGACCATATTTATTGTATTATGCTAATTAAGATAAGCACTATCATACAGTATCAATAAGTACCATCATGTAAATACTTCTGTTTTCTTCTTTTAATACTTTCTAAACCTAAAATTCTATTACCAGAACTAACCGTAAATCTGGTACAAGTATAAAAAATAAAAGAAAAAACTTTTATTTAAATAACAATGTTTTCTTTTCTATTTCAGAATTGCTCAAGGAATGCAAAGAATTAGAAGCTTTAATAGAAAAAGGAGATCTCAGCAAACAAGATAAGTTAAACGACGTGAGTACCAGCACATGTGATTGGGCTAGGAACGAAATGAGCAGAATGTATGATAGAAAGAGACGTTCTGCGCCTTCCCCGAATAATGGGAAGAGGATCGGACGGACAATCATGATTTATTTTAGTACCTGTCGTCCAAATAGAAAAACTTCAAAAGATAAAACAAATAGTTCCTGTATTTAACATAGACCTCTTCCACAGGTGTACGCGGAGTTGAAAGCGATAGGCGCCGACTCAGCCGAGCCGCGCGCGCGACGTATCCTAGCGGGTCTGGGCTTCAGTCGCGAGATGCAGGACCGAGCCACCAAGAACTTCTCCGGAGGTTGGCGTATGAGGGTGTCACTCGCTAGGTACGCAGATATATCTCAGAATACACCTTTTTATTTTTTTCGATAATATGGCAAACGGATAGCTACATAAGGAATATTTTTTACTTGTTTCACCACCCTGTCATAAGGCCCGGTAAACTTATCTGGCATTGACACATAAACTATGACTCATGTTCATAAACCCTATTAATTTGTTATTTGCAGAGCTCTGTACATAGAACCAACACTGCTGATGCTTGATGAGCCTACGAACCATTTAGATCTGAACGCTGTCATTTGGTTAGACAAGTAAGTGCAGCCATAATTAATTGTTTTGTATCAACCATAATTGCTATATTATCAGATCTGTTTATGCATTCAGAAACAGAACTTGACTGTAAATATAACACTTAAAATGGTAAAACAACCTTAAGGGCAACCCTTAACAATGATAATCATATACATCTATACAAATAAATAAAATTGAAGTGTATGTTTGTAATGTCGAACTAACAGCTTTTCACTATTGGCACTTATACGAATTTTTAAAATTTTGATTTCTGTTTGTTCCGGTCCGGTTCCGAAACGGCTGAACCGATTTCGACGGGACTTTCACTGGCAGATAACTACATATACTTATGTTTTAGAAAAAGAATTAGGGCCCACGCGGGTGAAGCCGCGGGCAGCAGCTCGTGTAAAATAAATTGCTATTTAGGCGCATTTGGGTCTCCTTAATTTTGGGCTCTAATCGGCCTAATCGTTTACCAATCTATACAAGAGGTAATATTGTACTTGTGAGTTGAGTTTTAGAAAACGTTTTGTTTTAAAGAGTGTCGCCTCTGTCACTCATACCTTTGTGACAGTCTCTTAATAATGCTTGGTTCCTATAAAAAAAAACCGGCCAAGTGCGTGTTAGAACACGCACAATGAAGGGTTCCGTAGATGGGATGAATTTATCCTATGAACAAACTTAACATTGTAGTCGAATAACATGGTCTCCCATACATTCCAACTGCAAATGTGAGATGGTCGATTTTTACTCGTTAACTTGCAGAACCTACTTAGTTGTGATAGTTTTCCTTTTAATTTCGTTATAAATACTACTGCCGTGAATTTTTCGCATCATCCAAAAACAACATCCAAAAAAATAAATATATGAATATGAACCATTTAGCCGGCAGGGGGAGGGACACTGGACTGTAACAAAAATAAACACTTTTAAAATTGAATATTTCGCAAACGGATCCCTGAATCCAAAAATGGCTTTCACACATTCATAATATTTTTGAACGACCTTTGCAACGACACCCCACAACATGAGATACACGAGAAAAAAAAAACAAAAAACGGAGGCAAACTAAAAAAAAAAAAAAAAATATTTTACCACTTTGTCGGCGTGATTAATATGTATATCCATGCCAAATTACAGCTTTCTAGTACTAAGAGTCTCTGAGCTAAGCCGCGGACAGACATACACGGACATAGCGAAACTATAAGGGTTCATTGTTGACTACGAAACCCTAAAAACGAATCGTTTTTCCTAATGGTAACATTTTTATTGCCAAACTGGGCAATATAATAGATACGTAAGCAAATTTTACTTCTGATAGCTATTTCCATATGGGAGGGTCTACTATGCAAAGCTATGAGATCTTTGCTTCATTATTGGTAGATACAAGAGCGTTCATTTTAACCAATAACGGCCTGTAAATTATAGGAATCGGCCATAAAGCTCGTGATATCGTTATTACTCCGGGATACTGAACATATTCTGATACATTGTTCCTAAAAAAAAATACTGTATGCAGTACAAATACAACAACTTACCTTTTCCAGCTACCTTCAAGGTTGGAAGAAAACTCTGCTAGTAGTGTCCCACGACCAGTCGTTCTTAGACAACGTATGTAATGAGATCATTCACTTGGACACGCAAAAGTTGTACTACTACAAGGGCAACTATTCCATGTTCAAGAAGATGTACGCACAGAAGAGGAAGGAGATGATTAAGGAATATGAGAAGCAAGAGAAGAGGATTAAGGAATTGAAGGCGCATGGACAGTCTAAGAAACAAGCTGTGAGTTCTAATTATTAATTAGGGTATTGGACATTACTATAGGTCGATAATCCCTTTGGTGATATCCCATGGTCCGCGGGCGACGAGGACGAGTAAAAACAAATGAGCGTGTTAATCGTTTTAGCACACCGCTACTCACCGGATTGCGATACGAGAGATTTTTTTTTCAGTCCTTCGTATTTACTGTTCGAATCCGTCAAATATTTGCGGACGATGTCACTGGTAGTAGTTTATTAACCTTGGTCTGCTTGTGTCTTTATTATCTACTAATGTACGTACTTATACAAACTATTGTAAAAAAAATTAAAAGAGTAACGGTGGAGTTTCTTGCCCATTCTTCTCCATACGAAAACTACCTTTTGGAAGGGGCGACTAGAATCAATTATATTATTTTGTAAATTTTGACGTTCAAAAGTGCCATACATGGGACTATTTGAAATAAATGATTTGACTTTGACTTTATCAATCTATAAATCAATTAGGAGGGAAATTAATAAAAAAAAACATAATACTTAACCTAGCGATAGTCTGCGGAAAGCATCCATAATCGTGTTTTGACACCTATAGTAAATTACTGTCGCGGCCTGCAACAAGGTTATTGATGGACGTTGCCTTGGCCCACATACGTAAGTCCATCAATGGCTGGTTGCGGCCAAGGCTTGTATAGTACTTTTCTATAATAAAATAATGCGCGGAAATTCAAACTAAAGTAAATTCATGATAAATTCCAGAATCAGTGACCGAAGAAAGAAAATTTTATACGCGCCTATCTGTTCATTTGTTTCTTCTTCCCTTAAACAGGTCTATTTTCAAGCCAAGAGTGAAGTGTGTGTGTGTCACACTTGTTTGGTCGGCATGATGACGTTTTAGCACAGCCGGGCGGCAAAATTTGTATTCGATTTTACCGACGAAGTCTGTAGCACCCCTGATGTTTAATTTTTTTAACCGTCTTCAAACCACCGTTTCTTATAACAGGAAAAGAAGCAAAAGGATACTTTAACCCGCAAACAGGAGAAGAACCGCAGCAAGGCACAGCGCGAGGACGAGGACAGCGCGGCGCCGACCGCGCTGCTGCAGCGCCCGAAGGAGTACATCGTCAAGTTCTCCTTCCCCGACCCGCCGCCGCTGCAGCCGCCTATACTCGGCTTACTCAGTACGTATTAGTAAGATAATTGGAACTACAATATCGGGGCGTTTATAGCTTTGCAAGGATCGTTTATCGCGTGACCATAACCGAACGAATGCCGCCATTTTGTTTTTTAAATAAATTTCACAAAACAGTAATTGCACTAAATGTTTGCTAACAGCGATATCTTGTCAACGTCATTCGAGAGCCTAAACATTCTTGTAGCAGTGTATATGGCACATCGAGCTTTACAAAGGGTCTTTTACATAGTTGCAGAGGTATGAGTATGGTCTCTATATAAAGCTGAACTTTTCCAAAAGTCTGATGTACCGTATTTACGGCCGTTAACTGTAAATGTGTGCGCACCACCACCACCACCACATACGTAAGAAATATGCAAAATATGCGACGGCGGCACCCAACGCAGTTCTCACTGCCAAACAAATGTCAACATTATGTTGTGTGACATAAGGTAGAAAACTCAGTCGGTCAGATTATGCAAACTCAACAAAGGGCCGGTTTCGCAGCGTCCGGAAAGGCACTACTAATCTACCAGAAAAATCAAAAGTGCGACTGAATTTGACTTGGAAATAATATGGCGGTGGTAAAACAAGCCATAAGTCGATCAGTTATTCTCACAAAACAAAGTTATCGGCATTCTTACTTTCCAATTATACCAACAGATGTGAACTTCAACTTCCCCGGTCAGAAACCTCTATTCCGTGGCGTAGACTTCGGCATAGACCTGAACTCGCGTATCGCCATTGTGGGCCCCAACGGAGTGGGCAAATCCACGTTCCTCAAACTGCTTGTGGGCGACCTAGCGCCCATACAGGGAGAGCTCATCAGGAATCATAGACTGGTAAATATACTTACGGTTTCATATAATTTAAAGGTTTCTGAAAGCTTAGATGTTGTGACCAAAATAACAATGGGGTTGGCAACTGTCAAAGTGGGCGCTAGCATAGCTTTAACCAAAATTTATGAATTTTCTAAGGAAAATTTGATTTGACATTTTATTTGACATTTGATTTGATTTGACAAGGTCTGCTTTCCTTCCTCGATGAATCTCACCTCGTTTCTTCAGTTTAACTTTTAACTCACTTATCTCTTATCTGCCATGTCGAATACCTACATTTTTTTCACAACAGTTCTTTCAATATTATAAAAAAAAAAACGCAGTCAACAAGAAAAGCCAAAACACAACACAAACTTGACGGGTGAAAGCTATGCTAGTGCCATCTATCTAAAGTTTTCACCGGCCAACCCCATTAAACTGACCTACTTGGTATTCCTGTTTATTCAAGTAATAAACCAAAGAGTTTATTTTACTCTGTTCATGATAGCAACTCTTGCGTCGAACTAAAGAAAAGTATATAAGTATCAACTATCTGTACCATACCGTTACCGTTTTTACCTTCACCACCAAAAATAAATATTACTACGAATAGAAGCGAAATTGCGTATCATAGGCCTTAACCTGTAAGGTAAAAGCGCGATTTTGAAAGAACTTCACTTATATTATAGAAGTACCATTTATTTCCCTATGCATCACAAAATCAAACCTGTAAAATTACTCTTCCAGCGGATAGGTCGTTTCGACCAGCATTCCGGCGAGCACTTAACAGCCGAAGAGACCCCGGCCGAATACCTACAAAGGTTGTTCGGGCTTCAGTACGAGAAGGCGCGCAAGGCTCTCGGCACCTTCGGGCTCGCCAGTCACGCGCATACCATTAAGATGATGGACCTCAGTGGAGGACAGAAGGCCAGAGTCGCGTTAGCCGAACTGACCCTTATGGCACCTGATGTCGTTATTTTGGTAAGAAAATAATTATATTATAGATTTCATGACATGTTTTGTTTTAGATTTTTGCGTTTGAATTAAGAGATTTCCGAACCTTGTAATAGATATTCTGTCTGGGATAGATAACCTAGATATATAACTTTTAAAACAATTTCGTAGATAAAATTTACTCAATACAATACTCTCAATTATTCTCGTATCGGAAATTCGGAACGAGCGAATATTAGATCGAGTCGATTCGATCGAGATCGATTGTTAGCGCGACTGACTGCCCGCGGTACGCTAAGGAACACTTATTACCGAGTTATACGTGTTTCTAATTAGCTAAACTCAATATCTACAGTGTGTTTTATATTGAACGCCGTACATAATACTATTGTAACTACAGGACGAGCCTACAAACAACTTGGACATCGAGAGTATAGACGCGTTGGCGGACGCGATCAACGACTACAAGGGAGGCGTGGTCATAGTGTCCCACGACGAGCGACTCATCAGGGAGACGGACTGCGCGCTCTACGTTATTGAGGACCAGACCATTAATGAGGTACACTTTTATTATACCTACTTGTTCTTCCCATCAGACATAGATATAAATAACTGGCAAGTTGCTTCAGCGTTTACATGGCAAACAAAAGTAACGCAACATTGTTGCTGCAACAAAATGATGTGCTACCTGGAAACAAACTAAACACATAAAGGTAAACCAGAGAAGGTATGCGTTTCGGTTATCTTCGTGTTTCCGTATTAGTACGAACGTCACGCCACAGTGCTCGTTTACGGAGACGCGGGGCGTTGTGCGTAGCGTGCGGCGTTTTGACTCGCGTCGCGTCGGACGATTTTTCGGTCCGTGCAGCGGCCCGCGTTATCACACGCGCAAATACAAACATATGGCAATGTACGCCGTTGTTTATGAAGACGTGGGGCGTAAAAAGAGAATTGCAAGAATAGCTAGTCGCAACGCTGCGTGCGCCGCCACGAATAACGTGGCGTGCGACGCGGCGATGCGATCCGCGGGCTCCGCCTGCATTTCAAGTAAACGCGTGTAAAATGGCTTCTCTGTAAACGCTCTCATATCAATTTAGTGCGGCCCGCGCCGCCCAACGCGACGCGCAACGCCCCGCGTCTCCGTAAACGAGCACACGCTTTTTCGTAATGCACCTGTTATTGCGCTTTTGTATAAAGTTTTCTCTCTGTCGGGTTACCTACTCCGGTCGTAGATCATCAATTCTCACTCAAAAGTTTTGTTTTGAAGTTACATAGAGTTGTTAATCTATAATTTTGTAATCATGGTAATACAAAATGGGCTCTATACAGGGTGGCAGGGACATCGACGCGAAAACTGTTACCATTGATTCAATCATAGATATAAGAAAGAAGGAGATATGCCCGGTAGTTGAAAATGTATCGAAACAATGTCTCTAATTTGTCCCCACTACATCGCCACTAGTCGCCACAACTACACATGCAGATCAGTAACGTACTACACAATCAATTATAAACCTTATCCCATCAAACACAGTGTGCATTTACAATGCACCGTACAAGTCACTCACACGAAAACATCGATCGCTATCGTTGTTCTGTGCAAAAGCCATTTTTTTTACATATACGCTAGTGATTGACTAGATCGGAAAGTTATCGATTCTCCCATTTATTATTGAATTTAAAAAATTGGGAGTTCCAAAAAAATAATAAATAAAAACGATATACATTTATATTAAGATGATATAAATAAACAACACGTAGCTAAAAAAAATAAAGTAAATTAAACATTATGAGAAAATCTAAATAAGTATAATGCACTTTTCACATCGGTCTTCCAACCAGGTTATAACGGTTGACAAATTGAAGAATAAACTTTAATAGTAATATAAATTTATACGACAATCGACATTGTTGTTGATAGCCTACGTTAGTGGTTCTGCATAAGTACATCACTAACTCGTCGCAAGATACAGCGGCCGTACTACGCGATGCAACCATATAAATAAAGTGTCGTTTTGTGATTTTTACATTGCTTGTCCAGTATGTCCAGTCACTTAGCGACATACTTAGGTAGTGGTTTAGAAGCAATGTATTTACTGCAAAAATAGTACAGGCGGTAGGTAGTAGGTAGGTAGTAGGTATTGCAGTTTTCTATGAAACAGCTGATTTAGAAAAAAGGTACTGACGACAAATTTCAACGCAGGGGTTCAGAGTCATGTAGTGAATCCATGGTAACAGTTTTCGCGTCGATGTCCCTGCCACCCTGTATAAGATCTTATCATCGCGCTTTTATATTTCTGAAGATAGACGGTGATCCCCGAAGCTTTTCTTGGGAAATCTGTACTGCAGTATACAATGTTGCAAGCAACAATGTTTCCGCAACCCAAAACCATGTTGTTAAGTACCAGAAGTATAAAATGCACAAGCATTAAAATTCTAACAAAAATAAAAATGTCTGTTTACTGTATATCTTTCTTTCTTTGCAGGTTGACGGCGACTTTGACGACTACCGTAGGGAGTTACTGGACAGTCTCGGAGAGGTCATCAACTCTCCTTCAATCATCGCGAACGCAGCAGTCCAACAGTAAACAGCTGAACACACAACCCGTTGTACCATTTGTTGAAATTATTTTACATGTACTTATTATTGTTACTTCCAATATATTCCAAAAAAGTTGATTAATGTTTTCGTAAAAGATTAATAGGGTTGTAAATTGTTGTAAAGACACGGTAGATAAATTCTTTGTAAAGTGTTATATAGGGTTGTGACCAAACACATTATTTTGTAAATAGGACGTCTATGTAACTTTTTTGCCAATCTGGGCTGCAGTAAAAGGCAGTACGACAAGATGTTAGGTGACGAGGTGACGCTTCACCGGCCCAGAATTTGATTCCCTAATTCTTAAGGGTCGACCGACCCTTGCGCGTAGCGCTGTTTCACAAAACTAGAGAACTCAAGCGCAGCTGCATATGCGCATACGCAGCCCCAAAACTTCAAGAAAGTATTGATCTCCCATAAGAGATACAATATATTTGGCGAACCTATCAGCGTATTACGCATATAATTAAGTTATATAATTGACTGTTATTCATGCGTCATTTTAGATAATTATTCATGTAAATCTCAAATCCACAAGTGCCATTAGTAATTTTGACAAATAGTACAGCTTTATTATTGTTGAATATTTTAAAATTTACTTAATAATCTAATTCATTACTGTTTAACACGGTATCACAAGCTTTTACATTGTCAGAGTATGTGATTATTTTTTTATCACACAAGTGCCTAGTTCTTAGCACTTATCAATACTGCCCATATAGCAAGCATTAATTTAAAATCAATATGTTTTAATACAATATAATAGTTATTTATGCAACTGTTGTATAATAAGGGGTTTTAAAACACGAATGTGGGTTTATCGTATCACATGAGTTTTTTAATACCTAATTATAAAAAAACAGTTGCATACAAGACTTTATCTACACCCATGATATGAATCCTCTATAAAAGGTTCTGAAACCATTGTATGTGTGTAATTCAAGATCTAGAATAATTAAAATCCTATGAAATTCAGTACAACTGTACGTATGAGTGTCACCTGCAGCAGCACATCCCCGCGCATGCGTGCAGCAGGTGCTGCTGTCCCCGCTGCGTGCGCTTCAACGTTCCATTACAAAAGTTGATGGAAACAAGGAGTTTCATACATGACAATGTTCTTTTTTTGAAATTCGAGTTGCATAATGAAATTTAGTTTAACATTATAACACTCGTTTGGATGATATTATGGTTACTATGACTCTGGCTGTTTTAATGTTGGCAATAAGCTGTTTCAGAAACTTTATATAGAGGTTTTTTAGCATGGGTGTAGATAAAGTATTATAATTATTGACATAGCGTCCTCATGTTTATCTGTCGAGCAAATAAATAGTTTATGAAAACTACTATGTTCTCATTGATCTATGTCATATAATACAACGTAGGAAGAAATAGCAAAACTAGTTTCATGACGAATGTCTTCCAAGGTTTTCAGCTTTTTTCATGATATCACAATATCTTTATGATTCCATTTTGATTTACTTAATGTTCAGTTAAGCCTGATTTACACGATGTAAATTTCTTGCCTGTGGCATACAATAAAATTGAAGCCTGACTTCCACGACTTTCAGGGATGTTGCGGATTTTGATTTTTAGCGGCGCACAAGCGCGGATGCGGATCTCAAGTTTTGTGGGATCCGTCGAGGTGGCAAGGCGAGATTCAAAATTTCTTACGTTTTTGGCAAATTGCAGTGCCGTTTCGTTGTATGTTGATCATAATTTAATTCGCGGAAATTATAATAAAATAATTACTAAATTATATTAAATCTAAATAACTCTCGAAATTTTATGTGTTTGATGGATATAAGACTAATTAGACTACTTCGTGAAAATGTAACGATTTAGAGCTATAATGATTATGATTTTATTTATATTCACCCTTCTCGACTCACATCTGCATTCGCATGAGCTCCGCATTGATTGATGCGGATGCGGATATTTAAATAAATGCGGAAGCTCCGCAATTGCGGATGCGGGATCCGAGTATCCGCAACATCCCTGGTCTAAAACACTTGAACGATGCAACGTTTATTGTTGCCTCAACTTATGGTATGCCACGCGCTATTAAATCGCTCCGTGTAAATCGGGCTTTATGTATATGGATATGTTCTCCTTGACGTTACGGTAATTGAATTATAGTACGTTTGTCGAATACAATTAAATCATAGAAAATATAGGAGTCTTCATGGATCTGTAGTTCAATTATACCAATTGATTTAGAACAAATAAAATAAAATTGCAGTGTAATCGCTTATTTTAAAATTCTGTATATTTTTTGTTTGTTTTTGTCGATTAGCTAATTAGCCATACTGTGCTGGGCAATGAATGTTACACAGAATTGAATTTATATGTAACATATTTAAAATATTTATATACATGAATACATTTTGTTACAAAATTAATAACTTCTTTTATTTTTATATATTTTATTCAGTGATCGGAATAGGTGTAGTGCTATTTCGGGCCAAAGAACTCATGTTTATGTTAATATGAACATGCTCCCGGATCCCGGGATTTTCAATTTATCGAGAACTCGATAAAGAAAATCGGGTTGGCTTGTTAGCTATTCAAACAAAATTCTTACCCACCTGTTTCGCGTAAGTTTACAAATAATCTATGAACCGGGTGAACCTAGTTTTTATCCAAGTTCAGATATTATCCATGACATAGACACACAAGTATTTTTAAAAATTCAATTCACTCAGCCATGATCTTAATAATACTCTTTTTAAATCCCAGTGAATTCAGGTATCTCAGTCATGTCCATACTATGAAAACATGTTGCACGCACGTCGCAAATACGTATAATAGCTGTGATTATAACCATAATCAACGATCAACTCGCGACTTTGCTATCTTAGGAGCTCATGGCCTAGAGTTCTATTTGACTTCGACACTGGTTGAAAAAATCCGGAAAACACGCGTGGCTCATTTACACGAGGAGAGTTACTCGCATTTAAAAGGCGATTATCAAAAGGAGATAAAAAGTTAATCGCGTCAACAGTATCTATGTATATGTACGATATTCACAGCGGGAGTCGCCAAACGAAATGATTATATTATATAATAAAAAAAAAATACTGTTTAAAATTACTAGGAAATTTAAGTTCTATAACATATTACAGGTATAGGAATCATAATATTACTCACAACAAATAACATAATTATAGGAACATAACTTTGATAAAATAAAATAAAAAATAAATCTAATTAAATATACAATAAAAACATAGGTACGATACAATAAGATACTACACTAATCTACATTAGGTATAGCATAAAATAAGTAACAATAACCTTGCGAATTCACTTAAATTACATGTGAATAGATCAATCTTGGTATAGGTATGAAGATCGTTAATGACCCGAATTGCTCGGGTTAGTGTGGGTTACGAGTTGCCAATTTCCCACAGTTCCAGAAACTATAGCTTGACTATAATGACCCCAATAGAAAATATCACCAGGTAATTTTTGTTTTTGTGTTGTCATGTTTACATATCATACTTATTCAGGGCCGTAGCTAGACTTGAATTTAAGGCAGGGCAGCTATTGTTACAGGTAGGGCGTAAGTAAAATTGTTGATCTGTTCTGGTCAATTGATTTTTGGCTTTCTTGACTGATATTTAACTGTCGATGGTGACATATAGATAAAAATAAATTTATTCTGACATAAATTATTATATCTCCAATCATGTCCAAACATACGTACTAAATATAAAGTATTTCCTTAAAACAATTGAATTCGAATAAGACTCAGAATAAAGAATTATTTGACTGTGATTGTAAGATACCGTGGTTAATTCAGAATTGTTTAGATGTCATAACTTAGCTTCACAGTACTTTGTTTATTATTAGTTGATATTTAGAATAGTTCGTTTTTTTTTAAGGCATTGGTATTTTAAGGTAGGGCATTGCCCCACAATGCCCCCCCTTAGCTACGGCCCTGTACTCATTACGTCTGTGGTTTCGCTGTTTAGTTAAATTTGACCGTGTATGCTCAAAGAAGTGGTAAGAAATTGGAAATATTGAACTCTTAGAGTATTATTTCTTAATAACGGGTCATGTGTACACTTTATTTTTAGGGTTCCGTAGTCAAATGGCGAAAACGGAACCATTATAATTTCGTCGCGTCCTTCTGTCCGTCCATACGGATGATGCACAGCCATTTTACTCGGAGGCTACTTGCACTATATCGATAAAAATTGGAAATAAGGTGTATTCTGTGTACTGCTAAACAAATAGGGTAGACACCCCCATACATGTAGTGGGTAAGGGGCTCAAGCCCCCCCCCAAAAGTATTTGAGTTCTTGCGTGACAAATCTTGAAACTACCTAAAGTTCTATTGTCATCAATTACGTATGTTTAACTTAATAAGTATTATGTTTTAAATTTCTGTGTTTTGTTTACGTGAATTTTTAATTCGCGCGCCACTAACGCTGCCTGCACTGCCAGCCTACCGCCCGCGCGTCGCCGCGATCGCGCTTACGTGATACCTATTGCAAGTGTCATTTTTAGTGTTTAATTTGCTAAAACCTACCCTCAGCGAGGTCAAGCACCTCCCAAACGACAATCCTGTACCCTAATTGCGTAACTTATTTTTATAAACGATTATGACTAATTGGTTTCATTTTGACAGTTCAACAACTTACATTGCGTTAGAGTCCGTCTATTGAAATGAAAAAGAGCGGAAAATTTTAAAAAATTACGTCGTGTATCCCCGGATCAACTACGGGAACACTTATTTGATACTTGAATATTTTTATGCAGACTATTTATTTTTGTTTTTACTGATTAACAGGAAAGCATAAAAGCAAAAAATTGTGTAGATAAGCTTTTATGATCATAAAGTTGTAAGTCACATCATCATCATCATCATTTCAGCCGAAAGACGTCCATTGCTGGTCATAGGCCTCCCCCAAGCACCGCCCCTTCGACCGATTCTTTACTTCCCGCAACGGATTCCTGCGACCTTCACAAGGTCATCGATCCACCTTGTGGACATTGTGAGTATAAGGTACGCCACCCTGGTCGACACAGTCGATCTTCACCACGTTACTCGATAAGGGATTTATGGACGATAAACCCAAAACCACCTTGGGAGTGCTGGTTGCCCTCCCGGAAATAGAGTAAGTTCCCGGATTTGAGGATTATAGAGTTCTCCTCCTCTCTTTGGACTTCAAATAACCCTACTATACCCTATCGTAATCTGCTCAATTCTTCTTCCAGTTCAATGATCTTCTCGTCGGTCCGGAGTGTAGGCGTGTTGTATGTTGCCAGGTCCAGTTTCCGGTGATTGTGGTAGACGGATCTCTTCCGGGGATTCGTTGCACCCCTTGCCTCACCGTGACCTTGACCGCTACTGTAGCCATGGGTAGGTGGGCCGCCGGGCACTAGGGGCGATTTCTTTTTAGTGCTTGTCATTTTTGGGAGGGTAAGCCATAATCGCCACGCTTGGCAGGCGCTTTGGCGATCGCACTATGTTATGGTGTTATAAATGTATAGAGAACGTTGCTGCCCATCCTCTTTTACGACACCCATGAGAACAAATATTATTGATGTAAGTTTATTGTCAAAATTAAACACGAATGACATGTTTGTTGTTTTATTAAACTTAGAGGATGGTCTGATACATAAATCACAAATTCCGAAAAAATAATAATTGAAAACTTTATTAAATCTTAATCAAATTACAAAAATGTCCTGCAGACAGTCATAAAAGCTCCTGCAGAAAGGTGCGACGCGAAACCGGTAGAGCAATTCCGTGAAGTTTTCAAATAATTTTTTCCACAAGATTCGCCTGTCTGCAGGAGCCTTAATATATGCGATCGTCGCGCAAATTCGTACGTTCATTTTGTTCGGATAACGCGTCGTCTCGTCGAAAAAGCGCGCGTTTGAGTTTCCCGAACAAATGACATGTAACAAAGAACGCAACGATCGCTTTTATTAGGACATGGCCCACGTCGCGTTTTGGGGTAAACCTACAAAATCGGGTGGGCGACACTTCGGCAAAAACACCATTGCATTTTGTTTAGTATTACGACGTGTAATTTTCAACATGGTCAATCATCATGGCAAAACCAACCAAATACGCATGTACCACTATTGTACCTACATGAAGTTTAAATAAGTAAATACGCACTAGCCACCAAGGTTCAGTGACGTGATATCGGCAGAACTATGTTGCTATTATTATCGTAGGCCTCTTTCTCTACGAGCTGCTTAACCATCTGCTACGACAGCGTAGCCTGCTACGCAGAGATAAGAACATCCGCTACGTCGTAGCACTCGAAGCAAAAGTGCAAATAGTTAATGTTTTTATAGTTTTATATTTCCTATCGTATTTGTGAACATAGCTCATTTTTTATTCTACTTTATTTTATAACTAGTATGTAATTCGACTTAGATATCTTGCACGTACTAATTTCTCTGTTAGTGCTGTGCACAATTCCTAAAACTGTGTGTAGTCGTTGAAGTGAATAAATAAATAAATAAATTAAAAGAGAAAAATTTTGTTAACATTTTTTTGGTATTAAAACTACGAGTAGAATAGAACAATTTACTTGGGATTGTGGTATAAATATGGTGATTTGGTGATCACCGATATAAATAGATTTGTTCAAAATACGCAAAAAAAAAAAATGAAAAGTGAAGATTGACACCAAATTGCGTAATACAATCTGTTTCGATTTGAAACAGATTGTGATTGGATTGTTGTGTTGCTAAGCCAGTGCTCCATAAGTTGGAAAAAAAATCTGCTCAACAACGTAAATAACGCAATGAATTTTGTTGAACTGTCAAAATGAAACAAGTTAGGCATAATTGTTTACGAAAATAAGTTACGCGATTAGGGTAAAATTTTACCACTGATTTACTAAATAGCCTCTTCTTGGAAATTAAAAATGACTCTTTATTTCCACTTTCTTATGTATAAAGTCAGCATGAACATGATGTCTGTCTCAACGCGGGCAAGACGGTTTCTCATGGACTACTCCAAACATCCATTAAACGGTTTTGTAAGATAAATATATAATAAGTACTTGTATGCATGCATTCCATGAGATATCTTGTAACCAAGCATCTTGAAACAATGGGTTGGGTTGTACTAAATTCATGGTCTAATTGGTGAGAGCACCTTCGAAGCGCGATCGGTATGTTTTGCGCGAGCATGTGTTAAGTACCATTAGTTCAAATGTTTTGCGCGCTTGCGCAGCTATTTTTTGCAATTTTATTATTGTTTAAAAACAAAAGAACAAACTGACTTGTTATGCTATTATCTATTTTGTTTGTAGATTTAATTATGAAATGACTTCTTGTCTATTTTGTAGCGCCTCAAAGATTCTTGCAACATTTCCGGACTAATTTACGTAATATGTTAAAATCAAAATAAGTGATATAAATTCCTACCCTAATTACTTTACTTATATACAAATCCTTATACCTAAAGGTTTACACAAACAAGAATTATTATACCTATTAATGAATACTTCTTTCTATCTAACAATCTCAGTTCAGATCCGAGCGTAAGTTTTTTCCTCAATTTGCCGGCAGCCTTTCGCCCCTCCATTACAAACTTCTCAGCTTCATTAGAGGATTTAAAACGCAAATTTCCTTTTCGATTGTAACTTTTTTCCACTCCTTGAAAGGAACCTTCTTTTAAAGTTGAAAGAAAATTAGTATCCTCCCCTTTGAGGGGCGAGCGCGTCTTTTAAGACATTCATTTGGACACTCGACTTAATCTGTTAGAATAATAATGTTTCCGCTGCTGAATACTTGCCCAATTATGTGAAAATATTGTGCACGTTCTTTTATCTCATTTCAGAATGAATATTTATCGATCAAAATCCGTGACAAAAATCGGTGTTAGTGTGCAAGCGTAAAGACGCTTAGACAACACTTGCCTGATCAGTCAAGTGTCGTTTTATTAGCTAATATAGAGCCGGGTGGTATGGCGTGTCATAAAAACATTTAACGCCTAAAACCAAAAACAGCACATACGGTACAACAGCGGTATGTACCTCCCATAATATCATAGCTAACCAAAACAATAGCTAAAAACAAACGCCGCACGCAGATTTCCTCTCCACGCACGCTAAACACATTACTGCGAATTATCCACTAACAAGCTAACAATGAGAGGCTTATCATCACCGCAAGAGCCTATTACTGTCTGGAGAGCATTCCCGCCCCTTCTTACGACGTCACGAGCCCCCGTTACCTTGTCACACTAACCATCCCACGCATAAAGCTAACAATACGAGGGGCAGACACTGCCATCGCACTGCGACAGGGTTGTAAAACTTTCTCAACAGAATAATTTCATACAATGTGTACACAATAGAAGCGATTATACTCTCCCCCGCGACATGATTTTATTTGTGCAGTTATTGCGTCGCCGAAAAGATATTTAAATTTCATTAGGTTTGTTTTACACTTAATTTGTGAGGGGAGTGTTGTATTGAAGGGGTGGGGCTCCGTTATTGCTACATTCGAATTGCCCTCTGTGTATTTCGACGGCGATTTGAATTTAAGTAGATACATGAATCAGATAGTCACCCTATTACAGTGTTATCTAACTATTGATCACTTTTAAACTAAAGATTAGTGCGTTAACAACTGGCATGGAAGTTTCGAATGTCATGGATAATGGAAGTTTAATAAAATATGAATGTTTGATAGTTCATACGACCGTTGTTTTATTTATAATCGTGGGTAAAGTGCTGAGCCAGCGACTCAAGTATTTATGGAGTGGGTAGGTACGGCTACTCACTACTGGTCTAAGTGGGGATATTTCGCAGACGCAGACTCCATTAGTGGTGTTCGCCGGACTGTCACAATCATTTTTCTTTCCCGCCGCCGCTAATTCTCAGCCGCGGTTCGCTGGGCATATACGCCAATCTATGTTTTTGGTCCTTTCGCCATTTCATTTTCTCTAGTATAGTCTACTAAGTAGCTGTATAGAATGGAAAAAACACCCTTATATCGAAAAAAAGCAACATGAATTTCTTTAAGAGTCTGGGGGAGTCTGCTTATAAAAGTTACTATGGAATCGGTTAGTATGATAAGATATAACTCCCTGATAGAAAGGGTTTAAAGGGGTGAAAAAGGCCCTTGCCACCTAAGCTATCCTATTGTCAAGATAACTTTACGTGGATGACGATTCCATTGCATTATTTCGTCAGTCCTTTAAACAAAATATCTGGACATCTAAATAATGGTAGATACTAAATAATGTTTTAATGACTAATCAAAAGAGTATGTTAAACACACAATCTACAGTACGAATTTCATCAAAAGAGCCAAATCACAAGTATCAAGATCACTTCTCCAGCGCTGGTTCTAGGGAGGCTGATATCGACTTTTATTACTCCGGAGGGGTTGGTCATTAGCGGGATAAAGCGGCCGCCACCTGATAAAGTGCGTTTTGTTGCTCACTTGCTTATTTCTCTGTTCTATAAAGCTGAATGTATTTTTTAGGGTTGAACTTTTCACCCTTGAGTCAGGTCAGAACGTTATTTATCGAGAGCGGCCGAGAGCAGATTTTATGTAGAATTTTGAGCGAAATGAACTTGGATTTTATTTTATATTGATGAAGTTATTTCAATGATTATGTAGTAGGTATAACCACGGCGCAGTTTATAGTTATATTATGGATTTCGTTATGAATTGGTTTCAGAGTCTTCCTGCGTCAATTTAAGGGACCAAGTTTCCTAAACACATAGGTCAATAGGTCATTGATACCCACTTTATAGGAAGTAGCTGTCAGTGACGAGTGGTGAGATGAAACAATATTAAGTATGCATAAGTATCTTAAAGTACAACAAGGCAAGACAACATTGTACCCCCAATGCTCACGTAGATATAATCTTCTATCGGGCAGACTAGCAACCCCCCTAAAAACTTATCTAAAACTCTTATCTACCACTAATGAAGTTCCACGGTTCTACGTCAGGTTAGTGATATCATTCCGTACGTGAATTTAGTTAGAAATGAACAATAGTGGCAGTAGCGATTATTAACACTTTACCCGTTCCTCCCCGCTCGTACTAAAATGATTGATGAGCCGGTGTTGCCAGCTCCTATGACTAATAGTGTAGTGCCATATGATGGCGCTGCTGTGAACTAGCACCGCTCATAAACAACGTTATTATTTCCATGGATAAGTGTCATAGGTTGCTCTAATTGAGAGAGTGATATTAATTGCCGTTATTAGGCTGTTATGTTTTCATTTAGGGATTGCTTTCTTTGAAGAAGCATCAGTTACGTAAGTATTCGTGATGAGCTCAATTAAGAAAATTTCCCAATCCTGCAGCATCTTGAGTAATGTACATAAATGTATCGTAAATATTTTCTCGCATAGAGCACATTCAGAAGCTTACGTTTTTTACGCATTTGACCAGGGTTTGTGTTACAATTTTCCGTTGACAACTTTGTTCCTTATCCTATTTATGGGGTGAGTTTAATTTTTGAAGTGAGTGTTCCTTGTTATTTGTGGTTTGATCCATTTGTGGGGTCCTTTCTTGGGGTCCTTTTATTTGTTTTCATAAATAAAGTAAGTATCTAGTTGTTTTCGTACAACATCATAGTATTACGTAGTCGGCCCCACCCCTGTGTGCTCCGGGGCGCAAAATCCCGGGTCGGGGCAATAAACGCGATTAGACAAACATTTCCTGACGCGCGCCACTTTTTCTAAAACTTTGCGAATAAATCAGATCGGTGGTGCGTCGCAGTTTTCTCGTCGTCTTGCCAAATTTATGTACCGATCGGCCCTTTCGTATGGAGATGTGGCTCGCTATTTACATATAAATACCTCGATTATTTGAATTATTCAATCGAGAGGGGGCGGCGCTGACAAATCACTTCCTAAGAGATGGCACAAGTCGGTGGGCTCGAGATCAGCTTGACGCGTGTAGGATACGTCTCTTACCCATCGTCCCTATAAGTTTTTATGATGTCTACTTATCATTCTTGGATTTAGTTAGTATGACTTAACTGTGTTGTTAGATCTATTCGATTTATCGACTTTTATGTCGTTGTCGTTGGTACGTATCAAATGTTTTTCTTGATGTTTTTGAAACATTCGATGTGTTTTCGTTAAGTAAACTCCAGTATACCTATAGGTATCTCTGTAAATTGTCGCGTGAAGAAAATCGTTTAGTATTCTTACATTCTATGTGTTAAAACTTTACGCATTCCTGCGTAAACCAAGTTTTCTTGGGTCGGAATGTGATATCAGTCAGTCTGAAATATTTTTTCTTTTCTCATACAAGTAGTGTTTGTTTGATCCGAGTAGCGGGTGGAAGACGCTGCTTCCTACCCTTGCGCGGGAAAAACTTATAGTAAAAGCTCGTGCAGACCAGTGCGATATCGCAGGCGCTACAGGCAGCGCGACCCTTGTAGCAGCCGCGATATCGCGCTGGTCTGCACGAGCCTTAATTGCTTCCCTCTCTAGGGCGGGAATGAGTTTTAAAATTGAACTAAATATAGTTAGGTAGTCGGCTACGAAAAATTTTACTAAGGGGGTATTACACTGTCATATCTGTGATCATAGATCTGTGATCGAAGATATAATGGAATTGTGAAATAGGCATTTATTATGGGATATTACACTATCATATTATATCATATACCTATCTACGAAGCTCACAAATTACACATATGTCTACTTTTCAATTTAGTTATGTATTTGATCAAGGATCTGTGATCGTAGATATGGAAGAAACCCCCCCCCCCCCCCCTTATAGAAAAATATCGATAAAAAAAATGCTGCAGTCTTGTCAGTCTATAAACAGCCAGTGTGAATTTAAAAAAATACCAATAACCGTGACGACCCGACGACCCGCGGCGGTGACGCGGTGTGTTCCATTAATTAAAATTTAAAGAATACTAATAGGAACTAGAATACTCATGTTATTATTATAATTATCAATTAATATTTTAGAAAAACTACAACTTTTTACTTTCCTTAAATTCGAAATGAAAAGTAGAGTGTTTAACACGGGTGAAAGTCATCAATTCCTACTCGGACAATAGCCGTAAAATAAATAAATAAATACCTCGTATGGGAATTGATTCCTTTCGACCCTTGTATAACAATCTGCTATTCCGTAAGAGCTTGGTTGAGCTGCTAATATTTTAATTCCTACATTTGAATTTACATTCCACAAAAGTAAATGTAGCATTACTGAGTATATTTCCTGATTACACTATTCTCGTTGCAGCTACAGTTATTTATCTTGCCTGCAAAGGATAAAAATAAATAAAAACCGAATAGTTAACTAGTCGGTAGCTGGGTGTAGTTTTCCCGCAGTTTTATGTCCTCTCACGTGCCATTTAGCCGGGGAAATAGAAGTTTTTGTATGGAAATCGGACGCACTAAACCTCCGGGGCTCGGGAGCGCTCCGCCTATTGTTGCTACGTAACAACCTCATAAAAGTTTATCATTCGCGTGTAAAACAAATTCCGCTGTTATTTTTTTTTTGCAAGCCCCTGTTTCGGATGTGGGAAGTAGATTTTTCTTGGGATAAATAAAACGTGTACCTACGTCTCTGTACAGTATAATCAGATTTGATGAATGGGAATGCATGCACCGAATCTGTGTGGAGCGCTGACTCCCAGAATAAGATGAAAATGTCAAAAGTAGGGCTATCTTAAAAGTGTGAAATTTTTTCACATAAAAAAAAAAATCTTTGTAGGAACATCGCGCACCTCCGTTGCGTCAACGAGTCATCAACAATACTCTTTTAAGTAACATAATACGTTTGATTCTCAAATACACATACTTTACCCTTGTAAACGCAACGCCTGATAAGAATCAACGTATCCTGATAAAATTCGTCGTTATGCTCTTGTTACTGTATTTATATCGCTAATCGCGTTATTGTCTCGTAGGAACATTATTAGTTGGGTGCAGTGGTCGAGTGCAAAGCGCCAGCCGTTACATCTGATAAGACCATTTGATATGCTAATAGTGGAAGCAAATGTTCGCGTAATGAGCGTGCGACGGTTTAGCGCCTGCGATACACCCTTTGTGGTCGAGGAGGCTTTTGTAAAGGAATGACTTCTATGTAATTTTCTGCAGTTAGTGGAATGTTGGTGTGTGGCGTGATTATGAATGTCCGAGTTCTAAAGAGCAGGTTTTGTAAAGAATTGTTTTGTTTTTTTCTTGGATCGAAATTTTCAAACTGGTTGGGAAAATATTAACTAAATAGAAATACTTCCAGAAAATTTGCGAAGAAAATTCGTAAGTTCCAATAATTGATTCAGTTGAAAAAAAAAAGCAAGAATGGCACTTTGTATTTAGAGTCGTAAAAAACAGATCGTCATGTCATGTTACATAATTTATTTTATTTAATCCATTGAAAGCTTATAAATAAACGCTCTTCACACATGCGTACGATAAGCCGTTAGTGCAGGACTAATATTGGCGGATTAAGATGATATCGCGGGAATTTGACGCGCGTAACCACTCGCTCTTCCATCGACTGATTATCAGTTACCATCTAATGCGGTGTAATGCGGTCTTTGTTCACGTTACGGTATTATTTGCAGCATTTACCACATGATTATTACTTACAGATATGTATTGTTAAGTAGGTACTCTGACATGACATATGTGTTCATAGTAAAACCCAATAAGTAGAGTCTACTGAACTAGTTTGTAAACGTAAATAGACGGAGGCATCTAAAAGTTGGTCGTAAATAAATTATGAACTCTTACTACGAACAAATAGGTATTTGAGATCACTTCCGATCGCTTTGGCTACTGATCGCGATCGAATCTCTTCGGCTACTTTTCCACCCTCTCTGCAAAGTAAATCGCATTTACAACGTTTCAACCTCGCTAACATGTTAAAACAGAACTAATGGACATTCGCTCCAGTCTCAGGCCGCAGGAGACGAATAATACAAGTAAAATGGTCCCATCTCCACGCTTCATTAATTTTATTGCCCCGAGGCGCTCCCGGCTCAAGTCGGAACGCTGAACGCCGCTAGCGAAAACACGCCATTATTCTATGTTGCCAGTGACTTAAATTAAATAAACACAAACCATTATGCGTATATCGAAATGCACTCACTTTTCTATTGTCTATGCGACAACTGTCAACATTTTGGCGCGTAATCTTTTTCATGTAGATGTAGTGTGGCTAACAATGAGGTTCTACTCTAATGTAATGGAGATATTAGCCCGAAACCGTAGCGGAATAATTCCGACATGGTTTTTTGTGTGCGCGCGACACAATAGGATTATTCTCCATTGATCATTGCTTATTATAAGTAGTTGTGGAGGGTGCGTAACATGAAAACTAAATTTGGTTTATCGGCTATTATGGAAAGTAGGTGTTAATGTTGAAAGAAATTTATGATACGATCGTGACTTCTACTGTTTGCACTATACTTCGTGGTTATAAGCTAAAAGAAACAGTCGTTTTTTATCTATTTATGTGTTTGACCTGTTTATGTATGTATTTATGTCCGTCCGTATGTTCCCTCGTTACTACTACCGAATCGTGAATGGCGCCAAAATGAATATTTAAAATAAAAAATTCACCAAACTTATCGAGTGGGGTATCAAAATGAAGGTTTTTTTTTAAAGGTTGTTTACAAAAATATATATAGCAATTACCGATATTTATAAATGTAATGAGTAATGATAAAAAACTAAAAACCTGAAAATAAAAAAGGTAGGTAATTAAAAAAAAAAGAAAGCCCTGCAAAAACAACTGAAAAGAGAAAAACAAGCATTATAATCTATAGACATTTGCTATTACAGGCGAGGGATAAACCGATAACCTGAAATATGGTGTGTATTTTTTGTTTGTCTCGCCTACGATTATAATGCTTGTTTTTCTCTTTTCGGTTGTTTTTGCAGTCGGGGTTTTTTTTTGCGAATAACACATTAAGTAATACTTTGAGCAAATTCAGCAGAATAATCATAAACTTATAATTTCAATTTGTAAGACTAAAAGAAATATGTATGGGTATACTGCAGACCGAAATATTCTTAAACAAAACAAACAATTCTTATGATTATCAAACAAAAGGTAATGAGGGGTAAGTGGGAGTTATCTGGCCGTAAACTGTTAGGCCTGGAGTCAGCAGAGCGCGGCGGAGGCTTGAAGGAGGTCGGAGGTGGAGGAAACCTCTCACAATGCCCTCAACTACTAATGTTTACTCAACTCCGAGTGCGACAAAGGGCCGGAACTATTGTTTGTTGGAAAAGCTTTATTTCGCTACCCTCGACGCTTGCCGCGACAATAGGTTACCCAACTTAAAAATATATTATCTTAGTAGACGTTAGAAAAGTATGAACATGGCTAGGAAGGATATTAATTTTGTGGAAAATAATATAGGTATTACTAGGTACGGTGATGAATTTCTCTTTAGGTTTAGTGAGTTTCTCCTGTATCTAAGTATCTACTGTGTTCCAAGTAGGTACACAGTACAAGTACCTACTCATTAGGTATCTATCCTGATCTTAGATTTTTTTAAACATTTTTGTTTTCAAGTACTCACCTACAAAGTAAAATTCCAAATTATTTTCTCTAGTCAGAAAGTATTAGAATGGTTGTAGTCACATCCCTACTAATTCCACATCCGGACGGAATGGGGGCGCGCTGGAGAGTTGAAAATTATCCTTTTCACGAACGACCTTAAGCATAATAGAGAAAGCACTTAAGCCATTTTCTCCGCTTTGAGTGGCGTAAGCGCGACCGTTTGCTGGGGCTACATCTCGTGAGCTAGAAAATCAGCCATTATAGCCGAGTATGTGAGTTTCATGAGTTTACCGTACGAGTCGGGGGCGGGCTGGTCGACCAGCGTTTTAACCTAATGCGGCTATTGGGCGGTGCTAACGGCAATTAGGCTACATGCGAGCAAATGGATTGTGCATTACCGAGGACATGGATTGATTAATTGGCTAATAGAATAACACAAACCTGATATTCACTAGCTATGTAAGTACGTTTATAAAAGCTCCATTCGAACATTAAATTAGAGTGTAAACTTTGAACCAGCTGGGACGATACAGTCATTACAGCATGACTATCAGTCAACCGAATCAAGTATTAAACGCGATCAGTAGCGTGACCTGAAGCCGATTGCTTGCCAATAAAGCACGAGCTACATTCCTACAATATTAATAGCAATTCAGAAACAATACTGAGTCAAATTTTCAATAACTGAAATGAAAACTCATTTCCCGCAACGGGAAAACTCTGATGTCACGCGATTGAATAGCTTATTTGTGAATGTATTTGGACTTTCTTTTATATTACCCGAATATTCCCATAAATTGGATTCACATGATCTTATATTAAATTCATGTCCCTTAGAATCACTGCTCTTTATATCGAAGTCATGTTTTTTGATATTCCTTCACGTAAAAGATCACATCTTTTAGTGGCCGGGCATCTAGGTACCGACCTATGAATAATAAATGTGTCGAGCTGGCCGATTGGGGAAATTGAATTTTATAGTTCGTAACACATTCGAGGACAGATGTCACAAAATGGCTGCTCGCCGGCGGCTACGTGCCGCGTAATCGAAATGTCAAATAGAAATCAAAATTAGGTCGATTGTAGTGTTAATAATTAAATAATGACGGGCTAGGTGGCGTTCGGCAGCATTTGTACGCATTAACGAGGGAGCTTACTTCATTTATAATGCGTAGGGAAGGTGCGAGCTTCATTTTGATTAACAGAGTTACTTCTGTTTGGCTGGACAATTATCGGTCCATTACGCTGAGTACACAATGACCGGTTTTCCATTAAATTATTGAGCTCTATTCAAATGTCGCCTACGTACCTACTTGATACACATGGCTTCGATGGCTTGTTTACACATGACATTTACTCCTACATTTATACGTATTTTAGGTGATATTGTAACAACGAGGGTTAGCATTAGAAGTTTCTATAATAGTACCTAGTGTAACAAAAAGCAACAAATAAAATTTGGATAAGCAAGTCATTTTCGCGAATTTGTTTTATTCCCAAAACAATAATTAGGTATCTGCATATTTTATTTAGTCTACATGAATGGATTTAAAAGCTCTGGACAGGATTTTACCTACATAATATATGTTTACACATTCTTGCGACCAAGTACTTCTTAGGTTCCAATGGGTTTCACTCCAAAAGCTACCCAATTCGTGCACTTAAAAATACTAATTCGCAATATAAATAAGAGAGCCTATAATCAAACTCCAACAGTATCGTATAACAATACCTTATTCAATTTGCTTTACAGCTGATATATTGTCGTTAATTGATTTCCCCTCAGTGCCCCGCTCCCTACGAGTCCTGAGTTAGATAAATTCGTGCTATCCGTTTACATCATTAAATTTTATTAGTGGCAACACAATAGCGGAGCCATTCGCGCATCTACGAAGAGAGGGACTTTTCCGCCGGCAATGGCGTCCCCGGCCAATTCGTATTTCCTTTTGGCGCGAATTAAGCAGGCTATTAAGTCGGCTTTGAGACGTATGACGAATCATAATGCCGTACGGACAATAGCGACGCATTCACATGAAGATTTGAACGATTTGTGATAAAATAAGCAACTTTTTAGTACCAGATCAGGGGAGTAATTTACGTTATTTAGCTATTTCCACGCGTTTTTCTTTATAGCATTCGATTTCCGGAGGAAATGTGAGTAGTCAATTGCTACGAGTACATAGAAGTAATGTTTATCTATCTCTCTTCTACTTAGTTACTACATAATTTAGAGCTCTTACCTACATGTTACTGTGGTTATAAGGAGTGTATTGATAAAATTTCGATAGCTACGAATAGAGTTTATCACAGAATGAGTCAATTAATCGCTTCACGGAGTTAGTTAAATTATTCTGTAATCTTCAATCTGTCCATCGCAATCATTACTCGATTAATGGAATTCAATCTTAACGCTGTCATGTTATAGTTGCGTCACCTAATAGATAGATGGCGTGTGCAGCAGTTATTAGTGTTGCCAGAGTCATAATCTGTCATAAATGTCAAGCAAGCGAGGCGATGCGACGAGGCTATTATTTCGAATATTATCGTCATTTCAATTCGTAGGCTAAACAAGTGGTCCTCTATCACCCATTGTTACGGAAAGTGTCACGCAATCAAAATTCTTATTCAGAGAATTTGAGTTTTGAGGGACTTTGATGAATACCTACTACCACAAAATATCGACCAAAATAGTTTTACATAAGTATCAATATGTGTAGGTATATGTAATAAAATTGGATATTTTTTTGGTGTGTTTTGGCTGATGCTTTATTTGCAAAATTACCATTAAATTTAGCTACCTCAAAAATAAATCAATCAGTATCCCTTATGATAGGAATGCCATCTAGCTTTGTTATTTGTTGTAGTCGATTGGAAGCTTGGTGACGCCATGTATCAACGTCTGGTTGGGCTTCAACTATTGGGTTCCCGATAAAAACCAAGTCTCTGAGATTATGACACTCCTGTAAAAAAAAAGTTTATGAAATTATACAATAAACGAGTAGGTACCTATATAAGTATATTAAAACTTATGTTCTAGCAATATCTAATATGGAACAATAGTTAGTCTGGCTGTAAGCAACAGAGTAACAAGCACTGGAGGAATGTTTGAGTGTGTGACTGCAAGGTCCGTCTTCAGTCACCTTGCTCAATAGAGAGCTTCGGAAAACCGAGCAACCGAACTCGGCTTTCACCTTGACTATAGTTGTTCAAGTGTGGTCTTACTTTAGCAATACTCACAGCTGATATAACCACAACACTACCACCACGTATCACCTGTACTTAGATCAGTTAATGCCAATTTACCTACTAATAAAAAGGTTAGTTGTTGATCGGCTTATTGTTGGACAAACTGAAACCCCGAGGAAGAAGGCTCATGGAAGTAGGGCTTACTTAAGCATACAGGACAACAGCATGTCTGTTGCACGTTTTTTTTTTCATAAATCAGTTTTTCCACGCTGATTTCAAAAACAGATTTCGTTTTTATCTAGCAGCTCTAGTTTAGCGGCTATGAAGTGACGGGATTTTTCACAAAAAAATGCACAGAGTTTAAGCTATATGTATTAAATATATTTATAATGAACGAAATTTTCTTTTATATAACTTTCTTGCGTGAGATGTGTTAGAATTACTATTTTGAACGCTCCAACAATAATCAGACATCATATTTACGTTCCAATAGCCCTGATATCTCTCCTCCATGTTGCGAATATCCTGGTGAAAACGCTCCCCTTGTTCCTCGCTGAGGTCACCGAGATTTTCAGGAAAATATTCTAAATGACTGTAAAGGTAGTGAAGCTCAATACATATTGCATCAAAGCTGCTGAAAGTGTATCAGCAACTGTTCAACGTGCTGAATGTGAACATCAGACTTTCTATTTCCCAAAAAAATCCTCCACAAACTCTTGCTACGCAGTCCAAGGTTTGGGATAACCGAAGCAATCAAAATCACTGTCTCCATTATTGTTGTCATTATCAGTTTGTTGACTGCACTCGTCTGGATGTTACGAAGATGTAGGTACATGACTGTTGAGGTTACTGTACGCGTAGCATGACCGCCATAGAAACGGGTTTTGTCGACGGAAGAATAGACAAAATGACAGATTATGATTGTTTATCTGTCATTTTGTCTATTCTTCTGTAGGCAAAAGTCGTTTCTATCGTGGTCGTGCTACGCGTGCTGGTGTGTCACTAGTATTTAAGAATAGTCTTATAGCAGATTTTAAGTTCGGATATATCCACTTCGAGCCATTGTTATAGTTTATTTCTATGATTTTCGTAACACAGATATAAGTCATCGTGATGATTGGATGGTTCACTCCATATTTGTTTGCCGATAATCGCAAAGACAACACAATTTTTACATACAAAAATAGGAATCCAGGGCTTGGCGTTTCGTCAGCAATGGAAACCCAAAGTAGGCAAGGTATGCTTTTTTCACGAAGTCCTACACGTTGAAACGGAATTTTTAAACATATATTTTCCACAAATAACACAAAAACAGTCAGGACTGTTCACCCTTCTTGAAGAAGATAATAAAATTTATACAGAAACTAGTTTAGTTACACCGCTGTTGATATAAATTTTAACTACTTAAGGAAATTCAAGACGGTGCCTGTATCTCACTAACTAGAGCTGCTACAAAAAATCTGAGGGTAGATACGAAATCAGCGCACCAAAATTATTAAACAATCGTAGAAAAACTTTATGCAATAAAAAAAAAAGTTCGATATTGTTTTCCTGTGAATCAGTCTGAACTATTACCACTGCGGGTACAGGTCTCTTTTCTATGAGAGGGATCGAGTCGTAATCCACCACGCGGACCCAGTGCGGGTTGGTGGATGTCCTCGAATTTTTAGTTCTAAGGCCCATCGATTTGCTCACGATTTTGAAAACCGTTTTGAAAACAGTGGTGATGGAACAAAGTATGGCCTGACTGCAACATTATTTATTTCCAGTCGACTAAGATCTCTACCTACGCATATTAATGGTCTGTAAAAAAAGATTACGTGGGTATTTCACATGGATAACAAACCTGTAGTCTATTGAACTCCACCCATTCCTTGACGTTGTTGTTGGACATGTACAGAACTTTCAAATGTTTAAGTTGTCCGACGCCTTTCAGTTTATCTATCGGATTGTAGCTTATCCATAACTCTTCCAAAGTGTCCGCCACAGTTTCCTAAAACGTAAGAAATAAAAATACTAAAATTTGTAAAAAAAAAATGCCTGATATTTGCATAACAGCTGTTGTAGGGATTTATATACCAGTCTAGCATTAAGCCCTAACTAGTAGTTACATGAGAACTGAACCCTGAAATTTACAATAGGCGATCATGTAACATTTTATTATCTAGTCATGTAGAATGTTGTGCACAAGGCTTACCACTCCTGATAAAGATTTTATATAATTCCGTCCAACGGATAAAATCTTGAGACATTTCATTCCAGCAATACCAGCAATTTTATCAATCATGTTCGATGATAGACTTAATTTCCTGAAAATAGAAAACATTCGATTATTCGATATCTATTATGTAGGTAGGTAGGTGACTACCCGCCTAGAACTGAGTTCTTGGCGTAAAATAAATAAGGCATAACGAATATGAGAAAAAGTTTGACATAGTAAAGTAAAGAGTGATTCGTCTCTGCCTACATATGCGTTCGTGACTGTTTCTTTCTAAAGCCGGATGTGTCATATTACGTATCTACAAGTACTATATTTCCATAATATTGGTAAATCCAATACTACATTTCCAAATTGAGACTTATTTACATTGGGAAATATTCAACCCAAGATAAAAAATCTTACTCGCAGTTCACTAGAGTGGATAGAGCTCCATCCATCTTTTCTATGGGAGGCCACTGAAACTGCAGCTCAATCACTTTGGCTTCGGCGGAATTTTCTCCTTTCGCCTTCTCCCATTTAGCTATTGCGTCCTTGCACGTGGTCGGTTTTAAAGCTGCCATCACTATTTACTGTTAAAATGAAGGGACCATTATTATTTTTATGCGGTACATGTAAAATGTGACAATAGTATATGGGACGTCCCCTAACTGATGGAACCGACGACCATAAAAAGGTGGCTGGAATAGACGGGATGCGTATGGCGAAGGACAGGGTGTTGAGGCTCATCCTGAGAGAGGACCACCGGCAGTGGACTGTGATAGGTTGAGTTGGTTGATTGATTGATATGTGGCATCGATGGTTATTTTTAATATACAAGGAACGGTCGCCGATTTCTGGGATGTCGTTGTTGCTCACCGCGCTTGTCTATCGATTTGTGGTATGATAGTGTTCGTACCTACACAACTAACTGTTCGCATGTGAGAGTGCTGCTGTGATGCGATGTGATGTGATGTGATGTGATGAAAATAAGTGTTTTCTATCTGTACCTTACCGGGGAATTTTCAGTTAAAAAACCTAATCAAATTGTAGTTGGGTTGAAGAGCCTCAGATTAGAACTTCTTCTGCCTGTCTTTGTCCATTATATATGGGGATTGAGAGGATAATTTATGAAGGTAGGTACTTAGATATTGGAGTACACAGACTTCGTCGATAACGAGGAATTGTTATGTTCCTACCTGGGGCTGCCTTTCCTTATTTTGCTAACTTATTTATTAACTTTCTTTGGCTTTAGGTATGTGAGCAATTAGTAAACACTGACGTTTTGCCATATTCTAGAATCACATTCGTTCCTTTTTGAGTTTTTGTCTATAAATAATTGACGATTTACTTTTATTTTTATGAAAAGAGGTTTAGAAACGTTCTAAATATGTTTGTCATTTCTATTTAATAAATGTTAGGTCAACCCATACCACAACTAATACCTTACTTTTTCTACGTTTCAGTTTCATATTAGTTAGATATAAAAATTAAAACTAAAACTTTTAAAATGGATGATCCATTTTAAAAGTTTTAGTTTTAATTTTTGATAGAAAATATACTTAAGTAAAGTAAGTAAGTATTTTTTACTCGAGAAATACCTATTAAAATTATCTGATTTAAGTTTTTTTTTACCCAACTGCAAAGAAGTGTTATATTTTTTATAAATATAGGTTCTTTACATACAAGGTATATTTAGTACTTCACCACGCAAGCATTACTGTGGGCACAGCTAACTTTCCAATGAAATAAATATGTAACTTATTGACTTTGAAAGCACACAAAAATCATAGCGTGTTTGCTTTAAATAAGAGAAGGGTGTTAGGACCGTTGGGCACGCGGGGTCGTCCCGGTTGGGCGCCAGTAATCACGACGCGCCCTCACGCCTTCGCCATCCTTTTGCCCCCGCTCCATTTTCCCTGTGTGCCCAAACCGTGCGTTTGCTGAATTTCAAGTGCACAGATTTAGCGGTTCTTCCTTTCAATGGAGTTTATGCAAACATGGGAAGTGTACTTAAGGTAGATGTTGATACATTGAGGACATACGTACCTATAAATTTATGGTATAATCTGATCTGACTTCATAATGTTATATTCATTTTTGTAATAAAGTTGAATTTTTACTGCATAAACATAGTTTTTTTTAATACGTACTTAGAACAAATAGGTAATACCTAGTAAGGTAGGTATTGTAATTTTATACTATTAAATGAGCAATAATTGTACATATATATACAGTGTGTGTCTTTATAATGTGCACATATCGAAATGAGGGAATGTATACGGTTTTTTTTTTTGTTCTGTTAGGCTTCTTATTAAGAAATTGAACGATTACCGTAAAGATTGATGAAAAATACAGTTTTTTGTTAAAAAACCATTGTTTTTTAAGTTATTTTATTCATAGCAAAGGTCTAAATTGACGTTAATCAGAGGATCCTTTATTGTTTTAAAATACGTACCCATTTTACTCTAATTGCCTATTTATTACAAATTTTGGTATAAAAAAAAAAAAAAAACATAAATAGTCATAGCTTTAAAGGAGATAAAGTTAGGGCTCTGCCGCAGATATATTTTTACTACAAATAACCCAACTATCGCCCTGTTTCGTTGCATCCGCGATTTTTTAACCACTCTGTATATTTGTAGTCACTTTCTCGAAAACGGCTCTAACGATTTCCATGAAAGTTACAATATAGGGGGCGAAAAATCGATCTCATATCTGGGAAAGTTAGTTTTCTCCGAGAAGAGCTCTGTCGCCCAAAGTTTAGAACAAGATGTCTACCTAAGAATAATGACATGGTAGCATAGAATTAGTAAGTAATTAGTATGTACTATTCTATACTATTAAATGAGCACTCTACTCTATTTTGTAGCTTAGTGGTGTGACCGTCAGACTGCTAAGTCATATGGTCTCGAACCAAAGGCACGCACCTCTGACTTTTCGGATTCATGTGCGTATTGTATAATTATCACTTGCTTCAAAAACGGTGAAGGAGAACATCGTGGGGAAACCAGCATGCCTGAGAGATATTTCTCGACGGCATATGAAGCCAAGTTTACAGTTTTGAGTGTAGAGTTTTAAAACTCTGACACCAGGTTAGTCACTAACCACACGAAAAGAAAAAGACCAGAGCAGAGCTCGGTCGCCCAGGTATTGTATATTTAATTGAGAATGAAAATCATGCACCCACAAGTTTACTACAAATTTTAGTGTTACAGTAAAAGGTAGGTAGGTATCTATGTCCTCGCTTACAGAAAAATCGGCTATCATAATCCATATTGAAAACCACAAAAAGGCATCTATTAAATATGAAGTTTTAAATTCAAATATTTGTTCCGCCCCATAGACGGCACAAAGGGATATTTTGGCGCCACGCGTCGCCACGCGATCTGTACGTAATTCACATCATCACTGTGTTTTGGACACGTGTTCATAAGTACACTGCTTACAAAATACTTTTACAGTTTAAGTTACAATAGTTTGTATAATGGGAGGATTGGGAGGGTGGGATTGTGTATGAGTAGTTCTGGGAAAATAATTCGGTTTAGTCTGACGGTTTTGACTGAATTAATTCTACATCGGCATTAGTCCAATGCACAGATTAGTTGTCGGACGAACGGCGAAGGTTGTAGAGCGAGCGGTCGTGTCTTCAATCCCGGTTCCCGTCACGTTATTAACACTCGAGCGGTTGCGCGAATTCGATTCCCTCCCCTCCCTACTCGTTGTTTTTTTTTTTAGCCTTGGCATCTGGTAGTTGACCTCTGAGATCATGACTACTTAACCGTGCTTTCCTGTGGGTGCCTTAAGTTACTACACTTAAAACCTCCAGCCAGGGGTTATTCAAGTACCGGGGGTGCGAAGAAAACCGAAAGGGAGATCGTGGTCGTATTTGATAATTTCCCACCCAAAAAAGGGGTTATTCAAGCTACTCATTGTTTTGCTTAGTGAGCGTTTCTCTATTTTTTTGCCATATTTTCAAAAAGTCGCTTAAATTAAAAGTATCAGTAAATCGCTTTTCTTGTCTTGAAATCAGATAGTTTATTTCATGAATATTTGGATTTTTAACAAGGAATTCTATTTCATTTAGGATTTATGTAAAAATAATATAAAAATCTAAATTAAGGTAGGCTAGACGTTCTTATTTTGTTACTCCATAATTTAAAAAAAAACACTTTAAGGTCGCAAATTCTGCGGCTAAAATGTTATGTTTCTTAAACTTCATGATAAATTTAGTAAAATCATTGCAAAGAAATACTAAGAAAGGTGAAAAAATATTCCCAATTTAGGTGCTTTGATATTTTTTTGTTACTTTTAACCTAAAATCAATTTAAAGTTTTGATTATATGAAAAATAAACCAAATTTAAAAATTTGGCTGACTTCTTACAAAAATGTTGAGCAAAATTGATTTTCTTTACAAGTTATATTGCTTTATATTAAATAAATAAATACGTTAAAGTGAGTTTTAAACATGGGAGATTTTTGGGACAGTAACATAAAAGGAATAATTAGTAACAAAATAAAAACATTAGGCTGGGTCTATAATGCCTATAAAAGTTTTAAAGATACACACATCAAAAGTGTCTAGGGATCAAGCATTTTTATGCGGATTTCTTGAGATTGAGATGTGGCTTTGTAATAAATTTATGATTATATAAATTTATATGGATCCTTTTTGGTGCATTTCATAATTTGAAACAGGAACTGTTAATCAAATTCGAGTAAAAGATGAAAATCAGCTGTCAATATTTTCCCTATAAAAACATACAACGCATTGAAGACATTATTAGTGCTACTGTTTCCCTACTACTGATTAAAACCAACGTTATTATGGAGCGGCGACGTCATTTAAGCAGGGAAGAAATGCTCAGAGCCGTGGGAATGATAGAAGCTGGTTCCCGGCAACGTACTGTGGCTTTAGCTCTGAATACAAGTCAGAGTGTTATCAGTCGACTTTGGACACGTTACCGAAGCACTGGTACCGTGGCTGAGCGCCATGGAGGACGGTATCGCTGCACCACACGGAGACAAGACCGATACATTCAAATCTTAACTCGAAGAGCTCCAACAATAACCGCCATGATGTTAGCCGTGAGGCTTCATCACTCTTCAGGGAACTTAATTAGCGACCAAACAGTCAGAAACCGCTTGCATGAAGTGAACCTTCATTCCCGAAGACCGCTACGGGTACCACCTATAGCAATGCACAATCGTAGGATTCGATATCAATGGGCTCTTGAACACAGAAATTGGGCAGAAGAACAATGGCGTTTCGTGTGCTTTTCTGATGAGTCTCGTTTTGGTATGAGACCGGATACAAGACGTATACGACACTGGAGAACCCCTGGACGCCAACAGCGATTAAAATCCTGCCAGGAAGTCCATCCTTATAGTGGTGGAACCATCATGGTATGGGCGGGTATTTGGATCGGCGGAAGAACTGAGTTGATTTGGATCAGAGGCAACCTCAACGCTCAAATTTATGCTGAGACGATTGTATCTGACGTCATCGTTCCTCTACAAGTGCAAATCGGTCCCTTATTTCAGTTAATGCATGATAATGCACGACCGCACACCGCAAGAGTTGTAAGACAGACTCTCGCCGCAGCTAACATCAATGTCCTGCTCTGGCCTGCTCAGTCGCCAGACTTGAACCCGATTGAGCATGCATGGGATATGCTACAGAGAAGAGCTCTGCCGAATATCGAGGGTATCCAGTCGCAAGAAGACCTTTTTTTGTTGTTGCAACGAACATGGGCGGCCATTCCACAGCGTGATTTGGATGAACTCATTTTGAGTATGCCAAACCGATGTTCTTGTGTTGTTAGTGTTCGCGGTAGAAACACGGATTATTAATTGTTTAAGTTACCCAATAAAATTTTAAAGAAAACTGTTATTTCAGTCTTTTTTTCGAACTTTAATGTTAGTGGTTCAAATGTCAAAAATCCCTTTATTAGGAAAATGGCAAATTTCTTTATTAATGCAAAGGTGACTTGGTTTATCGTTACTGTGACAAACGAAAACACTTTATTTGATGAATCCTTAAAGAAAATTTTAATTAATATCAATCAGGAGAAAAGTTATTGCAAAAATATATGTTGATCCCTAGACACTTTTGATGTGTGTATTATGAATAAATAAAACTACGGATTACTGCTTAATCAATGTTTAATCAACTATAATCTAATTAGACTCTAATTAGAGTATGCGAATTACGAAAATCGATTATTTTATGACGAAACAGTGCTTCTATTTTTAAATTCATGTTTGAATGTTTAATGCAGAGACATCTATTTCGGTTGTGTATGGTTGGACTTAAAATGTAAAACGGTTTGAATCGACAAAATTTTGAAAATGCTGCAATACCACCTTCTTTCTTGTACTTCTCATGTAAATCTCGCAAGGACGCATTAAGATATCTTATTTGCTCTCTATTTTGCTTTAATGTTTTGCACTCACGTTTGCCTGCAGTGGCCCTACTAACGTCGTCTCGAATGTAAAATTCTATAATAGATTTTTTTAAGTCCGAAATTATGCGTTTTTACAGATTTTTATTTCTATTCCGTACACCAATTTGTTTCGAAACAGACGTCTGTGCTTTACTATTTATCACCAAATATTTTTTTGCAATTTTCTTAATCAGGCTCTTTATTATTTTCACAATGTTTGTTAGTTATCTTCAAAGAAGCTCTAGGATTTCATTTCTGGCTTTCATTCTTAATAAATCAGTATCAAACTTCTTTTTTTTTCTTCAGTTATGCTTTTTTGTAGTCGGTATTCTTTTTTCTTGCAGTTTCTTTAACTCGTTCTAAATAAGCAATACGACTTTTTGCTTTATCATATTCTATTTTTAATTTATTTCTAGTCTTTCGTAGACTTGCTGTGGTTTTTGTCAGTCAATGTTGTGGATTGTGTTTTAGTCGACGTCTCAGATCGTATTATTTCCGAGGTGGCCGTTCCCATGTCCCCTGTGTCCGCTAAAATATCTGCTGTTATTGTTGAAGAGCTTCCGCTACATGCTATTTTTTGTGATTTTTTGGTCTTTTGTTTTTGTTTTTCTTCTTTCCACTTTTTTCTCTGGTTTTTTTTTCTGTTTCAGTCATTTCCGATATTTTTTATATTTATATTTTATCCTTTCTAAATTTTTCTTTCAAATTTGTTCTAACATATCCGGGTTTTGTTTTAATTTTTCTCTATATCGTTTCATCTTTTCTTCCGGAGTTAGTGGCATTTTCTTGTGCTGTTGAATTGTAAACATAGCTTTATAATTCCGTTTTTGTTACTTACATTTTCCGCTTATACGTTACTACCCCAAAGTAACAAAAAAAAAAGTAACGAAACAAGTGTTTGATCTGTTCAAAATATGATTGTGGTGGTTAACATTGCAGTTATGTCTACTATTACACACTAAATTTTAACGGAAGTTAATAACTAATATTGTACTATGATAGAAAGAGAAGTAAATATTGTCAACTTACCTTTAAACAGCAATAACAAAAGCCGGAATGAGATTCACTCTAAAACGAGTACGTGTGCACACTACAAACTTCGGAACGGCAACTGACACAGTACATCAATAAGGCGGCATTTAATGGCATCTACGGGGTTGCTAGTTCGAAAAAACATAGCTTAATGGAAGTTTTTTAATATTTTATATTGTACAAATGGGTAACAAAAACAGAAATCCATTTTTGGAACTTTCTCCGGGACAAGTTTAAAATTAATTTATAATCGTAAAATTTTAACTAAATTACCAAAAAGGAAATACAATGTGGACCTTTTTAACTTGTAATACGATTTAAAATCAAAATCGCAGTATAGTTTCTTTGTACTTTATCAAAATAATTGAGTTTGAAATTGCGAGTGGTAGACTGGGACATACGAATTTTCATACATTTAAATTTTTGACAAATTATATTTAATTGTTTTTTTACTGAAATACTATGTATTTATGATTTGGTAAAATATTTTCTGTAAATTTTAATCACAATTATGCTCCTAAGCAAAACAGTATTACTAATTTGTAGATTACACCATAGTTATACATCTACAAAATCATGGGACATTCCACAAATGTGTAATGGCAAAAAAAAAGAGAAATGCTCTAGTATTGTTTTGTGTCATTTCAAGTTTTTTGTGCTATGTACACTGCGTGCTATTAAAGATGAGACTTGACACACCACGTGGTTTGACTTGCGCAGACGATTTATGGGTCTCTTTAGCGGTGTGAAGTCCGCGCCGGCGCGTCATCGGGGCGGCGGAAGGAGCGGCGGGAGGCGCGGTCAAGTCTCATCTTTCGTGGCGCGTATTGTACACTCAATTGCACGGCAGTAGTCATAATAATGATACTTTTTTTGTAACCAATGTTAGATACAATTATTAAACTGTTAGCGATCTTCGTCACGAGGGGGGGAGGGAGCAAGGTGATATATGGACGATGGGAAAAGGTACAGTCAAGAGGAGCACATGAAGCTTTACGTCTTGTACTGCGCGTTTACCTTTTTGAAAATTACAAGATTTAAATAATAAAGTGGTCGAGCGAGACCTTTTTATAAGCTTTTTAATCTTGTCTTGTTACTTTGTCGGTATGCATGTTAGCATGTAACTATAGGTAAAATTTTGCAGGCTAAATTAAAACATGTAAAATTTTAACCTCGTAGGATAAGAGGAATTGCCTCTTATCCTACGAAGTTAAAATTTTACATGTTCAGTTTCTAAGACAATAGGGAACTTCTAAACGGTCAACATCATAGATGCTATATATATGCATGCTATATACGCATTCATACACCATGACCTGTCGCTGACTCAGGATGGCTCCATACTAGAGATCTCCTCAGCGGTCCACAGCACATTCAGGAAATGTTTGAAACGTTCTAAAAAGTATATCATGACTTGGATATCTTCACACGATGACTTGTGTAATAGATATTTAAACAAATTCTTATGCTAAAAAGTACAAAATAAAATTTAAGTAAAAGCCTTTTTAAAAACAAGCTTTTAATATTTAACTAAAAGTACTAAATGTAACTTACGTAAACATAGAACTTTATTATTTTCATAAAAGTTTCAGGCGTGACCGTCTATCTTACACTGTAAGATAAGGCTCAAGCTTTTTTAAGAAAATATTATGTCGGCAGGACGGCAACCAGTCGGTTATCTTTAAAAGTGAAGGCACGTGAACATATTCGTAAGAAGTTGACAGAATGATCCCAGCGTAGATTAACTGGATTCGTTTTATCCTCTACCTATCGTCATTTCTCCTAAGTTTATTTTGTTTAAATGTGTGTGTGTATTTGTAAGTATTATTATTTTTCGAGTGATATCGAATATGTTGCACCTGCCACGTTTTGCCTCGGTTACAGAACTAAGCGATGGAAAGTTCAAAACCTACATCAAACGTGTCCTTATCAAAAAAGCTTATTGTAAGATTAGAGACTACGGTGAAGATAAGGAAGTTTGGCAATAATTCCTTCTGCACATTTGGCTTAATAATTTGGCCTAACAATGTAAATGTCTACTAACTGCTCCCAAATTACGATGATTATTTTATTTTACTTTTTTTACATACTTTCTTGACATAATCTTTTCATTATTTGACATAATATACCTACAATTTTCTATTTTTTTTTTTCAAATTATATTTGTTGCAGCTGTAGTGGCAATCATGTCATTTGGTTTAAATAGGTCCTTATTTTTATTATATTGTTAATCTTTTATATTAGATTCTTTTCTTTCAGATTTTGCAAATGTGAGATCGTTGTAGGCTGAAGACTGACTTGTGGACCTTTTTCTATTTTACTAAGTACCTAGTACTTGTTGATAGGCCTACACTGTCCTCTCATACCTATTAACACTGTAATTTGAAAACATTGTAGAAACCATTTATGTTTAAAAGAGTAACCGTGGAGTTTCTTGCCTTGTGGAGTTTCTTGAGGCTCTTCTCCATAGGAAGCGCGCACTTAGCTTCTGACGTTTCATAAGTGCCCTTGTAGGTTTATGTGAAATAAAATATTTTGAATTTTGAAATTTTTTGAATTTTCGTTCACCCTAAGGTTGACTGGTAGAAAATGCCTCAGGCATTAAGTCCACCTTTGTACAGTATTTTTTATTTAACTCGTGCATAAAGATTTAATACTTAAATATATGAATAAAGTTGTATGTTTTCGTAAGTTTTGTTTAGTAGGTACTTTTTAGGTTCTTCAAAGCTGGTTTAAAAAAAGGTTTTTAGTTATATTTAATTTGAATCTCTAGGGGGACAGCTGCCGCTCCGTGCCCTAGGCGACGCTCTTGTTTGCTACGGGATAAAAGCAATCATTATAAAACAAAACAAAGTGTTAATATGATGGTGTGACCAAATATCAAGAATGGGTATAAAAAGGAATTTGAAAGGTAAGAACATAACTCTACTTTTCCGAATACGAGGAACGTTTCAGAACGAACATTGTAAACGTCAAAACAACCACAACACAACAAACGTCAAAACGTGCGTATAACCTCACATTATTGTGCCCATGAAACGTAAATAACTTGTGAAATCGTGAAATATGGATGACTTACAATTAAATATATCAGTGCCCAAGAAGGTAAGTGCGGGAACTTGTTGTAAACTTTAATATTTCCTCCAGACTCCGTGTTAACTAGTTTGTTTTGATAGGATAAGAAAAAACCAAGTGCTCCTCAGAAGAATGCGGGGGAATACAAATTTATATCCAATCCAAAGTTTACTGGTAAGACCATCGCTAGGAAAAGACCCCAGAACTTGGCTGCAACCAATCGTGCAGTCATAATAAATGCCGAAGGTCCACCTAAAAAGGTGGTGAAAGTGTCACCTACAGTAGACAAATCTGACGATTTGGGGGCAAAATTACGAGATCTCAGTGAAAATAAAGGCAAATACCAAGGGAAGAACTACCAAGATCTAAGTGACACTATACAGTTGAAGCAAAACAAGCCGAGGAGTGGTGGATGGATATCGTCACTATTTAAGAACAACCCGCAAGTGCCCCGTATTGGGCAGCGGGCTGTAAAACCGATTGTGGAGCAGGTGTTTGCAGGCAAGACCTTCACAGACTTAGATATACATCCACATAGTGTTGCAAACTTGCAGCAAAACCTAGGTTTGAAGGAGCTAATGACAGTGCAACAGAATGCAATACCTGTTATCTTGCAGGGCCGAGATGTTCTCATTAGGTGAGTTTAGACTTTAAATTATAAGTTTTCTATAACAAATTAGTACTTACTAAAAATAATATTGTGTTATCAAATTGCATAATATTTTGTGTATTTGTGTGTGGTGCAATCATTTGTGCAGCTAAAGGTGATTCCTTCACTGCCTGTAACCGGTGACATTTACTTTATTTGACTTAAAAAACAACATTAAAACTGGCCTCTACTACTTATTATGCTCAAGTTTTTTTGGATTCTGTTACTAAATTGATAATGTATATTGTTTATAATATTTTGTAACTAGGTCACAGACTGGGTCAGGCAAAACACTGGCATATGCATTGCCAATCATAGAGGGGCTACAGGCCATAAGACCTAAGATAAGCAGGAATGACGGTATCAGGGTCATTGTGGTGATACCAACTAGGGAGCTTGCAGTGCAGACATATGAGCTATTTATTAAGCTAGTCAAGGTACTTTAGACAGATATACTGTTTATTTTTTTTTTTTAGTTTAATAATTTCCTCCAACCATTAATATTTAAAAAAAATTATAAAATACAGCAATCTCCAGTATGTAAAAAAAATCATCATAAATTGCTTAAAAACTATAAAAAATTCATTTGTATACTATTTAATATTAGCCATTTCATTGGATTGTGCCTGGTCTACTAAGTGGAGGACAAAAGAGGAAGGCAGAGAAAGCACGACTCAGAAAAGGTATCAACATACTGGTTGGAACCCCTGGTCGCATCAATGACCACTTAAGACATACTGCTTCTTTCAACTTTGCAAAGATTGGGTAAGTTATATTATGATGGTACAAAATTTTCAGAACGTATAGCATGACAACTATAGAAACGGGTTTTCTACAGGTTCAACGGAAAAATAGACAAAATGTGATAGTTTATTTTGTCTATTCTTCCGTGGACAAAATCTGTTTCTATTGTGGTCATGCTATGCGTGCTGCCAAGCTCCATCTCTTTTTTACACTTGAAGAAGGATTACTTTAAGAATACTTTATCTGGCACTAAAATATAATGTGTTTAACATTTAGAAGGAAGGGTTTAAGTAAGATGGTTGCCCAAATTATTCCTACTAAAAAAAAAAACTGGCCAAGTGGGTGTCGGACCACGCATAATGAAGCATTCCATAGTTATAATAAATATATCCCAAGAACAAACTTAAGATTGTAGTTGAAAAATGGTCTCCCATACATCAATACACGTCACAGTCAATGCTGCAAAAGTAAGATTTTAATAGCACATAAAAAATGTGATAAAACTACAAATTAACAATTTTCGGACATTTTGCATTACTTGTGCTGTGAAACCAAGCAAGGTTTCACAGCACAAGTAATGCAAAATGCTGTGAAACCTTGCTTCCTTGCAAATTTTATGATTCTAGATCAATGGGAAGTACTTCTAGATTTGGATTTGTCCCACTGATGTGTACCTAAATTTGTTCGTTTTTTTTTTTGTTTTTTATATTTTATGTGTGATCTTAATAATTTGTATAAAAAATGTAAATTTAATTTCTATGTAACTATTGTATGCCCTAAGGACGGGACATAGCTGATCACAATTTAATTCTTTTAGACCTGTATTATGTACTAACCTATGATCTAGAATGAAGATATTGATTGATTCATTGATTTATTTGCGAGTATCAAATATGTCGCATAAATGGCCGTATATTTTTTTATTGCGTTATCCTGTTACCTTTATTTTTTTAGAGCTCCAAGTGACCATAGACCTACGTATTTGATGTTTATTTCAACTTGATACTTCCACGCGTTTTTGAGAAAAAGGGTCTCGACGAACAGACAGATAGACAGACCGACAGACCGACAGACGGACGGGACGGACGGACAACAAATGATTCGTTTTTTCCTTCCGAGGTACTTACGGAACCCTAAAAATCGTAAAGTGTGGCAACATGATATTTGCAGATGTTTAGTTTTGGATGAAGCAGATCGTTTACTAGATATGGGTTACGAAAAAGATGTTGCGGCTATTGTAAAAGCTATTGATGATCATAAAAAAGCAGCCACGTACGATCCTATGGCTCTTATGAAACAAAATGTACAAAAGAAGATTCCAGATCCAGATGATGATACAGAGGAAACTAATCTTAATGAAACCAATGAAAGTACTGAAGAAAAAGCAGAGATAAAACACCATTTGACTGATGTGTTCTTGTCTAAAGAAAAGCAAACTATTTTACTATCAGCCACTCTTACAAAGGTAATGTGTTTAATGAATTAATATTATTAAAATGATTGGCATTGTTATTTCATATTTACATAATAGTCAAATAGGAACTTATTCAAAATATTTTCTAGGCTGTTGAAAATCTGGCAGGAATTACTCTAGTGAATCCAGTATTTGTAGACACATCTGAAGGTAAGGCTGTTATAGCGGATTCACTAAAGACTAATCAAACTATTCAAAGTAAAAACGCAAGTGAAGTAAAAATTGCTCCTGAAAAGCGGAAAGCAGAAGAATCTAAGCCAGTAAAAGAAATCAAGGAGGATACGGAAGAAGAAGAAGAAAAAGAAGAAACTGCTTTTGTACCTGATGAAGAAAAGAATACAGAAGCTAAAAGAGGTAAGTGATAAAGTGAGTTTCTATAAATGATAAAAAATTTAAGGTCCCAAATACATTTTAATCTGATTCCTATTACTTTAGGATTGAAAGCATTCACTGGCCTAAACCACAAAGAATTATTTAAAAGTGAGGACATTACACGAAGTAAAACTGCACTACCACCCAAAGTTGAAACCGCCAAAATTGATGAAGACAGTGACAGTGATTCCGACTACGAATACTTTAAAGCTCAAAGAGACCATGAACTTAAAAACCCTATAGTAGAGAAAGACGATGACAGTGAAGAAGATGGGAGTGATGACGACGAAGATGATGATGAGGCATCTCCAGCAGTCAATACTTTCGCGGCAGCAGTAAAATCAGCTGTAGGAGAAGACGAATTAGTTCTGCCGGCATCAGTCAATCAGACATTCCTCGTTGTCCCCATGAAACTTAGACTAGTCACATTAGTCGGCCTGATCGTGGAACACTGCGTAATTAACAAGAAAGGTGGTAAGATGATAGTTTTCGTGGCGACATTGGAAATGGTAGATTATCTTTCAGAATTAATAGAAACCGCGCTAACTGGGAAAGAAGTCAAAGTTAAAAAGAAAAATCAAGATAAAGATAAAAATTCTAAAGCAAAGAAAAGGAAATCTGGCGACGATAATGATGACGATGCAAGTACATTCTATTTAAAAAAAAATTGTAACATTTCAATAAACCTTGAAATCTTACTTAAAACTACTATGTCTTCCTCAGGACAAAGATTCATCATCATCAGACGATTCGGATGATTTTAAAGTGGAATACGAAGAGCCTACTGAAGGAGGTCTAGTGCCGGTCGACTTGGATATGTTCAGTCTGCACGGATCCATGCCTCACGAACAGAGGATGGAGGTTTTCAAGCAGTTCCGCGCCGCTAGGAATGGAGTTCTTATTTGCACGGTAAGTTCTATAGAAATTTCTTGCGATTTGGAATTGTCTCCATTGACTTTTCACAGCATTTACTCGGCCCCTATTTTATCGGATCGAACGTAGTTCAAAAGTCCTCTTCTTTTGTCGCAAAATGCCAACAGGCTTTAATATATTTTTCGTATATTTTTTCGATCCTCACGCACCTCCAATCTTACCGTTTGCATCATTGTCTTCAGTTATTACCGCACACAACACATATAATTCCGATCTCTTGAATATTTTTTAATCGTGTTTACGCGTACAATAGAATTTCAATTTATTATCTTCAAAAACGTGCTACCAGATTAATCATCACATTCTTAGTTCAATAATGGCGGCCGTATTCCCGCTCACCTTTGTCGCTAGCTATTGTGGCTCGCTGCCTATTAGCTGGTCATTCATCTAGCTCTCTGTGCGCTCCCACACCGCCGCCACAATACGCGTCGATTATGTACTATTATATGTGTTTATTACATCTATCAACGCCGACATCGGTACCTTACTGTTACGGTAGGGATTCTTAATTACAAGTTTATTGTGTAAAATTGTTCATTTAATGTGGTAGCGGACTCTAGGACAAGCTTCAGTTTTTTTTACACCTGAAAAGGAATTTTATTTCTGTTGTTAACTTTATATTCTTTTCAAACTTAGGATTCTCGGTTCTAACTTAGGATTTGGTTTTTATAAATCTTTACTCTTTTCAAGATTTTTTGCCCTGAGATGAATATATTAATAATAGCTAATATTAATGATGCAAAAAAAACTAAACGTCTTGATAATGCATCTATTCCAGAATTTATAATTAGTAATCGACTACATGTTTTAAAGGGTTTTATCGCAGATTCCACAGAAAGCGCTTTATTATCTTTTGAACATTTTCCACGGTTGGTCAGCGCTGTAGGTGAAGCGTAAAATAATTTTCTAATCGTGTAATTAGCCACGACGAATACGTTGTACGTGGTAGTGTGTTTTTAATTGCATTAATACAGCAATAGCGGCGGTGTAATGTCCTCCATAGTGTAGATAATGACGGCGCGAAGGCGAGATGGTATCAGGTTTAATCTTGGTCGCAGCGGGCGGTAGCTACCGCGGCGGCGCTCACTCGCTTACGCGCTGCGACGCTTCTGTTTGGTGTTAGATGCACTGAATTTTGCATGGGGATTTGATATTAAATCTTTTTGTATTGCTACTACTGATATCGGATTATATAAAGATAGATATTTAAAGCAATTTGGGGCACTTGTAAACTTCGTCCGATCCTAACATGCGGCAATAAAATATGCGGCAATCTTGGGTTGACTGCCAACTAACCTATCCGAACTAAGATGTTAAAGTACAAATTTCTTCGGAATCGGTTAAGACCTCTAAATCTGTGGTTAAGACGTACTCTTCTCTTTCTTTAATGTTATTAATTTATTAGGATGTCGCCGCCAGAGGAATAGATGTGCCTCGAGTTGACCTCGTATTGCAGTTCTGCGTTCCGGCATCAGCTACTGACTATGTGCACAGGTTTGAAAAATATTATAAACTTAAATAAACTTTTGATAAAGTCAGGTTCTTTATTATTACAGACACTTGGCGTGTAATTTTTAAAATTGATTTTATGGTAATGTAGTTGCCATGTCATCTTTGGCTCATAATTGACCCTCTATTTAGGTATCATAGAGGCAAAAAGAATATCATTAATGTTCTTAATATTCCAAGCGATTGTAACATAGGTCCCTCTATTTTTAAATAACTGACATATAACTTTTTCTTCTTGTCGTATCGATGACTCATATTTACCGTATAACTGACAATGAAGATGTTCCTTCGTTTAGGGTTGGTCGTACAGGGCGTGCGGCTCAAGTGGGTGCCGCCGTGTTGTTTCTATTACCCAGTGAATCAAGGTTCATCAGGCATTTGGAGGAGAGGAGGATCAGGTGAGCCGTATAGTTTATTTAATTATATATACTTTATCGTACATCAGGAAATATATACTAAAAGTTTTAGTTGTAATTTTATCTTCACGCACGAATCGTCACATTCTGTTCATCCTGCGATACTACAAAAGACTTTGCCTTGTGTAGAGGCCTAGGTATCTCGTAATAAAGATCTAAAAATCCATTTTAACCTCTCTTGAGTTTTAACAAACGTTCAAAACATTTTTCTGCCCAATAATAACATTATTTTCTAATGTAATCTGCAACTAAAAACTTGGTGTAAACTCAGGCTGCGTCAAGGAGACGAGTCGCGAGCGCTAGAAGCGCTGCGTACTGTGGTGCCTGCAGCTGCGACGCCGCAGCGCGCCGCGGTCGCGGTGCAAGCGCGACTAGAGCACACCGCGCACACCAATAGAGACTGGCTGCTGAGGGCTAGTAGAGGTATGTATTAACCACTAACTACGTATGGACTGCTTAGGTCTGAAATAAAGATATTTTTTTATTTTTTATTTATTACTGACTGGTAGAAAATGCAAAAAAAGCGTAACTTCAATTGTGCTCAATTTGTTTTGATTCACAATTATTATCGCCCGTAAAATGATGGATTTACAAGACGGCCGCCATTTTACACTTGTGCACTATAATATTTCCTACGTACCAGTACCTTAATTGCGTAACTTATTTTCGTAAACAATTATTATTATGCCTAATTTGTTTCATTTTGACAGTTCAACAAAATTAATTGCCTTATTTATGTTGTTGAGCAGATTATTTAAGGGAAAACTTCACATGGAATAGCAATCTATTTCAAATCGAAACAGACGCAATTAGGGTATTGGTTAGTCTGTTGAGATTGGCCACTGTAACCGAAATCGGTCGGGAGAATTATATTTTTTATACTTTTCAGAAATATATCACATCAGTTAGATAGAATGTTCTTTATTATGTACACCATAATTATTACGAGCATAAATTTAGAAATTTTACGTTTGGTGTCACAATGAGCGGTCTTATTGCTAAAAGCGATCTTTTACAGACAACAGTTATAGTTATGTAATAGTTATTTATGCAACTATAAGGATGTACAGTTGCATACAAGACTATCTACACCAATGATATGAATCCTCTATATAAGGTTCTGAAATCATTGGGTGTTTGTAATTCAAGATAAAGAATTAAAAAAAAAACCAACGAAATTCAGTACAACTAGCACGTATGAGTGTTGCCCGCAGCAGCACATCCCCGCGCCGCTGCGTGCGCTTCAACGTTCCATTACTAAAGTTGATGGAAACAAGGAGTTGCATAATGAAATTTAGTACAAAAACACTCATTTAGATGATATCATGGTTACTATGACATTGGTTGTTTAATGTTGGCAATTAGCTAACTGTTTCAGAAACTTTCATAGAGGATTTATAGAATGGGTGTAGATAAAATTCGTTAACGACTCATCCACCAACATAACTGCATTTGAACCCCGAGATGAATTACAGCCTCATTTTTCTCACAGAGAGTGGAACTACTTGGTTTTCTTTGGTCAATTCAACTCTCAATAAAGATTCAACTTTTAACAAATAACCCTTTTTCACATCTAGCATACACATCCTGGGTCCGTTTCTACGCGGGCTATCCTCGCGACGTCAAGGAGTACCTGGACTCCAGACAGTTGCACTTAGGTCATGCAGCGAAGGCCTTCGCCCTTCGAGACGCTCCCGCTACGCTCGCCCGACGTGTTAAGTCCAATCCCACCAATAAGGACAAGCCGAGCAATAGACTTACCATTCATGACGATGAGGAGAAGAAGCGGCCTGGGTGAGTTTTTCTAATTGAATATTTTCTACCTATCTGTTTTCAGACTTTCATGTAATTTGTAGAGAATGTGATTTGCAAATGTTCAGTTATGTTAACCGTCAACTTTATGGACTTCTTGAATCTTCGGGTTTATAAACTGTATGTTAAAGGGACCTCAGTAGATAATAGGTAATACGGGCTGGTATCCTCAACTCAACGTCAAAGCGCGTATTTTGTGTACGGGAAGGGACCTCAGTATCTCAAATATCGTTAGTTGTGTAAATCTTGATGTGATTTCGATTGATCGATGAGTGCGCTGTATACATAATCGTGCTATTGGTATCTCTTGCTACTACTACTCTATATCAGAATGTTTTTCCTTCACAGATTCCCAAAAGCAAAGTTCGGTTCGTTCGGTGCTCGACAATCGAAACAGAGCTCCATGCATACGGCGAGCGAATTCGATAGCGGGCTGCCCTCTGTCGACCAATCGCAACCCAAGAACAAGAAAAAGAAGAGCAAATGACATTTAAATAACATAAGTCATGCGATTTAATATTAAAAAGGACCTTTGTAAATAAAAACCATTAACGACGCAGGTACTTATGTAGTTTCATTCGAACACCGTAATTGATCAACGTTTTTGTTTTATTTATTCCGAAGAAGGTAACAAATGAAAGATGGAGCTCGTCCAAAATTCTAATCGCGAGTCGGCTAGAGTTAATGGAAGCGCGCCCGATGTGATGGCTACCGTTTTCATATTTCTGACTCACGAGTGACTCGAATGAAAAATGATTTTAAACCATTACCGTGCCCCGTCCGGCCTTTTGATATTTAAATTTTTTTCAAGCGGCCGTCATTATCGTAGAATGATTTGCGAATTTCGCCCTAGCTCGCGGTTTTTGTTTGTCTCTGAACGAGTTTTTTGTCGCTCTCATTTACCATGTTTTTATTGCTGCATAATGACAAATTAAAAGAGTATTGTGAGGCTCTTTCATGCCGCATTCTCTGGCCTTTTCAAGGCTGAAGGGCTTTTCATTTTGACGGCGGGTCGAATGACTCAATCGTGACACATTTATGTTAAGGATGTAGTCGTTTTACTGATGCTCGAGTCATAAAACATTAAGTTGAAATCAGTCAATAGGCGCCGCTAGACGTAGAATGTCTCTCTTTGAGTTCACATGGCTAGTGTTTTGTGCCTGAACTTTATTTTCTGTTTGCAATATGTTTTTCCGTGTTTCTCACCATAAATTACAATTGTCAATACAGGCCAGGAAGGGGTCAAGATATATTCAAAAGTTATTCGACTCGGATCGTATGTAGGTATCGGTAAAGTTGTAGATAGGAGCGTTTACAGTTCTGAAACAAGTTTCCACAATAAACTGTGTGTAATGTAACGTTTTGTTGTCGCAAAGCTAGTATAGTTGTGTGGCGTGGCTTCGCGCGTCATTAAACAGCACATTTGCATGTCGGCCGGCGCCAAAGCTCGTGAAAATGCCTTTTCATTAGCATCAGCTCTACTGAAAAATTGTTCTGGCAGCCATTGGTTGCTATGCGAATTGGTAATGCCAAATGTATTATACAAATATAATTAATTGGCATTAGACCCTTGTTTTAGTATTCTATAAACAGTTGATTTATCGTCCGAAGAATATGTTGGTGAGGTATTAGCAGATAGACTCGATAGAGCGTGATAGGTAGTCTTTTGTTTTTGTTTATTAGGATAGCTTCATAGATTTTAAACGTACTATGTTAGGCTATTTTATTTCTTAAGTACTAGATACCACAATTCAAAATAAAATAACACATCCAAGCTTGATCCAATAATTCGCTAGTGTCGGAGGCGTGTATATGATTGATGTTCGGCAAATGTATCAGATTAAATATATTTATGCCGATATGGTGGCTGCTTTCACGGCGAAGAATTCTATTGAAAGAGTCGGCGAGTCAATTCGGTAGGACAATGAGCCGAGCGTGGTGGCCCGGGCCGTCCTGTAGCCTGAAGAAACACGTACCTTAATATGTTGCCTGTATTTGGGAGAACTCATAGAGGTTGATGTTTTCATAAGGGTTATACTTAATATGGTAATTTGTGAATAGGTTCGTTGGGAAGTATCTATTAGTCATGTTGTGTTGTGTGATGCTAAGGCTTGTTTATAGCAGTTTAACAGTGTTTTTTTTAACGGCTTTAAGAGGCTGCTAAATAGGATAGTTTACGTTTTCAGTTGTGTGACTTAAGTAGCGTTGTGTTTCTTGTAATGGGTTTTACTTCTTCACATTACGTATAGTCTATTAGGCGTTTTTTTTTTCCTATCCTATCCTATACTATTAAACGAGCAATATTTGTAAATATATTTATAATTATTTACATGTACTTATGTTCTCTAAAACGGCTTAAACGATTTCGATGAAAGTTGCAATGAGTTTACGGGGGCGAAAAACCGATATAGCTAGGTCTCATATCCGGGAAAATTTGTTTTCTCCGTATTTTCACCCGAGCAGAGGTCGGTCGCCCAAAGTTTAGAAAAATATAATAGATACCATGGCAGCATATAATAAGTAGATACTATACATGGATTAGTATGAACTTTCCTATACTATTAAATGAGCATTCTCTATTTTCACCAAAGCAGAGCTCAGTCACCCAGGTACTTGAGTTAAATGAGTTGGTACAAATATTTAATAGGTAATTAACGTAGTATCAAGTCTACGTATTAGCCGAAGCAGTTGGTCTATGACGCGAGCGGGAGAGTCAAACGCGCCGCGTCACGACCCACCGAATTATGGCCACAAAGCGCCGTTGATACCGAATATTCCATATAAATATTGAGCTAATCGCCCTTTCAATGAAGCGGCCCGCTTTTTATTAATAATTGATCGCGGAGCGGCGAGTCATGCGCCTGTATTGTGTAGACGAACATATTTTTTTGCTGTAACTCATTAATGATCGGCTCTAACACATGACGCCGAGGGCGTACTCCCGTCAGATCGCGCAACTAATTTCCGATGAGTCCAGGATACACGTCAAATAATGTGGAACTAATCTTTGTTTGTGCTACCGATCGCCGGTCTATATTTTTTCTAGAAGCTGACAATATGCAGATCATTAGATAATGGACTTAGAGCTAACTCGCCATCAACTCTACATGAGTATTATTTTGTAAAGTAAAAAGAGTTGCCTTTTGAAGTCCTGCAGTTAAAAAGACATTTTCAGAATAATATTAACCATGATTAAAATTAAAATTAATCTGTCTCAAATTAAAGGAATAAAGCTAGGAAGTATTATTTTTAATTGGCTTATTGTATTGCCATAAATTAAAACTCCAATGCGTTTAACTAACTCGTGTATAGTTTCATATTGCCTAATCGGCTTGAGAACTTAGAGGATTAAGTAAATCTCATTACGCGTTGTTTCTACAATGTTTACCAGTGTGTCGTCACTTTCATTAGCTCTAATAAGTGCTTAGTTCCGTTTATTCCACTTATTTAATTAAACATTCTCACACGTTTCATAAATACAATAACTTTTAATTTTTAAGTATTATGAGTGCACCGCTTACCGGCAGTTAGGTTAACAGTAACAGCGGCGTGGGAACTCGGTTAAAAGCTGGCAGTCGCCACACTATCAGGTTTATCTAGGATTGGTTCAGTACTTATATCTAAACGATTGATTTTAATACCTTCCCATTGTTACAGATTCAATGTTGATAATGTTCATTAGTAAATATTTTATTAAATCTAAACATATTGGCTCTTAAGTTCACCGTTTTTCGTTCGGCAGATAGATCACGGCTAGGTACGAAAACAGATGCACTAAGTATTAGTTTTTGTCTCCAGACAACGAAAAGGTACTGTAACCAGCTGCTTCTTTAGTTTTTTTCATTCGTCTTATTAAACATGCTAGAATAAAGTAACGGTGGACAATTTGCATGTTACAATGAATCGGTTAGATAGCGTAGATACAAGTACATAGAGTATCACGTAGACGTGTCGCAAACGACGACCGATTAATCGATTCCCTACCGATTTGTTGCCGTCGACTGCTGATAGTCTTCTTTGAAGAGGCGGTAAAAGATACTTATTACATAAAAGGTCCTAAAATTAATGCTGCTTACTGCATTAGCAAGAAGCTTTAACAAGATTTATGGGTCGCACCATGAGAGGTTATTCTATTAGTCCAACACATTGCACATTCGTCTTGTTCCTATGTTGAACCCTTCTATGCAGTGGTGGAATCGGTGGAAGCCGATGGTATTTGGTCCGACGACTTGGGAAAGCGTTCATATAGGTAGTATAATCGGTTGAAGGACACTGAACGAGACACAATAGAAGTTTTATTGTTATTACGTCTGGGGGCGTTTAGTTGTTCGCCAAAGTGTTACGGAACGACTAGTAAAGGCCGAATTCTTAAATGCAACCCTTTTTTAAGTAGGTAAGTTTTTTCGTTTAAGTGTAGCGTTGTATTGTAGCAATAGACAGAACGAGGCGTTTGCAGGTCCATTGTTGGCCCAACAATACAACTAGGTAGGCACTCGTCTACACACATTACAAAGTCAGTGTTTATTGAATTGCTAATTATAAAATGCATTGGAAATTCAAATGCGTGCGTAGTGTGCGTATGGAGGAAAACTATAAGCGTTTTATGATATCCCGTAGTGGTGTTGCGTCGTCTCACTTCCTTTGAATTACGGGCATCGCCTCGATACTTATTTATCGTTGGAGTGGATAAGTATACCTAGTTGGTTTCTATTTCCACTTATAAACACTGACTTCTTTCGAAGAAAATGATGCTGGCTGTATTTTTTATTTAATACTTTACGGTAGGTCATATTATGTGTCCTTGTGGCATCCCATAGCAAGGTAAATGAGGTGGTAACCGTGAATCAAATCCTTACGCTCAGCAACTACATTTGAGAACCTTCCCCAGAGTATATACCTAGCTAAAAATAAGCAATCTATGTACATAAAAGAATAGGTACCTACTGGAAAGTAAAATAATAAAGAGAATTATTTAAAAAGTCCTTTTTTTGAAAACCTGTATATTTCTCAATCGGACGATAATCTATATAGGTCATGAAAATTCCTTCCCTGAGTTCTAATCGAATACTTAATTGTTTTTTTTTTTTTCAAAAATCATGGTCACCGTAGCAGGCGCACAGTGTCATTGTTCGCGAGATGTTGCCATCTGATTATCGTTATTGTTTCAAACCGGGAAACAGCTAACATTCACTCCATTTAATATAATTGAGCAAATGAGAAACGTTATCAATTATAATTGTTACGACGCATACTTTTAGAAGAAACTCCATTATAGCGTTTTTCATAGAAAGTCTCATAGAGTCGCGCCGCATCGGCCGCTGTCACTGGAAAAACTTCTAGTTAAGAAATTCTTTGATAATGTTAAACGTTTCACAACAATCTCATTCTTATTAAGGAAGTGCTGAATATGATCGTTAATTAAGTTTAAAACGTTTTTCGAATTTAGAAGCTTGCACACTGAATAATTCGAAATCTGAATAATTTTACATGTAGATGCGGTCTGTTATCTACGTAAATTAATAGTCTCAAGTAAAAACCGCGGATGATAGCAAACAGATCGTGCAAAATAGTTTTTAATGTACGTTTAAACAATGAATAATAAAATAGAACTTGCATCGCGAAGCAATATCGGTATACATGCGTAGTAGCTAATGACTTGGAAACAGTCGGGCAGACACGATAGTAAAAAACAATAGGCTGGAGTAGTTACTTTGTATAATACTGAATAATAGCAAGAAACAACCGTTTTACTAGAAATAATCACAGTGTAGGTGGCAAAAACAAGCTATTAATGGTTTGAGTTGGACCCCACTTGTTACTATTCATGAGCAAATTAACGGCAGTGCTCTCACACAAACGTACGCTAAACACATTAAGAGAGGGGAAAACGTGTCGTAAAAAGTGATAATATTGTGATTGCTGTTAACGTTAAATCATATTACTTAGCTGGGTGTACGAGGAGGACGAACAATCGTTTATAAATTATGAAAGTTTTGGATGGATTAGTAAATTACCAACTGGAAGCTGACCACATAATAGCAAGCTGCTAAGCAAACTTCTCTAGAAAGATAAGGGCTATAAAGGTCTGCGGAAAATCGGTCTAGGTACTTAATTATTTCTGGGAATTAAAAATGTCATAAACATCAGCCTATAACTAACTTTAAATTATCATCGTTAAGACCTTAGAAACTGTTCTTGGTACCCAACATACTCCTAAAAATCATTTTCACCTCCTGTTTTGATGGACAAACTCGCCTACAGATTCATATTCATAAAGGTGAGGTATCGTTGTCAACTTTAACTTAACGTCATATGCAAATTCTTCGGTGTACTAGAATCCTACAAAGTGTTGCAGAAGCCAAAAGGGCCTTTTATGAAACGATTTCACTTGGGTGTAACTTGAGAGCGCTGTATCAGTTGAACGGAGCCTGCGGTCGCACGACGATACAAAACACTGCGAAATTGCGCGTGCGCATAACCCGTAACACACACATAGCTGCACGAAACGTAAGCTGTCATGTATGTTACTGTCAGTGTAAGTAAGGTACCCACACAGTATACGGTAGTATACGTGTAGCTTTTTGCTGCGAAATAATTAAGTAGGTAGTTAAACTTGAGGCCGAAGTAGGTAGTTAAAGAAAACTTTTCGATTTTGTAAATGTGGGTAGCTTGTATCAAGCTGTAATTTTTAAATGTAACTGCTTATTTAAAGATAGTAATTTATACGTCATGGCTGGTGAGTTGCACTTTTTCTTTGTCATAAACTAAGGTCTATTTCATACATAAGCTTTTCTAGTACAGGGGGGAGATACTGCCGAATTTAAGAACCTGCCGCGGTACCTACTTCAAGTTGAAATTGGAAAATAGTAGAGTCTGCACAAATTACTTTAGGCTTCCAATTACTTGTGAAAAGCTATGTAGACCATGGGATTATAATTAGTAGCACAAGAAGCCTAACATTTTTAAATGTTGTCATTATAACTGTCAATCCACATAACTCGTGTTCACGGCGTACTGAGTAATATTGATGTGTGCGACTTGGTAGCCACACTGTGTATCACTTTACTCGTCACTGATACATTAACCAATAGTTTAACTTGATCATATCGATTTACTATTGCCCGGCGATGTAGCTTCACTGTCTCGTTTAAAAGGAATATATAATTCTAATGTATATAATTATGACTTGAGAGGATCTGCGATAACTTGTACTGGCTACTCAACTTTGCATTAATATTAAGATTATATTAAGTGATGCATAAACTAAGTGAAGTGGTATGTCTAAGTATGTCTTTTTCCTTTTTAGGGTGAGTAGACCTCTAGTGACTATGAGTTTTTTATTTGCCAGGAAATGGTCCTATCCTTAGATAACATTTTTCTGATTGGCTTTGAATGTTTCTATCTCAATTCCTAAATTGACAACATTATTACATTTATAATTTTCCGAAAATAGTGGAGGTGAAATTAGATGTACGTAAGCTAAGAAAGATTCATCTTTCTTAACCAAAGTGCATCCAAGTAAAGATCGAAAAAAAAAAAAACACTCCGGGAGTGACAACTTGAACAATCTTACTATGCAGTAAATAATGTATCGCGCGTTGATGTCTTTTTAATGGTCAAAAGCTGGTGTCGTAACAGTGTCGCAAAAACAATTGTTTAGTCCCATCTCGAAAATGCCCAACGCACCTAAATGAGTTTTCACTTAAAAAAAATATATATTTGCAAATTGTTTCCGAAAAAAGTGCCTATCTTGATAAGATCGTAGTTTGGCCGAACCAAGTGAATTCTTATCTCGCCTCATATAAAAAGTTATATAAACCATGGTAAAAACAAACTGGAGTAGGAACAATAGAGACCCCTTGAAGTTAAAATATATCTTTCAACATGATAATAATGGAGTAACTGACGACAAAAAGGCACTGGCTACTGGCCCCCAAAAAAAAGACATCAACGTTGCGTAACAGTCTACGAGCCTGCTACGAACATCTTTCGAACTTATAAGTCGTTATCAGTTGGAAGAAATCCTGTTGGATTGAGGTTGGATGTGAGAAAATCTAATAAATTACCTACAATAAATAATTTCACAAGTTTTTACTCAGAAATCGAACTCCATACCATCGCTGCATCTTTGCAATCACCCAACATAAAGGTGTATTTGCAGTTGATCAGTGTTTAGTCGAGATTACGTCCGTTTACCAACCGAGCCGCGGCGACCACAAGCAACCGAGCACACGCACTCACACACAGCCGATTGTCAGTTGTCATGTGTGTACACATGTTGAGCCAGTGTACGAGCTGCAGGCAAATTGTGAAATTAAACATGTAGGGAAATTCTATTAGAATTTCTGTACGCTTGATTGGTTTCGAAGCTAATACTGCTGCGAACAGCTTATTCTTGGTTTCTGTTTGAATTTCTGCTAAATTGTGGAATTAGATCAGAAATAATGTTAATCATTGGATCATTAATTTACTTTGGAGAGTAATTTTCAGCCTTGAATGCCGAGTTTTAGATTAGCTGCTTGAGTTTTAGATGAAACCGGTGATGAATCATCATTTTATTAAAAGTTAAGCCTAACTCTGATGGGTTACGAGCGATGCAATTAGTATTGTAGCAGTTCGTAATAATCACTTTCAAGGTATTACTAACTTATTACATACACGGTGCTGAATATTACTCCCAAAAAATATAAGTGGCTAAACTTTCCATGTTATCTGTTAAAAATCGCTCACGAACAAAAAGTGACCGTCTACATTCGACCGAAATAGTTGCTCACTCAACTTCAATAGAAGACTGAATTTTAATCTAAACAAAGTGTGGTCAACACCCGGTACGATGGTTATCATGTTTAATAGAGTATGTGAACATGATATCCAGCTGGTAATAGCCACTGGGCTCTCAACTCATTGGCTTGACGTGAACGCTACTCTGTATCGACTTGACAGGAAGGGACGTTGCGGTTACGATCACTTGCGTTCAAATGATTTTGTTTTTAATTGACCGCTGATTTATTTAACAGACAAAAGCTTCTTAATTGTAATAACAAATTAGATTGCTTTAAAAACACTGCGCTTTTTGCTGCTTGGTGTCACCATATATTAACTGTGAAAAGATGTGTTTTTTTGCTTCTGGTTGGCATCCAAATTGGTGCTGGTTGTCCACAGTTGCATAAATTAAAGGCATTGGAAAATATACATACGGAAAAAAAAACGTAAGAAGCGCTTATTAGCTATACACCTGCTAGGTATGTTGATTTTCTTTTGATTGAATTCGAACTCTATCGACATTTAATTTAATTGCAGTTTTAAATATCATTCTTTAATAGTGAAATCCAAAACTCTTGCAGTTGCGAGCGATCTTCATTTGTTTTCTTGATAAAAACATAAAAAAATTGCTTCTTTATCTATCACTCTTTTATTGTTTATGAAACATCGGCGTGACTCGTTGAAGCAGTCCATTAACACTGTATTAATGAGTGTAATGGAAGATTTATTTAAATTATTACAGTAATCGGATACAAAGAGTGCATTGATATCGTCACATATAGCCATGGGGCGTGACGTGTTTCTCGCACCACTGCGCCACAACGGGTTTAAACGAACGAAAAATCTGACATACTGTAATGAACACCTACAAAGGACACTTGATACCAGAAATAAGGTGTAATTATTATATGTCTCATATTAAAACTATTAAAATTCGTATTGAAAATAATATGACTTTTTTAACAAGCATTTTTCATGTGGAACCAGGCATTATCCTTATGTTATATATTTATGGTGTGAAGGTATGTCGATATAGGTACCTATGTAGGTTTAACATAGGAGGGTTTCCTCTTATTTATGGATAAAAGACCATAGAATTAGGCAAAGCGTAGCAGATAAAGCTGAATTTGCAACTTGACTTCAAATAACGATGAACAGAATGATGTTTCTAAATGATTACCGCTCTTACTTACTCCAAGAATTTTTCCTCGTCAAACCGTCAATGATTTATCATTATTTCCACGAAAATTAAGTTATAAATCAATGCAATCAACACATTTCTATTGAACATTTAATTGCCACGGGTAGGTATGCGGGATAACAAATAGCTGGTTATAATTGGCAATGGTTTTCTCACAACACGTCGATTCTTGATTAAGGATTGGCATTAGTGTGCATACAAGTAACTCGATCAGCTGAGATCGGCGCGCGCGCACCGGAGCGAGCGACACCGTCTTCCTTTTCCTACTTCTCACTTTACACCCGGTAAACGGAGTTTGACCAAAACATAATCTGTGTTATTTAACAGTTTGTTGCGTGAGACTGATACTACGTCGTAACTTAGACGATCGTCAAAACAAAATGGATGCCATTTGGAAATTTTCTAATACCCTCTTAATGATTTTGTCGAAATTTATTTAGTCTTAGGCCACAATTTCTCAAAAGGTTAGCCTTGCCCGTACCTAAAGTACGTACATGTATAATGGTATTCCTGATATAAAACTTGCACTCTCACTAAACCTAGGTAGACACTTTTAGGGCCACTTTTCGTCCTATTCTTTTTCCAACCGACCAACTATACAATCACTGCAAAGTTATAAATGTTCGGCAATACATCATACTACAGACAGTCATTCTGCTGCACCGCAAAAGTGCATACCAAATTATAGAAAATAAAAAACGTGGTAAACGTCGAAAAGATGGGATATGCACCCTGCCGTGAGTACGCTCAACTTTTGTAAAGAGATTTTTCATTTTCTTGGTCCGTTCCTATATAATAAAATAAACGAAGAACCTTTACGTCATTACACCTTAGGGGATCGGACTGCAACACAAGGATTCATAACCTAGCTAGGAGAGCTCACCCACACGTTGTAGATATAGTACTTATTTTGTAAAACTGTATTTTTATTATATTAACATGTATTACCTACTTTGCTTTGTTTTTGAGTAAATAAAGATTTATTATTATTACTTAAAAAAATAATTTAAAAACGTTTACCTACTATGAAATAAAATATGAACGTGTACACGAAAATTGTTTACTTATGCATATTTCAACGGGTTTTACATTAAAATAGCCGTGTACCTACTCAATGTTTGTCGGGCTAAAGTCAATAAAATGAACGCTTTCATTTACAAGATTTGTAAACATAAAAGGGTAAATTTACATTTTGATATTCGCAAGTGCTTCAGGGACTAAAGTGGCGTTCTCTCCCTAAAATTTTAAAACATCCATTTGCATATGCTTTGAGTACATAAACGACACTTTCTGGAGCACTTTCAACTGTCGGTACGGGGAGGAGGTGACGCAAAGTAGGGGGCGGGGGTAGATTAACGTTTTAATCCGTACAAACTTACTGCTAGTATGAAAACTTTTATGTAGGGACTCATTAGTTTCCTGTTGGTTACGTATTATAATAACTAAAGTTATTATAACTATTTTCGAGACAACTACTTACTCTAAGTACAGAGTATCAAATGTCTAAATATCGTAGTCGTCGTCGTCGTCGTATCGTATCGTACATTGAATGACATGACACGATACGATATGATACGATATGATCACGATATTTAGGAAATTTGTTACTCTGTAAGTACTTAGATATTTTCAAGAGCAAGCGAAGCGAGCTCGGAACTTGGGGCACGCCGACTTGGACAGGTTAGGATTGGTTAGTTTTTTTTTTTAAACCACGCAGAATTAGGAGCTCCGACAAGCGAGGCCCCGTCGACTACGCTGACTCAAATAATTACAAATATTGACCATAGATAAATCAACAGTAGGTGAATCGTCCGTTAGTTTAAACAACCTTAGGTGAATTAATTGTAGTTGAATAAACCGTAGATGAATTCTATTAGTTATTACAAAAATCGGTGAAACGATAGGTATTATAATACGTAACCTTCCTGTTGGTTGATTCTAATTTCTAGTTTTAGGTATTATCACTTTCAGTTTAGGTAGGGAACTTAGTGGTTTTCCAGGGGAATATTGTAAGAGATTTACAAGTGCAAGTAAGAGGTTTGCTGTAGAGTTTAAGAACTGGACATCACTTACAGCCGTTCATGTAACCCACGTAAATTCCAATGGAGATAAATATTTATCGAACCCAGTATTCGTTACAAAACTATAAAGAAACACCACTACTATTAGCATTGTTTACTAAAACGTTCATTTGCATGTGTTTAGCTTTCTGAAATCAGCACGAGGCACGAATGAGAAGTGCGGGGTGAAGCGTGCGTGACAGAAGAACCGGCGGGGCTTGCGGGGCTTGCGGGGCCCGAGGGGGAGGGGTAATCAGCGTAATACCAATCATGCAAATGCCGAGATCCGACTGAAAGCCTCAACCGGCTTGTTTCAGGAGTTAAAATGGAGATCCACTTAGCGGGCTACGCAGCTCACATACGCAATTGATGGCGCCGCCAAAGATTTTAATTGTAGATAGGACAAGATAATATAAAGTTAGACTTTAAAAAGATTACATACATAATTATAATGTGTTGATGTTTTGTGTAGTCGAAGCTGTCAACAATTTTAATTTCCCTCAAAGCCGAATTTTTTCCTTAAAAAATGAATCAAATGGAGCTTCATAAACAAGTTTTAAAAAGTATAAAACTAACTTATTCTTTTTCTCTTTTTTGTCAGCATAATACGAAGGGTATTATGCTGACAAAAAAGAGAAAAAGAATAAGTTCAAGTTGAAGATGCGTAACTTTAGTCTGAAGAGAATTTTTTCTACCAGCTAAAGAATTGACTGTTAATTCTTGCTTGGCGTAGCACATCTATAAGATTTAGTCTATGAGAAACCCGCGAAGGAAAACAACATAGCCCGCTCCTAACGAATTTAAACGCCGGCTTAAACTGAGCTGTATGCGCGCTAATTGAGGATTTGTAACACGAACTCGCCTGTTTTGCTTTGACTAAATTTACTACTCAAGCCTTCTTGGAAAGACTTTCTCTTGAAATGATTGGAAAGTAATTGAAACTTGAGATTTAGAGATGATCTCACGAAGGAGTTAGCATCTAAGCTTCAATAAGTTATTGTTTTTAGTGCTAAAAAAAGAAGAAGGAATATTGTCTTATTGATTTTCTCCTTCTGTTTACCCTTTATTCTTTAGCAAGCTGAATGAAAATAAGTAAAATCCTAATCTTTATAATTATAGAAAAGTAAGACATTTTATTAGTAACAGCTGGGTAACTAAAGACATCAAAGTATTCATAGTAAGTTAAGATGAAAACTTCACAAAAAGGAAGAAAACCAGTTGCCGAAACAAAAATCAAAGTAGCACTTGTCAAAAATAAAAACATCGTGCCTCTTTAATATTAAACACAATCGTCATCGTGTAAAGCATCTACAAACAGTTGCTAAAATATCAATTCACTTTCATTTACACTTTAATCAGGACGCTTCGTTTTATTCTCAAATATTTTCCATTAAAGGGTGCTAAAAGCAACATGGCCGCCTTTTCGCGCGCTTCCCGTTTACATTTCGTATTCAGAACGTGGAATCAAAGAAGAGCGAGCGTGGGTTTAATGTTGTCAATTTTAAATATTAAAATTTTGAAGTGTCTGAAGTGTCGCAAATTGATTTTTACCACTTTATCATTAAATCGACGCGGCGACGTCTGGATATAGTGATACTTAATCATGACATTGTACCTAATAAATTACGATTTACTATGTTTTTTTAATGAGAGCCATGGTAGTTTGCAGGTGTTATACGATTGAAAGGAGGTTTAAAAGAGGTATTATGTTGGCCATACGAGCCATGAAAAAAATTGAAGCAACAAAAAAGTCGGTTAGATCTTACCTATCAAAATATTATTTTGAAGAACAACAAAAACAAAAGAGCTAAGTTCAAGGCTCATAGGTACCTAAATTTTTTCGATGGCAAGTCAAATCAGCACAGCAAACAACTGTTAACTTTGACCGATGACGTAAAGGTACGTAGGGCAACAGGCTCAGATTAAGTTCAACCGTATGCTTATATAAACAAACACTCAAGAACTACATTTCCATTTATTTATTCCATTTCTCTTAATAGCAGTAGCAAATTGTGTTACATAGATATTCACACGAAGAACGTATCGCAACAGCTTGTAAAAGCAGTGAAAAGCTACGAATTATATAAATTAACATATCAAACGCGCCTTCGTTATTCGCTACACCACCCTACTGTACTGTGACCAAGCAGTTTTGATACTTGAAAGGACATTGTTCTTTTAGCTTGCTAGACGCTGTACGTACGAAGTACGAATACTGTACTTACGTACCATGAACAAATTATTCGTATAAGTAAAGCTTCTAACTGATAATTAACATACGACCTGAGCTTAAGGAACAATGCTCACCTATTTGCTCTGTGGCCCGTATACACTATGATATATCATGTGCATCATGGTTCTCATCAATTAACTTTGTTGCTAGACGTCAAATACTTCGTTTTACAAACAATTTAAACTTTACCATGTGAAAAGCAATAAACCATTGTATAAAATTACAATGCAATTGTGAAATCTCACGATAAAAGAATAATTCAGATTGCTAACCTAGATCTAACATTTAGAAAACAAGCTTTATCTCATTGAAGCAAAACCACTTAAGACACAGAGTCCTTGTGTGGGTATAATCGACATATTTTACACAATAGGTAATTAAAACAAAATCGTTTTTTTTTAAATGAATATTTTCCTAAACTGAAAACATGCGGATGTCAAAATGGTTGGAAAATGCTAGAAGGAAAATGAAAAATGACAAACCTTTTACAAAATATGACTCATCGTTACGAAAAGAAGAAGAAGCACAGCTAACATTCGAAATTACCTAAGGAAACTTTATGTGAGTTCCTGGACCGTTGTGTACACACACAATTCATTGCTACTTCTAACATATTTAAAATCACCGTTGTTCTATAGTATCAAGAAGGTTGAAGCTTGCAAGTGGTAGCGGGGTTGCATTCGCAGAAATAAATGACATTTTAAATTGGAACGAGTGTAAGTGCAACCCTCGACGCTCAGTGCCAACTAGTGCCTGAATTATTTACATCTACTGCTATAGGTGTGAAGAAGGGGTGGTATTAAGGCATAAGCTTTTGTATATAACACTGGGCGGTGTAAAGAAACAGTATTTCGCCAACATAGCAACCTTGTTAGAGAATTAAAAAACAACCGAAGCGGGAGCAGGATTCGAATCTACGATACTCGTACCGTGCCAATCGTGCCATTGATCTGAGAACTAAAAGTTCGTGTCAAACATGTAACTAATACTTACCTATATTAAAAACCTATTTAAAGTTTCAACGGAAGCTATAAGTTGATTAATGTTTGGTGTTTTATTTCCTAGATTCGTAGTAGGTACATTTATAAGGACAAGACACTTATGAATTGTTCACATGATTTACAAACTAAGTTAATGCTGGTTCCAAGTTTAGGTAAGTAAGTTCAACAGAATATAACCTTACCTAATATGAAATATGGATGAGCCGAGAATTCGACTCCGTGGGTGTGTCCTGCGCCCACGAGGCTCTCGTTAAACGCTGTTAAACGTTTGGGCGGCCCGCCCTACGCACTTCGATACGACAAAGTAACTTACAACACCCTTTTCTCCCAATCTCAACCCTATTCTTAAGCCTTATGGTTTATTTTTGTGTTATATGTAAACTTGTGGAACTTTCTCAAAGTAAAAATGCATTAATGTCTCTACGTATAGTTTAAACGTTTGTTCTACCTAATAAGGTAGGGCGTTCCGGTTTTCCCTTTATATACTCGGCAGTGACTGAAGTTGTGTACTTCTGGAGTTGTAAATGGTGAGGGAAACAAAGTCATTTGGGGATGTGTTCTTCTTATTAGGAGTGGTTGTTACAACTTATTTGTAAGTGTAATTGTGTAATTAGAAAAACAGCGAATGCTCATTATGTTTCTACTAAATAAACAGTATTGCTAACGAGATCAGCAACACAGTTCACATAATGTTATTTTAAATTTGGTGAATTTACTTGTTTAGATTTGCAAACAGTAAAACCAGTAAAGAAGAAGGTTCTATATCTACCTAATACTTCACTGTATTATATGCAAAGTAAATATAAACAGTACTTACTGTAAATACGAAAAATACATCTCATTTGTGCTGAAAAAGGAGCCAGGAATTACTATGAAAACCTATGCCTAAAATAATTTCCCTAATTTTCGGTATCTTCTCCGTGTACTCACGGAAGCATGCCGCATATAATTTCTTATTATCGATCGCACAGCTTTAGACACTATACGGTGTTCTGCAAAGCGCTTATTGAGTGGCCAGCGGTCGAGTGGCGGCTAAATGTCCTCCCCCTCTTCTCCCGCGATTAATAGCCTCTCGGAAAAAGTACGTGCACGAGACAGGGACGGCTTGGGAAGCTGCGACAAATATACAAACAGAAGTAATGTGCAACGCTATAGCGTTATTTTCGCGCATGGCAACAATCGGGAACTAATGCCGCACAATTTTACAAATGTTTACTCACAGCGCCCCCCTGTCAATGTCATTTAGGCGCCAAATGATTCAGTACTGTCTGCCTATTCTGTAAAAATCTAAACGTGAAAACTTAGGTGAAGTGAGCTTGGAATGATCTGTCATTTCACCTGTAGTGCTATTTTGTAATGCTAGAGATCAACACTGTTGAAAACTCACTGCATAATCACTTCATAAAATTTTTCACGGTGAGATTTTTACAGAATATACCGGCTTACTTGTAGGCCGCCAATAAAACTAGACAAGACTCCGTCGGTCGTGGAAAACTGTAATTTTTTAGGGTGTAGGGAGTATTTTAGGGTGTGTCATGTTGGGTGAGTGTGGGTGCTAGCTAATTAGGTACTGTCTGTACTCATGATTCGAAATATTTAGTCTTACCGCCACATTTTTCCCTCCGAATTACACCAAACATTTCTTTTAAGTAAGGATACCTACTATTTGATAAGTAGGAATACCATATTAAACATTTTAGGCAAAAAAATGGTTGTCATATTAATTAAAATAAATATTTACTGAGACTAGACTTATTGTTCTTAAAAAAAACATTTGATGTTTTCTTTCAACAAAATGTCTTTGCCTGTCCGGACAAATGCTAGGTCAAATAAAATAAGTGGTCGTATTTTTTCGTGTCGCACTTTGGCTAAAGGCCAGAATGAGTGACCAATGGATAGAATGAATCAATAGTGACAACCTTCTGATGGAAAAACAGCTTAAACTTAAGGGGCCGTGCACGAAATCGACTAATTTTGATCAATTTTGTTTATTTGTTGTGAGTAATGAAAAATAATTTAAACAAAACTATTCGTGATTTGAAAAGTTGAGTTTTTTTGTTTTGGATGTGGCTGGAAGGGATTTTGAAAAAGAGATTATGATGAAAAATATAGCAGAAACACTATGTTGAAAATACCAATTTTTTCCTATTAAATTTAGCAAACCATACCAAAAAGTTAAAAAATCGAACGTTAACCTTCAGCTATGCTTGAGATAAAATCAAATTTTTATTTTATGATTATCGATCTTCATTAAACAAATCAAAGGCAAATTAAACCATATTTTCGAGAGCGCATATGTGATGCAACTATTAACAGGTACTGCGACTGACTTGAATGGCTTAGCACCACGAAAACTGTACTTTTATAGTCAGGGACATTAATTTTTCAATTATTTCAAGTTTTCTCACAATTAGATAAGTAATTGACAAAAGAGGGTGTTTTTCGTGCACGGAGCCTTAAACCTTTATTCTTAAAACACCAACTACTTAGTTATTTTTAGTTTCGAAATTGGAATAATGACAAGACTAGGTTACAGATTTTAAACATCAGTTATAAACATCACACCTGTATTCTCCGAAGGGTTCCTATAGTACACCCACATTTTGCCAGTTATATTTAAGTCCGTCTTAAATCGAGCAGAGTCTTAAATCTTATAAGAAATGGCTACTTATTCTTATATTAGTCTTAAGAACAAGAATTTCTTGTGTAGTAAGAAATTAAAATAACCTATTAGAATTCTGCGTATAGGTATTGAAATTTGCTGAAAATCATTTAAAACCTTTTACATAGAATGTACTACTGCCAGACAGAAAATGATCCAGGAAAGAAGGTTTTGAAGTCAGAAAAAATGGTTAAATACTTACGGTATGTTAGTAGTGTTGTTAATAAAATAATAAAGGTATCGAGTAAGTTTCTAACTACGTGCCTGTTGTTTTCCGCCCCGTAATACTCTGGCGATGACTAGATACGACTTTTTGCATTAGTCAGAGGTGCTGCACAGTTTCATACGTTGGCTTGTTATACTTGCATCGTTGCAAACACAAATCGTGTAAGAAATACGATGATATTTTTTATTTCTTACTTGTTAATTGTTATTGTTACGGATAGTTTTAAACAAATTCCTGTTTGAAAATTATCTTAAAATTGGACATTGTATAAATACTTCAAGTAGAGTATCTACTAAGTCAAATATTTCGTTAAAAACTAAAAACTATTTATAAAATAATTAACTTAGGTTAGGTTCACAGACAGACAGCATAATTATAAGAGACCGCGCTATCGCATTAGGTGATGAACCTGTAATAATAGTTATAAGGTACAGAAAAATAAATAAATCTAACTATACTAATATTATAAATAGGTAAAATTTTGTTTGTTTGTTAGTTTGTATGTAAGGGGTAATCTCTGGAACTGCAAGTCTGAATTGAAAAATTCTTTCTGCATTGAATAGCCCAATTCTTGAGGAACGTTATAGGCGGACGCAGTCACAGGCAGAAGCTAGTAAATAATAAATAACATAATTTTAATACACCGAAGTACCTGAATCAATACGGTTTGAACGACATTATTATACAGGGAAAGGAAAAATCAATGCCTCACACATTTGAATGGGCGAATTAAAATTGCGATTTAGATTTTCCATTTATGATCAAAGGTTGAGCGCTACTGTGGCGTCGATTTTTTGCACGCCTAGTTAATAAGCGTCTACTGGCTCGTGAAATATTACAAATTGCGTCCCCACCACGCCCTGCGTCTGTGCACCCCCTCTACTTTCATACTGCCTTTTTCACGCTGCTACGTCAGGGGTACTCGATCATCAAGTGCTAAATGAAGTATTTTGTGTACGTAAGTAAAAAAATTTAAATAAATTCATTCGAATTTTTGCGTAAGCAATTATGTTATTTTCTTTAAGGGGCATATCTTTATGTAGAACAAAAGTAGCTACCCGCAGTATGCATCTCTATGAACCTACGTTATCTACGTAAAAGTAACAATGTAGTTATGTAATATTTCCGATGGACAGCTTTTGTAAAGCTCGATACAAGACTTCAGGAAGTTACCGACTTTGTTAGTTTCAAATACGCGCAGCACATGGCTACAATTCCTATGCTAAAGTCGATGGTCAAACGATAATGGTGACTATTCTAAGGACTGTATTACAGAACCTTACTCAAAACTCAAGCATTACGAAAACTCGTTTAAAGCCTTTTCACTAGTTTTAAGTAATGCTTGAAGCTTGAGTGAGGTTCTGTAATACGAGCCTCAGTGTCTATCTATCGATATATATAAAAATGAATCCCTATTTCCCGTGGTCACGGCATCACGCGTGAACGGCTGAACCAATTTCGTAAATTCTTTATTTTTTGTGTTTGTTATTGTCAGGAGAAGGTTCTTATGAAAGAAAAAATTAAGAAAGTTGCGCGGAAAATTAGAAGATTTAAGGAAACTTAACGACCATAATTAACTTTTCAAATGTAACCTTAGCGCTTTTGACATAACTGTCAGTCGTTTGACAGTTGGCGTGATTGACAAAATGGGCGATGCAAACATATTTAAGACAGGACAACGTCTTTCGGGTCAGCTAGTCTTTAATAAATGTTTGTCAATTTTTCTTGAAATATAGAATTTCCATTTTTTCCTCATCTTTTAAAAATATTTATGGCTAGTTTTAAAAATATACTCAGTGAGAAATCTTGGCGCAATGCATAGCGGATAGTACGCGGTAATTAGATTACTAATGTAACTTAATAGTGAGAGTTGTATTGCCATTTCCTACATTAAAATAATAATCCATTTCCTTTATTTCACTTTATCCAAGAAGATTATATGTATGTGTGTGTGTACTTGCTTTCCAATAAGTAGATGTATGGATAGAACAGTGTTTTTTTTTTGCTATGTCGTCAGATGTTTATGGCATATCATCACCATCAGCCTATAGCAGTCCACTGCTGGACATAGGCCTCTCCAATTGCACGGCATTCAGCTCTATTTTTGGCAACTCTCATCCAGCTGCTATCAGCCACCTTTTTTTTTGGTGGTAAATTATCAAATAACTTCTCCCGCTTTGGGCGGAGCGGGAGAGCGTGTCAGACTCTTACTGACTAAAACCCACCCGTGTTCCTTCGGTTGCCCTGTTGCTGAGGGCCACGATCTCCCTTTCGGTTTTCTTCGCAACTCCGGCAGGCATCGGCCATAGCGGACCCTGTCAGTTCTGCTGAAATCTCTTTGAGGCGCGCGTGGAACACAACGCGCCGTCGATCCGGGCTTGGTCCTTATTGGACGGCGAGCTAGCTATCAGCCACCCTGCGTAGATCATCGTCGTAAATTATCATCTGCCTAGCCTTTTTTCAACTATGTTGGGGTCAGCTTCCAGTCTAACCGGATGCAGCTGAATACAAGTATTTTACATGGAGCGACTTCCTATCTGACCTCAACAACTTGGTTACTAGGTAACACGATACCCCTTAGTAAGACTGATTGTCAGACTTTCGGGCTTCTAACTACCCGTAAAGACTGTCAAAGATCTACAAATAACAGCCAGGACCAACGGCTTAACGTGTTTTCCGAGCCATGAAGGGGTCCTTGTATGTAAAGATCCACGGACCAACCTCGGCAAGCATAGCGACCTGATCGATCGACCCATGCGGCCGTTATTACTTATCACAAGCTCCTGCCGAGATCATCGTCATGCGTATAGGAATCATAATAATAAGATATGAAATGATTTTTTGGCGTATCACAAAATGTGACTGCAATCTGACTGTGTATGTTTAATGAATTTGGAATAATAAAAAAAAATTAGCAGCCGGAATTTTATTGCCTTTTTTAATGAAAAATAGCTAACTTAAAAAGGCTGTCTAGTGAAAAGGAAAACTTATTTTTCGTCATTTTTTATCGAGTTCATTGTATGTATTTTATGTCAGTAAATTAAAGTAACCTTGTTGGACATTTATAATTTTTATTAATTTAATATTAATCTATAGAGTCAGTTTAACGTAACCCAAAATAAGTGAAGCGTAACTCAACGGTTTATTAGTTATCATACCAGATGACAATAGAAAATCTAAACGTACAACGAAATAACAGCATAACGCAATTACAATGTTGCTTTTGATTAAGTTCACTTGTTATTTACGCTTCCTCGATCGCTACTCGGAGTAGGTATTATAGTAATTGAATTGATTCATTACTAAATCACTTAAGTAGCGATAGAGCCAATCAATTTTCTTAAAGGATAACTTTATAAAAGCGACCGGGGGACCCAGGAATTGGGAAAGTGAATTAAGCGCCCCACAAACTGGTTATATCAATCATAAACTTATTCGATTAATTACGTTTTGCGGAGTTAATAGCGACATCTAATATCGGGCGTAGTGATGTGCGCGTGATTATGTCGATAGTTTTGTTGTTAAGAAGCTGAAATTTTATTCGTCGTTTGTTATGTATTGTAAAAAAAAAACTTATTTAATACTAAGATTTAGATTTTTTATAGGTAACCTATTCGCATTCTTGTTTTGTCATAGATAATAGTAAATAAGTTGATAAACTAACTCAATTCTACTGAAAAGCTCTCTTTTTCAATAAAACAAGAGGTCTAGCCTGTTCATAAGAGTAGGACACACTTTAAACACGCATAAATGAACGCCTCTTCAACCACTTCTCAACTCTAGTCAATGTGCCTTAGTTGAGATGCAAACATTTTCATTGTCTATCATACTCAAGGGTCATACCATGAAAACACACTAGTTCATCATTACTCCTATAAACCCTGTCTCACAACTGTCGACAACATAGGGTGCATCACTATTGGGCCCATTTCGGCGGTGTCATTAGGCAGGCTGTGTTAATGATTAATGTGGCGCCGGGCTCACACGGCCCCCTCGCCCCGCGCGAATAAAACTCAAACCGACACTTAATCGAGCTACCCCTTTCGGCGGGATTCGGGATCGCTGTCCTCGGCCTTATTTTTATTTGCCAATGGACTCGCCGATCGTTCGTGACTAGCCCCGCCACTAGTGCAGTTGCTGGATTGCTTACGAATTGGTTGAGCACGATTTTTGTATTGCATTAAGCGGTTCGTTGATGTATGAGAGATCGTGGATCGATAATGACACCTAATACCGATATTTGGTTTTAATGTTCTTTAAAAACAAGCATATTAAAGCTGCGCAAATGAAAAAGCTTATGTAAAATGGTGCTGTTGTTAATACATAAAGGATAAATAAAATGCTCACTTAACAACAACTTATGCAGCTTGCACTTTTTGCTCTTACATTTTAATTTTGCAATCAAGTGGACGTCGGTATCTCGCAAGCAATTATTCGTAACAGCTCGCTCCGACGTTGTATAGGTAGGTGTTCGGAGGACGAATTAAAAGGATAAGAGAGCCGAAGCAAGGTAGCAGGCAATTAGTCGCAGCGGATGATGGATGACGCCCTTCGCCGATACCCCGTGATGGACACAAAACGAGCAAGACACATAACTCATTATACGGCCATGATAACGCGCGGTATAAAGTTGTAGTTAGATACGGAATATTCGATGATTACCCCGCACGCCGCACGCCGCACGCCGCACGCCGCGCGCTTGACGCAGATTACATTTTTAAAAGGAAGTCGCAGTAGACTTTTTGTTTGTTTGATCCTTGGTGGAGTTGTTGTCGTGTAATGCTCTTTTAATTTGGTTACTGTAATAAATATTTATCTACGGCCATGGGTTGGCTTTTTTATTGATCACACGTTTTTCTCGTAGTTTAACGTTATATTTTTATTTTGTTTTCTTTGATGGTGTACCGTTACCTCATGGGGATATTAGTTACTGACATTACAATAGTAAAATAATATTAGTACATACCTAAATGCTAGTGAAATCATATTGTATATAGAGTTCAATTTACTGTTGTTCAGTTGAGTTTTATTTGAGTCATTTTCAGGCAGGCCGAAACTGAGTATTGCAGACTAGGACTGCTTAGGCAAATACATATGCACATCCTTGAGCTTTTACACACACTAGGACAAGGGTCACTAGGTACTTACAATAATATAAAGACAAACGACAATCGTCAGCTTGTCATTTGTCTGTAAGGTCGCGTAAGTGCGGTAAACACGAGGGTGAGGCGGAATGACCGAATGACTCGCTTCGACATGGTGGAGCGTAAGACAGAGCCTGCACATTACAGCGCATTAGAGCAGCCGCAGGTGTCCGCCAATTCGATACGCTTCTGTCACAGTATGACCACTTATAGTAAGATGAACGCTATGTACCAAACCTAAGATGATGAAAAATTAAACTAAATTATTTATATTAGCATACCACTTTTCAAGTGAGACAGTCGAATAGAGCCTGAATACCGTCTTTACGAATTTTAAAACTGAGTATATGGAATAGCACTTCGCGTTCTGTAATTTCGGCCTTGGAAAAACACGTGAGATCGTACAATGAAACGCTTACTTATTGCGAAAAGCTTCAGAGCTACAATTAAATCTTAGCTCCAAAGAACTATATCCATGAAATCAACCCATATTAACTTACTGCTGAAAATCGAATACCTACTAAAATTATTCCAATTAATGCATTGGTGTTGTTGATTGGTTTTGATGTGTGATTTCTGAAAAAGAAAAGTAGATAAATTACTGATTTGCATACAGAGATATCTCTGTAGAAAAGCGTAGGATTTTAAATTGTAAGGTGCAGAGAAGGACCTCACCTATTTATTATCCAGGATTTATTCGTTTATCAAGCTTGGTCTATGTGTTTAGCCTTCGTCCGTACATTGTAGGAAATTATCCCCGTCTATTTGTTGCACCCTGAAGGCAGAGAAGATGTAAAACTACGAGTTGGTTGGCTTTATAAGCTAAAGTTAAAAGTAAACTAACATTGGTGTTAATCCTGTTTTATGAATGTAGAGGATCTATCAGATTATTCTTGCATTATAGAAAAATACGTTACGTTATAGAAATTACAATATAAGGTTATCGATTTAAGTAAATGTACACTATAGCTTACCATTTCCATAAAATTTCTATTGAATTCAATTAATAAAGTCATTGAATCTAAAATTATATCTAACGCCCAAAATTAGTAAGATTATAACTTCACAAGGAAAGCAGAATAACGTGTCGGAGCACTATTGTAGTACTCCCAAAATTCGTTAAAATGGTGATAATTTGACATGCGACGGTTAATAAACGTGTCGTAGCTGCTACCGACGGCTACCGGTAGAAGCAGATTTAGATCGTAGGACAGTCGCATCAGATAGTTCTTGGGCAAATGACGCGTAGATAACCGATGCGTTACGAGTCGCCCACCGGTTACGCGCCCACTACGTAAATGAACCATCCAGTAGTACTTGGCACCTGTAGGGTTGGTCAATAATATAAAGGTCTACTTTAATAGACCAGTGGTGGCCTCGTGGTATCGGCTATGATTAAAGAGTTGTAGGTCATGAGTTCGAATCCAGGCAGGCATTTTACTTTGTGTATTTAATTTCATCACCACTGCTCTCAAAACGGTGAAGGAAAACATCGTGTGGAAACTGGCTTGTCCGAAACAGACATGTGACATTCACAAACCCGCATTGGGCCCGCGTGGTGCATTCTGGTGTCCCAGCAATGGGAACATTATAGGCTGATTATGCTACTTTAATAATGTTTGAGGCGAAAGACTTCAAAATATAAACGATGAACGCAACGTTCAGAAAATAGTTTTTAGTAAAAATGTTCCTACAGGTACTACTTTTATTGTAAGTAATTGTAATACATGTATCACAACTTCCGTCTATTTTCGAGTTCTAACAGAACTTTTATATGTGTTTTTCCCGTAAAGCATTTTTCTTATTAGTTGATATAACGAAGGTTTCTTTCTACCTGAAAAATGTTAATTTTTTAATTTTTATAAATGGCATCTCGCAGTTGTCCTATGAGGTAATGGCTGCATAACCGGACTTTCCTGTGGCTGCCCTAAGCTTTTAAACTTAAAGCCTTCAGCCAGGGGGGCATGAAAAATGACTAAAGTATCTGTTATACTTTAATACGTGGCATACGTTGGCAAAATAAACGATTATGACACTTGTAACACTTTATTTTTTATGACACTTCAAAATTATCAGCGTTGCATCGTAAGTCGTCGTATCGTGAATCTAGTTCCAGCCATTCGTCCCCTCTCTCACTCGCACACATCCTTCCCTTTCTTTCATCCGCCGCGTTCCGTTTTAAACAATTTTGGCTGCATTCATATTTTATTGTGATACAATATTTTTATCCCAGATATAGATCTTACATTTTAAAACTTTTCCACAGTTCTGAGATCTTGCGGCAACCCTATCTATATATGAAAGATACAATACTTTATAGTATAATTTATTTAAATGTTTTCCCATAAAAATATGGTAAGCCATGGAAATATACGCGTTTGTTTCTAATGAAGCAATTATCCTTTGTTAGTTTAATTACTGTTATTTAAAGCTAAAGCTATTAGACATATCTGGAATTTAATGATAACTACTAAATTTGGTGCTGCCACTCATTTAAATGTATGTTTTCTAGTTAACTTGAAGAATAGCCCATGCCTAAATAAATAAATAAATCAAATCGAATTTAATCAGAACTTCACTTTTACATTGAATGTATAAACAAACCTGCACTCTAAATGCGTAACGGATATTGTTAATCCATTGCTTCATATGTTCGAAAAATGTGTCTGCTCAACAACGTAAAAACGCAATTAATTAAATTAATTAATTAAATCTTTTGTTTCAGACCCATAAATAGTCCATTTGGTTATTATACACACGACTTAGAAACTAGTTTTAGTACTTACATCTACCAGAAAAAACAATACAAACTATACATTAATACGCCACAGTGGCATGTAGGCGTATCCAATGTCCCAGTGTGGGGCTGTCCCACCTATCAGCTATAGTTTTCAGGATGCTGACTGTTGTTGAACTGTCAAAATAAAAGTTATTGCTACTGTAAGGGCCTCTTTCACCATCTCCGATAAGATTCTAATTACCTTACTTGGCAGATAATATCCTACAAATTCTGTTCCATTTTTGAATTTATTCGGTAAGTAATGGCTATTCGGACATCGTGAAATAGGCTCTTAGTGTGTTATGCAATTACCCCGCTGGTAATATAGTCGTGCGTGAGGATCCAACTTTCGAGCATTTTCATTCGATCCTTTTCATAGGATATTCATCCTTAACGTCAAAAACAATAGAACCCAGCAACACACCTACACGTTAAAAAAAAAACAGTACGAACAATAAAGCACGTTTCCACTAAATGTCTGTTTAATCGGTCGAAGTCTGTTTAAATTAATAGTAAATAGTTCAATAAGTTGTGTCGATAAAATGAACAACGCTCCGTTATCGGTCTCCATAAAACCTGGCCGCAGCACAATTTATCACACGTTTACACATTTAATTGTCTGTAAGTTCAACCTTATTCGTCAATAATGATAGTGGCTCAGGAATATTTATTGGTTTTCGTATAAAAAGGTTGTATGATATCCCGTTGGGGTAATCTATACTGGGTAAGTTATCGCTACAAGCTACATAATAGGCTTTTGAATAATGCGCCATTGATCATAATAATTTGATCATTAAAACTGTATAGTTTAGCAGAAAAGTAGGAGTAGTGTACGTCTAATTGAATTACTTACATGCAAGTGTCAAATTAGTCGTTTTTGATTAAGAAGGTTACTTAAACGTTTTAAGAGTTCAACCAGAGCACTGCTATTTGGCAACAGTTTCATGTAAAAATACAAATAATTACCATTCGAACAATTAGCTCTTTAAGTTCGTGAACTTAACTGAAATTCCGCAAGTTCATTCAAGAGTTATTTGTTACCTACATCATGAATGAAAGTAAAGGTTTTACAGCTCTATACGTGTTTTTGAACAGACATGGAGACTTTCTTTAAATATTATTTACTAGTAGTAAAAAGGCAAGGTAAAGGTTAAGTATATTTGCTTTCATTATTCTTGGTGACGACTTGACAGACTGACGGTAATGCCTCCCAGCACGAACGCTCACAATGCTTCCACTAATATGCGAATTACTACGTTCACCATTTGATTTGGTCTCATTACTACCACTCCTGCGCAAGATTCGGCCATTTGTCATCCGTACGAATATTAACGTCACACTTTCACCCAATTTGCTGGTGGTTTTGTAACTCGACGTTTTGATTGCCCTGTCGCTGAAATTACTGTAATTCTTTTATTTACAATTATTAATATTGTTGTTGTAATGACAGAAAATTCGCTATTAAATGTAATTTGATTACGACAGGCACACGGTTAATGTATGAAAAATGTTGTTTTGTTATTATATGCGATGTGAGCAGCTGGGTTTCCGTAATCTTGACACATTGACTCTCTAACCCTTCTTTGTGTGTAATCAACGTAATGGGTATCTGTAGAAGGTATTAAAACAATTAATATCTAATGATTCCCATACACTTTTCATTCACCGTACCTGCAACATAAAACTACCTCTGTATTTTGCTTTGCAAGCTATACGCCTTTTACTGCTACAATTTCAAAGTTAGCGAGCGCGATTGCAAAGGTGAAATTATTGTTTAAATTTGATCAGAGCCAAACGTTGTACTTAGTGAAGTAGTAAATTGATAAAAGAGAGAAAAACTGTCTAGATTTAACATAATTCACACTTGTTATCTGGTCCCGGGCTGAGTGCACAAGGCGGTCGGGCTCGGCGCCCCGATACCCCGCTATAGGCATATAGGTACGTATAGGCAGTCCAGTACGCGCACACTCGAGGGTAGATTGTGTTCTGCGGTAAAGCGATAATTCAGTTCAATCTATGTCGTGAGCGCTCGCGCTTTGTTTTATCCGCTAGCTTCTGTGCGCCTTTATTTAGAAAATTGATGAGAAATGGTTTCCATTACGATCTACCGCCTTATAAAAGATATTGCTACGCCGGATTCGCTGTACGTTTGTTCCGAGGGAAAGGAAATGAACGCAAATTTGTTTTCGTGATTGCTAGCTTTGGAACGAATATCGAATTGATATCGATATCATTTTCTTGCGCAATCGTATTTCTCATTAGATATTTATGTGTGACCCCGTGAGAGCTCTTCTCTTCCTTCACGATCGCCTTCGGTTATACAATAATGGGTACAGTAATGTGCATATTCTTTTTTTTTATTTAACATATTGTACTTATCGATTGTAGAGGAAATGCTTTTCACGTGTGGTTAAGAATTTAAAAGAAACGACTTAAATGTGTTATTTGTGCATTTCAGAATAAAGTAGGTACCTTTGCCTTTGTAGTTTTGTCCAATTATTCAAATAGGTACTTGTCTCTCGATCGAAATCATGTGTGAAGTCAATTAGGCCGTACATAAATATAACTAAATAATAGTAACATTCCGCGGTAACTGGCCGGCACTAACTATGATGTGAGCTCTAAACAGCTCCGTTTGAACGGGCAGCCGCTTCCAATTTGCGTGTGTTCGCATCTCACCACGGACAATCGCTCGCAAATTGCCCGGCCACTGATTGCCCGTCGACGTTTATCAATATTGCAGCTACCATTTCCACCGCGCCGCCACCATCCCCGCTATCATGTCATAGATTGAATAATTGTTTGGGAAACACGTGACAGATGAAAAATTAGACGCACGTAACAGCTCTCTTGTCGCTTTTGTTATTGATAATTAAACTAATCATAACTACAAAGAACTGCCTATCATTAATTAAGTCGGTCTGTTTTACAAACGCTACTCACCAATAACCGTGACCTGTTCTAATCAATAATTACAATATAACATAATGTAGACGCGGAACTAATGATGCTGTTCCTACTTTCATGTGACGATGTGCTCAGCAGGCCGCCACACCACCGCACCAGCGCGGCAGCGGCACAATGCCGGGGTCAGCCCATACAATAGCGTTACGTTTATCGACGTGTCGAAATCAAGCATTCAAAGTCGATACCGAAAAAAATATCGATTTCCGTAAATAAGCGAGTGTGGCACATTTATAATAATGATGAATGGAAGCATCGGTTGTTGTTCGCGTCGATATTGCGTATCGAATCGTGCAACCGCTCCAACGCCACTCGGCTACTACATTCATTGAGTGCTAATTGAAAAGGAATATAATCACACCACATCCTGCAATAAATCTAATATAAATTGGGGCGTACTTGAATTTCTATACATTTATTCCACATTTACAGTTATAAATCAATGTTCTATTCTTAGACAGTCTACTAAATCTTTTGCAGTTTTGGAAGATTTATCTGAAATCTTGAATGGGTAAATGTAAATTCCGTTTATTATATTTATGGATGCTTTTATATTGCTTTGAGCCAATGTTTCTGGCATTCGTTGTAGTGTTTCGCAATTGGATATTATTATCATAAACAAAGGTTGATATCTGAGTAATCGATTAGCGATCGATTGCGTGGCGTGGCGTGCAGCGCCGCACGACGCCCGCGCGCCAAATGTCGCAGCAAGCCGGCTACCCTCCGCGACCGTGTCCAATCGACTTGTGAACACTGTACTCATGTTTTGGTAATACATTGTGGGATGATAGTTCATTAATGGGTCGACATTTGTAATGGATACCCATACATTACAAAAATATCGAATGTAAACGAACGACATTTGTCTTCTTTATCATAGCGGTATCCTTTCTGGAGCGCTATTTCACTTGAAGACAGATTTTAAAAGTATACGATTTTTTTTTTAGGACGTCTACTCGCTGATCAACCTAAGAGGTGATTAGCTGCTTAACCGGGCTATCAGTGGGGCCTTAATAAATTACGGCCTCAAGCCAGGACTCTTCACGAAAACCATCTTGGTTGAAGTTAGATAACCATTTGTGTAAATAAGCAGTAGTGGGTTGTTCAATAGCTGAAACTAAACTTAACTTACGAATAAAAATAATACATGTTTCAGAGAACTTGCGATAGAACATTAACTTTAGGACACACGCTCCTTAACCATTTAAAAAATAAACAGACATGCTTCGTTAAAGGTACTTAAAACACAACTGAACTAATTCTATTCCTACGTATCAATTATAAAAAGCTCGTAATTGTCAAACGAGAAAGTCGCAGCTCAACGGGCCGTGGAACAGCTGTTCCGTTCGGCGCAGGCGCAGGCGCACCGATCGCGGACAAAAGGACCCACAACAAATGCACTTCCAATTCGCATCGCCACTAATTACGTAATTATGGGGGAGGAAAGAAAAAAAACAGAATGGCGAGCATTCCCTGCGCCCGCGCTCGACACATTAGCTCACGACATTTCTTCACCGTAATATTTTTTTTCCGCAAATTGAAAGTCATGCATGAGTGTTTAAAATATGAGTTTGATGACTAAAATGCTTAATTACGTCAATATAATAATTGGTTCTCTTGTTGGATTGATGTTAGCGGCGAGTTCATTAGCTAGTTGTTTGTTAGATCGGACGTTGTCTAGAATATGGAGCGGTTTTTATAAAAACTGGGTGATTATTGAATTTGCTTTTTGTTGTAGATACATGATGTTCATTCATTCAAGGACCAAATAGTTGGTCCGTGGATGGGCGACCATCCTTACATACCGAGACTCCTCCGTGCCTCGGAAAGGACGTTAAGCCGTTGGTCCCGGTTGTTATTCGTGGATATTTGACAGTTGTTACGGGGTCGTCAGAAGCTCGAAAGTCTGTCAACCAGTCTTACCAAGGGGTGTCGTATTACTCAGTTACTGGGTTGTGGAGGTCAGATAGGCAGTCGCTCCATGTAAGTAAAACTATTAATTAAGCTGCATCCGGTTAGACTGGAAGCCGACCCCGACATAGTTGGGAAAAGGCTGGGCAAATTGCAGATTGATCTGTAAAGATCCAAAATAAACCCGTTTTTTTTACTCAACTCGTATTTCCCACAAAAGAAAAGATAAAAAGTCATTTAATATAGCTTCACAATAATCACAATTGACAGACTGTATCACAAAAACTCAAAAAGAAACAAACCCAAAAGGCATTCTAGAACAATTTTGAATTTTATCATAAACGTTATTACTTTTTTACATTATTATGTTAGCAACAAAAGTTAATTGTTGTCGTTATCGTTCGATCGACGAATAGCTAATTAGTCGCACACAGACAGGCACAAAGTAACCATGTGTTTACAGCACACATGTGCAATTTCAATGGTCACTGGACACAAATGCACTGTTGTGTCGTAATATTACGCTTGTCCGTAATTTATTATATCATCTATCAGAATAAATTAAGTTTTGCGTTTTGTCATGTGTGGGAAGGTGTTCTATTTTATCAGTTTTTTTTGTTATGGTAGGTAATCTAGCTAGATTTTTAATTTAACGTTTCCATAATGGTTTATGTTGACTACGGTCATTGTATTAATTAAATCCTCTTTCTAACTGAAACGGAAGGACTAAATATCGGGTTTACTGTTTGACTTGTAAACTTGTGATGAGATTGACACTTGTGATTGAAGTGGTCATGTAAACCTATAAATTAACCTGTAAAATTATAAATTAACTCTGTTCTTTGGGTTACCCGGGCTAATTCTGATGTCATGAAAGTTCCCAAATCTTGTTGTTTTGTTCCCTTTACGTTTATGCAATTGATGGCGTGCGCGCTACGTTTACGTAAGGAACAAATAAACCTCTTCATAAGCAGACTTAACAGTATCTCCAAAGTTCAATTAAAATAACCCCAAACACGGTGTCTATGATCAAGCTGGAAAACACTACGTCATTCTCCCTAGTACTGTGTCTATGTGTGTGTGTATGTTTGACACACACAGGTGCGACCGTCACCTGACTCCGTCGGAACCGGCCACTTCCGCCGGACGCGGCAATTACTGACACACACCACACATACACGCACCCGATATGCCCACTTACACGTGTGTTAAGAAGCTGGCCAGCTAATTGTTTAGCGACTAATGCTAGATGTACAGTCTACCACACGTATATGGTAACAATTAGACTTCAATAAGGCCTTTATTTCTAAGCAGTAAGCAGGTTTTCGAAGTTCAAGTGTTACCATCGACGTGCGGTTGATCATACTCGGTAGTGTTTTGTTTGTTTGCCTTTAGTAAGGAGTATTATTAATTATGCTGACCTTATTGACGATGCCGTCCAAAAATGTCAGGTGTGTTAACGTGGACGTAGCAAAATGAGTCCAGTCCGTCCTATCCTTGATGTCCTCTCTCCGGTTGACGCCCTAAGCCAAGGTTCGTACCCCACAGGGGGTGCCCTTAACGAGCGTTCACCTAGTTTTAATTACCATAGTTGAATAACCCCTGGCTGGAGGTTTTAAGTGTAGTAGCTTAAGGCATCCACAGGAAAGCCCGGTCACAGATAATATACTAGTAAGTAGTCATGATCTCAGAGTTCAACTACGAGATGTCCTACCTAAAAAAAAAAAGCAAAATGAGCGTAAGGATTGTAAGCACGTGCTGAATGGGTTTTCTTTTTTAGGTAAACAAATAAAATTCAAGTGCTCTGCTACGAACTACATCTCAATTTTGGTAAAGTCCAAAATTACTCTACCAGTTGAAACATATAGGTATGAGATATACTGACAATTCAAAAATACCTGTCAAATAAAATGGTCTTGAGTATTCAAACAAATGCTGTTTTGACTTCGTAATCTATCAGTCAATCAATTTAATTCAGAGAAAACACATACATGTTACATAGTCATAATATATAAAAACACAAACGAAAGGTTAATGTGTTAGTCACAAATTGTACCTATAAATTATGAAGTATTGTTAAATTGGTACCTACATCTGACCGATGCCTATGGCTGTCCATAACCACTGATTTTGCAAAGGACAGTCAAGACGGGCAGCAATTTTTGGATGCTGTTGCTGCTGTTTCGTAGACGGTGCAGCAAGGAGTTCGTTTTCTTGCGCATGATGGCCTGAAAGCCATCCGTACGTGCTTCAGCTGACTTCAGCAAACATACCAGATGCGTTGGAGCGCCACGAAATTGTTATGAAATAGATTTGATGTTTTGTCGGTGACACATATATTAATAATTAACAAGTACTAACAACAAATTATTTACAAGGTAATTCAATGATAAAATTATCATCTATCATATGAAATTTACAACATTTTCTTTAAAATCATTCGGACAAGAAGTAACGAAGCTTAAAATGAAAGTTCATTATTCATAATTTCGTTGCGTTAAAGTGAAGTTAAAACTAAACCTGTTTGTATGATAATTAAACCTCCTTTTATGGGAGAGTCATTGTTCTTGTAATTTTTTTTAATCGATTCTTAACGTAACAATGAGTTCTTTAATGTGAACTTTTCGTTAATTTGACAGGTTGTGTTACTTTACAAACTTTAAAAATCTACCTTTTGAGTTGCAAACATTTTTGGATTGAAAATAAATCAATGTGACGGACAAAAGAAACAATGAGCAGTAGATAGAGGTGACATGTTTGCTAAGTTTATAAGGCTCCGGCAGATAGGCGCGACGCGATGCTGGTAGAACAATTTCCATGAATTTTTCATAGAAATTGTTCAACAAGAGTGGCATAGCGCCTGTCTGTGGGAGCCTTTAATGATTCAAGTGCAGTGTACTTAATTCGTAGCTGCGTAGCAATGAATTAATCTACTCAAAGGTAATTTTGGTTTCAACTTTTCAGTCTTAAAAGACGATGTTTAACTTACAATGGTAGCTTAAATAAATTTTAAATTTTAATTTTAATAACAACTAGTATAAAAAACAATTAGTATTTTAACTAAAATAACAATAAAATGCGAAACAAAAAATTTGTCTAAATATTTCTTGTAGTCCACATTTAACAGACGTGAGTGGCAAATGAGCAGTTTAAAAACGGTGATAAAATCCGCAGGGGGCTACGGTCCGGCGAGGGAGGGGGTGGGTGGCCGTAGGGGGGAATGGGTGCCGCGATAACATCGCGATTACGCGCTACAAAACGGACGATATCGCGCGCTCATTACCAACACAGGTTACCCGCATAATGGATATTTACAGACCATCTTACTTTTATATCGCCGATATCGTAATACGCGCAATGATTATAACTTTTGAAATCTCTTTGAGTGAGCTTGAGCTGAGTGAGTTTGTACTTTTGAAGTGAAATCTTTCTTAATTATGCAATGACGGTTTTTTGAACTAATTAGACCAAAAAACGTTTTAGTACCTACGGCCGTCATAAAATATTGTTTACCGTACTTATTCGAATTAAGCTTGTTATGAAGAGTAGCTGATTATAAATTCCGACTACCTACCTACATCCAATGTTTAATTACCGAATCAATTACAACCTTTATTAAAAACAATTTAATATCGTAACAATAAAATGACAAGCGGCCGCCGCACACCGGCCTGGTTTGGACGCAGCTAACCGCGAAACGTCCATTTCATTTCCATAATTTCACAAAATGGCAGATTTAAATTCGAAAACAGCGCTGACAATCGCGACGCCGACAGAACAATGCGCCACGCCGCGTTTCCCGCGCATTATCCAATTTGCTTGTCAAAAACGTTGCGCTAGCGCATGACGTGACGCGATACCTAGCCAATAACAATAATAATAGGCCATAAATGGTACGCATTCTGTAAATAAATGTAACGAAACTAATTGGTCCTGTAATAACACGAGTTACTGACTTTAACAATATGTTCTGGTTGCATAAGGCTAAATAAACAGTTATATCTCAATCAAATAGTGCGTGGTACAAATAATACGCGGTAAATCAATCGATACAAAGAAATTAATTACAAAAAAGTGCATACAAAGCGTGCAGCGAGTTATCGCGACAGAACGCGACGCGACTAAAATGAAACGACTAATTACCCAGTGGTCGCGCGATAGCATCTCGTATCGCGCACCGCCGCACCGCGCCGCCCGCCGCCCGCCGCCCGCGACCTCATCGGCCACACGGCGGTTTTAAACACAACACTTTGTTAATCATTTTGATTGAAATGAAAGGAAACACAGACTGACAATTAAAAAAAACAATGTAAGCCCATAAAGGTAGATATTAACTTTAAATGGATAACTATGCAGTATGCATGCATGCTGTGAATCAAACTTAAAACAGTTACTTAGGTATTAGTAATTTTTCATATTATATTGAAAGGGTAAATTAAGAATACTTGCTGCCAAATGTTTTATTTACAATATCTAATAAACGGACTATGTACACACAAACCAACAAATAAAATGAAACATTTCAATCGAACTTCTGAACGATGGCGTAAAGAAAACATATACCTAGCAGGTAATGAAACGAAAAATTTTCTTACGTCTTCACTTAGCTACTACCGTTATTATAAACGATTTATTGCAATTCGCACAATTGTAATTATTAAATGAATTAGTATAGCAATGCTTGGTAATGCCTAATATTTTATTATTCATAGTGATTTTATTCGTGCAACAAACGCGCGGCCATATCGTTTACGGCGCGACTAAATGCTACGGTTAATTACGACGCGATAGAATCACCGGGTGTAAAATAAAAATCACACCGCTTTGCTATTCAAATCGCAGTGTCTGTGCAATTACGTATCTTAATGGCAAGATATCATTAACTGGAGCGCTCCTGTTCCACTTAGTACCACTATTGCGTGCAAATAAAATGTCTTTATAATCAATTAATGCTATAATATAATAGCGTTTATGCAGCACTTACCCGCTAAGGTGCGTAGGGCTGCACCAACTTGCCGAAATACTGAAGAATGGATGTTTTTCTTGTTGAGTTTTCCGCGGTTGTTGAAAGATCATCACCGCAATTTGGTTGAGGCAGCGTTTTGTTGTAGTTATACATAAATAAGTTAAAAAAAAAAAAACAATAAAGTTATTAGTTAAATTTTGTTAAAATTGCGCTATTTGAAAAGAAAAGAAAGAAAAATATTTTATTTGGGACACGCATCACGGGAAATACAAACAGGATTACGACCTTTTATATGATATCAGTGGCAAACTTAACTTGGTGTTTCTTTTCGGGGAATAGACTTCATATTACCTATTCTTTGTCCTAATAATAATTAAGTCTTTCGCTGTTATTTATTCAGTTCCACTTGTAGTTATAACCATTCGTGTACTGAAAACACTACAATTCGTGCATCCATGCATTTTTTACTGTTCGATAGAGACAGGTGTTGCATTCGATTCTATTAATTCCAATGATTATTGTAGAGTGCTTGTAATTATAACTAGAACGAAGTGTGTTTGATGAAAAAACCAATCTAAAATAGTATCTATTTATGCCTGTTACGATCTTTTTGCTGAGTTAGGTACTTATCGATAGACGTTTTAAATTATGGAAGTGCATAAGGTATGAATGTGTCAAGGTTTTTTTTTTAAGTGAACACTTCTTTAGGCTCGTTGAGCATTTTTGAGATGGGACTAAACCATTGATTTCGCGACACCATGACGACACCTCATTTTTGTAAATACGATTGTGCTCCTTACATATATTATGTTACGGATCAATGTTCTATGCACTTTTTTACTTTAAAGGTTTTTTAAACGCGATTATGCTCTTTATTTAGATAAGGTTACGGACTAATGTTCCATACAAGTATTTTTCTTTCACCAAGGCGATCTTGTTCAAGTTTTCACTTCTGTCAGCACTCCCGGAGTGCCAATACTTTTGTTTTAAGCCTTGATTGCAAAACGGTCGCGCATGCTGGTTTCAGCCCATCTTTAACGCAATTAAGATTTTGCTATGATGCCTTTTTAGAAGAAAGAATATATCAATCTGCCTAGCCGTTTCCCACCTATATTGGGGTCGGCTTCCTGTCTAACCGGATGCAGCTGAATACCAGTATTTTATATGGAGCGACTGCCTATCTGACCTCTAAAACTCAGTAACTGTGTAATACGATACCCCTTGGTAAGACTAGTTGTCAGTCTTTCGGGCTTTTGACGACCAGTAGCAACTGTCAAAGATTCACGAATGACAGCCGGGACCAACGGCTTAATGTGCTTTCCGAGGCACGGAGGATCTCGGTATGTAAAGATGGTCACACATCTACAGACCAACCCCGGCTTGATCCGTGCGGCTGTTATTACTTAGCCACAAGCTCTTCTCTCTCCGTCTCTTTTAGAAGAAAGAATAAATATTAATTAAGTTGTCCGAAAATGAAAAAGCTGAAATATAGACTTGTTTTTTTTTTGTCTATATTAAAGTCAATTTTTAGAATTTGCACCGAAGTTGGTTTTTGAAATATCTGACAAATAACCGGATTCACTACGGGTCGAAATTGCACACTGCATGCATGCATGACATACCTTTACTCCATAGGTTACTATACTCCATAGGTTTAGGTAGTTAAATAAAGGTAAACAAAAAAAAAACACGTAACGAGACAGCTGTCAAGTAACCGACTAAACGTCACTTCTTTTACCTACCTGTCACTTCAGTTGTAATGCTACTTGTCAGTTGTACTCTTCAATTTAGCAACGTTATAATTCGTTGACGTTTAGAGTTTGGGCTCTTTACAATATACATATTACAAAATATAATATTATTATTATAAATCTAACAAAAAAATTGTGTTCAAGCAAACACATCTACGAAAAGTAGTTTAAGAATAAAAGATAAAGTTTAACATACATTAATAAAAGTGGAAACTATTGTAAAAATCTAAAATAAATTGAATTTGGTTTTATCGTATTTTTTACCAAGAAAGTGTCATCTATACTACTCTTAACCCTTTTTACGATTTTTTAAACTTTATTTAATTGTCTAAACCAATGGAGTATAAGTACTTACCTAGTCTTCGTTTAGTGTTGTCTTGTTACTAAACTTTAACTAACAAAGGATATCTAGCTACGCATTTAGCTACATCCCTGTTATGCAGATCCTGTGTTAATTCACACACTGCATTGTAACAATGCATTAAGTGCATACAATATGAACCGCTCCACTGTTTTAACGGCGCCCATTAGCTGCGTTTACGTTACCGGCCTGATTAATATGCAAATGTATTATACATTAATATTTTAATATCCCTATGCGGTGCCTGAAATGTGGTGGTTCCACTTTCACATATCGTTACTCTTTATATTACACCTTAGTTTTTAAAACGTGCGTAAATGTACGGTTAGACGTTATGGTTTTGGTGGTAATTAGGCATGGATATGAGGAGTAGTTAAAATGGTAGAGGCTAAGATTTCGTTGCTGAGTGTAGATCTTAGGATTGCCACAGTGTCCAAAACTTTCATAAACGTCAAGAGTTGTAACGTTTTGACTCAGATTCTGATTTTGAGTAGATAACTCATGAAATCATGCTAAGCAATGCTACTAAATTGAGTTATAACTTTATTTACATATAAGTATTCCGATGTCTTGAAAAAGTACTTATCTAATCCAATTAGATACTCCTTTTTTTTGGGTGGGAAATTAATCCAATAACTTGTTGGGCGTGTCAGACTCTTACTGACTAAAACCCACACGTGTTCCTTCGGTTGCCCTGTTGCCGGGGCCACGATCTCCCTTTCGGTTTTCTTCGCACCCCCGGCAGGCATCGGCCCTAGCGGACCCCGTCAATTCTGCTAACGTCTTTTTGAGGCGCGCGTGGAACACAACGCGCTGTCGGGCCTGGTCCTTATCGGACGGTGAGCTACCCATTGCTCACCGTCCGCAAGCCCGCGCCTACGGTGGCCGGAAATCGACCTGCGATTCCCGACGCCCAGGGCGTCTCCTCCTGCGCCGGTTAGAGGCGTGAGGGCGCGAAACTTGCCTCTCCCTCACGCGTTCCGCGATACTCCTGTCTAAACGCTGATTGAAATAAATAAGTTCTTCATCAAGTAAACAAGAAGTCAGTCAGCAAGACAACTGTAATTCTTCATAAATAGACATGATATCATAAGTGTTGCATCGTAAACAAACATCCGCATTCTGCAGGAAGTATATAAAGAATATATTTTCCACCGTCAATCAACGAGTGCTCATCTAGATATAACTGCTGCGCTTACACGAGCAATATAGCATATCGCTCAAGATGGTGTGGAGTGACGGTACCTCTAGCAACTTGCTACGTGGCGCCATCCGGCTTGATATTGTAATGATGACATAAAAATTATCAGCTGTCTCATACAAAACTGGAATACCTTAGTTTTGTATGAGGCAGCTGATAATTTTTTCGCGATAACAATATAAGTTCCATGGAGAAAGTCTGTAACACAACTTTAAATATGACCACAAATTTCTGATTCATGTTGTATTTGACCAATATTGCTCAGAAATTACCAATTTAGTTGCTGGTGTGAGTGCTTGTTTTGCATAAAAACTGTTGATGTAGAAGAACACTTCACTGCTCAAACATAACTTGTATATGTACGCTCTATCGCTTTCCTGTCCCAATAAAAACGTTGCAGCCCTTTATCCAACATCGATCACAAATACGGTTACACCGAACTAATGCTGGCATTAGTACACAGTAATCGTTGTCTGTTTGACTTTGCCATGTACCGATAAGAGCTTTACACGACATTTTTAAACACCATAGAGAGACATTCGAAAACATTTGAATTCATAGAAATGTAATTTTACTGGCATTGCCAATGTTTATACAAGTGTTGTTAAAAGCGCTTTATTTTGAAGTCTATTTGAAGAAAGATTGCTTACAGCAGTCGACTTAATCAAGTGTTTTTTTTTGCCTACAAATGACAGTTGCGCCCTTGACTCAACAAAGCAGTTTATAATCGATCACTTGCAGCCCTTAAGTGACAACATTAAAGCATTTTTTTTTATCAAAGAATATGAACAAGTGAGTCATATGGTATTTTAATGCCTGTGTGTAGTCGGCTCGCTGGACAAAAAGTAAAAAATCGCTTGTAATCAGTAATTACAAGTGGTGGCAGCGACGGAAGCAGATAGAGATCTACAACGCAACGGCGCGGGCGCCGCCGCCGCCGGCTCGCTTGTTGCCCATTGATTTAGTGCTAAACACTCGTTAAATGCTTTAATACCTTCAATAGGTATATGAAACAGTGTTTGCTAAAATGTTTTTAGATTGAACAGATTTTTAGATTGTTTTTAGATTGAACAAATTTTATTTATTTTCATATAACAGCCGTAGATTACCCAAAATAGTTAGTCTACCATAAATGCTGTTTCAGTTTAGTTTACACAATGTTGCAGAATTTTATCATAAAAAAAAAAACTGTACAGTTGTGAAATAAGTACGTTCGTAGATGCAATTGTTGCAGAATAAATGTGGCATAGTTAGCAGTTCCTCAAACCCCACATGATAAATTCATGCAATCATTAACACATGTAATACTCAGTGGTTACCGAGGATTACCCAAAATTGGCACTTTACAGACCCATTTCGATGTATCCGGGCGAATACAGCGATTTAGAGAATTAATCTACAAATATAGCTCTCAGAATGAGAAGTACTCGTTCATTATCGCGCATTATAGTTAACGATCGCAATGCATCTTAAGTGAAACGTATTTTGTTTTGTTAAAACGGGTACTTACCGAAAGCGCAGGAAACATTAGTAGGTGAACAGCAATAAAATGTTGAATATTACGCGAATTCAGGAAGCATCAGCTATAACTCACTCAATTAAACAATCTTTTAACGGCAACAATGCAACGCAAGGAAGTCGTTTAAGTAAACTGACCATAGCGTCATGTTTTTTTTTTTCCTAGCCATAACAGATTCGTATAGGTTTATAGTTACCTACTACAGATATAGACAACAGATAAAGGGATAAGTTAAATGCCAATTAAATTATATGTTTTATTACACGACATTCTAGTGCAGTCAATGTTTTCTAATTAAATTATGTGGCAATAAACATTTATTTCTGTAATTATTTTTGTGTTTTGGGGTCATTGTTATTAGCTTATTGCATTCACATAATATTTTAATTTTAATTTAAAGGTTCAGTGCAGTCAGTCTCAGCACTTAGTAAGTTTACCATAATAGGCTGGATAAAGTACGCTACTTATCTTGTATTAAAAAAAATAACAAAGTGTCATCACTACTTTTAGATTGAACTATACTGATCAGGGGTCATCAATTTTACATTGTGATTTCGTATATTTTGTAAGGTATTGATTTCAATCAGAAAATATTCATTTCACTGTAACTGACAGCAAAAACTCTTCGTGTCTGTTGTGATTAAACAACGTTTAAACAACATAAATATTAATACGGCACGAGTGGGTATTGGCGTGGCGTGGCGTGATACCAGCCTAGTTTTTATGTAACGCGTTGCTCCTACGTAAATATGTGTAATAAATATACTTTGCATTTATACCCTGTTATTATATCAGCTCCAACTTTTTTTCTGTAAACGATTATGTAAAAAAGGTTTGAGTAAACAGTTAAACTTAGAAATTATAATTTTATGTGCTCCTTATATTGATGTTATAGTAAAGATTGTTAAAAGCAGTCGACTGAATTAAAAATATAGCTGATAAGTTGCACAAGCGATGTGAATAGCTAATTGAATTTCTTTACTGCCCCCACAATACAGGTGGCTACGATCCTATCGTTCCCAATAACTTATGATGACCATCAAGGCATCAAGTAAAATATGTTTGTATTTTCAAAGTTACATGGTTGTTGATCGTGGTCACTGCGTTACCCCAACGCGCTGGAGCACGCAATGCTTTGTAGAGGCGATTCTAGAAAACGGTCGTTTTGCGATTAGATCTGTGCAGGAGGAAACACTGGGGTGCAGTGGTGGGGGGAGGGGTGCTGTTAATTGCTCCGTTTTGTGAACACGGTCGGTGGCGTGCCCCGTGGGCAATCAGCGGCCTCTGACTGATTGCTTTTTAAATAGGTTTTATGCCCGCTAAAAATGTTTCGAAGGAAATCAAAGAAAAGTTTTCGTGAGGGCCGATTGTGTAAACGCGACCGAGGACAAGTTGTTTTATAAAACGCGAATCTGGCGTGACGGCCGTGACGTGCCCATGACGTGCCACGTACCTACTCTATGACTTTATAATTGTTTCAATTCCTGACGAGTCCGTCATGTTAAATTATTAAAAAACAAAGTACCGTTGAAGAATGAAGTGGAACAACAAAAGAAGTGTACTATAATAAGGATGTCCAAAGTCGGTGAAAAGTTGGCATTAGCCGTAAAAAACTAAGCAAGCACGCTAATAAATTGGCGTACACATAAACACTTTTATTCGCAGACATAAAGTTACATAGCGTGCAATCAGGACGTTGCATATAGCTCGGCTCGTATATAGGCTCATATTCGTAACAGCCCTAATGGAGCAGTTGCAAATGGAGATAGCACACACAATTTAACACGGGCCTATTAACCGAGTCTGAGCCGATGGCGTGACAAAGCGAAGTTAACTCCACGCCGCGTGGCTGCCCGCTAGGTGTTCGTTACAACTGGTAAAGTGCCACGGAGAATGTATTAAATTTGCTTTTATATAGTACTTCTAATTAATCTTTGCTTTAACCTCGTTTGCCTCTGTTTGCTTGACCAATAAATACATTTTCATGTCGATTGGCAACTCAATTTTTTATGCTGTTAAACTTGTCACTTGAAATATGTATTCATATAGGTACTCGTAGCTGTTCATGTCGTTGTAGAATTATTTAAAAGTGTCAAAGTTATTAATTGCAGAATTTCGACTTCTCGATATATTGAAACCAATTAGTAGAGTGCATTTTTCTTTAATTTAGTAAATAAAATTAATATCTGGCATATATACCTAAACGTAATCGTAATAAAAAATCGTAAGCGAACATCTATTCAAAAGGTGTGACAACAGAAAAACAATTGCTATTTTTAATTGACAACATTTTAATTACAAAACACCACAAAATCTATGGGACATAAAATGCCACATCTCGGATTGCTTAAGTACATCGCTGTTTTATTACTATTATAGCATTAGGTACTTTATTACATACATTTAATACTTTAAGTTGTGTATTTAATACTAACAATACATACATCGTATATGAATAGTTATATATTTATATTATAATATACAGTATGTTTGCACAATGTCGTCGACTGGTGTTCCGAGTCACTAAATACTGAACAGTGCACTTCAGTGCTACATCATAATACATTCGTCAATATATCACTCATTATGAGATTCATTTGTTTGTCTCTGACGATTACCAATTTTTCTTTTGTTTGTTCTCGTCTACATGTTCTCGTCTAAGATTCTCTGTTAGGAAAATGGCAACGTTGCTTGAAGAAATAATTTAATACAGAATGCAGTCACTAGCGTAGCTAATATCAACTCTGCAGATGAACGAAAACGCAGGTCATGTTTGTCGGAAAATGGATGTCTATGAATAGAACCAGATGAATCCTTGAGCCGAGATTATGAATTGGCAATCGTAGATCATGATCAATCACTGATATTATTTATAAATCAATGGATAATATTTCTTTATCACGAAGATGCAACACCGAAGCAAACCTTGTGGAACATTTCTTAAATAGAAATTAATCGATAACGGAATGTTTGAATTCCAGCCTATTTATTCTCTATTGTAACTTACAAAGCTTTGTCTAATCACTAGTTTATCAATAAGTAGTTAACACGACATCAATTATATTTTACACGTTCTTAATATCAAATCTGCATGGACTTATAATATCACATATCTCGGACCGGCAATGTCCGTCTCAAGGAAAGAATATTCGAAATCTAATATTCGTACAAGAAACTCTCGTGCAAAAACAACAGTGCAACGGATGACAACCAAGTCAAGAGAAACCAAATAAGTAAGTTGACCGGAAAATGGTTTCTTTCCTAATATCCAAAGCACTCGTCTATGTAGAGTTCATCACTTTGTTTTAAATTTCACTTTTTGTTTTTACAATGTTTAAATCACTTTGGATGGAATTTTTCACTTTTCATGTGTAGGTAAGGGTTTGTTCACATTATACGTGTATAGGCTCATCGTCGTCCTCATCATCAGAGCGCCTGTCTGCGGGGGTGTCAGGGGGTGAGCGGTGCGGGGGCGCGGGGCTGCCAGGGTCGAGGTCAGGCGAGGGTGTTCGTCGCGCATGCGCGTAGTAGCCCAGCGCACCGAGCGCCGGCGCACCTAGCGAGCCCAGGTGTGCCGATGGCCCTGGCAGGCCCAGTCCTAGAGGTGGGACGCCTCCTAGCGGCGCACCGGGGTATAACCTGGTGACAAAGAACAACGTGGTTGTAGGACTAATCACATAAATAGCAGAAGTGCAAATAGACGATGCAATGTTTGGATTTCATAAACTTAAATTTTACAATACTATTGCTAGAATTCTGTAAACATCTAAAAAAAATCGTTAAGGAAGAGATCGTAATTAATTCTTACTAACAGACGCTTTTAGATTGAAGGCTGATGAAACTATTTCTAGACATAAATCTCACCGATAAGGCAAGGGCTTCTGCAGCGTATTTGCACTGGCTGACGCTGCTGCTGCAGCAGTGGCAGCAGCTTGTCGGTAGTACAGGTCTGCCGCCGCAGGCGCAGGCTGCGCGGGGTACGCCGGCACCCCCGGCCAGTAGCCTCCATACAGCCGCTGAAACGCAGCATAGTTGCCTGCCTCAGCTAGCAGTTCTAGTCCTACCGCCGTTTGTCGCTTCCATTTTGTCCTGGTGAGAGAAAAGAGATGGAGAATAAGATTGGTGCTTCAATAATTAAGGGACAGAAAAAGATACGAGGACATTTTCGATGAGAACTCCCAGCGGATTAAAGACTGACTTCTGCAATCTGTAATCCCCTGGGCTTTCAATGATAGAGATGGCAAAATCAATTCAAGGATATTACCAAACTTCACCAAAAATGAATAGAAAAATCAATGTAACATGTCAAATATTAGATTCATTCGATTCTTTTCGAGTGTAAGTTGCCAAATACATCATCAGTTTAAATACATGTAGACTGTGTTGGTTCAATCATACGTAGAGGATGCAATTCTTTCAGGAATAATTATTATTGTGTACATTGTCAACGGACACTCGTGAACGAGTGTCATATTGATTTGATATAAATCCGTCTCTACAAAAATTTTTAGGGGACATATTTTTATTTCATATAATATTCAGTAGACAGCAGATAAAAAAAGGTACCGAAATGATATCTTAGAACATAATAACAACTATTAAGAACTCAAATAAAAAAATGTAACTCAATAGCAAAAAGTACGATTGATAAAAAGTTTACAGTCCATTTGAAATCGAAATAAATCGTTACGAGAATCCTACAAGTACAGAGAAACGATTTATGCCACATTACAAACTTAAATCGACTCTAAAATTCTGTGAACTGCCGTTTACGGACCCTACGGCGATACATCACGCGCTGTGACCCCAATCGTCATCAAATTTGTCACAGTGCACTCGAGAGTACAATGGAGATACCACAGTGGTAAAACTAATAAAAAAAATGTAAATAAAATAATAAATTTGACAAAACGTCTTGGGCACTAGTGGAGTCGCCGGAGCGTGGTCGAGTACTTTAATTTGATTTATTTGATTCGGTTGGAAAAGGGTAAGCGCGTATAAATTACGCTACAGTACTCACGGTTATTACTTTAGTTTACAACTGCTCTGTCCCACAATGCTATTTAGCAAAAAGTTTAATGGTTGCATACTTGTAAAGAATGATGATCTCAATTCTATAGGACTTTCAAAGAAAGCTTCTTTATGAACATCAATAACATTTTAATATACGATTATTCCAGCAATTGGCTATGTGACTCACGAGAAGCCCTGAAAACGGCTAAAAAGATAAAAAATTCAGCAGTTTTCAGGGTTTTACGTGAGAAAAGCTTCTTTTTTGCTTAGGAAAAAAAATAGCATATCAAAGTTTCTTCTAAGTAAGTATGTAGTGACTTTGTCAGTCTTTTGATCTACATAATTATATTATAAGTTTCAAGTACTTATTTACTTCAAATAGCCCTTCACTAATTTGAGGAATGCAACTAAGCATGAAAAATAATAAAACAAAAATAGATGTCCATTTCTATTATTCGCATTTATATTTTCCGCATGCATCAAACAAACAAACGCATCCCCATTTCAGAATTTAATATAATTTCGTTGTGGGTACTCGATTAGTTCCGAAGTGGTTGGTTATTGTCGTTGAGTGAGTTTTTTATTAATTCGTAGGGAGTCGCTCGTCGCATTATCATTGCTATTATTAGTCGCGTAGTGTGCGCCCATTGTTAGCCGCGTCCTCGCACAACCAGACGCTTCACTGGCCACCTCGTTAATTAATTTCTATAAATGGATCATTTAATTTTATTAAATGCAAATGAGGGGAGTTCATGTTTTAATGCTCGTCATTCCTTTAATAATTTTCATTTTTTGTAACCCCATTTATTATCATCTGTCTAATTAATTCATAACCTAATACGTAAACCAGCCTTACAATAGAAGCCTTTAGCTTCAAATATAACGTTAACACTTTAAGCCGTATTAAACTCGATCCTAATTTAAATACTACACTTTAATTATCAGTAGCTGACAAATGATCGATAGAAAGCTGTGCTCTCATTAATCATGATATTATGACGGCTCGCTCTTAGTGTACGTCACTCGAGAGCACTTATTTAATTGTCAAGTGCTGAATGAGGGGCAATCTGCTCAGTGACACTATTCTTTTTATTGCTGCCGCGGGCTACGAACAAAAAGCTCTCGGAGCGCACTTAAATTTGGACTGCCATCTCAAGTCGAGACCTCTCTACAGATAATACGCTCCTCTCTGTCTAACTAGGGGGCACGAGGCGAGAGCGGCTCTCCTCCGTCCCTGTTCCGCCGTCCCCCGGTGGAGTCTGAGTACGCCCCGCCCAGTGGTTTAGTGATTTGATGCTGCGTGAACTGATTCAATTGTTGTTCGAGGAGACCCGTCCAAAAACGGGCCTTAACAGCTCTCGTTAAAGACGAAAATTGTCCGGTAAAACGATCCCGCTTACGACCTCTCCGGGGGGGAGGTTGTTTATCTCAGTTTGCGTTTTTCGGCGACGTGATGCGAATTCGGCTTGTATATCCGGCAAACAAAGAGCACTTTCATCGATCGGAACGAGTCGCGGCGCGCCGCCCGCTTACGCTCTTAAGGCTCTAACACGTAGTCGGGCCCAATTTGAGCTTTATCGAACGTTATTTATACGCTGCTTAGAAAGTTTCAGAAACATGTTTGTGTGAGCGCTCTTATGGGAATTGTTTGAAGTTTAAGCACCTTTATTGTTGTGAACATGACACATGCCTGTCTGAAACAATTTTTGAGCCTTCGGCTGTGCTGTGGCATTTAAGTCGGTTTTGGTAGGGTTTAAGGAAAACGACTTCAGTAATTTTGTTGGAGTAGTGCCACTTTTGCCCACTTCTATTAAATATATGGCTTTTTGACTTGGATTCAGCGAGGCGAGAGTAGTCAGAGACCATCTGTATTTAAATATTTATTTAATAACTGAATTAATATTTTTTATTTAATAAGTTGCTTAAAATTGTGAAGTAAGTAGGTAATACCGATGGCTATTTTGGGACTAAATTGCATTTTAATTTGAAAATTAAAAAGCACTTTAGTATTTTTGTGACCATTATAATTAATTTTTTTCGTGTTTTTGTAGCTTTATCATGTTTATCTTTTTGTTTGCCTCGACTTTTTTTTAAGTGATGCTAATGATGTTATGTATTTTAAAACTAAATACGAAACGAAGAATAAGTAGGTACCTACTTACTTACCTATACGATGAAAATAAAGTTCACAATGTGACGGTTAGCTAATTGATTGAATGTAGATAGAGTTAAAAATGTGCATAATAATATCTACTCATTCAAGTAGGTAGATAGTAGGTACCTACGCGAACCTAACGAATGTTTTTGTTTCCAATTATGGAGAGGGCTATGCTTGGAGTTTCCATACGTGATTGAATCAGACATGAATAGATCCGTAGGAGAACCAAGGTAACCGACAGAATTGCCAAACTTAAGTGGCAATGGGCAGGGCACATTGCTCGCAGAACGGAATGGTTCTGGAGTGGCGACCGCGTACCGGAAGACGTAGCGTTGGAAGGCCTCCCACAAGATGGACCGATGACCTTGTGAAGGCCGCAGGAATCCGCTGGATACGGAAAGCACAGAATCGGTCGAAGTGGCGGTGCTTGGGGAGGCTTATCTGTCCAGCAGTGGACGTCTTTCGGCTGAAATGATGATGATGATTTGTGAGGCGAACAAGAATTATCAAAAATGTGAGGCGAACTTAGAGGCGAATGCGAAACAAATTATATATAAATTTCAAGTTTTTCGAACTTTAAACATAGTTTCAAGAGAATGTCACTCTTAAAATGATCAACTTTATCCAAATCTTTGGGATTTCATACGAACAAATTGCCTACAAATTGATAAAAAAAAACGAATGATTGAAGTTACATCTCACAAATCAACAAGCTGGCTTAAAGTGTGAAAACTCTTTTTCCATTACCCTGCCTACTGTTGTTAGGCAACGGACTTTGTTTTTTCATCTCTACCTACTTATTACAAGTTATTTCCAGCATCATGTGCGCATGCCAACAAATCTAGATCACCACATCAACAACGACAACACTATCACGACAACAACGACATGAGGTTTTAAGTTTACAAAACATAACACATGACATCGTGTATCTGTGCATATTAACGAGAATAATCTTTAGGTATGCATCTTTAGATATGCATATTAATACGAGAATAATCTTTAGGTGTACGTACTCAAACTCAAAGCATTTATTTCAAATAGACGGTACTTTTGAATTGTCAAGGAGTCGGTCAGTCAGAAAGATGAAGCTAGTTGCCCATTCCAAAGCGTAGTAGGTTACTATGGAGAAGAACGGGCAAGAAACTCCACGGACACTCTTCTAAATCAGAACATTGTTACAAAATATTGGTTACAACATTCATGTTGAAATATACATGTGAGAACAATGTAGAAAGACGTGCACGTTAAAAGCGTCCGTAATAAAAATATAAAAACAAATTAAATTAAAAAAATTTAAGTATACTTATTCATTACTTGATTTATACTTATCACGCCCGATAGGTACTAAACTGTATTTAATTAATTACATAATTATATTCTCCCACCGCTACATCGCTACAACGACGCTACGAATACTTAAATATTTAGTGAAATTATTCAGAATAATTATGGAATAATGACGATGAGCTAATATACCTCATCAATTACAAGTCTAGTCATCAAATAACAGTAGTGACCTATCTATTGGTCTGATTATATGAATAAATAACTCCGTTACTCCGGATTTCAATAAAAATAAAATCAACGTGCCGCGCCAATAAATACAATAAAAAATTATGTTTAATAAAAATATGTAACCCGACTACGGGAAAATAAAAATGATCTAAAAAGTACGAAACAAGAATATATTTCAGACAGAAATCAAGACATAGGTACTGTTTTCCCGTAGTCGGATTACAGTTTTCTATTAAATATTTTTTATTTTATACTTTTCCGTTTTTACGCTTGATAAACGTTACGACAACAAGAGTAATACAATAGGCCAATAATGAACCTATTTTATTTGAATTCCAATAGCAGTGCATATTGCTTTGAACGAAACCATAGCGCGATTTATTTCGACGGCAACACCACTTATCGAGCTTCGAAGAAATCCAAAATATAAATATTTCCTTGCACTTGTTTTTCTAGTGGAATTAAAAATCGTTACTATTTATTAAGATTTGATTAACTGCGCGTTGGTGTCATTTCGCGCCTGCTGTACATAGCGGAGTAGCACTTTTGCTTGTTTTTAACAATTTAAACATGTTTTTACTTTAAAAATATGATATTATGTACATATTTGTAATGTGCTCGTCAAGACCTTTTGATACTAAACATGTCATGATTATCTCAATATTAAATTTAGGGAAAATGTATCTAACTAAGTCACCTGGACCATTACTACAAATCTATTGATACCTCATTCATCAAAATCAGTTCAGCAGTTTAGGCGCTACGGTGGAACACATGTAAATACAAACATACAGACATAGACTGCTAAAATCATAACCCTTCCTTTTGACTTTGCCGTAGTCGGGTAATAACTAGGCGAATAACAGAGGTACGAGGAGATTATAACATTATTTATCTGCATTTTATAAGCATCGAGTGAATATAAAGACCCATTCAAATTCTACATTGCAAAGGTCATCCAAATGATTAACTATTTGATGCTATCAGTCAGAACTGTAGCGCGACTAACAAAAAATATGAACCACATTTAATTGCAGAAATAACAAATGTAGCAATTTGTCTGCTAAATCTAAACTACGTAATCTTATTTTAATGAACAAGTAGGTAGGTATACAATAAAACATTTCCTGCAACTGGAACGTTCACTAATATCAGATTGCATCATGCGCCAGACTTAGAACTGCAAAATTGCTATAGAACGAATAATCCCTCTCGCAATCCGCTTATTAAAACCCGGCCAAAACTGAAATGGCATTTGCAGTATAATGATTAGTGGTTAAATGATAAGCCGGGCGACCGGAGCGTCCTTGCTGCGAATCCCGTGTCTCTGCCGTGTAATTTGGAAGGGTTCGCTATAACCGATTAGTCTGGTTCTCGGTAGCTACGCTGAGTCGCGGAACCCGCGCATTATGTCATTAGAGATGTGTAAGCACACGTATGGAATTTTAATAAAGCTGGCGCTATTTAAGATGCTAGAATCAATCAATTGGATAATCTATTGTTTAAAAAGCACGTGCGGTTCCGATTGTTCGATGTAATTTACGACTTATCGACTTGTTAACGATTCTTTAGGTATGCTTCGATGTGTAATCGATGAGGGAGACTTAAATGGTGCAATAATAGGAAATTGCTACATATTAAAGTTCAATGCTGCCCTCGTGGGTTTATTTCAGCAGTCTTCATATTTTCATTTTACAGTCAAAATTAATGTTAACTTTGATCGACAGTTTTTATATGAACCAAATCAAACATATATAAAGTGCTTTATTTAATATGTATCTGCCTAAAAAACGTTTTACCGTCCTTTTCCTGAAATCATAACCTCTTTATTATTTCAATATTTACCTGCAATAACCGGGTAGTAGGACCATACGCTACACACTACACGAAATGACACGAAACCAGGAATTCGAAAAATAATTAGTAGTCATGCGTATCCAGTGTTTCATGTGGTGTGACTCGAGGCTACCACGTAGCCTGCTGGGTGATCGGCAGCGTTTATACAAATGATACGAATTTACGAGAAACCCTAACCGTTTAGTCTCTAAAGAATATTTACACTTACGCGTACGTTTCAGTTTCCATATGGGAAAATGTTCGCTCATACCGTCAGTGTTCTCCGTTTTTAATTATAAATGTGATACATTTTTGCAAATCTAGTGAGTTTTTCACACATATATATATATATATAAGATAAGTATAGATATATTTATATAGGTTAGGTGGTGGTGGTGGTGGTTAGGTGTAGGTTATATAGGTTTAGATTTTCTAACGAACTAGGTACCCAGGAAATCGATTTTTTGTTTGCGTCTCTACAACTGTTGAATCAAACACTTGAAATCGGGTGTTTATCCTTAAAAGCATATACGTAAGTCTATAATCTATCTAAACATTTTGCATGCTTTTCGAAATCTTATTAAAAAACACCGAAATCTACTATCCCCTAAACACGACACTCAATTTCGCACTTCTAAAATAATAAAGTCATCTACAAGCTACAACAATTCGCTCGAACATTACGATGCGACTTAACAACAGACATAGCCGTGCAGCCGAACTAGTCACAACAGAGGTAGGTGTTGTTGCGAGCGTCATTACAGAATACGTCATTAGGTAATCGCGATGGATTACACGTTTCGACGACTAAACGCCGATAAACGACATTTTGTTCGCGGCCCCCGGCTTATTGTGAATTCACGATCGTTCCGACAAAATATTATAACTATTGATGAATCATGCTGTGAATCAGTCTATGGTGGGTCGATATCTAGGTTTGTTTGGTTCGATATTCAAACTTAATTTTAGAATGATCTGGTACCTATTGCTTGCATGGAATTATAGTATCTACTAAGTAGCTTGTTTATGTAGGCATAGAGGAAAATATTAGAGGGTTTTTTTCGAGTGAGGAATGCTTAGCGATATAAATGGAGTTACATTTTCCTTGACGAATGCAGTTGGATTTTAATAGGTCGAACAAATTCTAGTTGGTACCTACTTAATTGCAGGTAGGTATTGCAAGCAAAACTGAGTCTATTATAATTTAATTCTAAAAACTTATTTGTGTCATGTTTTTGTTTTTAACTGTGTTTTTCAGTAAAAAAGGGTGTATTTCATAGTAGGTATTTCTCAACGAAACGATAAAAATATATCTACTAAATAAAATAATAAATGAACTGACAGCGTATTTAAATAATTTAAAAAAAAAGACTGTCTTTTGGGTACATATCTACCAGTGGAGAGCGATGCGGAGGAATTTTTCGGCACCATATTTTTAGTTTGTTAATAGATCTTAATAAAAACGTAACTAATCTACATTTTCAGCTTTCAATTCGTCATCATAGGTTAAGTTTACCAAATAAGGAAGCTATTTGAAAACAATTAAGTAAACACACATCAGTGGCCGGTAGAGGCATAAAGTCGGCGGTGTGGTGATTAATAAGAGGTGTGGAGCGGCGCCGGCGCCGGGCCGCCGGTGACTTGCAGCCTCTGTGATGATGGGCGAGAGCCGACGGTCACACGGTGGTGCCAAGGTTGGGTTACAGTTATATTGTATCAGAAGTTTTAAGGTACTACTTAATTCAGATGCATTTCAGGAACGAAATGAGAGTAGTTACTAACCCTCGATTAAAATTTCAGCTAAGTCAAAGTCAAAGTTAAATCATTTATTTCAAATAGGCCCATGTATGGCACTTTTGAACGTCAAAAGTGTGACTATCTACATATTTTGTAAGCTGCGACTATCTACATATTTTGTGGTCACTGTTTACAGCTTCAAGTTCAATGCTTTATTTCTTCAAGAACTCCATTAAAAGGACTACTAACTGACACACCTAATGTTTTTCTTGGAAACTGAGCTTTTCAACTTATAAAGTGCCGTGATACAATGGACAGACTTTAACTTGAAAAGCATTACATTGTGGTAAGTAATTCTCCTCGGTTCTTACACCTGTAGCGTGGGAATGCTACCAGCTGGGACACTTATGTTGCTAATGTTGCCATCAAGCTCATATCGACGTAACAACACTACAAATTACTGATCTAATTGCGAAAAATGCAATGCAATTCAAAACGAAACAACCACTCTCTAATTACAAAATTGGCGAATGTGTGAAACAAATTATCTAATACCAATTAAAACAGATCGCAGCAAATACTTAATCAAAATGATAATGTTTTTCATTTAAATAGTTTGTAGAAAATCACTAGGCAAGTAGGCAAGAAGTTATGTAGCTGTGTAATTATTTATAATTAAGCAAAAAGCAAACGGCGTGTCTTGTAAATAGGTAATTAAAATTAATTGTTTCACTTTGGGTCGTTATTAAAAAGCTTTGTGTTTTTCCAAATTAGGAGTAACCATTGTTCAAAAATAATCCATATATTAGTATAATTTATTCTGTATCCGGGAACCAGAAAATCGGTGCCTATTATTAGTAGGTAGTGGCACCGTTCTATTTGAGCAGCCGCTACAAAAACCAAAGGAAAGTGACCGCACACAAAAGCCCATTACATCCTTCAATTAACTACGATTTCACACCCTTTCACGAACCGAAAAATCGAAGCCCAAACATTAGTTTAACCGAAATTATAGAAAATCAAAAAAAAGTACCACAAAAAGGTGCAGACGCGGCGGTGCGGGCATGGACACACCGTGTGGCGCCTGCGCAACACTCGACACAATATTGTCATACTTGCAATCACAAAGCTAACTCGAGAATTATTATCACCAGTACCAGTACGTACCTACTCCGAAAAATATTACAGTTATGCAAGGATATGTAATCTCATTTTTCAACAAAAAAGTTTGACCAAATATAGAGAGAGCTTTTGCTTGACTATTCGCGCAAAAACCTATGAACTCTATATGCTGAGCTCAACTACACTTCCGATCAAAACTAACTAGTCAGTTTTTAATACAGCACAATCTTGATTGGAAAGATGGTATTCAATCAATAGAAAATTAGTATAGTTTGTTATTAGCTACCGTAGTTTTTTGTAAAGGATGCATCGGAGGCGGCGATCAGACCCTAATTACAAACGTTTGTTTTTGAAATAGCCGCCGTACTGTCGTCGATAAAACTCCTTTGTACTGCGATATTTTTCATATAAAATACATTAGGACTTCAGAATTTTAATTATGTAAAGAATAAGCAATTAATTGTAGCTATATTTCTGTTTATAAGGTTGAATTATTTTTATGGCTTTATTGCGAACTTGAAGTGAAACGAGTTTGTAAAAAATGTTTAATGGTTGTCGTTTTTAATTCGTCATTATTTATTTTTAACCTTTTGCTGTGAAACAATGTTGAATAAAAAACAAAGTTTCGGCAAAAAACAATTCGTACAAGCGTGTACTTTTAAGAACGAAATGTTTAATTCCTGTATAATTATATAAATGGCGCCCAGTTTCTGGCAGTAGCAGTAACATGTCGACGGTCCCGCTGACTCAGCATTGCTTTGTGAAGAACGCCGACTATCTCACGACCACTGCTGGCGTTTGTCCCAAGTTACTAGCGTTTATTGATACCAATATTAACTCCCAGTGTTTAGCTTAATTTTTTTTACAGTTTATTAGCATTATTTATTTAGGACAAATGTCAAATATTATTATTGTATGCGTTGGTTGTGTTTCTTTTAAAATTCTGGATTATTTTTAAGTGATTCAAAAAAAAGGAGAAGCTTATGCATTCGGTGAGTTTTTTTAATGTATGTGCACTGATTTCTCCGTGATTCATTTCACATAAATTTTATTAACTTTGGTTGAGCAATTTATGAGTTAGCTTCAGTAATATGTTTTTAAACCACGATACCTATGTTGATGTTTTTATAATATTCACAAAGTCGTACACGAATTTGTGTGGGGTACCGACATTAACAAAAAAAGTTTAAAAAAAAGCAACAGACTTCTTGAAAACAATTACAATACAAAGTGAAAAATATCTTATGTTTTATGTTTAACATTAGACAACTTAAGGCTATGAAAAATAACTAAGCACATTAGATATATCTAATGTTTTCAATCATAAGTTGAGTTGAAACTCTACATAAAGAAATGCTACAAAAGATTTTAGACGTGTCTTGATTCAAAATATTGTTGCCACATTCCATTTTTTGGAGCTGGCAACTAGTAAAGAGATGTGTACCACTCTACGAGTATACACCACCTGTGACTTGGAACTCAAACAATAAAACATTATACTCCTTTTGGGTTTCGCCTCCGTCGGGTAAAAATAAATTGCTAGTTAATTGTTTTCTTCAATCTACCTCTATGTTACGTACGGAAGTGTTTCAATTTCACTCGGTTCATAATAAGGTAGTTTAGTACAGGAGCCTAGCCCAGAAGTGAGGGTACTGAAAGTTCATTACCTACTGGCCTAATGTTAAACCTACTTATTTTCCATTTTTAGTGTACCTATAGTCTGTTTCAAAATTATCTGATGAAAGTGTAAACAAACACTGTTCAGGTTAAATTCGACGCAATCACTCACTAAAGCGTAACATACATCAGTATTTAGAAAGTTTCAACTTTATATCTCGCCACTTTTTTTCTACAATAAGTTATTGTTTGAATAACCAAAAAAAGCAGTAATTGAAAAGTCATCCACAAAAATTGAGGTTATAAAATTAACCTCAATTTTCAAATGAAGAACATCTTTAAGGTGATTTAAAATTAGAATTTCGGGTTGAAGTCGTCAAATAATCAAATCAAAGCACTTAATTTGTAGCTGGCACTACAAATTGGCATTCACAGTTACGTTTTCTGATTAATTTGTTTACACTTTTGTCAGATACTTTTGTACTAACAGATCAGACATAAATAGTCCAAACAGTAATTCACTACACCCAATCAGAAAAACAAGAGTAAATAGTATTAGTAAAGAGCGTTTACTTTTTTGTTACTACAACAATATTCTGATCATATAGCTTGGTTATCGAAATACTACACTCACTCACTCGGTATACTTATGTTATTTTTGTAAACAAACTAGTTTTCTGATTTTATCATAGATGAGAACTTTAGCAAAAAAAACTTTTGAAGGAGTACAATACATTGTTACAGATAAATTTTCACGCTTCCCACTTAAGACCTAGGCCAAATATTTTTTGATATTCAGATAGCGCATGACCTAAATAATAACAGGAATATGAATTAATAATCTCAACTAATTAAAAAGTTACGCAAAAACGCGAAACTTTGCGGGTATTCTTGTTTTACAAACAAAAAATGAAAAATTACACGCATTCAAGCGATAAGGTTAGCAGTGATAGTCTAGTGGTGTAACGGTAGGACTTTTAAGTAATAGGTCTCAAGTTCCAACCCAAGGCACGCACCTCTGACTTTTCGGATTCATGTGCGTATTGTATAATACTAATCACTTGCTTCAAAAACGATAAAGGAAAACATCGTGAGGAAACCGGCGTTCGACATGCCTGAGAGATATTTTCTCGAATACATGTGAAGCCAAGTCAGAGGTCCATGGGCGTCATAAAACCTCTGAGATCAGGTTAATTAATAACACCACGAAAAAAAATGTATCATAGACTGAAAAAATTTAATCACAAATAACACCTTTCCTAAAAACTAAATTCATTGAATGGGCGTATCTTTATTGATACAGTGGCGATTGTGAATAAGAAATTGAGAATACATATATTTTAAACCTATTTTAGTAACCTCATCAAGTTCACTAGAAACCCGATTATATTCAACTAAATAACAACATTGTATTTGGTGAGTTTCCTTGTATAATTTATCGCATTATTGGCATTGCTAACGCTCATACACAGTTTGCCTAAGTATTCATTAAAATCGACTGAAAACGACGTGTATGTGTGTGTATAATGAATATATTAACGACATACCACACCAAGTTATGTTGTTCAAATACTATTAACATACCTATTTAAAACGGTATAGACTGTAAAAACTCCTATAGTCTTCACTTATTTTCCTCAATTAGGTAGACATTGGTTCCGACTAAATGATTAAATTGTTTTCGCAATCCCAAATATTTTAATTCTGAAAAACTGGTACGTTCTGTAGGTAATGATTATTTTATAACACACCAAGGCAAGTAATATTTAAGTTTAACATTACAGAAGTTAAGCACCTTGCATGGGAGAGTAATGTAAATCTTGGTAATGAGGAAATCTTGATCGTAAGTAACAAAAATTCCTTAATCAACTTTTGTGATTACTACAAAAAAAAATCGAAGCATCAAGAATAAGATAAGACAATAAAAATATACTTATTTTAAAGAATTATGTAAGAATAAATGTTTTATTTAAAACTATTCATTTGTTTCTATCGTAAATATTTAGGTAATAAATGTTCCGAAATATGATTGACTCTTGACACTGGGTGTCCCCTACATTGCATCCATTAGTACCGACCTACTATTGGAAGGACTCTTTTAATAGAGCAGGCTTCCAGGAAAAGAAGATTAAAAATATGACAAAAAACTAACCTTCTATTCTGATACCAGGTCTTAACCTGCGTATCCGTGAGTCCTAGTTTCGCAGCCAGTTCCATTCGGTCCTGCACACTGAGGTACTTCTGTCTCTCGAAGGACTTCTCCAGGGTCTGCAGCTGATGGTCCGTGAAGGCTGTCCGCGCCTTTCTTTGTTTCTTCACCAGTCCTGATGAGTCTCCTCCACAACTCTTGCTTGATACGTCGTCTGAGTCATCTTTTACACCTGTCAAAGAAGAATATATTATGATCAATTGGTTCAAGAAACTTTTATGAAATTCTCGTTCAAAAGACATCTGAAGAACAAAATAAAAATAAAAAAAATTCGCTGTCTCTCTGCACATTGTAATGTCATTAGATAATTTGCTAGGCACAAGTGTCTACATAATGAAGATCTTAAATTCACTGACAGATGAAGCACAGCCAAGAGTTCCTTGTATAATGAAGGTGAGCACTATGGAAGAATTTTTGAAAATTCATCTTCTAAAACGGTTTTATACGGGATAGGAAGTTTATACGGAAGTTCTACATTATTGCCAATGGGAAACCCCATCGGCTTGTAGTTTGATAAACGTGAAAAAATAATTGTATTTTTTTTTATGTACGACTGGCTAGGTTAATTGATACTAAAGCTAAAAATAATACTGTTTAAAATCACGAACCTTCAGGAGCTTTACATCTGTCTAAACTGATCATAGCATTTCATAAATTCACCTCTAAAATAACGTAACCAATGCTGTTCTTAATTATAATGTAAAAAGTTCACCACGATAATCATATTTAGTCCTCAAGCCCATGTCTCAGTCATCGACCTCAGCTGAAACGTGTTTCTTATTAGAGAGTGCTTGTCCTCGGCATCAGTCACCACAGAAGCCTTCCCTCGCGGTAGGGCTTCTTGCGGTCACTGGGCCTCGGTGCCCTCGGTCACTTCCTTCACGACACTTGCCTTTGATATACACACTACCTCATACTTATAAGAGTTACAAGTTCAGGCTTTGTCACACTGGGATTTCGAACGATTTAAAGATTTAAAAAAAAATTCATTAGAAATTCTATTGCAGCCTGTGCCGGATTCCCGTAAAAACCGCTGGATTTGAAATAAGGGCTTGCTCCAACAAATATTAAATATACATATTTAGAAACTTTGCACACCCTGCTGTTCTGATGCTAATGCAATGTTTTGTATACTGATATAATTAATTAAGAACACGGAAGGTGGTCAACAAGTGCTATTTTTAAAAACTCGTAGACGAATTTACAACAAACAGTGTGCTCTAATAGATATCACATAGCACGAACGACATACATCCCACAAATCTAGTGTCTGTTGAAAGATATTTTTCTTGCAGTTCACCATGCTGCTACACTTGATGTGCCTACGGTCTACGTCTTCATCAAATACGCTACGCTTGCCGCGTGGCACGGGATTAAGGCACACATTCTAAGTAGGTACAAAACCTTTAAAGAGAAAATATTTGTTCGTTCTTAATCGCCTTCTAATAAAACATATTACGTGCCGAAAAGTTCTGATAATGCGATATTAAATGTTTGTGTATTTTTTACTTTTAATGGCTTATAAATTCGCAGTTCACGGTAAATATTTATTGGTGTTTCTGTTGCTTATTGTTATACGACCCATAAAGAAGTTAGGGTATTAGGATTTTATTGAGCGGCTTGCACGTTTGATATAAAGGTTTACAACAGCACCTATAAAACAAATTAGAGTTTCTTAATTGAATGGTGATCGAGAGATATTATTTCAAAGAGATTCATTACTGGTAAAGAGTAGATATAGTAACCGGCCTTAAATGATACACAGAGATTCGAAAAGAGACTCAAGTATGGGTGAAAGAGACGATGCTCTACAGCTTTACGTAGGATTGTTTTCATAAAGTCGATGTGCCTTATTTACGCCCGGGCACTGTCCATTTTCTTGACCTAAAAACAAAAGAAAAGCTCCTTATCCACAACCAGGTAATATCCTCAAAGTCAACATAATATAATACATGATAAGCACAGTGAGGAGACAAAGGATTAAGTGTATAATGCGCAAGGAATTAGCGCAGTGGAGCGGTGGTTGCGGTCGCGAGTTGCGGCCGCTGCGGCTTGCCACCCATGTCTTACGCGCTCGCCCACAACCCGAGGCTTGGCGGCTGTAACGCAAACTATCACGTTTACGTTAACTACTCGATGATCTGATAATTGTTTGCGAGTAGGAAAGTGGGTAAATGCATGGTGGATAGTTTTATTTCAGATCTAGCTACATGGCATTAATAGATTTCGTTATTGCGTAGCACCAAAATGTTTTGAACATTTATTATTTCATTTAATACCTAATGATTGTTATTTTTTTTTGTTATAGTTGTGTTTTTACCCGACTACGGCAAAGTCAAAAGTAAGGGTTATGATTTTAGCAGTCTATGTATTTATGTTTGTATGTATGCATGTTTGTATTTACGTGTTTTCCACCGTAGCGCCTAAACTACTGAACCGATTTTGATGAATGAGGTATCAATAAATTCATAATAATGGTCCGGGTGACATAGGCTATATATTTTTTTAACTAACAAACAATGTCTACTTACTAAATATTTGCACGCAATCGTTATTTTCATAATGTTATCTGTTATTAATGTTTTAACTTTGTTAGCTTAGTTTTTAACTTTATTGTGCACGCTGTGGTCTCCTATAAGTGAAGGAGTACACCTACTCAATACCCGATCTTGCCCTTAATTATGTGTCATGTATTGTGTACATCGTTTGTTGGAGATCCTAAATAAATAAATGGCTGAATATTGTGTCTTTGCATTGAATTTATGTAACCTACTAATACCTACATAAGTAACCTGAGATCGTGGGACTTATAATATTTTTTGGCTAATATAAGTATATATTTTAATTTATTAAACTATGCAAACCAGTGTAATTATATTTCTATTAAACGAACAAAGGAGCAAACCGTACGTCATTAGCGTACTTAAATAAAAATCTTTTTATAGCAAAATATATCACAATCAATTTGCAGATCAAAAAAAAAATTGTTTTCAATTACAAGCGGTTAAAATGTTTACACATAAACGTTTTCCGTAATAAACAACCTTGGATATAAATTGCTCGTTGGAAGTTCGAGCTGATTTTTTACAAGCGACCCTTTAGCCGTTTGTAATATTGTGTATAATTATGTACAGGCAGGCCATTAGGGTACACCGCCGTTAATTTATTATAATAAGGTCCAACTGCCGACTGCCTTACTCGACCATGAAAATTATAATCATTAGTGCACAGTAATGTACAACACAATGCACACATTAAGCTACTGCCCTTATCAGGACTGCTCCTAAAGCTTTTATAAATACACGTCACTTGAAATAGCTACCGATATAGGTATTGTGTATCATTTTCCTTCATATTGTTGTGCAATAATTTGCGGGTCGCTGCTGGACATATAAAAATGCTATTAACGTTCAGAGCTGAATGAAAACCTCATTTAGCTAAGACTCTCGAGTGCAACTTCCAATTGATTAGTTGTTCTCATCGGTTTCACAGCGGCTGAAATTGCTTTCAATATTATCCAGTTCACAATCCACATGAACTCAGATTTCAATAGACTAATTGAGAAATCGGTATGATGACGTGACGCAAATGCTAAATGGTTCAGTTGGCATCGGAGCACAGACACACAATCCGAGCGGCCGTGGCGCAACACTCGCTGTTGACGATTACACCGAGATCATTGAAAACTGTATCGAATGTTATTCGTTGCGAGTGGCGACCCACGTTGTTACCTACGACTTCATTGAATTAATCTAAAAACTGGGAATTCCATAATACCATTTGGCATAACAATGTAAATAATATAGGTTGATAATTTTAACAATGCTATGATTACCTATATGTTCATATTTTGATGTCAGATCGGTGTATAATACGACTTGGTTATCACGTAGGCACGTTATTCAAGTACCGCACCACACGACACCCCGCTATTTAACTTCTACAGAAGCAATTTTCACATGTAGTCCCCTCGGCCGACAAACTGTCCAAGTCATTTTGCGTGCCTTAAAAATCATAGGTATTATTAACTCTACTTTATTTAATAACACCTTTGAATCCGCTAAAACAAACCCGTTCAATAACCGACTATAATTGTGTTTTTTGTCGTCGACAAAATAATCAGTGGTTCGACCTCTGTTAAATGTGAATATGAAACAATATGCGTAGGAGCGGCCCACTAATGGCTTTATAATTGAAATTATGACTTATGCTGTCCCTACACGTCGGCACTCACCAACTTGGGTGACATCCACTGCAGGATTTATGTATAAGAAGTTGGTTGTAGAAGACAGTGACACTGCAATGGATGCTAAATTAATGCCAACGTGTGCCGTGTTGGGCCAATGTATACAGCCGACACTAAACGGCCTCGTCCGTCTGTCTGTCCCCGCAATTACTCTTAGAGGACAATCCAGTACGTACGTACGTAAGTACGTGTATCTAGCTACACAAGTTTAGGCGCTAATTGAATATTAAGTTACTTAAGTGCGCGCGGTTGATTTCAAACTAGTTTTAATTATTCGATAATTATAGCGATAGCTCGATAAACAAATATGATAGTGAAGGCCGTTGTTGATACTTGTCCAACGGAACGACTTGCTAAAAGTTTTGTTTAGTGGGCTTTTATAATTACATATGCAGTACTTAATCACCAGTTCTTATGTTAATATATGCATGTGAATATGTTAATCAATTAAAGATACAAAGACATTGTAAAAAGCAATTTTATCATTAATTTTAATTGAATATTACGCTAACACAAGCTAAAATTTTATCTCAAAATCTAATAACGATTATCCTAATTAAACTTTTAGAATCGACTGACAACAAAAACTGTACTATTTTAATTAGGTTTTCAACGTTCACAATGCTATGCAATGGTTATAACTTATATCAAGTGATTGTAATTAAGTAATTAAAAGTATTAAGGCAGGTGTGTCCAGAGACATTGAATTTCAATGACAACCAAGATTAATGAGAATGACAGCTAGTGATAAGATCGTTTGAATTTATGCAAGGCTGGGTACATCGAAGTGACTGAATCTTTTCTAGATTCTAACAACATAATACAATAACATTGTAGCGAGATATGAAGATAAAGAAGAGTAGATATTTTGGATAGGATGGGCATAGAGCGCGCTCGGTATGGTGCGATAAAATGATACCCTAAATGGAAGTATTAAACTGGTGCTGGCGCCTAAATTGTCGTTATTGTTCAGAGTGGGTGTAAAGAGCATTCTGTGGTTCTGCCTATTCCTTCTCAGATAACAAGTGTAACACTTAATAAACAACGACAAGGTAACGATGAAGCAATAACTTACGAACATTATTCAAATTCAATGACTGATCAACATGGAATGTTGTCTTCCTATCGATACCATCGTCATCAGACGTACCCAAAAGGAGAAAATTGCCAAGAACTGAATAGGCACATCGATCACAATACAATGATGACTTAACCTAGAAAGAATAACGCAGATTTATAGGCTTGTCAGCCGTTTAATTAACTGTAATCCCCTGTAGGAAATTCATTTAACAATAGATTGTTTTAATCACTATATAGGTACTCCCACTCTTAGCTACGTAATTAATATAATTGTTCGATTAGTGGGAATTATTCTCTATTCATTGCTCTGTGGGGACGTTAATCAAACATGAACTACGGTTACGATAGCTGAAGTAAATTTAAACCTTTTTATAATAACTATAATAACTGCTTAGATAACCTCCTGGTTCTTAACGACGACATTCTTGAAACAAAGGAAGTAATTAATCAAATTACAAAAGATACGGATTGCAAAATATTTATTTTGGGTAGTATTACATAAAGTTAGAACGTCAGTTGCACTGCAGTGTAATAGATATCAAATCTAAACCGGTAGCGAGCAACTAAATAATAGTCTATATGCCGTTTATACAATTTGCCTAATTACTGTAACGCTTGCTTTCCAGAGCGGCGATGCAAGAATAATGAAGCGGACACATGTGACGAGCGATAGCGACTATGCCTATCTTAACATTTAGCCTACGTCTATATTTGGATTTTTCCTTTAGCTATGGGTACGTTTAACCACAGCTTTATCAGTTTTATATCCATTTTAGTTTAAACTGTTTCCAGAAGACTTTATCTTTGTGAAATAACTTCCTTCATCGATCCAAATTTAGAACCCATAAACCCAACAGTCTCTTTACCCAAACCGATTATGCTACATAAAAAAAAAAACTTTTTGAATGCTATTAAGATGCTCAGACCGCTGCCTCTCATGCAGCATGTTCTAACTCTTAATGAATTGATGCACAATGAGCGCGCGGGCGCAGGCGGCGTGTGAGCGGCGCGGACGCAGCACAATGCACCGCGCATGCGCGTTATGTCACGACTGTGGCATAACAGCGCAATCATAGCCAAGCAACCCATGCTCAACATCACCCAGCATAGATCAACGTTTTTTTTTTTCAACGTTTATTTTCTGTCTTGATCTCGGTCTTAGCCTAAGGTATTACAGAAAGCATTTAAGCAGCTTGAAGCAAATCTGTTAAAATAGGTATTTTGGTGCAATCTATGCTTCACCTCCTTAAAAAATATCAAATGTCTCGAAAATTATTGACATTTGCATAAGAGTGAAAAGGGGTCATTTGATTGTAAATGCCCTCTCCTATATCCCCTTAATAGATTGCCGACATTTATGTCCAATACTTATACTTAATAACCAGAAAGACAATATTAAACCTTGAAAAACGCGATAGCAACGCTAACTACGAACAAACTTAACAGTTAACTATAAGGTACGTTAATTTAATCGTTCACGTAAGTCAATACATACTGCTTAACAATGCGGTGATTTTGCGCTAGCACCAATTACGTGCAATTGTGATTAATGTAATTGTTCGCTTACAACATGCATTTTAATATAATTTCCCTGGTAAATAAAGGTATTAAGACTGCTAGTCCAATTGGATTCGGAACTGTCATAAAATTTTACAAAAATTAAAGATTTTTTCGTTCATTTTACTTTATAGTCATAAAGTAAAATGAACGAAAAAATCTTTAATTTTTGTAAAATTTACTAGGAAAATAGTTGTGTTCCAAAGTGCGAAAAAAAGGATTTTTTACTCCTCTTGCTCAAAAACTCCGTTATTGTAGCGTATCAGAGCGGGGATAAAATAGCATTTTTTCCTTTAGGGGATTTTCCCCCTCTTTTTTAAATTATTATCTATTACCAACGAGCGTAACATTTTATTTTTAAAAATGGAACCAAAAGCGGCCATCTCTTCGGTAGAATGCGTGTGTGCGTTGCGGCTATAGAAGAACTTAAAAAAAGGCATTGGCGCGAAATCTTTAGAATTTTTCTCTAATTACAAATTGAACTGGTGACCATAATTAATTTTACTACAGTGAAAATGTCATCATCTAGTGAGGATGGAGATCCAATTTACAGATGAAAGAGAAAGGAAAATAAATAATTTACAATCTGTTGCCGTCATGGTCACAAAGCATTTATTTAAATACTTACGAAAAGTTTATGAGGTGGAGGATAGAAAAACGAGTGGATTCGCTTACGGAAGAACTCCTTCCGTAATCGAATCCACACGTTTTTCTGTCCTCTAACGTATTTTTATGAACTTTCCAAAAAATATCAAAGATCAACTCTTTGGAGCACATGTTCAATTTTACGAACAACTATACAGACAAGACGATGTAAAGAAATATGTAATTTTGACGGCTTTTCTCAAGAAATTATCCACCGGCTACAAGGCCAAGAAATCCAAAGTTTTCACGAGGAAATATATCGAGAATTTCGTAAATAAGGCACCAAATGAAAAATACTTGGCAACAAAGGTACCTACTTGCATTTGTAAACGTTTTTCTATTATTTTATTTTTTGTTTTTAACACACTTATTTTTTGTCTTTTAGGTTGCTTTAATTTTTGGGATCAGTGGTGCCTGCAACCCATATAACTGACCAACTTATCAGTGGAAGATGTCGAATTTGATACCCATCTTCAAGCCATAAATATGCCCAATAAAAAGAAAAATAATGAGAGGTGGAGGATTTCTAAAAATTGTCAAAGCCTACCAAGATTTACGGTCGAGTGGACTAGGGGCATGCCGAGATTTTTTCTCAACTATCAAAACGGAAAATGCACAAGGCAAGTTATAGGCAAAGAAAATTAGCAACATGCCAAAAGAGATCGCCACCTATCTAAATTTACCTAATCCGGAACAGTACACTGACCATTGTTTCCGAAAAACATCCGCCACTCTTTTGGCGGATTCTGGTGCAAATATAACAACGGTAAAACGCCACAGTGGATAGAGATCCGATCAAGTAGCGGAAGGCTATATAGAGAACTTCATTCAAAACAAATTCGTATCACCCAGCGTATCATAAAATGCATCAATATTCTCCCAATCATCGACATCAAGGGATGAGTCAACTCAACTAATTCTCTATTCAGAACATTCGAATGACTCTTCAACCTGGCACTACGTGTATCTCCCACGTTTACCCCACAAACAACTCGATATTCATCTTCACAGAGGACTGAAATTAAGTTGCCGGGAAAAAAACATCTCGTTTAATATCCAGATAAACTATTTAATATTGTATTGAATTATTTTATTTTGCTCGCAATCGTAGTGAAATATAGAGTGTAACACACGGCGCTAAAAACCCATTATAGCTCGGGAGTAAAAAAACAACCTCTCCATATAATGGGTCATTTTAGCCCCCTGTATAATAATCTACTATTTGTTCAGTACTATTTCTAGGTAGGCATACCTACCTAGAAATTCTATAATATGTTATTTATCATGCAATTTGTACTACCATCCATCCATTGTTACAATCGCGGGCAAAACCTTGATAGGACTGGCATAGGAGCGTGGGGATTGATACAGGAAAAGAGAGGCCTATGCCCAGTAGTGGGTGAAATCAAGTGCTAAGTGAGGTTAGTTTAAAACAAAACAAGACGCTGAAACATTCAAAACATTCACTATGCATGATTAAACATCCAACTAAACCTCAAAAAAGGGACGTAATGCTTCATCATAAAAACATATCGATATCAAATGTATCGAATACAAAATAATGACGTATCAAAGCGATATCGTTTCGCGACATATTCGGGCCTGTCGATGTGAAATCGAATGAAAAATTATGCATTTTCCGATAGCTTTTCTAGCTACCGTTCAAGTGGACTCTGAGAGGCTATTACACGGTGTGTTCACACAAGTTACGTTTACATAGGCCACGTTAATATCTACCTAAGTACCAATGAGATAAGGTTCGATAAGCAATCGTAAATATCTACTTGTACAAACTTACGTCGTTCGTGCTCTACATCTTTTGTTTTCAGAAATCTCAGATCTCTGCATTTTAATGCATATTTGGTTTGGATATATTTTTGTTACGTGTAACGGTCGTCTTCTTTTTTCGTGTGGTTGGTGACTAACCTGTATCCTAATTGCGTAACTTATTTTCGTAAACAATTATGCCTAATTTGTTTCATTTTGACAGTTCACCAACATTCATTGCGTTATTTACGATGTTGAGCAGATTTTCTTTTCCAAATTATGAAGCAATGGATTAGCAATCTGTTTCAAATCGAAACAGATTGTGTTGTATTACGCAATTAAGGTACAAGTGTCAGAGTTTTTAAAGCCACCCATGGGCCTCTGACTTGACTTTACATGCCGTCGAGAAATATCGCTCGTAATACGCTCGTGCACATATGTACGTGTAACGGTTAAATGCGGATATTTGGTATTAAAAATCTGTGTAGTTGTTCTATGTTATAGAGTTTGGTTTCCACACTTAGTCCGTCAAGTGGACCATTGTACGTGGGCCATGGCGGCCGCTTGGTGGTTATTCCAACCAGCCCACCTCCCTCCAGAAATTAATCAATCTATGTAGTTGTTTTCTAGGAATTGTACGCGGGGGTTGGAACTCGTTTGTCGTCTCGGAAAGTGAAGCCAAGCGAGGAAGCTCTATAAGTAGGAAAAAGCTAAAATACTTAGTTATTATGGTAGATTAATACCAAAACTTCTTTGAAATACGAATGCTAGAATTTTAAATCCTACTATATAATATTATAAACGCGAAAATTTGTGAGGATGGATGGATGTTTGTTGCTCTTTCATGCTAAAACAACAGAATGCATTTTGATGAAATTTGGCACACAGATAGTTTATATCCCGATATTTCTACGGGAGCGAGACTTATGTGGGTGCAATTGCGGGGCACAGGATTGATATAATTGACTAATGCTCTATTGGTAAACGGTACTTAGACGGATAGCGCGGTAAGGGTGGAATGTTGATACAAGATTGAGGTAGTAAGGATATAAAAACAATAGTTTAGAAAAAATCAAACTGGTATTAACTTCCCGCTTACGGGTGCTAGCTAAGTAAACTAAACCATTAAAAAACCCTACGTTGTAAAATTTGTCTAATTTTAAAATTCGCATATAAAGTCTGAGTGGGCTACCTACTGTTGTAAATTATAGCGGAATCTTGAGATCAAGAAAAATAAATATTAGTCACTGTCAGTTTAAGATTATCTCGGCATAATTTCTACTACTTAACACTTCGGTGAGCTTGTTCATCAGCTAGCAGTCTACATTTTTGCGTCTAACTACTGTACTAAATAGAAGTTCTTATTTACTTTGATGACTACTTTGTTTAATCTAAAGAAATCGTTTTTAAAATTAAATACACAGGTATTAAAAACAGATTAAATTTCTCATTAAACATATCAAAGCATATGGTTGACAGTTGTAACATTACTACAACTAAACAAACTTTAAATAATCCCCTCTGGAAAAAAAGCTAATCACAAAGTCTTGAGACGAACCTTTATATTTTAAATCGAACCCAATTTCACAGCTCGCATCGCCTGTCAAATGTGACATAAAGCCAATCGCAGCCGTATTATGAGGGAACTCATACTGACCCTATTTATATCAATGATAATCTATTTATTGTCACAATAAAAACTTTGATGTTATCAACTCGCAGTGATGAAAGAATCGTCACCTTCCTCTCTCGTCCTTATCGCGATGCCAAAAGTCACGTTATAGTACAATCTTTAAGTTACTTGAGACTTTATCGTTCAGTCAATAAGAATTGTATTAGCTTGATGATAATTTCATGGAAGGTATGCTAAGCAGCTTAGTGATGCGATGGTGCGGACTCGAGGTGAAGCTTGCTTGACGTTTCGAGTGAGTGACGAGTCGATCCAGTGGCATCAGTTCTGTACTACAAGTACAGCCAACGACAAATAGCTATTCACAATTAATTAAATTGTATTACTGTAATCGTGACTAAGGAAACTGGGTGGGAAATGAACACCTGTTAAACATAAAACACCTTACTATTTGATATGCGCGAAAATGTATTTCACAACGACTAATGGCACAAAATAAATCTTGCAAGATATTTTGCAGTGTTCATTTCACGTGATCAATGATAATAAATAAGTTTTGCAATCAAAACTAATCGCTTTGCGCGCTCAGTTCAGATACTCATTTTGTAATTTCAAGGAAAACACGATATTTGTGCAGCGAAATTCGAATATGCATCGTATGTTTATTTCATTGCAGTTTTTTTTCTCAGTTCGTATAAACCGAACATTCAATTTGATCGTGCAACTGAGTACACTGTCATTCATAGATTAATTACTTAGTTAAATCGTCTTGGCTTGTATGGCCACTAATTGCTGTAAACGTTGTGTTTTTTCACATTCTCGGTAAGTGGGTTTTTTCAAATTACGATGCCACAGGTTTTGTATTTACAGTTGCATGAAACGTTTAATTGCCTCCAACGGATGTTAAATACAGTAATTGGGAAGTAAATTCGTAAGATAACGTATACGTTAAGAAATATAATAAGCATGGGGTGTCTTTACGTGGCCGACGTAGGTACAAAATAAATTGATGGAATAATCAAAATGAAATGTTCACAATGTATAGCTGTACTTGACAGTACCAAGCTCATACAGAACTGTTGGATTTCGGTGAGCTATTTTAAAATTTAAAAAGCGAACGTAGCTTGACATTTGACAAAAGCTGATTATGACGTCAGTTTTTTTCTTTTTCCCCCGTGTGACACCGAGAGTCCTTTGAGCCAGGATTAATTTGGTCCGTTTTATAAGGGCTTACTTATCTCGAAGCCGAGTGTTAGGAACGGGTTGTATTTATCGCAACCCATTATCCATTTTATTATTTAATTTATTTAACGCTTCGGGTTTAGCCGCTTGACTATTAAATCGTCGATGGGATAATGCGATCTAAACTCAAACATTACTTAGTCTTAAATGTGTTGTTTTGTTAATTTATTTATATTGAACTTTCTAACAGCTCGTTTGTGATTAAAAACTGTTTCGAAGATTGGGATGTTAGTGATATATAATGGGAATGTTGTTGGAGACAAAACTAATAAAGAAGAGTTGATTTTATTAGCTTTATTCAAAAATAGGATCGGATTAATTCAAATTTATAGTCATTTAAAAGATTTTATGCAAATAACGTGTTGTAAATATAAAATCTTGATAACAAGCATTTGTCTTAGTGTACATTAATTAGTTTGAAGCCGAGCCGTATTAAATATTAATGAGGAATTATAATGAAGCTGGGATTACACGGTCGGGGCCTTAAATTAATAAATTATAATAATCATATGCAGTGCCCTTAATACGCCGCCTTAAGTGCCCACAAGTTTATTGAATATAACTTTCCAATGTTGTACTTAACAGCTTTGTGATCGAAACGTTTTAAAAAAGCTGTGCTTTTATAATACTTCTAACAGCCTCCTTTCATTACGTTTATTCAATGGCGACACAAAAACTTTTTTATTTCGATCTCTTGTCCAACTCTTGTTTTGGGTAGGTATTATTTTCGATACTAAACAAGCTGTGTGCCCAATGGAATTGGAAAAAATGACAAATTTCCATTCACACATAACATTTCTTCGTGTATGACTGTAGGGAACACAAAACCCCCATGGAAATATTATCTTCTCATGACGTTTCAAGTATTCCTACAACCTATTATACTTATAGGCACTAATATACTACTGCGCATTATCAATTAGTTGCTAACTTAAGACCTAATGATAATTATCTTCAAACAAATTATTAGAAGTACCTGGGCGACCGAGGTCTGCTCTGGTGAAAATAGAAAATGCTCATTTAATAGTATAGGAAAGTTCATGCTAATCCATGTATTAGTACTTACTAATTCCATGCTGCCATGTCATTATTCTCTTGTCATTATCTTATTCTAAACTTTGGGCGGCCGAGCTCTGCTCGGGTGAAAATACGGAGAAAACTAATTTTCTCAGATATGAGACCTAGCTAGATCGATTTTTCGCCCCCGTAAACCCCTATATTGCAACTTTTATCGAAATCGTTAGAGCCGATTTCGAGAACGTGAGTACAAATATATACACAAATATTGCTCGTTTAATAGTATAATAATATAGGCATAGGTTTGGTTCCGCGTTACACACCGCAATTTTTTCGCATGTCATTATAATTTGAAAAAAATAATTAATTATACGGTAATAACTCTTACGAACACTTAATTAAATAATGTTTGCTAATAAGCCTTCGTTTAGTCGTAAAAAGTTTGAATAGTTAAAGTTCTAATTAGATATTAAAGTTTCCGTAATATTTATTAAGTTTAGATATATACACTTAGCGCTCGGTCATTGTTTTTTTTTTCTATATTATTTTAAAAATATAAAACTTGTTTTTCTTGTCATCTAAACGTGACTTTGGTTTGAACTGTGTGAATTGGTTTATTTGGAGTTTCGCCATTTTTATTGTTATTTATTTAATGTTTCTTTTTTGCTTATTTCCTAAACTTTGTATTTAAGCATTGTGAGTTCACATTATGAGAATGTCTTTTGTTTAGTAAAAATAATTGCTGAATTTACATAACTTCCGCATTCCGAGTTAGCCGCTTCCAAACTGACAGACTATTTACTTTACTAGCCTGTTAGATTATTAAGTGTAAAGGGCTCAAAAGTTGGTTGATAATGATGTGATAACATCTGTAGGTAGGTACTAACTAGAACTATTGAAAGTAATTCAAAGAACTTCGTATTAAAAACAGATATCTCTAAATCTTCGATATTCAAAGTTGAATCAAAACAATAAAAATGGGAGTCACATAACGTTTGTGCCGGTCGGACGCCCGGCTGGCATCGGAAGAGGTCGATTGTGACAAAAGCCTCCGGATCGAGTTGCATCCCCCCGCCCCGCCCCGCCCCGCACCAGACACCCCCTGTCATATGCACCTGCGTGACGTTTGACCCTAACAAGGTCGAAAATAACACCGCAAAGACATTATGTCGATCGGATTAAGTTTGTTTTAATAAAATAACGATTTGTAAAATTTACTTTAATTAAGAACTTAAAAGATAACAAGTCTGTATGTTGATTTTTGTTAAGTGTCGATGGGTCAAAATCTTAAAATTCTGAGTAAAATTAGCAAGATTACAAATAAAGGCATAGCCACACTATTCAAGTTAAGTTAAACGAATTAAAATAAAGCAATACCTCGCGTAACTTTATTGCAAATTGAGATGTCAGCAGTCAGCTCAGTCTATGGAAATGTAAACGTTTTCGTTTCAACCTACTTAGTAGAAGCTACATTATAGATCTGTGGGTGGGACAAAATGAGGCGTTCAATCTAGTTAAATGAGGAGTTCTACAAAACTTTTAAGTGTTTACAATTTGTGATATTTGGGCATTTTTAAATGTCATGATTTTAAAAGACTGTCTTCTAAAACTTGACCAGCTTTAGAATAGCGTCATCTCGATAGTCAACCCCTTTCGAGCCATATCACCTTTCATACAGTCCATTCATCGTTTCTTTAGTGTTCTCTACTCTTATAAATAAAATAAAAATAGCCTTTATTTCCTCTGATCTTAATATATAACAAGTAATAATATTTCCTTAATACTAATATCATTTTGTCTTATGGTTGTTAGCCTTTTAGTATCTAATACCACCTATCAGGTCAGGCTGTCTTGCGACATAGGCCTCCTCTTGTTCCTGTCCCAAGCTGTTCTTCTTTGGTAGATCATCCTCCCACCTTTTCACCTGTCTTCCTCTACGTCTTTTCCCGTTCATCAGGTACCATTTTGTGACATTTTTATCCATGTTTCCGTCTTCTCTCTCATCATATAGCCCGTTCATTTCCATTTTAGTGTTCTTGTGTCTGCCACTTTAGTGATGTTCCTAATTTTCATGGCTTTCCATTTGTCTTGCAGTCTTAGATTCATCATGCTCCTCTTCATTCCTCTTCGATATACACACAGCTTGTGTTATTTTTTCCTGGAATTGGCCAGGTCTAGCACCCGTTCGTGATTAGACATGGAAGAATACTGGTGTTGTATATCTTCCTTTTTTTCTGAAATGGGTACAGTTTTATTTTTCATAATCTTTGCGAGGTGTTATTTATTCTTCTGTTTACTGCTTAAGTCCATAGATGCCTTACACCTATAATCTGTCCCAGATATATATATACTCATAAATATATTCGATCTCTTCTTGCACTTCTATCTTAACTTCTGTGCTATTTGTCATCTATTTAGTCTTGCACGTATTCATTGATAGTCCTGCTTCTTTTTTTGAAGTGCAGTAGGGTTCTCTACAAATAGAATGAGATCGTCTGCGAATCTAAGGTGGTGTAAGTTTTCCCCATTTATATGAATGCTAAATTCATCCTGGCATCACTGTTATAGCCATCCACAAAACAAATAAATTCATTAAATAATGAACAACGTTTTGGTGAGAGGCATGCAAGTACTTATGCTTCATGTGCACTGCCTATTTTTACCAACAATACAAATAATTGGATAGCTTTTGCCGAAACGAAAGAAGACATAGATAAGCTATAGTTACTTTTGAGAAGCTTTAATTCAAAATACAACTTGTGATATCGTGTGGTCCCGGCTGTTATTTGTAGATTTTCAACAGTTGTTATGGGTAGTCAGAAGCCCGAAAATCTTATTAAGGGATATCCTGTTACTCTGTAACTGGTTTGTGGAGGTCAGATAGGCAGTCGCTCCATGTAAAATACTATTATGGGTGCCGCATCCGGTTAGACTTCGAAGTTGACCATAACATACTTGGGAAAGGCTAGGCAGATGATGACTTACTAACGAAAGAACAAACTCATACAGAAGGAGTTTTGACATTTTTGCTAAGACGCCTAAATGGCCTAATCGATTTAATTTTGAGATTTAATAGTGTTTATGTTGTAGCCTAAGATTATAACTAACATTATATTTGTGGGTGCCATTTATAGAATAAATGTCAGCTCATTTAGTTTTTAAAGGATAATAAATGGTTGCCTTACCCTACTGACTATCAGCGACAGACACATTCTACTCTCATTGATAGATTTCCAGATTATGCGCTTTTCGTGTCTAATGTGTGACTGCTGAGTTCTCCTAAACTACACAAATGAGTACATTAATATTTAACTTCTAGATAAAGCACATAAATCTCGATGTTTTGAAATGTCGCCTTTGTGAAGCAGGAGCAGATCGCAAGTCAATAATAAATTCTGGAAGTTTCTCGAATAGAAGAAAACAAAATAAAAAACAAAAGATACTCAGGTAACAGCTAAATGAATAAAATTTATAGCTGAACAGTTGAAGTATCAACGAGGGGTCAAAAAATTATTTTTAAATGCTAACTCTATTAAGCTCTGCATTCTGACTGTTAATGTTTACGGTATTAAACTTTCTACTTACCTATACTATTATATACTACTCTTAACATACTATTATACTATATAAAGTAGCCTAAAGCTAAAAACCATAGTGCGAGCTCAACTCGTGCACTGATGGTTCTGTACTAAGAATTCATTCAAGTTCTTTGCCTGATTTCCGATACTTAGCTGCTGCCCTAGGAATCTTCGAACCACAATTGAATATGTTACATCTTAAGTAGTGCAACATCTTTGGTCGTATAATTAAATAAAGAACGACTCAAAAAAAAGTAAAAAATCATATTTGTTGTTTGAATCTATGTCACAATACAAAATTATCTTATTTTTTATCGCTAATTTCTGTATAAAATAGTAATAAGATCGTAGCGTTTTGCTTAGAGAACTTAACCTTTTAGGATTTAGAGTTCAATTTTTTTTTTCATTTTATCGTAACAGCTACTCTTAACATCGAATAGACATAAAAACGCCATTCTATCACTGGCAGCACATTTAACACGTAAACAAATTACATAAGTTAACGTGTTTATCACAATCGTTTCGAAGTAAAGTCTCCTAATAGACACCCTGAGTCGTCGCGTGACTGTACACGGCACTTTATCGCGGTTCCCAGCAATCGAAGTAGATCAAATTATAATACCGTGCTTACCGTGTTGCTGGTTTCATAATGAGTACTATACACTGTGTAAGTATTACACCCTGCAGGAAAACGTTTAAAATCCGTCTCCGGAAAAGATAAGGTGTAATGAGTGCATTGTCGCGTTGATGTCTTTTCTTAATTCTTAAGTGCTACGACGTAGCGCTCCTGTAGGCGAATTGGGTTTCTTCGTAGCAATCCCTCGGTTTATTTATTGTGTATCTTTTGTTTTTGAATTATAAATTTATATCTTATTATATATACCTTTTGTTTTCTTTCCTAACTTATTTTCATATTCGTGGACAAATTCTGCACACATAATTAATTATGCATGCTACTTTTCACAAGTTAGATTTATGATAGCTGATTTATGATGGCTGCCAAATTTATAAAACCATAGGTATCTAAGTAGGTACCTAGCTATTAGCTAATTCTTATTAGGTTTGAATTTACAAACGAAATATTTTTAAAGTATTTTTTTTCTATTTTGACATATATTTCTGTATCTGTATTAATATTAGTTACATTCGATTTAATTCATTGATATAGCAGACTTAATTTGAGCAACAACGAACGAACACCATTCCACTCTATTATTTTGAATGTCTTATTATGATCTACGATAAAACAAACAATCCTAATTCAACTGCGACTGCGAGATTTGTATCGTTAGCTATGTCAATGTTTTTATGAAGGTAATGCAGCAAATATATTTAAAAAAAAAAAACGAAGCATTCTAGTTTGACGTATGTTTTTTTAAGGTATGAATAGGTATTTTTAAGATATATTTTAATTCAATTTCAATAACATCAAGCCCTCCAGATTCTTAGCTTAGCTGCACATTTATTAAGCTAACATAAAAGTTAAATAGGTGAGGTAGGTACCTACTGTATCTTTACTGTTAAAAATCTTAAAGAATAACAAACCTGGCTAATCAGTGGCTTAAGCTGCACAAGTAATGATTATCTTCTGGTAACCCATACATTTTTTGACATTCAAACGTCTCTTAACTTAAAGTAACGTATACAAATAAATAAAGGAGGAAAGAAGCGAAAAAGTACCTGGTGAATCAGTAGCCGATCTATCGGAGTCGGAGTCCCGGTGCGCGCTGAGATCGCGAGACGGCGCGTCCAGGATGTCCGTGATCATGAACCGGGTGCGTGGCGCGCGCTCGCGCTCGTCTCGCTGCACCGTCATCGCCAGCGCTCCGCCGGCGGGGCCCGCGCCGCCGCCGCTCGCCGCCCCTAGCGCATCCAGCGCGGGCCACCCCCGCCCCACGCACAGCTCGATCGCCCCCAGCTCGCCAGTCACCGTATCATCACAGTCCAAATTAATTCCAAAACAATTATATCTAACTTTAGCAACACTTTATCAACAGTGTTTCCGAACTCGCATCGCCGGCACAACAACTGTAAGTCCTTCTTCCTACTGAAAGTCACGTGCTCCCAAAATTCCGATCGAGATAAGTTTGTTTTTCACTTTTCCTTCCGAATGTTCGCAACGTCAATTTGAATTTATTAAAAGTGAAACTCCAGATAATTATTATCAGACACAGCAACAACACACTTATAGTTCTCACGAAATAAAGTTTACTGCGAATCGGCGAGCGCAGAACTGTTACAAAATGTTCCGTGTATCGCGCGTTACGGATCGCGTGTGATATGCGCGGGCGCGGCGCGGCAGTGTGTAGGTCGCGCGGCGGGCTCGGCTCGACTGGCGCGGTGGGCAGGAGGCGGGCCGCCAATGGCGCGGCGGGAGGGCGCGCCGTCAGCCAACCGCCGCGCGGCGCCGCGGGGCGTGCCCCGGCCATGTTGCCGCACCAACTTAATGCTCTTTTTACCAACTCGCCGCCGGGAGAAAGCTCCGCGCGGATTTAAGCTTTTATACGTGGATAAAACGCTTTTATAGGAAAATAAAGCGTTCTCGCAGCGGGATATCGCACTTTATGACGGCGTTTTACTGAAAGTTGGCGACACTGTACTCTAGTAATTGGTTCACGCTCGCCAAATTGAGGCTAGCGTGTCAGCCACCGCAGCTTTGTGCCCGAACATGAATAACTTATATTTATGATACAGACTGGTTAGTTATTTATCTCTTGTTTTAAAAACACTTTTTGATATAAAATATTCTTACATCAAAGAAATGTCAATTTCAGCATTCACAATGTATACATGTCCATACTACAGCTACCGTAAGTATGTGTGTTGATGCCTACACGTATTTACCAATGATTTGGGCATAAAGATCAAGTCAAAGCACTTTTATAACAAATATATTCTTGTTATTTTTATAGGTAAGTAGGTTAGAACGCACTTAGGGAGCTACATTAGTTGTCATTAGACTTCTAAAGAGGTTACTCCCCTAGGGGTGGACCAAGCTTACTTAGTCGTCGTCAGTATGCTTAGTGCTAAGAGCAATTTAATATATAGGTAATTGTAATAATTTTAATTATTACCTATATATTTTTCCCATGTTACAACATGAAAGAAATAAAACGATTTCTGTCATGTTGTACTGAATGGATACTTCAAACCTTCCTAAAAGAAGTACCTAATATTATTATGATAATATTATCATGTTTGCAGGGTCAACATGGCCAGAGATCGCACAAGACAGGGGTTTGGAAGGAAAAAAGGGGAAGCCTTGGCCAGCAGTGGAATACAATATAGACTAGCAAAACAAAAAAAAAGAGGAATTTACCTACATGGTTAAGAATTTAAACCATGTTAATAATGACAGAATCATGACTGTTTTATCCCACACATTTAATTTACCTGCTACTCGGTACTAAACTATTTTAATAAACGTTCCGTTTTAAAAGACGATTCTAAAATATACCTAATAGATTTATTACTACCTATTTATTTTTATTAATTAACAATACATAAATTTAAATATTTGTAACGATCGACTGCTCTTGTTTTCCTGTGTTGCGGTCACATTTTACCTATAGGTACATTTATTTCGTTCAATAATTTTATAAACACAAAAAAAACACAGAGGTATAATATCCTATTTCAACTTATTTTAAAATATTTCTACTTTAAATAAAAATAATAGTAGTGCAACGGGACGAAGTAGAATTCAAAGTATGGCAATACTTACTTACTGCTCATAATTTTACTTTTTCGGTACAATCTCATTCATTTATAAATTAGGTACCTACGTACTTAAATAAATCGTATTAATCTTATAACCATCAGGATACTGATCCCCGCAGGGCCGTAGAGGGGGTTTTGGGGGTTCCAGCCGCCCCAAAATGCCATAAACATTCTTGAGAATCTGCATGGGACACACACGACTGCACTGTATTGGCATGGATGAGCGTTCTTGAGCCTCTTATTTCTGATGATTAAATTATCCACGTCAGGCTAACTTTTAGTTTTTGTATTTATTTATCTATGTAAAAATCAGCTTATTGTAAAATCCAACCATAGAGTGAATTACTTACCATCACAGCCTTGTTTTATATTTGGATTTGTATAATCGGGAATATTCCTGTCTGATCTGAATAACATCCTGTTGCGCCTGGTTTCTGGGTCCTCAATAAACTCTCAGTAGTTATAATATTTATTATCAATTTAAATATGTATTTCTTCTTAGTATTCAGAGACAAGATATCGAATAGTTAAACTCCGGTTAAGAAACCTCAGAAACAGGGTGTGTCGGTCGTTACAACTGCTACCCGGATCATTTGTACCTACGAAGTCTATCAGAACTACTTTTCTAGTTGGAATTTATCCGATTTTTATTTTATTTATGATGCCGATATCGGGTGTGATTTTTCAGCATTGGGCTTATGAGTACCTGTAGACTGTAACTATAGAGAAATTGTGCGAAAAAGTAACCAACACTTTACTTCTACTTATTAAAAATAATTTTAAAAAAATAAGCGGCTTTAAAAAAAATACAGAAAGATGCGTCTACAAACTTAAACATTGAAAAACTTTTGTTTGATTTTGTATTTAGATATATTTATTACCAAATTGCCACCGACGGCGATGTCTGAAACACATTATTTTGCACTTCGCAGTCACATTCTTGGATGTTCTTTTAAATCGGTTATTTTTTGTTATTTGTAATAAGTTTTTAATTATTACTTTTTTGTTGTAGTACCCGACACGAATTCATGTAGGGAGATTATTCCAAAACTGGGACAAGACAGTATAGTTTCTACACGTTTCAAATTTACGCGCTCATTTGCTCGCTGTAGCTGGCCATTCTGGTAAGTTTGTCGACAAACATTCTATGGTGTTGGAGCACGCACCACGAAAAAAAAAATGTTTTTGTGATGAATTGATGCTGTATTCCTAGGATTAAACAAGTGCTCCATTATACTCGTTTATCAAGGTAAGTGAAAATCATTTTCTAGCAATAGTCAAGGATGCATTAAAGTTACATTGGGGTCCAAATTGGACCGCGGTCAAGGAAACCGCTGAACACTCTGTAGCTACAATCATGCATTGGCTCTCAGACAACATATTAACCCTTAACGTCAAAAAAAAAACCATTATGTGACCTTCTCCATCAGGAAAAACACCTCTCCTCCACAAGACTTCACTGTTAAAGCCCATGTCTGCTCATCTCTAGGTAGAAGTTGCACGTGCCCAGAACTTACCCGTGTTGACAGTGCAAGATACCTGGGTGTGTATTTGGATAGCAGACTGAGATGGGAAAAACACATAGAAACAGTAACTGCAAGAGTGAGAAGGCTCATACATATTTTTAAATTGCTCAGGGAATCTTCTCCTCCAGACAAGCTAAGACTTGTCTACTTGGCTCTGTGTCAGTCTGTTATCCAATACTGCATCCCTGTATGGGGCGGGGCAGGTAAAACGCTCCTTCTCAGGCTGGAGAGGGCGCAAAGAGCTGTTCTAAAAGTAATGAATAAAAAACCATACAGGTACCCCACCGCATCACTCTACTCGGAGTGTAAAGCCCTGACCGTTAGGCAGCTCTATGTGCTGAAATCCACCTTGAGAAGACACCGAATAGTTCCACCCACTGCCCCTAACGCCCGTAGAAGGATGAAGGCATGCGTTCGTTCCCCTACAAGGACAGCCTTTGCCAGAGGACAATTCAACAGTATTAGCTGCAAACTGTACGACTATATTAATAAGGAACTAAAAATTGTAGGACTAAACAAACGCAAAGCAAAAGATATAGTTACTGATTGGCTACTCAAAATGGACTATCAAAAGACTGAAGATTTACTAAAATTTACTGTGTAATCCACTATCACTGTCACCCACACACCCCCACACACACTTACACATATACACTCACACGCACGCACACTCACCTTTTACACCTTGTTTTAACCCTTTTAAATAATTAAATAAAAAAATAAAAAAAATAACAATAACAATAAATATGTTCATATTCAGATTCACAACAAATATAAGTACCTAAAGACACCAAATTGTAACATTTTTCACGGCTGAACGCTGTGTCCCAAAATACAAGCGATAGCTTAGTTTGGGAACCAGTATCACCAACTCTTGCAATTAATATATTTAGAACCTTTTATTTCGAAATATTTATTTTCGTGAATGTTCTTCTTGTACCAATAAACAACTGTTCTTTTTTTTTTTTTTTTAATGAATAAAAGGTAAGTTTTGAATGCGTCATGTTTTTAGAAAAAAATTGTCTTTGTCTTTCTAAACTTTCGTGCATTTGGGGCAAAACCGTACGGGGTAATATCGGGTAATGTCTAGTACATTTATTATTATTTGATTTGAAATATACTTATGCAAAGGTGCCATGCATGGGTGCAATGTCTTAAAAATAAGAATTGCGCCCATGAAGGCAACACGAGTTGGGATTTCGAAGAACTTGATGAGTTCCTACGTTACTGCTGTTAAAGGGCAAATATGGGTGCACCCGGTATATAATGATGATGAATATTGAGAAAAAAGTGATCACGACTCTAAAATATATGATTTATGCAACATACTAAATAGAGCCGACTAAAGTTTAGGTATTTATATTCTTTCAAACATGTGTTTTAAATATTTACCTTAGCGTCCTGATTTTACCCCACTGTCCCGTACCACTAGTAACTACGCGGAGATACTTAACAACATCATCAATAAGATGAAAAGGATTAAAACTAATATTGAAGCCAACTCAAAACAATCTTCACAAACTAAGTTAATAAAATTGATATAAATCCACCACACGGGGGTCTTTTTTACAAACCGTGTGCGAAAGATGTCGAACTTTCATATAAGCCTTCATCCCCTATTTAATCCCTATGAATCTTCAAAAATCCTTTCTTAGTGTTCAATTTCGTTGTATAAGGAACACTTGTCCAAAATTTCATGTTTTTAGACAGTGGTTTAGGCTAGGTGTTGTCTGTCAGTGAGTTTAAATTTTTTATTAAGTAGATTAAACACTTCTACCGTCATGCGTCTTCTACCAGAAGAAAAAGGAACCACGTAAGTCTGCCCAGTAATCTCCGAGACTTGCAGAGAATGCCTAGTGGCATTAAGATCACTGTAAATTGTGTATGAAATTTAAATAAATAATTAAACTCGACGACCTCGTTGCTCTAGTGGTCGCAAGCAATACTGCTGAGCATGAAGTCCTGGGTACGATTCCTTGATCGAGCAAAGTGTTATTGGGTTACTACATCGGGAATTTCTCAGTAAAAGCCCGGAGTCTGGTTTTGTGCCCGGTTGATGGCTTGCCCCCTATTACAATGGAACTTAAGCATAACTGGTGAAATGTGGGTGTACTATAGATGCACCACAACCTAACCCTGCGGGAAAGACAGGCGTATGTTATGTTAAAACCTCGTCGTATGCTTAACCTCCCCCTTTTTTGAAGTCGATTGATAAAATATTGTATCTTTATTTCAGGTAGGTAATCAGGGAAGTTAGGTAGGTACTCGCTCTGTACATTGCAGGTATCAAACTGCCGGGGTTGCGAAGAAGTCCGAAAGGGATATCGTGGCCCCCGGCAATATGGCAACTGAAGGAACACGGGTGGGTTTTAGTCGGTAAGAGTCTGACACGCCCTCCCGCTCCGCTCTGGTGTCACTATCAACAAACAAAACAACTGAAATAGGCCAACATTTTTTGCATTCAAAATGAGCTCACGAATTTTTTTTTTTTTCCTGGTGCGTCTATGGTTTAGAATTTCCCCATACTGCCCCATGTAAAAAACACACTTTTCGTTTTACTTATATGATAGGTATCTACAGATATGTACAAAATAGTTTTAAAAAAGTATTTAATTACAAAATATTTTCTAATTTACCATTTCAAATGCAAAATACAAAATACTTTTTGTATTTTAAATACTAAATGCAAAATACGTATTTTCAAAATACTTTATTCAAATAAAATAGTTTTAGATGAAATTAATGTTCTTTATTTATTAAAGATTTTAACATTACTAGTTGTTCAAAAAGAGCATCAGACATGTTATCATATATCATGGCGTAGCACGTAGCGTCATGTTCCGCAGATAACGTTAATTTTGTTTTGACACTTTGCACACAGACTCGCAAGGTTGCAGCACTTGCAGCACCTTTAGTGGCTATTTGTCGAATCGCTGACCCGTTGACATGAAAATTTGAGTGGTAATTTTGGCGAAACTTAGCAGTAAAGTATTTTGCATTTTACAAATATAAAATACACCTCGAAAAGTATTTCAAATAAGATGCAAAATGCTTTTTTTTTAAAGGTATTTAAATATAAAATATGTGTTTTGCATTAAAAATACAAGTTTTCTAAATACAAAGTCACCAATAATTCACTTGACCAGTCAACGTTTAAAAAAATCATCTGTGGTACAAATCTCCTCAACGCATAGGAGAGTTAACCATAGTACGGAGACTTAACTATACCTATTTGTATAGGGAATATATAGACAAAACTGAGTAAATCTTAATAATTTTATAAGAAGATACCTTATTAAGTCAAAAACAACTAATTCTTATTGAAAAGTAGGACAGTAGTAATCATAATTCCCTTAACAAAAAGTATTACTAACAAAACAATAAACATTCTTCCAGATCTTTCCGATGATTTATTTCCGATGATATAAAGACATAAAAACAAATGTAACTAACTATAAGTAAACGTCACAGCTAAAGATGTCAACAATCAACTTCAAATTTTTAAACACATTCAAAATCATGTTCTTTTTAGGGTTACGTACCTCAAAGGTATAAAACGGAACCCTTATAGGATCACTGGTGTGTCTGTCTGTCAGTCTATCTATCCGTCTGTCACAGTCAATTTGCTCCGAATATAATGGACAGATATGAATTTCTGTGACCTAAACAGGGACGTGTAACGAAAATAAATGAATTTTGAATATGGGGGTAACATTTCGGAGAAAAAAAAATGTTTTGCAAACTGTAGCGTATGCGGTGTGACATATCAAATGAAAGGGCGTGAGATCTCATTGTTTTTTAAATAAATATTTAAAGATATTTATGAAAATAGATGAAAATTTGCCATTCCCCGGGGCCCTTATCTCCGAAAATAACGACCCTCAGATTTTGAAAAAAATACTGAAAATAGTTCTATACTTAAAGATTACAGGAAAACCTATAAGAAGTCCATAGTTTTAAAATAACATAATAAATCTCCCAATATTGTGCGTACAGACTTACATTAGCAGTTTAAATGAATGAGACATCAGGTTTGTCAACTACAATATTAACTTTGTCCTTGGGATAAATTCATCCCAACTACGAAACCCTCCATTTTACGTGGTCCGACACTCTCTTGGCCAGTTTTTTCTTCAGTTGACCACTGGTCAAGTTTTCCTCATGCACTATGATCAAATCTCCCTAACCAAACCTTTTTCAGTTTATCGCTTGTTGGAATTGGGTAAATCGTAGGACAAAAAAAAATCTACATTCTTGAAGGGTACATTAATCTTTAATCCAATAATGTAATTAATTTAAAAAAAACATTACATTACATTCCTTAATATTGGTCGGAGTGATGTAAAATACCAAGAATGAAGAATAATTTCACAAACGGCAAGTAATAGCAATTATTGTCGCGCATGAGACACACAATTAATTCGCGAGCATGCTGTCACTTGCCGATGCCGATGCCGCGAATTCTAAAATGATTTAGGCGATGTAGAGCATCTCGATATGGTGTTCCTCTACTTGTGCAATTAGCAAAAGTTTTAAAAGCTTTACAAAAGCTTCAACCATTACGCCAATAGTTGCTATGACTTCAGGGTGTCGCTAAGCTGCAACCTACAATGGACATCTATCCAGATTCTAAAACCTCGAAACCTAATTTCTTGTAGTGTTTAGGTATGAAGGTGTACCTTTATAATACCTTCCTTTCATACAGATACCCTACAACAAGACCCAAGGTACTTGTTGTAGGGTATCTATAAGGTACTTGTTGTAGGGTATCTGTAAGGTACTTGTTGTACCCTGTAGGGTACTTGTTGAACCAGGCCCGGGTCGACGGCACGTTGTGTTCCACGCGCGCCTCAAAGAGATGTCAGCAGAATAGACAGGGTCCGCTAGGGCCGATGCCTGCCGCGGTTGCGAAGAAGTCTGAAAGGGAGATCGTGGCCCCCGGCAACATGGCAACTGAAGGAACACGGGTGGGTTTGGGTTTTAGTTAGTAAGAGTCTGACACAGCCTCCCGCTCCTCCCGGCGGCGCAGCGGGAGAAGTTATTTGATAATTTCCCACCCAAAAAAAAACAAAAAAAAGGGTACTTGTTGAGTTTTTCAAAGACTGGATTCGAAGAACATCTGTATCCTTATCTTGTCCTATCTTATTCCGATATTTAGGAGAGCTTATACTTATTAGCACACCTGCATAACTATTCACAACCATTCGATTCGAATCGCCGAATCGAGCAACAGCCAATGTTATCGAAGGAGTCCTGTTCACAAAACCGATACCCGAAAATGTTGACATTTTAAATCAAATAGATGACCACTAATCTTCCGACGGCTATTTGTGGTCGGAGACTAGGCCAAATCAGGTAACCGAAAATGTGTAATTTTCGACGTGGAAGCCTATCGAATGGTTGTGGATAGCAAATGGGCATAAGCAACAACATAGGTAGGTACAATATTTCTATTTTCTTAATGTCCCTCAGGAATCATCGCATTTCCGAATACAAGCGAATGAAAATTTCCATGTCCATCAATTATTAGATTTATCTTGTATAAAAATTTGAATTCAGAACTAAGTACTTTATTGTTGTTTAGATTTGATTTTCGTGTGAACTATATAGAGCTGTAAAATTATTATTTTCCTATCTGTCGTGCCTGCGACTATAGCACCTTTCTTACTATTTTTTAAATAAATTACATTAAGTTAAAAGAGTATTAACAACTCTATATACTTCCAAGTCGATTGAGAGCGTCCAGTCTACATCAAGTGCAAAGGGCAACTGATAGAAATCCGATGACTGACGAAACACGAGGTTTGCCGAGGGACATTAAGAACATAGTTATACGTACTGCCATTACCAATCCATCTTTCATGCGTAGTGATATGACAATTCCTACTGTGTCTCAAATCAACATGAAGCATTTTAATGATCTTCTGCATTTCTGTAACGAGAACCTTAATTATCATCACCGCCTGTAGTGGTCTATTCACCAATCGGTCGCCATGTTTTCAGAACTTTACTTTTCAACATGTTACCGTAATAGTGTTTTATTTTTTTAGTCCGATAAATAGATTTTTTTATAAATAGTTCATTGCTTAATATTTTGTAGTAAATTATCAGCGTTGTGTCATCGCGCTTCTCTTTCTTTTCTATGCAGTCCGAACAGTGACCACGCTTTAGATACTGTAAGCCTCACAAGGGTTCTTAAAAAAAAAACGAACAATAATAATTCACAGAAGTAATTGTTCTCGTTAAATCCAATGAAATATAGACGTGTTCACTTACCAGCTTACTATTTTATTGTAAAGTTCACGTGTCACTGGAAGCTATCGGAGTACAACAATGACTTATTATGATTAAAGAACAATAATTGTCTCTATTACAATAAAAGGTATTTTTATTCGCTTTTTATGGCGTTTAAAAAAGCCAACGACACCGCCCTATTTTTTATCTGAGTAAGGCATTCATTAACGTTTGGCATTTCTTAGAGGCTACGTTGATTTAGGAAATTAGACACTAAAATATGTCATTTAAGTCGAAAATAACTTGTAATGAAAAAATATTTTATATGTTTTGTCCAAAAAAATAATTATTTCGTAACATTGCATTTGCATTGGCACTTCTAAAGACTTCTTTCCTGTCATTCATATTTTCCTACCTACATTTGCCATTCGTCCTCATAGATATGTTGTGGCATTATTTATATAATGTGTGGACGGAGTATAATGGGATTTTCATTTTACCTAACGGGTTGGTCGGAATATTAAACACATTCTTCTATGAACTTTTATTTAATACCAAGTTACGCAGAAGACTTTATAAGTAGCTATAAATAAAGTGTTAAGTACCGTTAGAACATCAAAATCAAACCCCTTGGCGCATTGTCTTCTTTGTACTTACCTACTATTACTTGTACAACCACGGACAATGGCGGTTGAGTGCTTTTCACCCTTATGCCTTTAGTAATAAGATTGAAAAATGGACCACCGCCAGTGTCCGCGATATTACCTACTGGTTTAATTTGGGATCGACTCATAGTAAAGTTACCTAAATAATAGTCTTCTGCTTCGCTTATAAAAATGCTTATTAGCCAAATGCATTTTAACTAACCTTAAATAAGTTCATTTCAAAATTCGAGTTTAGATATAATAACATAATATCACGTATATATTCCCTGAGGGATAGGCAGAGCTGTATCTATAGTGCTGGGTGCACTCTTACCTATACTATACTTTCACTAGCTATGTTTTAATCCCAAGTAATAGCGGGCGTGGCGTGCCTGTTGCCACCAACCATGCACAATTCCAGACTCTGGGCTGCTACTGAGAAATTTCTGATGGAAAAAGCCAACAACACTCCAGATGTAATGTTTACAAATGTAATAGTCTTGTTCTCAGAATTCTTTAAAAATTAAACCAAATATAAATGTTGTATTTAAAACTTTATTTTTATCAGAGGGCAAAGGTTTTCAAGCCCTTTACTCTTTGCGATAGCGCGTTCCACCGACGAGTGTGTTGCTCTAATTCTTGAAGAAAGCTTCGAAGCAGGCCTGCCACGCCGGCTCCTTTAGCATCGGCTGCTTCACAGAGCTACCTAATAGTCATTTACTTTAGGTAAAACTTTCTAAGTTCGACAGCTTTTCCTGTAGAGTTTTGTGAAAACGCTGTAATCACCAACCAACCGTCACGTCTGTATTCTCTGCAGAGGTGGGCACAGGTGTAGAAGAGGTACAAACCCATCTTCCACCAGTTATGTTAAAACTTCGAGGCTATTACTTACCATCAACTGGACTAGGTCCAAACTTCGGACAGCTAAGTACTGAGAAAATATATGGAAAAACCTACTTAGAGATTAAGCCCAGAATCTCTGTATATTGTATTTCTACCATGTGATTACCTACATACCTGAGTAGTCAATAAGTCACCAAACCTTATCATCATTAGTCTATCAGGCCACTGCAGGATGTGGGTCTCTCCGATAAGAGATGCGATAGCATGTTAATCAATCCGATCCTCGGCAACTCTCATCCAACTATTACCGCAGCCACCCTGCGAATATCGTTGCTCCATCTAGCCTGCTACCTTACATTTGCTGAGTGACCAAATCTGACCTATAATTTTTAACTCAAGGAACTTAGAGTGATGTTGCGTTGCGTTGAGTTGCTTTGAGTAGTAGTTGTTTGTGATTTCCTGTGTGAGTTTCAATAAATACTTTCTCTTTTCATTTTTTTTCTTTCTTGATGTAGAAAAACATCAAAATATTTTTTCTAGTATTTTTTATGGGCTAATTTGTATAACAACAGTCATAATCATAACTTATTACGTTTCTACATAAAAAATAACTGAACCCATGAAACACTTACACAACTAACAAATAGTTTACACTTAGATAACAATACGGAAACTATATGTTATTTCCACATTTGCAAACGAAATAACGAATACGCTAATATAAATTTTAATGCTTATATCGTGCAATTCGTGCATGCTCAGTGCAACTCGTAAAGAGCACTAATGGCCTAAGGAAAAAACGGCAAAGTGCTGCAATTACTGTTAGGTCACAGTAGAGCGACTCAGGCGCAGCCAGCGATTATATACACAATTAAAACTACACACACGAATACAATATCTTTAACAATACGTATAGTTGTGTCATCTATATGAAGGTGAGGTGACTCAGTACTCTGCTAGGGTAAGAAGGAACGGGAGGGAAAACGTAAGAGGACTGGGCAATCAATAAGGGACAGTCTTTGTTTTCCCAACTGTTTCTACAATGAATAAATTAGATTTTCAGAATATCAGACAGGAGAAAAAAACATTGGAATCCACATATAAGTTACAAGTGGAAAACGATTATATACTAGCTTTTGCCCGCAAATTTGTCTGCGATCCAGGATAAAAATAGCCTATGCCCTATCACTTAGGTTATGATCTATCTGTGTGCCAAATTTCATCCAAATCTCTCCAGCCGTTTTTGCGTGATTGAGTAACATACAAACAAATAAACTCAATTTCGCATTCATAATATAAGTTAGGATATTGTTCGTCCGTTATTTCAATTGAACAATTAGCGGTTGCCAATTTAGGTACATAGGTATTCCTATTTATAAAACCAAATGATGCACTTATTAAGTAATGTTTGGAAGCAGCAGTAATAGTACATATTACGTTCTGTTATAGGGGATCTAAGGGTGTAAATGATTATTATCTAATCAATTTTTGCTACGCCTGGGTAGGTTAACATTCATAGGACCAAACTTAGCATCTTTCGTGTACTGTTTGACTAGTGCACAAAAAACGTAAACATTATCATACAAATGTGCTATTCAACACATTGGAACCTAGATATGTTTACGTTAATGACTACTAGATGATCCACATCGCCTGAGGAAAGTATCTATATACATTTTTATCACATCGTAGCTTACGTCAATGAAAATTTATAACACAAGTGTTCACGACAAGCTGTTAATGAAGCAATCGATAATATTCCTCATACTAGAGGCTTCCATTACTAGCAACAATACTTGGGTCAAGAGAACCATTAAATGAGTTATATGGAGTAAAAACACTACTTCCAGCGAATTCCATCTGTATACTGCATTTAGAATTTTCATTTCACGCTCGCGTGAACCTTTAATCGCATGTAAGGCTATTTAATAGTACAACTGCTCTAAGCGTTTATTGAAAGTAACACAGGTGTGTGCACACACTCACACAGGGACGGCAGCGTCTACGTGAAGAAGTTGAGTATGTGCTACATAAGATATGTTTGCGATGAAACCGAGTGTTGTTTGTTCAAGTTTAAGGTTGTTGTTGTGTTGTTGTCAACACGGGGTGAATGTTCAACATCATGTTGTACAAAATGTTTTGTAGAAGTTAAGTAAAAAAATGTCAGACGTTTTATATGTAGTAGTACTTGCTGGCCTGGCCAGGCCTGGGCCTAGGTACTGATTCCAACTTTCCTAGAAATACAGTCCAATAATTATGAAAAACAGAATGTTGATAAGTTACGTTACTCGTGGTCGCAACATCTCTCTTTGGGAATTTACTAACGAAGAAGGATCTAAAGCTGTCGCAATGTCTTTTCATTAATATATAGTATCGCCACATCTTAACTCGCATAGCCTAGCCTCGCTCAACCTCGCACCTACATCACAGTGAGCGCTGCTAGGCGAGTGTGTGTTGGCAGTCATTTCACGCTTCCCGCCACCAGCCACCACCTGAAAAACTCTAATCACACCACTTTTATGGCTCCTACTCGCAATTTATATTACAAATATGATAATTTTAAATGATAATAAATTTATAAGTCGCTTGTACTCGGCAAACTAGAGCGTTTATCGAGCGTTTCCGTTCTCGGTATCGAGTCGTGTTACAGTTGTTTTTTTTTGCTATCGATTTCCAAGAAATTGTTGCTTTTAATTACAATTGTAACGTTTCTGCACTTTTCCGGTGCGGTTGGTCTTTCATGTGCCCTTTGTTAATGAAGTCTTCCAAAAATATAGCAAGGTTAGGTACGTCATCGGATGTGACTCCGGAAATGTTATCAAATGTGTAGCCAATCAGTCACGGTTTCTTGATATTATGGCAATTTCTATTTCATTCATAAGTTACGAAATTATTATTTTAGTAGTTTATTAAAGTTTTATTCAGTAGACCGTGTGGCGACTTTTTTGTTGTACATACAGGCGCGACTTTTAATAATGTCGTTTCTATTGTTATAATGTTATAGAATATAATAACAACGAAAATGTGTGCAAATATTTGATTGTTTAGTAATATTATCTTTTCGGCTGTGGTCACAATATAGGTGAAGTTCACCTTTCAGTGATCTTAGCTAAAACAAAACTTATTATTTACGTACCTTTATTTTATCTTTAGATACTAATGCCAGTTTAGGCGTATTTAAATTCTGACTCAGAACAATTCTAGAACCCAGTTACGACCGTGTCCACAAATTACTCATGCGCTTGAGACCTCTTGGATAGTGAGAGGTTAAATTAAAACGACTCATCCTACCTCGTATTGTTATGTTGTGTGTTATGATTAAAATCCCCACATTTTGCTTATGTCACCTAGATCAGCGGCAAAGAAAAGAAAAGTGCAATTTATCTGTCATTAGAATCCGGGAATCTTGGAGATTATTATCATTTCACATGCGAGTTATAATCATTGTGGGCGCAGCTAACAAAATCAATAATTGTACAGAGATCTAATGTATTCCCACGTAATTGTTGTGATCGAATGACATAATTGTGTCGCGACTTGCGCCGGCGCCGCGCACCCCGCTCTCCCCCCGCTGTGTACCGTCAGCATCATACTCCTACATATCTATGTATTGATTTGTTTATTTACTGTTCTGCAATCTAAATTAAGAATTAGATATCCAAATCTTTGAAAAATTGCAAAATCCAAATGGCAACTTGGTAATTTTTACCGGAATTTGAAATGGGATACTACTTTCCATACAGCAAAAGCAAGCTCTCAAGGTAGATTTTTTTTTTGTATATAAGTGATTGCCTCAGTAGATTTGATAGAATAAAAAAAAAACTACTAACGCTTAATTACATCCTGAGGACATTAGACATTAGATTAGCTATCTTCTTTACCTTTAAGTGCTTAACAGAGCAACATTTCTTTTGAACAAGTATACAAAAAAATACCAAATGAGTATAAAACTAATTTGTCCATTTAAAATTATTCCTACCTAAAGATCAGCAGCATGACATGCGTTAATTAAATATTATACATAATTAATTAAACAAGACGAGCACAAATAAAATACCTGACAGCTAACTCGCTGACCGTACTCTAATTGCAATAATTACTCATTATCAGGAAGCTTGGCACATTAATTTAGAGTTTTTACTTGAGCAAGCTTAACAAATACTTATTTAATTGCTCGTCTTTGTTCCACCAACATTATTAGGTTGGTGACGCAACACGGTTATACCGTATACTAACATCACACAATTTTGATCGTTGTGCAAGCAATCTTGAGATGAGTAAAAAGTTGACGCTATACCTATTGCGCATGCGAGAGTTTTCGCGTGCTCGCGTACCCTTAATCAGATATTCTTTGTTGTGTCTAGAAGTGATTCGCTGACAATATCGCCATCTTGTAAATGCACTAACTTAGTTATAAAAGCACTGTTAGGTAACCACGGCACTAATTTCTTTTTACGCGCCTATTGACTATTTCCCTGACAGTTTAATAGGCTCTGTGTAACCCACATTAATGATTACTGTTCACTTGCAAATGTAAAACTGTTTGATACTCGCTCATAGTCATTTTTTGTTGTGCGTTCAAGAATTTATGTCGACTCCGTTTTTTGATCTTTCCTATTACTGTTGCGGTCAGTTAAGTTGAATTGGTAATAATATTATATCCTTCAAATGGACACAATTGTAATTCGAAATAATTTCAATTGTAAAAGACATGCAGTTTATGGGTACAGAGTTTATTTATACCTTTAATTGCAAAAGTCGGTATTTCCATTATAATATCTTCTCCGTCGTTTTGCTGTTGGCACTAATTTATGGTTTTCATAGACAGTCGTTTCTAGGTAACTATCTATTCGGTAACTTAATTAATTTTATTTGAAGCTGTAACCTTTAGCTTAGTCATATAATCAATTAATAGAGTCACTCAGGTATTATTGTCACAATTCGTGAAATAGAATAAGATGACATCATTATTTATGGCATGGTTCGTTTTAATTAAAAAAGCTTGTTTTAATTAAAATAAAGTTAAAAAAGCCCCTAAAATGCTTGGTTTTGTCATTAGAAACCTTACCTGTTTCCGTCGCAGTAAGACAAAAAATCTGCTTTATAATTGTTTGGTTCGTAGCTCGTTGGAATATTGCAGCACTGTATGGAGACCTCACTATGCCGCTCACATACTAAGATTGGAAGGGTTCAAAAACGATTTCTGTGGCATTTAGCATACTCTTTCGGGATAGCTAAAAAGAAGCGATCATATGAAGATTGACTCTTGCATTTCAAGATGATATTCCTACAGAAGAGGAGAGATTTACTGGATTTGTTGTTTTTATTTAAAATTTTGAATAGTGAATTGACTGTCAATTGTTGAGCAGGATCAAAATCCGTGTACCCGCGAAAAACCCACGAGCTCCTATAACACCCTTATGTCCTCCTCTTCGCAGAACTATTCTAGGGGCTAATTCTCCAATCCCCCGCACATATAAATGATTAAATAGCTGCAGTGATGTTATTGATGTGCACTCTGACTCACTTGGTAACTTCCGAAGCACTATATGCAAGAATTTGTGAAATTTGTAAAATCATTTCAGTGTGGAAATTTCGATTTTTAGTTTTGATTTAGATTTTAATTTTAGTATGGATTTTAATTTTATGTGATTTAAATTTTTGTTTTAAATTCAATTATAGATTTTAAATTGGAATTTTGTTGAAAAAATTATTATGTTCGGTGAGTATAAGAACTCATAAGTAGGCACTAAACAACAAATAAGTAATGCTTAATGTGCTTACCTTAAGAAATTGGTACACGAGTCTATAAGTTTATTGCATGTATCTCATATCTTTGTATCGTTGTATTTAATTGTTGGTGATCCAAAAAAAAAGATGTTTATTTACAAAATATACAAATTAATATCATTATCAAACTCTTACAACATCGATAGATCCGATGTTATTTCAATAAGTCATTATTATCTGACCTGATGGTATCCGATGATGCTGACGATGGTGCATGCTTGCCTAGAATTATTACAATGACATATTCACTCGAGACTTGAAGACTCCCAGGTTATTGGGAAACTCAAAATCTGGCAAGGAATTCCACTGTACAGCGGTACACACCATGAACGTGTTGCCGTAACATAAAAAAAAAACTGATATAAAGACGTCGGACTACGGGGAGCGGCTGTGAAATGGAGTGCAGGGCAGGCCACTTCACTAGACGTAATGATAGCAGGTGGAGCAGAGCTGAACGAAATGGTTGCCGACAGACGGTAGGTAGCACCTTGTTGGCAGACCAACAGCCAGATGAGAGAACGACCTACAGAAAATCGCAGGGAAGACCTGGATGAGACTCGCACAGACCAGGTAAAATAATTCTTCCAGCAGACCTGCGAAAGGAGAAATGAAAAAGAAATGTAGACAACAGTGGGTGAGAACAAGAAGAGAAAATATGAATATGCGCAGTCTTAAAACTAAAATATTAAATATACCTACACACTAAAATAACATATACTTAAATAAATACATAAAGCTTAAGTATATAAATATATACATATAAATACTCACAGTTGAGAGGAAAGGTAATGCTCTTTTACTCGATATTTGAATAGAGAAACAGTTTTTAAATCACGAATTCTAGGGAAGTGAGTTCCACAATCTTACAGCATGAACAGAGAATAATATAAAGTATACCAAATAATTCATCAAATTAAAGGCCTCTTCCTCTTTACTGTGCCCGACAACCCTCCACAACGATCACGTCTTTGTAAAACCTACCACCTATGTTCACATAGTGGAATATAATATAATGTAATTGTGTGTGTGTGTATGTGTTATGCTTACTAATGTAATTGATGTTACCGTTTAAATTAACAATAAATAAATATTGAGTACTGAGGGTAGCATGGTAGAAAAGGGAGGAAGCCTACAAGGCTGCCAATGATGATTGAAAAATACATTACATGTTCAGATATCAGCTAAATATCTAATCATGACGCGTGTACTAAATAATTGGTTGAAATTCGGAGTTAAACTAATTAACCATATGAATTATTGGGAATAACAAACTTTATCTTTTTGTGCTATAATTAGAAATTCCTATATAACTAGTCCTACATTATCGACTGATATTAACACTGAAATTAGTAATGTAGGTTTTTTTAATTTTCGTGTGCTTAATCTCAGGAGACAGTTTAAAAAACTTTACAAAAGGAGAGATAGATACTTCAGAAAAGTACCCCAATACATTATTAAAAACGATTTTAAAGAAAGAAAGAAAATACGTTAATGTGCGGTAAACAACGCAAAGAAAGAACAAAACACGGAAAAAACAATTTGTGGGAAAATATGCGTCACATGCAAAACGGCCATCGCTCAGCATGATGCTGCGACCCTATGCGAGACAGTGCCCCAGCGCTAGTTTTCAACGACACCGACATTGATGTGATGACGTCAACCGGTGCAGCATATAGTAAAATAACAAAAACAAAATAAATAAAAAGAAAAATCCAAGAAATTGTATAAAACTGGAAGCCAAAAATTCGCTGACTCAGTCGCCCTATACTCTGATGCACCATCGCACTGCCCACCATATTGTTACGTCGCTTTAGGCAATAAGGCAATACTTCAAAGGCCCGTAACACACAAACATACGTACAAACTAAATATAGTCATTAAAAACAATACATCGCAACATGATAAAACGAATAACGGTAACGTTATGAGTACAGTCGGTCACATAATGTGCACCTAGTTATGTAAGAGATCACCATGAACGTCAGTTCCGAAACTTGTGTTGAGCAATGTACTCCACGGAGCGTGAAAATGTAATGGCATGTATGCATGACTATTAATTTTGTACCTACTTTTATGTATTTACAGGTTTATTTTACAGGTTTTCTTACCTTACCTTCATTGTTTTGATGATGGCTGTAATGTTTCTTGATTTTATTAAGGATCCACAGACGGGCACGATGCGACGGCGGCGGGGCGCTCCGTTTCTCTGGTGGAATAATTTCTATGAAAACGTCACGGAAATTTTTCTACTGGTGTCGCGTCGCGCCTGTCTGCGGAAACTTTATTTCGGCATGAATTTGACTCATATTTTACGTAGATATCCTTATAACTGGCGTACCTAATACACAAAAAAATTACTAGAAAACTACAGTACATGATAGGTAATTACTTACATACATTAGAAATTTCAAATAATCAATAAGTAACGCTATATTTAAAACCTAAAAACCTCAATTTAAAATAAATGTAAAACAACATGCATTCTACACGAGTAAGCTAAAATTATTAGGTAAAAACATCAATATTTCCTTATACGAATAGGAAACCAGCTAAAAAAGTAAAAAAAATAATGCATCAGTATTTCCCTATTCTGAAAGTTGACTGAAAAGCACTAAGTAGGTATGCCTCTACTCTTCATTTAAACATTTATTCTATACAATCTCATTTCTTAGAAAAAAAAAGCCGAAACCGCACTGCACTATACTTAAGAGAACAGTTATTAGCAATTACACTAATTATACCTATACGTGCTTAAATCCTACTTTCCACAGCGATGTTATCTAACAGACTATGTTTTATGGCTGAAAATTAATTAAACAGATTCTCAAATTGAAACTAAAATAAAATGAGTGCACGTATGAAATCAAACAGTCATATGAGCATAAAATTGGTGTTTAGAAGCACAGCGCGGCCGGAAACGGCTCAGACACGTAGAGCGCGCAACAAAATAATGAACAAAACTCATTATAAGTGGCGAGATGGTCGCGATAACGCGGCGGTTAGAGTAAACGCGCTTTTTTACGTTAATTAAACTTACTTCTGTAAACGATGATGGTCTCATTATCTGCATTAAGCACCGCTCGCCGTTCGCTGTGCTTTTTACGCAACGCTGCGCGTGCGCCGGGCGCCCGAGCTCGTCGCCGACGACGCCGCGGGTTGCCATGTTCAAAAGTCATTTGAACTATTACAGTTTGTCGTACAATTTAAAAACGGAATTCCTATTACAAGACACAGAACGGAAAAATGTGACCGTTTTATAAAAACGTTTTAAACATATCTAAGTATTGTAAAAGCAAAAAAGTTTAGTCTACATGCGACTGTTTTCGACAATTATCCCCCAAATAACGTCTCGTCTCGTAAGTGATACGTGCTTGGGAGCGCAGCGGCGCGGGCGCAGGCCGCAGGGTCGCACTTAATAGCCGGTGACGGCAAAGGACACATGACAAAAAATCTCCTCATTATCCGCTCTATGACAATTCGCCTCCATTTATAATGCTATTAATAAAATAATGGCTGGCAACCACAATAAGAATTTAATTCAGCATCAGACAAACATAAAATGTCATTTTATCGGTAAAAACAACGTTTGTAATAACCGTTTTGTTTTTTTTTTTTAATGACAATATTTATTTCTGCATTAGAGTGTCATGTCGTATATCCGCATCGCGTTCCTAGCGTCGATTTATGTTCTATTGTTAAAAAATGTTCATTGCATAATTGTATTTGTTGTGATTACCGCCAGTTAGTTACTTCCCCTCTTAAATAACCGCTTGTTGGTAACTAGGTTTTGCCGTAGAGCCGCTCAAATGTCCAGATAGACATAGCGTGATTGATTTATTTGGGTAGTTTATGTGTTAGTGTTACGAGACACGTAAAGAGTGCGTAATGGATTTCAGAAAAAAAAATGAAACGTCTTTTGTTAAAATTTATTAATGTTTTTTTATGCCCCAGAATAGGTATGTTTTCATGAAACAGTTTCGGCCATCTTTAAATATGTTCATATTGACTGAATTTATTTAATTTAATCAAGGTTTTTACAAGTTTACAAAATGTTATGTTTGCGAAAAGTGTGACTATGCAACATTTTTTCTAATATCGTCATATTATTATTGTTATTAAATTGTATAATGATACTAACTCGCACAGGTATTACTACATTTAGGTCCGTAATAAACCATGACTGCCCATGGCCTAGCTGTGAGGTAACACTTTTTGCATTAATGACTTTGCCCGCATCACATACAATCGAAGGCTCATGGTTATAATATGTTAGTTATTTATAATATAAATAATTAGATTTGTCATTATTTCATAGATTACACAGATCGATAGCTCGACTGGTTTAAAGAATAACTTCACGATACAGAAAATTTATTGAAGCTGAAAACTGTAAGATAGAGAATAAGATCGCTATTTTTGCTTCTCGCTTTTGATCACTAAGCTCAGTCTTCAAAGGACCTTAACAAATACCTTGATGAATGTCAATTCACTCCACATTGCATTCATATTTAGTCGAAGAATAAACAATTTTCTTTCTGTCTAATACCAAGTTTTTTTTCTTTCAGCAGTTTTCTCCACGTTTCTACAAGACCACAATAAAGTTTCTACAAGACAAGATCCGACAAATGCACTTAAAAACCAATTCCAATGACACATCCATCACAAAATCAAAACCAGTCGCAAGCGAAATTTTCCGTTTACATTCAAATCGCCATATATTGGTTGACGTCGGGCGAAGGAGATAGAGATGAGGGGTAAACATGAAATCAGGCTACTTATTACCCAGCGCGTTAGTATGCATGGGTTGGGAGCCCAGCGCCCTACTGCATTACGTCGCTCCGTACATAAACGATGCCTCCATTTACACCTAACTAGATTCAGCCACCACCCTTGAATGCAGACCGACTCAATTTAGATTTTATTACGTGACTTTATAATTCTGTTTGGTTTTAGGTAAAAAAATCCATTAATAAAAATAATACTGTTGTTTTTATTAAGGATTTCATATATATATATTTAGATACGTCTACCTACCTGTATTTTTCAGAACGTTTTTCGTAGTTTTTTCTATATAATTTGACGCTCAACACTCTTTTCTGTCATTTAAACATGTGTTATCTTCGGTCGCAAATTGGTTATGAAAACCAAGAAGTTAATTGGATCAACTCATTAATTAATGAGCATTTTAATGCAGGTATTCACGTTATAGTCTTAGTAGGACCCCACAAGAACATGAAGAAAAGCAATGAGAATAATGAAATGCTCGACTGAGAGGTCTGAAAGCTCGTTTTTCGTTATTTTCCGAAAAGGGAACCCATTACATATGTTTGAAACACATTAATGGCCTAATGATACATCATAACTGACAGTAATATCCAATTAAACTGCAATAGAACTGACATTATTACTAAAAATCGTGTCTATAAATACTGTAATTCCGATCATAAAATTTCGAAACGAGCCATTTTATTTTGACGTTCAAAAAAACATTAGAAAAAGGTTGACATTCCGTCATTTTCTCAGGGACATTTCTTCAAATTAAACTATTATTAGTTGGCGATCACGTCGTAGGATGCTTTTAATATTGAATTAGGGGAACCTGTGGTTACAGCGCCCTTAATCGGGCCTTCGGACGGCGATGTTCGTGTATTAACGTTATATCCACAGTCGTGTAATGGCGTAAGTAATAATAAAGCCCAAATGACACAAAATATTGTCAAATTATAGGCTCTGAAAGCATGGGTAACCACTTACAATGTCTGCCGTTGATCCCTGTGTAGCGTCAACATATTAAAGACTATGTCCTTGCAAGGATTACTTATTTTGAGTTACCAAGTGTGATTTAATGTTAACAAAGGTCCAGCTAAAGACTGTTTATCAAGAATCAAAGCGTAGTGTAGAAAATAATTAAATGCTGAAAATGTCGTTTTTCCTAATCTTTTTTCAATTCCTGTCTGCATTAAGTACTTATTTACCTTCCGTTACCTAATAAAATATACTTAGCCGTCGATCTTGTGTAATTTGTCCGTTGGTTTTTGGTTATCAGTAGGTATTAAAAAAATTGTAGCCTATCTTAGGTATTTAACAAACAGTTCCTGCAGTAACAACAATATGCAAAATCATGCCTTAACAACTTATTTAATTGGGGATTAAGTGTTTTTTCTGCGATCTCTACACCACTACACTTAATTATGGCTATATCAATAGTTTTCCTTTTTGGGTGCACGAAGGAGATACAGAAATGGCTGTGTCATATTATTTTAGTGGATGACGCCGATCGCATAACTAACAGCTGCAACGAGTCGCTGCTGATTGTAGTGTTTAGTCTCGATACGAATCGATTTCATACGATTTGTATCGAATGATCCCATCGTAAGCTAATAGGAGCGATTCTGGTATATTTTTCGGCTCTCCGACCGATGATTTAGTTCGTACGTGATGTGCTTACACGGAAAATAAATCGTTTGAATCGCATTATATTCATTCGTATTATTAAATGTTCGTTTCTGTGAGAATTTTTGAGTTCGCCTACGCGTCGGAATGTACCGTGGATTAATAAAAAGTGAGTAGCGAAACCATTGAACGAATAAATTGCTGCAGCTTTTGATATTATGTTGTGATGGATTTGACTATTATAACTTTAATAACTGGAGGTTTATGATCGTATTCAACTATTACGATCGCTATTCTTTGAAAGCAGAATTAATTTTTCGTTAACATATCATTAGACATTGTGAATATCATTCGAACTTTCGACTAATGTTTTATTGATATCGATTTTCAATGTCTTGAAAATAATATTTCATGTTATTAGTGCCATAACATTGAAGTAGTCATTGATTAATAGATCGTCGAAGGTAATCGAAGGATTGATTAAAGAATTAATGCTTTCACATAAATAAGGAAGCACCATTCACCAATTAAATAAACATAAAATTCTTGAACAAAATTAATTAATCGTCTTTAGTGTGAATAAAATTGGTATCGCAACCTGATGCATATCGATGTCCCTCGGGGACGATTTAAATCCGATTTGTTTACTCATTCGATGTAACATGAAGAAGTATTATCGCACTCACACTCGGGCCTAATGTTAATTGGTTAATTAGTCTGTTTATGAATCTTAAAACAAATCAATTTGAAGCGAGCGGCCATCTAATCTGCTTGGCGCCTCTTACGCACGTCCCCGTTCAAACTTAGCTATAGATTTTTTAAGACTTTGTGAAAAAAGTTTCCTCTCTAAGTCGAATAGATCGAATAGCTTTTTCATTAGGTGTAATGTTATGATATCGATATGGTTTGCGGGTTCATTATAATTGACTCTTCTGAGAAAACTTGCAAATTACTTTTCAAAATAATCTGCTTATTATGTCCCAAAAATGAACTACGGGATTCTTTATCTGGTTTCTGGAGAGCATTTGCAATTCGGTAACAACTTCCTAGGTCAAGGTGACAATTCCTTTTTATACTAATTACCAATGTAAGATTGAATATCTGTAGCAGCACTTTGGTCGCTAACATACTGTGTTTCAAAGATATTATATTATTAATAGCTTCTGCCCGCGACTTCATTCGCATGGAAGTCATAAGATACACAATATACTAAAATAGCAGCCACATATTTATTAAACTACCTCGGCCTCCTACCCACCGCATAGCATCGCATCGCCCACCCGCGCTATTACCTACTATGTTTTCGCTTAGCGTTTTTTCTTTTTTTTCGTTTTGCTCAGATTCTAAAGGCCGCATCGTGATCCTATAACCTTTCTCAAGAATTGGTCTATCCAATGCAAAAAGAATATTCAAAGTCGACCGGTAGTTCCTGAGATTTGTGGTCATGGGATCGTACTTGTTCAAGTCGGTCGTGTTGCTAAACGTTCCGTAAATAAAATTGCCAAAGAGAACAAAAAGTGCATAATACAACTAAAAACTTACATAGTGACATTCAGCGTTTTACGCCCAATCGATCAATGCGGATATTAACTGTGTTATGTGAAAATAAGTGCAAAAAAACATACAAAAACTTCATTACAAATCTGTTAAAATTCAAATTCCTATTTGCAGTGCTCACGGCAAACAAAAGACTGGACTTTGGACCCATCGGCACTTCTACTTGTCAACAATCTAATTGGATTAATTACTCGCCATACAGCTACCTTTTTAAGTGCGCTCATTAGTAGCGCTTGTAGCTCATACAAAAACAGTGAGATTGCTGTGGTGTGTGTCTCGGGTTCAAATCCAAGCAAGGAAATTACTTTTTTTTTTTGTATTTTTTTTTTTTTCTTTCTCTTCCCTGTTGCAGTTTACATTTCTGCCGATGTCTCAAAACAGGGTCACCTCTCCAAAAATAAACCCTAGTATTAATCTTAACCATGCTCAGTCCGAACCCGACATGCAAAAAGCAGTGTCCGACTCGCCTGGTATCACCAGCGTTTCAACAAGACAGAAACAGTCCGAGTCTGACATGCAAAAAGCATTGTCTGACTCGTCTGGTATCGCCAACGTTTCAATACGACAGAAACGTCCACGCATAGACACTTCCCCCGACATCGATCACGCAGCCAAGCCGTTAACTGAGGAATTTCTGCAGACCATTCGCCGGGAAATAAGAGATGTAATGTCAACTGAGATATCAAAATCCATAAAATTTTCTATTGCGGAGGAACTCGGGGATTTAAAGGAGGCTATGTCTCTCATCCGCAAACTCGAAGCCTCGGTTCAATTCATGAGTGACGAATTCGATCAGGTGAAAAACGAACTTCAAGACTATAAGGATTCCAACAAACGCATTCTAAAAGAAAATGAGCTTCTTAAGCATACCGTGTCAGACTTGTCTATTAGAGTTAACCTCCTAGAACAAAACACTCGTCAACAGAACATTGAAATCAACGGAGTGCCGGAAAACAAATCCGAGAATTTGATCAGTACTGTGGTGCAGCTGGGTAAGGCCGTTTCAAGCACACTAAAAGAAAATTGCATTATAGCCGCTGTTCGTGTCAGGAAACTGGACCCACAAAGTACTTCTCCGCGGGCAATAATTGTCAAGATGAATAGTACATCAACTCGTGATGAAATCTTAGCGTCCGTTATGAATTATAATAAAAAACATCCGGATAACAAGCTAAACTCCCATCTCTTAGGATATGGTGGTGCGAAAAAACCAGTATTTGTGTCAGAACACCTATCGCCACTCAATAAACAGATTCACGCAGCTACTAGGAAAGCTGCCCGTGTCAAAGAATATAAGTATGTGTGGGTCCGCGACGGCCGAATCCTTGTTAGAAAAGCTGATGGGATACAAGCCAAACAAGTGCGAAGCCTCGAAGCTGTTGAACTGCTCTAACAAACACTCGACCATGGCTTTATTAAGAAACAAATAATACATTACTTTCGATTTCAAACTCCCATTCAAGATCTACTACCAAAATTTTAGAGGAATAAGAACCAAACTGAGAAACATTATGCTCGCAGTGCAACGCCATCAATATGACGTTATTATTGCTACAGAAACTTGGCTCGATGATGCAATAAGTGACGGCGAAATATTGGACTCTAGATACACAATATATCGTAGAGATAGATCCTCTACTCTCCTGGGACACAAAAAGGGCGGAGGCGTGCTAATCGCTGTATTGAAGACAATCGGTAGTATTCGCATGGCAAAATGGGAAACTGACTCCGAAAATTTGTGGTTGAGACTAATGATTACGGAAGGAAAAAGGACTCAATACTTGAACATCTGTGCAGTTTACTTGCCTCCACCAGTACAACTACAAACACTGGACGCGTTCCTGGATAAGGTTACCTCTGTAATTGATTTAACGGGTAGCCATACACTCATAGCTGGAGACTTCAACTTGGGATTCATCAAGTGGGAGCTGGATAACACTAACCCTCAGTCTGCAAGTATGTCCGCAAGTAATTATAATAACTCGTTAGGGTACTCCTTTGTAGATTGTTTATCTCTTAACAGCTTACAGCAGCTTAATCATGTAAAAAATCACCAATGTAAATCTCTAGACCTAATATTGTCTAACTTTCATGGTGTGTTAGTATATGAATGTACTGAACCTTTGTCAACAATAGACCCTTACCATCCCCCCTTGTGTATTGAGATTACCAGTGTATCACCAACATTTCTAAAATGTAAGCTCTCTGCAAAGTTTAACTTCCGCAAAGCAAATTATCAAATAATCAACGAGAGAATAAATCAGGTTAATTGGATTGAAAACTTTGCCCAATGTCAGGATGCCAATGCTATGGTAAAAGAGCTCTACAAGACATTGGACAACATAATAGGTTCACTTGTGCCAAAATCCAAATTTAAATGTAACAAATACCCCATATGGTTCCCTAAAAGTCTTATAAACATTCTGAACGAAAAGGAAAAACTTAGAAGGCGTTACAAAAAGTATAAAAATCCCCGTGACGACTACGAATATAAATTATTGAGCCAGAGAGCCAACCAAGTTATCAAAAGCAGCTATGATAACTTTTCTAGGAAGATGGAGGAGGGCATAACCCATAATCCCAAGCTGTTCTGGACCTTCGTCAAAGCAAAAAAATCAGGCTCAAGTGAAATGCCGTCGGAATTGAAGTTGGGCACTGAGGTAGCCACTTCGGGTGACGGCATCTGCGATCTTTTCGCGCGTCACTTTTCGTCGACATTTACTCAATCTGGCGCCTTACACTCTGAACATGGCTCTGATGATACACACATCTACTCTTGCAATACGTTAGGCAGCGTGGCTTTCTCGGAAAAAGACGTAACCACAGCACTAAGAAAGCTTAATGTATGCAAAGGTGCAGGTCCAGACGGTCTACCACCTATATTTGTCAAAAAATGTGCAGTCAGTCTATCCCTTCCACTCAAAATAATATTTAACCACTCTATTAAAACTTCTCAATTTCCTGATAAGTGGAAGTTAGCACATGTAGTGCCCGTTTTTAAAAAAGGGGAGGCTGATAACGTAAAGAATTACCGTCCTATCTCTATTTTGTCTGTATTTTCAAAAGTTTTCGAATCTCTCTTGTGTCCTATTTTAACCGCTCATTCGAAAATAGTGATAGCTCCGCAACAACATGGTTTTTGCGCTCAAAAATCCACTACGACCAACTTAGTTCATTACGTTAATGATCTTTGCAAATTAGTAGACTCACGCAAGCAAGTCGACTCTATCTACACCGATTTTAGTAGTGCATTCGACAAAGTAGACCACAAAATATTGCTGCAAAAGCTGGCAAACCTCGGAATATTTGGTCTACTTTGGCTGTGGTTTAAATCTTATCTGATCGACAGAAAGCAGAGAGTTGTAGTAAAGGGTCATCAGTCTCTACCTTACCTTTCAACATCCGGAGTCCCACAAGGTTCACATTTGGGCCCAATACTCTTTATTATATTCGTCAATGATATAGCAAACAGTATAAAACACAGTACCTGTTCCATTTTCGCAGATGACTTGAAATTATATCGGGTCATTGATTCAAGTACAGACATTGCCCTACTCCAGGAAGATCTCAACTCTTTATATAGATGGTGTACTAAAAATCATATGCTTCTTAATGCTGACAAGTGCTACCAAATAACATTCACAAAAAAACACCTCACGCTTAATTCTTCATATTCGCTCAACGGAAGAGTACTTCAAAAAGTCGACAAAATCCGAGACTTAGGTGTTCACCTTGACAGTAAGCTCACCTTCATACCTCATATCGACTCTATTGTTTCTAGGGCTGCTAAAACACTGGGATTCATAAAAAGAACCTGTTACGATTTCAAAACTGTCCAAACCTTAACAGTACTGTATAATTCACTGGTACGAACTGTTTTGGAATACGCGTCACCTGTTTGGAATCCAATTTATGGAACACATGTGAATCGCATAGAACGGGTCCAAAAAAGCTTTACACGCTATCTGCGGTACAAATCTAACAGCTGTCCTCTGGACGCTGATTACTCGCAAAGGCTAGGTCATTTCAAAATGATAACTTTAAAACAGCGAAGGCATACTAACGACCTGATTCTGCTACACAAAATCATTAATGGATCTATACAAGTTCCGAAGCTTCTCGTCGAAATAAATATATCTGTTCCCCGCCATAGTTTACCCAGATCTCAACGCATCCTAGATGTATTCACTCCATGCCCATCAAGAACTAACCTCGGACATTCGGCACCAATGAACAGGTTGATGAGGACGTACAATGAGCTCCATACACGTGCCAATAGCATTGACATCTTCGCCAGCAGGCTATCGCAATTTCGCAAACAATTGTTATTGACCCATAGTGGCCACAGTTTATTACTTACTTTTATACTATTACTTACTTGTTTATTATTTGTCTTTGATTATTATTATTAGAGAGCAACAAAATAGATTTAGTTATTTCAAATTTTTTTTTAGTTTTCAATTTTGTTTTCAAGTAGAATTGTTTTTTTTTTTTTTTTAACCTATATGCACCTACTCTATGTAAAATTGTAAAACTTGAACTATATAAGTGCTGTGCACACCTGTAAGTGACAAATTCACTCTAGATTTTAAGTTTAATTGTAACAGTACCCGAATAAATGTAATAGTGAATAAGTCGTTGGAGTGCCACAATAAATAAATAAATAAATAAATAAATAAATTAGCGCGTTCAAACAAACAAACTCTTCAGCTTTATTATATTATTAATATAAGATTATTTACACACATACCGAACATACCTACGTATCGATTTACTGTTTAATGTGTGATCATTTGACTAATTCCGGAGCTACTTCCAAATTCCAATGAAACTGCTCCGAGTGCTACGGTTACAGGTACTTGCTCAACTTTATGATATGGAAAGTGACATAAATCGGCTGAAGATGTACGTTTTTCAAGTATCTCAAAAATGTATAAATACAATTAAATTGACAATAATTATGCAATTTTATTAAAAGTTATTGGAGTCTCCTAGTCGGACACAACTTCATCCGTCCGGTCCGGCCGAGGTGTCACAAGTCGGGATACAGATAACGAATACAACCTTATTCAGCACTATCAAACTCTTTCCACTTCAATTTTGAACTTTATCTTTCCTGCATTAAGACTGAAAGCTTTTTCAATGAGTGTAAAATTAAGTTTGTCAAGTTAAAGGTACTTAATGATACCTGCTCGGGCCCCGATGACATCACACGCAGTATTGTAAGTGGAGAGATAAGAATAATTCAATAGGTACCAAGGATTTCGATGACACAACGTTTGAGTGGTGGTTTTCATTGATTTAATCGATGTGTACAACGTTTACGTGTCTTTTTAAAAGGTGTTTCTCAACCTGCCTGTTGTTGTTGTGAGTGGACACTGGATACCGATATGTCATAGAAGAAAGCTGACTTTAACTGAACAATATTTGTGAAAATTTCCAGGAACCTTCATAGCCTTGTACCTAAGTACATAGGAAGGTAACTCGTGTATCAATAGGTGCACTAATGGACTCCAGGTAGGTATATAGAACAGCACTTAACACCTGTTAAGTCCAGTAGTAAAGGGCCTGTAGTGTCAACCTGTTACGTATACGTACCTACGTACACGTAACAGGTTGACTCTACAGGCCCTTTACTACACTACAGGTCTTTGATATCAGAAAAATCTCCTAAAATGCTAAGAACTCCTAAAATCTAAAGACACATAAGAGAACTCTACTATCTCCATAATATTTGTCATTCCATTAAATCCACAAAAACTTCGACTTTACCTCTAAATTCTGCGGCCAAGTGTCAAAGTTACGTCGAAGCGATCCCGTGCAAATACCAGCGACCCTACCGACGGATCGTCAGCAAAACAAAGCTAATGTTGTGTTTGTTCGGCAGGGCTAATCAAACAGGAACATTGTCCTACGTCAATAGCTAACGTCAATATAATCGATACAGGCGCCCACAGGGATGTGGTTATTCGTACTGCTGTAGAGCAATCAAGAATCGAATTTAGATTAAAATTTGCTGGTATTTGTTGGCGTAGGGACTTCATCTGCAGAATAATCAGGCAGCAGTCTATCTTGATACTGATGTGGTAACGATCTGTTGACCTATGTTGGTAAATTAATAATGGCACAACATTTTTCACATTACTTTTATGGTGTCAGAAGTGACGCTTAAAGATTATAATAACATTTAATCGCGATAATACGTCTGTAAACAACAAAAAGATTTTACAAATACCAGTGGTTCACGGTTTTGAAAGGTTTTACATGCCAATAGCATGCGGGAAAAGAGCTAATCTAAATAATGCTGTGGGAACCCCCATCCAATCAGAATCATGGGAACAAAGCAGGATGCTAGATGCTACATAACAAAAATATGAATAATAAAAAGGTACACACATAGGCATGCTCATGAGTAACAGCAATTAATTCTGTTTAGATTCCAAGTTCCACAGGATTAAAGGAAAATTCCGCAGTGCACATTCCTAGCTTTAGATTAGATATAAATAGGTATAATAAGTAATAATAACACCGCCAAGCAGAAGACAATAAGTACCTAACTAGATGTATTACCTTACACGTAATCATGAATCAAAAATGATTTCGATATGGAAAATTACTTCTTAGTTATTCTACAAGTAATGGTCGACTTCGTTCCTAATAACAAATAATAGATTCTAAGGCCAATGCAATCATAAGAAATCATTACAAACAACATTAGATTGCTTGCAATTTATAAAATGTGGTTACATAGGTAATTATCCATGTCAGAGTATCTATTGATCTATGTAAGTACATTGCAAATTGCCTATATGTTAGTAAATGATCCGAGTAGAGACAGATGCAAGGCCGCAGCATCAGTTCCCACAAACACCGTAGTAATCTAAAAACTGACATCGAATCAGGTTTGGAACCGAATTAACGTACCTGCCATTCACACAAAGCTGGAAACATAAACAAATTATCGTAAAGACAAAAAAACCGTCGTAATTTAACTTCCCCACATTTCATTCCACAAATTAGTCGAAACATAAAAACCCATGAATGAAATCTAAACAATCTCAAATGGTCATTTAGTGCCGGAAATGACCCGTTTGGCAAATAAATCAAAATTGCACTAGGAACGTAAATGCAGCGATTAGGCGGCGCTTGCAAAGGATTCGGTGACGCTGCGCATGCGGCGGCCTATTTATTAATTCTTCGAGAACCCAGAGGCGGGTCTCACCGGTCTAATTGTGCCTAATTTGAGACACCGCTCGAGATAGAGAGGCTGTGGGCTGATATGTAGGCTCACGTTGCCTAAGGCAATTCTCATTGATACAATTTATTCCATTTAGTCGTTTTATTTAGTGCTTTCAAAGAAACTTAGAATACAAGAAATGCACACTTAAAAAATGTAATATCTGCAATCAAATCAATAAAAGACAGTTTTTTCACTCGGATCATTCACACTTTATAAAATAAATGAAAGGCTTTCTGTCATAACTTTCATAAGGTAAGAACCTGCACAAAAAGGTTCCAGCCATGTAAAATCGGTTGGTGAGGGAAACACAAGACATTTTACTATCCGCGATCGTTAAAGTTTATGTTTCAAATGTAGGTAATTTTCTAATTAATGATGTTCTAAGTCCGACGATGTCAGTGACCCTAGCTGTCCGTCATATGGTCACATTGGTCTCAATACTCCGGTCAGCAGGCTGCCATGGCCGGCGAGATCACAACTTTCAAATGTTTGTCACACGCTACAACCCATTCATAAAATGCTAATGCGATTAGTTCCGCATTGTTTTTGCTAAATTTATTGCCCGGAGCGACAAACCAACCAACCTGTTCAGCTTGTGCCATTAATTTTATAATTAACACCTGGCAAAAACATTTAATATGAACACATTATGCTAATGAATATACGTCTTGGAACGCGACAACTAACAACACTACCCTATATGACATTCTCATACATTTATTAAGTACCTAACTACGTTCGCGGCGAGGTGTTAATGGATATCATTTGGCTCACACGAATAAATAAGTGACTACGAACGGACATCGGGACTCTCAGTATCTCTAAGTGAAATGAAAACGGATATCCAAAATTGGTACAATAAAACGCTTAGGCCCAATAGGTTTATCACGTCCACTTCCTACAGCCGCTCTAATAACCAAAACAAACAACAGCGACGAACACAAAGGGAGGCAAATAAGTCCAAAAAGTGCTAATATAAAAAAGTGTGCCCGTTTTTATAAGGCAACGAGTAAGTGTGAGGTCGGAGCGAGGAATGTTGGCGCCTGTCTGAGTACGTATACCTGTCCGTTTATCAATGGACCACGGACAATAAGGTGAAAAAAAATGTGAAAGAGTATCAAAAAAGCGCTTCATCAAACCGATGCGTCCGGCAAGGGTTGTCGCTCGCTATCGAGTTCGACGGTTATCCGTCCGTTACTGTCACTTTATAATGCGCCCACGATCATAAACGACATCTTTGTTTAAATTACGACGTATTGTTGTCATGTGTTTAATCATTAGGAAGAATGATGCCTTCGTACCTTATAAAATAGTAAAGTTAGGTGCACATATCAAAATCAGAGTAAGAAATAGGTAAATCTGCAGCCTACGCCTTTCTCATGTAAATATCAATACAATTTCTATATGAAAACAGAATAGAATTCTGCATTCCTTGCGCGACGTCAACAATAAGTTTTCGACATTGTCGCGTGTAGGCTCGCCAGAACTCGCCACCCCGACGTGGGGCGACATAAATATCCCGAGTAAAGCCTAACACAACTCAAGATGAACACGACAAAACTGATAAGGCCCCGCCACGCTCGCCCGAGACATCCCAATTTAGTGCCGGCCCTTAGATAACGCTATTATACAGCTTTTAACTATACGAACGATACGCTAAATGTGTTAAAATCAACTTATTGTGTGTTTCAAGGCAAAAGAATGTGTACGTGGATTGTCACCTGCGCGGATGTGGTGCGTGGGTTAAATGAAACGGGTAACAAATAGATTCTCATTGATTTTTATTTATGAATCTTTAAATGGCTCTTCGCATATTTAAACGTTAAGTGATAGTCCATTTATTTTTGCATACACATTATTTATTTAAAAGACTGTCCGTGGACACTCCATTGCCCATTCTTCTCCATAGGTATCTACTACGCTTTGGAATGGGCAACTAGCTTCATATTTCTGACTGATCGACTCCTTGATAATTCAAAATTGCCTATAAATGGTTCAATTGAAATAAATGGTTTGAGTTTGAATAAAAACATGGTATTGCTACATAATAGGTAATATGAAGCAATAACTCTCCACTAAGTAAGTTACTTCCTTCTGAAGGTAGAGAGATTCTAAAACAATAAATCAAACTGAATCTTTGACAAAAATTTGCTTTGTTTCTTCAATATAAAAAATCAATTAACCAACAATTTGAATGTGTGATATGTTTTACCCAGGTATTGCTTTGTATTAGTTGAGATTATCTGATTATTTTCTCTCAAATCATAACATAACATCACGCCTGTATTCCCCGAAGGATTAGGCAGAGGTGTACCTATAGTACACCCACATTTCGCCAGTTATGTTTAAGTCCCATGTAATAGGGGGCGAGCCTATTGGCATCAACCGGGCACAAATCTAGACTCCGGGCTGCTACTGAGAAATCCCAGATAGAAAAACCCAATAACACTTTGCCCGAACCGGGAATCGAACCCAGGACCTCATACTCAGCAGTAGCGCTTTGCAACCACTAGACCAACGAGGCAGTTTCTCTCAAATCGGCTTATCATGTTATTGTAAAAAGAGAACGAGGAAATCTATCCCCCAGTAATACAGTTTATAAATAGTACGGGGGTCAGGGTGAATCGATTTCGTTACAACCTGAATTTATTATTATGCACTGAGTAACAAATTAGGTTTCTAATCTTTTAGATTCATATAAAAAAGCACTAGTGTAAAATTTGTTGTAAGGTTGTTATTTTTTATTATTATTATATAAAAATCTCTTAAGAAAAAAAGCAAAAATAATGTCAGTAGAAAATAGTGATAGGTCCCATCCATCTATATACTTCGTTTTCGTCAATGAAAGTTTTCAATATCCACGAAACGGCAATCAAATGCGTAATTTAATTAGGCACTTTGATACACAAACCAGTCTATAGTTATAATAAACAAAAACAGTTGTTGTGATACACAGCTGTTTATTCTTACAACACGACTAAGCGAATTTAGAAAAATTACAAGGCAATTTAATTTTCATCAACCACATTTCATGGGCTTTTTTATTTTCTCAATTGCATTTTTTTTATGTTTGTATTGTGCAGTATCCTCCTGTGCCATCATTTAACCATCTTTTCCATCATTTGTTTTCCAAGCATGAGAAAAACACCGGAAATCGTAGAGCTTTTATCTCAAATGTGTTTTAATTTTATGGTTTTTTTTTATTCCCCCATTTTTAATATTATGCCAAAGCCAAGGGACTTTCGGTTTATTTTATAGATATAGATAGGTATCTATAGTCCAAGTATTTACCTATTTATTTTTGCACACGTAAGTACTTGAAACTTTCTCTCTTTTCCACTAATAGGAAGTCAATTTGTCGCTATTATAATATTCTAATGTTTGCCTGTCAAACCTTTCAGAAATATTTAACTTGACTGTGAAAGCAGCATTATATTACTGCGAATAAGTTTCGTAACCATACCATAAATGTATGTAGGTAGATAGAAAGTCAAATATTTCGAATAACTTTGTCAGGAATCTATCACCGATACGATAATAGAGTCTGATTGACTGTGAGGAACAAGTTACTAATTTATTCAATGAATTACTTAATTAACGACAAAGGCAGACATGCCCGTGCCAAACCAGAACTCTTAACTCAACTCTTGTATCTAATTAATGTTTAAATAAGATTCTTAACCATTGATCATGACAGAATTTATATTTTCTGAACACGTCACGTCATCTTATACGTTCATAACTCTTATAAAGCAGCTGTTTGTAAATAGATTTCTAAGAAATCTATGTGATAAAAACTAGATTTAATATGAATGGAATAGAATACCAAATAACACGAATGCAAATGTAAATTATGATATCCTTAATGGAATGCTTAATTCAATTAGGTATCTGCACTCTTATGGATATCTAAACCGGCTGATATAAATTCTATATTTATGAGGCGACAAATTACTTGAACATAGTTTATTTCATTTCAGTATAATCGTAATGCTGATGGCAACACTTAAAACGTCGTAATATTTCACGGGAGGCGCGGAGACGCGGCGCGCGCCGTGTGCGTCCGCCGAAGCTCGAATTTCCGTTTAACTAATTGAGCGAAAACGACACAACGAAAGCCATTCAGTGTGGAACTAATGAATGGCCCTCGAAAAAGCCAATTTGTAGTTTTTTTAACACTTCAATTTGTGCCGTAAACCCCAAAAAAGGCTCGACCAAAACCACAATCGAATTAGTGTCCCTTGTTCCGGAGATTAGAGGACTGTCCACCTCTTATCTCGGTCGTTCGTTATTTTATTGGCTTGTATAGAGTAAGTCGATAAACACGACGCATAATGGCCCATAATGAATCGTCCTCGCCAGCGGTTTGACTAATCATAAAGGTTTTATGGGTGTCGTTTCTGAATACTTACTTTATGACGCAGTGCATGCTCTCCGCTCTCCACCCCAACGACGCAATGGCACATTTGTTGAATAAACAGACTATCAAAACTATCACTAAAACATTTCTCTCAAAAGTATGAACCAGTTTAGGATATTTTATTATTTAGTACAGTCTATATCTAGTAATTAGGGACAAAAGCCTAGAGGTACGAGAAAGAGTTTTGGTTTATCCAAGTAAACATTTTAAAAGCTAGTGTACGTATTTCCGACTAAAGCAGTAGGTAACCATTTTGTATCTAACATTATCATATTTAAACTCGGCTTACAAAAGCATTAAATCCTGAATGTGTTACATAAATTAACGATGTGTAATTAAAAATTATTGCTGTGAGCTATTATCTTTGCATAAATAATTGCCCATAATAAGATACATTAACATCAAAGACTCAAAAAACTTCCAGAAGACATGAATTACTGCATCTACGATTCGAGAAATTGATAAAGATAATGTTTAAAATACGAAATTAGATACGCTCTAAATACCGTTTATTGCCACAAATTACTCTTGTAACCGTTTTCCGTACAGCCACTATAACAACTGTCTAACAAAAAGATTTGTTGCCGAAATGATCGTAGGAAGAGTCGACAATAGGTGACACAGATCGCTAACGGCCACCGTCCCACTACACTGGCCACATATAACGAGACACATTAGTATCATATTAATGAATATAAAATGATGTACAAACCGCGTAAAAGAGCTATTCATAAGTCGAATTAAAATCGAATTAAAAGTCTGTAATGTCAAATTGCGAGGACACAAGGCTTATTAGTGACGAATGTTGTTCGCCTCCTATCAGAACGTAGCGTAATTTGTAACTAATAGTGAATGATCGTCACGCATATTATCACGTCTCGTCTAAGATTTACAACTTTTGACAATCTGAGTTAAACTCTTCATCTAGAGGAGAGCGTTAGGTAGTGTGCAAGTGTGCACTGCTTGTGTAAGTGTAAGCTCTCAAACTATTCTCGTCCATATTTTGAGAGCTTTTGCATTCAGTCTTTATATTCCTTTTAAAAAAGTCAAGAAGCAACAATTAGTAATGTCCTAATTACAATTCTATTTACCTTAAAAAAATCATCAGTTTTTATCAAATCCTATCAACACCTTAAAATCCGGTGTGACACGCGGTCACACTATTGGAACGACCATTCTCGTGAAATAGATGCCGCTCGCTCGCTTTGCCACTAATGACTTCCTGTATTTTTTCATACGCCAATTATTTCCCGTGGGTGAGCAAGTCGAAGACTACAATGTTTTTTTTACCAATTTTTGTGTCTTAAGTCAAGTCCATTTCGATTTAATTTACTGGATCTATGATGTTCTAATGAAATGCGGGGACTCTTCCGCAATTTTCTGTCATAATTGAAATTAAAGTGTTATAGAATATATCTTTTTATAGGTACTAAAAACAGTACTATTTTATCATCCTATTTGTTTTTTTACTGTAACCATCGCATCTAATAAAATCTGTAGGTGTTTAATAGTTTTAAGGTAAGAAATATTTTATATTCAGATACACAGGCGTCTATCCTCACTATCTTTATAAATTGAAATGTCGATCTGCTCATGTGGCCTGGTATCTTAACAATTGAGAGGGGAATGCGATCGCCTAATACTGTATCTGTTTAAAACACGGTAAATGAATTATAATAAAATCGTGGCGGTCGTCATCGGAACAAATGTGTTGTACATGTCGCCGCCCACGCTCACACTATGTCGCGCTCGCCACACTTTTTATATCCACACTTTTAAACGATTAAATTATTATTTAGGAGTTATAACGCCTCTGCTCCATTTTTTTACTTAATACCAAAGTAGTAAGAGATTTTATGTGATTTGTGTAACTCTTTCTGCTGGGTGAACAGCACAAGAGATATGAGCTTTTGTGTCGTTGTTATAAAGACATTTATGAAAATTTTTTTTTTTTGCAAATAATACAAAATTTCGAACATGTCAGATAAGAAAATATATTTATTTTTATTATGACACATGTTGTATACAATAAAAACGGGCGTGACTCGTAACATTAAGGGCCCGAAGCTACGGAAGATGACATTAAAAAAATTTAAAGCAATTTACTTACAAATGACAAATAATTATACAAATTATGTATAGGTATGATTACGGCTTGTTTGTGGAATTATTTGCGATGCGTAGTGCCGAAGTGCGCACGTTTCGCTTAAGTATTTAAGGGTGGGTTTAACCGCAAACAATTATGTGTTATGGGGGAGCAATAAAATGACATGCGGTCGAGTGAAGTCGCTCTTGTTAAAACACTGGCAATGTTCCGCCATTTGGTGGCAGTTAGCTTTAATTGGGACCCGATAACGTTAAATTAGGCCAGGTGGTTTTGGTAGCATTGGTGACATAGCGGTTTTCCTTATAGATTGAAATAAGATGAAATTCGTAGGTATCTATTTTTACTATGTCACTTGAGTTATTGCCCTACTACAGTCATCCGATTCTATAAATATATCTCACCGTGAAAAATTAGGTAAAGTGAGTGGTCATTCCACCTGATGTTAGGGATTGTTCCCATTGACAGGTCACTCACCTCATCAAGCTCACTTCATCTAAGTTTTCACGGTGAGATTTCTACAGAATAGACGCTCAGGTCTGTCCAGTATTCTTCCAAGCCTTTTTCTCTCTCTTCATAGTTTTGAAGGCGTTTCCAGGGTTACCTGAAAATTTGTATATTTTTTCGAATATTTCTCAGAGTTCATCATACTGTACTATCAGTATTTTGTAAAATCTTGATAATAATTATAATTATTTATTTATTTACACTTCAAAGTCACGAACATCTGTGTAGCCCTGGGCTCTTGTACTAGGAGTTCCGGTATCGCAAGAGCCAAGTGTTAAGTTTGTGTTATTACTTGTTCGTAGCCGTGTTGTCATTCTGCTACTAATTAACCACAGCGACTTTACTAATTTACAGGTAGGTATTAAATAAGAAAGTATCAGTTTTAATATTTAAAGCGGAATAGATTTCTCACAATTAGCAATTTATGTTAAAGAGATAGAAATTTTCTAGTTCGATATCTCCCATGGACCCACAGTTATCGGGTCAAAAATTGTACAAATCAAAGACTACACCCAATTATCAAACTTCTATACATTTGACAGTAGTTTCATACAGCTAAGGTGAATGATATTGTCCAAGTCAATTCATGAATCCAGCTCCCGTTCTCAAATGAAGCCATTCAGACAAGTCTTTTTAACTTTCAGGTCTGAATTTGAGCTGCCTCTGTCAAAACGGCTTCTTCGCTTTAAGCAAAACAATTGACACGAGCACATAGCGATTATGTACCTACGATATTCACATAATGGCTGCGCGTACACATGGCGCATTTAATGCGCACCCACGACTAGGGTTTCCATCCGTCCGAATTTGTCCGGACATGTCCGGCTTTTTTGCCCTTGATTTAAAGGGGAGTTTTTTAGAAAATAAAAATATTTTAAAGATTAAATATTGAAAAAAGGTAAATAAAAAATAAAATGTCCGGATTTTTGCCAGTACCTAGTTTTCAAAATTCGAAATAGGAACTCTACCCACGACGCAAGCGCAGACGGCGCGTGCACGTCTTCGCAATGAAGAGTGCCCACCCAATCGCCGATACGTGACCGCTGTGCCTACGATCCAGGATAATGCTAGGCCCCACTATGGTTGTCAGACACTTTTGATTTAACCTACAAACAATATTTTGAATAGGCAGTTTCAACGATTTTTTTTTTCAGTGTTTATTTAAATGCATCCAATTCGTAAGTAAAGTGTTATTTCTCGTGGTTGGTGTACCAATATATGTAGTAAGCAGTCTTTTTATTCAGTAATTTAGTAGTGAAGAAGATTACCCAATCCAATCCATGTTCGTCAGTATGTTTATTTGTTTGTATGGCCCTCGATATTTTCGTCAGTTGTGGATCGATTTTGAAAATTCTTTGATTTTTTTAATTTGTTAGAGGAAGCTTCCGCGGTGGTTCCATATAAATTTTATTATTAAGTTTTTGAGTTAGCTTCAATAATACGGACTTAGTCTATGTAGATGATGTTATAGTAATTTCCTGTCACTGTTATTTACATAGCAGGTATTCGAATTTGTAGCCACAACTAAAAAGTGTAAAAAAACACTTAAAAAAAGCAATAAGGTGGCAAAAACGAAAATCCTAAACCCAAGACACTGACTTCCGAAATTAAAGTTATTTTTCACCTTGTAGTGTTTTTTTTGGAAGTCGGTTGTTTTTTTTTTTTTTTTGTAAAAAGTTTTTATATTATGTATTACAATATAAAATACAATTTGTACCTATGCGTTGATTTTTCCACAATGCCATTTTCTCCCTAACCAATCCAGTTTAATTTTCGCCTTTGAAAAATTTGTTTTTGGGACCTGTTAAAAACTTATTTTTTCCCAGTGTAACTGAAATCTAGATTTTCTTTCAGCCACAATCATAACACCGCGGGCAACCCTAGACTCAAGACAGAGATATTATAAAATATGCTGGTGCGACGAATTAATACGTGTAAATGTCGCTTTAATATCACAAAATTGTAAACTCAATGCCGCTCAGTAATGTTAAGACATGTTTCAGTTGTATTCACTTAATATGTCCAGAACGATTTACTAATGTCATGCTCGTGTGTAGATGTAACTGAAAATCCAAATGTTTGTTTTAATAATACCCACATTAGAAGTTTCTAGGTAATCATCAGAATTCTTCTCTAAGCCGGTCTAAGCACTCTCACAGAAGAGAAGCCTGTGTCCTGGCAGTGGGAAAATTATACCTACGCTGATTATACTATGCGATACTATGCTATGCCAATCTGAGCTTCAGGAAAACAGCACAGACCGTGGCGAAAAAATCGAGTCAGCAAAGTAGGATAGCAAGGGTACTAACCTGGGTTTAGGGTTCAAAAAACAGGCTCCATCCAAATACATGGGCAATGTCTTTAATAAGTGACTTTGGAGGAACAGTCCAGGATGAGCAGTGTTAAGTGTACCTATGTCACTATCTATCTATCTATATATACAAATAAAGCTGAAGAGTCTGTTTGAACGGGCTTATCCCTGGAAATACCAGTCAGATTTGAAAAAATATTTTTTCATTTGATAGCCTAATTCTTGAGGAAAGTTATTTAACATCAAGCTAGGACCTGGAGCCGAGCAAAAAGAAATAAAGTCAGAAAGAACACTAAGCGAAAACAGCGAAGTAATAGCGCCAGCGAGCAATGCGATGCGATGCGACGGGGAGACTCGGGTGGTTATTTGGGACACATAATAGAAATAGCACTACACAAAACACAATTAAATGATAACACACTACATCAATATTAAGAAAATACCTACAGGGTGCCAATATCTTGGGCGGAGCATCGCAGTGTTCTGGATCGGCGGTGCGAGCAATGCGATGCGATGCGACGGGGAGACTCGGATGGTTATTTGGTGCACATAATAGAAATAGCAATACACAATTAAATGATAACAAACTACATCAATATTAAGAAAATACCTACAGGGTGCCAATATCTTGGGCGGAGCATCACTGTGTCCTGGTGGAGGCGATCGGCGGTGGTGATTTCTCGCGTGCGGCCCTGGTCCAGGCCATGGTACGGAGCGAGAGGGCATGGGAGGCCGTCATCTCCTTCTGCGAAGCAGTAATGCTAAGGAGGAGGCGGAACGCTTGAGGAAGAGGCAAATTTCGCGCCCTCACGTCCCTAACCACTGCAGGAGAGACCCTGGGCCGAAGTCCGAAAGGGATACCGTGACCCCTGGCAACATGGCAACTGAAGGAACACGGGTGGGTTTTAGTCAGTAAGAGACACGCCCTTTGATAATTTCCCATGCAAAAAAAAAAAAAATTAAGTAAAGGGTGCCAATATATTTTGAAGACACTATTGACTTTGACACACTTTAAATGAAATAACGAACATACATAGTGCGATCTGTGTCTCAAGATTGCACCAAATGGGAGTCCAGCTGGGTAATTGCGTAATACACTTACAATAGCAATGCCTTTCATTTTGACAATTCACTGCGTCATTTACGTTGTCGCGCAGACGAATTTTTCGAACATTTTAAGCAATGGATCAGCAATTTCTTGCAAAATCTTTGGATTGTGACTGAGTGTGCTACGCAATTCGGATGCAGCTCAGCATGTGTCAGGCTTTCAGCTGAATCCCTGCAATGACATACGGACGGAACTTTGGGCATGCCCATAGTATAATATGTAACGTCAAGTTAGGTTTACTCGACTTATTTGGATGAAAACCGTTACCGTCGGCAAATATTATCCTCTTCGACATAGGCACTTAATCAGTTTATTTGGGTTTCTCCTCTTTTACTTCCTGATACAATATGGAGACATCAATACAACAATCAATGAAAATAGGTACTGACAATCTGCTTATAAGGTGTATTTTGTAAAAATGTTTAATCAATTTCAAAGTTAACAATTAAAAAAAAAATAACAAATAGTAGTGATGCGAAAACTATGATTTTTGCCGATGTTTGACTGGCTGTAGTCACAAATAAAACAAGTAAGCGGCGGGCTCGTCTTGTCGGGCCAATTCAGTGAGTGTAACGTAGTCGGAAGATATAAGAGTTATGTCATAGAAAGAGAGGCAACTTCTAGGTGAATATAACTGTAGGTTATTAGCGCTGTGCGACCTGAATCGCACGTTATTGTGTTGTAGCAAGAGTCGCTTTTTAGTTAAAAGATTTTGCAGACTGAACCATCTGTATTCGTCTGTGCTATAGTGACTAAACCCACCGGCTGGTACTTACCTATTTCATTTTTTAAGACCGACTAGAATGGAAGACAGAACAAAGGTATTCCTAGTACCTACACTGTGCCCCAGGAGGTGAAAAATTCAAACAATAAAAAAATAAACTCACATTTATTGAACTTTTTCAGATTTCAAAACGACTCTACCACGTCGCTAGCTACAAGGTTTTTTGCCAATTAAAGAAAACTACTGAACTATCTAGTGCAACGGCATTCCCCACAATTTTCCTTATTAAAATATGATTTTTAAAGTATCAAGTAGGTAGTAACGCCACATTTGGTGTAGCCAATAATAACCCGTTACTCATGAAGAGGAAACATTCGATAAATTAAATACCTATTCTCTGGAGATTATTCCAACAAAATATGCATGAATATTTACGTACATTACAGTATAGGTAGTGTAGATACCGAAAACAATGGCGGGCAATTAAAATTTTAAAATATCAACTACAAAATATCCCTCAAGTTTATAAAGGTAAATGTTAAAAAAACACATTCCTAAACATCAATTTAATTCAATGTTGGTTCAAGTTTATTATGTTTGTGTCTAATGTAGGTAAAGACATTTGTACATGTAGGCCCCATTTTAATTTCCGTAATGGTTATCGTCGGTGGTCCATTGAATCGTTAATGATTAGACGAATCGTACAATAATAACGTGTTTCGCTTTCCGATCGATATTTTAATAACCACTTTCAGCTTTACGTATGCGTACAACGATTAAGATATACTTCGAAAGCTTAACATCTGAAAAATAAAGGAGGAAAGTAGAATAACAATCAACGTCCGCTGTTGTATAATTAGCTTATCTCGTGTAGATCGGCTAACAACGCGCGGTCGTGCGCGCGCGCATTGGTGAGTGCCGCGCCAATAGCCGAGCAGCGATCGCCCATCGTTAGACCATCGATTCTTTTTGGTTATTACAATAATTCCGACACGATTGCATCTAATTGCGCTGGTTTCCGACGATCGTGGACCGAAGACAAGGAATTACGGATTATCTACGTAGGTACGTACATGAAGGCTCTTTGAAATTATAGTAGGTAAGATACGAAATGTTATTGGGAAATCGGAGCTTGTTGAGGGAAGCGTATCGCGTCGATAATCTTAACGCTGCCTTATTAGATATCATTTTGCGGTACGTGTTTCCCTTGCCATCGTTTGCAGCCAACAAATGCCTATAACCCGATGGCGCGAAGTGCTCTTACAGCATGTTACATAGAAATAACAGCGCTGAAATTGGTTCAGGCGATTTCCTCCGCGTTAAGTCGATGCCTGCTGTTTAAGGGTAACGGAATGGATTTGTAAATTTATAACAGTTGAATGCAGTATTCTTTATCCTTCCTAGAATTTCGGCAGAATCCCTTTCATCTCTCAAGGTTTTCGAGAATGACAGTTGATAACACTTAAATCAGATAAGTATGGTCTACCACCCTGAGGTTAAATATCACTGCACGTCATAAAACGTCACAGGTTCCATTTTTTCCATGGAATATTTTTTTCCAATATAGTACCTACATAGGGGGAGACCGGTAGAGTGGAACCCCCTTATACTTAAACTTAAATAAAATTTGAACTAAGGCATGAAAATTGATAGCTCAAGAGCGTATACAAAGCTCTGGTAGGTAAGTCTGCTCAAAGGTCTGGTATCTAATACCTTATCTATCTCTCTCTAAAAACTTCTGCTCACTCACAAACTGGCGTAATAGCAGTCAATGTCACACATTGAGTGAGCATGCTGTCACCTGCCAGCAAACCCAATCCTATGATTTTTTAAATGATTAAGGCGATAAGGAGCTCTCTCCTACCTGAGCAAGTCCCCCAGTTTTATTTCTACCATTTCCATGATTTTTCCTTCAATAGATCAATGTGACAGATTTTTGTTTTCAAATGTGGTAAAGAATAAAGAGGTCAACTATACATTGTTATGAAGTTATGTACCGACATAAATATGTAGGAAAAGAAATGGGTATGGATATTACTTAAATAATTAAATGAAGTCAAGCTGCCTTTTCGTGCCCTATAGGTATGTAAACTTGTAGCGACGATGAATTAATGATGTGATGTCAGTGGGTTTTCTATTTGGTCAGTAGATACTATACTCCTATTGCCTAATTAATTATAATTATCATTCTTTGTTGTTGCTTTAAACTCTGGTGTGGTGGGCTGATTGGTATAGCGGCTAGATTTTTATATTTTTTTGCAGACTTCGCTGAAGTTTGCTCTCCATATCCAGCAGGAATTAGACAAGAGCTTAATCAGTTTCATTCATATACTTTTACATAGAACCCTAAATAAAAAATTTCATAGATTTACTTTAAAAAATTACGTATTTATATACTGTTTGTATTTCATACAAACTTATCTTCTATTTTATGCCCTTAGAGGACGAATAAAAATAGCAGCGATAGCCTAGGGGTGTGACCGTCGAACTGCCAAGTCATAGGTCTCGAGTTTGAACTCAAGGCACGCACCTCTGACTTGTCGGATTCATGTGTTTGTTGTATAATTATCACTTGCTTCTAAAACGGTGAAGGAAAACATCGTGAGGAAACCGGCAAACCTGAGAGTTATTTCTCGAGGGCATGTGGAGCCAAGTCAGAGGTCCATGGGCTGTTTTAAAACTCTGACACTTTCGAAAAGAAGAAGAATTTACAAAAATCCCGAAAAACGTGTTTCGCTGTTTTAATCATAAACCCAAATATCAATTGTCCTTGATTTTACTCAAAAAGTACGCATTTGTATACAAACTTTCATCCACAAAATATCCTTTCTAAAGGATACCTTCCGCCACAAAAGGAACCTAGGCCTCGGCTCTGCGTTGATGAATGGGTTCATCAATTTACACACAGTTAGATTGTTGAATTTGGCTTCCTTTTAATCATGGGTACTATCAATATATTGACAAACACAACTAGTTGCAGCACCTGATACCTGTGCCTTTTTTCCAGAATCTCTTATCAGAAATGCGTTAATTTCACCCAGTAGACGTTGGTTAATTTGCAACAAGCGGAGAGATATTAGCATGCCAGTCGAGCTCAGACTTAATAGCACTACGACGGCAAAGCTTCAACATTACCCGGCGTCAAAGGAACCTAACTGTCAACTAACTGCTAATTATCTACGTCTACACTGGCGGCATTAACTTCCCACAGACTGCACAAAGTGCACACAAACATCCCCACACCGCAAACTATCAAAACCCGAAGCCAACCGAAAACTTAATCTACTTTAGAACATAAAAAAAACAGACAGTTACTCTCTAACGTTCAGAAAATCATAACAATAGCTCTTAAAATCACCATCAATTTAGCAACGGAAGCTCAAAAACTACGGCTCGCAAAGGTTTTAGTAATGTTTTTACCGGCGTTTTATAGCCTCATCGCTAGATGGAATGGAACCGTCGCGTCGTCGTACATAATCGAACCACATGCGGGGCAGTAATTGCCTCTATATTCAAAGACCCCGCTCACATCACGCCGTATAATGACAAAAATAGTCCAAAAAATACCTCCGCATATGAGATATTTTTTTCAGAGTTCGCGCTCTCGTACGGAGCTAAATTACGAAATAAAAGATTAAGTTAAAAGATCAATAAACTTAATAAATGATCTCAATAATTGTTGTATTACGGACACAATGGAGCGGCGTCGTGAAACGTCATTAAGGCGCGAACATCATTAATTTTATTCGCGGCTTTCTGACGTAAAGGCAATGGCGTCTGTCAGATTTGAAAAGCCGCGCAGCCGCCACCTGTTGGTAGCGCGGTGAATTAGACATTAAACCCCGCGGCGCGCGTTCCACTTGATACTGCCACTGGAATGACTCGCCACTAAATTGAAGGACCATTCAATCGTCGAAAACACGCGTTTATAATATAAGAAAATAAAATTATTCATTTAGACTGCTCTTTGTTAAGTTCATACCATAGAACCCTTCTGCAATCATTTTCTATGCAGACGCATAAGAAGTAAGTACCCATTTATTCGATTAGGTATCAATCTATCAAAACCGTCTTCTTAATTAGTTAAAGCTTTGTTTCTATTAACCATTCGACATAGTTAACTTTTGTAATTCATTCTATTTATTCGAGGCGTCAATGTGGAACCCAAAAAGATGGCGGCCAAAAAAGATGGAGCCGCCTTTTGAGATTAGATTTCTTTTTGGTAGCTAATTGCGTTTTATCAAATTAAAGCTATTCTGCCCGCGGCCGAAGCGAAAATGATTGATAATGTTTGACGAACACCGGTCCCAGTAGTTTTACAAAATAAACTGTTTTGATTCATATTAATGTTTGCCATTTGTCTCGTAGATCATCCCCGGGCAAAGATGTTTTGATTTGTCGTTTTATAAATGATTAAAATTAAATTTTAGTATTCCGAACGCCTAATAAAACCCCGCAGCAAAAAAACATAAAATACCTGTTTTACGCCTACAAACACAGCTCTACTTGACTGTACGATAGAGTTTTACTAGCGTTGAAAACTCGATTTGTATAATATATAATAAGTTATATTTTCATAAAAGTAATGGGTACATGGTATATGAGAGGCAGTGCACTGATTGGTGGAAATACTATTAAATGTAATTTTATGTAAATCTTCAAATGTTGTTGGAGAAGTTGACCGGTAGTCAGATAAAGCCTCAGGCTATAATATATAATGTATGTACCAAAATCTTGCAGCTACCGGTCTAGATATTACATTAGCGTATCGTATTTTTTTTATCTCAGCTCTTCTTTTTATTATACCTCTTACATTTTAATATTGAGAAACTGATTGTCCTAATTGCTACAGTTTTTGTGTTGATACTTCATTATAAAATCTTCGTTTTATTGGTACATGGGATGGGAGGTGTTTTGGCAACGTTTTTGCTGGAGACAAACAGATAGACTACGTATTATAACTAAGTAGGTATATACTTATGTTTATGGATAATTAATTGTTAAATAAATCTACGAGGATTCTATTTGAAGCTTGAGGAGTTGCGGACAAACCTTACTTTTTAGTTTCTATGTGCAAAAGCATATCTTTACGTATAACCGGTTATTCAAACCTGTCTGCTAATTGAATATTTCATTGCCAATTCTGATTTCTATGTGGAAGTCACCCTGTAGAACAATAATCGCGTTACTTTGCACCCGTTCCTTCTGCCTCACGCGGGCAGCCGGCGGCGGTCAGAGGGCAGCGCAGCCTCGTCTGGCATCATTTCAATCATTAAGAAGTTCGGCGGCAGACACAAAGCAGTGATTGATGCGCCGTTTACCAGCCGCGGTGGCACCGACCGGTAAAAAACGACGCTTAATTAACTCGTTTGGCACCGCCGCTCATTAGAATTATTAATCAAACCGAGACGGGGCGATAGCGCGAGTATGATGTATTGAGCTTTGATTACATTAACGCATTTGGCCGGCAGTAATTAAAACCACGCCGGGATGTCCGCGGATGACGATGAACAAAGGAGCTGCGGTTTAGGCAACGTCAATTATAACAGCTTTAATGGAAGCAGAAGAAAAATGATTTTGCTAATGCAGGTGCCTCTGCCTACGATTAGATTAACACCTGCTTAGATACTATGCAGCTGAAATAAGAATAATATTGTGTTTTATTTATATTTTTCAACTGGTCACTGGTAGACTTAAGGGAGTTTTAAGCAATTGAGTAAATGTTTCATTTTTACTACTTAGCTAGGTACAAAGTACAAACTTATTATAAGTTTTCAGAGACGTTCTCTGATGATTTGTGTGACGTACCGGTAAATATATTTAATTGTGTCAACAATCAAAAATAAAGTTATTAATTTCGCTTGTGTAGGGTTAAGGCAAATTGCAAGAAGCTAGTAAGGATTTGTGGCGGCATCTACATCGTCACATGCGAACTAGTCATCAAAGACTAACGTCACATAAAATCCTGACGTCACACAAATCCTGCATCGCGCAATTAAAGTTTACCGCGCGAACACTTCCCCGACATCAATCGTTCGGCAGTTGCCCGCTAGACACGACACCCGTCCGGTCGGAGGATCCTCCCTTTTCTTTAGAGGATGAGTGAACTTTACACCCTGTTCCTCATACCTCTAACGATTCACGGATCACATTCGATCGCCATTGTATCAGAAATATATGATAACTAAGCCATCTTAAAACGAGCCATAAATATAGCTAAAAGAAAATATAATTAAGTAACTGTTAAATTAAGATAACAACCACCAATAAACTTCTGTTATAAATGCACATGTTTTGTACTTTGCCTATCTCTTGCGAATTTATCTTAATTCTTAATCTAAAAATAATAATAAAAACATTTATTATGAGACATAATTCTACCGCTCGTTAACTTAATAAAGATATAAATCGTTAAAGAAAACCTTTTCCTATTTGTACGTAATTGCTCTTATGGCTTCTTTTGCGATATTAGAAGTATTAACAAGTAATTATTTGATTGTATCTGCGCTAAATTTATTGTTGCTCACAGGCCGTGAGAGATATTTAAAAAGCAAATAGAAAACGCCATAAAAGCTAAAAAGCTAGATAATTAAATAAGTATTTTACTTTTCATTAATTTTATGGCTTTATCATTACTTTTATTTGAAAGAGTCTGCCAGACAATTGGTATTTCATTAGATTAGGTTAGAGCATGTTGTAGAAAATATAATTAAGTAGATATGTGTATAATGTGTTTACATTTTAGATTTAGTTTAGTTAATGTTGAAGAGATAGTCTTTCATTGTTCATTCAATTGTTGATTTTTTCGTAATCTTCATATACATAATTAAATCTACACATATAACAACTGAAGGCTACGTTTAAATGGATTTTTGTTTATCATCACTTCATAAAAGCTGAAAAGCTTAGAATTGAGATAGTGATCAATCTAAAAACCTGTATGAAGACTGTTAGCGCCGCGAGCATTTTGGAAAACCTTTAAACGCTAACATGAGAGGAGCGGGAATTCATCATGAAATGGATAGAACTGTCTAAACAGCTTAAAATGGGGTAACCAATTAATTCAGAACCACACTCAATTCTGAACACTGCAAAGCATTACCCATTACTATTTTATATAAACAACATTATCACGCGAGCTTTCTTCAGTTCTACAAGTATATTCAACCGTCGCGTTGTGCTGATCCCCTGGTGGCCCTGCGGTGGGCGTGATGTCTCGGCGAGGCGCGATCTAATCTCCGAAGATAACTGAGCCACATAAACTAGCGGCTACGCTGCGCTGACGCACCTAACTGAATGTACGTAGTTGTACGAGTGGGTACTGGAACATTTAACACTGCTTTTTATATTCTGGATAGAGTATTGTGTTTTGATTACTCGTAAGCTGAGTCGTTGTTATTTCCGAAAGTAGCTCTATTATAATAGTACCTTTATGAGGACAAAGAAATGCATTAGTGCGATCACTCAACTCTATTTCATAGTCACTTGCACGATGCAGTTGTCATAGAGGTACCATCTATTAATTACTTCATATTACATTAGGTTTGTATTTTAGTCTTTTTTATACTGACTTAGGTATATTTAAGATCAATTTTATCATGAGCCTAATAAAAATTCAAGATAAGCATTGATTAATTACCTAATCACTAAAAACATTAACCTATAGTGTACCTAAGGGTTCTTTCTTATAACAAATTATTATAAAATTTTACTGCTATTAAATAAATTGGTTATATGACTTATTTTCAATATTCACAAATTAATAAAACAATAATTCAAAGCTCATAATATTAACAAGTAACAGCGACGTCGTGTTACCATCTCATTTGAATTCGATAATTTTTCGAAAGTTCCAGTCTGTGTGTCAATAAATTGGTTGATTGATGACACAGTTATTAGGCACATTTTATAAATTAGACACGCGTATGTATGTAGGTAAATGAGTGTAAAACCTAATAATAGATTTAATGAGCGCACTCGACGTTCAGCGATGATTTATTGTCCAATATAAATTGGCAATGGAGTTACGAAACGCTCATGTAATTGGTTATGCGTGCCTTGTTGAGTATTACTAATTTCTGCCAGGCTCTATTTCCCAGAGGTATAGTTGACTTGGAGAACGCAACTTGCTACTGTGAATAAAACACTGAAGTAAATCTTTCGTATGATTTGTCTTTACATGAAATATATGTATATTTATATTAGGTATACAAGCTTATATATAAAAAGTAGGTTCAAGTATATAAAAAAGGGGAAGAACTCATTGGGAATCAAAAAATTCGTACGCATCGCTGTATTGGGAAAAATGTATGTGGCCAAGCAGGTGGTATTTAATTTCGCTGAATTAGGTACCTACTTAATTCGTATGATCGTAGTACTTAATTCGATAGAGAAACAAAACAGGGAACAAGGGGATTCTAAGTCTACGCAACGCTAGCACTGAGACTCGACGTGCCTGTGCGATGCCTACGCGTACCTACGCTGCGGCAAAAACATAATAATTATGATAAGCTACGGTTTCGCTTGGTAATAAACTAAAATTATGTTATAAAAACGGTAAAAACTTACACTTCACACTTTATCCAGGTGGTGCTTTAATAGCCTTTTAAAAGTTGGAAGTGATTTCGATTCCTTAATTACTTTAGGTATAGAGTTATAGAGTTCAGCACTCTCGTATACGACAGTCTTTCTACCGTAGTTTGTCCTCGGTGCTCTTAAAATTATATGGTTACCCTGCCTCGTCATACGCTTTTGAATTTGCAATCTTTTTGTAAATGATAATCACAAAACGAAGTCATAGTACTCATTTTGCAATCTTGGTTTTCCTAGATTTTGTTCTTCCGATATCAGCGTCTGATTGTGCTGACATCTTTAACAATGAACTTGATGTCTATGATCTAACATTGAATCAAATGTACACACAAAACACTTAATAAAAAAAGTACATAAAGATAAACAAGCACAAAGGCGCAGTACCTTTGTGTTCCTATAGATCATCCACTTCTAGAATTCTGGTTAAAGTCTTCTTAAAGTAAACATATAACAATAATTTAAATGACTTTCTAGAAATCAAAAGAAACGACAGATGTCACACTTCGTGCAAGGCAACAAAAGATGGTAATCAAATGTTCGATACAAGAAGCGCGTGCGCACCTAACCGCAACCCCGTGCGAATGCTTACTTTATTCATGAGAAAAAGTACTTTTACTCGTTGACATAAAGTGGAATTTCGATTGCGGGGGCAATGGTAGCAATTCGCAAGCAGTTGATGGATAAACGCAAAACAAAGGAAACGCGCTTGTCTTTGTCTTTAACCACAAGGAGGTTTCGAAAAGCTTGTGGTCCAACGGTAACACAACACTTATGATGTTATAAGCATTTCGCAATGCAATAATCTTAAACAACATTAAATATTCCATGCTTGCATCGATATCATCTTAAACGAACCGAAGATTGATTGTTACTAAATGAAACCTAAGATTATCTTTATCAGTTGAATGTTGCAAAATCTTTAGATATTGAGGAACTGATAGCGATAGGTGCTAAAAACCCTATTTACCCATTATATATACCAATTTGCGCATACCATATTTCTAACGAATTAAGATTCATGAGGGAAAATATACCTTCAATAGATTCGCGCTATATATTGCTGTAATTCTAAAATATTGCAAAAAATTTCCACAAGTCACGAGGCTAACTGTTAATCCTCTCAAAATAACAGGATAGATGGGCTACTCCTTCTCCTGCGTCACCAAATCATGTTCCTGCTAAAAGTAGCGAGGATTGATTAGTATTATCGCATTACGAGGAATTGTCTCGTCTCGCTGAGGACGCAGACGGGAAGTGGCTGTTTATTCTGTTTACCGTGCGGTCATCGCGACATCGATGCTCGCGCCGCAATAATCGGTGGATGAGTCTTTTTTTATTCTCGATTGAATAATACTTCGGTAACAAAACTTAAAAATCAAATCGTCGAAAGGGAGTTTTTCCCACCAAACCATCTTCCGCCATGTAAGTATCAGTGCAGCAATGTGGCTGGATTAGAAATCTTACAAATACTAGTAAATGCTGACGATTTTCATATGTCGGGAATCGGGTATGTACTGAGAATGAATACCTTCTTAGTCGTCACCGGCCGCTGTGGCGCTGCTTGGGAAGACCTAAACCCAGCAGACAGCAGTGACAACTTTCGGCTAAATACAAATGCTGATGATGACTTTTACGGAAAGGCAATTTCAGTCAAAGGTTAACCCTGGTGTGAAATCATCAACCCACACAAGCGAAGAAACGTCTTTCTTGAACATACAAACATTATAGGCCTTTGTCCTTTTTTGTAAATATTCTTGGATAACAAAAGACATTCGCCGTGTCCGATGTTCGGAGCTGCACAACGTGAGCTAATCCCGGCATCGTTAGTCACAATCAAGTCATTCAGTTCATTACCGCAGTTGCCCCTGCGCCGCCCAGCTCCCGACATGTCGCTGACGACCACGTTCATTGTCACAGGTATTTGGTTTTAAAGCTCCTTTTTATTTCTTATCAAGTGATGTTTTTATTAACTTTGTTTCGGTTTTCGAGAAATAACGATAACTCAAGGCCCCAACTTCCAACAAGGAAACTTTGTGATCTTTGAGTCTGTAAACCTAAATGGTAACGTACTGCATTTTAGGTTTTCCTGTGGTTTTGCACTCATTGGATCTTCTAGACACCTATAAAGACTTGACATGTCTAAACGTTACAAGCCCTATTTGTGTGTTGATTATGGATCTACCTATATCCTCGTGTGTATCCTCAGTGTAGGTATATGGATTAAGAAGAATGAAAAAAAAACACACACACAATCAGTTTTTGTTATTTTGTAACACGTACTTAAGTATTTCAACATCGAGACTACAACATTTTGTATGCTAGTGCTAGTGCTGAACGCGGCAGTAGATGCCGTGGCACATCACTCGCACGACAAAATCGACAGACACGACAAGCCTGAGAAGCACCCGTCATGTCAAGAGTTCACCCAAGGCCTCTCGTTCAACGACAGCCAAGCTATCGGCTCCTGGCACCTACTGCACTATAGGACTGAGAAGACCAACGGAGCAGGGGATTCACACTGCGTTCAGTTCAGTTCTGTCAATGATCAGGTACGAATAGTTAGTTTATTTAATTTGAATATCACCATTGACAACAATGAGGAACGAGCAGTGATAACCAGTCTTGGCTTGGCTTGTTCGTGGCGTGTTGGCTATTTCTTACATGGGTATTAAATCCAGTTTTCCGGGTTTTCTCCCAATGTTTTCCTTGTGTCTTATAGATTAAGGTAGTGAAATCACACTGGATACGTCCCACCTCTTGAACTTGAGACCTGAAGCATAGGAATCAGGTCCATAAATCTTAAATAATTCTATAGTAAGTTTTTTGTTTGACTTTATTGAATTCCGGTTCCGAGAATCTAATTCTAAGGTCTTCACGAGAACCTTGCGTAGTATCGTTTATCTAATAACTGCGCAGTTCACCCACTAATTCCTGACGGCTTATTTGTACAACTACATATGTTTGGGTTTGGTTTACCGGATTTCCTTTGGGTCATTGAGAAGCCAACGATATTGTCACCAAATCCTGGTCGACGGAATGGTATTGGTATTAGGTATATTTCATAATTATTTCTTTGAATTAACAGGAACGAAAGGACCTGAAGGAGTTGATTGGAAAATTCGTAGAGAACTTAAAATGGGAGAACCTAGTTCTGAAAATGCAGATCCCGTGTGCAAATTTGAAGAGCAACAGGACACGTGACTACTACCTGGAGAAACTTGAGGGCGATGGATCCTACAGGACTGTGCAGATGCCTCCATCTACAGGTACAAATTGACACAATAGAATTCAATAACATTATGATTTAAAAAAAAACTGTGGCACTCCGGGAGTGTCGAAAGAAGTGAAATTTAAAAAAAAATACTTCCAAAACCTTTAAAGTAAAAATTCTTGCATAGAACATTTATCCGTAACGTAATATAAATAAAGAGCACAATCGCGTTTACAAAAATAAGGGGTCGGTAACGGTGTCGCGAGTTCAATTGTTTTTTCCCATCTCAAAAATACCCAACGCACCTAAAGAAGTTTTCACTTCAAAAAGTTTATATTTACTCCTATTCAGACAAAAATATTTCATTGTTATCCTCCGTTTGCAAGTCTCGTGATGTTTTTCTTCAGCAGTTATAAGTCGAACTACTTATAGTTAAAAGTAGTATAACGTAATGAGTTGCAGGTTTAAATTGATTTACGTATGACTATACCTACTTCGTTGATTTCGAGCAGGTGATTTGGCAATTATTATGATGACTACACCTGTCTTTATTGTATGTGAAGAGCATGGGGAAGGCCACTTTTTAAAATTTGGTACTTACTCATTTTTAAAACAATATGTCGCAGCTAAACTAGACCTGGCAGAATTCCACCGCTACCCGATGCGCCTGAAGGTCATCGAAGGGCAGTACCTCGGCATGATGGACTGTCATGAGAAGTTCGTCTTCATCCTCGGTAAGCAGCCTCCGGAAGGCAAGGAAATCGACGAGAAACTAAAGAAGATGATCGCTGTCTACTGGCCAGAGGAACTGTAACGTAACTAATTCATATTTTAGTTAAGAAAGAACATAATTACTTAGTTTTGTATACTACATCTATATCCTAAGGTTAAATAAAATTCACACTTCTATTCCCAACTAGGTACTAACTTTGGTTGATTAATTTAATACAAAAATTGGCGTATGATTGGGAGAAACTTGACTATTAAATTAAAAAATAACAGCATAAAGGGGTGTAACTTATTTCGCGCCTCAAGGCCTATCTATGGTGTTACCTTTGTCCCATGCCTGCGGAATTTTATTTTTGAAGGGGTTTGCATCATTAGACCAAGCGCACCTAATAAGCTTATTGATGACCTATTTTAAAACTATTACTTACTACTATTTATTACTAGGTACTACCCAAAAAATCGACCAACATTTTACAAACCTACCTACTTTGCGTGATATTATTATTAGAAATCTGTGTTCAATACAACTGCATGACACACGATATACAAACTGTAATAAGCATAATTGCTGTACTATTTCCGGCAGGTTTAGGAAATTAGTATCGAAATAATCACAAAACCAACGGACCCATTACTTTGGAAGTCACCCCACTGCGCAACCCCTGCGTTCTAAAGCACCACTCAAATTAAGTGTGGCTCGATCAACAGTCATTTTCGGTTACAATTAACCACACATTTGAGTGAAAAGTCAACCACCCACTCCAATTGATTTATTGTGTCCTACGAGTTCCGCCATTTTGTGGCGGATGTACTACGTTGCAACTAATTGTTATTCACTGGAAGTGGTACTTTGTGATCCTAGACATTTTGGCTGGGATATTTTTTGGTAATGACTCGGATGTCTACCTAGGTGTAGAGGTACACATATGGAAAAAAGTTGAAGTTTTTAAAATCAATATGAAATTTTCGCTAAGGGAAAACTAGTTTCCATCTGTTCATTTAAAACTACGAATACCTACAAAGCTACTGAAATCAACAATCCATTTGCCAATCGTGGTGATTATGGTAGTACCTATTTGGTATCATAGGACCGCATACATTGAAGACCTATTAGAAGCCTCCGGTTTCGTGGTAGACTTTACGTTCAACTTTGATGATGGAAATAAATAGAATGTCTAAATTGGACTAGATATTTGTATTGTATCCGCTAAAGACCAAAATATGGATAATTTTTAATGAAAGCTAATTATAGAATTTCGGAAAAAGGTTGTAAATAGTTGGCTGTTTACAAAAAGTAATTCAATACCTACTTAGTTGAAAAACCAGGTCCTGAAAAACTAGGGCGTTTATTTATAAACGTTGCTGAAAGTTAAGTGACGTTAAAACGTCAAAAATGTATGGTTAAATAGCCGCTAGTCATTACTTATCTTTACGTTTATAAATAAACCCGTAAATGTTTAGTAGAACTCCTTTTTCATCACTAACATTTGAAGGTTCTAAGTACGCTTACGAAAGGCACAAAAGTACGCCAACCTTTTCCATACAAACATGCGCGATGTCGCATGTCGTGTGCCGCGAAGGGTGCAACACTGTTCATTTGTCTAAACGCGGTAACGTTTTGAAGGGCCCTACGCGGGGGCTGGGAAAGTGTTGCACTTTACAAAAAGTTAAATCGCTCCTCGAACGTTCGAGTGTCGCTGCCTGTTTCGGTAACCGCCGAACTTTTGTTTAATGACGAGTACTTGACTCCACTTCGCTATTAAATGACGTTGTATACAAAGCTATGTATTACTTATTTTAGACTCTATTAGACACCCACACATTGCTCTAAAGTTCGGCGTATATGGTATTACAACTATTATTTTATACAGTAACTTCTAACGCTACTGTGTAGGAGTTAATTCGTACGAAGCAAAACCATCAAATACAATGTAATCACTTTGTAAGTTTTTCAATTACCTACACTCTCCTCGAGTTATTATGTCGAATTCGACATCAATCCTTGGTCACGTCGTGGTCGTATTATTAAAAGTTCAAATAGTAATAACCGCTAAATAAAGCTGATAGGAATCAAGAGAGAAGAAATAACAATAAAGAACGTAATTTCAGGCTGTTCGGGGACTCTATCGATGGCAAACTTTTTCAATTACTGTGCCAGGGCATAATTATCGTAACAGCGAATAATAATTGTAATTACATGTCAGCCTACTGTTAGAGGAAGTATCCCCTACTACAGCCAAATGAGAAATTAATGTGAATTTTATCCGAAACAAGTATAAAATTGATGCAATTTATTGAAAAGCTCGTGTTGTACTTTCTGGTAAACAGATTAAGTGAAAGCAAACGAACTCGTGATATTAGCCAAATCGCAAAAAATTAACGTTAGGACCTACTATGTGTATGTTAGAATGGATTGCTCATAAATAGTTTAAACGTTCCAATTGTCCGTCATCCGCGGTATAAATCAATGTGTGCAACACACGACCAGCGCGGCCGGGCCGTGGCGTGATTGAGCCGCCGTTTACCGCGCTGCACACCTGTAATTACTACATATACTACCTCGCATGTTAATTGTTGGGAAAATTCGGAACGAACGTAATGAGCGAGGGTGACTTTCTGACTTGTGGGAACTCGCCTATTGCCAATTAAATTAGACAACTGTTTAATTATATCTCTACCGATTCTTACTGCCGCTAATTTGAGGCCCATGTAACTGTCACTCGCACTAGTAGCCAACTAATTAGGGATAGTTATATACGAATTATTAGGCGTTTTTACAATGTGGGGAGTGATTTAATAAGTTGGTAATGTTAGAAATGAGCTGATTTTCTTTAATTGGAGACCGTTAAACGTGGTATTACGAAAGATATTTAGTTTCCTGTTTTATTTCTCTTTATTCTTTTGTAAAGGTAGACAATTAATTTAGTTTGTATGTCAGTTTACTAACGTTTCAAGGGCGCGCAACAATCAATCTACCAGATGAAGTCGAGCTGCATTGAAAGGGGGGTTGTAATATTAGGAAAAATAAGTAGGTACTAACCTATTGGTTTTAGTTAAGTCCAGCTAGAAACTAGAAACCCAACAACAAGGTCTAATGTTAGTTCTGAAACTATATTGTGTGTATCGATTTGGAATTTAATGTCGAAAACGCAATGAAAGGGCTAATTAAGATCGTGGCAATGTCACGAAGTAAGTTTTTATGTAACTAAGGTCTGGTAGACTTGATCTAGGCAGCTAAGTACTGTCGGTGACCCGAGATAAGTATCAACACCATCACAGGCACCAGATATAGGCACCTTTACGAAAGTCATAAATATTATACTTAGCCTAGTAAAAAGCTCACCAAAATAAATTTGTAAAACACAGTTCGTTAAGGTAACGTTTAGTAGCGTTATGCAAAGCTCCGTCAGTACAGCACCGTTTAGCACTCCTAGTAAATTCCTCGGATTTGCATAGCTAATCGGCTGGTTAGCTACACGCACGCCAGCGATAAGGGAAATATGCTGTTCAATGATTTATATTCGGCACTTCGTAGGTAGTAAGTAGCTACATTTATTAGACATAACAAGGCAATTCGTAGATTTCGTGGTAATTAATGCGGGTTTAACATGGTAGGTAAATGTTACGACTTTCTTTAGCAGTTTTCATTTATTGTGTTCTAATTTTGGACTATACCCGGAACTAACTAACTGAAGATGACTTTCAAGAACGACAAAAGAAATCCACTCAAATTGAAATCCATTATAACGCCTATAACAAGCCTTTTCAATATTAGGTACACCGTAGATCTGATGATAGGCACGGCAATCAACAACAAACGACTGTCTACGACAATTTGCTCTCTAATTTTGGTTAGTAATAGCATATGAATTACAATCCTTCGGGTAACAAAGCGAGACTAAGTGCAACCGAATGTTTCCGCTGGTCCCGTCTCCGCGGCCATTACGAGACGACGCCGATACAATTACCAGCCACTGAATAATTTGATAGGGAAAATGATTGATACAACAATCACACGTAATCAGAATCGTGTCGGTGCGATTAGGCCCCCGCGGCCTGCGACAGAGGGCGCCGCGCCGCCACAAACCCGACAATTGCTCACCGACGATTTAATCAAGTCCCCGTTCCTAATGGCTTTCTCTCTTCATTAAATTGTAATAATGGACACTGTTTTTGTCTTTGCGGTGGATATTGGGCGTGGCCAGCTTAATGCAGCTAATGATCTCCAACCTCCTGATGTTATTGAGAACAAACCTGCCTCCCGTTATGTTCAAAAATATTTTATTGCCTAATTCCTAATTGCCTTGCCTTCGCAACCTAAATACGTCTTGACGTGCAAAAACAACTTTGATGTGTATCGTAGTGACATTAGCACCTAAATCACGATTTTCATCAACACTAAGTTTTTCATAGCTACCTAATTCATGTTGAAGAACTACCTTGTTTTCGGAAACGTTTTCACGTAGTTAAACGTGCTACCCGACATGCGATTTGACAATTAGCGAGAACACCAAGGGGTGGGAACAATAAAAATAAAGTTAGTCCACAAAAAATAAGCGTCCACTCAAAAAGAGATTGAATAAATTCTTTGTAACGCAAATTCTCCTGTATGCCAAGCAAGACTCTCACTAAGCTTTTGTCGGGGACCGAAATACGCTGCTTCAGGAAACGCTCGAACTGAAAAGTAACGCTATATTTTTTTTGCTAAATAGTCAAATCTGTGGGAATGATTTCGTGAAAAGGGACGGAAGTGTGTCACAGGAAGCCGGGGGAAGCGCGCGCTATTTGATTTCACCAATGAGCGCGCGCGGTGCTAGAGTTCGCAGTCAGAAACGACCTTGACGAGGTCCCGCCCCTTTAATGTTGCTTATGACCAAGGTGAGATGTCGGTTGTTACACATCTTAAGCGATTACTGTAAGACTCCTCGTTTTTAGGGTTCCGTACCTCAAAAAGAAAAAACGGAACCCTTATAGGATCACTGTGTTGAACACTGTGTCTGTCTGTCCGTCTGTCACAGCCAATTTACTCCGAATCTAATGGATCGATTAAGTTGAAAGGAGACGGAAACGATTACATACATTCTTGGGCCTGAATGTAACGAGATGAAAATGGTGTGAAAAAATAGATTTAAACTTATCAGTCCCTCGCGATCCATAGTTTCAATAATATCCAATCCAAATTAAGGCGGCGGTAAAATCCAAAACAACAATTCCAAGTCAAAAAAAGTGTGACCTATCTCCGGAGTTCAGTGTGACAGCAAAGGTCGGATTAGGTAGACAGGGTTAGAATTCAGTAAAAGACAAAGCAGTGGTCGTTGAAAATTAAAAATAATCGGGAAAGCACTCAAAACGCATCAGAAAACATGAAACCAGGGAGCAACCAAGAGCAGTCAGCAACTGTCTAGTGTCAATGTCAGACAGCTTTCATACCGGTGACATAGACTAAAAATATAAGACTGATTTTAATCGATATAAAATTAATAATTATTATATTGGTTTTTCAGTAAATAATAAATATTTTATTTATTAAAATGACTGTAATTAAATGCACTATATTCTATATAAATTATAGTGCATTTAATTACTTTGAGTTATTACATAGTGCGAAGGTTTTCTTTTTGTAATTATGTAATCGATTACTCAATAATCTCACGAAAACCATCTTTCTCATATTTCTCACCTTCCAGATTTAGAATTGAGCAGATTTTTTATATTCTAAGATAAAAAATATGACAATTTTTTTAGATCACATCTCAACTTATTACATTTAGGCCCACCGTTTTCCATCTCCTTTGGTACACATATGTATTTCTATGACCCAAACACGGCCGTGTGACGTAAATAAATAAATTTTGAATATGGGGGTCACTTTTGGGGCAAATAAGAAAATATAAAAAAAAAAACAAATTATACCATATGACATATCAAATAAAAGGGCTTGTTGCGAGGATCTCAAATACATTTTATTTATAATTTTTAAATAAATACATTTAAAAAGATTTAAGAAAATAGATGAAAATTAACCATTCCCCCTTATCTCCGAAACTACTGAGCCTAAAATTATGAAAAAAATACAGAGAATGGTTCTTTACACATAGATTACAGAAAAACCTATAAGAAATATATGGTCTTAAAATAACATTGTAAATCTCTCAATATTGTGCGTACAAACTTACATTTGCAGTTGGAATGTATGGGAAAACATGTTTTTCAACTACAATGTTAAGTTTTATTTGCGATAAATGAATCCCAACTACGGAACCCTTCATTGTGCGTGGTCTGACCCGCACGTACGTTTATACGTAGACATGTGATAGGTTTAGCTTAGGTACAGACTAGGTACTAACTTACCTACCTACTCTTTATACTTATTATAATTTTCACACAACATAACATAGTTGGGCCTTCAGCGGAAGGAAATAATTTCCCGGCCATACCTACTTAGATCCATGGATCATGCACATAGTAGGGGCAGGTACTTAAAATAAATCCATAGATAAATATGTGTATTTACTTAAACTACGTAGGTATATAGTATAAAGCTTATAGGTATTTACTTATGACAATGTATAATCATTTTATAAAAATATCATATTAATAATATAAAATAATATAAAAATATTTTATAATATACTTTCATGGATTGACTGCCTTGGTGGTCTAGTGGCCTGCTGAACAAGCGCGACTGCTGAAGTGAAGTTCTGCCTGGGCTCGATTCCCAGGTCGGGCAAATAGTTATTTTTGAGTACTAGCATCTGCCGGCGATTTCGTCCGCGTTTACCGGAATAAAAAGTATCCTATGTCTTAACTTAGGTCATGGTCTACCCATGCGTCAAATTTCATCCAAATCTGTTCAGCCGTTTTAGCGTGAAAGCGTAACAAACAAACAAACTCACTTTCGCATTTATATAAGTTAGGATTAAGATTAGGATAGTTAGGATTTCCATCAGGAATTTCTCAGTAAAAACAGGATAGGTACGTTGTGACCACGAAATCTGCGAGTAGGTAGGGGAGGCCGGGGCTACAATTAACAGAAGTAAGACGGTGCACTTTTATAATTTCTAATGTGACGATGTTATCGTGAACGTAAAGTCCATAAAATGTATGTTATCGTGTTCGGACATTTAATAGCTGCAGCAGCAGCATAGTCAGCCTATAATGTTCCTACTGCTGGGACACGAGCCTCTTCTCTGTGAGGGACACGAGCCTCTTTTCTGTGAGACACACGCACACACGGTGTCTACATCTCTTTTTATCCGCTGTAGTATCTCTCAGGTATGCTGCAAAGGATTTCTTTAGAAATAAGTATCAACTTTTTGTTACCACTAGATCACCAATTTAAAAGCGTTTTCATATATTTCCATACAATTTACTTCCGTGTAATCGTGGTACCGTGGACGTCCACGGTAATATCGTCTCGCTAGAAATTTTATAAAAACGCCCAAATTAACAGACGAATTTATCTAAAACTTTACACTGTACAACTACAAAATTTACTTAGATATAACAGGCTAACAGCTAGACCTTGCCCTATGGATCGACATTCGTAAGCAGTATTTACTATTTAATTTAAAAAATCTGCTGTTCTATCATACATTTTGACCGCGTAGGCATTGCATATTTTATGAAAAAGCATTTTTTTTTTTTATAACCGACGGAAATTTTCATCGCAGGGGTGTTTAGAATCATGTACTGAATCCATGGTAAGTTTTCGCCTCGATGTCCGAGTGATAGCTCGATGGTTAGACATAAACGCGCTATATAGCACATATTAAAGTATTTTATAAAAGTTTGTAACAAATAACATTGAAAAATGTATTTTTACTTTGACAGAATTATAATAACTAAAGTGCTTTTAGGTAGGATTTATAACGTAGTTGACGAAATGTACCTATTGCGTGTACCTACTACGCACTTCTAGTTACCTATCCATCGGCGTTATCCTAAGTTAACCGTATACATACTTACGTAAGCACATATTTTTACTTACCTAGGGGTAGGGTTACCATTCGTCAAAGTTTGTCCAGATCAAATAAGGGGATAATTTTTTTGTTAAATAAATATATAACTTCTGAAAGAGAAAGCGTTAAAAGTAAAATGTCCGGACCTTTTCGCAAAAACCAGACTTTTTGTCAGGACTTTTCAGATTTCAACATGGTAACCGGACCTAGGGTTACATTACCTAGAAAGTAGAACTCCTTGTCAAAGAGTTCGTTCCAGGAAGTGCCGATGTTCTCAATTCAAGAGTCTATAAACAGACTGTCCATGTGTGTGGCGTAGGTCGCGCTCACTCTGGAGGGCCAGGCTTCTAACCATTCCAGCTGAACGACTAACCTTTAAACCATTCGTGCCAACACGAAAGACGAGCGACTCCTCCTGCGTTTCAAGAAATGGTGCAATCAGTTTCGTGAATAACTCATCAACATGTAGCTGAAGACGTTCACAATCTACTTAAAGAGTGTACCTACTAAGACAAAGAAAAGTGAGACACTGTTGAGTAGAATAAAAGTAAAGGAATATGATATTGGTCCATTAGTTAAAGTTTTAGCGCAGCCTTCACCTGAGATAGCAAACCTACTTAGTGACTTGTTTAGACATTAATAATGTGTATTCTATTTGTAGATGTAGTTTAGAATAGTTTAAGTTATGATGAGGCTGATATGCCACTGCAGATAAAAGCCTCTATAAGAATAAAATAAAACATGCAGCAGTTCACACCAATATCGTATCTTTCTCCCACCCTGGTCACAACGTCTCAACCTATGGATCGAAATGGTTTCCATTCTACTTAAATTTGAATGACGTAAATCATTAGTATGTCATTGCACTGTTAACTCTTACCTCGGTAACATAAGATATAAATTGAGGCCATGAGAGCCACAGTGGGCTGTCATTTTTACAATACTGATTTTAATTGAAAAAACTGCTCTAAACGGTAAAAGTCATAGCGCCACAGTGGCCTACAAATTAGTTCAAATTTTTTTTTCATAGACAGCATTTTAAAGTAACCATCTTAGCCTATCATAAATTTAAAAGTTTGGTAGCGCTATACTGGCCTAAGTGAAAAACTATTAGGCCACTCTGGCTCTCATGGCCTCAAGAATTACTCCAGAATTTTATCAAACTCACAGCAATGATTCAAATTTATACTTGATTACAATAGTATAAGAGTTGTATTGCAACGAATTACTAATAGTTTTACGTCATTCGAATTTGATAGTAAATAAATAAAAATAATAAATAAAATATGTTTATTGACACGAAATACCTTTGCATACATTACTAGACAAATACATTTTATAGGTAGATAGGTTTAGAAAAGGCTGCACAAATATTGAAAAACCCTGCCTCCTAAACTAGGGGAACCCTGTGCCTTAGGAGTCAGTGTTCTACTGTAACTTCGTGTACTAAAGAAACCTTAAAAATAAGTGTGTTAATAAACCTATACTCAAACATTTAAGCTACAATGATTCGGACCTTAAAATTAGAATTTTGTATGATTGTAATGTGTATGTATGTGTGTAAGGGGGGATGGGAGTGTGAATGGGGATGTGATGTGTGAGGGGGGGGATTTTGTGTGTGTAGTCGTGTGGGGTGAGATCGTGTAGTGCTGTACGTGTTTATGTGTTATTTATTTAATTATTTTATTTATAAATAATATTATAAGGTTACAGTTTTGCAGATTTATAATAAAAATGACGTGCCTACATTATTTATTAATAAGGTCTTCTGTACGGGAATAGTCCAGATTATACAGCCAGTTTTGCAATTTAGTTTTCAGTTCGTGTTTATTTAAATTGCAAATTTGAATATGTTTGTTGACCCTTCTGTAAATAAATGAACCTATAACATAAAGCTGGCGGCTAGCGAAAGCGGTTTTGTGAGAGACAGATGGACATGTGGATTTAGCTCTACGAGAGGTAGGAACTAGAGGAGGAACCTGACTATGCTTCCGGAGGATAGTGTTGAGCACAAAAAGCTGCCGGACAGTGAGTACCCTACATTCCGCATATAATTCATTTGTGGGAAATCTATACGGCCTGCCAAGCATCACCTTGAGCACAGCCCTCTGGGCGCGCTCCAACCCAAGTAGTCTAGTCTTAGCGGTGCCCCCCCAGACCGGAATGCAGTAATTGATGACAGATTGGCAAAGTGCTAGATACACCATTTTTAGTGTTTTAGGGTCAGCGCATTGCTTTAACGACTTAAAAATATAAATTAGTTTCCTGACCCGTGATGTAAGGCTTTCGACTTGAGAGTACCACTTCAATCCGTCATCAATCACTACACCCAGGTATTTGGTTTCACTGACACGGGATAGGGCTGTACATGAGCATGCGCAAAGAGAGAAGTCTAAGCATGTATGGGCAAGAACAGTTAAATCAGAAGGAGCTTTGGTCCTGTGGCTAATAGAAAAGGGAATGTAGTTTGTTTTAGCCAAATTAAGTGACAGAAGGTTATTCTGAAGCCATCTTACAACCGTGTTTAGTGATTGTTCTGCATGATATTTCACATAAGTCCATGTATCTCCACATACTACGATCGCAGTGTCGTCAGCATACGTGAATATCTTGGTGTTGGGGAGGGCTAGTGTGCAAAGGTCATTTATATATATTAGGAAGAGCGTTGGCCCTATCACACTACCTTGTGGAACTCCGTAAGTGATAGTTTCTTCATCACTTGTGTAAGAATCGACCTTGACACGAAGCTTTCTGTTTTGAAGGTAACTCTTAAACAGATCATGCGCTGTTCCCCGAATGCCGATGGCTTCCAATTTAGACAGGAGAGTGGGAACAGAGACTGTGTCAAAGGCTTTCTGAAGGTCCAGGAATATTGATAGGCATTTGCGATAGTGATAGTGAAAGTCCTACATGAGTGGGTAGCCATACGTTAATTTTATTGTCAGCAATCTCAGCTAGTTTCCTATGGCCGAGGGGACACATTAGCCCATCGCTCTATTTACAACTGATATAAAACAGTATACAAGCAGCCATGCTTTGACGTCACGAATCCTTTCATTATTTTTTCTTACTTAACTTTTAGTTACAACAATAAATAATGTTACCCAGTTGCCCAAAGAAGTTGGCATCACAACCTATTTACTCATTGTGCAAAAAAAATGCAATAACAAATTCGGTTATTATGTGATCATGATATCTACTTTTACGATCCAATACACTTATGATGCCCATATATTTGCGGTTATTGCTACTGAAACCATTCGGGACATTAACCCTTTCAAAAACTCCCAAGCCTCGATAAAGGGGCTTATAATGATGAATAGTGCTGTACTTTACAAGGGAAAATAAACAAGATATATGTTTTTATTTACACATTTATTACAGTTGCATACAACAGTACACAAGTATAAACAGGTCTATAATAATATTTATACATTTATATACATGTAATAACCTGGCGCGGGACCATGAGGCTAAAGGAATGTATGAAAACTAAAATATTTTCTTAGAAAACAAAACTACACAAGTTGGGATTCGATTAAAATAAACTAACAAATAAAGCTTGACTAGTCATAAGGCACGTACAGACATGAAAATACATAGGATAAGTCAGTTTATAAATGCTTTGTGTGTAAATAGAAATCTCTTTAACTCGATGCATAATCGCCTCATTGCTCACGTGCCAGGTTTTAATACTAAATGCCACAATAACACGATAAAATATGAAACAGTTCATTTCTACTTCAAGACGCAACCTCTTTGTGAGCAGCCTCTTCTATCACAAACATGCCAATATCCTACTTATAATATCAGTCGAAATCCGACAGCTTGCTTGCTACGCACTTAGTTCCAGCACAAGGACATTCAAAATGTATTTTAACATCCAAACCAAATACTAGAAGAATTTCATTATTTGTAAAATTTAATATTTGTAGGTCATCATAACATGTGTCATTCCTTTACATACGTACATCTAAAAGATCGCGTGCAGTGCTGTAAAAATACAATCATGAAACGTAGGCACAGACACATTCTAATAGCTTTTCTTGGTTAACATGAGACTAACACATTTTTCATAATTATAATTTGAACAATTTAGACACAAAGACACAAAGGCACGCTGGTAGCCCAAAGCGCGATCGATATTTAGTATTTCAGTAACTTAGTACATTAGTTCATGAAAGTTCCTCACCTTACAACAATTACATTACGCATTCAGCAACCGCTCGTTTATTTATGGGCTCATATTAGGAAAATAAAAAAATTTAACTACCTTCTATTAAATTAATGTAAATATACGAATTTCATCGACTTAAAGTCATTAGACAATGCTAAGCATTAAATAATTGAAAGCAATATAGGTACACAGTAGGGAACATATTTACATTGACGCTTAGTATCACAAGATGGCGGCGAAGATCAGGCGTGTTCAAAATGGCCGTCCGTTCTGCGGCCGCTCAGGCAGCTTCGGCGGCATGTTCGGCACCGGGCGGCTATCAACATACAACATTTATATTAAAAACTGCTTCACCCACAAATAAATACAATGCTCATATTATTTACAGTGATATCTAAATACGCAGGAATTGTAAATGACGAATAAATGTGTGGACTGTGCCACGGGGAAATTAGAATGAAAATGAAAAGGTTTCGTTAGTACGCAGTCACATTCATAAGCGTAAAGCAAAACTTCGCGAAATGTACGCACAATGTCATGCACCGTCACAAGGGGGTTTATGGATAGTTGTAAAATGTTGAATCCTATCCGAATAAAGAAGTATGTTCATGTCACCATGCTACTAGTTCAAGTAAACGATTAATAGAGTAACGCTAATAATACGTCCTTAATATGTACACGTATTAATCGCATGCGCGCACACAAGCTAACGCAAGCACAATCCTACGTAACGGTTCAGCAAGTAGGTAAATATTTCAATAAGAACAAAAATTTGTATAAGTCATGCAATTTTTGTGACTAAGAAACTTTTAAAAAGTAGAAAAAACAAATAAATGTTTCAAATCAATTTAAGCTTATTTACATGAAAGTAGATTTGTTTTTTACTAGCTTTTAAATGCACCGTGTATTTTAAAGTACTAATAGTTGAATACTAAAATATCAAAGCAAATAATTTTTATTGAAATATTTCTAACATTATTCAAACTCAGCTTACCTAATATTACATCCTGCAGATATTATTATCCGTAACTGTTAGTAACATAGTGAAGCCAATGGGCATTATGTTTGCCAAAACTACTGGAATAAATCAAACGTCTTTAGTACACATATAGCATTTAATTACTCTATTTATACAGCATAAGATTAACAATATTCATAAACTATATCAAATCCAACAATCACTGCCTATACCTTTTTCGATGGTACTAACGCTATTAACAAGATAGAGAGAGCGAAACGTTTAATGATCGATTACTTTGTATAGTTTCCAGCTAATATTGATAGAGCAATGAGTACAGCTATAGCGTATAACACTTCATTGCGTGTAGGAACTCTGTTAGCTGACACCGACGCACGCGACGGTCACCCGGTGGTATCACTCGCGCCGCACGATGATCCTCTCGTCTCACCGCGCCTCAGCTCACATACCAGTTAAACTTGCTCAGTGGTACCACTCTATTATAATATGTATTGCAACGCCACTAACATGCTATTTAGTGTCAATTCTTTGCGAATCACTGATAGTCGCAATCGTTAACGATGAAAAGTGGATGCAAGATGATTCCAAGATTAAAATATCGATAAGCTTTATTTAATATTTTTAATAACGAATTCATATTGTATCACCATCAATAAAATGTTCTAATAATTGACCAAAGGTATTGCTAACAGCAACAATATACGAGACAACTGCTTTGGTCTTATCCAATATAAGTACAATTAATTTTACATACAAACTTTACTCGATATATCATTACGAGTTCATAAGTAAATAACTTGTTACCAGTGTCACTAGATACCAGAGTATACCGACTTAGTTGTAAATATACAACAACAATCAAGCTGGGTATAATTTAGAGTAAATGCATAAACGTTAAATACGCATCGTCGCTACTGGAGACGGAAAGAGATTAGACGAGCGAGTCAAAGTTCTAAACTACCGTAACACCTAGACACTGATGTGAGTACATGTTGCAACGACTGTTACTACGCAGCTAGTTCTACGCGACAATGGTGCGGCAACATCAACAAACTGTAACCTTGTCTTTACATAGTGTACAAACAACTCTAGCACATTACAAAACAATATGATATGCTCGTGGACTCCCCACCGAACTCCGGGAGCCCGTGATGCCCTCCGCGAAATAACTCGACTACGTAATCCCAATATACACCTATATTAAGCCACTGAATGTAACATTTACAATTAATCGTAACATAAATTTAACTACATCATAAGTAAGTATAATTAAAGTAATACGCAACCCGCGGCGCCTCCGCGCTCCAGTATACGTATGCATCATTGCACATAATCATGAAGCGCTGTGAAACAATACCTCATTCACAGTTAATACTGAACAATTTAGTCGTTTTTAATTTTGACGTTATACATTATTAAGTTTTTTGTTGTATATCTTTGGGTAACAACCCTAATTAAATAATTATAACCTAAATTCCATTACATAAAGCAAGACATACGAAAAGTGTAGATAAGTCTGCAAGCGTCCAATGTGATAATTTGGCCGGGTTTTACCTGTTACATTGAATTGAAAACCTTGCAAACGCATCTGCTCATATTAAAATATAACCAATGGAATGTACTCAGAAAAACTATGCCACGAAATTGGTAACAACATATGAATCTCATTATTATTATTATTTATTCTCATCATTTATTTCATATTATTTTGGATACAAAGTTTAATAGTATGTGTGATCTCCGTGATTTTTTTTATATTGTGATGTTTGAGCAAAACTTGAACATGTAAATTTTCAGCAACTAATCGCACTCGATCGAATATACTTGCAGTTTTTAACATAACATATTTAAATACATGTAATGATATAACCCTACGGTAACGTTGGTTATGTATCACAAGCAGAGTTTATGTGCAGCGTACAGTGTTACACAGGCACATTGGATTACATTTACACGTCTGGACGAAAAGCAATGTAACACAACACTGCGTTCTATACCCACGCACAAGAGGTTTAGTTCACACTAAACGTTCAAGCGGTTAAACAATGTGCTCTGAAAATGCTTCGATAAGGTTAACTTGTAAAATATCAAAAGCAACAGAAAATCTCATAACCTCTAAAACATCGCTTAAAAGTTCGATAATATCGCAGAGGAGTAACAACTAACATACAATTCGAAATATATTAAAGAGTGTTATTTAAGCGATGTTTTAAATTGAATACATTTTGAATGCGTGTTCAATCATTTACAGAAGTTTTTATATCGAGAAGAGAATTGGTTACTAACACAGACCTTATTTGTAACAAACGTAGTCACTTCGAATAAATTCATGGTTCATATTAACCTAAATCTACAAAAATGTATCTAGCTAAAAAAGCTTCTACCGGTTCACACATTTTCAAACATGGTTCAATTTTCTAATAAGAAAATAGTGCGATACCGAATGTCATGTCAAGATGGGCAGTGGGGATAACATCATTGATATGTCCGTGGGGCTGTATACGTGAACTAGGAATGTCAATCCTGATATGTGTCAGTGTATTGGAGACAGCGGCTGATCGAAGTGACGACGTTTCCAACAAACGCGTGGCGTACATACAGTCGTAACGGACAACATTGTCGTGTTTACTTGAATCTGGCGAAGGCGGAGCTGAGTTCGTTGATGGCCGCGTTGGTGACGGCCTGGCCGACGGCTTGGTTGACTTGCTGGCGCATGTGCGGCGGCATCTGGTTGTACGCGGCGCCGGCCGCGCCCGCCGCGCCCGCGGGCAGCGCTCCCCCCGGCCTCCTATTTGGTTTATTGTGAACATTTCCTTTTCAAACATGACAAAACATACACAAGCAAATGCGGGGGCTGGGATTTTAGATGATTATTGGGAACTAGTAGTCACAAATGTCAATGAAGTACTGCCAACGGATGGCAAAATACATCGGTTGCCTTTTAGTTACCGTATTTAGTTATTTTAACAATAGAACACGAGCTACTTCAATATACACACAGACAAGATAGTTACATACAGGGAGACAGTAAGTGCGTAGACTGTTAAGTTCTAAACGGTAAGTGAATTTTCTTTTCTAAAGCTGTCACAGCTTCTCTGTAAGGCATTTTGGAGTAACGTAACCGCCATAATGATGCAAATCTCGTGTTAAAAGTAATGAAATAATACTGACACACAACTCTTACAGGGTAACTGTGAATGTAATAATTAACACAGATCACTAATTAACTACACATCACAATCACTTTTTCAAGAGTAAATCCATCTCTATAGTATTTATTTAATGCATTTAAATTGTAACAATTGGAATTTTGTTGCCAAACAATATTTTTCATTCGTATTTCATCAGAATAGATTAAAGCAGGAGCACACAGTAGGCTGAAATTTAATCGTAAAGTGTACTAATTGTCGAGTAGCAACTTGAATATCATGTAGCATATTTGTGGTGACAATAAAAGAAACGATTTGGATACATGACAGTAGAAATGATAACGATATTATTAAAATCATGAAGATCACACAAATTAGTGCACAAAACATGCGGTGCTTCGATATTGTTAACACATTGGAAAAGTGAAACTTAATACATCACGAATAAAACACATTTTTGTTAATTACATCCAAAAACCAAGAAGTGAATTATTGTTAGCCTCTCCTTTTAGCTGACTCTCGTCACACAAATATTGAAAATAACTAGTCTTGTAATAGACATTTAATATCGTAATAATATCATCGATTTAGTGTTTATGGAATATGTATCGGTCTGCGGGCAGCCTGCACTGTTCCATGAGTACACAACCAGTTTCATAAAAAATACAACATTCGGAAAGTTCTGGAATAAAAGTATATCTAAATAAAATGTTCAACGTATATAAAATAGGTTTCGTCTAACGAAAGGCTGCCGGCAGAGGATTCATAAGCAGATAGTTAATTATCTTTAATTTGTATTCTACCAAAAGGTAATAATAAATTCCACTATTATTTCAATATTTTTTATGGAAGCAACATTTTTTTTCATACGTATCATAAGTATTGATCATTTACATGACTAATAATAATATTGTATATAACATATGTATAATTTATTTATAAATTTGTCGATATTTGCTAACTTACTACAGTCTGGTCATAGATCCATGGGATCTTAGAAGAAGTAGAAATGGATCGTGCTGATAACAGATAACTTTGTCTAGCAATGTTCGTCGATTACAACAGTATATTAGGGTTAACGCGGGCTGGTATATCGATGTGAATGTGTAATAAGTTAACAAGTTCGTAGTTAGTGCCTTACGTCGATACGTAACTTATGTTAGTAAGTTAGTGCGCGCGCCGGGCCGCTTAGCGCCGCCTGCGAACACATATACACACTGCCTCACTCTGCATACTTCATTTATCTATATTAGTACTACTACACCTCAGAATGTTAAAGACAACCCGAAATATAACGATCTATGTTCCCAAACCATCAGTTGCTTATGGATTTATTTAATAACGTGCATATGTAATGCATAGTCAAACTTGCGTTAATAGATACTAGTATATAAAGCAAAATACGTGTTTACTGCAAATTATGGCTGTTACATCACCCACACAAATGCCTTCTATTGTACTAAAGCAAAGCTCACACACCGGCAGTGCCGCGGTAATAAATTGATATAGTTTTATGCAATATGGCATATTGATACAAGGTTGGAGAACAATCATCACGTCCATCGTGTGTGCTCTTAAACTTCAAACAACGAATGCAACCTACTTTTCCCCCAGACCATTATTATTATTTATTGTACCGAGCTCTAAAAACAAATGCATCAACACCGGTTAGGGGTAACCTCCGAAAAGTTAGTTTTAATTAAAATTAAATTAGATAACTACAGAAATACATAAAATCACAATGTTTTTACCATACAAAGTGCGTGTCCGTTTTGTATGGGGCGTGAGGTATCAGATATCGATTTCGGATACTATTCCGGTTAAATGACAAAAGATAAGTACCTAAAACCTAATCGGAGGCTACGCCGTACGTACTGCCCTCAATGGAAAGAATTTCCCGAGAACGGTGGAGTTGTACTCACGTGGGGACAAGCGGAGCGGGCAGGCCGGGCTGCTGGGGCGCCGGCCGGCCGCTGGGGGGCGCGGGGGCGCCGCCGCCGGGCCGCGACGGCAGCGGGGGCGCCGGCCGCCCCGCGCCGCCCGGCGGCGGGGGCGCGCCGCGGCTGCCCATCGAGCCTGAGAAGTCACCACCTTCTTAACTCGGCGTGTTCGCCTTTCAGTGCATTCATAAATCAATTGGTGAAGTGCTGGCAACGAATTGCCGACACTGTGGTTCCCGTTCGGATTCTGCATGCAGCTGAAGGCAGCTCCCGTTTCATTACCAAAAATGGTCAAACTCAGAGCTCTCGATGGTACGACTCGAGTCTACCTAAGCCGAGAGGCTTAGAGCGTTGAGCATCAGACGGAGATCCGAATGAGATCATAACAATCACACATACTATCTACTTAAAAGCCATGTCAAATATTGTAATACGAAGAATTTCAGCAGCTTTATCAGCAACTACGCGTTACATATCTTTCAGCTGGATGAAGAAAATCTAATCAATATAAAGTCATCAGTCCTTACACCAATGCGAGTTTGCGTAGATAGCTCTGGGATAAACACTAACCTTGTTGCGCAGGCACAGCGCGGCGCGGGCCGCCGGGCGAGGGCGGCGACAGGCGCGGGTTGTTGTCGAGGCGCTCCAGGCGGCTCTCGAGCCAGTCGTTCTTGACGGGCGGCGGCACGGGTGTGCTCACGGTCGCCATAGAAACGTCGCCGATAATATGCAGTGCTTCCTTGCATGCGTGGTACATGCGCAGCATTTCTTCGCGTTTTAGGGCTTCCTCGGGAGACTCTTCCATCATTTGTGACTGCGAACATAAACAACGTGCCAGCACATTTTTTAAACAACTGCATAGACCAAACCAAATGTTGATCAGGTCTTCAAATTGGGGCTATAACATTAAATCCTTTACCTGATCGCCGGATGCGTACAGATGTGCAAGCAGCTCCCCATTAATAAAGTCTTTGGCATTATTGATGATCATCATCATGATGGTCTTGGGCACGAGATCCCGCGTCGTCTTGGTCACGATGCGCATGTACGAATCCACCAGGTTTCTGATGGTCTCCACCTGTCGCTCCAGCTGAGGGTCCATGCTACTTGTGCCTGAGCTGTCCGAACTCTGAAAACAGAATTTTTTCATGCAATAATATATTTTATTAAATATGTTTCTTCGATCTCCACTCAGTTGCTTCCACTTAGTTGTTTATACATTTTATGCCAATAATTTTTAAAAACTTATGCACACGTCTCTTTGAAGCCAATTAAAAACGACGAAAAAATTACAAATCCCAATGTCCGTCGACCGATTCAGATCACAGGTGTTTTACCTTCTGCCGGGGTTGCGAAGAAGTCTGAAAGGGAGATCGTGGCCCCCGGCAAAATGGCAACTGAAGGAACACGGGTGGGTTTTAGTCAGTAAGAGTCTGACACAGTCGCCCTCCCGCTCCGCCCAAAGCAGAAGTTATTTGATAAATTCCCACCCACAAGAAAAGGTGTTTTACCTTACAAGCATTCTCATGACGCGAAACTGATAACTTTTATTGTAATGATGAAAACTACTACATGTAAGAATTTCTAACAATTATAAATGCGCTAACGTTCAAGCTTTGTAGCTTACAAACACAATAACTTGCTACAACAAAATATACCTATAGAGTAAAATCTGTTATAATTGTACCAGCGAAGTCAGGATTATTATAGTAGTAGGTCAAAAAGCAAGGCCGAGCGAACCACATGAGACGAGATACAGTACGGCTTTGCCAAACAATCCGAAGATGATAAAGGAACGCATTAAACCGTACTTCTTACGATTTTCAAATAGCATGCAGGGAAAATGTGTTTAGACGAAGCAAACATGGCGCTATGATTTCTTCAGATGAGCACTCGGTTGAAACTCTTAGCAAGAATTTTTCAAAATTTCAATTTTTTTGAATTGATTTAAAAGCATTTTAATATATTTTCTTATAAATAGTGTTCTGTTCACCAAACTCTCACTACGAAGTATTGATATAGAACAAAAATAACAATACGCCTTATAGGAAAAATATGTTAATATTTATAGAATGTATCGTGTCGTCAACATATCAAATCACAAGTTTTTTTCAATACATTATAAAGCTTAATGTGGCTTGTATACCTATCCATCTTAATAGTCAAAAAAGCAATGTTTGCATAGATAGATGATCAACAGCACATTTCGTTACGGCATGCTTCACCAATGATGGCTACTTGTTTTATTAGTAAAGTAAGTTTAAATCCACCAAGACTTTTCTAAAAACGATATTAATGGTTATAGTAAAACAGCAGACAACTTTATGTTCTGTATGATGCAAGGTACTACCATATTCACCAACCACACAATGTATAATTAAACAATGAAGTCAGTGCTACACCCCGATTCAAACTTAATGGCGGCTCGGAACATGGGGCGAGTCGCTGCGCAGTAACGAATTCATGGGTCAGCGGGGGTGAGGGGTGGGGTACTGCGCAGCGAGTAGCGCACTTCCGAGCGGCCACTAAGTTTGAATCGAACTGTACAAAAAAAAATCACAACCAAATAACCAAAACCATGTTACTGAACGTTTCATGACGCTCCCATATGATATTCTTTACAATATGATGCGCTAAGCTATCATTTGTAAATTATTAATTGCACATGCAATAATAATGTTTATAATACAAATTGATAACTACCGCCTTAATATATCGCAATCACCTTTGTAACGAGTCAAAAATCCAGCAAACAAGCTTTAAAATACGAGTCACTTACTCTTGATTTATTTCCACCCAACCCCATGGAAGGCAGAAATAACTAAAAAAATAAAAACATAAACATGCTAAAACAAAATTGAATTAAACTTCCACAAAATTTTGAAAATTAAAATAACGAAAATCACCTCTCAGAATCTTGCAGAAGATGCTAAAAAAAACGAAGCACGACAACCAGTCCTACTATTATTAACAGATATTAATCGTGGCCTTTTTGTGGTAAGTATATTACACTATTTGCGCTGTAGCATGGTGCGGGTGACAGTTGCCCGTATGACGTTGACATTTGTCAGTACCACGTAGGGATGTGAGGTTATGCAATTCATTTTTATCGCTAACGATACTCGCAGCGTGAATCTAGTTCTCTTTAATATTGTTATGAAAATTAGTGTATTATTCAGTTGTGCAGTGTAACTACGTGTGTGCTACGTGTATAAACTTGTCAATATAAATGTTTTATGGCTACATAATTATCTTTGTACTTATATAAAATAATCAAAATCGGGTTTATGTTTTTTTTTTCGTGACAACATTTTTGCTCTATGGTGCATCGGCGCGGCGGCCATGTTGTTTACCCGTGCGATGCTGTGAGTGCGAGTACGAGTGCAAGCGCGTTATATTGTGACTTAATGTGACACGTATTACGATTTCATTGTTTGTTTTCATTTTTGTTAAATTGTTATTTGTTATAAGTTTGTTGAGTTTGTTGTTATTACCATGCCTAAGCATACAAAAAAAACTGTTTTGGGTAGTCAGGCCAGGGAGCTTGTTGTTCGCCTCCGAGACTACTTTGAAAGAGAACAACAAAATAATGGACCGTTGTTACCATTGAATCATATTGTAGAACGAGTAGCCGAAGCTCTTGATATTGGCCGCAATACTGTTTCGCGTATAACACGTGAGAAAATTGGCCAAGATGGGATGTTTGAAAATAAATTATCGACACCCAACAAAAAGCGGACCAAGGTGAAGCCAATCACAGATTTGGATGATTTTGCTAAGGTTGCTATTAGAAATCATATTTATGATTATTATAGAAGAATGGAGCTACCCACATTGCTCAAGCTTCTAAAATCATTAAAAGAAGCTGACTTGTTCAAAGGAGGTATTACTTCGCTACGGCAAGTTATAAAAGATATTGGCTTTGTTTACAAAAAAGTTAACAAAAGAAAGATTATTATGGATAGGACTGACATTGCCCTAGCAAGATGTAGATTTTTAAGGAAGGCCAAAAACATAAGTGATTGGAGCAAAGTTGTCTTTTTGGATGAAACGTGGCTAAACGCCAACCACACAGTGGGTAAAAGTTGGACCGACGATACGGCACAATCGTGTACCAAAGTGCCGGAAGGCAAAGGCGAACGCCTTATTATTTGTCACGCAGGTACAGCAAGTGGATTCGTCCCTGATTGTTTGCTGGCTTTTAAGTCAAAAAAAACTACGGAGTATCATGAGGAGATGAATTACGAAAAATTTAAAGATTGGTTCATAGGTCTATTAAACAATTTAAAAGAGCCTATGACCATAATAATGGACAACGCACCCTACCATTCGGTGCAAGTTAATAAACCCCCAAACCAATCCAACCGCAAAAGCGAGTTGGTGAAGTGGCTGAGTGAAAACGGAGTTACAGCAGATATAAAAATGTTAAAGACGGAGCTTATTGCCTTAGTCCGACGCCATAAGCCACCAACTCCTACCTATGCTCTGGACGAGATGGCAAAAGAAAAAGGCCACCAGGTCCTTCGACTACCACCCTACCATTGCCAGTATAACGCTATTGAGCTGATTTGGGCCCAAATAAAAGGTATGCTTTTAATTTCAATTCCCATTTTGAAGCTTTATAAAAAAATCAGCTTTCCGATCGTAGCATGTACCTAGTTTAAAAACATTACCAGATACTAGATTAGGCTGATTGATGATTATTTGAATACTTTTTTTTATAAGTTCGTTTATTTTTAGGTTACGCCGCAAGAAATAATACTTCGCCGCCATTTACGGCAAATAAGATGTTGGCCCTATTACAAGAGGCCATCAACAATGTTCAACCTGAAGACTGGTCGAAGGTCGTGAATAAAACAAAAAGGGACATTATGTCTGATTGGGATCGTGACATACATATTGACAACATAATTGAGTCATCGTTAATAATATCCGTCACAGATTCAGATGATGAATTGAGTGACAATTCAGATGTTCCTGACTCTGATATGAGTTTAGACGAATAACATGTATTTTTTTTTAGCAACCTTTTAAGCAACCTTACCCTATAAATGTTCTGTTGTATAATTAGACCTTTTAAAAATAAAAATTGACCTACGCACAATATACGTTTTTTATTATAAAAAATATCGACTATCCATCGTAGCAGTACATCCCATCACTAAATACGTCTATGGCGTTACGTTATACGCATAACACTTTGCTTAATTTTTCATTCAATTTGATTTTATTTCTTGATTAGAACATTCTGGTTGGGTTTAATTTAATTTACTACAGTTATTAATTATTTAATATATTACGAATGTGGTACAACTGAAATATTAAGTCATAAATTGTAAATCGCGGCAACTTTCAAGAGTGAAACGAAATGTTACTGAAACTGTCACCCGCACCATGCTACAGCGCAAATAGTGTATGTTATTACAAACAGTTGTTAGCAGTGGGTGGCTCATACATTATGATAATGAAGTGCATGTGAGACTAAAATTAAAATGACAAAACAGCACTCTACACGTCTCATGCTACATCGTCGGCTAGAATGTATTTCAAGAAAATTAATTACAAGTTTAAAAAATTGGTTAATAAAAATATTATTAATTCAAAAAGGAATTCTTGAAATCCACATCGGACGCAGTGTTAAATGTGCGACCACCGTGTTCTGTGTGATCTATGTACTTGTGTAAATGTTTCATAAGCCTGTTTAAACAAACCTCGTTTCCATCATTCTGAATAGCATGGCAAAACAACAGATTTTATAACATAAAACTGACATATAATAGGTATATTTAAATATATAATTCACAATTATATTAAACACCATTATTATAAAGCCATATATTAAGAAAATAAGCTACAAACGTAAACCTAAGTTATGTCCGCAATACTTTGAATGTGGGGAAAAAATATTGAAGGGATAAAGATCGAAATAATAATAATAAGACAGGCAGCATAAATAATAAATGATAAGCATGAGCTATGTTCACCTCATCTCCATTGGAGGCTTCGGACGTCTTTTCTGGGTAGACTCCCGCGCGCAGGAAAGATGCCTTCCAAGAGTCGACGTCGTCTTGTGTCTCACACGACAACTCTAGTTGTTTGTAATCCTGTGAAAATAATAACATTTTAATTAGTTTCAGTAACTGCGCCTGATCTTAGACATGGCACTGAATTTGAACTGGGGCCTTGTTCGATTCATCATTGTTTCAGTTTTTTTTTTTTTTTTTCTATACAATACGAATCACTAGAACTTCATATATATATCCGGAACCAGAAAATTTTGAGAGCTTTAGCAAAAGCAGCATTAAGATAAATCTCAGAAATATGAATAAAACCTCCTAATTTCAAATTGTTGTGTTCTTTTTAGCATTCCATACCCGAAGGGTGCCAAACTGAACCCTATTACTAAGCCTCCGCTGTCTGTCTGTCAGCGGGCTGTATCGCATGAACCATATAGGTAGTTGAAATATTCACAGATTGTATAAACTCACAATCTATTTCAATCTATTGCCACAATAACAAAAATTTTATAAAGTTAAAAGTAAAGGGGGGTCCCATACAATAAACTTTTGATTTTGAAGAAAAAATTCTTACCCTGGCATGTGGGGTGTCATTGTCTAGAGTTCATCGAGTAAAATACAAATATATTTTTTTATCTTCAAGAATGAAGAAATAGGGGGCCATAAAATCTGTCCGTCTTAGACCATTTTTGTACGAGCTCTATCTCAACAACTAAACAAGTTAGGAATATGAAACTTCCGTATATCATGTACCCTAATACTATATACAATCAACAATATAAAAATCAAAAATAAATAAATCAACAATATACAATCAAAAATATAGGCAATTTTCTGCAACTTAAAAAAATACTTTTTAATTCATAGTATCATTATGAAATGCAAATTTATCTTTGCGGTGTTTTTTAAATTTAAGATGATAAATAATAATATTCTTTGTTCAGTAATTTCATTTATTTGCTAAATATTATACGGTGGTACGAAACCCTTCCGGTTTCCTTCATACCTTGTAAACGTTCCTGCCCTCAGGGTTGAAGAGCGCGAACATGTGCCGCCGCGACATGAACCCTTGCTCCAGATCCCTTAGCTTCAGTGCGTCCAGAGGCAGCATGTATTTCTTCTCTCTTTCTTCCTCGTCTTTGAACCAGGAAATGCTCTCAGCAGTCAACACGAACCAGTAGTCTTTGGAGCCTCCTGGACAGGTAATGATAATTCTAAGCAATTTATTTTCAATGACCTTTGAGCATGAGTTCAATTAATAACCGTACATAAAATATCAGTGGCGAACATGTTAATTGAGTTGTTTTTGCCCTTAGTCGATATTCTTTCTCGTTTCTTCTGTCACAACTCGAAAGACACTATTTACTTTTTGAAGGGTTAAACTTAATAAAATTGCACTTATTCACTGGGTAGCGCAGACTTTCAATGCTGAGCTGACAGAATAAATCATATTGTTTAAACTTTTCATCAGGGATATGCATCGTTTTCACATGAAAACGATGCATATCCCTGATGCGCAGGGTTCGGGCTAGCTCTAGTGGCATCCTGAGGGCATCCAGAGGTTCGATTATCAGTACCTGAACCATTGCTGTATGGTTCACGTACTGAGCAATCGAAGTTTATAAGTTTCTTATATGTTTAATGATTGCTGCCTACTATGATCCATTGTTGGTCAAAATAAACGTTTATTTATATATATTTACAAATACCTTGTAGCAACTCACCTTTCATGATTCCCAAGTTATGAATACACATGTATCCTTTCCTGATGACTTGGTTTCCAAGTGCGCGGTGTCCTGACTTCGTAGAATTTTCAGATTGATTTTGAGCACTGTAACAAAAGCAGATAATTCCATGACATTCTGTTCTTTACGATTAACAATTGTACATTTTCCATTTTACGCCTTCCACTGCGAAAGTACTCTTAAGCGAATAGCTAAGCGATACGGAGTAAAGTAGAGTTTCGGAGTAAAGTAGTCTTTGCCTTTCACCAAGAAAAAGTATTTTAGAGAACTGGTTTTTGTCTTCCATTGCCAGCGGGTTTCGCGGAGTGATATAGGCGGGAAATGAGATGTGTCACAGATGAGCTAGGTTGCTTGATTCCATTATCAGTGGGCATAGCGGAGTAAGCGCTAGTGCCAGGCGGCTCGTTGCGGCACCAAGATGCGTTTGTGGTTTTCTTCAAAAGTAATGATGTGAAGATGATTTTATAAACACAATAAGTTAATGCTTGCTACTCTACAGGTATAATAAGATAAAGAAGCGTAACAAACCTAGACGTTTGATGAGCAGCCATATTAGAGAGAGACCTGTTAAAAGGCGATATACTACGATTTACAAGATGAATATTTCCAAAATTATTTCAGAGTCAGAGATTTTGAATAATTACTGTCACTTATATGTCGCAGCGACGACTGGGAGGGGCGGGCTGTATGCAGAGCCCGTCCAAAACTAGTTCTGGACACCTTGTCACAACGGAGTCCTTTTTACTCGCTCAAGCAGTACGCTCACTTGCATACGAGTCCGTTGGATATCCGCAAAGCCCTCGTACCCACGGACGATTTTTTATCGCGCATTGGATTTTCAATGCACTGCCGAGTGTTGAAAATCCAACATTTTTGTTTTTTTGATGCGCTGCAATGCAATCTTGTTGGATTCTCAATGCTAGGGTTAACACCCAGAGTTGAAAATCCAGTGCGCGATGAAAAAAATCGTTGAGTTAAAAATCGCCCGTGCATACCTGGGCTAACTTTGTGTCCACTCTAGTGACTTTTTACTCGTTCAATCCACTCCGCTCACTCTTTTACAGTGGAAGCACTTCTATGAAGTTTACTGTTGCGAGCCCAAAGAAGTCGGTACGGAGCCCGCTCCTCTCGCAGTGGAAGGTGAGTAAGACATGTTGATAATTTTACAAAAAAAAAACCTGTTTCTCTCTTTCTTACATTGACTATAAAAAAGAGAAAAATACGTTACTTGGCAAATCCGATGAAGTCTTCGTGGTTGGTGTTCATGTAAGCAAGCTCGCAGTCAATCAGCAGTACCAGTTGATCCTTGCACATTTGTTCGCGAGAACGAACGTAAGACATGATAATGCGCTCCGTCTCTTCACGCAATCGTGGGTATCGAGACATCTGCAAAGGGATGAGTTTGATGAATGAAAATTATGATTTATATTCTACAGGTCAGGCAATATTTTAGTTCGAAGTGTTAAAGAAAGTTTGGACTGACTGATGATAAAATATGTAAATCAAAGTTTCCCAAACGAATCTCAAACGAAATTGTTGCCGATTCTCTTGTACACCGAACTAAACTAACTAAATTATCACAAAATTCTTTACTTTTGGCTATGAGAATCTTAAAGCTATTCTGCAAAATAAACTATCTAAATTTAAAAATAATTTTGACACAACCAAATCGAATTTGACAGTCGCGACTCCACGTGGTACTTGTTTGCCCCACCTTGTGAATTTTTTTTAGAGCCGGAGGCGTGCAGGGGGGGGCAGCCTCGACGTGTTTTTTAAAGGAATTATTCACTTTTTGTATGGAAAATATGAAAAATTATTACCTACTTGTTGAGTTTTAGGGGTTTATGGATTTTAAGGGATCTAAATTTTCATTATTATTGCGATAGGACACACCATTTTCGAAATATAAGCAAAAGAAAAAAGATACAGTACTGTTTTTGGACCTGAAGTCGAGGTGTTGGTGTGAATTTAAAGTTCATGACAATCAATTATAGAAATAGAAATAGTCAGATTTAGTTAGACAATCAAAATTTTAGGTGATAAACATTAAATTCAGAATAGCAAAATTGCCATTTTCACTAAATTAATATTTATAATTATTTTATTTAAAATTAATATTTTTAGTCTAGTTTAGAGGCATTTGTGACAAGAGAATCGGCACCACTTTATCTTCTACTTTATATTAAAAGTTTTTGTAACTACAATAACCTTTTAAAATGTTGTGTTACTTAAAATTTTTTAACGTTTGAGATTTCGATAATTATGAGACATAACTTCAGTTAGACCATCTTTCTCATTTGCAAGATCAAATACTTATCGTTTACTATCAAAGGAACTAAAACACATTACAAGCAAAAGGTATAATTACCCTTTCAGTGCAGAATCGAACGACGTTAGACAGCTCAGATACGACGAGGTCGACGCACTTGAGACTGGGCTCCTTCAGCCGCGCGATCTGTTTCTTTACAATAGCCTCAAACGCCATGTCCGGAGTGAACAAACCCACCTGCGGAACAGAACGGTATTTCATTATAAAACATATTGTTAAGATAACAGCGGGACTATATTCCCATCAACATTTTGCCAGTTGTTTTGAATAACAGGCGGCAAGACTATTGCCACTGACCGGATACACATTCAGAATCCAGGCTGCTACAGCGTATGTCTGAATGGAAATTCCCAATACCACGATCCGGGAATCGAACCCAGCAGACGTTAAGCAAGTTTGTGGCGAAAACTAGATCAAGAAGGCGTATGTCATACATAAAGCATTGTATAATTATGATGCGCATGCTTACCCTAATACCGTGAATATTTCTAATAGCGAATGCAATCTCTCTACGCAGCTCTTTCTCATCGAACTCCATTTTGACAATCTCGAAGGGGAATCGTTCGTGGAACAACCGATTGATCTTCGCACCACCAGATAGTTCGTTCGTATTGATCTGTGCCGAGCCAGAACCTTCGATTGTGCGTTCAAAGTCCGTTTGCAAAGTCTGGATCATTCTGTGAAACAAAAGTTAAGTTTTCTAGTCAAGTACGAGATTCAGTTGACTTTTCTATTTGTTTCGAACATCATTGATTACTATACAAATGCTGAGACAGATAAATGTAACTCAGGTTTCCACCCTTAGATGTTACGTGTAGCTACTAGAAAACGTGTAACACCACCTTTTACACGTCCAGTAAACGGACTTACGAACGCAAACACTATTTTACTATTGAATTATTGCATTGAACAAATAAGTTTATACTTACTGCAACATAGCCTTAGTCTTGATGGAGGGATCGTCGGGCCTAAAGTGTTTGTACTGGTCGACATCTTTCTCCAGCGCGAGCAATTGTTTCTGCAGTTTATCTCGAAGGCCGGGCAGCGTATCTCGGATGTGGTTGGTCAGCTGTTGGTTCAGTACGCGTTGTAGGTATGGGGTGCCGAGCCGATCTGCCAAGTGTCGGTATGAGGGGTGACTGTAACAATCGAGTTGAATTCATTATAATTAAGTTTTGGTACTTACATTACATAACATCACGCCTGTAATCAAGGGGTAGGTTAGGTTAGAGGTGTACACACACATATCGCCAGTATGTTTAAGTCCCACGTAATAGGGACGAGCCTATTGCCAGCAACCAGGCACAAGTCTAAACTCGGGGTGCTACTGAGAAATTCCTGATGGAAGAACCCAATCACACTTTGCCCGATATGGGAATCGAACCCAGGACCTCATGCTCAGCAGTAGCGCTTGCGACCACTAGACCAACGAGGCAGTCTAGTAGGTACTTCTTTGCAAAAATAATGTCGTACGGTAAGAGAACCCGCAATCTATATCACAGAAACCAATAACGCCCGTCAAACCGAGTGAAAAGAGTAGAAACTTTATTAACAAAATAAACCGGACTCGTTCGACCCTGTCTATCGTTACATTTATCAACAAATGTATAAACATTTAAAATAAAACTTTCAAACTTATTTATAGTTAGTTATTTTTTAAATTATTTTATTTCTTTTCAGTACATACTGTTTACATTTTTAAATATTTTTATAAAAAATCATACAAAAAACATTTAAAATATAACTAACTACTCAAACTTATTTATAGTTAGTTATGAATTATTATAATATTTTGTTTTTTTTTTTATTATAATAATATGTAGTTACTTCTGATTGAAGATTATTATGAAACAAAAATTACAATATCATATAAACTAAAATAACCTAATAAAATAAGTACTTATCATCTCACAAATTGCAAATGCATTCGACGATGTACGGAAGTAGGTCAACCCGATAGTGAAGAGCAACACATATATGTCTATCAGAATATTATATGTTGCAAGTTCTCGTACAAGTAGCACTTGGCCTGCCCAGTGACGTTGCTTCGATAAGTTTTTACTATACAGTGATAAATTGAGGAGGACATGAGTCATCGAGTACTAGTCCTTAATAGTAATGACTCGGTTTATTGTCTCGGAATCATTCAAGTTTAACCATTTCCAAACGTCTGCAAGTCGATTGTATTCTACTTGTTTCCGAAATAAAATCTTTTTTTTTTTTCATTACTCCTTCCTGGAAACGGCTCAAACTAAGCTGGTTATGCTTGTAGCTGTGCTGTAAAGAAGTAAATTTAAGCAATCGAACAACTGGCGGGATTCGTACTAATAGCCGATCACTCACCAACCAACTCTCCAGCCGTTCAACTATTACCCCTTCTAAAAGTATTAGCAACGAGATTTCGTTTGCAACTGCAACGGTAAAACTAGCCAGTAGGTGCTTTCATAATATACATACCTAAGAAAGAACTTCCTCTCAGCAGCCAAGGCCGCGGTAATGTCCTTCCGTCCATCGATGTCTTTCTGCGACCGGTTGACGACGCCGATGTATCCACGCCGTAGGGGCAGCAGTTTGTTCTCGAGCACGTCGCGCGCATCCGTGCCTTCGTCCATCAAGTCTAGCTTCGTAATTACACCGATTGTACGGAGACCTGTAGTAAAATCGTCATGTTTATAGCGTAAATATTTACGTTCTTCAAATGCTTAGACTGTGGGAGAATAGCTACCTACAATGCTTGCCACACAAAAAGGCTGTTTTAACCTGTCAAGTTGAATGACTTGTAACAAAAAATGAATGTAAGAATATTATGGATTATAACAAAAAAAAAACTGAAAAAAGTTTGTCTGCCATTGCAAATTAGTTATGGCCGACTACCAACCATATATGCATATTTCAGCCGTTTCCCGGAAAATGTTCAAATACGGGAAAAACTGAACGTCCTTTTTTCTTTGGAATTTTTGTATGAATCATTGAAAATTGCATAAGGTGCCATCTCCACGAAAGACAAAATCGCGGCGATAGTCTCGCCGGTCCGTGCCATGACACGGCGATGTCATCGCGGCGATTATTTCATGGCACGGCATGATCGCCACGATTCTCTCGCCCGTGGAGATGGCGCCTAACCGGCGAAATATGGTTAGAGGTGCTATAGGTACACCTCTGCCCAACCCTTCGGGGAATAATAGGCGTGATATTATGTTATGTGTTATTTAACATTGGACAGGTAACGCCTGTCTGATCAGCTAGTACAGAATAGAAGGAAAGCGTCGCCACCAACTAAATTCATTCATATTAAGTGTAACCATTTACAGCATGGGTTTTTTCCTAACCAGGGTCTTGAGTCATAAAACTCAGTAAAACACCATTTTAGTTACTAGCCTTGTGGGTCGACTTCCTTTGCGAGTTTCAAGGCATCGCTGTTTGCCAAATCGGTGTTAGCGGGCGTGACGGCGAGGATGAGGCAGGATTCACGCTTGATGAATTGGAAGATCATCCCTTTGATCTGTGCCTCGATGTCTATCGGCTGGTCGCCGATAGGCACCTTCGTCAGACCCGGCAAATCAATCAGGGTCAAGTTGAGCACTGAAACGTAAGAACATATCTACAGCTTCTATCACTACAAAGAAAATGTGTAGTAAGTTTACATACAATTCGTTGAAGATTAAATTTAAGAAGTATTATTCAACATTCATATCGGTCATTGAAGGTCATTCATATTTCAATCCATTAAACTAAAATTGTTTGTCATACCATGATATGGCTAACCACAATGACGTGTCCCTACAATACAGTACCAATAAGCAAAATTTTAACGTTACCGTCAGAAGTCATGACATAGATAGCAACTTAACCGTTAATGCAAAATTGACCTATAAACCTGCGGTGCGTGCCAAAATATTTCCTGTTGTCAAATCTTGAACAACTAGTGAGTAAGTTGCATACGTTAAGTACCATGGAATGTTTGTAGTTGAAGAATAACACAAGGTCATTGTTATCAGTGAATAATTAACAATACCTACTGTTTAACAACAAAATCAATGTTTTCAATAATTGTTTACATTAAAACTTTTACAGTTTATTGGCTTTGACAAATTATGTTTTTTTAGGAGTAAATAATATTTTTTGTTTTCTTCGAAAGTAATTATAGACGCGAGTCGTGAAATTTTATAACAAATTTAGAATGTTCGTAGTACAATTGGAGAAAATAACACTTCATACGCTCTGTCAATAAAATAGAAAATATTGTTTAACATGATAAGGACAGATAACGTAAGATTTATATCATTTGATGGTTTCAGGCAAACTTCATAATCGTCATATCAATAGTAAGACTCACTACTACACTATTCGTTCACTACGTTCGCCTGTGCAAAGATTTTGCCACGACCTTCACAAGCATAGGTGATTAGGTAGCTAATGTTCATTTTTTTCAGGAGCCGCTAGACATTCGTGCGTTATAAGTAGGTAATAATATTGTTTAGACCTGAAACCCAGATAACTTGACTCTTACATTTTCTGAACATTCCAAGCATTTGAGATAATACTCGCCAAACAAAAGTGTAGTTAATTCTTTATTTGTGAGTTAATAGAGAAACCTAGGTAGGTGTTTATGTTCTGATAACGTCATAAGAACGTCGTCTTATGTTGCTATTGATGTGACTCCAGTTCTTGGACAAGTGTGTGCCCAACACACTATGGAATCCCTACTGTCATGTGCTACATTAATTTGACTTTATACTCCATAGCTATACACACAGCAAAAGCTTCTTTTCTGAACCCTAGACAGACAGAAAAATACATACATAAACTTAAAAACTACTTCCATAAAGTGTAGATAGGTACTACTATTACTTAACGGTAATCTAAACATCAAATAAGCATTTGTTATGTAGGTCATTATCAAACTACACATAGAATATCAAATAAGCAGTGTTATAATCGAGATTGCATAATTAAGATGAGTACACTACACACGCATCCGTGTCAGTACCTACAACGTAGTACAAACTACTTAGCAATAATCGTTTTCTCTCCATATAAGTAGTGTTAGAAATATCGATTCTCAGTAGAATCGAATCGAATATGTGTCAGTACACATATTTTTTCATCAGCTACAGCATTAGCAGAATTCCTTGGAACGCAATATGCTTAGATAATACTGAATGAACTTATCAATGAACGTTCAATTATTCCTTAGCAAATGGCCACAAAAACCTATATTTACATTAGCAGTAAATTGATAATGGAATATGTTATTTTACTGCCTCGTTGGTCTAGAGGTCGCAAGCGCTAATGCTGAGCATGAGGTCCTGGGTTCGATTCCCAGGACAAAGTGTTATTGGGTTTTTCTATCTGAAATTTCTCAGTAGCAGCCTGGAGTCTAGATTTGTGCCCGGTTGATGGCAATAGGCTCGCCCCCTATTACATGGGACTTAAAACCTGAACCTGCTACAGGGACACCTCTACACAACCCTTCGGGGAAATAAGGCGTGATGTTATGTATATGTTATTTTATTATAAATAAACTGGGAATTGGCTTATCTAAAGCACATGATTACTCTGACTCATTATTTATTACCAGGCCCAGGAGACATCTTCGTCATACAGCTGGTACATATTTACGCGTTAAAATTCCCGATAAGTTTTAAGTATCATATAACAACCTAACAACTATAATTTTATCGATTATTTTGCGAGGAATCTCGATGATAAACTGTCTAAACAAAAACGCGTTGTTGTTGATTAGGAACCTAAAAATGATAGAACTTGTCGACTGACAATTTAAACGAATGACTCGGCCTTAACTTTATTGATAAACTACGACAAGTTGCCTACGTAAACATACTCGTGGCGTCACAGAATAAAACCAGAGCAATCTTCTTTTGTTAACTGGGACCTATAAATAAGGTCTGTCAAAGGTGAACAAGCTGTGGCCTTGCAGCATCATCTTGTAAGTACTTTGGTGTATTCCCTTTTGTCCATAGCAGATAAATTGCGCAGACACGGCGCAGATAAGAAACTTGATGAATTTTGATCGACAATGCTTTGCTTTGACTCCTAAACAGAAGGCAACAGTAAAACATAAAATATTGTCGTTATTGTGAGAATGATAACGACTGTCACGCTTTGTCGGCCAATGACTTCGTAAAATTGTCAATCTATAACGTTACGCATGCGTATAAAGATGCTTCCGGTTTCGTCCTAACTTTATTTTAGCGCGTCTCTTAAATGTCATGTAAAAACGCTGAATAAGGTCTCAAATTAAACTTGTCGCTCGGATTTTATCAACCGAAAGCCGCCTCTGGCTTACGTACAAAGATTGATGTAAACAACGGCTCCACGAACTATATTATAATCTACTAAAACTGTGGACAGCGTAATATAACAAAGAGTGATTAATTTTATCTCTCTTTTGGAAATTAAGTCAGCGAGATAATAAGTAAACCATTTTGATCCTTACCATTTGGGGAATATACACGTAGATTGATGGGCACTGGTGATATGCCCTTGTTAGAGCCGGTCATACGATCCGTCTCTGATTCAATCTCTGAGCGTACTTCATTGAAATCAACGAACTTCTTGCCTTTGCAATGCAGAAACTCGGCATATTCTAGAATAAAAAAATACACATTAAATACTGCTTTATGTATGCTTTTAGTTTGCCAGATCTCTTGTAAAATCTGGCAGGCTGTGTGAATCAAGATTGGCTTCTTGGCCTGTAAAAATATTTAACCCAGTACATATATTTTATGAAAGATGGCAAGCCCATCATGTGACCACCTGCTAGTGCTGCCGTCTTTCCTCGACTCAATGAATATCCTTGGTCAATTAACTATAGGCATAATGCCATTAACACAAAGATAAGCAGCTAATCGGCAGTTTCATTATGTTTTGCTTTTACTCCACAATAAGCGCTGACAACAACAGAATACATAAGTAAACAACAAAGCGTAGGCTTCGATTTTGCTTTCAAAGCATAACTGTCCATAAACATATTTTTTGTACTTCAACATTTAGAACAAAATACTTATTTATTTATTAGGTAGGTAACAAGTCTCTTATAAATCATTTGTCTGTCATTAAAATACATCACGAGAAGTAAGGTTCCAATCAAGCAGAACGGAAGGTTAGTGACCTTTAGGTACGTGACCGGAAAAAATTATCTGAGTATTAAATATACCAAAATATTCAATGTATTGTTCTGTTGTAATGATCTTCTTAAAACAGTGCTATTTACACTGTTCAAATTTTGACATAGATACATTATAGCGCGTATTAGTAAGCCAATTAGTTGTTTTAACATTCAAAATACAACTGAAGGTTAATGATCACATTTTGCACAATAATGAACTACATCACAGCCAGTTAGCCATGTTTATAAAAATAAATTGACGTGGTAGTTAAGCTTTATTTTTCCCATAAAATATGTAATTTTACACCTCATTTTATCTAATCATAATCATTAAGAGTACCTGCATTTCCATGTATAAGCTGCAGAATCAATGGGCGTCGCGTGACTATTCCGGAACCCCGAGGAAGGAAGTCTCTGAAACAAAATAATTATCATAAAGACCTGCAAGTCTTTTACAGCTGCAGATTGAGATATAATCTTCTCCCGTATCGGCACGAATAATAAGAACAGTTCATCTAATCTAGCTAGTCTGTATTGCCCCACTGCAGGGACAAAGACTGCCCTTCCTCTCCCTTTTCCACACAATTCTTTCTTCTGCTAGTGCCGGCCAGTCTTTAGTCGATAGGAGTCAAGCTCATAACGCTGACTACATAAGCCGTCGTCTTGCGGGTAATAGGTAACCCAGTCGATGGTTCTTTTGGTCCATTTTAAGAACATTTCATGCCGCAGGAAAAAGTATTCGCCAGCCAACCGGCTCCGCCCAGAGCGTGAGAAGTTATTTGAAAACTTTCCACCCAAAAAAAAAGCCAACCAGCATGGAGGTAGCAGTGCCGGCTGCCCCGGCCAGAGCACGCCACACACATAAATTTAATAAGTATAGCTACTCAGACAACCTAAAATTAAAAACTTCCATTGTTCTACTGAAACTGGTCATAATCTCAAACAGAAAATTAAACCTAAAGTAAAGACGGTTGATGTCACGCAATTTACCCAGATATAGATGTAATCATAGCGTAGGTACTGATAAATGAATCATAATAGGTAACACATGCAATAAAAACAGTGATTTCAGAAAAAAAACGTACTCGTCGTATATTTAAAACAAGACAAAAAATATGTTCAAAAACTAAAACCAGACTACTGAAAAACATGCTCTATATAATCTATATCACCATTATAATTTTGTAGGTGCACAGGCATGCGACGACGGCTTTACCTTGACCATTTTTGTACCTATGTCTTGATTTCTGTCTGAAATATTTTCTTGTTTCATACTTTTTAGAGCGTCTTTTTTCAGTAGTCGAGTTTTAGTTTTTGAACTTACTTTTTATTTAAATTATTTTGGGATTATAGTTTCGTGATAAAGTATTTGCAGAGCAGTTTAAAAAAAGTTGGTTTGTGTAGTGTTGGGTTTTATGGTAAATAATACCAGCTTATTATTGTCCCACTGCTGGGGAAAGGCCTCTTCTCATACAGAGAAGGCACGAGCATTGATCACCACGCTTGCTCAAGATGGATTGGCAATTTCAGACGTATATTAACTATAAGTCCAGTACCCTAATTGCGTAATACACAATCAATCACAATTTGTTTCGATTTGAAACAGATTGCTAATCCATTGCTTCATAAGTTGGAAAAAAAATCTGCTTTACATCGTAAATAACGCAAGGAATGTTGTTGAACTGTCAAAATGAAACAAAGTCATAATCCTTTACGAAAATAAGTAACGCAATTAGGGTACTGGTTTCCTCACGATGTTTTTCCATCACTGATGTTAGTAATGTCCAAGATAAACTCAGAAAGTACATAATATGAATTGAAAAAGACATATTGGTACTTGCCCGGATTTGAACCCACAATCTCGTGCATGAGAGGCGAGGCCTTAACCACTGAGCCATCATGGCATTTATGGTATATAATTCTTACATATTATAAAACAAAGTCCCCCGCCGCGTCTGTCTGTCTGTCTGAACGCGATAAACTCAAAAACTACCAAACGGATTTTCAAACGGTTTTCAGCAATCGGCAAATCGGCACCGCGGTAATCAACGCGTTGATGTCTTTTACTCCACGCACCGCGGTAATCAACGCGTTGATATCTTTTTAATGGTCAAATGCCCAACACGCCTAAAGAAGTTTTCACACACAAAATTTCATTGTTATTTCCGAAGGTATTTTGAGCGGTATTATATTTATCCTTATCCAATAAAATATGTTATTTAAATTGGGCATTTAATTTAAATTAAAATATGCCTTGACATCATATTATTCAAATGAATACTTTAAAAGATATCACAGATTCAAAATTACGCGTAACAAAATATTTATGGTTGACGACAACGCGGACGCAGCGGTAAGAGTCAATGACCGTTTCCTCGGCCATTAGGTATCTAATCCCGAGAGTACGTACCCGTGGGATATTTTCCGACAGCCACGCGGGCCAAGCCGCGGGCAAAAGCTAGTCTATACTAAAGCTGCACAGTTTGAACGCGCAAGATCTCTGGAACGACAAGTCAGATTTGAAAAAATATTTTTGCATTTGACAGCCCAATTATTGGGGCAGGTCATAAGTATTCAATATCACGCTGCGGCAGTTAGGAGCAAGAAAAAATGACCAGAAAGAACGCTAAGCGAAAACGAAGTAACATCGCGGGCGGGTGATGAGATGTGACGCGGTGGGTCGGGGAACAAGAAATTTCAGGCGGATTAAGTCGCGGGCATAAGCTAGTAATTAATATGTTTAAGTTCTAGTAACCAATATAACACTGTGAGGTGGGCAAGCGCATACTCAGATGTGTACAGTCACGAGCAATAACATGTATACACTTAGCAACTTGAAAAAGTGATTTACTCCTACTGTTTTGATTATAATATCATGTTGTAATGAAAATAGTATTTTGGAACCCTTACTAATATGAAATAGGTCTTATCTCAAAGGTGCACTCGTTATTCCACGAGAAAATCGCTTTTTAATTTTGCTAAGTGTATACATATTTTGCTCGTGACAGTACAGGTTACAGTGCAGGGTGAGGCAAGGGATTCTGACCTCGCCCAAGTTATTTAATATTTTTATGAATAAGCTGATCAAGGAACTCAGTCATTACTCGTTATTTGGTGCAACTCTAAACAGAGTAAAGCAGTTTAAATACCTTGGTCGGTTACAGAGGATAGCACTGATAACTGTGATATGGAGAGAGAGTGCAGGGCATTGGCCGTACGATGCAACATGCTGGCCCGTAGATTTGCAAAGTGCAACAATAATGTCAAGATAAAACTGTTTATATTGCAAGGCTTCTTATACCTGCAGGCTGTTGACCACACAGATTTCTAAATCTGTGGTTGACCACATCCACACAAAAAACGTTTAATACCCTTTGTGGGCTACAACAATGCTTTTAGGATACTGCTGTGGCTGCCACGTTTCTGTAGTGCATCAGGGATATTAGCAGCAGCGCGCACAGATGACTTATTTGCGATCATGCGTAAAAGATCCGCGTCACTACGGATGCGACACAGGGACAAGTTTCCTGAGCATTGTTGCTAGTAAGACTGAAGGCCACCTGATGAGCCATCTGTGCTTAGTGCATGTATTGTTGCCAGGTGTCTCCAGAAGATAACAATATACATATATAGTAAATATTAGAAATAAATATAGTATAAATATAGTAAATAAATAAATAATAAATATAGTATAGTTGTGTTGTATTGTTATTGTTTCTAATTTGATTATGTTTGTGTCTTAATTAATTATACTAACATAGTTTATGTAATACTAACAAATTATGGGTAAAGTGCCTGAATTAAATATGAATAAATAAATAAAAATTAAGTTTCTGAATATGAAAAAATAGCAGTCATTTTTGTGTGACACCAACACCTATCTTAAGTTTCAACATCATCATCAACTCTCGCAATTTTATAATTGAGGGAAAACAAAAACATCATGTGTAGGAGACCCAATGGTTGCAGGCACTGTACACTATCACTTTGTTAATGTTGGTTTAGTTATGGAGTACACAGAAAGAACCACATTCCTTCTCTTGACTAGTGGTTAGTTCCACAGTTATTGTCTGACCCAATGTGCATTACTTAAAACGTTATAATTATAACATAATATTTGTGACGCACAACATCCAAGTAAGTTGCTGCGTTTGCAAAGTAAATGTATGGTTGGTGAGACCGTACATCATGTTTTCATTAAATAATAAATATTCAAATATAATTTCGAGAGCAGTCGCAGATTGAGTTTTGATTAAAATGCAATTTAAAAACTAGTTGCAATTTACGAAAAAAGCAAGAATTTTGAATTTCTTTCATACATTTGACGGTGAATATTTGTATTAAAAATGATGAAATACAAAATGCCTGCAGACATATTTGTGGGCAACAGCTAGTATTTTTCAGTAGTTATTTTCCTTAATTCAAATACTGCATAATATGTAAAACGTAGATCTATTTGTCTATTTATTATTAATAACATGATACTGATATTTTATTCATAAATAAAAGGTGAGCTAATTAATGTATGGATAAACATAACAACATTTTGATTTTTCTACTATGTATCACAACTTCAATTATTTAAATTCAATTACATAGCTTTAACCCGCAGCTCCACCATAAAATTAGCTTGTAGCCTAAATCCTAAGCAAAGTCATGGTCTACCCGTTCAAGGGACTGTAGACCTATTTGGTACTAGTTTCACCTTCATACTTCTACCCAATACCTACCCATTCCTAAGAAAAAAGGTCTTGACAGACAGAAAGATGGATAACAACAAACTAATTAAGTGATTTTTTTTTTCATATCGAGGTAGAGAACCCTAAAAACCCATAAAATTATTTGCGAACGTGAAAAATTTTTCAACAAAATGTTTTAACTAGGTGATCTCTTTCCTTAATTGTTAATGCCTATATGATAAATCAGATGGTGGTTTTTTCACCACGTAAAAGGGTTTTAATTTAACAGTACATCAAACTGTGTTGGCTACATTAGCGTTGTCTTTTGATATGCGCTGCACAAAGTACTACAGCAGCTTCTACTTCCATTTTTTAATCCTAACTTTGTAACAATAGCTTTTGGAACTGAACCACATTTAATGAGCTATTTTTTACATGATAGTTCCTTAACTATGCTACACAAGTTGGATCAGACATTAAAAAAAAAAACCTAACAGGTATACCAGGAGCTTACTAATAAATTAACATCATTGCACATCTCTGAGAAAACTATTACAGACAGATTACATAAAACAACAGTGTTTGAACAGGCAGAACTCTCTATACCAGACTGAAGAATACCTTCTAGTTTATGCAGATTATTTTTTTATACCTGCCAGATAAGACATAATCATAAAACTACCAATAGGCATAAAATATGTGTAGATAGTATAATTTAAGAAAACTGTATACACATGGTTATTTTTACTGAATTCATATTTTCCTATTGCACTGTTATCTACCCACTGAAGATTGCTGAAACTTACAATAAAAACCACAAAAATATATGATACTGATAAGTATCTGGGTCATGCTTTTATGTGACACATAAAAGTATATGTCTATTTTAACCTTAAAAGAAGGAACCTACCAAACCTAACCTACCCAGAAGAAAGTACCTACTTTCAAGTATTTACAACTAACATGAAATTGTTGTGACCCAGCCTTTTATCATCATACCAGTTCATCACATTGTATTATAAAAGACTTTTAATAATCAGGAAGTATGCTGAAAAAATCTTTACTACAACAGATTAAAATCAACGCTTTAATACAACGGATTATATACAATTTTATAGTCTTACAAAGATTTTTCAGAAACTGATGTGAGCAACCTAATCTTTAACTGAATGACTCACCTTTCCACATCTCTTTACATGTTGATTAATCGGAGTTAAAACTTATTGTTTATATCCCTCTGATTTTTACATAATTATCTTGTTATGTATGTTAAAACTCTGCTTGTCTTCTAGCAAGATTTATTGCACCAATAATTAATAGAAAAGTAAACTCCTATAGAATTCCATTATACACTGATAATATTATTGTTGTTTGGGAAGGTTACATATGACTCATCACAAACGACTGTAGATTATGTTAAAGAATCTGTGCTTAGCTTATTGTTACTCTAAGAAACTGCAATCTATGCACCAAGGAAGTGGTTTATTCCTGCCGACTATTCCACTCATTGAACCAATAAATTAATTGTCTTTACGATAAACAAAGAAGGTATTCATACATCGACATCTTCGGCACATTAGAACGTTCTATAATGAACAACACAACTTCCTACTGGATACAAAATCTTACCTTCCTACAAAGTTTTCTAACACCGAGCTCTTTCCTGCAGACTGACCACCCACAACTGCAATTTGGGGAAGATCTAAAGACATGTGCACGCCCATTTGCACAAATGCATCTTGCAATTTGTTTACAACAGGAATTAGCTGCTGCATTCCGAAATTTCCAGCCATTTTTTCTAAGATACATTAAACTTTTATCACTCTAAAACACTAATAACACTTGCTCATCATCAATTCATCATCGATAAACTAATTTATTTTTCAATATGGTGGTGGGTGGTTACGTTACGTTTCGATTCAGCTTGATTAGACTACTGTCAAAAAGAAACAAAGCGTAGTGCATTCAGATGGAGAACATTTCAAAACATTCTCTATCTCTGTCTGTACAACGAGTATCACTATTCGAACTTGAGACAAATATCTGTACATCCAAAAATATTTGGCATTCAGTACCTAATCCAGATCATTCGTTTATCATAATAATCTAAAACATAATTTCCTATTCTCATGCAATTATTTCAATGAAGTTCAATAAATTGACCCTTCGCAACCATTGACATTTGAGCATTAGTAAATCAATACTGCTTGACATGCGCACTAAATCTAGGCCAGAATATAAAAATATCTCAGCATATTGTTTTCGTAGTGATAACAATTTTTTGTCAATAAATTTAATTTGAACAAATGATATTTTTAATGTCATTAGAATAATTAAACGCAAAAAAACGTTTTTTTTTTTTTTTTAGTTGCCAACAAATGAGAAATGAGTACGTTGAATCATATTTTAAAAAATGGTATTGACACTTTATTTCTATCATAATCTCAGTAATAATAAATACTAGTTAATTAAATACTATATATTTTTTTAAATGTATTTACAGACTGGACTGGACTCTGCTACTTACGTAATTCGGTTTTTATTTCTAAACGAACTGAATAAGTTGAGAACCATAAGAATTTAGACTTAATTACGATCATAAAATAATATTTAGTTATGGTAGTAAGCTTTATGAAAATGCTGCAGGGACTAGATTAAATTCTAGTCCGCTTGGTAGTCTGCTTACCCCATAAATCTTGCTGAAATTGTCAAACAGACACAATATAAGCGTACTAAAATCACATACCTGCCCACAAAATTTTCTAAAACAGAACTTTTGCCTGCAGACTGTCCACCAACAACTGCAATTTGCGGCAAATCCAGCTGCATGTGAACACCCAACTGCGTGAAAGCATCTTGTAGTTTGTTAACAATTGGAATCAATTGTTCCATTCCCATATTCCCGGCCTGCATGGCTGCCGGTTTTCTCAAACACTCCTCGTATTATGAGCTTCTCCGCAGATCCTCGCCTACTGATTTTTCTTTCATCAATATGGTGCAAAGTCCTCGTGCGCAGGCGTAAATAGAGAGAAAACTTGAAAAGCAAAATATCGCTATCTCTGTGTTATATTTGTATCGAGTGGTGTCAGGATTTATTACTGCTAAATAATCAGTTAACAAGTATGCATCATAAATTATCTAATAACATAAACGTACCTATTAAAAAAACGAACAAAAGCAAAATTGGTTTTACTAAATCCTTGAGTTTTAGTCGATGAGATTTTTCATTTTATTTGTAGGTATTTATTCACAAAATTCACTATTAATTACATAGTTTCGTAGAAATAAATCAATTTATAAAAGAATAGTTTCAGATTTGTCCACACCTTCTGACCCATGACCATGACCCTTTTGATTTTTCTGAAGAAAACTTTTATAGTTTTTCTTTTTTTCAGATTTTTTTTAAAAATGGGACTATTTACTTACTTATTTTCTTTGGGAAGTGCACTATTAAATATGAAATATCCATTAAGGATTATTTTGTACTCGATATGACGTGCGTCGTTCAAACTTACTAAGTTACTATTTGGATCTACTATTTGTTGGGTCGCTTTTTTGCATTGACGTAGGTACATAAACAGTACAAACTGCCACTTGCTCACTTCAGAGTAGTGTCACACTCCAAGTCTCATACATATTTATCTAGTTTTCGTATAATTTGAGATCGACACAAAAGTAAACATATACCACAACAATGGCGGTAGAGGTAAGACGTACAACTGTGCTGCCACCTGTTATGAGCTTTCAGTTTTTAACCTCATTGATTTTAAATTTTTACAATGTGCAATACTAATAAAAATATATTTTATTCATCTAGCAAACTTTGCGCATAACCTTGTCTGTTTATCCACTAGAGAGCGCTGTGTCGCGTCTTTGTGACGTCACGCTATTGATTGTAAAAAGGAAGGAGATCGTCTTTTGGAGACGCCATCTTAAAATAAAGTGATATAAGTTTTTGGTAGCGTAGATTATAGTTTAAATCTAAAGTAATCTTCTTTAAGAAATTAGCAATCGAGCTTAGATATTTTTTATTCCGTGATACCAAGTGTAACGGACCAAGGTACTGATGTATTTTGCTTTTATTGTTCTATAGAAAGATAAAAATTAGTTTATTTACCGTTCTTTTACTTCAATCTTGTTAGTACCGTTATTTTGAGCTAGATAGTAGAAAGTTATAAAAGTATAACGGACTAGAGAGTGTAACAAAAAACGTAAGTGAAATTATTGGAGTCATCGATCCAGCGTTCATCAGACGGATGTAACACGTCAATAAACCTTTGAGGGCAGGGCTCCAATTTATTGTTCTATCAGTGCTGTGAAAGTGTTTTGTGTTTTAGTGAATGTAATCAATAGTGTGAATATTATTTAGTGCTTCGAAATAGTACGAATATTTCTTGTAATTACTAGTATCGGATTGGAACGGATTACATTGAAGGACGATTGTCTTTGGTCGTTGCTAGTAACTTGTGATTACAGTGATTTGCGTTTACTGTGTGACCATTATACTGAGGATTTCGCTGATTGCAGTTGGTGGTCGTTGCGAGGGTGATCTCCTGATGGTGTGTACATCGCAGCATGTCTGCACTCTCAACGCCGGGCGGCGGAGGCACTACGGCGCAGAGCAAGCCGACGTCCGGCAAGCAAAGATATCAGAAGTTGGACATCAATAGCTTGTACTGCGCCAACAGAGTAAGTACTGTTCCTGATCCATATATTTTATGTCAATGTCAAAGGAGTACACGCCCACCAGCACCATTCGTTATGACCTGAATAGTTTTTATAAAACAATTGTTGGTCTACCTTAAGTGGTAGGTAATCTTGTGGAAACTGATAATTCTAACAAGTTTTTAATCAATTCTGTTCTAGTACTGTTTAGTATAAAGATCTGCCCTGGAACAAAATTGATTTTAGCTATGATCATGTTAACAATCTGCAAGCCAACTGTAAAATTATTGTAGTAGTCACAGTTGAATAAATTGACCTTCAGTTGCCTTGAGCATATCTAGTTGCAACAGTGAAATAGACAGTGACCTTGTTTCAGAGATTTGCAATTTTAAAGATTGGAAGGAAATGTGCATACTTTTAAGGTGTAAATTATAACAATTAGTAATAAAAATTTGTATGCTCTCTGACTAAAAGTTGTGAAATAAAACTGACCTTAATTTTGATGCATCATATAAATCACTGCCACATAAAGATCTTTTAACATGATTTTTTAATATATTTTTTTCAATATATTGCAGAACGAGAACTCAGAACCGTCCTCAGTAAAATCTCAATTAAGCCGCAAACATGGAATGCAAAGTCTTGGAAAAGTACCTTCAGCTAGGCGGCCACCTGCCAACTTGCCTTCTTTGAAAACTGAAACTGGTCAAGACCCTAACACAAAGTAAGTAAGCATAAGCGTTAGTAAACGTATGTAATCCAGCTAATGGGCACCAACAGCAACTGACAAGTGCTTCTTTTGACCTGATTACATTTTTTATAAAAAAGGGACCTTATGATTTATTGTTTATAATATAATATCAAACATTTCAATTTACAGTAAAGAACAAAGAGTCTAACTTTTATGTCGAGGTGAACATTAAGTATACTTTTATTTAGAGCTGAATGGATTCTGTGATGGGTTTTTGACCTATTGACGTGTACTGACTGAAGCAATAAACTTATTTTCAGCTCTATTTCTGCTGTTGCTACGACTGTATCTACAACCTCAACATGTACCTCTCAAACTATAGTAAGTAATTTAAATTGTTTCACATTTTGCTTTGAATTTGTTAAACAAAGGAATGGTTCAGGTGGTATGAGTTTTTTTTTTTACCTTAGATTGTTATCATAAAAGTTCATTGATTGCATTATTAGAATCTTTGTTCAGTGGGAATACTTATTATTGTTATTAAAAGCATGTGATGTCCCACTGCAGGGCATAGGCCTCTCAACTCTCTTTCCACTTCTCTTTATTTACAGCTGCTAAGGACCAGTTCTTGCTACAGGAGTCCAGCTCATCTTAGCTCAATAACATATCTTTATTTAAGTCATTCTTCTCTATGTGTGTATGTCGCTGAACTCCTAAATGGCTGGAACGTATTTGATTCTTTTTATGTGTTTGAGTGGGTCCCTGGGTTGTTTAGATTCACAATTGAACCTGGCATGTGACGCTTTTCGGGCAGGACAACGTCTGTCAGGTCTGCTTTATAATATTCAAATCTTTTTGTGAAGGATGTCTCAGGTTGATCATTTTGTTTATCTTTTCTGCCATTATAAAATGTTTTTGTGTAAAATATGTATGTTTCCTCAGTCAACAACGTCGAACAGCAGTGTGGTTGCTGGTACTGGACCCGGCGGATGGGTGGCACTGCCACCACCATCGTCCCCACACTTCCGCACAGAGTTCCCTTCACTGGAGGCAGCTGCCCAACCTTCACATCGCTCAGGAGATCATGCAGCACCACAAACCCAACTGAGACCACAAAGTAAGTTTAATAATATATTGAAAATGAAAAATATTAAACTGAATTATTAAACATGATTTAGATGCCCAGGATCATAGATTTTGTCAAATAACATGACCATAAATGTATGGAATAGCAGATTTTATTCATGATTTCAATGTTGGTTCTATAATAAAACTGATTCAAAATGATGAGTTCAATGACCTTTTTCAGGTTTGGGGTTTTTTTCTATTACACCTTGTATGATGTACCTATACTGCTTCAAAATGTCAACATTTACTAGAAGTGGAAATGTTTTGAGTTTAACTTATACCAAGCGCAAGAAAGATTTATTTCTAAATTAAGTTTTATAGATTCAAGTAGTTCACCTTGCTTTACCTTTTCTAATAACCTTGTTGCAGCGGAAGGCAGTTGGACGTCCGGTGGCACGGCGGGCGTCCGCCAGGAAGCCACGTCTGCCGCCGCCGCCGCGCCCGCCTCCGCGCCTGCCTCACAACAGAGTCCTGCCTGCCTCCCAAGATCTATTCTGCCATCCTTCGTACGTATTATATAGACTCAAATTAGTTACGAAATTCCGCAGCTAGGTTGAGATGATTTAAATCGCGATTAAAATCAAGTGATAAAAAGAAATAGTTGACAATTAGAGATGGGTTGTAACAGGTTAAACACGATAGATCCAAATATCTGTTATTAAATAACAGCCTGTTAGTTTTGTACGGATGATAAATACGGATTTAAATATCAATTGAATATCTTCTTTATTTCTATTCGTTTTAAGTTTGTTTTACAATGGTAACTGGTCAGTAACAGGTAACACTACCTAATTTAGGAGTCACTTTTTCGTACGTGTTCGTTCTTGTAAGACCAACTATATTTTTAGGGATAATAAATAACTAAGTGCTTCTCTTTTTAGCGTAGTTTAACCGCTTTAGTAAGAGTGAGAAGTAAACATATTTCGAAGTAAATAATAGGTGTTTCTCTATTTAACAAGGGTCATTCCATAATGAGGAAGAGAAATTGTAAACCTTGCAATATGATGTCTTCCTTCATATGAGTGTATATGTAAGTAACAGCCGTAGTAACAGTCTGTGTGAGATTGTTATAATGAATTAACAGTAACAGCCGCGGTAACAGTCTTTCTGTTATTTTAAGTAACAGATATTTGTATTGTTAGGAACAATTGCTATTTGTTACTTTTAAATATCTATTATTTCTACCTGTTACGATAAATACGCCTCACTCCTATTGACAATACCTTTTTTAATGCAACCAAAAAGTGTCACGGTATTTCCCCGACACACGGCGCGCACATACGTGCAATGCTATGTTTATTTATATAGATCGGTATTCTCCAAAATGTAAACAAGCAACTTGATGTATTTTCGCCTGGTCATGAGTGAAAACGTGAATAGAACAAAATGGCTATGGTTATGTAGGTAATCAGTAAGAACATAAAGATCAAAATATGTTAAGTGCAATACCCAAATGGTTAATGTCAATTTAAAGTTGTTGATTTCCTTAATTTTTCATTGTTGATTTTTTGTTTGAATGTTATGTGACTAATATTGATAATTTTAGAAGAACTGCAATGTTGATTATTTTATAATTAAAATAAACAAAAAGATGATTTTTTTAAAAATAATAACCAACTTACTGTATGTAATGTATATGTAAATAAATTTAAAAACTCTGATTTAAATCAAATTAATCCATTTTAAATCAAATAAATGCGTTATTTTTTTTTTAATCATTATTTCTGTCAACCCTGCTCTGCAGACTTATGATGAATACTTTACGATATCTATATTTAAAAAAAATCGTTTTGTCGTATTTAGATATTTATAAATAATACGTCTGTAAAATTAAAATAAAACGGACTGTTTGTACGCAGATGAAAGGTAGCAGCGGTGGCGGGCTCGGGATGGGTACCCTGGGCGCCCTGCGCGACAGCCGCGGCGGCGGCGGCGGGGGCCCGCGGCCGGCGCGCGCGCCCGCCGCGCCGCGCGCCGTGGAGGTGCTCACCGCGCGCCCGATCCTGCGCGACGATCAGATCTCTTCGCTCGATGACATGTCCCGCGACGCCGGCTGGGCGCAGCAGGACGACATCGACTATGAGTGAGTTGTGCCGCAACCTTAGCGACCGGTTTTCTGCCCGCATTCGAACCAGGACTGAAGCTTTTTTTTTTTTTCTTTACAGTCAGAAGCTGGACTTCTCCGACGGTGAGTCTTCGGCTCCCAACAAAGGGCACGGTAGGAGCGGCGGCAATCGCGCGAGCGTTGACAGCGAGCGCACCGACGCCAAGCTTCACGAGCCCGGAGATGAAGACCAGCTTTGGGCAGAACGTCGACAGAAGCAAAGTAACGAGGTAGCCCAGGCCGTCGCCCGCGCTCGCCAGCGCAAGGAGGAGGAGCAACGACGGCAACTCCGTGACGCCTCCGCGCCTCTGCCGTCCCAGGACGCGCGCGACCGCATGGACCGGGGGCCCGACCGAGACCGCAACGACAATAGGGAGAGGGAGCAGGACGTAAGGGAAAAGGACAGAGGTGATAATAGGGACCGGGATCGTGCCGACAATAGGGATCGCATGGACATTAGAGACAAGGAGCGTAACGATCTACGTGATAGAGAAAAAGATCGCGATCGCATTGATAATAGGGATCGGTACGATAATCGAGATCGTGATCGGGACGTAAGAGACCGTGATCGTGACCGCGAGCGCGACCGGGACCGGGACCGCGAACGCGACCGTGAGCGCGATCGAGATCGTGACCGTGATCGCGATAGGGAACGTGACCGTGAGCGTGATAGAATAGATACTAGAGGAAATGATAGAGGTCGTGTTGAAAATAGAGATCGTGCAGAGAGTGACAAAGAAAGGATGGAAACACGAGATAGAGATCGTAATGATAACAGAGATCGCAATGATAACAGAGAACGCATAGATCGTGATAGGTTTGACAGGGAACGAGATCGCTCGGACAGAGACCGCGATCGTGATCGCGTAGACAGAGAGCGAAACGATCGCGAAAGGGACCGCGATCGTGAACGTGATTTTAGAGAGAGGGACCGCGACTATGGTCGTGACCGTGACCAAACAAACCCAGCATTTTCTAAAACGTTCCAAGCGAATATACCACCGCGATTTTTGAAACAGCAGCAAAATAGACAACAAGACGATCACAAAGGCTGGGCATTCTCTGGGAAACCAGCGCCCAGACGTCAAGAACCGCCGTCTTACAATGCACCACGACATGCACCGCACAATGGCCGTCGTTCTTATTCACGGTAAGATATTCTATCTCTAAATAAATGTAATTTTATTAAGAAAATAAAATAATCATTACTTACATTACTTTTTTGTATTTCTAGGGACTATTCAGACCGTGAAGATGACTTTAGAAGAGATCAAAAAGATGGACCTGGGCCGCAATGGCGGTCTGAAATGCAAGATTACGAAAGATCTGGCCGCGAGTTGGACAGATCAAATTCGAAAGATTCATATAATGACTATAATAAAGATAGGAGAAATGAATCTGATAAAAAATCATTAGATACTATTGAACCTAGCAGTCGTACTGCTGCTGATAAACTGACGGAAGTATTTGAAAGGAAGAGCATTGGGCTCGCTGAGCCTTTCGCATCCACGGAGTCGTCACCTCAGACACATGCTCCTGAGCGACGCAATTCTCCTCCTTCGAGTTTATCGCAGAGGGAATCATCTGAAAGAGATTTTGGAAAGACATCCTGGGCTGATGTTACTCAGGAAGATTCTAATAATTCCAGTCAACTGAAGTTATCATCAGAAAAAGTCTCAATAACGAAAGATAACGAACCAAAAGAAAACCTTGACCGCGAAAATATGAATGATGAAACAAAGCGTAATTCTCAACCGTCTCATTTACTTCAACAATCACAGGTCGCATCAAGTATCGCATCTAATACGCCGACATCTCAAGCTCTAATTCAAAAGAGCCAAAATAACCACTCTGCTAATGTTCAAACTTTTGGACAAAATCAACAAGCACTTCCAACAAGTTTTCAGTCACAAGCACCTGTGAGCCAATCTCAAACTTCATTCACAGATAACCAATGTAAACTTGCGCCTTCACAAACTGTTCCTAAACATCATAACCCAACAGAAGCATTGTCAAGCACTTCTCAAATACAGAAACAATCCCCTTCTGAACCAATAACACAACAGAATATCGCTAAAACAATGTTTTCATCTCAAAAGTCTGAAAAAGAATTTTCAGAATCTGAATCAATAGCTTCTAAGTCTAGCACGGACCCTTCAAGCTTAGGAGGAATTAAAGTTAGTGAAACATACTCTGCAGAATCTCTTCATGCTAGTGCAGCTACCCAAAAACGTTCTGCTGATGAAAAGAGACACGAAAGAATCAGTAATGAGCAGCTTAACAAAATTCCTGCTAAAGAACCCGTTGAACGCAAATCAAGTGGATCAGGGTCTGAGAAGAAAGGCAGAGGATATCTTGGAGGTGGGTATGCTGTTTACAACAGAGGTTGGGGACCAAGACGACGGTCCCACCGTAGCTCACGATCTAATAACAGAGCTAGTGAATCTGACGGCTCTACTGACGGTGCTCCCAACACAGAACGCAAAGAGAGACGAAGAGCTCCACGTAGCCCGCGTGGTCCTAAGAATTCTCACGATAAATCTGATGATGCTAATCGACCTCCGACAGTGGATCAACCAACTTCTGTAACTGATGGCATGGAAAACAGAGAACCTTTTGCACCACGTGGGCAACCGTCGCGACGAGGTCGTGGAGGATTCCAAGGTACGTCACGCCCACCTGCTCCTGCTAAAAGAGTAACTGGCTATGGACCTCCAAATACTAAAAGCCCATTTAGCCAGGCTAATCGAGCAGTAAAAGATAATGTTGAAATTAAAGATAACTCTCAAATTGATGATAAGATGAAAGGAAATAATAAGTCGAGAGCCGGTTCATCAACAGGAAGGGGTCGCGATCGACGCCCGAAAGGCACAGGACCCCCGAGTGGTGAGGATGAAAATTGGGAAACAACATCAGAACATTCTGAAGGAGGTGGTGGTGCATCTAGTCACCGCCGTTCTGTAGCGGGAAGACCATCCGGTCAATCCCAGAAAGGTCAAGGTGGGCGTAATCAAAATTCTGGGAATCGCCAAAACAATGTACGTAACCCTCAGTCCACTAAAAAAGATACTGCGACAGATAATAAAACTGGTGATATTACAGAGGCTATGACAGATCTCAAACTTAGTTCTGCCAAAAAAGATGATGAAGTTGTTGATGATGGTTTCCAGGAGGTAAGGAATAAGAAGAATTCTAAAGATGCGAGAGGTCCTACAAAAGAGGATAACAATCAACATGCAGCAAAGCAGCCCAGATCTCATTCCAATCAAGGTGGTGGCAGAAATGGATCATCAACCAGAAATCCTAATGATAAAACAAACCCACGTGGTTCAGCTCCTGTTTCTAACAAATCTAATGCTCAGTATGATCGCCCTCGTCAGGCTAACTTGGCACCGCGTTTTGTCAAACAAAGACAGAAACAACAAATGGGACTAGTGTCTGGATTCGGCCCCGACACTGGCGCCGCGCCCCCTCCTCCACCTGTCAACGCGTGGGACAAACCTATATCACAAACATTACGTGGTAATATAGAAGAACCTGTCGAAACAGTAGAGAACAAGTCTGCTCAGTCGAGCCAACGTAGTACGCCCGGTGATACTCCAGTTGAAACAAAAACTGCTGCTCAGCCCAATTGCTCTATTGTTGCTGATAAAAGTGGTGTGCTAGACGGGGCTACGCCTCCTGTTGAAACTATTATTTTTGAAAATACGAATTACAAGACTGCAACACCTGATGAAACACTACAACAAAAATATCAAATCACTACCCCTATTCCCAAAACTCAAGCAGAGGAAATAAATACAGAATTAGAAACTCGAGCTCTAGCATTCAATGGTGAAGTTAGACAACGACCTAGATCTATACAAGAACTTATATCTGATAGACCAGTAGTAACTGATGCTGAAGCTGCTGGTTTAGGTTTGCAAATGACGTTCGATACATCACAAAAACCAGAAGATTCGTCTGATATGAAACTTGATTTTGCTTTTGATTCTGACCTTGGACAATTAACAGAAGATAAATCTGGGAAATCTCTCGGCTTGCCACGCGGCGTACACATGAGCACATCGAACACAATTTCTCCACTGGCAGCTGATCTCAATTTAAAAATCGCCAGTGTTAAGAAAGTTTGGGAGATGCCTGCAGTAGCTGAAGGCACCGAAGATATACAATTCACAGGTTTTGAAGAAAACAATACGGAGACTGCTCCACCTAACGTTTGCAAAGTGAAGCCCACGCAACAATTACAGTCGCCGCCGCCCCAACATTACAACCACGTCGGGTATCAAGGCGGCTACGGAGGTCTGTCGGTGCCGTCGCCGCCCGCCGTCATGTTCAATTCTTCCCAACAACTGTTGAGTTCCTCGCAGCAGATGCCGCAGCAGAGCGGGCTGTACGGAGCCTTCCTAGATCAAAGCCGTGGTCAGTTCGGAGGGTTCCCGGGCACCCCGTATGGCGCAGGATCAGCCGCACCATACAACTATCAACCTCCTCCAGACATGTTCCAGAGTCTACCTAATCAATATCGCATGGTAAGCACACATGACAATATGAATTTATAAAACTTTTGTTAGAATTTAACATGTTCAGTTATAGATCTTCTGAATTTTGTCTCTGATACTATTACAAACCATAACTAGATTTTAGAATTATTGAAAACATAAGTCTGCCTTTGTATTAAAACTTGAAGAGTTTATTCAATACTTTTCATTTTACAGCATAATTTAAAATATTTTGGGAGCATTTACGGCAATACTCACGTGTATTGTTGTACGTGAAGGTGCCAACTTGTTCCAGGCTCAACTGCAGTACTTAATCATGAAAGCCTAACACAGGTCACAAAATGAACGGTTTTTTTTTAATTCTTGCATTTTGTGGGTTTTAAAATTTGTTTGTTCAGTAACATATGTCACTTCTTTATTACCTGAGTATAAGTTAAAAGGAGAGTTATGTGGCTACTGCAAGTGTAATTTTAATATTGAATTGTGTAAATAATGTTTAATCTTTGTTTCATCCCATGTCCAGGCCGCAGCCGCTGGTGGTGGCGCAGCATTCGGCCAGTCGGGCCAACTGGGTAATAGTCCCAGTACTGTTCTAATCTCGAGCACTTCTAATTCTCTCATGTCAGCCACTGTCAAGCCTTCCACTCAACAAATAGGCGCTATTGGTGCGTATAACATCTCACAAATGAGAAAACAGAAATGAAATCTGATATAAAAACAAAATATATTCTTTTTTCAAAATGGCTGAATTATAAAGTTGCAGTAAAATTATATGTGGATTAATATTTAATATGAAATAATCTTAGAAAAAAAAGACTCGACGTCCATTTATTTGATATCCTAGAAAGCGGATACGGGAGTCAGAACAATTGGTAATTTGCAGGCAGCAAAGGCGGCAGCGTAGGCGGCGTCGGCGGCGTGAGCACGTACCAGCAGCAGTACCTGGGCTACTCCGCGCCCGTGGGCGAGGCGCCCTACTCGCTGCCCGGCCTGCTGCCGCGCCCCGCGCCGCCCGCCAGCTCCTACTACTCGCCCTACCAGCCGCCCGCCGCGCCCGCGCCCAGCTACCCGCTGCAGTTCACGCAGCCGGCGCAGTCGGGCGCCTTCGGCTCGCAGTTCCTCTCGTCGCAGCTGCAGGTCGCCGCCGCCGTTCAGCAGATGCAGGTAGTGTGCCGTGCCCGCACCTAATGAATCTATATCCTCGATACAAAAATCTACGAAGACTATAATCTCTAAGTGAACATTTGCAGCAGCAATATCGCGGGCCACTACAACAACAGTACGCGCCGCCGCAACCTCGGCCGCCGCCGCAGCAGCTCAAGAGCCCGCTGCACGAGCACGCCAACGGGTTCGCGCCGCTGTGCGACGCGGCCTCGCCGACGCCCAAAGGCGCCGCCAAGCCGCAGAAGCCGCCGCACTCGCCGCCGCAGCACAAGTACCACGCGCCGCCCCCGCACCCGCCTCCCGCTCACACTCCGCACCAACACCACCAGCAACAGGTTAGTAACAATCTCGTGATCTAACATTAACCTTACAACGGCACTGGAATAACAATTAAGTCGCTACTTACCTGCCGAAAATGAGTTCGGTGAACTCGGCTGAGAAATGTACTCTTTGATGTATTCTGTTCCTATAATAGATCAGATCAAATCTACAAGTTATACAGAACGCAAACAAGTCCTCGTTGCCGATGTTCCACCACACTGATTTTAACGCTGATGTCAAACTGCCCGATACGTTAGGAATAATTTAAAAAGTATCGTGCATACACCCCGAACTTTAATTGCGTAATTTCTAAAATGACTCGTAACTTGTGATTTATTTTACGATGATGCAGATGGTGAGCGGAGGAAACAATGGGCGATGCGGAGGCGGCGGCGGCGGAGGCGGCATGGGGCGCGGCGGCATGGCGGCCCCGCGCTACCCCGCGCCCATCGGCCAGCGCCCGCACGCGCCCGCGCTGCCCCTGTACCGCGCCCCGCCCGCGCCCGCGCCGCGCCCGCACCACGCGCACCAGCCGCGCCCCAACCTCTACTACCACCAACACCAGCGCAGTTAGTAACCTCTCGCACGCCCCCGCGCGCGCGCGTCCCCAGCTCACCCGTGTGTTGTGTGCGCAGACGGCGGCGCCGGTGACCGCGCGGCGGACGGCGAGGCGCCGGGCGCGGACGAGGCCGGCGACGTGGCCGCGCAGGACACGCCTGTGGCCCCGGAGCTGAAGGCGGAGTGAAGAGCGCGCGGCCCGCCCGCGACCCGCCGCCCCGTGCCGCCCCGTGCGCCCCGTGCGCCGCACGGAGACTAACGCGCGCCGATCCCGCGCGCGGCGTACGCTTCTCGACGTCGCCGATTTTAGATTTTCGGTATTTTAATTAGGACATAAATTATGGAAGTGATTCTGAGCCGTTCGACTCGCGGCGCCCCCGCGGCCGCCGCCGAGTCGGCCGCGACGATGCGCGGCGCGTTCTGTTCGTATGTAAATATGTCGATCGGACGGCCATCCGACTCCTTGACTGTTATATTTAAGTATATATAGACGCGACCGGTCGGCAGCTCCACTGCGACGACCGGAGTACCCTGAGGACTGCGCGTCCTTGTCCGATGCTGCCTCGAGACTTCTCATTAGTGAATATGTAGCTACGGATTTTGCAGAGCGAATGTCGATGCGATGTAACCGAATAATAAATGTAATTTGGAGCGCAGACGACCGAGTGCCGCTCGGCGCGTCTGCCGATCGACGCGGGTTAACGCTCCATGTATCATAATCAATTAATATTATTATATGCGATTAAAATTATTATGACCGAATCTTTGTTTTGAATTTTTTATATCATTTAGTACGTAGTACATCGGCCTAGTTGCACCAAACTGGCGCAGAACTAGTTATTTCGTCAGGTTTCGCAGCAAAACCAGCTATCCAAATCACAATGGTCTTTACCTTGGTTACAATAAGGTTCCTTTTGGGTTGATGCCACTGACAAGTCTGTAAAAATCAGTGATCTTTAGGTTCGTTAAAATAAGGTTGCTGTTGGGATGCTGCTGGCAGAAGTAAAATAACAGTGAAAGGGCTATAGTTGTCACAAATTCAATACAAATATTCCACATAAAAATGTTAAACATAAATCAAGTATATATATTGAGACACGAGTTACAGTACTTTGGAAAAATTCTCGCTTCTGTTCCGTATAGATTTTGACATTAGACACTAGTACAGAAAAGAGTTAATGTAAATTTAAATATAAGAAGGACTCATCATAAATAGGTAGGTAATGAGACCATAGACAATTTATAACATTTTTTTTTTATTTTTTTTTCGTAAGGCCCGCTTACGCGGTATTGATAAGTAAAGAAAAAGAATAAAATACGTTAAGACGCAAAGAAAGAACGCGGGTTAATCATGGGTATCATTTTCATGGTTTACAATGGTGATAAAGTCGACAATGAGTTCAAAATGAAAATCCAAGATGACTGCTGCGAAAATTTTCAAATTTTTCGTCATGGGTGTATAATAATTGATGTATCTATGTTTATAATCATGATGATGATCAACATAATTATTTAGTGCATAACTAGTGATGGGCGTCAGATAAATACTCTGAGGATAATAACTCGAGTATTTAAGGTGAAAGCGCCGACCCTGCCCGCGAAATTCAAATTTTCTTACGTTTTTTGTATTTTTTAGGTCAGTCTCAGATCTCATGTTAATGATTGATTGATTTGCGGTCGTAAAAATAATAAATATATATTTACAGAATGTTAATAATTAAAATCGTAAATACAATTCTCAGTGATGGTGTATAATGTCATAAATTCACAAAATTGACATTCTTAGCAGCAAATAATTTGATATGTTATTTAGGTAACCGTGAGATGTGGAAGAAATGGAGGGAGGCCATCTTTTATGACCGCCAATCAATCAATCATTAACATGATATCTGAGACTGACCTACAAAATGAAAAAACATAAGAAAATTTGAATTTCGCGGGCATGGTCGAAGGTTCCACCTTAACAGGAATGGATAAATACTCGTTTTCACTCATTTTTATCGGATATTTACTCAAAATGACGGATAAATATATTTTTTGCGCATCGGATGGTGATTTAAAAAAAAATATGACAAGTATTGTTATTTGGACTTTCCAAAATATTAGTTAGTTAGTTACGGTTCTTCTCTACAAAATGTCATGCTTCTAGACTCACCTGTTTAAACTGTGCGTTGTGTGTCAGTTAAAGTAGATTGTTGCATGTTTATTTTTCAGCTTTTTTACATAATGTTTCGAGGTATCATGAGAAATCGTAAAACAAAAGAATTCAGGAGAAAAGTTAAAGCTACCTATGTTAAAGAACCTATCTTTAGACTAGAGTCCAACAAGTAATGCCCACACAGTGTTTATAATCTTCAAGGATATGAAATCCAAAATGAGATTAATTTTGCCGACTATTACCTACTACGATGAAAATGAACACAAAAATCAAATTATTGTGGCAAAAAGGATGAATGACTGCATAAAGCCTTTACAAAGACTCAAGGTATCGAGTTAAATCAAGACGAAGAACTGGAAGCCATAACATTTTTAACGAAATGGCAGGTTAATTGAATGTGGAAGTAATGCCAGAATTAGCTGCATATAAGACCAAGGAAGGTTTTTGGAGAAAAGGTTTTATTTGGAGCGTCTAGTAATGATAGTAATTGATAAAAAAAAATGATTATAGTGATTGATTAAAAAAAAAATTATTTATAATTGTAGTAAACAAACACCTAATATCGACAGTAACTTATTGACGAAATGTTCATAATCGTAGTGAAACCATTGTGATTATAAGATTTTGTTATATTATTGGTACTTTAGTATTTTTCTCATTATTGCAAAGATTTATGTAACTTTGAGGGTATTTGACGAAAATATTCATGATTGAATAAAATCATTGTTACTATAGGGTTTTCGTTATCGTTCGACTGATTATATAAATTTACAGATTTTCATTTATATCAATCCTTTTGTTTGTAAAAATGAAAAAAATTACGTTACATAACGTAACAGAAACTGTAGAGAGTATTTATCCGCTGTTTTGGATAAATACTCAAGTAAAAACGGATATTTATGAGTATTTATCCGGATAAAATCCCAACACTATGCATAACTGTATCTAAGAAGACTATTCAGAATTTTAAAAAGTGTATAAGGAAAACGAGCGAATAATTTTCAAAAGTGTATCTACGAGGCCATAGTTAACAAATACGAGTGGCCATCAAGCGCATCAGATGCAGACCCCTGTTAGATGAGAGGACATAGTTTGCTGTATTGCCACTGGTTTGCGTCTACGACCGAGCAATAGGTCTTATCGACAACACCACACGCCATTTCGACTTCCAAATTGCAAGCCACCGCCAATGAGCTGTCAGCTCGACGTACGAATTTCGCGATCTACTTTAGCGCATTCACCTTCATTAGTAGGTAGTCTATTTCTTTATTGAGGACCTCCAACAAAAGATACACAGTAGGTATCTACACAAAAAATCTCACCAAACATGTTAAGTTTTAGTTTAGTGCGAAGGGCACCATAAGATGCTTACGTTATCGACCAAAGGATGATGCCCATTATGGTACCCCCCTCTAATAGCCATGTGTAATACATCGTTGGATAACTCTTTTTAACGGACTTCAAAAAAAGGCGGTTATCAACACGTGTTTATGTAATATTATTGGAACTGCAATATTTAACCTGAATATAACTTACTATGGCGCCTAATTCCAAATCATCCGATCAGAGATATACCGTACCAAACAAGTCAGTTTTTTTTTAAATATACTTTCATAATTCACTGTCCTGTGTGATGGTTAAAAACCATCATTAGGAATGCGTCGACATCACACGCAAGCCAGTAACTGATCATGGGTTCACTCCTTCCCCTCCTTCGAATAGTAAATCTTTTCCTATCGATAAGCGGTGTCGTCAAATAAAGCTTGCAGCATTTCAGCTTGGCACCGAATCGGCATAACCATGAATGAAACTTCATTCATGTTGCGTGTCGATAAGGTGAGGCGATGCTGATCCGATGCTGGGCTGAAATGTATGCGGCCGTAAAATAATGGGTGTCCTTTAAATCCTTCATTTACTACCATGTTATGATATCATGGTTTAAAAAAAAATACTGCCGGGAAATATATCAGTCGATCGTTAGTATCGTGTGCGACTGCGCTCCGTTTCTTACTATTCTGCGACTGTTTGTCTAAATATTCGCAATCTGGACTCCGGTTACAGATTTTCTTGTTGAGTCGTGGCTATCTCTTGGATTTTGTTACTTGTTTCGTTTGCTGAGTCGTAGAGCTTTTAGGTTTGAGGCAAACGATTTGGATTTTCCGAGATATCACACTGGAAGTTATCTATTTATTTGTGAACATACTAAATGAAGCTAGCAAGGTCTTTCTAGAACAGTGGTGGCCCAGTGATAACGGCCGCGACTTAAGAGTTGAATAAAGGTCGTGGTTCAAACCCAAGCAGGCACTTTACTCTGTCTTATTATTTGTTCACCACTGTTCTCAAAACTGTGAAGGAAAACATCGTGAGGAAACCGGCATGTCTAAAAACAAAAAATACGAAGACATGTGTTATCCGCATGGATTATGGCCCACTCCCTCTCACAGAGAAGAGGCCTGTGTCCAAGCAGTGGAAACATTGTCTTTTCAAAATATTTTTATTTTACATAAGCCTACATGGGCACTTATGAAACGTCAGAAGCTGCACGGTTCCAATTGGTCGTTTCCTATGGAGAACAGCCGGCAAGAACTCTACGTTTACTCTTTTAAAAATAATTGGCTTTTACGATTCTTTCAAATAACAGTATGACTAGGTATGGGAGGACGGTGTAGGTATTTCAATAAGTATCAGGTACTTAAGAAAATAGAAAATGGTCAACAAATCTACAGTCCACTAAGCCTACAGCGTTCTCACATTCACAGAATAGAAAAAAATCTATACAAAAGATATATAAATTAATAAAAATAAAAACCTATTTTAATTAAAACGCAATTACATGATTGCTATTACAACTGTAATAAATCTGAATAATTATCATGTGCACAAAAGCCACTAATAAAGAGTTGAAATTAACTCGTAGGTATATATAATGTCAAATAATAGGATGGATATGTCAAGGACGAATGTAAAAAAAAATAAACATGGTAATTTGGGAGCAGTTAATAGACTCTTACATAATTATGCCGTTAATGAGATACCAGAGAACCCACATGTGCAGAAGGAATTATTGCCAAACTTCCTTGTCTTCAACATAGTATTTAATTTTATAATATGCTTTCTTGATAAGGACACGTTTGATGTGGGTTTTGAACTTCCCATCGCTAAGTTCTGTAACAGACTTTGGCAACTTGTTATAAAAGCGGATACTGTTTACAAGAAATGACTTGCTTGTTTTAGTTAATCTTAATTTGGGTATCACAATTTCATGTCTACTACGTGTATTTATATTATGGAAATCACTTCTTATTTTAAAAAGTCCTAAGTTTTTGCGAACATACAAAATAATTTCTAAGATTTAAAGAGAAGGCAGAGTCAGTATATCAATTTCTTTAAATTTGCCTCTAAGGGACTCGCGAGAGTTGCGAAGAAAACCGAAAGGGAGATCGTGGCCCCCGGCAACAGGGCAACCGAAGGAACACGGGTGGGTTTTAGTCAGTAAGAGTCTGACACACCCTCCCGTAGACTTGTTCTTGCTCGGTCATTCAACGGTTCGTTCCGATCTAGTACAATTTGTGAAATGTACTAGTTCGGTCTGGAATGAATGATGAGTTTTACTACCAGTTCTTTGGTTGTATCACAGGCACAGATATGTTAGTATAGCTAGTTTTTGTGTTGTTTTACAACCTCCGTGAAGTCGCTGGCAGAAGCTAATAATATAAATGATAACATTTTAATAATAAAGTAATCTATTTTGGTTTTCCTTCATACTTTACAAGCTTAGGACTGTCATTCTAATACCCGTTCATATATTTACAAAACATTACAAGAAAGTCAAAGATTGATGTAGTACATACATACTCGGTAACTCGGTGCATTGTGCAAAAAATAATGTTCTTGACTAATATTTTAACTAAATCAGCAAATAATTTGAAAAATCGGCAGCCTCGCATATTTATTTCAAAGGATATAATGCAAAATAGCCTAAAATGTTATTGTGATAAAGATCTAAACAATTTGGCAAATCAGAGTTATGAAGTTGTAAGTTTGAGTACTCAGATGTAACAGGAGTAAAGAGTGCGTTTCATTCCTTCGCCATCGGTAACTAGGCGTTCGGTTGCGCGTGCATGTCGTCACAATGGCGGGCGCGGAGCGCGATAGTGCGTACTCGCCGCCTCCGCTCCGTTCCCTGGCTTAATATTTCCCGCTCGATTCAAGAATCGAAAATATCCGTGACCGACATCTTAGTGTATTTAGTCTGTGGATCCAAGTCTGAGCAGGCGGTCGGACCGAACATGATCGAAACGATGTACTAAATGACCGAAGTACTATTAAACTTACGGAATAGTTCACTCTAGTACAGTGTCATGAATGAATTCTTAGTAGTACATAGTACATGTACTACACAAGCCTACCCTCCCGCTCCGCCTAGAGCGGGAGAAGTTATTTGATGATTTCCCACCAAAAAAAAAAAAAAAAATGCCCTCTTTTGTAAAATGAAAATTGAATCTACGTTAGCTGCCGATACCCACAGGTGAACGCCATAAGACATAATACTGTGGAAATAAGCAAAGTATACTAACCTAGCTGTGGCTATATCAGTCAACTGCCTTATTTTTCTAACTGCATATGCAGCTGAACTTAATCTACCTGAAATAGTTCTAATGGGGCGCCCCATTGCAATTTTGAATCTGAAGTAATTCCTAAAAATATAGTTTCCGTTATTGCATCTAGTTTTTTGCCATCAAGTTTTAGATTTAGACCTACTTGAGGTATTGAAAACCTAATACATTTAGTTTGTTCGCATTAAGTAAAAGATTATTAGCTGCGAACCATTTTGAAAGAACAGCCAGACTATCATTGACATGTAAGACATCTGTATCTTTCCTGTCTATTTTAAAAATAAGAGAAGTATCGTCAGCAAATAGAATTATATCCGATAAGTTAGCCATCATGTAGGGAAGATCATTTATATAAACTAGAAATAAGAAAGGGCCGAGAATTGAACCTTGAGGCACGCCCATTTTAACTAGAGACCCCGTAGACGTCGCCTCATTAACGTTTACTTTTTGCTCCCTGTTTGATAGATAGGAAAGAACAAGATCAGCAGCTTGTCCACGAATTTCGTAGTGGTGTAATTTACAGATCAGTATATTGTGGTCAACGCAGTCAAATGCTTTTGAGAGGTCACAGAAAATGCCAATTGCATCCTGGGACTTCTCCCAGGATTCCAAAATGTGAGTGATGAGTTTTACTCCTGTGTCAGTCGTCGACCTACCTTTCGTGAAACCAAACGGGTGACTATGTAAAATCCCATTTGAATTAAAATGTGACAACATCTGGTCTAGCATGATTTTTTCATATATTTTACTCAATGCTGGTTTCACAGATTTTGGTCTATAATTAGAGGGATCACTCTTATTACTACCTGATTTGAAAATTGGTACTACTTTACTATGTTTCATTAAATCAGGAAACGTACCGCTATTTAAACATTGATTAAATATGCCAGTTAAGACAGGCGCAATTGTGTCAATGATATCTTCAAGAACCTTAAAGCGGAAATCCTCCATTAGTCTCAGTGTTTTTTATGTGGAGACTTTTGAATGCTTTTTTAATTCGAAAATAGAAATGGAAATGGGTTTTCTGCAGCGAACATTAACACAACGTAATTAGTGAAGATGCTTGGCTCTTACGTGGTCGTATCCAGTCACGACATGTAATAGCTGTAATCTTGACTACACAAAAATACACCTGCCAACCTAATGTCAGAATGGCGGCTGTACGACAGTATTGCAATAACTTGCGATAGCGATCCCACGACGTACTAAATATTTTAACAAGTGGTACATTTTAGTACGATTTTTTTTAGATATTTCGACTACTTCTGAGAATTACACCCGCGATTTTCTCAGAAAAGTCAGACCAACCACTCTTTCCAAAGGGTATCGTGTGTGTTACCTAGTTCCTGGGTTGTGGAGGTTAAATAGGCAATCACTCTGTACAATACTGATATCCAAATACATACAGTGAGATTGGAAGATGATTCTTACCTAGTTGGGAAAAAGCTAGGCAGATGATGAATTAATACATTACATAGATACATAACATTACGCCTTTTTTAATAGTTAATAACAAACGTCGTAAAATATCGTGGATAAAAGGTTCGATCACTACGAAATGTAGGTATAGAAAAGTTTTTTGCGATTTGTGACTGTTCTAGTAGATACCTACGTTGGTCCAAAAGAGTTTTAATCCTTAAACGAAACTGCATCGATTGGCATCATCATATAAGTAAAACTAGCAGCGCGCCGCGGTTTCACCCGCATAAGTCTCGATCCCGTAGGAATATTGGGATAACAAGTACCCTGTCCTAATTCAGGTCATGGTCTACCAAATTTCATCCAAATCCGTAAAGCCATTTTAGCGTGAAAGCGTAACAAACAAACATAAAATACAGAAAATCAAGTCTTTTCTTTTTACGAAAATACTTGATTTTTAACACGCTTTTTTTTTATTATTAGGTCGACCTGTATGTATATAACTATGTAATCAAATCTAAGAAAACTAATTTAACCATCTTCTAAAGATCGTAGCGTTATGAAAATGGCAGTTGTATGTGATTTTGATGACAATACAATAACATGGTACTGTCGAGCTGATCTGATGATGGAGCCGGAAGGTATGAACTGGAACTTCATGATGGATGATCGTATCATATCCGTGTTTGGACTTGTTAGAAAGGTCTTGTAATGAACTTTGACCACGATTAGGTTTCAAGGTCTGAATACAATAATATGGTACTGTCGAGCTGATCTGATGATGGAGCCGGAAGATATGAACTGGAACTTCATGATGGATGATCGTATTATAGCCGTGTTTGGACTTGTTAGAAAGGTCTTGTAATGAACTCTGACCACGAAATGAACTTTGACCACGATTAGGTTTCAAGGTCCAAGATCTGAATACAATAATATGGTACTATCGAGCTGATCTGATGATGGAGCCGGAAGATTTGAACTGGAACTTCATGATGGATATTAGCATACGATGTATATTGACGTGTAAATGGGGCAGTAGCTTGTTAAAGATCCCACCCAAGCCAAGGTGAGAAACGTGCCGAGGGCTGAATGGCATGAGGGTGGTTACAAATGTCATGTCGCTAGCGTCACCTCAGGGAACCGGGCGAAACCCTGTTGTAAGTAGCCTTGCTCCTCTACTCGGACCTCTGGGGGGGTTGACCGTTTAATTGTCCTATACTCGTGGGAATACTATGGTAAAAACTAAACGAAACAGCAACACAAAGAAAACGGAGACTACAAAAAGAAAAGGAAAACGGTTTTATCACGGACATCGTCTGGCCACACTTTAGACGCGACCAAATGTATGAAACCGACATCCCGTCCATCAAAGTTAATTTCGGTAACGACGGCGAGCACCTAATTCAGCCTATAGGCATCCAATTCCCGGCCAAGTACAGCTGCGGTACGGTGGAAAGGCGCATGCTCCCAGTGATTTTAAGTTGGGCATCTACCGTACACAAGATGCAAGGCTGTACGGTAGACCACGCCGTGGTGTACTTAGGGTCCCGTACTTTTGCGGATGGACAGGCATATGTGACGCTAAGTCGAGTAAAATCACTTAGTGGTCTCCAGATTGAAGAGCTAGATTGTTCTAAGCTGACAGGTAAGACACCATACAATACAGACGCACTGGCGGAGATGGAGAAGATGCGGGCTCATTCGTCTATTTAAAATAAATGTTTAAAATATGCCATTAGCAAAGACTAAAAAGTATAAAATAAATTAATAGTTTAAAAAACACTAAAAAACACGATTTTATAGGTGCACGTAAAAGTCAAAAATAAATTACGGATCGTTCAAGTTGTCTCTATTTCTGGCCTGAAGTGTAAACTATGTGCTTTTAATTATAATATTTGATTGTAAAAGCCTGGGGGCGCTGGAACAGGAAAGATTTTTTGTATACCTTGCTGAGAAATCAAGTTAAGCGATGTTTCGGGAAGCAGGTTACAGAGATCGGCGCTCTAACTAGAGTTGCAGCACGACTAGTAGGAGGCTCTACATTAAACAGTCTGTTCAAAGTACCAGTCAACAGTGGCAAAATGTAGAGTTCTTGTTCGTGTATTTGTTTACAAGAAAGTCTTTCCTGCCCCAGCGCCCCACGCTTTTACAATCAAATATTATAATTAAAAGCACATAGTTTACACTTCAGCCCAGAAATAGAGACAACTTGAACGATCCGTAATTTATTTTTGACTTTTACGTGCACCTATAAAAGCGTGTTTTTTTGTGTTTTTTAAACTATTAATTTATTTTTGTATGTTCAGATAGATGTAAGAATGAACGTTTTTCTATCCGACTGTTCCATTTTCCTTAATCTGTGAATGCAGTTAGCAAATACTCAAGAAGTTAAAGACAGACTCCTAAGAACGTTTTACTAAACTGCCCTCATAAGAAAGAAGGCCGTAACTAACTATTTTGTCAAAAATGAGTTTTTAACATATTCGGAATAAAAATAAATGCTATCTTAATCTCATTTTTGATCAAATTGTCAGTTACGGCCTTCTTTCTTATGACGACAGTATAGCTATCTTACTGCCTCGTCTCAACTTTCACCCTGTATTTCTCCGATCGGACACGGAACAAGACGAAAGCTATTGGTATTCTTGTAATTAACGTACGTTACCTTTTGAATGATACATCATTTATTCCTACTGGAGCACCAGCTGCCGTACATTTCCTGGCACATCATCCTTAACTTAACTAAAATACAAATATTCCATTTTCGATTCCCAGGTCGAATTAGACCTGGAGTTCTGGATACCAGCCCTATATACAATACAAGTTATTACGTGGTATTGGGATTTTCCATTAGGGACTTCCTTAGCAGGAGCAGCTTGGAGCCAAACTGGATTTTGTGCCCTGTTTATAGCTATAGGCTCTCCCACTTTTTCGTCTACAATTGTACATACACGGTGTACACCAGATATTCGAGAATACAATTTCCTAATCAATATCAAACCCACTCCACTACAGTGGAGTAAATGGCGATGGCAGTTTATCATTGTGTACCTTTTTTAGCTTTAAACAATATTTATATTCCCGAATACTACACCGACGGATTTAGATGGTAATGTCTATAGATACAGATCCGAAGACCATTGCATGCTAGCAATACGGTCAAAACCTTATAAAATCGAAAGATTCGGTAAAATAATATTTTTGGCTTAGTGTAAACTGGCTGCGCCATCGGAAACTTCTGAAACACCGTCACAGTGGTCTAAATCCAATATCATCCTGCTCTACAAAAAAGGAGATCCTAAACACATCGGTAACTACAGGCCTATAAGCCTACTGCCAATTTTTTAGAAACTTTTTTACGCTCTACAGCACTTGCTACAGGTAGTGCTACAAACCTTGCTACATGGCTACGGATCTACAGCGCTACAACCCTTGCTACAGTGCTACAGCACGTGCTACGCGGCTACCGGTCTAAAGCGCTACAACACTTGCTACAGGCAGTGCTACAAACTTTGCTACATGGCTACGGATCTACAGCGCCACAACCCTTGCTACAGTGCTACAGCCCGTGCTGCGCGGCTACCGGTCTAAAGCGCTACAACACTTGCTACAGGCAGTGCTACAAACCTTGCTACATGGCTACGGATCTACAGCGCTACAGCTTGCTACAGTGCTACAGCCCGTGCTACAGTGTTACAGCCCGTGCTACAGCGCTACAAACCTTGCTACGCGGCTACTGATCTACAGCGTCACAACCCACGCTACAGCCCGTGCTACAGCGCATTGTATCTCGTACTTGAGACTTTTGTTATTATTTGCCACAAAAAAATACAAACGATATTTACGTTATATTTACGACCATAGACTTCTTATAGGTTTTCCTGTAATCTATGAGTATAGAACTATACTCTGTTTTTTTTTTCTTAATTTTAGTCAATTTTTAAATAAAACAAAAAATTTATTTAAATAAACATTCTTAAATATCTTCAAATTTATTTATTTAAAAATTATGTTTTTTTTTTATTTGACATCCTTGCAACAAGCCCTTTCATTTGAAATGTCACACGGTACAAAACTTTTTGAAGTGAAAACTTCTTTAGGCGCGTTGGGCATTTTTGAGAAGGTTTCGGAAGTTTTTTTTTTGTAAACGCGATTGTGCTCTTTATTTAGATAAGGTTACGGACCAATGTTCTATACCTACAAGATCGCCTTGAAGAGCAAGGCGATCTTGTTCAAGTTTTCACTTCTGTCGGCACTCGCGGAGTGCCACGACTTTTTTTTCTGTTTTGCTCCCAACCAAAAGTGACCCCGCATATTCAAAATTCATTTATTTACGTTACATGACCGTATTTGGGTCACAGAAATACATATGTGTACCAAATTTCAACTTAATCGGTCCATTAGATTCGGAGCAAATTGCCTGCGACAGACGGACAGACAGACAGACTCAGGAGTGATCCTTTAAGGATTCCGTTTTTTCCTTTTGAGGTACGGAACCCTAAAAAAGAACTAATTATTTGTACCTTTTGCTCGTAACTTTCTAGTTTGTTGATAGGTTCGATATGTGTGTACCAAGGGTGGATTCAGAATTTATTTCTGGGAGGGATTTATACACATGGGCAAGACAGATAAGAAATGTCTCCCTTATCTAGTATTACACTATGCTGTTTTTGGGATTCATTACTTTTCAATGACATTGACATTTATTTTTATTTTTTTATTCCTTATTAACAACAGGGGGTTTTTGTCCATACGAATATGCCAACCCCATCGTACCTTATCAACTATTTAACATTAATTAAAATATAACACAACAACTGTAAAACCGTAACAGAATAATCATTCAATGACTAAGCACTATTTTCACCAGACCACATAACCTCTTTGCAATCGCTGATCTAGGGTTTGCTAAAATGTTTCGAATTAGCCCCAGTGTTTAATTTAAATTTTTTGATCAACGATTTCCTTTCATCCTTGCTCTTGACACGACATTGACATAATTATAAGAATAACAACAACAAAAATATATATATAATTTTAGCACCTCGCCTCGGACAGGTTAGATTTTCTTTTAACCATATAAAATACAGAAAAAAGAGTTAGGTACTTTGTCGACATAGGTAGTAAAGTAAAAGTTAAACTATGAGAACTTGGGCTGCTAGAGCGAGCTCAATAATTTTAGCAGGATCTCGCATTGGTTTGGTAAGTTATTCTTTTGACCATTCATAGTACCTATAAGCTAAATATTTTTCGAGGAAAGCCGTATAAAATATGGACGCGTGAGGCCCGCGGACCGCGCTACTTTTTTATTACCAGCATTAGCGGTAACATTTATGTTATGCTTAAATCTTCTCGCCAACTGAGGCTTTAGGCCGGTGCATTGGAGGCTTATGCGGCCTACCCAATTGTCCTTACTTTGGTATTGTTCGTCGAGTTGAGCTCCACGATTGCTCACAAATGCTTGCACTGGACAGGTCCACTCAAATCTGTTTGGTTCTTTCCTCAAAAGACCATTTCAAACACTAATCTACATGGTCTTCATATAGCCTGACCAAGATTATGTCTGGACTTTAAAAAAGGCTGCGACCTCTGAGTTTGTTTCGGCCTTTCTTACGCCGAACACAACTAGCTCATTTTTTTTTTAATATGACGTGTAAAAGTGATTCCGATATTTTTTTACAGAATAAACAATTTCATTTCATTTCAGACGTCTGGGCCTGAGTACGAACAAACTGCACCACTTTGAACCTTATCTGCTCTTGAGTAGCACAATTATAATGGCCAATTCTTCTAAAGCTGATGTACATTTAGGCGGGTCGCATCGCAACGCAAAAATCCTCCAGTATAAAACTTTCGTACATTTTGTATGAACCTTCACACATTACATTCCATTTTAAACTTGGGGCTGCTACTGAGTTCGATTTGGAACACTGCTGGTTGGTTGGTTTACATTCCGGTTGAATATTGATATACCTACCAAGGTAATATTTTTCATAATATTAGGTCATATTCCAATCAATGCACTCACGGAATGAGAATGAAAGCAAAATTATATGTTTTATCACAAAAACGATCCGTGTTTGGCTGAGAGCCAAAATAACTTCGCCCCCGACTGAGGGTTATTGAGGAGGGTCTCGGCCTCCCGCCGAACTGGCGCCAGTCTACGGTAGCAAAACTACCGAGTTACTTATGTGGGTACATACGAGTACAACCGCACAATATTACCCACATGTTAGTGTACCAGTTAGTTTAGGAAAAACAAAAATCTGTTTTTATTAATAAAGGTGTAGGTAAACTGTGTAAAACAGTACCAGACTTAAGTATGCAGTTAGAGGTAGGTAGTAGATGCGCGTTTCATTTGATTTGTTTTGATAACATCATTATCATCATCGAGTTTGTAAACTTTAAAAAATATATATTATTTGATTCGTGAGAGTTATACATTTTTTAACACAGACGCTGTGAACTCTTCGGAAGAAGAGAACTCCTTAACTTGAGGATCAATTTTGTAGTATATAATTCATTTCAGGGCTGTGTCCGGGACATGACAGGGCGCCGTGGAACACTCAAGGCAGGAACCGAAGCTTCGTCGCCGCGCCGGCCTGGACACGGACGTGTATGAACGAGTTCATATAAAATGTACACACTATACATTTTTTGAGCTCTTGACGTCCTTCCGGTCCATCTACGTTTTGGGAACGGCCCTGATACGTGTAGTATTCGCAATAGATTTATCCACTCAATATCCTATTTCGCAAAATGTTGCATGGGCGCCGTGGCTTAGTTGGTTAAAGCGCCTGTCTAGTAAACAGGAGATCGCGAGTTCGAATCTCGCCGGGGCCTTCATAGTGGAGCTTTTTGAGATGCTTTAGTCAATGAATATAAGTATCACCCTAAATTATTTACACCACCACCCTAATTGCGTAAGACACGATTAATCACAAACTGAATCATTTAGAAGGATATTGCTTAATCCATTGCTTCATATATTCGAAAAATGTATCTGCTCAACAACGCGTAAATAACGCAATGAATGTTGTTGAACCGCCAAAATGTTGGAGATTGTGATTGAGCGTGTGTTAAGCAATTAGGGTGTGCGGTTTAATGTAATGTAGGTACAGATATTCTATTTCACGAAGTCCGTTCGGCTTTGATTGTAGTAGTGACGTATCCCGACAAGCGCGCTTGTGTGTGTAAAAGTAGGTAACGTTAGCAAAAAAATCTGATATATATTCAAGTCGAGATTTAATAATCTAAATAAAATTTGGTTTTAAAAGTATATACATTTTGTAAATAAATTAGATTAGGTTGCAATAAATACAAAAATATTAAGAATATGTAGGCATTTAATTAAGCATTGGTGTTACAGAATGGAAACGAAACAAGTAGGACTATTCAGTATTTTCAATCACTATCAGATAAATTTTCGATTTCCGATTCCGTTTTGCTGTCGTCAGAATCATCTTGTACATTGATTATAAATTCAAAATCGAGATCAAAATATTTCAAGTAGTCTTTTTCAATTTTTTCAACATGAGCACAAGTTTTTTGCCACGTTTCACTGCTAACTTGGCCCAAACTTTCATTGATCAGTCTTTCCGTATTCGTCATGTTTTGCTCGATATTTTTAGATGCGACATAATTTTTAACGATCCCCCAAATATTTTCAATCGCATTTAATTCTGGGTGATAAGGGGGAAGGCGTAAGACATCAAAACCCTTGCTTTTTATAAAATCGTCAATCTTGTAGATTACGTGTTGGGCTTTGTACTTCTTTATTGTATCGTACAATTCCAATTTAAGAAGAGATTCATCAAATGCTATACCCTTATCCCTGAGCCATTGCTGCATATCGGCTTTCTTTGTAGATTGCGTCGGTAGTCGTTCAGCCCGTGTGTTGTGATAAGATGCATTGTCTAAGACAATGACAGAGCGCGGAAGTAAATTGGGTAGCAACTTTTCATTTAGCCATTTTACATAGTTATCATAGCTCATATTTGAATGATAATCACCAGCTGTTGAGTTGGCCTTATAAACCAAGGAAGCATTTTCAATAAAACCATCCTTGGTTCCCGCGTGCACTAAAATAAAGCGAGTGCCTGTGCTATTTTTTTTTTAAAACGGAGTTCTTTCCTTTTTTTTTGCCCAGGTGTTGTTTCGCACGTGTGTCGAAAGGACGTAGCTCTCATCGGTGTAGACAATGGGCCGACTTTGAGAGCAGTACTCTGTTATTTTTTTTAAATATTTTAAACGCCACATTTGTATATCATGACGCTCCGTCAAGACTTTACGGTTGTTCTCTGTTTTGCGCCACTTGTAACCTAATTTCAACAGTAACTTGCGAACAGTTTCTAAACAACCTTCGAATCCGATTTTTTCATTCAATGCTGTTCTTAACTTAGCTAATGTTGGAATTTCTTTATGGACAATATGGAAATCTTATACAGTACTGTGAACCACATTGGCTGTAAAATTATCTATATCCAGTTTATTATCTCGCTTTCTCCTTTTCTTCATAGGTGAAGTGAATTTTGATGAAGTGGATGGCAATTCCTTCTCTTCTTTTAATATTCTTTGAACTGTTTTTTGGCTCACACCCGTAGCTTCAACTGTACGGCGTGTAATGTCTCGTAAATGAGACAAATCACAGTTGAGTTCCATTAATGATTTTGTAAATTCATATTCTTCTCGCAGAAAATGATAAACACTAGCTATCATGTTTCGACCCTAACACAAAATGTAATCAAAATAATTAAGTAATATAAACATTTTATAACACAAAAAAACATTCATTTTATAAATACTTCTATTGCTATATTAAGTATCTTTGTATAACATTTTAATTGAAAACGTATAAATAAATATTACCTCACTATGGACAACTCTTCTTCGTTTTGTTGCCATGCTGACCTTACTCCGTGAAACAATTTGGCGCGAACTAAAAACCACTACTGATCCGGACCGTGTCCCGATCGACACTTTCAGTATAGTATAATGTACTCTGTGATCGACACTGAGCGCTCTCGGGGTTACGCACACAAAAACAATGCACGCTTGACAACATTCATAGCCAAACGGACTTCGTGACATAGAACATCTGTAGGTATAATATCTGTGACGTAGCTAAACGATCATATAGGTACCTACCTTCTTGGCAAGGACCTCCATAAGTAGGTAGGTTAACCTACCTACAAATGGGCACCAGGCTTGCCTGTAAATTGAAGTGTTTTTACGATATCGTACTGATGAGTGCTGATTTTGTTAGGAATGGTAGCCTGATCATGCAGTTGGTTCTAAACTATTGAAAAATTAATTAACGATAACATTGTTTTGTTTATCCAAACGATGACATGGCATGACTGGTATTTCCCGATTACCCATTTATATTAATAGAAAGGTACCTAAGTCTAAGTAGGTAAGTAATGAACACAGATTGTAATATGTTGATTTGTTATCCTTATCAATTTTCTAAAGAAATCGTAGATACAGTAATACGTAATTATGACCACTTAAGCATTTTTGTTTTCATAGACGTTATCAGATTTACGAAGGAACTTCATACAAATGGCGCCAAGTATTTTGTGTCTATCAGCCAACTATAACACTTACTCAATTATAATTTCAGTTGTTATAAACAGTGGTGGTTGCAGTAGTTAGACACACAAATGAAAACGTAGAAACAATTAGTTTAATAAAGTTCAAGGCGGGTCAATAACCAGACGGGGATGCAACGCTAGTGCTTTGTTCCGATCCTGAGGGGCGACTGGCCATTTACCCCGAATAATATACCCGTTCACGTCAGTAAAAAACAACCTTGTATTTTTCATAATTTGTTTTATCACTGCACACAAACAAACTGAAGGATATCTATCATCAAAAGGTTGGTTATCTAAACAGGGATATATAAAAGGAAAAACAATGTTTTTCAATACAATTTGTCACTACATAGCTACACATATGATATTGTGCAAAATAATTAAAATTATGAAAACTATGGGTACCTAATGTAATGCAGATATAGGCATGGGCATGTGATTTGCACGAAATCCTTAATGAACAGACCGTGTAATGATGCTCTAATTAGTGTATCTAAAATAGATACGTTACCTACACTAAAGTCATTTGAAGGATTCTTTTAATATCTTATAGAGATTTGTAACAATGCGTTTATATGTGTCGCAGTAAGATGGTTATAGCCGTGAATAGTTATATACCGTAATATGGTTATATGAATGCGTTTCATAACTGTCGGAGTGCTCTAATAGTTATATTACTAGAACGTGCTCGTATCATAGTTATATTCCTAGTAAGAGTAGTAGGATATTTATGAACCGCTTTCATATAATTACTTTACGGTATATAGCTAGAGATATAACTATATCACGGCTATAAAAATCTTACTGCGACAAATACATTACAAAGAAATAAAAAACATAAATGATTTAATCAAATACAGGCTTTTTTTTTTTTTTTTGAGGGTGGGAAATCATCAAATAACTTCTCCCGCTCTGGGCGGAGCGGGAGGGCGTGTCAGACTCTTACTGACTAAAACCCACCCGTGTTCCTTCGGTTGCCCTGTTGCCGGGGGCCACGATGTCCCTTTCGGTTTTCTTCGCAACCCCGGCAGGCAGAAATACAGGCTGGCAGGGACATCGACGCGAAAACTGTTTCCATGGATTCAGTAGATGATTCTAAACCCCCTGCGTTGAAATTTTTCATCGGTTCTTTTTTTTTTTTTTAATCTGCTGTTCCATACATTTTGACCGCGTAGGTATTGCACTTTTCTATGAAACAGCAGATTTTTTTTAAAATAACCCACGAAAAATTTAAACGTATGGGGATTCAGAATTATGTACTGAATCCATGGTAACAGTTTTTGCGTCGATGTCCCTGCCACCCTATATAATAAGTAGCATAATGTTAATGATGCAGTCATGCATGATTTTTTTTTATCACTGTATATTATTTTGTGGGTGGATTGTGGATATATTATTTGCAAATGTGTTGTTATTTAGGTCCATAATGATATTCCTGTTGTAGGTAACAATTGAAGTGGGAATTTCGTAAAACCAAACTATTTGAGGACGCACTGTGATGTGGTTTTCCCTATCGAAGTTTAAAATCGAGTCGGCTGCAGTGAAATGATGAATACATACAAATGATTAATACAATTGAGTCACACTACGACTTGTTCTCTGAAAACGAGCGGCTACCGTGCGACTAAACAGGGAGCATACTTTAGGAAAAGCTATTTCATTCATCAAGTGTCTGATGATACTTATCCTACCTACACAAAGCGTTAAAAATAATCCTAATTTTATGTGTTCAAAACTGGACCTCGATTAATAAACGCGTCAACCAAATTTGCAGCTCGAAATGATAAGCTGATGACTTATCTATTTAATATTTAGGAACCTAATTATCTACATTACAGTAATTATAAAGCAAAAATTTGCGCGAACTTAAATGAATAACTGTCAGTACACAGATACAATCAAAGGTAGGATACTTACTAAGTAAGTAACTGGAGAAAATGAGAACCAGTAAATGGCCAAGCGCAGTGATGGATAAATCCAAGTTTCTAAGTAGGGAGGTAAGTTAGTCCTCGTAAGTACGGCATAGTTTTTATTGCGCACTGGATTTTCAACTCTCGGTTGAGCCAAGCATTGAGAATCCAACAGAGCGCATCCCAGCTCGTTTAAAAAGCGCAATGTTTCATTTTCAACTCTCTGCGCTTAAGCAGTGCGTAGTGCGTTGAAATCATAGAAATATAAATAACAGATCTATAGTTGAAATCCTTTAGGCGGCTTTAGGATCGGTACCTATAATGATGCTCTTGCTCTAATTAGTGTGTCTGATAAAATCACACACACATGTGTTTGTTCGTTACGTTGCAAAAGAAACAATAGGCAGTCATCGTAAAGATGTTATTTGTTTCGTAGCTCGGCCCAACCCCGGCCCTCGGCAGTACTGTTTTTATTTAAAACAGGTATAATATTAATGACTTATGTATGAGCAGTTATCTTTGTAATGCTAAAAACTACAATTTTTCCTCGTTATAACATTGAGGTGGAAATTTCGTAAAACTATTTTCAAAATGTAAGTACCGTACCCGCTGTGCTCTGAGTTTTCCTTTTGAATTTAAAAATAAAATGATAAACCACATTAGTTTAAATTTAACATCGAATTGAATCATAGATTAAATTAATGGTAGGTACTTAAAAGAGCACTTCAATGAAACAGACTTAATTGAGATTATTGTTGCTCTAGATATGGAGAAACAAATTACCCAGAACAACGCTGAGCGAGTAAAGCAAGTTCTCACTACAGCAAGACAAAGCCAAACTACTTTTGTATGTATGAGTAGTGAATCAGCAGACAGGCCACTGGCCACTGCCGCCCGCGAGCGCAGCGCAATCACTCCAGCCAACGCCAGTCAGCATTCAGCGCGCAACGCGCTAGCACTGTTATTTACCGCGCTTTACATTCGAGTTCTTCGAATGTCAACAAACTTTTACCTCGACAGTAAACAAACAAAACATTTTCGAGGAAATTCAATAAAGTGTTTCTTTTTTCTAAATATACTGATTCTTGTATGTAACAAACAACTCAATAAGATCAAATTAATAAGAGTAATTAGTCGTGGTGAAAAGTGTTGATTCAATAGTGTTTTTTTTTTTGTTGCACGATGTGTAACAATTGAAAATATCACAGAATCGTTGGACGCGGGAGATTTGTTCGTAATAACGTTTTATTGCATCACAGCGAGCTGTGTTGAGCATTAAATTGACTGAATGTTCCAATTGTGCACTGACTAAATTAACTAACTACCCGGTGCTGTACTGCTGTTGATCCGCCATGGGCAAGGATTATGGTAAGTTCATGTTACAGAGATCATGTTTCTTAAATCAAATGGATCTTTCAGACCAAACTTTTAATAATAGTGGATTTATTCGTTCTGTTGTCTTTGTTCTTGAGAGAGACCAAATACATAAGTACCTCCGTGCGCCTAGAAAAGTTTCAAGGCAATTCCTATAAAGATCATGCGGGTGCAATGCCTTTTAAAGTTTTGTTCTTATATTTTAGTTAAATACGTAGGTACCTTAATAATAGTACCTCATGTACTTAAATTAAATGTGTGACTACCTACACGATTCTTTTCAAACCTCATTTCTCAATACGATGCTGTGACCGACTATTATTTCTGCCTACTACAGTTTTAGATTTCTATTTTTGTTGGACGAACATGCGATCACATAAAATGTTTTGACATTTTGTTTTTAAATCGAGTAGGTACCTTCCAGCACAGTACAAATACTGTGTTTCCAGTGTTGAATTATCAGAATCCCACAGAGTACATTATTATAAACAGAATCCTTTTATGAAGAGACAAGGTGACAAAAGAGCGAGGAAGCGTAATTCAATTGAAATCCATTACAATGGAGCAGATCACTGAACTGTTTGTTGTTTAATTTTGATTTTTTACTAGGTATATGATGGATATGTTCAGGTAATTTAATTTAATCAACTAAAAAGAATTGAAACTTCGATAGTTCATTAATTTAATGTAAATAGTTTCGCAATCACTGTAATATTTTCACTAAAATTCAAAATATGTGGTGTGTGAGTTACAGTAGCATGAAATTATCTTTATTTACTTAAAGAGGAGATGATAAACTCTGCGATAATTACATTTGGTGATATTTGCACAGTCAAGGTGTAGATAAATAGCAAACTAGCAGTTATTGTGTGTGCCTAACTGATAAATTAGGTAACTTTAAAAAGAATAAAGGAATTCCGAATTTAATAAAAATGATAATGACAGATGAGACCACCTTATCCGTCATTAATATTTCTACTCGATCTTTACAGTAAATAAATTTAATAAAACCATTTATTTAAAGAAAATCAACACTTTGAGGGACACGAAATGCCCACAGTCGTAATAATAACAAAACTTCTATTGTGTCTCGTTTAGTTTCCTTCAACCTTTATTTAACCATAAATATAATTTTATTCTATTCAATGTTCTTACTTTCTTTGTAATACCTGAAATCGTTCAGTTGCCGTAGATGCCTAAACATCACTTTCATACTTTCAAGAAGCAGTAGGTACCTCTCACTCCGCCCCTAAGACGACCCACTGACCCTAGGGTCAATAGGGGTCTTACCGTACTTGCAGCTTAATATACTTGCTGCACCTTTGAATACACTCGTAGCAATAATTCAGAGATCGCCAATTAGTTTCATTGGGGGTCCTGTTTTTTTTAAATATTACTGTCGCGGTCCATTTGGTAGGCGATTACTAGCAACTAAGATTAAAAATATCAAAAAAAAAAACACAAATAAAAAACCTGTTTTTTTTAAAAGTAAATAAACCATATTATGTTATGAATAAAAATAACAAAGTCAACTGTTGTTAATATTTAAATGCGAAAAATTACACTTTTTATTTTGAAATATCTGTCTAAAGTCAAAGCGCGGGCTAAATTAAATTACTCAACATTTTTATTTTAATGTTTTTCGTTTTAGTTACAGTTTACAAAAACCGCGCCGCCGCGGACCGCGGTCCGCCATTTGGTGACTCCTGCAATAATTGATTGTGCGCACATTCACATTGTTTACCTATTCGTAAAAACGTTATTTTTAAATTACACTACACACGGCACAGCCGGCCGAATGGCCTCAAGGAAAAGTTACCTTTAGCGTCCTTCCTTCCGAACCATGTATTTCCGGTAGCAAAAAATGGTACTTTTGATAACATTTTGCCATGAATCTGAATGTCGCAACAAGGCCTTGCTCGTATTCGCTCGTGAATTTGCGACACCGGTCTATTTCCCGGGAGATTGACCTTGAGAAATGTGTTAAGCATTAAACTGGTCCTAATGACCTTAAATTGAGTTTTATTTATTGCTGATGGGCGAATACTTCATCCAAGTGAATACTAATGTTAAGACGTAGCTCAATGTAGGTTAGTTACTAGTATCTGCTAGATTAGCAGATACTAGTAACTAACCTACATTGAGCCATTGAGCCTATAGGCTATGTAGGGTTGGTAGCATGAGCACCGAACCATCACACCTGAAATACCCAGGGGTTCTGCACAGGCCCAGACTTAGAGACCCAGGGCCCCTAGGCACTTCGAGATTTGAGGCCCCCATTTCGAAATCATTTTGAAAATTTTGTAAATAAAATACACAATTAGGTACAGGTTTTTTTTTCTAAACACATTTTTCAATGCAATTATCAATTACAAATAATAAATTAGATTAATAAGCTACTTTTTACCCGACTACGGCAAAGCCAAAAGGAAGGGTTATGATTTTAGCAGTCTATGTATGTATGTTTGCTTTTACGTGTGTTCCACCGTAACTACTGAACCGATTTTAATGAATGAGGTATCAATAAATTCGTAATAATGGTCCGGGTGACATAGGCTATATAAATTTTTCCTAAATTTAATGTGGTGGACTTGACACATAAATTTCTAACCTCGAAAAAAAAAAATGAGATGATCATGACATGTTTGATATCAAAAGAAAGGTCTTAACGAGCACATTACCAATATGTAGGTACATAATATCATATTTTCAAAGTAAATAAATATGTTTAAATTGTTAAAAACAAGCAAAAGTGAGACCAACTCGCAGTTATACAAATCTTAATAAATATTAACGATTTGTAATTCCACTCTTATGAAGAAAAACAAGTACAATGAAATATTTATATTTTGGATTTCTTCGAAGCTCGATAAATGGTTTTGGCGTCGAAATAAATCGCGCTATGGTTTCGTCCAACGCACTATACATTGCCATTGGAATTTAAATAACATAGGTTAAATACTGCCCTATTGTATTACTCTTATTATTTACGTTGTTGTAACGTTTATTAAGCGTAAAAACGTAAAACTATAAAATAAAAAATTAAGTAATAAAAACTGTAACCCGACTACGGGAAAATAAAATGATCTAAAAAGTACGAAACAACAAATATTTCAGACAAAAATCAAGACATAGGTACAAAAATGGCAGCGGGGCTGGTTCTGCACCGTACTGGCCTGCTGGCATTGAGGGCCTGTAGTGGGCTGAGAGGGGCTGTTAAATAACTGTGATGCCAGATTCGGCAATGCCACGTTCTCAGTATAAGTACAGACAGCCCTGCCGAACGTCAGTTGTGGTGTACCTACCGATGGTCGTATAAAAACCCTACTTACTAAGTAGCTTATATTACCACAGTTTTACAATACTTATGCCCGTTTTCACCTTCACTAAGTGACACTTAAATGAATCCCTAAATAAAAGTGCACTGTTGGATTTTAAACGCTAGGCTCAGCGCTGAGAGTTGAAATACAACAATTCACTTTAATTTAGGGATTAATTTAAGTGTCACTTAGTGAAGGTGAAAACGGGCATTAATCTGCCTATAACAGGTTCAAGTTACATAATTTAGGAAATGTTATGGTCTTATATTACATATCTACTGTTATGTTATCTGCATTGTATAGCTGCTAATAGGTGCTGTATACACAATATGTACACAACACAACTAATATGTGCATTAATGATAGAATTAAACATAAAAGTAATTAAAACAGCATTGGACGAAATTATCAAAATAACTTCCTTATATTGCATAAAGGCTCTTTCAAACAGGCGCGACACGCGACGCGACACAAAGACGCCGCTCGTCGCGCGACGAGCGGTGTCTTTGTGTCGCGTCGCGTGTCGCGCCTGTTTGAAAGACCCTTTAGTCCCCTGTCGCTAGTTCGCTACATAACGCTGCCGCTAAGCTGCTAACAGTATCGTTTGCATAATAAAATTATGTGCGACTGGTCACATGCATTCCGTTACGAAAATTTTTAAATACTCAGCGATTTAAGACGGTGACTATTCATGTGAGTTTTATAATACTTACACACAAATATATACTCTAGTTCCAATACTATTATGATTAATTTTCAATTGAATGAAAGAAAGTTTGTGGAAATCAGACCTACTGGGTTGTATACATTGTAAATGTAAAGTTAGTCTAATAAGGTTAATCGTTGAAAAATCAGATAGTTATTTTACGGATAATTGTTTGTTTCCACATCTAATATCCGTTTAAGATTTCTAATCGTTTAAATTCAACAAGGATTTAGATAGGTTTAGCTGTTTATGAAAAGCCGATAGGATTTTAATCTGTGATTTTATGTTGTTGAGCCATTTGGAGATTATTTTTATTAACACCGTCATTTGTTTATTATATGAACGGCTTTTTATCAATCAGTTTATATCATGATGCCCTAATACGTATCAGCAAATTTGCGGTGTTAATCGATCATTATCAATGCTGACGCAGTGTCGTACGTTTAAATTACACTCATACTTATAAATAGTTGGTTGTGAAATATAGATCAACGTCGAATTACCTGCTTTACTTAGAACAAGACCGTTTTCTGTTCCTGTGTAGAAAGACTTGGTTGTACGATGTTATGAACCAAGTCAGGCTGTAAATAACCTACCTACACATCCCGTACATCAAGAATCATGTCCGTTATGTCTTTGAAATGATTATCCAATGACGCATCGGGGAGATTCTAAGGTTAGAAGGTCGAATGTGCGTGTTTATGTTATGCAGGTCGCGGCTCAGCGGACAGCACAAGTTCACAGTTTGAGCATGAACGAATGTGACAATTCAAATGTCGTATATAAGGGACTTTTAAATCAAATTTCCCTTATGACATTTGAAATATTTCCACTGTTGATATATGTCATATATGTGACATGACTTTCTCACATTTTATAATTATGAGAAATCTGTCAAAATGTCGACAAAACATCTCTTGTCTAAATAGGTAATGCAATACGTATTTGCTGGGCTTATTGGTGATTCGCCTAAATTTACTCGCCCGAAACGGGCGAATCGACACTTTTAATTTTATTTTATTTTTCTTGAGACGATGCGCTCTGTCCGTCGCGTCAGTCGGACTTGCACTTGATCATTATCATAATATCGATAGCTACAATACAATAAACATAGGTAAGTAAAAAGTTTCTGAATACGTTATGCTCGAACAGTAAATAAGTAGGTACTCTATAAATAGAGAAAACCGCAGGTGCTTTACGACTTTCTCAATCTTCCGTTTCAAGGCTCTTTCAAACAGGCGCGACACGCGACGCGACACAAAGACACCGCTGCGCTCGTCGCGCGACGAGCGCAGCGGTGTCTTTGTGTCGCGTCGCGTGTCGCGCTTGTTTGAAAGAGCCTTCATATGACGCATTAAAATATTGCAGACTGCATATCGACGTACTGTTTATATTTTCTTAACAAATTAATTTTAAAATAGCTCAAAGTAGTTGTAGGTACAACCTACACCTATTTCCAGGAAATCTACCTATTTATTGCCTGCTGTTGTAGCTTAAGTCTTCCGGTGATATGAATTTTGTGCAGTGCCAGGAAATATGGAACTGAAATATTCATGTAAACTGCCTAGGTACTTTTGTTCATTAAATTAAATTTTATTATTAGGGAAACAATGATACCTACCTACATTAAAAAATACGGCCAAATGTGTACCTAACCAACAACATTTTTAAATAGTTTGTACCTACGTAATCGTTCATTTCAGCATAGCTATTCACAACCATTCGACAGGCTTCTGAGTCGAAAATGACACATTTTCGGTTACCTGATTTGCGTTGTCCCCGACAGCAAATCAAATAAATAATCAATTTCAATAAAATTTATTGGTTTTCGATTCTACACGAAATCGTTCCGAATGGTTGTGAATAGCTATGCAGATGAGGTGCTAACTTCCTAGTTCCTACATAAAAAATGGTTAAACAAAGACGATTATGAAGACGCCAGAACGATGAATAATTTTCAATTGTGCTCATTACATGAGTGGCTTATCAAGGACTTACACTCAACACGCAATATTCCACTTAAGTATTGTACATACACTTTTTAAACCCATTACCGACGCATCGCCATTATCTATGATACATAAAGAACGTACTCATAAACCATTTTAATTAAAAGGTGGAAAATAAATGAGTCATTCGCTGGACACAGAAGGACGCAAGCTGCACGGCAGTCGAGTGTTGGTCAGGGTACTTATTTTTAGGGCATTTTCAACAGCAGCCAGGGTACAAAGCGCTGCACTTGGGTTCCTATCCCTATGCCAGAACTTAGTGAATATTAGCTACACAGCTATCAGTAATTTTGTCACCATGGCGTTTAGACCTGCTGCATCCTCAGAGGACTATGACCGTACCTACAATTATGACTATGTTATGTTGCCAAATGACTGTCACTGTTATTAATGTACCTACGGTAGTACCGTATTAGACAGTTTTTTTTTAATATTTTAATCAAGATATACGACATACGTGCGTAAAAATACTACAAGCAATATATGCTTTTAATCACCGCGGGGCGGATGTAGTAAAAACGGCTAAAGGAAAAAATTGAATCTACTACGCGTGGTAACGCGCGGTACTAATTAATAATGGTCTAAGATTTATACAATGCATGCCTAGTGCATGACAAAAGTAGAAAAAAAAATGGAAAATTGAATTCTATCTTAAATGACCTGGTGGTGGCACCTGGATGTGACTGGCACAGGAGTGTAGAGTTTGGCACACGCAAAGAGAGTTCTGTACCCACAGCAGTGGGTAAAGTCGGGCTGCAGATGATAGTGGAACTGCATTCATAGAACAGAAACGACATCAACCCCATTAGCTAACTTTAAATACACAGAAGTGTGCTAATCACTGTTCACGGTTCTTGAATAATTGACATAACCTACGTAACAAACCTAACGAGAGCCTTATAGGTTAAAGCTAATAACCTGTGTTAGTATTTACATAGGATTCTTCGCTACGCTTCATGGTATGGTCATTAAATTAAAAATAACTAATCTTATTGTAGAATACAACTTGTCAGTAGAGTGTGCTAACGCGTTATCTACATTTTACAATTTAGTACGCCAATTTTCTAACGTTATGAACAAACAATAGCAATTAATGGTCATGGCAGAATGACATGGCATTCACGAGGTCTCCTTAAAACTAATTTCAAAAATAAATTTCATAGTTCCCACTACTTTTAACAAGTGAAGTCCAGGAAGGAATCGAATGCATTTTCTATCGTTCAAATTCGAGTGCTGACTCCATAGTCCAAACTAGACTTAAATTATTTGACGCATCGTACAAACAAAAGAAGATTCCTTCAGGTCTGGGATAATAGAGTTAAATTGTTGAACAGCCCGCGTAGCATGACCACCGTAGAAACGGGTTTTGTCGACGGAAGAATAGACAAAATGACAGATAAACAATCACAATCTGTCATTTTGTCTATTCTTCTGTCGACAAAACCCATTTCTGCGGTGGTCATGCTACGCGTGCTGGCGGTACTTTTGTGTCATAGACAATAATTGGTAATTTTTATCCCTATACTGTCAGTTTCCGTTGACGTCAACTTCAAGTAAAAGCTATTTCCTAAAGGATGTATTGTCTCAATCGAGGAGATAATCTTTTGCTTCTCATCTGATAATTCCTATTATCAGATGAGTACCTAAATACGTTAAACTAATTTTCATGAAACTAGTTAAATACAACCAAAAAAAAAAAAAATGTTGTTGGTCCGTTGAAGTGAAAATGTGTCAACAAAAATAAGCATGGCCTTCCAGTTCTGAAGGTCAATGAAATATTTAAAATGGATTAGACGTAGATAAAATACAAATACGTAGAGTCTGGCCACGCTAAGTCTACAATGGAATAAATAGGCAACCCCAAAAAGTTTTAATATGGTATATTTTTACATCAGTCAGATTCGGGGTTTTATGTAGATCTAATTATTTTGATATTTTGCCTTTTGATTTTTCATAATAGATTATGTGTAATAGACTATGTCGTACCTATGCTCTACTTCCATACGATGACAAAACTGTATCAAATCCACACTGCATCGTGCTAGAGTGACTATTATTTACTAGGAATAAATCAGTATAAACAAGGTAACCTATCAAAAACAAAAAGTATCAAATTCTTTTTTCATATGACAGGATGGTATTGCCGTCTATAGACTTTCAAATTCCACCGTTTTTAGGGTTCCGTACCCAAAGGGTAATACGGAACCCTATTACTAAGACTTCGTTGTCCGTCTGTCACCAGGCTGTATCTCATGAACCGTGATAGTTAGACAGTTGAAATTTTCCGGATGATGTATTTCTGTTGCCGCTATAACAACATATACTAAAAACAGAATAAAAAAGTATTTAAGGGGGCTCCCATAAAACAAACGTAATATTTTTGCTTATTTTTGTAGGGTTCCGTAATAAACAAGGAACCCTTATAGTTTCGCCATGTCCGTCTGTCTGTCTGTCTGTCCGCGGTCTCCAGCTCCGAGACTCTTAGTACTAGAAAGTTGTAAATTGGCATTGGTAATTGGCATTAATCACGCTGACAAAAGTTTTTTTTCTATCCCTTGGTGTGGGGTATCGTTGGAAAGGTCGTTCAAAAACATTGTGAGTGTGTGAAAACCATTTTTGGATTGAGGAATCCGTTTGCGAAATATTTAGCTTTAAAGTGCTAATTTTTGTTAGAGTCAAGTGTCCCCACCTGCAATCTAAATGGTTGGTTTTGGATGTGTGAAAAAATCGGGGCAGTAGTTTATATGTATAACGAAATTAAAAGGAAAACTATCACAGCTAAGTAGGCTCTACAAGTGAACGAGTAATAATCGACCAACTTATATTTGCTGTTGCAAAAACATGTTCTCCCATACATTCCGTATGGGAGAACATGTTTTACAACTACAAAGTTAAGTTTGTCGACGGAACCCTTCATTGTGCGTGGTCCGACACACACTTGGCCGGTATAGATAATGGTACGGAACCCTTCGTGCACGAGTCCGACTCGCACTTGGCCGGTTTTTTTTTACTTATGCAGACTTAGCGTGGCTACACTCTACCTACGTGTGAATAGTACAACAAATAATGGACTGTCTTTTATGTGTCACGCACTGTTTGGGTTTTCCCTAACCGCTACGGTTGTCGCACGGCTTCACATTCAGTTGCAGCTAATTTAAATTTTTATCCTGCCTCGTTTGTACTTGATGGCGACATGGTTAATTTATTGAAAAATTTTCCTAAAACGAATTTTCAAACCACAAACAAACGAAAATTAATTTAAATGGATTAAGTAAATGGTTAATGGTAGCCATTACACACAGGCATGTTTGGGTGATATACCTACCTATCTACAGTCAACACCGATGATGATAGCATCAGGAGGATCATGTGGGAATAGTTCTTATGGCATTTTCTTAGAATTGGTGTACCCTACCGAGAGGACTGGCAAAAGTCGATCTTTCGTCCATGTTGTATTGCACCCATATTTAGCCTGGTATGTTCAAGCACCATGTATTTGAGTCGTCTCTTGGGGTCCTAGTTTCGATCCCTAGATTGGGCAGTGTTTTTGGGGTTTTTTCCGACAGCCCCAGAAGGAGGGTAATGTTTTTCGAGTGTATGTATGTATGTGTATTTCATTGGCACGCTCTGTAGCCTAAACGGCTTGATGGATTTTAACTTATGGGGTGTCGTTAGATTCGTCATAACTGTGGGAGTGACATTGGCTATATAATATTTATATATTACATCTGCAAATAAATAAAAAATGAAGGGTTGGTTTAAAAAAAAAGAACAACATTATTGGTATCAAATAAAAGCTAGTAATGGGTCAATCAAATATATATTTTAATAAAACTAAAAAACTTGAAATAAAGCAAATTATTTTAAAAAACAAAAAACCCGACTGCAAAGTTATGTGTTTTTGCAGTCGTGCTTTTTGTTTTTTTAAATAATTTTTCCATTACAAATTTCTCAGTTGCAGCTTGGAGTCTGTATAGTTTGTGCCTGGTTAATAGCTCCATAAAACTAGTGTATATTGTGTTTATTGGCGGCACACGCGATTCGTTCGCTGATCGGTTGCTCAAGACGTAAATAAAGTTACCGTCACCGCCATTCACATCGATGTTGACATTAGGCGTCGCACACTCTGGTTCAATTTAATTGCCCCACATCAGATAAAGTACGAAATACTTCTGAGGTACCTAGGTACCAAACTGGTTATTCCACATTGCTATCATACATAAGGAAAACCCCTTAACATACATTTATCTATTTTTGAAGCAAAGGAAATTACTAATCACACTTAGATAGGCCCCGTCATGTGCCGTCATTGTGTGCCTTGACGTGACCCCGAAGTTCACCACCTACATCATTTTGTTAACTTGATAAGCCACACGTCAGAGTGCTCTTGTACCGATACGTTAAATTGCACATCTCTGCCCCTTTAGACCTTTGCCATTTCCGCTGTAAGATAAACCGAAAATAATACAATAAATAAAAAAACGCTGCAGTGCATTAATTTAGTGTTAAACGAAACCATTGATTATTATGTATGGTATGGCTGAAATCATTGTTGTTTGGCTTCCAAGCCATTACCTACATAAAAACAATCTTGAAATGTGAAATTAAAGACAATAATACAAAAACTGTACGACACCATTGTCTTTATTTAGCCACAGCGGTGAGTCGGTGTGGAATACTCCTTACAACATGGTGGATGACACAACTATAGACAGTTTACTATGCGACGCTGAAGCGTGCGCATATCTACAAGATTTGTGAACTTCCTTTTAAGTTTCTTTTATCATTAAAAGCAAATCAGGTTTTCTTGATAACGTGTTTGTTTTGTTTATGTAGACAAACAGTGCATCACAGTGATAAAAGCACCTACGTAATACTAGATACTAGTAACTATTTACGAACATTACACCTGTGTTACACCTGTGTGTGAACTGAAATTATAGCGTTATTGAGTAAAATAAGGAGCATTTCATCGTGAAAAGTGAATAAAAGGTTTTATGTATAGTACGACTATAAATAAGAGAATAAGGGTTTGGGGGCCTTAGCAACGCTGGTCTTATGTTATTTTAATACCTTGGTGGGAAAATAGCAAAGTTATTAATTTAAATATCCTTTTTGCTCTATGAAACACCAAAGACCGTGTTTAATATCAATGCCAATTATATTTTAGTAGTTATTTCTTGTGGTTAGTTTTTATAAGTAGTCGGTTACATTAAGTGAATGAGGAAAGCAATGTACTGTTACCACACACTATATGTGGGTACAAGTACATACCTAAATAATATTTCAAACTAGACTCGCATTACTGTTTGTTGAGTTTGACATAAGTACACGTGTACCAAAGTTATAACAAAAAATATTGAGAATACGAGTTTAACTGGATACAAAAACTTACATCATAGAAGTTTAATATTGTTCAGCATCTTCCTTAGAATTTGATCAAAACTGGTATCAGCTCGCTAGAAAAAGAGGAAAAGTCAACTATCACAAACAGGTTTTTTAGTGGACATGTTTCGATAACATTACACGTTCGACTAACTTTAACATTGTTGCGTGAATGCGATCTACAATACTATCAAAAGTACAATAGAGATCTATTTAGACTTCTGTGAGTCACAGACTATTCATAACTGATCTAATGTTTGCGTAGGATGTGAGATGTAACCTATTGTAAACGAGATTGAGGATTAAGACTAGGATCAAGGCGGAGCGGTGAGGAGGATTCGTCTAATATTAGTTCATTCCGCAACGACCGGCCTCCGGCATATTCCCATTTATTTCATTATCTTTTTTTGTCACTCTACACAGAATATAAGCATATTGTTCAGTCATTGGGCCCTCTCTCTGAGAGGAGTCCTGTGTCCCAGCACCAGTAACATTAAAAGCTGATTATGTGTTAAGTCATTGGAGTTATTTCAGGTCCACAAAAAAACGACAGAACCGGCGATAGAGTGAAATTCAGAGAAAAAAATCATTGGTGTGTTTTCGTAAAACTAACCTAAGTATTTAATTATTTTTTGCCGGACAAAGGCCTCTCCCCAAAGCTACCAGTGCTGGAAGAAGATTTTTTTTCCTATTAATTATTTATTTCTAATAATGATTCATTATACCTAGTGACAAATTGACGGTATACCACAATTCTCGCACACGAACTTTCACGAAGTAAACAAGGTATTCAACAATGTGTATATTAAGTAAACTAACAGGAAGCTAAGTGTAAACTTAGGGCTTTTCAACAATGAAACATTTGTATATAACATACCCATGGATAAAACCGATGCGTCTACGTAATACCTACTTGGCTTAGTATCTATAGCACACAGTGAGAACAATAATATTACTGAAAATAGAGCAGAAATAAATTTTGCTGTTTATGTGGTTAAAACAACGTACAATGGAACAAATATTCCACCAAATAGGTACAATAATAACAGTCGTACTTAGTCATTCAAGGGAAGTACGTACCATTCGCGTATTGATTAGTTTATTAACGATAAGATAACACGTTGATTAGACAATCCGGTCAGACGATACATCTTTACCTACTTGCAATTAGCGAAGTGACAATGATTGTGCTTACGTAGAAGGCCTTGACGTCACAGCAGTCAACTCACTTAAACTAATTACCATGATGTGCCTGTAATTACAGCTATTTACTTAGGTAGCTAGTTTTAACTGCATTGTCACTTAAGGCGACGATAACCGACTTGATTTTGTACTGAAGATCACGTCTAAACGAGTAGTGTTAATGATTTGGAAAAAATTTTGTTAAATTAGTGCATTTTCTTAATAATAGGAATATTTTACATTATGTTTATATTACATAGTGAAATTAATTTGTAAAGTTGTCTAACGGGGATATAAAACTGAGAATCACGCAAAATCTATCAAGCGTATTTTTCTGAAACCTTCACCATTTTAAAGATAATTTAATTATTGATCTTTTAGTATACTTTTGTTTTTTAAATACCGTTTGTTTTTTGTATAATAAATTAATAAAGCGTCCAATTTGGGACAGCGCTCCTTGATGGGAGAGTCCTGGCTGGACGTACGACGCGTTGCGTGAGCTCAGTATAGAACACGCAAGCTAACCACTCAAGGTCACTGTCATATATCTGCGTCTTAAGGTGTAGTGCGATCATAATAATAGCTCTGACATGTTTTTTTGATAATTACTGATAAACTTTGGCAGACCAAAAGATCAAAGCTTCATGGTCATAATATTCAGTATAGGTAGGTATTCTTATACCTACTTGCATAGTTCTTATGATAGCTATTGTTATTTTATCACAACTGTTAATTATATTTTTTTTAATATGTGGAACTCTTATCGAATATTAAAGTATACGCAGACCAAATAACTAGACGGTTTCCCATTGTTACCTGCCTATCCGTAGGTATGTATGTACGAATTGTGAATCAATGGTTAGGTACTCGTGAAGGAAAGAGTAAAATCGATTTAAAGAATTTTAGAGATTAAACTCCTAAAATTTTGGAATTTTTAAACTCGTCTAATTCGTCGCTAAATGATAACAGCCGCACGGGTCGATCCAAGGATAAGCTACGCTTGGCGCGGTCGGTTTGTGGATGGGTGTCCATCCAATACATACCCCTTCGTGCCTCGGAATGCACGTTAAGCTGTTGGTTACCGGCTGTCATTCGTAGATTTATGACAATCGTTCCGGATAGTCAGAAGCCCAAAAGTCTGACATCCAGTTTTACCAAGGGGTAGGTACCTATACCGGTTACTCAGAAATTGGGTTTTGGAGGTCAGATAGGCAATCGCTCCATGTAAAATACTGGTATTCAGCTGCATCAGGCTAGACTTGAATCCGAGCCCAACATAGTTGGAAAAAGCTAGGCAGATTGATTAAGGTACCCACTGATTGTCTCACGTGGACAAATTCATAAGTATTAATTACTGAAACTTACTGCTACTTGCTGTTATATATATATATATATTTGATCGACCCATTACTAGCTTTTATTTGATACCAATAATATAGTATTGTTTTTTTAAGCCAACCCCTCCTTTTTTATTTATTTGCAGATGCTATATATATAGCCTATGTCACTCCCACGGTTAAGACGAATCTAACGACACCTCATAAGTTAAAATGCATCAAGCCGTTTAGGTTACACAGCGTGCCAAAGAAATACATACATACATACACTCGAAAAACATTACCCTCCTTCTGGGGCAGTCGGGTAAAAGGAGACGAACTGCATCTAAGTTGGTATTACATTTTGGTAAGCCTAACTTATCTTTTTTACTTCGTGACCTAGGTATCGACAGTGTCCTTTCTTTAATGCAGTTAAATGGACTGCGTACAAAGTTAAGGCTCCCGCAGACAGGCGCAACGCGACTGTGTGACGCGGTTCTGGTAGAACAATTATTCCATAAAGTTTTCATAGAAATTATTCTAATAGAGTCGCGTCCCGCTGTCGCGTCACACTCGCCTGCCCCGCCTTTACGGCAAGTTTAACAAAACGCACTTTTTGAAGTACCTAAGCGTTTCATACAAATATGAACCTTATTCTAATAATGTTTATTTCCCTATGAACGTAAGCAAGCATTTCATACGAATATGAAACTTAAAACTGCAAACAATGTTTATATTCGAATGGGACGCTTACTTTGGTCAGTAAGTGCTTCATAGAAATGTGAATCTTAAGGCTACCGCAGACAGGCGGAACGCGACTTTACTAGAAAAATTTCTATGAAACTTCATGGAAATTGTTCTACCAGAATCGCGTCACACCGTTACGTCGCGCCTGTCTGCGGAAGTGTTTATTCTTTTGCACATAATGTTCATATTCGTATGGGAAGCTTACTTTACTTTGCAAAGTAAAGCAAAGTGCGGTCTGTGAATCTTGTCCATAGAACTCGCATAAAAATATTAGTTAATGCCATGCTCGCAATGTTTGGTGAGATCTAGTTACTGGGTAGCATCATGACTATTATTTCTCCAATGATATCACCGAATCTAACATCTTGACCACTTAACAACAAACTCGGTTCTCTTGTACTTGTACAAAGTATTATTCTGCTCAGTTGATCATAACATATTGAAGCAAAATCGCGTAGGTTACGACGATGCCCGATAAATTTGCGTAGATATGAGAATTCCCTTCCCAAATACTCACTGCTAGAACTTCAAGCAAACTTCAGCTAAAGACCTATTGGTTGATTAATCCTTATCAAAATTTGTAGCGATAAGCGTACACGATAGACGTCGTCGGCTTGAAGATTATGTGATAGACACTGTATTTTGTTTTAAATCTATTTTGACAAGTGGGCGGTTTTATGACTGTGATGAACTGATGACACTATTGAGGAAAATAAACATGATAAATAATTAACAAAATGGGATTTACTGACTGCTGCATACCGCCGAAAGAGTCCAGTAAGTTTTGATAAGCTTTGAGCCTTGCATTCTGTGTATCTCTGTACTAACATTGATTACAAATTTATCGAAATAACTATTTTAATACCTATAAATTTTATTTGGATAAATTTGTCCTTAACCTAATTTTTTCTTGTTTTTGGCTGCTCCGGAATCTAAATTTTTATGGGCAGAAGCTTAATAATATTAGGTAGGTCCCTTTAAAGGTAAATACTCTTTGATAAACAAGTGGGGTACTAGGTACTTTATACTGATAAGTGATATCATGTTATCGGCACATTTAGTTTTAAAGGCAATGTTGCCTGCTAATTAATCACGGGAAATACAGGGTCGACAATTTTTAGACGGAGTGTTTTTTGTTTTTATATTATTATCTGTTGTCAGGCTTAGGCCACATATTTGTTCAGGAAAACGGGTTATTGAACTAATCGGATCCCCATTGTCTCCATCGGTTTAAAAATTAACAAACAACATATATTATATAAGAATCACGAAGTCTTTATTTCTCGGAGAGGGAGAGGACTAATTGATTATTTTTATAATCAAAAAAAATAAAAGTAATGGCTAAATTAATAGCCTAAGTGCAAAATATTTCTGATATGTCATTTTAGTGTCTAAACTTTACTACAAACTTTAGTCTTTTAGAGATTAACTTTTAAATTATTTTTTGGTTACTTTGTGATTAATTATTTTTGAACTTTTGTTTACCCTTTGTATAGTTGAGTCTTTACCTAAGTTTAGTGGTGCCCCTTTTATAAAAATAAAAAAAAACTAGCTTCTGCCCGCGACTTAGCCCATTCACTCGCTGATAATGTAGCTACCTAATTGGTGAAAGAATTTTAAAAATTGGTTAAGTAGTTTTTGAGTTTATCCATTACAAAACATCAAACCTTTTCACTTTTTAATATTAGTTTAGATTATATCTCGTGAATAAAGATGCATATTAAATCAAATTCATACGACATTTACTCAGTGAGACATCCAAATACGTAGGTTTTAAGACGCTGATAACAGCTTTAAGATAAAATAGTTTTCTGTAATTATGAAAAATAGTGACACAAACTAATAATCCAAAAAGCCATTAAGGCTCTTTTAAACAGGCGCGACACAAAGACACCGCTCGTCGCGCGACGAGCGGTGTCTTTGTGTCGCGCCTGTTTGAAAGTGCCTTTAGGAATGTCTTCAAATATGTGTATTCCTCCAGAAGTGGAAGAATTTTTTTAAACATTCGCGAGATATAAATGTTCAACAAGTGGCCCCACTGGACCTACGTAAGGATTCTTAAACTATTTTCTTGATAAAGCCATATAAAAAATCAATCTGCCTAGCCTTTTCCCAACCATGTTGGGGTCGGCTCCCATTCTAACCGGATGCAGCTGAATACCAGTATTTTATATGAAGCGACTGCCTATCTGACCTCTACAGCCCAGTAACTGGGTAACAGATTGCTAATCCATTGCTTCGTAAGTTGGAAAAAAATCTGCTCAACAACGTAAATAACGCAATGAATATTGTTGAACTGTCAAAATGAAACAAATTAGGCGTAATTGTTTACGAAAATAAGTTACGCAGTTAGGGTACTTGTTTACCGATGCGTATAAGTTTTAAGCAGAAAAACCGAAAGGGCAAAAAACAATTCCATGTTTGTTCTGTTTTCAGGAGAGCCGGTTCGGTACGATCCGAACTTCAACGGTCCCACCCACCACCGATCGTGTACGGACATACTATGGCTAGTACTGTTCATCCTCTTTCTCGGAGTATGGGGATATGTCGGCTGGTATGGTAAGTAATCTACATCTATCTACTCTATACCTACAAATATCAAATCTGAAGTTTACACAGGCAACTGAAGGAACACGGGAGGGTTTTAGTCAGTAAGAATCTGACACGCCCTCCCGCTCCGCCCAGAGCGGGAGAAGTTATTTGATAATTTTCCACTCAAAAAAAAAAGGACCCTTAGGAGCCGAATAAAAACAAAAAGAAGTCAGAAAGAATGCTAAGCGAAACCGAAGTAATAGCGCGGACAGGCGATGCGATGCGATGCGATGGGGTGGGTCGGGGGAACAAGAACTTTCACGCGGACGAAGTCGCGGTAGAAGCATAGTATTAGATAAAACTCTTACTTAGGCATTTCGGAATAATATTGTGAAACAATATATTTGCAAAACTGAAATAATAAATAGGACAAGGACCAGGCAAGAACTAGTTCTCAAATAACATTAAAACAAAAAACTTCTTAAATGCATTAAAATAGATGATCACTAAAACCGTTGATAAAATTCCAGGTATGAGCAATGGCAACATTCAGAAGCTGCTCGCACCCATGGACTCCAAGGGCGCGCGCTGCGGTCTGGACTCCGGCGTCAAAGACAAGCCCTACCTCGTGTTCTTTGACATTGCCAAATGCTTGTCACCTGGCTCTCCCATCGTCGGCTGTCCAACACCACAGGCAAGATATTGTCAAATCGATTTTAAAGCCTTTCTTCTTCTAAGCGTGATGATGGCAAAAATAACTGATAAAATATATATTTTCTAAATTTGTTTGGGCCCAAAATTCACCAACGCCAATACCGTTAGCCGACGCAGCCATTAGGTCACATTGCTGGCCTTCAATTCAACGATATGAACTATGCTGTTAATCTTTTCCATTTTTCAGGTGTGCGTGGAAGGGTGCCCGACTGAAACGAAATTTTTCCAAACGGTGCCAGCGATGACTGAAAAAGAGTTTGCTCAATTAAGATCACACATGGTGTGTACGAACGATGTCAATATCAACACCATGACTTACACGGAAGCAATTGTATACATTGACAACGGAACATGCGCATCATACGTTTTGAAAAGTCAATCAGGTAATTTCTCAGTTCTGTTATTTACATAATTGTTGTGAAAATGGCAGATGATTGGGTGTGATGGTTTGAGTGACACTCTGCCACTAATTTTTGTGATGCTTCGTATTTGAACCATGTGGTTTAATGTGTGGCATGTCCCTCCGGATATTCCTATTAAGACCGCTTGACCTAACTTTGACCCGTGTTAGATATTGTATATTAACTACACTTCAGTGTTATCCCGTTGCATCGGCGATCTGTCGACTCTACAATGCCGGGGGGACAGCAAGCTGACTCCCAAATCTGTTAGTCCTGTGACCAGCTGCGTGAGGAATCCTAGCGAGGCGCGCAAGTCGCTGGTGAACAGAGCGACGGCTCTCGACTCGTACGTGGGCTGGATCGTAGCCAGCTGGATGGCCTTCTTCACTAAGACGGATGAGCTCGACACTCACATAGTATGTAGCCGCGCGACTCCGCCGCGCTTGGTTCTGACGCACGCGTAGAAGCTTGACTTTAAAACTTCGCGCATGTGCACCTATCCGTGACTGAAAAACACTACTAATATAACTGTCGTAATCGATTAAGGAATGCTCTGTCTGTCCCAATCAAAATTAATACCTAACTATTATAGTTTCACATAATTTATTGCTTGTTCACATGCACATGTAAACATAAATAACTCATATCACTTATCCATACATTAACGTTGCGGTCGTCGTTGCTGTGCATGTTTGGTGATCGGAGCAGTGATGAGACGGTGTTTCGTGAACGTTGCCGACCTGCAGGAAAATATAGAGTCTTTGGGGGAAATGACCATGGAGGAGGTGACCTCAAAACTCGTAAATCTGGTGCAGTTCCAAGAGGTAGATAGAACCCATTTTGTAGCTCATTTCTTTATTTTTAACAATTAATTTCTCATTCCTTTTTGATTGTGCATGGATATTATTGGATATATAATTATAACCTGTTAGTAAGTAGGTACAAGTATTCAATTTATAAACGGTATTTAAACTAAATTAAAAAAATATCGTCCGTATTTGAAATATTTTCTTTTAACTCTGACTAACACGATCCTCATCATCTTCTTAACTAGGAAAATATTTATGTGAGCTATGGAAGCGTCAGCCCATCAATACATTAAGACGCGAGAGCTCTGCATCAGTTTATAGCTTGTTCACTCTGAAATGACGCGCCCCACTACCGCATTTTACATACACGGCACCGCGGCGTGTATGTAAATGTATGTGGACAAGCTATACCTAATGCATTGGTTGCAGGAGCGGTACACACAAATATTTCCAGCAGTTCAGAACTAGTGTTGTGAATAAATTACATCGTGAGATTAGTCAGTTAAAATAATTAACAGAACAATTAAATGTTATTCCCTACCTAAAATATGATATCATATTTTATGCCATTGTTACTCTTAAGCTCCTTTACCATTTAATTGGTATCTTAGTAGTCTTTTAAACGACCGTTTGTTCATGTTGCTATAAGGACCGCGTAGAAACTAGAAACATCCCACTAACTTTTCCCTTAACTTTGAAATAAGCTTGGTGAAGGCTATTAATTATGGTGAAGGTAGTTTTGCTTACGAAACTGTTTAATTTGCAAAACATTTTGTTTCCAATGATTACTAAGTAATTTATACTTATTTATGAATTTTACAATAAATATTAAGACATCAATCGATTGGCCAACATCTTTTATGCGGACAACGTGGAAGTAAAAATGTGTCTAATATAAAATTGTGTGTATAATTAGCTGTCGGCGCAAATAGTTCAAGACTTGGTGCAGTCAAGGTGGTACTTGCTGGGTGCAATCTTCGGAGTCGTGATCTTATGCTTTTTGTATATCCTGGTCCTGCGCTGGGTGGTCGGGCCAGTCGTGTGGGCCTCCATCGTTGGACTAATCGCCCTAATGGGATTTTGTAAGTTATTATTTCTGTTTAAATAAGCGTTTTTTACTTGCACAACAACCCAATTTTATACAAAAAATGCAAGTTGGTTTAAAACAGTTTAAAATAAAAAATAATGTTTACTACTATACTATGGCCGTTATAAAAAAAAGTCCGTCCGGGCAATTGTTTTATCGCCCCTTGGGTTATTCCCGCATTGGGTATCAGTTTCTATGTTTTTTTTTTTTTTGGGTTTTTCTCCTGGTTTTACCACGTCAATATAAATATCGTGCACTCAACCAACGCATTATGGAATAAATTAGGTACACACTTTTATTAATCATTTTAATATAGCTATATGAAATACGCCGGGGAAATTAGGTTTGAGCCTTTGAACCCTGCACTAAATCCTAACAGCGATTTTTTTCTTAAATCGTGTTTTTGAACTTAGCTCTTAAAATAATATTTAAAATATTTAACATTTTCCCGTAGGTACAATCGCATCAAGGTAAAAAAAAATAAAAACGCGATTTTATTAATAAAAATTGAGGCAAAATTGTTAACAGGAAAGAATTGGTTATATTATGTAAAAAATTGGTAAAACTAATATATTATTTCAGAATTAAACATTTTCCTCCACGGAAAAAATATGTTTTTGCATCTTAAAATAATATTTAAAAAATATAACATTTTCCCGTAGGTACAATCGCATCAAGGTAAAAAAAAACAAAAACGCGATTTTATTAATAAAAATTGAGGCAAAATTGTTAACAGGAAAACATTGGTTATATTATGTAAAAAATTGGTAAAACTAATATATTATTTCAGAATTAAACATTTTCCTCCACGGATTTTTTTTTTTTTTGCATTAAAATACCTAATTCAGTTGTCCTTATGGGTTCATTAGAAAACCAGCGTCAGACAGCATCTGTCAGGCATTAATGCTGAAATGAACGTTTTTGGCGCAGCCATGAGGCACACACTATTGTTTTTAAAACATTATTTTTTATCTTTGTTATGTTGTGTTTCACGAACTGTGTCCAAATAAATGTTTTTCTTTCTTTCTTTCTAATTAAATATTTTTATTTGCTATCCAACAAAATTAAACATATTGTACTAGCGCAAGATATTATTAAGTTTTTTTTTGCAATAGCGGTTCAGGCGAAAATTGAACAAAATTAAATTTTGTATAATTTTCTTGTCATTAGGTGAGATAGAGCCTATGAATGCGAAAAACTGATGTCAAGATTTTTGCTTGAAGTACAATTTAAAAAATTCGCAATTTTATTCTTATTTAAATGTCCGACGAGGAAAATATTTAATTTTATGACCTACTTGTAAAATTAGCATGCAATCTCGACTCGAGATCTCGCGAGATTAGAAATTACAATCCCGCGAGATCCCGGAATTTCGAAATCTCGGATAACTTTCAATTTTTTTTTTTTAAGACAGTTAATTGATTCAGGCGTGACCTTGCGGAAATCCATTATAAAATGATGATGTGGATATATTTAGTAACCTGTTCCGCTTAGAACAGGAACAGGAACAGGTTACTAAATATATCCAAATCATCATTTTATTTTATTTTTTGTTAAATTCTGATAAAATCTGAAAAAGCGATGAAAACTGTTTGTTTGTGATTATGAGGTTAATTGAAAGAAAAAAACTACATATTTTCTTTTACATAATTCACTAATTACCCATATTATTTTGGAAATCAACAAAAAATAATAAAAGAACACTGTCAGTCAAATGCGGAAAAAGTATTGTTTTAGAGCTGATTTTGGAAATAGCTTCTTTAAAAACAAAGAGTATTGAGGATGTTGTCTGATAAAAGTCATCTTATGTCAGTCGCTATGTACCCAGCAGCTGAAAATGCCCTCTCTGATTCAACACTGATTGGCACCAGCGTGGGTAAACAATTATAAGCGAACTGTAAAAAACTACCCCTTGTTCCTCCACACTCATATAGATCCATCTCTTTCTTTATGAGTGACTCTAACCTATCTAAACTCGTAGATAGGAACTCGCAAGTGACTTTTTGATGCTCTCAGTCTCTTCCAATTCCTCTTGAAGAGTCGTGTTAGTTTTTGCAGCAGCAGCACGTAAATTCAAATCCTTTGCAATCATTAAAAGATGCAATTCATCTTCATTTTCTATGGTTGCTACTGTGGTATTAATCTCATTACCAGAAGTGGATACGTTTGAAAGAGTGTCTGGTTGTTTACGAAGTAATTGTTTGATTTTATTTTTAATTTCTTTCCGTACAAGATATATGCTAGGCATTTGGAAAGTTTCGTTGCCTTTCAATACTTCCAAATCAGCTTGATAATTATAAGGATTTTTCAAATATAATAGCGGTTCTTTCGCCGACTACTGCCGCCGAATCCCGTCAATCTAGAGCGAGATCACGTCATATTAAGCTTCGGGATTGATCTCGAAAAATGACACGAGATCTCGCGAGATCGAGATCCCGCGAGCACGGGATTGCTTTCTCTACTTGTAATACCTAATCTCTTCGACAAACACTCCATACAAACGTATGTTAATCATTTTTTCTACCACGTAAAATTGTTTTTTGTTTTTCTTAAAAAACCGTACACGCGGGGTTGAACTTTTCGCGTATACATTTTAACATACTCCCTTGGCCATACCCTACACGTTAGTGAAAAAAATCTCTGTTTTAAATTAATGCAAAGTTAGCCTAAAATTCGGCGTAAATTCCCCGCGCTAAAAAGCGCCGCTGCACTTGAAAATATCACCTCAAGCAATACGTTCTTTCTGTTTGCAAAGAAACCGACGGTTAATCCAATATGAGGACCCCAACACGAAGGATAATAAATTAATAACAAATATGTATTATAGCATTGTTTTTTCGTTTCAGGCGTATACCTTTGTTACAAGAACTATGCGTATTACAAGGCGAACCCATCGCTTACGTATCAGACTACTAATCTCAAGGGCTATGCAGAGTCCATCTTCAGTAAGCCAGGGACTTGGATGGCGATACTCATCGCGGTTGCCGTCCTGCTACTCATCCTCATATTAATTGTCATTTTCCTGCGAAACCGGATCGCAATTGCTATTGCGCTCATCCGCGAAGGAAGCAAGTAAGTTATGCATGTGAGGTGGATAGGTAAATTGACTACAATCTCAACAGCCTGTAGCAAGTTTTCTGATATAGGTTTCATTGGGAGAGCTATGCTTGCGCTTAGTAATTACGCTGTGCCAGAATCAAGGTATCAAGTCTGATGGCCAATCTGCTATTGGCCATTAATCCATCTTATGACAGAAGAGTATCGTAAATTTCTCTCAATTCGTGGAAATGAACCGCTTAGTACTAATTTGACGTATTTTCGTATTATCTCATGACCCGCCTGTTAAGAGAACAAAACCTTAGGAAGAATTTCCTTTTTTTTTTCATACTACAATTAGAGAATGGATAGGTACCGGTATCCGGTATTATACCGGATTTTTTATCGTTTTTAGGGTTCCGTACCTCAAAAGGAAAAAACGGAGCCCTTGTAGGATCGCTCGTGTGTCTGTCACAACCAATTTGGACTACACTTTGCGTCTAGGACATCTAATGGTCGGTCCATTAGATTCGAACCAATTTGCTCCGAATCTAATGGACCGATTAAGTTGAAATTTGGTAGATATATGTATGGCGTTATTATATATATTATACTATATATTTTTTTATATAATTTTAAAATAAACACTTTTAAAGATATTTACTGAACGATTAAGATATTTATTTCTCCGAAACTACTGGACCTAAAATTTAGAAAAAAAAATTGTATGGCTCTTAAAATAACATGGTAAATCTCTCAATATTGTGCGTACAAACTTACATTTGCAGTTGGAATGTATGGGAGACACGAGTTTGTTCTTGGGATAAATAAATTCATCTCAACTACGGAACCCTTCATTGTGCGTAGTCCGACATGCACTTAGCCGGTTTTTTAATACCAGGATTGTTTGCAAAATCGATATTTTGACATTTTGACCTGTGATTCAAAATAGTAGTCGACTTATATTCAACAAGCAAGCACTCTCCGTTATATGTTTTCTTAAGACTTCGATGGCTTTATAAACTACTTATCGCTTATTTAATTAATGTTGCTTCACAGTGGTTTCATCATAATATAATAAGCTAACAGTCTTAAAACACAGTTAACAGTTTTGAGTGTTATATATTGTGCATTTATATAAAAAAGGAGGGGAAAGAATTATTATTACTTACTTAATTTACTTTGAAATTTCAAAACAGCGCACAAGCTCGCTTTGTTCATTTGTACTTGTAGTGTGGCCAGTTTTCTGATACTTTAATAATTATTGTAATTTCAGAAGAAAGATTTGTTGATTATTTACTTTAATTTGTTTAAACTTGTTTTTTTTTTTACATTAATAGTGGTTTTATTTTAATAAAACAAAAGAAAAGAAACATAACATAGGGAAAAAAAGAGAGGTTTCACTTTAATTCAAAAAAAAAATAATACCGTAATCCTGGTTTTAAAATTTTTAATACCCGTTTGCCATAAAACCCAATACCGCACACCCAACCACATTATTTTTTTTATCAATTCCAGAGCTGTGACTGCTATAAAATCAACAATATTCTTCCCGATATTTCCATGGATTCTTCAGTGCTTCGTGATCGCTTACGGCGTACTGGTGCTCATGTACTTGCTGTCAATCGGAGAGCCAGCATTCAAAATAGTTAATTTCGCGAACGACACGTGCGTCTGCAGTATTTTCGCTCATTATACTAAGGTACCTACAATACAATGATGGCGTAGACAAATTTTCATCGTTTCTTCGTGATAATAAGCTTGGTGACTGGTACGTCGTCGTTCGAACTGCCTTCACAACGCCTTATCCCTTGTTTCAAATTACTAGGTGCCACGAGTCCTCGACTCACCAGAGGAATTTGGCTCTTCAGTAGTCAAATTCTTATTAGTGCTGACAATCATATCGTTGGCACAATCTCCGAATAGGTACTTGGGGCCCGAACCGCACTACATTATGATGACCACAGATATTACTTTTAAAGACATACCTCACGTAGTCACGTCACTTTATACTGCGAAGAATGATATTTCATTCGAATTGTGTTTATGTTTTAGGATAATGAAGCTTGCGATCCAGTCTCCTTCATGGCAGGGTGTCACGACGAAACTTCCGGAGGAGCCTGTAAACTGGCCACGTGCCATTTCACAGGCCTGGACAATCCGCACAGCGTCGTTTACTTGCATTGTTAGTAACTTTTTATTCATAAAATAACATAATGTTTTGTACAGTTAGAGCGTTTTCGCACTGCATCCGATTCGAATCCGAATTCAATCCTAATTGGGAATGTTCTAAATTCGGACGGACAAAGATCGGATCTAATGCACAACCCCTCATACAAATAGTACTATGGCTACTTCAGACCGACATTTCTCGAATTCGGATCGGATTCGGATCGGACGTAGTGTGAAACATCTTACTAGTAGAAATGCCTGCTGAATTTCTATTTATGAAACACTAGCTGCTGCCCGCGGCTTCGCCCACGTGAACCCTAATTCTTTTTCTAAAATAAAAGTAGCCTAAGTTACTCCTTATAACATCAGCTATCTTCCAGTGAAAGTTCCATCAAAAGCGCCTTTTCAGAGATTCAGTATACAGAGTGGCAGGGCCATCGACGCGAAAACTGTTATCATGGATTCAGTACATGATTCTGAATCCCGCTGCGCTGAAAATTTTCGTCAGTTATTTTTTTTAAACTGCTTTTACATAGAAAAGTGCAATACCTACGCGGTCAAAATGTATGGAACAGCTGATTTATTTTAAAATAACCGACGAAAATTTTCAACGCAAGGTGGGTTCAGAATCATGTACTGGTAACGGTTTTCGCGTCCCTGCCACCCCGTATACTTTCATATGCATTTAGTAAAAAAAATGTTATTTTGACATTACAAACAGACGCTTCAATTTTATTTATTTGTATAAATGTATAAATTAATTTATCAACGACATTTACTCTCACAGTGGCCAATTTGCTGGGCTTCTTCTGGACAATGTTTTTCATCAGCGGTGTGTCGGACATGATGCTCGCCAGCACATTCTCCACGTGGTACTGGACGTACAAAAAGAGAGATCTTCCATTCTTTACTCTTACGTCTGGCATTTTAAGAACATTACGGTAAGATATAGTGTAATTGAGAAGAGTTTCGTGAACGTCCTAATCACAATGTTTGTTGTGCCATTCTCTCTCTTTCACCCCCGACGTAAAATATCCCGGTCCCGAATCATTCTTGTGGTTTCTGACAAGAGTCCCAATGTCCGGACTTTCAAAGGGTCAGTGCTGTCCACTTTTTTAGTATACACTGGAAAGGACTCTCTCCAAACTATCAGCAGGATGTGACTGAAGTATCGCATAGTGCGTATCCTAATACTTCATTAAAACATGTTACAGGTACCACCTGGGTACCGTCGCCTTGGGAGCGCTGATCATAGCCATAGTGCGGGTAATCCGCGTCATCCTGGAGTGGATCGACCAGAAACTCAAGAAGTTCGACAATCCGCTCACTAAATGCCTCATGTGTTGCTGCAAGTGCTTCTGTTGGTGCCTTGAGAACTTCCTCAAGTTCATCAATAAAAACGCGTACATCATGTGCGCGGTACATGGACATAGCTTCTGTAAGAGCGCGAGAGACGCTTTCTCGTTGCTCATGAGAAATATCATAAGAGTAGTCGTGATAGACAAGGTATGTTTCAAGAAAATCTGATAAAAGGTGTTGGTTTATGGTAAAACTTTCTTGTGAAACTTTGTGATCTGTTTTGATTTTATTCCATTTGTATTAATGAGTTAAATCACTTTCAGGTGACCGACTTCCTGTTCTTCCTGTCCAAGTTGTTGATATCCGTGGGGGTGGGTGTCGGCGTGTACTACATGCTCCAGTGGAACGTGATCTACGAGGTGACGCAAGGCCAGCCTCTACACTATAACCACATTCCCGCCATCATACTGAGTATCGCCACCTATCTCATCTGCACTATATTCTTCAACGTCTATGAGATGGCCGTTGACACGTTGTTCCTTTGTTTCCGTAAGTATCTCTTTCAAGTGTTCAAATGAGGAACTCAATTATACAATGCTTTTTTTTGTTCTTATAATTAAATGTTAATTATTTATAACTCCTCTTACATTACTTTTTTTCAGTTGAAGACTGCGAAAGAAACGATGGTTCGCAAGAAAAACCATATTTTATGTCGAAAGATCTTATGAAAATTCTTGGAAAAAGAAATAAGAAATCATAAAGTGCCAAATATTAATGTATTTACGAGTGTTGTGAATGTAAGAACTAAGAGAATAAGTTAACTATGGCAAACTTTCCAAAACATTGTCACAATTTTTATTATCACTTGTACGATATACACATTTTATAGGAGTTTTTATGATATTTCTATTTGTAAAATATCTTTACTAATTTAGATTTGTACTCTTTTACAGTATTTTACCATAGTTTATAATATTAAAAACCAAATAATAATTTTGTTACGTACCTTTTAAAAATTTATGATGATGGCTATCACACCATTTTTAAGGGATGCTGAGATATTTTGTAATAAATCGAAAAATACTCCACTTCTGATATGTATTTGATTAAGTGGATTGTGATATTGCAAATATATAATGAGAAATAAAATGTAACTTGTATCATTAAACCACTGGCAAAAAAAAAACATTTTCAGGTCAGAAAAAGTGAGAAAAATAAAATGTAAACTGTTACTCTTCAACAACGTAGTTTATTCTGTGCTGAGTTAGGAAGGCTACATCGAGCATTGCTTCAGGGTCGAGCAAGTCTTTAACGTCGTCATACTTCAGGCTCTCTTCATACGCAAACATGATGCTAGTATCATCCAGCATCATCTTGGAAGCTGCTAGCGCCAAGATGCAGTTCTTCACTCTTGCCATTGTTTCCCTGTCAGATCTGCTAACGGTCTGTAAAGAGACAGATGGAATAATGATAAAATAAAAAAGTTAAAAACTAATACCCAACTGCAACAAAAAAGGACATCTAAAAAAAATTGTAACAAAATAACGTCGGTTTTAATTACCTGACTAAGGTAAAGCCAAAGGAGGAGTCCTCTGGCTTTCTGTAGTCGGGTAATTAACTCAATCAATCTGCCTAGCCTTTCTCCCAACATGTTGGGGTCGGCTACCCTAACTGGATGACGGTACCTTGCCAATTCATTTATGAAAATATTATGTACGTAAAGGTAAAATCCACATCTGTTTAATAAAATAAGTGATAGACATAATTTTAATACTAGAAATAAAGATAAACCAGATCAACCATTTTTCGGATTATCTAAAGTACATACATCTTTTATGGGGTACTGTGTTAAATGTTACAACAAAATACCTTGTGACATATTGCAATTAAATGAAAGAAAATTTAAAACTCATATTAAAAGTACACTTTGTAAACAATCATATTACAAATTAGAGGATTATATCCAAGATAAGAGCTTGGAAACATGCTGGTCCTGCTCCATAGGACAATTTAGAATCAAGACAAAATCAAACAGGCTGCTAATTTAATTGTAAAATTTATAATTTTGTGTTATATGACATTGATTTTACATTCTGTGATTACTTCCCCACACACTGACTTATTAATTTTAAAAACATTAGGAAAATCGTCTACTTTTAAAATTTTTGTAAATATGTGAGCACCATGTATCTATCACATAATTAAATTATCTGTTGTTGCTTCATTTTTAATTCTTTTTACCTATTGTGGTATAGTAATTTTATTCTAGGTGCATCGTCTTCACATATAATTATTTAACTAATGTACGTACTTATACAAACTATTGTAAAACATTTTAAAAGTTTCTTGCCCATTCTTCTCCATACGAAAACTACCTTTTGGAAGGGGCGACTAGAATCAATTATATTATTCTGTAAATTTTGACGTTCAAAAGTACCATACATGGGCCTATTTGAAATAAATGATTTGACTTTGACTTTGGATGCAGCTGAATACCAGTATTTTACATGAAGCGACTGCCTATCTGATCTCCACAACCCAGTACATGGGTAATACGATACTCCTTGGTACTCCTTGCTTTCCGAGGCACGGAGGAGTCTCTGTATGTAAAGACGGTCACCCATCCTCGGACCAACCCCGGCAACCGTAGATTAATCTGATGGATCGACCCGTGCCGCTGTTATTACTTAGCCACGAGCTCGAGTCGGGTAATTAACTAATGAACAAAAATCGCAAATGATTTTTCAATTTAAGTAGATTATTGACATGATAAAATGTGTGTTACGAACTAACTTACAGCAGTAAAATCATTTATCAGTAATCATTAGCCGCCACATTTAGAAGTGCATACTTAAATAGACGCCAATTAATTGGCTAAGTATAGAAAGGTGAAGGTATACTGCATTTGTGTATATTATGCCATCACTCCATATGGCCACCACTCCATCAGTAGCAACTCAACTTCTTGCACAAACTTGGCTTATAAATAAAACACTGAAATAATTTTGGTGTATGCTTGACATGCTGGTAGATTGATTGGGTGCTGCTATAATGCTGGGGCCGCATCTGCGTCTATCGTGACGAAGCAATGCGTGCCGAAGCTTCGTATGTTTTACTCGCTAAAAAGTTATCGCGCTAATGCGGTTGTCACATTAACGCCTTCATAATTTTAGCGAATTATCGTTCAATATAGATGGCTCTACATTATTTCGACAGAGCGTCTACGCAGTCCGGAGACAACAGTCGATATAAACGCGTGGCGCGTAGTCCGACCACGCGCCACGCTAATTCGCGCACTAAAACCCTTTAATGTACCCGAGCGATAAGTGCTACGCAGTCCAACTATCGCGACGGACGACAGCCGAAAATGGCTGGTCACATCTGCGTGAATGGTATCACTGTGTGAAGCTTCGTCACGGTAGACGGAGATGCGTCCCCAGCATAAGCATCACAGGTTCAATTCCCAACAAAAAACGATTTGTATGACCTATACAGATCCATGTTGGACTGTTTGTTTATGCTAATAAAAATATGTACCTACAATAAATACTGGAGAAATAACTACACAAAAAAGCTAAAAAACACGACCGTGTTTTTTCGTAATATTCTATAGAATAATTTTAAAAAAACAACTGCCCTGCCAAAAAACGAACTAAAAAGTAATAAACAAGTGTATTAGTTAACCTGTTCATACAAAGCGAAAGGTCACTCATTTACTCGCTGACTAAACAGATAAATAAAATTGTCATTGCAGTCGATTAAAAAGTGTTCCACACATCGACACATCGGTCCTCCAACTGCAATGACAATTTCAAGTTTTATATTAATTTTAAAACCTGTCATGCTAAGTGCTTTAATATATAAGCACTAAAGGTGGTTTTATACTCTCACCGAGGCGAAGCGAGGGGTGGATGGCGTGGGAATGAAATGATTGACCCTACCTATGTAAAATGTATGCCAATAAATTATATAGTTTTGGAATGTGCTCATCAAGGCCTTCAATTGGATACCCATATTCTAATAAATAAAGAAATTATTTTATTTACACATTCGAATATGGAGCCATACTGCCGCCATTTTTTTTATATTTTTTTTATATCGCCTATGTCACTTGGGATGATGAATGGATTCTAACGATACCCCATACATCCAAATCTGTCCAGTGGTTAAAAGTTATGGTGCCACAAAGAAACTCACGAACCCTGAAAACATTACACTCCTTTTTGAGCAGTCGTGTAAAAACCGGCCAAGTGCGTGTCCGACCACGTACAATGAAGGGTTCCGTAGTTGGGATGAATTCATCGAAAAAACAAACTTAAAATTGTAGTTAAAAAACATGTTCTGCCATACATCAATATACGTCACAGTCTCACAGTCAATTCTCTAACTGCAAATATAAGTTTGTAATAGCAAAAAATTTTTTTTGTGTGATAAATCTACTAACAGTGCCAACGCCAATGTTGGCGTCGGTAAACTATACCTTTATGCCTAATAAGTACCTGTACATAATAATTTCGATGTTTCACATCTGCCAGGTGTCCCGCGATGGCTAATTTTTTTACTGCGTTGACTTAGAAGCTTGATTTTTTTAGAGCTCCAAGGGACCATAGATCTACGTATTTGAAATTAATTTCAACTTGATAACTTTAAGAGTTCCTCAGAAAAAGGGTCTTGACAGACTGACAGACGGAATACGAAGTAATTCTATAAGGGTTCTGTTTTTTTCCTTTTGAAGTATGGAACTCTAAAAATTAAGGAACAATATTGAAAGCCTTCCTAAAGTTTAGAATTCAGTTGTTTCAAGGAAAGCAAAATAATACTTAGTTACATAAAGTTTTAACCAACCCACCTGTGATTCAACATTTGCAATTTCATCTTTGTCACCTTCAACCATGTTAGTTTGTTCCGCTGGACTGATCCAAATGTAACCATTGTTACCAATGATCACTGATATGCCACAAGGAAGGTGGTGGAAATGGTTCTTTCTGCGTTTAATGAATGAGGGGAAGACTTTGATTAGTATCCCTTGTGATAGCTGAAAATAAACATCATTACTTTGGAGAAGGGTGCCAAACTCGTAAATTATTCTAATATGAATTTGCATTTATTTTATTCATGTCACTGGCACGGCACTCATGTGCATTAAGAAATTGAGACTGTTTTGGTGTAAAATTTCAAACATCACAATAGGCTTGTTTCATAAAAAAATTTTTTTAGTCCGGAAGGTAGATTAATAAAAAATATAGAACACGTATTTTTTATATTTTAACGTAATCAAAAGATTACGGCGATACATTGAGTTAAAATGTGGCATGACGTCACTGCTTGCTAGATTTTATACTGATTTGTGACGTTGCGAGCCCCCACTCCCCAACTTTAATGCGTGTTTTCTAAGTTATTTTTTATTAATATGATTAAGCAAAAAATACGTGTCTAATATTTTTTTATTCTCTGAAAGACGGACTAAATAGAATTTCTTTTTTTTACCTAGGCAACTACCGTATTACTCTCAAATATAAATAACGGGCCTACCTTGCCATATTTCAAGCTCCTTGTGTGCAGAGAGAGGGACCCATCTGAGAACAAACTCTGTACCTCTGCACTGATCAAGTCTCCCTCTTGTAAGTGTTTCCTCATCATCTGCTCGTCTTCTGCTGATCTCCGCCTCTGTAAGTTTCAAAACTATTTTTTAACAAAGAGGCTTTAAAAGGCACAAGAACAATATTAATGTGTTAATTCATTTTCATACATAATATTACATGTATCAATAATATATAAATGTAATAATTGAAGACGAATTCTATAAAAAAAAGTGCTAAGTACCAGTTCTCCCCCAGGAAGATTTACAGCTGACAACTGAAGTACAGAGTCCAGACGTGAATTAGTTTCCACCTTCCATCTCCGTTGTTGGACTTCAAGTACTCGCCCCACAATAATGTCACCAATTTCACCAACATACCGATTCTTTCTAGGTCGAATACATATCAACTTGTTCACTTTTTGCATAACCCCAGCTACTGCAGCTTTTAGAGAATCATCCACTGCATAAGTACCATGGCCACTGTAAAATAATATTTTAATTAAATCAAAATTATGTGTTTTTATTCTTTGATAATGTATCCGTTGATAAACAATAGATAAACAAATCTTACCGCATGAAGTCTTCCATGCCTGTAACAACCTGACCAGGAGTATAAAATCGAGGTAAATCATTGTTAGTAGTAACAGAATGATTAACTCTTTCGGAGGCTAAACGTATTTTAACGTGACTCGTCATTTTGTACAGGAAATTAATTACAATATGGTTTCAAAACTTTCAAATAATTTCAAAACAACACGCTGCTGTTTTCAGCACCCCCAATTCCTCAAAGAAACATGACATTGACATTATAAATTACAATTTTCAATTGACGTAATATTGACAATGACACAATTGACACACAGTCACACAGAGCTACCAAGTAGAGCTAAGCCAAGTTGGCTTGGCTCTTCGGAACTTGTTCCTTGATCTTGTCTCATGTTAATAATTTTATGTATATCTATATAATATATATATTTATGTAGCTAATTATATGCTTTACGTATCTATGTGTCTGTTGTATATGTAAATGGTACACCACTGACTACCTGCAGTATTGACTCTCCTTTTCCACATACATCTATCCAAAGGATGTCTGTAAAACGCAGCCTTAACTTGGGAATACACGTCCAATTTTTTGATCAGATAGTCGAATCGGATAGTCTGATCCAGCTTTCAGAATTTGATATATCGATATTTTTCTGCAAGCCTAAAAGTCTGTCAACCAACTGTCAACTCATCGAGAATCGAGACGAACTGACGGCAACAAAAATACAAAAATTATTGAAAATAGAAAAATAAAAATTGGACAAATATTGTTTTGAAAAATGGCTGGAATGTCAGCTGCAAACGCAGCTCCTATTACGGCCACCGACAGTTTATCACAAGCGTTAAAAGCTAACATAATTCCGAATCAAGAATACTTACTGCAGGCAGGTTACTCAATCTATATTTTTTCGATATTCACTGATATTGGATTGTTTGTATTGTTATTGTAATGTTACGTTTAGGGCTCTGTGCTGGATTCGGCTGTAGAGGTTTTACTTCATCGCCTGCGTGGATTGTGTGATAATGTCGACGCTGGACCGGAGACCTTTGATGATCAAGAAGTTTGCTTTAGTTTGCGAGATCCTAATCAACAGGTAAAGTTAATTCAATATGAATATAATTCTTTAACATAAATAGCTGCTTTTTTATGTAAAGCACATATAAACTTGTATTTACAATATTAATGGTTTAGAATAAGCAGTAAGCTACTAAAAGATTATATATCATTTATTGTTAAAATTTTCAGGCTGCGCCTTTGATGTTGCGGGTTAGAAAAGCTCTGGACTACCGTGACATGCCGTTCCAGCTCCGGTACATTGGTCAGCCAGATCTCGGAGATAAAAACAGGCCCACAGTGGTTCGATCAAGTCTTGACATTGCTTGCAGTGGAATGCTTATCGACTTCCTGAATGAACTGGGCTGCAGAATTGAATTTGAATATAGTGTGAAAGGTAATTTTCCATAAAAAGTATAATTTTGCACTGAGGAAATTATCTCTCTCTCTGTTATTTCATAAATACCAACTTTTATCTTCTATTTGTAAATATGGGTATCACATCAGATACATGAATATATAATGCTCTAGATTAGATAATGCAGATAGGACACCTGTATGCAATTTGTAGTTGATAAATTAATTACTCATGCAAGTTGAAATATATTGCCATGCACTGTTTTAACTCAAATGGAAGTTTTATCATTAACTTCCTGATAAATGAAGATGCTGCTCATAATTTATGCCCAATACAAGGAAAAGTTTACTTATAGCTCTGTACATGTTACTGTAAATACAAGAGACAAAATAAGCCAGTTTTGTGCACATGTTAGGATCCCTACAGAGAATGATAACAGGGTAATCCTATAATTATTTCCTAAATTGGATATCAATTGGTTTTCAGGTTATATGTTCAGAAAAGGACGAATGAAGATTACAGTTGCAAAGGTTTTCAAGATATCCCAAGGGTCAATGCCCCCAGAGCCTATATCTCAGAGTTACCTAGTGGAATTATCTGTAAGTAATTTTTTTTTGACAATTGTAAGTATAACGTCAGATAAAACCAGTAACTCTCCGCTGTTTTAAGAGCCATTGAGATTTGTTAATAGATGTCTAAAAATAAACTATATACAATTATATAGAGGAGAAATAATAAAGTAAAGGAACAGCTCATTGGGCATCAAAAAATTTGTCTGCATTGTTGTCAGTGGGAAAAGTGCTCAAAAGGCTGGCAGCCTTGTCACGTTGTATGGCAATACTGATTCTTTGATCTAAAAATTGGCCAGCCCTCTGGTCACGTGAACAGTCGAAGAACTGCTTGGTGATGTTCCAAAATCATCAATGAGCACTCGGACCCCCTGGCCCAAACAGTATTGATTAGATGGCGTTTCAACCCTAAACGGCTCAAAACTATAGTTAATATTTGGTACCAATAAGGTGTTATATTTGGGCCATTTGTGGTTTTCTGCACTTGCAGCAGCCGCCCCAGCACAGCCCGCCGTGCTAGGAAAATGGGATGGCGCGAGGGTGCACAGGTTGCGTCCCACACCAAAGGCCTACCCTACTTCCAAGGCATTATGGTCATTCCGTCTGGCCTCTTCCCGTCGTCGCATCAAATAAGGATGAAAACCTATTTATTAAACTTAACATCTTTCAGTTGTTTCTTTTATGCAAGTTGAAAACGGCTCTCATTTTAAATCTTAGTGTGGTCCATCATATTTTCAGCCACCAATATTTATAAACAGTATATACAGGGTTATTGTTTATACGTCGGCAATCAGTTAAAGGCATGTAGGAGAGGTCATTTGCAACCAAATTACCCCTGATGACCCTTACGCAATTGGACATTTTTTTAATGTATGAAGTAAAAATATAAAATGTACCCAATAACCCTGATATACAGGGTTAATGGTTATACGTAACCATTTTCAAGTAATTTACTAGTAATTTACATTTTATATTTTAAAATGTATGAAATGAAAATTTAAAATGTAACCATAACCCTGTATATAAGGCGTGCGTGTATGACCAGATGTATGAACGTAAACGAGGCAAAAGGAGTATGTACGGATCGTAGCAGGTGGCGTTCTGTCGTGTCTGCCTACCCCCGTGGGCAGTAGCGGCGTTATGGTAGGGCGCGGTTGGGCGACTGCCCAGGGCGCCGTATGTGAAGAGGCGCCGCGGGCGCCCCTTTATATCCCCTCACTCAGTACCGGCGTTAGGGTAGGGCGCGTATCGGCACCCGCCTAAGGCGCCAGACATGAAGGAGCGCCCAACATGAACCACCAGCCTTTTATTTCCGTATCTTTTCTGTTATTCAAATCTTTTTTTACCCGACTGCAGGACAGCAAAGACAGAGTTACGTTTTTCTTTTACTTTTCTGTACAGTTTGACAAAGTTTAGGTACTTTTTATATCAAAGATAAGACGCAGCGGGGTGCTAAAAAAAATTGAGCTCGCTCTTGCACCTTGCGTTCTCTGAAGTCTGAATTTTCAAACTTTTCTGCATAAAAGAAATCCTATGTTTTCCGTGGCGGGGTGCTGAAATTTTTGAGCTCGCTTGCGCTTCCTGCATTTTCCTATTCCTCAAACTAGAACGAAAGCTAAAATTTTCACCCGTTTACTCTATAAGAGTAGGGAGGGGCGCCACAGAAATCTCGGCCGGGGCACCGGTATTGCTAAAACCAGCACTGCCCGTGGGAAGAAGGCGTTAGTTTATGTATGTATAAAAATAACTTTGATTTATTTATCATTCAGGTGCTTGCGCCGCAAGGTCAGGATATGATAGCAGAGGACATGCGCGCATTCGCCGACCAGCTGCGCCCTCTCGTTCAACTGGACAAGATCGACTATAAGCGGCTCGGGCACATGGCCGGCACATAACCCATGTTTCTCGCTCCGACCGCCCTCACACTGGCCGACGCGTCGTCGTGGACACAAATGTAGGTTAGTGTGCAAACAGCCTTTGTTGTGAAAACAAGTGGTAGCTCAATAATAGAAATGGACTTTTAATTTATTAAGCATTGTTATATAAAACTGTACAAAGGCCATGTGTGCAGAATATTCACTCATATACTTAAGGGTTTTTTAAATCACTGCTAACAGTATTGCAGTACCCGAATAAGTAAACTGCACACCAATGTTCATACATACAATATTATCATATCCAATTATTTGAAAATAATTAGGTTCCGATGTACACAGTAAGACGTAATTTTACTCAGTGATAATAATATTTAAATTCAATTAATATTTCAAACAATATTTCTGTTACAGAATACTAAGATATTTTAATAATTAGTTAAGATATACCGATGTTCATATCAGTAAAATTAACAATAAGTTGGGATATTTGTATATCTGATTTGTCTTAACGTACAGAATATAATAAGTGTGATGATATTCGTCTAGGAGTACTAGGTTTAATTTTATATAATATCATCGAAAATAAAATACTTTATTATCCTAAAAATCTGGGTTCTTCTTTGAATGTTTGACTATGATATGATCCTCTCCGTAGTCCTCATCTTCATGTTTGTATCCGTGGACGTAAGCGAAGTTCCCGAAGAACAGGCACTTTTCGTATTTCAATGGGGCAAATTCTGGAAAATATTTGTATTTCCAGTAATTGACTTTATTGGAGTGTATATTACTTACTAGCGATAGCTCACGACTTCATTTGCGTGTATTATGTATTTCATAATTTTTAATACAATTATCCAGGATGAAAGTCAAATTTATAAAAAGTCTAATTTCATAAAGATCGATTTAATGGCGAAGGCACGAAAAAGTAGCAGACAGACTTACTTTCGCATTTAAAATATCACTAGGTATGTATATAGCTGCCTCTTGGCCATCAACCTTGAGATAAAAATAATGTTTGCAGCAGGGACTACCGCCGTATCAGCTCCCACGTATGTAAGCAATAATTCGTATAATATTATCAAATTGTTATTGATAACAGGTCTGTAATGATTGAATACCTAATGAAAACAAACGTAATTTGCTTATACTACAAAGGCTTCAAGTTGCCAACCAACTACAGGCCAAGGTCCAGTTCTCAAGCTCTTGCATTCATTTAGTAAAATCATACTCCAATTTTCTAGCTTGCATTACTCACTCTTGTATTCTTTTAGCAAGGCTGCTATTTTATTTATTTCCTACTAGCGACCCGCCCCTGCTTCGCACGGGTGCAACCGTGCAATGTACCTAGTTACCGTATTGTTGTGACGACTAGGCCCTGACTTGAGAGACCCAGGGAATTAAATGAATGAAGTTTTTTCTATTGAAAAAATTATATATTTTATTATCTCATTTTATATTTCCGCCTGTCCTCAGGCAAGCAAGCTGGTCGGGGTAGCTGGGTGAGTGGGGCCCCTAGGCTAGCTCTGACCCTAGGCCAGTGCCTTGTTCCTCCTGGACGCGATCGGTTTTTCCCGTCATGATACAGGTTTAGGTTACTTAATAGTTATGGTCCAGGCCATGGTACGGAGCGAGACGGCATAGGAGGCCGTCACCTCCTGCGAAATAGTAATGCTCGCGAAGGAGGAGGTGGAACGCGTGAGGGAGAGGCAAATTTCGTGCCCTCACGCCCCTAACCGCCGCAGGAGACGCCCTAGGCGTCGGGAATCGACGGCCTATTCCGGCCACCGTAGGCGCAGGCTTACGGACGGCGAGCAATGGGTAGCTCGCCGTCCGATAAGGACCAGGCCCGGGTCTACGGCGCGTTGTGTTCCACGCGCGCCTTTGCCTTGTGTGCCTAGGCGTCAATACGGGCTGGTGACGATATGTCAAAATATCACGATTTTTGTGCTATATTTTAGTTATGAATGTTTTATACACTTAACCTTCCGGAATTAAGTCTCTGAATGATGGTGAAAACCGTATCGAAATCTGTTTTGTAGTTTGGAAAAACTAAGCGGTCACACAGACAGACACGAAAATGGATTTTGTTTCATACTATGTATTGATTGAGCTTCACCGCAGCCGGGTAAAAAGGACATCAACTGGTTTGCAGAGACTTAACCCAGGCACGCACGGTCGATTTTTTCCGCGGCGATTTTTTTTGCAACGCTCTGCTTAGCGCCAAAAATTGAAAATCCATCAGTGTTTTTCGACGCGCTCGGATGTACTCTGTTGGATTCTCAACGCTCGGCTCAACATCGAGTGTTGAAAATCAAGTGCGCGATAAAAGCCCGCCGCGATATTTTTACGTCCGTGCGCACGTGGTCTTACTCGAAACTTAGAGATTCAAACCGACTTTAGCTAGTGCCTAATTACTGTTAATGATCCTCTACTAGGATAACATTTGAAGTCTACGTATATTAATCACGTCATTTCTCTAGAACACTAGCCCTGAGTGAACCAATAACCATGAAAAACCTCAAACGCCACCACATATGGGACTCAATAAAGCAATTTTGAGAGACAGATTCTTCGCTGAAAGGATGGACCTCTTTAGTCAATATCCGCACAAAAAATCTGCTAAAAGTTTACAACCGATTGCAAGATAAACAGAAAAAAAAAAAATCTCTAGATCCGTTTCTATTAAGAGATCTTTAAACTGCAAGTGATGTTGTAGAGATCCCAAGTTCACCGCTGCCGCCGGCTAGGAACCTACTAATCGTTCTCGAAACACTCCCGGTGTGCCATTCCCACCAATCACACCCGTTGACCATTAATTATTAAGCAAAGCATAAGACATTTTAGTTCAGAATACAATGCTACCTTAGACAAATGAACTTCAAATCGTGCCCGACGTCGGTCATTGTTTACCAACCATTATTTTAGCAGTAGCGATTGGCAAGTGAACTAAACTGTATGATTACGTATAAATCATGACCGTAGCAAGGTAGTAGATGCAAACCCACAAATCATGGAAACGCTAATAATATGCTTAAGAAACAAACCGGTGCCTTCAATGCAGTTGTACAAGTCCATTACGCAGTGGTTGTCGAATATATGGGTGGCGTTAGATGTGAAGTCGAACGCACATATCTTTTGGAAATATGTGGGACATACGCCGCACCTGTGGGATGTAATAATTGTTTATTTATTCAAGTAAGTAGTCTTTTGACCTCAATATGAAACTTTGTTATTGACCTGACAAAACAGTAGAATCGATCATTCATTAACTGCGCTTTCCGTTTATCTACTTACTAAAGCAAATTATGTATCTAGGTATAAAAACTTTAATCAAGATGTTCCAGCATAAATAAAGTGGTACCTAGCTATGTATCTTGGGATATGCACTACTCTACAAAGTCTAGGGAACAAGGGTATTCATAGTAGGTAATTAGTTTAATATTAACACTTTTTAACCGAATTCTTAAAATGAAGGAGGTTCTCAATACGTCTGTAAGTCTATTTATTTTTATATTTGTTCATCGATATGTAATAATATATTAGTCAAGTGTGAACCGATTTAGAAAATTATTTTTTTTATTTGGTAGAGGAAGCATATGCGGTGGTCTCATATAAATTGTATTAACTTGCTTGGGTAGTTTTTGAGTTAGCTTCAATAATACGTATTTCATCCACTTAGTGTATGTTGATGTTATAATAACTTCCTGTCACTTATTTACTGTATAAAAATTTGTGTGGGGTAAGTAGGTACACACATAAACATTTTCAAAGAGAAAATAATCGATTTCCAAAAAAGTCGGTAGCAAAAAACAAAATATAAAACCAAAGCCACCGACTTCCGAAATGAGTTATTTTTCACTTTGTAATGCTTTTTTTTAAGTTTATTTTTATTTTCTGTAACATATTTAATATCAATAGAAGCGTAATTTAATACAGAGTTTAATCGTATGTTTAAATAAAAGGGTTATTAGTAAAAAATATTTAGAAAATTCAAAATGGTACCAAAAACTTTAAAATCAGATTTTGCAGATTCAAAAAAAACCTAACTCCCAAATAACATTAAAATTTTTAAAAATATTCAAGCAACTTTTAAATAATCTGATGGACTTCCGAAGGCACAAGCGACGGCTCTACAGCGGCGTGGTATGCTGAGCATCATGTTGTCTATTGTCGCCTGTGGAATATCGCTTCATACTCTGGAAAGATGTGCATAAAGTTCTTCTTCCGTGTTCAAATTTTGGGGAAGGTCACTGAACACTATTCTCACGAGAAAATGCCACGTGTGCTCGATAGGATTGAGATCAGCGAACTGAGCAGGCCAGTCTAATAGCGTGCTATATATTCTCGCAGAGCACATCACGCGCAGTATCTTGCATAAACATGAAATCTTGGCCATACTGGTGTCGATGAGGGATGACCACAGGTTGCACAATCTCGTCACAGTATTGTTCCGCATTTAAATTGCCTCGTATCAAAACGAGGTCAGTTCTTCCCCCCAGGCGAATTCCAGCCCACACCATAATCGTTCCGGCCTGTTACGGATGAACTTCCTATGGATTCTCGAGTCCACTCTGGCGACCGGGAACTCGCCAAACTCGTACTGTTCTTGAATCGGGGTGAAATCCAAAGCGCGACTCATCAGAAAAAGAACACGAGCTCACTGAGTGTCGGTCCAGTGCAAATGTGCGTTAGCCCACAATAATCGACGCCGTCGATTTTCGCGTCGAAGAGTTGGAACGTATGCGAACGTGAAGATTAATTTTACTGGTGGATTGGTCACTGATGACCACTTGGTGTTGAGACTGGAATATTCTTACCAGCTGGCGAACCGTAATTTGAGGCTGTCTTCTCGCAACCTTTTTGCTCTGAGTAGTGCTGTATTTTCCTCGGTGACGTTCAGCAACATATCCTGTAGCCCTGTAATGCGCCCATAATCATCAACAACATACCCATAATCGGCAAATTACGCTTGGCTGCGTGTTGACAGCGTCGCCAGTTTCATGTTGACTGCACCCTGCTTCCAGCATATCTTCCCGCGTTAAATGACGACGTGACATAACGCTCCAGGGTCACAAAAAAACACCGAAGTGTAATTTAATAAGGAAAAAAAACGTTTATTGTCAGTTATTTTTAAAGTTAATAACGCCGTACGCTGCGACCAAGTGAAGTTGACCCTCCTTACTCCAAAGTGATTTTTTAAATCAACATTTACAAATTTTGTGGCCAGTACTTTTTCTAAAGCGTTTTCATAAATAAGTTGATATAGTTGGCTAATTGTTCCCTAGCCTTTGTCAAGTAGTGTTTATACTTGACCTAAAATATATTATTACAGTAATACAACCTGTGGCCATCTGGTGCAGGTTCCTTTTTAAAAATTAGTGGTTTTACGGCTCCATAGTCCTGGGCTTCAACTACACCTGTTGCATAACAACAATTAAAAGCACATAAGTGTTATTTAGCTTCAGTTTGCTGAATGTTGATAAAACAGTGATATTTTACACTTACAAAAAACAAATAAAAGTAACCACAAATCCAATCTTACATCCATATTTTTCTTATAAAAAGAAATTGTTCAATGTAGTTTCTGACTTTCTTATCATTTAATTAAATGCTCATATGAAAATTATGAGATCAAAATAATTAAATTTACAATGGACTACGAAGTGAATGTTTTGTTGAGTTATTTTTTTCCAATCTTTGAGTGTAGTCAAACTTGCAGATGTGTATTATTCGTTACAATACACAGCTATCTGTCCGAGTTACTTATGTAACATTAAGAACAGGTCCGCTGAAGAGTTTGACGACGTTGATTTTCTAAGCCATAATATACATGTGTAACGGCCGTCTGTACCAAAGTGGCAGAAAGGTAGATAGTGATGTGGCGACTTGCGAGCGAGTGGCGACGAACGTGAGCGGTATCACGATGGCACTGATGACTCACTCTACCAGCCTGCTCCGTCGCGGATCATTATAATAATGAGATGCACACCCCCTGACCTCAAGGTATAGATAAGACGTGCCAACTTGCCAAGTCCTTTAATTACTATTTCTGTTACTGAATGATCTTTTTGTTTTGACCAGATAGTGGGAAAGGCCGGCTTACAACGTGATTACTTCATGTTAGGTAAACGGTGCCTGATGCCTCCACCAGCTAGGTTGATTTTGATGTATGGAAACGTTCTAATTAATTCAACCTGTTGTTTATCTTTGAAAATACTTTGGTTTATTGTGCTATTTGCAGTCTATTGTTCTGCAGGGTGATTATGGGTACGTTTAGAACCGTAAGGTTGAAATCAAATAGCAAGTAAACCCAACGAGTCCTGTCAACATTGATTAGACATCCTTTACGCACGAATCACGATTACTCATTATTATGCATCATGCGTAGACACTCATGAATATAGCAAAGGCGCGTAGGCCGATCGGTTGCGTGGGTAGCATGACAGGTAGGTGCTGCGGGGAGCGGGCGGAAAGGATGCAGGGGGGGGGGTCGGTGCTGTCCGCACCAGACTCGATGGCGCGGCGCTGCACAGCCGTGCCGGTTTACCTTGACGCTCACCCAAGCTGGAGGGCCCTTAAATACTGATACTTAGGTAGGTAGTTAGGTACTTCAGATAACTGCGTTCAAAACTGATGGTTGATTTGCCTGATTTCCAATTGCACTCAGTTGTGAAAATGATTGTGTGCGATTGTGCACATACTGCTTGCTGACGATGAAGCAACGCAAGTAGCAATATTAATGATAAGTTCGCATCATGATAAGAACTAATGAGGCTTGCAAATAAAAATTGTATACTTATCATCCAAAGTGTAACAGAATTACTGATCGACAACTTTTTGTGCATGTAGGTTGGCATGGTGATTATAACGGAACAGTTTAGTCAGAGCAGACTTTAGTAGAGTCGTACACACGGCTACACATCAGGCTATGTATTCATTTCTAGTATAAGCTGACCTCGCATTATACGGAAATCGTATACAATGCGAGATCAGCATAAACTGGAAATGTATAGCTTGATATGTAGCCGTGTGTACATTAATAATGAACTATTATTATTTTAAAGGGTATTTGACATATTTCTTGAGACCCTGGGTCCCGGACCTTTGGAAGGCGTACGAGGGGCCCAAGCCAACTCGCAGAGGCCTGTTAGTTAGACGTCTTTAATTAAATGAGGCACCAACCGAAGATTATCCCTGTATGCACTATTCAAGTGCATCCAAGGACAACCCCCGGTTAGTGTAGGACTATTGCAGGATATGGAAACAAAGATATTGGATTATGGGTTTGGGTGGCTAAAGTGAACTGGTTACCTAGAACTATGGTAGGACTATAGCCCCTACCTGATCAATGTTTTATATTTACATGGATAAAATGGCAGGGGGTGACTTGCACACTCAATAATAGGCCCCCGGAAACTGTCGCTAGCACATAGTGATGTAGCGACAAGGGGGCAACATGTCCTGAGGTGCTTGAGGAGTGGAGAGGTATTCCACGGCTTTCAGAACAATCCCAGAGCCCGGAAGATCGTCAAGATCCCTACGAGCACTTACTGGAATACTTCCTTATTATTAGTGAGTAAACTATACAATACTTATTGTTCATAAAATATCAAACGGTCAAACAAGAATCTGCGGTAGTGGGTAATAGTAATTGCAATAGCAATTACGGAAAATGATGACGAAAATGGGTAAAATTGCAATACCTACGTCAATCATTAGTCATATAAATATGTACGTATGTAGGTACTACTTATGTACTTCTTTTTAACAATAATAATATAATTATACCCAGTCTTAGTGAATGAATAAAAAAAAAGCGTAGGTCGTCACGCGGTGTCTGCGTTACTTGATGGCGGACTAAAGGGAATGGACGCAGTTTCCATGGTGGTTATATTGTGGGTGTGCAGCTTGGCAACTTGCCGCTACTTATTATTACAGATAATATTGTGTAATATTATTCTAATTTTAATACCTCGCCTCATTCAGAGGCAACTCTATGTATGTACCTATGTCTGATCAGTGCTTTTGAAGTAGGTATACCTTAGCGGATTTTTTCCACTACAAATTGTGGTGAGATCTCTTATTTGAAAGATACATATTTTCTTAGGTGGGTTCTAAGTTGCGTACGTTGTATGCCTGAGCATAGCCATGGAACATTGTTTGTTTTTATAAATATTACTAACATAGTTTGTAAGTAAATTTTTACTAATGATTATGAGTCCATGTTACTTGAAAATAAATGTTTTATTAGTATTATAGCCGCGCCGCGACCGCGTCGCGCCGTAGCCGCGTAGCGCCTGAGCTCTACGCGGCTACGACGCGGTCGCAGCGCAGCATACAGTTACGCCAAACAGAGGCCCTACTTCGTGCCACGAAAACGAAAAGCCCGTCGTCAGACTTTTGATGTCCATTAATTAGGTCTTTACTTATTGTATAGAACTTAAGAACTTTAGAAGGTTAGATTAGATGACTTTTACATAAAGTACATAATTCAGCTGATGCATGCCTCGCTAGAACGAACCTGTACCCTTATTGCGTAACTTAATAAAGTAAATGATTATGACAAATTTGTTTCATTTTGAAAGTTCAACAACATTCATTGCGTTATTTATGTTGTTGAGCACATTTTTTTTCCAACTTATGAACCAATGGATTAGAAATCTGTTTGAAATCGAAACAAATTGTGATTGATCGTGCATTACGCAATTAGGGTACTGGGTCCAATCCAACATAAGAAAAGGTTAAAATTATGGCAACGACGAAGTCTTATACAGCTCATTGTTTTCCAACTCAACTGGTGTTAGCAAGGGAAAACGTCGCGACACACACATTTATACGACACACTCCTTTAATCAAATTGGAAATTGTAATGAAGTAGTCATTAGAGGCACCTGATTAAAGTTAAACGTTGTTGTAGCTTGTTCATTATTCATTTATTACTGGCAACCCAAATACCTTGCTGGATTATCCCACAGTCTCTCGGCTCCATTCCTTGTTACGAATAGAGGTAAACAATACTCCTCTCTTGACATAGATGCTCAATTTAGTGCAATATTTTAGATTTTAGGGATGACAACGAACTGCTACAAAAATAAGACCAACGAAATACATTTCTCACTCTAATATAAAAACAACCGTCATCCAAAATAACACTACAAAGTGAAAGTTCGGAAGTCTGTGTCTTTGGTTTTGAATTTTCGTTTTTGCCACCGACTTCCGAAATTAAAGTTATTTTTCACTAGTGTAAAAAGTTTTTGAAAGACGGTTGTTTTTTTTTTTTGTAAAAATGTTTTTATTTTTCACTTTTTAGTTGTGGTATCTAGTACCTACCTACCCTGAACAAAGTTGTATACCACTACTTATAATGACACCAGTACCCTAATTGCGTAATGCACGATCAATCAGAATTTGTTTCGATTTGAAACAGATTGCTAATACATTGCTTCTTAAGTTGCACAAAAATTTTTGCTCAACAACGTAAATAACGCAATGAATATTGTTGAACTGTCAACAAATTTTTCATAATCGTTTACGAAAATAAGTTACGCAATTACTCAAAAACTACTCATGAAAACTTGATCATATTTGTATGGGACTATGGGACCAATCTGGAAGTATACCAGATCAAATAAAAAAGTCTGTTTATAAATGACGGGAGTTCTGAGAAAAAAAAAATCCCAAACAAAAATAAAGTACATTCGAATTGAGAACCGCCTCCTTTTTTGAAGTCTGTTGAAGAAATGTAGAGCGCTACATTCAGCTGACTCGAAAAGTCATGTTCGTTACTTTAATTTATTGCGAGTAAGTAGGTACCTACCTACCTACCTGATAATGTTGGTATAAAAAATTGTGTTGGTAGACAAGCGCGACGCGACAGCACTACGAGACCGGTGGAACAATTTCTATGAAACCTTCACGGAAATTGTTCTACCGGTGTCGCGTCGCGCCAGTCTCTAGTAGCCTTAATAATCTTCGTTCATGCCAGACAGATACCTATATTATGCATGGCAGTGTAACTTGAGCATTTGACCTTCAACGGTTCGCTGGCTTCGTGTCTCTGAACTTAATAACTCAGGAATGCTCATAATAGTTATTTGCCCTTAATCATTAGGACAGCTCTGCTATTCACGGTAGGTATCAAATACTACTCGTAGGTGTACTATGGTCATTGAAACTCAACAAAACGGACAAACTTATTGTATTAGTAGGACATGCTTGTTGCTTGCGAAATTATTTACGTTTAAGACGCGTAATTCCCGTATTGAACGCAATGTTTACCTACCACAAAGTTGTGCTCCCTGGCTCCTTGGCTCTGGAACTAAGTAATCGGGAGATTTAAAAATAAAGTAGAATTTTTGGCTGTTTAATGGTGATAAGCGGAGCTTCTATACGACCTCTAATCTTGAACGTGAACTTGATTTAAAATTTAATTTCTCGCAAAGCCTTATAAAATAAGGCATAATAGTATAATAAATTGTTATAGAGCATAATTATTGCAGTTTTGTATTTACTTTTACTAGCGCTTACAGACTTTTATTAATGTTTTACTTGTTTGTATCATTTTTTCGAATGAGTTACGTGGTTTAGTATGATAATGTCCTTGTTGAATGTGTGATGCGGTTATATCATTTAAAACTGTTACTTAATTAATTTCACACCAATACCTACAAAATGCGCGGCATTTTGCGGCTTGCGAGTTTATTTCCAGTATTTTCCGTTGGACTATAGAAAATAAAATATTAATATAATATTGTTCATTGGTGCGTATTTCACACAGTGTCCTCATTTTGATCCTGTCCGACCACGTTGTAACGCTTGCTTCTCTTTCGACGAAGTGCGACCTCTACCTGCGCGGCCTGCGCCCGTCCATTTCACAGATGTCTAAATTGATAAAAATAATCTTATTGTTTATTCCTACGTTTAGAATGATATTTTTTATATTATTTGTTTCATTTGGATTCGTCTTTAGATTACACTAAATTTTTGATTGATGACAAGCTTTTCCTCAAATCATCTTCTTAGACTTTTTCTGTATAATTCAATATAAATCAGCAGTGGACATTGGGTTAATGATACTTAGTCCTTCTGGCTACTGAGCAACAACAGCACATTGAAAAAATAAATGCACGCATCGGATGCAGGCGCAATAAAACTAGCGCTACCTGGTAACGCCACCTTAATTGAACTAAAGCGTTAGGCTTTAGTTCAACTGCATCTGCATTCGCATCGACTGCATCCTGCGATAACTGATATCCAGCTAGATCTAGATGTTACACTTTTGTTATGACACCTAACAATACTTGCTAGGCACGTTTTCATGTTGTAATCTAGTACCAACTACTGACTGTTCATTGTTTCAACATCAATCAACAGTCAATCAATACTCAATCAGCAATCAAACAATTCAGACTTTTCACAGATTCAAAGAAGTCACTCAGCCTAGCTAATCGCGATCAACTGCTGGATAGGGACTGCCATTGTCTTTCATGAAGTACCCACAACAACTCTCGGACATGTCGGTGCTCAATTTTTGCGTGACAAATCTAACAATCCAATTCACACAAAAACAGAAAAAAAACTGCCTAATGCCTAGCATCTTTGTATTTACTGTCTTGTTAAATAAATGAAAACAATGAAGTAGGTACCTAATTGTTATAAATATTATAGCTAAAATATTCTTCAAAGTGAAAAATATCAACTCGCATGTCGCTATTTACATAGGTAGAAATTGGAAAGCGTATGGCATGCGCATTGAGCTAATTCTTTAAATGTCCATTAGTCATTCAGGAGAAACCTAGGCCCAATGGTAATTTATTCAGTGGATTAGACAACTCTCCATATAAAGTGCGACCCACCTCACCACACCGAGCAAGTTGCTGCGTAGCGGCAAGCGGTCCTCACTACTCGATAAATTATCTACTCGCACCGACAACGCACACATCGCCAGAATCACACCTACTTTGACACATCTATTTATATTTAACGCCAATACATTATCTATGTAGGAGTGCTGTGATGCGTCCACGAAGCATGAGCATTGAACATAGTATTCCTTTGTGTGGACATTATCCACATGATGCAAACGTATCAATGCGATTCAATGACTGGTAAGAGGTTAGACAAAGATAAAGCTACTACCTACTTGAACGTCGTTGGCATATTTTGGATTTTAGATCATCCCAAAGTTATAGTTATCACTAAGTAGTTGATTTGCATTCAGCAGAAGGAATAATTACTTCTAGAAATAAATAAAACATTTAAAATAGGTACTTCAACCTGTTGCTTTCCAAATGTAACTATGTTTCTAAATACAGCACTTCTTCACAAAGCAACCCGTCTCACTTCTAGATTCTGATAAACCTAAGTCATAATGTAGAGTTACAATATTTTCTGGTTGCATAACATATCGAATGATTGCTTTTGTTTATGATCTACACGTGTATTGTAAAAAGCCGCCAGTCGCCACCTGTTTCTTGAAAGTGGAAACGCATCTTTCTCGATCGACACGTTTCTTGAATTCAAGCGCTATTCGCCAGCTTTATTGACGCTGTATTTCTAATCATTATAATAATATCCGCCACTGTCAACATAAAACCTAACGTGGTACTTGTTGCAGTATATCAGGGAGACTAATATAAAGATATAGTAGTGAAGAAAAAATATTCTGAATAACATCAATTATTGTCATCCTCTTAGGGTCCGTATTCTATATATTTCGATTTTTTCAGAGCTTATGATCGAATTATTTATCTTAAAGCTATTTTAAAAATTCATTGGCACATCAATTAAATTTTCCCGTCGAAGAAACTGTGTCGTGTAATATTATGTCGTATCAACTGCCAAATGTCAATGTGTGCGTCACCGTATCGCCGGATTCGTTTTCTGAGAAGCGGCGGCGCGGGCGCAGCGGCACGGCAGGAGGTGTGGTGAGGAGCAAGAGGGGCACAGGCCGGCGGCGTCAGGCCCATAATAATGCGCGGGGTGGGGGCGCGGTGCCGAGCCCGGGCGCCGGCCCTGCCAGACAAGTTGTCGCTGAACCCCGGAACCGATGTTCAGTGGCCTCCCCTGCCCCGCGCACCGGCTCACAGCAAATTACTTGGCGCACCCAACTTCTTAACTAACCAGTTTATAACCTATGTGGAATTGGGTATCGATAACATCATTACGATCTGAACGAATTTTTATATGAAACGACACGGCAAGAAAGCTGTTATTCCATATTTTAAGTTTTTAACGTCACGCGTTTTTTTTTTAATTTCGTTTGCACAGTACCAATGCGATGGAGCAATCAGAGCTACATAGAACTAAGTTTATCTAAAAATTTAATAAAAATTTATTTAATAAAAGATTGACGTTTTATGTGTGATAAATAATATTCTTATAATACTATCATACTCAAGTAACGACGTTAAAGGTAACATAATTGTTGTAGGGCATGATTTTGTGCAAAATTAAGCACCCGATATTGACCGGCCGGGCATACTTCTACAATGACAACGAGCCTGACTCATTCTTTGTTTCAAACTGGGTCATTTACTCCATATGGATTTACCACTAATTGATAAGAATAATGATTTTGTAACTATTCATTATAGTCCTTGCATTCATTTTGAGTACCTTTTAACTTTATGACGCAAGTAGCACGGTGGATTAGGCTTAAATCTGTGCTGTAATCGCCCTTAACAAAGAGGATTAATAAATCCAAACAGATTTGGTGGTCGTACGCTATCAAGTCAGTATCTTAGGCTTATCAGAGCTCAAGGTGCTGTCATGGATGATCCTCGTTGCGCCACAGATATTTATGACATCGATCACAGCGCGTACACGCTCGGGTGGTCCGCCCGTGTGGCGGAGGCGCACAATCAACAGAAGTTTATCAAGAGGGCAACCGTTAAAAAACGAATGGAAACTGATATGAACTCGTTTTAATGATCTCAGCCTGTAGAGCTTGCTGCGAACAACACAAATAAGTTAATAAGTCACTAGTTTACTTGAGATCCCTTTCAAATGGTATTAACAGTTTTCCTATAATAGTTGAGTAACTCTCAATAAAACGAGCTTTATTTGAAAGGGACAATTCGTATTACAGAATATTGAGATTTCTTTAAATTTAAAATGACTACATGGAATAGAAATTAGCCTGGTAACGATAAATTTAGAATGCCAAAAATATTTAAGTCTTGGCACGTTGACATTCGGTAGGTGTAACAATGCCCACAAGAAGAAATGTAAGTGATTAGTGCTTTCATTGGCACGAATTTATTTGCGTCACGGCCGGTCGTCGTTCCTGAAACTGCGCGAAAAATTTCGACTGTCACACCATTGACCCTTATCATGAAGGTAAAGTTCACTGCGACACGTTCCCTTGAGAAAAAATGCCCTGGCATTATTATGAAGTACACTTTATTCCACTATAAGAACGTTGTAAAGGTAGATTGATCTCCATCGCCCTTATAGCAATGATTGTGAATGAGGAGCCATGTCAATAACTGTAAATTCTGTAATTAATACTTCCTAAAATATTTTCGTATTATTTGTTAGTTGTAAGTAGATACAATCTCTAAAACATCAGAATGGCGACTGTTCGCGTGGATTGCTCTCTAAAATCCTCAGTAACGATGAACAATAAATTAAGCACTTTATTTTCATTGTACTAGATCATAAATTCATAACAATAAACAGTGACCACTAACCGATCATTTTTTTTTTACCGTAATGGGCAGGGCTTTGACTTTAATACGACTACTCTAAAGATAGTAAGGCTTGAAGTGTTTTAGAAGCTTTTTAATTATTTAAATTATACGAATGAAGCTTAAATGATTGATCCTTGATTGGTCATCATCACTATCCTCTTATCCTCAGAGAAAAAAGTTAAGTCAAATTACTCGCGTGATTAAACGCTCTCTTGAGAAGGAGATAAAACCTAGTTCTCGCTTTAAAATATTGGATTTCGTTATGCAGAACTTACTCGTTGGGGTAATTGCGGAACACACTAACAGTAGCAATGTCTTTCATTTTGACAGTTCAACAACATTCATTGCGTTATTTACATTGTTGAGCAGATACATTTTTCGAACATATGGAGCAATGGTTTAGCAATGTCCTTCAAAATTATTCAGATTGTGATTGATAGTCTATTGTGCAATTTGGATGCCGGTTTTATAAAGCAGCTCTATAGCAGCTCTTATTACGTACGTACGCTCGTTATACGTTAGTTGCCCCAAACAAACCCCGTCCATGTAGGCGCTCATGTATAAGTAAATGATAGAAACATGCAGGGCAAGTAACTTTATCATGATGACCTATAAACGCAGTCTTAGAGCAGTGCATTATAAACATAAAGTAAATACTAACAAACAATATAAACACTGTACTTAGACTAAACGACGGGACGTGATGACTAACAGTCTTCGTTAAAACTGGTGATGTGACAAACAACACATACACCATTTGCCATTATTTTGGCACCAGTCACATGTACGTCATGGTCGGTCATCGGTATTGAAAAATTCTTATCTCATTGACGTGTTCATATCTAGGGTGCTCTGTTTCACAACACTTATAAGTTAATGTTGCAATATTTTTATCTAGGTATAGAGAGAGCTAGTAAACAAAGTTGATTGTCGTATGTTTCATAGAGTAGTACTTACCTACTAATAATATATATTAATAATAAAGTTGATGACTTTGCTTGTTTGAACGCGCTAATCTCTGGAACTACAAGTAGAATTTGATAGCCCAATTCTTGACGAAGGTTATAGGCTAATTAACATCACGCAACGACTCTATAGGAGCCGAGCAAAAAGAAAAAAAAAACCCGAAAGAAATATCACGCAGGCGAAGTCGCGGGCAGTTGCTGGTAATAAATAAAGTTGAATAAACGAATAAGAATTTTATTGAAAGTAAAGGATAACAATCATGTAGTTACCATTAAATGCATTGTTTTTCTTAAGAATTCACATAGGTACATAAGTATGTAATGATAAAATATGTAAACATGTGCTGTGACTCCTGCTGTCCTGCACTAGATTACGCCTGCGGCCTGCCAATATCACAGGATCTTTAGCATTCAGTTCTGAAAAGTTCCAATAAGTAAGTGAAGCTTTTCCAACATGTGCTCAGTCCAAACACTGCTAAACAAGGGTCAGATGAGGTGCTGGATCTAAATGCAATAACCTTGACCGACAGTGTCATCTGATGCCGGTTAAACTTATTACATCGGCTATCACCGCACATCTGTCATAGCAACCGCGAATGTATCGCGTGCAGTGCCTCATTAGATCATTCATACTGTTTAAAACATGCTTGAATAAAACGTTTCCCCTTCCGGCAGCAGGAAAAAAAGCAGGATGATCTACACTACGCTATGGAGATGTACATGTCCATGGCGCCTATTGCTATTGCCTATTGCTAATGCTTGCTATGGCCTATTGCTATTTTGCTTTTTTTTTCTACAGGAGAATAATAAAATAGAGTCAGTTTCAAATTTAGATTTCTAGCTAACTTTCATATTAATCTCAACACAAATCTAGTTAATAATCGAGATTAAAGACCAAAGTATATCTGTAGAGGTTTTTTGACGTATGCCTAGTTTCCTTCCTACACATGCACAACTTATAAATCACAGTTGATTGAACTGAAATCACCAATAACGACACACTGCTTGCGCATTTACGAGCGCCTTATGTGACAGGTTCTATAACTGTCTTGTAATAAACTTTTGCAGATAACATAAAGATCATCTTCGTGCTCCTGTTTATTAAACTTCTGCATCGATAACACATTTGTTTTAGTTTGGGCAGAACAAGTACAAGGGACAGGCCTGTCTCGTTGGTCTAGTGGTCACAACCGCTACTAATGAGCATGAGGTCCTGGCTTCGATACCCAGGTCGGGCAAAGTGTGATTGGGTTTTTCTATCTGAAATTTCTCAGTAGCAGCCCGGAGTCTTGATTTGTGCCCGATCGATGGCAATAGCCTCGCCTCCTATTACATGGGGCTTAAAGCATAACTGGCGAAATGTGGGTGTACTATAGGTAGGTACACCTCTGCCCAACCCTTCGCGGAAACAAGGCGTGATGTTATGTTATGTTAATAACTTACTTAATGCACTCTACAAGACGAAATTTATCATCAAATAAAAAAAATGCACGTATAATACGCAGGCATTATTTATACGGTTTTGTTGTTTTATCGGTTTTTATCCACATCATCATTTCTTTAAATATTATTATGTCACAATGTTCATCAGAAAGTAAATTGAATGAGGTTAACATTGCTATTAATGTGCCAAACGGTACGAGGAGCTCGAGCTACACTATCAGAGGTACCGAGGCTGGTGTCAAAGGGCGTGCTGATTGCGTTACACGACTACACAGGCAACAGGCGTGTTTACAGAGAAGAGCCGTTTCAACGTCGCCGACATCTCTCTGATCTCACCGAACGGCCGCTATCAAAGTCAGACGACATCAATTAACAGAACCGGCCGGCTTGTATGCCTTTTAACAATGGCTTGTTTTGAGGATGATCATGCGATTACGTTGTGTGGAAAGTTTGGGTGATATACAAACCGTATCTTTAGTACGACAGTACAATTCTACGTAGACCTCAAAATAACATTCACGAGAAAACAATTTGGCTGTGCTGTGCATGCAGGATATGTGAACGGACTCGTCGGACAGTCGGCCGATGTGAGCTCGCTGAATATTATAATTAGTCGAAGCCGGTGTGAGTAATGGCGTCGGAAATAACACGCGGGCGGCGTTGGCGCCAAGCGGAGCGGCCATCGAGCACCGCACACAAACGCAGCGCGCGCGCAGCCGCGCATCCCCCCTGAGCTGTGTGCGCGTCCGCCGCCGCGCCGACCGGTCTGTCTTGTGACTTGAGCTATTTATGTGCTAAGGAGTGACGTGACTCCGAGCAGATTTATTTAGGAGATCACCTCATGGAGACTTAAAGGTTGCTCTATTATTGTTGTAACAGGCCTACTGTTAGGCATGTGGCATTATGTGTTGTAAGTGAAAAGCAAAAATAATCAATAAATTTTGAGAAAGTAATTTATCTCAATTTAATGACCAGTAAGTAGGTAGGTACTCCAGTGTAAAGTTGGCGTCGGCCTTTGAAAATTATTCTAATCAACAAAATATTTAAACTGATTACTATCGACTTGATCACTTCCCAATGCCTGTCTTTATGAGATACCCAAGACCGTATACATTGCAATAATGCGCATTGCTCTGTATAAGGCTTCTTAGAAACTAGTCCTAGCCTGCTAAGTATTGACAGTAAGTACCTACCTACATCAAACCATTTACTGTTCATTTAGTTTTATTACATGGTAAGCTGTTACATAAACTTACTTATATAATATTACGTATTGTCGTGTGCATATTATTGTTTTCTATTCATGCATGGGTCGTGAACAAAATGCATTGGTTGAAATCTTGATAACAATCAAAGTTAGGAGTGAAATAATAAAGGTGGAAGGACCACATTCCATTCATCTGAGTTGTACCTCAAGCCCCAACAAAGCAGTGAGAGTTTAGATATTTCTGTGTGATTACGACTAGCTGGACTGGACTCTGACATCAAAGCAAACCATATTAGAAATCGAGGTGCAACGGGTACATTCAAACATCTTAACATTTAAAGCAATTTCTGGAAGAGGCAAACAAAGGCACCGCGGTTAATTAGTCTGTTTGCGCTGAAGAAACAAACGCGTTCTGAAGACAGACAACACCAAAGTGAATATCCTTTATGCCGACACGCACACATCCGGATACTAAACAATTGTAGTAGTCATGGAATTAAGTTTAACAAAAGTAAGAATATCGTTACGGCAGTCACGCGGAAAAACGGAAAATAAACTCATTTCACTGGTCACTGACCATCGTGTAAATAGGTAACTCAAACACCTTCAGGGTTCAGGCCACTTCAGGAAAAAAAAGAACTTAGGTTTTATTTGCGGTTAAAAACAGGTAGAAATATCATACCTATTTAAAATGCAGTTAACTTAAAATTATGAATGTAAGTTTGAAGAAACAGATAAAGCTATTGAGTTGTAATTTGGCGATATTGCAGTGTTTGGTATCACAAACAGTTCGTAGAAGCCTTACTCTTAACTGAATGAGCTTAATTTAGTTAATTCATTGAAAGTTTGGTCTATAAACGTTATGTGTATTGGTGAAACCGATCTTTCTTTTCTTTACTACGAACGTTAAATAAATAAATTCATTTATTTCAGGTAAATAACACCCTTTGAAGAACAAATACAATTAAACTAAAACAAATAAATAATGTCAAATTAAATCAATTACTATTTAAGTTATTTAGTTTATATAAGTAATTTACTTATTAAAAATGAAAGTAAATAATTTGATTTGATTTTATGTAATTTGATTGTAATTTATTTAATTTGCCATTATTTAATTGTTTTAGTTTAATTGTATTTGTTCTTCAAAGGGTGTTTTTTACCTGAAATAAATGAATTTATTTATTTAACGTACGTAGTAAAGAAAAGAACCAAAATCAAATTTAATTTGACATTATTTATTTGTTTTAGTTTAATTGTATTTGTTCTCTAATCAAATTAAATTAAATCAAAATAAATAACGTCGTTTAATCAATAAAATTAATATCTTTTCTATCCGGCACTGGTACAGCAACAATAAGAGTAGGTACTATTAAAAAGGGGGGGGGAGTAGTATTAAAAAGGTTTAAGCCGACGTTTGCACGGACGTAATAAAATCGCGGCGGGATTTTATCGCGCACTTGATTTTTCACTCTCGGTGTTAAGTCGAGCGTTGAGAATCCAATGCGCTGAGACGTTCTCTCGTCCCAGCGCGAAAAAAAACACACTGTTGGAAATTCAACTCTCGACGCTAAGCAGAGCGTTGAAAGTCCAGTGCACGACAAAAAAATCACCGCGATTTTATTACGTCCGTGCGAACGTCGGCTTAGTCAATGTCAAGAAACTCTACCTACTACGTTACTCTTTTAAAATGTTTTACAATATTTCATTAATCAATTAATGTATAAGTACATATGACTTATACATTAATTACACAATATGAAAAAAAAAACGGTCCAGTCCGAAAGGAGCACAGAGCCTGTATTAATATTACCAAAAATAAAAATAAATATTAAGTATATTATTTTATTATTATATATTATTATAAAAAATAAAAAGTTAAAGCTTTTTAAAATTCACATTTTTTTTAACAAAATTACCCCAAATCAATTAAAAACTAGCAAACTTTCAACAGGGGAATATGTAGTTATGACACTCGCTAAACTATGGCCATCCGAGCCCCATGTAGGTAATAACCTGTTTAAATTCCCCATTGAAACAAAAAAAGTGGCGAATTATGTTTTTCCTGAAAATTACCACATAAATAGACTCTCAGTACGATACTCACACCCTCACGGATCGGACACGGTTTTTTACACGTTGTATATAATATATGTGAAGACAATGCAACTTTACTTAAAATTATCTTTCTCATCACTAGACGTGCAAAAGTAAGTTCAGGAGCCTTCTAAGAGTTCCTAAAACCCTTATAATGACTAGCTAGTCATACTATAAGGGTTTACGGCCCTTATACGACTGGCTAATCATAATATATAAATATATATAACAAATATAAGGGTCTTATAATCCGCACGCAATAAGAATTAATTGTCATTGTGCGCACATCATGCGTCATTATCGGTTTGCATTAGGTTGGTAGGTACCTTCCTACTAAAGCATATAGGCACGCCAATAACATTCATAACCAGACATTTTCCATGCATGAGACTCATGCATGGAACATGTCCGATTATGACGGCTGTTTTGTAACAGTCTTCTAAGGCCCACTTGCGCGTTCATAGGCTAGCTAAATAACTCGGGAGTTCCCAGCTAACTCAGGGTTAATCCAAAGAGAATAATTTGATTAACCCTGATTTAGCTTTTAATTTCAAGTTATTTAGCTAACCCATGAACACGCAAGTGGGTCTAATAAGAGCATATGAATGCTACAAAATAGCCGTCAAGATCTATTTTAATCCATTTTCAGCTTTTCGAAGTCCCAGATGTTCGCTAGAAAATAATAGTTCAAAACTCGGTACAAGCACTCAATAGTAGTAGAAGTGAAACTGCGTTAAAAAGTAAACGTACGAAGAAAGACTATTGTTAAATGACCCGTGAACTATCACAGAGAGTGTATCCTGCGCTCGCGTGTGCCAAAAATATCCTTGACTTCATAGTTGATGCTGTGCCTACTTGCTTTATGGCCCATCGCGTCGTCCGGCAGAGCATCGTAAATATCACACTCACATCTGCGAATGCAACTCGAACACTAGGTAGTATGTGGCACGCTAAATTATCCGCCTCAGCTCGAAAACATGGCGAAATATTCCAATACGTCAAAGACACGTCAGTGGACGTCGCTGGCGTCAGCCCGGCCGAGCCACAGAAATACGTACAGGTCCTAAAGCTTATTTTTAATGTTTGCTGAAGGGAAACATTTGGCAACTTAAGTAGTTCGCGATTATTTTAAACTCTGAAATGGTTTTCAGCTTTTCCAGATCCGTCTTAAAATTACTAAATATTTCTATAGGGAAATGTAAAAAAGATGGGATTCTTAAATTATTTGTTTTTGCTCTGGACTTCATTATTTTTCAGTTTTCATTATTCTTCATTTAAAATGAGCCCTCCGCGAGGTCTCCCGACCTCCCATAGGCGACTAGGTGAACCCGTCAGGAGGGTTCCCGGCACTGGACGTGTTAAGAGGAGCTTTAAAATTAGGCTACCATAATCTGGTGGCGTGTTTAATCTGATAAGCTCCTTTCTATTATCGGCCGCCTGAATTGGTAATCATTAACTTAGAGCCAGGACCGATTTAAGCGTTGCAAATCCAACAGTGCGCTTTTATTTAGGCATTTGTTTAGATGTCAACTAGTGTTAGTGGAAACGAGCATAAGACAATAATTGAGGGTTTATTTATAAACGTTGCTTAAAGTTAAGACTTAAGAGACGTAATAACGCACATGTTAATCATAGGTACTTGAATATAACTCTAATCAACGTTTATAAATACACCCCGTATAAGGGTAGGTAATGTAATTAATCGCAGATTTGGATTGAGATAGTTTTACATCTGCTTTTCCTAATATTCAGGATGTTCATTTGGTTTTACATCTAATCCTCTTTTGTGGTTACATACAACAGGAAAATTAAAGAGTTCGTTGATCCGACAATACCTCATTAAAACCACGATCCGGAATTGATTTGTTAGTACAAGTTGTATAACTTTATCGATGATCATAGTAGGTATGATGCGATGATGACCTATCTATCTACCTATGCCTGTCATTCTGATTTACCTATAATTTAGCTCGTGACCGGTCTTACCAAGGTACCAAGGTGTTGCCCAGTAATTGGGATGTGCATGTGGAGGCCAGATAGGCAGTCGCTCCATGTAAAATACTGATATTCAGCTACATCTGACGGTAAGACTGGTAGCCGACCCCAACATAGGTAATTGGGAAAAGGCTAGGTAGAAGAAAGAAGAAGAGGTCATCTTAGCTCGTAGAAAATAACAATCATTCGGAGGAACTCATTTTTGATAGAATCTTGTCCCTACTTCTCCCCATTGGTCCTTATTGATCCCCCCTATCTATAAAACCGAAAACATCGTAGAAGACAGCCTGAGAAATGCAGGATCTATCCATATGTCGTTATCATAATAGGGACCTACTAAGTGGCACAACGACTGCTGAACGACTAACTACCATTTGAATCTCTGCAAAGCACAGCCTAACCTACAGATAGCGAATGGAAAAATCTGCAATTATTAAAAGCCAGATCTAATTACATCATCTTGCAAGGACTGAAGCCAAGTCAGAGGCCCATGGGCGGCTTTAAAACTCTGTCGTCAACGTCACTAACCACACGAAAAGAAGAAGCAAGGATATAGTCACAATTAATGATGATTTAGCAGAACATAAGTAAGTATAGGTGTAATACTATCAACAATTTACTTAATACGCAGATATATGCCAGTGACCTTGAGTGGTTAGCTTGCGTGTTCTGTACTGAGCTCACACAACGCGTCGTACGTCCAGCCAGTAATAGAACTCGCACATCAAGGAGCGCTGTCCCAAATTAGACGCATCATTAATTTATTATACATAAAACAAAAGGTATTTTAGTAAAAAACGTATACTAAAAGATCAATAGTTAAATTATATTTAAAATGGTGAAGGTTTCAGAAAAATACGCTTGATAGATACGCTTTGTATGATTCTCAGTTTTTTTATTTAGACATAAGTATACAAATTAATTTTACTATGTAATACAAACATAATCCAAAATATTCATATATTAAGTTATAATGAAAATGTTTTAACTTAACTTTTTTTTTTAAATCATTAACACTACTCGTTTAGACATGATCTTCAGTATAAAATAATTAAATAAAAATAAATAAAAAATCATATATTTCAGGTCCTAGACTTATATTAAATACAAAAACAATACACTTTGTCAATTTTATAAGTGTCACCACGAGTGTCACCATTTGAGTCACAGGTAAATGTCAGATCAAATCAATTAATGTCAAAAGCACACAGCAAAATAAAATTAAATAGAACAATTTATTAAATTAAGTAAGTGAATTTATGGCAGAAGCAAAAAATTAAATTATAATATTCAAAAAATTTAATAAAATGACAAATTAAGCACCAGCAATATGCCTGCTACAACAATGCCCAACGTAGGGGCAATTCAGTCGCTGAGCAATCATCGCCAGGACAGTGTTGGAGCTAGCCCGCACCCTGCGCACCAAGGACGCGAACCGCTTGCGCATGCTAGCGTGAAAACAGTTGGTGCGCGTTTCTGCAAACATGCCCGAGGCGCTGAAGAAACGGGGCAGCCCCAACACTGCCCCTGAACTCGCTGTTATATTGGACACGAAGGGCACTGTAAGCAGCTCGTGAGTAAGATCAGCCGGGATAGGCTGCATGGAAGGGAGGTGCAGAAAATTTTGAAAAACGTGATTTTAACCCGATTTAAACAACGTGCAAACCTACGGGTGGCTATCATATTTGCTCTCTTAGACAGTGCATTAAAATTCGGTTATCGTCGCCTTCCAGTGATGTTCATTCATCCATATTCTTTTTAGTCCTCTGATCCTGAAATGCAAATGCCAGGAATAATATGCGAGCAAACCTAAACGCAATTTAAATCTTTAAAAGTTTTGTAGTGATTTTTTTTACTTAAAGACTCCTCCCACTTTCTGAAAGGAAACAAAAATTGCTATGTCAGTCAAGCGCTGTGATTATCTGTCTGACTGGAAACAACAACCAATCAGCTTGACAGTAGTTGGATTTTTACATGTTGCTCATTATTATTATTGTTTCAGAAAGCGACCGTGTACTTATAAACTAGGAACCTACTAAAAAGTTGTCAATTTTTTCCTATTAGCGAATGGGGGAACATGGCAACCCTAGGGGCCTAGCTACCTCTACGTTCCTATGCTGCCGCGGTATCAAAGAATACAATAACTCGATTTTGGACGATTTTGTGTTTTATTATGATAAGGGTGACTTATAATTTGACGTATTCCTTCTAAAACGTGATAGTGTGACTCATTTGCAACAATTAAGCACCCCATAAAGCCTAGGCGAAAATTCAAAAATGAAAAGTAATTTTTTAGGAATCCTTAAGGAACTCGCAGAGTTTTTCTCCTCCATTCTATCGTCGGAGTGGCGGCCCTACTGCGGCATATGATATAGGCATTCCGCATGTGTTGCGGGTATGCGACCGGGGACCGGCGACCTCGCCTTCGTGCCGCCCTGCCGCGCCAGACTGCTCGTCGCCATTACGTTACCCCACACCGCAAATGTACTCAATAATAAAACAACTACTTTATTGTTTCAGTCTCCATACTGAATGCTTTCGCTGGAAAATAAGACCGTACAAATATGCTTAGGCAGTGTAGAACAGTGCCACACACTCCGGTCACAGTATAATAAAGTGACAGTATTATAATATCTCGGCAGTGACCTTGAAATAATTACCTACGGCCGCTAGGTTGATAAACAGTCCGCATCCGTGCGTAACTGCCGCGCACTTGCCACTTGATACTGTTGCGTACTGATCACTGAGATTTCGAAGCGCTTAGTTTGGGCCGTTTTCTATAAAGATATAATACTGTTACTTATTTATACTGTGCTGCGGTGTACTGGACTGGATAGAATAAAAGATTTTAATGAGAAAAATGTAACTCATATAATTTCGTCATGTCTGTCAGTCTATCCTTCCGTCTGTCCGTTCGTCCGTCCGTCCGTCCGTATGTTATACAGCCATTTTAGTTGTAAGCTATTTGTATAATGAAAAATAACTTCCGAAATTAAAGTAATTTTTCACTTCATAGAGTTTTTTGGAAGCCGATTGTTTTTTTTTTGTACAAAGTTTTTAGTTGTGGTACCTACTTCACACAAATTCGAACCTACCACTACCTGCTGTGTGAATAACAGTTACAGAAAGTTATTATAACATCATTCACATAGGTTAAAAGTGGGAAAAATACGTAAGCTATCCCAAAAACTGCCCAAGCAAAGTTAATAAAAAATTATGGGACCACCGCTCAAGCTTCCTCTACCAAATAAAAATAGTATTTTTTTTAAATCGGTCCTCAATTGACAAAAATATTGATGGACATACCAACATTAAAAAAAAAAAAAAACTCAGTCGAACATAAACCTCCTCCTCTTTGGAAGTCGGTACAAAATTGGAAAGAAGTTGTATTCTGTGCACCGCTAAACAATCATGTAGTGAAATTACGAAAAACAATCCATGTCATACTGTTTTCTAAGAAAGCCCTTAGGTAAAACCGTAGATGGGCTGACCGGGGATGGGATCATGATGAGCGTATCAAATGCTAGTACTGGGTAAATACATCACTCTTTAACTGTGTGTGTACAATTGAAGAAACGCATATCTGTACACTGTAAGGACTATTCTTGCTTGCAGCGCTCGGCCACTATAATATCGCTTACCTACGAAAAAAAAGGTTGTGTGCACAGGATTTTGTTTTCAAAATGCTTAGATATGCGTTACCCCGATGGTACCTACCTAAGTAGATAGTTTAACTTTGACAATATCATAAAAACACCCAATTTGTAGTCGTCTAGCGATGCAACTGAGTATCAGGCTGGGTCTGCAAATGGTTGTCCAATGTCTACTGTTATTACTTTTTAGGGTTCCGTACCTCAAAAGGAAAAAACGGAACCCTTACAGGATCACTCGTGTGTCTGTCATTCTGTCCGTCTGTCACAGCCAAATTGCTCCGAATCTAATGGACGATTGTGTAACGGAAATAAATGAATTTTGAATATAGGGGTCACTTTTGCGGGCAAACAAGAAAAAAAAAAGTTTTGCTAACAGTACCGTGTGACGTATCAAATAAAAGGGCTTGTTGCGAGGATCTTAAACATATTTTTATATAAATGTAAAATAAATACTTTTAAAGATATTTAAGAAATTCGAGGAAAATTTACCATTCCTCCCTTATCTCCGAAACTACTGGACCTAAAATTATGAAAAAAATACATAGTAGGTATGGCTCTTTACTCATAGATTACAGGAAAACCTATCAGAAGTCTATGGTCTTAAAATAACATGGTAAATCTCTCAATATTGTGCGTACAAACTTACATTTGCAGTTGGAATGTATGGGAGAACATGTTTTTTAACTACAATGTTAAGTTTGTATTTGGGATAAATCATCTCAACTGCGGAACCCTTCATTGTGTGTAGTCCGACACGAACTTGGCCGTTTTTTTTAAAGTTTTATGTATTTATCAGTTATTCTGACACAGTAATTACATTAGAATTTTAAGAATTAATAAACAAATTAAAATACTTAAAACGGTAGTACAAAATTATATTTGATTGGTTGATTATATTTGTCATGTTTAAAAAAAAACCGTATGAAATTCTGTTATTCAGATTCCAATGATACTCATTACCTACATTTATATTTTGAGAGTGAATAAATAAATATTTATTTTATTTTTAAATTGATATCGATCGATACCAAGTTTTCCCATCCCTGTGTTTGTAATAGAGTTTTGTTACAAATGCGGTTTTGGCGCTGCTGTCATTTTTTTAGTAGAAAGAGTAAGAGCCCAATTATTATTTGGAGATGATTATAATTACATTTTGAAAGCACCATGCAACCTTTGCCTTTTGCTAGGAAACTATTTTCATAATAGTTTCCTCATTTCTACAATTTAAAAAATCAGAAATCAAAGAAAAAAACTGTTAGCATCAAGTTTTCGTCATAAATTGAATAACAAATCTGAGGAAATTGTTTGTTTGAATGTCTGCTGTTGTTTTTAATCTTCTTGTATGCTTATTAGAACATATTTTAAAGCTCGCGTGTATTTGGTTGTTTTCAAATCTCATTCGATAGGTTAGAATTTTATTAAACTCACACTTTGTATGCAACGATCACAATAATATGTGCTTTGCTATCTGTTGTGTGAACTTATGTCTTGTAAAGGTGATAAAATAAATTCAGTGAATCATAACGTTTATGAAAATGTAATGTTCATTGTTTTATGTCACAATAGTACCTTCCTAATATTGGCTATGAGTGAATTATGTTACTTTGCCCAAGATGTCATTATAAAATGACTATAATTATAGTTTAAATAATGGAACCTATGTTTGATGTGATTAAAAGTATAAGTAACATAGATAATTTATAAATAACGATTGTGTAGCAACCAGTTGCGTTGAACATGATCTCCACGTAGTATAGTCACGTGGTTCTGAAAGGACAATTGAATATTTTTTTAATGTAAGTTTGTATTTTTGACGTTTCAGAACAAGTACTAGATAGTGAACACCGTATAACAAATTGATATAAGTAACTGGAACTAGGAAGCCTTTATAATTATCTTTGGTAAACTCAAATAAAAGGTACAAAGGATTTACTCAAAAATGTATAAAAGTAGATAAAAAATTGAGTATTCGACCAAGAGTGTTCCATTCACGAGACAAAAAAAGTCTTTCATAGTTTTATGTAAAACATAATAGAATATGGGATTACATCAGGTAGGCAGGAGGATGGCGCCGGCGCTACCTGCTCCAGAGTGGTCAGTGGATTCTTACTTAATGAATTAAAATACGTTTTAATAAACAATCCTCTTTATTTATTTAATAATAATATTAATAGACGATATAATATTTATTCCTTATAAATGTAGGTAAGCTTCATAAACCCCACATATAAAAATACAATCTTAAACTTTATACACAAAATATCTGTCATCGGGTGATGACGGCATAATGCACTATGGCGGCGTGAACATTAAGGCACGATGATAGAGGGCTAAGCCCCAGGCGGCGCCAGGCGGGCGTCGGCGACTAGATCACAGGAGTTACGGAGCAGGGCTCCGGCGGCATACTCTCATCTGAGCGGGGCCGGGAAGGAAGGAACTGGCGAGCACCAACGCGGTGCGGAGCACGCAGCAAGCGCGCAGCCCGCCGCACTCTGCACCGGCACGAACGCTGACACATGCACGCCGCTAGATACTGGCAACGAGGCTAGGGATGGCCTCTTTTCTTCTTCGTCCCCGAGAAGATACGGCCGGAACAGTTTAAAAGGCTTGCGTGGTGGACAAGGTGCCGTGGGAGGCACGTATGCCGGTTGAGGCGCTGGTGGTGGTGTAGGTCGGCGTACAGACAAGTCGATAGGCTCGGCAATTTGCATAGGCACAGGAACAGGCACTGGTACTGGTAGAGGCGTGGGCACTTGCACCGTTGTAGGCACTGTCACTGGCGGTGGCGTAGGTAGTCGAGCGCTCTCTGGAGACCCTGCTGCGTATGGCGGAGGTGACGGTGCTGGTTGCGGTGCTCGCCTCAGGAGAGCCGCTCGAAGAGCAGGCTCCGCTTGAAGCCACTTTTGGATCTGACGACGATGTATACCGAACTTTCTGGCTGTGGCGCGTTGATTTCCTCGACATTGAGCGTCGCGCCTGTACGCTTCGAGAACTTGCAGCTTAAATTGTGGTGGGAAGATACGGCGGGAACCGGCGCGGCCCTCTGAGCGACGGTCTGAGGGCGCGGGGGCCGGGTGCGTGTGGGCGGCGGCCATACTGAGGAGAATACGTGTGCGCGTGGCGGTTGACGGCGCCGAACTGACTGTGGCTGCTCTCTCGCCTCGGCACGGCGCGGATGTTGGTGGCGCGCCGCTGCCTGTCCAACATGCGTGAGTGTGCGACGTGAGTCTCGTATACATATAAAACTCTATTCACACTGCTAGTTTTAGTATTCTATTAATTTTATTGTATAATTTATATTATTATTGTGTTTCTTACCGATATATTGATGAAATCGCATCAATGCAGATCCTATTTGTCAGCCTTCATTAATGCTAAAATAATCATAAAATCTCTGCATAAAACCATTCAGTCAGAAGGTAATTATAGAGAGAACGGTCACGAGTTGCGGCTAAAATGTAACTCCTCTGAAACAGCAATTCGATACCGCTTCTTTTCCTTACTAGCATAATCTACCAAAATAATTTATAACTATTGCACTACATGTAAAACAAAAAGGTATCATAAAAAAATCGCATGTGTACGTAGCTTTAGGCAGTAATCTCGCCTCATTCTCGGCGTGAAAAAATGCCGCAAGTGGGAGCCGATAGCACGTAGCGCCACCATTTCTATCTCTTTCAAACTTAAAGAATTTCCCATAATAGAAGAAGACAGACAAACGTGCCCTGCCCCGGTCGCTGCCACATCCGTTTACGAAACAAGTTTGCATGCGATGTTGCCGCTGTATGCGCGCGGGCGGCTCACAAGCATCGAGGGGTGCGGGCGGATAGGAATGCGCACGGAACGGCAACAGCGCCGACCGTGGCAGACAGGGTGTCGCCGACTCGCCGCCGTAGACAGGCCGTCGCTCGGCGGCGCTAGCCCCCCTTACACCCGCGCGCACCCGTCCCACCCGCAACGCACATCAACAAGTTATTTCGGCCCAGCCTGTTGCGTTGTTATAAGATCTCAAGTGACATGGTTTAAGCCGGCGGTTACGACGTTTTAGGTTACGTTACAATCTTAGCGCCATCGCTGTTTCGAGGAAAGTTGTTTTTTTGTTGAGCGGCCGCCTGCTGCGCCTGCCTCGCTCGCGTCCGGCGACCGTGAAAATAGCGATCCAACTCAAAAAGGAAGGCACGGAATAAGTTTCAAAATGTTCAACAGAAAATATTACTATTACAAGTAATTAATGTTTTTGAGTTTGGAAAAATAATCTTAATTTTATTATTGAAATGGAACTTAACAAATTATCATAAATAACAAACTGCATACTCATTACATACTTACTACGTTATTATTTCTAATTTAATTACTAAACAAATATAACTGTATAGTCAGAAATCCATTTTAATAGTAAGTAAGTTTGAAAACGACATTTATTTTGGTAAGCTAATTAATTACCACCTTCCTGATAAAATTCTTTTGAAACTGAAGTGTATAACTTATAATCATAATCTGTGAAACCGATACCGATACCGATACCATTTATCATTTCTTGGACATCTCTAACTGCTTGTTTTGTTGCAATTGTACGTAGGAAGTTGTTTTATGTTTCTATTAAAACCGACACATTATCTTTCTTAAGAATTTGACTAAATAAAATAGAAAAACAAAGCACGTGAAATAATAAACAATTTTCTTTTTCTTTTATTCCCTCCGTCTAAAAGGGTAAAAAAAAAACAAATACAGTTTAAAATAATTTGAAGTTTTGAACTGAGTATGAATTCAGACTTTATTTTTTATATTTATTTTAAATAAAAAACGAATTAGGTATATTGAACAAATTGTTTTTATCTCTTTCAAAATGAACAAATAAACAACAATATCGAATATTTTAATTTAAAAAATATAATTATAATTTATAATGTAGGTATACCTACAAGTAATTAATTTAAATTATTGTTTGTACCTGCCCTTTTAAGGGTTTCGTACGTCCGAATGAAAAACGGAACCCTTATAGGATCACTTGCCTGTCTGAATGGCAGTCTGTCCGTCTGTTACAGCCAATTTGCTCCAAATCTACTGTACCAATTCAGTTGAAATTTGGTACAAAAATGAATTTCTGTGACCCAAACACGGACGTGTAACGTAAATTAATTAATTTCGAATATGGGTGTCACTTTTAGGGGGTAAATAGGAAAATTTAAAAAAAGTTTTGCAAACTGTACCGTGTGACAAGGTCTTCCTTTACCTATGAAATAGCCGTTCTGCCGTAATGGCTATTTCAAGTCCAATTTTTTCTTTTTTCGCTAAGAACTCTAAGTTCAAATTATTTTTATTTTTAAAATATGGAATTCTTTTTTGAAAATTAGTCATTTGTTTAATGGTCAGCGTACTGTTTTCATCGCATTTGTACGTTTTTCGTCACCATAGATACGTTAAAAATTCGAGTGGTTATGGAATATGAGTACCGTCGTGGCAGCAAAGCGGCAGAAGCGGCACGCAACATCAACGACGTATACGGACGGAGCGAACACTACTAACGATCGCACCACCCGTTATTGGTTTGCCCGCTTCCGTTCTGGAAATTTCGACCTAAGAAATGAACCCCGTGGTCGACAGAAAACTTTAGTCGACAATGACGAATTAAAGGTGATTGTGGAAGCTGATGATTCTCAATCTACAGCTGAATTAGCAGCAGCTTTCGATGTTAGTATCAAAACAATATTGGTCCATTTGCGTCGAATTGGCAAGGTAAAAAAGCTTGATAAATGGGTGCCCCACGAATTGAATGACACACAAACGAAGGCATATTGGATCGCATTGTTACTTGCGACAAAAAATTGATTCTGTTCGACAATCGCAAGCGCTCAACAAGTTGGTTAGATCCTGGTTCAGCACCTAAACAATGCCCCAAACGAAAACTGGCCCCTAAAAAAGTGATGGTCACTGTTTGGTGGTCTAGCGCCGGTGTCATTAATCATAGCTTCTTACCAAACGAAATGAGTATTACTGCAGATGTGTACTGTGAAAAACTGAACATAATGATGGAGAAGCTCGCACATCTCCAACCAGCTTTGGTCAATCGTTCGGCTTCGCTGCTCCAGCACGACAACGCGCGACCTCATACTGCACAGCAGACGGTCTTCAAGTTACAAAAGCTGGGGTTGGAAGTTCTCCGTCATCCACCGTACTTACCAGACCTTGCCACTACAGACTTCTACTTTTTCCAGAACTTGGATAACTTCTTGGCGGGGAAAAAATCAATAACCGAGAGGCAGTTCAAAATTCCTTTGAAGAATTTGTTGCCTCCCGTCCAGCAGACTTTTTCAAAAAGGACATCAATAAGCTACCACTATGCGCAAAAATGCATTGATTGCATGGGTAATTACTTTGATTAATAAAAATAAAAAATATAGAGAAACAAGGGCGTTAACTTATTTCATGAAAAACGGCAATTTCATAGGTAAAGACCTAATATCAAATCGAAGGGCTTGTTGAGACAATCTAAATATTTTTTCAAATTATTTTAATGATATTTAAGAAAATAGATGAAATCGACCATTCCCCCACTTATCTCCAAAAATATATACCTATCTCTATCACTAACTTATTTTGAACATAATAAACAAGACCAATGGCAATTATGTTTCTTGTTTTCGAGATGTCTACAAAAACGACGCAAAAATGATGTATTCCCATTATAAACGAAAGTAGCTATCTGTTTAATTTGAGGCACTAGGTAGGTATATGTTTCCTAATAAATATAAGTAAATAACAAACAGAAAAAAGAAAAGCTGTTAAGAATAATTTTATAGAAGCGAAAGTGCTGCTGCAAAAGGGTTCAAAATCACGAAACTAAATATCACTTCCGAGCGTATACGATTTAATATGCCCGCCCATTTTCACTTCTAAGCAAAGTTTTTTTTTATGTGGACAGTTTTCGTTAAATGATGTTCTACGCAAGTAATAAATGGCTAAGTCAATAAGTACTAGGAAATAATAGTGGGTAGAACATCTGTGAGCCGATAACGAACCCACACTGCCAGTACCCACCTAATCCACCTATTCTTTCACATGCTTACGTAGGTAATTAAGTAAATAGTAACATGAGTTGCACAATTGTACATAATTATGCAGATAAGTGCAACATATTAAATAAACATCGTCTCATCTAGATAACAATATCACAAGAACGCTCGTATCTTCAAAGATCACGTCATCGGCAACCGAGCTTAGAGGTAAATTGTGGTACCTATTTTCCGAAGAATACTAGGAAATCTACTAAGGAAAGTCGTGATACCACGGCGTAGGTCAAGTAATCGATATAAAAATATAGTAGATACGTGATAGAATTATGTTTTTAACTAAATAAAAGATTTACAGAGGTGTACTATAGGTTAGTTAGTACACCTCTGCCCATTCCTTCGGGGAAGCAAGGCGTGATGTTATGTTATGAAAAATAATATACCGAGGTTCTTTTTAGAATAGGTACTTATGTTGCACTTCGATTCCTGTTACATTCACTAATATTCACAGGGAAACTTTCGGGGCTAAGCTTTTTCAAACGCAAAACTTATCTTCTACTCTATTGAAATCATTATATTCGCCTTCAGAATGTCTAAGAGTCCAGACACTATCAGTAATAATGACATCAATATTACTATCATTCTTTCCAATAGTGACGTAAAACTATTAAAATATTTAGATCACATCATCATTCCAACCACCACACTGTCAGTAGTAATGAATGACATTACTTGAATGTAATGTCGTTATTACTGGTAGTGTCATTATTACTGGTAGTATCTGATCCCCTAATAATACACTGGAAAGTAAAACTGCTGATCCGAGGGTTCGAACGAAAGACAGCGTAAGAATTTTCGGTATCAAGAATAGTGATGTTCATTCCCGGGAATTTGGAGGCATTGGGATTTTTTTCTAGTAAGTTACTAGAAAGTTTTTGGTATATTCCCAGTACGAAGACATAAATAAATCAGGACTATAATAATTGCACATAAAATACAATCAAGGTGAATCACACCACTCTTGAACACTTGTTAGATAACGTTATGAGTGTCTTTTATCAAACGGCGCAAGTCGTTCCATTCCATACCCATTACATAATAATTTTAATCAGTTTTTGTTAAAAAGAACACCGCCTATACCTCCCCAAGGTATAGGCATACTTACCTTGCATATGACCAAATCATCATCATTTCAGCAGGAATCACCCACTGCAAGGTATAGGCCTCCTTAACTTTCTGCCTTTCTGCACGGTACCGCGTACACTCGTCCAGAAGTGCTGTCTCTAACTTTGACGTCACGTAATATTACAGTAGATCATGCTCCCAAACGGTGAACTGCATACAGGCATAACGCAAATAGGTACTACTGTCGTAGTCCTAGTGCTAAACATGTTCATAATTGGGACAAAACTTGATTGAAAGGTAAAAAGCCCTTGAACAGCTTTGTGACTTGCCTAATACATAGCCTGTTATTAAAAAAAGACCTATGAGTAGATTTTGGTGTATTTTGTGAGGAGACGAAATGGCAAATGTATTGTATTGTAATGTATTGTGTTCCTGTAATGGATCCTAAAGGTTCAATTTACGCACGAAAATCAGAATCGTTTTAAGATTATGTAAACAGTAAAAGGTACCCAAGATTACTGTGATGTAATTGTAACTGCTTACTTGTAATGTAACTAGCCAAAAGATCGGTAAGCAAAAAGTCGACAGGTGGCTAATGGGTATGTATGTGTAAAGTTTTTTGATGATGTGCTTATAAAGAAGCTTGCTATTATCTAGCTAGTCCATTATCATGTGTACATACCTATGTCTCTTCTACCTACTCACCTTCACCTATAGTAATATAAATAATAATTATTGTAGTCATAATATTAATTAATTTTTAGATGCCAAACGAGTGATGGTATGAGTCGAGTTCCAAATCTAATGTTTGTGATACGGGGTACTTCTTAAAATTTCGTTACGTGGCTTACTAATATTTTTTTTTAGTGCAAACAATTATTAAATTCCATAAATAAATCGATATGTTAAGAACAACTTGCTTAAGCGATCCAAATAGTTTTTGTGCTGTTTGAGGTGAATATACCTATGTTTCGAGAATGTCGTTTAAGTGCGTCTGATTTTATAAAAAAGGCCTACTTGGACTTCTTTGGGACGCCATTACGAGTGTTTAGTAAGCCATGAATCCCAAATTTTGTATGTGGTAATTGCGTTACATCATTGCGTTTATAGGCTAGTAAAAAAAGTCCTACTTTGAAGTTCTAAAGTCCTATGATTTGGCGTGAACTGACTAATCATCACGATGACTGTTATTTTTGTGTTGTGAATATTACCGGAATAAACCGCAAAAATCGTTCCAAATGGACTTACCCGAATTTAAAATCAGATATTAGACCAATTCTAAATACCAGCGAAGAACCTGTGGCTGATACGCAACCTAATACTTCTAATGTAACACTACAAGTTCTTTCAGAAGTCAGTGATGATGGGGACAGTGACTTTTTTTTTCCGAGTACGTCCGAACCTAAACCATTCAACCAAAATGACCTAGATGAGTTGATTAGAGATCTTGGTCTATCAAAAGTGGAATCAGAACTTCTAGCTTCACGGCTTAAAGAAAGAAATCTGATAACCCCAGAGACTAATGTATCAGTTTACCGTACAAGAGAAAAACATTTAATCCCTTTCTTTTCTGAAGAAGATGATTTTGTTTTTTGCAACAATATTCCCGGTTTGATAGCTGAAATGGGATTAACAAACTATGATCCAAGAGATTGGCGTTTATTTATTGATTCATCGAAACGTAGTCTTATATCTGCTCTTAGATAATGGCAATAAAATGGATTGCTCATCCATTGCGCATTCAACAAAAGTTAAAGAGGAATATCCCACAATAGCCTTGGTTATAGAAAAATAAAATACATAGAACATAACTGGCTGATACGCGTTGATCGTAAAATGGTCAATATTCTTTTGGGTCAGCAAGGAGGATATACTAAATACCACTGGGATAGCCGAGCCAAAACAGAATACTGGCCTAGAAAAGTTTGGCCTTTGAGAATGGATTTAGTGCCGGGTAGTATGAATGTGATAAATGTACCTCTAGTAGCCAGAGACCGCATTATATTAGCCCCTTTCTATATAAAATTAGGTCTGATAAAACGATTTGTAAAAGCTCTCAACAAGGATGGGGAAGGTTTTAAATATATCAGTAAAATATTCCCCAAATTAAGCACAGAAAAAATAAAAGCTCGTATCTTTGACGGACCTCAAATCAGGGAACTAATAAAGGATCAAAATTTTACTGACTGTATGACAGATAGAGAGAAATCTGCATGGATTGAATTTGTTTGGATTGTGCAACATTTCTTAGGAAATAAAAAAGTCTCCAGACTACATTCAACACAATGAGCAGCTCATGTTGCACTTTCAAAGACTAGGATGTAACATGAGCATCAAGATGTACTTCCTCTTCAGCCATTTAGACCGCTTCCCAGAAAATTTAGGTGATTTAACCGAAGAACAAGGAGAACGCTTTCATCAGGACATTCACACGATAGAAGAGCGATACCGGGGTCCTTGGAATGCAAATATGATGGCTGATTACTGCCGGAGCATTCAAAACAAGGCTGAAGTTTCGATTCATGCAAGAAAATCTTATAAAATAAAGGTTTTTTCATGTTAGGTTAGAGAAACAACTTATTTTTTTTTTTTTTTTTTCATTTTATAATGAAAAAAAAATTTTATATTATAAGTAAATTATTGTTTTAGTTAATAGTTAGGTTAGGATATTATATTTTTAGTTTTGTCATAACTTATGTAACTACTATTAATGAATAAATAAAACTGTTAATTTGCAAAAAAAAAAAATAAAAAAAAAAAATATAATTGCTAGAGAAAAACTTACAACAGATTTGGAATCAGCGTGGCGGAATCATACAAAATCAGGTATGAATCTTCATAAAACAAAACTACTGCTTAAGACAGATATATGACAGTGACCTTGAGCACAGATAATATGCCTTGAGTGGTTAGCTTGCGTATTCTGTACTGAACTCACGCAGCGCGTCGTATTTTCAGCCGGTTATAGGACTGTCCCAAATTAAACGCATTATTAATTTATTATACATAATACTCGTATAAAAGATCAATAATTAAATTATCTTTAAAATTTGAAGGTTTCAGAAAAATACGCTTGATAGATTTTGCGCGATTCTTAGTTTTTAATCCGCGTTAGACCTAACTTTACAAATTAATTTCACTATGTAATATAAACATAATCCAAAATATACCTATATTAAAATATTAATAAAATGCTCTAATTTAACATATAATTTTCCCAAATCTTTAACAGTACTCGTTTAGACGTCATCTACAGTATAAAATCATTAAAAGTCGGTTATAGTTGTAGCCTTAATTATCGGTGTAGCGTCGCGCGACAAGTCGCCCTAGTCTGCACGAGCCTTCACTCCCAAGCTTTCCGAATGTACTGCGAAGCTGTTACCGGTACCTACAGAATGGCAAATGATCAAAAATTATGGTCCAGTATCTATTCAAAATAGTAAAGAAACATTAGATAGCAAAACATTAAAGGTATGTTATAATATACTGCTTTAATCCATAGCCAGATTATTTTAGCAACAAATAATGTTACAAAACAGCAACAGGATGGTGACAGTAGAACCAGCAAACCGGTGTGCGCAAGCGTCGTCGGCCGCGACGCTCCGCCATCACCGCTCATTCAACTGCGGACCAAATTCACTTGATTGAAATTAATCCATGCTAATATGAGGCCCCTCCAGGCGACAACGCTCATGCCAAAACGAGTTCTACTATCGTTATAAAATATCATCAACGTAATCTCTCGAGATAGATAATATTAATCGAATCAATAAAAATAAAACTCGATAGCTATCTATAGCGTGTTATTATTCTTGATATAAGTACTTAGGTGAAATATTGAATCCAGTTTGCAATTTTGAATTTGCGTCGTACATTCTGTTACCAGTTTACCACTACTCTTAAATGCAATACTGGATTAGACTGGAACACTAACTTATGTAGAACGGTGAAGGCACGATGATTTGTGGCTTGCCGTTCAATTGAAGTAATATTGCTGTTGTAGGTACTTGTAAGTACGGTACCGATAATATTCGTTTACTAACTACCTACAACTGACAGGCAAGGTCATAGTACTCAGTAATTTAATCCACCATGACATCATGGCGTTTGTAAAATATTCCACTGAGCTGGCTCGAGTTTTTGCATGGTGCCACGCTATGCCGCCGCTCACATCACATTTAGACAGGTTAGTTAATTGCGACGCGGACGACAAATATCCACATACTTAATGGACACCATAGCAACAACTTTTATGAAGTTTGTATAGGATGTACAGAGCTCCATTCCATTGGATACATCGTTTGATCAAGTAGATGTAGCTTTCATAAAGCTCATCCTGCATGGAACACATAAACACAGAGATTGCACATATTATGGAAGGAAGGAAATCCAGAAAAGACTCCACATTCCATATTAATATTAAATTCTTCTGATGTAATTGACTGTAACAATATACTTAATGTGAACTTGAACAAAGATTACTGGGTATGTAGGATAACTTGGAGATAGATTTCAAATCTCAGATGAACTTCGATGACGCAGCATTCTACAAGACTTCAACTAAATCAAAGTTTTCTATCACACATCAATAAAACACGCAACTTCGGAATCCATTAGCGCAGACTATTCCGAATGTTAACCACGTGCAAGTGTTCTTAACATTTTCAGATCTATTTATGATCATTATAACGACGTTTTAAAACTACAATGTTTTCCTCAAATGTATTTCGTCTTGGAACATTTGAGAGTAACACCAACCCAGAGAGACAAGACAAGCAGTCGCCGCTCATAAAATCAGCTAATCAAACCTACAGACACATCGACGCCGCTGCCTGTTCGCCATACCAATGAGTCTTTCACGTTAACGAAGTGGTTTATCTACCGTAACAGCATTTTGCATTATCGACTCTGTGTGAAGGCGATACGATACTAACTTGAAAATCAAGCTCCTAAGCTATAAAATGCTTCAGTCGTAAACATAATCCCATACCAATAATGACTTATATCAAATATGTTGCGTTGGAAATCGAGTCCTTAGTTCATCTAGGAAGGTGTATTTTCTAGTGGCATATTTTGATAGAGTTTGTTGAGGATTAAGTGCCAAGCACACGTGTGTTTCAAGCGTCACCCAAATGGGGACCAGTTAGAGTTCCATAATATATCTCCTGAGATCGTAGCATTGATAACTGTATCAATACCGGCCTCTGTCAGGACTTAATGGGCTGTTTCTTGCTTCGTTAATATCCATGGGACTTGTGAGACACTTCCTGTGGAGCGAGTGTTTTAAAACTGTTTATATAGCCGTTCTGAAAGACTGTTTAGCACTATGATAGTCTCTCTAAGGAATACTAATGGTAGGTTAGATCGAATGAATGGTTGTACTTACTTTATAATTCAGATCTTCACACCTATGAAAAATAAAACACGAACGAAAGATTTCTAGAGCATTTCTACTATTTTAAAAAAATTGGACAACATCCGCTTTTTCAAATATAAAATACACAAGACAGTCATGGACACTAAGCTCTCATTCTCATAACAAATGCGATGCGCGTGCGCCAATCAGTTTACTGTTCCGATTAGAGTCAATAAGCACTAGGTAAGTAGTCGAAAGAGGATTCACTTTTAGCAGAGTGCTAATAATCCGAGATTTTGTAGGATATACAACATTTATAACAGGAGCTCCTACGTCATGTCTTGCTGCTTGTCGGCTTTACCCCGTTAGTCATTTGTTTTATTTGTTTTAACATGTTTGTTGCGCACAACATGACATATCGAAGCTTGTCGTCACGAAAATTCATAAAATGATAAGAATCCACAAATATCCAGAATTAAGAATAATATATTAGTTGCAGTGTTTGATAAGAAATACTAACACCTAATTTCAGGTACTTGAAACTCAAACCGTTCGAAGTTATTATAAACCATCAGATATTGTAAGTATTATCTGGTGTTCCCAATATTCTCAATAACTTTTACTAGCAAAAATTCCAAAGTTTTCTTAATATTCGCGGGAACAGCACATCACTAAACAGTGCAAGATCCGGGTCCAGCTTTAGAAATTATTGAAGCTAGAGAGAGACAGATTATTCGAATTAAACTTTCAGATATTAAATTGTAGTACTTTATATATTATGAAATTAATAAAAGAGTATCACGTCCACATTTGCATAAGTTAGTGAGTTCGGTCTACAAGCGAATCATAACCTCCAAAATTTTACATGATTCAACTTGGGGAAGTTGAATCAATGTTAAATGCATCTTATTTTAGAATATTACCGCTGTATCTCTGTATGTTTAAATTTTCCTCCAGTTGGCAGGATCTGGTTGCGATCAAGTATGATTCACCTGCTTATATAAACTTCATGCTAAGTTCGCCAAGAATGTTAGGAATATTAAGATGCTTTGATTTAATATATTACGGTAACCGCCTTTCTCGTCGTTTTAATAAGAAATAAATGAGTGCTATTTTGATGCATGGAACAAAGAAAAGTGATGAAATCGAAAGAAATACTTATTAAGTTTATAATTTGAATAAGTATTAGTTGATTTGGAGTGGATGTGAAGATGTGGCGAGACGATGGTGCGAGGCAACCGGTTTGTGGTCATCTCAGCTCACCTGCGCTGCGCGTTTCCTCTCGCCGCGCGCCCGGCCCGTGCGCACACGCGTCCGTCGAAAGATGCCCGGTACCTACTTACACAAGGCCTGCTCGCCTCATTCACGACCACGTTAGCTTTCTACGGCGCACACACGAGGAAAACTTCGATGTTAATAACATAAATTCGTAGTAAACTTTATCTAGTATTATATTATCTGTGAAATTATGAAAACCGTTTAAATCTTCAACTATGAGGTAGAAATGTGTATGTTTATGTATGCACGGTTCTGTATATTAACCAGTTATCGGTTTGCTCGTAAACTACGATATTATCGTTGACAGTACTAACACAGCTGTTAATAATTTTGCGTTAATTCTGAACTAGATTACGTTTCTATTAGCAACTAAGTATTTATTTATCTGACGGACACACTTCTGATTCTGACGCTTGGAACAGGTCAAGCCCTTACTTTACAACGCACTAATATAGATCGGAGCAGCTGCAACAGATAGACTAGCTAGTCATTGATGTCTGACACGCTGGTTCAAAACAATAACGTATATTTTAAGATGTCAGTCAGTGTTTTTGCATAGCGTGTTGTTATTATGTGTTATTATTTGAAAGATATTTTAATGAATGCGTGTGGGACGTTGTACGCGGTCGGCGCAACAGGCGGCGCGGGCGCAATAACGCTTGGCGCCGCCTACAACTACGAGCTAATCATAGTTTATGCTAGACTAGCCGACAGAAACGAACCGTTATCCTCTGGCTTGTGCTGCGACCTATTTAATCTAATTAATATTTATAAGTACGCATTTATTTACTTGCAACGCAACATCTCGGCATTATCTAACTGTCTCAAATAGAGTTCGTTATACCTACCATAAACAAAGGAATACAATATGTGTTTCGATTTGTTACATAGGCTATTCATTCGTATCATTATATAGGTACATGCACTTAAATACACATACCTACGTACAACATCTGTGAGTAATAATGTTTACCCAAAGAGTGTTATTTCGACCCAGATCATTGTACGGTACCACCGGATGGTGACTGGCGATCTATCAATTTCAGATCATCGTAAACTAGAGAAGGCGATACGAGTACGACAAATGTTTGTGATACAATTTTGCAGTCATTCACCGACACAATCACACTTGGCGCGATTGCATCACGTCCAAATATAGCGGTCACGCGTTGATAGAGCGCCAATCACTTCGACCAAGTAGCAAGGCAATGCGTCGATTATCGCCAATTTAGTGATGCGCAGCGTTCATTACTGCGCGATAACGATCGTTTCTTTGTTGCCGGTATATTTAACTGGTAATCGATACTGCATTTTGATATAATGCAGTACAAGTGCACTGTTTGATGTTTTATTTTAATTTGTTAATATTATTGATGATTTTTTGTAGCGTCCTTGAGACTGCAGCGTTGGGTTGCAAAATGAAAATGTTTCCGCTTGCCCATTGTCCATGGAAGCTGAAAACTGTTATTTCTTTAATATAGTAGAGCCATCCATGTTAGTTTACATTACTTACTTACTTATTCATCCATTTATTGATTTTTTGATAATTTCCCTACATTGGTAGTACAAGGAAAAATCTTTGGTGAAATTTGCACTATTCAAGTTTCTCATTGACTGAACATAACACAAGATCTCCAAACTTAAGTTTCTTCTCTTCTCAGATACAGTCATAATTTGTAATCGTGAAGTTCGTTCGTGAACATCGTGAGGAAACCGACATGCCTGAGAGATATTTCTCGACGGCATGTGAAGCCAAGTCAGAGACCTATGGGCGGCTTTAAAACTCTGACACCAGGTTAGTCACTAACCACACGAAAAGAAGATCGTGAAGTTTCAGTAAGTAAGTACCTACATAATCATGTTTAAAGTAACTAAAGTGTCCTGCTTCTGCTACGAATCACAAAACGTTTGTTGTGCTTGTACTTGATGGGAAATTACCTGAGTATCAAACTTGATATTTTAGTATATCCTACCTACCTACCTACCTTAGATTGTCTGCCCAGCCTAAGGTACTAAACTATCAAGTTGTGAGATGATCGGCCAGTAAATTCTCACTAGATTTCATATTAATATTATAAGCAATTCAACGGCTCTATGGCACCTCATTTAGTTATTAAAATATTCGGTTTCGCTTCGCACCTGAGTATGAATATTTAATTTAACCATGCATTATGAGTATGACATTCCTTTGTAAAATGGCAATATTATTAGCTATAAGTATACGTAGACATCGGATTATATGCATTAGCAAAGTGCCAAAATATGCATGCAAATATGCACAAAAAAGGCCGAAATATGCACTAAAATTCTTCACAAAAGCTAAAATATGCACAATGAAAAATCAAAAATCCGTTTTTATTATTATATATTTTAAATAAGACGGTAATAAAACAGCGAAATATTCTTATAAATATTCTATACTTAAAATTAAATTATGCATAGTTTTTGTGGCAATGAATATTAAGAATTTTTCCAAATTTTCGAGAGCAAAGTGACGTTTGTCACCCAGTATTAATTAATTTTTATGCCGAAAACGACCTCTCTACGTCAACAGTAACTGACCTCATTAAAAAAAGTAAAAATTTTACTTTGCGCCATTTCTGGAGATACCTGTTTAGGCAAGGTATAGACCTGTAAATTTGGTGTAGGCTCCCTATACGTATGTACTTCCCGCAGGCCGCTAGTAAACGAAATATGCACGATTGGGAAAAAAGGATAAAATATGCATTAACGCCGTAATTACAGAGTTATATGCATTTGCATATTTGCATATGCAAAGCATAAAACCCGATGTCTAGCTATAAGCAAAGGGAGAAAATTGTGGAGTATTCATTCATATCATGTTCATGAATGAGGAAGTTAGTTAAGGGCCAACATTTTATTGATTTTATTAACGAATCCCAGCAGTCGGTAACTCTTGACTCTAAGCTACATCCGGTACATTTCCGAGTAAATAAACTCATTATGAGTCAAACCGTGCCTCGTTGTTAGAACGTAAAGGGAATGGTACTTATTGTTATATAGAAATATTGATAACCACGCCACGTGTGCATTAGAGTTCATATCACCAGGAGTAGGCGCCTACGTGCGGTAATTCGCGTTGCCAATTATTACGCAGCACCTATAGGTAAATAAAATATATCTACCACTGTACGGTAGATAACAAACGTACCTACCAGTTAACACTCAGTACAAAGCTACAACAAAGACAATTGAATAATCGTCAATGCATTTGATGAGTGATGAGTTGATGACTAATTTACTTCGATTCGTTGAATTTAAACGGCCGTTTTGATGACCATGGGAAATTCGTTTTTCCTGTCGCGTTAAACTAAGATTAAGTTCTATACCTACAGTATTTAATCAATTCTAAATAGAACGAATTACTTACATGGAAATGTGTGTTACTATTTATCTGATAATAGTATCAATGAATGAATTGAAAAATTGCTCATAGTTCTTATCAATAATGTTTTTGGGACTTAGTACAACTTCCAATAAAACACAGAATCCAATTCACTTACACACTGGCAGAATGGTCGATATCGGCTTTGCTTGCCATAACAAAAAATAGAATAGAAAACATAGAATCAGGGCTTGCAATCTCAACTGTACCTACATGCAGACATCTTAAAATGGCTTAAATTTGAATCGATTGAAGATCGTGCCTCCCGAAAAATAACTTAATTTTCAGATGTTTTTTTCACTCACCTATTCTAATCCTAAATGTTCAGAGCCTTATTGATGAATGGTTTTTAACTTTTAGATAATAGGTATTCTTGCTAATTGCTTTCAGTAAGGAGTAGTGTTTTGCAATCTCCCAATTCAAAAGTGCCAGCTAAGTGTAATTCTGTCACGCTAATGAACTTGATGCGATGGCGTTTCGCTCGGGTGAGTGTTGTGCAAGTGTAGAGTTGCGCGGGGTGCGCGTACGCACGTCATCGATCCACACGCGATGCAGGCGCCATCACCACTCACCAGCTTGAGCCACGCCATCGCCACACCAAGATATGTTCACACTTACGCCCGAGAAGACAAAATAATAAAACACCAATACGTGCATTCTTAGCAATGTTAGTGACTGACCACTGACCATGACTCTACGACAGACTTAAGTAAGTACCTGCGTTGTACTAATTAGGTAGTCAATAAATAATAAGATCTTATTTTGATATCATTTCATGCTTAACTCATACCTACATAAAGAAAACTCGCAAGAATGCAAGCAGAACGAATGTTGTTAATTTATAGTTTATATATTTTAATTAACAGGTATCCTTAGCAAGCCTCGACTGAGTTAGACCACCACATTAATTTAAATGTAAATTGCAGTCTAGATTATTTTAGTCTACTCGATCTAGATAAATCTGGTCTAGATAGTGCCTTGTGTGATAATCTGTCCGAGTCACCTCGGTAGATTTTGCGCCTATTGTGCAACGGTGACGGTGGCGCCTAGCCAGCCGACGAATCATGGTCATCCGATGTAACAAGTTATTTGTAGACACAAACTAGTCTCGACTCCGCTTTCCCAATATTTAGCACCTTTAATCATCGCTGGTTATAAATAGTTATAACAATTATTTAAAAATGTATTGTCAATAACTAAAAGAAATAAAAATGATTATAACATACCTAGTTACGACGTAAAACATTTTTATTGTAACTACGTCACGTCATGCATGTGCATTGTGGAGTAGCGAGCCGTACCTAAGTAGGTACATTACCGTGCCGTATGCCGTACCTATTCTTAACACAGGAGTTCACAGGCGGATGTAGATAACATTTCGCTGCGTTGACATCATTCAACTAAAGCTGCAGAGCCGATATTGTAAGTCAAGATAACGGGGAAAATGTTACCGACAGTAAAAGAAACTGGAATAGTTGTGCGCACTTATGTGATTGCGTAATGTTTCCTGATGCGTCAATTTTAACTTGCAGATAAATATTGTCAACTCGATACCCTCACTAGAGCATGCATCATGGACTTAGTATCTATATGCTTATCGTTTGTTAATTAGCTGTAATAAGTATCTCTACGTAGCTTGATATTTCTTTGAAATCCATCATTGTCAGAATTTGGAATGTAAACAAGTGAAACGCTTTCTATTTTCTTAAAACCTATCTCTAGCTTGCCAACGTAAAAGATAAACGGAAAAACTTTTCATTTCCAGTTCCAGAGATATTTTAAAATGTTTGGTGTCGTGTTTCATGCAGTTTTTGGGTGAGGCGCACGCGGCGGCGCGGTGCGAGGCGGCACGGTGCGGCCTGTGAACGTGGCGTGGTCGTCGGCACCGCCAGTGAGTGGAAACCTGTTTGGTCGGAGAGCTGATGTCGATCGTGGGCGTCTGCCGAGCCTGCGGACCGGCCACACCTAATGTTAATGCGTCTTAGCATAGCATAGCCATTAAACATCTAATTGTTTATAATACCGTGAAGAAACGTCTGCTTTCGAGTAAAGAGTTGCAAACTCTTGCAATTGCCCCGCTCGATGAACAATAGCATGTCAAACAACCTATCAAAAGAAAACCTCTAAAAATCAAAATCGTTGCGAAAAAACAATGAAAAAGCAATAAATTCAGGAATGGCGGCAAAATCTTCACCGACATTAGAACAGGTTGTGATTTTATTTAGAACTTAAGGCGGGTCCGTTTAAGATGGCACAAAAAATAAGGTGCCAATAAAGGGACGGAAACCCATTGTTTGACTGTTATTCTGGTATCAGGAATTTCGGGGAAAAAAGCGAAGAAGCTAAGGGTCCATTCTATAGAATCGAGCGGCGAGGAATACAATAGAGTCCTTTGTGAGCGCAGGCGCCGAACGGTCTGGCGGCGCAGGCGCGCGACGCCGCCGCCGCTTCGTCTGGCGCGCTCGCGCTCGCTCCTATGTGTAAGTACTTAGCCGTTCTATTGGGCGCTTTGTCACGCACGTCCACGATCCTGATATGGCAGGCGGTTGCACTAGAGCCGTGGCCCGAGCTTGCATCTGCATACAATGCGACACTTTATCCCCGCCGCGGCAGAGTTCCACACCCGTCAACTTGATGCGCAAGCGCAACGCACCTCCACATGATAGAGCGCAGCGCCCATTACGACGAATTTAATCCGACACACAATACGTGTTCTTCTTAAACTTAATACCAGAAGCTGAGAATATATTTTGATTAAATGATGCTCCGCTTTGAGGATTAACTCAATAAACACTACAATAGTATTGTGTCTGGTAACTAACAAATTGTCATGGATTTTGTAGGAAGGTAGGTATGTAGGTAGGTAGGTATGTAGGTATGTAATTAGTCTTAATTTACCTACGAGCACTGAGCAATAAAAAGAAATAAACAATGTCCCGGGGTTTACATAGTCCACGTGATTCAGCTCCGTCGTCACACATCACACCACCAGAACTTGGCCAATGAAATAGTATGTTTCTGAGTCAACGAAGGACGTGCAGTCAGTGACGCAACAATATGCACGGCATACCTTTCTGTTCCCGTCGATTGCGCTTGATAACATACTTTACCGAGTAAGAAGTTACTAATCTCTCTCATGCGTCAGGAATGTGGAATATGTGCGTACTTAGAAGGTAGTTAAAACTACCGACCATGCACAAAGTACTTTCATAGGTACCTACACACTCTGGAATAATGAGACGTCATAGCAAATTATACGTGATGAGATGATGACGTCTTCATATATTTATAGACATTTAACGCTTTACCATAAAACAATAATTTATTGTGAGCTAACATACAATTAAACACGCTAGCAAACAAAATTGGAATCGTCTGAAAAACAATGATTACGTACCGTATGGTACGTACTCTATTCATTCATCCCGTACCGGACTATTGCCGCTGACAAAATAAAGAATAATATGTTCAGTTGACCAGAAACTAAAGAACAAGAAGAAATGGTCACTACGCACCAAAAAAAACAATTCAATGAACGATTACAACAAAGGTGCCATTCAACAATGACACAAGAGGCAAGACAATAATATGCACGAATAACACTGTAGGCCGTACTACTCTGGCTTATACATACAGAAAAAAATCTAGTGCGCCAAACCCAAATTATGATGGAAAACGAAGAGAACCACATAGCCCTAGTAATGACAAGAGAGATGTGCAAGTGGACAGGCCACATATGCCGAAGATCAGAGAATAAATGGGATGGCAAAGAGATAGTGGAAACAGACACATAGGTAGGTCACGCACGAAGTGAACCGACGACGACCGACGACCTGGTCAAGGAAGCTGGGAAGTATGCAATGCAGGAGCTCCGATACGGGAAAGCTTGGAGTGCATTTGAGGAAACCTACTAGGAATACTTACCTACTCAGCATTGGGTGAATACGTGTTAAAATAGGGAGCGAAAGATGATCGAGAGAGAAATATTATTAGAGATTCCAGTCCATAATTCCTACCTAAAATATATACAAAAGTTTTCAGCTAACCGAGTGTTTCCAAAGTCCAGAACTACCTTAAACTTATTTGGAAATAAAGCTCCAAGTATTTACCATAAGTAAACAAAATACAAACAACATTAAGTGTAACATGAACATTTAAACAACAACAATAACTTATCTCACAACTATGTCTTGCGATAGTCTTTGCTTGTGAGCAACCAAATTCAAGGAACCGCGTAATCAGATACTTATGCGGTTATTATTGATACAGAACACTTATTGTCAAGTGTAGGTTACATACTTTGTCCATAATTATAAACTATAGCGTTCTATATCGTTTACATGATCTCTATTACAACGCTGGTAACTGCTCTGTTTATGAATATTATAGTCGTTAGATATATAAATTGGTCAGAACTGTGCATTCGATAAATTCCAAGAAATTACGCATGGCGTCGCCTGGCCTTGTGGCAATCGCGCAGCGTTTTTAATCTTTGTACTTAACAATTTAAGACACTGTGATCAGAATAACAATAAAATGTTATAATATTCATAAGTACCACTTCAACTATATGAAAATGGAATAAAATTGTTTTCTATAAGGTACAAAGTAATTGTAATAGTAGTAAGGAAAGTCATGTTGAATGAATTACGTCATTAGGTAATAGAAACAAGGAAAATATTAAAGAAATATACCTAACGTTATTATAAATATAAGAAAAGTTCCTATGTCATGAAAATGTAATGATATAAAAGTGACTTAATTCGTGGTAAGGGCAGAACCACCCGAATAGTGTATTTCTATCTGCCTCTAAGAAGTAAAGCTATGTGATTCACATAAGCTGAATACAATTCACAATTTTTCACAATGTGAATTTATTTGCTCTATTCATTGTAAAGATCGTTAATTCCTTCACATAAAACCATTCTGCCGTTGAGTAGCCGCGTAGATGATTACGCCTCGTAGACGCAGCGTAGCAGTTTCCTAGCAGACGCGAAGCTGCTTTGCCGTCGCGTAGACGGTTACGCCTTTTAGTCGCAACTTAGGCGTTTCGTAGCAGACGCGTAGCAAATCGGCAGTCGCGTAGCCGCGTAGGCCACATAGTCACAACGTAGCAGTTTTGTAGTAAACGCGTAGGCGTTTTGGCGTAGCGTAGCCCTACGTAGACCGTTACGCCTCGTTATCGCAGCACAGCAGTCGTGAAACAGACGAGTAACTGTTCTGCTACTAGCTTTTGCCCGCGACTTCATCCATGTGAAATTTCGACCCCAGACCCACCGCGTCGCATCCCACATCGCCCGCCCACGTTATTACTTCGTTTTCGCTTAGCATTGTTTCTGAGGTTTTTTCTTTTTGCTCCTCTCCTAAGGAATTCTCTTCTAATTCACTTCCTCGAGAATTGGGCTATCCAATGCAAACATTTTTTTTTTCAAATCCTATTGGTAGTTCCCGAGGTTAGCCCCTACATACAAACTATAATATATATCAGAACTCTTTGTAGTTAGTGAGTTCTGATAAGAAAACTGTTAATTGTAATTTCTTTAATGTTACAAAGAAAATGATTAAGTATAATAAAGAATGAAGAAAAATAAAAGGTATGGAAGGACCGGTCGGTCAGCTCACTAAAATTATTACTAGCCACTAGCTTCGCACGATTTTTAGGGCTTGATAAAACATCGTACACAAAATCTTAATAAACTATACACCTAAACCTTCCTCAAAAATCACTGTGTCCATTGGTGAAAACCATAGTTTTATATTTCTATGGTGGAAACCGTATGAAAATCCGTTCGGTAATTTTTGAATTTATCGCGTTCAGACAGACAAACAGAGGCGTCACGGCTGGGGGAATTACTTTTGTAGTATGTAGTGATTGTGATTTTGTATTATTTTATAAGTATCAAACATTACTGTCACTTTTGTGAGATAAGTTACCACCTAACCAACTTAACTGCTGGGTAAAGTGGAAACTGTTCTCGGTTACTTACCTGACCGTACATTGTAATGGTATCGGTGGGAAAACCTGGCATTCCGGCGGCATCGGCATATAAGAGCACTGGGGTAAGTTATACGGATAACTTGTATCAAAGTTAACTTTATACTTCGTGTTAATTGAAGAAAACAATTCAACGTAGGTACCTATAAACTGTGACAGAGAGTTGATTATAGTTATCTATTCAGTTCAGTAGTATTGCTAGTCCTTGTGTTATTCATGACGCGTTATATTAGTTCATCGGTATGTCCAGTAGCTGGGTACATTCTAGTAGGTAGTTGTTTACATTATTGTGCAGTTAATTAGCTCACAGAGTCAGACCATACACCGTATAAGGCAAGTTGCCGAGAATCTAGTCCCACAAGTCGACGTGCGGCGCGGCGGCGACCGGCCAACCGCTTTCATCATGCCTCGATTACTTATGTCAAGCATTATCCTTTTACAAGTAGGTATGCACAATGCTGGTATGACGTGTATGTGGATGGTGCACAACGACTTGGAAATGATCGTTGTACCTACACTACCATGACTTGAATAAAACCAACTAGCATGATCGTTTAGAAAAAATAAACAGATATGACATTCATGACTTAGGCATGCAAGATAGCTTGCTTGCTGCATTCAGCATTATTTTATCTAATAATACGATATGATTGTGTTTTATAATAGGCGGCGGTGGTATACTTTTTGTTTCACCCAAAAAGAAAACAAAACCTCATGAACGCATTCCATAGTTCCCGCGGCCTTCCGCCCCGCCCTCGCATTCCATCGCGATAGTTGAAGATATACGATAGATCACTCAAGGATCCAATCTCGACAAAAAATAAAATGATTGATGTTACCAAGAATACCTCTAAATAAATATCCCCAGATCCCCTTCAAGTTTTTGATCGCAAATTAATACCATGGTACTAACAGGCTACACACCTACTAATTATAAAATTCCGTTAATTTTGAACAACAGTATCCCATGAGATTATTTTATATTTCGTTCCCAATATTACATATCCTTGGAAATTCTCTCTTATCATTAAAAAACTTGACTCTTCTTCCTTCTGTATACCTACGTGGTTCGTGCCTTTTGGAACTAATTAACCAATTAGCTAGTTTCAAGAGGGTGCGATCCCGTTTACTAGTAATTTTCTAATTTTAACGGATGTCACTTCATTTGAGTTTTTATTGATATAGTTTTTTGCAAGTTGTATAGCCAGTTTAGCATTTGCACACAGCCAACACGTGTGCATATGTTATGGTTCCTCTAAATCCTATTAGTTTGATGTTCGTTAACATGATGAAAGATTTTTTAAATAGGTACTTTGTTTTGCTTTGAAATATTTTGAGAACAATAACGGTTTTGTTCCATGGATACTAGATATTGTCGTTTTATATCAGAAAGTTTCTAAAGCATCCGGATAGGACTGAATACGACATTATTTACTACATTTGATGTATGTATGTATGTATACTTAAATCTCCAGTTGGTACAAACCAAAGTTAGTAGTAAGTAAGTAGGTAGTTAGGGTGCAAGAGGTCGAAATTCGGAAACTACTGATATTATAAAACTAAAGTCTTTTGCCGTTAGGCAACCACCGTTATTCCAGATGGACATAGGTAATGTTTAATTCAACTAAAAGCAAGAACTAAGGCTAAGCGAGCGCGGGCCGATTGTGTTTGTTTTGATAAGAAGATTAAAATTATTTGCCATACCTCCTGCATTTTTGCCGTACCTCAAACGCCATCTGTCGATCATCAAGGATTATAAGAGTAGCAGTTTCATGAACAACAGATGGCGCTGAATGAAAAATGTGTTCAAATTCAAAACTTCTCAAAGCGCCAGGGTGGCCCGCGAAATTTTAATTTTCTTCAGTTTTTTTCACAATTTTCAAGTCAGTATGAATCAGGTTGTATGTTGATCTGAATAGGAATTTCGGCCGCAAAAAGTATGTAATTATAGAATTATAATATCAATCCAACTCCTTAGTTCATATTACCCTATTGCATGAGTGCATGACTAATGAAATCATGAAATTTGCTAACTTATGGAGTTGTATTGCTGAATCTATTAATCATAATTCTGTATTAAATACATATTTGTTTCAGTAGCGAATCATATTTTAATCAACATTCACCCAGACACTGACCTACAAATTCGGCAGACACGAAAAATTAAAACAAAATGTAGGAATTATAATATAAACATTTTATTTATGCAACATCCCAAACTTCTTCAAAGGCAGTACATAATTTAGCACAAGTCAAGGCAGCTGATAATGGGTAGTTACTGATTGATATAACATCTTCTGAGTAGTCTACTTCTACTTTTCCATGAGCCATGGCACCAATAACTATGACTATTGGCTCATCTTTTGGGACTAAGTCTCTACAGTTCTTCACAACTGTGGAACTGAAAGACATGGTCACTTTCCTAACACCAACAGGTAAATGTGATGTGACTGGATTTTTTATAACTTTCAACAGTTTCATTGGGCCATCTGAAGCTCTTATCGCAAACTTATGAAGAAGTTGAACTGGAAAAGAAAGAAAATAAATCAACCGTCAGATAAGTATTTTGAAGGGTCTAATTTCAAAACCAGTTAAAATGATTTTTCAGGAAATCAAGATATTGACAATTTTTAAATTCAATCAAATTTAATCGCACTCCTTGCTCCACAACACAACTATACAAGTCGCCATTTGTCTGTCGTACTATTCATAAAGTCACTTGGTGCTTAGTAAACTGTGATTGGTTGATTATGTTATAGAGTTAATTCTAGAGCCTTTAGTTTTATTATTATGTGTTTGCTACCTATTTCTGAGATTGCTGGTTGCGACTGTATACAGTCTCAACCACACACCACAGACTTATAAGTCTGAAGCTATTGTTCCATTACCTATAGTACTTAAGATATATTATATACAGAAGCTGTTGGTGTACCTTTATAAATAAACTAGCTTCTGCCAGCAGCTTCCTCCTTGTGATATCTTTATAAATTATATCCTACTAGCTGCGCCCCGCGGTTTCACCCGCATTAGTCTCGATCCTTTGAAAATATCGGGATAAAAAGTATCCTATGTCCTTCTCTGGGTCATGGTTTACTCATACGCCAAGTTTCATCCAAATCCGTTCAGCCGTTTTTGCGTGATGCCGTGACCAAGGGGAATAGGGATTCATTTTTATATATATAGATGTTACTCACTGATAATATAGCATTTTAATGGGGAAAGATTTTTTAAATCAGTCCAGTATTCTTTTGAGATTATTCATTACAAATAAATAAACATTCAACTCTGTTCTCTTTATAATATTAGCATAGATAAAAAAATAAATAAATAGAGGAATTTGAATTTCTCCCATGCCATTTATAGTGGATTTTGTAACCAAGCATTACATTGAAGGCTCAATTTAGTCCTGTTATAGAAGGACTTGCTTGGAAATGAGTTTGTCACTTAGTACAACTTTCAAAAGAGAGAGAAAGTCAACATCAAGGAAAAATCGTTTTAGCTGGTTTTGAAATTAGACCCCTCATTTATGGTATAAGGTCCAGAGAAACCACAAACAAAAAATTATGATGTTTGTACAAAAAATAACAAATACAGTTTGTGTGTTTGTTATTTTTTTACTTGGAACCTACCCATTAAACCAGCAAATCTCTTAAAAGTCCGTGGTATTCTGGTTTGTGGATTAATTTCAATAAGAACATTTTTCTCTGTGTGAATGTAGACTTGCAGTAAGCCAGCCCTGTTCAGAGGAGAGTCCATCAACATTAGAAGTGACTGATGAGTTATGTCAGGTCTACATGACCCAGGGTCTCTGTCATTCTTTCTTAGAATATTTGCGTGATCATCACAGTTTAACAGCTCAAAGCTATTGCCAGTCTGAAATCAAAACAGATAGTTTTAAAAGACACAAGAAGGTTATAACCACTATGTTGATATGAAGACGAGGGTAATTTTGTTTACCTTTACTGTTTCCAGCTGAGCGTTTTCCAAAATTACCACGAGACGTTTTTCTTGTTTTTTTATATGCGAAGTAACTAAATGTCTTGGTATCGGGTCAAATTCAAATTCATCATCTTTCGCTCCAAGTTTCCTTTTCTTTCCCATGATTCACAGGGTCTTTTTTGCGAAAATAAATAACAGAAGTATAACTATTGTACGGCTATTCTTTATTACGATACTACAACAAAAGCACAATTTATTAAATTAAATAAGAAAGAATTTTAACTAAACAAATTCAGCGCACGTGTTTTTGACAATAAAATTAATATGACAGTGACATTGATTCACGTTGACGTTTATGCAACAAGGCAAGGCTGACAGATGGCTTCTCTATGGTAGTGTTTTTGTAGTATTTGTAAATATCAATAAATTATGCCAGTAAAAAGTAGCTTACGCGCTATTTACTGGCATCATGTCAGGTCAGCTGCATACAAACACAAACATAACACACATCACAAAGGCGTTGCTACAGGACTCGCCGCTGACTAAAGAGTATTTTGCCGCTGTCAAACTTCCTCAATATTACTGATAATCTGGGGCCATACTACGACGTGGTAAGGTCATCATTGTTCCACTGTAAGAGAGAGAGAGAGATAGATGTGTAGCTATAAAGCATAATGGCTCTTGAGTTCTTGTTCCGCGCATCCCGTGAGCCCGCGTGGTTATTTGCATGCAAAAAATCAAATGTCTTTCGTCTCCTGATATAACATTTAGCTGACAAGGATTCTACGTGAGATCACATTTATGGCATGCAACATGTTGCATAGTGAAGCAGTTTAGCAGTAACTTGTTTGCTTTTGGGCAAGTAACTCGCATGTCCCTTATTGAATTATAAAGACTGGCAATAATAACAATAAAATGTTGTTATCTACTCGTCACTGTCAGTGTCATGTCATCAGTCAGGCAGTCATTTTTAGCCATTGAGATAGTAAAAACACGGAGGCGCCGCGATATTCTATACATAAGTTTGCTTATACAAATATGGGTGAAAAACGAACTAGAATGTGAAATATCGTGTTATTTCACTCTTTCTAATGTGGTAATCGTATTTGATAAAAGAGACAACAATATTTCAGTTGATCCTCATAATGGCAACATTTTGTTGAGACGTAGTAACAGTTGTAGGTAAGTGCCATATCCGCCATAATATGCGACAAGTTCATGGTAGTTCTGCTGTCAAGTGGTTGTTTACTTTTTGTTTTATTGAGATTAGTGAGAAAATTACGTGGAGTTTTCCTTTAAAACTACATATATACGTTGGAAAACACCAATTCAACATGCCTGTGTGTTGTATTGTGAAGTGTGGTGCAAGAAAGAAGGAAAATCAACCTCAATTATCTTTGCACAGGTTAGTAGCCGGTTTTCATGCAATAGTACATAAAGTGATAAACTTTCGATGAAAAAATTGCTAGGTGATCATTAAATACGGCTTAAATTTTAATATATGGGTTTATTTCCGTCCAACAGACCTTTTTATTATATCATAATTTCATTCGTTTGTTTACAATGATATGTCATGGTGGAATAGTGTTGTACCGTTTCCGTAATAGTTTCTGATACTAGTTCCTTCGCTGCGCTGAAATGATATTGCTAGGTCCGGCCCGTGGTTTACAGCAAACTGTACTCTTTGGTTCATAGCACCGAGAGACCGTTCCGCAAAGTTTTATGTAGTGTATACGATTTTTTTGTTGAAGTTTTTAAGATGAACAATACTGTAGTAGGTACATACGTTTTATGTAACTTTTATGATTTCCGCGGCTCACGCTAATAAAGATCCCAGTCCGCATGATTTTATCCGACATCTTCAACAATAATCGTCAAATTTCAGCTAATTTACACAAAACTTTAATGAATTATACACTAAAACCTTCCGCATGAATCACTCCGTCCATTAGTGAAAATTGATTGAAAATCCGTTTAGTAGTTTTTGAATTTTTCGCGTTCAGACAGACAGAAAAACAGACAGACGCGGCGGTGTACTTTGTTTTATAATATGTAAGGATGTGTATTATTCCGAATGTTCATTTATGATAAAATTGTTAAAAACTTAATTCACTAATGCCCGTTTTCACCGACAGCTAAGTGACACTTAAATGAATACCTAAGTAAAACTGCACTGTTTTTCAACTCTCAGCGCTGAGTCTACCGTTGAAAATCCAACAGTGAACTTTTATTAGGGATTCATTTAAGTGTCACTTAGTGAAGGTGAAAACAGGCATAAGACTTGCATGCTCACTCGATACTAAATATTTGGCTTTGTTTAAACGTTCACTTGCCAAACATTAGGTTTGCGTTACAAATATTTGTGAAAACTTTATTTGCTAAGTAATAATTCTATAAATGATATTATAATTATGCGGAAAATTGTTTGAGAAGTGATAAATTGTCAATACTCGTTTTTTTCTGTTACAACGGACTATTAGCTAATATTTTTTTTAAATATGATTCAACCGTGATATCTAGTAAGATTCGTTATACTATTACGTACTAGTATCGATACTCGAAATAGTAACACCATGTTCCCTGAATGACACAACCCTAGCATTGGCAGCCATTTTATGCGACATTTTGAGTTGTAGGTATGCACCTTTTTTTTGTAGGTATTTCCAGTCCATACTTATTAAATGTCTATGTTTTTAGCAAGTGCCCCCCTCACCCTTTCCCTTTGTTATCGAATTTTTTATTTACTGATTTCTCTGAATGTCCTTATATTTTCTCTTGTTGTCATTATAATCAAATTGGATCTTACCAATAGTTTTGTGCTAAAACTGGTTTAAATACGCGATCCCGTGGTTCTTCATGGCTAACGATAGAGAAGTTCTACGTGAAATATGGGATGGGAAGTTGCCAATTTGTTTTCAACTAGCTCAAGAAGAAATTATGGAAATACAGCAACCTGATGCATTTTATGTTATGGTCCCTAGACTAAGCTACTTCCCTCTTGTAACAGACAAGGTTGTACCTAAGAAACCGTGTTGAGTAACATAGACACTAGTGCTATGTTCACATAAAATTACTGAGTGTACATTGGTATTTTCAGATGAAAAGACACTTTTTGCGCTATATATCTCAAGAAAATGCTGATAGTGAAATGTGGTTGGATTATAATGGACAGCCACTCAAATGGCACTACCCAATAGGCTTTCTTTATGATTTGTTTTGTGGCAACGACCCTCAACTGCCATGGCATCTAACTGTGCACTTCACCAAATTCCCCGAAGATGTCCTTCTCCATTGTATTAACAAGTAACAATTTATAGAATTATCAATTACTTACACAAATTCTTATAAAAAAGACATATTATTATATTATCTTTGTTTTGGTCTTTCATGAATTATTTATGAATATTTTCAGGGATGTAGTGGAAGCTCACTTTATGTCAACTGTGAAAGAGGCTGATGTTCTTAAACACAGAGGACAAGTCATGTCCACTATGCAGAAAAAAGATCACAATCAGTTATGGCTTGGTTTACAAAACGGTAATAGTTGTAAATTTATTATTATTTATATTTAAAATATTGTGGGTTAACATACAACATTTGTTGACAAATCTTAAATATAATATACAATCTAATACTAAAATATATATTTATGTACAAGTATGTAATAAAAACAAAGGGAAGAGCTCATTGGTCATCAAAAAATATGTCAGACAGCGATTCTGACATATTTTTTGATGGGAAAAGTGCTCAAATGGCTTGCAGCATTGCCACATTGGATGGCAATGCTAATTCTTTGACCTAAAAATTGACCAGCCCTCTGGTCACATGAAATTACTGGGATAAAATATAGTTTATTCTAATTTTAATTAATGTTTTGCTACTACTTTATCAAGTTATTGAAATGATTATGCTCTGCTTTGAAAATTATACTTTTTGTCTTGTGATGGGCATTCCTAGCACCACAACGCATAACCATTTATCATAAATTAAATAATAGGAATATTTGAAATTTACTCAATTCATTAACAATTAATGTTTCAGACAAATTTGACCAGTTCTGGGCTATAAACAGGCGACTGATGGAATCACATGGAGACAGTGAAGGTTTTAAACACATTCCCATAAAGTTATATTCCGATGATGGTACATGTAGTCAACGCCTAGTCAGTCCAAAGAACAATGATGGCAGTAGGAAGACGTTGCAACAAATGGTTGCCGAGCTGTACTCTGATAAACATGATGGTTTGTAGAATTAATTCTCCACATTAATGAGGGTGCAATTCTGTAAATTAAGAAACTCACATGTTTATTTTTGTAAAATAATGAGGTGCCTCTCTTTATTTTCAGTACAACTAAGAACACATGGGATAGTTATTCCTTCAGACACACCACTGCAATGGCTTTCTGAGCATATGAGTTATCCAGACAACTTCCTACATTTGTGTGTATTCTAAAACTACTTTTTGGTTAATTTCCAAAGCTATAGGGTAAAGTGTGATTCCTTGTAAACAATGCAATTCAATCAAAGACAATGCAATATTTAATAGTTTAATTGCAAGAGTTAATTTCAACGATTATAAAAATAAAATAAAAACAATTTACACAGGCAGAGAACATTCCTTATTTATTATTTCTTGCAAACAAACATTTCCTAAGCTGTGGTATTATTTACAGATCATTCATTAATATGTACCTATGTAAATTGAAATAAAGTCAGATCACAAGCATAAATCAACTTTTTTAACAAATAATAATGCATGATTTTGTTCCAAATGAAGAAACAGTTTTATCACCAAATAGAATTTGTTTCATGATAATTAAAATGCTGCACGTTTTTTCATCATATGAAATAACAACTATTTTGTACAAACAAGGTTTAAAGCTAAATAAATATTATTAACTCAACAAATAATAATATCAGTTGAAATATCACAATTCACAAGGTTGCCCTTAAACTAGAGATTGATTACAGCTCTATCTTCTGTTTATTCTTTTGAATGATGTAAGGAATGTGTCTTGTAAATCGCTTGCATCCATTGTTAGCAAATATAGGCTGGTCTTCATTTGGCCCATATGTTATAACAGATAATGCTTCCCTGTAAAAGATGTGAATGAAAAATTATGTCATTTTAAGCTTAATAATTGTAAATAAAATATATTAAAATTACAACTGTGTTTAATATAATATTGTAATATATATATATTGAAAAAGGAGTCCAATCTCCTTCAGTAATTATTCAGAGTACTTACGCCATCATCTCCTTGGTAGGATGATATACAGCATGTGAACGAAACTCGGCTAAAGCACACATTTCTACATGTTGCTGCTCCAATGGTAAAAATGGCACATAGTGATCAATCAAATGATTTGCTATTGCAGCTGCCTTCTCAAATCCTCCTGAAAGATATAATTTATTTATGAATTTCTCCTCGTACAACAGACTATCTTTACAAATAAAATTATTTATATCATGCACCATAATATTTAGCTTTAGTGTGAAAGTGTAATAAACAAATTCACTTTTGCATTTACAATATTAATATTAGTTAGGATTGAACAAATAAATCAAGATTGTAAATTAAAATAACCTTGGAAGTATGCTGTCCTCCTTATGATTGGCTCAAAATCATGAAATTCAACCTCATTCCTCTTTGCACCTTGCTCATACAGATCTAACAGTTTTGATGCTATTTCTTGACCTCCAATATTTGATATGAATATAAATATACTATCTCTATAATGAAAGAGAAAACATGGGTGTTATAATTATGTGTAATAAACAGTAGCTATATATATACAATTGAAAATTTTATAATGGAAATAATTTTACAACATTTTAAGTATTAAATTAATTAAGAGAGGGCCTTGGTGTGTGAACGCTATACTTATAGTGCTTACCTATAATCAATACCATCTACGGCATGATGATGATCAAGCATTGGTTTGATGGTGTCCAACACTGAAGGACACATATCATGGATTTCATCAAAAATTATAAGTGATCTTGGACATTTCCTTACAATATTATTTAAAGTTGCCACCAAATCTTCCTGAAAAGTATAATAGGTTCTTATTGAAGAGTTTACCAATATTAATAGCTACAATGCATTCATACAGCTTTGTAGGTTTAATTAAAAAGATTAATAGAAATACATCTACAGTTATTGAACTCCATACATCCTCTATATTGGTGCGTATGGATCAAGTAAGGAAAATTTAAATTGTAATATTTGTGGTTCAATAGTAATATTATGTTCATTTCATAAACACACTCACTTTTTTCTGCTGCAAGTTAGAGCAGTCAAAATCTTTCTTCCCCATAAACAGCTTCACATATTTACTGTGCATACCTTTAGAATAAAGTGCTTCAGCTATCATAGTAGCTGCATAGTTTTTACCAACACCTGGCCAGCCATGCAGGCTTATAACTAGAGCCTTTTTGTTTCTTTTATTCTCATCATGTACAGCCTCTTTGTGTGCATGCATAATGTTAACTAATTCATCAACCAATGGCTGCCCAAACATTCTTTGTGATAATGATAATTTTAACTCTGTAAAAAATGAGTAAGGTCAGAAGGTCATCTTTGGTTTAATTTCTTAAACTTTTACTTCATTAATTTATAAGAAAATGTTTTAATTTATTGTATGAGTCTTATTAATACTGGACATTAGAATTTAATAACATGACTTAAATTATTGCAGTTTACGACAGCCAGATTAATTATGTTTTGTACTCACTATTTATATCGAAAGGCACATGCTGATCATTACAACATTCCACATACCGACAATAAGTGTTATCTTTTATTGTATTCCATTTGTACCAGCCAGCGCCAGCTGCTGCACCAAGTATGGACAATGTAATGAATTCCGACAAGGCACATTGGAATAACGCTAATACAAATGGTAAAACGATGAAGTAATTTCTAAATAACATTTTGAAACACGAAGTTTTTGACAGGCGGGAATATTGAGTAAAGGAAACGTTTTTTTACACGATCATTAAACTAAGTACTTCAACCACGCTGATTATTTCATTGTTCATTTTAAAGCGATTTTATTCTACTCGATATCAATGCAATTTCAAAGTTCGAGTCAATTTCTGCAAGTATACAAAATAAAATCACAGAATCTACAGTCAGCCACTTGACAGTGTGCTTGACATGAGAATTGACAGTGTCACTGTCAATTAGTGGTGCTAGATGGAAGGAAGTTGAAAATGCGGTGGTATTGCTTCAAAAACGCGGATTTTCAACAAAAAATGCAGAATTTCTTATTCTAACATTTACATAGAGTTTTTTCGCTCAATTCATACGCTTATTGATTAAAAGGACCTACTGTACCGCACCGTACTTTCAAACGATATGTTCGATGAATCATACCTTGGTGGTTTACAACAGTACAATATGGTGGTGATGGTTTACGACCAGCGCTGCAGGTCAACAACCAGGGTCACTTCTGTCGGGAATGCAGTTGTCAACCGTGTAGCAGGTACTTAACTGCCACCATGAGTGAGAAAAAAAAACGATTGTTCTAGCAGATTCGAAAAAAGCGGAACCGCGTAGGTTAAAAGCGAAACGCGGATCCTTTGCCAAAAAGGTGTGTAAAAAGCGAAAAAGCGGTGCATCTGGCAACGCTGCTTTCAATTACAGTTTTATTGACATTTGAAAATGAAATTACAATTCAGTCAATAATGCTATTCTGTCGTCCACCGTGTCCTAATAATCTGGTTAAACTGGGTTAAACACTGAAAGCCAAAGTCCACAAATCACCATTGTTTTGTTTACTTTTGTGTCAATCACAAATTATACGAAAAGATTATGCAATTTGAAGTGTATGTAGCTATAAAAAAACGAGCCAAGGAAAGGGGTTCGTCTACCACTATTAAAAAGCAGTTTTTGTATAAAATATGAACGCTTTATAATTTATTTTGTAGTTGTTGATTTTTGGTGAAGACTATACTCCATTTGAAATAAGATTAGACACCAAACTGATTTTGACTTCTACTACGTTCGTAGCATGACAAATAGCAGCTGCAGTAAACAGTTGGTATTGTAACCACTTTTTTGCTTGCTATCCTTATGCCTACGGTTTAAAAATCAAAATCGGTTGAACGGACTGTAAAAAAGGTTTCCCCAACTGTTTTTATCTTTTAACATTTTTGGTAAATACATGGGTTCCCGTTTTTTTGCAGTCAACAGCTGCACAATGAATGAATATTAATTATGCGTAAAAGAATTCACTTGTTTACCCAAAAAATATGGATAGTGACAGCTAGCTATTTAATTCTTGGAGTCGCAATAGTAGCGACATGTATAGTAAGCAAGTGGCAGTTTTTATCCCCATTAGTGGGACAAAGTGGACCACTCCACTTTGTCCCACTGGTTAGACAGATTGGTGGGGCAAAGAGGAATAATCTGAATTTTTGCCAAATAACCTTAAAACCCGAGAGGAACAAACGATTTGATTGAAACACGTAGATTTAGTTTGAATCAAACCATTTTGATCATTTATGCGAATGGTTTGATTGGGTCAAATATTCACAGGTTTGAAACTCGTTTGATGGTGTATTTTCATTATGTTGACCCGTCATTGGATGTGTCCAAAACTTGTTCGATCAAACCCGGCTTAGTCTTTCCACGAAATTAAAAATAAATGTAACATTTCTTTTGTGAATAACAGCACTGTCTTACATTTGCTGATCAAAATTCAATTGCAACACTAAACTTAAAATTATAATGATTAAAATCATAAATAAAACTCTTCGATCAATGCAACATTGATTGAAGATAAATTAAATTTGAAGAAAATCGTCAAGTTTTCAGGAAATCATAAAATATTGTAACATACAACAGGGTTATAATAAATGTAAGGAATGCCTTGTCTGTAGCAGAATATCAGGTAAAAGAACAATAATGTCAAGAGGGATTTGAGACGATCAGTCTGGCGTCAGTTTCAATCAGTGTACTTTAATGTTTGTGATAACCTTACTATACGTTTGCACCAGAAAAAATTCAACGTGTATAGATCGCGGCACGTAAGTTGAACCAAAATGGCAGTAGTCCGCGCAGGTAAAACTATGGTTATACTTCGATTGAGACCCGGAAATATTTTTCTGCGCATTTAAGGCCATCGTTCAAATTACGTGCCGTGATCTGTAACACATTTTCGGGTCTCAGTCGAAGTATAATCATAGTTTTACGTGCACGGATGACCGCCATTTTGGTTCAACTTACGTGCCGCGATCTATACAGATCGATATAAAAGAGTCAGACGTGGTGACATTTGGAACTAAGTTATGCAGACCTATGATGATGGCACTATTTTGCCGACAAGTGTGGTTTTGAGTCACTCACAAGCAGCGTTTTTAAATATTTGTTTCTTTGGCTGGCCGCATACATACATACGGTTTCCTGATTCGGAGACCCGAATGTTTGCCTTACATACAAAATGTTCAACTAGGCGCACACGGTTGTACATTTTCCGAACGGGAAAAGGACAACCGCACAGTGGAACGAATGTATGGGAGCGGTTGGACGTAGACATGTCCGAAAAAAAAGAGTAAAATTATGCCAAACTAATGATGCCATCTTATTCGATTACTTAATGCCTTCATAACTTGTGGTGATGAATTTCTTCATAACTCCCATATTTCGGGAGTAATTTGAGAAAATGTGAAATTTTACTATGAAAATGAGTGTATCGAGCTCTCTCCCTCCTGATTCCGGGCTTGTTTCAAGTAGCGGTCTCTAATATCATAATGCTAATACTAAGAGCTATATTTAATACTAAGACACATAGTGCGCCAAATGTGCACTTTCTGGGATAAAGAGTGATGTTTATTTTATAACACAATTTTTTAATTTTTTGTTTATTTTGTTGATTAAAACCGTTTTTCTAAAGGTTTACCTTATTACAATAACATTTCTGATCAGCCAATTAGAGAAGATATAAGCTAATTAGGATATATAATTAGGGACTTAAGGTTTACATATAAAACTGATGCACTAATGATTACTGATAAGAACATTGCTATTATTTAATTACTAAATGGCTCTTAATACACTAATTTAGCATGCATCATTTACTAATTATCACAATAACTAATTACCTTGCAATATTTAACAAAGGATACCTGGGATACCTGGATTTTATATAAATAGGTCACTATTAGTAACTTTAAAATCAGTGTTGATTTACACCTCGTTGTATCCAAGCTAATCTCGCAATGTATTTTCCAAATTTTAATACAAATCTTGATATTCACGTTGCTTTATGCGCACGCGCACATAAAGATTTACGCGACTTTAACTATTTGTTCAGTGTTTTAAAAGATAACAGTTGTGTTCAGTTATGTGAAAGTGCTGAAACAAGTTTAAAAGACTGGTGTCGTCGATTTTGCTACCGCATTTATGCAAAATGGACACAGTCTGGAAGAAGCACAGATAAGTTTCGGAAGAAACATGAGATTTGGCTACAGGCTGCAATTCAATGGCCGGAATTACAGAATGAAAATATGGAACCTTCTACAGAAAATATAAGTGACGTCATCGAGCCCATAATTTCTCCTGCTAAATCTGATGCTTCAACTTGTACACATCCTAGTCCTCGTAAATCTTTTGAGGACCTTAGTAACCGGCAAAAAAGAAGACGCACCACTGAAGATAGTCTTTCATGCAGCAGTAGCAGCGCTGAAATTATGTTTTCGGCCGAAAGGGCGCTTCAAAAGGCAGGACAAAGCGATACAGCTTATGTTATGAAATACTTGACGGAGAATCCAGAAGAGGCCTCAAAAATCAAAGCCTTCATTGAAGGTAAATCAATTCAGGTACGGGAAATATCCCCTTTGAAGGCATTGGCTCTTTATGTATCGATGAACTTATCGAAATGGCGCTATAACACTCTTCGGGATTTCAACACTCAAGAAGGAGCTCTTCAATACCCGAGTTACTACATGTTGGTTAAAGAAAAAATTAAGTGCTATCCGGCCAAAGAAGATCTCACAGTTACAGAGAGCTCTGCAAAAATCAAATTACAAGCCTTGATGGATTTAACCTCAAGAAGACTTATTAGGTCGTTAGAAACCCCTGTTGATCCCAATCAACAGCTCGTATTGACCAGCAAATGGGGTTTTGACGGATCATCTAGCCAAAGCATTTATCATCAAAGGACGAGTGAAGATGAGCAAATCGATCTTGCTAGTAATTTTATGATTAGTCTTGTACCACTGCGGCTCGTCTCAAAAGGTGTAACAATTTGGGAAAACGAGCGACCATCTTCCACTTCATTTTGCCGGCCAATATTGTTTAAGTTTATAAAGGAAACCAAAGAAAATGTGCAGAGAGAGATGGCTGAAATCGAAGCAGAGATTGAAGCCTTAACTCCATCCACCATCACTGATGGAATTAGTGTCAAACACCAACTGCTGTTGACAATGATTGATGGTAAAATTCATTCCATTATATCCAATACAGCAGCTTCAGTGTGTGACATATGCAAGGCTTGTCCTAAAGAAATGAATAATTTAGAGTTAATCAAAGATAAACACGCAAACGAGGACATGTATAAATATAGCTTAAGCACCCTTCACGCTTGGATTCGCTCAATGGAATGCTTATTACACATTTCCTACAAATTAGACATAAAATCATGGCAAGTAAGGGGTGATATAGCAAAAAGGCAAGTTGATGACAGGAAGAAAAGAGTTCAAGAGGCTGTAAGAAGAGAAACGGGCTTACTTCTCGATGTTGTGAAACAAGGCAGTGGATCCACCAACAATGGCAACTCGGCAAGGAGATTTTTTGAAAACTACACTAAATCTGCTGAACTGACCGGAATAGATGCTATGCTTTTAAGAAAAATCTGTGTGATCTTGCAGTGTATTTCATCAGGAGAGAAGATCAACGTAACTAAATTCCGAGAGTTCTGCTTTGATACTGCTAAGCTTTACGTGGAGTTATACCCATGGTATTATATGCCTTCTTCACTTCATAAAATTTTAATGCATGGGCCAGACATAGTTCAGAACATGTCAATTGTGCCCATTGGTTTTCTATCCGAAGAGGCATCTGAGGCTAGAAATAAAGATTTTAGAAAATATAGAGAGGGGCATTCTCGAAAGCATAGCAGTATCTCATGCAATGAAGATATTATGCACAATCTTTTACTGTCTTCTGATCCACTTGTTACAAGTATCCGTCCAAAAGGAAATAAGTTTGTAAAAAAATCTTCTTTTAAGGAATTTTATGAGCTTACGGATTCTGAGAAAAGTGATATCGAATTTGTTAACATAAATGATTTAGCGGACATCGATTCTGAATTTGAATTAATTGATGATGATGATGATGACGAAGATAATTAAATGATGTTATTGTTTTAAAATGTGTAACTTAGTAAATTAGAGCTTACGTCTTAATTATTTATTGTACTTTTAATGAAACTAGGTAATTTATTATCAACTTACTTAAAAGTCATACTCTCATCAGTTCTTGTGAATATTTTTGTTAATATATATTTCTGTATATATATAATATATTTATAGACCTCTTAATAAGTCTGTCTGCGGTTTAAAGTAAATACAAATGGGGAAAAAACGTTTTTTTTTTTAAATTTTCATTTCCTTTTATCCCAGAAAGTGCACATTTGGCGCACTATGTGTCTTAGTATTAAATATAGCTCTTAGTAATAGCATTACGATATTAGAGACCGCTACTTGAAACAAGCCCGGAATCAGGAGGGAGAGAGCTCAATACACTCATTTTCATAGTAAAATTTCACATTTTCTCAAATTACTCCCGAAATATGGGAGTTATGAAGAAATTCATCACCACAATTTATGAAGGCATTAAGTAATCGAATAAGATGGCATCATTAGTTTGTCATAATTTTACTCTTATTTTTCGGACATGTCTACGTCCAACCGCTTCCATACATTCGTTCCACTGTGAACCGGTGAAATAACCGAATAACATCATCCCGACCGCAGCGCTCGCATACATTTTTGCTCCCCCGACCCATCACTATGCTAGGCAAACCTATCCCTTCGGAGAAGCAAGCCAAGTACCTAGGTGTAGTCCTTGACCACCATCTCTGCTTTAAAGAGCACATAACCCAAGCCCGCGCGAAGTCTTCACTCTATCCTTAATGCACGTAGCAAATTGTCACTACGGTGCAAATTGCATATGTACACAAAGTGCATTCGCCCAATCATGACCTATGCGGGTCCTGTTTTTGCACAAGCGAGACCCAGTCACATCCATAAGATGCAGACATTACAGAACCGTTGCCTTCGGAAGGCCTCGGGAGCACCCTGGTTTGTTAGGAATGAGATCCTCCATCTCGACCTAAAAACCCCCACCATCCACCAATTTCTCAAACGCTCTTTCAAGCGTTACTTCGATACTGCCGCCACACAGCGCAACCCTCTGGTTGTCGAGGACGCTAGTTACACTCCCTCTAGTATCAATGGAACTCGCCGCCCTAAACGAATCTTTACCGACCCTGACGACCCCATTACCCTCCTCCAGGAGAGCAGTAGGGAAACCAGCATAGTGTATAAAAACAGACGCCTTCCGTCATTCCGACCTCGCCACCGAGGTCCTTTGCGATCGTGACCGCGTCTCCGAGTAAATGATACTCCCCCCGACCCTTGCTCGATAACGAGGTGCCAGTAGTTGTTGCAGCTGATCAAAACTTTGATCCAGCCCATCCCATCCTTGATGTCCTCCCTCCGGTTGTCACCCTAAGCTAAGGTTCGTACCCCACAGGGGGTGCCCTTAGCAAGCGTTCACCTAGTTTTAATTAGCATAAGTAGTTGAATAACCCCTGGCTGGAGGTTTTAAGTGTAGTAGCTTAAGGCACCCACAGGAAAGGCCGGGTAAAGTAGTCATGATATCAGAGGTCAACTACGAGATGCCCTACCTAAAAAAATACACATTTTTGCTCCGTTACCGCAAACGAACGGGATTTTTCGTTTAGAACCGCGCAGTCACCGTGTCGAGTGGACAATTTTTTACGCAGCAATTTCCATCAAAATGTCAATTTCGCCCTGTGGTGGAGTTAAGAGGTTTGCATATTAAGGGGACGGTTTGTACTCTCCGATCTGGTGAAAACCGGGAATTATTCGGATATTGACAATGCGGTTAAAAACTGAAAGCCTGTTGACATCTACACCATAGATCTACACAGAGATTTGACAGGTGCAAATGTCAAACTCCAAATTGAAATAGGTAACAACAATCACTTGAAAAGTTGAAATGTTTATCTCTGGGATTAACAGGAATCCTCACAGGAATCATAGGAATGAATGACGGTACAGCAGAAAGACAGAAAGAAAGACATTGACAGATAAATTCAGAGCGTCGTTTTGTTTCATAGCCTTCATTATTCGTATTCAAATTCAATCATAAAAAAGGAAGGCTGAAATTACTCAAGCAAGACCACGACAAAATCTTAGCAGACACTTCTCGGAAATTCAGGAATCACAGAATGGCAATGACTAAATATAAGGTTGAGTCAGGAGTGCAACTGCTAGCAAGACTGATTAAAAAGCCAGTTATTGAAAACTTTTACTCAAATTTATTCCAGCCTGGATTAAAAAATGATGATGTTGTTGAAATATTTGGTAATAATAGTTCTGCTTTATTGATTGATTTGATAATCGAAGGATTATCACCTAGTAAGTCTAATGCAGAACCATTAGGTGTTCTAGTATTTAATACAGTTGGACAATTAAACTACAAAGAACTGATCAATGCATTGAAAAGAAAGATATCATCAGTGAATAAAAATATTGATAGTAATGCTGAAATGGACACTATTCTTCACAAAACTCTCAAAAATTTGTTTATACTAGATGTTTATGATGCAACACAATTCTATACAACTATTCATAATTTAGACAACATATTAGCACATCAAAATATTTCATTGCTAATTTTTGATACTCTAACAGCATTCTATTGGTCAGAACAAGGATTTAAAATAACAAAGATGGATTTATATATAAAAAATTTACTTAGAATGATACAAAAAGTTACTAAAGAGTATAAAGTAATATTAATCTATACAAGACCAGGATATTTCAGTTCAAGCAAAGATTCAGGTAATATTGGTGAGGTCCAAATCACAGGTGTTAATTTTATTAAGGTCCAGTTAATAGATAATAATAGCACAAGGGCTTATCAAGTAAATGTAAGAACAATTGATTTATTTTATAAGAAATATATGAGTATATTAGATAATGAAATAAATTGGCAGTGAATATGAAATTTCTTATATTATTATTATCCAATTTTACTTATAATAATTAAATAAGATGTTTAGATCAATTACAAATAATAATAATTATAATTATTATTGCTCATTGTGTGTTTGACTTAATGTGCATAGAAATGAGCATAAAAAATTTAACTTTACCACCTTTAATTTAGGATGCAAATAATAGTTTTATAAAAAAGACTATTCATTAACTTACACAACAACATAATTGCTTCAAGTACCTACATATCTAACAATAGTGTAAAATCAAGAAATGTAAATATTCTTTTAATCTAAATTCAAGCCCTACAAATTTCTATGATGGAGAAATATTATTTATAAATCTAATTTGTTCAATAATCCTTATTTTAAAAGAAAAATGTAAAATACTGTAAGAGATCACAACAGGAGATTCAGAAAATTCTATAAAAAGATGCTTACTCACTAGAGATATAAGTTATCACATTAGTAAATAAATCACATACAAAAAGGCAGCAAGACCATGACTAAAATAATTAAGGTTTTCCCATTTACTTATAGTATGGAAGTATGAGTAACCTGATTCTTGTACTGAAAATGATGCCTCAAACATCACACCTAAATAAGCAAGGTGAATAATAGTAATTATAGAAAATATGGTATTTGTGAGTATAGCAAGCATACTGTTCTTCTTATACTTGTGATCACATTGTTTACTGCAAGGATTTGCTAAACAACACACCTCGAGGGTTGAGGCTACTTTGTAACGTAAATTGTACTCAACATATGAGAATGTACCTATACTGAGAAGAACTGCCGAAAATTGGAAATTCAATCCATGAAGTAATGATGACACAGCATAGGTAATAAATATAGCTGTAAATTGACCATATGGTTGGCAAGTCTTAAAAACATAGTTCTTCAACCACTGATGCATGGGAATATTCCAATAAATCACCACTTGGACTAGAGATCTTGGCAATTCAATGAAAAATGGTTTAGTGACATGAACCTCAGAGTGGCAATCATTTGTAAGTCCAAATCCTGCACTTATCATTGATACAATAGACATGCTTGACACAAAATAGTGGGACATTCTAAAAGCTTGTGCATCTCTATATGCTATTAACCACTTAGGCATTTCATCATCAATATACCAAGGTACGATACAGTTGGATACAACCAAGAATACCATAGACAAAAAGAGATTAATCACAATAATTTTAATCCATCTTTTAGATAAGAACTTAACTTCAAGGTATTGATTGTAACTGTGGAATGATATCCATGGGCCTAAAATACAATTAGCTGGACAAAGTATGTACCCTCCAAATTCAACAGGATTCAGCATTCTTTTGAATAAGTCTCTGTCTAGTTCAATCGCTACAGAAATTATCTTCATAGCTGCTATCATCTGGATCCCTCTTATTTGTTGCCACATTTTTGGATTAAGTACATAAAGTTCGCATAATAACAAGAACGCAATAACAGCTATGGACATCGAAAGGCCTCTCCATTTTTTTGTAACAAATGAGGTTAATATCATAAACATGTAAGCACCAGTTGTCACTCCCACTGTCCAAATAAATGGGGGTCCAATATTATGATATAAAAGAAAACTTCCAATAACTAAACTTAGACTATGGCGAACGTTATGAGGCAGCGGTACAAACTGTATGATGAGGCGTAAAGTAACATTAGCAATAATTAAGTCCTTGGCAAATCGGAGTCCTTCATATAGAGTGGGTTCACCACATAATACTATGTAGGTCCAAGCAGTTTCATTGTATTCTTCTTCTTCATCCATGTTTTACCGGCGGTATCAAACCGGTTTCTTTATTTCGTGCTCGGTAAGTTTGAGCTACTTTCTCATGTTTCGAGTCCTAGGATAATTCTTTATTTCTTTTTGTTGCTTATCGATTACTACACCGATAAATAAATGAAAACCAGCGCTTGAGATTTCAAACTTTTTCTGCACATTTTGTGTGCAATGTGCATTCGAATAAATAATGATACGTCAATTGTCAAGTTTGTCAACGAAACGTCAATATTTTTTTTTTTTTTTTTGAATTTTATGACCTGGTTACTGGACCTTTAGGTCAAACGTCAATAAATAAATCATTTGAGTAGAGTAGAGAAAAACTTTGTTTTTTTAAGTGAAAATGGTTGGAAAAAGGCTAGGCAGATTGATTCAGAAAAATACGGGCGGTCACATGACCAAGGGCGACATTGTATTACAAAAACTGATTATCATTTTATTATGAATAGTGATTAGTGATATTTACCTACACATTGAAAGATTTTAAAGAACAACTACAGTATATTATTACCATCCTCTATGGACAGAGTTCATTGTTACGGTAATCGGTACAGTTACGGTATTCGATAGTTACGGTTATTATAAGGCTGTAAATATTGGAGGAATACTGTAAATATTGAAAAATGAAAATTTCACAATTTGTAAAATAATAGTCTGATTTTCACATAATCGGCACTTCCGAGCAACAACAAACGCAACACGTCATACTCATAGGTGCTGTGCTGTTAACATTAGCATGTCGGTGACGCGAACCCATATGATTTTCCCCTACCCAAAAATCCCTCAATGCGCCTGAAGAAGTTTTCACTTCAGAAAGACAATCATAAAAATTGAGTATCTTGACATGCAAGAACGAGCGACGCATTCTTGGAAATAGTTTAAGGTGGACAGATTTCAAAACCTAAACTACTTACTGTACAGCTGTTGAGATTTTAAGTTTGTCTTCATAACTGTAAGTTCTATTTCTGTATCAATGGTCAAAAGAAAACAGAAGATTTTCAGGGTGGGTTGAGTGCTAACATTTTCAGGCTCGCTTTCGCCTTATTTCGCATTCCCTTAATTCTTGAGCTTTTCTTCATAAGTCGACAAAGCAACAAATTCCTAGTTCTTTTGGAATGATCAAAAGAAAATCTAACCTATACGAGTGTGTGCAAAATTTTCGAGCTCGCTTCGCTCGCTCTTGCATTCTGCATTCAGTTCAAAAGAGTTCTTAGAATTAGAAATATCTAACAAAACCAAACCTATCCAAGGCTGGTTGTTTAAATTGTCAAGTTAGCTTTGCTCGCTCCTCTCATAATCTAGTTGTCTACTGTTACCTAATATCTATCAAAAAGTGCTGCGACTGCGACTAATTTGCTACGTCCCTGAATAGCATAAGTAATGTGGAGGTGGAGATATATGCACATATCATTGTTGATGGAAAAACCCAATAACACTTTACCCGGCAGTAGGGCTTGCGACCACTAGACCAACAAGATGTACCTCTCTAAAAATATTCCTCAGCATCCATGGTGACAAAATCTTGATCTGCGACCGCTGCTGGTGTTGTTATCTCTGTGTTTCGTTTTATGTATTGTTCTTCAGTTATTGAATCAGATTACTAACAGTTTTCTACAGACCGTTCACTATAACTTGTCCCTTACCTTCATGTTTGTTGGCGCCATTGCTTGCATTGCTTGTCATTCCCCGCCGCCACTGAAGTCCTTTTAACGCGGCGCTAGTGTCTATGTCATTCATCAAATTGCATTTACGCAAATGTAGTTCCACAATTTTCCGCCGGACTTTAGTGGTAGCGCGGACTCTACCCTCAGACATAAAAAGAGTTTAAAGGGCTTGCTATACCGCTGCCAACCACGTCCCTGACAAAGGTGACCTTGGTTGGTGACAGAGCTGTTTGAAATTTGGTCGTAAACCACCGACTCCACGATTGTAAACCACCAAGGTCACCCTTGTTGGGACGCGGTTGACAGCCGTGTAACAAACCCTTTAGTCTGTGACTCTACCTACTATAGCTACGGTTTCCTAGAAAAGCGGTGACCGCTCACGTGGCGTCCGCAATTTACGGTGAATGACATCACTGAAACGTTGATTGTGAAAGGTGGTTTCCTAGAGAGCATTGTTGAAACCGTAATGAAACCCCGGCCCCCATAGTTTTAAATCGCTAGATTTGCCCTCACTGAACTCACTCACAAGAAAAAGTGTCCATACTGAGAAGAGTGAGCTCACAAATAACGTTTCCACCATGCGAAACCAGTAAAAGCACTAAGTCATTATGTATCAGATGTGTCAAAACGAAACAGAAACGCGACTATCTTTTGACGCAGTATGGCGAATCCACCGATTTAATTCTTTGCTGGTGTCATCATTTTCATGACCGCCGTCATTGCAGCCGTCAAGTGCGGTCACCACTTTTCTATGAAACCATAGCTTTAGTTTACATACGTATATTACCCGCTTTTGGTCTTAGGCTGGCATCGGCTCCCACAGAGCACTGTATACCGACTCCACTTCACACGTTTGGTGGCGATCTGCCAATCCAATCGAAAGTCGGTTTTTGTCTTGTTTTCATACTAATCAAAGGAAGTTTTATAATTTAGAGGTTATTCTGTGTTTGTTGACTTTAAGTTCATTTTTTGTTAAAAACTGGAGGCGTACGATAGAAATAACCTGATCAGAGTTGAAAACCAACTCGGGCATGATCATCCTAACTGAAAAACCTCAGAGATAGCACCTCTAGCACTGATCTAATATGATTATATAAACACACACATATAGTTCGCGTCAAACTTTATGGCCGCTCTGAAGTGCGCTACTCGCTGCTCAGTACCGCATCCCTCACCCCGCTGACACGTGAATTTATTACTGCGCAGCGACTCGCCTCATGTTCCGAGCTGCCATAAAGTTTGAATTGGGCTGTACTTTACTATAATTTACACAATATCACATCATAAGTGCCTGTATGTAATGAAAACTAGTCCTCTTGGGAGCATCCATGGAGCATCACATATAAACCACTTTCTCCCATAAAAGGCTTAAAGGATAGCACATGGTCTCGACGAAATGTCGGATTCCAATATTTTTCGGAGAGCTTTCTCCCACAGTTTTGGAGCAACATCCTTGTCTATTATATAGGTCCCCGTATTTTTGCAGTAAACAGCTGCGTATTAACTTTTATGATGTGAATCATAAATAAGAAAACTTGTTGATGTTGAACAATATTTGTTTTATGTATTTTAAGGATTATAATGGGAATATTAAATCGAGAGTTTTTAGAAAGACATATATCAGTTACTTGACAACAGTCAGTGTCAGTACTAAACAAGTATTAAAAATAATAAATAAAAACCAAAGAGGATTGTTCCTCTTTACACCCTCTGAACTTTTTCAAAAATTGCTTATCTTCTTTAAGCCAATTTTTGTGCATAAATTTTCAATTCTTGGTCCGTTTGTGAGCATATCTGCTAACTGGTGAACTGCCGGTACTTGCTTCACTTCAAGCTCTCCATTAGTTGCACACTCTCGCACAAACAAGTGTTTTAGTTTTATATGTTTAGTGCGCTTGTGATGCTCGTATTTAGGGTTGAGACAACTTGATCGCAGATTCATTGTCGAGATATAGCACTGGTTTTTGTAACTTGGCTAAGTTCTTTAAAAGACTGTTCAGCCATACAATTTCTTGTGCAGTTTCACTCGCAGCGATTATCTCAGCTTCGGTTGAAGAGAGAGAGACCATGCTTTGACGTTGGCTTCTCCAACTGATAGCCGCTCCTGACAGTAGGCAAACCATACCGGTTGTGGATCTGCCTGTTTCTTGATCAACCCCGAGATCAGCATCTGAGTAGCATACCAAATGCGTAGATTGCTCGATGGTTGATCTGTACACTAAACCCTTTTCAATCGTTCCTTTTATGTAGCGGAAGATTCTCTTTAATAACAAGACATCTTTAGCCGTTGGTGTCTCCAAATTTCTTGAAGCTCTACTGATAGCATATGCTAGATCTGGTCTTGTGCCTACTGCTAGATAAGTAAGGGCTCCAACAGCCTGTCTATATGGGAAATCTGACGCGTGATTACCAGGTTCATCACTGTCGTCAAGATTTTCTTTTGTTATTGGAGTTGGCGTTGGTTTGCAGTTCATCATGCCAAACTTCTCCAAAACCTTTTTTGTGTAGGCTTGTTGGCATAGTGTGATTCTGCCTTTCTCGGCCTTTATTTCCATGCCTAGGAAATAAGATGCAGGTTTTGTAGTTATCTTGAATCGAGCTTGTAGTTCCTTGATAAACTCATCTCCTGCAGATGTAGTATTGCATGCTAAAAGTCCATCATCGACGTACAATCCGATCAAGAGATTGCACTGTCCTCTGTTTCTGGTGTACAAGCAAGGATCTGCTTCACATTGTTTGAAGCCAATTTTTCTCAAGTATTCAGTTATGCATGAATTCCAGCATCGTGGCGCTTGCTTGAGTCCATACAGGCTGCGTTTCAGTTTGCACACCCGGTTTGTTCCATCGTTGAAACCTTCAGGTTGACGCATGTAGATTTCTTCCTCAACTGTGCCATTAAGGAAAGCTGTTGCTACATCGAATTGACGTAGATTCAAATTTTCTTTAGCAGCGATTGCTATGATTGCTCGTATAGTGCTAAGACGAGCCACAGGACTAAACGTTTTGTCGTAGTCGACGCCTTCTTGTTGAGAATATCCTTTGACTACTACCCTGGCTTTAAATTTGTCAATTGAGCCATCGGCATTCGTTTTCAGTTTGTAAATCCATTTGCATGGTAGTGTTTTTCGTCCTTTAGGTAATACCACTAAGTCCCATGTTTCATTTTCTTTTAGTGACTGTATTTCGCTTAGCATGGCCTTGATCCAATTTTGTTTATAAGGTGAGTTCAATGCTTGTTTGTAAGTCACCGGATCGCTTGGCAAATTTTCTACCTCAGCAACTGATGCCAGTACGAAGTCATCATACCGTTGTGGCGTTTGTAGTGCTGATCTGTCTCTTAAATTGTAACGATTCGTTTCAGGTTCTGGTACAGCAATATTTTCTTCGTTATTAACCTCATGATACTGTTCGTCGTCTGAATCACTATCAACTGCTTGACCGTTAACGTCATTTGATTGGTAATCAAAATGTTCATTGTTTGGTACAGGATCAGCTTCTGTGTTATTTTCAGTGAGGTCGTTTTCATGTGTATCGTCCGAAAAATCTATTTGTACTGTAGTTTTGTCTGTTGCAGGAACCGAATCATTGATATCGTTTTCACTGTAGGTAAGGTTGTCGACGTTGTCTAATGTGTTTGAGTAATAGTTATTCTTTATTACTTTTACGTCTTTTGAAATAATTGTCTTACGTTTGGACGGAATGTACACCCTATATGCTTTGCTGGTGTCAGAGTAACCAACAAACATCCCTGGTATTGCTTTTGAAGCAAATTTATGGCCTTTAGGTCCTTTCTTCAGTACAAAGGTTTTGGATCCAAAAAACTGTAAATGGTTTACACAGGGCTTTCGTAGTACCCATAACTCGAAAGGCGTTATATTTTCGATGCTGCTGTTTATGCTTCTATTGCAAAGATAGTTGGCCGTGCCAACGGCTTCTGCCCATAGTTGCAACGGCGCTCCTGCGTCTATCAGCATCGCCCGAGCCTTTTCAATCAGCGTACGGTTCTTCCTTTCGGCTAGTCCATTTTGGTGGGGGTGTAAGGTGCGGACAGGCGTCGAGCTATTCTTTGTGCTTTTAAATAGCTATCAAATTTTGCATTGATGTATTCTGTCCCGTTGTCCGTTTGTAAGCATTTTATATTATTGCCAGTGAACTTCTCTACTTCGTGTTTGTATTCCTTGAACTTGTCTAGAACTTCTGATTTGTTTTTCAAGAAGTACACACGTCCGTATCGACTGTAGTCATCGACGAAGGTGACAAAGTATCTATTGCCGCCCACAGAAGGTGTACCGATAGGGCCACAGACGTCACTGTGAACTATTCCTAGTCGTTCTGTTGTTCGAGGAGTTGTACGTTTACGAGGGCTGTGGTCATTTTTGCTTTGATGCATGTTTCACAGTCTGACAAGTTGTCGGTTTTGTTAAATTTTAAACCAATAAGTGCGTCATTGTTAAGTGCTGTGTGAAGATCTTTTTCGTTCATGTGACCAAGTCTTCTGTGCCAGTCTAGTAACGAGCCAGGTTGTACGTTCGTTGAACTTATGTTAGGCGTCGCTGCGAAGCTTCTATTTATTTTTGGCGTTTGCACGTAGTAAAGCCAGTTGATTTTCTTTGCAGTCAAAAGCAGTCTTCCAGTTTTGTTCCGTATGAATGCTTTATCCTTAATGAACTTTACTGAAGCTCCATAGTCGGTTATGCTCGGCACTGAGAGTAAGTTAGTGGAAAGTGAAGGTACAAAGAGTGTATTTTCCAAATGGATTTTTCCAGATGTGTTTTGAAATGTAACTCTGCCTTCCCCTTTGATTTCGGTCGAATGTTTTTCAGACGCGAATTTTAATTTTCGAGATACTGATTTCAATTCCTTAAAATAGTCTTGGTGTGGAGTCATGTGAGAGGTGCAACCGCTGTCTAGTACCCAGTCGGCTCTATTTGAAGACAGGAGGCATTCATCAGCGTAGTTAGAGTCGTCGTTCTTTCTATATTTTGACTTCTCCTTATTTTTCTTCCAGCAGACAGTACAGATCTTGTGTGTCTTCTTTTGGAATATGTTTCTACCTGATTTGTTACAAATTTTGCAGCAAACGTAGAGTGCATTGTCCTCGTTGTCTTGTGAACATGTTGCGAATTGGTACTGTTTTCATGACGAGCGTCACTTTCTTCTATAATTTTGATTTTAAGTTCTTCGGGTTTTGGTAGGACGTCACGTGATTCTATTGCTACGCGAAAGTTATCATATTTTGGCGAAAGGCTGTATAGCATCATGATGGTTAGTAGATCTTCATGAATGACTACGCTCATGTCAGCCAGTTTGTCCACCGTATCCATGAACTTGTTTAGGTGTGCGCGAACATCGTTACCTTCAAGTTTCGTAAGGATCAACTGTTTGAGAAGGGATGCTTTGCGCGCAGTACCTTGACTCGCATGTATCTCTTTCAGTTTGTCCCATAAAGCTTTTGCAGAGGTGCACTTTTTAATTTCTCTCAGAAGTGAAGGAGCGATTATAAGGATCAACTCACATCTCGCTTGTTTGTCTCCTTCGATGTCTTCAGCACTTGCGTTTTCAGTTAGGGGAGCTTCTACATATTTCCATAAATGTCGTTTTACTAAAACTGCTTCGGCTTGTATTACCCAAGTGTCGTAATTATCTTGACGTAGTGGGTCAATGTGATACGTAGTTTTCGGCATTGTGTCCAAAAACCGATCAGAGCCCATTTTCCTTATGTTCAACAACGATCGTCATTTGTGTGACGACGAGCTCTGCTACCATATTAACTATTGTAAATTGGTGTACTAAAAGGGAGCTAAACAACAGAGTTAACACGCAGTTGGTTTATATAGAATCATTGTATTAAAGTGAGACATCACAGTTAGGATTGTCTAACTGACACACACAAAATTATAAACAAGTTGTTACCTAGTAACAAAAACAAAGACTATATAAGATACAAACTTCATGGGACGCATGACGATTCCAGCCTATTTTCAACACCCCCACTGAATCCCCATGCGCTCCATGCAATACTTTAGCTTAATGCGAGCCAGGCTTTTAGTGAGACAGTCAGCTGGCATCTGGTTCGTATCACAATATTCTATACGAATTACACCGGTTTCGGCCAACTCTCTTATGAAATGGTAGCGTATGTTGATGTGCTTCGACCTTTTACCAATCGCATAAGAGTACACTAATTTACTTGCACTCTGACTGTCGCTGAACACTGTAACGCAATCGTTAAATCCAGCTAGCTCTTCCAATAAGCCTTTAACGCAGACTAGTTCTTTGGAGGTTTCGCAGATGGCTATATATTCAGCCTCAGCTGTGCTTAAGGCTACGCATCGTTGTTTGCGAGCTTGCCAGGACACAGCACCTCCACCGAAAGTAATCACATAACCAGTAAATGAGTGCCCATCGGCGTTGGCTCCCCAATCGGCGTCCGAGTACGCAACCAGGGGTTTGCCTGTTCTTTTATAGACTAGTTTATAGTCCACGGTGCCCTTTAAGTACCTGAGCACCCGCTTGAGCGCAGTCATGTGCTGTTCATCCCAGCATGTATTAAACTGGCTCAAATAGCTGACCGCAAATGTCAAATCAGGCCTTGTACCGCAGGATAGATACATGAGCGATCCTATTACTTCTTGGAAAGAAAAATCCTCACGCCTTTCCCCTTTTGCAAGTCGTAGATTCAATTCCATTGGAGTAGCTACAGGCTTGCAGTCTTGCATTCCATTTTTTTCTAGAATCCTTTTGGCAAAGCTCTCCTGTGATAGGGATATCTGTCCATTGGATCGCGTGATATGGATTCCTAAACAATCCTTGGCCTCACCTAAATCTTTAATTTTAAACGCTTTGGCGATTGTCTTTTTGACTTTTTCTATGTCCCCCACTGAACTTCCAAAAATATAGAAGTCGTCGACATAAAGTGCTATTGCAATCAGGGTATCATCTTTTCCCTTTTTAATGTACACGCATGGATCATGCTTCGATCTTGTAAAACCACTTTTAATGATATGATCATGTACTTTGACGTTCCAGCAACGTGCAGCTTGTTTGAGACCATAGATGGCTCTCTTCAGCTTGCATACCTTTTTTTCATTTCCCTTCTTTATGAAAGATTCAGGTTGCTCCATGTACAGATCCTCATCTAAATCACCATTTAAAAATGCTGTGGTGACATCAATTTGGTGTACATTTAAATCCAATTCTGCTGATAATCCCAGCAGAAGCCTAATGGAAGAGAGCTTGACTACAGGAGCAAAGGTCTCGGTATAATCTTCTCCAAACTTTTGAGAATAACCCTTGGCAACAAGGCGAGCCTTATGCCGTTGAACCTTTCCATCTGCCCCGATTTTTAACTTAAAAATCCATTTACTTTTGACGACATTAGCGTCTCTAGGACGATCGATGAGCTCCCAAGTCTGATTCTCCATAAGAGAGTCGTATTCCTCCTTCATAGCTTTCTTCCACAGGTCTTTATCAGAACGCTTCATAGCATCCATAACCGAAATCGGGTCAGGAGTATTCGTGACATGGAAGTTGTATACCATGTCCTCTTCTATTCTTCTGACTCTATTTCTCAGAGGATAACGCCGTTCCTCAGGCTCCTCTACAGCTTGAACCGGCTCTGTTGACGGTTCTTCGAAAGAGTCGTGAAACTCTTCTTCAGCAATAGTGGGCGATGAACTTGGTGTCATAACTATGTTACTCTGGCTTGGGCCATCCTCAGGCGCCACTGCCCTTGAAGTGCCTTGAGTAGTATCTGGCTCACAAAAAATTGGTACCTCTACATATTCTTGCCATTGCCTCGATTTCTTCCTCGAAACCTGTGCACTGCATTCAGGGGGTTTAATCTCCTTGATTACTTTTGATCGCTCGTCAAACACGGCGTCGCGAGCAACTATTATGCGGCGCGGATTGACCGGGTCGACAAATCTGTACCCCTTTTGTACTTCACTGTACCCAACGAAGATAAGCCCACGGGTCTTGGAGTCGAATTTCCTTCGGCTATTATCTTTTATCAAAACCTGAGCTGTGGACCCAAAAACTTTTAAATTGGTAAGATCCACCTCATGATTTGTCCAAACTTCTTCGGGAACTTTCCCGGCGATTGCTAATGTGGGTGAGCGATTTTTCAAATAGATCGCAGTCCCCACCGCTTCTCCCCAGTACCGTTTACTTAGGTTACTGTCATGGAACATGCATCTCGCCTTTTCAGTAATGGTGCGGATCGTCCTTTCCGCAACTCCATTCTGTTGAGGAGTATGAGTAACGCTCGTCTGGTGCGTAATTCCACATTTGGCCAAATAAGCCTGGAACTCCTTATTGGTATACTCAGTACCATTATCGCTTCTAAACCGTTTAATTTTCCTTCCGGTTTGGTTCTCTACCAGACGCTTGAATTCCTTGAACTTCTCTAACACCTCAGTCTTTTGTTTCATGACGTAACCGAAAACCTTTCGGCTAAAGTCGTCAATGAACAGAAGGAGATATCTGTTTCCTCCCCAAGTCTCCACATCTCTTGGACCAGCTACGTCGCTATGTATTAGGTCCAGCATGCCGGAGGCTCGGAAAGACTTCTTCCGTTTAGGAAACTTTTTTACGCACTGCTTTCCTTGACTACAAGGAACACAAGGGGCTCCATCACCCTTTTTGCCGTAATCAAGGCCCTTGACAATTCTTTTTAAAATGTGCATTTGCGCAAAAGACAAATGGCCCAATCTCCGGTGCCATAATTCAAACTTGTCTTGATTGTCTTCCCCTAAAAGAGCTGTCACCTGATTACAACCGGAACCTAAAACATAAAGTCCGTTTTGGCGCGGTGCGGTAAATAATGCCTTACCATCTATTTTTACATTATTGCTAAAAACACTACATTTGGTTTTATCAAAAACAATAATATTGCCTGCATCTGCAAACTTTCCTACAGACATTAAATTGGTAATTAGTTCAGGAATGTGAAGAACATCATTCATCTTCACTACAGTGTCATGTTCCTCATGACGCAGGTTTAACTCCACAAAACCTTGCGAAGTCGAAACAATTTTTTCGCTATTCGCGCACGTTATCGTTTTGAAGCAAGATTTCGTGGGGTTCAAGAGGGATTTCACCGGTGTCATGTGGGACGTAGCTCCTGAATCCAACACCCAGTTATCACTGCTACCTACAGATGACAACAAGGTCAAAAAATCTGAGTTCACGTTCACATTCGTCACCATAGCCGAATTCGCATTTGACTTCTTCTTATCCGGCTGCTTGGCCTTGAACTGCTTGCATTGCCACTTGAAATGGCCCTTCCGTTTGCAGAAGTGACAAACAATCTCTCTAGTGTGGTCTCTTCCTCCACTACCACCAGCGCTAGATGTTAGCGCCGAATCAACCTTTGGGGTTTCATTCGACTCTTGACGTTGACTGTTAAAGTTAATGCATGCAACCTACCTACTAAAATCTGGATATGCAAACTATTTTGAGTGCAATGTATGTCACCATAGAAACCTTGTTGTTTTATGACTGTTAATTTGGTTTTGTTTTGTCAAAAAAAAAAACACCACTGAATTTTGAGATCGCTTTTTCATGTTACTGATAATGTTTAAATCAAGATTACTCTTCACGTAATAGGTTAAGGGCCCCTTTATTTCACTTATTGTAATATTTGTTGGAAACTAAGCATGGAGCTAAGTAAAATACAAATATGTAAGCTTGATGGAAATAACTGGACACAATGGAAATACCGCATGTCTGCTCTGTTACGGGGCATGGACGGAATTTTGGACATTATTCAGGGAAAAACTCAAAGACCCAATAAGCCTGTAGCTGAGGGAGGTGATGCTGATGCTGCTTCCGCAGTGGCTTTGACGGAGTATAACAAAAAGTTATCGGAGTATGTTAGGCTAGAAAGTACTGCGTTACTGCTAGTTACGAACAACATATCAGATGAAATCTTAGACAAGGTGATTAGATTCTCTCATCCTAAGGACGTATGGGATGAACTACATAGACTCTATGACGGTGTCAATGAAGACAGGTTATATGAAGTATGTATGGAGTTCTTTAAATTTCAAAAGGATACTGCTGATGACATGGCAACTCATGTATCGAAATTGAAAAATATGTGGCACCAACTGAATCAGGAATTATTAAAAGATGAAGAAAGTAAGCAATTACCAGAAATACTTTTAATTTGCAAGATTTTAGATACACTGCCAGAAAGTTATTTTTCATTTAGGTCGAGTTGGATGTTGATGTCCAAGAAAGACAGAACTGTTGAGAATATTACCAGCCAACTTTGTGCGCATGAAAAAGCGCTGTTAGGAAGCAAGGAAGGCACGTCTAGTGAAGCGCTTCTCACAAAAACAAGTAAGAAAGGTGTCGAGAAACAGAAGGAACAGACATCAGAGAATAAAAAAGTTACCAAGTTCAGATGTCATATTTGTAAAGAGGTTGGTCACTTTAGGAAAGATTGTCCAAACAAAACTAGTAAGAAAGACAGAAGGAATAGTAGTGACAGCACCAATATGATAGTACTACTGAATCTGACTGAATGCACCCAAGATCGTGAAGGATGGTTTGTTGATAACGGAGCTACTCACCACGTTACGATGAGAAGAGATTTATTTGAAAATTTCGTGCACTTCAGTAAACCTCACACAGTTTCTACGGCTGATGGAAATGTCATAGAAGCCTTAGGAAAAGGGACAATTAGAATTAATCCTAATGTTGGAAAAGAATTTTTCCTCAGCGATGTCTGGCTTGTTCCTTGTATTAGCAAGAATCTTTTTTCAGTGCTAGCGACACAGGACAAGAATACAAACAGTGTATTTGAGTCACGAGTAACTACATGCTCTATTAAGGTGAATGGAATAGTCGCCGTGACGGGAACCAGAACAAGATATGGTGGGCTCTATAAGCTAAATTGTAAAGCGATTAAACCGAAGGTAGCCGCATCGATTAATGCGGTAGATACCTTGCAGCTTTACCATGAACGCATGGGCCACCAAGATAAAAGGCATGTGAAAGGTCTTATAGAACGAGAGTTGAACATAAAGACAAAGGATAATGGCATATTATGCGAAGGCTGTATTTTCGGAAAAACTCACAGACAGAAGTTTGGTAGTAGAGAAAAAGCTAAAATGCCTGGAGAACGCATACATTCGGATGTTTGCGGTCCTTTTCCGTTTTCAGCCTCGAAATTTCGGTATTTCGTCCTTTTTAAAGATGAACACACTCGTTTTCGCTACGTCTACTTCATGAAGACAAAATCTGAAGTACCTGAAAAGCTGAAGCAAATGTTGGCAGAAGTTAGAGTAACAGGACACACCATCAAAGAATTCCTTAGTGATAACGGTGGAGAGTTTGACAATGAACTAGTTCGGAAAGAATTGTCGAAATACGGAATACATCAAAGACTAATAATGCCGTATACGCCTGAACAGAATGGGTGTAGCGAAAGAGAAAACCGTACGATTGTGGAGTCAGCTAGAACAATGATGCATGCACATGAAGAGCTGCCTCAACAGTTGTGGGCGGAGTTGGTACAGACAGCTGTTTATGTGTTAAACAGAACAGGACCAACTTCCGTGGAACACAAGACTCCGTTCGAGCTTTGGTTTAGGAAGAAACCACGGATAAAGCACCTTAGAATTATTGGCTCGGTTTGCTATGTACATGTTCCTAAACACAAAAGGAAGAAATTGCATAAGAAAGCTATGAGATGCATACTGGTTGGATACGATAATGATGACGGTTATAGACTATGGAACAAGGAATCCAATTACATAGTCAGGTCGAGAGATATCATTTTCAATGAAAAGCCATTGGAAACGAAATTCCAAGAACCAGAGGAGGAAGTCACAGAAGTGGAAATTCCCATTCAATTACGAAGGGAGTATGACGAAGTAGTGACACCTGCTACAATCAATAATCAAGTCGTAACGATTGATAACGAAATGAATAGTCAATTGGATATTCATACACCTGTTATCGAAGAAGACAATTTCGATGATGCTGTATCGACTCACGAAGAATCAATTGAACCAAGGGGAGAAAATTACGATATTGATAATGATGATCTGGAGCAGTCGATTGGAAATGATGATGTTAATGAAGATGAAGATAATCTTGAGGAACTGATTAACACACAAAGTGATCGAATACTGCGAGATCGATCATTGATCAGACGTCCGGCCAGGTTCAATGATTATGTCATGGTTACAAACGGATTTTTCGAACCAACATGTTACAAAGACGCAGTATCCTGTAACGAAAGTGAACTTTGGAAGAAAGCAATGGACAGCGAGATAAGTTCTCTCAACGAGAATGAAACGTGGGTTCTAAAAAAGTTACCAAAAAACAGAAAAGCAATACCAGGTAAATGGATTTTTCGCGTGAAGCTGAATGCAGATGGATCAGTCGACAAATACAAAGCAAGGCTAGTTGCTAAGGGTTTTCGCCAGAAGAAAGGAGAAGACTATGATCAGACTTTCAGTCCTGTTGCAAAAATGACCACGGTCCGGACTGTGATTAGCATTGCAGCAAGCGAAGGTATGAAGATGACTCAATTTGATGTGTCAACGGCATTTTTATATGGAACACTCTCGGAAGAAGAAATTTATGTTAGGCAACCCGAAGGCTATAATGATGGTTCTGGAAGGGTATGCTTACTGAAGAAAAGTCTCTATGGGCTAAAACAAGCCCCGAGATGTTGGAATCAGAAAATTCTTAATTTCTTCAAGGAAGTGGGCTTTAAAATCAGTGAAGCCGATACCTGTTTATTTGTAAGAGAGAAAGACCACCGGAAACTGATTGTGGTTCTCTACGTTGATGATGGGCTAGTAGCTGGAACCGATCAAGAACTCATTGATGAATTTATTGAAGAGCTGAAAGAAAGGTTCAAGATTACAACCAAACCAGCTACCTATTTTCTAGGTATAGAGATTTCAACCAGAGAAGGTATTGGAGTAGTAATACATCAAACATCTTACGTTAAGAAAGTTTTGGACAGGTTTGGAATGCAGGACTGCAAACCTGTGACTACACCAATAATCAAGGAGAATATAGTCTCACAAAACGAGAACGATGAGTACGTTCTGAAAAACTATAGGCAAATAGTTGGAGCACTTGCATATGTAATGGTCGGAACAAGACCTGATATTGCGTACGCAGTCAGTGTAGTGTCAAGGAGTCTGGAAAAACCGACTCAAGCGGATTGTGTCAGAGTAAAACGTATCATGAGATACCTACAGTACACAATTGATCTCGGCATTATGTATAAAAATAACTATAAAATTGGAATTATAGAATCATACAGTGATGCTGACCACGCAGGCGATATTGGAACTGGAAGATCGACTTCTGGAGTACTTTGCCTATATGCCGGAGGACCAGTCTCCTGGATGAGTCAGAGACAGCAAAGTGTTGCTATTTCAACAACAGAAGCTGAAGTGATCGCTGCCAGTGAAGCTGCGAGAGAATGTGTATGGTTGACTCGGCTCATAGGAAGTCTCGTACAAATTAAGGGTCTTCCTACGTTACTAGTGGATAACGAAGCAGCAATAAAGTTAGCTGAGAATCCAGAGTTTCACCGACGCACCAAACATATCCGTACACGTCACTTCTTCGTAAGAGAGCTTGTGACTAATGGAGAGCTGCTAATAAAGAAGGTAACAAGCGAGCTTCAATTAGCGGATCTTCTCACTAAGCCGTTGCCCAGACCTAGGCTTCGCAAGCTTGTGGATACTATGGGACTACATTGAGAGAAGGTGTTAAAGTTAATGCATGCAACCTACCTACTAAAATCTGGATATGCAAACTATTTTGAGTGCAATGTGTGTCACCATAGAAACCTTGTTGTTTTATGACTGTTAATTTGGTTTTGTTTTGTCAAAAAAAAAAACACCACTGAATTTTGAGATCGCTTTTTCATGTTACTGATAATGTTTAAATCAAGATTACTCTTCACGTAATATTGACCCTCCTTCAGAAGTGCTGATATGACCAGTTCTGAGGTAATTGTCGAGCGGGAATGCTCTATGGCCATTACTAACGGATTGTAATTGTCCGTCAATCCCGCCAGCATTATTATTCCGACAAACTCATCGTCAAGTCCGGCACCAATGCTTCGCAGCTGCTGCTGAATCGCTCGAACTTCCGTGACGTAGGCTTCCATACTTGGGTATGATTCTAGCTTGATGCGAAACATTTTTCGTAGCAACGAAAGCCTCCGCATTAGTCCAGCATCCGCATAGGCATTTTTTAGTGCCAGCCAAGTCTCTCGTGCCGTCTTTGCTTCCGTCACAAGGGGGTAGATGCCTTCCGAAAGCATCAGGCAGATCTTGGCTCTTGCTCTAGCATCACGCTTCACCAACTCATTTGAGGTCGCACTGAACGTATCTTGCACACAATCCCACAGATCATTGTCGATAAGAAGCATTTGCATAGAAAAAGACCATGTAGCGTAGTTTTCTTGCCCCGACAACTTGGAAATTTGAGTCGTATTTTGCGACGTCATTTTTTATTCTCAATACTTTATCGCTGTCCCTAAAATTTAGTATCAACGAGGCTACGGGCTGGGCCCATAACCTATTGTAAATTGGTGTACTAAAAGGGAGCTAAACAACAGAGTTAACACGCAGTTGGTTTATATAGAATCATTGTATTAAAGTGAGACATCACAGTTAGGATTGTCTAACTGACACACACAAAATTATAAACAAGTTGTTACCTAGTAACAAAAACAAAGACTATATAAGATACAAACTTCATGGGACGCATGACGATTCCAACCTATTTTCAACATTAACTTTTATGATGTGAATCATAAATAAGAAAACTTGTTGATGTTGAACAATATTTGTTTTATGTATTTTAAGGATTATAATGGGAATATTAAATCAAGAGTTTTTAGAAAGACATAAATTATATCAGTTACTTGACAACAGTCAGTGTCAGTACTAAACAAGTATTAAAAATAATAAATAAAAACCAAAGAGGATTGTTCCTCTTTACACTGCGCATCTGGGTCCAATAATTAATTATGCAGAAAAGAAGTCGCTTGTTTACAAAAAATGAATAGTTGACAAATTATAAGACGCTAGAGATCAGTGCCATCTGAAGTGAGCAAGTGGCAGTTTTTATCTCCATTCCATGGGTAACATACAAAAAATGTGATTTTTCTCATTCTGTAGTCTGTGGTAGTGGCAAGTTGGCAACATTGTGTGGTAAAGTTGCATTGATTGTGGATTGAGATGTTTTATTAGTTTATTTTACTGTTTTAAATGGAAAAATTTCGCCATTAGTGCTCAGAGGGACAGGTGTGATACTTTCAGTTATATCTAACGTGTGAAAACTACGGAATTGTACACTAAAGTACTGTGAACTATCATTGACACTTTTCTCTGAACGCAGAGTTGGCGTGTGTAACTGTTTGGTATAAATCAATTTGATATGTGCATTCAGTGATAATTGTTTTGAAAAGATGGCTAGTCCGTCACCTCAGAATAGCCCAATGCCGCCGCCACAGGCGCCGAGCCCAATGGGTCCACCAACTCAGAGTCCGGCTCCGCCACAGTCTCCGCACAGTCCCTATAACCAACAGCACGTTAACGGACCGCCACCGTCGCACCCTGGTGGCGGACAGCCTCCGATGCCCAATCATATGTCGCCGTCAGGTCCCGGGCATCCTATCGCGTCGAACTCTAATGGCCCCCCTGGTGTGCCTCAACATCCTGGCATGCCGCCAAGTGGTCATCAATTGCCTCCACACATGGTGGGCCCCCATATGCCAGGGCCACCTGGTCATCCAATAGGCCCTGGAGGTGCTCACCCACCTGGACCCAACGGTCATCCTGGTGCACCGCAACATCCTAACATGCCTGGGCAAGGTCCACCACATGGCTACATGCAGCATCAAATTGGACATATGCCACCTGGACAGGTAAATAATAATTATTTATAATATACTTTATGTAATTAACTGCCTCATTGGTCTAGTGGTTGCAAGCACTACTGCTGAGCATGGGCAAATTGTTTATTGGGTTTTTCTATATGAAATTTCTCAGTAGCAGCCTGGAGTCTGGATTTGTGTCCAGTTTATGGCAATAGGCTCGCCCCCTATTACATGGGACTTAAAACATAACTGGCGAAATGTGGGTGAACCTCTGCCCAACCCTTCGGGGAAACAAGGTGTGATGTTATGTGTGTAATTATGTCTTGTTCAGATTGATTATATCAACAGCTCCAGTAGCGGCTTCTATGGACAAACATTAATCTCAATGTATAGATCAGAATATTAAATCTCACAGTCATCCTGTATTTGGGGAGAGATCAATGCTTTTATTGTCCTACTGCTCTAAAAGAAGGCAATCAAATCGCCCCACTAGGTAGGGAATAGGTAATACAGACTGGTGTCTGCCACTCCATGTCAAAGCATCTATTTTGCGTACACTAGATAAAAATAGCTCACTTTTATTATTATGTAGTTGCATTGAGATTGAGACATGGCTTCAAAACTATAATTATTCATGAACTATCATATACCTTTACAAAACCAACAACATAGTGAATTTGACATCATTCTTATAGGAAATAAGACTAATAGGTTCAACATTTTATATTATTATCAAAGTACATATTATATTCATAATTATAACAATGGTCTGAATGGAATGTCTAATCTGATGGTTGAATAGTGGACTGTAGATACTGCTACTCAAGAGTAATATTTCCTGCAGCATAGTTGACAGTTGATTTGTCATTGGTATTATATCCTTGGCACTAGGAAAAAAGTAATCATCAGCCTTCATGTAGAATGTATATACTACGGGAGTGTTTAATTTCTTCTTTACCCAATCAGCAACATTACCAGAAAAGTTATCTGAAGAAAAAAAGATTGTAAAATATTGTACAATTCTAACAAGTCTTATTGTTTTGAAACAATTTTTCATATGTATGTTTCTGGTGCTAAACAAAATATTAGACTCACACAAATAATTAGCAGTAAGGCCATAGAAAAAGGTTTTATTGTGGTCCTCTCTTACTCTATCATGCACAGATGTTATTATATCTAGCTGAAAATTAAAATATTACTTAAACATTCAGTTAGAATTTTATTTTTTTCTATCTGTTCATGGTACTTAGAATGTTTGTAAAACTTTTCACATCTCAGATGATGATTGAATATCATTTTTAACCATCAAAATTTCTAAATACAATCAATCTGCTTAGCCTTTTCCCAACAATGTTGGGGTTGGCTTCCAGTTTAACTGGATGCAGATGAATACCAGTATTTTACATGGAGCAACTGCCTATCTGACCTCTACAACCCAGTAACTGGGTAATACGATAACCCTTGGTAAGACTGGTTATCAGACTTTCAGGCTTCTGACGACCTGTAACAACTGTCAAAGATCCACGAATGACAACCGGGACCAATGGCTTAATTTCTAATTACCTGATAATAAAATAAATTATATTATCATGGTTTTAATTATACTTACCAAAACAGGATAATTATTACAGTATTCGTGATCATATGCATATGGTATTGTTACAAGGCATTCAAAACTTCTAACATTGATGAATGCTAACATTTGAAGAGCAATGCTGTCCAAAAACTTAGCCAAGCCTTCAGTTTCTTCCTCAGATACAGATTTTGAACCAGAGTAAACTGAGTCACATTCTTCATCTCTTACTAATAAAAATAGTTAAATTATTAAATCATAGATGACATAGTTCAGTTCCAAGTTTGTTAGTCTAGTAAATAATAGGTGACTCTATTTTGCAATACCAATTTATAGTTAAAGCAATGGTACGTAAAATTTAATCGAGAGGCAACCGGATGGCGAGTGGTAATCTGGGTCTTGAGGTGATACCGGATCCCCCCTGTACCGTCCGAATGGACCCCAAATGGGGGGAGCGCAAAACATTAAAATTTTTGACGAGGCAACCGGATGAAAATGCGGTTGGTTTGAAGTTTATACCCTATTAATATAATTGAAAAAAAAAATTGCGGATGGCAGATCTGCCCAGCAGGATCGGATGGCATTTTCTTACAACATAATATGTTGTAAGAAAATGCCATCCGATCCTGCTTGGCAGATTCTGAGAAACAACGCTTCAAAGTCGCCAAAAGCCCGTTTTTTAACCAACTTCAAAAAAAGGAGGAGGTTCTCAATTCGACTGTATTTTTTTTTTATGTTTGTTACCTCAGAACTTTCGACTGGGTTAACCGATTTTGATGATTCTTTTTTTATTTGAAAGCTGGTACTTCCCGTGTCGTCCCATTTCAATTTGGTCTAGTTCTGATAATGGCATCCATGAGAAAACCATATAAGTCCTAAATTTGCATTATGTGCGCGACAAATGGACGAATAAGTCAATATCGCGCCAACCGATTTCGATGATTCTATTTTTATAGTAACTCATGCAATTTTTCTTGGAAAGCACCATTTGGTGAAGTGGAACTGATGATGAAGACCAGAAATGGCCACCGGAATTACTCAATAATAAGTATTTCACGGGTTGCGATTCGATTACTTTAATATGACTGCAATGCAATTTATGCTCGCACAATACATATGAAGAATGGAGCTGATGGTTAAGTACCAGGAGAACTCCTCAACGATTAACGTCCCTGTATCGGGAACCGTAATATTTTGTAAAAGGTGATCAGCAGTTGAGATAAGGCTGTTGTAACTTAGGTAAATTACAAACTACCCACTAAAAAGCGAGAAATAAAAACTTTTATAGGAAGTCTGAGATTTCGGAAGTCGGTCGGTGGCAAATAACTAAAACCAAAGATACCGACTTCCGAAATTTAAGTTATTTTTCACTTTGTAGTGTGTTTTTGGAAGTCGGTTGCTTTTTTTTTTTGTATAAAAGTTTTTATTTGTTTCAATGTTTTTTAAACAATAATCGAAAAAAATAGTCAAATATGCTTCGCGCTGCCGATCATTCAATTCGTGGGGCACCCATTTGTCAAGCAAGCTTTTTTACCTTGCCAATTCGACGGAAATGGACCAATATTGTTTTGATGCTAACATCGAAAGCTGCTGCTAATTCAGCTGTAGATTGAGAATCATTAGCTTCAACAATCGCCTTTAATTCGTCATTGTCGACTAAAGTTTTCGGTCGACCACGGGGTTCATTTATTAGGTCGAAATTTCCAGAACGGAAGCGGGCAAACCAATAACGGGTGGTGCGATCGTTAGTAGTGTACTCTCCGTATACGTCGTTGATGTTGCGTGCCGCTTCTGCCGCTTTGCTGCCACGACGGTACTCATACTCCAAAATCACTCGAATTTTCAACGTATCCATGATGACGAAAAACGTAAAAATCCGATGAAAACGGAACGCTAACCATTAAACAAATGATTAATTTTCAAAAAAGAATTCCATATAAAAAAAAAAAAAAGAATAGGACTTAGAATTCTTAGCGAAATGACAAAAAATTGGGCTTGAAATAGCCAGTACGGCAGAACGCCAATTTCATAGGTAAATATTGTACCTATTATGTGCAAGGTATTGTGGGTGCCATCCGGTTTTGATAAAATTCACCCCATTTTCGGTGATTAATCGGTAAGGAGTTTCTAGAATTATATGCAGCGTAAGGCTAGGGCTACATTGTCGTGTTATAGCGAACTTTACTTCGTGCGCTCTCTCTCGCACACCACTCGACGTCTCGCTGAGCAACAGAGAGCGCACGAAGTAAAGTTCGCGATAACGCGACAATGTAGCCCCAGCATTAGACATTATTTCTATTAAAACTATGTTTGGGGGTAAGGGTGGTAACAAGCGAGACTTAAAGGCGCGTTTGCAAATCGGACAAAATTATGCTGGTTTTCAGTACATTTTGTGACAAACCTAAACCGAATCAAATATAACTAATAACTACCACATATGATTGGTTCTTCATCTTCAAAGATAAGTAATTTTTTTTGTTCAAAATAATAGCTTTTTATATTGTAAAAACGATCTTCCGTTGCTATTTTCCACAAAATTAACAAAACCGGGTTGAGTTTTGGTATGGTTTCGGTACATTTTTTGTTTTATTATCAACCTAATTTAGGATTTCTAAAAATACTGTAAGTAGGCACACATATTCAATTCTAAAGACAAGGAAAAAAATGTTTCAAAATGTCACAAATAGTCGTAAAAAAAAAAAAGAAAAACGAAACTAACTTTTTCACATATTTTGCTATTACCGATGTATCTTAATATATTGCATTAGAGGTTATTTTGTTTTTGGTCCCTATTTTGATTTATTGTATACATTTGGAAAGAAATCTCAGTCTCAGTCCGCGCTCGGCCTTTGTCGTGAGTGGACCCTGTATTGCCTTTTTGCAGCGGCTCGTGTGGAAAAGATCGCTGTACAAATCAAACTTGGATTATCGAATATTTTGTATATTTGATAATCCAAAGATACTTGATACGGTAAGATAATTTTATGATCACAGGTTTTGATATTAGAATCAAAATCAAAACCTAAAAATTTTATTTCGGTAAAAGTAGGTAAGGTTTATAAAATGCCTATTCGTCTAGGACTTTATGAAATGACCTGAAGGGGTACTTTGGTGACTGCTACTGGAACTCCTCGAGGAGTAGAATTCGGTGTGCCGAGTTTGGGCTCTTTTTGTTAGTTATGATGAGACCTTCTCTCCTGACCTGATGGAGTGACCTGAAGGTGTACTTCGGTGACTGCCACTGGATCTACTCGACGTTCCAATTTTTCAGTAATCAGGTTTTAGATGTTGAACCTACTTTTTGAAGTGAAAACTTCTTTACTAACTCTTTGGCGCGTTGGGCATTTTTGAGATGGGACTAAACCTTAGTAACTGAATTACATCTTCAGATCACCCCATCAAGTCCGGAGGTAAGGTCCCATCTTAACTAACAAAACGAGCCCAAACTCGGCACACCTAGTTCTACTTGTCGAAGAGTTCTAATAACAGACAGCGAAGTACACCTTCAGGTCACTCCATCAAGTCCGGAGGTAAGGTGTCATTATAACTTTACAAACGAACCTAAACTCGGCACATCTAGTTCTACTCGTCGGGGAGTTCCACTAGCAGTCACTGAAGTACAACTTTAGGTCACGTCATCAGGTCCGGATGTAAGGTCTCATCATAACAAACAAAAAAAGCCCAAACTCGGCACCCCTAGTTCTACTCGTCGAGGAGATCCAGTAGCAGTCACCGAAGTACACCTTCAGGTCACTCCATCAGGTCCGGAGGTAAGGTCTCATCATAACTAACTAAAAGAGCCCAAACTCGGCACACCTAGTTCTACTTGTTGGGGAGTTCCACTAGCAGTCACCGAAGTACACCTTCAGGTCACTCCATCAGGTCTGGCTCTTAACCAGCGGACGAGCAAGACGCTTCCAATGATTCCTCATTGTCAAATTATGATGAGTAGTTTAAAAGATTTGAGGGAACAGATGAACATCAGATGTCAAAATCATAACCCTCTGCCGTAGTCAGGTAATAAAATAAAATGTTGCTTACTTATGTCTTTGCTTAAATACCAGTTTCTGTCTATGTTTATACCAACACCTGATTCATTTTTAGTACACAATTTTTTTGGAAAATATATTTTTCTGTTTTGCGACCAGTACCAATCCTGTAAAGTGGAATCAAGTTTACATTATGTTTGCCACTACCAGATGAAATAATTATAGCAAAATTTGTAAAAATAAATATTTACTTTCGTCATACTAAATTCATAACCATCAGGATTCATGATTGGTAGAATGTAAAAATCATAATGATTTGTCAGTAGATTAACATTTTCTTGAGGTTCTAACATGTAACTAACAAAGTTTAAAAGCATTGCTGGAGATAACCAGTCTCTGCCTTCTTCACCTCCCAGTAGAAATACAGCTGTATTCTTTCTTCCTGTAGATATCTTTAACACAAATATTTCTCTGTTCTCATAAGAATTTGCTATTTTAATTTTTCTTAAAGCTGGAAACTTTTGTAGTTTGGATTCTACCCAAAGCATGAGTGTTTCCCAGCTATGAAATTCTTTAGTTAAATTAGGCACATTTGCATAGGGATAAGTAGTTTGTTTAATGGTATGTTCTAATTTATTTGCGACCCTGTTAAATAAAAATACTTATTGATTAAATATTGGTCTGAATATTTCATATTTTAGTTTTGATTGAAAATAGATATTACAATTTATTGTATTTTTTAACTATTTTTATGCTTTATTATTTAGTGCATTTCAAAATTGAAAACTTACAAGTTCTCTTTTGTTAACTTAACAAATTCTATATCATTTTCTCTCATTTTATCTTCGAAAATTTTTGTGCAACATCCATCAACAATGACATTCATAGGGAGAGCTGCTTCATTGGTAACACCATTAAGAAACACAATCATTTCATTTTTTACATAAAACAAATATAGAAGGGCTCGTTCTCGAGAATTAAATGCTGTCACTTCATATAATGTGTAGTTAACAAATGGATTGTAATTACACGTAATTTGTGATAGTAACATGCAAAAATAAATAACAAAAAAACTCGACATAATGTGGCTGGCGTATGTAAGTATCTTGTTCAGTAAGGCTATGGCACAATGATACAACAACGAAAAATATTTTTCGTTTAAGAAGGTTAATAATTTACGTTATACTTATACAGAGTGTCTCAAATGTAGTGGTCCGAAGGCAAATGGGGTAAAGTAGAGGTGGCCACGAATCATTAAAAAAAATGATCTCATTTGTTCAATCTGCTTTTGGAAATGACAACACAAGTTGTGAAGGCCTATGCAGGTCAACAGCGAAAGTAAAAAAAAAAAACAAACACATGTACCGAAGGTCATGTCTAAATGTGTTCAATTTAAATATGTACTTAACGCTTTTCAGAGATGTTTAGGTAAAAATTAGAGCATAAAGTTTTCGGTTTTTTCGACCTTGTTATGAAAGCCTTTTTTTAAAGGTTCTCATTATGCTATCTTTATGACATTTTCCCAATCTAACTATAAATAATTAAGGTACTTTTTAAAGCTCTGTACTCGATAGTAACTTTTTTTTTAAAATCTAGGCTTAGAAAGTTTCACTAAAGTTTAATAAAAAGCTAGAAAAGACAAGTAAAAAAAAATCTAAAGCATTGCAGAGCCACACTGAACGTAAATAGGAACATAATATTGTACCTACACTATGAAGGCATCTTCCAGCCAGGTTTGAACTCGCTACGTCGAAAATTTTGTACACAGGGTCGAGAAATCCAAGACAAAATGTAAAATTTCTTGAAAATGATTAAATTAGCGAAATTTTTTGAACTGTTGAGAACTGACCTTTAAATTTTTTTAATTATAGGTGGCCACCTCCGCTTTACCCCATTTGCCTTTGGATCACTACGTTTGAGACACCCTGTATATAAGAAATATAATATAGCAATGTTAGGTACCTTTTACCATCGAGCACAGAGTAAAGTACATGAGAATGAGAAGTATAACAATTGTCACAACTGATGTATTTTGCAATATATCAGTTTTGTATATTAGTATATATGATCACAATACATACCTAAATAATAATTAATTTTCACAGGCTCCTATGCCGATGGGTGGGGGACCGCCGGGCAACGGGCCGCAGGGACCGCCCGGCGCGCCGGGGGTGCCGCTGACGGGCCCGCCGCCACACGGCGTGCACCCGCAGGGCATGCCGGCTGCCGCGCCCGGCCACATGGCGCACCACGCTATGATGCCCGGCCAGGGCCCACCGCCGCACGCCGCCTCACCCGGCTACGGGCACGCGCCGCCAGGCGCGCCCGGTCCTGCCGCGTCCCCGTCCGGTGCAGCGCCGCAGGGAGGCGCGCCCCCGCACCCGCCGGCCGCGCAGACTCCGCCGCACGGCCAGCCGCCGCCGACCACGTCCTCGGCCAACGGCGCTCCACCTGCTTCGTCCCCGATGCAGGGCTCGCTACCAGCGCCCGGCCCTGATAACTTGCACGCGATTCAACGGACTATTGATTCTATGGAAGAGAAGGGGTTACAAGAGGACCCGAGATTTTCGCAGTTGCTAGCGCTAAGGGCGCGCTCGAACCCCCAAGACCCCGGCAAGGGATTGTTCAGTAACAATCAGCTCTGCCAGCTCAAGTAAGTATTGTGGTACTGATTCGTAATTATTATTATTTACTAGCTGACTCGACTGACGTTGTCTTGTCCAAAGATCTTGAGTTCATACAAAAATCCTTTAGAAAAAAGATTCTTCTATTTTTTCCGAATTTGAAAATTTTTTGGGAAGATTTCCAATTTCTCTTTCCATAAAAACATTTTAAAACTAAACAGCCTTTCTAATGATGTCCGTACAAATGATGTGCTTACCAACGAACAACCATTAATTTTTATTTATGTAGATTAGATCCCCTCCGTACCAAAAAAAACTACAAACAAACGGTCCTAAAACAAAAGAACGAAAATGGTACAGTTATACCACACATAAATATGAGTTTTTATTACAGGGATAATATTATGTATCATCACACCGAAACTAAGTTTAAGGGCCTGTTTCAACACCTCCGATTAGGTTCTCGTTAACTTACTTGGCAGATAATATCTTAAAAATTCCATTTATTCGGTAAGTAGTGGCTATTCGGACATCGTGAAATAGGCCCTTAAAATAAAATAAAATTTAAAAGTAAAAACTAACTTTAAAAATAAACTTAATACAATTTTTTTTTTGCGTTATTCCATTTAGAATATATATTTGTAAGACAAACTATACAACATATAGTATTTTATCTTACGAAGCGGCGTGCTCTTTATTTGTCGTTACCAAGTGTACACATTCAAATCGTGTTTGTACACACACTTGGTTACCACAAGTAAGGCGCGCGTCGCATCGTGAGATTAAAAATACTATAACCACGAGTACAACGCGCATGGCTTCGTGATATAAAAATACTGCACCTTTAACAAGAGACTACAGTAATTGTTGCTAATTTGCTGCCACACATTGTTCTATTCTCTATATCCAAAGACTTCAATCAAATAATTCCCATTTTGTTGTCCCTAAAATATTAACTAGCAAATTAATTGCGACCAACTCGGATGTAGCTCTCACCGGCAGCGGCATCGCTCATTTCGCTCACTAGCCTCGCGCGCGGTTGGTCACAGCTCTAACCTAACCTACAATATCTGATTGGGGTGCTCTAGCTTAGTTACTGTGACGAACTTTGGGTAAAGGCCAAATAGTGAAAAAGAGCAATTTTATGTAAAAAAGCGTACATCGTCAAAATTTTATGTAAAAAAGCGTACATCGGTATTTTTTTTGCAATTTGCTGGTCAGTGTCAGGTTGTATCTTAATCAAAATATAATTTGAGACGATAACAAGTACCGTCAACTGCCTAACTTGGCCTGGCGTCCTAAGTTTGCCTATGATGGAAAAGCTGTAATATCTTTTTCATTTTACATGGCAATCGAAACTTAAAGCTCTCTCTGAAAACTCGAAGTTTCGATTGCCATACAAGTAAATTGAAAAAGATATTACAGCTTTTTCATTATTTAGCAAACTTAGTACGACAGGCCAAGTTAGGACAGTTTACCAGAATGTATTTACAGAGTTATAATCATTAGAATCATTAATCATCTCTCCAAGTTTGTGAAAAGTTCTTATGGAACAAATAGAACGTAGAGAGATGTATTAATGACTCATATTTTGATCATTCATTCATTCATTTTAAATAAATCATTCAAATAAATGCTATAATGAGCCATGACGATGAAAACCGATAGTCATTTTTAGCATTGCCTGCATTTTCTTTACAAATAGGAAGTTCTGCTAATAGGACAATCTGCCGTAGGACGATTTGCTAATTGGACATTTTAGTAATGTGTCGTTTTGAACGTTTGATTATAGGTCGTTGTGTTATTACGCCATTTGCTTTCTGATATGGAGGGCGATTATCTCCATGGGATCTTAACCACTAACCATCCAATCTTAGGGCACAAATAAACGCCTACCGGAGTCTCGCGCGAAACCAGCCACTGTCGCAGCAGATAGCTATGATGGCTTCCGGCAAGCGGACCGGCGAAGCGCCGCCGGAATGCCCGACGCCGCCCGCGCAGCCGCCGTATGGCGAGGGTCAGGGCGCGGCGGGCGGGCCGGGTGCCACGGGCGGCAAGGCGGGCGCGGGCGGCGCGGCGGGCGACGCGGCACGCGGGGGCGGGGGGGCGCCCCCCACGCCGTTGCCCATGACCGGGCAGATGGCACCTCCGACGCAATTGACTCCACCGCTAGTGAATCCGGTAAGTTTCTTTTCAGTACTGAGTCTTTCTTCTTTTTTAAATTATCTTAATATTCTCTAGTATTTATAAGCGCTCCTTCAACCCATACACGACGTTAATTCGGCGCTTTCGCTCAGTCAAATTAATTGCTCGTAAATTCGTATGTGAAACGGTTTTAATCTAGTTCAGAATAAAACATAAGGGTCGATTTATACTAGCGCAGAGTCGAAGCGCATCGAAGCGTCAATTTTTTTACAACTAAAGCGAAGCCGCACGAATGCGCGCGTATTCGCACGAATGCGCGCGTATTCTGGCGAATACGCGCGCACTCTCACGTGTAGTAATGGGTATCAACAGCAGAGCTATTGAATCACTTGCCAGTTGACTCTCGTAGCTGAAACTTGTGTAAAATGGTTGACATTGATTTTGCTATGATATTACTTATATCTGAAGTTGAAGAAGAAGAAAACGAAGAAAGAAGAAAAAGAAAGCGGAATTATAGTGTTCACAACTTGTGGAAGAAAAGACGTATTTGTGGTGAATTTACTACTTTTTGCGTTGATTTATATCGATACCCGAGTTTTTTTTACGACTATTATAAAATGGACTACGATCAATTTACAAACTTAGTCAATATTTTGAGACCACACATTGAGAAACAAGAAACAAATTTAACGATACCCATTTCTGTTGAAGAGCGAATATCAGTCTGCTTAAGGTGAGTTTTATGCTTTCTTACGATTGTAGCACTTTATTAACTTACACGCAAGGTGTTAAACACTTCTTGGTTGTTCAACATAAATATCAATATTTTCATGCCTTAGATAGAATAGCATAATTAAACAAGCTTGTATTTCAAGACTCTTTATTTAAAAATTTGAAATAATTATTCACCATGTGAAATCACAGTTATTAAGGTCATTAATCATTATTATCAGTCATTATAAGTAAATTCTTCGAAATCGTCAAACTTCGATTGCCGCTGTTGCTGTGTTCTCGAAATAGGTTGTGGTATGTAAGGCGATGGTGGAGCAGATGATGTTGTGTTGGATATAGTGCCGTAATTTGTATGGTTGGGTGGCGTGGTTGAAGTAGGTGGTAGACAATAAGTAGTGGATGGGATGTAAGTTGAAGTTGATGGTGAGGAATAAATTTGCTGTTGTTGTGTTCCATAGCAGTTAGTCATAGATGATGGAGTATCGCTACTTTCCTCGGAGGCAAGTTTTACTTCTGCGTCAGTAACCAGGCCAAGTATTGCCCGTTTTAATTCAGCTTGAATTAGTATAGGCATCTTTTTTACTGATTTACTCATAGATAGAAAAAACGCATCTAATGGATCTTCTTCCTTTCCTTTGGCCTCGACATATTGTCTGAATAATTTCTGCGATAGAGATAGTGTTTTATTTCTGGTAGTATGATTTGATAATGCCGAATCAGAGCGTGAACTTTCCCCGACGTCAGATGTTTGTGACTCTATAATTGAGATGTCTTCAGTGTCCACGTCTAAACTATTATCAGAAAAATCAAGGTTTGATGTCTGTGATCTGTCCTGAAGGTGTGGCTTTAAAAATTCTAACTCCTTCTCAAATTTAATTGTTTTTTCAGTTTTTCGCGCAGAACCGCTTTTATATTGTCTCAATCTAAGAGCCTTTTTGTAACAGTCACGAAGTTTCTTCCATTGTTTCTGACATTCGGCCACTAGAAAAAAAAACAGTTGAATAAAAATAGGTATCTAGTAAACTTCATTAATTTGTTACAGATTTCTAACTACTGCTATCAGTTTCAAAGCACTGGCTCATACTTTTCGAATGGGCTATGCTACAGTTAGGAAGATTGTACACGAAAATTGTGCCGCAATTTGGAAATATTTACGACCCATTGTTATGCCAAAACCAACGACAGAGTCATGGGTTAAAATCGAGGAAGATTTTAGAAGATTATGGAATTACCCTAATTGTATAGGAGCGATTGACGGCAAACATGTCAATATAAGGGCACCCTGCAACAGCGGAAGTCTCTACTACAATTATAAAAAGTTTTTCAGCACTGTCTTGTTAGCTATTACTGACGCTAAATATAAATTCATTGTAGTAGATGTTGGTGCATTTGGGCGTAACAACGATAGCGGCATATTAAGCAGTTCCAAATTTGGACAACTATTACAAAATAATATGCTTGGTATACCGCCTAATAAATGTTTGCCAGGTACGACAATACCAGTTCCTCATGTTTTGTTGGGGACGAAGCATTCCCTCTGTGTGAACACATTATGAGACCTTATCCTGGAAGTCAGTTATTAAACGAGAAGAAAATCTTTAATTATCGTTTAAGTCGAGCAAGGCGTCTAGTGGAAAGTTCATTCGGAATATTACAACAGAAATTTGAAGTTTTTCAAAAACGTATAAGAATGCAACCAAATTTTTTAGATACGCTGATTCTTGCATGCACGTGCCTGCATAATTACACTTTGGAAGATTTTGGGTCTGAAGACGTTGCCCTGTCTAATAACAACATTTTACAAAATTATTCATTTGACAGCCAAGACATGTACATAACCGGTAATCAAAACGTGGACGCGATGAATATCAGAGAGAACTTCAAAACTTATTTCATTTCTGAACATGGGGCAGTACCATGGCAAAATGAAATGATAACACGATGTTAAGCAAGAGATAATTGTCAAAAAGATTTTTTTGGCGCCACCCCGCGCCGCACCACAACGACAACATCGCACGACAGCGAAAATATTGCGTAGTAATAAATACTTGCTTTACTTACCAGTTAATTTCATTTCCCCACTAACTTTTTCCCAAGCATTCTTTTTGGAATGTTTGTCACTATAATTTTTAGCTTTTGGATTAAATAGGCATTCATATTTTTGCACCAGGTAAATAAATTTTTCGTCCGAGTCCATTGTGATTAACACCGACGCAGGCCAATTTCCGACTGATGACGCGTTGGTTCGCTAGTGGGCGCGTGGATACACGGGAATGCGCGCGCACGCGCGCGCACCAATCAGCGTTGTTCGCGCGCAGACGCGCGAATTCCGACGAATGCGCGCGTCTTTTTAAAATCTCCGAAGTAATGTGTGCGTTACGCTGTGGAGTTAAGGTTGAATTTGTTATGTTCAGTTTTGGATAGACGCTTCGATGCGCTTCGACTCTGCGCTAGTATAAATCGACCCTAATAAGTGTATTGTTTCATGTAAAATACACAACTAAAAATTGTATGTTACTTTCAGCCGATGAGTGGCGGGCCACCCATGCGGGGCCCCGCACCGCTGCGCCCGCAAGCTCCAGGCACGCAGCCGCAACATCAGGTAACACCGTAGTTAGCACGTTTTACACGCAAATTCAAATAAAAATCCCATCACAAATAGTACAGTATTCTTCCATGATACACAGAACTAATGACATGTTTATTTCCTTCCTCAGCCGGGCGTACCAATACCAGGAGCGAAACAGAATCGTATTACCAGCATGCCCAAGCCAGTAGGCATCGATCCTCTTCAGATCTTGAATGAAAGAGAAAATAGGTAAGTGATTTTTTAAAATCAAATCTTTTATTTAAATGATCAAATGGGCAATTCCCGTATTTTTCAGAACATTCTAATTCAAGTCAGTCAAATCTCAATTTGTCAAGAATATCTCGAGTTTGAGCATGTTTAATAATGAGAATTGGCTTTCAGGTACTTTTGGATTGTCAAGAAGAGCATTATAAGTTCAATATTCTTTTGTTTTTTTGCATAATAATAGAATAGCAGCGCGCATCGCCCATCGCATCGACATGCTATCCAACTTGCCGGCCAATATTCCCGATGACCTCCGCCTGCAAGCACAGATCGAGCTCAGGGCACTTCGAGTTCTCAACTTCCAAAAACAATTACGTTCTGAGGTATTTTCATAATAGATATTACGCTGCTATGGTAGGTCTTTAGCGGCATTATGACTCTGTAATAGATAATTTATACTCTGCTCCAAAACTCTGATGAAAGTGTAAACGCAGGACATGGAGAGTGCGATTGTTGCAACCCGGTTGCTTCGGGAGGTTCCATGCTCCAAATAAGGCGGGAAGAAACGCCCGGGTGTCACCATTGTGTGGATCACCCTGAGGACACGGTGGAGCATATGGTGGAGGTCTGCCCGGATTGGGCGGGGCACCGCCGTGTCCTCGTGGAGGCCGTCGGTGGCGATGATCTCTCGCGTCCGGCTCTGGTCCAGGCCGTGATACGGAGCGAAAGGGCATGGGAAGCCGTCACCTCGTTCTGCGAAGCAGTAATGCTCGCGAAGAAGGAGACGGAACGCGTGAGGAAGAGGGAAATTTCACGCCCTCACGCACTTCGTCGCCGCAGGAGACGCCCTGGGCGTCGAGAATCCCAGGCCGATTCCCGGCCACCAAAGGCGCGGGCTTGCGGACGGTGAGCAATGGGTACCTCACCGTCCGATAAGGACCAGGCCCGGGTCGACAGCGCGTTGTATTCCACGCGCGCCTCAAGTTCTCCCGCTCCACTCAGAGAACTTATTTATATAATTTCAAACATAAAAGTAGTTCAAGTCTTGCAATCATTAATTAACCTTTTGGGCGCCATGGTCACATATACGTGACAAGCGAAAACTAACCCTGGACGCCAATGACACAAATACGTGATAGAAAAAGCGGTATACAGAAACACGAAATAAACAATTTGAACATTACTTTAATGCTTGTTTATTTATTGGTATGTATTTGCGCGGAATTTGTGGCTTGGCGTTGAGGGCAGGTTCATGTGTTTTTGCTCTGGCGTTCAAAAGGTTAAAGGGAATTAGAGTAACACATTCATCTTAATTTCGAAGATCTCAACTTTTTATCAAATTATAATTGACAAATTGACGACAAAAACTGAGGTTATAAAAATAACCTCGATGCTCAAAAATAAAAAATCATCTTTAAAGTGATAAGAAAATTAAGGTTTAAATAATCAAACCAAATCACTGAATTTGTAATTGGCATTAAATCTAACTTAGGGATATGTCGTATAAGTTGATTTTTGAGTGACCCTTTCTATTAAAAGGTCATAAAGAAATAGTTGTGTTTTTGATGCCTATGACATTGAGTTTGTGGTTCTAAAACTTGATAACTATTTAAGATTCTGAATCCAATTTTAGTTCTATCCAACTTTCTTTATATAAATAGATCCTGGGCCAAGTCCGTCGCGACACGACGCTGGAAACGGCGGTGAACATCAAAGCGTACAAGCGCACCAAGCGGCAAGGCTTGCGAGAGGCGCGCGCCACTGAGAAGTTGGAAAAGCAACAGAAACTCGAGGCCGAGAGGAAGCGGCGCCAGAAACACCAGGAGTTCCTGCAAACCGTGCTGCAACATGGTCAGTCACTACATTTTAATTATAATAATAATAACTTATTTATTTTAGAGAAAGCTCCATATATTATAGATTACATAATCACAAAATGTTTGTGTGTTAGTAACAACTTGTTCCTGTAAAAACATAAATTATCCACTGGTTTTAGAAAGGACTATCAAAACTGGTAGCAATAGCGTTTAGTAATAGTGTTTGTTTTACTACAACACTCAACATCACGCCTATATTCCCGGGAGGACTAGGCAATGATGTACGGTACACCCACATTTCGCCAGAAAGTCCCATGCAATAGGGAGCAAGTTTATTGCTGATACATTTAAAACTCTACTGACATAAATAGTAATCCACTGCTACAAAGTCGTAGCGCAGAGCAACAGTGTTCCGATGACGTTGAAAAATAAACTTTGTGAGCAGTGTGATAAAGTGCAAAGTTGCATAAACTTTTTTTGTTATATAAAGAGACAAGCATCTGGCTAATGGACACCACTTTGCTACTTTGGCTAATATATTCATCTCTAGCCTCCGCCAGCGGCTTCGCCTGCGTGATATCTTTATAAATTACTAGCCGCGGCCCGCGGTTTCACCCGCATAAGTCGCTATCCTCTGGGAATATCGGGATAAAAAGTATCCTATATCCTAATCCAGGTCATGGTCTACCCATGTGCCAAATTTAATTCAAGTAACAAACAAACCAACAAACAAACTCACTTTCGCATTTATAATATTATTATAGTTAGGATACCTTATGTTACTCAGTTATAATATAGAATTCTACTGGTGAAAGATTTTTTTAAATCGGTCCTGTAATTTTTGAGTTATTACAAACAAATATACATAGTATATAATATAATGTAATGCATTTTGTTGTTGTGGTCTAGTTAATTGGGTAGAGGAGTAGGTTTTTTTAATGTTCTTCAATTGGGTTGGTGTGCCTTGAGATTTAGACCTCAAGTGTTGACTCTTGAGTCGCAATTAATTATCACCAAAGATAAAGCAACTTGAGGTTTCACTGAGAACTATACTGAAACTATGTACTTTTAAGCCTTTCCGATACTCTACCACACTTCTTTATGAATACTGTGAGGTGCTGACTGTGCGACAATTGTTTGTATTAAGCATTGTTTCAAAACAGCATACTATCTTGGAGTACAATCCAACCATAATAAGGCGAAAGGGTTTACCTGTATGCAAGAGATTTACACACTTAAAAACGGCTTTTATTCGTAGATTTTACCCATTTGGAACAGTTTTAGATGACGTTTGCCCAACTGTTTTGCAATTACTATAAATAAATTGTAGTGGGGCTATTTGCACATTCTCAAACATTTTTTTTTAGGCCGCATAGTTTTCGATTTTTCCTTATCTCTGAAGTTTGCATAGAGAAAAATGTGAAATTATTCTATGTGATAGAAGTTTATGTAAAGATTACAAGAAAAATAAAACGATATCTCTAAATAGCACACTTTTTCCTAAATCATCAACAAAATTACATTAGTTCCATTATCGGTCAAGAGATACTATAGACTAAAACTGCAATATTCTACATGGCAGTGTGCAGTGTTAAAATTCTATGACGAAAAAGGCCTCGCCGATGAAAATTTAAAATGGTATGGAATCTTCGGTCCGCGAGTCAGACTCGTTCTTGTTGCCTTTTGAGGTACGTAACCATAAAAAAGATAAAATACAAAATAAACGTAGACGAAGTGGCGGGCAACCGCTAGCCTTTTATAAATCTTGCCTGTCAAATCCTTAATTTAATAACGGCATTATAGAAACCTAAAGCGACATGCCCCTGCTTTGCACGAGTGCAATGAAGACGATGTCAAAACATCGAGATTTGATCTAATATCTAAGTTACATATTAATGTATTATACATACACATTAACTTTACGGAAAATAAATGCTCTGAAATTCTAAATGATGCTAAAAACCTCATCTAAATCCATTGTGTAGTTTAGGAGATCTAAGCGGTAACACAGACTGACACGAAAAGCGACTTTACTAGCCTAGTAAAATAAAATGATACTAATAGGTATTTGTGTCCGAAGATTACTCTTTGCCCAAAGCTAATAGAAAGCGGATAGGGGAAACTGAATTAAATATCGCTTTTAACGTGACGCAAAGTTTACAAATTGATACTAAATGGCCCTGCTTTATTTCAGCTAAGGACTTCAAGGAGTACCACCGCAACAATGTCGCTAAGCTGTCGCGCATGAACAAAGCTATCATGAACCACCACGCCAATGCCGAGCGCGAACAGAAGAAGGAACAGGAACGCATCGAGAAGGAGCGTATGCGACGGTAAGATTCGTTTTTAACGCCAACTCGTTTATGAAATGCTGTCAGGAATAACAAATAAATAGGATATAAAAAAAAAAATTGGTGGCACTTCGGGAGTGCCGACAGAAGTGAAAACTTGAACAAGATCGCCTTAGTGGAAGAAAAATACTTGTATAGAACATTGGTCCATAACCTTATCTAAATAAAAGGCACAATCGCGTTTACAAAAAAAAAAAAAAAACTTCCGAAACCTTTAAAGTAAAAATACTTGCATAGAACATTGATCCGTAACGTAATATAAATAAAGAGCACAATCGTGTTTATAAAATTGATGTGTCGTCATGGTGTCGCGAAATCAATGGTAGTCTAGAAAAACACGCGGTACGTCCTATTTCATACCTTCGATTAACTTTGTTTTTAAAGTGAAAACTTACTATAGGTTTGGCATTTTTGAGATGGGACTAGATAGTCCCATCCCAGACTTGCTTGCTTCTAAGAAGATTTGAGAACTATGAAAATCGGTCCTTAGGTACAAGTTTATCAAGGATAGACAGCACTTACTCCACCATGATGAAAACACGATGTTTAGCATTCCAGTATAGGAATACAAACCGGAATAAGACAAATTTAATTATCTTCCTAACGTTTTCCCAACTATGTTAGAATCGGCTTTCAGTCTAACCGAATACAGCTGAATATGTGAAATGATGATGTGGATATATTTAGTAACCTTTTCCGCTTAGCTATTTCTAAAGAGTCTTGAAAAGACCCTGGAAGAAATCGACACGTGTTTCACCTCTCAACGAGGCATCCTCAGGATGACGATTAACTTGTCGTAAACTCGAACACGGCGTGTTGCCACACCAAGCACCGAGCGCAGACTCAGGGCTCAGTGCTTGGTGTGGCAACACGCCTTTATAATGGATTTCCGCAAGGTCACGCCTGAATCAATTAACTATCTGAATATGTGAATCTTTTTATTCTAGTTTGATGGCGGAAGATGAAGAGGGATACCGTAAGCTCATTGATCAGAAGAAAGACAAGCGTCTGGCGTTCCTTCTGTCGCAGACTGACGAGTACATCGCCAGCCTCACGGAGATGGTCAAGCAACATAAGCAGGAGCAGCGCAAGAAACAACAGGAAGAGGAGCGCAGGAAAAGGGTTGGTTTTAGAACATGCTGTAGATAAAGCCTCTCACTCGTTCTCTTCCTATCTTAAACAGCCATATAACATAAGACAATCAACAGCTATTTGTCTTTACGAGCGTTGCTGTGTTATGTTTTTAAATAGTATGGATGCCGGTGTAATTACATGGCACATGAGACATCTCAGTTCTTTGTCTTTCAGATGGCACCGCACCTGAAAAGCAGATGTCCATAGATGGCAGTCACCACTTACCATCAGGTGGCCGTGAGCTTGATTGCATTACAATAGTGTAAAAAAAGATAGTAAGAATTGATGAGTGGCTTTATTATACATATTTTGTGAATGTTTCCTTTAGGTTAGGTTGGGACGCCGGACTGGATCGAAAAGAATTTTATAAGTTAAATTGAAATAGTTTATAATTCAAATGCAGAAGTCGAGAAAGAAGAAGCTGCTGGAAGGCGGCGACATCGATGCTATGGACGACAGTTCGCAGGCGTCAGACTCACGCGTTAACGTCATGGATCCCAAGACGGGCGAGGTGAGTGTTATAATCCACCCAGTATTATGTCTATTTTAAAACTGTATTAATGTATTTGATATAAAATTCATAAATAGTCTTTTCTCCTTTTCTTGGATTTTACGTCGTGTTCTTACATAACAAAAGCGCGCGTCCATCATTGCAATGAAAACTTACATTGACTTTTGACGCCTGCTTATGGTTAGCCACGACTATAGTAATATGTAATGAATGTTACTCATACATTACACAATAGTATTTCAAAATAGAGATGGTTTAATTAAAATGTACCATATAGATACTGAGAGGAGAAGAAGCGCCGCTGTTGTCTCAGCTGAAGGACTGGATGGAGACGCATCCCGGCTGGGAGGTGCTGTCCGACTCCGAGGACTCTGGAGATGACAGCCAAGATGATGATGGTAAGAAAGGTCTCGAAAATTGCACAAATATTACTATTCTAATTCTAATTTCTTTCTTGCAATTTAATTTACACAGGAAACTAATCAGTCAGATTAGTTACCGTTCATTGTAACCAAATTACAAGCCTATTTCGGGTTGAGTACTTGCGACTGAAAATTTTGGTTCTCGAACGACAACGGTTCAGCAGTTCAGCTCATGTTTCCGTCCTGCATGATCTATCTATTTACGTCAGTACCAGTTTGTTAAAGTAAGATCTCGTTTTTAATTAATAAATTTGCTTTATTCAAACTCTTTACTCATCAGTAACATCAAATTATGCTAATGGCTTATTTTATTCAAATATTTATCATACGGTTGACATTGCCTGCGATTTAATATCGTTTAGGAATTAAAATTCTTCATTTTAGTAATTGTCTCATCTCTGTAACAAATTATGTTTTTTCCTAGTTCAAAATGGCCATTGTTCTTTTAACTCAAATTGAAAATATGCGTTGTTTTGCTTACAGAAAAGAGAAGAGGGCACAGAGATGAGAGGACTGACAAAGAGAAGACTGATGAGGAGAAGGCACGGGAAGCGATCAAGAAGGCTAAGGTCGAGGATGACGAATACAAGACAGAAGAACAGACCTACTACAGGTATGTTCCCGTAAATAAAATATGTAGTTGGATTCTTTCATTAATTCACTGATAGACAACACACAGCCGTCTGTTAACTTGTGTGGACTGCACGTTGTAAGACCAAATAGTTCAATTTAAATTATTTAATTTTTACAGCATAGCCCACACGGTCCACGAGTCTGTCACCGAACAAGCCAACATTTTGGTCAATGGAAACCTGAAAGAATATCAAATCAAGGTATAGCTTCAAAAAATTTATTACCAATCTTTACAAACATAGATCTCCTTTACATTCTCAATTATCTTAATTTATTTTTTAGGGTCTAGAGTGGCTGGTATCTCTGTTCAATAACAATCTGAATGGTATTCTGGCCGACGAGATGGGTCTCGGTAAAACTATCCAGACTATTGCGTTGGTCACCTATCTGATGGAGAAGAAGAAAGTCAATGGGCCTTTCCTTATTATTGTGCCCCTCAGGTAAACAGACATAATATATTTGCTTGGTACTTATTTTTTATTAGTAAACTTCTCTGCTTATTACAAGTAACAGCCTTGTAATTTAGCTATCATTGAGAGGCTCATGTTTAGATTTTGATGAGCTGATTAAATTATCTGCAGGCTTACAATGAGCTTGTTAATTTCAGTACCCTATCCAACTGGGTGCTTGAGTTCGAGAAGTGGGCCCCGACAGTAACAGTGGTGTCATACAAGGGCTCCCCGCAGTCGCGGCGCCTCGTGCAGACACAGATGCGCTCCACCAAGTTCAATGTGCTCCTCACCACTTACGAATACGTCATCAAGGACAAGGCTGTACTGGCTAAGGTTAGTCTGCGATTTAAGTATTAGGCCACCCCTAGACAGCCGAATATATAACAGTTTACTCGGTGTACGTAACGTAGTTTAGTTACTCTTATAATTATGCATTCCCATTGTTGTTTCGGCTATTTGCAGGCGGTCGTAGTTTTCTAAATTCGATATACGACCAATAACTCATATAAAACAGCATAACTTAAATAACTTGTAACATACTGAAGTGATCAAATTATTAAACGGTAGAGATAAACTACGATAACATGGCGCGCCCCTCTACTTTACTGTTTCAATGGATCTAGTGACTAGACTCACGAATAAATAAATCCTCGGATTTATTTTTGTTTGATGGTCGTCTCAGTACGCACACAATGCGTTGTGAGTCTTGGTGGCGCTTTGTAAATACATTTATTATTATATACAATACTTTCAACTGTGTAGAATTTTGGAGGGGCGCGCCATGATATCGTAGTTTATCTCTACTGCCAAGTGTTAAATTTAAGCAAACAAATATCTTATAGTGACGCCTCAATCTTAATCCTAACAATCCCTCAGGTGCAATGGAAGTACATGATAATTGATGAAGGTCACCGTATGAAGAACCACCACTGCAAGCTGACTCAAGTGCTGAACACGCACTACATCGCGCCGCATCGCTTGCTACTCACTGGTACACCGCTGCAGAACAAACTGCCCGAACTGTGGGCGCTTCTGAACTTCCTTCTGCCCTCCATCTTCAAGAGTTGTTCTACTTTCGAGCAGTGGTTCAACGCGCCCTTCGCTACGACGGGTGAAAAGGTATGACTTTTTTAACCTACTATAGATCATGCACCTTTATAACTCAGGATAAAATTAAAGTCTTTCAATGATTGGTATTGCAAATCATGGTCTTTGTTTTAAGGGGGATGCGCTAAGGTAGCCCGCGAAATTATTGTTTTTGTTTTTGTTTTTTTTTTTGCATTTTGCAGGTCAGTGTCAGGTTTTATGTTAATTAAAATATGATTCGCGACCGTAACAAATATGGCTTTACTCAATTATAATCATTACAATCAGCAATACAACTCCATAATTTAGTAAAGCGATATTAGCAGTGAGTAAAGCCATATTTGTTACGGCCGTGAATCATATTTAGATCAACATACAACATGATACTGACCTGCAAATTCCAAAACCGTAAGAAAATTTGAATTTATTGGGCTACCCTGACTCTTTCGCTTTAACATACATCATTTTCTCAGGACATGTATCACAAGTCAAACTGGAAAATAATTAGAAGCGAACCCGAAACTTTTCATAGATCTTGTTTCTCATACGAATATCAGGGCAGCCGTGCATATTGATGAACCCCTGAAGTTTCTTTAGAGTATCGGTATCGCCAAGAAACCATTTTTTTTTTAATCGCGCCTCATCATAGTTTGAGAAAGTCTTTACAAATAATGATGATAAATAGTTGTCATAATCGATTGCTTTTGTTACTAGGTGGAACTGAATGAGGAGGAGACGATCCTTATCATCCGTCGTCTGCACAAAGTGCTGCGTCCGTTCCTGCTGCGTCGGCTCAAGAAGGAGGTGGAGAGCCAACTGCCCGACAAGGTGGAGTACATCATCAAGTGTGACATGAGCGGCCTGCAGCGAGTGCTGTACAAGTGAGTAAACTGGGATAATATAATTATGCGTGTTAAATTGCTTTTCTACCATATTATTTAGTATAAATGTAAATACAAATTCCCATATGCATCCAACAAATAATCTTAATTTTACAGCAGCAGTAAACGCAAGGCTTGTGGATTTTAATAGTTGTTTGTTTACTATTTTAAGGCATGCTGAGAAATGTATTCTTTATGGCTGCGTTCCGAGTTACGCTGTAATTGATTTGAGCGTGCTAACACCCGTTTCGAATAAGCGTGAGCGCGATAATGATGTCGCATGTTTTTTTTTTTTTCTGTTGGGCATGTCGTAGCTGACCTCTGAGGTCATGACTACTTAACCGGTCAATCCTGTGGTTGCCTTAAGCTGCTACACTCAAAGCCTCCAGCCAGGGGCATAATTTCAAAACTAAGATAAAAAGCTAGGTGAACGCTCGCTAAGGGCACCCCCTGTGGGGTACGAGCCTCGGCTTAGGGCGTCACCTGAGGGAGGACATCAAAGATGGGACGGGCTGGTGTCCCGTGAATCATCATAGATGACGTTATGACTTGTGCCGATAACGCCGACCATGGCCTAAATTAATATCACCGTGAGCGCTGTCAAAAATGTCAGTTGTGCTTCTGGCTACCGTCGCCACCTAACCAAAGAAGAAGAAGAAAGGATAGCATTCATTTTGGGCTAAATTATGAAAGAGCCGGACAAAAAAAAAGTTATATTCCGTTAAAACATGTTATTCACTTCACTTTTCACTATAGCACCAAATCTATATATAAATTGAAGTAGGTATCAGTCGTAGGTAAAAACAAACACTTTATTTCGCATACTGTAGCTATGTGGAGAATAACCCTAGAGCCAAGTAAAAGATAATAACTGTAATGTTTACTAGCATAAAAAGCTTTTACTATAATTAGATTACTGTTTTATCGCGATATTCCCATGGGATCGAGACTTATGCGGGTGAAACAGCGGGGCGCAGCTAGTAACTAATAAAAAAATATAGTGCTTAAACAAAATTATTTTTTGCACAGGCACATGCAGTCTAAGGGAGTCCTGCTAACCGATGGATCAGAAAAAGGCAACAAGGGAAAGGGCGGTGCCAAAGCACTGATGAACACGATCGTACAACTACGCAAGCTCTGCAACCATCCATTCATGTTCCAACACATCGAGGAGAAGTTCTGCGACCACATCGGAACAGGCGGCGGAGTTGTTTCTGGGTAAGTCGGTAAAAGTAACCGACGGCAGTGTTGGCTGAGCGATTAGCTGCTGTGCTACGTGTGACGGATTCAGTTCCAGCACGAAACAAACATTTGTCTTCAGATAGTTGTTATGTAACTGTTTTTGTATGTGTAGGGCAAAAAGTATTTGTTTGAAGCATCTACAACTTAAATTTAAATTTTTGCTGCGTCGAATTCAATATTATTGTTTTTATTCACAGGCCTGACCTATACCGTGTTTCTGGTAAATTCGAACTCCTGGATCGTATCTTGCCGAAGCTCAAGCAAACTGGCCACAGAGTTTTAGTGTTCTGTCAAATGACCCAGTGCATGACTATTATTGAAGACTACCTTTCCTGGAGGGCTTTCCAGTATTTGAGGTAAGAGACAAAAACCTTATGCCATGTCTATCTCGGTGGTGACGAAATAGCACTTGATGCTACTAACAGACGTCACAATTATGCTCCTTCTAGGAATGTAAAGGTAATGAATGTAGACGTCTACGCGTCTCGCATTCGACCTCAATTGTCATCACAAAAAAATATATCATTATGCTGTACTACATATTAATTTCTTCCATAGATTGGACGGTATGACAAAAGCGGAGGATCGTGGCGAGTTACTCAAGAAGTTCAACGACGTGGGCTCGGAATTCTTTATCTTCTTGTTGTCGACGCGCGCCGGTGGTCTCGGACTCAATCTGCAGAGCGCTGACACTGTCATCATATTCGATTCCGATTGGAATCCACATCAGGTACCTATCATTATTATTATATAGGCCCGCTGCAGGGCATTGGAAAAGTAAAAAAAACACTGAAGTCTAAATAAACTAAAGTGCTAAATGTAGAAGTAAAATGTAAAGTTTGTGGAAATTAAGATTGCTAAAAGCATTGCTATGGCTTATGCTACTCCACAATATAAAAATCAAATTATAATTTAAAAAAAAAAACAATTTATTTAGTAAACAGGAGACCACATTTGACAAGAACAAGGAAGTGCTTGTGTTTTATCTTGCTTCCTATGTTGTTTGTTGAAATCAATACTGATATTTAATTGATTGATTGTAACAGGATCTGCAAGCGCAAGATCGTGCGCATCGTATCGGACAACGTAACGAGGTGCGAGTGTTGAGATTGATGACCGTGAACTCCGTGGAGGAGAGAATTCTCGCAGCCGCTAGGTAACATATTGTATAAGTTTAATTTATTTATGCAAATCATTTGCCATATATGTACCATCAAAGAAACTCATATCTATAAACTGTAAGGACTATTTCTGCTTGCCGCGGTCGGCCGATATAGTAGCACTTACCTACGAAAAAAAAGCGTCGTGTGCACGGAATTTTGTTTTCAAACAGCTTAGATATGCGTTTCTTTGATAGTACATAAAAATAATCACCCATCCCATACATTTGTGTCGAGTGGGAAGTTTTGTATGGGACAGTTGATATTTTTTTCGCGTTTATGAACTACTTTTTCCATAGGACTAATCCATGAAGAAGGTTGTTCAGTTTAATGGTCTGATAAATATTCTTCAATATGACCAGACCTTTCTAATACAACCTCAGCCTCACACAATAATCATTATCGTAATCCTGCCAGTACCCATGCTGACCGCCCCGAAATCTGAGGCTGTAACCGCGTCTGTCTGTAAGCTGTGAAAGATTTTTCAGCAAATTAATGAAACAATATTTACGATCGCAGATTAGTCAAGAACGTTTGAGCAATCTCGCTATACAAATTAGCCCCAGAAAAAGCTGGAAGAGTAAACTTTTAAGACATTTTAAAATGCATAAATGAACTCTTGTCGTATTGTTTCCCTTCCTGCATAATAGTAAGAATTCTTTTAATGCTTCAATAATTAAATAAATTACTCTTTCAAAGTTATTCTGTCATTACGCTTCATAGAAAATAAGGGGTAATAATATTGGGGTGCATAAAATTCAAATCTTGCCAGAGGCGCTCCTGTCCCTAGCTCCGACCCTGACCGCTATAGAGACATCGTTTTTCCGCCCCGGATACCATATAAAATACCATAAATTGTCTATTAAACTATCTTGTATCATTACAGATATAAGCTGAACATGGACGAGAAGGTTATCCAAGCTGGTATGTTCGATCAGAAGTCGACAGGCTCTGAGCGTCAACAGTTCCTTCAGAGTATTCTGCATCAAGATGGCGATGATGAAGAGGTTTGTAAAACCATTTCTATCACAAGAAACATTAAACACTGAAATAACTTCTTAATGAAATGTTCAATGCCCCTAAATTGTTCACAGTTAAAAGTTTCATGCACGTAATAAATAATTTTGTAGGAAGAGAACGAGCTACCAGATGACGATCTTATAAACGAGATGATTGCACGGTCAGAGGAAGAACTGGAGATATTCAAACAGGTCGACATTGAACGTAAGAAGACCGAAACGCAAACCCGACTCATTGAGGAGTCAGAGCTGCCTGATTGGCTCGTCAAACATGAAGATGAGGTCGTTTGCAATAAGGTAATCCTAAACTCAATCTGCCTAGCCTTTTCGCAACTATGTTGGGGTCGGCTTCCAGTCTAGCCGGATGCAGCTGAACACCAGTATTTTACATGGAGTGACTGCCTATCTGACCTCCACAACCCAGTAACTAGGTAATACGATAACCCTTGGCAAAACTGGTTGTCAGACTCGGGCTTAATGGCCGTAACGACTGTCAAAGATCTATCGAATGACAGCCGGGACTAACGGCTTAATGTGCTTTCCGAGGCACGGAGGAGTCTCGCTATGTAGAAATAATAAAACAATAAATGGTCACCCAGCCACGGACCAACGTATCGTCGATCCAATGGATTGACCCGTGCGGCTATAAGTACTTAGCCACGAGCTCACCAATAAGTTAATCCTAATCTATAGAAAGTCACCCATGCTTTTTTAGACTGTTTCAACACTTTCAATAATGAGGAACTTGTTAGAAGAAAACACTTGTGAGATATATTCTTCATTATAATTACTTATATCATTGATAGAATTTTGAGATTCAATGTTAATGGTTCAAAATAGCATTAAAATCTGCGTTCTCAATAGGTGCCCCACAGGGTTCATAGGTTTATACTGTGCCGCGCTAAAACAAAGTATTCATGTTTAGGGTCAGGGCTGGAACTACCTCGACGAGGACGAGACACTAGGGCGCGGGTCCCGGCAACGTAAAGAGGTTGATTACACAGACTCGCTCACGGAGAAGGAGTGGCTGAAGGCCATCGACGAGGAGTTTGAGGAGGAGGAAGAGGAAGACGATGATGACGAGGTGCTCGACAAGAAACGCAAGAAGGGACGCAAGCGCCGGTAAGATACGAAACTAAACTATGGAGACCACTTTTATGTACACTACAAATATGTTCTTAAGAGCCATTTCACGTTTTCGCGCGAATATTTAAGATTTTAGTTGCCTAATTTACCATCTTAGGTAATACTCTGACATTGTTGAATACATGTAAAAAATAGATCAATCTTTCGTATTGATACTTCATGTAACACATTTACAAAAATGTATTTGTTTTCTTTGTAGTAATTACTCTCCCACAACTAGTTTACTGAAAAAATATCGCAGAGTCAATTTCAGACTCCTTTATCTATCATTAATATTGTTTTTTTTTAATGAAAAAAATACATAAAGCATCAGACATGTAATTTTGTCGACACATCATGTACTATAATATCGATTAATATTAACATTGATGAGTAAAAAAATAAAGTCTTAGCACAATTTTTACGATTTATATCGAAATTATATCGCGATTTTTTGGTTTGAATAAAGCGTAATTACATTTTAAAAATCATGTTAAAATAAACTATGTTCTTTTGCATATCGAATTCTAAAGTTTGATTAAAATCCCTTCATTTATTTAGACATAATATCGTTATTAAATCACTCTAAATTAGAATAAATTACGATGCATGACCGAGCGCCGTTTAGTACGGCGCGAGCGCCCGTCGAGCAAGGGTTTATGCCACTTTTTCCCGCGTCTCGATTTTCGAATGCACATATCTTGCACGCATTATTATACTACGACTACAACATTTTGAATCTCTTTGTATTTTTTTTTTTTGCATAATGTAAGTTTCGTTCATTATCAAATTAAGTATTATTTTAGTAGTTTCTAGAATAAATATATATTTTTGTTTTATTAGTTTTAGCAATGGGTGCAAGGGTTCTGTATTCCACTGTGTCAAAAAAAGGAAAAATAAAAATTCTGCAACCATAAAGAAAGCAACAGAAGTGAGGTAGACCTTTATATTTATTTGCAAAATCGATCACATACGCACATATCGACATGGACTATAGAACGTTCCAATATTCCATTCCAATATTAAGGATTTGTATACACTTACTCTTCTATAAAAATATTGATGATTTTAATAATAATTATTATTACTATTTTATTTTAATTTAGAATGAGAAATCGCGTGAATCGAGTAGGGAAGAATAGTAACTTTAGGAGAGACACCGCTGAGACACACATTTTAGGAGGGACAATGAACCAAAGGCTTTAGCACAACTCAGTGTGCAAGAAAACATAATTATAGGTAAATGTGTTCTTTTTATAGACAAGGAACATAGTTATTTAGGTGCAACACCGGATGGATTGTGCAGTGAAGGATTAATGGAAGTGAAAGCTCACTTTTCGGAATCGATCCTGATACCACTATACAAGCAAACAAACTGAAATGTTTCAAATTGAACAGTCAATATCAAGTCGAAATGAACCAAAATCATGACTGGTACATGGTCAGTTACAAATTGCGAAAAAAAAAAAAACGTATGTTTATTTGCTGTGTGGAGTGGTCCTGATTTTCCATTGAAAGTAGTAAGGGTAGTAAAAGATGACGTTTTTTGGCAGGAAAAAATGCTTCCGAAATTAACTCGGTTTTATGAAGGTTCTGCGTATTGACAGAAATTATAGACCCTAGAAACGCAAGATCAATGCCTTTACGACAAATATTCATTTAACGTAAGTGATAGTCATGATTACTTGACAATAAAATGATTGTTTTCCTGTTAATTTTTATTATGAAATAAAATAACTATTTTCATAAATCTCTAAATGGTGCATATACGGGCTCTAGATTGTTTAGTCCGTCTCGACACTCGCGCTACACTGTTTCTATTGTGTATGTGTGGATAGCTACACACACATACACAATGCTGCCGTCTTTTACCTAAACTCGAGCATTCAAATTTTGTGAAATGGCTCTTAATGTCCCTCGGCAAACTTCGTATCTCGTCAGTCGTCGGATTTCTATTAGAAGTGGGCAAAGTGTATCATTTTTGCGATGAGATCATTTGCATCTGGATCACTGAAATGATCCGAAACACTGATATGTTTCATTTGGATCATCGGCTCAAGAGCGAACATAAATAATCTGCCGCGTGCCGCATCAAAGTAAAAAACTCTGTGGTAAAACGATAACTTGTTACTGCAAACATTATATGCAAAAAACGACCGTATAGTATTTGATACGTGAGCGCCTTAGTGGTAATTTTTACGTGCATGGATAACGACAGCGAATGAACGAAAATCTGTGATTGTATGAGTGATACACATCTCATTTGGTATCTCTTTCTGACTTGTATAGATTGTAATGTGTAATATAATATATATATATAATGAAATAGCGGGTGACACAATATGTCGTCCGCTCACTCGCGACTCAAAAAACTCAGTGTGTCTCAGTCTCCCTCTCTCGTTCGCTCACTGCTCAGTCGCCTCGTGAGCGACGCGTCGTGCGGAATGAGCCAGAGCAAAGTAATGTGTCAGATCCAAATGATGCGTTGTTACTGAACCAATCTTTTGAATCACTTCAATGATCAGGATCAGTGAGTCGGTTCCGTAAACGCCTAATTTCTATCAGCTGCCCTTTTCACTTGGTGCAGACCGGACGCTCTCAATCGACTTGGAACTATGTAGAGTTGTTAATACTCTTAATAATTTATTTTAAAAATGGTAAGAAAGCTACTAAAGTCGCAGGCACGACAGAAGGGAAAATAGAGAGCTCTACAAAACAACAATAAAGTACTTAGTTCTGTACTCAAATTATTATACAAGATAAATCTAATAATAGATGGACATGGAAATTAGCATTCGTTTGTATTCGGAAATGCGATGATTCCCGAGGGACATTAGAAAACAGAAATTTTGTATTTTGTTAGTTTTGAAGTCTGGGTTTATCCAAAATGTTAGTTCAATGCAAGCCCAGTTAAATATGCTGGTAAAGATAATGAGATTTATTAATTGAACGTAATTTTACAGCCGCCAAGAAGAATCTGAGGAAGAAGAAGCACCAAGTTCATCTAAGAAAAAGAGTAAAACAGAAATCAATCAACAGAAGAAGCGATGGAAGAATATAATGAAAAAAGTTATTGATTATGCTGATGAGTAAGTGAACTACAGTGTACCTTAAGAATATCGCCATTCTTTTTAGGCACTATTATCCTTTTAGATTCAATAGTGTTTACAACAAACTAAATAATAAAATGTTTCAGGGCCGGGCGTGTGCTATCTGAACCGTTTATGAAACTCCCTTCACGCCGCGAGTTGCCAGATTATTATGACATTATTAAGAAACCCTTGGATATTAAGAAAATTATTAACAGAATTGAAGATGGCAAGGTAAATAGAACTGATGAAGAAGAATGAATGACGCTGTTGTTACTTATCGTAAAAAGTGAATATATGATACGATACCAATAATGAACTGATTTTAACAGAATATTCTTGTTATTTTCAACAGTATACCGACATATCGGACCTCGAACGTGATTTCTTCACGTTATGCGCCAACGCTCAGACGTACAACGAAGAGCAGTCGCTGATATACGAGGACTCGGTGCGCCTGCGGAACGTGTTCATTGAAGTGCGACGTCGCTACGAGAGCGGGCAGAACTCTGATGATTCCGACGATAATGACAAAGGTAAGTAAGTACCTACGACGTGTGAGATATTTTTCTTAGTAATTACCTGGGTCCACACCGGACGATCGAAATTTGGATAGGCGCTCCACGTCGATTGTGGATCGGAGACTATTTCGCACGATTCGTGTTTCGAAACCCACGATTCTACCGCGTGTGCTGATATGATAGGACTAGTATCGTGTGCGGCACGACCACACCGACCGCGCATTTGGATCGCGCTTCTGCCGCGCCCCATCGGTGCGTACTGGATCGTCCGGTGTGGACTCAGCTAATCGCTTTTAACATAAGTGGAAAAGTACAGTTATAACAAAACCTAACCTATGTAAGTTGGATTCATATTCTATCTGAGCAGCTCAACAGCTCAAGGTTAAAGTATTACCACTGATCTGCAGCAATGTTAAATTATTTTATATCAGCCTTCTATTATACAGTATGTTAACTAACGAAGGGCGTTCCCGTTAACCCGCAATAGTATAGCGTGCATACGTAAAAAAAAAATTATACACTGTACACGCGTACTTTACGCACTTGTCTTTCCACGGTTAACGAGAACGCCCTTCGTTAGTTTACATACTGTATAAATCAAATAGGCTGTTGTGCAAGATCAGCACAAGCAAGGTTATTAAAGTAAAATTTTGTCAACAGATGAGGATGATTCGGATGGCGAATCTAACCGCTCCGTCAAAATGAAGATCAAGTTGAAGGGTAAGAGCAAGAGTACACCATCCAGGAAACGCAAACAGCGAAAGTATATCTCTGACGACGAAGATTATGAAGAGGATTAAACTCAGTGTATCACCCTTCTATTACTAAGAAATATTAGATCAATCTTATTAAAATAAGCCATTTTAACTCCATAGACAATTATCAATAAACTAGCCAAAACTAGTAAAGACAAAATTCGATTTTAATTATCTCGATTTTGACTATTATTACATAAATATATTACAATTTCTATTAGTAGAACCAATTGACTTTTTGTTGCACTTAATTTTATGCATGACTTCAAGCTTTTTATATGACGAAAAACATTTCATGTTTATAATAGTTAACAGAAGGAAATTAGGGTATTCCAAGTAGTTGCAATCATTTGGTAACTTCTTACTAGTGATTAAGTATATTGATAGGAATAAAATACTTATAGTTAAGCATTAAACTGACTTTTATAAAATATTAATTCAAATATACTTCTGCGGCTCACCAGGATGTAGCATTTGTATGCATAGCAGCAATTCAGGCGATTTAGGGCAAAAAAACTGTGAGCCTCATTAGATTTTATAACTTGCCTGAATTCTTGGTTGCATTCATTTTTACATGTTTTATGGCAATGAACATTAAATCTATATAATATTACTTAAAGTAAGACCTAAATTATTCAATATTTGACTCTGATTAACACTAATATTTTTATCACTAGACGTCAAAACAGTGTTGTTTGGAATTTAGGTATGTAGAGTTAGTATAATAGGGTTTTATGTATGTGCTTTGGCATCAATAAATAAATTTCTATGTTTAATTGGTGTTTTATTTGTTTTCTATCTTATTTTGAGGAGCTAGGTACATTTCCATCAGTCTTTTCTACAAGGTTCACTAAAGTTCCCTTCCAGTCTGCCCATCTGTAGTCTACTCCATGAATGGTTTTCATGTGTTTGTTTAAACTTGGACTGTAACTGAACTTTTGCCCGCAAGTTGGACATGAGTATGGTTTGTCTCCGTTGTGTACTCGCAAATGTCGCCGAAGGCTGCTTTGTGTGTAGAAGCCTACATGGCACAAGTCACATTTGAAAGTTCTGTTGCCAGTATGTCTGAGAAAGAATATGTGCAAAAATTATTATTTATTTATTAAAAAAAAAATACTATTTTATTTTATTATGTTCTATTGTATAATCATAATTTTTGCTTAAATAATGAAAGCATTATAGCCATGCTTACCTTTTTAAATGAATGATTAGATTTTTTTTTGTATGAGTTTTGTATCCACACAAATGACATTGTAATTTCTTTTCCAAACTATGTTTTTTTCTGTGATTATGTAGTTCTGCAGATGTCACGAATGTGTCCCCACAATCTTCACAGTTATAATTACATATTTTGTAATGTCTATGCATATGAGCCTTAAGTGATTCCTTTGATTTTAATGATTTAAAGCAAATACTGCAGGAGAAGCTAGCATTCTCATGGACACGCATATGTTTTTTCATTGAAAATGCATGTTTAAACTGCTTTCCACATAAACTACAAGTGAAATATGTAGTTGTACTGTGTGTTTTATGATGAGCTGCAAGGCTTGATGACTGCGTAAAACTTTTACCACATTCACAGCTGTATGGTCTCTCTCCATTGTGGGTCCTCATGTGGCTGACTAAGGTCTGGCTGTGTGGTGTAGAGTAAGAGCATGATGTGCAATGGTATCTTCTGGCTGCACCAAATCCTGACACTTTTCCAATATGTTTTCTTTTTTCATGCATTGATTCATAATGTTTCAAGAGTGTTATCTTTGTCTTTAAAACTTTGTTACAAATATTGCATTTAAAACTATTATTGGCATTTATTACTTCACTTTCATAAGTTTCTGCTTTTTCAGTGGCTTTGGTATTGAGATCATTAAATTCTGAAAATTCACTTGAAAATGGGCCTGTGTCTGTATTTTCATCGGATGTTAGTAAATTATTTGTTATGTTATTTTCAATCTTAAAAGTGCTCCCTTGTGAATGTTCTCTGTAATATAGTTTTATTCGTTCATTGAGAGTAATGCATTTAAGTCTAAAGCTGTTAGCACTGTTTAATTCTTGTAAGCAGTCACCACACATTAAAAAGGGCATGAATTTATCGTGAGATAAAGTAACTTGAAAACAAAGATATATTCTATTTAGAACTGCTTGAGAATCATCACTGTCAGAGAACAGACTAATACTTTCTTTAGCATTCTGCAAACAAATTCTACACAATCCTTGCATGTTTATATCAACAGGTACATTACAGTGTGCCATAATTTAAAATTAGATAACTATGGGTATTATAATAACGCTACATAGTTTGTTGTTCCGTTGATTTTATGGCCAACACCAAGGTATGGACTGATACTGGTTTGTTCTCAATTTAATACACTAATCACTATAATATTTATACAACCAACCAACAAAAGGAGATGGAGAAGTTCATAACCGAATAATAATTGATAATTAAATCCTTAATGAATATCACTTGATAAATATTTTTTGTTTACGATTTATTGACGTTAAACAAAATTTGACAATGCAGTGTTACAAAATCACAAATTACCATAGACATTTAATAAGTAATTACAGACATGAAGACGTATTTACTAGAACCAGTGTTGCCAAATGAGGAAATTGAAAATGCGGTAGTGTTGCTTAAAAAACGCGGATTTTCAACAAAAAAAAGCGGAATTTATTGTTTTAAATATACACCGATTTTTTTCGCTCAAATTATATGCTTATTGATTAAGAGATGCCCTACCTAAAAAAAAAATGCTAGAGCGAGAGAAGCGAGCTTAAAAATGTTAGCGCTCTGAATAGGTTAAATTTTTGTTAAAAGATTTATATGAAATAGGCATTATTTGGTTGGTCAACCTATTCAGAATAGTTTGAGAACGTCGGATGCAAGAGTTACCGAAGTGAGCTCGAAAATTTTCACACCCCGCCCTGATAAATACCAAAGGGAGAACGTCGGATGCAAGAGTTACCGAAGTGAGCTCGAAAATTTTCACACCCCGCCCTGATAAATACCAAAGGTTTTCTTTTGACTATTCATACTTAAATAGGCGTTACTTTGTCGACTCACACGGAAAATTCAGAATAAAGGCTCCCGCAGACAGGCGCAACGCGACTGGTGGAACAATTTTTATGAAAACTTCACGGAAATTTTTCTACTGTTGTTTTTTTATACTGTTGTCGCGTCGGGCCTGTTTGCAAGCGAAGCGAGCTCAAAAATTTAAGCACTCTACATTTTTCAGCATACGTACGGCCCCAACAAAGCTGAACATATTTTGGCTTTGTTTGGAATTTGATTAAAAAGTATTTCTAAAGATTTGTGGGCTTAGTTTGCCAGTGCCGGTGTGTACGCAGCATTTTAAATACGGGAGTACGGGACCTAATTAGAGAGGAGTTGTAACAGGTTAAACACGATATCTAGGCTGTTATCACTGTTTCTGTCACACAAAAATAACAGATCCAAATATCTGTTATTAAATAACAGCCTTGTTATTTTTGTACGGACGATAAATACGTATTTAAATATAACTTGCATATCTTCTTTATTTCTATTCGTTTTAAGTTTGTTTTACAATGGTAACTGGTCAGTAACAGGTAACACAAACTAATTTAGGAGTCACTTTTTCGTAAGTGTTTCTTCTTGTAAGACCACCAACTGTATTTTTAGGGATAATAAATACTAAGTGCTTCTCTTTTTAGCGTAGTTTAACCGTTTTAGTAAGAGTGAGAAGTAAACATATTTCGAAGTAAATAATAATAGGTTTTCCTCTATTTAGCAAGGGTCATTCCTTCATGAGGAAGAAAGAATTGTTAACCTTGCTATATTTCTTCCTTTGTGTGTGTATGTAAGTAACAGTCTGTTTGATATTGTTGTAATAAATTAACAGTAACAGCTGCGGTACCAGTCTTTGAGGGTCTGTTATTTTAAGTAACAGATATTTTATATTGTTAGGAACAATTGTTATTTTTATCTAACTGTTATTTCTACCCGTTACGATAAATATGCCTCACTCGTAGACCTAATCTTTTGTTAGAGATAGAGCGGTTTCCCTACGTCCGATCCGAATCCGAGGAATGTCGGTCCGAAGTAGCCATAGTACTATTTGTAATGGGGAGTTTGTTGCGCCACTTTTTCTTCCCAGCTAAAGGCACCCAAAGGCTTCCCAAAGGAAGTGGTGAAGGGTGGGCGTCTTGGGGGACTGTCTTATGTAATTTTGACGTTCGAAAAGTGCTGATTTTCAGCCTAGTTAGAATAAATGACTTTTGAATTTTGAATTTTGTATGAGGGGTTGTGCACTAGATCCGATCTTTGTCCGTCCGAATTTAGAACATTCCCAATTCAGATTCGGATCGGATCCAGTGCGATACGCTCTTAGTTTCTTGAGCGAGACTTTGTAATATCCTAGTTACACAGAGTACTTTGTAATATTCTAGTTATATGCTCTGTGATCCTAGTCGCTTACTCGTCAGCAGCGGGGACAGTTGCCTACCCATACGTTAGACTACGTTAGACCGATAATCGAAACCCTGAATAACGCTATTTTTATTAACCGTCTTACAAAAAGGAGGAGGTTCTATGTTCGTACCGTGTTTTTTTTAATGTATGTCCGACGTGTCCGTAGACCGATTTTGAAAATTCATTTTTTGTTTGAAAGGGTACCTATGCTCCCGAGGCCTCCCACGCGATCGAGGCGACAGCGAGCGGGCGGCGCACCGCGCGCCTCCCGCGTCTTCCGTTAGTACCTGCTTCCGAAAGAGTCGGCAAGGCATTGTTCAGGTCAAGCCTCGGCAAAACCTGAAATAATCGTTTTCCTCCCTTTGGGGTAGAAAAGGGTAGTATTTCAGTTCTGTGCCTTCGGCTTGACCTTTCGGAGAATTGTTTATCATCTGCCGGCTCCAGGAGACCAGCGTACTGTAACCCTAATTCTCTTGCTTATTGAAAAATAAATTATTTAAATGAGTGAATATTTGTCTTTCTTTGGCAGTTTTTCTTAGGGAACCACTAAAAATATTCTAATACAAGAAGAATCAATAACTTATTTATTAAAGTTAGTTAGTCTTTTAATTTAGTACCCAATGTAAATAGTTAGCTGTGTTAAAAAGTGTAAAATAAAGTTTTCATTAATAAGTTTATTATGCTTTTACCAATGTTCACATCAATTAACAATCATGAATTACTAATAATCAACTTTTTAATTAATGTTTTAAATAATCAATTATAGCAAATGCACTAAATAATTTCAAAAGTGGTACGTAGCGCATTTCCACTAGACCCTAGGCCTTTCAACTTCCTTACAGTAGTGTTTGAAGAAGTTTGTAGATCCTCTCCAGTTCCCCCGCCTTAAAATTTCATCCATAGGGGTATCGCTTGCGTAATCGTATGACGCAACCGCCGATCTTATTGAACCTGGTGTGCAATTGATTCCTATATCTTTAAAGGAGATTTTTAACCAGCCCGCTCTTACTGCTCTGGAAGTAGGCTTCACCTTTCCTCGAGTTGTTATAAAGAGATTATGTAAGTTCTTTTGAGATTCACGTCTTTCCGATGTGGCATCAATAAGGCACCTAACTCAACTTGCTAAATCAAAAGTTGAGTTATCTGATTTATTTAATAACCATCCTGATTGACGGCCCTTTGTGCCATCCGTCTTTGAACCGAATATAGGCCAAAACGTTACCAACATCTCTGTACTAATGTAATTATCTTTACCAATACTTAGAAGAGTCAGATCATGGATTCTTCGTCCTGATGCCAACAATAATAAAAAAGACACATAACGTGATACTTGGAAAATACTCTTGTTATCAAGTGGATGAGAGGTCTCTAACTGAGTCTCTAAGAGGTACTGAATATTCCATATTTGGGGCTTAGGGATCATGGAGGCCTGTTTCTGTAGAGTGTAGATTAATTGCCTTTAACATTGATGTGATAAGCGGGTGTGAGGATAAGTTTTTGACTTGTTCAGGATCTGAACGAGTCACCATGACCGATTTATGTACCAAAGTATATATTTATGTACAAGTGGTTGCGTATGCCAAATTTATAACCCTGAAAAAAACTTAAGTATGACGCAACTTCCTGTGGACGAGGCCTAGGCTGTCAGGTTTTGCCCCATACTGTTTACACTACGAAATCCACTATTTCCATGACGAACTGTAGGTCCACGTCCAGTTTCGCCGAGCGGACTGGAGAAGGGCAACATCTTCTGACTGAAGTCCTGCAGTCAGTTGGTTCCACCCCGTACCTTGCAGACCTCCAAAGATAGACCTTTCATTTCCGGAGGGGGCTGATTGGTCGTTAGGTCTATCAAATGCCGGTTCAGGCTCTTATAATCGACTTTTCCAAGTTTACAACCCAACGGAGGCTTTGGAGGAGAGAAATAGCGAGCTTAATTTGTGATTCCAGTATTTGAGGGTCCTGGTGGGCAAATAAAAAGTCATCCAGATAAACTAGTACGCCAATGCCTTGGGTTCTTAACATGCTTACTGTAAATTTGCTTGAAGGCTAATGGAGCACTTGACAGACCGAACGGCAGGAAGGTCATTTAGTAAAATTGGTTTTCGTAAGAGAAGGCAAGGTAAAGGCGATGACTCTCTCTTAATTATATGTGGAAATATGCTTGAGAGATATCTATTTTTCCCATGTAGTCGTTCTTCTGGAGAAATTTGGGGACGTAGTTCTGATTTACTAGACGAAACCTCCTTGAAAATTTGCCGCACCTTGTCATTCTGTTTGGGTATCAATAACATTCTTGATAAAAACCCAGTTTTGACCGTAGATCCTTCGATTACACCTAGATCCAATAGAGTCGATATTTCTTTGATCATTCACCTTGTGGGTTTTGTGGCAAATTGTGCTATCAACTTTAGGCTTAGTGGAATAGAAAGGGGTTTCCTTGCGAATGGCAACGCATAGTTGGTATCTTTAATACAGAAACTGGAGCTCCCAGCTTTCGCCACTGGTGCTTATAATTCTTTAATTGCCCCCTTTGAAGTCTTTCTCAATATTTACGACCCTGTTGATGCTGGTCCTTGTTATCGGCTCTCTTTGGTTTGCCAGTTGATTGCTTCCGCTTCTGAGAAAATGCTTGGGATGTTCGGGTGTGCCAAGCTGTTTTCCTGGACCTTTGTATACGGCACGTAACTGGTTGGCTGCTTTTAATAGACTGCTGAAAAGTCTGCCTCTCTTTGTTCGGGGCCTTCCCAAAGCAAGAAGAAAAAATACGCGAAGTGCCACAGCTAAAGAGCTTTTCTTCCTGAAACAGGTGTGTTTCTGATGGTGGTATCTTTTGCAGCATAGACGTTAGAGCGTTACTTTTTGTCTTAAAGTTTTTGCGTCTCATATCAATGGTCTCAGCCCGATGCGCACAAACATACTGCAACAGATCATCTGACGTTGCCCTAAAATCAGAGCCCTCTGACAATAACTTTTCAAGTCTGCAGAAGCCGCTGGAAACTCTGCCGTCAGTTTCATGAGCTCTTCGGCCAACGCTTTTCTTTGACAGAGGAGACCATGGACAATTGTGCCCAAAACTGCATCTTGTTTGCTGAGAAGTCCTGACGTTTGCATTCCGAGGTCACTCAACTCGGCGTTAGTCTTTAAAATGCTAAGGACCGGTGATGCGTGCAATTTCTTTACCATTTCCTTATACCTTATGCGGTTCCACGCCTCCGACCCGAACCTCTGCCAGACAACGCATTCTGCTTTGATCTGCTCTGACGGTGTTGGAATCGCGGGTTCCGCCTCCTTTACCGCAGGAAGAAACTCAGATTCAGGCCAACTAGGTTGAACAGAATCTAGTTCTAAACCAGAGTCCAGGGGTGGTGCGTGCCAATCGTTAGGTGACTCCAACGGGTCTACCCTTTATAGCAGAACTTTTTATGTCATAATATTACTTTGCATAATGCGCTGTGCATTGCATAAACTTCATTTCGCAGAAAATCGTTTGGCATTCATTTATAATACAATAAAAACGCATAATTTTGTAAGTCAGAATCATCTTTAGGCATAAATTTCATATCCATAATAATTAAAAGTAGAACCATCATATTGCAGAAAGTTCACTGTCAGAATCGTCTTTTGGCATACATACATTTCATATCGATAATCATTAAAAGGTAGAACTATCATATCTCAGAAAGTTTACAGTTAGAATCATCTTTCGGCATGCAGCATGCAAGCAAGTATGCAGCATGCAAGCAAACATGCAGTATGCAAGCAAGCATGCCATCAAGCATGCAACATGCAGCAGGCATGGTTTCTGTCACGGCTCCGGCGCTGCGGGGCTCCGGCGGTCCCACGCAAGCTTCTCGTCGCAGATGGTTGTAACGGTCACCACAGCAGCTTCGGCTTGCCGGCCAGCCTCAGCCGCGGCGGCGAGCGTTAAAACCACCTGCTCCTCAGCTCGCGGGCCGCCTCGCCCCTCCGCGCCTACGCGGGCTTAAATTACACTCAAGGGGTAGGGCAGACAAGACTACGTGCAGTCGGTTTTGCAGCGATTCGGTTCTGTCACTTCACTAACTTTTGTAGTACAACATATTGACTTTTTAAGACAATATTTTAATTTTAATTTAAGGTTAAGAATATGATTACATTTTATAGAAATGACAATAATTATGCCTAATAAAATTATTCCAAATGATATTCTGCCATCTTCTTAATATGCCAAGTGAAATTATTCCAAATAATCGTCGCTCTAAATAAACGTTATGTGAAACGAAATTATGCGAATTTAAGCTTTGCCAAAAGTAATTATGCTAAATAAAATTCTGCCATCTTAAAAGTATGCCTTTGTAAATTCGGACATATAAACATTCGGCCAAACAATAATATTAAATGATTTTTATGCCATATATACAGTATGTTAATTAACGAAATGCGTTCCCGTTTACCCGCAACAGTATAGCATCCATACATGCTAAAAAAATATTTCCATTCAAAAACAAAATGTTTTTATATTTTTTTTGTAATAAAATATTTACAAAAAATATTAAATTGATACGTAAAAGAAACACTCTGTACACGCGCATTTGTATTTCAATGTGGAAGTATGGCAATATCGCAACAAACTTATGAATGGCGACTCGCGTGTGCGGCGATCTATTGATGCGCCTAGCTCCTGCCCCCCAATATCCACCTTATTTTATTCGGAACTAAAAATAGCGACGTTGCCGGTTTGGGCAGCGCGAATCGCTAGGTACTTTACCGCGCTACTATTTTGATTTTAAACAGGACGTTTCAAATTTATTTTCATTTATTCATTCGGTTTTTTTATACTTATTTTTCTATGCTGATATTTTTATTTCAATGTATTAATGATATAGATTAACGCGTTTAAGGGAATGCCCTCTCTTATTTAACATACTGTATATTCGTTTAAAGAAGATTATGCCAAGTGTGTTATGCCAAATAAATTTCGGAGCAACAAAATTCTGCCAGATAGAGGGAACCCGACTCCAACCTCGATGGGACGGGAGGGTCATCTTCTTTATCCGATAAAGTCTCTTCTTCGAAAAAACTCTCCCGCATTAGGTCATTTCTAACTAGAGCCAACGAATCATCTCTCCATCTGATTCAAAAACATGTCATTCATCCGTTGCTCTAGAATCTGGAACCTTTTTATCTAGAAGTCCAAGCCTCGCTTGATTCGGGATCTAAAGAAATACGTCGTCTTTTCCCACTCGAGGGCTCACCGTCCGCCTCAAGAGATAAGGCTCGATCGGCTTCCTTCCTTAACATGGGTCTTTCAGGTCTAACTGCCTCATTGAATAGCTCAGTTGCGGCGGCTGACCCCCTAATCTTATTACAGACTGCAGGTGGGCTAGTAATTAAGGCTCTAGTGAACGCGCAGTTTAGCATCTTCATCTTGATGTCGCGGAAACCCTTCTCGGATAGTCGAGTTGTTTCCGGAACGAACGCCTTAGCTAACTGGTCTGTTGGTAAGGCAAATCTTAGTTTGTTCAATACCTGGGGGTCGACGCTATCACCAAAGATGTCTTCTCTTGATAACCGAGTCACCTTCCAACCAGTCCAACCATCGGGCAACAGCTCCTGTGCTAGAAGTTTAAGACGTTCTAGGATGTCGTTATCGTTTTCGGTCTCGCCAGTCTCCTCCAGCAGTGAAACGAGAGACGCTTCTTGAACCATCTGAAGCAAAACGACAAAAAGTTGCCATCAGATTCAGATAATATTCTTTGCTTAAGGGACGTAGTGTAACTAACACCTGCATTATTCGTGATCAACCAGCCATACAGCAAGGCTGTGGCTGAGGCTCACGAACCGTACGGCTGAGGCTCACGAACCGTACGGCTGAGGCTCACGAGCCGTACGATTGTGGCCCATAGGCCGTACGGCTGCGGCTCACAAGCCGTACGGCTGCGGCTCACGGGCCGTACGGCTGCGGCTCACGAGCCGTACGACTGCAACTCACGAGCCGTACGGCTGCTGCTCCCGACCCGTACGGCTGCGGCTCACGAGCCGTATGACTGCGGTTCAGGAGCCGTACGGCTACGACCCCTGAGTGTGGCCGAATTAACCATTACTAAGGGCGGTGTATTTGAAACATACAAATACCCCTTCACTGTTTATGTTTGCGTAAATGAATACGTCCTTGCCACTCGCAATTCTCATAGATAAAACTAAAAGATACATTTACTTACCCCTTCTAGCGATATGATGCACTTATCACTTGGGGTAAAATCACAATCACTTTGACAAACGTTACAACAACGTTAAGTAGGTTTCTAAGAAAATCGTGCGCACTGTATGGTGAATAATAATAACCCCACCGCCGTATCTCTACGTTGACGTCGTGGTGGGGCTTGCGCGCTCCGAACTCTAGGCCTGTGCCGGTAGAGTTTACTTTGCCGGAACTGGTCTGGGATGAGCAGCCAGACCAAGCGAGATACAAAACCCCGCAGGGCAGCTTGTGGCGAGCTGTTGGGCAGTAGCGACCCCACGGACCCTATCTCCCGGGAGAAGTCTTGTTCCTCACCCCTGGCTTGCCGTTATTGGCCGGCTGGAGTGAACACTGACGAGGAACGGAGCTCCCACCGCATTCTTGCCTTAATTGGCCGGCTTGAGTGGAGATCCGCAAGAGCAAACGTGCTCGGAGGAAGGAAGTATTCCAGTAAGTGCTCGTAGGGATCTTGACCATCTTCCGGGCTCTGAGATTGTTCTGAAAGCCGTGGAATACCTCTCCACTCCTCAAGCACCTCAGGACATGTTGCCCCCTTGTCGCTAGGACACTTTGTGCTGGCGACCGTTTTCGGGGCCCCCCTGCCATTTTCCCGTGTATTTTACATAAAATATTGGTCAGGCAGGGGCCATAGTCTTTCCATAGCCACCTAAATCCATAGCCCAATATTTTTTGTTTCCATGTCCTACACCAACAGGGGGTTGTCCTTGGGTGCACTTGTATAATAGTGCATAGAGGGATAATCGTTGGTTGGTGCCTCAACACTTAAAAATGTCTAAGGGGCCTCTGCGAGTTGGCTTCGGCCGTATGCCTTCCAAAGGACCGGGATCCATGGTCCCGAGATTTGTTAAAATAAAAAATATAATAATAATAATAAAACTTTATTCAGCTGAAAAGATAAAACACTAAATACAAATTTGCTTAAATCTACGAAAAATTCAATTATGTTATGTGCCTGAACTAGGTCATCCTGTATTTCAGGCGAGGCAAGGTATAATAATATTTCTAAATAATCACATTCGTTATAAAAATTTAGTCATCTAATAGGTATGCAAAAAGGTGTAAATAGTACAATAAATCCTACTTGCAAAAATCTTAGTACCTATCCTTACTTAGCTAAACTTAATTAGTAATTTTTTTTTTTATTTAAGTACAACTAATAGTTTCTCTGTATCTTCATATGACATACTTTGAAGAGCTTCCTTAAGAGTTCTTTTACGATTATTATAATTTAGAGAATAAATGTTAGCTCTCGCATTTAGTCTATTATAAAGTAATGGTCCTAGGAAGACAAAAAATTTGGCTGCGAAGGCATGTTTTGTACTTTTTGTAGGGCAAAAATTCAGTGCTATATGGGAGGGCTGCGTGTTGTTTTAATACGATGCTCATTATGAATAACTGTCGAGCTGTTAGTACTTCACAGGATTTATAGAGTAGGTTAGTGGGAAAAAGGAAAGGGTGGCAAGTAGACACCATAAGAATTGCTCTTTGAGCTCTTTCAATCGGTAGTAGCAAACGTTTACCTGCTCCACCCCAAGAGGTAATGCAGTAAGTCAAAATTAACTGACAGAGAGCAAAGTAAACTTGCCTAATTAATTTTGGGTCTGCAATATAACGTAGTTTTTTGAAAACTAATATAAGCTTACGCATTCTGTTATTTAATGCTTCTATGTGTTGTTTAAAAGACAGGGTTTCATCTATTACAATTCCTAGATATTTTATTTTATTAGTTATATTAATATTAGGACACGTAAGCAGGCAATCTGCAGGGACCATACAAGAGTGAGCATACATCGTTGAGGGCAAAACAGATGTATGTTTGCACATTGAAAACTTAATATAATTTGTCTTAGTCATATTTAGGGTTAGTGAGTTATGTTGAAGCCACTTATTTACCATATTAAAACCGTGTTGCGCAAACTTGTAGACTTCATGTTCCGATTCAGCAGAAAAAAGGAGTGCAGTGTCGTCAGCGTAAGATATTATAGTGCCGTGCTCTAGGTTTAGATTACAAAGGTCATTTATGTATATCAAAAAAGGGTAGGCCCTAAAATACTTCCCTGGGGCACACCAAAGGGCGTGTTTTTTTCGTCTGCGCTGAGAACATTGCCAATCTTAACGCACTGGCTTCGGTCTTCTAAGTAACTTTTGAGAAGTTTCAGTTGAATGCCTCTTATGCCCACTATCTCAAGCTTGCGCAATAGAATAGAAATGGAGACTGTGTCAAAAGCTTTGGCGAGGTCCAGGAAAACTCCTACTGTGTGGTTACCCTTGTCAAGTTCTTGAGCTAGATAGTCAGTCAGATGATGTACAGCATCGGCAGTTGAAACTTTAGGTCTAAATCCATATCGACGCTCCGACAAAATAGATTTATCCTCCAGATATTTAAACAATCTTTTATTTATGATATTTCCCAAAAGTTTTGACATAGAAAGCAGTAAAGAAATTGGTCTATAATTTGTTACTTGCTGTTTACTGCCTGTTTTGTATACAGGGACAATAACTGCTTTTTTGAGACACTCGGGAAAAAGACCCAAAGACAGGCACATTCGGAAAATATAAGTCAGTGGTGGTACTAAAATATTCTTGAATTGTTTTATGATTTTATTTGATATATTATCCCAACCAACTGCAAAGTCGTCTTTCAAAGTCATGATTATTCTTTCTACCTCAGTTTCGTCAGTATCTAACAGAGCGAAGGATGTTAAGGTGGGGTTACATTCAAAAAGCGTACTCGTTTGAAAGTGTGATTGAACCCGATTTCTTTCTGCCAGATTCTTTCCGACGTTAACAAAGAAATTATTTGCTAAGTTAGCAGATGTCAGCGGTGTCGAGTGTGCTTTTAATTAACCTGAAGATGACTCATTTTGTTTCGAGGTATAGGTTATATTTTTAATATATTTCCAAATCTGTTTACTATTTGTTCCAGCCTTTTCCAGTGCAGTTTTATCGTAGTTGCTTTTAACCTTCTTCAGAAGATCATTACAGAAATTACGATACCTTTTGTACGACAGTTGCAGTATTGCATTATCTGGATGAGATTTACCCTTCATGTGCAGTTTATCTCTATGTTTCATACAACGAATAAGACCTGTCGTGATCCAGGGTTTTACGTTTACTATTTTTACGGCTCAATCTTAATATGTCTGTATTTCTCTGAATTGCATGTCGTATATTTTCTATTACATACAACATACAAAACTGCGAATCAGGAGAATTGTAGACTGGATCAAAGTTGATGACGCGTAAATCTTCTTCAAGTTTATTTATGTTTAGTTTAGAAATTGTGCGAATGTTGTGTTTAGGTAATTTACAGTTTATGATTAATACAGCAGCATTGTGATCGGTTATTGTTGAGTTAACAACAAGTGCAAGTGAAGGGATATTTGATTTAAGTATGATATGGTCCAAGCAGGAGCCACTTTGATGTGTAGGAAAATTGTGTGCGGGGAGCAAGCCATGATAGGCGCATAGGTTCAGGTAGTTCACACGTTCTTTTGACATTAGAGCTTATCGAATGAGCGGAGATACTTCTACTACATAATTGCAGGTCTCGGTGTCCTTCTTACCTGACTTATGGCTTAGCTTGATGGAGGTCATAAATGACTCAAGACTGCAGTCCTGAAGTTTTTCGGCCAAATTTTGATGGCATAGACATGTAAAGACTTCATTTTCTGTCATGGATGTCGGCACTCCTATGATGACTACTCTGGGCTTTCTTTTATGAGGCTCGTCGACGGTTAGACCCGACCTTGTGAGCTGCACCGATTGTCTCGAGCTTTTCAATGTCGTCCTTCGTTTCAGTGCTGATAATCACTCCGCCGTTTTTAGTCTTGTACAGGCCCCTCACGTGAAGTTGCATACACGCGTAAAAGCTCATGTATGGTAGGGCGACTAAACTATCGATTATTGATATCGATAAAATTAATGTAATCTTGCTTCTTTCTTTACAAGTATTGTGGACTGTGTGGACTTCCGTAATGCATGTTGTAAACATGTATTCATACGAATATATATAAAATATATATATAAAAGCAAAAATGACGGGGCCCCCCTCTAGAGGGCCAAAGCCTGCATGTCGGGGTCGCGGGACTTATGATTTACCGTGACCCCGGTACGTAAAGGGCTATTGAAGGACACTGTGGATTTTAGTCAGTACGAGTCTGACAGTCCCTCCCGCTCTGCCCTGGGTGGGAGGACTCATTTGATGATTTTACCACGTTAAAAAAAAAGTTATCAAAGAAGTATAAAAAAAACGTAAGGAAAAAGGCATAATTTTCAATTTCCTTCGTTTTCAACCAGAAGTTTTATAAAAATTAATATAAAAGATGATTTTGATGTCGAAATTTTTAGACAAAAAACTGATTAATTGACGAGACTAAAATAAAATTTTCTAAAACATAAAATCAGTTTACTTACTGAACAACACATAACGATATATTTTTGCGGATAAGCGCCTGATTTTAAGTTTCTTTTCCCTGACTTTGTTGTTATGTAATTATCATCATCGAAATGTTGCGAACAAATTGTGCTACAGGCTATTTAGTAGGGATCCAATCAATTCTACCAGTTGTCTCAATCCACAGTTTTCTTATACCTGGATCTGTTGGAAACCCAAAACATATTACCTCATAATATGTCAGTTTCAATTGAAAAATTACATAAAACTTAAATACAAAAAAAATAAAAAAACCTCATAATATTGGTCGTAATAAATAATATTATTTTAGTTATAAAGTGTACTATTGATAATAATCAATTGTATCATAATAATTATCGACATTGTTTACAAATTGGCACAGCACTATCGATATGCCTAGATTTCGTGGAATTGAACCATTGGTTCGGTACTCGGTACTCTCGCAGTGAACGTAATACATTGCGCGATCGCTCAGGTAGTGCAAAATGGCACCCATCTATTGCAAGCAATGTATTACTATTCGTCTGCTTGCGATTATATCGTTTTTGTCTAGAAACTTCATAATGCTAATGTTAAAATTACAAATATCACAAGTATTTTAATGTTTTTGGACTTACCGGTGGAAAGAAATCCCTTCTCGTGCTACACTACACACCTGACTTCTTTTCCGACACGTTATAATAGCGCAAGACGGCATAATTTAATATTTTTGCGGAGCTTACGTACGCTGTCAAAACAAGAGCGCGATTGCTGGCCGGTAAAGTAAATTTCGGTTGATATTGAGCATTTGCTCATAACCGCGGCGCGCGTGCCCCGCCCACAAGGCCCTTCTAACCTCTTTTATATGTTCTGTGGTTGGCACCTTTCTTTATCATATCAGAAAAGGAAGGTCCTAGGGCAAGTTTATATGAATCTCCGATTCTCGACTTAGCTCCTGTAGCTGCTGCGAAAGGTCAGGTTGTTTTCTAGATTTTAATAGCAGGGTGGAATTGGACGGCTTTTGCTTTAATGGACTGGTACTGGACAGCCATTTGCGATGTCCCATGGCAACCTTCCGGCAAAGAGCATTGATGCGTAATTTCTGGTCCGTGTTCAGCTAGCCTTCTGCGGCAATAGCGCACACCTCCTTCAAGCTCTGTTCAATATTACTCATCCAGTTTTGAACTTCTGTCGTCGGTATAGCATCGAGGTCATTGTTCCTTTGACTCGGCACTTGAGGGGAGCAGCAGGTACGGCTGCGGGCACGGGTGTACCCGGCGGGGAGTGGGCACACCTATGTCCCCGGCTGAATGGACTCTCATCCATTGTTAAACAGGTTATTTACTTGTTAATCATGGATCATCATCAAACAAAAACACACTTTACACAAACCTAATTTCCGACACAGTTTGCGTAATTACCGGCCGTTGCACTAAAAACTAGGTCACAACTTCGCAAGTGATTATTTGTTTATTTTAATTAATTGTTCGACACGTCTGTTTACCATGACTAGTACATTGATCTCTCTCGAATAACAGCGTACGGAGCGTACCTACTAACGGAAGACCGGAAGACGCGGGAGGCCGGGAGGCACGCGGTGCACCCCCGCTCGCTGCCGCCTCATAGACGAGACTACGTAGGTAGGTAAGAGGATTTTGTGTGCTGTAGGAATAAAAGCTAAGCTTCGAAAGGTCAAGCCGAAAGCACAAAACTGAAATACGTAGGTATATTTCCCCACTTAGTATGTGAATGCTATGGATAAGTTTCTGTCATTGGTATATAGCAGGTAATGGTGTTTGAATTTGTGTGGAGTAGTTTATTAATACTGTCCGTATATATAATGTACTCTGTGATTAATACATCTACGGTGTGTACCACAACTACAAAGTGAAAAATAACTTTAATTTCGAAGTTGGTGGCAAAAAACGAAAATTCAAAACCAAAGACATCGAATTCCGAAATACTTCAAAAAAAGGATATGTATATATTTTTTTGTGTTCGCAGATAACTTGTCGTTTAACCGGTTGAATGCCGTAATTACAGAAACAATTAAAAAGCCATTGTGTCTCGCGTGGATCCACTTTCCGGCCATACGAAGGGTTAAGAACCGATTTTGATGTTTTTTTTTGTTGGAAATAAGGTATCCTAAGGGTGGTACCGTGATAAGGAAACTAGGATCTGATGATGGGATCCTGGAGAAATCGAGGGAACTCTTCAAATATTATAGGCTAAACTATAGTGATTTGGGTATTTTTTTTTTATAGTAACTCGTGCAGTTGCTCTTGGAAAGCACATTTGGTGAAGTGGAACTGATGATGAAGACCACAAATGGCCACCAGAATTACTCAAATATTTCACGGCTTGCGATTCGGTTATTTTAATATGGTTGTAATGCAATTTATGCTCGTCACAATGCATATGGAGAAGTGGAGCTGATGGTGAAGTACCAGGAGACTTCTTCAACGATTAACGTCCCTGCATCGGGAAAAGCAATATTTTGTAAAAGGTGATGAGCAGTTGAGATTAGGCTATTGTAACTTAGATAAATTAAAAACTACCCACTAAAAAGGGAGAAATAACTATTTACAAAAAAAAAAACAAGTCTTCCAAAAAACAATGAAGTGAAAAAAACTTACAATTTAGGAAGTTGGGTCAAATAACTAAAATACAAAACCAGACACTGACTTCCGAAATTTATTTTTCACTTAGTTTTTTGGAAGTCAGTTGTTTTTTTTTTAAGCGTTTTTTTAGATACAATTCTGATGTATTGTCTTGCGAAAGTCCTCATTCAAAGTATGGTTATTTCCAAATATGTATAAGAACTTGGGTAGATGAGTGGAAAGACTCATAAGTTTGGAAATGAAAATACAATATTTAAAGTGCACAGACATATATTGTTATAAGGCCTACGCCTCTTGTTGAGCCTGAAGCCTCTTAATGTAGGATGCCTTCTTCTGCTTGATCCTGTTCTTCCTCTCGGCCAGGGTCAGCTTGCGCTTGTTCCAGCGCTTCTGCTTGCTGCCAGCTTCCTTCTTCTTGGCTTCCTTCTTTGTGTGGGACGGGTCTGCGCGGATCAATTCATGTGCTTTCTTGTAAGTGGCTTCAATCTAAAAAGATCAATGCAGAAGTTAATATTTATTCAACTAACTTGGTTTCATCCTACCCTGGTTTGTTCTATCACCATTTAACATTAAAAAACTGTAGCAATATTTTAGTACTTAGAAACATGGTGATTTTAAGTGTGGAAAAACAATGCAATAATTTTGTCCAATTTAGACACTGTTCAGGTATATTTACAAGAACAGTAATTTGGTTGGACGTCAAAAATTTCAAGTAGGCTTTTATCACTTATTTATACTTACAGAATCAGCATTTACACCAAGTTTGATGTATTTGCCGAACTGTCGCTTGAAGGAGTCTTCATCATCTGCTTCAAGACTGCGCATGTATTCAGCCACGTGTAGACCAAAGATGTGTGCTCTGTAAAACATTATTTATTATTAAGTAATTTCTAAGGCAACATGTGTATGCTCGAGATACATTTTTAACATGTTCTGCATGTACTTTTCATTGTAACATTGCTCACAGGACAGTGGCATTATCCACTAGAGTAAATAATGTTTTTAAAACCGGTTACAATAAGTTTGAATTAAACTTTTTATCACAACCAATAATCTTAACATTTTACTGTTGCTCCAATAACGCTGTCCAAAGAATAGATAAACCATAATTCAGAGGATGAATGGAGCTATGTCATAAAATGTCATGAAAATTTGATTTGCTTTTTAATAGAATAAAACAGGGGTCTCACCTGTGTACTTCAGCATTGAATTTCTTTGCTTCTGCATCATATCCTGGGAATCTCTTGATGGAGTGAGGAACATTTAGGCCACCATCAACTGCACCTTTCATGGCTCCGAACACACGAGCACCAGTGGTGGTGCGTGCCAGACCCACATCAAGGTAACATCTATGATAAATTAAGTATATAATTATATGAAAATGCACTCATAACAATAAATCTTGTTTCACTAGGCAAATAAAATCAGAGAATTACGAAACAACATTATTTTTTAGCATTGTACTTGCTTTCAGACCGCCCGTAATGACTTCATCATAAAAACATTTTAAATAATTGTACATGAAGTAAGAAAGCCTTGCCTCTTATTTTGCTAATCAAAATACACAAATTGATAATTTTATAACGCCATGTAATAAATTATTTACCTGAAAGCACCTGGGCCGTTATCTACTGGTTCTACATTGTATTCATCACCAGTAACCTCAGTAGCGCCACTGTATAGGGAGTCAAGGCCGAGCCTCTGGAGCAGTCTTCTTGCGAGCAGCAACCCAGTACTGTAGGCAGCGGCATAGTTTGTCAAACCAACCTAAAAATAAACTATTCATATTATATTCAATTAATTTTTTTAAAGTTGTCTTATTCCAATAATTATTAGAATGGATCAGTATTGAACCTTATTACAACATGGTTGTATGAGTTTGTACGTCTCTTCAGACCGCCCGTTCAAAATCATCATTGAAATCCTGATTCCCCAGAGTAATAAAATCGATGCAGCAGTCAGTCATTGAACAGATGGGCATTTCCCGTTATTTTTAAGAACATTCACATTCTAATCTCATAAATGTCAAAAATACAATCAATTTATTAACATTTTTTGACAAGTTTGACAGATTGCGACTTGAGTGAACATTTTTAATGTACAAGGATTAGCCTTCAGGACTGCTATGTATCACTTGTCTTGGGTACATTAAATAATTACAACTAGAGGGTACAGCTTTGTATCAATTTATTTAATACAATACTTATTGTAAGCAGGTGACTAACCTTGACGCCATAGCGTGGCAGTTCGTGAGAGTAGGCAGCACACACAATGTGGTCACCTTCAATACGGGAGTAAGCCACCTGGCAAGTCACATCCTTGTTGGACAGACGGACGATCAGGCGGTACTTGGGTGTGTTGTATTTGTTCTTGTCCTGTTAAAAACATGACTAAAATTAGAACTTAGCCAAACAAAACCTACAATAAAACTTAAAAACAATAACTTACTTGAACAACGAGGCGTTTACGGGCATAGTAGTCGGTCTTTCCCTCACGACGCCTCTTGAATTTAACTTGGTACCTCTTGAAGTATTGCTTGTTCTTCACGACTTTCACGAAAGCCTAAAACATAGCTTTGATTTAAACAACTGAGCCTTAACAAACAAACATTGGTGTTTGACTATTTTAGGTTATCAGAGACACTTTATAATCAATTGTGCTGCAGTCTAAAACAAAACCAATGTTGTAGTACACATAAAACATGGCACTACACATGAATATTGCTTCTTCTGCAGCATCAGATGACGCGCATGTGTCGGTGGTTCATCATTTAGGTTAGGAATTGAAAAACACATTATCTAGCATAATTAAGGTCTTTCTAAAACGTCTCATTGAATAAAGCCTAATTGTATAAAGAACATTGAATAAAGTAATTGATATATAATCAGCGACATGTAGTATGTTATTGACCCAACTAACAAGTAACGTAAACTTTTTCTGACATGGCGTAGAGTTATCAATCCATATTTCCACAATCACAACTCGAAATTACTATAACATTTCATAATACACATAAGATTTAACCACACTAAGAACTATTGAAAATATTTTAGCACCATTGCTCAGCTCACCATTTTTATTTGTTCCTAAATCTATTTAGGAATCGGGCGTCCGAGAAAGGACACCACCGGAAAAAGAAACTTTTTTTAAAGATGACAACTGACATTTTCTGGGATGTTGCCAGCTCTTCTAATTCATTCTAGAATAGACAAAAAAATATAACGATGATGGAGCAGAATGGGCCCAGTACTGCTATTCTAAATACATTCACAGAGTAGATTTTATACTGAAACATTATACCAAGATCAATTAATCCTATCATTTTAAAGCAGCATGTCGCTAATATAATAATTCAAATAAAAAACCGGTCAAATGCGTGTCGGACCACGCACAATGAAGGGTTCCGTAGTTGGGATGAATTTATACCAAGAATAAACTTAATATTGTAGTTGCAAAATAAACTTAATATTGTAGTTTTTACAACTGCAAATATAAGTTGGTCGATTATTATTCGTTAACTTGTAGAGCCTACTCAGCTGTGGTCGTTTTCCTTTTAATTTTGTTATATAAACTACTCCCGTGAATTCTTTCACATATCCGAAACCAACCATTTAGGTGGCAGGGGGAACACTTGTCCTCACCGGATACGGCTGTTTCGGGAGGTTCCTGCACAGGATAAGGCGGGAGGAAACGCCCGGGTGTAACCATTGTGTGGATCGCCCGGAGGACACGGTGGAGCATACGGTGGAGGTCTGCCCAGCTTGGGCGGAGCATCGCCGTGTCCTCGTGGAGGCGATTGGCGGCGGTGATCTCTCGCGTCCGGCCCTGGTTCGGGCCATGGTACGGAGCGAGAGGAAATGGGAGGCCGTCACCTCCTTCTGCGAAGCTGTAATGCTCGCGAAGGAGGAGGCGGAACGCGTGAGGGAGAGGCAAATTTTGCGCCCTCACGCCCCTAACCCTAACCGCCGCAGGAGGAGACGCCCAGGGCGTCGGGAATCGCGAGGCGATTTCCGGCCACCGTAGGCGCGGGCTTGCGGACGGTGAGCAATGGGTGGCTCACCGTCCGATAAGGACCAGGCCCGGGTCGACGGCGCGTTGTGTTCCACGCGCGCCTCAAAGAGATGTCAGCAGATTTGAAGGGGTCCACTAGGGCCGATGCCTGCCGGGGTTGCGAAGAAAACCGAAAGGGAGATCGTGGCCCCCGGCAACAGGGCAACGGAAGGAACACGGGTGGGTTTTAGTCAGTAAGAGTCTGACACACCCTCTCGCTCCGCCCAGAGCGGGAGAAGTTATTTGATGATTTCCCACCCTCAAAAAAAAAAAAAAAGGGGGAACACTTGACCTTAACAAAAATTAGCAAATTTAAAGCTTAATGTTTCGCAAACGGAGCCCTGAATCAAAAAATGATTTTCACACACAAATAAAAAATAAAACATTTTCACGATTTTATTTTATCACTTTGTTGGCGTGATTAAATGTATACTCATGCCAAATTACAGCTTTCTAGTACTAAGTCTTGGAGCTAGACCGCGGACAGACAGACAGACATACATGGCGAAACTATAAGGGTTCCTAGTTGACTACGGAAGCCTTAAAAGGGATTTTGAAGAGAATTCATGATAATGAGGGCGTCACTATCGTACTTAGGGCACTTCGAATGGGAAATAAATTGTTAAAATAAATGTGCAACAAAAACGCTGCTTGGCGGTGAAACAAATCAAAACCTACTAGCACTTGTCGGCAAAGTAGTGCCGTCATCATAGGTCTGCTCTAAAATCTCTCTAAAATATTTAGATCCAAATGTCATCACGTCAGACTCTTTTATGTCGACTTGTACCCTATGTGTTGTGTGTTAAACTTCATCCAAATTCGTTCAGCTGTTTTTGCGCCGATCCGGAACATACCTACATCCAGACAAGTGGTCAAAAATTCATAAATTATATTTTCGGCATCAGACTCATTCCCATTGTAGCAATTACTTACTTTCTTTAAAAAAATGATCAATGAAAAGTTTTAAATTCGTTACTATTTATTTATTCAATCTAAATAGATATAGATGCTACAGAAAAAAATGGAGAAATATAAATACAAATAGACAAATAAGACAACTAAGTTTAGGCATGTGCTACAGATGAATCCAAACAGTTACAATTTTAATGCATTGTAAGATTCTTCTATCCATGTTTTTAAAACATTAAGCACTTTTCGTGGAACTAAGTTTTATCTTTGGAAAATAATGTCAAGATCTATAATGCTTTTTTATTTAGTCTGGTAAACTTTTGAAATCTAATGTCAAATAAGTTCTTCGCTATGGCTTCCTTCTATTCATATCCTGAATTATTTTTGGCGGGTTTTTTATTTACCTTGCCATTTTTATATGAAAAAAGTAATATATTTCGGTATTATTTGAAATTTTTTCTCTACTACGCTTATGTGTTAATTACATGTACGGTGCTCTTGCCCGTAGTGTTAATTTATCCCCGCGACGTAACAAACCTAGTGTAAGATATCGATTTATTTATTATTTCGTGTTTGCTAATACATAATATCCACGAATGTCGTTGCGTAGTATTTATGTAAATCGTTTTATTTCTACAGAGTTGCTTCCAGATTTTGTCGTTATGCCTCACATATAGTAGGTATAGAATGGGAATTGCGGGGGATGGAATATTGGAATACCGAGCAATGCTACATTGTTATATCTAATCATCAAAGCTCGTTAGATATATTAGGTAAAATCCATTTTAAAATGATTTCTAGCACAATTTAAATTGCTACGTTTTGTATAATGCTTTCCCTTTTACATACCAGGAATGTTTGAAATGTGGCCTCGCATGAAGCGTTGCACTGTCGTGGCAAAGAGACCTTTAATGTTCACTGGTGCTTTTGGATTTGGTGCTTGGCTATCTGGTCTTGTATTTATTGACCGGTTAAGAACGGAGAAAGCTCGCCAGCTCATGAAGAATGCAACTGCACGAGTCATTAAAGAAAAAGTATGTAACTCTCCATAATCATGATTTTGTTTTAATTTTTTTTTATTGTTATTTTTTTTTTTTAGACAAAGCTTTGGATATTTCCTGAGGGGGCAAGATACAACAAAGGCAGTATACAATCTTTCAAAAAAGGTGCATTTTATTTAGCTATTGATGCTCAAATACCAATAATGCCAGTTGTCTTTAGTCAATACTACTTTCTAGACAGTGAGACTAAGACATTTGAACCAGGTATGTTAATCTAATGTTAAACACTTAAAAAAAATAGTAAAGTGATTAGTACTTAAATATTTCATTCAAATAATTACAGGAAAGGTGGTCATCACTACATTGCCTCCCATACCTACAAGTGGAATGACACGTAATGATGTTGAAACTTTATCTGAAATGGTCCGTCAACAAATGATTGATGTTTTCCATGAGAGTTCCGAAGATCTAGTTATGCAAAAGAAAATTGCTATTTAAACACTGTTGTAACCCACCTTACATTCCATTGGTATAAAAGTAATCCCTAGAATCTTATCCTAGATATTTAAGAGCTATTTTTTTTTTTTTTACTATTTTTGTCATTTAGTGACTAAAAATCTAATTTTTTTAGAATGTGGGGTATTTGTAATAAATACCATGTACACAACTATTAGTGGACATGTGATATTTGCAGACAAGTGCCAATCATTATGTTAAGTTTAATCCAAGAAGTTGATCTTATTATAAACTTTAGGCATACTTTGTTCCTTTTGTAAAGATTTCATCTAGTCATGTTTTTTCTTTGTTGTTTAGTCAAATGTGTTGTTGATGTAGTTACTATGAGGATTATTTCCTATTACTTTACTAGTCATATAATTAATGTATAAGTTATACTCACCATTTAGTTGACTGATTTATTACCAAAATGCTTGATCTTCTTTTTTGCCCTTTAGAATGTGCTAAATAATCTAAAGTAATGTAAGTTATTGAAATTGTGGGTAATGTAGTAAGTCAACCACCAAATTATGAATAAATTTTATTTTGAAACCAATCAGCCAGGAAAAATTGGAATAAAACAAGGCTTTGTCACAATACAATCATTTTTCGCGTCTTGTATTTTATTAGATGTGAAAACATCTAATAAAATACAAGACGCCGCGGCGTAAAGAAAAACATGCGTATTTAAGCGGTTTTTTTTTTTTCGATATTGATACAGCTGGTCTTTACTAGGACTGTGAGAAACAAACGCCTCATGAATGAGCACTAATTTCACTATGCATGCATTGAAATGTGTTCTTTCATAGAGATTTCATGCAAGAATATCGGCGCGATGCATGGCATTTTGCGCCAAGCATTCATTTTGATTACTAGCATACTAAATTTAACTTAGATTTGCCTAAACCTTAGTTTGGGTGTGATATCATAATTAAACAAGGTTTTATCTTAGATAGGTAAATATTTATTTGGCTAAGCCAATTAATCTATAGGTATTGTAATCTAATATATTGTTTGGGCTGTGTTAAGATAGGTAACCTATACAATAAGTGTTTTTTTTGTAAGGTGAGGTTGTGAGTTAGATTTCACATAGTTTCACCTAACACGAAGCTTATTAAAGCAATGATGAATATGAAGCAATTTAGACAAAATGTATATAGCACTAATTAGTTTGTGAGACCGTATAATAAACCGCGAGACAAAATTTTATGGATATATACCTGGCGTAAATAAATAGGTACCCATTTGGGAAATTTAAAAGCAATAATTAAGTGTCGCGATAGAGGAAAATAACTGAAAGCCAATTAGTTTCTGATAGGCTTTATCAGCGCGCCCGCGTTACCGGGAAACTGAAAAAAAAAAAAAACAGGCTGTCTGATGTCCTGCCGGGGTTGCGAAGAAGTCCGAAAAGGAGATCGTGGCCCCCGGCACATGGCAACTAAAGGAACACGAGTGGGTTTTAGTCAGTAAGAGTCTGACACGCCCTCCCGCTCCGCCCAGAGCGGGAGAAGTTATTTGATAATTTCCCACCCAAGAAAAAGGCTGTCTGATATTCTTTTATTTATATTTTATTGCGTCTCTCTCTAGAATGAGCTGCAGTAATCGATGGTAGTTATTTTACATAAAGACAAGCCTTATGATGAAAAATTAAAATTAATTGTATGTTAAGGCATGAATCATATTTTACCTGACTGTTGTTTTGATATTTTTGCTTCCTTAAAAATCTTCCCAAGTACCTATTTACTAACGTCTAGGTTTTTTTTTTTTTTTACACTCTGTGCATAAAATATCCTATCTATGAAATCAAATCTGTTTCAGTATGTTACACATAATAATGTAAGTATACAAAAATAGTTGATATAATTTACATAACACTAGCTTGTCACAGGTACTTATAAAATTTTGGGATACATTAATAATCTCATAAAATTGTAAAAGTACTTTGTGAGAGAAAATGGCAAATAAATAATTGCACATACAAAATAAATAGTTTTTACTACTTACCATATTTCAACCATCATCACAAAACGCGACATTTCATGGTAATTGTCTTATCAATATTTCAGAATTATTTTCCCTTACATCCATCCAGTCACCGAGACTGGAGACCAGATAGATAACTATTATTTATAATATCATCTATTTATAAATCTAAACGAGACTAAAACAAAGCGCAACTTCGACGTTCGACAAACATTATAAAATGAAAAGATATGTAAACCAAGGTCGTGCGCTAATAATTAAAACCAGAATAATCACCTGATATAATCAATACAAATTACGTTGCTACAATCTATTTGACTCTGGGTTGTAGTTGCAGGTGTTACAAAATTTTCTATGTTCATTATATTTTATTTACAATTACATCCTACATTTTATAAATAAGATGTACTTACTTGTAAATCAAATATTTATATGAACATAGAAAATGTTGTAAATAAAATGTAGAAGTACCTACTCAAACACTATTCATAGCTTATAGATTTCTTGTAAAATAAATTAAATAGGTAGGTATCCCATAAATATTGTAACTCTGCAATATTTTGGATCTCTACTAATCATTCCAACCCTCGCCCCAGCCTTCATTCTCATCAGCATTTTCATCTGGAACAAATTCTAATTTGCTGCTTACGTTTTGCGCACCGCTATTTTGAGCAATATTTACAATGGTCGGCTTTTCTATTACAGGCGTCATATCAGCAAAAAAATCGAATTCATCTGAATTCTTTTTAGGATCGTATTTTTGATTTTTTATGTCTAGTTCTGAAATATCTAAGATATTCTTTTTTGCTTCGATTGCAGCTTTTTGCAATAACGTCGTTCTTGATTCGGAAACAACTTTCGTGTTAATGTTTGATATAGAAGTACTTTTTTCTGTCTTGATATGAACTAACTTTTCACATGTACTGTCTTCATCTAAAATTGGAGATGCACTTTTTGTTGTTAAATGGCGATTATTATCCCAGTCGCTCCAGTCATCTTCACTGTCCCCTTTCTTTGTATGTAATTCTGTTGCTATAATTTCATCATCTATGGATTCCCCACCAACTGGAGAAGGTCTTTCATTTAACGATAATGACTTATCAAAAGAAATTAACTCATTTCTATCGTCATTTTCGTATATCTCTCCAGAACATGGCAAATCACGCAAAGATTTACTTGGTAGATATACACTAGTTTCAGTTACTGTACTGGCTGCTGGCAACAAAGGCTTTGTTTTTGAATTTGGTCTGCCATCTGAGAAAAATTTCGATCTCTTTCCTCCTATAACAGTACCAGCTCCTAATATTGGTACCAATTCACTTAAACATATTAGAGTTGCTGCCACTAAACTATCATCTATATCCTTGATGCCCAGAAGTAACTGCAACAATAAAAAAAATCAAATAGTCAATACTACAGAAATATTCTAGCAGCCAGCATTCCACTTCAGAAATAATACTTGACTAGTATTTATAATGCTTGGAACTATTGGAATTTTTGTTTCATAATAAATTGATGAAATAACCTCTGGAAGAATGTGTTGAGAGAGCTCTTCATGTGAAAATACATGAACAAACTTGGAAAAGTGTCTTAAAAGTAGCATCCTGATTTGACTGTCTCTCACTCCAAATAACTGCATTAGTCTGGGTTTAATATGTTCTTTAAACACACCAAGACTGAAAAATCCTGGTACTTCTCCATTAGGTATGCGGTCTGGAATTTCAAGTAGATATAATTATATGCATATTAAGGCGTAATAATTCTTTAGTCAGTACTACTCAGCAGGATAATTACCATTTTTTGGCTTGAGAATGAAAGGAATGACATCTCTTCTTGCTGTTTGGTCTAACATTGTAAGTCTGGATAACAAAAGACCTCCTAGTTGCTTTGCCACAGTTTCTTCATCATAACATTTAAGATTGTCCAAAATATTAGAAAAAAACTGGCTCTTTTCCTCTTCTGAATTTAAAGGGAGGAAATTAAGAAATTTATAGATTGAAATAAATTCATGATTGAAAAAATTGTGCTGCAATATGTCAGATAAGTTGGGCCTATTTGCAGGATTTTGATGCTGCAAGAAATCTCTACAATATTTCTTGAATTCTTTCAAATGAGGTACTTCATCTGAAAATAAAGTAAGTAATTACACATAAATAGCAAATGCCAAGAACAAAATAAATAGGTATGTTATAAAAATATGGATTTAGCACTATACCATCTTTACAGTCTTTGAAAACATCATCAACCACTACAGCAAATGCATATTGATCCACTTTGGTAGTAATCTCATAGGAATCTTCATTTGGATCAACTGCTTTATCATACCTAAAATATGACAAACATGTTAGATATTGTTTACATATAATTGAAAAACAAAACTTCCCCTACTGTTTATAAATTCAATCATTTTCTCAAACTGTGAGCTATCCATATAAGAGAATAATAATGAAATATTATGCATACTATACTTTAAATTGTACCTGTGAATCCTGGCATGTCTTAAATAAGCTGCCGTCAACTCAGTAAACGGGCATAGGTATTGTAATCCTCCCAGCTTCCATTGTCCGTCTCCAGTCACATATATTGCTGACACACTCACATTATTATGAGACATACCAGCCTACAAATAGGAAAAATTCAGTTTAAAAATAAATTACATTTGATATGGTGTTAAATATAATAAGCATAATAAATTGAAACTTAATTGATTAAAACATTACTCAAGTTTTACTAGTAAGATACCCATATAGTAAATTAAAATTAATACAAACCTGTTCGTGAATAAACACTAAAGCTCTTAAGATATTGTTGAGTCCTATGCATATTTGGAGCGGTGTTAAAGACTGTAGAATATGTGACAATGGCTGCACAAATTCAGTGGCTAAATGCAGAGTAGAACGCTGTTGCCAAGCAGAAATGTATCGAACAATGCATGGATGACGGTACTTCAGAAGATTCTACAAAGTAATTAAAATCATTATCCACTGTAACCATAAACATAAATCAAGTTTACAATTTGAAAACTTACATTCGAAAACTTTTCCAGGGGTGTCGAAATTGACCAAAGCGGACCAACAGCAGCTTCTCCCTTAAAAACGGAAACTGAGCCATCCCCTTTTAGGCTAAAATATCTGCAACTGTCTTTTATTGTGGCCTGATAGTGGCACCAAAAATCAGTTATCTCTATTGCTTTTTCTTCAATTTCTAGGCCACTTAACTGGGAACTGTCGTTACCCATCATTTAGGATTTTAACTTTTTACGAATGATATCATTGGAAAATTTTGAATACCTAGTACGAATCTAAACTTCGTAATAAATTATTAAAGCGATACAAGAAACAACAAAATCTATGTTCAACACTTCATCAACGTGACCGTGACATTTCGAAACTGACAGAAGGTGACAGATTACAGTTTTCTATCAGTAGGTACCATAGACATTTAATAAGTATTCTATCTCAATGATAGGGACGGGGTCAATCCATAGCTACTACAAAGCCAATTCATTATTTGCTTCATCAATCGGTTGAGGACAATCCAATGCAGTGGACTGTCTCTATTTACACAATGCTATTATTGGATTGGTTTAGTGGATTGTGTGATTGGCCCCGTCTAAATGGTCCATTTCGGTTATAACGCTGTCACTAAATTAGTTACACACGCCTACACACGTAGTGACTTGCTGGCGATTAAAAAAATCTCATTTATATAGATTTTGACGGTTAACAGTTTCTTATTTTTTTTTTTTAGTACCTATATATTTTTATCCTTTTGAAGTACATACAATTTTCCAGAACGATGAAAAACGACGAAGAACGATATTTCGGGTTATTTGGAGCAAAAAATATCTCTGTGGAAGTGCCCTAACTTGATCTCCTTGAAAAGTTATAACTATTTGAGTGTTTTTGAAAATACCCTATTTTAAAACCATAAATGGTGTTTAGTTGCTTCTAGGAAATGTATCATCATCACTACAAAAGTGCTTTTATGACAGTGGGTACCAAGATTTATGATTTTGGTACTTTGGCACTTTTTTCAATATCTTTTGAGTCTCACAAAAAATTATTTGTAATTTTAGAACTTTACTGTAAAAATGTACCACCAAAAAATGACACTGTATTAAAAAAAAAAACTTGCTTATGACGATTAAAACGAGGTGTAACACATAACAGTTTGTAGCTAAATTTTTTTTTTATGTTTATTTTTTTTTCAAGGTCTAAATTAACGTAAATCACAGGATAGTGAAAATAAATTTCACATCAGCTCTTCGTAAAGAGCGGCATCCTTCCGCAAGGACTCTAACGGTGGGCGTCCGCCACTGTGTCTGTTGTTGTATGTAAATCTGCCTAATCTGTGGACACATGTAGTCTTTTTTTTTTTTTTTTGGAATTTTATGACCTGGTTACTGGACCTTTAGGTCAAATCTTATTTTATTTTCGAACACTGCACTATCACTTCGTTTTTAAATTGTTTTAATAGTATTTTTAATGTATTTATGTATCGGTTTGTAAGTATTTTTGTCTTTTAATAACTCTTTAAGTGGCGGCGGGCGGGAGAAAGAATCGCACTTAATGTTCACATCACTAAGTTCACTAGCCAACACTAATCTGTCAAGTAAGAAGTTTTGACAGTCAAAAATAAGATGTTCCATTGTTCCTTCTTGGGATTCACAATGTGGGCATGTATTGCTTGTAATAATGCCAAGCCTAGCAAGGTGTGACGGAGCAGTATTATGGCCAAAGCGCAATCTATTTATCGTAGTGATAAAGTCTCGGCTGGCTTCCTTCAATCTATTGTACCAGGGTCTAACAGGTAATCTTTCTTGAATACTTCCATACCACTTTCCTTTGATGACTTGGTCTTTCTTCCACATTTCTAACCATAGCTTACATATATTTTCATTAATGCATTGCAGGAAGTCAGTCATAGGAATGTCCATTGCATTTCTAACATCAATAGCATTATTACCTTCATATGCGGTTTTATCAACTACTTCATTGCCAGAGATACCTCGGTGAGAAGGTACCCACAGGAATACAATTTTTATGTGCTTAAGATAATATTGATGAATTATTTCTTTGATGAAATACAGAATATAATTTGACTTAAACGAAACTGTAAGGTTAGTTAAGGCTTTTATCAAACTCAGTGAATCAGAAACAATCAAAAAGTATTTACAATTGCTAATTTGGCGAATATGTATTAATGCCTGATAAACGGCATAGGCCTCCGCAGTGAATATAGTACATGTATTGTACAGAGTAAAGCTTTGAGAGAATTTAGCTTGTGGATCATATATAGCAGCCCGTACATAATCACTCCCCTTACTGCCATCAGTGTAAATAACATAATAATTATTATTATCTGCCAAAAACTGTAACATATCTGAATTATTATTAATGGGATTTTGTAATTCTTTAATGGGATGTGAAATACACTGATAAGAGAAGGAGTAACATGGCCATCGGCACTGTTTTCTAATACCAGTAAAACTGTTTTCTGTTTCTAACAATATTTTGGACAATGTTGGGGATTTACCATTCAAGAGATCCTCTCCTGTTGTTAGAGGCCCAAGAGTTCTATTTACAGAAGGTACAATTTTGTTTATTATTTTCCTGTTATTTGCAGCAATTAATTTAAGACAGAATCTCTCTGCTAGTAAAATGCGTCTCAAAATTAAGGGCATAGTTTTAGTCTCCACTTCCATGGCCCTTATGGGAGTAGAGCACATTGCACCAGAAATTGTTCTCAAAGCCCTGTTCTGCAATAGATCTAGTTTATTTACATGAGTACTATTTATATACACTAGTGAACTATAATCAAAATGACTTCTAACTATACTTTTATACAAAATTGATAATATTTTCGGGTCTGCTCCCCATGAGACACCTGCAAGACATTTAATTACATTTAAACCTTTTAGAGCGTTCTTTGATATATATTTAATATGTTCCTCAAAGGTTAATTTCCTGTCTATTACTATGCCTAAAAATTTCTTTGAATTTACTGGATTTATAGATTCTCCGTTATAAACTACTTTTGAATTTGTGTTCTCATTTCCAAATATCATAACACTGCTTTTGGAGGGATTAATTTTTAAATGTAGCACATCATTGTAATAGTGAAATAGTTGGGACAAGGCTCTGTTAATATTGTCAATTGCAATTTCTACATTATAATTACTACTGTACAAAACAATATCATCAGCAAATTGCAGAATATCTACATTATTATTAATAAATTTACAGATTTCACTTGTGTATATATTGTATAACAAAGGAGATAGTGTAGCACCCTGCATTGTACCCCTAGATGCACATTTTGGAGCTTGCAATGTATTATTATGTCTTACATAGAGTGTTCTATTATTCAAAAAATTATATATCCATTTACATAGTTGGCCAGGCACACCTAATCTAGACATAACTTGTACAAGTATAGTCGGATCTAGGCTGTCAAAGGCACCTTGAACATCTAGAAATACACAAACAGTGTTCAACTTTCTATCCTTTGCATGTTTCAGGTCTGAAATTAAGGAAGTGAAGCTGTCTGCACAACTTCGCCCTCGACGAAATCCATATTGTACATGTGGAATGATGCCGTTAGATTCCATATACCAATCCAAACGATTTTTAATCATGTTTTCAAATAATTTACCTAGACATGAAGACAGTGATATTGGTCTATAAGAGCTGGCAAGCTCTGAGGGTTTATCTGGTTTGAGTATTGGAATGATACATTGTGTTTTCCACGATTGTGGAATACATTTACAATGCCAGAGTAAATTAAGGATATTAAGAAACATTTTTTGCGCAGATTCATCTAAATTTTTAATAGTACAATAGGGGAGATCATCTAAACCAGGTGTAGTGTCTTTCCGAGATAACAAACTCATTTTAAATTCAGACCATGTAAAAAAAATCTAACAAAAATTTTGAATTTAGATTATCATTGTTTAATTCGAAAATATTGCCTAAATTATTAACATTATTTAGATTGCTGTTGTCGGATAATTTATCTAGAAATTGAGAAATAAACTCATCCTTATATGATTTATTGCCAGCTCTTATACCCTTAAACATTTTTAGAAGATTCCAAATCTTACTTATAGGAGTAGTTCTATTGAATGTGTTACATAAGTTATCCCAACCTATTCTTTTTTGTTCCGATATGGTTCTTTTTTTAAGTGCATCTTTTCTTTTATAATCTAAATAGTTCTCCATAATAGGTTCACTTCTATATAGTTTTAATGCGTTGTAAGAGGCAATTACACTTTTTTCACAAATGTCATTCCACCAAGGAGCTGGAGGTCTGCTTTTAAAATTATTTGGTTTACTAAGTTTAGGAATTGTCATATCTTTTAAAGTATCCAATCGAGAACAAAAATCATTATAGGTTGAAATAGGATCATGCAATTTTAGGACTAAATTATTGAATATTGTTTTAGAAATAGTTTTATATTTTTCCCAATCTGCTTTTTTATATATAAACCTATCAACAGGGGGATTAATATGATATTTATCTATTTGTAGTGAAATCTCTGTTATTGTTGGGTAGTGATAGCTACCCATGGCATCATCATGTACTGACCATTCGCATATTGATGCGAGGTTAGCACTAGTAAAGCTAACATCAATTGCAGACGGATTCCGTCTCGGGTTGTTAACAGTTGTAGAACTACCATCATTTAAAATACATAAATCCAAGTCATCAATTATATTAAATAAATCATGACCTCTGCTCTTAGTCGATAGACAACCAAATGCAATGTGGTGTGCATTAAAGTCACCACTGACAAATATGGGCTTTGGAAGATCATTAATAATATTACGTAATCTATTGATCCGTATATGTCCACTAGAAGGAGGACAGTATACACAAAGAATAGTCAAGCTACCATGTGTAGTAGATAAGGACAGAGCAACTGTTTGAATGTCTTCATAAAATCTAGTGTTTAAAACTTTGTACTTTAAATATGGCTTAATCAGTATTGCTACACCATTATGAGTATTTTTGGAATTTTTATTATAAATATTATATCCAGGTATTCTGAAACTATTGTCTTTAAACCATGTTTCGTTAAGTAAGCAAATGTCAATATTTTGGTTTTGTAAGAATTGAATCAAAAAGGGTTTTTTACTATTAGCACTTTGAATGTTATATTGAGCAATACGTAGCTTAGACAATGTGTGACTTGGATCCATTACTTGAGATTTTTAAGTAATATTTCTTTAATACTATTTACGGTGGTAGGTGTATTATCTCCCTTATTACCCAGTTCCACCAATGTCTGTACTAGGGCCATTAGTACATCATTGTTGGCAACAATTTGGGCTTTGATGTCTACTTTAGGAGGGACATCTTTAGATTTATTTACACTATGTACAGTATTGTTTACAAATCCAGACTTATTTACAGATGTATGTACAGATTTATTTACAGACTTATTTACAGATGTATGTACAGCTTTATTTACAGAGTTATTTACAATGTCAGTTGGTTTCATTTTTGGAGGTAGTAGAGGTGGAAATTCAGTATTATCACTCATGTGTTGTTTCGTCAATGTAGTACTTGCATAAGTAATCTTATTTTTCTTTTCAAAAATTTTATTTAACTTAATTGGACATAATCTAGAAATTGCAAGATGAGGCCCGCTGCAATTGCAACAGCAGATCTCTGTTGGTCTATCACATTCTTTATATAAATGCTCACCTCCGCAAATGGAACATCTTTGTTTGCCATTGCATACCCTAGCAGAGTGGTTAAATTTAAAGCAACGGAAACATTGCTGTAATGGGGGAACATATTCAAAAACTCGGTATGAAAACAAATCATATTGTACATTGTCTGGAAGAATATTCGATAGAAAAGTAATGCTAACTGTTTGTAGTGGTACTCGCTCCTGTCCTATCTTCTTAGTGAATCTTCTTATAGCTATTATTTCATAAATTGATGATAGTTTGGTGTATAGTTCTTTGTTCGAAATGTTTGCTGGTACAAATCTAATTATACCTGTTTTTTCTATTTGCGCAGCCGGAATAAATGCTTTCAAGCCATGCTTGTTAAGAAAAGCGCTGTTATTAATAAAATTATTGGCCGTATTATACTGTTTAAATATTACTGCTATTTTATTTGCGTTTATTCGTTGTATAGCCGTCACCCCTTTTATTTCGCTGGAAAATATGTGATTGAGATAGACAGGGCTCTTATTGCCTATTCTATCCTTATTGTTGGAAGCTTCAATGAATACTTTAAAGTCCACATAAGTGGCATTTTCTGGATATAGTCTTTTATAGTCTGGTTTCATGTAAGGTGGATAGTCAGAATGCTCACCGCCGCCGCCATCACTGCTGTCCATTCCAGTCCCTCCGCCTCCGGCCTCACGCCGAGGACGTTTATGTGAGGTGGGCGGGTTATCCCCGCCCCCCTCATTTCCCACCATTTTTCAGTTTTGCGCACCTAGCACTATTGTTTTAATTAACTTTTAAGCAAGAAACTAGCGAATATTTAACAAAAATAAAAATTAAAAAAAAAAACCCGAACCGCTCTTTTTTTTTTTTTTTTTTTTTTTTTTTTTTTCTCTCTTGGCAATTCGCTATTTGCGCATTTGCCACTAACAAAAACGGGGGAACTTATAATAATTAAAAAAATGGTATCTGAACGGAATTTGGAAATATAAATTGGTCAGGATCGGAAAAGGAATAAATTTTCAAATAAAATATATAATAAACTAAATACGGATTGAGTTAGAATTAATGAAAATAGATAAACAGTTGTATATTATAGGATCATTAGATGCTAAAAGAGTAAGAATGGAAGTAGGAAGAGGAACTTCATGACGATTTAAGGAGTCCATAAAAGGAGAATGATTATAAAGAGAACACGAGAAGAAAATGTGGTTCAGATCCCCCACACTTTCGCCACACTCACAAATATCGTCATCTATGATATGAAGCCGTGCAAGGTGAACTGGAATACAAACATGTCCCAGTCTCATACGGATAATACAACTGGTGGAAGTTTTATTTAACTTTAATTTAAAAAACCAAGGTTTTTTTGGAATACACGTTTGTATGGTAGAATAAAATTTACCTTTTAATACTGAACTGTCTGACCATAAGTCTCCCCAAGACTCCCGAAGGAACGTCATGGGGAGACCTGCAAGATCATGACAATAATTAATGTACGGAAAACGATCTCCACAATCAACAGCCTCATTGGCAAGCTGGTCAGCCCTGGTATTGCCCAAAATGTTGCTATGTCCCGGAATCCATGCAAAGCTGATTACAAGCCCTTGCTGATAACATTTGTACAATAAATTTCTTATAGATATTACCAAGGGATAAACTGTTTTACATTTTAATGGAAATTTGCTAAGAGCTTGCAAAACACTCAAAGCGTCTGAAAATATGACCGTCTTTTTTAATTTCATAATGTGTATATATTCTACAGCTTTGAATAAACCAAAGCATTCTCCTGTGAACACTGATGATTCAGGCGGAAGTTTAACCTTTTGAACTATATTGTATTGAGAATGAAAAATTCCGACTCCTACACAACCAGAATTATCGTGTTTGGACGCATCAGTGTAAATATGATGCCAATCTTTCCAATAATTATATTTGATTGAATTAAATAAGAAACTCGTAAAATCATCCCCTTTATTTAAACCCAAGGAAAAATGTATGTCAGGAATAGAAACTATAGATTCATAATTACTGCAAAAAAGAGGATATAAATTTGAGCTGTAGCTTGGAGCCTGTAAGGCAATAAACTTTTTGTAACTCTGAATAAGACATGGTGGATTTTTATGAGACCAATAATTAGAAGAATTTATTTGATTTAAAAGTAATGGAAGTTTTGTATGTAGAGGATGGTTAGCAAATTGCAATGAACGAAATAAAAATTTATCGCAAAGGAACTGACGGCGAAGTGAAAGAGGAGGATCCACACATTCAAGTTGAAGGGCATTAATTGGACTAGATTTCATAGCTCCCGTGATTATTCTTAGTGCTTTTGACTGTATATTGTTAAGTTTTTTAAAAGCAACAATACTCCCTGGTTCTAACAAAAAAGACCCATAATCTAATACGCTTCTAACTATAGCATTATATAGCAGTTTTAAACAATAAGGATGGGCACCCCACCATACTCCAGCCAGGCATCTTAACATATTTAACCTTTTTTCGCATTTAGAAAAAATATATTCACAGTGGGGAATACCAGTAAGCCTGGAGTCTAAAATAACTCCTAAAAATTTGACCGAAGATTTTTCTGGAATCGGTTGACCATCAAAATATATAGAAAAAGGAGGAGGAAGCCGCTTTCGTGAAAATAAAACAGTAGAGCTTTTCGAAGATGATAACTCTAGTCCATTACGATCAAGCCATGTTTTTAAAAGATTAAGAGAAGAAGACAGTGAAGAGCAAGCCGTTTCAATAGAGCGATGAGAACAGTATAAAACCAGGTCATCAGCATATTGGAGAACTTTTACTTTACTGTCCAGGGAAGATTCGAGGTCATATGTATATATATTATATAATATAGGACTTAAAACAGACCCTTGAGGAAGCCCTTTCCACACTAATCTAGATTCATAAGTAGAATCCTCTAATAAAACATTAATACGTCGCTCAGATAAAATATTCATAATGAAATTAAAAAGAATTGTAGGCACATTTAACTTTTGTAATTTATTTCTTAAAATCGGAATAACTACATTGTCATAGGCGGAAGTAATATCTAAAAACGAAGCTATAAGGTGACTATTTACAGAAAAACTTAACCTAATATCCGTGACAAAAATACTTAAGCTATCTAAAGTACTTTTGCCCCGCCTAAAACCGAACTGACTGTCACTCAATAAATTATTGCTCTCAATAAACCATTCTAAACGGTTCTTTACCAAATGCTCGGTAACTTTTAATAAAACTGAAGAAAGTGCAATGGGACGATAGGCATTACTATCTGACGGGCTTTTGTCAGGTTTCAAGATTGGTAAAACTATTTGGGATTTCCAGGATGTGGGAATGTTGCCAGTGACCATAATAGAGTTTATAAGATTTAAAAAATAGTCAAGTGACGTTTCGCTTAAATTTGACATAAAGGAATATGGAATACCATCAACTCCAGGAGCAGAATCTTTTAGGTGGGTCAAAATACCTTTGAGTTCAGCAAGAGAAAATGGACTATTGAGTTCTGCAAGATTGACATAATCGGAAAGAGGTATAGAATAAATAGTTATTTCCTCAGGGACATACGAAGGTGATAGCTTATCTAAAAATTGGTCTTTCATTGAAGAAGGAAGCAAAGATGAGGGAGACTCCTTAAATGCAGATCTAAACCTACGAATGTTTCGCCACACAACTGATGGATGAATATTAGGTGATATGTTCTGACAAAAACGTCTCCAACCTTCGAACTTCTTTTGTTTAAATAATTTACGAGTATCAGTAATGGCAGAACATACAACATCAAAGTTTTCATCTGTAGTGTTGGCATAATATTGAATCTCTGCTTGTTTCCTCTTTTTAACTGCAATTGAACAATCCCTATCCCACCATGGAGGGGATGGGATATAACCTAGAGCTGTATTTTTTATAGGAAAATGACTATCAGCAGTTCTTATTATTAATTTTGCTAAAGCTTCAGCACATAAGTGTTCATCACCAAATTTAATTTCAGGAAGTTCCGAAATGTAGAAATCCAACTGCTCCTTAAACAATGACCAATTGGCATCTGCAAGTCTATACTTTAACCGTGGAGGAGGTTTAGAATAATGCTTATTATAAAAAGGAAATGAAAGTAATATTGGAAAATGGTCACTACCATGAGTAGAAGTTAAGACTTCCCAAGATAAATAAGGTGTAAGACTGGGAGAGCATATTGACAAGTCAGGAGCACTTATTTCCTCGTTGGGAGCAGTGCGTCGTGTTGGAGAACCATTATTAAGAATGCAAAGATTACGAGTGTCAATCAGATCCAAAAGATTAACCCCATAGCTATTGGTCAAGGAACTACCCCAACATTGATGCTGAGAATTAAAATCACCTAATAGTATAAAAGGTTTTGGAAGAATAGAAAGAATATTTACAATTTCATCGAAAATCAGAGTAGATGGACGAGGAATATATATAGAAACATAACAAACTTTATTTACAACTGCTGCAATAATAGAAAAATCACTATTATGAGCAGGAATGGAAAAATGAGTAAAAGATTGAGGATGTTTGATGAGTAAGGCTACTCCACCATACTTATCAAATCGATCCTCTCTGAGACATGCATAACCCGGAATCCTAAACAAAGAGTCCGGACTAAGCCATGTCTCCTGTAAAGAAAAAATAAATGGATTATATTTATTTATAAGATAAATTATTTCAGTTTTTTTAGAAATTGCACTTCGGCAATTCCATTGGATTACCTTGGCTGGACTGTCCATTATTATTATTAGAAGTGCAAGTAACTGCTTCGAGTGCAGAGGCAACGTGAGACGGTGAAATTAAGTTAGACTGTGACAAAGACTTAATTAATGCTATGATTAAATCTCTTGTAGTTTCAGATAGATTGTCCTTAGGAATCAGAGCAGTGCCATTATTTAGTGAAGAAGTGTTATTATAGTCCTTAATAAGGTCATGATGAGATTGACGATCATAACCTATAGAGGATTTTGTAGGTGAACGAGGTTTAGTGTAAACAGTTTTTTTATATGAATATGACTGATTAGATGAAGGATTAACCCGTGGAGCTGAAGGAGTAAAGCTATCTGACACATGAGTGGTAGTTAAGGCGTCAATATATGACTTCTTAGAAACAAAAGGATGTAGTTTTGATGCTTCTGCATAAGAAATGCAACTTTTGGACATTGTTTCTTTTATCGATTTCTGTCTCTCAAATTCAAGGCACTTCTTACTAGTAGCTTCATGAGACCCCCTGCACAAACAGCAAGAGACATCATCATCTTGAACTGAACAGGACTCGCCTGAATGTCCATCACCACACTTAAAACATCTAGGCTTAGACCTACAAAGACTTTTTACATGACCATACCTACAACAATTATAACACTGAATAGTTGGGTAAATGTATAATTCAACACTCAAGGCTGTGTAACACATAAACACCCGCTTTGGTAGAACTTGCCCATCAAATGTAATTATAATTGTTTCCGTGTTCTTGAATACATTATTACCATCAACCATTACTTTCCTTCTAATCCTCCTAATTTTTAAAATTTCTCCACAGCCTATGGGAACAGAAATAGCCTCCTGAACCTCCTCATCGGACCAATCGGCAGGAACGCCTCTTACAACACCCATACGGGTTATGGAGAAAGCAGGGATAAAAGCTTTATAATTTTCTTCAGCTAATTTTGTATTATTTAAAAACAGATTCGCATCATCATAGTGAGAAAATGCCAATGAAATTCGATTTCTGCCGATTTTTTTCAGACTACCATTTATCACATTTTTAAAATTATTTCTTTTCAAAAAACGGCCAAAAGAAATGGGATGTAAAAATGTTTTTTCAGTGACTTGTTCACGTTGCACATGAACGACATATGGAGCAGCATCTGATGACTTAAAAGTCAACCTAGCCAACTGAGTTGCAGACTGTGGAGATGTTTTATTTTGTACAATGATTGATTCATGAGATACCTGAGTAGTAATTTTTTGTGAGGGGTCTGAACCATTCTCGAAATGAGAAATTTCCATCTCCTGATTCTCTGGTTCACAATTGCAATCCTTTTTGCCGCCATTTTTACGCCTTTTTTTGTTGCAATGTTTGCAAATTTTGGGCCGAGCTGAAACCCTCTTCCTTCTACTATTATTTACTGTTGATACTGAACAATCAGTATCAACACTGGTTTCATTATGTGAAATTGTCACGTAGTGAGCTATGACCGGAGATATCGACCCCCCAGGATCCCCTGGAGGGTCCATAATAGAAGATTTATAAAAAACTTACCAACTATTAATACACACAAAAAAAAAAAACTAACTACTAGAAATATATAAACAAAAAACTAATTATTTACACAAAAAGATCCCAACAAACTTATTTTAGGAAATTAAAATTCACTTAGAAAGAAAAAACACGACCGCCGTATTCAAGGTTTCCCGCGCTTTTTTCACCGCTCTTTTTTTTTTTTTTTTTTTTTTTTTTTTTTTCTCTCTTGGCAAGTCGCTATTTGCGCATTTGCCACTAACAAAAACGGGGGAACTTATAATAATTAAAAAAATGGTATCTGAACGGAATTTGGAAATATAAATTGGTCAGGATCGGAAAAGGAATAAATTTTCAAATAAAATATATAATAAACTAAATACGGATTGAGTTAGAATTAATGAAAATAGATAAACAGTTGTATATTATAGGATCATTAGATGCTAAAAGAGTAAGAATGGAAGTAGGAAGAGGAACTTCATGACGATTTAAGGAGTCCATAAAAGGAGAATGATTATAAAGAGAACACGAGAAGAAAATGTGGTTCAGATCCCCCACACTTTCGCCACACTCACAAATATCGTCATCTATGATATGAAGCCGTGCAAGGTGAACTGGAATACAAACATGTCCCAGTCTCATACGGATAATACAACTGGTGGAAGTTTTATTTAACTTTAATTTAAAAAACCAAGGTTTTTTTGGAATACACGTTTGTATGGTAGAATAAAATTTACCTTTTAATACTGAACTGTCTGACCATAAGTCTCCCCAAGACTCCCGAAGGAACGTCATGGGGAGACCTGCAAGATCATGACAATAATTAATGTACGGAAAACGATCTCCACAATCAACAGCCTCATTGGCAAGCTGGTCAGCCCTGGTGTTGCCCAAAATGTTGCTATGTCCCGGAATCCATGCAAAGCTGATTACAAGCCCTTGCTGATAACATTTGTACAATAAATTTCTTATAGATATTACCAAGGGATAAACTGTTTTACATTTTAATGGAAATTTGCTAAGAGCTTGCAAAACACTCAAAGCGTCTGAAAATATGACCGTCTTTTTTAATTTCATAATGTGTATATATTCTACAGCTTTGAATAAACCAAAGCATTCTCCTGTGAACACTGATGATTCAGGCGGAAGTTTAATCTTTTGAACTATATTGTATTGAGAATGAAAAACTCCGACTCCTACACAACCAGAATTATCGTGTTTGGACGCATCAGTGTAAATATGATGCCAATCTTTCCAATAATTATATTTGATTGAATTAAATAAGAAACTCGTAAAATCATCCCCTTTATTTAAACCCAAGGAAAAATGTATGTCAGGAATAGAAACTATAGATTCATAATTACTGCAAAAAAGAGGATATAAATTTGAGCTGTAGCTTGGAGCCTGTAAGGCAATAAACTTTTTGTAACTCTGAATAAGACATGGTGGATTTTTATGAGACCAATAATTAGAAGAATTTATTTGATTTAAAAGTAATGGAAGTTTTGTATGTAGAGGATGGTTAGCAAATTGCAATGAACGAAATAAAAATTTATCGCAAAGGAACTGACGGCGAAGTGAAAGAGGAGGATCCACACATTCAAGTTGAAGGGCATTAATTGGACTAGATTTCATAGCTCCCGTGATTATTCTTAGTGCTTTTGACTGTATATTGTTAAGTTTTTTAAAAGCAACAATACTCCCTGGTTCTAACAAAAAAGACCCATAATCTAATACGCTTCTAACTATAGCATTATATAGCAGTTTTAAACAATAAGGATGGGCACCCCACCATACTCCAGCCAGGCATCTTAACATATTTAACCTTTTTTCGCATTTAGAAAAAATATATTCACAGTGGGGAATACCAGTAAGCCTGGAGTCTAAAATAACTCCTAAAAATTTGACCGAAGATTTTTCTGGAATCGGTTGACCATCAAAATATATAGAAAAAGGAGGAGGAAGCCGCTTTCGTGAAAATAAAACAGTAGAGCTTTTCGAAGATGATAACTCTAGTCCATTACGATCAAGCCATGTTTTAAAAAGATTAAGAGAAGAAGACAGTGAAGAGCAAGCCGTTTCAATAGAGCGATGAGAACAGTATAAAACCAGGTCATCAGCATATTGGAGAACTTTTACTTTACTGTCCAAGGAAGATTCGAGATCATATGTATATATATTATACAATATAGGACTTAAAACAGACCCTTGAGGAAGCCCTTTCCACACTAATCTAGATTCATAAGTAGAATCATCTAATAAAACATTAATACGTCGCTCAGATAAAATATTCATAATGAAATTAAAAAGAATTGTAGGCACATTTAACTTTTGTAATTTATTTCTTAAAATCGGAATAACTACATTGTCATAGGCGGAAGTAATATCTAAAAACGAAGCTATAAGGTGACTATTTACAGAAAAACTTAACCTAATATCCGTGACAAAAATACTTAAGCTATCTAAAGTACTTTTGCCCCGCCTAAAACCGAACTGACTGTCACTCAATAAATCATTGCTCTCAATAAACCATTCTAAACGGTTCTTTACCAAATGCTCGGTAACTTTTAATAAAACTGAAGAAAGTGCAATGGGACGATAGGCATTACTATCTGACGGGCTTTTGTCAGGTTTCAAGATTGGTAAAACTATTTGGGATTTCCAGGATGTGGGAATGTTGCCAGTGACCATAATAGAGTTTATAAGATTTAAAAAATAGTCAAGTGACGTTTCGCTTAAATTTGACATAAAGGAGTATGGAATACCATCAACTCCAGGAGCAGAATCTTTTAGGTGGGTCAAAATACCTTTGAGTTCAGCAAGAGAAAATGGACTATTGAGTTCTGCAAGATTGACATAATCGGAAAGAGGTATAGAATAAATAGTTATTTCCTCAGGGACATACGAAGGTGATAGCTTATCTAAAAATTGGTCTTTCATTGAAGAAGGAAGCAAAGATGAGGGAGACTCCTTAAATGCAGATCTAAACCTACGAATGTTTCGCCACACAACTGATGGATGAATATTGGGTGATATGTTCTGACAAAAACGTCTCCAACCTTCGAACTTCTTTTGTTTAAATAATTTACGAGTATCAGTAATGGCAGAACATACAACATCAAAGTTTTCATCTGTAGTGTTGGCATAATATTGAATCTCTGCTTGTTTCCTCTTTTTAACTGCAATTGAACAATCCCTATCCCACCATGGAGGGGATGGGATATAACCTAGAGCTGTATTTTTTATAGGAAAATGACTATCAGCAGTTCTTATTATTAATTTTGCTAAAGCTTCAGCACATAAGTGTTCATCACCAAATTTAATTTCAGGAAGTTCCGAAATGTAGAAATCCAACTGCTCCTTAAACAATGACCAATTGGCATCTGCAAGTCTATACTTTAACCGTGGAGGAGGTTTAGAATAATGCTTATTATAAAAAGGAAATGAAAGTAATATTGGAAAATGGTCACTACCATGAGTAGAAGTTAAGACTTCCCAAGATAAATAAGGTGTAAGACTGGGAGAGCATATTGACAAGTCAGGAGCACTTATTTCCTCGTTGGGAGCAGTGCGTCGTGTTGGAGAACCATTATTAAGAATGCAAAGATTACGAGTGTCAATCAGATCCAAAAGATTAACCCCATAGCTATTGGTCAAGGAACTACCCCAACATTGATGCTGAGAATTAAAATCACCTAATAGTATAAAAGGTTTTGGAAGAATAGAAAGAATATTTACAATTTCATCGAAAATCAGAGTAGATGGACGAGGAATATATATAGAAACATAACAAACTTTATTTACAACTGCTGCAATAATAGAAAAATCACTATTATGAGCAGGAATGGAAAAATGAGTAAAAGATTGAGGATGTTTGATGAGTAAGGCTACTCCACCATACTTATCAAATCGATCCTCTCTGAGACATGCATAACCCGGAATCCTAAACAAAGAGTCCGGACTAAGCCATGTCTCCTGTAAAGAAAAAATAAATGGATTATATTTATTTATAAGATAAATTATTTCAGTTTTTTTAGAAATTGCACTTCGGCAATTCCATTGGATTACCTTGGCTGGACTGTCCATTATTATTATTAGAAGTGCAAGTAACTGCTTCGAGTGCAGAGGCAACGTGAGACGGTGAAATTAAGTTAGACTGTGACAAAGACTTAATTAATGCTATGATTAAATCTCTTGTAGTTTCAGATAGATTGTCCTTAGGAATCAGAGCAGTGCCATTATTTAGTGAAGAAGTGTTATTATAGTCCTTAATAAGGTCATGATGAGATTGACGATCATAACCTATAGAGGATTTTGTAGGTGAACGAGGTTTAGTGTAAACAGTTTTTTTATATGAATATGACTGATTAGATGAAGGATTAACCCGTGGAGCTGAAGGAGTAAAGCTATCTGACACATGAGTGGTAGTTAAGGCGTCAATATATGACTTCTTAGAAACAAAAGGATGTAGTTTTGATGCTTCTGCATAAGAAATGCAACTTTTGGACATTGTTTCTTTTATCGATTTCTGTCTCTCAAATTCAAGGCACTTCTTACTAGTAGCTTCATGAGACCCCCTGCACAAACAGCAAGAGACATCATCATCTTGAACTGAACAGGACTCGCCTGAATGTCCATCACCACACTTAAAACATCTAGGCTTAGACCTACAAAGACTTTTTACATGACCATACCTACAACAATTATAACACTGAATAGTTGGGTAAATGTATAATTCAACACTCAAGGCTGTGTAACACATAAACACCCGCTTTGGTAGAACTTGCCCATCAAATGTAATTATAATTGTTTCCGTGTTCTTGAATACATTATTACCATCAACCATTACTTTCCTTCTAATCCTCCTAATTTTTAAAATTTCTCCACAGCCTATGGGAACAGAAATAGCCTCCTGAACCTCCTCATCGGACCAATCGGCAGGAACGCCTCTTACAACACCCATACGGGTTATGGAGAAAGCAGGGATAAAAGCTTTATAATTTTCTTCAGCTAATTTTGTATTATTTAAAAACAGATTCGCATCATCATAGTGAGAAAATGCCAATGAAATTCGATTTCTGCCGATTTTTTTCAGACTACCATTTATCACATTTTTAAAATTATTTCTTTTCAAAAAACGGCCAAAAGAAATGGGATGTAAAAATGTTTTTTCAGTGACTTGTTCACGTTGCACATGAACGACATATGGAGCAGCATCTGATGACTTAAAAGTCAACCTAGCCAACTGAGTTGCAGACTGTGGAGATGTTTTATTTTGTACAATGATTGATTCATGAGATACCTGAGTAGTAATTTTTTGTGAGGGGTCTGAACCATTCTCGAAATGAGAAATTTCCATCTCCTGATTCTCTGGTTCACAATTGCAATCCTTTTTGCCGCCATTTTTACGCCTTTTTTTGTTGCAATGTTTGCAAATTTTGGGCCGAGCTGAAACCCTCTTCCTTCTACTATTATTTACTGTTGATACTGAACAATCAGTATCAACACTGGTTTCATTATGTGAAATTGTCACGTAGTGAGCTATGACCGGAGATATCGACCCCCCAGGATCCCCTGGAGGGTCCATAATAGAAGATTTATAAAAAACTTACCAACTATTAATACACACAAAAAAAAAAAACTAACTACTAGAAATATATAAACAAAAAACTAATTATTTACACAAAAAGATCCCAACAAACTTATTTTAGGAAATTAAAATTCACTTAGAAAGAAAAAACACGACCGCCGTATTCAAGGTTTCCCGCGCTTTTTTCACCGCTCTTTTTTAAAGTTCCCGCCAGAAAAATCACACATGTAGTCATTTAAGGTTACAAGTGGCAAAAAGAATCGATATTTCTAAATAATAATTAATGCCAAAAAATCTCGATTTGACAAACAAAAAACATCGATATATCGATATTTTTTCTACAAGTCTGTCTCGCCACACTCCACAAGCTCGTAGATAAATAAAATATATTCTGTGTCCACAATTGTCAATGTTAGACATGGGCGTTTTCGTATTTAGTTGCTAACGGATATGTAACCGATATTCAGTTTTCATATCGATATCGAAAACCGTTTTCAGATATCGATATCAGTAGTACGATTTGCACAAGTAACTGAAACGAACGAAACGCAAACTCACACTTTTACCGTTAATACATTGATAGTAGCCGCCGGAAAGTTGCTAACTTACGGAATATTTGTTGTAACTAAATAAATAGAAACTAGACCTTATTGCTAGCGCGTTAGGATATTTACGCACGCACTATTATTAACCAAATAACCAATCACTAGCCGAAGTTACGTAATATTCGCTTCATCACTTTTACGCCAGTAAAACATTGAATGGTAAGACAGAGACAAAGCGAATAAAAACCGTCGATGTCATATCGCTCGTGATGTGAAGTTTGCGTTTTGTTCGTTATTACTTATTCGACATTATTCGTAGTTTGTTCTCGTTGTTGCGCTTTGGATAAGCCATAGCTCGATGAAGTTTTTGTGAAAACGGTTATGTATATTTAGATATCGATATGGTATGATAATAAACACATATCCGATATAAGTTACGTTTTGATATATCGAACCCATGCCTATGTCATTAAAGAAAGACGGGCAGGCTGTCAAATGTTTTCTAGTTTTTAGGTACTATTCGTACAAAAATGGCATCGAGTTTACTCAAAAAAGCTATATTTTCCAATCCTACCACTGTGCGAAAGACGTTTGGAATAATTTGCAATGCTACACGAAACCGTAAGAATAATAAATACCTAAGCTGTGCTTGTATAAATAACCAGTGTTGTGACTGTTACGTCATTTCATTTCATTTTAGATTGGAACTATCAATATATGCCCGGTCCGTATCCTAAGACCCTAGAGGCACGAGAGGCTGCGGCAAAAAAATATGGCATGACCATTGAGGAGTATCAGCCGTATCCCGAGCATATGGGTTATGGTGATTACCCAAAACTTCCTGATATTGGAGAGGATTCTAGGGATCCACACTACCCTTATGATAATCCTGAATTGAAGAGAAACTTTAATGAACCTGTAAGTTTTAAAATGTCTTTTAATTATTTGAAGCTTCTGTTTGCTAATGACTAGTCCTATAAATTATATTTATTCATTTTCAGATGCATGCTAGAATGGAAATATTTGGTGGTGACCGTTATGACCCTGCTATGAAGAGAAGGTTCTCATTGGCTCACCAGTGGGCATGGTTTTTGGGTGTAGTTGGAGGATCTTTTGCATTGTTCTTCTATCTGGAAGATCATAAAGTGGGAAGACCTGTTACATCTAAGCAATACCCGTCAAGTGGACCTCACTATTTATTTGGCATTGCTAAGTAGAACAGATGCTAAGCAAGCTCTTGTGCTGGTCTGTTCAATTTAGAATTATTATTTAAAAAAATAGTTTCAATAAAACAAAAAATGAGTATAAACTTTTTTGTTTTTGTTCATACAATACAATCATCAAATCAATACTTTTGTAGGATTGCCTATTGATAATAAATAAGTATAATTCACTATCCAGAAATCTTACCCACAACACATGTTTAGCTATGAGATGCATGCCACAAAAATTGTAAAAAATAGACCAAAACATTGCTTACATAGAATCTACTTATATAATCCTTGCATATTATATTAAAACAGTCCCCCGCCGCGTCTATATCTGTTTGAACGCGATAAACTCAAAAACTACCGACCGGATTTTTAAACGGTTTTCATTAATGGACGAAATGATTCATGCGGAAGGTTTTTGTGTATAATTCATTAAGGTTTTTTGTAAACTGGCGGAAATTTGACGAAACCGCGCGGAAATCGTAAAGTTACATAAAATTTATGTTCTACAGGATTGTTCATCTTAAAAAGTTAAACAAAAACGTCCGCAATAGCATATGTCTATCTTCTAAAGATGACCCACAGTAACCATTATTATCTTTCAGAATTTGATAAAACTCATTGTTATTTTCGAAGCTATTTTGACCAGTATTATATTAATCCTTGTCCCATAAAATATGTTATTTAAATTAGGCATAAAATATGCCTTGACATCATATCATTAAAATTACGCGTGACAAAAGAATTATGGTTGACCGTAACGCGGCCGGGCGCAGCGGTAGTCAATGACCTTTTCCTCGGCTATTAGGTATGTTATCCCAATAGTAAGTTCCCGTGTGATTTTTCCGACATCCACGCGGGCGAAGCCGCAGGCAAAAGCTAGTAATGTTATAAACGCGAAAGTTTATAACGATGGATGGATGTTTCTCTTTCACGCTAAAACTACTGAAACGGATTTGGATGAAATTTGGCACACAGATAGTTATAACCTGGATTAACACATAGGATATATACTTTTTATTCCGATATTCCCACGGGATCGAGACTTGTGCGGGTGAAACCGCGGGGTGCTGCTAGTATTTTATAATCTTTTAATACTATTTTCCGTGAAAATTATTCTTACAATTGCCCCTCTCAATCATAAGTAGCAAAAAATGCATAAAAGTATAGGTTCTCCATCCCTGACTTATTAATTGATCTGTACATAGTGGGAGGAGTATGTAATTATTATAGCAAGTGGCGCATTTTGTTGTTTCTAACTACCATGGCAAAAAGGCTTTTACAAAATCAGTAAGAAGAATTGGATTTTCTAGCTAGTTGGTGCTGAATGCATATTTTTGCTGGCTCCAGCTAGCAAAAATATGCATTTTGTTTTCAGAAAAATACTGTAGAAAATTGAATGGTAGTGACAGATTATCGTAAGGCCTCAGAAGGTATTTATAATTTTATTAATATAAATTAATTACAAGTTAGGATTTCACTTATAAATACTAGTAAAATATTCATCTTCCAAATCATAGAGATCTGCTGCTATGTCATCACGTAGAGACATTAGTTTCTGGTCACATTCTTGTTGTTTTGTGCGGAATAGTTTAGAGTTTTGTGTTATAGCTTCGTTGACTGATGGGAAATCATTCAGTATTAAATACTGTTTTATGTCTGAGACCAGCTTCATCAAGGATTCACCAGCTCTCACTGAAACATAAACAAATATGTTAGTATTTTTGGGAGGTAAAAATAAATTATAATTATTGGCAATGGTGGTGTGTCGAAAATGCTGATGCAGTGCTTGCATGTTGCAAACATCTTTGGTCACCCAAAACCCACTGTCTTGATTGTGTGTGCTTTTGCCTCATAATATGACATATTGCTTTCATATGTAATTTAAGCTTAAGAACAGGTGTAGTACCCGACTGCATAAAGATTGCAAGCCCGCTCAGAAATCCTTGAGATATTTGTCAACAAGAAACTACTTTTATACCTGGAAAAAAATAAATTACTGTCAGACAATCAGTATGGATTTCGGGTTGGCGGGTCCACGGAGGATGCAGTAACTAACATAGCCGACTTTATAACTCTGAACCTAGGTCATGGATATGCATGTACTGGTATCTTCCTGGACCTTGCAAAATCCTTCGATACGATCTCCAGGAAAATTCTATTAAGAAAATGTCACTTCTGGGAGTTTGTGGCGTTGCCTTGGACTGGTTTACCTCATATCTCTGTGAAAGAAGGCAAAGAGTTGTGTTAGGAAAATATTGTAGTGACCCAACCACAGTACATTTTGGTGTTCCCCAAGGAAGCGTGCTGGGTTCCACTCTATTTATTATTTATATAAATGGATTATGCAGCATGAACCTCCCACAAGCTAAGATGTTCACATATGCTGATGACACCGCGATAGTTGTCATGGGAAAACTTGGGATGAAGTACAATGCGCGGTTGAAGGCGGATAAAAGGCCGTTGCGAACTGGCTACAATATAATCTTTTGACATTGAATATAGAAAAAACCAAGGCAATCAGCTTTGCTATTTCCGAACGTTTTTCCCCTAACAGAGTATCTTGCTTACGGCTGCACTCCTGTATTAGTTCCGAACAGTGTTCTTGCCCTTGCATTGAATATCTAGGAGTTATTGTAGATAACAGATTGATATGGTCCGCACACCTGAGCACTTTAAAGGGCAGGATTAGAACAATGCTGCGTATATTTAAGCAACTAAGCAAGATTGCTGATGATTCTGTACTGAAGATGATTTACTTTTCACTGTGTCATTGACATTCTTAATTACTGCATAGTAGCGTGGGGCGGTGCGGGCAAGACCTCGCTAATTAAAGTAGAACAAGCTCAGCTGGCTCTACTAAAAGTTGCCTATGAACAACCTTACCGGTTCCACGAATTAACTATATACTGAAGTGGCATTCTCAGGGTTAGACAACTATAAATACTATCTGTTACCCTATGATTTCACAAAACTGCCTTAAGCACTTGTATCATCTCAAGTCAAAGGGTAAATGGAGTAAAATCCGATGCAGTAAAACAATCGGCAGAAGGTCTTATGGTTATATGAGACCACACATATACGTGAAACTCAATAGTCTACACAAGATACTAAAACTAACACAAAAAAATGCAGAGTGACGGTAACAAACTGGCTTCTTACACTGGCCTATGACATGACAAAAAGTTTCCTAGCTTAAGTAAAAACTCACAGTACAACACTGAAAATTCACAACTACACATGCACTCTCCAACATAGGTACCTATAATATACAGACAGTCTTACAACACCAACAAAACTAACACAAATAACAGCACCATGCTGATACACTCTTATTTTATATCTAATTTAAGTTTTAGAAATGTACCTTTTAATTTAAAATTGTTAACGGAACAAAGGAGCCTGGATCTCACAACACAGGGAATCCTAGTGTGAGGTTTAGGAATTCAATCCACTTGAATGTAAACTTTGCTAATTAAATTTATTCTTATTCTAATACATACAAGCTTTTTTTCATTTAAGAAAAAAAAAACAAAGCTCTGTCACAACTGTGGTTCTGTGAAACAGACAAACCCCCCCATTTGAATTTACCACCATAGAGTCATTTGGCTCCCTCTGTCCGCCACTTCTGTGGTCCCTGAATAAACACACCCAAAAACTATGTCAAGAAAGGTTCCTTTTTCAGAAAAGATTGTCCTACTACTTATTTGTCCATTTATAAGTAACTACCATACTTAATATGTTCATGTATGATGATGACTTAATTGTATTATTTTTGAGGAATATCATAATATCTTAAAGCTTATGCAATAAGATGTCAATTTCTTTGAATTAAATTAATGTATTATACAAGATTATCTGCTAGAGTTTATGTCATAATATCACATTAAGGAATACTTACATACTTGTTGTTAAACAATAATAAAGTTGAAACTTACCAATGTTGGCAGCCCGGACTTGCATTTCAAATGTATCTTGTTCAATCTGTGTCATTCTATTCAGTTGGGTTTCATTTTCTAGTTTTGCAAGTTTTATGATTTCTACAAATAGAAACAAAATGTGAATAAGGTACAGGCACATAGTCCAATGCTGGTTTCTTGTTAGAATATTAAACAAAATTAGAAGACATGGGGCAAACAAAACTGGCGAAATGTGGGTTTACTATGGGTACATCTCTGTCTTACCCTTAGAGGAATGCAAGCGTGATGCAAATGTTACGTTAATTAGAAGACTTTTATTTCATTTATTTTTAGAAAGCTTTTATTTCATTTATTTTTGAGCATGAGACTTCAATTTAATAACATTACAACAGCAAAAAAAAAAATTGAAGTTTCGCACGCCCGGGTATTAATCTACAGTGAAGCCGATTGCAATATTTTAACTTTTGTTTTCCATCGTAATGAAGCGTTCAAATAACTAAAGCAAGAACTGTTGTTTCGGTTCTTACTTACCTTCAAAGTTTTCTAACATACTCTTGACATCTTCTTTTAATCGAGTTGTATAAGATTTTAGCAATGCTTCCTTATTTTGAGGCAAATTTCTTTGCATATTAATTTATTTTGCAGCTTCTTTACAGGCTCAGAACTTTAGGTTTCACTTTTCAGGATACCGAATTACCGAAAGCAGCAAATCAAAACAATTTCTTTGACAGCTCACAGCAGTTACAAAACAAAGCTCTGTTTTTTTTTTTTTTTTTTTTTTTTCTCTCTTGGCAAGTCGCTATTTGCGCATTTGCCACTAACAAAAACGGGGGAACTTATAATAATTAAAAAAATGGTATCTGAACGGAATTTGGAAATATAAATTGGTCAGGATCGGAAAAGGAATAAATTTTCAAATAAAATATATAATAAACTAAATACGGATTGAGTTAGAATTAATGAAAATAGATAAACAGTTGTATATTATAGGATCATTAGATGCTAAAAGAGTAAGAATGGAAGTAGGAAGAGGAACTTCATGACGATTTAAGGAGTCCATAAAAGGAGAATGATTATAAAGAGAACACGAGAAGAAAATGTGGTTCAGATCCCCCACACTTTCGCCACACTCACAAATATCGTTATCTATGATATGAAGCCGTGCAAGGTGAACTGGAATACAAACATGTCCCAGTCTCATACGGATAATACAACTGGTGGAAGTTTTATTTAACTTTAATTTAAAAAACCAAGGTTTTTTTGGAATACACGTTTGTATGGTGGCATAAAATTTACCTTTTAATACTGAACTGTCTGACCATAATTCTCCCCAAGACTCCCGAAGGAACGTCATGGGGAGACCTGCAAGATCATGACAATAATTAATGTACGGAAAACGATCTCCACAATCAACAGCCTCATTGGCAAGCTGGTCAGCCCTGGTGTTGCCCAAAATGTTGCTATGTCCCGGAATCCATGCAAAGCTGATTACAAGCCCTTGCTGATAACATTTGTACAATAAATTTCTTATAGATATTACCAAGGGATAAACTGTTTTACATTTTAATGGAAATTTGCTAAGAGCTTGCAAAACACTCAAAGCGTCTGAAAATATGACCGTCTTTTTTAATTTCATAATATGTATATATTCTACAGCTTTGAATAAACCAAAGCATTCTCCTGTGAACACTGATGATTCAGGCGGAAGTTTAACCTTTTGAACTATATTGTATTGAGAATGAAAAACTCCGACTCCTACACAACCAGAATTATCGTGTTTGGACGCATCAGTGTAAATATGATGCCAATCTTTCCAATAATTATATTTGATTGAATTAAATAAGAAACTCGTAAAATCATCCTCTTTATTTAAACCCAAGGAAAAATGTATGTCAGGAATAGAAACTATAGATTCATAATTACTGCAAAAAAGAGGATATAAATTTGAGCTGTAGCTTGGAGCCTGTAAGGCAATAAACTTTTTGTAACTCTGAATAAGACATGGTGGATTTTTATGAGACCAATAATTAGAAGAATTTATTTGATTTAAAAGTAATGGAAGTTTTGTATGTAGAGGATGGTTAGCAAATTGCAATGAACGAAATAAAAATTTATCGCAAAGGAACTGACGGCGAAGTGAAAGAGGAGGATCCACACATTCAAGTTGAAGGGCATTAATTGGACTAGATTTCATAGCTCCCGTGATTATTCTTAGTGCTTTTGACTGTATATTGTTAAGTTTTTTAAAAGCAACAATACTCCCTGGTTCTAACAAAAAAGACCCATAATCTAATACGCTTCTAACTATAGCATTATATAGCAGTTTTAAACAATAAGGATGGGCACCCCACCATACTCCAGCCAGGCATCTTAACATATTTAACCTTTTTTCGCATTTAGAAAAAATATATTCACAGTGGGGAATACCAGTAAGCCTGGAGTCTAAAATAACTCCTAAAAATTTGACCGAAGATTTTTCTGGAATCGGTTGACCATCAAAATATATAGAAAAAGGAGGAGGAAGCCGCTTTCGTGAAAATAAAACAGTAGAGCTTTTCGAAGATGATAACTCTAGTCCATTACGATCAAGCCATGTTTTTAAAAGATTAAGAGAAGAAGACAGTGAAGAGCAAGCCGTTTCAATAGAGCGATGAGAACAGTATAAAACCAGGTCATCAGCATATTGGAGAACTTTTACTTTACTGTCCAGGGAAGATTCGAGGTCATATGTATATATATTATACAATATAGGACTTAAAACAGACCCTTGAGGAAGCCCTTTCCACACTAATCTAGATTCATAAGTAGAATCCTCTAATAAAACATTAATACATCGCTCAGATAAAATATTCATAATGAAATTAAAAAGAATTGTAGGCACATTTAACTTTTGTAATTTATTTCTTAAAATCGGAATAACTACATTGTCATAGGCGGAAGTAATATCTAAAAACGAAGCTATAAGGTGACTATTTACAGAAAAACTTAACCTAATATCCGTGACAAAAATACTTAAGCTATCTAAAGTACTTTTGCCCCGCCTAAAACCGAACTGACTGTCACTCAATAAATCATTGCTCTCAATAAACCATTCTAAACGGTTCTTTACCAAATGCTCGGTAACTTTTAATAAAACTGAAGAAAGTGCAATGGGACGATAGGCATTACTATCTGACGGGCTTTTGTCAGGTTTCAAGATTGGTAAAACTATTTGGGATTTCCAGGATGTGGGAATGTTGCCAGTGACCATAATAGAGTTTATAAGATTTAAAAAATAGTCAAGTGACGTTTCGCTTAAATTTGACATAAAGGAATATGGAATACCATCAACTCCAGGAGCAGAATCTTTTAGGTGGGTCAAAATACCTTTGAGTTCAGCAAGAGAAAATGGACTATTGAGTTCTGCAAGATTGACATAATCGGAAAGAGGTATAGAATAAATAGTTATTTCTTCAGGGACATACGAAGGTGATAGCTTATCTAAAAATTGGTCTTTCATTGAAGAAGGAAGCAAAGATGAGGGAGACTCCTTAAATGCAGATCTAAACCTACGAATGTTTCGCCACACAACTGATGGATGAATATTGGGTGATATGTTCTGACAAAAACGTCTCCAACCTTCGAACTTCTTTTGTTTAAATAATTTACGAGTATCAGTAATGGCAGAACATACAACATCAAAGTTTTCATCTGTAGTGTTGGCATAATATTGAATCTCTGCTTGTTTCCTCTTTTTAACTGCAATTGAACAATCCCTATCCCACCATGGAGGGGATGGGATATAACCTAGAGCTGTATTTTTTATAGGGAAATGACTATCAGCAGTTCTTATTATTAATTTTGCTAAAGCTTCAGCACATAAGTGTTCATCACCAAATTTAATTTCAGGAAGTTCCGAAATGTACAAATCCAACTGCTCCTTAAACAATGACCAATTGGCATCTGCAAGTCTATACTTTAACCGTGGAGGAGGTTTAGAATAATGCTTATTATAAAAAGGGAATGAAAGTAATATTGGAAAATGGTCACTACCATGAGTAGAAGTTAAGACTTCCCAAGATAAATAAGGTGTAAGACTGGGAGAGCATATTGACAAGTCAGGAGCACTTATTTCCTCGTTGGGAGCAGTGCGTCGTGTTGGAGAACCATTATTAAGAATGCAAAGATTATGAGTGTCAATCAGATCCAAAAGATTAACCCCATAGCTATTGGTCAAGGAACTACCCCAACATTGATGCTGAGAATTAAAATCACCTAATAGTATAAAAGGTTTTGGAAGAATAGAAAGAATATTTACAATTTCATCGAAAATCAGAGTAGATGGACGAGGAATATATATAGAAACATAACAAACTTTATTTACAACTGCTGCAATAATAGAAAAATCACTATTATGAGCAGGAATGGAAAAATGAGTAAAAGATTGAGGATGTTTGATGAGTAAGGCTACTCCACCATACTTATCAAATCGATCCTCTCTGAGACATGCATAACCCGGAATCCTAAACAAAGAGTCCGGGCTAAGCCATGTCTCCTGTAAAGAAAAAATAAATGGATTATATTTATTTATAAGATAAATTATTTCAGTTTTTTTAGAAATTGCACTTCGGCAATTCCATTGGATTACCTTGGCTGGACTGTCCATTATTATTATTAGAAGTGCAAGTAACTGCTTCGAGTGCAGAGGCAACGTGAGACGGTGAAATTAAGTTAGACTGTGACAAAGACTTAATTAATGCTATGATTAAATCTCTTGTAGTTTCAGATAGATTGTCCTTAGGAATCAGAGCAGTGCCATTATTTAGTGAAGAAGTGTTATTATAGTCCTTAATAAGGTCATGATGAGATTGACGATCATAACCTATAGAGGATTTTGTAGGTGAACGAGGTTTAGTATAAACGGTTTTTTTATATGAATATGACTGATTAGATGTAGGCTTAACCCGTGGAGCTGAAGGAGTAAAGCTATCTGACACATGAGTGGTAGTTAAGGCGTCAATATATGACTTCTTAGAAACAAAAGGATGTAGTTTTGATGCTTCTGCATAAGAAATGCAACTTTTGGACATTGTTTCTTTTATCGATTTCTGTCTCTCAAATTCAAGGCACTTCTTACTAGTAGCTTCATGAGACCCCCTGCACAAACAGCAAGAGACATCATCATCTTGAACTGAACAGGACTCGCCTGAATGTCCATCACCACACTTAAAACATCTAGGCTTAGACCTACAAAGACTTTTTACATGACCATACCTACAACAATTATAACACTGAATAGTTGGGTAAATGTATAATTCAACACTCAAGGCTGTGTAACACATAAACACCCGCTTTGGTAGAACTTGCCCATCAAATGTAATTATAATTGTTTCCGTGTTCTTGAATACATTATTACCATCAACCATTACTTTCCTTCTAATCCTCCTAATTTTTAAAATTTCTCCACAGCCTATGGGAACAGAAATAGCCTCCTGAACCTCCTCATCGGACCAATCGGCAGGAACGCCTCTTACAACACCCATACGGGTTATGGAGAAAGCAGGGATAAAAACTTTATAATTTTCTTCAGCTAATTTAGTATTATTTAAAAACAGATTCGCATCTTCATAGTGAGAAAATGCCAATGAAATTCGATTTCTGCCGATTTTTTTCAGACTACCATTTATCACATTTTTAAAATTATTTCTTTTCAAAAAACGGCCAAAAGAAATGGGATGTAAAAATGTTTTTTCAGTGACTTGTTCACGTTGCACATGAACGACATATGGAGCAGCATCTGATGACTTAAAAGTCAACCTAGCCAACTGAGTTGCAGACTGTGGAGATGTTTTATTTTGTACAATGATTGATTCATTAGATACCTGAGTAGAAATTTTTTGTGAGGGGTCTGAACCATTCTCGAAATGAGAAATTTCCATCTCCTGATTCTCTGGTTCACAATTGCAATCCTTTTTGCCGCCATTTTTACGCCTTTTTTTGTTGCAATGTTTGCAAATTTTGGGCCGAGCTGAAACCCTCTTCCTTCTAATATTATTTACTGTTGATACTGAACAATCAGTATCAACACTGGTTTCATTATTTGAAATTGTCACGTAGTGAGCTACGACCGGAGATATCGACCCCCCAGGATCCCCTGGAGGGTCCATAATAGAAGAGTTATAAAAACTTACCAACTATTAATACACACTAAAAAAAAAAACTAACTACTAGAAATATATAAACAAAACACTAATTATTTACACAAAAAGATCCCAACAAACTTATTTTAGGAAATTAAAATTCACTTAGAAAGAAAAAACACGACCGCCGTATTCAAGGTTTCCCGCGCTTTTTTCCAAAGCTCTGTTTTTTTTTTTTTTTTTTTTTCTCTCTTGGCAAGTCGCTATTTGCGCATTTGCCACTAACAAAAACGGGGGAACTTATAATAATTAAAAAAATGGTATCTGAACGGAATTTGGAAATATAAATTGGTCAGGATCGGAAAAGGAATAAATTTTCAAATAAAATATATAATAAACTAAATACGGATTGAGTTAGAATTAATGAAAATAGATAAACAGTTGTATATTATAGGATCATTAGATGCTAAAAGAGTAAGAATGGAAGTAGGAAGAGGAACTTCATGACGATTTAAGGAGTCCATAAAAGGAGAATGATTATAAAGAGAACACGAGAAGAAAATGTGGTTCAGATCCCCCACACTTTCGCCACACTCACAAATATCGTCATCTATGATATGAAGCCGTGCAAGGTGAACTGGAATACAAACATGTCCCAGTCTCATACGGATAATACAACTGGTGGAAGTTTTATTTAACTTTAATTTAAAAAACCAAGGTTTTTTTGGAATACACGTTTGTATGGTAGAATAAAATTTACCTTTTAATACTGAACTGTCTGACCATAAGTCTCCCCAAGACTCCCGAAGGAACGTCATGGGGAGACCTGCAAGATCATGACAATAATTAATGTACGGAAAACGATCTCCACAATCAACAGCCTCATTGGCAAGCTGGTCAGCCCTGGTGTTGCCCAAAATGTTGCTATGTCCCGGAATCCATGCAAAGCTGATTACAAGCCCTTGCTGATAACATTTGTACAATAAATTTCTTATAGATATTACCAAGGGATAAACTGTTTTACATTTTAATGGAAATTTGCTAAGAGCTTGCAAAACACTCAAAGCGTCTGAAAATATGACCGTCTTTTTTAATTTCATAATGTGTATATATTCTACAGCTTTGAATAAACCAAAGCATTCTCCTGTGAACACTGATGATTCAGGCGGAAGTTTAACCTTTTGAACTATATTGTATTGAGAATGAAAAATTCCGACTCCTACACAACCAGAATTATCGTGTTTGGACGCATCAGTGTAAATATGATGCCAATCTTTCCAATAATTATATTTGATTGAATTAAATAAGAAACTCGTAAAATCATCCCCTTTATTTAAACCCAAGGAAAAATGTATGTCAGGAATAGAAACTATAGATTCATAATTACTGCAAAAAAGAGGATATAAATTTGAGCTGTAGCTTGGAGCCTGTAAGGCAATAAACTTTTTGTAACTCTGAATAAGACATGGTGGATTTTTATGAGACCAATAATTAGAAGAATTTATTTGATTTAAAAGTAATGGAAGTTTTGTATGTAGAGGATGGTTAGCAAATTGCAATGAACGAAATAAAAATTTATCGCAAAGGAACTGACGGCGAAGTGAAAGAGGAGGATCCACACATTCAAGTTGAAGGGCATTAATTGGACTAGATTTCATAGCTCCCGTGATTATTCTTAGTGCTTTTGACTGTATATTGTTAAGTTTTTTAAAAGCAACAATACTCCCTGGTTCTAACAAAAAAGACCCATAATCTAATACGCTTCTAACTATAGCATTATATAGCAGTTTTAAACAATAAGGATGGGCACCCCACCATACTCCAGCCAGGCATCTTAACATATTTAACCTTTTTTCGCATTTAGAAAAAATATATTCACAGTGGGGAATACCAGTAAGCCTGGAGTCTAAAATAACTCCTAAAAATTTGACCGAAGATTTTTCTGGAATCGGTTGACCATCAAAATATATAGAAAAAGGAGGAGGAAGCCGCTTTCGTGAAAATAAAACAGTAGAGCTTTTCGAAGATGATAACTCTAGTCCATTACGATCAAGCCATGTTTTTAAAAGATTAAGAGAAGAAGACAGTGAAGAGCAAGCCGTTTCAATAGAGCGATGAGAACAGTATAAAACCAGGTCATCAGCATATTGGAGAACTTTTACTTTACTGTCCAGGGAAGATTCGAGGTCATATGTATATATATTATACAATATAGGACTTAAAACAGACCCTTGAGGAAGCCCTTTCCACACTAATCTAGATTCATAAGTAGAATCCTCTAATAAAACATTAATACGTCGCTCAGATAAAATATTCATAATGAAATTAAAAAGAATTGTAGGCACATTTAACTTTTGTAATTTATTTCTTAAAATCGGAATAACTACATTGTCATAGGCGGAAGTAATATCTAAAAACGAAGCTATAAGGTGACTATTTACAGAAAAACTTAACCTAATATCCGTGACAAAAATACTTAAGCTATCTAAAGTACTTTTGCCCCGCCTAAAACCGAACTGACTGTCACTCAATAAATTATTGCTCTCAATAAACCATTCTAAACGGTTCTTTACCAAATGCTCGGTAACTTTTAATAAAACTGAAGAAAGTGCAATGGGACGATAGGCATTACTATCTGACGGGCTTTTGTCAGGTTTCAAGATTGGTAAAACTATTTGGGATTTCCAGGATGTGGGAATGTTGCCAGTGACCATAATAGAGTTTATAAGATTTAAAAAATAGTCAAGTGACGTTTCGCTTAAATTTGACATAAAGGAATATGGAATACCATCAACTCCAGGAGCAGAATCTTTTAGGTGGGTCAAAATACCTTTGAGTTCAGCAAGAGAAAATGGACTATTGAGTTCTGCAAGATTGACATAATCGGAAAGAGGTATAGAATAAATAGTTATTTCCTCAGGGACATACGAAGGTGATAGCTTATCTAAAAATTGGTCTTTCATTGAAGAAGGAAGCAAAGATGAGGGAGACTCCTTAAATGCAGATCTAAACCTACGAATGTTTCGCCACACAACTGATGGATGAATATTAGGTGATATGTTCTGACAAAAACGTCTCCAACCTTCGAACTTCTTTTGTTTAAATAATTTACGAGTATCAGTAATGGCAGAACATACAACATCAAAGTTTTCATCTGTAGTGTTGGCATAATATTGAATCTCTGCTTGTTTCCTCTTTTTAACTGCAATTGAACAATCCCTATCCCACCATGGAGGGGATGGGATATAACCTAGAGCTGTATTTTTTATAGGAAAATGACTATCAGCAGTTCTTATTATTAATTTTGCTAAAGCTTCAGCACATAAGTGTTCATCACCAAATTTAATTTCAGGAAGTTCCGAAATGTAGAAATCCAACTGCTCCTTAAACAATGACCAATTGGCATCTGCAAGTCTATACTTTAACCGTGGAGGAGGTTTAGAATAATGCTTATTATAAAAAGGAAATGAAAGTAATATTGGAAAATGGTCACTACCATGAGTAGAAGTTAAGACTTCCCAAGATAAATAAGGTGTAAGACTGGGAGAGCATATTGACAAGTCAGGAGCACTTATTTCCTCGTTGGGAGCAGTGCGTCGTGTTGGAGAACCATTATTAAGAATGCAAAGATTACGAGTGTCAATCAGATCCAAAAGATTAACCCCATAGCTATTGGTCAAGGAACTACCCCAACATTGATGCTGAGAATTAAAATCACCTAATAGTATAAAAGGTTTTGGAAGAATAGAAAGAATATTTACAATTTCATCGAAAATCAGAGTAGATGGACGAGGAATATATATAGAAACATAACAAACTTTATTTACAACTGCTGCAATAATAGAAAAATCACTATTATGAGCAGGAATGGAAAAATGAGTAAAAGATTGAGGATGTTTGATGAGTAAGGCTACTCCACCATACTTATCAAATCGATCCTCTCTGAGACATGCATAACCCGGAATCCTAAACAAAGAGTCCGGACTAAGCCATGTCTCCTGTAAAGAAAAAATAAATGGATTATATTTATTTATAAGATAAATTATTTCAGTTTTTTTAGAAATTGCACTTCGGCAATTCCATTGGATTACCTTGGCTGGACTGTCCATTATTATTATTAGAAGTGCAAGTAACTGCTTCGAGTGCAGAGGCAACGTGAGACGGTGAAATTAAGTTAGACTGTGACAAAGACTTAATTAATGCTATGATTAAATCTCTTGTAGTTTCAGATAGATTGTCCTTAGGAATCAGAGCAGTGCCATTATTTAGTGAAGAAGTGTTATTATAGTCCTTAATAAGGTCATGATGAGATTGACGATCATAACCTATAGAGGATTTTGTAGGTGAACGAGGTTTAGTGTAAACAGTTTTTTTATATGAATATGACTGATTAGATGTAGGATTAACCCGTGGAGCTGAAGGAGTAAAGCTATCTGACACATGAGTGGTAGTTAAGGCGTCAATATATGACTTCTTAGAAACAAAAGGATGTAGTTTTGATGCTTCTGCATAAGAAATGCAACTTTTGGACATTGTTTCTTTTATCGATTTCTGTCTCTCAAATTCAAGGCACTTCTTACTAGTAGCTTCATGAGACCCCCTGCACAAACAGCAAGAGACATCATCATCTTGAACTGAACAGGACTCGCCTGAATGTCCATCACCACACTTAAAACATCTAGGCTTAGACCTACAAAGACTTTTTACATGACCATACCTACAACAATTATAACACTGAATAGTTGGGTAAATGTATAATTCAACACTCAAGGCTGTGTAACACATAAACACCCGCTTTGGTAGAACTTGCCCATCAAATGTAATTATAATTGTTTCCGTGTTCTTGAATACATTATTACCATCAACCATTACTTTCCTTCTAATCCTCCTAATTTTTAAAATTTCTCCACAGCCTATGGGAACAGAAATAGCCTCCTGAACCTCCTCATCGGACCAATCGGCAGGAACGCCTCTTACAACACCCATACGGGTTATGGAGAAAGCAGGGATAAAAGCTTTATAATTTTCTTCAGCTAATTTTGTATTATTTAAAAACAGATTCGCATCATCATAGTGAGAAAATGCCAATGAAATTCGATTTCTGCCGATTTTTTTCAGACTACCATTTATCACATTTTTAAAATTATTTCTTTTCAAAAAACGGCCAAAAGAAATGGGATGTAAAAATGTTTTTTCAGTGACTTGTTCACGTTGCACATGAACGACATATGGAGCAGCATCTGATGACTTAAAAGTCAACCTAGCCAACTGAGTTGCAGACTGTGGAGATGTTTTATTTTGTACAATGATTGATTCATGAGATACCTGAGTAGTAATTTTTTGTGAGGGGTCTGAACCATTCTCGAAATGAGAAATTTCCATCTCCTGATTCTCTGGTTCACAATTGCAATCCTTTTTGCCGCCATTTTTACGCCTTTTTTTGTTGCAATGTTTGCAAATTTTGGGCCGAGCTGAAACCCTCTTCCTTCTACTATTATTTACTGTTGATACTGAACAATCAGTATCAACACTGGTTTCATTATGTGAAATTGTCACGTAGTGAGCTATGACCGGAGATATCGACCCCCCAGGATCCCCTGGAGGGTCCATAATAGAAGATTTATAAAAAACTTACCAACTATTAATACACACAAAAAAAAAAACTAACTACTAGAAATATATAAACAAAAAACTAATTATTTACACAAAAAGATCCCAACAAACTTATTTTAGGAAATTAAAATTCACTTAGAAAGAAAAAACACGACCGCCGTATTCAAGGTTTCCCGCGCTTTTTTCCAAAGCTCTGTTTTTTTTTTTTTTTTTTTTTTTTTTTTCTCTCTTGGCAAGTCGCTATTTGCGCATTTGCCACTAACAAAAACGGGGGAACTTATAATAATTAAAAAAATGGTATCTGAACGGAATTTGGAAATATAAATTGGTCAGGATCGGAAAAGGAATAAATTTTCAAATAAAATATATAATAAACTAAATACGGATTGAGTTAGAATTAATGAAAATAGATAAACAGTTGTATATTATAGGATCATTAGATGCTAAAAGAGTAAGAATGGAAGTAGGAAGAGGAACTTCATGACGATTTAAGGAGTCCATAAAAGGAGAATGATTATAAAGAGAACACGAGAAGAAAATGTGGTTCAGATCCCCCACACTTTCGCCACACTCACAAATATCGTCATCTATGATATGAAGCCGTGCAAGGTGAACTGGAATACAAACATGTCCCAGTCTCATACGGATAATACAACTGGTGGAAGTTTTATTTAACTTTAATTTAAAAAACCAAGGTTTTTTTGGAATACACGTTTGTATGGTAGAATAAAATTTACCTTTTAATACTGAACTGTCTGACCATAAGTCTCCCCAAGACTCCCGAAGGAACGTCATGGGGAGACCTGCAAGATCATGACAATAATTAATGTACGGAAAACGATCTCCACAATCAACAGCCTCATTGGCAAGCTGGTCAGCCCTGGTGTTGCCCAAAATGTTGCTATGTCCCGGAATCCATGCAAAGCTGATTACAAGCCCTTGCTGATAACATTTGTACAATAAATTTCTTATAGATATTACCAAGGGATAAACTGTTTTACATTTTAATGGAAATTTGCTAAGAGCTTGCAAAACACTCAAAGCGTCTGAAAATATGACCGTCTTTTTTAATTTCATAATGTGTATATATTCTACAGCTTTGAATAAACCAAAGCATTCTCCTGTGAACACTGATGATTCAGGCGGAAGTTTAACCTTTTGAACTATATTGTATTGAGAATGAAAAATTCCGACTCCTACACAACCAGAATTATCGTGTTTGGACGCATCAGTGTAAATATGATGCCAATCTTTCCAATAATTATATTTGATTGAATTAAATAAGAAACTCGTAAAATCATCCCCTTTATTTAAACCCAAGGAAAAATGTATGTCAGGAATAGAAACTATAGATTCATAATTACTGCAAAAAAGAGGATATAAATTTGAGCTGTAGCTTGGAGCCTGTAAGGCAATAAACTTTTTGTAACTCTGAATAAGACATGGTGGATTTTTATGAGACCAATAATTAGAAGAATTTATTTGATTTAAAAGTAATGGAAGTTTTGTATGTAGAGGATGGTTAGCAAATTGCAATGAACGAAATAAAAATTTATCGCAAAGGAACTGACGGCGAAGTGAAAGAGGAGGATCCACACATTCAAGTTGAAGGGCATTAATTGGACTAGATTTCATAGCTCCCGTGATTATTCTTAGTGCTTTTGACTGTATATTGTTAAGTTTTTTAAAAGCAACAATACTCCCTGGTTCTAACAAAAAAGACCCATAATCTAATACGCTTCTAACTATAGCATTATATAGCAGTTTTAAACAATAAGGATGGGCACCCCACCATACTCCAGCCAGGCATCTTAACATATTTAACCTTTTTTCGCATTTAGAAAAAATATATTCACAGTGGGGAATACCAGTAAGCCTGGAGTCTAAAATAACTCCTAAAAATTTGACCGAAGATTTTTCTGGAATCGGTTGACCATCAAAATATATAGAAAAAGGAGGAGGAAGCCGCTTTCGTGAAAATAAAACAGTAGAGCTTTTCGAAGATGATAACTCTAGTCCATTACGATCAAGCCATGTTTTTAAAAGATTAAGAGAAGAAGACAGTGAAGAGCAAGCCGTTTCAATAGAGCGATGAGAACAGTATAAAACCAGGTCATCAGCATATTGGAGAACTTTTACTTTACTGTCCAGGGAAGATTCGAGGTCATATGTATATATATTATACAATATAGGACTTAAAACAGACCCTTGAGGAAGCCCTTTCCACACTAATCTAGATTCATAAGTAGAATCCTCTAATAAAACATTAATACGTCGCTCAGATAAAATATTCATAATGAAATTAAAAAGAATTGTAGGCACATTTAACTTTTGTAATTTATTTCTTAAAATCGGAATAACTACATTGTCATAGGCGGAAGTAATATCTAAAAACGAAGCTATAAGGTGACTATTTACAGAAAAACTTAACCTAATATCCGTGACAAAAATACTTAAGCTATCTAAAGTACTTTTGCCCCGCCTAAAACCGAACTGACTGTCACTCAATAAATTATTGCTCTCAATAAACCATTCTAAACGGTTCTTTACCAAATGCTCGGTAACTTTTAATAAAACTGAAGAAAGTGCAATGGGACGATAGGCATTACTATCTGACGGGCTTTTGTCAGGTTTCAAGATTGGTAAAACTATTTGGGATTTCCAGGATGTGGGAATGTTGCCAGTGACCATAATAGAGTTTATAAGATTTAAAAAATAGTCAAGTGACGTTTCGCTTAAATTTGACATAAAGGAATATGGAATACCATCAACTCCAGGAGCAGAATCTTTTAGGTGGGTCAAAATACCTTTGAGTTCAGCAAGAGAAAATGGACTATTGAGTTCTGCAAGATTGACATAATCGGAAAGAGGTATAGAATAAATAGTTATTTCCTCAGGGACATACGAAGGTGATAGCTTATCTAAAAATTGGTCTTTCATTGAAGAAGGAAGCAAAGATGAGGGAGACTCCTTAAATGCAGATCTAAACCTACGAATGTTTCGCCACACAACTGATGGATGAATATTAGGTGATATGTTCTGACAAAAACGTCTCCAACCTTCGAACTTCTTTTGTTTAAATAATTTACGAGTATCAGTAATGGCAGAACATACAACATCAAAGTTTTCATCTGTAGTGTTGGCATAATATTGAATCTCTGCTTGTTTCCTCTTTTTAACTGCAATTGAACAATCCCTATCCCACCATGGAGGGGATGGGATATAACCTAGAGCTGTATTTTTTATAGGAAAATGACTATCAGCAGTTCTTATTATTAATTTTGCTAAAGCTTCAGCACATAAGTGTTCATCACCAAATTTAATTTCAGGAAGTTCCGAAATGTAGAAATCCAACTGCTCCTTAAACAATGACCAATTGGCATCTGCAAGTCTATACTTTAACCGTGGAGGAGGTTTAGAATAATGCTTATTATAAAAAGGAAATGAAAGTAATATTGGAAAATGGTCACTACCATGAGTAGAAGTTAAGACTTCCCAAGATAAATAAGGTGTAAGACTGGGAGAGCATATTGACAAGTCAGGAGCACTTATTTCCTCGTTGGGAGCAGTGCGTCGTGTTGGAGAACCATTATTAAGAATGCAAAGATTACGAGTGTCAATCAGATCCAAAAGATTAACCCCATAGCTATTGGTCAAGGAACTACCCCAACATTGATGCTGAGAATTAAAATCACCTAATAGTATAAAAGGTTTTGGAAGAATAGAAAGAATATTTACAATTTCATCGAAAATCAGAGTAGATGGACGAGGAATATATATAGAAACATAACAAACTTTATTTACAACTGCTGCAATAATAGAAAAATCACTATTATGAGCAGGAATGGAAAAATGAGTAAAAGATTGAGGATGTTTGATGAGTAAGGCTACTCCACCATACTTATCAAATCGATCCTCTCTGAGACATGCATAACCCGGAATCCTAAACAAAGAGTCCGGACTAAGCCATGTCTCCTGTAAAGAAAAAATAAATGGATTATATTTATTTATAAGATAAATTATTTCAGTTTTTTTAGAAATTGCACTTCGGCAATTCCATTGGATTACCTTGGCTGGACTGTCCATTATTATTATTAGAAGTGCAAGTAACTGCTTCGAGTGCAGAGGCAACGTGAGACGGTGAAATTAAGTTAGACTGTGACAAAGACTTAATTAATGCTATGATTAAATCTCTTGTAGTTTCAGATAGATTGTCCTTAGGAATCAGAGCAGTGCCATTATTTAGTGAAGAAGTGTTATTATAGTCCTTAATAAGGTCATGATGAGATTGACGATCATAACCTATAGAGGATTTTGTAGGTGAACGAGGTTTAGTGTAAACAGTTTTTTTATATGAATATGACTGATTAGATGTAGGATTAACCCGTGGAGCTGAAGGAGTAAAGCTATCTGACACATGAGTGGTAGTTAAGGCGTCAATATATGACTTCTTAGAAACAAAAGGATGTAGTTTTGATGCTTCTGCATAAGAAATGCAACTTTTGGACATTGTTTCTTTTATCGATTTCTGTCTCTCAAATTCAAGGCACTTCTTACTAGTAGCTTCATGAGACCCCCTGCACAAACAGCAAGAGACATCATCATCTTGAACTGAACAGGACTCGCCTGAATGTCCATCACCACACTTAAAACATCTAGGCTTAGACCTACAAAGACTTTTTACATGACCATACCTACAACAATTATAACACTGAATAGTTGGGTAAATGTATAATTCAACACTCAAGGCTGTGTAACACATAAACACCCGCTTTGGTAGAACTTGCCCATCAAATGTAATTATAATTGTTTCCGTGTTCTTGAATACATTATTACCATCAACCATTACTTTCCTTCTAATCCTCCTAATTTTTAAAATTTCTCCACAGCCTATGGGAACAGAAATAGCCTCCTGAACCTCCTCATCGGACCAATCGGCAGGAACGCCTCTTACAACACCCATACGGGTTATGGAGAAAGCAGGGATAAAAGCTTTATAATTTTCTTCAGCTAATTTTGTATTATTTAAAAACAGATTCGCATCATCATAGTGAGAAAATGCCAATGAAATTCGATTTCTGCCGATTTTTTTCAGACTACCATTTATCACATTTTTAAAATTATTTCTTTTCAAAAAACGGCCAAAAGAAATGGGATGTAAAAATGTTTTTTCAGTGACTTGTTCACGTTGCACATGAACGACATATGGAGCAGCATCTGATGACTTAAAAGTCAACCTAGCCAACTGAGTTGCAGACTGTGGAGATGTTTTATTTTGTACAATGATTGATTCATGAGATACCTGAGTAGTAATTTTTTGTGAGGGGTCTGAACCATTCTCGAAATGAGAAATTTCCATCTCCTGATTCTCTGGTTCACAATTGCAATCCTTTTTGCCGCCATTTTTACGCCTTTTTTTGTTGCAATGTTTGCAAATTTTGGGCCGAGCTGAAACCCTCTTCCTTCTACTATTATTTACTGTTGATACTGAACAATCAGTATCAACACTGGTTTCATTATGTGAAATTGTCACGTAGTGAGCTATGACCGGAGATATCGACCCCCCAGGATCCCCTGGAGGGTCCATAATAGAAGATTTATAAAAAACTTACCAACTATTAATACACACAAAAAAAAAAACTAACTACTAGAAATATATAAACAAAAAACTAATTATTTACACAAAAAGATCCCAACAAACTTATTTTAGGAAATTAAAATTCACTTAGAAAGAAAAAACACGACCGCCGTATTCAAGGTTTCCCGCGCTTTTTTCCAAAGCTCTGTTTTTTTTTTTTTTTTTTTTTTTTTTTTTTATTATGGCTTCGCACGGTTTGTGCATTAGCCAATGTCATGTATTTTTTATTATTATTATTTTTTTTAATCGAAGAGACAAAGTTGGGGAAACAAAATTATTAATTATATTAGAACGGAATTTAGGATAGGACGGATATAGGATCAGTATAAGGAAAAGGATGAATCGAAGGAGTGAATAATGAGCAAATTACAATAACGAATATTTACAACTTAATATTATTTAAGGTAATGAATGAGACTATACATTTATATACCGGAAAGCTATTTGTACAAAGTAAGGAAAGTATTGAAGTAGGAAAATGAGTACCAAGGGACAAGAGATTACTAAGAAAAGAAGAACGGTCGTATAAGGGACAGGAGAAAAAAATATGATTTAAGTCGCCTACGTCTGTGCCACACGAGCAAATGGGGTCGTCGATGATATGAAGTTTGGCAAGATGGGCTGGAGAGCAAACATGACCCAGTCTCATCCGTATAAGAACGGAGGTCTCCATCTTGCCAAACTTTGCCCTGCCAAACCACGGTTTTTCCGGAACGTCGGGCTGAATAGTTGAAAAATAACGGCCCTTTGATTTGCTTCCGATACCCCAGGCTACCTTCCAGGTATCCCGGAGAAAAATCTTTGGTAATGTCACAAGGTCAGTAATAAAATTCTGATATGGAACTAAGTCCCCACACTGCACTGCATCACCGGCAATTGTATCTGCCACTTCATTGCCGTGGATTCCAGCATGGGCCGGGATCCACGCAAATTGTAGTGTATTACCTTCAGAAATGGTTCTGAACGCAAATTCTCTTATTAAATAGATTATAGGACACTGCGATTTGTGTTCGAAAGGGGATTTATTGATGGCTAGAAGAGCACTTTGAGAATCTGTGAAAATAATAGTTTTCTTGAGCTTTAGAACCCGAATATATTCAATAGCTTTTAAAATGCCGAAACATTCCCCCGTAAAGACAGAAGTCTCCGGAGGTAATTTTATTTTTTGTACGATGTTGTATTGAGAATGGTAAGTCCCTATCCCAACACAACCTCTCGGAGAACGCTTGGCAGCATCCGTAAATATGTGATGGTACTCTATGTGTTCAGCCAAAAAATGATTAAAACTTAAATTGCAATCGGGACCTGGTTTACTTACACAGTATTTAATGGTGGGGCTGAATTGTAAACTCTCGTAACTACTGCTAAATAGGGGAAGTTTATTGGAACGGTGAATAGGAGAAGAAAGGGAGAGGAATTTTTTATAGCTTACAACTAAACAAGGATCACGTTTATGGGACCAGTAATCTGAAGATTCAATCTGCAATACTAAAGAGTCCAGTTTAGGAATGAGAGGATGAGTTGAGAACTGAAGAATCCGGAACAAATATTTGTCAGATAGAAATTGTCTTCTAAGGTATAAAGGAGCTTCTCCGCATTCTACTTGGAGTGCATTAATGGGACTAGACTTCATGGCTCCGGAAATTATGCGCAAAGCTTTAGACTGAATGCGATCCAATTTTTTTAAAGCCATAGCACTACAAGGTTCTAGAACGAACAATCCATAATCCAGGGTGCTTCTGATGATTGCATTGTAAATAAGTTTCAAAGAAAATGGATGTGCACCCCACCACACACCAGATAGGCATCTAAGCATGTTTAGGTGATTTTCACATTTGTTAACAATATAATCACTATGAGGAACACTACTTAATTTACAATCTAGTATTATACCTAGATATCTGAAATTATCTTTAACTGGAATACGTATTCCCATATAAAAGATGTTTACTAAGGGAATATTTCTCTTTCGGGTGAACAAAACAGCTGCGCTTTTAGACGTAGATAAATCCAAACCATTCAGATGTAACCATGACTCCAAAGTAGATAAAGCTGAATTGATAGCATAGCTAGCTTGTTCAACAGATTGGCTTGAAGAATACAATACTAAATCATCGGCATATTGAAGAACCTTAACTTGGTTAGCTAAGGAGGAGTCTAAATCAAAAGTGTAAATATTGTATAGGAGGGGGCTGAGCACTGAACCCTGTGGGAGACCTCTCCATACAAGATGAGGTACCTCATGATCTCCTATTATCATAATAACAGAGCGATCATTCAGGATTCTAATAATGAAATTCGACAAATTCAATGGAACTTGTAGGGCTTTTAATTTATTTTGTAAAACTGATAATACAACATTATCGTAAGCTGCATTAATATCAAGGAAAACTGCAATGGTCGAATGGTTATTAGAGAAGGATAGCCGAATATCGGATGTTAAAATACTTAAACAGTCAGTTGTACTTTTACCTTTTCTAAAGCCATATTGTGTGTCTGCCAAAAGACCCTTACTTTCAACATACCATTCAAGGCGATTTTTAATTAGGTGCTCCGCTAATTTCATCAGAATTGAAGATAAAACTATGGGACGGTATGAAGAAGCATCAGACGGAGTTTTATTTGGTTTAAGGAATGGCAACACCATTTGACGTTTCCATTCATCAGGGATGTTACCTGTATACATAATCGAATTAATAAGCTCTAAATAGTAACCGAGGACGACATCATTTAAATTAGCAAAAAAGGAATACGGGATGCCATCAATGCCTGGTGCAGAATCCTTAGTTTTATGGATAACACCTTTTAATTCAGTGAGAGTGAATGGGAGATCTAGCGTCGTATGAGTGTCTTGGTTACTAGTTACAAGAGACAGGTTAAGGTTAGTAGCCTCAGGAACCCAAGGCGGAGCTAATTTGTCTAAAAATTCATTGGCTAAAGAATCCGGAATAGGAGAAGGGTCTTTATAAATGGACCTAAATCTACGAATATTGCGCCAGACGATCGTAGGGTGAGTATTCGGTGAAATTGATGTGCAAAAGTTACGCCAAGATTCAAATTTTTTCTTCTTAAAAAGTTTATAAGTTTCGTTAATTATGTTAGTAACGATTTCAAAATTACTATCAGACATATCGAGGTTATAATTGTATTCAGCCTCTTTACGTTTGTAAACCATTTCTGTGCATTCAGGGTCCCACCATGGAGGCGAGGGAATTGTATTAATATTGTTATTTTTTACAGGAAAAACTTCATCTGCTGCTGCAATTAATATGAGCGCTAAAGCTTCCGCACAACTGTTTTCACTGCCATCTGAAATAACAGGCAAGGAGCAAAGCTTGCTGTCAACAATGTTTCTAAATTTGTCCCAGTCATTATTATTTCTATTAGGTAGCTTATATTTTAATGTTGATCTCCTTAATGGTGCATTTCGTTTAGAAAGAGGATAAGAAATAACTATTGGAAAATGATCACTACCATAAGTAGAGGTCAGAGTATGCCAAGTTAGTGAAGAGGCTAAGTTTGGAGAACAGATAGAAAGGTCAATTGCACTTTGGTTCTGATTGGGATCTGAACGACGTGTGACAGCTCCTGTGTTCAAGATGCATAGGTTATGTAAGTCTAATATATCTAGTAATTCATCGCCATAACAATTAGAAGTTGAACAACCCCATGATTGATGATGGCAATTAAAGTCCCCTAATATTAAAAATGGCTTTGGAAGAGATGAAAAGAGATTATTAATCTCTTGAAGAACAGAAGAAGAAGGGTGGGGAATGTAAATAGAAACAAGACAAATATTATGAACTTTAATAGCTACAATTGAAATTGCCTCACTATGAGGAGGTAATGTAATGATAGAAAAAGGTATAGTATTCTTGATAAGTATAGCTACTCCACCATACCCATCAGATCTATCCTCTCTAATGGTTAAATAACCATTAATTTTAAAAATATGATTAGATTTGAGCCAAGTCTCTGCTAAGGCAAAGGCAAATGGCTCATATTTGTTTAAAAGATATATAACATCACTCTTTTTATTTACTAGACTGCGGCAGTTCCACTGGATTATTTTGGATGTGTTGTCCATTACAAATGGATTGAGATACATTGGAAGAAGGGGCAACGTTGGACGGTGAAATGTTGAACTGAACAAGAAGATTGTGTAATGCAGAAAGAAAATCGTTTATGGAAAAATTTGTGTCATTTTTTTCATTATTATGATTATTAGAAAAAGCACAACCATCTGATGGTTGAGGAATATTGAAATCTTTAATAATGGCATTGTGAGCCTCTTTATTGTATCCTTGTACAGATTTGGGAGGGGAGCGTGGTTTGAGAAAGACAGTCTTTTTATAGCTAGTTGAAGCAGGCATTCTATTAGGTGAAGAGATGGATGGGGTATCTGCAAAGTTTTTGGATGGAGAAGATAAAAGTGTATCAGCATACGATTTAGTTACAAGGGGATATACTTTTGCTGCTTCAGCATAGGATACTGAACTTTGTGCCATGTATGTTTTAATTAATTTTTGTCTAGAAAATTCTGGGCAAACCTTGTTAGTAGCATAATGATATCCTGAGCAAAGGCAGCAAGATGCACTTTCTGGTTCTCTGTCACAACTGTCCCCAGTGTGGCTTTGGCTACATTTATAACAACGAGGTTTGGACCTGCACTGAATTTTAGTGTGACCGAAACGACAGCAATTGAAACACTGTACAGTAGGGAAAATATATAAATCTACAGGTAATGCATTATAGCACATAAAAATTCTTTTCGGTAGCACCTGACCATCAAATGTAACAACTATCGATTGGGATGGTTTCCAAATGGTAGAATCATCAACAATGGCTTTAAAATTAAGGCGTCTTACTTTTAAAATTGGACCACAACCAATTGGTACTGTTATATTATCAATAACATCCTCCGGAGACCAATCTGCAGGGACACCACGTACTAAACCCATTCTAGTAACATTAAAAGTGGGTATAAAAGCTTTATAATTATAAGATTCTAGACTATTATGATTAATAAAAGAATTTGCGTCCAGGAAATTCGAAAAGGAAAGAGAAATTTTATTGCGCCCAATTTTTTTGACACTACCGTTAATTATGTTTTGGAAGGCGTTGTGTTTAAGGAACTTGCCAAATGTGATTGGGTGCAGTGTCGTTCCATCATCTGGTGAAATTATGTTTTTTTGTACATGAATGACAAAAGGCGCGCTGTCTGTTTTATCATAAGTTTTACGACCTATCTGAGTAGGAGCAACTGAGGACGTAGCAGGAATATCGGGCACATTGATAATAGGATCGTTAGTCGTTGTAGTAGTTGAGCAGTTAGGTTCTGATGCAGTAATTTCAGGTGTAAAATCCGTACAGCTACAACCCGAAGATACGGTACCGTGGCTTTTACGGGTACGGCGACGCTTATTGCAGTGCTTACAAATATGTGTACGGCTTCTTTTTAAGTTACGAGCCGAAGACGACCCATCGGTATCCATGCCCGATTCGTTTGATATAGTAACGTAATTGCCTGCCGGGGGAACAGAGTCCCCCGGGTCAGGCGGGTCCTTCATTTTCCCGCGCTAATATAAAATAAAATAAAAAACTTACCACTACCGAAGAATCTATACAAACTAAAGTTGAATTACAAGAAAAAGAAAATAGAACACTAAAAACTACGGCTACTGATCTTATATTACAACGTTTTTCAATTTTTCAATTATAGCTTTAAAAGGACACGACCGCCAAGTTTGAGGTTTCCCGCGCTTTTTTCAAAGCTCTGTTGCTTATAGGAAAGTAATAATATCATAGAGAAAAAGGAAAGTAATTGTAGAATGTCTATGAATAGGTATTACGTTTATCGGGTAGACCTGTGTCGATCGATCATTTGTCGTAACCCGGGTCGATCATGACCCACTCGTATGGTGATCGGGTTAAAAAGATTCGATCATTTCGATCATTCGGGTCGCAGTTCGTTTACCTGCCGGAGGCTCTACGCGGCGGTCGTGCGGTCCATGGCCCTCTACGGGGCGCCGGTGTGGGCGCGTTCATTGAGGCTGCGGCCAGCCCGCCGGTTGAACGCGTCCCAGAGGGTCATGGCCATCCGGCTGGCCCGAGGATACCGCACGGTCTCCTGTGAGGCTGCGAGCCTCCTTGCCGGATTACCGCCATGGGATCTGGAGGCAAAGGTCCTCGCGCACATCTGGGAGTGGCGCGAGGAGGCGAAACGCCGGGGCTTAACTCCGCTGCCGCGAGAAATCGCGGCACAGCGGACGGAGCTCCGGCGGGATCTCATGGCGTCATGGAGAGTGCGATTGTCGCAACCCAGTGCTGGGCACGCCACAATTGCGGCGATAAGTCCCCTCTTTGAGGAGTAGCTAGAGAGGCGCCACGGCGTCCTCACCTTCCGCCTGACACAGGTCCTCACCGGACATGGCTGTTTCGGGAGGTTCCTGTTCAGGATAAGACGGGAGGAAACGCCCGGGTGTCACCATTGTGTGGATCGCCCGGAGGACACGGTGGAGCATACGGTGGAGGTCTGCCCGGCTTGGGCGGAGCATCGCCGTGTCCTCGTGGAGGCGATCGGCGGCGGTGATCTCTCGCGTCCGGCCCTGATTAGGGCCATGGTAGGGAGCGAGAGGAAATGGGAGGCCGTCACCTCCTTCTGCGAAGCAGTAATGCTCGCGAAGGAGGAGGCGGAACGCGTGAGGGAGAGGCAAATTTCGCGCCCTCACGCCCCTAACCCTAACCGCCGCAGGAGGAGACGCCCAGGGCGTCGGGAATCGCAGGCCGATTTCCGGCCACCGTAGGCGCGGGCTTGCGGGCGGTGAGCAATGGGTAGCTCGCCGTCCGATAAGGACCAGGTCCGGGTCGACGGCGCGTTGTGTTCCACGCGCGCCTCAAAGAGATGTCAGCAGAATTGACGGGGTCCGTTAGGGCCGATGCCTGCCGGGGGTGCGAAGAAAACCGAAAGGGAGATCGTGGCCCCCGGCAACAGGGCAACCGAAGGAACACGGGTGGGTTTTAGTCAGTAAGAGTCTGACACGCCCTCCCGCTCCGCCCAGAGCGGGAGAAGTTATTTGATGATTTCCCACCCTCAAAAAAAAAAAAAAGGGTCGCAGTTCGTTTATAGCAAACAAAACAACACCTGAATATTGCGATCCGATTTTCACATTCGTGTCGCGACTCGCGGGTCATAAGTTACTAGTGCAACTGATCGGATCTCTTCAAACAAAATTCAATCACGCGATCGATAGCTTGCGGCTCAGCGTCGCGAGCGATCCTGTACAACCCGGTTTCTTTTGGAGAAAGAGTGAGGTGAATGAAAGTGCAATATCATGTATGTAAACGAAAGAGATAGAAGACATTTTGCTTGTTACGTCGTGTTGTGTCATTGAATGCACGACTCAATCGATTGTACGAGCACGCAATTAGTTACCATAACAGTGTGAAAACAAAGTCCGATTTGGTTTATTTTGTTACCTGATAATCGAGTCAAATAAGATCGGGTGCTTTTGAAATTCGTGATTCTATCACTCGGGTACAGGTTGCAATCGAATCAAAAAGATTCGATCAATCGTGAACGACACAGGTCTAATATCGGGTACTCTGTGGACAGCAGCAGTCAGAGGCCGCATTCCGAGTTACGCTCCGAATTAACGTGATAATGCTAATACGGTACGGTTGTTAGCATGCTCAAATAGATAACAGCTTAACTCGGAATGCAGCCTTACTTATCAAGCCATTTGTAGGCGTGGCGCTAAATTCAATTTTCGGGTAAACCCTGAAAATAAGTTCGCAATTAATGTAGTCAGTTTAGGTTCACGGGGTCGATCCCCGTGAGCAGGGGTTGTGAAATAAACATGAAATAACATATTTTATATAAGCGGGAATTATTTTTATTTGCTAAAAGTATCTTTTAAAACCATTTTAACGAAAGATTTATTTTGAAAGTTGAATTATTTACTTTGTTTAGAAAATCTAGCATATTCTTTTAAACGAAGAGCGTTAATATTGATGAATCCAGTACTATCTTCTGGCGAGAACCCTCCGGCAATATCCATCGAAACCAGATCTTTGTTATACAAACTCGCAGAGCTCTTTCTCGCCAATATGGTAACTGCAATACAGAAAACAACAGTTAATTAGGCAATATCAATATGTTGAAATAATGAATTAAACAAGTGTAAATAGGTAGATGATTGCAACTTGCCATTTCCTTTATATATTTGGACTGTAACCATTCCATTTACAGTTTCTTGAGACAACTCTAAACATTTTCGCGTGTAGGCGGCTTCAGGTGAAAACCAAAATCCATTGTAAACGAAATCAGCCATTTTCTCCTGTAGATATTTCTTAACTCTGTGGAAATATAATAAATTCATGAGTTTATACAATTTTTGAAGTGAAAACTTCTTTAGGCGCGTTGGACATTTTTGAGATGTGATCAAACCATTGATTTCGCGACAGTGATACCGACCTCATTTTTGTAAACGCGATTTTGCTCTTTATATATATCAAGTTATAGATCAATGTTCTATGCAAGTATTTTTACTCGCCAACAGACGATCTATGGAGTGAAATACATCAACGCGTTAATTACCGCGGTGCCGATGCAGGTGATGATAAAATACCTACATAGTAACATTGTGCTGTTTATTTATATATTTTTTTAGTTTTCACTTCTGTCGGCACTTCCGGAGTGCCATTGTTTTTTATTTTACATGCAAAATTTAATTTGAGCATTAATTTAGATAATGTACCTCAAAACTTCTTTGTCGAGAGCGTAGGCCTCTAGATCTACATGGGCTACATGAAGAACCGTCCCTGCAGGTGTCTCGTATAGTCCTCGGGACTGGAATAGTACATAATTTCAGGTTTGCCGACAGATCTCTTTGTAAAATACATTTTTGGAGTCAATTAAGCAAAATCGTTAACCTTCAATCCTAGGAATCGATTTTCCACAATGTCGATACGTCCAACTCCGTGCTGGCCACCCAGCTTGTTCAGGGTTTCCACAATAGCTAGTGGATCGGTCAGCACTAGAGACTTCTCGTGCCCACTAGGGATCCGAACGGAGACAGGTACTCCTGTCGAATTATACATTTATATGCATACATACTTTACATATTAGGATACATAACTCTGGGAATGAGAAGTAGTAAATGTTTACTCACCCTTTTCAAAATTTATATCAATCGCACTAGGATAGTCTTCAGCTTGTTTTAAATCCCGAGTAATTTTGAAAATGCCATTTGGAGGAATTGCCCCAGGATCCTCTAGTACGCCGGATTCGTAACTGGTAAGGAAAGGAATTTTATTACGACATTTTAAATTTAATTATATTAAAATTAATTTATTTCGGACGACAGTGATCCATATTGCGTTAATATTACAAAACAACTTATATTTTAGTGTTAGTAGTAATGATTTATAATATTTGAAATATGAAACATTCCATGCAGAGGACGACCAGACAAGAAAACATGTTTTCTACCTGAGCAGCCTCCGCTTAAAATGTCTCATATTTGGAGTCTAGCTCTCCGCCACAGCTCTCAGGATATAGTTTAAACTGGTTTTGTTTTATTTAGGTATGCTTTACCTGATGTGCATGATATTTTCGTCAGTTGACCAGGGTTCTTTGGGAGTTGCTGACACAGGGATGTTTTCCTGTTTTGCGAACTCTATAAGATCACTGCGACCTTGGAACCGTTCGAAGAATTCCGGTAGCCGCCAAGGCGCTATCACCTGAATAAAATGATTTGTTAGACAAGGACTTACCGATTTAAAGTCTTAAAGTACCTACTTGATGTATCCTTACCTTTCCTTCGGGCCACAATGAATAAACACTAAGTTCGAATCTGACTTGGTCGTTGCCCTTGCCTGTGGCGCCATGAGAAATGTACTTGGCACCTAGTTTTCTAGCAGCATTCACAAGTCCAACTGATATGCAGGGTCGTGCAAGAGAAGTACCCAAGTAATATCGACTTTCGTAAACCAGACCCATCTGCACTGCAGGCAGCATATAGTTGGACACGAATTCTTTACGCAGGTCTTCTACTATGACCTGAAAATAAATTGTTGTTTCATTAACGTATTACATAAAGTTACCGCTAAATATACCAATATTTGAAATGTATAAATCGGTACTCACATCTTTGGCTCCCACAGCCATAGCCTTTTCCTTAGCTTTGTTGAAATCTTCATTTTGACCAACATCGGCCATATAGCACACCACATCATAGTTTTTTTGGATTAACCTGGGAATCAAAAACAGTGTCAAATGCTTGGTATTTTTACTGCTAAATGGTCTGCTACAATCAGATACTCAGCAAAAGCATTGATGATCAAAGGAAAAATGCTTTGACTACCCGATTTAATAACACCTACGTCATTCTTTTGTGCTACATTAAATAAAAGTTAAGTATGACGTCGTTGGTACTTCTTCGTGTTTGTTCCAAGACCCAAGAGAAGAGAGTGGGATAACTTTCTGCCTGAGCCTCAAGATGCAAAACTGAGGGTTGGACTAACTTTACCATTTTAGGATGCAGCTGGTATCCAGACCACCAGAGTAGGCAAGAATAACAAGATCTTTCGCCATGACGCTATGAGTGATTGCTTGCAGACAGTCGTTGATAAACTGAAAGCTACGATGAACTGTCGCGAATGGGTTGATAACCCTGAGGTTAACACAATAGTGAAGTGTCGCGTGTGATACTTGAATACATTTTAATTACCTACTTACATTGAATTTGAGAAGTTTCGGTTTCGCAGAATGCCGGTGTGTATGTTGAAGTCTAGTCTCAGAGGGGGACTAAGGGGCTCAAGCCCCCCCCCGAAAGCATTTCAGTTCTTCCCTACCAAATCGCAAAGTTAACTTGATATTATTCTAATTAAACTTTTTAGCAAGTATTACGCTACTACCGTTGTCATCAATTATCGTGAACTTACGTTTTTTCTATATGATGTTTTGTTTACGTGACGGATTTTGAATCCGCGCGCCACTCATTCTGCCGCTCACGCTGCCAGGTTTGACCGACAAGTATATTCACCAAGATATCTCTGGAAGTCTATAAACTAACGAAGTCATTGAGGAATTTGCGAAAAGTAATCCGAGGAGGCTTGTAAAATTTTGTGTGCTATTTTAGTGTTTACTTTGCCTACCAACCTACCATCTGCAGATTCAAGACCCAAACGACAATCCTGGACCCACCACTGGTCGTTGGGCTCTTCGGCAGTGGCGTAGCTAGTCCTAAAGGGGCCGTGTATCAAAATTTTTTGGCCCTCTACCCGACTGTAGCGAAACCCCAAAGTAGGGTACTGTTTATTTACAGTAAAAAAAAAAAAATAAGCGAACCTTACAGTAGTAGTCGCATTGATGTGTAACATCCGATATGTTGGCTGACGTATACAGGATTTTTGAGATGGGGCAGGACAGTCTTGTAGCGGCAGCCGTTAAGGTACCTGTCCTTACTGCCCCATCTCAAAAATCCACCCTGTATATGATGTAAACAATATTCATCATCATCATCATTGTCATCGTCAAAAAATGGCGGCAGTGGCGGCTCCATATTCAAATGAGTAAATAAAATATTTTCTTCATTTATTGTAATACGGGTATCCAATTGAAGGCCTTGACGAGTACATTCCAAAACTATATAATTTATTGGCATATACTTATTTGACATAGGTACATGCAAAACAAGCATTTCATCCCCACGCCATCCATGCCTCTCCGTGAGAGTATAAAATCAGCTTTAGCCACCTAGCATGACAGGTTTTAAAATAAAAATAAAACTTGTCACTAAAATGAATAAAATAAAAAATAAACACAACGGCCCTACCAAAAAACGAACTTAAAAATAATAAACAAGTTGTATTAGTTAATCTGTAGATGATAGGTACAAAGCGAAAGGTCACTCATTTACTCGCTGACTAATGCAATCGGGCTTCGGGGGACCGTTGCGTTGTTGTGTGGAACACTTTTTAATCTAAGGGGTCCCCCGACAGGGCAGTTGAGTTTTTTATATTTCTATGAAGTGCACTACACCCGATTAATTAACTTTTTCGGATGGGTAAGCCAACATACGTACGGACGTAATAAAATCGTGGCAGGATTTTATCGCGCACTGGATTTTCAACTCTCGGTTTTAAGCCGAGCCTTGAGAATCCAACGCGCTGGGACGCACGCTCGTCCCAACGCGTTGAAAAAACACACTGTTGGATTTTCAACTCTCGGCACTAAGCAGAGCGTTGAAAATCAAGTGCACGAAAGAAAATCGCCGCGATTTTATTATATCCGTGCGTATATACGTTGGCTAACTGTGAGTTTGCACTGGCAAACATTCACAACAAAACATTTTGAGATCTCTATTTTCTGTCAATGTTCCATAAAATGTTTGACAGGAAATAGATTTCAACATGGTTTGTTGAATTGATGTGAATGTTTTGCCAGTGTAAACTTGTGTTACTGTGCGTTCATACTCGCGAAACATTCACAAATTAAAAAAAAAACTGGCAAAGTGCGACTACGCACGATGAAGGGTTTCGTAGTTGGGATGAATTTATCCCAAATACAAACTTAACATTGTAGTTGAAATACATGTTCTCCAATACATTTCAACTGCAAATGTAATTTTGTACGCATAATATTGAGAGATTTACCATGTTATTTTAAGACCATAGACTTCTTATAGGTTTTCCTGTAATCTATGACTAAAAAGCCATACTATGTAATTTTAAAAAAAAATTCGGTCCAGTAGTTTCGGAGATAAGGGGGGATGGTCAATTTTCATCGAATTTCTTAAATATCTTTAAAAGTATTTATTTTTAAATTATATAAAAAATATGTTTAAGATCCTCGCAACAAGCCCTTTTATTTGATGTGTCACACGGTACTGTTAGCAAAACTTTTTTTAAATTTTCTTGTTTGCCCCCTATATTCAAAATTCATTTATTTACGTTACACGTTCGTGTTTGGGTCACAGAAATACATATGTGTAACGAATTTCAACTTAATCGGTCCATTAGATTTGGAGCAAATTGCCTGTGACTGATGGACAGACAGACAGACAGACAGGCATACGAGTGATCCTATAAGGGTTCCTTTTTCCTTTTGAGGTACGGAACCCTAAAAACATGTTGAATTTTCCATACGTTTGACAGGAACTAGAGTCCTGTCAATGTATGATATCTTTTAAACCATTCATTTAAATGAAATGATGTCAATGCATATTTTAATCTAAATTAAATGCTCACTTAAGTAATATAGTTGAATAAGGATTAATATAATACTGGTCAAAATAGCTTCGGAAATAAAAATGAAATTTTTATCAAATTCTGAAAGATAAAAATGTTTATTGTGGGTCATCCTTAGAAGATAGACTTATGCCATCGTGGCCTTTTTGTTGAACTTTTTAAGATGAGCAATACTGTAGAACATACATTTTCTGTAACTTTTACCATTTCCACGGCGCACGCCAATAAAGTTCCCAGTCGGCATGATTTTTTCCGACATCTTCAACAATAATCGTCAAATTTCAGCCAATTTCCACAAAACCTTAATTAATTATATACACCAAAACCTTCCGCATGAATCACTCCGTCCATTGGTGAAAACTGTTTGAAAATCTGATTAGTAGTTTTTGAGTTTATCGCGTTCAGATAGACAGACAGACAGACGCGGCATGGGACTTTCTTTTATAATATGTAAGGATTAATAAGTAATAACACAAAATACACATTATTGTATATTTATCTCCTAATTATTATGAGTTAGGTACTATCCATCCATTTTAATGAAGTGGTCGTTTTTAGTGTAATAATATAGGAACCCATATGATTGTGATTATGTGACAATAACGGCTGTTTTTTTTTTTAGCAACAATTAATGCTGTCGGCTTCGAATAGCCACTCTGCAGGTCCACATGCAGGTACCCTATCTAAACCCGAATCGATCAAGCCGGGAGTGAGACAGCGTGACATCTCCCTAGAGTAAATATGTTCCTTGGGCGACACCACTTTACCGAAACTTTTCACAGCAGTCCTAGAAGATATTGTGAAACGTTTAGGTTGGACTATTGCGGTGTTAACTTAACCTCAATGGTGCCTAGTTACCTGTCCCACGTAAGATTTGCAGATGACCTTGTGCTTATTCGCGAAAACGTTGATGGTCTCCACTTCTCTAGAAAATGCTTCAACACCTTTATGATGCTTCTTTTAAGGTAAGACTTTCATCTTGGCCATATTCATCATAAGTCTATCAGAAAATTTGAATTGTTGCCATAGCAAACTTCTTCAGCAATTCATTTTTTTCTGATATGCGAAAGTCGGAAATGAAATGTTGGAGATGGACGACTTGTATGTCTATCTATCTTGGCCATATTATTTAATTTGGCAAAGAGCATCAACAAACAGAGATAACGAGAAGAACAGGTACAGTTTGGGTGGGCCGCATTTAGCAAATTTGACGGCAGTCTGAAATCAGCCAAAATATATACCTACTACAATGTCTGAAGTCCCGCAGGGGGGCTGTGTAGTGAGTGAGTTACACAGAGAGCCATGGAGCGCTCCATGCTTGGCTTATAGCTTATAGACTGAGTCCCAAACGTCGAGATCCGCAGACGTACGAAGGTTTTCGATATCGGAAAACGAGTTATGGAACACGAATGGAGTTGGGCAAGGACCATATCATGATGCCAGGTGTCTTTACTATCGCGGGTAGAACCCTATCTAATTATAACCTAATGTAGATTATAACCGAATACATGACCGTCGAGTACAGCTCGTGTACCTGCTTGACGCCTAAGTGTGATGACGATTCATTGTTCTTCAGCAAGGTTTAAAATCAAATAAAATACCGTCATTATTGATGATTAAATAATTTAATGAAATTGTTAACAATTAAATACTGATATTTAAATTTATGATTAGACTGGCTATAATACGAATATTCCCTACATAATTGCACAATCCGTCATTAACACACAATTCATGCAAATTGATAGATTTAACATTTTAAGTGGCCAGATGCAGATCTATGGGACTTTTATTGCTTCAACAGTGAACTACGTCGAGATATCAATAGATATTATATTATGAAATGTAATTATATTCCCATATCTAGACCATTACTACACGGTATCTTATGAATACATTGTAAATCATTAATACGTTAAACGTACCTAAAATAGTTCAGAAAAAGTTATAGAGGTAAACATTAAATCAGAATTTCAAGAGTAACACTGCCTAACAACTACATATCGAAATAGTTTGGAATGTATCAATGTAAACGCATCTGTCAATATATATAAATATGATTATACACTCAGAATAATATCATAGATAAAATATATAAGTTGACGAGTGAATCTCGAGCGTGTCGAGAACTACTTCAAGTGCGTCGACCATGCGACATCGACAGTGGTGCGTTGAACAGGCACAATTAAAGGTGCAAGTTAATAAGAACAATTTAATCCTCTCAACAAATTATATCTATGGTTAATACTCGGTTAAGATTATAGCATTTGGCATTAAATTAACTGCACAACGGTTTTTGGAAGCAAATTTTACATCTAATACACACATATGATAAAAGACATTGTACCTTACTTTAATTTTGCAGACAAGTTAGTTTTTAAACTATGCCGCCAACATTTCGCTCAAATTGTTACCTCAATATAAATTTTAAATGTGCCATAATTTAACAATAGCATGTCGTCTGAATCAGTCTATATTATTAGTGCGCAAACCAATGCCATGTAATGTTTAACATTCCTATGCACAATAAAATAATACAATTGAAACTCTTAAAAACTAATAATTCTGATATTGCATTAAATATTTTTTTGAAATAAAAGTCAACAATATAAACATTTTGATCATTCTGTTATACAACAAAACGTAATAGAAAGATAAAACATAAATACAAAGCATATTTGCACTTATTTTATTAAATACTAAGTTATTATAGTACACACAATTTGTATTCCAAAATAACCACTTTGACATAGTCAGATGGAGGTACTTCAAACTTGTAAGTAAAAGCGGTAAATAAAATCAATGTGGCCCTTATAATAAATTAAGTTTAGCAATTAGTAATTGCAAAATTATAATATGCATATGTATCACAATAAAAGGTCGAAGTACGGCAACGCTACGCTAATGTTTATGTAATAAATACAAACAATTTATGGTATTTTAAACACATAAAGGGCCTAAGCATTTGCTAATTACTTTATATTACTTCGACAAATAAAAACAAGTTTAACAAGTTGATAGCCGATTCCTGAAATGTTGATGTTTAGGCGGTTAGAGAGCTCAGGTCGGACAGGAAATTATCTGGAGTCAGTATGTGTGAGGAGCCGATGATCACCTCCCAGTTCTTAAGCGCAGCTGTCACCTCGTATGCGCAGCGGATTTCAGAGAAACAGACGCCTGAAATGAAAGAAATGTAAATATACTGTAAGCTACACTAGCATAGATTCCGGTTTGAATACTCTATAGTAAGGCGAAGGGAAGGTAGGAAGACATTTTATAAAATTGTAAAATTTTTCGATTCTTACCTCCAACAAGGAAAACAATCAGACGCGGGACATTCTTGATAGTCTGCTGTGCCTTATCCTTATGCCAGTGTCCGTAGCGCACACTGAAATACAAAATAAACTAAATATTAAGTATTCAAGCAATTAAAAATTGGGCGTTTAACAGCTTAACGGTATTTACCTAGTTGGTGCCTGATATCCAGAGGTTTGCGCGCGTCCAGCCAAGAATGGGAAGTGACGTTGGTCAAGTTTGTCTTCGATTGCGTCTTCCATGATATCCTAAAACCAAAACAATTATTGGGTAACTTTGCGGCGATTTTGTAGTTTCTTAAATTTGGTATAGTGAATGCAACCTACTTTGATCACAGGTGTCCATCTTGACATTTGGTATGTTTGCTCCGTGATCCTTTCCTTCCTTGGTACTTGATACTGTTTCTTCCGATTCCCCTGTAGAATTAACATTACACCGTAACATTAATTGCAAATATTTAATAAGGGAAAACTTAACTTATCTTCATAATTGAAGCGACTATATATCACTAAAATAATATACATATAAAAGTCATAAAAACGAGTTAGAAAAAATATAAACTCAATATAATATTGGGGGTTAGACATCGATAATTATACAAAAAAAACCCAAGATACACATTCCATCAGCGACTCTGAAACGTCCTCAGAGTCGAAATTGAGTGGTGATTTATATTTTAGATTGTGCTCAAAAAACCACTTTATAACAGTTGGTTTAAGGTACAATTCCGAAGGCGACCACAGACCGCAAACCGCAGTGTCAAAGCTGGCCCAATCGTAATAACAAACCGCAGCAACATTACTGGTTTCCATGTTTGTTTTATACTTTATGAAAACGCTTCTGTAGATGGCGATATTGTCGCCCGTTCAATGTCGTGGTAGGATGGCTTTATCGCTGCGATTTGCGGTCGCCTTCAGAATTGTACCTTTTATGTTTTAGTTACCTACTGTTTATCAAATCAAAGTTTGTGATGTTTCTCATAAGTTTTGTTTCATCGAAGACACTTATTATATTATTGACATAATTTGGAGGAATATTGTAACTTGAATATCAATGGGATTAAGTGAACAATCGATCACAAGACTGTCAGTGTAACAGAACAAAATCATTAACTAAATACCATGCTACATGCAAAAAAATACATAAATATATCTATATATAATAAGTATACATCAACAACGACATTGAGTCCCAGGTTGGCGAGGTTGAGTAGCGTCTGCTTGTCGGATGGCTCAAGCTGCGCGTGCGTCACCAGCTTGTTCAGGTTCTCCTCCGAGATGCCGTTCTTGGACATGATGTACAGCGCGATAATCCGCATCTTGTTGAAGTTTATCACTGCCTGCAAGTGTTCGAAAAGGTGATCAGTTGATATACAAATATCAATAAAAGTGGTGTTAATTTCAAAAGACTCCAAGCGAAGGAGTTTCTCAAATCGACTGTTTCATTTAATGACCACTTTCCTTATATAACCGAAAAAAAAAATATGTTCCAGGCACAAAATTACATAGCTTTTAAAAAAAAAGAGATATTACAAAGACAACTTTTAGGCAGGGGTATCGCATTACCCAGTTACTGGGTTGTGGAGGTCAGATAGGCAGTGACTCCATGTAAAATACTGGTATTCAGCTGCATCCGATTAGACTGGAAGCCGACCCCAACAAAGTTGGGAAAAGGCTAGGCAGATAGATTTTTTATATAAGTCAGTTTTAATAAGTCGCCATGCATACCTGGTCAAGAAGCACGGGTACAATACTCCTCATGTGGTCTTTGATCTTCTCACCCTCGGCATCAGTGCCCATAGCCAGGTCCTGTTGTGACAAAATCATAATAAAAAGTCTCATAAGAAAAGACAATTATGGCATGTGTAGGGGTGTAAAACTTGACATTATATTTATTTCAAAATTTATACATAATAAGAAAAAAATCTTAATAACATTAAATTAGATACAGCTAAGAAGACTGACAAGTTTAGTCTACTACTATTTTGCAGTGTCGATAGGGTCCATATCCATAATGATCTCATTACGTTTTAAGTTGCCATTTAAGTGAACATTGTGGAATGCAATAAATGATTGGAGTATTGAAAGTTACTGTGAACATATATTAAGTAAGGTGAAATATTTGTAAGGAAGAACTCACCTGTTCGACCTTGCACAGTTTGTCGACGTAGCCCTGGTAAGACTTCATGCAGTCTTCAGCCAGTCGCAGATGTGTGGCGTACTTGGACAACTCCTTCTGATACTGAGGCATCTTCTTGATCATCTGGGAGAGGTCTCGCATGGATTGCTTGTCACCTAATAATGAAATGTTTAATTAATTAATATTTTATTTATTTAGGTATTATTTTTAAATTAAACATTAAAAAAACAATTTCATTACGTCCTTTGAATTATGGAATGGGTTTTTAGGAGTCTATCGCCCATTCCTTTTAATGGCCTCTTCAGAGTTTTCTCTTTCATTGGCATGTCAGACCTGCTGATTTGTCTCCCCACCAACTGAGAAGTATACTACAGTGCCATTTTGGTTTTTAGCATGTTAAAAAAGTTGAATAAAGTCGAAATAGAGTAGAATTTATTTACTCACCTCCGCCCATTCGTTTTGAATCAGTGAACTTCTTTAGGTTCTTGGTGACCGATGTGGACACGACAGCAATGTGCTGATGTCGCAGCTCTACCCACAACTCGTCATTCTCGTCCAATAACACTTCCTTCATGTTTCCCGAGGAGTCGTATCTACGACAAACAACATGTAAGAGAAAGTTTTAGAATTAAAATAGATACAGCTCCAAATAGTGTGATGATTTGGTCTTCATTACCATCAAAATATATAACAAGAAAATTACATTTTTTTTGTGTGTATAGTCAGTCTCTTTACAAAATAACAGAGGCTTGTAAATGTTTGATAGTGAATGGCTCCTCTACTACTTTCTGTATCAGCTAGGTCAATCATCTATAAAATAAAAATGAAATGCTGTTCGTTGGTAAGTGCATAACTTCAGAACAGCTGGATCTATTTGGAAAATTCTTGATTTCAAATGTTCGTAATTGTCTGAATCAGGTTCTTACGCAAAGAAAAAATTGAAAGTTGCGTAAACTGAAAGTACATTCTATGGAAATTTTGTATGAACTACTGAAATTTGGATAGGACAACATTGGTCGAGTCAGCTAAAATGAAACAAAAATGTACTAAATAACTAAAGTTACTCACTTATAGACGTCATTCTCGATAGGCAAGAGATCGTATGCCATGGCTTGAAGTGTAAGTTCGTGCAGCAGCGGCGACACGCAGTCGAAACCGCGGTCTATTACCAACAGCTGAGAGCGAGCCTTCTCGGGACCCTCGCCCATAGTCGGCTCGTCAGCCTATACAACATAAAATAATACTTGTTTTTTACGGCATGGTACACTAGATGTATTTCACGAGCGCGCATAACTTTGTCATAAAGGTCACATGACGCACGCTTGTGTTGCAACTATAATTATCAGATTTTGGTGCAGACTCCGAGGACAGTCGACCGCACGTCGGTGGTATGGTAACACTTTGACCCTGAGCTGGCCTTATATATGTTTTGCTACCAGAGACGTGCAGCCAACAGCTGTACAATGTAATTCAGTAGTCAGATTACTTTTTGTGATTGCTACAGCACTAATTCTAAACCTTTTACCTTGTAGGCATCCAGTTTCTGTTGGATCAGCTGGGCGAGCTCCACATTGCGTTCCCAGTCACTGCAAAATATTTTTTTGTTTAGATTTATTCCAAAATCCAATTTAATAATATTATTTTGGTGAGACACATAATGTAGGAGGTTGGGACATGAAATGATTTTTTTATTTCCGTTAGTAGATCTTCTAAGGCACTTTTCCATGTCAATTTGGTATATTTTAAAACTAGATGGCGGCGGCATTTCCTAGCTGACTGATCCGATGAGAAGAAATGCCTAAACAAACTCACAGGTCATGGTCTCATTTAAAGTGTATGAACTCAAACAGTTCTAATTACGACCTAGCCAACTTAACGGATAACGGCTCTGTTCAAGTCTCTAATGAATCTGGCTCTCTAAAACTCGTACAATACGTCATTGTTTACAAAAATGCTGCCATAGGTTTTGTTAAAAATATTAAAAAAACACAATGGACGCAGATATCTTTTGTAACCTCCGCTTAACTATTTCTAACAAGTCATAAAAACCCTGTAAGAAATCGACATGCGTTTCACCCCTCAATGAGGAATCTTCAGGAGAGAGACTCTGCGTCCGGCGCTCGGCGTGGCAACACGTCGTGTTTGGGCTCGCGAAAAGTCAATCGTCATCCTGAGGATGCTTTGTTGAGAGGTGAAATATGTGTCGATTTCTTATGATTCTTTAGGAATAGTTAAGCAGAATAAGTTACTAAATATGTCTGCATCTATTGTGTTTTATAATGGATTTCCGCCACGTCTGAATCAAACTAAACTAAATGAACTATCTTATAAATATTTACCTGCGGTATCGCACAGAAGGGTACTCTCCGAGCGTTGCGCACAGCGTGGCGATCTGTTCGGCGATGCGCTCCATGTTAGCGTTGCGAGTTTGAGCCAGTGCTGGGTTGTACATGCACTGGAACGTCTCGGGCGAGTCCAGGGAGAATACCTGTCAATATAAGGCAAAATATTGAATATTATTGTCACTATGTTAAAAGAGCTTAGACAAGTGACGATACATAGGAGTATCTGACGCAACTTGGACAGTCAGCCCCATTACCATCCTTGCTATCTGGCAAATCTTATGGCCAAGCTATTATCACATAGATTTTATTCAAATAAAATAGAAAAAATAAGTAATTTTTAATGAATCTGAGTTTTAATTAATTATGTAAGATATTCTTACTGACCTGGCTTTCATAAGGCAAGAAAGCAATGTTAATTTCCTTCAAAGTTTTAATTTTTCTTGCTGCTGATGACTTACAGAGTTCATTGAACAGTTCCTCAGGGCATACTAATTAGTGGCAGCGTGTAACAAATGTTAGACATTAGTTTCAAGGTTGAACTCAAAATTTATTGTAGAATCAGACTGAAGTAGAACCCAAAATGAGCCATACTTAATTTATTTATAACAAGTTAGATTTTAATTTTAGGACTCAGATATTGATGAAGTTCTACTTAAGTTTGATGAGTTTACCTTGCTGAAGATACGATAAAATTCGACAAACCTGTTGTTCATATGGAATAAAAGCAATGTTGATTTCCTTTAATGTTTTGATATATTTAGCTACAGGACTACGTGATAATTCGTCAAATCGAGCATCAGGACAAGCTGTGAAAATAGAAATTAAATTGCAAATAAAAATTCAAGCATAAACAAATAAAAAAAGCCGAAACTACCTATTTTAGGAACATGTTTTTTTCTTTTCTTTATAAGGGATACTTATTTTTATAGAATATCTTGTATTCATAATTATTATGTGATCAATTTAAATACCTATAAAGAAGAACCGAACGTAAACCTACCTTCAGTAAAGAAGACATGGGCAGCCCGGTACATAATGCGATTCCCCACAGAGAAGTCATTGATGAGAGCATGTACAGACTTCTCAGACGGTGTGATCAGATAGATACCATCCATGGTACACAGTGGTTCCCTTTTCTTGTGAATATCCTCAACCACTGGAATATTTCAAATAATGTTTTTCAAATCAGAACAGTTTAAGGATCTGCTGGGTTGCAATAGTTCTTGGTTAAAAAAAAAAAAAACTACAAGGAAAGACGTGTTGAGTTTTAAGGCATACATAACAAATACTGACAACCTGCTATCTTTCTCTATGCGGAAAAACCCAAATTATAGACTGGCTAAAAAGCCTAAATATTTTCTATGTTAAGTTTGAAGTGTAAGTGTCTACCTTTTGACTCGGCAACTCAGAGCAGAAGGCACAGAGATATAGTAGCCTACTCCCCAGGGATTCAAACTGTCTTTACTATACGTCAATATGTTAAACAATCCACCTACATCTATAATATACTGAATAGAAGAAACAGAAAACATTCTGACAAGCTAAAAAAAAGAACAGTACACCCACACACTCATTTACACCGAGAGCTGCTAAAACAATGTTTTATTTTATTATTCTATAAACTCTTGTTTCACCTCATTGTTGTAAAGCTATAGGAAGAGTGAGACAGCTCTGAGACAAGTACTATTGTAACTTATTGGGGCTGGCTCAATTTATGTATGAAACAATGTTTTAGTTGAAATAATAATTTTTGTATTTTGTTTTGGTATTGCTGTGTCAAACAAGTTATTTGATAAAGGAAAAGATAATTTCAATAATATACAAAATAACTTACAAGTAATGCCCTCGGCAGAGATGTCGTGCATTTTGCAGCAGGCAGACACCATGCGCATGGACAGCTGATCCACCACTAAGACACGCCATTCTATTTTATCTTTTCCTTTTGACCGATACCGGATCACCTCGTTCATAATCTCTGTAAAGAGCATAATAGTAGCCTTTATTACAATTTTAAAACACTAATTTTGTGATATCATAATGACAATAGGTCAGGACCTTAGCCTCCTGCTGAATTTTCATTTTTATCAATTCATTTTTTTTTTTTTAATTTTATGTTTGAATTTTTTTTTTATATTATCCCACAACTGAACAAAGGTCTCACTACTCTCCTTCCACCTCTTTATGTCAAGAGCTACCAAGGGCAATGCTCATCTCACATCATACAGTTAAATTAGAAAATTTTACGTCTGCAGTGTTGTAATTTAAGCGACGATAAGATGCCTTGATCAACTTAGTTGAATGGTGAAACTGGTGATGTCACTCTAGCCTAGTTTGTTTTATTTTAGTTGTGCTCAGGTTTTATGATTTTCCTCAAAATACGAGCGTGTTCTGATATGCGCAAGTTAGAGCTGGTGTATTGCATTTTTGTAGAAAGATTGTTAAAACGAGTTTTCTGTCACAATGACTCATTAAAATAATTGCATCAGAATAGAACAAGAAGTGTTTGAAAACAATACATTCAGGATTCGCACGATCCGCAGCCACTTCGTGACGTATGTAGTAGCACCCCACCCCCCAGCTCAAGTGACACAAGAAAATCAATAATAGGTGTTAAGCTTTTCTGCCTCTTCACGTAACTTTTTAACACATAATAGAATACTTTATCAAATGTTATAATGTATCTATGCATCGTTTCGATATTGAACATACATTTTCTTTTACCTTTGCCTAACTCTAGCAAAGCTACAGCAACCTATTGTTTATAAGCCGCTCTATGTAACTCTATAATAATGTAGTGTACAGCCAAAAAGTTGGTAGATAAGTTCAGCCACAGGCAAATATCAGATAAAAATAACGAAATAATTCAACAAAAACACATAAAACTATTAGTCATCGATAAGTTGATGTCTGTTGATAGAATGAAATCATAAAAAATATTAAACAATGAGCAAAAAATAAATACTTAAATACGTTCTATATAATTGTCTTCCAAAATTAATGGTAAGAAAGTGTTTTATGCGATGAAATACTGCTAAAAACATATTTTTTTTAAACTCACTTTGCCCGACTTGTGCTTTGAGAGCCATCTTGAACCGTAGACTAAAGAGCACTGTGGGGAACTGTCAAACAAGAGGGTAGGAAGTCGAAGGATAGCGCGCCCTGTTACACGAACAAAATTATTTTAGAATGCATAATCAGCCTACAATGTTCCCACTGCTGGGACATACGCCTCCTCTAGGTGATCCCTCTCACCGTGAGCCGTTATCCACCACGCGGGCCCAGTGCGGGTTGGCAGATGTCATGTCTTCGAATTTTTGGTTTTAGGACCTGCCGGTATTCTCAAGTTGTTTTGTCAAATACTGCTAAAAATGGCAGATAGCTAACATGGCTATTTTTTGTTTTAAAATGTTAATAATAATAATTTTAAAAAATTATAGAAAGAAAAATTTGAAACGTTTCCCGGAAAATGCTCAAATTCAGAAAAAACAGAACGTCCTTCCTTCTATGGAATTTTTCTATGAATTATTGAAATTTGGATACATTCACGTATAAACATGTTGAAATCTCTATTTTCTGACAATGTTTGACGGGAAATAGAGATTTCAACATGTTTGTGAAAGCCGAAGTCAATCTGTAAACATTAAGCCGGGTCTACTGCGCGTGTTTTTTCGAAAAATTACACAAAAATATCGAAACAAACAGGCGTGGCCATACACATTTGTGTATGCAAACATGATGATTTTATTTTTCGAGCTGCATGGAAAACATTCCCCAAATATTTTTGTGTAATGTTTCGAAAAAACACGCGCAGGAGGCCCGGCTTTAGACTTAAGGCCCATAGAATTATTAAGTACTACGTGCAAGAGGCCATGCCCCAGTGCCTTATTTGTCTATGGCGCAAAATGTCAACGATAGTTTCAAATTGTTTACATCACACGCAAAATCTTTGGCATGGTCAAGTATTATATATATTACAGTGCAAGGCCTAAATAACTAGTTTACTACTGTAGAGTTGACAAAATTACTCCAATAATTTGCTTTATAAGAATTTATTATGAATAATACATACAGGCATACTCGCTTTAGTTGCGCGCGCATTTTGATAACATGAATGATAAGGAGGCGGGTCAATAAATACGAGAAAGAGATAGATTTTATTGCTGTTTCGTTCTCTCACCAGAACGGAAAACAGAATGGAAACGTCACGTCAATTCAGTTTTTTCTGTGTTGGTGTCGGATGTGGATGTGTTCATGGTTAGCGATATAGTGTAATTATCACGTGCGCGTGAATTTTCAAAATCCATAACTTATTTAGGGTACAGAGTCGGTTAAACCATACAGTCCAGGTAAATATCACAGAATTTTTAATAACAAATATTTTTGTTTTATTTTTTTGCAAATAAATACAGCGTATTATTATTGAAAATTATGGTTCAATACTGAAAATGGTTAGGGAAACAAAATGTAATGTACCCTCAACTTTTAAAACATAATAATCTCCCAATAATCTCGACCAAGTTATGAATGAAGTGTCTCAAAGTTAGATGAAGGATTATTACTTAATTTTTATGTGGCTGGGGATAAATAAATAAGCATAATTTAGTTAAATAAACTGCTCTTGTAAATTGGTAACAGAAAGTGTATACCTACCTAAAAAATATAAATGAGGTATTTAATACCTACATACCTATTTTAAACTTTCTATTTGCTTTCATATTAACAAAATAATTCTCTGTTTAATTTGAGACGAAAATGCCTAGAAGTTTTCTTTACTATGCAAAATACGTATAGTACCTACCTAGCTATAGTTTGTTCTATTCTTAGAAGAAATAAGAATAATAATTGGAAACGCGATCATAAATTGGGCAATAAATATCAGAATCAGCCCAGAAAAAGATGCAACATTTTTCAAGTCAACTAAAAATAAAAGCCGCAACGCAGTGAACAAAATAGACTGAATGTGCATTGCTGAAGTGCTGAAGATAGAGCATTTAAATTTTTGCTTGTTGTACCGCTGCAGCGCTGCTATTTCCAATGATTAGCATAGTTCTCTTTTTATTGGCAGCTGGTGAAAGTGTTGTGTAGTCGAGGAGTCCAGTGCTTGAAGCGCTTGATCAGACAAGCTGTTCGGTGTTGGTACAGTGAAATGTAAAGCGATGTATCTATCGTCCGCGGGACTTTTACAAGTGTTTATTGTTGGGAAGTGATTGTGATCAAGATGCGGAGTGGTGATCAGCTGGTGGTGATCTCGTACCCTTGCCGCGCTGAGGGCTGGCTCGACCGATGTGGTAAGTACTTAGGTACTAGGTACTACTTCAATTCGCTCTGTACAAAGTTTACGTTCAGCTATGCTTGCTATTTTTACCGCGAAATAATTCGCCAGTTATTTGGGGCGATTTACGTAACTGCTGAATCAGTGACATGTATCATGTATGCAAGTCAGTAAGGTCGCGTGCCAACTACACCTGTCGTATTTTGAGGGTAATGAGAAAATACAAAATGTTATAAGTACACGTATGTATATACGTTTTATTTTCAGTCTAAATATTAACAATAACAACAACAACGATTAACAATTTCTGATCTCTAAAGCGAATCATGAAATAAATTCTTATAGTTAGTACCAACTTGGTACGTAAGTACTTCATATTTGAAAATTTTCATAACATTTTTTCTGTTTTTGTTACCTATTTTCCTAATTTATATTTATACTAGCTGCGCCCCGCGGTTTCTTCCGCATATGTCTCGCTCGATTCCGTGGAAATATCGGGGTAAAAAGTATTCTATGTCCTAATTCAGGCCATGGTCTACCCATACCAAATTTCATCCAAATCCGTTCAGCCGTTTTAGCGTGAAAGCATAACAAACAAACAAACTCACTTTCGCATTTATGAAATTAAGTTAGGATATCCACTGTATCAATTAAATGAGACAGCAGTTAGTACCCGAATTTATCCATGAAAACGTTTCACAGATGACTAATAAACGGGAACTATTGCATGAATTGATTTTGATTTGTGGCCGAGATGTTGTGATTGTGTTTAATTGTCGTATTGCACAGCAGTGGGTGTCGGGCGTCCCACAACCATGTCGATTGTCCCCGTCATCCGGCAATTATGTACGTATATATTGACTTGACGCAAACCTACAAGTAATTGTTTAAGTCCTAAATTGACCACGTGCACACTGCTTAGTCATTCTGATCTTCTGAAAAGATTGAGTAAGCGCTGAAATTATCTTAATTGATATGAGTGTGACTGGACGCTTAGCAGTTGTCTATATATTTTCTCATCATTCGTTACAACAATAGATAATTCGTAACGAATAGAAAAGAACATTCAACTAGCTAGAAAGGTTCTTTGCTATGCTAAGTGTTCAAACACAGCTTTTTGCTACGTCAAGTTCCAGTCACTCTCGCGTCAATCAAAGTAACTTTTTAGATGCTAGAATACTGCTATTTTAGTTAGTTACCTTTCTTTTTTTAAACAGGCTTTGTTTAGAAACAGACCCTGACTAGTTTGTATACCAAAGTAATGATTGGAAAGCAGATAAAATTCTAATAATAGCCTGAAGATGGTTGCACGTATCCATCAATATTTTAGTTCCGCAATTAGCACCTATCTATCTTCACTAAAGGTTAACGTCTCCTCTACGCAGCTGACAAGTTAGTATTTACTACTCAGTGTGCGTACTATAATAATATAAATATAATCGCTAGAGTAATTAATACAATGACGGACCTTATCGTCAAGAGAGTAGCAGGTCGTTCGCGTATGGCCCACTTACAGTGAAAACTATACGCTCTCTGCGGTTTCTATCAAGTTTCGGTCCATCAGGCTGGGACCAATTGACTCACTTTCTAGTCTCAATCAAGGGCATGTGGTATCCATGAGAAGGATTAGCGAGAAGTGTCCGGGAAAAATTGGGATAAGTAGCTTGGAACTTAGAAGTAAATACAGTAGAGTAGACGGATAAGTGGTTGCAGTAGGAATCTTTTTCTAATAACCTCGCTAGGGATTGATATGCTGCTAATGCTTATAGCTTAGATTAATAAAGTTCGTTGTAGTCGCGCCGTATCTAACTGTCAACGATGCGTGGTTTGCTCTCAGGAAGCTCTGATTCGAGCAATGTGTTACAGCATTAATAAATATTGATAAAATACCATACATAATTGTTCATTGAGACTTGGAGTACTGGTTTTATTCATTAGACCGAACATTTTCACCTAAAATCCAGTTAATTCGAACAAATAATGCATTACATGGGCCAGTGCGCATCTAGTAATAGGCAGGCATGTTTGTGTGGCCAAGTGGATCATTATTGCATATTTTCTTACATTATTTAAATTATGTACATTATTCAGTGATATGCTAATAAAATATTCAATTCATCATTATTTTTATGCATATGTACACACTACCTGTATGTACAAATAGTTATAAATATGTAAAAAAAGTTTCTAGTAGAGTCTATGCGCGTTCAGGTTTATTTCGGAAACAACTTGGTTAATTAACGATTTTTGCTTCTAGTAAGTTCCTTCATACAAAAAGTTTTCAGTATATCATGTACCTACCTACTTATTACTATTGCGCATTTATTTGTTAAACTATTGCTGAAAACTACAAACCCTGAAGATTTCGCCAACCTAACTTTTGAATTTCGAGTGATGCTTCTAGTAAAGTTGGTATCGCAAATGCATTTTTGAACGAGCGTTTACTGACCTACATTTATCTATACTATACGTACTCAGTGAAAACAAACCAAACCATTGACAGCTGCAGCAGGAGAGTTTATACAGTTGTTAAATTAGTAATACAAAATCTAAGTCAACGTTTTCTCTTTGTTCTGCAGTAATTGGCTTGTAATCTGACCGATTGTTATGCATATGTTTCATACATACAGTTACAGGTTAAAAACTATAAATATTTTATATGGTATAAAAATGTTCAGAAATACATAATGAGAGACGCTACGGAAACGCCAAGAATTTTGTTTTATTTAAAAATATATGATTCATTACTTTAAATTTGATATATAACACGAAGGTACCTATGTATGGGCAATTTGTGAGTCTGCATGGATATAAACGTGTATGAAATGACTCAGGTAGGTACTTCTTTGTTTGCTCAATGTGTAGAATAGAAACTCATTCATTTGGAAACTCGAAAACCTTTCAAATTAATTGATATTTATTTCTAAGAAATCCATGCATATCAGTTAAAAGAAAGGTGAGAAATTGTATTGAAACACTGGCTTCAGTATCAATTTGTAAATTTACTATTTACAAATTGATACTGAAGCCAGTACAGCTTATGCATAGAGAAAATGTTACTAAGTATGTACTTTGACATAATATTATGAAGAAATATATACTTTTGAGTAAGTAAGAAGAAAGCAAAAAGAAGTTAAAGAAACAAATTCTTAGTCTTCGTCAATATAACTACTGTGATTTCAGATTTTATGTGTCTGAGATTATCAATGCTCGAGTCAATGCAAGGTAACATTATTAAATTCGTTAGTCAAGATAACAATATTAATTTAACAATTTAATATTTTTTGCAATAATGTAGGTACGCGCTACGAGCGAATTGCTACGCGGCTACGTGCATGTTCTCAGGTACCTACCCCATTAAAGAAAAGAAAGAAAGAAAGAAAGAAAATATTTTATTTGGGAGACGCACAGGATACAAAACATAATAAAAAAATAAAAAAAGGAACAAACATTAACAAAAATAAAAAAGGAGCATTCTAGACTAACAAAAAAAAAAAAACATTAGACTGTGGTCCTTCTTACCGCAATGCCAGTGTTAGATTAAAACCACAAATTTGGTTGTAATTTGGTACTCTGATATCATTAATCACATTAAATTTATTAGGTACGTTTTTTAAAACATTTTTTTGGCAAAGCGTTGCCGATAATCCCAAAAAAAATTTTTTGTCGAGTTACCTATGTCTAAGCATAGTTTAAGTTAAGTACATAATATCTAATATCACATCAATCACTTCAACATCTGGACACGGATGCGGATGCGAGGACCATTCACCTTGATTATCGTTCTAATCTATTTGAATTGGTTTTGCTCCAATTTTTCGATTATTTACATGATATAGCGTCAAGTCTAATTTTCACCACTTGACGGAGAAGAACAAATAACACTCGAAATCTAAATAGGTAGCTACTGGTTATTCGACTTAACAATTTTACGGTAACATAACAATATAAAGTAGCTCTGTGCCTTAATCAAATTAATGCCTATTACCGAGCTATTCAGTCACACTGTGTATAATGTTGAAATACGAACTTCGTGGACGAGTGATGTCATACTTTACCCTTCATAGCTTGTTTGTTTGTGACTACCCACCATACTCAGAGAAATATCTATACTAACTACGAAATTGAGTGCAAAAATAACAATAGTGAATTAAAATATTTCACCTTTATTTTAAAACTGAAGACACGGCAAAGACATGTCATTGTTTGACGAAATGATAGGTTCAACGACCTTGCTGAAAAGTTAATAACTGCCTTCATAGTGCTACTTTGTTGCAATTTTAAACTACATTTGCAACATTCCTAATTTTATTACAGTGAGTAAGTTAATTGCTCGAACTTCTTACAACGTAACTTTTAGGAACTTAGGTAAGTACTAACTTAATTAACCTATCGAAATCAATGACCTAATTACACCTAGCACGCAGCGCTACCGTGAATTAAACTGAGCCTCTTTATGACATCTGTTTATTTATAGAAAAAGTACAAAGGACTAGCGATCTATTGTTTTGAGGTTTACCGTCTACACCTGAAAAACTGGAAAATGCACCATAAACCGCTAAGATTAAAAAAAAAACCGGCCTAGTTTGAGTCGGACTTACGCACGAAGGGTTCCGTACCATTATCTATAAACACGGCAAAAAAATCACGTTTGTTGTATGGGAGCCCCTTAAATATTTATTTTATTTTGTTTTTCAGTATTTGTTGTTATAGCGGCAACAGAAATACATCATCTGTTAAAATTTCAACTGTCTAACTATCACGGTTCATGAAATACAGCCTGGTGACAGACGGACAGACAGATAGACGGAGAGCGGAGTCTTAGTAATAGGGTCCCGTTTTACCCTTTGGGTACGGAACCCTAAAAATAACCTCTCCTTTTTTATGTCGCTTCAAAACTAAACCAAATTCCAAAAAGGAAACTTCTGACAAAACTCAGTTGCAAATGTAATAAACCGTTCCTTAATACAATTAGCGGTCATTAGCTTTTAAGCGTGAGAAAAAGTCGCAAGTTTATCTGATAAATGTCTAATGTAAAGCTGTATTTATCTCAGATTACATTTCTACTTGATGTCTGGATTTCGACCGGATGAGTACGTCGTACGGTCGTCCAAGTTTATATAAGCTGATAATAATCCAATGTCTATCAGATCGTTACGAATATCGGCGATTACAATCAGTGCCATTTGGAGTTAATGTCATCTACATGCAAATGAGGTAGATATCGTCATTATATTATTATTTTATTCCGTCGGTAATACATACTTATTGGAAAAGGACAACAATATGGCAGTTCCGTCCTGTTCGCGACGAGTTTATACATTCTCAGCGTGACGAGAGAAGCTCCGTTATTTTAATACTGACTTGGATAGAGACCGGGCACGTGCCGCGCCTGCCAATGACATTCGGTAGAAAGTAAACTCTCGCATTAACGCACATCGCCTTGCCTCGATGAGCCAAAGTCCTCGATACTACTTCACTTTACACCAACCAGAGACCATTGTTTTATTCTACAAAGTGACATCTCTATCTCGTGAAATTTTACCACCGACTTTCTACGTTACGCCTCCCGTAAAATAAAAACAAAATAAAAGAAACTCAAGTATTTTAGCTTTTGATGTATTTTCACACAGTTTACGACACAATTAACTAATGATCATACCGTTTTACTAATTGCTCGGCTTTGTTTGCGTTAGAAAGTTGTTAATATTGTGTCAGCTTCCAAATTCTCATGTCATTCCAAATTTTATTTGGTTTTAATTGTTGTACTGTATCCAAAAGAACTATAATTAAACAATTAGTTTGTAGCAGTTTTCCCTAAAACTTCGTAATTTCGTAGGTCGTTGTAGGGTGAGTGGTAACAATCTAATAAATGTTCTGGTATAGTGTAGGGGTCTTTTCGAATAGCGAGGTAATTACTATCCGCCCCTGGGCGACGTTTCAAGGGGCTCTCTGGAGTTTTGGGTATAAATCACTGCTAACTCGGCTTAGCTGATCACGCTATCGGAATCCCAACTAAATTGATTCTCCTTAACGTCACTGATGAAGTTACTACTTGGGACGATGCCAGTGAAAATATGAAGGTCTTTTAATAACAGAACTAAACAAATACAATTGTTTGATATTGAAATACTTAGAAAATCAGAATTGTTATTTGCAGTTGATATAAATAGTAATTTATAGTCAATGTCAATTTACTATTTTAGCACTAAGTAGCTCCTGTTCCTTGTGTCCAAATTGTTTGAAATTCTGTTCCCTTATACGGAAACAAGCTTGACAAATCACACGAATGTGTTGTGTGAAACGTAGAATGTTTAAAGGTAAGGGGCTTGGTTATGTCTCATGTTTGGGCACGCCAAAAGGACAGTTCATCTGTGTCCACACCCGCCTTGCATCATGAACGAACACAGTTGAGTGTTGCGCAAACCGGCAATTCCTGGTAATACCTAGTCAAGCTGAGCAAACAAACCATTATTATTGGCTTTTCTAATCCTCATTCAGTTTAAATACCTGTTAGCAAGAAGTTTAAGACTTAAGTGTTCAAATCAACTAGCTTACTAGATAATGCCAGTGCATTTATAGTCCTTGTGTACAAATTGTGATAAAGCAGGTCATTATTAGTCGTAATATTCTTCAGGAGTTTTAAATCAAGATTTTAGCAATAAACCAATTTAGGACAGGATCCTAAATTTTTTATTAAAGCTAAAAGCTTTTGTTAAAATCACATGTCTATTTCTGCCGTTTGCCTTTTTAACGCATTATATTATGTACCTACCTATGTATACTTAACCAGACTACTTTATATCTTGAAATATACACCTACGTTACATATACTTTTGAAGTCTTCGATAATTCGACTTTTCTTTAAAATAGCCCTGTTTTTAAACTGATCCTGTAAGTATAGAAAATCAATTTAATTCAATTTTACTAGATTCGGTAGTTGGAATGTATTTTTCAGTTGTTCAAACCAACGACGATGGTATTTCGGTCGTATTATTTATGTCTCTCAAAAATCTCTCTCTGTGGGTACAACTTTTCCATTACGTGATGTGCCCAATTCTAAGCGTAGATATAATCGCCTCAAGGTATAACATGTTACATGTTAGGTCATTGGTCGCGTAGAGTTGATTACGTATTGATAGAAATAGTTAGTCGAACTAAAACTATTTAACGTCTGAAACTCCAGCCTGAAAAACGCAACGGCTGAACTTAGCTGGTGAGCGCTGATTGGTCCTCGTCGCATTGAAGAGTCGGTAAGTCGAGCGTAAATAGTACGCCATTATGAAAATAGAACGCACAAGAAAAGTATCATTTTAAGTACATTAATGATAATGACAAGTGAGAAATACTGGCCTATCATTCAATTAGAGGAATAGTGAGGTCATGGAGTATCCTCCCACGGTCACAGCTTATCAACAGAACTGGACCGGGGTCGGCGGCCAGCCGGCCAGCTACGTTAGTGTGACAACAGCAACCCGTTTCTAATTGTGATTTTACGTGTCAGCTGGACGTTTAGCCTCAATCTGATGGATACCATCATAGTCATACTATTAATTGTGTTAATCAGCTATTACTGAATAGTTGAGAACTGTTTCTACATTAGTGTTCCATGCATTCCGTGAATTATTTAAATCGTACCAAAGGACCAAAGCAATTTTTAAAACTAATGTTACTTAACTTTATACGGTGAATATCTTAAACTTGTGCCCGGTTGATGGCAATAGGCTCCATGGGACTTAAAACATAACTGGCGAAATGTGGGTGAACCTGCTACAGGGACACCTCTGCCCAACCCTTCTGAGAAACAAGGCGTGATGTTATCTTAAACAACAATGCTTTCGTGTAAAAAAACACAATAAAAACTTTTACTAATTAAATAAAAGCCATCTGTTTTTACATAATTTCGATAAGTAGGTACTATATTATGTAGATAAAATCGAACCAGGTATCTTTTTAAATAATAATGCCATTAAAATTATATCTATTTTTAAACGCTTCTAAATTATATGTTAATTTAATTGTCTACGTATTCAATTTGGATGATTGTATAGCATTTTCAGATTCGCGGTCTTTGGAATCGTGGACAAAGATTTTTATTATAAATCTTAATTACGTCACTTAGATGCGTACACAAACAAAAAGATGTGTATAAAAGTTTTCGTGAAAACGCAACTAACTCGTACTCGTGGTCGTGCCGACTCCTGATATATTTTTACTTTCACACTTTCAATCACGATAAGGCGTGCGACAAGTTTTACTTCTTCGTTGGACGTCGAAACCGACTGTTTTCCGTGCCAACGATTTCGTAAACTGCATCTTTGTAAAGAATTTTTATGTTGCCATGCGTAACGTGTTATCTGCCCTTGTCGCTGACGTGTGTGGATTGCGATTGAGATAAGTTTCTTATGTTTTGCAATTTTAAGGTATGCGAACATGGTTCAAAGTTGGAGATCGGGCTGTCGAAAATATCAACTCCAATTATTAGAAGTGGACAACAGTTGACTACTTAGATGAAGTTGTCGAATTCCAAAAAATGCTATTTTAAAATGAAATACCTAATGCAAATATTCTGTCTACTGAAAGTTCTTACTAAAGGATGTAATTTTCAGACCAACTTATTGTTTTTAACTTGCAAAGAGTTATAAAGAAAAAATATATTAAGAAAGATTAATTGGGAAAATATAAAATGTTAAATGATCACAGAATAGGTTTCCAATTTCTTTAATCCTAGAGATCTATTTCAAAGCTCAATGTGCGGTAATCGAAACCGAAGAATTCGCTGTTGATCAATGCAACGTGACTTCGTGACACTAGCTTGGATATCGTGTTTCTTTCACACTTGTTTTTATTACAATATTATACAAGTTGCCATTTTGGCGATCAGCGACAGACCTACCGTACCATTTTAAGAACAATCATAGAAAAGAGAAAACTGTATTTGCAGTGTGGCAACTGTCTTTTTTAAAAAAAACTTGATTTTAGGACCCATTTCAGTCTTCGAACAGGTATATAAGTAACTTAAATAGATAGAATTTGTAAGAAATTATTTGCGAAATGACATAGGAATTTTTCTGGAGGTGGCGAAACATTTTACTTCAGATTATTATTAAAAATACAACAAAGCTTCTCAAGCTTTTTCCACATGTAACAAAGTCATTTGTTTACACAGCTACCATCGTAAAGAACTTAAAAATGCACTGAAGTTATATAACGGTGCCATGCCGGTGTTACGAGTCGCTCTTTCATAATTTAATTACACACCTGTACCAGATCCGTCAGATAATATTGATTGCAAGTGTTATGCTCTTATAAACTATGTAATTAAAATGATAATATAAAAATATTATTCTACTTTTGTAATAAGTTATATTGTTTACTTCAGATTAATTATGAAAGCGTAAAATGTGAAATTGCATGGTTATCGATTGACCGTTACAACTGTCCTACCTTCCTTGCAGGTAGATAATTTAAATCTAGGTTATCTTTTTACTTATTTCTTCTAAGTTTCGTTTCGTAGTACGAATCAAGTATAGCTTACTATAGGTAGTACTATTATCTATTCTGTGCTTACATCCCACGCACACGCACTTACGTAAAAGTTGTGAATAGCTTTAGGCTATGGATTGTTAAACTGTTAGTAAAATGATTCAATTATTACTATTGTAACAGGCAGGTTGTAATCAAAATACTCTATCAGGTTCCTGTATGCCAATATTGAATAAAGCCTGGCCGACACAAAAGTGTAAAATCAATACGACTGTAAAGGTGCAAAACAATAAAATGCTTTCTGCCATCATCGATATTCCAAAGTACGTACCTACGTTTCCCATTACCGCTTTCAGGCCGCAATTCTGATAATTCCGGCCGCGCGGTTTGCAGATAATTAATGTATCGAAACGGTTTCGTGCGTTATTTAAGCTTTAATTTAATTTCAACATTGAACCTGGCACCTTTAGCTAGCGGTAAATTATTTATTCATTAACGCTGCACCGGCCACGTGGTTTCGACCAATCGAAAAGAGTGCAAATGAAAATTTTATTTCGATAGTTTATCTACCAGAAGATCGAATCTGGCCGGACTACTTCGATAATACTGTTACTTATTAGTTTCAGCTTAATTTTTTACTTAGAATTTATATTTTATACAAATCTATGTCTAGCAGACTTTTTACGTTTTTCACTGACGAGTGGATGCCTGTGCTGCGGTCAAGCGCGACCATTGTTGCAAGAGCAGTATCTCAAGTTACGATGAGAACTCATCACTAAGACACATACGCGTCTTCATCTGCGTGGGAGGCTGACCGCAATGAACTGATATTAATTTCACATTTACCTCACAATTACACCGTTCTTCGGTTCTTGTGTTGTGATTATGACAAAAATTATACGTCACTATGGATAGAACGTAATTTCCATTCATAATGTGCGTTTTTATTTTGGTGCACGATGTAGAAATGTTTAAAAGGTTTCGTGACATGGGTTCATAACGTTTCGTGGGCGAATATGTAGCTGACCTTACGACCGTAATTATGAAGTTTTAAGTCCAGTGCGTATTGTATAACTGCGTATTTTGGTACCATTAAACTTGTAGAGAGCGAGGTTTCATTTTGTTAGGTGTTTGTCGTTTTACATTGCAACACTTGTACGTACACAGGTAATTCTGTCCGTCAGCTTGCATGCATGTAGCATTCGAAAATGATTAGGCGAAGTTTAACGGGAATTGTACTGTTATTATTGTCACGCAATGGTAAAGGGAACTGGAACAGCTAAGCTAAGTGACCAAGCGCGGGGAAAACCTAATTCTTAGCTTGTTTACTAGAATATTTTAATAAAATAGGATTTGTCAACCAATGCTATATTTTTATTGTTTTTTAAAACCAAGATTTATGGAACCATCAAGACAGCTTTAGTATTTATTAATAACATGATTTCACTCGCTGCATGGCATGACATCATCCTACTGTGAATATTTTAGACGTCATTAAAGTCCTCCTCGGGGCTCTTTGCAGCGCGTCACAGGGGACGCCCTTGCATAAATCCCAGACAACAGGCCTCTTTCGCTTCTCGCCCTCCGACCCTCTGCGTCGCATTGTGCAGGGGGCAGCGACCGTCATGTAGGAAGCTCTCCCTCGTCGCCATGACAACGCCGCTTCCCGCGAATATTGACAGACGCGAAGTAGACAGTGCGAAGCAACCCTCACCCGCCGCTGTGTTACACGCGTGTCTGCCTCCAATGATATATTTTTACAAGATTTATCGTCCTGACAATGATGACGTGCTTATTACTGATAAGGTGTGTCTTCCATTGTGTGATTCGCAATGGGGAGTTTCTTGCCGCTATTTAAAGTGTTAATGCATCTGCCACATTCGCAAACATAATTTTAACAAGGGTTAACTTGGTGAATGCTTAAAAGTAATTTGTTTCGAGTTTGCTGAATACTCATAACTAACACTGAAATGACCACTGGTATTCTGTGGAATTAAAAACGTCAATCATACTTATAAATTAGGAAAGACAGCACAAGTCATAATCATTTTGAGCATCATGAAGATCAAAAGAAAGGAAACGATGAGTTTTATTACGGAACCCATAATTTATAATGTGCTTCATGTTTCGGGCTTCGGGTTACTTCCTGATTGCGTATTTCGTTGCATTCGTCGGCTTGGGACTGCATTTTAAATAAAATTATTAATATAAATGTAAGTCAGTTATCCAATTCTTTTATAGTCCTGCCTGAATTGAATTGTATTCATAAATTTATCCATTAATTTTCAGTGACATTTACACGAATCTGCAACGAGTACCTACAATATGACGCACTGACGCATCTTGCATTAGAAATTACTGGAGCTATGAGCGTAGAATTTAATATTAAGTAATATAAATCTATTAATTCATCCAACAGCCAATAGTTGTGCACGCTGACATTTACTTTGCATAGATTTTGGAATCTATATTCATGGGCTTGGGATATATTGACATTAGCTTTTTGCGTAAAATCATAAACAAGTTCGACTGCGAGGGGTTGTCGACCTTGCCGTATTGATTTCGCAATAACTTCACTATAAAATAGATTGGGCAATAAAATTTAGCTTGTAAATGTGCGATTTATAAACATAGTGTTGAATGTAACGATATTGTCGTCCCACTGAGCCCTTGACACGGATATTGAAATGCAACTCAAAGTCAGTGGACTGGATTGTAAATAAACCGCTGCGTCAGCGATGACTACTCAATATGGACGCGAGGACTGAATCGGTAAGCGACTGACTGCATACAAACTAAGTAGTCAAATAAGTTGAGAGTAAACGTGTTTACGGATGTGCCTCCATCCCATTTAAACCGGAAACTACGTGTTTAGGAGTTTTCGTAGCGGGGTCTACGCCAACGCTACGGGCGGGTCTACAGATTCGTAGGGAGAATAAAAACACAATGCATAATGAAGGTGGATACACAAATTCGGGATTTGGTATTCGTAGCATTGTCTTGAATGTAGGTAGACTCATAGTCGACAATTGTTTCTTAAGGTGATTGAAATGATTTGCTCGACTCTGGGATTATTGATTCTCAGTTCATATTTATGGCAGCTATATTTGTACACTTTGTACAGTCAATAATAAGATACGATCTAATACGGTTTTTTATTTCTAAGAATATTTCTAATTTCGTCTTCAAAGTAAAGAAAATGTAGATCACGTAATATTGAAATCGATTGAATCAAGTAACAATGGTTCTGTAAAATATATACAGGTGATATTTTCTTTATGAAAGCTATGTACTATACCTACATAGTACAAAGTACCGGCTTTGTACAAATATGCTGGTTTGTCGAATGTTATTAGAAGACGGACGGCATTGAGCGTATGTTATCATAGGTACGGAGAATCCTTTTGTAGGTAGGTACTAAAATCATAGCCTTCCCGAAAGGTCTACTGTAGAGGATTTCAATTTACGAGGCAGACGATCTGAGCATAAATTGGAATAGGCTTACTATGAATTATGACGCTATGAGTCTGGGTATGTGAGCTTAATCTGCGTCGTCCCGGTTAATCGCTGAGTGCAGGCGGCAGTGCCCATCCTAGCGTGTAACGTAATTTCTCTCCGGAGGGATTGCCGGATGCTGCCCCAACGCTCATCCCTCTCTAGATATACAATTTTCATCAAATGAAAATTCAAATTTTATGCAATGTAATACAATGTTCGCCTACGTCTTTTTTTTTTGTGAATTGTGGGCGGATTTCATTTACAATTTTAAAAAAAATTAAACTGGAAGGTTTGTTGGTTAAACATAATAAACTACGGTTATTGTTATTGCTAGCTAGACCTCACTGATTTTGTAATTGGTTATTTTTAGTCTCTGCAGGTTGACGAGAACTGGTATGAATGCGTTTACGTTTTCCTGGTAGTCATGTGTACCTACTTCGAGTAGTTATGACACTAAGAACATTGTGCAATAGAAGAACATTCGGTTCAAAGCGAATAGAGATAGAAGGTAGGCATTTGTTTTGATTGCTATAAAGTATGTGGCCTATTCTCCAGGCGGAAATATGGTGCGTGTGGGATGGGTGCCCTAATGCTTGAGGCAACGTTATTTAAGCAGATTAAAAAATTGAGATTAGTAGGTATTGTTATATGCAGTGCCATTACGTTAATTAACGATTTCCCTTATATATATTTACGACTTGTATGCGGGAAGATAAGTGCCTACCCAATGCTATTTTCGTTTGTCACGATTTCCCAAAACGTGAAAATGCGTGCAAATCCAATTACTACTATTAGTTAAATGAATTAGAACTAAACCTACCTACCACTCATTGTATTAATTAGGACAATATACTGTGACTTGTAGTTTGCGCAATTTCATCACCTACCATTATGTATTGAAATGCTCCAATAACAGCCCAACCCGTTGAGTTTTTGTGAAACGATCGGAAAATGCCCAGTGTTCCAAATAGCAAAAGCGCTTTGTAACGCAATCTGTTGAATAGACTTGCATTCGACTTCCGTGTGGATCGCTAAAAATAAAAATAAATGAGGCAAACTATAATAAATGCGTGGTCGATAGAACATAATAGGGAATATAATGCACAATAAATATTTCGAATATAAGCTTATGTTTATAGTTCCTAAGTCGTAAACGCTGGTTCTAATTAAATTGGTGTGTTGTTATGTTGTGTCTTGCGACTGAAACGTTTAATATTACGGTCTCTTATACCAACGAGGGCGGTAAGATGTCTATGTCAACAATATCACGAAAACGTACCAACAGGAAACTGACGTACGTGTTATTTTCGGAAAATTAAAGTACTTACGAAAAGGAATGTCAGGCAGGATTTTTCGGTCATCAGAAAATGAAATACTGAAATAAAATCATCTTTTCCATAGGGAGGAGGGATACCTACCCCATATAATATTATATTAGGGAGTGACTGAAAACTTCGTTTGAATAAACCAAAGTTTTCTTAAAAAAATCCAAGCTACAACTAAACAAGATTTAAAAATAAATTGATTTATCAAATCAATTTGGCGATCTTTTGCTGAACGACATAATGACTGTACCTGCTAATTTATTCATAAATATTCATGAATACTCTTCTGCCTTTATATTTTTATACCAAACGTTGTGTTAGGTACCATACCGCAAATGTCGAAACGTCCGCCCGGGGTCATCAAAGGCTGCTTCACACTAATTTGAATAAAGACACTGTTTACGTATTCAAAACACTTTTTTGCGTGACGCCCACAAAGGATGCATGCATAGCCTTTATATTATTGTTCATCCGTTATGTGAAGGACAATTTGTCGGCTATCAATGGAATAATAGCGAGCTCTCCATACAAGATTTGGCCATCAATTCGTATCGATCTCAATAAAAACCAATCAGTTCTTTAATTTTCGAAGTCTGATAGTACACATTATGTTATTTATGAAAATGTGTTGATCACATAATAATATATTGAACAATGGAGCCAATGTTAGACGCTCAACATTTTCCAAGAATAATTTTATTAATGACCTAACTATTCAACGAGCATTACACAGATCAATGAACAAAGAGTGTTCAAAAATCACAGGCTCTAATGGCTGTGCTCCCAAAAACGGTCGTCACGATGCCGATGTGCAAATACGCTAACGGTAAGTCTGTGAGTGATGTACGCAAAACTGGTGCTTGTGACGGACGGGTGAGGAAGGACGGGCTGTGTCCTGCCGATGCCGCTGCGATACCCTGCCGGACGTGTGGGGCAGCGCTAATACAGTGACCTCATCGTAACGGTTGCGCATACTAACCGCGAGCAACGAGCATGTTTTGGCTTTAAGCTAAGCCAAAGCCACCTGTTATTTGAACTCATACATACATAATTGTATGACAAACCTTTGAAGTTATATACGTTTAATTATGCATAGATTGCATGCACGCTATCCTTAACCTTAGGTACTTACATAGAAAGTCAATCTTGATATTTAAGGTCTGATGCTCACAAATCTTGGGTACCTAACTAATAACAAAAATAGAAAAGCGATAACTTATATTCCCATTTTATGGAACCCTCCAGGGAAATATGTTCCGTTCATAGCGAGATAAAATAGAAATAGAACAGACAAAATAAATCAGAACTAGGGAAAAAAGGTTTATTTGCGTTTTACTAATATTGTTTCATAAAAATAGTCTTCCGTTCAAGGTCTGAAATAGCCAGTGGGAACGACACCTGACCAAGACTGGTATGAGCCACGGTGTGAATTAATTTTAACGTGAGAAGCTCTTGACACACATCTTATGAGCTCATCATACCTACTGAGTCACAAGCCATGTACCTGAAGGTCAATAACACGTTTTAATAATTTATCAAAGTGCAAGGAAATATCTTCCCCTTGTTTTATGATTATGCGTTTTAACGTTTTGGCCGATCCCAACGATGTTTTCTCCAGTGTCTTGGGAACAGTTGATACAAATGTTACAGCCACAATCACTGTGTTTTGACGAGGATGAATTGTCTGAGGGATGTACATTATTATACAGGGTGGCAGGGACATCGACGCAAAAACTATTATCATGGATTCACTGCATGATCTGAAACCCTTGCTTTGAAATTTTAGGTCGGTTATTAAAAAAAAAAAATCTGCTGTTTCATAGAAAAATGCGCGGTCAAGATGTATGAAACAGCAGATTTTTTTTTATCCATGGTAACAGTTTTCGCGTCGATGCCTGCCACCCTGTATTTATTCTGTCGGGATATCGAACCTGCAACACGTAGAAAGCTAATCATTTAACCACTGCATCAAACGGTGGTCAAGCAAGTGAACGCAGTTCGTTCGTTGCTTGATAATATTGTAGTCAATGTAATATTAAAACATCATAATTATATTATATTGACGTATAGGCATGAAAAGATTGTTATATTTTGTGTGTAAAATACAATAATACTTTACGCACCGCCACCTAGTACCGAGTGGCAAAACTATTACAACTGAAACTTCGTCGAAGTCATCGTCACTTTGTTTTAAAAGTACGTCGCTAGATGGCTCTTTTTAAAGTTTTGATTAAAATTTAACTTCAACTCGACAATAGATGGCACTAGTATGCTATCGCTTTGCGGTCTGTTTTTTTGATTTTCCACTATTCGAATTCTCTTTTACCTAAATAACTTTCACAATTTGTTTTGAATTAATCAATTCGTTCGAATATAGCAACGTCCCAGTTTCACAATGTATTTTGTTTTGTTACCTATATTGATTTGCAAACTATAATAATAAATAGTATATCAAACATCCAGGAAAATGTTTCGATAAATATTCATAAAAACAGACCTTTTGTATAATTGCACCCGAAATGTATCATTACATTTTTATCACGCGTAATGTGGTTACCACATGTGAACGGCTACATATTTTCCTATTTCATGTTTGCGTTTAACATCATATCATAGCACATTCTAGTCAATAGATCCAGCGCTTTTGTTTGTTCGGTCAACGACATCGTGATTAAAATATGATTTGTAAAGCACCTATTTAGTCCCCGTGGGTGTTATTGTTCATACTAATTGGCGCAGGATTAAGGAACTCTGCGAGAATGCTATTTGCACTGCGTCAGTACGCCTACGTTCATTTGTTTGTTTGGTGTGAAATATTCTTCGATTTCATCCTTAAATAGCTGTAATCCTAAAATATTGGTGTTATTTGCGAGGGCGGGACAATAAATAAAGTTCGTACAATATTTGTTCTGGCAAGTAAGTATTCCGAATTGAGCCCGGTCAAAAATAACGTCTACGATATCCACCATACAATTTACAAGTTAGTGATGCCGCTAGGTTAAACATAATTATGTATGTGTGATGATCAGTGATCGGAGTAGGTAGATTGATTTTACGTACTCGCATCATGAACAGTCATAGAAATCATAACATGGATAAGCCTTTTTTCCGGGATTTCATTTTGGTACTTACGGGATTTAATCAAATATTGTAAAAGTAAGGATTTTTAAACTACTACATTAGAAATTTATAGAATGCAATGGATAAACATTTAAAAATATTTTTTTCTTATTTATCAAGTAATAAAGTGAATCTTACTGTTGTGCGTCCATTCGAAACTTACATAATATGATTAATTTAGTAGTTATTTCTTGTAAGTAATTATCTGCTGCTTGTAATTGTTACTATTCTTGAATAAATAAATAAAAATATCTTTTTATACTTCTTAATATTTTTTCGCACTCAATGCAATAACAGCAAAAGGGTTCAACATTTCTTATGCAAATTGATGTATTCTTTATTCTACACATTACATTTGAAATTCCTTTAAAAAAATCTTAATAATTTCACTATCCCGGAATCCCGGAGGCATATCCATACTAATATATACGTGCCAGTTCATTGACCCGAAATCAATCTACCTACTCCGATCACTGGTGATCATCACGCCGAAACAATAAAACTTTCATCATACTTGAAATTTATCCGTGATATCCACTCCCGGAGGCCAGGGGAGTTTAAAGTTCCATAGAAATTTATTCAGGTGAAGCTTTTTAATACTATTTAGAAACAAGCTTTACATGGCAGATCTTGCTGGATCTGCATTGTAACACATCGTGTAGAGTAGGTACGTTATGCCTCAAGCGTTACGACCTCATTGGTGTCACAAGATGACACCAACCATTAGCTATGAGCATCAAACAAGAATTGGCCAGAACATTTGTTTTTGTTCCTTAATATTGGATCATTATGTAGCCACAATGCATAAATCTAATAAAATCATACTTGAATGGACGTAAACAGTGTACAGAGATCGCTAGAATATGTGTCAAATCCAAACGTGAACTCAAATACGTATCTTCCTATAGAGAGATTAAATTTGGTGTCCCACAGGGAAGCGTTCTTGGGCCATTGTTATTTTTAATTTATATAAACGACCCTCCTCGTCAAATCCATTATCCAATGGTGCTATTTGCTGACGACAGCACAGCACTCATAAAATGTCACAATAAAGAAAATTATAAAAATGAAATAAATAATACCATTAAAACCATAATAAACTGGCTGAACAATAATAACCTGATTATAAATATCCAAAAAAACTAATATAATGAATTTTTATCAAAGGCTTCGCACCAAAAATTTAAATATTCATTACGATGATCAAAATATAGAAAGAGTGGATGTTGCAAAAATTTTAGGTATACTAATAGACAGCCAACTCACATGGAAAGCTCAAGCAGATGATGTCTGCAAAATACTTAGTGCATCTGCTTATACTCTTTACAATCTTAAAAAAAAGTAAACATAAAAACTGTTCTAGTTGCATATCATGGTCTTGTAGCATCCACTTTAAGATTTGGAATTATATTTTGGGGTAACTGTAGCGATAGGGAAAATATCTTTAAAGCTCAAAAGCGCTGCATACGAGCAATGTTTAGTTTGTCAGTTACAGATAGTTGTGTACCTATTTTCAAAGACCATAAAATCTTAACCTTCCCATGCATCTATATTCTAGAAATAGCTTTATTTGTTAAATCTAATAAACATCTATTTACAACATTAAATGAATCTCGGCATCGAACTGTTACTTTGGGATCACAGTATCAACACTTATTGTACACAGGTGGATACAGAACTGCTTTATTAAAAAAAAGTGTTTTTGGTATGGCACCAGTAATATATAACAAAATCCCAAACTCCATTAAAGAGCAACCTTCACGAATATTTAAAAAGAAACTTATCTCACTGCTATTAGAAAAGTGCTATTACTCTGTAACCAACTTCTTAACTGATAAAGATTGTTAACCTTTTAAATAGGTATGATTCATTGTTCTGTAAATTTAGTTTTTTTTTTTTTGTAATGTGTTGTTATAGTTAGTTAAATTTAATTCATTTTATATATTGTAGCAAATATTATGTTCAAAGTATTTACCCAATTAATGTTTGCATGCCAATATGGCAGAATGTACAAGGATTCTGTAAACCATTCATCCATCTTATTGTTAAAACCTACATTCTGTGCAAATAAATAAATATTCTATTCTATTCTATTCACAAAACATATTACACATTGGGTAAACCATTGATACAATATAATGGAACACAAATTGTTGACAATCAAGTGAATAAGAATTCACTTGATTGTCAACAATTTGTCATCTCATCTTTTTGAGGCTGATTGTACCTACAGAGCGGGGATGTTGCGGATATTCGCATCCGCATCCGCAAGTGCGGAGCCTCCGCATTTATTTTAGACCTCTGCATTTATTTAGACCTGCACATCCGTATCTGCATCCGCATTAATCAATGCGGAGTTTATGCGGATGCAGATGTGGATGGACAAGGGTGAATATAAGCAAAATCATAATCAACAAAATGGAAATTAAAATCGTTTATATCATCAATATAGCTCTAAATCGTCACATTGTCACGAAATAGTCTTATATTCGTATCCATCAAACACATAAAATTTCAAGAGCTATATAGATTTTTAAATGATTATAATTTTGTAATTATATAATAATAATTATCGCAAATTAAATTATGGTCAACATACAACGAAACAGCGCTGAAATTTGCAAAAAACGTAAGATCTTTTGAATTTCGCCTTGCTGCCGTGACAAAAAGGATCTCCTTAAAAAAAACTTGAGATCCGCATCCGCATCCGCGGATGTAAGCCACCAAAAATCCGCATCAGCATCCGCGGATGTTAAAAATCTGCAATATCCCTGCTATAGAGTACTTACGTGCGATGCATTTCCTTTGGCTAGAAAATAGTGATGTATTTCAAATGAGGCTGTAGACGACGTAAATAAGCAATACGTATTCATTCATGACCTGCGTTTAAGTAATTCCTGGCTAAGGGACAAGTTTACTATGTAACTTAACGCAACGACTACAGATGAAGTATTATGTGAAGAAGACAGTGTGACGTTTATAGGAATACTTGCCCTGCCATTTTTTTAAAATAGAGATTTATTGTGCAAGGAACCCTCGCAGGCGTCCTCAGAGCAACCTACCAAAGGTTCATCAAAATCGGTTCATCCCTTTCGGAATCCATAGAGGACAAACAAACTTTAATTTTTATTTATACACATAGATAGATAGATAGGAAGAATGAGCGTTTTACATGATTGCGCGACAGCAAAGACATACCTTACCAGGGTAAGGTACGTCTTTGTAAATACAGTTATTTCCTTTCCTTCCTTTATTTCCCTGTTTTTCACAAGTATCTATGTATCTTTGTTTGCGGGATTCTTTAAACCCTCTAAGCATTGTAACGGCTGGGATGGATTTTAATAAATGAGGTGTCCATCGACTTGTGTAGGTCGCGCGATGGTTATACGAGTAGGCTTAGGTTGTTGTTTTTATGAAATCAGAATAGCGGATTTTAGAGGTTATTAAGAAATATATTGAAAAAAAAAAAAAAAACCGTGACCATGTGCGGTATCAAAATAATGGGCGAGAGGAGACTACTCCAAAAATGTATAAGAAACTTAACATACACATAATATCATGCCTGTATTCCCCGAAGGGTTAGGCAGAGGTGCACCTATAGTCTATAGTACACCCACATTTCGCCAGATATGTTTAAGTCCTATGTAAAATAGGTGGCGAGCCTATTGCTATCAACCGGACACAAGTCCAGACCGGGCTGCTACTGAGAAATTCCTGATGGAAAATCCTCATGAGACTTTGCCAGACTTGGGAATCGAACCCAAAACCTCGTGCTCAACAGTAGCACTTGCGAACACTAGACCAACGAGGCAGTTAAAAAAAAAAAACTTATTTTTTTGCAAGAAAGCTTGTACGCTAAGTCTTGCCAATTTAGTTTTGCGTACAAGGTTTCTCTAAAGTTTTCACTTAGTTAATCGGTGTTACGAGCTATGGCATGCTACGAAATGGATTATAATTAGTAACATGCTCTTGCTACTTTCCTAATTATTTTAAACTTTAGACCAATTCATTTTAAGGAATAACCAAGTTGGTTGGTATACTTAGATTGACTCACAGAGCTAAAAATTGTAGTGACTCGTTCAGTTATTAAATTGGTCTGACCGCTGACGTAATGTTTTGTGATAGTTGATGTCAGAATACTAAATATTGTCAAAAAAATTATGACTAACAATGAAGACACATTGGTTCTTTGCAGTAGGGTCCAAATCAAGGGATGCCTATTGCCTATTTTAGACAATTTACCAATTTATGTGTTTATTTTACTGAACATATTGGAATTTTAAGTTCTTTTGGCTAAGTTTGTAACTTTCCTCATATCATTGTGAAAGTAGTCCTAGTCCCTACGTATTTATATCGATATTGGATTTGTTCTGTGAATAACTATACAATTATCTAATAAAATTCACGATAGGAGAGCTTTCTATTCGCCTAGTTATCTCTTTTATATTCCAAACAGGGGGTGACCAACAGAATATGAAATGTGCAGCACTATTTACTTAGGTGACCTACTGTAAACTTCAATATTGACGGAGCAATGACGAGTGACCATCTGCTTTGGAGCTCTCGGCAAACAATCGCTTCCCGTGTGAAAGATTATATGTCATCTATGATTGCTTACTATGCAACATAATCTGATCAAGATAATGTTTGGACTTTATGAAGAGACTGTGATCTCTGAGTTTGTTTCGGTGTTTCTTCTCAGAGTAGTCACCAACCTCAAATATATATAAAAAAATAAAAAAATAATTTTCGAGGAGTAAAACACATACAGACTACACACAGACTATTTTATACAGACTTTCTTACGAAAACTAATTAATTTATTAACATTGTTACAGCAGTAGACAATAATGTACGTTTCAATTGCATTCAAAATCTAAATTATTAAAATTAATTTAGCTTTCTATAAAGACGGACAGAACTGCACTGAGTTTGAACTGCCTTCTTTAAAAGCTCTCTCTTTGTAAAAGCTCTGTAGTAGGTAGTTTGTTTAATATCATATGAGTTTTTTTACTAGTCAGCACTTGCTGCAGTTGAATACTAGGTATTATATCGAAAACAACTTTCATGAATAAAAAGACTCATTTGCATTGAAACTAATTATGAGAACGGTTTCAAAAACTCTTGTGCAAATGCACCGAACGAATGTCAACGAAAATACGATCTTGCAATTAGTAAATATAGAGTATGACCTGTAACTGTATAATAACGTGTCAGTAATCGTTGCAGGCCATAATGGCCCAAGATAAGAGACCTTTGACATTTCAATTAAGCTCTATTAAGCAACACAATACAATTTCCTTGCACAATTGCTTTAAACGCTCAGTGTGAAATTGCTTACACACTGCATGTTCATTTGTTTGTACTATTTTTATCTCGGCTTAACAGGCATCGGCTGTTGTCTCCAGTCGTTGGATGCTCAGCGGTTAAATGCAAATATATTAGAACCGAACCGGTCTACCACTCGAAATCAACGATAAAGTAACGCTTATGTGCCAAGTAGCAATGCTGTGCTATTATAAAAAAACATTTTGACACTCTTTCTGAACTAAGTAATAGACGAGATTGTGGGGATTGTGTCGACCCCTATGATACTATAGCAGAATAAAAATACCATGTATCTGCGTCTATTGTAAATATCTGGATTAAAAAAGCGTTGTAATGATGTTGTGCCCCCGTGTGCTCCCTAGCCCTAGCCGATTGTAAAACTAGGCGCGCAAACTAGTTTAAAAAAGTGTTGACAACTATACACTTTGGATAGGCGCGTTCGATTCAAATCCTTTGTTGCGTGTTTAATAGTTGACATGAATTCATGAATATCAAATGGGATTTGTTTGTGATTTGAAATTGGTGTCCCTCACGAGTGGTAACGGTCCGTACGTCGCTGGCGACCAGCTGCGAACAGATGAGCGGGTCTGAGCGAGCAGGCGCCCTCCGCGCAGCCGCAGCGCGCACAGTCGGTGCGAGCGCGACCCGCCACACGCACCTCTGTACCGCGCGTCATCAACGAAACGAATACTATCGAAATTCGAATCAAACGGTCAACTGTCCATTGTCAAATTACAATTGAAAAGTGACAGCTTTATGTCTAGTGTCAAGTTCAGTGTTTGCGTTCGGTAGGACTTTTTGAGCATTCGATTGTTTATGTTTACTACTGTCGGCGTCTCATATTCACCTGTCATTTTATGGATTTACCTCATTTGAAATTATTTGAGAAGAAAATATTTTGTATGTCCATGCGCTCAATTTAACGGATTGTTTACCTACTTTATTTGGTTTGGTGTTGACTGTTTTCGTGTTCCTGTTTATCATTGTACATGCATGTAACATGTTTATTTACTTCATTAGTGCTTCTGTGTTCTGATTCTAGCAGCTTTTGCTGGAAACTATTATTATAATTGAGTTATAATTACAGTAAATTATATGAAATCGTGTGAGACGACATGTAACGTGCAGTTAGACGTGAGTTTGTGTGACATTGAGGAAAAACTTTTTCCGCTAAGTATTTACTCGTTTCAGTGTAGGAAGAGATTAATCACGAAATTCTTCTGAATTATCACAAATATATAGTTATAAATTAAATAAGATTTACTTTTATTATCTTGCTGAGTTTCCAAGGTCCGTCCCTGTAAGTTTTGGACGTAGGTACCTATGCTTTACATAATTGTAGTAATACTTGTATGTTTACTTATGTCTAGTGTTCTATGTGAATCTGAGCTTAACCTTTTCATAAATAAAGATGTAATAAAATATTAAAGAAAGACCTTCTTTTGCTTGTGTAAAGTTTTAAGTACACGCAAATAATGCACAAACTACGAAAGGTCTTGCCTACGTCAATCACGAGGGGCACTGCTCTGATAGTCTGAGTCTATAAAATATCGATGTCCGTTGCTAGGAGCCAGGCGATGCCAACATAAAACCTGGTTTATAATCCCCAATAGTGGCCCAGTGGGTGCAACTCTCACCGCTACTTAAAATGCAATATCTAGAGGTGGCCCCGCGTCGCGTCAAACCTCTCGGGAGCTTTTCCAAAGAGGCCGCGATTGTGTATGTCTAGGCCAACTTTCCTCGCCGACATTTCGAAATTCGAACAGCGAAATGCAAAATTTTTATATTTAAATGTTCATTATTAAAACGATGTGCGAATAACTATAAAATAGAAAGTGAATGCCATTTCGTGGATATTGGGTAAATGGGTAGTCAGGTGCAAATAAATAGTTAGCGATTAATTTATGGCTTTAGAAAAGTTGTATTGCGTGTTGAGACATCAATTAAACAGGATTATTATCTTATAAGAATCATAAATCACAAGTTATTCTATTATAAAGTCAAGTGATTTGGTACTTTCTACATTTATAACATTAAGTAGAGTCTCATGAAAAACCAGATGCTTTTTTTAACTTAATTTTCGAAAAGCTTAAGTTCAAGTAGTGCTAGTCAAAGTCAAATCATTTATTTTCAAATAGGCACATAGTCACATATAAACGTCAAAATTAACAATATAATAAAATTGATTCTAGTCACCACTACCAAAAGGTCGTTTCGTGTGGAGAAGAATGGCCAAGAGACTCCACCGGTACTATTTTAAAATGTTATAATATAATGCTTTGTATAAATACCTACATTAATTATATCATTATAATTAGGTGAAGACGATGCACCGAGATATAAAATTACTGTACCACAGTAGGTAAAAAGAATGACATATGAAGCAATGACAGATAAAAAAAAATTGTGATAGATACATCGTGTTCACATATTTACAAACTAGATACATCGTGTTCACATATTTACAAACATTGTAAAAGTACACGGTTTTCCTAAGTTAGTTAAACGCAATACTGACTGGATGCCTGTGCCCTTACACCCATATTGCCTCCTGGCAGCTAAAACAATTATCGAGTCCTGACTCCCTAAATAATGGAACACCTATGATGTTAAAGAATCAAAACATTAATGTAGTATGTGAATTCTCGTTTAAAACCTCTGTGATAGCCTACAAAAACGACCAAAAGAATCAGCACAGCTCTATACTAGTCTAAATAGCTTACTTCGCATATAAACTTCACTAGTTTACCATTTATCTATTAGCATTAGTGCTTAAGTGTAGGAATATGGCGATTTTATGAGTTTCCTACACCCACATACTTTGTTTTTCGATGCAATAAAATCGTACGTGATACATCGCTCGAGAAGCTTTTAAGATTTAGTACATTTGAGTATGGTAATTTCAATGTAACAAGTGCATTAGGAATATATTATTATTCTAATATTTTCGCAGTTTGCAAGGAAAGTAAAACTGTAACTATTATGGCAATGTTTAACTTAACACTGCCTTACAACATTTAAAAGTGTTTGGTTTTTATGCGTTTTACTTCAAATTACATCACAAAAGTAAGCAGGTTGTGTACTAGGAGTTGTAAATACTTTCGTAATGTTCGAACTTACTTGTTAAATGTAATAAATAATATTGGAAATTATTTCTTAGTTCTTCACATTACATAAAATATCTCGTCTATAACAAATGTATAAATATTTATATACTGCTCTTGCCTAGCCTACGTTCTGGCAAAACGTTATTATCAGTTTAAGTGCATTTCGCTGTAATTAATTACTGGCCAAGCTTTTTACTAATTGTTAATATTCCGCCGACACATAAGATCAACGACTTTAGACGCATGCTTTCTGTAGAGCGCTGTCGCAGGCGCAAAGTACATTCATATTATAAAAGCGTTTATTTTCCATTATTCCGTAGGGTGATTTATTTAATGATAGATGTAGAGCATTTCCTCTTCGTATCAGGCGCGTGCGCAGGTATACGAGTAAAATGGTTGGTTATTTTCGTTCATTGACCGTGGTTAACTAATGTTTTTTGTCGCCCACCGCATCGAGCCTCAGAAATTGTAGCACGTGCCTACGACCGCTACGCGCTTGCGCCGATAAAATTACAACTAAACTTTTTTAAATATGTAAATCACATACAAAGTTACACTTGTAAGTTACTGGAAAATAAACTTCAATTAATTCATATGGTAATTAAATGTAGATTGAATATTTAACAATCCGTGAACTGTACCTATTTGTTAGCTACAAATTCTACGCCAATTAAAATCAAAGCCGTCAAGTAAAAGTCATTGTTCACAGGTACAAGATAAATATGTTGATAGCAAGTAATTAGTGTATGTTGAGCTGTAAAGTCTTAATCGTTTTGACCTAGTTTGTTATAACAGCTCTTAATGGATCTTGTATTCAATTTGAACTTCTAGTTAATATGGCGATCAAATTTTCTGTTATGAACTTATGGTTGTACTGGCGAAAACGTTGGAGAGTGAGCGAATTAAAAAAAACCGGCCAAGTGTGAGTCGGACTCCCGCACCGAGGGTTCCGTACAAACCTGTAGGTATATAAGTAAAAGTTCACCCATCACGACAATAAACTCATAGTTAATGGTATTTTTATTGCAAAATGAAAGGGGTAGTAAGTTTAAAATTATTAAAAATATTTTTATCATATGATGTAACTAAAAATTTACGGTTTTCACAATTTTTCCTTTATCTGTGCTATAAGACGTTGCTTCATACCAAATTTCAAGATTCTGAGTTCACGGGAAGTACCCTGTAGGTTTTGAGTCCCTTGCGAGTGTCGAAAATTTGCGGCATAAACGGCTGTATCTTTTGATTGCGTAGATGCAGAAGTTTGATTTTTTCACAGCTCCAAGGGACAGTAGACCTGAGTATTTGATATAAATTCCAGCTTGATACCTCCACGCGTTCCCGAGAAAAAGGGTCTTGACAGCCAGACAGACTGATGGACGGACAACAAAGTGATCCTATATGGGTTCTGTTTTTTCCTTTCAAGGTACGGAATCCTAAAAATTACGCGAAATGTCTCTAAATAATACCATCCCCATGTTTCCCTGAAGGGTTGCATATAGTATACCCACATTTCGCCAGTTATGTTTAAGTCCCACTTAATACGGCGGGAGCCTATTACCATCAACCGGGCACAAATCCAGTCTCTGGGCTGCTACTGAGAAATTTCAGATAGAAAAACCCAATAACACGCTGCCCAACCGGGGAATTGAACCCAAGACCTCATGCTCAGCAATAGTGCTTGTGAACATGAGATCATCGAGGCAGCTCTGAAATGTCTCTATTCTTTTGTATTTCGTGATTTCTTTAGTAAGTCGGTGCTTGTGGACTTTTTTCCAAAGTGTACAGTACCCCAGTGGTCACGACGTCGCATCTCTTATTATCATGCCGCGATAACAATTTCAACGTACTTACAAATAATTGCGTTTTCTAAGCACGACTCGCAGGCGTTGACCCTTTATACACTTACTGGAGTTTGATTAATGGAAGAAAATATGGTTTTTATTTCACTGTAAAGTGACATTAAATTTAAGTGCCGCCAATTGACTTGATAGTTTGGAAAAGTTTGCCGTTTTCATTCCAATCCGAAGGTTTGCCTATGGCAACCTTTTGTGTAATAAAATGTGAATGTGAGCTTAAATATTCAGCCCTGAATAACATAGCTTTAATGTAGGTAAGCTTTACAAGTTCTCAATTGTTATAATCTTGTAGAAATTTGAGTAGGTAAGTTCTAAAATTGCTCCATTTTGTCGAATGATACGGATTTAAAATTTACAACATCACAAGGCTCTCGAAATACAAGCTGGTAGATAAAGATAAGTTAGATTAAATAATAATACCCTAACAGATGACAATTAATTTGAACCATGGCTTCAATTGATCCCAAACTGGATGGATATACGGGCTCACTCCTTTATTTAGTTTCAGTTCAAATAACGCCATCGGTTCTAATGGAGAGTAGATATAAAACATGTAGCCCTTATTCGGTATCAACAAATACTAATCGATACTTCAAAACAAACTCCCAAGTTAAATTTAAACTTGCCGAGATCTAACACAAGGAATTTCCCTGGAGGAAAGGAAATGAAACCAGTCTACTGTTTCAAATTAGGCACGAACAAATTACTATCTAAAATTCTAAATGTAAGAGTGTAATTAGAAATGTAAGAGCAAAATAAAGTTTTGGAGCGGACGTGAGTCCAAATAATTCGAACGTAACGGGTTCACCGATACGATACCGTAACGTACTGGACCTGTTACCATATCTACAACCAGTCTCAAATACATCCGGCAACTTTAACACAAGCCTCTTTGTATAAATTACCAATTTTAATGTACGTAGGTACTCTAGATTGGAAATAGAACTACAAGATCCTTTGATATCATCCAATGATGATATCTGCTAAGTTAAATATAGGATCAATGGCCACTATTCCATTTCGATACTATTTCTTAACGGTTATTGTAACGTTATCAGAGTTCGTGAGACATGTAGTGTGCATGTTATGCATATGTTCATTGTTTGGTTTTATTACGCGTTGCTGTGCTCAGCTGACCCACATATCAGTCGTTCCATTTGAAGCTGTTTCACCCATTAACAACGGTGACGCGTTTTCGATTAGTGTTTGTGTGGTCACTAAAATTAATCAGTCAAACAGAAATAATTTGATTGCTCATATCATGTATCATTACTATTATGTAAATTGGTATCGTTTATGGCTACAAGCAGCTGTAATGTATGTAACTTATGGTGCTAGCGACAGTATGCAGACTTGTCGTCTTATACGGTTTTAAATTATTATGAGTATTTGTGCTGGAATAACTGTTTTGAAATATGCCCAATACACACGTAATAGTCAAATAGTCCTAGAAGTAGACTATTTTAGCGTAAAACTAACAGATGAGTCAATTTTTAATGCGAAACGATCCAAAAAATACTTTAGCGCATGTTTGTACAGCTGCAGACACCGACAGTAGTAAAATTGTTCAGATATTTTCTTTAGGTTGAACAATGAGTGTGACATAATATGCTTATAAGGCTAGTTAACTTACCAATGTGAATGTGACCTTGGGATGAAACTAACAGTTCTTTATTGTGTCGAAGTAAAGTGATGGTGGTGATCAGCAATGCCAGATTGGCGATACAACGTGCTCTCGACCAACGAGGCATTCATCGATACTGAAGGGGCCCCCATGCGGGACCCACTCGCCGCCAGCTACCCGCGCCGCGCTGACCGCAGCAGACCTCCCCACACCTGCCCCTACACCACCATATTCCTGGGAGCTCGTTCTCACCACGCTCCCTACAGATTACCAGTTTTGCAAAGCGACCCTATAGATACCTATACAGACGTCTACTCTGTGGACCGTTCGTCCAACCTAACTGATACATCAAGCTTTGCTCGCTATGAAGACTGCCGCCCACAGATCGAGGAGATTTCGTCAGAAGCTGAAGACCAGGTTTACACTGATGAAAATTCGACAGAAAATGTAACGTTACAAGTCCAGAAAGTGCCATACACTTCAAGCGTGTTTTACATCACAGCAAAAACTGACACGACGCGCAAAGAGGTGGTGCAAAGCAATGATGTTTTTCTTGTGGAAGAGTCCGATTCGGATGCATTATCATCATGCACTTGTGACAGTTTTGAACGATGTGAGTTTGACTGTAGAGACTTTGAGCCTTTCTCTGACACGTGTTGTTGCGACCCATTGAGTGACGGTGTTTGTAGTCGTAGTCCTAAGGATGTCGACTCTCCAGAACACTTTTGCGATCGAGTGGCGGAAGAGGATGGTGTTTCAAACCGAAGTGATATGGACGGTCTGGACCTGGCTCTGTTTGAACCAGCGCAAAATGAGTCTGAAGAATGCGGCGAGCGGCTCGCTCGAAAGACTACTGTGTCCGTCTCGGCTACTTTGTGCGGGATATTGTACGCGCTCCCTGACAGCAGCATTGGTAAGTGACGTATAGACTAATTTATCGCAGTTACGCGCAGGCATCCCGGAACCGCTGTTGTGATAACGCTCAATTATAATGATTAGGAGCACGGCGAATAGAGCAGCCGCGCTTTACCGCCGTGTGGTCTGCGTCAATCCGACTCGTATCCGATACGAACAACGGTGTGCGGGAAATTACTAACGCATCAATCACTGGCAGCATTGTCATACTTGTAGTGACAACAGAGCCAGCTATCGGCAAGCTAGCATAATAGACCGTAAAGGTACTTATCATAACACACGCAACGTTACCTACATACCTCGCAAGTCATGGTCTTGATCTTGATCGAATGCCTGTTTATTTAATACTAGATGTAACATTGTCGATACGAGTAGGCCTCCTAGAATATAAATCGATATTCGAATTGAAATGAGATTGGCGAAAAACTAGTTACGAAAAAAAAGTTATCTATGAAGGTATCACGGATGTGCCACCACGTAGTAGTGATAGAAAAAAACTGAAAAACTGTTAGCATTCTGTAATGCGGAAGCCAACGAAGCTTTTATATTGTATTAGCGCTTCGAACAAATTGCGTACCGTTAGTAGCAAGTTTCTAATTACCGGTAGCGATAGAGGGCGATTGTTGCCTCATGCAAATCCGATGGATACCGGACCAGATAAGCAAAGATACAGAGAGATATACAAGCAAGCAAACATATGGTGTAAGTCAATGCTCTGTATTTTTCCCGTTGAAAGCACACACGGTGGAGAAAATGTAACGGACACTTTACGTTGTTTGGGCCAAATTCGGTATAATTTAAGAAATGAATGACTAGACCCTTATTTATCCACATATTCAATTATAAAATGAACGGTATGAGGATGATGATGATATTCCATAGTAAAAATGCTTAAAGAACTTGAAAATTAAATTATACGCCATAAATAAATGCAATACAATAACGAGAAGTATAAAGCTTACAACTTTGTGTAGCTCATAATTGTAAGCGTACTCGTTGAAGTAATTATTTCCGTGTGAATAAAAATTTTGTAATGTCGGTCGTTAAATGTTAAAAGCAGCACGTACCATTAAATACTCCAATGGATTTTTAATGGGGTCCAATTGTGTTCGACGATCAGACAGGTAAAGAAACAAACATTCTGGTTTCATATTTATGTGATTTTTTGGCACGCTTTGCAATACTTCCTTGATATAAACATACTTATTGGAAGCTTCTGTTTATCTGAAACCTTATTATAATGGAGTATTATGAAGATATCTTGAGAAACTATACTCGAATATATTAAGTAAGTTAAAAGTTTGGAAAATCAACACTCGTTAGAATAGCAATGACTGAATTTAAAGAAAATAATATTATGGTTATTATGGTTGTACCCGGTTGATGACAATAGGCTCGCCGCCTATTACATAACTGGCGAAATGTGTGTGTACTATAAGGTACGTCTCTGTCTAATCCTTCGTGATGTTATGTTTGTTATGTAATATTATGGTTGATAATAATAGAGCCTTCGGGTGAGAAAAATCCAGAAAAGTGACATCGTCTGAATCATCCTGACTGATGAATTGGTGATTAATTTCGTTCTTATCACCGGAAATGATAGGCACATTATAAGATTTATCGTAAATCTTGATATAATTCTGCAAGCTATTACAGTACCATCATAATTTGGGAAAAAATCAGTACGTACCTTCCTATCAACAGATCTGACTGCTAAAGTTAAGAATGAGTTAGAACCAACAAAACACAGCCGTTAAATTCAAGGTTATCAGATAACTTACAGACAGACGTAGTTTTGTGAATTTTACAAATATGGAATGGTATTTTCGTGACATTGTTATGGAGTGGAGAACATTACTAACAAACGTCATTACGTTCATTGTTAAAACAGCTAAAAGTCGCGGGACGTGGCCTACCATATAAACAAGTATTTTACAATACGTGAGAAAGTTAAGGGGTCATTGCTATTAATATTTTACGAGGGTTTGTTGCGGTTGTAACGTAAAGATCCTTCGGCTTTACTTCAGAATAACGGTTTGGAGTTATTTTTGGTTAATTTTAAAATATAATTAAATTTATATCAATGAATAAACTATATCTCCAGTATTTGAACTCCCAGAAAATTTGATTTGATTTTTAGTGTTATTCATTTTGTTGTATGTTTTACATATCAACTGATCCTTAAATTAGCATTTTCTAAATTCTAGACTTGTATATACTATAAAATCAACTTTTTACTATTTAACAACTTTTTTCTTCAATAGTCAACTTTTGATTGTGAAAGTGGCAGCCAGACAGTTGATTCGTTTATCATTTAAAACATTCCTCATGAAACAACTTAAAAGTTGTCTATACTTCATGTTTATAAATTTCTCCCAGTTTTTTCAAATGTTTTTAAAAACACGGCCACCGTGGGAGCGGTCACCTCTGCGTCATGTGCTTTGCGTACCCAAAAGGCCAAAACAAGGAAACTTGTGTTGATTTATACTGCATTGTGCCAACTTCCCAACTGAAAACTGCAAAGTATTATTATTAAAGGAACATTTTCTTTGAATTTAGTCGGAAAGTGATTCATCATGTTTATGCGTCTATTGTTGTTGAACTTGATTTATGAACAAATTTCGCGAAGTATGTTTTGAACTAATTTTAGTACTTAATTATTTGTGTTTGAGCACTTCTTGTTACTGTTGTTTTGTAAAGCTTTTTCATCTTCTGTGTTTTGTAATTGGCGCGTGCTTTAGTTACACAATCAGTTCACAAGTCTTCAATCTTCCTAAAATCTTATGAGCAAGTAACAATATGGAATCAAATTTATCGATTTCTAACCCAACATGGTCTTATTGTAGAGTCGCTAATCGTTGCGATATATCGACATCATAATTACAGTAGATCACCAATATGTATGTGCAGTAGCACCCGTTCAGTTTTATAAACGACAATAATTACTTCATGTCGGTTTCCGGCGACTCATCAACTTCATCAAGTCACTACTAGAATGTTGCAGTCCCGTACAACTTGTTACAAACCAATCAGAGCCTTCAATACGACAAGCAATCTTATCTTAATATAGTCTATGCAAATATTATTCTAACATTCGTACTGTTTAATTACGACACGTCCGCAATATACAAGATATAAGAGACTTACATAGTTCCACTAGCTAAATGAGTCGTATGTCTGTCCGAGTTATGATCGTCTTCGACCATAAATCGAGCCTACTATGAGATGGGGAAGATTAAATTCAATAACAAGCCTCGGTACCAGCACTAAATCCCGCTCAGTTATAACCTCACATGCTCGTTCAAGTTTCTTATATGGAATCCCAAGACTATAACGTCAATAATCTTGCTAGACTCGATCAGGGACTGGGTGCGCATCCTTGTCCAGTTATGTATGTGATGCAATCGTTTGCTTATACTTTCTAATGAGCTTGCCCTTCCTGTAAGCCGCTTCTTGAAGGAAGCCACTTGCACATGCACTTAGCACTTTGCGTGCAGTGCAATGTGAGGCAAGCACAGGATTTAACATTTCACTACACGACGTTTTGATTAAAAACAAGTTTTGCAAGTTTTAGATGTCAGAATGTTGAAAGTTTTAGTCTTATTTTCAATACGAATATAAGTTTAAATGTCGGTCAATTTGCGAATAATTCTATAATGCGCTTGACAGTCACCTGCATTTTGAATTTGTATAATTAATAACTTTGTGGTTATATTCGTCGCGACAAGCGCGCAGAATGCAAACTTAATTATTGAATGCACATATTATAGGACACAGATAAAAACACACACACATGCACATGAAATGCATGACTAGTGAATAAGAAATAATGGATAAATTCTAAAACACAAATAATCAACGTTGAAAATCAAAATGTATATAAAGAAGAATATGTGGCACGACAATGTATTTATCTTTAATGAGATCATAACAAAATTGGAACACACAACAATATTGAGAACTTCTTACGTTTCGATAATAGAAAAAGAAATACCAGGACGGTCACCTACTACCGTAGTTGCAATTTCGCGTAATAACCAGCAATTTGTATGAGAAACTCACAGACAATACGGATACAGAATTGAGTTTACGGTATCTAATTATATCATAATGATTATATGCGGTTGTGTATTTTGGAGTAACTTGGGAGCATACAGTTACTTGAGTCTCGTGCGTCCGACTTTGGTACTGGACTTTTAATGTTACACATAACGTTATTTCTGTAGGCTTGGTGGCATACTTCAATATGAAAGTTGAAGTTGAAATTTACTATAAAGATAATTTAAAATTCTTAGAATTTTATGCTGAAGACAACGCTACATGAAAATTCAAAGAAACCTAGAAGCTCAACCTCATGTTTGCACAGATATGGTAATAGTCGTAATGTCTGAACATGCAGTCATAAAACAATTTCCAATCGTAATAAGAGGGCTATTTCTGTCGCAATCTTGGTCCTGTTGGCTGGTTACTTGTATGCAACGGAGAAAGTCTATTAGGAAAGCGGATCCTGGCATCAGGCCAATGAACATAAGTTACACAAGAAGGATTGCTGAGACTCGACAGGGATTAATGTATAAATCCCTTTCAAAAGTTTTGAGAATTATAGTGTTGGCTTTATTAACCTAGCCTAATGCAGTTCATTCGACATAAGCCAAGTGTTTTCTTAATACAGACATATTTCAAGTTATGGCAGTACATACATAATCGCCGTCGTATATATATATATATATATACGTTGACTGAGTTATAACTCAGTCAACTTAGTCTAGTTTAATCAGTAAGTTTGTCATTGCGCCCAAGGTGAGGGCGTTCGTGGATTTCTATTTGCTGACTGATAAAGGAAACGCCTTCCAAATATTTATCAATCTTGACTTAAAGTTCACAACCGAGTTCGCGTTTCTCAAGAATTGCATTTGTTTGAAGGAAGTTTTTACGACCTGCTGCATCCTTTCAACTGCCGAGAATAAAAATGAACAAAGTTTCTTCGGAAACGCAATGTCTTACAATGAAGACATCTTCAATATCGATTCCGAATACCGGTATATTGTTCGCTTCAATTGCATAAATATGTCTATTGGTTTTTTCATCCGTCCAAGGGGCATTGTCTCTATTGTTTGCTGAGTGACGTGACGTGTGGTTGTGAAATGAAATAATTTGATGCATGATTGAGACTAATTTGAAAAAAAAAATCATTTCAACGCAATCATGCGACCTTCATATCTACATGCAGTATTGCGTAATTTTACCATTATGGTGTAAGTGTGCGTATACGTTTTTGGTGGCGAAGGCATATAAAATAATTATTATAATCACAGCTCTGATAATGCCATGTGTCCAATTGTCCGTGTATCGAATATTGGCCGCTGATGACTTGTTATGGCATCTAATATTTGTTTCCAAGAAGCAATCGTGTATTGCGTACGAATGTGTTTACATAACATATTATGCGTTTACTTGACGATATGAAGATGGTATTGATCTCTTGTTTTAAAACCATACTCAAATAGTAACAGTATCTTGGAAATTCGGAATTACTAATCAGCCTTCAACTACTTGTGGCTCCATCGTTCTCATGCAAAAAGCCATCGATTAGGAATTTGATAATTTATGCATGACTAGTAAATTAATAATCGTGTGTAAATTAAGGGATTTCATGGTTTATGTTGAAATACCACAGGTAACTAATACACAAGGCCTTATTGGTAATAGTCAATGTCACCATCCATCATCTGTTTTTGTCAAAAAATATATTATAATCGAAGAACTAAACTTATTCTATAAATGTTTAGAAATTGCTGCGTTAGAAAAATTTGTAATATTTCGGAATTGAGTGAAGTCGTTCATCTTGAAGTATCTTGTTCACTGAGAAAGCGCTTTAAATAACGGCTATCTGCTGATACTTTACAACGTAGAGAGACAAATATCCTCGATGATATCTAGAATGCAGTAACGAAGTATATCGCATAATTTCCATACTGTTGGACTGTTGGGAATCGGAATGCGTTTAGTAAATAAATTAGGAGTACCGATATCCATCGTCGTTCCACAATTTATGGTGTTTTGGTACGTGAGATAAATTTCCTTATCATAAATATGTTCAAATATGTGGCTGGGTATGGTTGATTTAAGCACCGGCTGGTATTTATTTGATATGGCTTAACTGTTGAATATATTAAGAGCCTTTCACCAAGCATCCACACTCGGCTGTCTTACTGTTAACGAAGATATATTTCTATACTGAAACCGGTTCGGTAAAATTAAAGCTGCAATAGGTGAAGACGAGAATAATTTATTTGAATTGCATTCGTAGGATTTTTTGCTGCATTGCAAATTTTCTGAATAGCTTTCAATGAACGGTCGGCAGCTGTGGTGTTTCGGGCACGCGCGTCGGCCACGGCGCGGGCGCACCTGTACCAGTGCGGCCACTCGCCCGACTGGTCCAGTTTCCCCAGTCCACTTCCACGCTGACGTCACCTTCACATATACTTATCGATTAAAACTTTCAAAGTGATAGTGACTAACTAAAGTCAAGGCCGAGTGATACATTGATTGTATGTTTGTGTTACACCTGCACCACGAGTTGAGCTTACTCATAATATTTATGGTCAAACAACTGGCCCAGTTTCTTAAATTGTCTTGAATGTTATCATGGAGATTTAATAAGATATTTTGATAATATCTTTAATACTCAATACACACGTTTTCCTTGTCTTTTATGTAACATATTAAGTTTTTAGGTCGTTACATAGGTAACTTTAGCTGTCTTGTGCGCGTCATGTACGCTCATTTCGGTACGTGGTCTTCATTCAAGAACCAGTTTATATCTAAACATTCATTATAACTCACATATGTATACATTCAATGTAAAACGACGAGCAAAGAATACAAAATTGTAAATTCATTCATTTGAATTACTTTTACGGTGCGTTGCTCAAATGTTGGATTTAGTCTCACGAAAGTAACATTAAATTATGCACGGCATTTGAAGTACTAAAACGGCTTTAATCTACATAATACTGATATTAATTGTACGCTTAGACTTACAAATTTCATGTTTAGCGTACATTACGTTACATTACATTGAATAAACGATTCAGAAACGAAGCTAAGAATAGGAATACATTTTCTAATAAAAAAATGAGTATAATATAAAACTATAACCCAACTACGGAAAAATAAAAGTGATCTAAAAAGTACGAAACAAGAAAATATTTCAGACAGAAATCAAGACATAGGTACAAAAATGGTCAAGTCAAAAGCTTTCGTCGCATGCCATTATAATTTTGTAGGTGTTCCTGGCACCTACATGGTTTACAGGCATGCGACCACGGCTTTACCTTGACCATTTCTGTTTATTAAATTTAGAGAGAATTCATATAGCCTATGTCACCCGGACCATTATTACGAATCTATTGATACCTCATTCAACAAAATCGGTTCAGTAGTTTAGGCGCTACGGTGGAACACACGTAAAAGCAAACATACGTACATAGACTGCTAAAATCATAACCCTTACTTTTGTCTTTGTCGTAGTCGGGTAGTAAAAATAGCTGCAAGAGGAAACTATATAATCCGGACAAAGCGTTTAAAATGACATGAGATAAACGACGCCAGGCCTAAACAGTCGGCTGTAAATAAATTAAAAAGTCAAGTTCGTATAAATACAGTGAAGACGGATGATCAATGATTTTTAAATGGGCATTGAAATAATTCTGTGCACATCTGCAACCCCTCGGTACAGCCGACAAAAGTGTTATTCATGCATTGAATGCAAAGGCGGAGAGTTCGTGACTTGTGTCAACTGTACCGTACGACTCAATTCTACTAAGTCACAACGCTCGCGTGTGCAGCACATAGCAATTTGAATAGTTTATTCATGTGATTATAATTGATTTCTTCTTATATGAATGAACGCACTCAGTCTCGCGGAAGAAGTGACCTCTTTTTATCTTTGTTCTGTGTTTCATTCATAAGCTTCCATAATTCATTTAGTGAGCAGATAAATACAATAAATAGCTTATCGAGTATGTGACCATATGTATAACTATTCTTCAAACATCCTGCGAAGTTTGCATAGCGGATCCTTCATGTATATTTCCTATTCGTTAGTTACTTTATGGGTTTTCATGAAATTCGTGTATTATATCAATTTATATTACACGCATAATATGAAGGAAGTTTGAGTATTAGTTCTTGGAAGCTCACACGAGTGACGCGTGCGCAAACAAATGTGTTTCCGGTGGCAGACAGAGCACTCGCTCATAGAGAAAGTTGTCAAGCTTTCTTTCTTAACAATGCTCTAGCATTTTGCCATTACATCATGTCTCCGGCTTTTTTTGGACGATTAGTCGATGTAGGAAGAGATTATGAAACTAATATCGAAGTTCTTCATGGAAACCCGACGACGTGATTGATGTTCTCTGTTACTTACGTTCTACCCTACCGTTAGTTTTGCAGGAAGTTAATCGTTTATCCTAAAATAAGCACCACATATGGAAATATATGTGTATACATGGAAATGTATACACATATTTAGTAAAATATAGCATGTATATCATTGTCACAATTTTAGTAGATGAAAGAAGAAACACTTTGCATATTAACATATAATATTCAAAGTTGATGCACATGTTGTTTTAGGACAGGCCAGGTTTCGAAACAATGCGGGAGTATGTTCTAATCTACAAAGACTTGAACATTATAAACATGCATGTGTCTAACTAAAGGCGAATTGGCTGCACACAAAGAACATAGATGTAGTGCCTGATACGAAATATGAACAATAAGTAAAATGCGTCGAGTTAATGTTCCAACTCGATGCGTGAGAAATAGCCACCATCGACGGACACGCCGTCGTTGTCAGCTAAATGTTCATCAGGTTGACAATGGACACGACTTATGAAATGTGAACCAGAATCTAATTCGCCTTTATTTCTGAGGGAAACAAAGGAATTCATAATACCCATATCGTATTTCTAGCACGACCAGGGAACATTTCTGCTATGAGGAAATCCTTGAAGGTGGAATTAAGGGTAATTCAAACCTTTGTGTGATTGTGATTTTCGTGCTCGGCTTGATCAGTTTATTGCTCTCTCGCGTGATGTGTAGGTATTTTGCAGCTAATCAGCTTTGAGGTCATAGGGTTTCCGCTGCAAATAATGCCAGTTATCCAACGCCACATCTGTTACATCAACCGTGCAATTGTGGGAACTGTTGCATACGTTTGTAATTATCACAGTATTGTTAGACTATGGTTTCTTTCTAGGTAATAGGAACACCTACGCAACCTATATGCACTTTATGATAATCAAGTACATTGAACCGCTATTGTTTAACAAGCATTATATCTATCAGACATTCTTCCTATAACTTGTCATGTTATTTATACGTAATTTTGATTATACCTACAACGTGTTTGATTTACAAGTAGGATAGATTTGGAACACATTTCTCATGGATATGAATCGTGTTCTGTGTCTGTTATTGACTTAATAGTCGTTGTGGTAGATGTTGATGTCAATGTTCATGCCACAGACAACCGTTGAGATACTAAGTTGAAGTTAGTTGACTTATAACGTAGGAATAATCTGATCTACTTTCCATCACTACACTATACTACTACATCGTATGAAGGGCTCGAAAGTAAGTCGCGCGAGTTGTCGACATGTTGCGCCTACGCACTTTAGAAATTATCACCTGGTATGAACTCACGTATTGTTTTATAAACTCACTATCGATTATATACAGTAGTCAATGCACGGGTTTATTTTATGGTGCGAGAATCCAAATATCTACGTCCAGCGCTGAATGTTAAGCTTACAAGCTAAAACAGGAAATAATTTTCATAACTCAAGTAAGTGACATGTTATGTTTTTATTGAGAATAAAGTTTCTTTAAACCTAACTCTTAACAGCCTGCAAATTATAAGCTCTTCAATCTTATTATACCCCAAAGATCAAACCACTTTTATTATTCGGAACACCGTGTAGGTACTTACTTACATGTATTCAGCTCACGATATAACGCATGAAATTCGACATAAACGGTGCCCATGCGCAGGCGTGGCGTTCACATGCCTACGTAATCGTCTGTCAAAACGCTCACATTTTTAACGCCCAGCATTATATTATACGAAGATTAACTCCTACGCGACAATCTGCCTGACGGGAAGCTTACATTGTCCCCAATGCAAGCGTGATAGAGTTATAAAGGCGAATATGATGCGTTAATACTTCAAGACGTTCCTTTAGAACTTGACGTGAATGACATACAAATATGATTAATGAAAATGTAAGTATGCCGTCGTCGTGATGAAAGGACCGTGTTTGAATTTAACTCCGTGGAATTGTTACTAATTAGTGATGTCACGTAATAAAAGTTTACTTTACTGTGCCATTGTTGTTAAAGTCGAACAAAAATATGGTCTTGCTCAACCTGTTCGTCTCCGCGGTAACAAGAATCGTCTCTTTCCAGAGAACTTGATGCTATTTTACAACTTGGAGGTAATGCATTCAAAATCAGTAAGCTGTTTAAGCATATGGGCGGCATGAATATTATAGTTTTACCTACAAGAAGAAAATAGCATACTATTATGATTCCCACGTTCCTAGTCCAGTCTACGTTAATGGTAAGTTTTTATGTAGGTACTAGACATGTATGTGTGTATTGTTTGTATATGTGCGGTGATATAATTACGTGTATCAAGTAGGTCCGTGTGTGCAAACGTATAATTTATAATTGTGGCCGCATGGCGTAGCTTCAAAAGGGCGACGACCTTTACAGCCGGTCGACAACTGACCTTTAGGTCTACTAAGGGCAGGAAACCTAGATGCAGGAATCCTCATTTTTTCTAAAGTAGAGGTCAAGTTTTTACGCAGGATAGTTTCTGAAAGATATCAACTTGTCTATTGAACTGGCACACGATATATTTTTTTTTCCCTAAATCATACACAGTCACTCTACAGTGTGTGAAAAATAAAATTTAGAAAGATGTGGCGCTTATAATCTTATTAGTTCTTACCTATGAATTATTATTCCTTGGTTATATTAAATTAATTCTTACCATAACTCAAATGTTGGTTGACACCAGTTAAAATGATGGTAAGATTTTATATTATTTATGATTTTTGTTATTCCTGGCCAACTAAGACACACATTATTCTATTAGTGTATTCATTTTCGTAACTGCAGGTATATTAAATCATAAATGTTATAAAGTTAATGAGGTCGAAATATGACATTTAATTTTCATTGAGTAACGAATGTAACGATGCGATGTAGCAAATTCAATGAATGTTATAACGTAACACCTCGTTAAGTGTTACATGTTTAAATAGTTAGTGTTTTTTTTTTGGAATGATTTTATTTATGATATGGTTGGTAATATGAACTTTTTCTTTATACCCACACACATATTCATATAGCACCATCAGTTTTAGGCAATTTAATGAAAATTCCTTACTACTTCATTGCTGACAAACGATTTCATGTAATCCAGGAAACGATTTTACTTTGAAACCTAATGTCAAAGGCGCTTAGCAAAACATGGAAATTTTCAACGGTGCATTTTTCTGCTCATGCATTAGTAATTTAGGGAACTTGCTGAAACAGGACCAGATAGCCATGAGTTTTATAAAAACCATGAAGAAAGTCGAAAGCTCAAAAGCTAAGGTCAGGGACTGGACTGAAATAGATAGATTTTCATTGACAATAATTCATTTGATTATACACAATTTGTGTTTCATAATACTTTATCAATGAGATATGTAATATGTTTTGTGGCTACATCTTGAAAGTATATTAAGAATACGTATTTTTGAGGCTGACTGTTTCTAGGTTAATAATTGCTAGAAACACTTCACTCGAGTCCCTTCAACCTGATTGTGGCCAGTCAACGAGCTCAGCCGCAAGGTAGTTTAATCAACTAGTTTAATCAATTGTTAATTTATTCCTCAAATCTTAATGACACATTTATAAAGTAAATTAAGCACAAGTACAACACCTCCGTGAGAAACAATTAATATTATATTCACTCAGTGCTTTGCAATGTATTTACATAACGAGTTATTTATTGTTATAGAGATAAATATAATAATAACAAGTCAGTTAGTTCCCAAATTAGGCAACAATTTGAATTTGCCCGTTGTTTGAGATTTGACAAGATTACACAAAAAAGATACTGCAGAGATGGACGATAATATTATGTCTAGTTTGGAAACTTGGAGCTCTGTTATGCAAAACCAATTGTTTGAACTTACATTGATTAATTTACTAAAGGTTTTTTTAAGTTAATGTCTGCTTCGGTCCCAATAGCGTGCAAATGAAAATAATGGTATTATGCTAGACAATGGGCAATCGAGTATTCGCAATGTTAAAAGTTAGATCGATCTAACGTGCCACCATCGGTAGCTATCCGTTTATCTATCTGTCGCGGTGTCGGTCGGTATGTTTATAAATAAAGAGCGGGCAACATGTTGCGTCGGTCGTGAGGTTCGCTTGTTTATTTCAAGTTCATTGTTGTGCGCCATCTCGCGTGAAGACGCGCCGCGTGCCGCCTGCGCCTGCGCCGCCCTCCCACGCAACTGTACCCCTTCTACACAAATACTGAAATTATTTTAACACCAACTTAAAAGCTTCCTCTTATTGGGAAGGGAGCCGTTAATATGCCTCTGTACATTGTCTATAATAACCAACTTCTGCTTACTGTTTACTTGTAGGACGCATAAGGCCAAACAAAGAAGGGAATAATAAACTGGAAAGTGGATTCTGTTGTTAAGTCGAAACGTAATGATACTGTGCAGACTCTTGCAGTTTACATGTTTATCCACTAAAGTATATTGTTTTATGGATCATATATAAACCTTTTTAGTGCAGTCCTACCTACGTGTTTTAGATAAGTCTTTTTTCCCATGACCCGTTTTACAGACTACCAAAAGTTGAGGTTTTGTCGAACCAAGTCTGGGGTCCATTGCTCGGTATAAGGCAACTTGTATAGAGACAAGTCTTTCTTGTTCGTTGACGAGTCGCGAACTGCACTCGCTTTGGCTTGAATCATTGCTTTCGGCTGGCGCTAACTAGGTGCCACCGTCATTACCACACTGACTGGTAATCAGGGCTATCTCCGATCTAAGATTCGATCGCCGGATACGCCGGCCTACGTGAAAGGTACAACGGCAGAATTATGAGCCATGTGTGTTCAATTCATTAGGCCATAACAAATAATTTACATCAAAATGCAATGTCACGCTATACGTAATACAGAAGTAGAGCTAATTAATGATGTAAGTTTAATTATATATTATTTAAGACATAATAATATAATTATTAAAAATGCTTCAATATTTATTCAACATTGTTTTCTAACAATGGTTTCTAAATATTTCGTTTATTATCATTATTATTATGGGGTTTTCCCGTCCTAGCTCGTAGCCATATCATGGAGAGGCGAAGCGTGCGTGACTTAGGCGGAGATAGTGATTTTGATAGCCGCCGGCTATTTTCGAAGCACGACGGGCTTTTAAAGGCGATTCTAGGTTTACGCTCATTAACTACAAGTATTCTGTGGCGGCTTTGAGGAATTCTTTAAAGAAATAAGAGATAAAATAGTGTTTTCCTTTGGAATTGTGAGCGCATAGAAGTTTATTGGGGCTGGTTTTCATAAGATTTAATAGCAATGTATTTTGTTGCTGAAAGTACATGGGGAAATATAATTGGAGTCTGTCCACAATGTAGGCGATATACACAACATACACAACACACACTCGCACATTGTGTATGTAGAGTCTACATACACAACGTGCGAGTGGTGTTGTGTTTCAAGTTTACGCAACACAAAACGCATTAACATTTCGTTCAATGATAACTAGTGAAATTAATGTTAATTAAGAACTGTATGCACCTTTTGTAATCCAGGTGTGATTGTATGTACTTTTCGTTTTACACGTTCGTGTATTTCGAGTGCTCCTTGGGGCAGCGGTGTGTGACCAATATTTTTCTTATAGATTCGTATCAATATTTTGTAATAACCCCACAGGCTAAGTAACGATTCGGCAAAAATCACTTTTGGTGTGCATAATTATATGCAACACAATAACTTAAGTTTCTACACAAATAAAGCCATCAATCAATTTAAATAATCAACCAGTTTTACCTATCAACATGGAACGAACCTGTCAGTTGAATAAGAAATAGACACATGAAATCAATAATTAATCCATTATCTACCTTCGTTATTCATGATAATTTTAGTCATAAGATTCGCAATACCAATAGATCAATTAATTTAATTTATACAATAGAATAGTGCTATTAAAAGTTAAAGTTCTATGGGCGTTAATAAATGTGCTTTCTACACGATTAAATATTCTCGCGTATTCAATACGACTTGCCGACTTGCCTCAAGCGCTGGTTCGAGTAGGTGTGCTTTGCACGATCGATTATCACAAAAATTCACTACGTCGCCGTGGGTGGGTACTAGCTTAGCTTACTATACCTACGCAACATTTTATATGCTAGAGGAGTATTGCCATTTCAAAGTGAACAAAAATTTTTACGCCAGCTGTTTATAATTCCGTACAAGTTGAGTAAGCTTCCAAAGGAAATGATTTACGATCATATTCGTCGGCTACGGGACTAAAGTACCCGTCACGAGAAGCTATAAATTATGTAAACAAACATCTTTTACTAAGTAAACATTTTATACTGCGAGATAATAATAAATTGACCATATTCAATCGACATGAAATATAGACGGGTTATATGAAAGTAACAACCTATTTAATTTAGTCGGATCATATTTTAACGACGCAAAGCGCTATCGTTTGTGTTTCTTGGTACCGGAACGCGTCCGTCGCAGGGATTGTAAACAAAATACAAATTTTAAATTTGACGAGGTAAAACAATGATTACAAGAGGGACTGCAGCAGATTACTTCGGAAAATTGGAAGCGTTGTGTGGAGCATGTTATCAAGGAAGACGATAATTTTTATTCCAAAATCGATGAGATGATTGATAAAACTGTAGACAGCTTCGTGATACATGTCACTGATTCAGACACAGAAATGGAAACATCTGAATCTGACGAATAATTATTATTAAATAATATATGTTAATTAATATTTGTTACTTAATAATTTATTAAATCTTAAACAAATTCATTTTTTTTTGTCGGTCCAAATGTTGTGAACTCCTGAACACTTGTTTACAAAATTTATAGCTTCTCATGACGGTTACTTTAGCTACATACATTACTACTTACTTACGCAATATCGAGATCTTTTAGGACGCATGTAATGTATAGTATCTAAAACAGTCTATTGCCGAGTACTGAAATACATCAGCTTTAAAAGCCTTGTTTGCACTGTCACTGGGCACTTCCTCTAGCCCAACGTTAGGGTATATGCAATAGTTACACTGTTGTGCACTAAGCCGCATTCAGACTACTTATCCTCCACCATTGTAAACTAGACTTAATAATTCAGTATTATGCAGTACGTTGATACCGTTTACTAGCTCGCGTGCTCCACGAGACAAATAGACGCAAAACGATTGATATTACGAGCATTATTCAGCGCCGTACAGCGTTGCCGGCAACTGTATGAGTCACGCCAAACTGTTATTGCAATAACCCAAAGAGAGTAAAATTTATTTGTTGCACAGTTTCACTGCCGCAGACGGTACACTACGGTACAGTACATTGCGTGAATCAATTTGAGACTGTTATTTTATGGGAATTAGAACTTTATTTATATTTTTCAGAGTAATATCAAAGCTTAAGATATTCGGAGTTTACAGATATTTCTTTGTTTTCTAGTAGGTTAATATTATGACTTTTGATGATTACTCATCAAGTGCACTTGCATGGAATTTTAAGCCTAATTTCCTGGACAAAGAGCTTCGGTAAGCACCAAATTAATATTCTTGTCCCTTTTGATTATCGTATACTGAATCTTCGGTCCAATGAGTCACTATTTAATAGATTAAATGGAACGCATTAATCCATGTGGACGCAGCGTCGCACCACCGCTGACTTTTATTAGCTGAACAAGTGCTTCAATTACTGCATTGTCCTGTTTAAAGTCGACTTCATGATTTTTTTATAAGGGATATTTTTAGATAGTAAATACAATGGCAGACAAATAAAGCATTTATTTTTAGATCGTCGATCTTAATTAGCTTGGGGAAAAGATCTTTTATAAATAATGATGGTATTTATTTCGTAACGGAAAATAAAATAGTGAAAAGTATATTAAAAATAAACAGAAATAACTTGACATTTAATTTAACAAATATAGGTAATACCCACTACATTTTTCACAGATTACAACTTGGTATACGGTCGGTTATAAGCTCAGTGGCACAATATATAGCAAGAAACTTCTATAAATTGTTCTACTCATTTAAAAGTCTGTCAAAGTATGTAGTTAGTATTCATCGTCTATTTTCTTTAAGAGCTCTGACAGTCAATTGAGCGACAGCTTCTGTTGTATTCACACAAGTGATGAATTTGCAGCTGCATCTCTACAAATAGTTTTAAAGCGCAGAGTATCATTACCTTATGTGGCTTCGAGGCATGCACACCTCCTGTTTGTATTCCTCGGCCCGTTTGTTTACCTCGTAAGGAAGAACAGTGTGAACGAGGCACCAGGCCCCATTGAAATCCGTTTATTCATATAATTGTTTATGAATACTGCCTTTGTTTTGACGTTAATTTATGCTTGTATTCAGGATTGTGACTAATTAAGTAATTACGTGTGGGCACGTTATTTTATAGTACTGATTCAGATCGCGTTGAAAGGTTTATAATAGAATATGTATGGGACGTGGAGTCTGTAATAGATGAGTCGAGCCCCAGATAAGATATTGGTCCATCATCCGTCAGGTTGACTCGTTTTTCTACTCTGTCTGCGGCAATCGATGCCGTAATATATTGCATAAACTACTTAGTCGCCGACGAGTTGCATCGTGATTATTTAAATTGTAAACTAAACCTTTTTATAACTTAGAAGATAACGAGGCAGCTTGTTAGTCTTGTCTTATATTGTGGGTGTATCTGATTTGATGGGTTTACTATGAATAATGACTTAATTATTATGATAATATTACAAAATATATCTTTTGAATATAATTAAACTTTAAATAAACACTTACCTTTGGGCAGTCGGTATTACAAAAAAAAAATACCACGTGAGTGGAGACTTATGTGGTAAAAATCTTTGATTGATTGATGAAGGATACTGACTAAGGAGATACATATTCTTCATCTACTAATCAGTCACGAGAGCTTTTCGTAAAGCCGATGACAACAGGCATTAGCTTACAATGTGCAATGAAATTGATTTACATGTAAACGTTACGCCACACCTCGCTGCGCAGCGTGCATGTAATACAGATCTTTCCAATTTTATCTGATAGATGTGCGACCCACTTTCCATAATATCTCGCGGTATCGTCGTATACGGTAATTAAAAACTGTCGGTACACGATACAAGCATGGAAGTATATAATTTACCATGTATAATATCACAAAAGTCACGTAATCTCTCATAGTATTTTGTGGCATGTAATGTAATGTTTACAATTAAATAAGTAGGTAGATTACCTTTCACTTCGTATTACAGTACGATAACGTAACTAAAGCGTTTTTGTTATTGAATTATTATGTTTATTACGTTTACATGGTTGTTCTATTAGATTTTGATGTTATTGTTATGGCGAACTAAGTTTGGTCGTAACTGTGAAGAGGTTGATGGAATAGAGGAACGTGGTTACAACAATAACCGAAGCATACTTTATGTATTTCGAATAGATTCAAAATACATTACCTTACCTTTATTTTCCGTATAATACTTTTCACCATCAGTTTACTGCTGTTGCTAAGTATGGGTGACTATTTAGCTAAGCTATTTTAACGAACATTGCATTTGTTAAGATATTGACAAGTATGAGCTAAACGCACCGATCTCTCAAATCTCTCTTGGATACTTGAAGAATTTCTCTACTTTTTCGTTTTATTTTAATTTAAAACTAAGGTTGTAAAACAAGGTATGCAAAAACAAGTATTTCAAATCATTATTGTATTCATAACTTTCTGTCAAACTGAAATATAAGGTTTCTTTAGTTACTTTGTTGAACAGACAGAAGCTCTAAACCGCTGATTATTATGCAGATATTTCGTTATTTCTTTTACCTACTGAAAGATAAAGATGAGCGATATTACAAACAGATGATATAGTTAATGTCATCAGCGACTGGCCACATGTTATGAAATGTCAGTGTAACTGCTAATTGATTTGTTGGGTGCCCAAATGCGGTCGATGGTTATTGCTAAGTAGGCATACATACGAGTAGATATGGCGTAAAAATGCTGGCCACCAATAAGATGTCACAACCAAGAAACTATTAGTGCTATTGATAAAAACGAATTGAAAAACGAATCGGTGATAATCTTATGTTATATTCATCTAAAATCCAACGTTGTCATATTGAAATGTTATGTAATTTACGATTATTTTATAGTTTTCTTGTGTTTGTCACCAGATGGGGCAACAAGCGCGGTGGCGGGCGCGGCCGTGGGGGTGCCACTGTCCTGGGAGCCGTTCTATTGCGTGCTGCAGCAGGACCGGCGCATCCTCACTGCCTACACCAGCGAAGAGCTAGCTGTAAGCACCCACTCTTAAATATTATACTTATTTACCTTCGTCCTTTACCGCCCCTGGGCAGTAGTTACCCAAGCACACCTAAAAACCGTGCGGATATGTTAAAATTTCACCACAATAAGCGCTATTCTCGTAAACCTCGATACGAAGAAAGAATTGCAGAATAATTGTCTTGTTTGTTAACATATTTATGATGATTGCATTTGGCACAAACATGATTGTGGCTATAAAGCGTTCATTGCTTCCAGTAAATTATTTTGACCAATATACATACTACCGTGTGTTCACTGAAAGGGAACTATCAGCTACATATTCAAATATACCTGAATTTATTCTTTTTCCGTACCTTCGATTTGTGTAGCTTAGGTCGTTGGAATTACTGTTAAAACTATTATTGAATACCTACATAATGGCCAACATAATTTCAGTTCACGCGCTCTATTTCATAAACGCATAACCTATGAGTCGATTGTCCTGAAAACGTAAACAATTCGTCGGACGTTCAAATTTTTTTCAGCGTTTGCCAGTTTTAATGTCGATTTTATGCAGACAAATCGTGTAGTTTAGCATTCCGAATGGGTCAGTTACTAATGCCAACACGAAGGTTTTATTTATTACCGTATAATCATAGAAAACCGGATGCGATGATGTTACAAAATTTGAGTGCAATAGAGCGTGAACATTGTCGAACATGTTTAGGTTTTTGTATTTGGCACATAGATCCTTTTATGTATCCACAATGCATTAGTCCTCTCTGTATATGTTATGCTAATCCGCAGAATGATTAGCAAGGTTTATTGATATTATATAGAATAAATGCCACTTGATTTTGTTAATAACCAGATTTTAAAACCGTTTGCCAATGTATGTACCCTATTCTTTTGTTTATTTTAACCCTGAGATTTGAAAAGATAAGGAATATGGATTTAACAGTTGCAATTTCATATTGCAGGAAAAGTTGTCAGGAATAGTTTTCTTTGTCAAACCAAATACGTTTATTTGTGTGTTTTATTGTGTTTGTAATGTCAATCTGCCAATTTTCTCCTTCTCATAAGTTTAGGTACTTTACTTTTTATTACTTACCAAAAAAGAGTAACTCTCGTTAAACATAATGATGGTCACTTTCTCACATACAAGATGCTTTATTATTTTCGAAATTGCGATTTATCCGTCGGTTCGTTTGTTCCGCTTTCCTAATCTTGTGAAAATTGCTTGTTCGGCACATTTGATGGTGGCAAGTTATTTCGTTGCTTGATAATATTTGAGACGATGGCGACCGAGATTTTGCGAATATCTTTTCCTGGGTTGCCAATTATGATTTGAAATTATACCATGTGAGGCGGAAAATGTGAAATGGATAAAGAAAATGTGTTTAATAGATTAATATAGATTCTTACAGTTTTATTTTATCCATCTAAAGATAAGACATGTAAAACAAACATTGATAAAACACAAAGTACAGATGCAGTTACTTAATGTATTAGCGTTAGAAATAGCTCAATTTGACTGTTGATCTTATTGTGGCTGCGTGCGCGCAGCTCGCGTGCGCTAGAGTGGCTCATCGGGCAGCTAAGGGAACATTCCCGACCATTATGCTTACACATTTCTACGAGGCTGCCATTAATACATAATAATATTTTGTAGAGCATTAAACCAAACAAAAAAGAAGTAGTTCTTTCTTTTATGACTCGTATAATATCGAATGAGCACAAATACAAGTTATGTTTAACGTACATACATTATGAACGTATAGTGAATTCATATCTTTGTTTTATTCAATGTGTGTTATGTATACGGAAAAATTAATTTAAGTATTAAAACCAAAGTTATTTTTCCGACAAACTTTTTTCGAAGTTAGTTTTTGGAAAAATCAAACCAACCGTAATTATGTGAAGGTGGATATAAATTTCGAACTCATAGATACCGATACGTTCGACAGCATAGCCTATTATACATGTAGCATTTTGGCTTTGATTACACTCATTATGATAACTATGGGACCAACAGACGATGTTACGACACTATGTGGGAAATTAGATTAAGTGTTGTAACAGAGAATGCGATTCGTACGCATTTGAAACGGGCACGAGAACACGTGAACCGTTTTAATGATGATACACGAGGATTTACTCATTTACATTTTTGGCTTAATTGTACTCATCGGCCAGATTTATAGTAATTTGAGGCACTTAATAAAGTCATAACCAGCGAGTAGATGGATTAAAAGTTTGGTCTTCAACATTTCAGCTTTGAGAGTAGGTAATTAAACTTATCTTCTCACTCTCTGCTATAATTATAATTCAACTAGCTGCGCCCCGCGATTTCACCAGCATAAGTCTCGATCCCGTGGGAATACCGGGATAAAAATATCCTATGTCCTAACCCGGGTCATGGTCTACCCATTCGTCAAATTTCATTCAAATCAATTCAGCCGTTTTAGCTCGAAAGCTTAACAAACAAACAAAACTCACTTTCGCATTTAGTTACGATTTGGTACCTATTTTATTTGAATGTTAATCCTATTTGTTAGAATAGGGCCACAATATTTTTGTCGTGCGTCGCCTGCGCATGGAGTACAAACAGACAAATGCGAGGCGTGGGCGCGCGGCCGGCACTCTGCATAAATCAAAATTATGCGTTGCACGCCTAAGAGCGGCTTTTTGCCGCGCGGGCGCAGGATAAGACGAATGAACTCTGCTGGTAAAGCTTTGTTTGAACCGCAGTTTTATGGCCTATTTGATACTTGTTAGACACTTTGTGGTGAATTGAAATGAAGATGTTTCTTTTCTGAGCCCGAGGCTTTGTTAAATGTATGCTTGTAGGCTTGGATTCATAACAAAGGTTTCTTTAATATGGTCTAAGATTTGCAGAGGGACGATCTTCACCCATCTGTTTAATGAATGAAAAGTATTCTATATAAGTATGTTAAAAGATATATCGCAACTGGGTTGGCAAAAAAATTCTTGGCCAGACTATGATAGATAAAAAAAAATTAAAAAACTTTTTTTTTTCATAAATCGCATTCATTCGTTTAACGATTAATTTGTTTTAGTAACAAATGTTTCTCTTAAAAGCACTATCCATTGATATATCATTTATGGCTATTGGGCGTCAAGAATATTCCTAACCTTAGGTGGCCAATTAGTCACCTATTTAGGTTATTATTAACTCTGAATTGACTAACAATTGGCAAAAGTCGATTTAGTAGCAAAATGTATCCTTGAAAACCTCTTTCGATTGGTGTAAATCTTGCAATATTTAAAAAAAGTATTTTTTTATCATTGTCTGGCTAGGATTTTTTTAGACAATCCACTCGCGATATACTTTTCATCCATTAAACAGATGGGTACAGTTTATTCCTCTGCGGATCTTATCCTAATAGTTTAATGCGAAAGGTTTTGACTTTGACGTTCAAAAGTGCCATACATGGGCCTATTTGAAATAAATGTTTTGACTTTGACTTTGACTTTGACTTAGATAAGCAAATGACAAAATAAATATTGTAGGCGGACAGTCCATATCATATGGTATACCAATAGGTACCAAACAAAAACCCAGAAAAAGCAAATCATGCTGCTACTGCATCTTTAATCATTTATACTTACATGAAAGCCATATAATAATTATCCATACAGTATTTGTTCCGTTGAACCTTAACGTTATTCAAAATCACACGAGAGCGCCGACACGCGAATCATGACTCACATAATGAGTTTCTTGTCCCAAAAATGTACATTCCTCTTCAAACTAAGAAGACATCTTTTGGGCGAGTTTATTATAATCTTTGAACTTTATGACCAAATATATAGAACATAGTAAAATACGTCCTACATGGAGTTATTAATCAAAGGCAGGATGTCTTCAAACAATGAGGACGGAATCGCAGAGTAACTGGGTTCCGCTTCTCACGAAGACGCATCGCTTTCTAGCTGAATCATGAAGTACTTCAGATGCGTTGTGTCATCTAGTAGGCGTTGTTTTGGGTGATTGGATCTCATTGATCTATTTGGATTAGTAGGAGTTCACCTGCAAAGGAAAGGATAGAAGTTGAGATTCATGTTTGAACGGTTCTAGAATCTTAAGTCGAAATTAATTACATTAAAATTATTTTTAAATTGACAAGAATTCCAAACAAATGAATGTGAAATTGACATTGATTCAATATGTAAATATGTGAGTGTCAACCTGACACTAATATGAATCTTATAATTCGATTCGAAGGTGTGGGTAAAGCATGGGTTTCTTATGACGGTGGTTGCCGCCACATAACGGCCGCAATGACGGCCGTCATGAAAATGATAGCACCGGGGTTTGACTTTACGGTGTCAAAAACGTTGTCTAGAGAAACGCCAACTTACTTTTATAAATAACATTTCAATGACGTAATTCGCCGGTAAATTGCTGACGTTATGTGGCGGCTAGCGCAGTCTTAGGAAACCATAGCTTTAGCCTGCAGTTGTCTGGTTTATATGTACGACAGCCAGTTGTATTCCATGTATTGCCCTCAAACAAAAGATCATTTCTTTCATGAGGTTTTAAAGTTAGTAATTACGCCAGGCGTATAAAGAAGAAATGCTGTAAATACACAATTCCTTATTTTATAATATAAATCTGTTATGAATATCAAAGACGTGTCAAGCACAAGATTAAAATAATCTTATGGCGCTAACGGGTAGTTAGCTAATCATTTATGATCACGATCACCATAATAACAGCTTCCTTTGCGTTTTCTTTACCGTCAGCGTTTCTCGGTGACTCTCATAACTTCCGCGAGATTACATATTAGCTTTGGTTATTTTTGCTTTTTATTATCTACGGATAATTGGTTGAAATATGGCGGCAATCTTGTGTTACCTTTACAAATTTTTATTTTTCTTATGCGTTATTATAACTTGAGACCAAGTAAGCACATTGACAACTGGTTTTTCTATTTTATGTAATGATACTCGTAAGAGTCGATTAAAACTTATATAGGCAACATCAACTTGTGCTAAAACCATCTTATTGCCACATGTTGAGGTCAACTTGAGGTTTCTCGTTGTTAAGCCTACAGCATCTTAGGTATGATGGATGAGGCGGAAGAAGGAACACATGCGTTTTCCATAAGCAGACAGCTATAGTTATCAAGTCTAGGAGACAATACTCTAGGAAAAGTGTACAACGCTAAAGATACATTAAAATGTTATTAAAGACGTTTTCACCTGCAATTTATTTTATGTACTCGTGTATTATTATGTGTATTAAATCACTGATTGTGACTTGTATTGTTGCACGCGGCCGGACAGTCGTTCCCCGGGTTTTATGTGGACAAGGTAAGATGTGTGCTCTGGCTTTTTACAATCCTTGCGCTCCTTTATCACCTGATTCATGTATGTCATTAAATAAGTGTAAATATTTCGTTATTCGATGTGTTTTTCTAGAGATTTTCCTTGATTTTGGCATCTGCGGTGTTTTTGTTATTAACTTTATTTTATCAGTCGCGCTTTTTATCCGAGTGAAGTGCATGAAATTACCTGAAATACGGCGTTAGTTGCAATGTTCTCACATGTAGGCACTAGTTGTCCCCACCCAATTTTTTATTTTGATTTTGTGATCTTTCGTCGTGCCATTTTGCAGGTTTAAAAATTAAAATAAGCTTTCTTGTACACCAACAATGTCCGTTCTGAAACTTCCTCAAACAAAGTTTATAACATAAATAAATCTCATAACAAGTAATCGATTGTTTATTCCGTAAAAGACAAATAATCCGACTCACTTACAAACACTTTCTAGTTTCTACATCAAGTAATGACTAATGAAGCTCGCGTTAATGTAATAACACTCACGTTTACGATAACTGATATTTATAATTAATGTCTTTATGTCTTCAAAACACTCTTGTTCTATAAAGCTTTTCTAAGTTAAACCTCTTTGTCCCGATTCTCGGAAGTACTTGGATTATGGTGGCGATGTAAATGGAACCACATTGGGTGATGTCATGGACTTGTAAAGGCCATGTGCGCGGCGGACCATGGAGGGATACGGACAAAATGTTTATTTTTATATAAAGAGTATATTTAGAACTTTTTGCCCCAATTAATTCGTCAGCACGTTTCAAATAACCGTCGCTAGAATCGATATTGATTTTTGTATGGTGTAAAGTTTGAATTTAGTAGCTGCCAATTTTAAACCGCTGTCGCAGGACCAGAGAGAACGAAAACAGGTTAAATAATTATACTGATTAACCATAATTTAACTACATGTCAGTTAATTCTAGAACATATAAATCTTAACTTAGTTTAATGGATTATTTATGCGTATGTATGCAGAGACTGTACCGAAGTATGTGTGATGTAATATTTGAATTGTATTTTCAAGGGAGTAACGGCAAGGACAGATCATTCCCAGGCGACTAGTGGAACATAAAACCGACCGACTCTCACGTTAAATTGACCTTTAGAACAATTGGTAAATGTTTTACCATTAAAATTGAAGTAGGTAATCGGGTTATCGAGTACTTAATCGCGTGGCTTATAAAATCGTGCGTAATTGGTGTTTCTACCTGGCCATCGACGCCCGTTACCATTATGAGGTCCGCACTCGGAGATATGATCACTACAAAATAACGCAGTGCGCACTGCTCAATTAAAAAAATGTTCCAAGGATGAAATATTGCTTTTAAAACTATTTTAATTTCAGACTATAAATAATAGCAGGCTTAAAATTAATAAAAAAAAAAAAAACATATCGTTCGTAACGTATCGCCGTATGGCATAGACGTGTTTGTTAGCTGTTATTCCTTACAGTAGAATTATCACATTGATTTTTAAAAAAAGCCCGTTCAACTGGCTTATTATTGATCTGTAATTAATACAGACATGGTGGACACCTATAAAAAGTTTACATAACAGTCCTTAATTTTTCATCTATTTGTTGTTTGTTTAAAGATCAAGTTAATAAGTAAAGTTAGACCGGCACTAGTTTTATTTATAATAAAACAACAAGTAACGTGAATTGTGGGCACAACGGTCCGGTACAGCCGCGTAGACTCACTTGTTCCCTGAATATCGAGTAACAAACGCTCTCAATTAATACTATTATTATAGTGGTGCCACAGTCGGAGCTATTTATGTATTCCGTCGGGTACAGAGATTAACAACAGTGTTTTGATATAGTGTGAGACTTGCACTGAAAAGTTGTTGCGTTCCACATCGTTGGATCCTTTCAAACTAGTTTTGCCTCAGTGTTGGTTTTGATCTTAAGTAAACTTTAACAACATTTCAAATATGAGCAAAGCTACAATATTTCATGCTACTAATGCTGTTTTAATGTTGTGTATCTGGTGTACCTATTTCCGACCATACTTGTAGAGTCGGCAAGTAAAATTTGTGAAATAAAAAATCTTGTGTCTTATCGCTATGTAAAATGAATAATAACATTTAAAATAATAGTCTACACAAGCTTCAGGAACTTAGTAATTTATTTAAATGGGTCTGTAATAAACTATCAAATTACGAGTGCGGTAGTTCAGTGATTGATTGACCACGGCGAATTCGGAATACGTCGTTTTTTCTTCAGTTGAAATATTTTTGGTAATAACTAAGCCTAATGATACCTAATATAAACCTAATAACTAACTATAATAACCTTATAGTTCACTATATTTTCGAGCCGTCTGGGGTTGAAACCCTAGGGCCGTGGGGTCCAAGTGCTCACGGTCTGTTCAATGAAATCTCCAAACGACTGGTTGACACTTCCCGTGACCCAAGGGCTAGCTTTTACCTTGGCCAGCGGCTAAGCATTGCCATACAACGTGGCAATGCCGCCAGTCTCTTGGGTACATTACCAGTCAACAGCGACGCGGAGGAATTTTTCTACGCCATATTTTAGTTTTCTAATAGTTTTAGTTAGGATAGGACATTATATGTTTGGTTTTGTTATTTTGAAATTATTGATTTACTTAATAAAAAATGTAACAAATAATAAAAATTAACTCTATTTAATTTCTATTAGGTATTTGTTTTTATAGCGGCAATAGAAATAGACAAACTGTGATAACTAAGCTACATCGTAATGATGTGATTGGTATTTGGAAATTGATAAAAAGCAATTTAAAAATTCTTAAGTCATGTCGTCATGAGAGGTTGGCAGAGCGAGAAGACGAGTTTATAATAATATAAAACAGGATCTGTATTGAAATATTGTAGCTTTTAAATATTATTTTGATTGATATGATAATAAATATCAGTGACATTGTTCTACACGTAGATTGTCCTCACTACAGCAACTCGAGGGCCTAGTGCCATGATGAAACAGTCTCGAAAGTTTTCTTTAAGTTTTTCACAGTTTTAGGAACATAAAAATGCTCTATACCTCCCTACCTATACAGTTATGATGCATAGAGCATTTTTCTTAAACGATGTCACGTTCGAAATTCTAAGTCGAGTTTCCTCGTCAATAAACGTATGGATTGGCATCTGAAATGTGGCCGATGCGTTCAATCGCATAGCTGAGCTCGCGTGCACGTTATGCAACGAGTATATGGTAGGTACATTGTAGTCTCGTCCTGTCCGTCGTCCCTTCGTTTGCATATAGACGCGACGGTCGACGCCGCCGATGTGTGAAGAGCTTCATGTCAAGGAATTCTGTATTTTCTGCATGATGTGTATGTAAAAGGATTTCTATAGACTTTGCTGCTTTGAGTTGTCTGTTTGTGGGCTTTATGATTGTTAGGAGCTACCGGAGTGGGTATAAATATGTTGGGTGTTTGAATTGTAGACAAGAAGTTCATACTAACTTGCTTTAAAGTCTAAATTCCTTCTCTGAATTAAAATCGGTCCCATCCTCAAAACCTCAGCTTTTTTATACTAGACAGTCCTTTATTTAATACTATTCGAGACTGCTAATATTATTGCTTCTAAATATTATAACTGCACAAACATGGGCACCTCAATGACGCTATTTCATAAATAGCTTCTCTCCCCTCATGCAAGCCTGGTACATCTCAAAATGGCTACAAACCGCTATAAATGTATGAATACAGTTTAAATGAGCTCTTTCAAAATAAAATAAATAATACATATTTCATTACGCTCCTTCTTTAGAAATTTTATTATTATTGATATTAGATAAATTGCATTATTGCATTACTAACGTATATGCTATTTATCGTTTATATAGGAGGATGTAAAATTCATTTGAACCGTTGTATTTTACAGTAATAGTGGAATTATACATAATCTTGGCAATACTTAACTTCTCTAGAAGAATTTATGAAGCATTTCCGTGGCGGCTACCTGTTGCCGTGTGATGTATTAGGATAAGAATTACTACTGATCATTCTGATTCAAAAGATGAAAAAAATCTGACAAAGATATAAATAAAATGTTAGAAAGTCAATATTAATGCTCTTAACATCGCTAAGGTAGAAGAAAAATACTTGTATAGAACATGGTCCGTAACCTTATCTAAATAAAGAGCACAATCGCGTTTACAAAAAAATACTTCCGAAACCTTTAAAGTAAAAATACTTGCATAGGACATTTTATCCGTAAAGAATATAAATAAAGAGCACAATTGCGTTTACAAAAATGAGGTGTCGTCAAAATGCCCAACGCGCTTAAAGAAGTTTTCACTTAAAAAAATGCTTATATTGTACTATTCATCATAACCCTGCCATATCAGTTGGTCATACTTGTATTTGTATCCATGGAATATTAGAGTATAATACTCGTAACTGTTTAATTAATACTAAACTCAAAATATTATACATAGACTTCACTTGCCAAAATAAATTTTCAAAGGTGCTGCGCGGGTGCTACGAAAAATTACGCATATATGTGTTATTAAAATTCTGTTTCGATGGCTGAATTAAAACAGTTTTTATCTCTGGCTGTATGCATTGAAATGTTGAAGTAAATGAATGACTACGAACATAATTTAATAAAATTATTTATTACCCAAGTTCATAAGGTTATCGAAAGAAGCAAAATTAAATGTTAGTGGTGTTCCTTGACCGCGCTGGCAAATAGTTTACTAAATACTTACCGTTATTTATTACTGTAATGTTCATCTAAATCACATCGATCGTGAATCAAGTTTCAATATTTAAGTGAAAATATGTCCTAATTGTGGGGAGATTAATAAGAAGATTGATTATCTAAACCTTGTTATATCAATTACCTACTATTTGATGTAGCACAATCGCAATCTAAGTTTTGTTTGCAAACTTTTTGCAAGTAACATGCTTAATGCTTATTCCATAGTAATGTATGTGTAGAATATCGTAACAAAGATCTACCGTATCTATATATTTCGTGCAAGAGATCAGACGGCAATGATTGATCTCAATTGACGACATCAATTTGTCTGCGATCATCTTAGCTGTTCCACTATTCTTAACGCCATGTTTACAAAATCATACATGATAACTACGTCCTAATAAAGCTAATTCAAAGCGGTGGCCACAATTTATTTACCTACATATCAAAGGGCGGCTCTCGACAGCGTTTCTAATTTCATACAGCTTTCTCCGGCCTATTTTTAGGTGTCTGTTACAAGGTGCAATTTCCGTCAGTTTCGTGTTACATGTACATTACGTACCCTAGATTTGATGTTTAGAAAAATATAACTATTTTAGCCTGCTGGACTGCCGCGTTGGTCTAGTGGTCGCAAGCGCTACTGTTGAGCATGAGGTCTTGAGTTCGATTCCCAGGTCGGGCAAAGTGTTATTGGGTTTTTCTATCTGAGATTTCTCAGTAGCAGCATGGAGTCTGGATTTGTGCCCGTTTAATGGCAATAAGCTCGCCCCTATTACATGGGACTTAAAACATAACTGGCGAAATGTGGGTGAACCTGCTACAGGGACACCTCTGCCCAACCCTTTGGGGAAACAAGGCGTGATGTTATGTTATAACTATTTTAGCTTCTGCCCGCGATTTCGTCCGCGTGTTTTAAAATAAAACATATCCTATGGTACTTGGAATTAGAGTAGCTTTCTATCAATGAAAGAATTTTTGTAATCGGATCAGCGGTTCTAAAGATTACCAACTTATGATAGTATAGTAGCAATTTGTAGTTTACTAGGTGGGTAGGATATTTTTCAGTAAAGAGCCTAAGTTTGATCCACGGTTCGGGTAACGTGTTATTCAGTTTTCCTTTTAGAAAATTCTTAGTGCCAGTCCGGTGGCTCCCACTAACTCTTATAACATGACGTTGAACATAACTGGCCTAATGTAAAAAAAATGCAGGCGTGATGTTATGTTAATAGTTCAATATCTACTGTATCTAATTATGTTAATTTTCATGGCTACATTAAAGTGAATTGTGTGATTGTTCAGAAGTTCGAGATTGATTAAAATATTTATGAGCTGAGACAGTGATCAATTTTGTTTGAATTCAAAGCGTTTTAATAAAATTGCAATAATATGTTTACCTAGTCAGAATATTTAATCGAAACTTACAAAGAGCTAGTGATTAAATAGAGGCACTATACATATTTTGCCGTTTATAATGTTACTAGCGACCCGCCCCGGCTTCGCACGGGTGGACAAAATAAATACCAGTTTTTCGAAAATAATTCGAATTGTTTAAGAAATATTGAATGAAATTATTATAAGTATTTTTGAAAAGAACTTTTGATAATGAGTATCTAAATAGTTCCGAAATCAATTTTAATAAGTGCATTAATTCAGTAAATTTACTCGATTTGGCCGCGTCCGCTGCGTAGAGAGCCGACCGCGCGAGTGAGCCGCGCGGCAACCTGCTTCATAGATGTGCACCCCCCTCCCCTGCGGTTTCGCCGTGCGAGTCGTGCGACACCATCATTCATTTTAATACCAATTACAATTTTAAATTCGTAATATCTTTTGAATGGATTGTTCGATTGGAATAAAATAAAAAGTAATTTATAGCTATTGAAACAATCTTGCTCAATAAATAGTTTATTTGGATAAGGATTAGTATTTGACGATTATATGATCAATAAACATAGGCTAATAATTTTAATTACTTTTTTTATTCTATGAAAAAGTGGTTATAACACATATAATGCCGTACTAACAAATGACCTAACAGATTTTTTTTTTTTTTGTAAAATACGTTCATGGAATGTGAGGAACGTCTCATGACACTATTTTCGTTACATTTTACATATTATAATAGTAAAATAAATAAATAAATAATGGTGGCTACCATATATGGCTGACGCGGCGCCACTGTAATAACATTCTCAATAGGGCCGCGTCAACCATTTTGTCAGCCATTTGATTTCAAAAGCGCGCGAAACCTGCGCCTCGCTTGCCGCCGTTGGCGCCATTTTGATTTTATAGCGTCGTGTGTAACGGTCGCCATCTTACGGCCGCCATCTTACGGCCGCTATATTACGGCCGCCATATTACGGCCGCCATCTTACGGCCGCTATATTACGGCCGCCATATTACGGCCGCCATCTTACGGCCGCTATATTACGGCCGCCATCTAACGGCCGCTATATTACGGCCGCCACATAACGGCCGCCAAATTACGGCCGCCATATTACGGCCGCCATATTACGGCCGCCACCTTACGGCCGCTATATTACGGCCGCCATCTTACGGCCGCTATATTACGGCCGGCATCTTACGGCCGCTATATTACGGCCGCCATCTTACGGCCGCTATATTACGGCCGCCATATTGCGGCCGCCATATTACGGCCGCCATATTACGGCCGCTGTATTACGGCCGCCATCTTACGGCCGCCATATTACGGCCGCCATATTACGGCCGCCACATTACGGCCGCCACATTACGGCCGCCACATTACGGCCGCCACATAACGGCCGCCATATTACGGCCGCCATCTTACGGCCGCCATATTACGGCCGCTATATTACGGCCGCCATCTTACGGCCGCTATATTACGGCCGCCATATTACGGCCGCCACCTTACGGCCGCTATATTACGGCCGCCATATTACGGCCGCCACCTTACGGCCGCTATATTACGGCCGCCATCTTACGGCCGCTATATTACGGCCGCCATCTTACGGCCGCCATATTACGGCCGCCATCTTACGGCCGCTATATTACGGCCGCCATATTACGGCCGCCACATTACGGCCGCCACATAACGGCCGCCATATTACGGCCGCCACATAACGGCCGCCATATTACGGCCCCCATATTACGGCCGCCATATTACGGCCGCCATCTTACGGCCGCTATATTACGGCCGCCATATTACGGCCGCTATATTACGGCCGCCATCTTACGGCCGCTATATTACGGCCGCTATATTACGGCCGCCATCTTACGGCCGCTATATTACGGCCGACATATTATGGCCGCCATATTACGGCCGCCATATTACGGCCGCCACATAACGGCCGCCATATTACGGCCGCCACATAACGGCCGCCATATTACGGCCGCCACATAACGGCTGCTACATTACGGCGCCATATTACGGCCGCAATATTACGGCCACCACATAACGGCCGCCATAAAACGGCTGCTACATAACGGCCGCCACATAACGGCCACCACACAACGGCCGCCAAATAACAGTCGCAGTAGCGGTTGTCATAAAACCGGAAAGTGCATAACGGCTGCTACATTACGGCTGCCATATTACGGCCGCCATATTACTGCCGCCACATAACAGCCGCCAAGTAACGGCCGCAGTAACGGTTGTCATAAAACCGGAAAAGTGCATAACGGCTGCTACATTACGGCCGCCATATTACGGCCGCCACATAAGGGCCGCCATATTACGGCCACCATCCTACGGCCGCTATATTACGGCCACCATATTACGGCCGCCATATTACGGCCGCCATATTACGGCCGCCACATTACGGCCGCCACATAACGGCCGCCATATAACCTCCGCCACATAACGGCCGCCATATTACGGCCGCCATATTACGGCTACCACATAACGGCTGCCATAAAACGGCTGCTACATAACTGCCGCCAAATAACGGCCACCACACAACGGCCGCCAAATAACAATCGCAGTAACGGTTGTCATAAAACCGGAAAGTGCATAACGGCTGCCATATTACTGCCGCCACATAACGGCCGTCATATTACGGCCGCCACATAGCGGCCGCTACATAATCGCCACCATATTACGGCCGCCATATTACGGCCGCCCTATAACGGCCGCCACATAACAGCCGCCACATAACGGCCGCCATATTACGGCCGCCACATAACGGCCGCTACATAACGGCCGCCACACATTGGCCGTCAAATTATGGCCACTACATAACGGCCGCCAAGTAACGGCCGCAGTAACGATTGTCATAAAACCGGAAAAGTGCACTCGCACTTTTATTTTCTTGCGGTGTGGTCACCGTACAATATTTCCGTGCAAAGAATGCACTTTTCCGGTTTTATGACAACGTTATTTGCGCCCGTTTTTGCGGCCGTAGAGTGACGGTAACTACGGTAACTGTAGCGGCCGTTATGTGGCCGCCGTTATGTGGCGGCCGTAATTTGGCGCCCGGTATGTAGCGGCCGTTATTAAGCGCCCATTATTTGGCGGCTGTTGCGTGGCGGCCGTTATTTGGTGCCCGTTATTTGGCGGACGTTATTTGGCGGCCAGCGGCCTGCCCCACCGCTCTTTTAGGAAACCGTAGCTTTATTGGTAAGGACCCTTAAAATAGTAAGGTCACCGTCATCGCCGCTTATAACGCGCGCGTGCGAGCGGACAAACAGGCCTCATCCCCAACGAACAGTTCGGCTTTCGAACTCAGCACTCTAGCGTGCATCAGGTCCATCGTATTGTCGAGCTAATCAGCGGTGCTCTCACCCATGGCCGACAAACGAGCGTAGTATTCTTCGACATAGCAAAGGCGTTTGACAAAGTCTGGCACAACGGCTTAATTTATAAGCTCTACAAACTCGGTGTGCCGGATCGTCTCGTGCTCATCTTACGAGACTATTTGTCTAATCGCACCTTTCGCTTCCGCATCGAAGGAGCCCTTTCCTCCCCCCGCCCCATAAGGGCTGGAGTCCCTCAGGGCTCAGTATTAGCCCCCCTCATTTTCACGCTATTCACCAGCGACATCCCCAAACACAGATCGACGCAGTTGGCTCTGTTCGCAGACGATACAGCGATCATCTGTAAGGGAAATTCAGCTACGATGCTGCTAAACCTCCAAAGGGCTGTCAACAACCTTGGCGCCTGGTTTAGAAAATGGCGAATAGAAGTAAATCCCGACAAAAGTCAAGCGGTTAGCTTTTCTAAACCGAGAACTAGACCCCCCCCGTTCCCCCGACCTATCACCATGTTCGGCAAACCAATCCCTTGGGCTAGGCGCGCCAAATACCTAGGTGTTATCCTAGATCATCATCTCTCCTTTTCTGAGCACATAAAGACGGTTCACCGCAGGAGACGTCCTGGGTGTCGGGAGTCGTAGACCGATTCCCGGTCATCGTAGGTTCGGGCTTGCGGACGGTGAGCAATGGGAAGCTCGCCTTCCGATAAGGACCAGGCCCGGGTCGACGGTGCGTTGTGTTCCACGCGCACCTCAAAGAGATGTCAGCAGAACTGACGGGGTCCGAGAGGGCGACGCCTGCCGGGGTTGCGGTTTTGTCCGAAAGGGTTACCGTGGCCCCTGAAGGAACACGGGTGGGTTTAGTCAGTAAGAGTCTGACACGCCCTCCCAGAGCGCTCCATCCAGTGTGGGAGAAGTTACTTGATAATTTCCTACCCGAAAAAAAAGGCTGTTAATGTGGCACATCGAGTAGGTACTTATTAGAAAAGTTTGGCTTTGTAGAGCGTCGTATCTGAGATCAGTGTGACAGCCTACTTCTAAAGTTCTATGTTTCATGCAGGTACTGTATCTGTACAAGGGTCTTTTGGCGCGAGACTAAAATTAACGCCCGCCATCTTGTTTCAACACATTCTAGAAAACAGTTTCAAAATTTGTTTACCAGCAGCGCCCCTCTGTCAACGTCATTGGATCGCCAAAAGATCCTTGCAGCACTGTATATGTACGTATGTAAGTACCTTTGATCATGGTGGGTTAGTAATATTATAATCGTGACAAGTTACCTAGGTGTTACAAGTTTTAATTGCTACACGCCTTTTTTAAGTTCAATATCAATTATAATAATTATTTGAAGATACCTTAGGGAATTATATACGGTGATATCATAATACATATATTTGACATTTGTAGCTCAGTAGTTAAAAGGGCACTCATAACATAATTAGTAGGTTGATTTATTTATTAAAATGAAATGAAATGAAATTGTTTATTCAGTAAATAGATATCGGAATCAGTTTAACACGTCATTTAAAAAATAAATTAAAAAATAAGCTAGATGAGTTCGGCGTTTCCTATCTGACTACTCTGAGACGAAAGGTCGAAACAAACTCAGAGGTCGCAGTCTCTTATAAAGTCCAGACATAATCTTTGTCAGGCCATATGAGGACCATGTAAATTTGTGTCCGAAATGGTCTTTTGAGGATAGAACCACCCACAGATTTGAGTGGACCTGTCCAGTCAGTGCAAGCATTTGTCAGTAATAGTGGAGCTCAAATCGGCGAACAATACCAAAGAAAGGACATTTGGGTTGGCCGCATATACTACTCAAACTGCCAGACCATCATTAAAACTAGCTGAGAAATAAAAATAATAATAATATCAACATACATAGTCCTCACATTCACAATAATTAAAATAATATAATACTTTACAAATTAATCATGTCATTTTGAATATAATTTTCAACAATGTCAATGTGATAATTTATATAAAACTGATATATTTAGATGATTTTACATAATAATTCAAATGTCCAGTTTTATGGTTTTATCACAAGGCTTAGCAGAGCGAGCAGCTCAATGCCAAGTTTTTTTGTCTTCTAAATTATCTGAAATTTTATAGTATCCTTTTTTACAAAGTTTGGTTTTAATACAGATTTTAAATCTATTAATGGGTAAGTTTCGAATGTCAATGGGAAGTTTGTTGTAAAAGCGTATACATTGACCCATGAACGAGTTTGCCTACTTTGTGGAGACGTGTGCGATGTACAGCAAGGTTGTGTTTATTCCTGGTATTTAAACTATGAATATCGGACATTTTCTTAAAATTTTATTTATTTTTGTAATAGTTTAATAGGTTTTCAAAAATATATTGTGAGGCTACAGTCAGAAGAACTCAGATTCTCTGTAACGAGAATATCTTGAAAATTTTATTAAGTATGTGTCCATGTGTCCTACTTTATTGTGTCCTGTCCTTGTTGACATCATCATTCACGTTAATCAATCTGCCAGTGGTATTTAATTACTCATGCATGTTCGTCAATTGTGAGCTCTCTTCTCTGCAATGGAGTTTACGTCGACTGAGTGGAAAAGCTGAAATGTCTCCTATTTTAGGTCGTAATCAGTGTTACGACCTAGACCTTTTATAAAAAAATATTTTAATCCGTTACATCTAGACTGGTAGACTTAGGTATCACAGGAGAATAATTACAATTACTTTATATTTAATAGGTTACGATACGTATAAGAGTATTAGGTTACGTTTTAATTAAGTTGCAAGTACCTACCGATTTGGTTGGAAAAGGTGACTTAATTTTGGTAACGTTGCCTCCTAAACTAAGGGGCTTGGCGGTCCTGTGATTTCTGCTGCCTAGTCAAACAATCGTTTTCGTTGTCTGTTGTAGTACCTACATACTATAACATATTAACGATTAAAATATGAACAATTCTATGTCAGTTTGTTTATTTGTTAACCGGACATGATGTTGCGTCTAGCTCATGGTGTTTACGACATGTGTTGTCAGAGACAACAATAACAGGAACACTACACAAGTGCACCCGTCGTTTTTCCATTTACCAACACTGCTACCACAGTATAGAACGTGTATATATTACACTTAAAGACGTATGCAGAACAAACCTGATATTTTTTAAGACCTTTTTAACTTTATTACTTAATTAAATTCTTAATGTATGTTGACGTGTAATAAGATCGGCTACTTATCTGCCCGCGCCACCTGTGTCAACATAGGAAAATGTATAAGTGTTGTGGACTTGAAGTATCTTCGTGGGTCTTGTCGCAACTTTGTCAACTTACACTTGACCGCTATCGTGAAACTTGGAACTGTTACTTCTGTTACTGGGAACGGTGATACGGTTGCAGATAGTGTCTCAATGGGATACAAATACACACAAGTTAATTAAATGCGATGTTCCCACGTTGCTACTGGACTGCTGGTCTGCTGTTAGTACGTACTAATTGATTTTAAAGACGAGAATGTGACAATAATATTATTTCACGGGGATAATAATATTACTTCATAGGATTTTCATCATTTAATTCCTCAACATATCGTGTTTTACCAGTTTTTAACTAAGTTTCAGCGCAAATGATTAAATAAATCCGTTTGCCTGCTTAAATGTGAACGCAAATGATCATGTCACATAGTATCATTAGAGAGGTACGGCAAGGACATTGAGTGACTTAGTATCAAGTGGCGATCAGCGTCACGCTCCAAGAATTCAACTCAGTTCACATGATAATGTCATACGCGGGGAATAATGGGAAATAAACGCGTGCCTCGGATTCTTCCGCCAGAGCTCGGGTGTTAGGTACATGGTACACCTCTATTGTATGGCATTCGTTTAATACATACATAGTTACATACAATATGCACCGATATTGTGCAATATTATGTTACGATGTGGAAGCATTGTGTGTGATTGTGACCTTTTTTCTATATGTATAGTTGCCTCATTTGTTGTGCAGCCTTTATTAATGAGGTGCAATTACTGATTAATGAAGACTGAAGAGAATTTTCTAGATTTGCAATGCTGGCGTTAATGAAGATTTATGAAAGGATGGATGTGAGTGTGTTAATGAAGAATTATGAATAGTGAGTTTGAGTGAAATACGTTTATTGTGCTTCAGCGTTCGTTAATTACCGGGTTCATTATCTGAAATAATAGTCCGTACACCGTATTGCAGGCCGTTACTTTGGTGATAATTTTTAATTATCTACTCAATTTACGTATAATTGAAAGCTAACTAATTTAATTAACCGTGACTGCTAGTAAAATATTGATTTTCAGTTGTTTTTTGAAACTACACACCTAATCTACTAACTCATATATATGTTATAGTCAAAGTCCGATACACAGTCTCTTCGCGGAAGGACTGGTTTATCCTAGGTTTGGCCAAAGCCATCAGGCAATCCCCGAAATACATTTCAATTTCGCCCTTTGCCTGAAGTATTTTTAGTCAAACCCAGGAGCTCCTAACTTTTCAGTCAAACGTCGAAAGTAAATTATTCTGTTTCGGTTTTGGCCTAGTCAATCCTAGAAGCGACTGCAAAACTCGGTCAAACGTTGATCTGAACATGTTTAAACAGGTTCATAATGTCTCTCGCGGTGTTCCGACCGATTGTTTTGTCATTTCATGTTCGTTCATTGAGCGTGCGGGCGTGTAATTGTGTAAAATTGAAGATGAGTGAATCAAACGGTGTTGTTGTTACTAAAAACAAAAAAAACAAAAAAATGAAAAATGATTAATTTTCCATTTTAATTACTTAAGAAATTATTAAAACAATAAACATCACAATTTTTAAAAATGTTATTTTTTTATACCTAATCTTACAAACTAACCTCCGTATATTCCAAAGCATTTATTTATTTATTTTATACTTTATTGCACATCGTACAAAAGGCGGGCCTAATGCCACACGGCATTCTCTCAAAGCATCTCAAATATAAAAGTGAAAATCACGTAAGCTGACCAATCAGGTGTCAGAACTGGCAGAGTTAAGCGGTTCTTAAGACTTGAAAGCTGCTTAAATGATAAAATGCTTCCAAATATACGAAGATAAGACACTTCATACCTATATCGGAGTTTGACTCGTCAAACCCCGATTTAATAAAATTGTGTTTTGACGTTTGCCTGACCAAATTAGTCTCTCCCAGGTTTGACGAAAATTGTTTAGTCAAAGGCCGAAAATTTACATTTGTTTGGGCTTTGACTAAGTCATTCAGTCTGACCTGAGGATTGACCAGTCCAACCTAGGAGCGCCGGAGCTTCGGAGTTTGCCTATAACATATACACAAATGACTTACTATTACTTACTAATGACTTACTATTATTTACATTTCCTACACAGAGTTACAAATACAGATCTTGTTAACATCACCACAGTATTGACAGTGTAATCTACAACGGTAACAACAAGTTTGTAATCAATCCAATCAAGTTAAAGCTTTGTAAGCACTTCTCAGTAACCTACCAATACCGTACAGTCGAACACTATCTCAGTGGGTGAGAAGATCTCGAGTTGAAAGGATCCGTATAAGGCCTCGAAATAATCCGGTACGAGACTTAATATAGTGCAGAGATGCAGTTTCGTTCCCACGATACCCATACCGATACCCGATTGGCTCACCTACATTGTAACTAATTACTTTTATATTACCCTGCATTATAGGCCAGCAAATTATACATCGGTATAATTTGCTCCAGCACTTAATTAGATAATTAATTGTCATACGTTAGCTTGCGGTTATTCATAACACCACTTGTGTTGACTGAGTTCGTGCGTGTTTAATATAAACATATGTACCTAATCAAAGCATTTGAAATGTAAGCTATGTATCAATGATATTAGGGTCTATGCATACGGCGTTTTTATACGCGCGTTCCGCATAACGCGCGTCGATTACACGGCGCGTTTCTAGTCTTCAAATATCAGCAATATTTGGGTTGTAGCGCGTACATGCGCGTCGACATGACGGCGCGTAAAATAAACGCTATTTGCAAAGTTCTTTAGGTCAAAATAGGTTTCAGCTAGAGTTGTGTTAGTTAATTGATTCAGGCGTGACCTTGCGGAAATCCATTATAAAATGATGATGTGGATATATTTAGTAACCTGTTCCGCTTAGCTATTTCTAAAGAGTCTTGAAAAGACTCTGGAAGAAATCGACACGTGTTTCACCTCTCAACGAGGCATCCTCAGGATGACGATTAGCTTGTCGCTAACTCGAACACGGCGTGTTGCCACACCAAGCACCGAGTGCAACAGGTTACTAAATAAATCCACATCATCATTTTAGAGTTGTGTTGTTAGATACTTATTTATAGTAGACAGGCATTTTTATGGCGACCGCGTAGGTACCGGAAAAAGTAGCGTTGGAAGGTAGACCACAAGGTAGACCAATCACTTGGTGAAGGCTGCAGGAATTCGCTGGATGCGAGAAGCACAGAACCAGTCGGCGGTGCTTGGCGGAGGCCTATGTCGAGCAGTGGACGTCATTCGTCTGAGATGCTGATAACTATGATGAGGCATTTTTATATATAGATTTTGGAGCTTTTTCGACTAGCCAAAAGCCTTATGGCTTTTGGCTAGTCGGTAGTTTGGCTGTTTGGGTCTCATACGTGTGCCAAAAACTCCAGCCTGAGTCCTAAAGTGCTAAGATCTTTTGCCCCGTCCATGTAGCTTATTTTTATATCGTTCTTATATCATGTAAGTAGATATAAGACAGTTTCATTCAACCGTGACTTACGCGAAATCCGTCGTACGGCAGGATCTCCTAAAATAACTAAGCAAAAAACGGCGATAATAACATGCAGTGACGGGATGTTGACCCGTTACTCATAGCGATAGAATACGCTTTACTGGTGACATCCTCAGGAACACACGCAGTTACACGCAGAGGTTTTTTATGTGTTACTTAGAGATCCGCATGTTAGTTTAGGATTTGAATAATCAAATGTTTTCACATCACTAATGTGTCCGGATGGTTCAAGGTCTTAAATTACGTTTTACTGTTTAAATTAGGTTTTTATTTAGTGTTAGTTAATTAAGATTTCAAAAATTCTCTGATTTGAAGGTTCTTTTGCCGGTTCTCCACATTTCTCGTAGTATCTATTTTTTAAACCCCGACGCAAAAAGAGGTGTTATAAGTTTGTCCGCTATGTGTGTGTCTGTCTGTGGCACCGTAGCTTTTAAACGGGTGAACCGATTTGAATGTGGTTTTTTTTTATTTGAAAGCAAGTTTTCTAGCGATGGTTCTTAGACATGTTTTATCAAAATCGGTTCAGCCGTTTGAAGTTTATCAGCTCTTTTCTAGTTGATGAATGGATGTGAGTAGGTAGTGAGGAGATCGATTTGAAATTTGGTATTCTGTTACTCCGATGATATTAGATGAACATAGTAACCTTGAACTAATGCTGCAGCATCACCTGGAATTTGCAGGATACCCAACTCCCTTACCATCTTACAACACAGGTATCGTGTTTGGGCTCATTGGAATGGTTTCAATGAATAGGTTATAGATAGATGGTGAACAGTGTCTGGTGATGGAGTAGGAAAGAGAAATGAGGAAATGTTTGTGTCGGGGGTTTTCTAAATTTGAACTGTTGAAATTTTACTTGTTACACGGTAGTAGGTAGACATACTCAGAAGGATGATATTATGTAGTTATATATCAGTACGTTAAACAATTAATATCATCACATAAAACAGCGAAAGGTTATGTCGCATTCTTAACTTAATTCAAAGAATTAAATATTCCAGTCATCCTTCCTATCGTATTTCTCGTTTATCTATCTCGAAGTATTGCACCGATAAGCTCTTTAAGCTGCAAAGCTTGATTTACAAATTCCTTCTCACAACATCGCCTTATATAAAGCAGTATTTATTCTTCATAACGTATCATTATCAGTAAGCAGCTGCTACTTCGTGCCTACAAAGTAAATGTGAGTCGTTCATTCGACGGCTGGCTGTGATTACAAACCACTGCGTTGATTTACCTACCTAACTTTTACATAATAACATATTTTCAGTACCTGGCCTTAAATATGGCACATCGACTGTATTGTTATTCCTTGTGCGCTTTTACAATTACTAACGTCACGATATTATCGTGAAAGTCCCCGTCCACGACCATAAAATGTATGGAAATAAGTGCTCGTTATATCGTGGTTCCATACATTTTACTTCCCCGTGTTATCGTGATCCCGTGAAGTGAACGTGGACATCCGCGATAATATCGTAACAATCGTAAAGTTAGAAATTACAAAAGCGCACATTCTTATCTCTTTTGACCCGACTACGGCAAATCCCAAGGAGGATTGTGATTTTTTTTATGCTTGATATGTCATTATTGCACCCGCCCTGATACTTACTGAATATCCTAATATGTAAGACGATTCATGAACTCCTATGTCGGTTCCATTTGATTCCGCATCGCATCCGTTTTATAATTCATTTCATTGCAATGTTAAGTGTGTTTTGATTAGCTTAATTTTAGCATTCGCAATTTACATACACGTGTAGTGAAAATGACTGGAACTTCCTTTATTTTGTTGCTTTATTTTTGCATCATTAGCCAAATATACTTTAATTAGCGTAAATCACCTATAATGCACAGGTAACTGTCGTCATTACTTATTTTCATGATATGGAAAAACCTAATTTCTTCAATCCAATCGTCAAACATTCCCGGTCAAGCAACTAATAAACATGTTTTTGTTCGGCAGACCAATAATAATGGGGAATACTCATCACGGAGTCTTCCTCGCGTGAGGCTGGACAACGGAGCAAACGTTGGCACTGCCGGCGTCAGACTCCGCTGTTGGGCTGCACCACCGTCTATAACAGAGGAAGAAGTTGAAGAAGAAATAGAAGAAGATGCAGTCTCACTGCGAGCGATACCTGTTCAAGGTTCGTAATTATATATTTATGTCAGCGCCATCTAGCGTGCAAGAGAAACAACTAACAATAAATGCCCTCTGTTGGTTACATGGTAGTTATTATTTTGCTGCTTCTACTCGATACTAGATGGCGCTGTAATAGTTCCATGCATTACACAACAGATGTCGCTGCATCACTGTTTATTTTCTGAGAAGCTTTAGAAAGTTTTTGGCAAAACTTTTTCAGTGAGTATTAGCAATTATTTATTTACTAAAACAATGTCTTCAATTTTAATTGCTTGTTGAAATATCACCTTGAAGCATTCATAGTCATGAATTCATGATGGAATCAGGAAAATAATTCGTTTTTGAGAGTTGGAAAAAGGTGTTAAAATTCAAAAGTAACTAACATAAACCAAAAGTAACTAGCAATATTAGCGAAAGGGGTCAATTATATCTGAATAATCATAGAGTACAGAGGTGAAGCACGGAAAGCTTGGTTATGAAACATGTTAGCTCTCGTTTCTGAACTTTCAGGAAATTGTTAATTAGACGAAGTAGAGCAAATATATTAACGTATTTACCCACTAACTTCCGCGAAACCATACAAAATTCCATAAAACTCTGACATTAATCATGTGTAACATTAACAAGTTTTCACTTCATTAGTTAAGCGTTAAGTCGGCACAGAATGACGTTTCTAACAGTGCCACCAACATAACGCAAGAAGGGCGCGGACCGTGACGCTAGCGCACCCGTTACCAATTGATTTCGGCCAAATGTTTCACGCCACTGCTGCATACTTGTCACTCTTTTTATTACTCCTAAAATTAGAGAGAATATTAGCTTCTTTAACGAATTCCTAATCTTCGTTGCGTTGTCTTGTGAAATAGTCCTCGACATTTTTTGTTGTGGTACGAGTATTGTCTCATCTTTTGAACGACGCTCAGTAAAATTCTTTATTGTCCGACTTTTTTACAGTTTTCTTATTAATTTCGGGAACTGCGGTTGACGTGGAGGAGGAAAACTATGAATTTGATTGTTCCCATTTAGGAAGCAAAAGTTTTTTTACCCTATTCGCTATGGTCAACGCCTTAAAACACAATACTTACTTAGAACAAGTAGGTACCTTAAATTTAGAACCAGGAACCAAGAGTGCTACAAGTTTTTAGTTGAAAACTTTCTGATTTGTGTTTAGTAGTTTAGGGCCACTTCGACCCGTTTTGTACACAGTTGTGTACAAAACGGGTCGAAGAATGATAAACTACTAAACACAAATCAGAAAGTTTTCAACTAAAAACTTGTAGCACCCTTTGCCATAATTTATAAAGTAAGTATATAAAACGTATGTTTTTCCACTACGCGACGGTATTGCAATTGGACACGAGACAGCGCTCGTGTCCCTTCGGCCGTCTGGCGCAATCGAGCTAAAATGGGCACAATTAGGGCCCCGGCAGTTTTTAATTGACATTGGTCCCTCGACTCGTGTGCGTTGCTCCGTTGCCCGGCCCTGTGCCTATCAATCTCCGACTTGATTCGGAAATATATACATATAGCACTCGATTTCTATCTGGCAACTGCCCGAAACAAAACAAAGGGGTTGAACTTGGTTTCCCTATATTTTACTGATCGTTATTGGTAAAAAAAAGGCTAACGTATTTGTCACAAATAATGGAGCGTAACCTCCAGAAAGCGTAGCGTCTTCTTCATCTGTACGTCGTAATAATACAAAACACAAAAGGATATAAGATATTGAACCGGGCAAACGAGTATTTAAGTTCTAAATCTGTCTTCTATATACATAAAAAAATATATCCATTGTTAAATACCAAATTACAAAAGGTAAACGCGACTGTAAATTAATTATTATACGTTTCACCTACTAGCCAGATAGACAACGTAGGTGGAAGTAATTATAATGTCTTGCATATTTTAAATTTCATCTGTTTGACTTCGAAAATATTTATTGTTTCGACCTTGTTAACAAAAACTTGATGATAGTCTGGTCACTATTATGGCTATCTAATCTATATCGTATCCCCTAATTAGTATTGGAATAAAGGCCAGTCCATGTTTTGAATGTATAATAATAATTCCACTGTATAACGGAAGTATGAACACTCATTGACTTAAACAATATATTTTCAAACTAATATTTTAAACAACAAATCATCCAACTGAACTGTTTCCCTTGACTTCCTAGACTTAAAATATGATTCCAGAAAATCAGTCTTTGAAGTTCGTATTAAAAATAGAACGCAGTGCCACAATACAAATGCACCAACCGTCCGTCAGTTTTCAGCTTTCATATTTTCGTAACAAAAAAGAACTAAAATACGAACTGTTTAACCTGTCGCATGACACGAACTTTGTCAGAAAGCGAACACGGGTCGATTGACGACTCCGAAATAGCGGACGTTCACGAAAAAGAAATTCTAATTTCGAACCAGAGTTTAACTTTTTTTTGTTCTCCTTAATATTTTTGGTGGTTGGAAAACTAAACGCGGCCGCCCGAGCACTTACGTGGAAAAAACCCATTGATCTTTCACTGTAATTTGTTACCCTTTTTGGTGACTTCCTGATTAAGGAATGTTTATTTGTTTGACACTTTTTATGAACTTTGCGAAGAACCGTTTGAAGATGTCGCTGACATTGGGAATTTATTGGCTGAAGTGCAGTATGACTTGACTCGCGACCTGCTTAAATTGGGTGTAAAATGAAGAATATATTTAAACAATTTTGGTTGATTAAGATTTAATGATTGTAGCGATTAATTTCGGTAAACTTCTTGATTCTTTTTTTGTTACATTTCTTGGTTTTGTGGCAAACCAATTCAGGTCTGATCATTGACCACTATTGACTACTACACTAGTGACTAAGCTACATACAAACATAAAACTTTTACGAAAAATATTTTCAAATTACGATTCCGATGCCTCGTTTACCTAAATAAAATTGAGCGTGAGTCAGTTGGACTGATAGGGAAGTAAAGGCGGCTTACACATCGGTTCCTATGAACTGACGTTCGTCCTGAATATTAATGCGTGTTCAACACATTGTCTGTCTATAAGGACTGGCTGGTTTCCGAACAAAAACTGAATTGATAATAGAACTGGCGTCAGTTAGTCGATCAAGTTTTAAATACTCGTGTTGCGAAAGTATTGAACGAGAAATTTCAAGTTTTACCGTCGACTACTCTCTATTTATATGCCAATAAATCACGAACTTAAACTGTTACGAGAATGTTTAGCAAAAACGTTGGAACGCTAAATGTTTAAATTTGAAAGATAGTAGTAGGTGTGGCTATTGGCTTAAATAATATATTTCTGTAATATAATAAATACCATGATTATTACATAAAAATAGCGCCAGTTAACAACTTACTTAAATGGCGTAACGTGCGTATTTTTCTGTTCCTTTCTTCTTGTCTATTTATATGTGTGTGCATAAATGGTTAAATAAGTAACTACTTCGTTAAGTAGGTATATATATTATGTACATATTGTTTAGGTAGATACTTTATGTATGTTTATGACAGTTTCTTTAACGGAGAGGAAAACCAACTGAAAACAATAATATAGGTGAGGTACCTATAGTAATAATATACTGAGGTACCTATAGTCCGTGGAATATTCGAACGGGTAAACGACATAATTCTTTTAAAAAATCTTCAAGACATTTCTTTTCTCCATATCGGCATCCACCCTCGATCGAATTGGACAAGGGTACCAAATTACACGAAAGGACTGTACTAAAATAACGTTGAACACTGAAGTACTGAATATCTTCATGTTAGATAATTTGTCAACTTTCAGCCCACTGACGTGATTGAATGTGTTTCTTAACTATTCATTCATTAAAGATCCCCAATAAAAAATATGCACAAAATATGACACATAAATAACGGACAACTTAAATGTTAAGGCTCTGTGGGAGCTTTTAAGTAACTTTATTAATGTCGCACTATTTTGGAACAAAACCAACCAAAACATTCGAACCTTAAATGGCCACAGAATAAAAACTGGAAAGTATGACTCGACTTAAAAGGTGTGTCCTCACCTCACTCACCTCGGGGCCAGACGTACGGTATTGAACTTTCATGAAAGGATTACAGCTCAGTTGTCTATACCCCATAGAATATATGCCTGTGTGTAACAATGCGTGATTTATGTGTTCTCTATAAGGCACCGTAGAACAGCATCAATATTAATAAGTGTTTATTGAGTTATCTTTGCCCTATAACCATGTAAATGTCTATTGTAATAAATACGGAGAATATTAGTCTATTTTTATGTATTAGTAATGGTCGCCCATCGCTTTATGTAGAAGTTGTGAACTTGATTTTCCAGTTGGTCATATGATTTTGCAATTATAATATTAACCGTTTACAGTTAAAACCACAACATTATAATAATTAAAACACAATTAGGTATAAGGAAAGAAAACCACATAATTACCTACTAAACATATTTTTAAACTAACAATATTTTGTGAGTTAAAAAAATCGAAGTCTTGAGCATTGAGCATATCGATGCGCATTTTAATACGACTGTAAAACACGATATAAACATGCAGTCAGCATTGGCATTGCATGTAGGCGGGGAGTCTGCGACGTTAGAGAATATCATCCATAACGTTTTCAACCCTGCCAAATATAGCACGCGGCGTTTTTGGATGCAGCGAGTGATTCATCATAATATTTCCAATATTGTACGCGATGCATTTCCAGTGTCCGTCTGTTCGTTGATATCAGCCGGCGACAGAACTGATATCGATATAGCTACTGTCTATTGTCTCTGCGTAATGTTTTGTTAGGGCTGCTACGCCGTAGACAGGTTACACTCGCTGCGTGCTGTTGAGAAAAAGTCCGACACTTGAAGAATAGCCTTTTCAGATTCATTGTCTTTCCTGTATTTAGAATAGATGTGAAATATAAGAATACTTAGTAAATAAAGAACTCATTAAAATGCTTATAATTATTCTTAATCACTGTGTGAAATATTTAGCGGTACTTATATAAAGGAAAGTAAACAAACGTAGTTAAAGACTGCAATTAACCATAATTATATGTGCTTTCTCTGGGGCATGCATACGACAATAGAGTCATTTCGCTGAAAAATCGTGTGCGCGTTACAAGCGGTTCGGATTTTAATTGTTAACAAGCGGAAAATTATATACGTTGATTGTAAGTGACGCCCCTACTTTTCTCTGACTCAATGGCGGCAGACGCGAGGCGCGTACGCGGCGTCCGCGCCAGTGTGCAACGCCGCTTCCGACTCGCCACACTTCGGAGCCGAACCACCGATCGGATTTTCAAACTACGAAAACAATCGGGCGCGGTTTTCTTCTTTTCAAATTTTCAGCGCACACGCTGCTTTTGTGATTGAAAGTAAAGTTCAGTGCGTGGAAATTGACCGAAAGCTAAAAAATCTGATAGTGTGTGGTGCTATGTGTTGTGTTTTGTGATTCGATCAGCTGTTTTGGAATTAGTGTCATAAGGTTTCTGTTGTTCTATGTAAACATTGGCAACAACTTGGTTTTGAAGTACACGCATTTCGAAATCCTTCGAAATATCTTGCTAGCAATACGACAACATGGAAATATTACACGAATGAAGCTTAATAAACTGCGGATTATTTATACATTGAGACAACACATAAATTATGTTCAACTGATTGCTCATTGAAAAAACAATAATATTGATAGCTGCCATTAAATTCCAATTGGAGGCTCGACAGGGTATTTAAGAATGCATTAAATTTAACGTCTTTTATGGACTCGACTGAATCCAGAATGATCTGTCTAGTCTATAGCTAACTTTGATTTGTTTCATTTACTCAATAGATATATCGATAGAATATTCTTTATTATGTACCCCATAAAAATTACAGACATAAGTAGAAAAATAATAGTTATATATTTATATAATATATATATTATAAATATTTTCTTGTTTATAGGTACCTAATTGAATCTTGCCAGTACTTATGACGTGCCTTCTTAATGTATTATTAACTAAAGGTACACGTGTAGGTGTAAGATTAATTGTTATTAATAGCTCATAGTCGATGTATGATCCGCAACAAAAGTTGTTGATCTAAAGTCTAAGGTTTCCAATACGTTACTAATTGTTTTGTAGGTTATTTTGTAGTAAGCCTATGTTACCTACTGTATAAATAAGTTCCATAAAAAAATACTTCCAAGACCTTTAAAGTAAAATATTTGCATTGAACATTGATTCGTAACTTAATATAAATAAAGAGCACAATCGCGTTTACAAAAATGAGGTGTCGGTAACGGTGTCGCGAGTTCAATTGTTTTTCCCATCTCAAAAATGCCTAACGCGCCTGAAGAAGTTCAAAAATACAAAAAGCGATAAGTACTTAATAGCATAATCAGCCTACAATGTTCCCACTGCTGGGACACAAGCCTCCTCTCTGTGAGAGGCAGTGGGTTGTAGTCCACAACGCGGACCCAGTTCTGGTTACATACATACATAAACTCACGCCTTCTTCGTCTGGGGGTAGGCAGAAAATATAGAACGCCAACTGCTACGATCCTTAAATACAAGGAGCGTGTTTCGTCTACGGGTTACCTAATGATTAATAGGAAATAATCCCATAACTTGACCTTCTAGGTTCCAGCAGAGAACCTAGATGTTCCTAGACGTCTCGAATGTATGAATATTAAACAATCCACTTATGCATCTATCAGGCACTTATTACGTATTCAGATGGCCACATTAATTTCCTTAATATAATATCTTATTTACATTTTCCAATAAAAACAACAACAAAAACTAGAACACTAGAATCTAGAATATTATAAAGTTTTTTGAACATAATATTGTAATGCAACCTTCGCACGTTGGTTGAATAAAAAAGGACCATGGATCAACATCCGCTGGCAACACATGCGTAGGAGTCTGTCAACTACGTTCTCACAGCTCGCCTTGTCTTAATTGATTATAAGTATTATAATTAAGTTTATAATGAATAATACGCGGCAGTGATAAAAGCAGGGTCATGAGGTCTCAACATATTTATCTTACGCTGTTAATTCTTCAATTAATTAATCTAGGTGTGTAATGTAGGTACAGATAAGCTTTTGATTCAAGTGCCAAGTTTACGATACAGCAATACTGGTAGACGATTTAGATGATTGCAAACTACAGGGTATCCGCGAAATTCAAATTTCCTTACATTAAAAAAAAAATTAGTCTGCAGGTCAGTATCAGGTTATCAGTTGATCAAAATATGATTCATGCCCCTGACAAATATGTATTTACAGAATTATAACCAATAAAATCATCAAACCTGCAAAAGGCAAAAAAAAACTTTATAAGGAAATTTGAATTTCCCGGGTATCCGCCTTAACTATAAACTGATTATAGACTGATGCTCTAGCTAGATAGACTGATGTCTAGGATCTCCGTACTTGGCGTAGATTCAGTAGATTACTCTAAGAGAGTCTTCGGAAACACGTGGGTGGACGCATTTAAAAATATATTTTCCCTTAATCTAATTGAAATCTTGGAATTGTATCATTGTCGGTACCAAGTGCATTTCTTATTCTGTTTTTATACCACTGAAATGCCAAGTGAATGTAAACAGTAAACAATTCTAGCAGTGTTGTGAAATACCGTCCTAATATAGTACATTACGAGTACAAACATAACTCAAATATGTACACAAAAATATCAGTCCAACATAATACGACGAGTTGACAGAATGTGATACAAGTTTCCGGCGAATTTCAAGTAATTATTTTCATAGTAATGACATTTGTAAAAACTTAGAGAGTGAACCTTGCGGCTCTCGTGAACGTAATGTTCAAGTTTACCTTAATGACCGACCTGACCGTAATTATCATTACGCACATTGGAAGTCCATGTAGATCAGAGTATTTTACATACTAACCCGTGATAATTCCACGTATTTCTGAGATTTTGTTTTTACATTCAAGCACAAAGCGCTAGCTCCAAGAACGTAAGTGAAAACTTTAAAAAATTCAGATATTCAGATAACATTCGTTACCGGTGAGTCAAGCTCGCGAGTGGGAATTCCGTGTTTGATATTAGACTTTATAAGCAGTCTACGCTAACATTAGCTGGGGACACATTCAACCTCATTAAAACCACCAGCTTCATTGATAAACCGGAGAAGATGAACACTCGTAAATAAGTCTAGGCGAAGACTTTTTCCATTGCGTGTTAAAGATTTATCGCCCACTTTATATCGTTATCCAAGCAAATAGAAGTATGATCATAATCACTGTGTCACTAATTGTTCTAGATAGCATATTAACGCGAAACTGTGTAATGATTAAATTCTAAACATTCCACCTGGGCTTGCAACTGTTACAGCATAATTATTATCGATTTCATAGTTTATGTAATATACGACTATGATAGTAACGTATTGCATAAAAATACCGTGCTGTGGCTACCTATCGTGTCAAACTCGATCAGAACAACTGTTAATTGATCAGTGAGCATGAGCAGCGCTCCTTGTAAAAGTGTTATAATGACTACTTCCTGACGTGTGTGATGCAATTAAAAGTAACTGTGACGATTCGTTCCGACTCGTTCTACGAGTCTCCACGAAATTACGAATATGATGAGCATCAATAACAATCACGAAACATCTGAGCATCGCCTACAAAGGTTGTTTAACGACCATTGTTAGATATTTTTGAATTAATATGAGTTGATCTGAATTCACTAATCGATTCCCGCTTCGTTGATGCCGATAACTTTTCTTAGCAGATACTAAAACATTACAACTTACAATACACTTCATCAAATACCATTCTAAACATTATCTAAACATCAACAGGGGATAAAATAGCATGCGTGATTTTGACAAATGTAGCACTTAATGCTTTAATCGTTTATTGGTTTGATACGCAAGTTTCTATCGAGTTGTATACGCAGGTAATCGGAGATGTGATCACGCGACGGGAAATTACTGGTGATGTGGACGTGTCCACTTTCTGATGTGATAGATAAATGCTAAATGGGTTGTGACAGTTGCGACTGATTGACCACTGTATTAGAGTTATTGCTATTTAATCTGCAAGAAACTGTACTATTTATGGGTACTTAGTTAAAAACGTACGGTTGATGGCTAGTTGCACGAAAGTCGTAGAGATTGGTAGTAGATGCCCACTTAATTATAGTGAGGTAAATAAATATTATAATGATAGCATAAAAGTGAAAAGAATGCAAATTAGTTATTGCAGAACATACGCAGATTTTTATTTAAATAGCCAAGGATTGTACATTGCTTGAAAATAATTTTAGTTATGGTTTTTGTAACATTTTGTTTTTCAATTTCAATTTGCTTGCACACTTCTCAGAACCTTGGATTTCATTGTAATTGTCAGACATCTTAGTCTAAAAGATGAACAATAATGAGTTTTTTAAATAAACTATTAGAATAACAGATTGTATTACGAGATAGTAGATTCATTCTATTGTTTTGCCTCGTCACGAGATTTTTTTTTGAAAATAGTTTTTTTTTTTTAAAGTAGAGCAGATATGATTCTTTGTCTTTGACTAAATTATAAGCATCAAATTGGTATAATAACTTAGACCTGATTATTATGTATTTAGCTTTATTATTGCACTATTTCCTCACATAATATGATAAGCAGAAGCCGTGACAACGTCGAATTATCGCGAGAAACTCACCGTAGTGAATTGTAGCAGTAATACTAATAAGATTAGTTATACAATATACGTTCCGACTAAATCAATTTACTTTTTTAGTTTGTAATGTTTCTCTTTTTGCAAACAAAAGTAATAATAGGAATATCCAAACTCATGAAGAAATTTTAATAGTGGATAGAGTTATGTAGGTGTACCTACTGAAATATAGCTTATCAAACTACAGCTTTAATTAATAATAATTGATAATTGAGATAAACGAACCTAGTTGGTAGTTAAAGTTCCGCAGTTTTGAGGTAATTCTGGTATTAACAGACTGTTCTACGCATGAATTTAATTGTAGGCATGTAAACAGAAACACGCTTTATTAAAAGCACTTAATAACAAAATCAAAACGAATAATGTATTAAAAGGTAAACAAGGTCTCACTTGCGGTAAAATGTATTTCAGGAAATCATAATGATCTTAATTCAATAAATGGTAATTTCCTTATTTAAATGACAACAAAGTAATGATGTTTATTAGCACTGAATGATGTAATTACTTGTCTTTAATACGGTAATTTAAGGTAACACTTTTTGTAAGAAGTTTTTATTCACCTTTTATTTTTTTGTACAGTGTTGTCTGTATAAGGAAACGTTTGGATTGGCATCAGATGCATTTTTTAACCATCTCGTCAGCAAGATTCAGTATCAACTTTCTAGGAGAAATCTTCCTTATTTACGAAGTATCCAGACCATTTTAGCTAGGGCTTAACCACACGATACAGGGTGATTTTTTTTCAAACCCGTATGGTTAGATGCCAAACTCTATAGTTCAGAATCAACACGCACGGGCTTAAAATAATCCGGTCTTAGAAACGCTGAAAGGACACAGGGGCTAAATTTTTAAGAAAAACAAAATCACGTCTACGCTAGATTCATCTCCACGTTCTTCAGCTCTATTGCTCAACAATATCGGTGAAACATCTTATTTTCATCATAAAAAGGGAAAAGAAAAAGCACATTCCGTTTCTGTATCAATCTGTGACGCAACGATATCTCTTGATCTAAAGCCTTATCATAATCAGCGGCACTCATGCGCAACTTGTCAAACCACAATTTCCCCACCGCAGTGAAACTTATGACTTTACTCTTTAGCGAAAGTCGACTCGATACGTTATTAGCATTGTGGAAATATTTTCCCTCCCATTATATAAAGTACACATTAATGGCGTGTGAGACGCAATGGTTGGAGGTCGTTGTTCTAACACGTAATAAGATTATCTGTGATAGGTGTTAGTGTTATATAGCATTGAACTCTAATTAATTTGCTAATGTAATTAAAAGGTTTGTTTTGGTAGATATTGTTCTTAAAGGGTATGCCTTAAGGTAGCCTATGAAATTCAAATTTTCTTACGTTTTTTGCAACTTACAGGTCAGTGCCAGGCTGTAACTTGGTCAAAATATGGTTCGAGACTGTAACAAATATGAATTTACAGAATTATAATCACTAAAATCATCAAAACAACTCTTCAAATTAGAATTGGCCCCAAATGTCATGGTTTCATGAAAAGTCATTCAATATTATTTAATATTAAATTAATTTGTTCAGTTATGTCTAACGCCGATAAAAAACTGAGAATCGCGCAAAATCTATCAAGCATATTCTTCTGATACCTTCACCGTTTTAGAGATGATTGATCTTTTTGTATACGTGTTTTATTAAAATACTTTTTGTTTTATGTATAATAAATTAATAATGCGTCTAATTTGGGACAGCGCTCCTTGATGGGCGAGTCCTATTACTGGCTGGACGTACGACGCATTGCGTGAGCTCAGTATAGAACATGCAAGCTAACCACTCAAGGTCACTGGCATGTATCTGAGTCTTAAAATGAGGTGGATTTTCCTACATATGCTATAAGGATTGTCCTGAGAGAACTCTTAATGAGAAATCTTTACAAAGATATTATGAAGTGTCTCTGGTCAGAAATAATCTAATGCCAACGCAAAAGCTACATGATATAAAAGTCGCTGATCCATGATTCTTATCGCCAAAGACAAGAGAATCAATAACGGGATGAGTGCGTACTGTGTGTAGTGCGTAGAACGTAGACAAATACCAGGAAATACTTAGATGTTATAATTTATTATCTCCATTGTCAACTTAGTTATGGACATTACACATAGGATATCTTGCCCAGTGAACTGGTGAAAGCAAACACTCGGATAAGATTGTTTCCAATTAAAATGAGATCACGTTCATAATTAATTTTATTGCCTCTATTTAGATGTCTGCCTGATAACTATCTTAACTGAACCTTAAATTGAACGCGCACTTAATTTGTATTTCTATTGGTAGGCCGACTGGAACAATACTATCGTTCTACAGCCCCTGCCACACTATGCTCCTCGCGCTGCTCATCGCTCTGCTCCTCGCACTGCCGCGATGTTGCACACTCCGCCCACACACTGCTCTACTGGCGCAATTAATTGCGACGCTTCGCACTACGTCCTTTGACTCGCGCCCAAAAACCGACTAAAGAGGGAGCAGTGGGCATGACGAGGAGTATGACGTGCGGCATGATGAGTAACATTGCCACATTACGTCTCTGCCTGCTTTCCTCGCTACTTCTCATGCCACTCGACGAGTGTGTGGCAGGGGCATAAGGAATGGAACCTTTTACTGAGTACCACTGTGAGTTATAACTCGTTATTGCGCCGAATATTTTACCCTGTATATGGGTTGGCATTGGCATTGAGGCTCTCGAATACTAATCAACACGCTTGTCCAGTCCAAAGATATATCATTGCCTTGTTTATACAGTTAATTTTCATTGTCTTTTAACTACTGCTCGGTTTTGTCACTGTGAAATTCACTAGCTTTGCAAATTGAACCCTTTTGATTATTGTTGGGGGAGTTCGATGCAATTCATTACGTAGTCACATTATTTGCCACCCCAGGACGGGCACAGGAGGGTGACTTAGGCCCCCAAAAGTAAAATCCTGTGAGGGGACGCACTCTGTCTCCATTTGTGCAGTCGATATGCTTAGATGAGCATCAACTGCAGTGGGTGCAGCTCGTAATTGGTACGTAGTACATACATATTTATGAGTTAGGGTCTTTGTTCCCTATTGACGAGATTAAGACCGAGAGCTACCCACTATTTTGTTTTGATATAACACGAATGATTTTATTATACGCAGTATTTGTTTTAAGAAGCCCTAGAACTTTTTAATATCGAATTACATGCACGATGTTTCTCCGAACCAGTCTTTGAAGAAATAATTCAATTGTCACGTACTTGTGTGCGGTACCTTTCTTATACATATGTATGTTTGTTATGATTAGCTATCAAAGAGGTTACGTCGGGTTATGAGAATCATTTTTATTAATTAATTAAAACTAGTCCACTTTAAGACTTAGCTCTAATCGTGCTAAACTATAGCTAAATGGCAAGAGATAACTATGCCAAGGTCTCGACCGCCATGGACCATGGACCATGGACTGAATGCCGATTGTTTGTATGTCTTCTCCACACAATAAACTCGTCTATGTAAGGAGCAATGTATTTGTTCGAGTGATCTTAGCTTACTTTTAAGTTTTAAGTGTCATTGTTTGTTGAAACTGATTGAAGTTACTGATGTGGTGTTACCTGTATACAATTTGTAGACAGCGAGGTCTCTGGTCCATGTCTCGCGATTAGCATTGAGTGGTTGTTAAGAGATTTACAAAACAAAACAGTCTTTAGTTTAATGTACTTGTTGTAAATATTCATGTCCGTTGATAGTTTCTTGATCACGAGATTTGAGGTTGTTTGTCTGTTTCACCTCGTTCAGTTAAGTTCTGATTAACTTACCTTTCTGGCAGATAATTTCATGCAAGTAATGTTACCCTGCCTCTGTGAAACAAGTATATTGTATCGTATAAGTTTAGAAATCATTTGGCAAAATGTTATTTTATTCTGTCGTGTTTCTCTGGCACATAACCCTTTGGGAGTAGAAGTAAATATATCAATATTCCTCAAGTCTGCTTATCTACTGTAATAGATTCTAATATACCAAGTTGCGTCGTAAGTCTTAACCGCGGCGGCAATATACTAAACGTGATTGACATATAGATAACAGCGGCTGCGTGAATGACTTGATCGTTAATAAATTATCACTTGCATTATTAAATGGTTTTGTGCCTACACTTATATACGATGAAGTAAGGCCACCCAGTAGGGCCAACGTTCGTACTGTACAGGTTTAAACCTGAATATCTTTGTAATCCAACTTCCACAAATATTATTTTGTCATATTTTAGAGAAAAAAAAACTTTCATATTTCGAAAAAGAAAAGATTTGAATGTCAGTTCGTATAGCTGACGGGCCCTGTTTTGATGTAAAATTTTAAATTTATTACATGAATAATTATTCCGTCTTAGCTTCCAATCTTTTCTTTCTTACGTGTGTCATTCTCGATCCCACAGTACTTTGTTCTTCTTCTCGTATCGAGTAACAGGAGAAAAGCTCTTGCCGTGCAGAAAACATCAAGCCAGTCAGCAAAGTTAGTAAAGGGGTTGTCAGTATGGGGTGCATCGAATGTATTAGCATTTTCACTCACGGAAGGTTTTTAAAGCTCTCCTACTACTTTGTTCTTGTTTTTGATTAAAATATTACAATATCCTGTTTAAAGTAAATTCAAACTCTGGTCGATATGAGACAAATTTACAAAAAAAAAATCTCATAAATACATAAATACTTTTATTAAAGATAGTTTTTTTTAAATGTCAACATTTTCAAAATGAAATTGACTCAATAACCAGCTCATAGTATAAATATTGATGTATTTATGATTTATTTATTAGGTAATAAATATACATCCATACCTAGCGGAGCAGTTCTTAGCACATGTTTAGCAAACTGATCGTCTGTTATGGTAGGCCTAACCACAGCCGAGTTATTATTGTTTTGTTTTGTAGCAGTTACACCGCCACATACGTACTGCGCATCAAAATGACATGACGTCACACAAATCCTACATCGCGCAATTAGAGTTTACCGCGCGAACGACATATAAAAAACTATCCGATTTCAACCGTTGGGCAGTTGCCCGCCATATACAACACCCGTCTGGTCGGAGGATCCTCCCTTTTCTATGGTGGATAGGAGAACTTTACACCCTGTTCCTTATACCACTAAAGTTTCATTACCTGCACCGAAAAGAAAACAGTCAACAAAGGGACATGAGAATTTACCTCAACGGTTTTAAGTGATTTTCTTGAATGACTTTACACTTTACCTTAGCAGACTTCTGGATATCATGCCTTGTCTATATCTTTCTAAAGAGTAAAGCATAAAAACATATCTCTAAATCTGTAAGGTCGCATTTACCTTACAGAATAGAGACAGTTTTTTTTAATACAGTTAATAGTTTCGTCGGTACTACATTTTGCGCCAAATAATTTATTTGTATATGGAACATCAATATCGGAACACAAGTAACACAACGTGTATCCAACACCCATGATGCACATTGAAATTACCAAATGCAATACAATTTCAACTACTGTCATAGTTGCGTGCCAGATAAGATACTCTTGTTTTCCGGGTCGTCACATTTACAGATAAAGCAGACGGTTAATTTAATTTACATAAATTAATGTCAACAGTTGGAATCCATATTTGTTTTTCATATCGCTGGTTGAGGTCATGTCGTGTATATTTCGCAGATTTATTCGTAATTCGATGGGTGTGACGTATAATCAAAAACAGCGCGCTATGGGTTTTACAAAAACATTAATCACTCACTTTACTATAAAAAAATTGTAAGGAAAGACCTCTTGTGAGTCATCGACGCTCAGTCCTAAACCTTCTAGTGTCGTCATAACGTCGTATATTGAAATGTATTTATGAGGTACTGAGTGCAAGGTAGATGGATGTAATCATGTTAGAGTAGACGGTATACGGACTGTTTATTTTACAACGCTAGTAGACCGTAGAAAATAAAGGCAGGAAACAGACGAAGTTATGCTACACCAGTTGAACTGTAGTAGACAATTCGTTCGGTACAGTAACAGAATGGCTTTTAAATTATACTGCTCTAGCGCACCAAGGCTCAACGGTAGTAAACCGTATACTGCTGAGTCTGTGTAACTGTCGAAAATAAAGCGTTAAATCATTTCTCCTGTTCGTAACGTGAGCTTGGCGAGGTGCCAGCATCCGCTCAGCAAGGATGTTCAAGTCGGGATGTTATGATCATCGTTTGTAACTTGACGTCATGCGCGAATCCTCCTTTTACTCGAAGATGGTAAAGTCGAAAGAAGGTTACAGTTTTGGCTGTTGCTATTACGCTCCTTTGTAATTAAACCCTGCTGACTATAAGAGCTAACCAAATGATAAATTTCTGATTATATTTTTATAGCATGGTCTTCAAAAATAACGATTTCCTATGAACTTTACGAGATTTGGTCTATAGCTTGTTCCGGCGACTAACTTTGTATGGGTAATATTATTAGCCTATAAAATGTTTTCTTAGTTAAATGTGTATTTTTAGTAAAGTCTACGTCGTAGCACACCGTAGGTGGTCGCCTCCATATTATTCAATGCAGGATCGGTTTTAACTGTATGTGCAAAATAGGATACAAGGGATAGGTCATGACATTGGCGACATCATTCGTGGTCTTTCAGCGATACTCGCCATTAAAATTAAACGGCAAGCATAAAGTATACAACCCTGAAGTTTCAATGTCAAATGCGTTAATTTTTATAACAATGACTAGTTACAACGAGGTGTGGTCACACTGACAAGAAAATTGACGAATTAATACGAAGTAAAATTAAAATTATTTTCACATTTGCGCCGATTTCCTCTCAATTTCTTGAATATCATAAGTTTATGAGCAGCGATTATCAGTAGGGCCATTCAGTATGCTATACGTAAGATCTAAGGCGCCATTCTTTTGATTAATCACGTTAGTTAATTATAGTCCAAGACCTATTTTTGGACTATAATTAACTAACGTAGAAATAAGGTAAATTTATTAAATTAAGTGGATTTTCCATCACTTTAAGTTATGATGTAGTAGGTACTCCAGGCAGCGTTTAAAGAATCCAGGCAATAAGGGCAACGACCACATTAGATGCAAATACAATTTACCTACAAAAGCCAAAAATGTAATAAACTGTAACTGTTCCTGCATCTATTTTCATTGATAGTATCAAATGTTAGGGTAACCGTATTCTTTTGATTACGGCCTTATTTTAGTTTAACGGTGATGGTAGAGTAAACAATGGCGTTGGCGCGGCGCCATCTGCTGGCGATTTGCGAACATCTGATGACTAATACAAGGTTATTGCAGGGATATGACGCTGATAGTGGTAATTACTTGCATTAGCAATGATAGCACCGACAGGTAATGTTATTATCTACTCTGCCAACAATTTATGTGGGACTTGATTTATTATATCCTCTTGTCAAATCTTGCTGAAGCGGTTGGTAATCCCGCTCTCATGCTCAGAAGACGTGCACCTAATGAAGGCCGGACTAGATAGCTTTCTTATTCCCAAGAGATTCTAGAGAGATTCAAGTTACGTTCGTGCTAAATCTGATCGTTCATCAGCCTTAAAAACCTGACGCTAAAGACAGACAACTGACAGGCTAGATTTCTAAATTGCATTACTCACAAAGATGCAGTTTAAAATAAATTTTAGCTTCTCTGATGAAAAGTGCCAATTAAAAAGGAAATAGTGAACCTTTGTGGTTCTGATGGACATACATATTCAAAACATCCTTGGCTAATTACTAGCTAGTTTTCATAATACATTCCTACAAATACTATGGACGACAAAGACAACGGAGTTATAGTCCAAGTAATTATTGTCTACAAGTTGTTTACAAACATTGACACGGTCTGTTTTTAATCAGCTTGTCCGTTCCATAAGTGATATAGTAAGCAGAGGTATTCATCACGATTTGTTTCTAGTTTCTAACGTGTGTAGGCATGAAATCAATGAAATATCTAAGGAGCCATTTATTATTAGTAGGATTCCGTGGACTTGACATAAAAGGAGGTCTGCACACTGCTCTTTATGAGCCTGCACCTGATTTAATACCTTAATATAACTCATTTGTTAAACGACCTAATATTTGTGGTACCTACTCCTGAATGATAGTTCATAATTTGACCAGTTTCTGTAACAATGGCATAGGTAAATTCACAAGTTTCTGTTTAACGACCGCCCATATACCAACACCTTTGCTCTCCATGTATTCCACGTAAAAATCATAATACCTTTTTTACTATTAAACCCAAAAATAACTTCGCAATCATTTTCAATTTGGGATACGTTACCAGGGATTGAGTAGGTGCTTCCACGTCAATATACGATGATGAAACGTTTAAATAAGAATCTATTATTAGTGAAGCGTTTGTTGAGTAAAGTACTAGTGTGGGATGGATGGGTAGCACCACCTCCTGCGCAGGCGCGGAGATTTGTAATACCCACATAATAATCAGCACTATAAATAGGTATAAATCTCTTAACGTACGCACGTTTATAGACTATTCATAAATTTGTTACGCGAACCGATAAAATTAACGTTTGGAAAACGTATGTAAGTACTTGATGTTATGTTAAATACTTGCATATATTTCATAGATTACAAGCTGCTTCGTGGAAGGTTATCGGATGAAAACACGATATTAGATGTCGTGGGTTCAATCATGGACTTGTTATTATGTGTTTTCAAATACATTGATAAGGTATCAATGCGTTTCAGAACATGTTATGACTACAGATATTAAGAATTTTTTTTTATAAACTCATTTGAATAGTTTCCAATGTCTACGAGTTCACCAGTTACCACTGCTATGAAATACTAAACTTTAAGTTCATAGAAGTTTACAAGCAACTTGTAAAACGTTTACTGTTTCCGCAGTGAGCTGAAAGGTTTCTAGTCTGTGAAAGTTGAGCGTGAAGTTGTTTGAAATGCTTCGGAGACTTAATTGCTCTGAGTTTCCTGCGGTTTCTAACTACTAGAACTTACCCATTGGTCAGTAGGCGATAAAAAATCATTTATTAAGGAAAATCTTTTTTCAATCGGGGGGCACTGCAGTACCTCCGCCAAGTCGAGCAAAACAAACACAAAGGCACAGCCGTTCCATCTTTTCTCGCAGCCATTCAGGAAATTTTCAACTCCTTGTAACTTCGTTGTGGATAAATCTAGAAGCCTGAATTTTCAGTGATCAAGAGGATAGAATAGAATGGAAGAAAATGAGGAGGACAGAGGAGGGAATAGAATGACTTGGTAATCGCACATGCCAATAGAATCTACATTCTACATACAAAAAACTCTACCTAATATTAGCACTGCGCTTTATTTAATTAGGACTATTTAAAATAGTAGATTAGTCTTATGTGATTATGTTGTCGTGCGATAGCCAAGTCATTCTATGAAAGATTGAATAATCGCTACTGCAGATTCTAAAATAAATAATTATAATATTAATATATAAGAATAGTATAATAATAAAAATAAAATAAGAGCTTATTCCAGGTCCAGTTCCATTTAAAAGAGTTAGGTACTGAATAAATTAACTGACTTGGTTTTACACTAGGTCTCATATCTTTTTGCGGTAGAAGAACTGCGTTGCGAGACTTGCATTTTTTACATGTTATGTTTTTGATGGAATTGTCACTTTTATGCAAAACTCTATTCGTCCTAGATAGGTACCCGTCATTTACGCAATTAGGGCTCCCACACAAAACTGCGAATTCGCATTGCATTGCAAAAATCTGCGAGCTCACAGTGCGTACGGGCTGGGCCGAACTCACAGATTTTTGCAATGCGATGCGAATTCGCAATTTTGTGTGGGGAGCCCTTATTCTAAGAAAATAAAACTTTCCTTCAACGGTAGATAGCGCACCTACATCCACAACCACATTGATTACTCACAAAATTAAAATTACTGCGTGATGCAAACCCCTTACAAACCACAGTACAGTCGAGTACAGTTGACTCATCTTCATAGTTAGCGGCATTGTATGCAAACCGCCGCGGTGACGTCTGCTAGTTTCGGTACAATGGCGAATTAAGACAAAGAACCAATGATTTGTTATGGTATTGCACTGAGCTTGGTCATGCCTCAAGGAAGTTGAGACACTACACTTAAGTAACCTACCCGCCTATTTTTTAAACTTTTTTTTAACTTTGATGGACCAAGGTGCTGTCCTAACTCCGTTAACCAAGAAAAATATGTCAATTTCGATTTTCGCAATACCGATATCGTAATTTCGTTTTGTAAGTGCAACCTGTATGCTTCGTGCAGATGAAGTGGACAATAGCAGTGACAAAGGCCGATATTTGAATAAAATTGGATCGAATGTCACATCTATTCAACTGTACTGTGTTCTCACCATTGTTAACTCGGTAACAATCATTAGTAAACATATTCTCTTTATTGTTTGTCTAATCTTAAAACATCGCTAATTAAACATATTTTTGTCAAAGGTTTTCGCAGTCTATTGTTACTGAGGGATTCGAAAAGCGCGTACATTAATTCTGTGAACGACGTGACGATTACATCTCATCAATTTTTAATTAGGATTTGTTCTTGGCCGGAGTCCAGGGTCTTCCGAGCGTATCAACACGCGTCCTCATTTACTTAATTGTAAAACAAATACAGCCATTTGCAGCACTTTTTAGAACACGGTGAGACGTGCTTTTTCTTTTAAATGGAGGAGTTATTGTTAATTATCGGAACCCAATTGTAATGCAAAGTGTGCACCTGTGATTTTATTGTTCTAAGTGTCACGGACAGTTATTTAATCCAGTTCAATGCGCTGCTCAAATCGCTCGAGTTGGCCTCGTTATAGGTACCGAAGTAAGCCCTGAATGATTTTTTAAGCACTTAAGTAGATACACTAGATACTATGTTTAACACCAATATCATTTTGATCAATGACATCACACAATTGAAGATTTGATTACCACTATTTTCGTTAACAACCACATTATTGAAGTAGATGAATAATCTGCTACAACATATTTTTTTTCTTCAACTATTGCTGTTTCCTTGGATGAAATATAACATTTAGGTATTTATGAAATCTAAAGAATATAGATCTAATTAGTTTTATTTGACATTGAATTCCCTTACTATAAAGCGCTTTAATCCTCAAGAGACCTTCCTAATGTCGTCGCTCTTAACGAAATGCCAGGTGTACGTTATTCGTCCTGATAATTTTGTCATAAGTGCTCCAAGAAGGGAATTTAGGGTGTGACCTCATAGGAAAACCTTGCGTTAACTTATGAGTAACTTATTTGAACGCCACATTCTTTAAAGTATATTTTCAGTATAATTCAGTTAATAAATCTTACGGACAATGTATTTGATTACTAAAGCATGCAATTAACAGAACGATATCATTTGTTCAAACAACACGCTCTGAAAGATTGATGAAGACATCTGATATTAGAAGTATCATTCTATAATTATACCAACGTGAACTGTAATTAAATAATAAGAAGACTAATTACTCGTTAGACACGTCTTGATCTACTAATTAAGAAATCAGCCAGTTTCAGTCATGAACCATGTCGGAATGTTGATTAATATGAATATCAAGGACAGTTTTGATGAATTGTATTATACAATAATTATTGTCGATTAATTAGGGGAGGCCGGGGCTGGAAGTTCCCGGGGCAAGTTGTTCCGACACTAATAACTTTGTAAAGAAAAGAGATAGCAACACACGCGAAGTGCGTCGTTTAAGCATCAGGTGACGCGCCGCGCTGTCGACCATTTTAGTTGCTCCGACGGCAGCGGATGAGTGGTTGTGCGCGCCGTACCATTAAAATACCACGTGAGTAAATTTTTTCGTATTTAAACTTTTTGGTCTAATTTTATTTATTATTGACCGATTCATCTGTAACTTTCCTATTGTGTAGTGGCATTACTTAAGTATCTTGTTGTTTAAGTGTTTTTAAATTGATTTAATGAATTTGCTAGCATGACAGTCTTCATATAAAAACGTAATTTGGGGCTACAAGTTCCCTCCCAAAGGGGTTGGTTGTTCCCCGGAACAACTTACCCCACTTGTCCTTTAATTTTATCATACATTTTTACGGTAATTTTTTTTTTTTTAGGATGCGTACCTACAAACGAAAAACTGATAGAGGGAAAACCTCTGAATCATTATTGCGTCAAGCTGCAAATGCTGTCATAAAAGATGGAAGAAAAATCAAACCGGTGGCCAGAGAACTGGAAATTTGCCACATGACGTTACATCGCCAAAAAATTATAGCTGGTAAAAATCCTAACGTAGGTTATAAAAGCAGGTCAGTGTTTACCACGGAACAGGAAAAAGAGCTAGTAAGCTACATTTTAAGATGTTCATCAATATACTTCGGTCTGCTGCCAGGAGAGGTGCGTAAACTCGCGTATGAATGTGCAGTGAAATTTTCTTTGGAAAACATTCCGCCTACGTGGCACAAGAATCGAGAAGCTGGGGCCGACTGGTTCACTGGATTCATAAAAAGGAACGCAATATTGTCGATACGAACACCAGAAGCGACTAGTGCAGGACGTGCATCTGCATTCAACAAACATAACGTGAATTAATTTTTTACTAAGCTTGGCGACATTCTACTCAAACATAAGTTAGCACCTTCCAGAATTTGAAACCTGGACGAGACTGGAGTTACGACTGTATTGAAGCCAAAGAAGATAGTGGCTCAAAAAGGTACAAAGCAGGTCGGTGCTATAGTGTCTGCTGAACGTGGGACTTTAGTTACAGTGGAGCTTGCAGCAAGTGCCGCGGGAAACACGATTCCGCCAATTTTTGTGTTTCCCCGTTTAAAATTTAAAGACTTGTTTTTACGAGATGGCCCATCTGAGTCTATTGGAGCTGGGAATAGTTCAGGATGGATGACTGCCACTGAATTCCTCACATATATGGACCACTTAATCAAGTTCACGAAACCCACTCCAGAAGAACCGGTGTTACTATTACTAGACAACCACTCGTCACACATAGACATCAATGTAGTTGACAAAGCAAAAATAAACTCAATAATAATGCTGTCGTTCCCACCTCACTGCACGCACAGGCTGCAGCCGCTGGATGTGGGCATCAATGGGCCTTTCAAATCTTACTGTGCGAAAGCTTAAGACAACTGGCTCCGAAACAACCCGGGAAAAACAATGTCAATATATGAAATTCCCGGGATTGTTAAATCAGCATGGCCTTTAGCAGCAAACCCTGTAACTATTATGAACGCTTTTAAAAAGGCTGGAATATATCCCTTTAACCCTGATGTATTTACAGACGAAGATTATGCACCAGCTTTCGTGACAGATCGGCCATTGTCTGAAGCTGCTTCGTCTCAAGCTGTGTCAAATGAGGAACCCCTCCGTCCTTCTAGCAGTTCAATTGCGGCTCAAATTTATGACCAACCAGGACCATCCAATATTCAAATATTACTTCAGAATAATGTGCAGCCGGAACCTATAACCACTTCAACATCGGGGCAAAATGGGGAACAACCTCAGCATTCGACAACAGATCAGAGTGATGCCCCGCAGACTGCCACTTCGACCATTAATAGTGGACGAGAACCTCAATTAACACCAACAAAGACGAATGCTTTAGCTGTGTTTAGCCCTGAAATCGTAAAACCTTTACCAAAGGCACCAACAAGATTGCAAACGGCTACAAAACGACATATAAGAAAGACGGCTGTTTTAACTGACACGCCAGAAAAAAATGCATTAGCTGAAGAACAGTCAAAGAAGGCAAAGAAGAATGAAGACATTGGAAAGAAGGGAAAGTGGAAAAACAACAACAATAAAGGAAAATGTAAAGGCAAGGGAAAAGGAAAGGGAAAAGCTCAAGAAAAAGCTAAACGAAGAGTATTGCAAGAAAGCGAGAGTGATAGTGACAAGGATCTGGAATGGTACTGCATAATTTGTTGTGATTCATATTCAAATTCTCTTCCAAGAGAACAGTGGATAGAATGTAGCATGTGTAAAAATTGGGCACATGTTAAGTGTATAAATAATGGCGATACTGTTACTTACGTGTGTCCCAATTGTGAGTCAGGTGAAGAAATGAGTGATGAATAAGAATGAAAGTTGCCAAAGTTAATTACGACTGATTAAAACAAGACTGATGATTTGTCTTCATTGTAATTCCACTAAATTAAAAATAATTTGATAACCTCAAGATTATATCAAATAAAAAATAATATGGAGGTAAGCTGTTTTGTTTTGTTATTTGATTAGATTTGTAAGTTGTGATCTCAATTGTCATTACACATATTAATTAAACGTTTGTCTGGAGGTTACCAGTTATGTTATATAAGTACAGTTATGCACCTGATAAGATTTTTAACTTGATGAATCTCTATTATGGTTTAATTGATAAAAGAAACGGTTATCTGAAGGTTACCAGTTATATTTTATTGATTTTTTAAAGTTCTATTATGGATATGACAATATTTCTTAGCTAATATAAATACTAATTATAAAATAATAGATGAAAAAAGTGTTTATATCGACATTTTCAGTTAGATTTTTTGTATCCTAAAGTTTAATTAATAATCTAGTAAGATTTTTATGCTAATGTATGAAAACTTTAGTTTGCCAATACAAAAAAGTTTGTCTGAAGGTAGCCAGTAAGGTTTTGTTGCTGATTTTTTTAGTTTATAGCATTGCATGAACACACAAATAAATGAAACTATGGAAATGATTGTTTTAGTTAAAAGAAACCTATGTTATTCTTTTATTTTATTTCTATTATCCAAGCGGAACAATTTGCCCCACACATGGAACAACTCGCCCCAAAGTGGGGCTGAATGTTCCCCTCCGAAATTTTGCAAAGAATTGCTTGTAAAAACAAAACTATTGAGGTACTGACAGAAATTACTATATTATTACAAAGATCAGTAAAGATCCTTTAATAGTTCCAAATATCAAAAATGTAACCTTTCATTTTCATCATGAAATTCCATGTTATTTGAAAATCGGAACTTTCAGCCCCGGCCTCCCCTACTTATTTTAAAGAATAATTTTCTGGCCTTGTAAAAAAAAAGACAAACAATTGTGAATAAATTATAACGACTGGCTCTGTTAGGTAATTGTTATTTAATTATACGGATTAATTGTTTCAGTATCGTATCATATCTAAGCATCTACTTCGTTATTTATTAGTTACTCTTAGATATTAAATTTTAGTGCAATTTTAATTTAATAAAATAAAATGAATTCTTAATACAAAACTTTACCATCAGACAGCCTGATATAGACAAATCGTCTTTTAAAGTGAAATGACTGCTTAACATCCTACTATGATGCAGAGTGAGACACTTGAGGGCAGCGCCCCTATCTTCATTCACTATCATTATCTTGTTACGTCGTTGTGTCGTAATGCTAGTGATTTACACGCCAATTGTCGGCATCTATTCACTCGACCTTTGAACTCGCTTGCAATTTATAACATAAACTTTATGACTGACTAAAGAATATTTTCTCTTTAAAACAGCAATGAACAATCGATAAAAATAAACTTAAAAGTACAAGTTCGGTATTAAGTAATAAAAAAGTGTATTTTAAAATTATGTAATGAGTCTTCAACGGGAAAAACGTACAAAATTTAATATGTGGAAGGCGATTCTACACAGGAAGAGGAAATACAGCGAAGTTTTACCATGTGATCGAGAGTCGTACTCCGCTCTAGCGGCAATGCAGGGAGGTAGTTCAGCGACGTTACCGCCATCTCTTGACGCGCTAAGAGCATGTAAGTATTATCGCTATTCGACGCTAGATGGCAGCACTGATTGTTTTATTGTCATTTACTACAATAATCATTTTGGTATGATGCATTTATGGCTTAAATAAGTTAAACAATACATAGTAGAAGTTATTATTTCTGTAATATCTTTGGATAAGCAATTAAATTATTTGTATCTAATTGCGTTCTATTCAATGTTTCTTTACAATGGGTAGCACTAGTTTATCAAAATAAATAAGTTATTTTTTTTTAACATACCCTTTCTATATGCAAAAATCGGCTTTAAAGTTAAATGGAAAATTCAAATATCGTGTACCTAGTACAACACTTAAAAATCAACACGATGAGATTGTGTGCATTTTTTGTGGAGACGAGTTATGGCATGTCCAATGCCTCCTCTCGGACTTCAATTGTGGGAAAATATGATTCATACCATTGTGTTTACTATACCAACCGCGTCAAACGTTGCCGCTCTCTGAATGAGGTCAATCTTTGTTACATTTCTGGCGACTCTACGCTCGTGACCCACGGTTTTACAACAAACGAAGCCCTTGCGACAACCGACAACACTGAAGCATTACTATTATTATCTTCAAGATCTTAGAAAATAGTTTTTGTTTATTTCGTAACTTAGGAATAATAGCTGAGTTTTGAAATATCTAGCTTTCCGTTTTTCAATAATATCTTATATCTTTTAAAACAAATTCTTTCTACATAGGTAATTAACAAGCCAGTTTTTCTCAAGCTGCTAATATACCATGAGCTTACTCGTCTCATTCCCCATCCTTATTCGGAAACAATTGTCATTGTTCCGAGTAAAAATCATGAAAGGACATCAGTTGGCAATGTGAAGAGGTAATCTTTAGGTACTACTTAACAATGCGCTGACTATAAAGAAACTGACACTCATAGTGAAGAACACGAAGACAATATGGCTCCCACGACATGGTTTCCATGACTTTACGTAAATCTGCTAATTACTGCGCATTTAGACATAACAATGATATGTTTCCTCACTTTAATATACATAAAATGTCCATAATGGAAAATATTACTATAATGCCCAGTAATACCCGTTTGAAAGGCTAGAATATGGTAACTATGACGTGACAGGCCGAATATGCAGCTTATCTTTCATATACATATTTAAGTTTTTTGAAATGTAAGATATAACGTGTACATGAATACAGAGGAAACATCCATCATCAACGACATTAACATGCATACATAATCGAAGGTCTTTCAACTAGTCATGTTTCAGTCTGTTGTAGAATTGTCTTGTGTTATTTTCTATTGTTGTCTTTTGAACTTTGATTACTACCCATTTCTATGTCTCAAATTTCTTGTGAAAACATACTATTTCCTCTGTGAAACGTTCATAGCTATTACGATCCATAAGTACATATATTATGTTCGTGCAACATTTGTTTGTACCCATGTGTGACTGAATGTCGCTCACGCAAGCCTCAATGGTCGGAGTCAGTGTACAGGTTTGACCCACCTACTTAGCCGGGCCATCGTCTCCGGCACAACCGCCTCCTTCGGGACATGAAACATAGCTACGCACATACTCTCGAATGTATTTATGCATATCTGAATCAACAATAACCGGCATAATGGGTCCCTTCAATGGTTTGCATATATTAGTTTATGAGGCCAACATTTTCTAGTGCATCCGGTTGTATTAGACATATTGCGGTCCGTTTATGATTATTATGATTTTGGTACATTCGGAAGTCATTTGTAATTACAGAACAATTGCTGTTTTGGTGATTCCCTTCACTGTTATCTAATGTTATTGCTAAAGGCAAATTATATGCTTGTGATTCACACGAGACGCTTTCTACTCTATACGTATTAGGTACTCTGTTAATTAAGTCTCTTTCAGTGTAATTGTGAATGCACTTACAAAGAATTCGTTGATAACCTTAATTCACGGCTGAATAATTCTCGAGTTTCCATCTCGATCCAATGAGAGATTCGCAAAAATTCAATGTGGACGTGTCCTCGAACGCGTCACGGATAATGAGCAACTCCTACTATTGTGTTCAAATTGTGTCAAATTAACGCATCCGTTTTCTAAGAACTGACTCATGACGCATTAATACTGTAGTGCTGCGAACTTTTATTTTTTTGCGGTCAGCTTACGAGCTTCGCATAAAGGGCTTTCTCTGAATAGGTCTTTCTATTACACCTTATTCTTTTACCTTGTTTACTAAAAGGTTTAGTTAGGGCTGTTTCTTTCACTGACCGTAATGTCGAATCGTGAGACTACTTAACATAAACACAACAATTTGCAAACAAAAAAGCTCAGTCTAAAGTGCTCTTGATCTTCCGATATCCAAGACCAAGTTTATTCTCCATATAAATCAAGCCCGTTTAAGAGACAATCTCCTTCTGTGGATGTGGAAGCGAGAGCTGCTTCCACAAAAAAGTAGTTACGCTCTGAAGGCCGTCATTACTAAATTCTCGATAGTTTTTATTCGACTAAGCTCTCAGAAGCAATTCCAATTGCGTTCTTTCGATGAATACGGAAAACCGATCTCTACTATGTCCGTATACTTGATGAAAGAGTTAAGAGCGATTCGTGCCCATTCGTGCCCATTCGTGCCCATGGTCCATTTTATTTCCTTTCTTTTTATGGCGTTGTTAGACTTTTTTAAGGTAGGTACGTAATGTTAACATAGTGTTTGATTTTATGTTTGCCATTAAAGGGTCGACGATTTGTTACACGATCAAACGTTTGTATGATTGACAGGTAGACAGATATCAGATCTTAATTGAAAAGCTGTTTGTTATTTTAATGTCTGTTAAAGTGAGTGTTAGGTTAGAAATCAGTTCAGATGTCTATATCTGCGATTGCTTCAGTCTCTGTGTAGTACTCAAACGTTTCGGAATGTTATTGATTTTTCTCAGAAACCTGTTCCATTGTTTGTATTACCTAAACACGCCCTAGATTTCTCATCGAAAAATTAGAGATTATTTTCAGAAGTCAGATGGTATCAACATCATTATTAGCGTAGGCGGTGTTTTGTTTTATTTATGTATTGTTGGGGCCGCGACATATGGGAGACGCTGGGTACCTTGGTCGCAGCTGGGGGTAACAGGATGCGAATATACGATTAGGGATCTTTTTCTCTTGCATTTTGAATTACTTTACCGTTCAATGCTTACAGAACACAGCTTCCGGCTGTTTATATGGTTTTATTTATTACGACATCAATCGATTTTCATATATCCTCTGGAATAAGCATGTCAAACCAAAATTGTAAGTTTTTTTTAGTTATAAAGCTGCTAGTGACTAGGCCTAGTCTGACCTACTGAATAAATTGAGAATTAATGTAGAATAAGGTACCACGCTAGCGTGTGGGTAGACTGGTAGACATGATTATATCCTCGTCCTATACACAGTGTGTCTGAGTGGGGTCTCGAAGCAAATTATACAACTTTTCATTATACTTAGCGATGAAAACAATGAATCAGCGGAGTGCTCGTTAGTGAGTCACCTGCCCACTTCATTGTGGAGGCCATAGCGTACTTTATCCTTGCCTTTTTCTTAACAAAGATAATCTCGTATTCTACCTTTGTATTTACCTTTAAGTACCGGTATTTGTAGGGTTTGCATGTTAGCAACTAATTGTAAATGCTAGAGAGAGCCGACTCTAATTGACATACTCTAGCGTAGCTTGCCTAGGCCTACTGACTATAAACTTTTAATTAAGTACATTGCTAAATGATACGAGTTTGTTTATCAAAATGTTTGATGAAATATTGTAATAGGCTTACCATTTTATGTATTCAAACACTTTCTTAAATATTTAAATAATAAGCTTTCACTAATTATGTAATCATTTTGTTACAGGTAAGTGTCGATTGCTTTACGAGTTAATTGGGGCATTATACGGTAAGTGCTGTGTGCCTTTTTAACTTGTCTTATATTCACGCTCTCTAAACAAAGGTCTTGTGATCTCATCTCAACCACAATTGGTGTGAATTCAGTTAAGTTTTAATTTGGTGACTGACCGCCCGCTAATTACCTCGCTGCTTCCATCAAGATTTGTTATCTCTTAATTTTACTGTTTAACGCTGTTTTGCTCTGATACTTGCTAATTCTATTTTTGGTCTTATCAAGAAAATACACGAGTAAATCGTTTAGAAATTATTTACGATTATCTGATTTTTTATGGCATTCTGTCATTTATGTTATACAGTTCATATTGCATCGAGCCGATAAACAATCGCCGTTTTTTATTTAAAAACAAATTAAGTACATTTTGTTAAGAATTTTATGCAATTCCACTTAATAAATAATAATTTCTTGACGCTGTTAATAAAAGAGAATATGTTGTATAACGGAGGCAATAAAGTGCAGTAATTTACTGGTGTAATTAAAGCTCTTTTGTATCGTGTGTCGTGTTAGTCCGGCGAGGCCGTCCGGTCTGGCCCACCTCACCGGGCGCCGGATGCCATCAGCCTGTGAAAACAAGAGCAGCTTAGGTTTATACGGTCAAATCGCCCAGGCTTTCAAGCTGACGTCCCAAGTTTTGACCGCAAACAAGATATCTGGTTGACGTGCGTAATTGGGTCTGTGAAAATCCTGTATGCTCGCAGATTTAACTTAATGACCCAGCACGCGTAGCATGACAACCATAGAAACGGGTATTCTACGGGTTTTGTCGACGGAAGAATAGACAAAATGACAGATTTTCATTGTTTATCTGTCATTTTGTCTATTTTTCCGACGACAAAACCCGTTTCTATTGTGGTCATGCTAAGCGAGCAATCATCTTTGGTGTTATGAGATTCGTGAGTACATTACTGTACTCAAGCAGTCAATTGGGATTTCTCGACTAGTTTTGAACTCATAACCATAGCTGGATAGGTTCACGGCTTTGCCGCAAAAATACTCCCTTAATATTATCATGTCTTGCTGCAGTCTGCTGTCCTTATCACAATTTATTTGGGGTCGTGATAGCATAGCATGTCTTCCATTCATCTATATCACATTTCATTCGCCCCTTTCCTAGCTATACAATGTGGCCCATGCGCATGTGACCGCCTGTGTTTTTCTGAATATTCATGAATTTTTTTCGAAAATTAACTAAAAGGGGCCTCCCTTTTAGTTAATTTTCGATAATTTTTATGATAATTTTATAATATGATAATTTAATCTTAAATTTTTTATGGACTTTCACTTGTGCTTTTTAAATAAATACTGTTTTTATTTTAGAAAAAAAAATGTCTTCACGTCCGTTTTTTTTTTCTTAGGTGACAATTTTTTATAAAAAAATTTTAGTTAATCCGATAAAATAACTCATAAAGCTTTTAGAAATAATAAATAGAATCCCGAGTCAATACCATCGGAGATATGGCAAAAGCTATACAAAAAAAACTTGAATGATTCTCTTCAGTATCTCCTACGTTTACAAATATCCCTATTGCACTTCTACCCTTGCCTCATCTCACACCAGGAGCCCAAGGATGTTTACAAAGTTATTTTTGTTTCACATGTTGATAGCGGGCGTGCGTTGTATTATATGAGGCTGTGTCGTCACCCTCTCACCGTTATTGAATCAGCCGATTTAATCAACAGCCACTGTTAGTCTGTATTGATTTATAAACCTGTTGTGATTATGTCATGATGACCTGCTAGTGACAATTTGTGAACACCGTTCTCAACGGTATTATGTTTGATGATCTGCATAGTTGTGCACTAATGGCATACAATGTAACGTAGAATATATGAAATTTTATTTTGCATTTTATTTCAAAACTTATAACTTCTAAGTAGGTAGTAAAAGAACCTGTTTCAAAAGTTGTATATTTTCTAAGCTATTCGTAAAAAAGTATTTACCTTCACTGTCATTTAACGCAGAATTTCTTTTAAATTATACGTATTAATTATGCGAGGCACATAACAGAATGTTAAGCTCTTGCGGTCGGCTCCGTACATTTTTTCCTAGAATCGTTATACAGTCGATATTTAAAATTTCTCTATAAGCCATAGTGCACGCACATTAACGATTCTATACGCATAAGGAGTGTGGGAGTCTTGGAACAGTTTGTACTAAAACTCACATTTATATGGAGAATTTAGGTACAAATAAATAATTCCAACGGGCCGTAAAATGGTTCTCAGTAAAACAAGTACATTTTCAATAACGTGATGCTTTTTAAAGAACGCTGAGTTTATGGAAATGGCTATTTGTTAAACTGCTAAACTGAATGATCTTTATTGTGTTACGCCTATAACTGGACCATCATCACTTAGGTGGTACGATTTTCTAAACTTTCTTATCAATTTCTAATTTTAACATTTCCAACTCCTACCAAGAAAATATGATTCACACCTTTCCTTCCAAGTTCTTCACGTCAAAACCAGTAGCTCCGTGCTACGGCGATTTGGGCCGATTTTAAAACTCCGTGCCAAAATTATTATTCCCACTTTCAACGGCAATGCAGATGTGCCATTTTACGCATACAAATTGGGACACAGCCGTGTACCGAGCTCATATGCCGAATATTTTGAAACTTTAAACTTTCACGACCAGCATTCGCTTTTTCTGGTTATCTGAAGCACTCTCGTAGCACTTAGGTTGATTCTTTTTCTACATAAATATTTGTAACTGCAATTAAAGGGGTAATCATGCATGTAAAACAATTTAGTTAAGATGTATCGGCTTGAAAAAGTGATGTGGCGTGCTACATTATGACATGATCATCAATAATCTTTTAATTTTGATTTCAAATTGTGCATTGAATTGCAGATGCGGCGAACACCTTACCTTTTAAAATAAGCTTGACATTAAAGTCAGATGAAGTCATTCTTATCGTGATATATTTATTTATTCTTTATCTTTAGCGTATTTACCACTTCTGTGAAACCTCGTAAGACACTCTGTAAACGTGACTCGATGGGCTCGGTCCTTACCAATGTATTCTGTGTACGGACTACTTGCTGCACTGTCCACATAATAATTTTCTTTTTTGATGCAGTCCACTGTACATACACGGCACAAAGCCCGGCTTTCACACTGTTTGGACGCTAATTTTAGCCCAAGATTTATGTTTACTTATTTCTTCCGGCGATGGCTGTAAATATTCGTAGTATAAACACCATAATAAATTATCTTGAACATGCATTATAATTTAAATTCTTGTTTTAATTAAGATAGCTATTATATATACGAGAAAATAAATCGTTATTAAGTATTTTGTAACGGCCCCACTTTAGTGCTATCTGCAATGTATTGCTCAATTATTATTGCATGCAGATAAGGGGCTACTGTGGTGAACACATGTCGTATCGATATTTACATACGATGGGCTCCGAACGTTCTGTCGTACACGTATCGCTGTGCAAATGAGACTAAAAGAAAACCGCCGTCAAATTATCGTTGTTACGACTTCGTGCGACCCCGTTCCGGTACTATCAGTGTCAATTTGTGTAAGTGAAGTTTCAATTATGTGTAAATAAATGACACGTTCAACATTCACACAGTTCGTGTTTGCTTGCACTGTTCGGTTCCCTGTAGACACGTGTATTATTACTTCGGACCATGTTTAACATATCTGTATGGTTTGTTTAACTACACTTCCACTGAAACGTATGTAATTACAAAAGTAATAAATAAAAGTGCTTTAATTTTGTACGAAAGTATGTCAAGCAAGTCATGTTCCATAATTTTAACTTGTGCACAGGCCACAGCTCACTCGCTGAGTACTTAAATTGCATTAATTAAGGCTGGTGCACCCTTTCCCTCGTAATTGTTATCCGGTAAAAGTCAAGTTTAGATTAAAAATGTTAACATAAAAAAATGGAACAGTTGTGCTAAGCTAGGTAGTCACAGATGTAAACTGTTTATATCAAGAGCGTTCAGTAAGCTGACACTAGTTTTATTAGCTTATACACAATGACCTTACAGAGGCTTAATGTTACGTTTCTACTAACCGCAGCACATAAACATTATGTGATGTTGATATTATCAATATTATGTCTAATAGAGAAAATATTATATCTCTATGACCAACTAAGTTTGTGTTATCTTTTAACACAAACTTCGAAGTTCCGACGCAAGCGATATGATAATGCTTATCGTGTATGAATGACCAAGTTAAAAAAAAATAAGCTTTATGATTTGAATAGGGTTGCCTAGAAGTGCAGCGTTCATGCTGCATACTTATGTCATAAATATAGATTTCAAGTATTTTCCATTTGGCAGGGAAAATCCATCGTTAAATATTGTAAAATGTTGGATTTTATTTTTAAAATTTTAATAATTTATCTAATGCTATTTGAGTTATGTGGTGATTAATTAATTATAATTTTCCCTTAAGATAATGATTCAGTTTGATCGTTTTAGTTTCCGCTACATATGCCATTAAAGCACCGATTTAAACCGTATGGTTAAAGTAAACAAACAACAATATCCTCATTTGAATGATCACGTGCCAGCCCTGGTAGTGGTGGGTGCACACCGAGCGCGCGTTGGTAAACAGTTGGCATCGGTCCGTGTCGCGTGCACGTCGCGCCTCGCTTGTCCGACCATTGTGTGAGGTGCGTCCACACTGTTGTGTCCGGTGTGCCAGCAGCCGCGCCACCACAATGCGCAGGAACTCTGCGGTTTGCTCCCAATGAACCACTGTACCATTGTGCTTGTTTTGTGGAATCATTACGTGCTTTTGTCAAGTGTTACACGTCGTGGTTTTGTTCAGTGACCATTTTCCAACAGTTTGTATGTCAGCTATAGTTGTATGGTGTATACTGTTAACTTAATTTTACCTCAATGATCCATCGAATGACTACATGCAGCGTTCAAGACTGACCAGTCAAGTTTATTCAACTTACATAACTGCGATAAGAAATTCGAAACTACTCTGAACTTTACGCAGCTTACGTTTTCGAAAGCGTCTGACGGATCGTCTTGCATTTCTTGCAAATAAATCTTCATACAAAATGTCAGGTTTCATAAATTATAAGGTCAGCTGATAAGTTGACAGTGGCCCTGTAGAGCAGTGTTCTGTAATAAATCAATTAATCACTCAGTATATATTGATTGCTTCCAGTGGCCCAGGCATCGTATCACACGTCGGTGGGTCTCACCGTGTATGAGGAGCCTAAATATAGCTGGCCAGAGTGTGGCGGTCACAGCAGTCACCCTTTGCGGTGACATCTACATACATAGACTCTACACGTTTAATTAGTGTGTCAACGTTTTATTTATGGTACAATTTGTATACATCTGAAATAGATCTAGTCACTGTTTTGCATGGAGACAGGTTGTACCAAAACAATTGAGAAGGACGGTCACGTTGGATTTGAACACAAAGATGCCGTTATCTTACCTGCTCTGATACTGATACCTTTGAAAAGTTTAGCTCAGCATCTAAAGCAAGTTTTACTATCTGATTTCTTCTATTATTCGTCTGTTTACTCTTTAGGGTTTCTTTTGGGTGCCAAGCATCATCAATTCACTTCAGTTTGTTTTTAACTTTTTCGCCTCATCTTAAACATTACTTTTATCGTTCTGTGATTGCTGGATATGATCGTTAAAAATGTATAACTACCATACCATTCGTTTAGACATGAATTAGTTCTACTCTCAGAGAACGATTTATTAATCGAGTTTCAAATATTGAAGCTATTTAGTTAAATCTCCTGATCTAGAAGCGTGACTGAGCACCAATACTTCGCGGTTCGATTGCCATCAATGAAGAAAAGTTTAGACACACACGAACGATTTGGTATCTAATATTTTTAACAAAAGCATTCGTGTTTCGATCTTCACGTAATATCAAACGAAATTCGAAAAAAAAAATCTTGTAATAACTTTCGGTTTCTGTAATAAATTTCGAGCACACGATCTATTGATCGTGTGCTCGAAATTTGGAGTTAATCTTGGCGAATATTTGAACGATGGTTATAAAAAGTATGGGAGCATCTGTCGTGCCGGGTTTTTTAAAATCACGCTTGCACATGTCATGTGTTGGCCGTCGTTCAACGTCTTGGGGGCCCGTATCCCGCTACCTGCCTCTCGCACGTATTGTTCTCTTCCCTCCTTGTGGTAATAATGGACCTACTTACTCTGTTTTGTTCTACGAACAACAATAACACGTTGTTTTGTTCTCAAATCTCAAGTACGCCATCGTAGCTGCACTTGATTAGTAGAATGTTAAGTTCAGCTTGCATCGTCGTCGAGCTATTTATAGTTTATTACTACTCGCATGCTTATTAAAGCACAACTCCTTTTGAGTAATCAACGCAATTACATACTGCAAATCAAATGCGTATGTTGTCATGCGGCTGCAGGAGGTTGCAAACATTGACGGAATATAAAGTTATGTTTTCGCGATACTGGCATACAGGTAAACGATTCATAATAGTCCAATGGGCTGTTTTGTCAATCGCATCACGTCTTTTACCCATACCGTGCATTAGTATTGAATGCAAAGAGAATCCGATTCGGGCCTGAATCGCATTCATATGCGATGGAATTTTAATCGCTGTTTTCATAATAGAAATTTATTATGGGGACCTGTTTGGCAAAAAAATATTATACGAAGCCCGCTTAGAAATAAAATTCCGTATATTCACGGAATTGTACGGAAGATAAAAGCTGCGGTCCACATTAATTTCTTTGAGCAAAGCGAATACGTAATACGGAATGTTTTGAAAAAATGAATAGTGTTTTAACTAAAGAGTCCCCTAGCTAGAGTATCGTCACTGGCTTATAAATCGCGGTCGTGGTCTCCGGTGACAGATAAGTGCGTGCTTATCGTTACTGAACCGAATTCCCCGAGAAGCCGATAACATGCCGTGAGAACACGCATTCGGTGGATAATCCTGGATTTTTGGGGAACATTTAAGGCATAAACATAACTCATGTTGATTATTATAGAAGCTTTCCTTAGATTTAAGGGTGAGCGTTACAATGTCAACTTGTATGAGCTTTTATTACAATCTAAACGTTTTATAGTTATTTTGGTCCTATCACATATCTATTTAAATAGGCCGATAACGAAACGTTACTATCATAGGGTTATCTCGACACATGCTAGAATGCTACAACTAATTTCATATGGTTTGAAACTAGGGGAGATTTTCACTTACATAGAAGTCATTGCACAGAGCTTGATGTGTAATGAAGTGTACGTTGTTGGTAAGCCGAGCTTGGTAATCATGGTCAATTAAATTATATCTGATTACTTACGCAGAATAGAGCTGCAGTGTTAAGGACAGGACAGACGAAATAAGAATATAATGAAGATGAAACAGCACAACATATAGTACGAGATCCGGTATACGAAATATATAACCTCATCTGTTATTTAATGATAATAAAGAACATATGCTAGATAACGCATTCATTGATACATCGCAAATAGGTTGCCTAGCTAAATGACGTGCCGATGATATTAAACAATAAAATGTTTAATTAAATTTTTTCGACCAACTTCCCCGATTAGTTATTTATGAAAGTCAAGCATCAGCTGAGAGTTGTACTCCAACGAATTGAAAAAAATAAAGGTTCCTAATGAGTATTAGTGAAAAGAATTACGAATATCTTTGTTAATATTTACACTATCGAAGGAATCTTTAAAAATAACTTGCTGCATTTTTGTAATGGAATTGCGCGCGCAACGCTTCTTTGTTACTCTCAACGCTCGCGCAGAAAATTTAACATTTTAAATCTAGTCAACCATGGATTCAACAAACTTTTTGATAAAACAACCTAATATGGTTAGATTGGGAATAAAATAAGCTTTCATTTGATATGTAATTCGATTAAATAACTTATGAGGGTATATTAATAACGTTTGTTTACCTGTTTACACCTGGCGACTCCATAGTTGCACAGAGGGAAAGTATTTATTTTATCAATTCCTCGGGGTATATTCTCTCAGCTGATGCTCGACTTTCATAAATAACTAATCGGGGAAGATGATCAAAAAACTGTAAATAAACATTTTATTGTTTAAAATTATCGGCACGTGATTTAGCTTGGCAATGTATTTGCGATGTATCAATGTATACATTAACTAGCATATATATTCTTTATTATCATTAAATAACAGATGAGGGTATATATTTCTTATACCGGATCTTAGACTTATAGAGATTTTTGGAAGGAAAGAGGAAAGACCGTTGCTCAGCAGCCGGAAATAAAAACTTTTGTTTGCAGAGCGGTTATTAAACTCATAAAAGTACTAATATCTTAACATCTTTCCCATAAAAGTGTGGCAGCAAACGGTACTTATTGTAAATTTTGCGCAGTGAGCAGTAGACATAAGTGGTCAGTTGTCAGATAGGATCGCAGTCATTCGCCCTAAGTTCCGGCACCTGCGTTTTCGCCGGATATTGACGCACACTCATGGTGTCACTCATTCCACTATTCTTCAACATCATCGCATTATCCTTGAATTATTAGGTTTTTAGGACTATGAATAGAATACTAATGGGAAAAATATATTTAGTCATCTACCCAAAATATGTGTGATTCTTTCCGTAAGTTTAAAAATATCATTTGGAATTTCACTGCAGTTGAATTTTGTGGTAAAACCTATTAATTTCCAGTACGTGCTCCTGATTAGACTATGTTCCCATCTGCTGGAGTGCCAAAATGTTCATCTGCACCCTTGACGATCTGAACAACGCCTCTGACGACGCAATAAACGTCGCCCGGGCTCAAACAATTTTATATAGATGTACGAAACGAAGGAGAATTGATTTCTTTCCTAAATCAATCTTGATTTTTTATTGTTCCCTTAGTTAACAAGATGACTGCAAACAGTTTTAGACTTTACAACTAGAAAGTCGACTTTTATTTCCGTTAGCGTTTGATTTATGTGCAATAAAATGATGTGAATCGAGAACATATCGAATAGGCTGGAGTCCGTTGATAAATATTGATAGTACCTTTAACGCTTATGTCTACTGACATCAGCTGGCCGAGGGAAAGTGTCGAGTACTTTATATTCGCTTTCCAAAGTGATTTGCTACTGAACTGCAACTGAGTACATACATACCTACTGAAATAACATGTTTTCTAAACGCCTTTACTGCGCCGATATGTAATTATACTTTATTGCCAACTTACAGCAAACCATTGTTAACGTCTTGCACATTTAACCTTTTACAAGTCGATATTTGGTAGTTTACTACATAGGGCATATTTTACAACGATTGTGCAAGTAGGAAACGGTACAAAACGTGCAATGTCTTATAGAAATTTCGTATACACGTTTAGTGATAGTCACGAATTCAATCTTGTTTGGGAACGTTCTATATAATGAGAGTAATTCTTGTAATTACGTGGGAAACATGGAAATAATCTACATAAAATTATAATACATTGTATTATTTTAGAGTTTTTATGGCATACTTTGTTCTTGTAACGGTTATACAAGAGCTTTCACTTTTATGAAAATTTCGAATACACTTAAAGCTTATTACGTGAAGGTACATTTACTACAAAATTTCTTTGATCTTATTAAGTCAGTGAGTGAATTGTAAACGTGGAGAAATCTCACATTGTATGGGCGTGTGTTCTTGTAGCTCACTAAGGTCTGTCAATTACGGGACTCGAGTCGCACTTTATGACCGCATGTGGAACTTGTCGGACTACATAATTGTGTGCCACTTTAAGTGAAATTCTTTGACTTACCGACAGCTTGTAATATTGCAACGATACATAAGATGTTTTTAAACAAGCGATAGACGAGACTTACAAGCTACTCTAGTTCCTGATGCAGTGTTAAGGGTAACTGCAGGTAATAATATCTTATTGATGTCCTGCGGGCATTCCGTTAAAGTAATATTACTAGATACGAACTAGTGTAATCATCACGCTGCCAGCAGAATGGTTTCATCCGAGTTATGTTTAGAACATAAACACAAATATGTTGCGCTGGCGCAATCTTGAGTCTTGAGTTGCAGTAGATTATAATATTTGAAATGCCAGTCATAAATCTCAGAAGTTGCATTCACACGTACCATGAGAATAAATATTGAATTTAAACGTATGTGTAATTTTCCCACAAAAGAAAAAACAAAATATTGATGGAAAGAAAATACGGTGTCCCTTTATTTCGCAGACGGAAATTTCATAGAATTTCGTTTTGCAGAAAATGTTTCATATAATATTTGGTCTTTGTATTTTTATTTCGCATATTATTGTTTTAACGACTATTTACTTGAAAGAAACATATTTCACAGAAACACAATTCAATGAATTTTATATTAATTTTTTTTTATTTAACAATCTTATCTTACAGTAGAATTATTTTTTAACGAAAATTGTTTGTTCGGTGTATTTTTCCATTGTATTTTATTTAAACGAAAATGTAAAAATAGACGTTATGCTATCCATAATTTTATAAGGGCAAATATTTGAACGTCGAAAATTAAGTGTCGAATTAAAGTCGAATGATAACTTAGGCCGCAAGAGCGAGCGAAGCGAACTCGGGACTTGGGGTCACCCGAAAAAACATGTTTACCCTATAAAATTATAAAATACTATTGAATCTTTGTCAAAGGTATGAATTAAAACGTTTAGAAACTGTCACTTGATGAAATGTTTTTCTTGGTACTAACTTTTATATTAACTAAACAATATGCGGATAAAGAATATTTGCTTTGTTATTCTATGATATGAATATCGAAACATAATATTTTATTTGTAACAAAAATCAATGATTTAAATTTATTCAAAGTAAGTATTCTGCGTTTTGATTATTCTAGGAAATGATAATATGAGAAAAAATATTTATGAAACGAAATTCTATGAAAACGAAAGCTATAAAACAACGTACAAGTTACAACCAGAAAATACACATACAATAATCGCATCCCAAGCTCAAGAATGTTATTATTTCTTTCTATTGTGTCTGAATTCTTTAATTTCTTAAAGAATCGTGTAAATAATTCTAAATCCTATTATCATTACTTCATTATCAAAAATAGTACTTGGTTGACTGAGCTCTGCTCGGGTGAAAATAATGCTCATTTAATAGTTCATACTAATTCCATCTACAGTATTATAAATTCCATGCTGCCATGATACTAAGTACTTACTAATTCCATGCTACCATGTCATTATTCTAAGGCAATCTTGTTCTAAAATTTGGTCGAACGAGCCCTGCTCGGGTGAAAATACGGAGAAAACGAATTTTCCCAGATATGAGACCTACATAGATCGAATGTTCGCCCCCGCAAGCCCCTATATTGCAACTTTCATCGAAATCGTCGGAGCCGTTTTCGAGAACGGATTAAAAATATATGTATACAAATATTGCTCATTTAATAGTATAGGATGATCAGACATTCCATCCGCATATGATTCACGTAGATCAACTGTAGATACCGATATCTGACACATCTAAAAAAAGATATATTATGAATGTTATTCCGATTAAACTTCTTATTCCATATATCTATAACGTAAAACCGGATTCATTTGAAGCCTAAACTAATCCTAGCATAATTGCAGAGCTCGTCCTGTCAGAGGAAATCTTGATAAATGTACACTTTACGCTTTGTACAACATAATTGCTTGTTTATTTTAAAATTCTGAACGCGCCGTATCCTCGGTCATTAGTACATTGCTCTGTAACTAAGCTTGGTTTGGTTCTATGAAACCATCCTGATAGAACATAATGCGAATCGACAATGATGCTGGTCTATGATGCTAGATGAAAACTATAGAATGTAATTTCTATTCGTGTTCAATAGTTTTAGCTGTGATATAAGCTCATTCGTGAATCTGGGCTGTGCAACTGCATTTCATTGTCTTCACTTGCGTTTATACTTTGTTTGATTCCTTTAATCCGCTCAGTTAATATGAATTTAAATAGGATTAAGTGAAACTTCCTAATTTCTTAATGTATTGTCACATCAGTAACGTTCTCATTAGTGATACACTTGCTACATCCGCTGACTCGTCTTGTGACACTTTCTTAATTGCCATAGTCTACTTTGTTAATATGGACAGTACTGTATCATTTTCCGTTCTGTGGGACTCGTTCATTTCAGTCGAGTCTATCTCATTGAGCTATTTATCCAGCGTAAGGCCGTCTAAATTGAGAGGCGCGATGCGATATACGAATGTTCCAATATCATTGCAAAGGCAGATACAATTTCATCGATTCCGGGAGCAGCCGATCGGGATCAACGCTGGCGTTCGTCCAAACAACAGTTTATAGCTGACACTGTTTACCGAGCCGAGCCGTCACCTAAATATGTTCCCGGCTTTACAATCTTTTATATGAACCCGAAACGCGTTGTTCGACTCGTGCCGGATGCGGAAATGCTAACTGCAATCAGCGTAGAAATGGTGAGTGATACATTTCTAATCGGAATTGTGTGTCATCATTATCATGGCTGATTTTTGTTTTCGTTTTGAATTGTAAATATTATGTTACGGGCTTCACACATTTATTGTATAGCAAGTGTCATGTCTGCGATTATTAAGAACATCGTATGACTTCATCAGTCTTTAATCCATTGGATAATGCTGCTTTGAAAATAAGGGACAAAAATTTTGAACATCATAAATTCTGTATTTCAAATTAGAGATCATATCGTCGTTTGTCAAACATTTTCAAACATCAAAGGTATACTGTTTATGTAAAATTTTCCCCTTAGCAATAAGGATGATCTCATTATTATATGTATGTCAGTGTAAACACATATATAAAGTAGTTGGGTAGGTATGTAATGCAACGGTAATGCGTCGTCGGCGTTCGGCGTGCGTGCGTGCTTAATCTCTTCCATTGAGCATTTGTAAGGCGGCTGCATTCTTTTTACCTACTACCCTGATTGCCTCGTCTAGTGTATATTCATGGATGTTGGAGTAACGCGTTATATTTCAATATTTTCGATGTTATACATTTAAATTGTTATTCCTTAGAATGACTGCATGTTTATTGCTAACATTTTGTTTGAAGTTGTTGGTGCTATTTAGAGATCTTGTTTCTCAATTTTATTTCTTGTTCCAATTACATAGTTCTATAATAATTCCGCTGTATTGCGTTCGTTTTTCACACTCGTTGAATTATTTACACGATTATTCTGTATTTGTGTCTGGAACGCATCAGTTTCACTTACGTTTGCTGCAGTATTTACGCATGCAGTTATTCAGTACATTTGCACGGCTGTGTCGGCCGTTTGTCTGCGCACACGCACACTCCCTCGGCATTCTATTGGCACACTTCTCTCTAACGAAAGTTTGTTATTTATTCCACTTTTCGCGCTTTCCTTGCCACTGACTTCTTCATTGATCCAGAGTTTGATTTAATGCCATGCGCCATGTATTTCGTCGGTGTTAGCGAGTTATCAAAATCTTTAAAGATTGAAGATTTCGATTTGTAGTTAATTGAATGCATTAATTACAGTTACTGGGTTAGAAAAAAAAAACCCGGCCAACTGCGTGTCGGACTATGCACAATGAAGGGTTCCGTAGTTGGGATGAATTTATCCCAAATACAAACTTAACATTGTAGTTGAAATACATGTTCTCCCATACCTACCAACTGCAAATGTAAGTTTGTACGCACAATATTTAGAGATTTGCCATGTTATTTTAAGACCATAGACTTCTTATACATTTTTCTGTAATCTATAAGTAAAGAGCCATACTATGTATTTTTTTTCGAAATTTTAGGTCCAGTTGTTTCGGAGATAAGGGGAGAAATGGTCAATTTTCATGGAATTTCTTAAATATCTTTAAAAGTATTTATTTTAAAATTATATAAAAAATATTTTTAAGATCTTCCCAATAAGCCCTTTCATTTGATATGTCACACGGTCCAGTTAGCAAAACTTTTTAAAAAATTTCTTGTTTGCCCCCAAAAAGTGATCCCTATATTCAAAATTTATTTCTTTACGTTCCACGTTCGTGTTTGGGTCATAGAAATACACATATGTACCAAATTTCAACTTAATCGGTCCATTAGATTCGGAGCAAATTGGCTGTGACTGACGGACAGACAGACAGACACACAAGTGATCCTATAAGGGTTCGATTTTTTCCTTTTGAGGTACGCAAGGAACCCTTAAAAACACGTGTTGTTTACAGTACTCAAGTTATTGATACGAGTGCATACTTCATATATGTACTACTTATTCATAGCTACGATTCTAATTAAGTAATTTAATGTTATTTACAATATAACTGCTACGACATAGGTATTGTATCGCAAATAACCTTTTGTCGTTTAAAAGGTGTATTCATCCATCCAATAATAGCTTTGTAATTAACAAGTGGATGTTTACTTGTATTATGGACAAATGCGATTCTTTTCGAGTTGTCATTGAATATAGAAGGGCTATTGGTTGCGCAAGAGTTGCCGGCGTGCCAAGTTCAGTCGCCCACCTCCGCCTAAACAAGCGCCTACGCAGCATCGGTAAGCTGGTCTTAGCATCCATTAGGATTTGAGATTGTAACGATCAACAACAGATAAGTGTTAATGTTCGACAATTGTACGCCTATTTCAAATATGGAGCCGACAGACGGACAAACGATATACCTACAAGACAGATCTCAAGATCAAGACTCGTAAGAATGACATTGGTGCCGATTCTCTTGTCATAAATGCCTCTAAACTAGACTAAAAATCACCTTAATTTAGTTTATTCCTGCCAAACGACGATTTCCCATTCTGAAATAGACCAAAGTGACACAGCTTAACTATATTTTAGTTTGACAGCACTAGGATGGCACTGAGATATTAATTTAGTGAAAATGGCAATTTTGCCATTCTGAATTTGACGTTTTTCACCTAAAATTTTGATTGTTTATCTAAATCTGACTTTTTCTAATCGTGATTAAAAACGTATGGAATAAAACTGGTTGTCAAGAACTTTAAATTCACACCAACACCTTGACTTCAGGCGCAAAAACAGTACTGTATATATTTTTTCTTTTGCTTATATTTCGAAATTGGTGTGTCCTATCGCAAAAAATAATGAATATTTCGATCCCCTTTAAGAACCCCTAAAACTCAACAAGTAGGTAATCATTTTCTTATTTTCCATACAAAAAGTGAAAAATTCCTTATAAAACACGTCGAGGCTGCCCCCCCCCCGTCCCCCTGCCTCCGGCTCTAAAAGGCTCTAAAAAAAAATCACGGTGTAGGGCAAACAAGTACCACGTGTGGAGTCGCGATTGTCAATTTCGATTTAGTTGTGTCAAAATGATTTTAAAATTTAGAGAATTTATTTTAGTGATAGTTTAGTTCGCTGTACATGAGAATCGGCACCATTGACAATGAAAAATTAAGAAAAACAAAATCGTAAGATTTTATTTTGTGACTCAATCGTCACATTAGTCCTTTTAGGAAATGCATAATACATTATCTTTGAAGATTCCCTTATGAATGACACAACTATAAAGATTATATAAGTTATAATATGTACTTAATTAAAATTATCGTACTTGCGGATGGGTTTTCCTGCACGTACGCGTCTCTTAATTCCTTATGCTACAAATTGTACCATTTTCCCCATTGCACTAAAGCTTCTGCCAAAACATTAGCCCGCAATTTTCAAAGCTATACTCGCACCTGCGTCCAATGATGAATGTTACCGTTTATTTTTATCGAGTGCATCTCACATATATCTCGCACGACAAGATATCGCGTGTCCGTGAACCAGCGATACAAGATGTATAGCAGCGTAAGTGTAATATTATTCTGTACTCAAGGTCGTCGTCTTGAGCTACTAACATACCTTCAGTTTCAACTGTTGCCATGGGAAAAAATCGCTTTTTACTTTTTATGTGCATCCTCATACTGATCGATGAATTAAAATAAATTCAGTGTAACAGCTACTTATTCTACTGTTCGTGTTGTAAACGATTGGGAAATTTACTGGATTTGCGTCCTGTCACGATTTCCAATAGTTCCAATTGAGATCTTCAAATTCCAATTGCACGTGATTTCTGATGGTAAAGCTTAAGTTGAAGGTAGTATTGGAGTGTTCGCTGGAGCGTTTCTTACTTTGTGAAGTGGAACTAACTCTGTTGTTCAAATGGCGGAACACTTCGACAAAGTGTTGATATTTAGCTGAATTTATGAGTTAACCCTTCATCCTGCGTCCTAACCAATTTGGATTTGACCGAGAAGCGATAACATGCTCATAATGAAATGAAAAACATTTTTGTATTCAAAATTAGAAGCCCGAAGAGTTTGAGGAAAATGTAACAAAATCGGAAGGAGTATTATTTGGTCAACAATTTCAAAATAAAATCTCAGAGTGGTTTTTCCCTGAACACTATATTTGTTTATGAAGGAAAAATGCAAGTAGCTATGTACACGCCATCGAAAATGCCCAAGTATGTTATAGTTGTTCAAGCATGTTATGTAGTATCGTGTCAGTATTTCTGAGAATATTATATACCTTTTATGCTTCTGACTGCAACGACTTATGTAATATATGACAGCAGGGTTTAACGGTTTTACGTTTCAGAGGACGATCACGAGGCACAAGCCCTTAAAAATATTTTATTATTTCTAGTAAATAATCCCGCAAATAAATGTGGGCTAAAGGTGCACCGGTGTGAGACAATGGGCGTAGGTACCACCTGCTGCTACGGGGTTGCCTTGTGAGTTGTGAGGCAGACTTAACTGAGCTGCAGTGTAGTATTGTACTGTTACTTTTTAAAATGAAAAAGAGAACACAAAGTTAAAGGGATAGGTTTTTTCAAGACTTTGATAATTTTTGTTTTGAACTTGATTTAAAACAGGTTCTTGTTGTGTCTTGTTTTCACATATAAACAAGATAGCTCAGGAATGTTAGTTGAAGAAGCTGAAATATGAACGAGTGTACATGTGCTATGTGGTGGAAGAATAATATTGTTTACGTTTACAAAACGTTGATAAACTTGGTGTCTAGTTACATTTGATTCATGTTCGTTCAAGTAATACAAAGATACGCATGTGAGTATACAGTGTGTATTGTCTTGCTTCTATGTTCTATGACAGTGTGGAAGCTCTCCTTAAATATGCGGCCGACATTCCAGGCGGTCTCTCTGTTTACCCGTCCTCGTCTAGCAAGCTTAAAATAATTACACAAGTGCGTTGGCGCAACCCACCCTTTATAGTTCCTTGCCCTCGGGCTTACCTTCCACCTTAGGCCTGGCTACCTGGCATTTTCTTTCTCATAAGAGTAAAAGTGTTCCAAACTTTTAACAGGTTTCTCGAGTGGATTTTGTGAGTGGCGACAACTTGACTTTCACTTTCGGTTTTATCCATATACCTAATATTATTGATCCGGTTTTCATAAACTTTATCTATTTACGTCATTTGCATTAATTTCTCTTTCATTCAGTTTAGTATTTCCTCAATCAGTTTAGTACAACAATCTCTATGTATATTTCGTCCTATTTCAACAAATTGTTGTTCTATGAAATCTTCCACCCTTGGCTCTATGATAGTACATTGAGGGATCCTCGATCTATCCGCGTCATGTTGATTATTAGAACACGTTCGAATTTTAAACTGTGAATAGTAAATAAACGGTTGGCAGCGGAGGGCACAGGCGTGCGCGCGCGCCGTTCTTGCTTGTCTTCGCGCCTCACCGAGTCGCCGCTTGGTTCAGTGTGTTGCTATCTGTCAATGAAGACAGACACGCGGTGTTCCGTTCTACTCTATAATTACGTTGTAGTACGAAAGTCGGGCGATTCCGTGTGTATGTGGATTAGGCCCATAACCTAACCAGTCCGCGTACGGATCCCAGTGTTGTGTTGTGTTTGAAGTTTCTCAACACGATTGTGACGTGTACATTTATTTCTGGGTAAATTCTATTTTAGTGGTGATGTTCTTCGTGTGATTAAACAGCATCGTTATTTATTGCATAGCTTCAACAGTTTAATTAGCATTTATATTAGAATTCGCTCTCTGTATAGTTGCACGGAAAGTTGAATATACCTACTACATGGACGCTAATCGACGATAAAGGTGATGAAAATATCGTATCATGGCTGACATACAAGGTTATACTTGACTTTGTCGTAATGAAGTAGAGTTTAGTGCGTAGTTCACTGAGTATGAAATATGAGACGTTTCGCTATGAATCACTTGTAGAACCACAATAATATATGAACAAGGTTTTATAATTTCTTCACTTAGTGGAACCCAACCTGAGTGTAACTCTAGCTTTCTTGCGCTAAAGATGAACCAACCTTCAACTTCTGCAAGCATCCCATACCCGAGTAGCTAAAGACAATAAACTGACAATGTGGGCTCGCTTTGCATCCAAAATGTATATTGCTATTCAATACAAGAACAAAACACATGTGTCACACTCATACACATACGCTCGCCAAACAAAATAAATATTTAAAAAAATGTTAACTATGCAATGATTAGCAGACAGTAGCGAGTGGGACAATGACAGCATTGTAGTGTGGCCGACATAATGAGCGAGATTAATAAGTCAGTTCACGAGTTCACCGCGCGTACGCCGCTCTACTTGCTCCAATCGCCATATCCGTCGCAAATCGACCGTTTCCTCCGACCATCTTCGCGTTGACTTGCTATTATAAACATGATTTATACCTGACCCATCATTAGTTAACATGTCAACGATTGTCGCTAGCGGATGCATTTTATTTGCTCCAACTCTATTTATAACCGGCTCTATAAGAATGGAGACTTAACAGGTCTCACTTAGAGGATTAACCGACACTATTCTTGTGTTATTCACGCGAGACTTGTCATACAGTTTTCTATATTTAACTCCTGAAAATAAAACATCGGCAGCTTTCATAATCTTATCGCACGCATACTTACGGTTCGGATGGAAATCTCAAAGAAAGGTCAACATCGAAAACACTTGAGTTATCAAATCAAAGGTTTCTTTATCTGGATTGTGAATATGACAAGGTTGTCGTTTATGACATACTTAAATATATAATTTTAGTGTTGGCATTATGATTTTAACCCGGTTGGCGTTTTCGTGTTGATAATCTGAAAATGATTTAGGTGGCACACGCGATGTTGAGGCCACTGGTCGGAGCCCTGGCGTTCTTTATCTTGGGAAAATCTCGGTCTCGTACGGAAAATATTGGCTTCGTGCCAGTCCTCGTCCTCACGCGCGTTTCCATTATTGTACCAACTCTGTGTTACGGTTACGCTAGGCTTGATTAACTGCACTATGCCAAATGGATTTCTGTTTTTAGACTTTATTTGTGCTTTTACAAAATTCATCTATAATGAGCTCATTAACGATTTATAAAACAGCTATAAGTTTACGTCATCATTTCAAGATTCCTATAACATTTTTGCCATGGCTACGGAATCCGGACTTTCATTGTTTAATTTTAGTTGAATGGAAACATTATTAAATTTAATGGTATTAAATAATATATCGAGCCGTTCCGGGTGGTCTGGCACCTTGAGACGACCTTCGGAACAATGGGAAATTGGTAGCATTGTTTACATCAGGGCGCCCCTCGACGAGGTCCGGTCGGCGAAAATAGCCACGTGCTCTTGTTAATAACAAACGACTGCTTGAACTTGTTGTTTATGTAATGAACGAAATAAGTGTGAAAGCAGAAGAACACCAATTGTTTCTCCATCAAATAAGTACTCATGAAAGTTCACTGCTTGATTCCGTAATTTTCTCGGCAGCCCGATTCAAGTCGTCAGAGGCTCCCACGCAGAACTTTCCACTAAGACAATAGGTCGTTGAAGATTTCACTGTTTTTGTCAACGCATCAACTGGCGCAATCCGGTGTTCATTATAATCAGTCGTAACAGTCTCTTCCTCGATTCAGGTTTTACATTTTGTTTCACTAATTGTTATGTAAAGACCTCGAGCTCCCACATGCCTAAGTACTGCAATGCGTTCGAGCAAGCTTTGTCAGTATATTTTGTAACTTATTCACAATCACGTCCGGATTCTTGCGTAAAAACTTTTTCCTGCTGTGAGTGGAATATCATTCGATATTCAGTTCCTATATGTTACTGCAAGTTGCATGATAGAGCTTATTCTGCTACTGTATTTTCAATGCTAATTACATTTACAATGATTCCGGGTTATATGATTGTTGATATCAGTGGTCAGTATTCATATTGTTCAGATTGTTACATTTTGCAATATTTGTATTAACAAATGCAATAATGTATGTTGCTTTATTAATAACTCGATGGACTCCGATTTTTTTAAATTATAATTTTTGTGGTAAGGTAATAAATAAACTGTAATCCGTTATGTCTATATTATTTTACAGCTTCATAATTTCGTAAATCATAATGCTCGGCTAATTAAAACTTTTGTAGATTAAGTCATGAAATCTTTGGTTTGCAATAGCTTAATGGTTAATTTATGAATTAGTTCCGTCATTATTATTGTTTTAGTCAGGGTGTAATGGTCAGGGCTACTAGTACTGAGGAAATATCGGATTGCGCTGTTTTTGCGGGTGAAGCTGTTGTACGAAAAGGGTGTATTGTATTTTTAGTTAACGATGAGGCGGCCGTACTAAAAAGTTACGACACTAAAAACTGAAACATCACACACTCGACAGTCGCAGGCATACGTGAATAGGTCCACGGCGCGGGCGCCACAAAGATGTGCTTCTTTGTTCGTCTGCCATTCATTAGCCGAATGTGGCATGGTCCCCATTCTTGGGGAGTGCGTTGAACTGTCATGTTTCCTGCGTGTCCGCATGTAACGTGTTTTACGGGTTGACGCGCATTTTGGTACGTTTCGATGTTGCAATCACTCACCATGCCGAGATTCAACAAATTGAGATAAGGAGATTTCTTTTCGGTTTAAATATGTTCTCCTTTATGCATAGTACACGGAACTAATTGTTATTATTTATACGTTCTCAAAATAGAATGATGGTATATTCAGTAGTGTTGAGAACTGGAAATAACGCATGTCGAATGCTTTAGTGATGGCATGAACGTTGATTGTATAGGCTCGTCGAACTGTGACTGTCGTGATGTAAAGAGCCCAAGTTGTAAGCAAATAATATTTAGATAACAGACGTGAACTGATTCGTAATATTTATTTAGTTCCCATTGCGATACCAGTGCCGAAGATGTAATTACTTTTTTTGGTGACATCAAGCATCGAGTAACAAATTATTACTATAATTTTAAATGCTGTTTGCTGCATGTAGACCATTCGAGCAGTAGATCATTGAATCCTTACGATTACAGAGTCCTTCGCGATAACGAATGATAAGAAAACGACAATGTGAAATAAACAGTGTTATCTAAAAAGGTGTGCAGTTTATGCGGAACATTCAACGCTAAATCAACAAATCGCAAAAACCTTGAAGATACAGAAAGTGACGTAATATACGAAATCAATTAATCAGTGGAAGGTTAAATGTGTTAAGAAAAGTGCAAAAATACAGTGAATGGAAAATAGCGAGCATTTGCTTGTTTTAAACGTGGTGAAGTTCCAAACTAGTGCGTGGTTCGGGACATGAGTGACGATGAGTACAGAGAGGCGCCTCTCCCGGAGTTTCCACTCGTGCTTGAAGGGTTCCTCCACAGAGGAGGCGGCAGATGATGAGGAGAACTGCTACCACTCCCTCGGAGGACGGCACTCATTAAACAGGACACAGCCACAAGTCTATGTGGAGGATTTAACCAATATATCGTTAGCGGATTTCGAAGCACAGGATGAAAATGGTATGTATTGAAAATTACAATACATTTCTGTAGAATCGGTAGTTGTTGTCAGTGGGCCTAGCAGCCCTAGCAAACCATGTTGGTAATATTTTTCTCACAAATCGCTCGGTCCCTTCATTCAAATTCCGTGAAAGATCATGACACATGTCACAGTTTTGGGGTTATTGTTAGATCAGTGGTGGTTAACTCCTGAGCAATCACCATTTTATTTATGATATTGTTTTAATTTACGTCGCCACATATAATTAACGACCCATTTGTTAATTACTTATCAATTTATTATACGAGTAGAAACGTAATTTATGTATCGGTCGTAACCGTAAATTCGAATTGCCTGCTATCAACCAAGTTAAAATATTACACTAACGAAATAAAATTTTAGTAACACGTGCTTGACATTTTGGGTTAATTATCATGCATTTATTCTGGTTATAAAATGCTCAATGATAGTGCAATACTGTTAACATTCCGATGTTTTGTATTTTTTATTTTATTCAAGATACTGTTGAACATAGCAATTAAAAGAGGGGGGTAAAAGTCAAGCAAACCAAATCCATTTTAACTGTTGCCATTCTTGTTGGGTACTATTGCATTTTTTTTAAAGCGTCTGCATTTTTAACACTAAGTACGTACTATAAAATAATCGTGGAATCTGAATATGTTTTAATTTTCCTAGAGTTTCCCATATGTTTTGTATGTAACTATAACGAATGTCATTGTTATGGCTATACTTATAGCAAAGGGTATTCGTACTCCTATGATAACTGGGACGTACCTAATGTGCTCACTGACCCATAAAGGGGTCTGACATATAAAGATCGAAGAATGTATTAATTAACGGACTCATTATTCGGTCCTATCCGTCAGTGAACCCATCATTATATTTTTAATTCCGACGCCTATATTTTTATAGACTGCCGTCAGATTAATAATCACCGGTGTTTATGCTTCTCCCCGTCGTAATAAATGGGATGATGTTTGGCTTCTTTCGGGAGATTTGTTATCCGAATCTGTTCAGCACTTCTCTATTTAGTTTAACATACAAATCATCCTGTTTGTTTCTTTTATTTTTGTTAGGTGAGCTGGCGTTCTGTTTTCCGGATGTGTTTATAGTTTCAATAAGTTTAGTTTGGACGTGTTGTAATTTTAATCGGTTGATAAAGGTACACATAAAATGATGATGTGGATATATTTAGTAACCTGTTCCGCTTAGCTATTTCTAAAGAGTCTTAGAAAGACCCTGAAAGAAATCGACACGTGTTTCACCTCTCAACGAGGCATCCTCAGGATGACGATTGACTTGTCGCGAATTCGAACACGGCATATTGCCACACCAAGCACCGACTGCAGACATAAACAAAAGTACACATAACATCAAAAGTACTGAAAACTCTACAATTTAAAAATATTTTGCTGAAAATTGTGAAAGAGAAGATAGAATCATTTGGTTCTTCGTAAAACATGAAAGTAAATGAAAATTGTACATCTACTAGATAGATACATATTTCAATCTTTAGTATTGAAAATCATTAAATCATTAATTGCTGAACAACTCCAACTAGTTCATATTCGCGCCGACGCGCCTTCCAGCAGGTGAAGAGTATTAATATCACTCATCATAGTATACTGCATCTAATTTGCAGCTTTTTCATATCCCGCCTTTGGCGTCAATCCCCTAGGCGATGGAGGGATTATGATATCCTTAGATGACACGGTGGTCTGTTTATTGCTAAAGCTGTTTGCTGTTTAAGAATTAGTTAATAACTATTAAATGGTTTTGCATAAATTACCATTACCAACCAAGGAACTAACTACATACATAGAGAGATGAGGGTACCTACATATTTTTCACTCGCTGTCCTTCATTAAAACCAGTATTTTTTAACCGGTCCTTTTAAAGTAAGTTGTAATATTACATAAGCTTACTACAATCTGTTATTATGTAAATTATACGTCCATTTTATGGTAAATGTATTTAAAGTGGTACTGTCGTATATGTCTATGGTAATATGGCTATGTCTCAGGCATATAAGGAAGGACAACCTACAGGAAAGTGTGCTGAGATTCATAAACATGTCGTCAGACTAATACTAAATGAAATTTGATTAGAGATGTGTTTTTTTTTTTTACCAAAAATACAACCGAATTCCAAACTACAAATTGAAAAATAACCTTAATTTCTGAAGTCGGTGTCTTTGGATCAATCAGTATTTAGGTTTTGCCACCAACTTCCGAAATTAAAGTTATTTTTTACATTGTAGTTTGTAAGTCGGTTGTATTTTTGGTAAAAAAAATCTCACTTTTTAGTGTGTTGGTTTGTAATTCATCAGTTCCACTTTACCAAATGGTGAAAGCAAATGCACGAGTTACTATTAAAAATATCCAAATCGCTATAGGTGTGCCTATAATATTTGAAGAGTTCCCTCGATTTCTCCAAGATCCGATCACAAGATAGTGACCAAATGACATTTTCAATTCGAGTAATCGGGGAACACACATAAAAAAAAATATTCCGACGAATTGAGAACCTCCTCCTTTTTTTTAAGTCTGTTAAAAATCAAATGGATGTGCTGTTCAGCAATGGACTACTAAAGAGTGACTTGATTGATTCCTTTTTAATCTCAGCACTAACTATTGGCCATAAAAAAGTGGTAGCGGAGCTGACTGCCCAGAATACGCCAAACGTTAAGGTATAGAGGATATTAATTTCACGTAGATATTCCTGCTGTTGGTTGACGATAGGTGTCGTGCAATGTCGTCTTACAATGTCACGGATGCATATATATATATATACATATATGCAGTAAAGTACAATAATGTAATCATAGGAAGGTAATTGTAACCTACCTATTTATTTAATACTTCAAGCTCAGAAATGTACAGAAGCGGACCTAATGCCATAGGTCATGTCATGCATGGCTATTCGTTTTACTCCAATACCATGTGTGACAACTTTCAGTCGAAAAAAACAGATGGTCCCATAAACCCATAAAATATAGGTACAGGTAAATGTATGTGGCATATAAGGAAGGTATTACGTACATTTACGGCATATCACAGGCGGGTGATCTAACTGTCAGACTGACCGCTAACCGCAGATTGTGAATGCTATAAGTAAAACCGTGTCTAACTTTATACGTGTGTAATTTAACTCGGGAAGGAATTACATTGTTGATGCAACTAACTTCGAATGTGGGTCTGAGGGTAATATTGCTAATCTAACACTCAATATTTTGTAAAGAATCATAAACTAACAACAAACTGTAAGTTAGTTTAGTAAGTTTTAAGTTAAAGGCTATCAAGCAAATAGACCTGAAGCGTTATGGAGAATGCTTGAGAAGTCATGTAATATTTCAACTTGTAATGTATTTAATGTGAAGGCTGCCATGCCATTCATTGCTGTCATTCGTGGATCTTTGACAGTCTTTTCGGGTCGTCAGAAACCCGAAAGTCGGACAACCAGTCTTACCAAGGGGAATCGTTACCCAGTTACTGGGTTGTGGAGGTCAGATAGGCAGTCGCTCCATGTAAAATACTGGTATTCAGCTGCATCCGGAAAGACTGGAAGCCGACCCCAACCTAGTTGGGTAAAGACTAGGCAGATTGATTGATGAAGACTGCCATGAACAGGCATTTGATCAGCAAAAAAATAATCATATGAAATCCATTAATACTGTCTCTAAATCCATAAAGAATATCGCTCGAAGTGTTAATTTATCAATCAACGCTAACATTATTACGAACATTAATATTCGCTGAAAAATTCAAGGTGATATTAACAATGATACGATCTTGACATTGATTCGCAGCAATATTCGCGTGTTCGCTAACTATGACTCACTATACCACCGGATAGGTATATTACGTCTGCCTCCTTACATGATCGTGGGTAGCCTGACGTATTATGTACTTACCTCCGATTTATAGCATCTGACATGATTTTCCATGTAGCTCCGCGGCAATAGAGGTCAAATTCCCATGTATTTTACGTTGATATCATCTGTTGTGTAGGAAGTGTTGATAGTTCCATCTATGTGGTCGTTGTTTTCCTTATGTAGTTTTATCTTATCTTGTATTACATACAGTTTTTCTCATTGTATTCATAACAAGTGTGCTTTATCTTTTTATTTTATCTCTTTACACTTTGAACAAATAACTATGTGTTTAGTTGCATGTAGAGACTCTAGAATTCTCTATAAATTAAATATTCATCTACGTACCTAAGATGTAGTAGACTAATAATGTGTGAACATTGCTTATGAATGCACAAACATGAACCTTAGTAATCTCAGACGTAGCAGCCGGATCTCTACGAAATTCTATATTTTAACAAAGCTTTAATAGTAGCTGGGTTCTTTTGAATACATTCTAAGCACGCCTTAATAAAAAATAAAAGTCACGTTTACGTTTAGCCGACGTCAAAAATTGAAGTTGAATCGTGTTGCGCGGGCGCCGCACCTGTGCTTGCTATGTGCGCGCGTAAACGCCGCACATCCGCTTCCTGTGTTCCTGCCTTTACAACCCTTGACTGTACCAGTCACGGCTTCCGCCCCAAATTATAATAATATCAAGGTTAAATAAACAATGAATTCATATCAAAGGGATGTGTTTGGAGGGTTAACTAATGTATTTTTTCATTTATACGATCTGCTGACTTTGTAATACAGTCAAACCTGGGTAAGTGAGAACTGGGTAAGCGAGAAAACTCTATAAATGAGAGTGATTGCCAGGAAAGTAGTTTTTAACTCGTGGACCTCTATAACTGAGACTGCTACTTGTCTGTATCTCTATAAGCGACAGTCGAGCATAATTTAACATATGCTATTTATGACTCGTTTTTAAATTTCGTGGAACTAATATTGTTTCTGTTCCTCTCAACCTTTACTAACCAGCTTCAACCTCTATAAGTGAGAAAAGCTACTCCTGTACCTCTATAAGCTAGAAGCTCCAATTAGTGAGAAACTTCTATAAGCAAAAAAGAGATTGAGGTCCCTTGAACTGTCGCTTATCAAGGTTCGACTGTATTATAGGACATGGATATAATATCTCATATTCTCATGGCTACTTGGCCATACGACTCGGAGTCGGTTAAAAGTAGATAAAAATTGGTGCCTTGGGATAAGAATTCATTTCCCATAAAGAAGCTTGTCACTTTTTTACACTAGCAATTTAAGTCCATAGTGGGCCTCGCAAGACGATTATCATCTACATCGCACTTATATTTACACAACTGTGGCCTACCCTTTATCGTAGGAATATCGTGTCCAGTTCCCACCGAGTAATATTTCAACATACAAAAAGCGGCCCCACTACTTATCTGAATGAAGTCACGTAGAATCAAGATATTTCGTTAATTATTAGCATCCGCCGAGTGCGTCGACATCGATATTGTCAATCCTGTATTATCTCCGACATCTTGTGTTGCGGGGGCTGGTTTTTGTGAGACGACCATTACTGACGGAAGCCGAGGCCCGAGAGACTTGTAACTTTGTGAGCCAAGAGCCAACATACCGGTGTAACCCTTTGTCCTGAGACTACTTACATAGGCATGAGTTTTAGAAGCCAGGAAATAGGTACACGTGCTAATTTTCATCACAAACAGCTGTAGCACGAATACCTAAGGTTTACTTTCTCAGTTACAAACATTCCTTATCTCATTACGGTGCATCACGATATGATTTGGAGTAATGCCTCGTCTCAGCCTTCATCAGCCGTCGTGCCTTGTTCAATTATAAAGTAAATTGTGACAATTAAAACGTTCGTTTCGCTCAAGCGCGTTCAGTGTAGACGCGCATGAGATCACTCGTGAGCTCATCAAAATATCACAATTATCATACTTATCGACGTGCATCTATGTCATTATCATAACATTGTAGTTGTGCGCTCCGAAATTATCTCAATATTACAAACTGTACACATAATCAAATTTAAAGGTTTTACGTAAGAAATGCGTTAGGTACTTGACAAAGCAACAAACCTATTGACTTACATGTCAATAGTGCGAATTAACAGTACGTACCAGTACAAGTATGCTAGGCCATTGTTTGCTGGTACTTTAGTAACCTGCTTTCCCTTAGTTTTTTGCTTATACAATTCTGTTCAGTTGTTCTACCATACAGATTAAAAAAGTGATAATTATACTAAGGTATAATTATCACTTTTTTTACGACGCGCGACGGTACGAAAATCTTGAGTTCGATCTTTGTGTAAGATATACCTATGGCATGAAGTAAATCAAATACTGCTTAAATTATCCATTTAGGAACATACATTTTCTTCAAATTGCCTAAATAAGTCAAGTGAGGAAAATTAACAATTTCCTAATTTCTGTCGCGAAAGTTGTGAATATTTTGTTTTATTCTTTGTGTGAGTAAAACACAAGTTCGCCGTTGGTCAGAAATGTTTTGATTTGTCCCGTGCATTGCACTCTAGTCTTCTATTTATATCTCCTTCTTGGCAAGCCGCTGGTTTTTGATATGAGCAGCGTGTGTCAAACGTCATTCATAAAAGAACATTATTTTAGTACTAAATTGTGCATTTAGAGTTTTTATGCAGTTTAATAAATAGGTGTATTGTCAGTGTAGTGAATGAAAGAAAACGCATATTTATTTAAATTAAAATTTTGATTTTATGCATTGTTAAATTGTTATTTTAAGCGTCACTGTCTGTGTAACTAACACAATGGCATAAACTTTGTTTTCAAAGTACTAGGCAAGCAAATGAAGCTTTTCGGTCTAATAACCATGAACAATATCTGTACCTAGAATTCTCTAACTAACCTAATAATACTCATTCCTCACCTGTTTATGTCATAATTTTCAAGTTCAATTTTATTATGCGTGTTGTAAAATCCTATAGTTTTATTCAAGGATAATAATATGCTATGAAATAATGATCATAATTGACCTGTGTGTGCGCAACGTGTAACGTTCAGTTTGGAAATTTCAATTGAAATAATGATTGAATAGTGAAAAAAAATGTTGTGCGGAATAAGCCAGTAGGTACAATAACCATGGCAATCTACTGTTATCGCATGTGAAAAGTATGCCGTACGCAGGAAGTGATAGTTTCTATGTAAATTAGTACATATTTTGCAATACCAGCCAACCGATATGTGTACCAACAACACTCATTTTAATCTGCATAATAATTTTCCTATTAACTGTGGGTGGCTACGTAATTATAGTGTGGAGTTGAAAGTAATAGATTTCAATCATTTTTGCGACGGTTTCTTGTTTTAAAATGGGCCAAAGTATGTATCAACTAAATGTATCTTACCTGTCTGTATTTAAATAAAAACATGTATTAACGGTTGTAATGATATTGTTTCAGGTAAGTTTCACAACCATCAAACACGTAAACTACTGGTAGCGCCCTCTACGTTAAGGTAAAGTAACTATAGTTCTGCTACTTGACGCTAGATGGCAGTGCTACTTCACACAACTGGTTCTACATTACATGCTACATTTGTGTCGTTTCAAACTAAGTCCCAATCCCTATTATATCTATGATTACATATAAATTTTATTCTAAAAGTTTAAGTTTATAGAAAGGATAATAAAGTAAAATTTTCATATAAACACTTCCAAATAATATATACCTATTATCTGGAAATCAATATGTGCAGAAGATGTCGTCAATGTCCTTCAATATCGAATAAATTTATAGAAATATGTAGGTTTGTAACGTCTTTACCTTGATGTGAACCAAGAACAATACCACCAAGAACCAGTTTAGTAGGTTCATGACCGACGCGATCGCCTCTCGCATAATGCCGAGCCTTGTCGTGATTTATTCATGTAAGTACTTGTGCCCTGCGGCGAATAAAACCTGGCCACGAAAGGAACCGCACTTTATTACCATTATTATTAGACCTACATGCTCTTTTATAAAAGCTCATTAAGCATATTTTAAAGCGGAACTAGAGGTCAGACTTTACTGGTTGAAAACAAAAGTAGGTACGTCGTAACGTGTATAGCAGGGCATAGAATGCGGAAACGTATAAAATTATTTAAATATCTAACCTTGAGTAATGTTTTCTATATTTTTTACAATATTTTTATTAAAAAATACTTATTTACTTTCTATTGTTAGGTTTACAAAGTATACGGGTTTGTGTCGTTTGTAGTCTGTAGCGCTATGAACTTTCGTATGTAAAAAGTCCCATTCATGAAAACCTTCAGGGTAAATTCTTTCTTTAAATCTTTTCATTATGGTTCTATAACAACATATCTTAATGACGTTAGATATTATGTGACTCGAAGGACAACTTATCCATAAACAATTAATCATATACATTTGCTTGTCATAAATTATATTCAATAGGGCATTTGTATTACATATTTGAGTTTTATTTTTTATGTTATGTTATCATAACCGGAAAAAAATTATAATGCCGGCCGTATAAATTCGGAAGTTAGAAATGCAAAAAATGGCGTAGCACGAACGTAGCACGGCTCTACGCGCCTACGACCGTAGATAAACTGACAGAATTTCTCAATACTATTAAGGTTTATGATGTGTTTATTTCTGTCTTGTTAAATAAGTTGAGTTGCGAATAAACAGCGAACAAGCAGGTAATTATTTATTAGTAACAATCATAAATCAACATGTTTTTTTTTTACAAAACGTATTTTACAAGTTCATTAATAACTTAAAACAATTGAACATAAACTATTTATAGTATGCGAATATTCAAAACAAAAATTAAAAGTCGTGTAATTAAATGCGTTCATAGTAAAGATGTTTGAATAGAGGAATCAACGAGTAACGTTGGTAGTGTACACTCCCGAAGACAGCCGAGCTGTGCACGGAGATTGCCGAAGCCTTTAAACATGGCGGCGGAGGTGCGCTTGGCGCTTGTCAACAAAGTTACTCGACTTCGAATGCGGACCGGTCGCGCGCTTTCGTGTTCCGTTCTATAACCGCGAATTATAAGTGCATTTTGTGTCAAAAGGTGTGAAAGTGAATAAAACAAGCTATATTTGTTTGAAAATTGTGCTTATATGTTTTTCTGTTATTTCGTTCAAATTTAAAGTGGTATGCAAACGTGTCTAAAGGAATGTTGGAGTATTTAGGGCCGTAGAACGCATAGGAGAATCATATAGATAGCAATGTTTATTGTGAAATACTATTTTATAGAATAATAACGTTAATAATTTACATATTTAAAATAATACTTTAAAACTCACAAAAAAAAAATAGGAACAAGTTCCAACTAGTAAAAACATAACAGAAACTTTTGCCTGAACTTAGATTGCTTACCTGATATATTGTTATCTAATCGATTATTTAATATATTATCGAAGTTACATAGTTTCTAAGGTGACTTTCACCCAAACAGCTCGGTGCCGGTCGTAGATGGTAACTTATTAGCATACTGGTACCGGTAGTAGTACATTCCCCCTTACTAATGGCCTGCACACACTGTTTTCCGGGACGACACTGTTCTTTAATTATTTATTCTTCCCTAAAGCTGAGCCTCGCACGTGCTCAACTTGTTGCATAAAAACGATCCCTTACGTTTCTTGATGCATTGTCAGCAAACACAATAGGACATATATCTTAAAATAATATGACGGATTCTTTAAACGGCTTTACAATGCCTTTTTATTGTTAAACACGACTTTTTTTCTCAAAATACAGACATCTGAACTTGTCCTTTGATTATTTGCTTTCAAGTAAACAGAGAAATGTATAGAATTTCCAAAGAGAATATTAATAGATATTCTGATAACATCCATTCATATTTCATAAGATGAGACAGAAAATATCGAATAAACCGACTCCTGTCACATATATCAAGTGTGTCACAGCAATATGAGTAAATAATAGAGGAAACATTCATTTTATCGATCCCCAATCATGAATAAATAAAGACAGGACTATGTCCTATATGAAGATGGTTTTAGATCCCCCGACTGTAAACATTCCAAGTGTTTAGTTCATGTCTGGACCGGCGAAGCTCCATGAATTCTCGGGTTCCACCAAAGGGCTGTTTAACTGATGTTCAGGCCGTGTGAGGGCGTCTGCGTCACCCCGAGGGACAAATGTGCGTGCTTAGACAGCTATTACATAGACCGGTATTTCGGAATAAAATGCGCGAAACGTGACACCCACATCAAAGTCACGTTCCGAATTAAGTTTTGGGATAGTAGTAACGCCCCTGATAGGTTATACTTAGAGGGGAATCGTTTGACTTTTTGTCTTTTTTATAGGATTATAATAAGCTATCTGAGCTTTATGCCCTTTAGCTGCACGGAATCAATAAAATGTAAATCGATATCGCATTTTGTATCCTTACATTCTTGTCCATAAGTTATTAGAAAGTAGTGTTGAATAGAGACATAAATCACAGTGGATCCTTTAATCTTTCGATCCTTCTCTATTCCCACTCCAATGCACTTCCTTTGATAAGATAAATGCGTTGTATATAGAGAGTTAATCCAGCTCTAGGCGTTGTGCATAAATTCAGTAGCCGCTTCACCGCTTGATAAATCCGCGTCGGAGGCAACTCGCTGTCTAGCGTTAATCTTCTTAGCAAGTTCGCAGCTCACCGCCTCGTCTTATCCTTCAAAGCTTTCAGATAACAGTTTCAGACACGCCATTGTATTTATTCAAATAAAATTAATGTCCTTATAGCCGTTTTGTTTAGAGGCGGTATTGTTTTTTACACTCAAGAAAGTGTTTGCAGAAATAGCAAATCTATTATATTCTGCACCTTTGCAATAATCCCTTGACCTCGTTTGTATTTAAGATTTTGATTGCGTAACTGATTGCATTGAAGGATAGAGCATTTCCATTCTGCCTAGTTGGCTTTCGATTCGATTTTGAATAGCAGGCGTATGATTGACGGATAAAAATAATAAAAAGCGTGAATAAATTCAAATCCAACTTGCATGTGGGATGTTATATGGTTAAAAAAGCATGTAGGCGTGTGTAATCCTGTTTACCTATGCACCCACGTCGAATCGTAGTGGACTTTCTAAACGGCGGGATGTTGTCTCGACGAACTGTAGTTTAAAAAAAGTGCGTGCATATGAGTCACTTGGAGTCCCATCGAGGTCTGGGTCACATTCCAGGGCTGCCGACGCGGGCGCACCAAACCGGACCCACGCGACTACATGCGTTCCTTTTTCTCTTTTACCTTTTCCGTTTACGTAATACCTTGTTTGAAGCACCAAACTGCAACGGTCCAATTAAATAAGCCGTATTGCGGAATCACGTTTCTCCTTTCAAAAAAGGAATGCTAAATCTTTAGGAAACCCGTAGTACTACGAAATGATGTAACAGGTATTTGGTTATCAAAAGATATTTGTTTCAAAGTCTTTGTATGGATCACATATGTGTGAGTCGATAAAAGTTTGCTGTAGGCCTCGAACCCCCATCACAAAGGGGGCGGTTTTCGTTAGCCATCTGCCGAGGCAGGTGTCCTTTTACATACTAAGCAGGTGATTTGAATTCGCTTTCCTTACTCTTAGGTTTTTACTGCTTTTTAAGTGTATGCGAGCGAAGAACGATTGAAATCAATTTATAAGGTCTGTCGTTTCCGGTGTCGGAATCGACAGAGAACTTGATACAACATTAATTCTTTGAGATTGAATGGTTATAGGATTTATGTTCTTCCAAGCAAATTACTTTATTTTTACTACGTGAAAATGTTATTTGACACAAGGTGTTATATAGACATGGCCATTGAAGTTTAGTATCTAAATATTACTTACTAAAAACCTTAGTATTTTTAGAAATTTGGCGTCTATTATTTATCCGTAAGATGAAAAATAAAAATCAAATAGCGTATTTAAATAGGTACATCAATAAAATGTATATAAAACGGCATATCTATACACATAATAATTAATCACAATTAAAACATAATTTCAGTCGGGGAACTCATAACATGATCGTCATAGAAATGATAATAAAAATTACTTGATATCTTTTAAGGCTCATCATTTTGCCTTCAGTAATTTACAATAAACCTCAATATGCAAGTACTTAATTTAAAAAAATAATCTCTACATACTAAATTTATAGTAAAAAGTATGGACCTGTTTTACGAGGCCAAGTACCTCTTTTATGTAGTAAGTGTTAAAGCATTATTCAAGGGCAGTAAAGTTTAGAGCTAAAGTGTTGCCAAGTCCGTAACACCACATCTTCCAATGTATAAAGAAAGGATAATAAACCTATTATTGAAATCCTTAGAATGGCCTTTCCTTTGGTGGACACCAAAGGAAAGGCCATATCCTTTAACCACAGCAGTAATAAAAACGCTGAATCAGCCTTACTAATCTGCTTTATCAGAAACATGTACATATTTATGATAAAACAATGAAGTTATTGATTAATTAATGCGATGTTTTTAATTAATTAGCATATTTCTACTAAGATTTTCTTATAAATGACTTGTTAATCCACGCGATTTGTAAACTAGATTTTGTTTATGGAGCCAGAAGCTGTATAACCGGTACAATTTTATGATCTAATTACACTTAAAGTTCCATTAACTATTTATTATGTTAAACTAATATTTTTTGTATAAATAACGTTCACTTCTGTGTTTTCTCTCACGATATCTGAATCATCACCAGAACCCGTGTCAATATATTTTGGCATTCCATAGCTATTTCAATATTATTTCTGACTAAACTTTACCAGCAAATTTTCTGAATGAAATCAAAAACATAGAAAAACAAAAATATTCATTAGGTGATAAAGGAACCAGATATATAAACTTTCTCAAAGTTTTCATAGGAACAAGAAACATAGGTACCAATTAAGTACAAGTTATAAGTGCTCTTCTGATCTTCTATCTTCTGCTTCTAATATATAAAAATCAATATTTGTTGGTTCGTATTTTATGCGCTGCCATACCGTTAATCCGATTGCGATGAAACTTTATCAACTAATTACTTGCATTTGCGCGAAGGTTATTATAGGCATATGACAATTAACATGCGGCAGCAACGCGCCGGGTACCAGCTAATTTAAAATAAATAGTAAACTCAGTGTGTAACAGTGCATTTAATGTGTAAATTATTGCCTATTGTTTCTGTTGGTACGGTTCATTTGATGCGATTGCATTGAAACACTTGGCCGTACTGACTGGGCCGTGTTTACACAGACTTTGTGCTTGTAATGTTACATAATATAAAGATAATATATAGTTATTCGAACTCTACTATACATACACATCATTATGTGTATGTATAGTAGAGTTCGAATAACTATATATTATCTTAAAATGAATAACTATATATTCGAATAACTATATATTATATTATCTTAAAGACATTTCTTTAAAAGAAAATCGCATTTCCAAAACCAATAACCCAGTATTAGCCACCAAAAAATATTGGGTGATTAATTTATTCCACGCATATTGTCGTATTCTGATCACCTGTATTAGACACACCTTTTTCGTGTATGTTTAAAATATCATCGTAAAATGAAACCAGGTGAAACTTATACCACGAGCAAAAGGATTACAACGTACATTAAAGTTTTCGATTTATGAACTTAATGTCTGAAAATGAATAAAAACCAAAAACTATTGATAAAGGAACGATACTCATTATTTAGTAGAACCATAGTAATAATAGTACCGAACTTACCCCGACTACTGACCAATAACAGACCATGAAAACATTTGACAGGAAATCGGGTTATCTCAATGACAACTAAAATGCTTTACGTTTCCTCCCAATGTTTATGACTTAATTTAATTATGATCATGACTCGTTGTTTACCGGCCACCCGTATTTCCATCAATAAATTATAATTCTATGTTTTGATCATTTAAGTTCAGTTCATTATCCTTTGTATAGGTTTATGTTCAAGTGGGCATAGACTTGTGCTTGTGAGTCACTCGACCCCGTGCGAATTACTTTGGTAATCGGCACTTTTGTGTGTTGAATCATCTCGATCAACGCCTAAATGCCGGAAGAAACCGTTACGAGCGATGCAATTATTGTTTTCATTGATGCGATTGATTCCAACTGAAACATCACTCTAGAGCTTGATTATTTTGCTTACTAAATGGAACCCAGAACGAATTTTAGATAAAGAAAATTCAGTGAACATTGACGGAGGGAAATCGTTTGGTCCATTATAGATGACAAGTGCTCTGACAGAATTCGGCTTCTTAATTAGATTTTTTGTCGACATTCTGCAGACGGCAGCTGGCATAAAGATTTTCTAATTATCATAATCGACTGATAAGTACAAGAAACGAGCTTCAAGAATGAAGCAATTATGTTGTCATTAGCAAATGTCCTAATTATCGTACTGGACAGTAATTATTTACACTAAGTAATGAACATGATGTATTAACAGAATTTTATAATTCATTAAGATAACGCAAGCATACGAATAATTCGGGCTGCCTAATGAGGGTGTTATTACAATGTACATATTTTGTACCGCTGGTCTTTGATATTTACTTTGTTGACGCAAAAACTTCTGCTACATACATAATAATCCGTAGGGCCGTATAAAAAAAAAATCGATAAATGTAAAAAAATATATAAAGTTAGTCATATACTAAACATGATTGTACAAGTGGAGATCAAAATCAGGTAGAACAGCTGGCTCCTGAACTAAGTAAAAAAATACTTTGACCTTTTAACTACCATTCTAATTTGTCTCGATAGGTGTCATTGAGAGAGGGTAAGAATAAATTGTACCTCGTGAAACAAATCTCTTCACCTATATTACGCGCAATTCTCTATCCATTCTTGTCGTTTATTTGCATTTAGCTTATCATTTACTAATTGAAGCAGTTGTTTTAGGATAAAAGAGGACTTAAAATAGTTTGATAAAATCTAAAACGTGTTTAAAAGTAAAAACAGTATGCAGTTCTGAAAGTATCCACATCATCAGAATTTATATGAATTTGCATGTTCTGTAGTCGTTCTATTCCGTGATTATGCGGATTCCGACGCGCTTGCAATCGGACTTGGGCTGTTGCATTTAAATAAGTAGCAACATTAAGTGCCGTCATACTGGCTGATCGTGACCTTGCGTTGGTGAATGTTGGGCTATCTACTATGCAACCAAGCCTCGGTACGATTCCATCTACCATTTGATTTGGTTTTCTTTTGTGTACTCATATATTTAAAATCGCGAATAAAAACTGAGTCATGCTTAGTTTTGGATTCTGTATCCGCATATCTATGTGCAACATTTCAACTATATTTATCGATTTTTTTTTTTCAGAATTGCATTTTAAACCATATAATTTTCTGTTAATTTCTTATGCATTAACCTCATTTTCTTCTTTCTAATCTGTCGTTTCGAGATCTAAGGAACATGGTTGAAATCTTTGACAACGATGTAAATATTTGACTCCATGCATTCATTGTTCAAACAAAGTCTGGCGTAGCGTAGAAAATCGTTATTGCACAACGCAACCGTGATTACCTTCGGAACACGTTCCGTTGCCTGGCCACCTTTGTTTGCATCGCCTCCAATCATTCCCGCTCGTGTCACCTTTGAACTTCCTCGGTAAAATTTTCTCTCTATTATTTTATTAGCTTCAGTATTACCGCCTACATATTCCCATACCTCTATATTTGGTTGGATGTGATTACTTAGCAAACAGATCTTAGTGATGTAGTGAGTCAATATTGTGTTACCTATAAAGACATGCACGAAGATTATGGTTTAAGTTATTTCGAAACGTAAGCGGTTGTTTACTCGCGGTAGTATTAAACGTGTCTTCTTTCCATATATGTAGTAAAACGTTTGGTGAGCATGAACGGTAGTGTTGTTAGAACAAATTGCACTTGGTACTTGGTAGTCACGCTCTTGCCCTCGTTTCGTAGTCTTGTCGAGGTGCGCTGTAACTAAGAGCTTTTAACGTGACCCACCGCCTGCCCTATATCCCGCGGCTGTGATGTCACGTCACGTCATATTTGACAAACGGGGATATATTTCAGCACTTGGGCTTTTACGAAAATATAATAAAAAAAATTGTATTTGGTGAAGGCAGATTCTCCTTTTGCAAGAACGCGAAAAGATTTTATTGAGTTTACTAAAGGAATTGAAGAGCGGTGCGTTTTACATCTGGATTATTAGATCAATAGAGAAAAGTATCACTCCAAAGAACATTACCAACGAAAACAATACATTTATGAAAAACGAATCCAAGAAAGAGAATATTATAATCAGAACTTAACCTAAGCACTTGTATTGCAAAATATAACTCGTAAACAGAAAGTGGTGGAACCGGTTACATATTTATTACAACAATACCAATACGTTCGAACAATATTTCTACTGCAGCTCCAAAATATTGGCCGCCACAGAGTTATCTGTGGCGGCCAATATTTTACAAAAGATAATATTTGATAAGATAATATTTTACAATATTTTACACGTGTATATTTTACAAAATTATACACGTGTTTGTAGGTACTAATTTGCCCAAGAATACAGTTATGTATTCTTGGGCAAATTAGTACCTACAAACACGTGTATGTGAGTTCGACTCTTCTATAATATGTACAGTTCATTCGTGAAACAGTCTTTAACTCTTAAATAACGGGACGCCATCACTGCTTTTTGCTTCGTTTTCTGCAGCACATTTATGGAAGTGATTAAAGAGAATATTTTTAGTTGGCTGGGATTTTTTTCTATGCCGGTTATATTGGCTTCTTCTATCGCTATTTGAGCCTTAAACATGTCTAGTTCATGTGTCTAGTGATTGATTTATTGAACTACTTTCGGAAAGGACTTGGGAACCAATTCATTTTCTTCCAATTACTGTTTTTCAAAACCGTACAACAAGCTGACCTCGATGGACTTGCTAGAAGATGGCCTGATGCATTGGCACGTACATATTACGGGTAACTTGTTCCACTGTGCTCGTATCTGGTTGAGTTACGGCCAGGGCAACCATTCCCAGTTTAAAACGGTACTTTATATCTGTTATTAATATATCAGGCTTCTACTGTATCTCTCTATCTACCAACTTGTTACGGTTTACTCAATTATTTGTCTACAGCAGACATTTATTGGAGTTTGTAAATATTAAAATTGATTGAAATCTGGGAGTCAAGTATATCTCCAATGTTAATTGAACCAATTTAATACAAATATTTATTATTTATCTGATATAAACCCCTGTAGACTTAAAGTAAAACAACTATGTTTATACACTATCAATTGGATTCAAAGCTTTTGACTACGTTGCAAAGTTAAAAATATATATTCAAAGTTCGACAGAGTTCAACTACTTTGATAGAGATGTGACTGTATTCAGATCTTTTCCTCTCATAGGTAGTAGTGCTTAAACGTGTACTAAAAAGACTAATCATTATGAGGTTAATGCAGCCAATTATATTTTGTAAAATTGTTGACTAATCCGAACATTCCCACAGTAGGGCTTAAAAGCGATAAAAATAATACACGTTATTAATCTCTTATACTTGCATTACATAATTTCGCATTTCCTCTACTGTAATAGAAATCGACCTTAATTCAACATAATTTTGAGTAATGTTCGATTTCTACTCTTTCGATAAGAAAGTTACAATTCAGAAGTATCGACAAAGCCGCATCACTACTCCCAAATAAATTGGACTTACGTTTTGGACGCGACAAATTGACAAGTGACCCTTTTCATTGAGAACACATGATTGATAGGCTTGATCGTCTTCCTCGATCAGATTGACGTAAGATCTCCTCAAGTGAGTGATTTGCTTTGATCAAAAACATGATTTCTATTGAAGTTTACGATACTTAACCGTTAAAGCGCTTTCAAACATGATGATGATTATCAGAAAGTTATCTTTGACTGGTTTTAGACGTGAAATTATATTCATTACCCGTCATCAATGTGGCCCTATTTGGGACATATGAAGATAATAGTAATAACGTTAATTTAAAGTACGATTCAAATGAATTTCTTTGATATTACGATACTACGCCTTACTATAAACTCACACGTCGATGTCCGGTCGACAAACCTGTATCTATTGCTGGTAATCTTGTCGGGCGGGCCAAGGAAGTATCGGAGTGCATCCGCACTGTTCGATGTCTCCTAGCAATGAACCCAGTGACAAGTTTTATTTGTATGATTGTGCCGTTCACACACTTACTACTAAAGCATCCAGCCCCATCCATGGTATTGATAATTGCGTCAATAATTTCTGTCGATAAAACCGGATTTTCCTTTACTCGCTTGAAAGAAGACGTTTTGTAAAAGGAAAGGTGAGCTTACGCTTGTATGATGCAATCGAAGAGCTTTTACTCGTAGTATTGTTTGAAGAGCGTCGTGTTCATATAATACTTTGATTTCGGCTTTAAGATACATGTTTGGTCATTGTCACAACGAAGGCTATGAAGGCTTTAAGCTTTTCTGAAATTACAAGCTTCTCGTTACGTGTTTGTTTTAGAGTACATAATTGCTCTTTCACTCTGAGTTATGATTATTAGAACTATTACCAGATACCGTACTGTTGTCACCGGATACCATTTCTAGTTTTGACACCATTCGCCTTCCGGGACTCGTGCACTTAGACGCAGTAATTAAATCCGGCTTGTGTTCCGTGTTCTGGCTTTCCTGCAACTACACTTTATTCTTAGCCTGCGAATATTACAGCGATGCACATAATACTGAGGCCGTTCAATCTACTATCGACTTGCCTCCTACACAGAAATAATTTATAGCTTTAACGCAACGTTATGTTGCCAGGTCATAAAATCCATCAAAATAATTCAGTGCTGCAATATCTCTAACAATATCTAAAACATTTTCTTTAGGAAAAACCCGCGGAGTCATATCAGAACAATATAATTTGCATGAATAATTAATGACTGCTTTAAATTGCAATAATTTCTGTTTATTTTATAGAACACTTATATCAACCGTTGAGTTTGAAAACATGAATACTCATTAAGAATAAAATATTAACAAAGGGTTAGTTTGTAACCAAAGTAGGAGAGTTTTGCAGCTAAAATAGAAAATTTATTTCTTTATTTGTAGTATTAAGTTCATTTTTATTAAGACATATACTGAGCTTACATACATAGGTATCTCTCTAAGATTTCTAAAATTAAACATCTGAGGCCGAAGTCTGAGCAGTTTCTTTCTTTTCAAAAGTGGTTTCTTACTAATGTTTTTCGTCATTTTACTCTTGTATATGATCTCAAAGAACATAATATTTTGATTGCGCAAGAGTAACGGTTCTGTGGTTTTATGGTATTCGTTGCATTCGCCGAGCATGCGGTTGGAATATCTTGCGAAAGCCCAGAGGAAACTTTTGCAACCGCTTTAGTTTCATGCGTCTGGCGCCGGCTGACACTAATCATTGTCTGAAATGTCTTAACCGCATACATGAGGACAGTTTTCGAGATTCTTCTCAGTACATTGATCTTCTAGTTTGTACTTATTAAGCGTAATAGTGTTACAGTCATCAGCTCATCACACATAGTATTGTTGTAATTTGATTGAATTCTTCGTTTAGTTGCTTAAGGTCGATTCTAAATCACGAATTAACTTGCTTATATATCTTTATAGCAAGTGGCAATCCAATTAATCTATCAGCTGGTTTAATCTTTAGTCCACTCATGTCACAAATAAAACTTCCTTATCTTGTCGTTGTACCTACATTGCGGAATTAGGACTAGTCATCGGAGTTCGGCAATACTAACAGTCTCTTCTTATTTAATAACGTGCTAAGGTATTATGACTTGACCTACGGTCTAGCTTTTCTATCATCGTCGTCCTGAGTATTTAATATTCAGTCAATATTATTATTTCCTCCAATATTTTGATCCTGTTCCATTAACAGCACATACCTATCCTAATTATGATACCATTTGGGTTCGCATTAAGGAAAATTATTAATTAGTCTGTTATGCTTCCAAGAATTACCGTTATGCTTCGGTTATTTTGAGATATTATAATTACAATTAATTCTGTAGTCACTGTACCTATGGTTATAATAAGAATTCATTTTATTATTGATCGGACATTTTCCAGGTTGCCTGAAATATTTTCAATAACATATATCTAAATGTTTACATATTGTCTATCTATTATGTATCTATTGTGTCGGTTGGCGTATTCGATTAGTTATGCCATTTTGTTTTGTTCTAGGTTCCGTATCTATTTTCTGTGTAGTAATGGAGATAGCAACTGCCAGCCAATTGGCATCGACTCCGTTCGCCGTTACGATAGTTACATGACCTTTAAAACCTTTAATGTGTTTTGTATCTATAATGGCTAACAAATTACTTTCAACGGTTTGTCTTACAATATTCCCATACAGTAAATGATAAAAAAGGAATATGTTTCCATTTATTATTCCTTCGTACAAGTGACGAGCAAATTGCTTAGCTAAGTTGCATGTTGTATAGTTCGCGAGGACTGCGTGAGAATAATGTCCTGGCAGCCATATTGGACGTTTTATTTTCGTATCCTTATTTCACACTCGGAGATCACCGCGTGTTCGATGTTATGATTAACTATTTATACAAAGTTTGTTTTGTTATTTTCTTTTGTGTTGTGGTAACTTGTATTTACTTATAAGTTTCTTAACTTCGATGTTGATTTTAAATTCAAAAGCTTGTTCAACTATGAGATTTAGAACTTCGATACTGAATTTAAAACTTTTAGAAACAACAACAAACTCGAAATCTTAAGATAAGACAAACCCTACTTGATGCATAATAATTAGCGTAGAAAGGCTTTACATAAGCAGATATTCCACTTTCCTCGGAGTTGAAAGACCGAGGGATACTCATAACTACAATGTTGCGCAGCCCTGCGCCTGCGCTGCCTTGAATCATGATTGTCCGCGCGCGTTAGTCACGCCACCGCTCGACCACTTTCAGCGAAGGCTCATATTTCCATTCCTCACCGCTTATTTTTATTTTCATAGTTTTATGCGGTCCTGATAGCGTTTTACGAATAGTTCACGTTTCTTAGGTATTTTTTTTTAATAATTATAAAATGCCTAACGTAGTTAGGCCATTCAAACGCTTAATGAAAGGTCTTTTATTTACTGTAATAGATTTGTTTCTGTGATATAAACAAACAAAATTTTTCAATTTCTAGCGTCAGATAAGATGTTAACTAGGTTTATTTTTATCTTATTGATGGAAATCGTTATCTGAACAACTCAATGTACTGATAAATAAACCAGTGTTGATTGTTAAATTTCGTTTGTGTTAGCTAATTCTCACATTGGCTCTGTCGCTCGTCGCCCGTCTGTCGCTCAAATGAAATTATTGAAATACTTGGAATGATTAAATCTGTGAAGGGAGCGCATGTTTGTTTAGGTCCGCGTCTCCGCAAAGCTTTAGGAAATCCCTTTGAGATGTTATATGTAAAGTATTTCATATCATACATATACGAACGTGTGGCTCGTCTTTTTTTCGCTCTATGAGGTAAACTGAGTTCCATGCTCATATACCACACGAAGATATTACTCTATTACATACTTATCTACCTACTTCAAAACATCTTGATGCAGCAATATGTTATGAGCACAGATTTCATATTGCATCAACAAATTACTACAAACTATATTAACTTATTACTTAAGCCATCAATTTACATACGAATGGTACTCTCAATGAGGCATCATTGGATGAGAAGCATCTCAAGTATCATCTAAGACCCGATAGTTACTCTTGTTTTTTAATTCTTACATCAGTGTAGATAATCGCGTGGATAGTAAACTTGTTTTATTCAGTAAGCTACTACATTGTGGTGGTTAACTATGTGCATTCGTTCCGCAAGCTTCGATTTCGTCGTGCGATCACAAGCTCAGATCTCATTCGCTCCTCGCCTCTGTATTCACGACATCCGGTATTTTATTTTGCGTTTCTTTGAACACGGTACAACGAACTTGAAGCAGGCTCGTATGGGGAACAATTATGGCCATGTTATTCAGATTTTGTACAAATATTATAAATTATATCTTTTTCACGCGCTCGTAGTTTGTCATAAACTTTTTGGTTACGCTTTGAGAGTTGTCCGTCTGCAGACTTGAGTGACAGGCTGCGTACTATTCCGGGATTATTAAAGTGTGCTTAGTTTAGCCGCGCTTAAACTTGCAGCCATTAACACGTCGTGACTATGATTGCACAAATTACCATCGTGATGGCTGACACCTACTTAATGTAGAAAACTTTGAGTTGAAAAAATTGAGTTTCTCTGATTAGGGAAGCAAAAATTTTACCTAAGTGAAATCATTATATGCACTTCAGCTACGCGGAAATGAGTTTGACCTGGAAAATCCTAATGAAAAACGACGACCTTAAAGTTATTTACGAGCAAAGCGAGTTTGCATAAATCATTGTCTTTACGCCCTTTAGAATTGTAACAAAATGTTCGGTACACACGCGTGCGTTAATTAAATTAAACTGATTCGTGTGTCGTAAGCTAATTGCGAGTACGTATGGGCTAGGGCGGCTCTAAATATATTCGCACGACACCCACCACTCCTCAGCACACACAAACGAACGCATATGTTGCCCTAATAATATTCCTATTTTCGCTCACGCGCTAACGGCCGTCCATACAATTACTTACATGTCATTTAATGGGGAATTGCGCCTTCTTGTACATCATAGTTAATGAATATGTTGTGTTTGAGTTTCCGTCATATTATTGTTTAGACTTTTAATATATTCTGGTTCAGTTAAAGAATATTAGTTCTCAAACCCAATTATACCACTTGCAATTTTATTCATAAGTACAAGTGTGACATTTGCTTGGCCTCCTTCCATTGATTCGATACGACATTTTCATTGGTTGCTGTTAGTACATAATCTTATCGCTAGTTGATAAAACAAAACAGTTTTACTTCGATCAATACTTGTGTACATGTAACATGTACCTCACCCACTTATGAATCAGTTTTCTTTGCCTTATCACATTTGCCGTAAATCATTTTCGGTTATTCGTTAGTTTCACAATAGGCGCGAAAAATGTTAAGTATCCATTATGCCATTATGACTTTGTACGGCCATGTAATACTCCAACATTTACGTCCTTGTTTTGTAGAACGAGTCATTTCAAGTGATCTAAAACAGTGAGTAATCAAAAGTGCACTCTGGGTTTCAATTAACAGTTGCGAAGTGTGAAATGAAAGCAGAAAAAGGATTACTAGAAGAGGAACAGTGAAACGAATGGCGGCGGCGATGCGGCGAGAGAACTTAGTGGAGGCCAATAGGCGTTAACGCAGCGTGCATCCGCCGCCGCGACTGCGCCAGCCATGTCGAGTGCGCTGTCTCCGAGCGCCTGCGACGACGTCGGCGTCGGCGACGAGCCGGCGCGACGACGATCTGTCTTTTACGTGCCATTGTTCGAGAGTTTCGACAATTATTTGCCCTTGACGCCAGAAGAAAAAGAAGCTCTAATATCTGGGGAACATATAGATAGCATCTCTACAAAAACTAAAAGGAGGAATGCGTCAGACAGCGGCAGATTGCGAATCCCATCTCGGGGTGATTCATCCTTTACAGAAAGTGAAAGTGACATGAGCGCATTTAGTCCAGAAAGACGGTTTCGTCGGCCTTTGTCATCAACAGCGAGCTCTAACGAGGCGCTGACAAGATTGGGTCATCGTGATTTGACGAGTCCAAGACTCGTCGCCCAAAGCACTCTCTCGAAAAATACCAAGCCGAGATTACGAAGCACGACATCGTGTGAACCTCGTTACGACCGGATATTTTCACCGATCGGCGGATCAATTTCATCAAACAAACTGAATAGTTCCACCACGAACATTGGAAGCAAAATACCCTCGAAAACTTCTATTATGAATTCCAATTTGTCACTAATACCTGATTCGCCAAAGCTTTTGTCTCCTGCGAAGGAGAAATCTAAAACTCTTCCACAAAATCTCAATGTGCCATCGCCTATTAGAGGCAGCAGTAGTTCTACGTCTATATTCAGAACTCCTAGAATAACTGTCACTCCTGAGAGTCCTAATAAAAGTCCTGGAAAAATGTCTGGACTAAATTTTATTCGAAGATCTCGAAGCACAAAATTGTCGCGAAGTAATTCCTTACTGCGCAGTATAACCGCAAGACATATTGAAGAGGGGCTCGACGAACATGTCGCTGTAGTGACGGACTTGACTGAAAATTATGATAAGTTTGTATATAATAATGGGGGCGACTCTGAAGTGATTTGTGCTCTGATTAAGAAAAACGAAGCTCAGATGGCCAACAGCCCTATGAGCTTACGACGGGCATACCTTGATGTGGACGATGATGTAGCTGTACATTCTGGTAAGATATTTGCCTTCACAAACATCATTATTCATTCCAACCTTGAGTAAATTGTAATTTACTTCCCATCGGCTCTGTTCGTTGACCATAATTTACATCATAATAGAAACAGCACGTTAAACTTCGTTGCGTAAAGTAAATATGGAGGCGTGCGCCTGTTTGACATTGATTGTTAAATAATAACTAACATTGAATGAATAGCCAAGATCCTTTCTAAAATAAATTAACTACAATTACAACATTATGAGTCACTCAAAAGCAATTCACACTTATTATAATTTGCTAGTTATTTCAGCAGTTATTAATTTAAATGATGTTACTACTCTTCAGAATTAGCACAAAGAGTTATATGTGCAATATGTTCTGGATATAATAGATACGCGATATAGTACCGTATATGTACCGTAGTATATTGATACGTCTATATTGATCGATCACCTAACACCGTACCCACTGGAGCACTTAGTGGACAATGCCAGATACTTGAGAGGAGAAAGCGTTTGAAAGCCCTTACTAAGAGAGTACCTAATACGGATGACTTAACACTTTCGAGCTATCCACCAGTGTATGGTATTTTCCACTAAACTCCGCTGTTCATAACGCCAAACAATGCCCTCTAATTACATGGCAAGGATCTGAAGCGAAGGTCTTTAGCGAACGATATATCATGTCTTAAAGTTGGAATTATGAAAAGTGGAAGTCATCTTGTTATTCAAAGCCCATTATATCTAAGTGACTATCGTTATAAACAATGGTTTATTCAAATTGTACTTTAGTATAACGTTGATCAGTACATGATTTATGGTTATAACTGGAACAGAAAATACAGAGTAAATCTTCAGAATACAATATTTATTTCAAGGTTAGACTATGAAAAATATTATAAGCATGATTCAATTGTTACATACGTCTGCATTGAATCCTATAAAAACATTATAATAAATTAAAATTTCCCATAGGTGCAGTGAGAAATATAATAATAGATTGGCAATGGCGATGATGATAGGAGAACAATGCTTAGTAACACGTAAATCACCGTTATAAAGAACTTTTTCCTTAACAATCTACCTATGTAGTTTACTTAGGTGTAAAAAGATTGTATGGAATCCCATGACACTGTAGCGTACATTCCCCCTGTGTCATCATCCTATTAATATGTCAAAGGATTGCTACGAATGCACGAAGTGTTTCCCGTATTTGATATGCAACTATATTTAAACCAAGGTTATTTTTGTTGCTCCTACGTGTTATTTACTACGACCAATCATTGCCAGATTGATATTATTTTTTGAAGACCGTGCTAAATTCGACTGCATGGCAAAGGCGGGTAGATTTTTCTATTTTGGCTTCTAGTTATAAATTAAGTTTCTTAAATAAAATGGGATACTTGACTTAATAACTTTCAAAAACTGTTAACGAAAGACTACATTACCGTTTCTATTAAATATTCGCCATACGTCTTCAGCTCAAAATCGCTGCGCCACGAATTCAAAATCGGTCGCTCCTTCAAAACAATGTACTTACTGGTACTACATAAATGTTTGGTAACACAAACATAAAAATGTTGCTAATGTACCGTCACTATCGTATCGTCGCGTTGCACTTCCTCGTGCTCTGTTATCGTCGCCGTCTCCTTATCGACGTACGCATAATGATTGCGCAGAGAATTCCGCAGTCCGCTTTTAAATAATTGCTTCTAAATTGAACGGGCCAAGACCTGTCCAAGTTATGTAAAAGTTCATGTAATTTGGTAAATGTAATGATTTTCTGAGTATTCAAATAACCTTTGTTAAATTACGTTGAAGACTGCACATTAATAAGTTTCAGACATGAAAACTGTGTCTTAGCTTAGTGCCGTTTTGTTACGGCGCTGCTGAAGTTATTTTCTTCTCTTCAAGCGGTTTTGCGCTCGACCTGCAACAGGAGATATTGGAAACAGTAGCATACCAGTAAAATATCGGCACCTGTGTTGTTGCTACTGGTCACTGGTCAGTAAACAGGGGCCGTAACTCATAATGCAGAGTACAACACATAAACCAACGTAATAACGATAATGGGTTCGAACGAACATCTGTTGCTTCACACGTCGAGGAGTCGTTGACATTGCCGGCTGCTGCTAACCCAGCTTTCTCACATTTATTATTTTACAAAAATGACTTCGTAAACAATATTTTTGTGGCATCACGAATCAAAACAAACATGAAACTCTATCCATAAATAGCCATCACATTTAATAGTGGCAACAAATATTTGTCGTAAATATTTATTGTAGATATGAAGACTCAGTCCATTGTACTATCGTGTTTCAAGAACAGAATATTTATGTACAAATTAAAGTCAATGGTTTTTGTATAAGCGCAGCGAGCGTAGTATTCGTTCAGAGAAACAATCGCCTAATTCAAGTTAGAAGGCACTACACAAAAACAGATCGCTGAATGTAATACATATTTTGGACGCGAACACCATAATAATTTGTTGCTCAAAACTTTTTGTCATACATTTGCCGACGCATGCGCAGCGGTCACGGGCGGCGTGCGCGCAACTTCCGGCGGAAACCACGCCGTACATGGCTACTGCTGTGTAGTTGATATCATATTACATATCTATCTGTAATATGTCGCCGTAATGTGAAACCACGCGAACATTACATGCGCATTGGCAACACAGTTCTAGTAATTTTCTTGCAAGGTTGACTGTAAATCAGTGTCAATCGTGTTGTTCAATCAAACGGATATGAGGCAGTTTATATTTTATCATTTGTTGGGCTGTGTTGGTAATGTTTGAATTAATTTATTATAACCAAATTGGCCTATGACCCTTTTTTATGTTGATCAAGATTGGCAGTTTATCAGGTCATCTAAAAATAAAAACATTAAACAATTACTTACTTGTTATTTTCTTTATTTCCAGACACCTCATATGAGAAGGCATGTCGGCGCGGCTCTGCACCAAGCACACCGGTGCCGGGTGCGCAGGCACAGCACAGTCCCTCGCGCCTCGCTTCCTTCTTCTTCTCCAAACGATCCTTCAGAAGCAACCCCCTCAAGAGGACCAAGTCGGCGACCAAACTCGAGAGGGAACGAGCCATGGCCGCCGCACCCACACATCCACCAACACACGCCTTGCGGACATCAAGGTTGGTACTATGTGCATATAATTAGGTGTTGAACTAGTTATAATCCCAGAACAAGGTCTATGAGTTCGCTTTTAGTAGGTATACCTACATGCGACTCAAAACGTTTATCAGTGTTGTACAGGAGTGTTAACCTGAAAGTTCTTGAACGCAATATCATAACAATCGTTGGATGTGGATGACAATTTCAGAAGATATACAAGACACAATAGGTTTTTTTAAGTTCAGACAAAGAATTGATCGGAATCACGTTAGCGTGATATTATTTTTCTTTTGAATAAAGTGTTCTCAGGAATATTTCATATTTTTTCTCTCATAGTTTGTTGATCCCTCCATCTACCAAGTTTATTGAAGTCTATAAAAAGGGTCAATTGCAGCGGATTACTAGAAAACGTATTGCTGCTAACAATAACTTGTTTTATGACCCGAATAAAATAATCTGTGTAATACGAAACCCTCTTCTCTGCTCATAACTTAGTTTATGATAGAAGTATCAGTTGTACTTCCAACGAAATAGTGCTCATAAAACACAGCCCCAAATCCTCATTGCGAAATCGTCGTACTTCATAAAGTTACGCAGTTCTCATAATGTCTAGTCGGTTAAGTTCATGTCGAAGCTTCTTTTGGCGCAATGTTTCGCCATGTTATTGTTATCCGTCAAAACATTACATTATGTATGGAAACATTCCTTAAGTTTTACATAAATATTATTTAATACGTGTTTTGTTCCTCATGAGCATAGCTCTACTATCTACAATATTTAGAAATTTAACCAGTCTAGCCACCACTTTATCCGCATAATTGCAAAGTTTGCTGTGTTATAAAAGTTTTGAAAGTCAGCGATTATGGAGCAGTGACGTGTGCTCGAATTTATAGTCAGCAAATTGGCTAGCAAATGCGGCTATACTGGGCTTGTCGTATATGCCGACGTAAATTAGTCCGTAAAACAACTGTCAAGTATATTTAGCGATATGTTGTCGTGACTGTAAAACGTTATCCAGGTTGTATGGTGTCGTATTTCAACGTGTAGGAGTGTCGCCCTGCCCCGTCTGCCCCTGGGCTATTTACCAAATGTTCTTAATTACTTCCCTCCCAACGCAAACACGACAACTTCATCGAGACCTAATTAAATGGTGTAACTTGTGGCGGCCAATTAACGCCTGTTTTAAATGGATCAATGGTTATTGAAGCTTTCGTCTAACAGATGGAAAGGCTCACGTAATGTAAACGTTTACATAAACAATGGAACCCGTAAACTGTTAAGGGATAGCACTTCCTGGATTGGTCTTGCTTTATCTGTAGATGAATTCAAAAGGAACGTCTATTAATCACAACTTCTGATCTAAACTTTAAAGTCTGTAAACCAAAGCATATTTATAGAAATATTCGGTAGAGTAGGCAGAAGAAATCATTTATCATTCCTTTTGAATATACGGATAAATTTGGGAGACCGAAATCTGTCGTTCGATTCTCGTCCAAATAATCCCTTTGAAGACTACAGCTCTAACTGTAATCAAATCTGTTTGTTTCAGATCTCACGAAAGCCTCCTGTCTGCACATTCACCCGCCGTTTCCACCATGGATTTGGGACCACCTAATCAAGTGCGTGTTCAAATATTTGTCATCGTTTAATTTAAATCTAATAAATGGAAATTTAATTAAGACTTTCTAGTAAAATATGACTTTTTAAAAGGAAACAGGAATATGAAACGGAAAGTAGTTCAATGTATTATTAGGACCGTATTTCTTGGCGTTATCTTCACTTAAATATACTAATATTATAAACATGTAAAATTAGTTTATTTGTAAGTTTCTATGTAGGGGTTAATCTCCGGTACTACCAGTCTGATTTGAAAAATCCTTTTTGCATTGGATAGCCCAATTCTTGAGGAAGGTTATAGGCTCGTGGACGAAGTCGCGGGTCTAAAATATAGTATGTTTATGCTAGTGTTTCTTTTTCGACCTCTGTGAAAACCACGTAAACTATTTCGGCTTTGGCAGTCAGACTTTGTTAGTTGTAGGAAATTCCATCGTTGGCATGCTTTGAGTCAGAACTTTCGTAAGTCCGGACTCAACATGCCATTCAACCTTTCATGCCTATGTGAACTGGCTAGTGCCCGCGACTTAGCCCGCGTGGAGGAAATTGTTCTACGGGAACGTACTAGCGGGATAAAAAGTATTCTATGTCCTAACACAGATCATGGTATACCCATGTGTCAAATTTCATCCAAATCCGTTCAGCTGTTTTAGCATGAAAGCGTAACAAACAAACAAAGAAACTCACTTTCGCATTTATAATTAGTTAGGATTTATAGTATGGAGTATGGATTTGTAGTAATACGCTAGGTTTAGAGAGATTGTCATTATGTGGACGTCAGAGTATTTATGAATATTAATTAAACCTTCATTTTACATTTTCAGGTAGAAATCCGATCTCTCCACTCGTCAGTGCTAGGTAGACCACATTGCTTTGCGCTCAGTGCAGAAACCCGAGCACCTCGCTACTTCGCCTGTGCCTCGCGAAAGGAGCGGGATCGGTGGATATACAGGTATTTACAATATCAGTCCTTTTTCTTATTTTCGTGTCGAAGGTACTTTAATTAATCATTATATTGTTTGAGCTGAGTAGGTTGCCACGTTGATTGCGGCATCAGTGGCATTCTTTAGGTCATCATAGATGCAAGTAGGACATGGTGTCAGCCCTATGTAGTAGCCGGTAATATGGATATACGTACGTACGCAGAGGAATGAGGAGCTGATAAAAAAGAGTGTTCAGTAATAATGTGGATTGTTATCAAAAGAAAGGCAGAACAAAGTTAAAGAGGAATGGATTATGTGACATGCTAATATGACTGAAATTTAAATGACGGTTATTATTATGTATGGAAGGAATGTAGCGCCGTTGATACCAAATAAATTGGGATAAGATGTGGCAAGCCCTATATTTTCCACTGGTTGGTACTGACTACTGAACGCCCACAATAGCAATTCTGGTTCGTTTGTATAAAATTTCTCCCTTCAATTCCTTATTAAGTAGGTCGTCGATGTTGTCGCTATCAATCAATATTATGTACAAAGTAAACGAAACTTTCTTTGTAACGTCAACAGGCATTCTCCGAAGGTGTAGGTATTGCTTCTAAGTATCATTACACCCAGATTAATTGGTTATCTATCAATAGTTCTGCAAAAATGTACTTATAGCTAATTAAGAGAGTGGTGTGTGAATTATGACAACATATCCTAGCAAAAGAAATATCGCTAGGGTAATTTATGACGTGCAAATGTATTGTAGATTATAAACAGGGTGGCAGAGACATCGACGCGAAAACTGTTACCATGGATCCAGTTCATGATTCCCCTGCGTTGTAATTCTTCGTCAGTTATTTAAAAAAAAAAAATCTGTTGATCCATACTTTTTGACCGCGTAGGGTAGGTCACTTTTATATGAAATAGTAGATTTTTTTTAAACCAAATTAGGCAAGCCTGTATTTTGGAGCCATTATGGAGGGTTTATCATTTATTTTAGAAAACAAGTATGAGTTGTTTTTAGAGAAAAGTATCATTACATTTTAATGCCTTTATGTGTTAAGTTTTATGACGATTGTAAGTAAAACTAAAGGTTAAAGAAATGTCGCTCATAATGTAGTAAGTAATAAGATAGATAAATCTTTACACTCATTAGAAACTGATCCGGAAGGTTAACTGTTACCTCTCTTTGTCGTTATTGTTATTTAGAATAATGATGTCTACGTTACTGTTATGTGAATTATTTCTTGTTATGTTGTTGAACCTTCAATAATTATGTTCATTAAAACAATGGATTTTATTGGGGAGATATCTATTTTATTACCATTTGCCCTATCCTTGATCAAAATTACTCGCTATAACCATGTTTCGTTGTTTATCCGCCAGCTTGCGGCAAGCAGCGCGGCCGGACGAGTTGCGCACGCGCCGATGTGAACGGACCGTCAAGCTGTGGCTGCTGGAGGCCAAGGCGATACCGCCCAAGAAGAGATACTACTGCGAGATACTGCTCGACGATACATTATATGCTAGGTAACTATACATTGCAATAGATTGTGTAATATTATTTGCAAAGGTTATATTCACTTTTCTATCGTCAGGTTTTTGACAGATTTTCCATACAAAAGCTATCAGACGTCAATATATTCCACGAATAAAAGACAACTGACGGGGACGAATAATCGATCTAGCTAGGTCGCATATCTGGGAAAATTAGTTTTCTCCGTATTTTTAGCCGAGCAGAGCTCGATCGCCCAAAGTTTAGAACAAGATAATAATTAATGACATGAGAATAATGACATGGCAGCCTGGAATTATAAATATCATGGCAGCATGGAGTAAGTAGGTACTATACATGGATTAGCATGAACTTTCCTATATTATTAAATGAGCATTCTCCATTTTCACTCGAGCAGAGCTCTGTTGTCCAGGTGCAATTTTTTAAAAATTCATAAACATATTCCGTACCGATGTTAAAACGATCCATGAGCCATGATTTTGATACTTACATAAAAAAAAAACTGTTTTAAACAATTTCTATCATAATGGACAAACGTGTTTGACCATAACATAAGATCCATAAGATCTTTTCGTATAGGGCTACCGTGAGACTCACTACGCAGTGTTCTCCCATGTCAAATTGCCAAACAGTAATTTTAACTAATAGAAATTCTGAAGCTCCCACTTTAAAATAATTGCTTGTTCTTTACATTTTTGGGAACAAACCTTGCGTGATAAAAACTTTCGCTGTTTACTTTAATTAAGTGTATAAATAAACGCAGCATGCAGAATCGTTCAGCTACGCTATCGACTATGAGGTTTGCTTGGAAATTGTTTTGTTAGAGTCGAGTCGCGCCAGTCTGCACGAGGTTCAAAATAAGCCTGTAATCATCTGTGACCTATCGTGGCTTGGTCCGTATGAATAATATGCAAATATTCCTAGGTCAATACAAAAGAGTCTGTGTGACCCGCGCGAGCTTTTTATTGCATAAATTCTAGCAATTCCTATAGCGCATTGCAAAGTCTATCTATGCAAACAACTTTCTTTTTGTAGATACTAGACGAAATGTATGTCTACGATAATCTTTGTTTGTTGATATTTAATTACTTACTTCCTTTCGAAATGTCTTAAAGTCTTACTTATCTTATCGTAACATTATGCTGTTCGTTGGTAAGCACATGACTTGAGAATGGCTCGACAGATCTGACTATTTTCTGTTTTAAAATGTTTGGAATAATCTAAATTAAATTTTTATGTAAAGAAAAATTTGAAATATTGCTCGGAAATTTGAAAAAATGGGAAAAACTGAAAGTCCTTTTTTCTATGGGATTTTTGTATAAATAATGTCTGCCCGGCCCGGGTCAGCTAGTCAATCTGCCTAGTCTTTTCCCAACTATGTTGGGGTCGGCTTTCAGTCTAACCGAATGCAGCTGAATACCTTTATTTTACATGGAGCGCCTTCTTATCGGACCTCCATAACCCAGTTACTGGGTAATACGATAAGTCAATAACTCTTGGTAAGACTGGTTGTCAGACTTTCGGGCTTCTAGCGACCCGTAACGACTGTCAAAATTGGAGGAATGACAGCCGGAACCAATGTCTTAACGTGCTTTCCGAAGTACGGTGAAGCTTTGGGTATGTAAAGATGGTCACCCATCCACGGACCAACCCCGGCAAGCGTAGCTTACCTTATGGATAGACCCGGGTCAGCTAGTCAGCAAAAAAATCATATAGTTAGTTAGTTAGACTCCCGAAAGCTGTATCCTTAGTGGAAATGGGTGTCGTAGACTGTGGATATGTAAATTCGCATTCTGTTCGATAGTTAATTGGGATAGAGGTCCCATAGGATTCTAAGGAAGTCGCAGGATTTATTGATTGTGATTGGTTTATTTCCCATTGCAGGTCATCATCAAAGCTGAAGACGGAGCTATGCTTCTGGGGCGAGGTGTACGAGTTTGCGAGCCTGCCCGCGGTGCGCGCTATACACGTCAACGTGTACCGAGAGCCGGAGCGGCGCTCGCGGAAGAGAGACAAACATGCGCTTGTTGGTCAGTCTCCCTTTTTATTTTTTTACGATACTGGTAGACAAAATCCTCTTTTACAAAATAACGTCCGTTTTTTCAAAAAGGTCTTGTCAAATACGCTTGTACGGTACCTTATTTAAATCTAATTTGAATGATGTTACTAATGTCTCCACTTACTCAACACATGCGGATTCGATTTTTATCGGAACGTGCTATTTATAATTATAATAGTACTGAAACAAGAAACACAAGTGATCTTGTGGTCCAGAAGTTCAGTGCAGTGGTGGATTTATATATTTGTTTGAAATTCTTGGTTTACCGTGAATCACTAGCTCTTTTGACTAAATCAATATAGATCAATGGATTCTTGTAATTTTGCGCAGTTAATTAATATGATCACTGCAGTTCACGGTTTAGTTAACCCTCAGATTCTTCCTTCAGCCATCTAGCTTAACAAATATTAACTATTTACTAATATTTCTGCAGGTACAGTCCGCATCCCGGTCGACGACGTATCCTCCCGATACCTCAACGAGCGCTGGTACCCGCTGACGGAGACCGACAAGCCGCAGTCGCCGGCCGCGCCTGCGCCCGCGCTGCGCATCAAGTGTCGATACCAAAGCGTGGATGTACTGCCCATCGACCATTACGCCCGGTTCCTGGACTATCTGAAGAGGAATTATAGGAGGTTGTGTGAATATTTGGAGCCTGTTATTGGTAAGTGTGCTTTGATCGCGATTAATTTTACTTGGAAACTTAGGAAAAGTCGAAATCTGCTCAGTAGCGATTTTATAACAGTAAATTGTGTTAGAAGCGTTTTTTGGACAGAATACTGTTGCAGCATCACCATTTTATGTCGTTGGCAACGTGTTGCCTTTTCAAATTACATGAAATGTTGCCTACAGCATTGTTTCCCGCAACACAAATGTGTGTTGCAGAAACAACGTTGTACAATTTTTGTCAGAGATACTTTCCGTATTTCGATTATCACAATTCAAACATAAAATCATGCAGCATTCTCAAAATGCATCAGTATATTCAACTCCACTAAGTAATAATAATTTATTTACAGGTGTAAAAGCCAAAGAGGACATAGGTTGTGCCCTAGTGCTGTGCATGGCCGGCGCAGGCCTGGCCCCGCGCTACCTCGCCGACGTGGTGGCACTAGACGTGCGACGTACGGGCGACCACTCGCTCACCTTCCGCGGCAACTCGCTTGCCACCAAGAGCATGGAGGCCTATCTCAAGCTCGTCGGGGATCAGTATCTGCAGGTTAGTAAGCCACTGGTTATTATGAATGCAAGTTCAGAAAAGTTCTGATTATAAGGTCTATAATCAGAACTTTTCTGAAAAGTACTGCAGAAGCACAGTAATTTCTTTTAAGTCAGTTCAGTCTTTTCTTTTAAGTACTGCAGAAGCACAGTAATTAACCTTGATTTAGTCGAGATTCTTATACTTAGTCCATTTAAATCTTTACTTCATAGGTTTAGGTAGTTAAATAAAGGTAAATAAAAAAAACCACGTGACAAGACAGCTGTCAAGTAACCGACTAAACGTAATACCTGTCACTTTAAATGTCATGCTGCGTCACAGTTGTATTCTTCAATTTAGCAACGTTATAATTCGTTGACGTTTAGAGTTTGGGCACAGATTACTGTGATTTGGGCTTTTTATAAAAATATTGTAATATTATAAATCTAGCAAAAAAAATTGTGCTCAAGCAGTTACATCTACGAAGAGTAGTTTAAGAATAAATAATAAAGTTTAACATACATTAATAAAAGAGGAAACTATTGTAAAAATCTCACATTAAATTCAATTTGGTTTTATCGTTTTTTTTTAAACAAAAAAGTGTAATCTATAAAAACCCTTTTTACAAGTTGGTTACCTTTATTTAAGTACCTAAACCTATAGAATGTAGATTCATGTTAGAACAAAGTTCTAGCATGTACTTTTCTACTTATAGTGATGTGTGACATGTAGAATTGCAAATCCCAATAAGTGTGTAGTTGTGAATTACAGAGATATCATGACATCTCGTTTTATTCCACAAAAAGCTGTTCGCTCGATGGTATTCCTCATCAGCAAAATTTCAGTTTTGACGCAAACGTTCATAACGCCTCTAGAGGATGATTTTTAAAATCCTTCCTTAGTGCTCATATTCGTTTTATATGGAACTCTTGTGCAAAATTTGAGCGTTGATTTTTTTTTAAATAAATGAGTTTACGAAAATAATATAGCGGCATATTCTAAAGCACAAACACACGGAATACTTATGATAGCGTGCACCCGCAGGACACGCTGTGCGAGGCGGTGCAGGCGGCGGCGGGCGCGGGCGCGGCCGAGTGCGAGGTGGACCCGCTGCGCGCCGGCGGCGCCGCGGCGCTGCGGCGCCAGCAGGCGGCCCTGAGGGACGCCGTGGCGCTCGCCTGGAACTCCATCGCGCACTCCTCGCCACGGTTCCCGCCGCCCTTGAGGGACTGCTTCGCTACCTTCCGGGAGAGGTAACACAGTTTGACAGTTTTAGTTTTGGTTCTATGCGATGATACGGTCTATGATGAATATATACATTATCAGCCAGTAACATAAGAGTAGATCAGTGATAGTCTAGTGGTGTGACCGTTAGATTGCCAAGTCCAAGGGTTCGTGTTCGAAACCTCTGACTTTTTGGATTCATGTGCGTATTGTATAATTATCATTTGCTTCAAAAACAGTGAAGGAAAACATCGTGAGGAAACCGGCATGCCTGAGAGATATTTCTCGACGTCATGTGAAGCCAAGCCATGGGCGACTTTAAAAGTCTGACAGTCTGTTAGTCACTAACCACAAGAAAAGAAAGAAAGAAGAAAAAGCCAGTAACATTCCCCCCACTGTTGGGACACAGGCCTCCTCTCTGTGACAGGGAGTGGGCCATACTCCACCATGCAGGCCCAATGCAGGTGCGGGTGATGAAATAGCAAAGGCTACGAAATCGTACCGGTGAAGTGGCGACCAGAATTCTTCCAAATATTACTTCGGACACACAGTATTAAAAGTATTTCTGCCACCGCTGTAAAATGTTTTCTATTATTATTGTCTATAAAGTTAGCCAAGGAAAATATCTCACGACAATATAACTATTGTCTACTTGTAAACAATAATCTAAACCCATATTCATTTCCGTTTCAGACTGACAGCGATGGGTCGAGAGGATATCTCTGACAACTTGATCAGTGCATCGATCTTCCTTCGCTTCCTTTGTCCAGCTATACTGTCTCCGAGTCTCTTTGGAATCACACATGGTATGTACTATTGCAAATCCCTTACTGACCTCCTCCTGCTAACTGCACCAGACTAACTAATCTGCTTTCGCAATTTATTTGCCAAACATGTAAACAAACGCAAGTTTTATGAAAAACAACTGTAATGTCTACACATAAGGTTCAGTTTTTGCGCTACAACATCATATTTTTTATGACTTTTTTAACAGTACTAGTCAGTCTAAAATCAACTTTATGTATACTTACATAAAGTTGATTTTTGTTTAAGTGGAAATAACATTAATTGTAAACAAGGTTATAAATTAAGTCGTAGTTGAATACATTGCTTAATTTTGTGGGATACGATCTTGTTTTGTTTTTATATCTTTCCATTGCATTTACCTACCTGATGCTTTTGTCTTTCTACAAATTACTTCACATTATTATATTATTATTATACGGGTGAATTATTTCATAAGATATTATTTATTTTGGGCTAAGTACTAGTTGTATTAGTTAGTATTTACAAAGTCTGGATTCTCAACTTTGTTCAACACGAAATCATCCATGAATACCAGTTTTCACGAACGCAAATGATAACTTTCAACTCCATTTCAGAGTACCCGAATGAGCGTGCGGCTCGTAACCTGACGCTGGTGGCGAAGACCCTGCAGACCCTGGCCAACTTCACGCGCTTCCAGGGCAAGGAGGCCTTCATGGAGTTCCTCAACGACTTCTTGGAGCAAGAGGCACCGAATATGAAGGCGTTCCTTAGAGCTATATCGGTGAGTACCGGGTCTTTGAAGGACACACCCAGCACTGAATGTTTAGTGCTTCTATGCCTAGAATGATTAACGCCGGTTTCAGATCTAGGCGTTTTGTTCTCCTTTTTGCATAGAACGCAAAATTTTGCGCTTCAAAAAACCGATCGCGTCTACATAAAAAACAAAAAACGTGCGACCGCATGCGCATGCGCGTGTATGCAAAAAACATTGTCTGTCAGTAACCTGTCAGATTCGGTAAGACTTTGCAAGCGCGTCTACTCCCGCCCGAGATGAGCGTATGGAAAAAGCGCGCGTATACGAGCTTACAAAAACAATCTTAGAAAAAACGCCAACGTGTAACCGATTTTAATCTTACTTGTTTTATGAATAATTTCTAAATAATCAATCATAAATTCTTTGAACTCCGTATGAAGTACCTAGCGTAGTTAAATAATACCATTCTTAGTTGGATTCTAGTCACGTTCCACGATAACGACTGTCTTAAACTATAAATAGCCGAACGTGCTTCAAAATTGATTTATTTCTCTTTAGTTTTCACTTCGAGTACGACGTTTCTAACCGGTTAAAGTCACATAATGAACTGCCCAATGTTTCGACGGCGTAAAAGTGAATCTTCTAAATACTCTCCTTATTATCGGCAGACTCGACCCCAAGACCAGCAGCAGCTGGCTCAACAACTGCAGAACCAACAACAACAAGACGGCAGTAAGCGCAACTCGGCCGCGTCACAGGGGTCCCACACGGGGTCCGAGGGGCCCCGGGAAGCCGTGGAGCCGGACCCCGAGTGGGCCCCACACGTGGACCTGGGCAAGCAACTCGCAACCCTTCACTCCCTACTGGTTGACAGCTTACCCAAGCTGCCTGCTAATAAGATACAGGTATGTTTGTTTACTGGTTGTAAATAAATGATTGTTAAAGCCTGGTTTACACTTAAAATTAACTAAGAAACTAATTTAAATCGTGATAAAAAAAATCTATTTCATTTCAAATAGCATTTCATTTCTAACATTTGCGTTGTAGATTTATTTACATATTTATTTCACTTTTTTGCAGGAGTTAGACCCGTTATCAGACATACTTGATGAATTGAGCAAGCGACTACTGAGCAACGACATCAGCTCGCCGGCGCCCCCTGCCGCCGATAACATCTTTAGGTAAGCTAAACATCACATTTGCAAGATTGCACTTGTTTCAGTTTGCCTACATAATAAAAACCGGCCAAGTGCGTGTCGGACCACGCACAATGAAGGGAAGGAAAACTGAAAGTGCATTTACTAAGGGAATTTTGTATGAACTATTGTTTAGACAGGACAACGTGTGTCGGGAAAGCTAGTTGATAAATAAAAATCTCAGAACCAAACTCTTATCTCCAGGTTCAATGACCCCACGTGCAGTACTCCTACGAAGCAGCCGGCCGAGCCAGCGACCAACGGTCAGCTGAACAACAACTTCGCTCACAGCTCACCCATCATGAACAAGAACGGCGTTCAGTTCAACATCAGTCCGTCTAAGTCTAACGCCGAAGAGTCCAAGTACAAGCCTGGATATGCAGCAGTCACAAAGTCACCCAGTTTCAACCTACGGTCAGCCACGCTGCCCAGAAATGGCTACGGCTCCAGCCCCGTCAGCCAGTCTGTCAACCCCGACAGATACAGCTCGCAGTACAACAACCAAGAACATTGCGTCAATCTCAAAGTCGTACAGATCGGCTTTGGCTCTGACCAGTACCCTAAAGGCATTAGCAACGGCATCAGTGAAAGCTTAGAGCGCAGGTTCCAGGAAAGGTACAAACCTAACAACAACTATCCCAACCAACAAACGCACTTCCACAACTCAAACTATAGCAGCACGGAGAGGTCGCCGAGCAGCGACAGCATCAACCACAACTACTGCTCCACTGACATGCAGACCATCATGAAGGAAACCGCCACGCTAGAGGAACTGTCCGACCTCTTGAAGTACGCTGATGACTCGGAAATAGTCGAAGACAAACTCATTATGAACAAAAAGAACTTGTCACAGTCTATTTCAAATAATAATAATATTGTAAATGGGAATAAAACCAATTACACGAACAACGGCTCGAACGTTTCCATCAGTGGTTTATCAAACGTAGCAAGTTCTGGCTACCAGAGTATCGCCACTTACAGCCAAAGTTCAAGTCCCATTGAGAACACGACGCACCTTCATCAGCCTTACGAGAACGGCGGACAGCCCATGAGTCGATACTCGCAAATAAACTACCAGAAGCAAAGAGACAAACAGTATTACGACAGCAAAAACGAAAAGTTCTATCCAAAGAGCCCAGTGCAACAAAAAATTGATTATGATATCCAAAAGTATGGAATCCAAAACTTCACAACTGCGGATAACACACCGTCAAACGCCAACGCAAATCCAAAGGTAGCTCCGCTAGTGTTCACGAATCCAGTGTACAACATGGATGACAACCGTCAGGCGCAGGAGAAGAAGAACATTGAAAACAGAAATTCAAAACGTTGTCCTTGTGGCTCATCCAGTTCATCGATAGATGAGGAGGGTTTGAGCACAGACAACGTCGAGACAAACTCTGAAGAGGGTTCTACTAACTTCAACGAGGATAGTAGAAACTATGACCAACAGAATCGCAACAATTCCCACCGAAAACTCACCAGAGATAACTGTAATTATGATGAAATGTATCAGAGGAGCAACCACAGTCACTCCCCAAGGATACGGGACGATGAGTCGTCCAGCAATTCGCCTAGTCTACGAAAGAGTAGTAAGACGCGAATGCCCAGAACAAACCCTATGCTCTCTTACTCCACAAACCAAAATCAACTTAATTTCAAACACTTTGGACAAAGAGGAGAATCACTGTACGAAAGCAAGCCTCACCACATCTCTACGGACTCCGGCTACCCCATGAGCAGATCTGACTCGAACGTAGAGGAAGTGAACAAAGAAATGTATAGGTTACAGATTTCACGAAGCCAGAAGGCTCTCTACAATATAGAGAACTCCAAAAACTCTCCCGAGAAGTATTCTATGGCAGAGAATGCGATTCCGGAGACTAATTATCCGTTGGATCGAACGTATTCTGGTGCGAAGATGTCGAGCAGTAGACTGAACGAAGATTTGGAGAGGCATCAGGAATACTATGGGGTTCGGGAAAGACGAGAGTCTCCTTCGAGGGTAATGTTCGGTCGCGAGTCGCAGTCGAGTGAAGCGAGCGAGCGCGCCGCGGTGCGGGAGGGCCCAGTGCGGGAGGGTGCGGGGCGGGAGGTCGCGGTGCGGGACGCCGCGGGGCGGGAGGGCGCGGGCCGGGAGGTTGTGGCGCGGGACAAGCTGCAGCGGAGGCTCAGTCTGGAATCGGCGCGGGAGCTCACCGACAGCTCCGACGAGCTCGAGGACACACTGTACAGTACAACAGGCCGACGACGCGCTTCCAAACATCAGAGGACCATTGAACAGGTAAGCAACATTTACAAATTGATAAATTCTATAATATGCTAACCAGTCATTATCTTCCCAGAGATTATTATAACATGATATCTTTTTCTTCTTCTTTTCGAGTCGATGAATTTCTATTAAAAGAGTTTAGCCGTTGAGAACAGTAGGTGGCCACATTAATCACGACGTTAGTTGCGTTTTTTAGGTCCTCAAAAGTGAAGTGTAGGGACACTTTGGACGCTCCAACAGATGGGCATGACATGACATAGAAAACTAAATCAAAGTTCTTTTTTTACAGTACGAACGCGAAATCGAGAGGTTAAAATGTTCTGTGGAACTTTTACGGGGTAGGTTGGGGCCAGCCGAACCAGGACAAGTCGATCACACTGACGCCAAAATGAAGGCTATCATTTCAAGGTAAATATTTCAAAATTAAGACCGAAGACCTTCAGCATACAAATTTAGTTTAGATGAAAATAAAAATAGAAAGAAAGAAAATAAATTTATTTCGCGATAAACATGACGCAAAGAAAAATAATAAGAAAAAACACATAAATAACAAATTGGGGAAAAATCTGCGTCACATCCACGCAAAACGGCCATCGCTCAGCATAAATGCTTGTTAAAAATGTTTTGTTGTTAAAATGTTTTCCCAATAACATAGTTTTTTTTCTATTGGCGTAGTAGACCAAACCTCGTAATGTTTTTTTTTTGTTTTTGTTTTTATTTTTTTGTGTAAAATAAACAATGTAATGCATATTTAGAACAAAAGTGCGCAGCTCTAAGATGCTTCTAAAACCTTTTATTGGTGATAGTGAGAATCTTGGAGAATGTCAAGATGGCCATTTTTCAGACAGTTTGTATCTTCCCTATAAAATAACGTCAATCACGAAATCACAAACTCACCTCAAATTCCTCATTTCCAGGTTGATCTGCGTAGAAGAAGAGCTGAGACGCGAACAGCGCAAGATGGCCGCCGCCCTGTCGCACAAGCAGCGCGTGATCGAGGCGCAGGAGCACCGCATCGCCGCGCTGGACGAGGCCAACACGCGCCTGCTGTCCGCGCTCGTGCACCTGCAGCAGCGCGCGCCGCCCGCGCACCCTGCGCACGCGCCGCACTCGCACCAGGAACTGCAGATTTAGCGCGCGCTCGTTAACACACCGATATAGGTAGAGGAATATGCAGCAAGGTCGTCGATCGAAAACGTTTTCACTTATTTTATACCTGCGATTTTTTAGGGGCAAAACTACCTGGATAAATAAACATCAGTGTACAGTACAACTATGTTCTTAATATCCCTCGGCAAACCTCGTGTTTCGTCAGTCGTCGGATTTCTATCAGTTGCCCTTTGCACTTCGTGCAGACCGGACGCTCTCAATCGACTTTGAAGTATATAGAGTTGTTAATACTCTTTTAACTAAATGTAATTTATTTAAAAAATGGTAGGAAAGCTGCTAGTCGCAGGCACGACAGATAGGAAAATAGTTTTACAGCTCTATATAGTTCACACGGAAATCAAAACAAAACAACAATAAAATACTTAGTTCAGAATTCAAATCATTATACAAGATAAATTTAATAAATGGATATGGAAATTAGCATTCGTTTGTATTCGGAAATGCGATGATTCCCGAGGGACATTAAGAAAAGAGAAATACAGTAGTACGATGGTAATACACTATAACACTTTTAATATGCATAATAGTGGGTTAAATATTAATACTGGTACAGCATGATAAGGCGATTCACAAGCGATTGCTCCCTATGAATGACGGAAACATCAACATTAATTATGCGTTAACTTGTATCTATATCTGTGCGACCCCTCCACTCTTCCCGTCTCAACAGTAACGCTGATAACACTGTGCTGAGTCTACACATTCACGCTCTGTTTTATTATGATCTCCATTTTTATTGGATGACTAATGGCATATTAATATGTTGATGCATTTGATTTTAATGAATGAAGATATACTTGTGTAAACCGTTGGAAATTATTATTTGCGAGTATTGCACCTGTTTCTCAGTGCTACTATGTAATGTTTGGACCATTATGCAGTCAGATGATTTTAGTTTATTTCGAGCACTATGTGCGAGTAGATTTTAAAATATTCAGTACGTTTCTGTTCGGTATCTGTCTTTAAATAAATTATATTGTCATAGTTTTACGCACAAGTGGTACAATGGTCCGTTTGGTGGTGTGTTCGTGTAATTAATGGTTTACTTTTGCTTGTCTAAGGTTTCATACAGTTAAATGCACAATTAACAAGTTTTGCACGCAGTTTATCTATATTATTATTAAATTTAATTCTTCGACGTTGTATATCTTCATTAGTTGCAATATGACTAAACTCATTGCGGAAATGAATTTTGTTATAACTTAATAAGTATTATTTTATAACTTGTGTATCGCAATAATTGTTTTGCCATTTATCATTTTTGTTACATTGTTTCGTTAGTTTTATTGAAATATGCTTTAAATGACATTAACTTTCTATAAATATCAGTATTTCTCTTAAATTCGATTAAACGTTCGTTCCATGTGTCGACATGTTTGTTTTCTGTAACGATGATACCAAAGACGATTGAATATCCCTTAGGCTATTGTTGTAGTGGTTCAGTGGAACCCGCTGCGATGAAGTCCTAGTGTTGTATTTTAAAATAAAAAGTTATAGATTTTATAATTATAGTAATAAGACTTGTATCATAATATTCTTAAGAGATACGATAAGTTAAATGTGGTATGAAATCAAAATTTATTTTTAATACCTTTAGATTATGGGAATTATGAAACGTTAAACAACCTCATGCTTAAAATTGTAAGTTTATTTCCAAATTTTAAATAAATTTCAAACCACAACATATGTCGTATTGTGCAACATAGTTACAGCGAAAATGTAATTTAAGCCATAACTTCAAGTTAGTATACCTGCACAGGTATATAAATTATCACATTAAATTATGAATTACGTATTCTTTAGTTTCATTATGATTTCCCTGCCATAACCTAACTTTATATAATAAAAATGCGAAAGTGTGTTTGTAATGCTTTCACACTAAAACGGTTAAACAGATTTGGATGAAATTTAGAACATGGGTAGACCATGACCTGGATTAGGACATGGCATAATGTTATCCCGATATTCCTACGGGCCCGAGATTTATGCGGGTGAAACCAGGAGCGCAGTAATAAACGAAAAGAGAAAATAACAATCAAATTATTGTAATACGGAAACAGCACATGGACAATAAAGACAAAACATTTTTTTTCTTTTATGTTTTTGGCTCGTATCCGGCTGGTAGGCAAACATATCGCTTGTTCATTAAAACAGTTTTTCTTTCCATACTCTCTCTCTTACAGTAAGGATGTATCAATTTTATATCGTCTACTCTGCTAAACAAATATGAAAAATATATTTCTCGAAATTTTTTGTCAGGAAATTCTGCCTGATACATAGTTCTCCACAGCAAGTTAGTGACGTACGCATGTGATTTAAAGAAAGCCAGTTTGTACTTATCAGTATAAGGCCTAAACGTATCGTTTAGATACTGTTTATTTGCCCAAGTGGTACTACGTCCGTACAGCGGCTCTTTTCGCGGAGAAACGTGGCCGTAACCTTTATCTGCGAGCGCAGTGAACATATTCCAATACGTGGTGCTCTTACGCAAGTATTCTTTTTTCTCCCAATACGTAATCTTCCCATAAATTCTTTGTCTCATCCATTCTTTGAGTTCTGGAACTAAATGCAAGTCAGGCAGGCGCGCTGCTACGTTGACCTTTCGCATCAACCGCAGTGCGCACTTTAAGTAATCAGATACCTTGGGATGCGTTCCTAAGCAAGTTTGTGATGCTTCGGTACGTAACTGTTTTACTTTACCCACCTCTTTACTCGTGTCTTTAGTCGCCTCGGCCTGTAAGACATTATCTCCATCCTTCTTTGAATCTTTCTCTGCTTTCTTCTTTTTCTTCTTCTTGTCCATAACTTTATTTTCATCGTCGTCCACTCGCAACGTACTCTCTGTCTCCCAAATCTTCTTGAATGTTTTCCCTATGTATAGCCTTTGTGGATCAAGATCGTATATTGTGTCATAGTGAAATCTTAACGGGGCGTGACCGGAAGGTTTTGTAAAATAGGGCAATTCTTCTTGTGAAAAGTGGCCGTCATCATGGCGAAAATCGTAGTAATGGCCACAGTCGCATTTAGTATTTTTAACATAAAGAAATACAGCGTCTTGCCATTGCTTCATACAATCACATTTATCAGGTTTCCTCTCTGGTGGCCATCCACGATAACCGCAATGTATGTTAATCATCAGTCCATCCACGCAGGCGTAACCTCCGTGGATGAGTTCTCCTTGTGAGGGTAGAACAGTAACATTGCCCAAAACATAACATGTCTTGCCACGAACCTGAAAAACACCGTTTATAGTGTATTGAGAATTCCACAAACCAGTCGTAGGGGGCACTAGTCTCTTTCGACGCACTTTCTTCTTTTGTGTAGCTATGCCAATGCCATATTTCTTTTTTTTTGGATCGCCCTCAAGATTCAATTTTGTCCTTGATCGTAATTTACCTTTCGGTCGGGGAGGCTTTCTCATTGTTGTAATTTCCGTGGGCGATACATGAGCCTTTATAGGATTCATGCCAGCTAATTGTTCGCAGTATGATATCGGAAGTCGCTTTTTCGGTGGTGGCGGCGGAGGAGGTGGCGGTGGTGGTTTCTGCATGATCGGCTCTTCCTCATACGGTGCATTAAGCTCAGTCAAATCTGGCATGGGTAGAGGCGGCTTGCGACGGGCTCGGGGCGGCTCATACAATACTGCAACCATTTTTTGAAGATACGGAGATGGTAGTTTATCTTGTGGTTTCGGTTTCGGTTTAGGTTCAGATTGTGAAATTGATACATCTGGAGCAAATGTTTTCTCAAGCAAATATATCAAGTTATCAAGTCCTAAATAGAAAATGGATGATAAAATAAGTCTGGCATTAAGACAATATGAAGTACGTTTTCCGTTTATAGGGTAGCCGTACGTAGTAAAGTAAAGTTCAGCGAGCATTTCTTTTGGGTCATTACGACCGAAAGCGACGCAATGCATAAGTTCCATGTATGGCGGGCAAGGGACCAGACCAAGCCTATACATAATTACGGCCGACCGGATAGGACGTCCTTCAAGTAAATCTTGGTATATAGACCTTTCTAAAGTGTCTAATGCACTCCTTTGAGTAACACTTAAAGCTTGGTACCATTTAGGCCCCACTGAAAGTATAATGCTATTAATCATTTGTTTATTTTTGCGTCTACGATACTCTTTAAGATCCTCTAGAAAAATTTGTTTCTGACGAGTATGGCTCGCGTACAAAACCTGTAGGCGACGTCGGACCCGCTCGTCGCGGCCGCGGGTCTCCAAGCCAGGTTTTCGCTCAACCATGTTGATCCAAAAATAATTCGACAATTAGATAATAATCCTGTTATTTAGACAGTATGATGACACACTCGTCTTTTTGTGTATAACGAAATTATACTGCAATTTTGAAAAAAAATAACAATTCTCTGATATTTTGAGTGACACTGAACAAAATGTCAATGTTTTTTCCTCCTATAAATAAAATTTGCTGTTATCAACCAGTATTAAAGGTCGAAATAGGTATTATTATATTTTCAAGTATGCCTGAGCAAAAGTAGTAACTAAATTCATATTTAAAATAATGTTTAATTATGAGTATCTGCACTCATTCCACATAAATCAGTTTAATATATTGTAGGTCATCCTACTATTCAAGGCCTTGAATAGTAGGATGACCACGTGACAAATTTTAACGGAGAGGCAGCCGGATTGCGTGTGGTAATCTGGGACTTGAAGTGATACCGAACCCCCCCGTACCGTCCGAATGGACACCAAATGGAGGGGAGCGGAGATATAGAGGATGAGGGCAAAACATTTTTTTTTGTCATGGCTTTCAAAATTTAAGCTATCAATGGCATCTGGTTTTGATTAAATTCACCCTCATTTTAGGTGATAAATTATCGGTAAGGAGTTTCAAGAAATATATACAGCGTAAGACATTATTTCAATTATAACGATGTTGGGGGGCAGCAACCGGATGCTATTGATACACACAAATTCCTTGCACTTATAAGAGCTTAAATTTTGAATGCCACGTCAAAAAAAAAAAAATGTTTTGCCTCCACCCCCGTCCATTTGGGGACCATTCGGAAGGTACGGGGGGGTTCGGTATAAATAAAAGACTCAGATTACCACTCGTCATCCGGGTGCCTCTCCGATAAAATTTTACGTGCCATTGCTTTAACTATACGGTAGGTAGAAAACCTTCAAAGTTGCGGATACAAATTACGTTACTGAGTATACTGCCATCTATTGTCCAGTAGTCGTTATTTAATCGTGAATTTCTGCTAACTTACAGATCGTACAATGTAATAATGAATAATTCCGTTCGAATCCATACGAAATAACAAATAACGGTGTCCTAGAAACTAAAATATTTATTTATACACGTACGTCGGGAGCAGGGGGCGAGTGACGCTGCGACGGGCATGGCCCGATCAGCTGTGTGAAACTCGGCCGGTCGAAGACCCGCACCCGGAGGTGAACGCCCCTACCCATCCATCACCTGAATAATTCTTCACCTCATTCATACACACTGGCGAATCCATCTCAATATTTAAGCTCTATCCATTGTTCCGGAAACCATCAATCAAGTGAGACTTTACAACGGTCGCCTCAACATGTAAAATCGATTGACCGCTCGAGACAGTGGCGTATACACCGGTAGTGAATGAAGTTCCATTTGTGGATAACGTCACTGAATTGTGTGTAGCAATGGGATCGAATACGTGATGGAACTTTGTGGATCGGATAAGTTCTTTAATTTTCATTCGAGACTACCCAGGTATTATGTGATTAATTTAATAATCTATCAGTCAATCACAAAATACAACATTTTCAGACAATGCTCATCTGAAGAATTCTGACAGAGAATATGATCACTACAGCTGACCAGTGATCGGCTTCATTGGTGATCGCGGTATCATCAGTTTTACTATAGGGTGCCGAACATCACTTTAATATACCGATTTTTTCAGATTTTACGTTAATTTGGAATTTCTTCTTGGTATTCTTTCTAGTTTAATTTTTTTTATAACAGTAATTTGGTTGAATTTAATAATGATAAATATATCTTTTAATCACTAATGTATGTATTCTATGATTCACACACGCTCGTGACGATGACACAGCGAGCTTCAAAATAACCACATTCTTTAATTTAATGTGATTCACTGATTAAATTATAGTCAGTGTACATTGCCTTTGAAGTCCCGTCGACAGCATTACCACCAAAAGACATTTGATGTTATAGATTGTAGTCTACCGATATTTTCCGAGACTTTAAACGTCATCATCCGCCCAGCTTTTTCCTAACTATGTTGGGGTTGGCTTCCAATCTAACCGGATGCAGCTGAATACCAGTCGCATATGTTGAATAACATCTGACATCTCACGTTGGTAAGCAACATTAATGAGACTCCTCGTCAAGGTCGTTTCCGACTGCCAACTCTAGCACCGCGCCCGCTCATTGGTCAAATCAAATAGTGCGCGCTTCCCCGGCTTCCTGGAACACACTTCGGTCCCTTTTTACGAAATCACTTCCAGAGATTGCCACAGATTAGATAGCTACAGATTGCAGGAAAGCTAGAGGAAAGATTTACACATCAATAAAAACAGCAGAAAATTACGACACACACCTTTTCTTATGCCAGCAAAAATCAAGGCTCAGTACAGTAGTATGAAATCACTGTTGCATTCCCCAGCGCGGAAGATGTATGTCTGAGTTAGACACTAGGCAGGTAGGCAGGGCTGCATCATGCCGTGTCTGGGTGCTCATGAGCGTTCACTTTCCACGTGTCAGGAAGTATCCGAAGCCACTTTCACTCCATTCAAGATCACAGCCGCTCGTTTCGCCTTGCGCAGCCAGCCCGCGGTTCTAAACAATAACTAGCTATCGTTATAACTAGCTATCGTTTACATCGCATTTTACCATTTTACTTTGATTGCTCATTGGCTGAGATCATAGATTGCTCGATTTCCATCTCAGTTATAAACGCTTTTTTAATTAGAGCTTTGATCGACAGTGAGGAAAGTCATGTTGTTTATTTATAAACTTTAAAGACGCTGCCTTGTAAGATTTATACTAATTTCAGGCGCTATTTCTTATGCAGGTTCAATGACTGAGCTCTTATCTCGCATGCGTGTGTGCATCCACGTGTGGTGTGTGTGTGTGTGCGTGGCTGCGCCTGCGTCTGTACCGCGTACTCGTATTGTAAGCTGCACATTATTATGCAACGCTTATGAAGCGGTTAAGCCGCATTATCGGAAAGCGCATCGAAATTTATATTTAGCGTAAAGATGGTTTATTATTGTACAAATTTGCGGAACGCGCGTGCCAACTTTATTTATAGGTAACACATGTAACGCCGCGACGGATCAGCTAAAATAATGTTTAAAGGTCTTTCTTGTAAAATTAATAACATAATTTAAAAATAAATATTTGGGAGTGCCTCCGCTGCCGGCGCCGGCTCCCGAATTGGCTGCCGGCGCCGGTTGCTGAATTGGTTGCCGGTGCTGAGTTTAGAAATAAAAAAGCGGAAAATGGGGCTGGCAATTTGACATATTGGAGTAGATAGGCATAATTTAAAAAAAAAGCATGTTATAAAACATTATTTTTTTCCAGTATTATATTTCCATAATCAATGATTTCCATATTCCAGTAATCAAGTACTAAATACCCGGAACCGAACTAGTTAGATAATGTTAAACATTATATTATTATTTTACACGCAAAAAAAGGCTAGGTTAAGTTAGATTAGAACTGTGACCCCCTATGACTAGAGTGTATAGAAAAAAATACTTTAGTTAGGGTTAGTTAGTTGGAGTTCTGAATACTGGAATAAACACCGCGCCGCCGGTGTCCATTAAGGGAGCCGGCGGTGCCGGCCACAGAGTATGTAATGTGCTGGCAGCCGATGTTTTTAATCTCGGCTGCTGGCAGTAATGTCATGCCGGTTCCCAATGGCGTTAGTTTTGGGAGCCAGCGCCGGCAATGGAGGGACTCCTTAAATAAAAATAAATTAATTACATAACAAATTAATAATATAAATCAGTAGTTACTTATATTTTTTCTTGTAATTCAAGTCTTTAAAATACTGGAATAGTTAATCTATATAATCCCTAAAAACAAAATCTGAAGTAAAATATTAATTTATCGTGACCCTATCAGTTTCAGATTAATTTAATGAAAATATAGCCGCAGTTGCTTTGACTTAAATTGTGTAATATGATGTTCAGACATAAACTTCACAAAATATGGCGTGAATATTATATACATAATATTAACATATTGTCGAAAATATTTGTTCACGTTTATATAAAAATGCTATAATAATATCATTATTTTTACAGACAGCACAAATAATGCGACAGTAACATAACGCAAGCCAATTGGACGGTTTAAACGAATCTATAACGTCATTCAAAAACTACACATAAAAAACGACTCTTTTTTAAGTACAACAGTTAGCATGCAGCAGTTCTAAAAAAGCCAACATAATTGTTATATATTGTTGAATTATCGCGTTGTGGGACAGGTGGCATCTCTCAATCCAACTTACGAGTGTCTAACACGTAAAATGAGAAAGCAAAAGCAAGACGACAAGACTGTATCCTTTGACAAATAGTCCCTGAAGGGAGGAGGGCGATGCCCAAATATTGGGTGAACAACCTCTTAATGCTTTGAGGAGACATTTTATTTTTACCATACAACGCGTATCTACGACTGCGGACACGATAGAATTGGACATAGATATGAAAAGTTTCCATTCGAAGTTTTTAATAGAGCGAGCCTAGGGGCACTAACAAATTTTCAAAGTCACTTATCGAGATTTTCCGGCGGGTTTACCTATATACGCCGTTTATCGGAAGTGCGTCATTGTCGGGCTGTCGAGTGACACACACGTTTATTATAGTTCGTCGGCTGACAGCGTATGAACGAAAATATCGGCGTTATCAATGTCTAATTATAGAGGGAACTCCGCTCGAGTAAAGGGTACGTTAACTCCTCCAAGTTCAAAGGTCACAGAGGTCAGGGCTGTGCCAAATTCGCCACAAACTTCACAAACAAATTCTATTCTCTCAACAAGCATTGAACTTTCTTTTGTCTGCCAAATTTTTATATAGGATAACCATTTCCGTTTCCTGGATTGCTTAGGGATAAAACGCTGCATTAAGCTAGCACTAGCTGTAAAAAAAGATGGTGTCATCAAGAACACTTCTAAGAAAATATTGTATGTGTATTTCCTTTCCTCTTTATTAATTACTGCATCAAATTCCTGTTATTCTGATTACTGAGCTTATATCAGAAAACAGTGACATTTCGACAATGGTTTTCCGGCGGTAGTATCGTGGGGTGTACGTGTGTGCAAGCGTATTGTTGCACGGTAGTGCCGCGCGTGTGTGCGTCAGGATCGCGTTACAGCTGAAACTTGGGGCGCCTGCCGAAAAGTGCGGTCGTCGACCCGGTCAGGAGCCCGGCCATAGAGCGTGCGCGACTAACATAGATACTTGGTCTCACGCAACTCTAAGTGCTGTAACGGATTCGTAGAATTAAAAAATATTCATGTTTGTTGGATTAGTTCATTCAAGTATTGCATTCCTAAATTTTTATGCATAACCATCTTGTCACTTTACTGTTAAGTAATAGAATATATCACAGCAAACTTAAGAAATATATAACACTGATTTAAAAAAATACTGACGTATTAGAACAGACGACTGTAAGTATTAGAAGACGTTAAATTGTCCACCTATGTTCTGTAAAGTTTACTAAAGTAAGTAAGTAAGTTACTGCTAAATTAAAAAAGAAGTTAGATACACTAAACACATAACTAAACCCGTAATCTTCCTCAAATGTCACCTACTCAACTTGCAACCAATAATCCAAATACACGCGACACACCTCCACTCAAAGTACCGTATTTCCCCACAAGTATCAAGTCGCGGCGCGCGCGCTACACTACTCGGTGATATATTTGGTGACATTGAACTGAGTCCATTGCCAACGACCTCACTCCTCGGGGAAGCGCGGTTTGCGTAATCGGTCCTGCGTACTGTACGCAGACCCCGACATAACAATCACACACAGACAGACACGCACACCACTACTCGTCATGAACTCTGATAACGTTTATAATAGTAATAAAAACTAAATGTAGAAATATATTGTAGTGAACCGTTCAAGTATGTGTGAATTTCGTTAGTTTGTAGTCAAGCGGAGAGGGGAATTAATTTTAATTGAATGTTCAGTGATAAAATCTTTCCAATTGTTAATTAGGTTAAATTCTATTTCTGATTTCAGTTTTGTTTTCAATGAGTTTTTCGCATTTAGTAAATGGAATAATGACCTGTTACTTAGCTGGATTGGCAATTTTGACCAATATTTTGGACCGTATTTTAAGATTACTTTTACACGTATCGGGGTAAAAGTAATCTTAAAATACGGAAACGGAATATGAAAACAGGGTAAAACTGTTTACTTTGAAAACAACAAAAACAGGGAAGCACTATTAATAAAATTTGACGATCGATCTTTTTCTACAGACGTCTATGAACGTTTTAATAACCTCTAATGAGCAGGTGGTACCTGGAGTGGGCTTACCATAGTTACTATCTACCTACATACTAAGAAAAGTCCCATTTTGTATATTATTATATTTTTATACGATAATTGGTCTTGCCCTTTCTGTATAAAAAAAAGACGCCTTTGCTCTGCAGATACATCGGTATTATTATTTCATACGTTTGAATATCTCTATCGTCTATCAAATTCTGTTCTTTCTATGCCAAAAAATAATATTATGTAAGTTCTAGTCAGTATGTTAAGCTCAACGACGCAGACATAGGTTACAGCCGATACAGGTGACAGAGCATGCGGCGCAAGATGGGAAGTGCAGGACCATTGCACATTTTGTTCAAGAAATATCGGAGTTCCGTAAGAATAGTTAAATAAAATGCCGAATATACAACGATTCTTTGTACACACGGCTACACATCAAGCTATACATTTCCAGTATAGGCTGACCTCGCATTGTACGGAAATCCTATGCAATGCGAGATCAGCATAAACTGGAAAAGTATAGCTTGATGTGTAGCCGTACCTGTACTGTAATAATATAAACTCTTTGATTATTATTTATGTCTAGATAGAGCGTCGCGCTGCAAAAGAATTAAAACAAACAAGCCAACTTTGTTAAGCTGGTGTGCGTGACAGCTACGTCTTACACTCGCGCCTCGTCATTTTGCTTTCATTGTGCTTTTTTAGTGTGCGTGCATTTAGCGGCCAACAGTTGGACCCTATTTTTTTCGACAACTTAACAGCTTTAACACTTTCGACTTCACCCACTTTTCATAGAACTCATGCGCCATGCCGCCATACATATTGGAAGCCTCCGGGAGGATTACCGGCATTATGTTTGCGCTAAAACTGTCGCGGACTGTCAACGGCATTAGGCTTAAAACCGTTTTATAAAACACTGTAAAACGAAGTAAAATAATGTTTTTTTTTCAGGTCTTGTCGCTATACGTAGTAATTTTTTTGTGAATATTTGAAACCGTGAACAAAAAAAAATGCTTAGATTTTAAAACCAACGCATATATTTAATAAATCTTGTTAAAATATAGATCAAATTTTATTTTCACGTTTTATAATGCTGTATTCGATAAGAAAAACCTACATTTAAAATTAGCCCTCCGCGAGGGCTCCCGGCATCCCATATGCGACTAGGTGACTCAAACTCAAACTCAAACTCAAAGCATTTATTTCAAATAAACCAATTACAGGCACTTTTGAATTGTCAAGGGGTCGGTCAGTCAGAAAGATGAAGCTAGTTGCCCATTCCAAAGCGTAGTTGGTACCTATGGAGAAGAACGGGCAAGAAACTCCATGGACACTCTTTTAAATCACAATATGTTTACAAAATATTGGTTACATCATTCATGTTAAAGTTATAAATGTAAGAACGATGCACAACGATAAAAGCGTCCGTAATAAAAAATAAAACAATTCAAAAATCAAATTAAAAAAGCCATGGCAGCTAGAAGATGACCAGTCCCTACTGACAGCGCCCGTTCACGAACATGACGTATGGATTAGCACCATTCAGCTCAACCATTTTGAAGGGAGCTAAATGATCCAACACACACGCCACCGTCAGCGAGACATTAGAGTGAGCATGACATATTGTCAGCCGCAAGGGCACATTCAAGTCAATGAAAGACGTACCTAGTAAATGGTAGCTTTAAAGTAGGTACATAGTACTCACACATGTTATGAAATTATACAATTTGAAAGGGATTGAATTTATACAATGCAAAGATGAGTAGTTTCTAAATCTTCAGCAACTCCAACAGTATTTCCCAATGCTAATCAATTAGTTTATGCGCCCTTGTGGAGCAGGACCAGCGTTTAGCCAAGCATTTATATCAGCGATGTAATCCCCCAAATTATAATATGCTTGGCTGCATAGTGTGCGTTTTATATAAGATTTAAATTTCGTTTCATTCAGTTGAAGTATGTGGGGAGGTATTTTATTGTAACATTTTAAACAGTACCCCATGAAAGATGAGTCCACTTTAGCCAATCTGAAACCTGGTTGAACTAATTGGTCCCTATTTCTAGTGATATAATTGTGTCTTGCACCTCTTTTACTAAAAAGATGTAGATTTTTCCTTACGTACATAATGTTTTCATATATATATTGACAAGGTACCGTCATGATGTTAATATCTTTAAACAGTTCCCTTAGAGAGTCGCGCCTGCGGAGGCCATATATGGCTCTGATGGCTCTTTTCTGCAGAATAAAAATATACTCGATGTCTGCAGCCCGACCCCATAGTAAAATACCATACGACATAATACTATGAAAGTAACTGAAATAGACTCGCGGTATCTACATCAGTAAATTGACGTATTTTTCTCACAGCATATGCTGCTGAACTTAGCCGTCCTGAAAGGGATGTTAAATGAGGACCCCATTGAAGCCTTGAGTCGAGCGTGATCCCCAGGAAAACAGTTTTATCGACAAATTCTAGTCTCTCTTGATTCAATACTATCTCACAATTACTACTTTTGACATTTGGTAAAGAAAATCTTATGCATTTAGTTTTTTTACCATTTAATACTAAATTATTAGCAGTGAACCAATTTTGGACTTGCAACAGGGCGTTATTTACGTCGTCAAGATTTGATGCACGTCTATTAATTTTAAAAATTAAGGAAGTATCATCAGCAAATAACACCATTTGCGGTTGGGTTTTTAACAAATGGGGCAGATCGTTAATATATACTAAAAAGAGGAAAGGACCTAATATCGATCCTTGTGGTACACCCATTTTTACTTTTAAAGCAAGTGAATTGACACCATTTATTTGAACTTGCTGCTGTCTACCATTTAAATAAGATTTTACTAAACTAAGCGCAAGTTTTCCAAGTCCGTAATGCTCAAGTTTCGAGATTAAGGTTTCGTGGACGACGCAATCAAATGCCTTGGAGAGGTCACAAAAAATTCCTATGGCGTCTTGGGCCTCTTCCCACGCCGTAAATATGTGCTTTAATAAGGTGACACCGGCGTCAGTCGTACAACGCCCTTTGGTGAAACCATACTGTTGCTCATGTAAGATTTTATTGGTGTTAAAATGATTGAGCATTTGATTAAGCATTACTTTTTCAAACAACTTGCTGAAAACCGGCAATACGGATACGGGTTTATAATTATTGGTGTCTTTACTGTCCCCCGATTTAAAAAGTGGTATTACCTTACTATATTTCATTAGATCAGGGAAGACTCCTTGATCCACACACAAATTAAATATTAAGGCTAAGTACGGCGCTATAGTCTCAATAATAGAGGTACAAACTTTGATAGACATTCCCCATAGATCTTCGGTTAACTTGATCTTTATTTGCTTGAAAGCTTTTATTACTGTTATGGGGTTTATATGTTTGAATTTAAATTCAATCGGACAGGATGAAACGTTTGCTCTTAATAAATCAATAGAACGCGAGGGCGAGGAATTTAAGGTTTCAGTAGTTATAAGTGGAATACTGGTAAAGAAATTTACGAATTCTTGAGCAACTTCTTTGTTAGTGCTTATGAGACCACTTGAAGTTTCTAGTGTGAAATCATTATTATGTCTTTTATTCCTGTTAGTCTCGTCATTGATAATTTTCCAAACAGTCTTTATTTTATTATCGGCTGATTTGATCTTGTTGCTAATGTACAAGGCTTTAGCTACCTTGCAGGTATTTTTAAAAGTTTTAGAGTAAGTAGCAACATATTTATTAAAAGTTTCAGAGTTAATATAAGGCTTAAGGCCATACAGCTCAAACAATTTTTCCCTACTTTTCCTAATACCCTTGGTTGCCCAATCACTGAACAAAAAATTTGGGCAAATAGTTTTAGTTTTCTTTTTTAAAGTATTATTGAACTCGGTGCGCACTACCGAAAAGAATTCCTCATATAATTCATTTGCATTTTTTATAATATGACCCGGTATACTTAACTTACTAATTAAGTTATTATTAAATCTACTTAGATTGCTGGTTGTTATTTGTCTAGATTGTATCTGAATTCTTTGTAATGGTGTAATGGACTTGAAAGTAACCGTTTGACCACTATGATCAGAAGGGAGATAATTTACAATGGCTTTATGTAAGTAGTCACAACAACAATAAACATTATCGATACATGTAGCAGTATTTGTAGTTATGCGGGTTGGTTCTGAAAACACATTTGATAAATTGAATGATTTAAAGAGACTTAATAATCGACTACTATTTGAACTATTTTCTAAGATATTAATATTGAAGTCACCACAGATAATTAGTGATTTTTTTCCCGATGCAAGTTTTGCTAGAACATCTTCCATTACTGACTCAAATATGGAGTAGTTTTGATAATTTGGGGGTCTGTAAACGCACACTATAACATGCTTATCTAGCTCAACACAGGACAATTCGACGATATGTTCAACCGACAGATCAACTATATCTTTACGAGTCTTAAATTTAATGGAATTTTTAACCAAGATTAGTGAACCCCCACGCAGGAGAGATTTTCGGTTAAAACAACTGCCCACACTATAATTTTTATAATTTATTAGCATTTCATATTCTTTCAACCAATGTTCAGTTAAGCAAATAATTTCAAACTTTGTTTTTTCCAAAAATAATTCAATTTCTAATTGTTTTGCAGAAAAACCTTGAATATTTTGATGAAATAATTTCAAGGAATTCTGCTTAGACTCTTTTTTCCAATTAACCATTTGAGAGCAAGAAGACACCTTGTTGTTGGTAGGTATAACTATAGTGTTACTTGTATCTTCTATTGTCTTACTATCTAGTTTAAATTTAAATTTAAATTAACATCCAGAGTGAGCCCCAAGACTCCCATGCTATCACCAGGCAATGAGATCCTACTACTTGTGGACCCCACACTATTCCCCATAGTGACACATGGCTCCTCCTTCGTACAGTTATTGTAAACATTTATAGCATTAGTGCTACAGTTATTTAAGGTGGCCACCTGTACATTAGAATTATTACTAATGATTGCGGTGTTAATTATAGTACAAGACTTCGACATACTACTTATGTCTGAGTTTATATAAGCTAATAGCCTCGCTATTTTATGTCTAAACCTAATGGGCAGATACACTGTATTCCTTGTCGATTTCATCTTATCAACAAAATTGTTGGTGTCAAAAAATATAAGTTTGTCACTGTAATGACTTACTAAGAATTGGATATGCTTATTAAGCATATGTATATAATTGTTTTTTCTATTTGATAACTTCTCAAAATATGGAAAAGCACACAAAATAATTTTATCACAATTTATCTTTAAAATCTCAGTAACACTGTCAGTGATATCTTTTTTTTTGACCTGGGAACTATTACCTACAAATACAGTTATGTTGGTATTAGAATCATATTGATTTCTTGTAATTAATGTCATTATTTCTTTGAAGGATATCCCAGGTAAACAATGGTTTAGAGTAGAAAAACTCAAGTTGTTACTAACTAATTTCCCTAACCCTCTTCCTATACTATCTGAAAACATAACCGACTGATGGCAAACTTGACTACTACAAGAGGAAATACTACAAGAGGAAATACTACTAGCTACTGACTGTACCACTTGTGTTAATTCTTGCACAATATCAGGTATTTCTTGGTTCAGAATACAGTCTTGAGACAAACTCTCAGTCTGGGACGGGTCCTCCGTTGCCTCAGGCTGGACAGCTTCAGGGTTTGAGAACTTCTGACAAATACACTGACACATAACTAACTCATTAGCAGCAAGGATATGTTCTTTAATTTGGTTCTGCGAGCCCACATATTTAATGAAAAGGGAACTAAGTCTGCCCTCAAGTACCTGTATGTCAGACTGTAAGCGCTGTGTATCAATTTCATAGATGTTTTTGCTGTCTTCCAATTTGATTTGATAATTGTTTAATTTATTGATCAGATCAACACGTTCCTTTCTCCGTGGAATATTTTTGTAAAAGTGTTTTTGTTGTCTCTTAATTTGATTATATTTTTTAATTATTCTATTCAGTTTTGCATATTTTTTCATTTTTTTATGACTAACTTTATAACTATAAAGTTCTTCTTCATCAAGGAATCTTCAGTAAGGTCCATAGTTATTATGGAATGAGGGTTACAATTAGTATTCAATAATTCATTATATAAGTGATTAGTTTCTTTAACCTGAATACATTCTTTTTCTTTCTCTAACTGGACAATACGACTATTAGCATAAATTAATTCATCTTCTAGGTCCCTAACTTTGCTTAAAGCCTCCTCATACAAGTTACTACAGTTGCTGAAACCATCCGTGACCACCTTCAGTTGATCGCGTTCATCAACAACATTAAGATATTGCTGATGTAGATCTACTAGCTCCCGTTTAAGGCTTGAGTTTTTGTTGACTATCTTCTTAACTTCCTCCTGAACCCTCCAGGAGGGCTCCCGGCAATGAACATGTTAACTGTCTGTCTATAAATATTTATATCTTTGTACAAACTATCTGAAAATACTAACTATCGTGGGCTTGTATGTCTATTTTTAATCGTAAATACGAAGAGACTAATATTTTATCATTTGTTAAACAACTCGTTTTATGTCAATAAATATGTGTATTTTGTTGTATTTGAATAAATATTTAAACAAGGTTTTATTATTTTATTTTCCCAACCTACCTAGCTCTACCACCTTTATTTCTTACAAGAAAAATATGAATTTCTTGTGACGGTAAGTTCCGCAACGGTTCGCGAATTCCGAGAAAGGATCAATACTTGTAATTTGACATTCTTCATATCTTTAGTGACTCATTAATGTAAGAATGTTATTTGTGATTAAGCACTATCAAACAGCCTTGAGATGCAATCACTTGATCTGACCAACCTTTTGATTATTATCAGATTTTTTAAAATAAATCTCGTTGATTACGTAGTTGAAAATGCTAAAATCGGTCTAATGAAAGAAAATCGTCATATATAAACTCACGCCTTCTTCCCATGGGGACAGGCACAAACTACAGAACGCGATCTGCTACGGTGGAAAAAAATCAACTTGATCGAATAAACAGAAATAAACTAATACTTACATTATTCTAACTTTTCATTTTATTTTTCTATTTCAGGATTCGAGCTGGCCACAACAGCATGATCTACTATTTTTTTTTTCTCTTTATTTATTAGGGACTTGCACCATTTACAGATCATGTCAGCCCCATCAAATAAAATTATTTATTTAAAATTATAACATAACACATAACATAACATCACGCCTGTAATCCCCGAAGGTTTAGGCAGAGGCGTACCTATAGTACACCCACATTTCGCCAGTTATGTTTAAGTCCCATGTAATAAGGGGGCGAGCCTATTGCCATCAACCGGGTACAAATCCAGACTCCGGGCTGCTACTGAGAAATTCTAGATGGAAAACCCAATAACACTGCCCGACCCGGGAATCGAACCCAGGACCTCATACTCAGCAGTAGCGTTTGCGACCACTAGACCAACGAGGCAGTCATTATTTAAAATTATGGTTTTTATTTTAGGTTATTATATAATATTGTACTGTTAAGTATTCGCACATAATACTTTAATGAAACATAAGATCAACGCTTGGCGAGCTCTATTTGACTTAAAATAATTAAAACATACAAAGTGTTACACTACAAGGAAAACAAGGTATAAAAAGTAGTTCAGATTTTTATTTTTTGGTCGTTGAACTTTCTTTTAAAACAAAGTTGTTATGATACGGTTCCACAAGGTCAATAACTGCCTACAAATATCTGCACTTCCTAACGACGTACTGATAACACTAATTAAGTTAGTGTTTATGCAGTAAACAATCGATTAGAATCATAACTTGCTTAATAATTAAAAATAAATTCATATAAATTGAATAATTTATCAATCAATTAGTTACGTAGATAAATAATGTTTGAAAACGTAACCTCACAGACCAAATAAAAAACCAAGACAGTGCAGTCAACAGTGACGTGAAGCCGGTTTCGTAAACATGTGTGCGCTTAGTGAGGTATAGTTTAATTGTAAATGGTTGTACATGTGTGCGTGTGAGCGTGTACGCACAGAGCGGAGGTGTAGTTTTGGCATGCTTCACGGAATTGTTCGTAGCACTATGTCTTGAATTTTATTTTTTCTGAGCCTAACCTATGTACCGGTATGTAGTATCGGTATGTATTTGTTTTTGCCCGGTATCGAAAGATTTTGTAAATAAAGCTGAGCAAAGACCGATTCAAAACGACGATCGCAGAAAAGATAACATGAGAACCAACCGCTGAAAATACATTATCACTAAAAAGACCAACTAATAATTAGAATCAATCTAGTAGTTATCGTGACTGTTTTTCCATCAAACGTCATAAAACTTATCATTTCTCCTTTGACAGATTGTTTGTTCTGTCAAATTTTCTTTTTTAATGTCTTTTTTTTTCTTTGAATGTGCAGTGTGCACTTCATGTACAAATTCTGTATTTTTTAATAATTTTTTATATTGAATTTTGCCTAACTTGAACGTTTTGTTGCAATGAATAAACCTTTTTGCCAGCCAGTATTCTATTCGCATGTATTAATGGTAACTTAATACATTTATTACTTTATTAAATGGGTAATTATTTCTACGCAATATTTTAATTCACGAGCGACAAAAACCCGGGTAATGACCCTTTGACTCCGGCAAATGAGATTGCAAGGTATACAGAACTACTGCCAATGTAACGGGACGGTTCAACAAAAGTAATTACTTCTATTTGGGGCTACTTAATGCTCCATTAGATTGCACCTATACCGTGGCGATTTCTGAGTTTTGTGTGAGTAATTTAACACTCAAAGAAAAACCAACACTGGTAAAAAGTAACAGGATTCCTTCACAAAAACGGATAAAATTAACTTTAAAGGGACTATAAGTATTTCAGTGGATGCTTTCAAAAATCTAACAATAGTTTATTTTTTTAGCCGACAAAGCGGATACAAGTCTGAAAATAAAGAGTCAAATAAAAATTGAGGCTTCAATTTTCCAGTCAAATAATATTTTTTTTGTAGATTAATGTAGTACTTAAGGTAGGTCTTTAAGTACTTTATTAATCCCTAAGAATTTAAAGAAATAAAATTAATCGAAAATTATTAGCTAAAATATCTCAATAGTCACGCTTTAAACGGCGGCTATAAGAAGATCAATTTTTATATGGATACAATTTATTGGGAAACTCGTTATAATTGCTTAGCAACTAGCTTAGCAGCAAGTAGTAACTGCCACCTTCTTCACGAATTACTAGCTTTTGCCCCTGGCTTCGCCTGCGTGGAGGTCGGCACATATCCTATTTGAATTTACTACCAGGATAAAAACCTTATGTGCTAACCCAGGTTTTGGTCTACCCATATGCCAAATTTCATTCAAATCCGTTCAGCCGTTTTAGCGTGAAAGCGTAACAAACAAACAAACTCAGATTCGCATTTAAAATATTTTATTAGTTAGGATTCCATATGCAAATTATCGTTTTTAATTGATGTTATTACAACTTATACTCAGATTTTTAATTTGTTACACTAATATGATATTTGGTGTCGACATAAATTTAGGATAAAGCATTTGTATTTTATAGCGAAGACTTGGGTATAAAAATATGTTTTAAGCATTTTCAGGATGATGTGGAGATAGTATGATTTAATTCATTTAGAAGTCCCGCGGATGTTATTTTATAAATGGGATACTAAGTTGGCGACTTTTCAGGAAAATATATTGATTAATGCAATGATTAAGATTCATTTTAATAATTTTCAGGCATGTTCAGTGCTAGTCCCAAACTATTAAATTACAGATTAGGTCATGCCCTTTCGCAGATTAATAGAAACATCCAAGGCAACTCCTACTGCGCGCCAGATTTGCGCTGTCACACATCTCTAACCTTTATCAAACTGAGTTCTGTACACAAGGGGGTCAATGAATTAGGGACGTCCGTTGTCGTTAACCCTTATTTAAATGTACGACAGATCTAGTTTAATTTATGTTAATCTAAAATTCGCAATATTGTAGACTTTCTATAGTAAACTACAAATGTTTTGGTTCACTAACAGTTTGCTCAAGGTCTCGCAGGGCGCGCGGTTGTGTGGCCCCCGCGACTGCCGCGAGGTGCGCTCGCCTAGACTGCGACCACTTTCACTCTCCACCGAAACCATTGGATACCATTATAGAACCGCTTACACTTGCTGTAAAAGTCGCATCACTATTTAGATTGATGGGTGAAACCTGACACGCCGCGCTATATGCATTTCATACCACCCTGTCATCCGTCTACTGCTGCATTTTTTTTAAAAGTATTCAATTACGAGATCGAGGGAGGTCCAGCAGATTACTTTGCTTATATATTGTATGACAATACACAAAGCAAACGCTTAACTTAACGATTTTCATGATAATATAAGAAAAACAAATGAACACTAATGTCAACGACCGAGCGCTGCACGTAACATTCGGACAGATGAAGAGAATACTTACCATCAACATACTTTTGTAGAGTCAGATTGCAGTTTACATGCTGTGAATTTTAATCGAAATGCCGAAATGTACTGAGACGAAATGAGAGGTCGGAACTGAAGCGTGATTCAGACGATATTGCATAAACCTGTTGAGACAATGAAGCACAAAGAGTGGTGCGAACACATGTGTAGTGTGGTCGCGTGAGGAAAGCGTCGCTGGCTCGTGTGTTGCGGGTCTGATTCCCGGCGGAAGGGTCCCGGAGGAACGCTCCAGGCGGGGTGGTGCGGCAGTGTGCCGGTCAGTCACCGCTCTGCCGGCGCGCCGCGCGCTCGCTGCTGTGTCGTCTTGCGCCGTTCCACGCCGCGCTGCTATTGTTCCGAGTAGCCGACACCTATGTTTATCTGCTACCCTGGTACGCATGGCACGTCTAGTATGAACTTGTGACGTGATCTTTCTGTTTTTCAGACTAGTGCCTCTATCTTTCAGTGGATTGTGACCGTTTATGTGTAAGATAGTGGAAAGTGACTTACTACCGAGGATTTTTGTTACTGAGGATTTTTCCGGGAACGTAGCAGAGGAAACTTCTGCAGTAATAACTTCAGGTCATTGTTTTGTAAACTTTTTTTAACGTCTCAGTACTGAGTGTTTTATTAATCAATGGTGGAATAACAAACAATAAAATTAAATTAGAAAATAGTTTAGGTCTGTTGTAATCCAAGTTTATTTTAAGTTCGCGAAGGGCCTGAAGCTTCATACAATCCTGAAAATTTCTGAGAGTATTTACTATTCAGAAAGTTAAGTAATGTTTGCCTTGCTCATTGTTTTCCTTAAGTAACTATTAAATAGACCATTTACGTAATTAACATATATCGAGTAGTTATTATTTGGCCGTAAAATTAAATCGAAACATTAACAGTAATTATGTGATGACGTGATTTATTGTACTTCCGCAGATATACCATTACATTTGCAACATGTTTATTATTGTTTATCACCGTACTTTGTGGTTTAAAGAGGCATTATGGACCAGTAATCATTTAACCTATTGTAAAATACCTCTTTGTGAAGAATAATTTTTAAAAATAAATTCTTTTCGTTATTAAACCATAAAATAGGCGAACATTTGAAATAACATTTTTTTATCTATTAACGCAAATTTAATTCAGGGTAATTATGGTTTTCTCCGCCAAACCCGACGGGACTTTTGATTATTTAAGGAAGTCACACTAATTCGGCCCAATTTAAAGTACACCTATCTAACGTGAACAATGTTATAATGTATCCAATATTCTATAGGTGACATGACGCCATATGTACAAAATGTGGTATGTCAACCACATTTCCTGTATGCGGTTTCAGAAGGACCAAAAATATATTCTGAATTCATGACAGAAAAGACTAATAAAAACAAATCTCTATTTATCTCAATTACATAACATAAATATCTTCTGCTATACGATTTTAATTAAATCAGCCTAACTTTGTTGTACTGTCTCAAATTGGCAAAAAATAACAGATGCTTGTAACTTTTTTCAGTTCATGTAATATAAAAATTTAATATGAATTTTGTCCGCAGCCGTGAGACCACCTTACCTTCACTCAGCACCATTAGAGATGAAGGAGAAAGGCTGAACACGATACCCTGGTGGCATAGGAATAAAAATGTAAGTTACTAGCTGTAATTTTTTAGTGCCGAAACCCTTTTACCCGCAGATCTGTCCACTCGACCCTATACAATATACGCGGTTTAACTCAAAGGCTAATGGAAAAGCCGATCTTATGAAAATTTTGGATTTTATCTGATATCAAACATTTTGGAACAAACTGGTGTAATAAATAGTTTAGATGATGACATAGACAGTGATTGTTTTTATGCCTAGTTACATATTTTTAATGGATACTTAATAGCTAAGTTGCGCATTTCAACCTCGATATAGAGAAAAGAGATCTAAGTGTTAAGTCAGTACAGGGAACACAGTTAATGATAATAATAAATAGAACTAGATGTGTTATAAGGAGATGCGGAAAATTCAAAGAAAGTTGTAATCGATAGAATAGAATAGATATATTTATTTGCAAAGAATGCAGGTACATAAATCAGTTGCTAAGGTTGTGAGGAATCCATATACAATTTACCTAATCAAGATACTTGTTACATTTTCATGTGATGCTTTCCTGAAATCGATACTGAATAAAGATTGCATTTCTTAAGAATTACATCCCAACGTCGGTGTAGAAAAGCTTCCGAGGTAGTGAAAACTGAGACAGGTACATCAATCATTATAACTGACATTATGATAGATTGACATTTAATTAAGCATCTCGAGAAGCTGCAGTACCAAAGAAAACTAACTTCAGGAAACGCTGATACAACATCAAATCAATAGCTTTCGTTTATGATAAGACAAAATCTACAGAGAAGCCAAGAAGCCGAGCTTCTCTTCTATTCTTCTATAGGTACTAATATCATAAAGAAGTAAATTATGTAAGTTTGTATGTAGGGGGTAATCTTTGGAACTACTGATCCGAATCCGAAAATTCTTTCACTAATGGGAAGCTACCGTATTATCCAGTGTCATAGGATTTTATGTTTAAACAGAAATCGCAGACAGAATTTTAAATAAAGGAAACGCCACAAATTATTTTTATACTGAATCATGTGAGCTAGTGCAACACACTGTGGACGGTCGACGAAGTTCTACGAGACTGAGGCTATGAGCTCATCATGACGATTCGACGCGAGTTCGAATACCTACCAACACGTCACGAGTTACGCGGTACAGTCAAACTGACGCGAATATATTTATTTTTAAAGCCACACATGCGCATTGTGCACGCGCGATTTAAAATCTAAATATAAACTCATTATCATATCTATTATTCATTTATTATAGTTTCCTTATTTAAAGTTGAATTTTAGTGCAGTTATTTGACTACTTTTGGGTATGACCGTATGACCTCTTCCAATCATTTCCTTAAAAGGTAGAGTTACGTCATCATTAACTCTTTTAAGGAGCAGATTAAGATTGTAGTAATTTATGTGTATTTCCTTATTCAGTCATATTTGGTGATATTCGAAGCCAGAAAAGATGGTGATTGTTGAATGTTCCGACTCTCTGCTTTGTAATAAATCATAATTATTATTAGAGCTAGCTAGCAGGTCTTTTAAAACTTATTAAAAAACGTTTGTTTTTGCATATTAATGATAAATGATTTTATTTCTGTAAGTAGGTTTGCACAAACACTTTTACACGTCAATCAAATTAAAAACTAGATGAGGATGGCATTTATTGTTAACTAATTTGCACCTTTACATACAATAAGTGTAACGTACGAACTGAATGATTCACACTTTTTAAACATATGTTCTGCTTTTTAAGCTAGAAATAACTTGGCGCCTAGCGAAAATTGACAATTTTCATTATCTCTCATACAAAATACGCAGAAAATCTGTTGTTGTAATATCTAAACTTAATTAAAATCATGCAAACGAAGCTAAACTTGTATTAAGTGTTTATTGAGCTAATATTGTTCAGTTTTAAATGAAAATGCACCTGCAGTTAGGCGAAGAAGGTTGGTATTCAATTACCGTAAAGCATTCTTCCAGTGATTATAACAATTAAATGTAATACTTGCACATGTTGTACGGTCGTTCAACTGGTGACACGAGATAACATCGTAGGAGACCTTTGTGCAAGCACGCGTTTTTGGAGACTTCGTCCGGCACCTGATTGTACACGTCATCTTTCCTTTTAAAAATATCGAAGAGCAAGTACTAATGGATTCTAAGAATGACTATTTTGAAGAACATTGTATATTAAGCTGAACTCATAGAAGGAATTGATTTTAGTTAGGCTAAGACTGATTCTTGTAAATAGTTTCAGGAGAGGTTGATATAATGCAAGTAGACATGTATGAAAATTAATATGAAAAAACATCGAAAACTTCAAATTTTAATTTGTGTAGATAAAACAATAAATTGCCGCTCTATCAACCATAGCAGGAGTCACCAAATGGCGGACTGCGGTTCGTTCCGAACCGCCGACCTATTATGTGCAGACCTTTAAGTAAACAGTAAAAATTATAACTAAAAATGAATCCCAAAATATTAAACTAAAAAAAAACACTAAAATATTTATTACTGACTGTTATTTTTTGCATAATATTTGTTTATTACGTAATAAAAAAAACATATTAATCTTGTTTGCTATTATAGTAACCGTCTATCAAATGGACCCCTAATTTAACAAATTGGGGATACCTGAACTACAGCATATTCTATCAATCTTCATTTTAACGACAATGCATATTGTCGCCATTCTTTAAGATATCATGGCAACATGGAATGTTAAATATTTAGCGGATAAGCTATTACAAATAACAAGTTGCCAATAACTTGAGAAACACCGGTAATACGCCTAAATAACCTCAAATTGTCAGTCAGTGTTAGTCAGACCGCGGCCTGTATTCACATCAAATGCAATTTTTTCAATAAAAAGTAAAACGAATTAAATCTATGGTAGAATGTGAGAAAAAGGCAGAGTAAATATAAATGTGAAAAATAATAGGCTTACTGTGGCATTGAAAGGATTTCCATAAGATGCGGTAGATGAGAATATATAGGAAAATTAAAAGTATGGGATGAAAATCAAGATACACACACAACACGCACTCTCTCATTCACTCTCACAGACACTCTCACATACAGACACGACACACTACGTATAGCAGCTATTCACATTTGAATCACACTCTCACTACCACACATACATACTTGTTTTTAAATTGATATTTTAAGTACCTATGGATTTATTTTAATAAATTACATATTTGATGCTCTTCCATAGTATACTATGGAAGAGCGGAGTCTCCTAACACAGGCATTGTTTGCTTAAAAGGAGGCTCCAAACATGAAACCATTTTGTAAAGTGAAGCTTAAATAAAAAATAAAAAATATATTATTATTATTTTTACTACGATCAAGAAAAAAAAACCAGCCAAGTGTCTGTTGGACCACGGACATTGAAGGGTTCCGTAGTTGAGATGAATGTATTCCAAGAACAAATTTAACATTGTAGTTGAAAAATATGTTCTCCTGTATGTACAACACGGTCAATTCATTTTAATGTGGTAAAATTACAAATGACCGATTACCGGACATTTTCCTTTACTTGTGCTGTGAGACCTTGCTTCTTGCCAAATTTTATGATTCCAGGTCAACAGAATGCACCCTATAGGTTTTGATTTATTTACGAGTATCAAAATATGTCGCATAAATGGCCGTATTTTTTATTGCGTTTACTTAGAAGCTTTATTGTTTTAGAGTTCCAAGGGACCGTGGACCTACGTATATTAATTTCAACTTGATACCTCCACATGTTCCTGAGAAAAAGGGCTTTGACAGACTGACAGACAGACGGACACCGAAGTAATCCTATAAGGGTTTAATTTCTTCCGTTTTTTTCCGTCCGGAACCCTAAAAAGAAAGTGTTTGTATACACGATGTAAAATTCTCTTTTGCCTTTCAGATATTAACCTCCTCAAATGGTACCGCCAACTTCATTATGTGTAGTCACAATATAATACATTACAAGGTGCTTTCATCTAATATGCATGCGACAATATTACCAAGCAAATATCGCTACAAATTGGTTTCTCTTATAACTTTTCGCCAAGCTTAAACGACACCAATCGGTGTTGGTGCCACTACAGCCATGTTCAGCTCTAACACACTACAGTTAATGGTGGTAATAATGAGCAAATTGGAAAGCTTTCTAACCTATCGGATCAGTTCCCTCAACACTTTTACTAACGCTCAGAGATAGTTACAGTTTTATTTTAACTCGCAGATGAGCGGTAAACATTCAACAACAATTATTTAAAAACATATTAAGTTCAGTTGCACGTTCTCAATTTTAGATATTAGTTGAAACTATAAATGTGTTCTAAACAAAATTATTCTGCGAAACTATTACTGGCCAGTATATACACGCACAACGCATTCTATGCGTGAGTTGTGAGCAATAATAGAACTATTAGTGAGAGTGCTAGGATATGGAATTGCGTGGCGAAGCTCGGTGCATTGTTGCAGGAATAATGCACTGACGGCATCACGGCAGTAGTTTACGAGGTCTTTCACCGGCCACATTATATAGGTCAGTTAGATTAGCAACGCTCCCCGCGCTCGCAACTAGTACTCGTAGCTATCGCTTTGAAATTATGTATTTTTCTATGTGATTAGAAATTTACATAAACACCATCGAGAAATCGCGCATATGCAGCCTAGGAAAGATTGAATAATTCTTAAAAAGCAACGAATAACCTCGCCCGGACGAGATGCTGTAAACATGAGATAAGTACACAAACATTATAGAATCGTCACACCTGTGCTTGTGCGAAGGGTTAAGCAGAGGGTCCTATTGTGACCGTGTGTACATGAGGGGTCGCATGTGGCATGAGGCCGTTTATGACCATAAATTTAGAACATGTCCAAACTGTGTCTTTTTCTAATATTTTTTTCGATTCCACGGTTCTAACGGAGAATAAATTAATTAAAGTATCTCACTAAGAAGGCCGCATTATTTATTTTAGGTTTGTACCTGCCCGAATTTGTACCTAATGTTGCCCTATTTATTTGCGTAAGTTTTGCTGATATTGTTTTAGACTTGACATTATTACAACCAGATCTAAAACGAGGGTGTTCACGAAAGGACAACGTACAGATGAACTAGAGATATCCTTGAGAGTAAGGTACATTTATTTTAAGACTCCTCCTCGACTACGCCCACTTTCTTGTAAACATGTAAGTACTTATCTAATTCTAATAAAATAACTTCGAGCTAAAGAAACCATTTGGGCAAAAAACAATGAATTCAATAATTTGTAAAGAAAATTAGAAACAAAAACAACTTTGTAAACAATAAAAATGAGTACAATATAAATTGTACTCAGTTTTATTGTTTTCAACTTTCCTCTCTTAGGAATTTATTTTCTTAACAAAAGAAATTCTTTAATGAACGCATGATGACGTACGTAAAAAAAAGCTAGCCAAACATAATTTTATCAAAATCAAAAATCATGTCTTCAAATTAGGCTGAGACTCAGCACTTTTTGAACGTCAAAATTAAATAACACAGTCCCGCAAAAGGGCTGGCCTGCTACACAAAAAAAAAATGACATCCTTTAAGTTTTGTCTCAGTTTACTCCAATTTGAGGCATCTGCATAAACGCTATGTGATTACTTAACCCATCATGTTAGTTTAAAATGTCAGCGGGTAATTCCATAACAGCCAATTCCCAGAGGAAAACTCGTATTTACATATAAGAAGGCGTTGCAGAAATACTAGGTTAACGATTTGCTGCGACGCTCTGCTCCTAAGGTCTAACGCGTCCTCGATACGAACCGCATTGTTTTACTCCTTATCGACTTATTATTGCAGCACATATTATACTGCCAATAATTTACTGTTTTCTTGTCCCACATCTATGCAATCAATGTTACTTCACTGATACGCAAACTTTATTATAAGCTTTACTTTTCTATTAACTGGGCCAACGTAAATCTTGGTCGTTAGAGCAAGGAGGAAGCGAGCATCGTCTGCGAAGCTACTTATGAAGCTGTAAATGAAATTTCTCGGAGTCGGGACTTAGCTAAATCGCTTCCATGCCCCGAAAATGTTAGGTTTGTCCCTTTTAATCAGAACATCCGTTCGTGAAATGAAATTCTCAGCCTAGTCTTTTGCGAAAGTATTTTTTCGTTCAATTACTACATAGTTTTGTTGTATGTTACGTAAATAATACACCAATTATAATTGGTTAAAGTTATCGAATCCTGGAATATCCCTAAATTAGAAACTGAATGAAGCGTTCGAGAATTTCCCGAAGGTTTGTCGGAGACAAAACGGATTTATTATGGAAATGATGGCGTTCCGCAAGCCTCCAGACTAGGCCCGCCCCACTTTCAGGAGGTCGCCGCCCGATCGTGAACTCTACACTCCGTTCGATCGCTACCGCCCTCGTGTTTTTATTATTCCAACATTTTTACGCCTATGCAGGCTGTTGGCCGAAAATATTTTTGGATATAAGCAAATTAATATAGAATTTATAAGTTCTGCTAATTTTGTTCGTCGTAATATCATCGTTGTATATAAGAATTGCTATGGAAAAACTTGGTTCCCAAAAAATGTCGCTAATGAGATTCGAATGAACTCTTTTGCGACAGTTATTTTTAGACGTCATTATTCCTACCTGCGTACGTATAAAGTTCATTTTAGTGGCTCAATGTTCCCGAGCTAAGAGAAAGATTTCGTCAGCCACCCCATTGCGATTCGGCCAACCGCACGAGTCTGTGCGATGGGGTCAATGTCCGCGAGTGGTATATAGGTCAACTGAAGGCGCCTCGTCGTCTGTGTTATGTCAGCCTGGCTGTGCCATGCTAATGGTACGCGATTTGGGCTTTAACAACTTTTAGAAAACCCGTTCCTAAAACAGGTACCTATTGTCAATTTACTTCTTATTCTTTCGTGACTTACGACGAGCACGACATTCATACATCAATTCATAACCGGTTATTTTATCATGAATTATTTATAAAGTAGCCAGGAAGGGGTTAAATTATAACTGGATTATGGAACATTTCATGCAAAATATATCCTGATCAACCTGGATTAGAAAGCTAGACCATTAACCTCTATTGTTATTTAAAAATGCTACATTTGATATTTTACAGCCTGACAATAGCTTCGCCAACAATGGTCAATGAACCCATAGGAAGTGGAGCTGGTTTAATTGACAATTTTCCACATGTCTGATCACAACCTTAGGTTCGATGAGATACCTTAATTCAAATGCTTAGCAGCTGCTACGCATCATGAAGCAGCGAACACTTAACCTCATTTGTTGGTTAACTGCATTATAAGACGACTGAGTTGAGGAGGGCCAGTGTGGTTGAGACTAGCGGTGGAACATTGATGTCTCTCTGTTTAGTGGGGTTATAGAGATGCATAGAGTGGTCGGCTGCTGCGCGCGGGCAAAAGGGAAAGTGTTCGGTTCTTCCTGCTCGCACGCGGAAGCGTTTAGTTTACTATACGTAACTGCATTTCGCGTCGCTGCACCGACTAGTGTTGCAACATCTACCGATGAGTCTAGTGTGAAAGGTATAGCCGCAGTCTAAGTAAGACATTCATTTAGCAGTCTGGGAGTCAAAATGCTATTTATGTGAATGTCACCTAGAGGTGTTGCCAATAAATAGGATTTGACAATACGTAGAAGCGTAATTCTTGGTATGAATAATAAAAAAATGCAGACACTTCGATTTTTACTATTTGTAGGATTTTCCAAATATGACTAAATTATCCACCAATTATCATCAATAATCATTCATTATGGATCCAGAATAAGCAAATAGCGATCCTCCAAAATTTCGAACCTTTGAGCTTACGGCAAAAGTTTCTCGTATATCCGGTAGACTCAGCTTGAATTAAGGAAACCGCAAGCCACTTATTAGACCGCCGACATAAACTACTGCACTCAACTGTTCAAAAATTCACCTCAAAATTACTAAATGTTCAAATAAATAAATCAAGTGAATTAGGCTAATTACAGACTGTCGGTGCTAGCCTCGTCTCGAGACATTCGCTCATCATCAACGGTTTTACTTTCGTTGAACGGTCACGTCGCGTCATGCACTCTCGCCGAGGCGGAAACAAGTCATCATCGTGTACACTCAGCACGATATTATAACTTATTGTTTAGGAAAATTACTATTATTTTACTATCATGAAACTTGATAAGAAAATTGCGTCGTAATTTCTTAATTTTCGCAATATGTAACTACTGAAGATGCTTACGCAAATAAATTGCTCTTAACATTTGATGAAATATTTAATTTTGCAAAAATTGTAGAGAGAAAATAATAAGTTGCTCAATAAAATAGGTAGCCGGCTAAATTCATTCTATTACTTTCACTTTAGGACTGAAGCTTTAACAAATGAACAGTCGTACCGACGATCACATTTTAAGATAACATGGTTTCATTAATAAACAAACTAATTATTCAGTTACACCGACAACAAACACGCATCCGAGATCGTTAATCGCCTGTATTCATTACCGTGGCACAACAAAGCGTCGGTGTGAACTGTGGCCAGCCATGCAGCCGTGCAACTCGACTCTTCCGCATTTGCCTTGCACTTTCTCCGCCTCCGCTGCGCTTTGAATGTTCACTGCAGAATTATTTTGCTGAAGGAAAATGCCGCGAGTGCGCGCGAGAAATCTAATGCCTGCATTATGTTCTTGATTACATCTTTTATTATCTTTATTCTTTATTTATGGTTTATGTTTTTATTGGTGTGTACGTGAGTGGTGTCTTCAGAATGCAATAGAACTTAGTTTTTGATCATAAGCAAACGGTGTAGTCGAAAAAACCCTGTTGCAAACCCGCAAAGAATCCGCGACTCTAATCGTAGGTATGTTAGTATCTACCGTTGCTGAAATAGTCATTAAAGAAAGCAATATTGGTAGGTTAGGTACCTATATAATATATTAATACAATTATTAAAATAAAAGTGTTAGTTTAAAACCTTGTTTCCTACCTACTTTGATTCCGGCCTATTGATATCGTTTCAATAATAATAAAGTTATGTTTCTGATTGTATAGACAACGCAACCTCACAGCGATCGCAATACGGAAAACCATATAAAAAACAATTAAGTATTCACTTGTTTCTTACCGTCTCCAACAGCAATGCCTATTATTAATTTATTACTTCCCTATGTGTATTCTCTTGCAGAGGCAGGAGTATCGCCTATTGCACTTTCACTGGGAAATTTCTAATGTTCTTTATACAAGCCGCGTAGACATTTAAATAGGAACTAAGTGAATGCGAGTGAAGTAATGAATGATATAACTAATTAGACGCACCCATTAGCGTTTAATTAAATATGTTACCATGAGGCTGGCATAGTTGCACGAGTGGACTAAAGTTTCGATAGCTAAATGATAGGTAGAAGAGAAACAAAATGATATAGCAAAGATTATTATATTTTTTTGGTTTTAAGTAGTTTAACTATCAATTCCGACCCTACGACTATCCCTATTGACAGTGATGCGAATGAATTTTGTAATGCCCAATGAGCTCTTCGCCCTTTTTTTCTCTTAATATTTGTACATAATTCTATAATTTTATCGACTTCGTTTTTTTAAGAAAATACTGATCCAGCAGGTATATTTAGAATCACGTTTCAAATTTTCAAAGAATCGAAACCAACTTTGGGAAATCATTTTTCATACGTTTTTTATGTGTTTATTTTACTTGTACTACGTACGTAGTACACGCATGTAATGGCGACAATGTTGCGACGCGGGCGCTCATAAATATATTCAAGTTAAAGGCAATATATTAGGCTTCCGACTCAGCACAGATACGGATCACAGGATTTACAGATTAGGCCGCGTCGATGTACGGGTCGTAAGACGTGCTGAGTGAAACTTGGTAGTGACTGTGACGGTGCTAATAAGCTTTTTTCACTTAAACCAGAGGAGTCCATAATTCCAAGTATTGGTGTGATAATAATAGAAGATTTCCTAACCCTGTGACTATTTCATGGGATGTGATGTGATAAGTAACCGAATATTAGTCAAGAAAGTTGTAAAGACCATAACTTTTACTTTTATAACATATCGATTAGATTAGACTTGCTCTAATACTTAATTGGGAATGGCCTCCTGATAATATTGACTCATATCTCGTTTCATACATGCAAAAATCTGAGCTCAATTATTTAAAGACTTTGCACATAAAATATCCTTACCAAACAGTATTTTGCACCGAATCTATACAGTTCACGTATCTCTTCCTAACTGGTCCGCCCCGGATTCGTCCGAACACGTATAGAGCGATCGTAAGGCTCGGATCAAGCAGCAAGCTTAATGTCATCCATTCGATGCTTGGAAATGCATTACATGTCGCGAGACAGCAGGACATGCATTAGTGACAACGAACATTATAAAGAAAGTTTTCCCTTGCAATAAGTGCGATATTGTTTCGGCAGTCATATTTATTGTTATCACTGTTCGGAACACGTTGTAAGGAAAGTGCTGGGTATGACTATAGGTGTCTATAGTGTACCGAAGAAACGATAGTTCTACTGTGTAAAAGATGATTTGGCTCTCCTTTTCAGCCGACTAATTGACAAAACTATTTAGTGTGACTAATTGACAAAACTATTTAGTCCGTCAGTCAGATAATAAAAAAATATTAGACACATATTTTTTTCTTTATCATATTAATAAAAAATACTTAGATAAAACGCATTAAAGTAGGGGTTTGGGGTTCACTACGTCACAAGTAAGTATAAAATCTACATACTAGTGACGTCATGGCACATTTTAACTCAATGTATTGCCGTAATCTGTTGATAACTTTAAAAAAAATACGTGTGCAACATTTTTTAATAATCTAACTGACGGACAAGTTTTAGTCATCATCCTTACTATAGCAATCGGCGTAGGGAAAATATAAGAAATGCAGCGCCGACTCCAAATAAATTGGGATATAGGCAGAAGAATTATGATGATTGTAATAATTGGAATAGCTTCAGATCTATGATAGCGTAGGCGGTGCCGTTGCCTAGACATATTATAGAAAATAGTGAAGCACTATTTTACTATTTTTTTATGTAATGTATAATATGTAATGTATTATAATTAAGGGCTTTTTAGCATTATTGTGCATGAAATAGCGCTAGAAGTCGGCATTATTGGATCTCATACGCTACAAATAAGACGCATCTAGAGGTTTCTGACATTGAAGTTTGATCGTGGCAAGTGTAACTTCTACCTTATTTATTCATCAGCTTTCTTACGAATAATTTCCTTTACATATTTATTCCACAATGTATTCATATTAACAGTTGACAGGCTCATACATATTTGTCGTTCGTTATAATGCATACTAATCATAGAAATCTTAAAAGCCACCAGAAAGGTGGCGTTTTCGACAATCTTATGCTTATTTTATTAATTATTATCTACTAATACTGAATTAACTATTTTATTTGAATATTTATTTTCTGTTCAAGCTCTATGGTATTTTAATTACCAACCCTCGATAATGAACCGAAACGATTTTGAAATAATGGTAAAATTCGACTGCATCATCATCAAATCTACTATTCCAATTTTCAATATTTGACACGCAGGTTCGAGCATCTTAGGTAAATATAACTTGTATCTCTTTGACGAGTAATCCTCAAAAGTAGCAGTCCGGTCTTTGAAAAGGCTCTTCGTGAGTGTAACACGCAAAGGGCCTGCACAGAGCCTTTAGAGAATTTAATCTAAAACGAAACGAGACACTGCCCGGGAACTGTACAGCTGCTCCATAGAAATACAGTCACGGATTGTCTCCGGGAGATGTAAGTCGGAAGATGTAGGCGATAGATGTGGAGACGACTTGGTATTATATTTATTTTAATTAGAGTTTTATGGAAATAAATAGGGAGAATTTAAAAGTGCTATTGTATGTAGTCGAGAAGTTCTGGGCTAATGCAATTTGGCCATGACGGGGTTTTCGTTTGAAAAATACATACATAATGTAGAGTTTGTAGCAATTGATGTGACAGTTGGCTTCAGGAACAGGGTGTGAAGGAAACATTCAGTTTGACCGGTACCCGGAACAAGAAGCATTGCCCCTAAATGGTCATATAATAGTAGTTGCGTAGGTGCGATGACACGTCAGCGTAGACGGGTGCGAGGCGACGACGTCACGGGAGCGCCGCCCGGCCGCGGGTTCATCGGCTCGCGCCAGGTGCGTTCACACGACAACCATTATTTCCCGTTTTCTGTGCTATTTATTATAATTATTTTATTTTATTTATTTATTTAAAACACAGTGATCCATATTTTTTGTATATTTAAAAAATATGTTAGGAACCAAAGAGTCATAAATACATATTACAATAATACTTATTACGATAACTGAAGTACATAAAATCAAATCTTAAAATAAATTAGTAAATTAAATCGCAATCATCTTTAAAATCATTAAATTTTAAATGAAGAAAAATCATTAAAATACAAATAAAAACATTTTAAAAAAATATTCACCAGTATGTATAGTAAAACCTACTGTTCTTATCGAAATGCAACTGCATACAATGCCACAATAGTGGACAGTCGATTCGGCTAGCCACAACGCTGAATGTCGTTGCCACTGCCGCGGGTACGACTAAGTAATGATTCAGCTCTCTTTCTGAGGATGGCATGAAAGTCATCAATACGAGCAACGGCAAATATGCTCAACGGGCTGCAGTGGCTCGGCAGCCGCATCAGCATCCTAAAAGCATTGTTATACTGATCGCGCAGGGCATTGATTATTTTCTGCGTATATTTGATCCAAAGACTGCATGTTATAAAAATATTAGCAAAACGCCCGAAACAATGTCACTTTTGCTACGAGTCAACATATTGCCTTGGCTAATGCATGGCGCAACTAACGTCCGGCGCTCCCTCTCAATATCCTCGTCGCCTAAGAGGTCATCTGAGACCCAGTGGCTAGGTAGGTGGCTAGGTACTTGAATCGAGAAACCCTGGGTGAAGGAACACCGCCTATAATGACGGGTGGTACGTGCGTGACCTTATAATTTGGTGATTGGAACACCAGGAGCTCACTTTTCTTTACGTTATACCTAAGCCTATGAGCCCCGGCGTATTCTTCATATATAGCGAGGAGTTTACGAACGGTGCTTATCAAGGGTCTCAACAACACCATATAGTCAGCGTAATTGATGTTGTTGACTTATTTTCCTTCTATAGAGCAGCCAGCTTTGGTGCTGCTGAATCTCTCGATGAATCCGTTTAAACGTGCAGATTGAAGAGATGAGGATGAGTTCAACCTCCTTCCATTACTCAACACTTCAGTCTGTACGCATCGGAGATCGCGCCCGTCCACTTGATGAAATTAGCTTGGTGGTTGTACCAATAATCAAAAATGTTAACGACTTCTTCAGGGAGGCTGGTTTCTGTCCTCATTTTGTAGATCGTATGACAACAAATCGAAAGCTTTTGTTGAAAGGTCTTAAATACAAGCGTAGACCGGAGTATTTCTATCGGTGTAGTACCGGATAGCATAGAACTGCCGTTTCTGTTGACAGCCCGAATCTAAAACCTTACTGATCGCCTTTCAACTTTATGTGACTTTTCAAAATACGATCAAGCAGACTGTCTAGCACTTTCGCTACAGTAGTAGCTAAATAGGCCTATAATTGCTGTTGTCCGACGCATTACCAGTTTAATTCTTGATTATTGGCACAACCACGGTCTTCATACATTCATCCGGCGGGTATTAGTGTCTTAAACAACCACCAACAACAGCCTGGGCAGCTGAACCCCTGCATACTGCAAATGCTCAATACGATTTCCATCGTAGCCTGGGGACTTACCCCTCGTCGTATGTGTTATAAAGGCAGATATACGTTTAGCAGTCAAAGATTCGGCGGTAATACTGCCGGTTCAGACGTATTTTGCCTGATTTCACTAGTATTGAACATCCTAGGCATGCAGCAAGGAAGTTCTATCTGAAAAAGACTTTTAAACATGATCACAATGTCACGCGGCTCCATTAAAATTTAGAGGGACAGTGGATATACTTTTAAGTTTTCTCGTGCCTTTCCAAAAGCTTTTGAATTTTTTATCTGCGTGGTGTGATGTGAGAATATCCATATTAATCCATGTTATCATAGATAGGTCCACTTGCAGGCTTACCGTATAGTAACCAGGTTTGAAAGTTTAACCTGGCCACCTCATGAGCACCACGAACATCCTAATTCCAGCTTAACACAACACGTTTTCCTTTTATTATATTAATTCTGCAATTTGACCTACAGCTTACACAGCCGCTTCACACATAGTCATAACAATATCTTTGTATATTTGGTCTATAACTTTTCTATGTTCTTTATTGTGACATACATCCTCTCAACATCCCGATAATTCTGATGGAAAATCTACCGTTCTAAAGTGATCATTGCATATCTTACTATAAAGTTGTTTTTGTTGCTCACGCCTATCGGGCCCAAAGTATACCATTAGGGTTTCAATACCAAGTACAGCCATAGAACACCGGTACAGCCAGTACCGACTGAGATGCAGACTCTGTCGCCACACAATGGTCAACCCAGTTGGTGCTGCCGTGAGCATCACTAACGAATGTAAAGGTGTTCGATGATCTTCCAAATTTTTCAATAACCGCCCATACCCGTTGCGGGTCGTCATAGAATTTTAGAACATCCTTTCCAAACAACTCACAAGCATTAAAGTCTCCAAAAATGTACTCGCATCTTCGGTGTTTTCAATTAATGTCACTAAGACAGTCAGTAAAGCCTATTAAGTTCTCAATGGAGTTCACAGGTATATAGAAAAAAGAAAACTACAAAGGAACGATCTACCGCCAGACGAACTTACACTATTACACGGGATCACTGTTAGCCTCAGACGATTTTTTCCCGCGGCGATTTTTATCACACACTGCATTTTCAACACTCTGCTTAGCGCCAAGAGTTGAAAATCTAATAATGTGTTTTTGCGTCGCGCTGAGTTGCACTCTGTTGGATTTTCAACGCTCGGCTTAACACAGAGAGTTGAAAATCCAGTGCTCGGTAAAATCCCGCCGCGATATTTTTACGTCCGTGCGTACGTGGGTTTACAGGACTAAATAATGTCATTATTTTATTCTGCACAACAGATTTAGCAATGTCCCTACAACAAAAAACCACATTAAATTAACTAGAGAAACTCCGCAGACGTAATAGGTATCTGAACACGATAAATAAATAAAAAATAGATCTGATGTTCTTTTTTTGAAATTAACGACCGCTGGTAGTGCAGTTACTTGAAGTAAGAGTCGAGATTTTTTATCATGGTTAGATATCTATACCCGTCACGTCAGCGGAGTTTCACTAATTAATTTATTTTGACCCTGTATATGTAACAGGTGACTGTATTTATTACTATCTACAACTGAAAGCCTGCAAAGGGCGTGGGAGGCAATGATAGTTCCCGGAGTTCCGTCCAGTCTATTTCTAAAACAATGATGCGTCGTTCGCGCATTTTATTTAAATATGAGCGTGTTTTGCTTCTACAACGTCTTTAGACAACCTAGATTATTCGATAGTTGATGACTAAGAAGGCAATTTATTTGTATTAACGAACGATTCAGAACAATTTATTTGTATATCGTTACTTATATTTAGTGGGTAATTAGAGGCTGTCACTAACCGCACGACTGCTCCCTGACCCAATGAATATCAAAGTAAAAGGTATTTTTAATGAATAGCAATCGTCTATATTTGCATATTTAGTTATTCACATAATTATTTTCAAATATAACAAAAATCTTGCTAGAGGAAGTTTTGTTTCATAACACTGACTTATGAAGTAAAAACAAATCGTATTTTTTCATTGTTTTTAACTAAATACTGAAACAACATTTTCAGTAAACTTCAGTTACAAATCAGTGTGTAAAGAGCCGCTACATTAATCGGTTGTTTCATAAATAAATCATTCAGTCAACACATTATAGATGCCGTATAAAAATTCGTTCACAACCGAAGTGTTTAATTGATTTGAATAATATGGAAATCGGTAGGTACGGTAGCGCGCAATATCCGCGGGAAAGAGACAGACATAGGTCTGTGAGGACCGCGCAGCTGTGCTAAGGACGGTCGTTGGCCCCGCGGACGCCCGCAAGTGAACTCCGAATATTATCGTGTGCGTTTATTTATTGTACTGGTCCACTCTCAGAGATCCCGCTCATTAATTCCTTCGTGGTTGCACTACTGCCGATTGACGCACTGTTACGAGAGCCCAGGTAATTATTTCTAATAGATTAGTGTTGCAAATCGCCTTTCAGTTTTGTCGCTTGTATGTAACTTAAGAACGTGTTTCGTAGTATGTTATTAATTGTTTCAGTTATGTCATGTTTTTAGGTTGTTACGGTTAATTTACTACCGCGTACATATTTGATAAACAGCTCTGTTGTCTCGGTTGTTTGTTTATTAGTTTTTGTAACTTATGTCATATTAAAAAGTGACACAAATTAAATATAAACAGAAAAATAATGTCAGGATAACTTTCACAGTAACTAAAATTTCATTAATTTCATAACATTAATTTTATTATGTACCTAATTCTAACTCACCAATGATATTAACACTAAAAGCTGACGTTGACATTGAAAGTGACGTCATCATCGGAACATATCCTAAATTCTTTTCCTATAGTTTATCGCGAGGTCATTGGCTCGGTGACGACTCCTGCGCCGGTATACTCACAGCCGGGTTACTCATTAATATAAATAATAATTAAAACAATAGCAAAAAAGACAATGATTAATAATTTCTGGTTGTAGAATTTATCGGGCGTGCCATAGACCCCAAGGCTTTGTTTACCAGCGCTTAAATATAGACAAAGATAAGTTTACCTTATTTATATTCTAATTTTAATTATTATTCTCGGGTTGATAAAATAGTAGTAGTAGAACCAATAAATTGTAGCTAGTTCTTACAACTAATATTCTCCAAGTCCGTGTCTCTGTTTTCAGCGAAATTTGATGAAGGTTGCGCTGTCATTTTCACGTGGAAGATATAATAAATAGTCCAATATTTCTTTGCTCTTTTCTAGTACTAACACTAGGATATCTTCGCATTCAAGTAGCTAGAGTTTTTGGAAGCTGTTCTTGATGTATAAAATGTAATACAGACCCACGTGGATTTTTATTATCTTATTAAATTTCTAATCTAAAGTAAAAATCATACAACTCTAAATATCACAAATATAAATACGTTGGAAAATTCTGTAAACAGTAACTTGTATGTTTAACTATAAACATTGCGATGATCTTGAAACAAAGTCGTCAGGTTCATGGACATGTGCGTCACTTCCCTGATGATATTGAGGATAATTATGCATACAATACAAACAGAATACAATCACACAACGGTATTTAAAACAAGCTGTAGTAAAACCAGGAACACCTAAAAAAAAATTGAACACCTCATACGAAAAAGCATGCATTTCGATCGACTATTATCGACATTTCAAGTAAGTGTAAATTATAATTTGAATACCAATCGTGCCTTGTAGACACATAGTTATATCATTTACATGGTAATAACTTGTTTTACCTGATGCAGTAAATGTATCTACAATAATGACTTAATTCGATTACATTGTGAAACTCCTATTCAAATAGTCATAATAAAAATGTACAAGTATTCAAAACAATGCGGTTCGCTGCACAGTCTCGATATAGTGACACGTAACGTTATGTATAGCCGAACACTCGCACAGTGGTAATATTTTCACATTAGCGAGTAAACATCGGTGTGATTGGACGTTTATCTGAACATGTGTAACGTTTGATATCTGGAGACAGGCCCTGCGGAGTCATTGTCACGTACACTGTGCATACAGCGACCATTGTGGACGCACTGTTTACCAACCTTATCAATAACATGCCCGGCCCGGTGCTAGACCTCCAGCTGTACGAGCGATGCTATCAAAGAGAGTCTTCACTTCTTTTAAATATCATCGTCCGGTCACAATTATGACTCGAAACTATGGAAGGTTTTTTGTGTGGTGACGAATGTCCGTTACTGCGAAATTATAGGGGGCTACGGTTTTCCCATTTTTGGTTTAGTGGCCTCATTGCTCGCACTGCATGTTTTGTTTTGAAAACTTACAGGATGACGATTTCCTTTTTTATAATAACGAGTGTGCTACGAAAATAATACGGAATTTTGCGAGGTCGACATCAGTCCTAAAATAACTATCCTTCATATCGCCATTCTCATTCATACCTTTTCACATAAAACCGTTTTCACAGCTCGGCTATAAATAGGCTTGCTCGCTATATTACTGTATGTTCTATATCTTGTAGTGTAGTAATTGTCATGCCGTCAGCGGGTTCAAGTTCGGGCGGACGACAATGAACTTGGCCGGCCATGACTCACGCATGCCAACCATCGGAGTTACGAAACCATAAACACTGAGCATCTGTGCGAATGCAACTGAATGCAATTGAGACGGCCATTGTCCATACACGCCCTTGACGATTGAGATTGATTAATTTATATTAACTTCGGCCAATCAAAGCGAACGCGAATAACTGCCTAAAAATGTTTTTGGCCAGTAATTTTGAGGGGTCGTAATGGTCGTTGATAGCATGTGCTGCTTCCAGGAATATTTGAGTACGCGACTGGCTTTTGTTTTTCTTTATTCAAATAATCTGCATTGTTTATGTGTCATTATAATTTCGCATTTGACTGCGTATGCGTCGCATGTTGGTTGACTTGGCAATGTTACATGGCGTACACCCTTTTCTACATAACGATAACTAAAGTAAATATAACTATGCTAACAGTATTCTGAACAGCTAAATGTTTGATTATTCGTTATTAATCTTGTGCTCACAGACAGATGTAGGTAAAATTGCTTAGAAATTGTAGAAGATCATCTACATTTAACCATTTATATTCATTCATAATGGAAAGTATTGTAATAAGCAAACACATTGTTTATTACAAAGGCAAAAGTAGATTTGATTAGACTAAGCAAACTAAAGTGTCGCTGAATTGAATTTGATATGAAAAGTTGTACCTACTTCTTGTATGTATAGTGGTACCTATAGTAAATAATTAATTCTTGGCTTCAACGTTTTCTTTCTATAAAGCAATAGAAAAACACAATACATATTTTTCAACGTATGATCAAACTATCTGTGTGTGTGTGTATGTTGTGTTAAGTTTAAAGTAACAGTTCAGCTAAGCCAATTTAAACCAATTATAGTCCGCTACAAAGCGAAAACACAAGTGCCAAATTTTACCGTTATCGTGCGATCCTTCACTCGTAATGAGTTCAAAGATTCAAGGGCAGCTCTACGTAATAAACGTCAAATATATACAGATACCCATGTAATATAATACCTATCTATAGTAAGATTGTGTAACCGTGGCAAAGCGACATCGTAATTCGGAATAGCTAAACTTGAGGTCGATGATATTCTCGGTTACGCAGCACTAGCAGTTTTGTTTTTGAGTTGCATTTAAAAAAATATGCTGCAGTGTAGAGAACAATTGATTTTCTTGCCTGTATCCAGAATTAAAGTTCAAGGAACAATTTATTTTGTAATCCAATATGACACGTATTATCATCATCATTTCAGCCGAAAGTCGTCCACCGCTGGACATAGGCCTCCCCCAAGCACCGTCACTTCGACCGGTTCTGTGCTTCCCGCATCCAGCGGATTCCTGCAGCCTTCACCAGGTTATCTGTCCACCATGTGGGAGGCCTTCCAATGCAACGTATTCCGGTACACGGTCGCCACTCCAGAACCTTTCCGCCCCAACGGCCATGGTTCCGCGAGCAATGTGCCCTGCCCACTGCCACTTTTTTTTTTTTTTTTTTTGTGGGTGGTAAATCATCAAATAACTTCTCCCGCTCTGGGCGGAGCGGGAGGGCGTGTCAGACTCTTACTGACTAAAACCCACCCGTGTTCCTTCCGTTGCCCTGTTGCCGGGGGCCACGATCTCCCTCTCGGTTTTCTTCGCAACCCCGACAGGCATCGGCCCTAGCGGACCCCGTCGATTCTGCTGACATCTCTTTGAGGCGCGCGTGGAACACAACGCGCCGTCGACCCGGGCCTGGTCCTTATCGGACGGTGAGCTACCCATTGCTCACCGCCCGCAAGCCCGCGCCTACGGTGGCCGGAAATCGCCTCGCGATTCCCGACGCCCTGGGCGTCTCCTCCTGCGGCGGTTAGGGGCGTGAGGGCGCGAAATTTGCCTCTCCCTCACGCGCTCCGCCTCCTCCTTCGCGAGCATTACCGCTTCGCAGAAGGAGGTGACGGCCTCCCATTTCCTCTCGCTCCGTACCATGGCCTGAACCAGGGCCGGACGCGAGAGATCACTGCCACTTAAGTTTGGCAATTCTTCGGGCTATGTCGGTTACTTCGGTTTTTCTACGGATCTTTCATTTCTGATTCGATCACGTAAGGAAACTCTAAGCATTGCCCTCTCCATCGCTCTTTGGGTGACTTTCCTCGTTCTAATAAGGCCCATTGTGAGCGACCACGTTTCAGTGCCATAGGTCATCACTGGCAATACACACTGGTCAACATATATGTCATACACGGCTTCCCAATTAGGCACTGATGTAGGGAGACTTGTTAGATGATGAACATATTTTGTTTTAAAACGCAATATAACAAATGGACAGATAGATATGGATAGATATTCAGAACAATTCACACTCAGTACAAGTTATAGTAGTCATTTGAAGGTCCAGTATTCAGTTGACGTTTGTAGGACGATAATGATTACCTTACCGTTACTGTATTCGTATGATTAGCATTTGCAAAATGCTGAGCGCCTATTTCATTAATAGAATACGTGGCATAACCTTTATTCTCAGAACTTTCATTCATTCATGATGCACATAATTTTACAGCTTTTGTTTGAGCATCCTTTAACTACTGCGACGGCGCCACGTATGACGTAGGGAATGAGCCGGGAACATATTCATATTTCTTATGTTACTAACAAACATTTTAAGACATATAGATGAACATGACTGGTTATGAAATAATATTTCAAGTAATTTTTGATAGCGGTAGCAGTAACAACTGCAAAAGAGTTGACTACCTCGAAAAATGTTCTTCCATAATATTGTACCTACTATGATTTTACTAGATTATTAGGTTTTCAGAACCATTGCTTAAAATGATGGATTCTATTCTAAGTGGTAGATACAAGTTTGTAAATAGAACCTAAGAGTTGATTAAAGCAAAAAACAATTGTTACAGATAACATATCTACTAAGTAGATAACCGCGATTTGGCTGTCCATTAAAAATTCCACTTCCTGAAAATTAACCTCACCTACAGTTCATTGAACACCAATCTCAACCTCTTAAATAAATGAAAATTAAATCTCTCTAAACTGATCACGAAGAAACTTGCATTCACATATTATAGAAACAAATACAGTCATAAAACAAGACCTTGGCATAATATAAGGTGTTAATGATGTCACAGCGTGTCCAATGTCACCGCCCGGTGGTCCCAGACACTGTTATATAAACACGCAGCCACAACTGATAATATTTTTGTTTTGGCCCCTGTATTTGAATCGACTAGGTGTCCACTGTGCAGTTAGTGTTATACATTATTGTTAAGTACTTGGGCAACCAAGCAAGTACCGAGCTCTGGTCGGCTGAAAATAGAGAATGCTCAATTAATAGTATAGGAAAGTTCATACTAATCCGTACCTACTTATTACATGCTGCCATGATAGTAGGTAATTACTAATTCCATGCTGCCACGTCATTATTCTAATGTCATTATTCTTATGTCATTAATCATTATCTTATTCTAAACTTTGGGCGACCGAGCTCTGCTCGGATGAATACAGAGAAAACAAATTTTCCCCGATATGAGACCTAGCTAGATCGATTTTTCGCATCCCTATATTGCAACTTTCATCGAAATCGTTAGAACGGATTTCGAGAACGTGTGTACAAATATATACAGGGTGGCAGGAGCATCGACGCGAAAACTTTTACCATGGATTCAGTACATGATTCTGAACCCATATACCCATATATTTAAATAAAAATCTGCTGTTCCATAGAAAAGTGCAATATTTACGCGGTCAAAATGTATGGAACAGCAGATTTTTTTGTTAATAACTTACGAAAACTTTCAATGCAGGGGTTTCAGAATCATGTACTGAAACTGTTACCATGGAACAGTTTTAGCGTCGATGTCCCTGCCACCCTGTATACAAACAAATATACAAATATTGCTCGTTTAATAGTATAGGATAGTATAGGATAGGATTGCATATGGTGTGGAAAGACATTTGAGCGATGGACAGTTTTTAATAGTCTTACAACTAAGTGTGATTTGCATGATGTACCTCTTACCTATCTTTCTCCAAATGTATCTAAGCTTTAAAAGTTTGAATAAGTATAATTGAATTCGTAATTATTCTTTTGGTATTTTCTTATGAAAAAACCCGACTCCAAACATTAATATCTATTAAACTTTGTTTTTAGTAAGGTATTGCATTTTACCAAACAATAACTTGAAATATGGTGTGACTTTTGTTTGTGGCCTGCGATATCTTACAAAAACAAAGGTTTTTATAATTTTTATTAGATCAAGCTTTCTAGTTTATTTATGTATTTGGAATTGACTCATTACTAGCTTTTATTTGATACCAATATTGTAATTTTTAAAAAAAACCTCCGTGTTTCTTTTTTATATTTGCAGATGCAATATATAAATATTATATAGCCTATTTCACTCCTACTCCTACTCCTAAGAAGAATCTAACGACACCTCTTATGTTAAAATCCATCAAGCCGTTTACGCTACAGAGTGTGCCAAAAAATAGACATACATACAAACTCTCGAAAAACATTACCTTCCTTCTGGAGCAGTCGGGTAAAAAGGGTTCCATTATCTTGTAAAAAACAGAACCACATATTTAATAACTGTAGATTTAACTGTTTTTTAGTTTAAACTAATTTTTTTACTAGTCGGTTCATCTCTATTTGCTACGTGTCATGAAACTTTATCGTGTGCAGTATTAATTATTTCCAAGAAAATACAATCTGTAGGATGCTGCACCGACCAAAGCCACCACATACCACATTGCATAAACAAATCATTACACTGAAGCATTCTTATGCACGACTAAAAGCAATTTGATGAGCACACAAAATAGCAGGAGACTTAAAAAGAAACACTTTATATTTCGACCGAGCCATTACGAAACTAAGAAGTACTGAAACCCGAAGACTCCCGAAGTGTAGCGGAGGTTCCCGAAGGAATGACAAGCGAGCGCTTTCCGTGGAACGCGGAAAACGTCGGCACATGTTGAAAATACGGGTGGGCATTGACCCCGAGCGGACTTGCCTGAACACACAGCTGTTACAGAATCTAGCGCGGTGCATCTCGTGATGCGTTTATTTATGTTCGCCGCCACCTACTACATACATTTCATAGATCTTAGATAAATGCCGCATTAAGAGCCAGATATTAATATGAACTAACATGATGATATTAATACTTTTTGTTTTTCATACTAACCACGTGGAGCTTTGACAGTATTTTTTCGGGTGAACAATCGTCGTAACTGTGCTTACTTTGAATTAAAAAATATACGATAATAGTAATGTAATTATTCTAATAAAAAGTAATCTCAGAAATCTCAGAAATTTCCGATAAATATTTATAGCACATCAATAACGTTATGGCGTATAATTTATTACGTAAACATAAAACGAGTTGCCGTTTACGAAACTTCGGAGAATTTAAAGGAAAAGACTTGCCATTGATCGTACGCCATCGATAGGCGCGAAGAAAATATATATTCGGCCTTGTTACTTAAAACCTGTATGTTTGAAACTGTTTAATTACACCCGTAGCAATATTTGCAATTCCTTAGGTTTCCGATGAGTCAGCTCACCTCACATCAGCTATTTTGCTTGTTTGTACATAAAACGGTGAAGAAGTGTGATACACATAGGCTTCTTTCCCTACAGACTGTTCCGAACGATATTGGGGAACGTTGTTTGTCTGATTTTTTACGCTTGGGCAGATAGCTGGATGTACCTGACATCAAGCTATGAATTCCATAGCCTGTCAAACGCAGCATGCGTTTCAGTATTTTAGCCATGTATAAATAAAAATGTGGTCATGCATTATACATTTTTAATTTGGTATTTCGACACCAGATGGCGTTTCTATATCTACACGTATCTATTGCAATCGTTGAGTTTTCCTTCGCTTTCCTTTAACAATTTGAAAAATAGACTACGAAACTAAATACTACTCCCGCGACCAGTACTTAATAAAATCAGTGGCGTATGTAACAGAGATTAATGAAAGTGCAATATAGAGGCGACACTCCCTACGACTGATGTAGCCACTAGCCACGAGCCACTCCCGCTGGACACGAGCTTAAGATGGACATGATTGATCGAGGGAGGAGACACTTTGAGTTCCGTTTTGTGTCTTTCAGTTTAGTTTTGATATTAGTGCGGGTTTAGCTGTTCGAAAATGTAAATAAATTATGCAATTCAAAAATAAAAATACGTAATGACATCAGTTGCTTACCACATTACAAAAGTATGGTTATAAAATTTTGCATCGGCGATGTTCGTCTTCAAAATTGTCCAACTTACTGTGTCACTCAAAATAAATCTTTATGGACTTTTTTCAACGACAAAATTGTCAGCGTAGTGAGACGTAGAATGAAATTATAACGTAGAATGAAAGAAATTATAACTTACTGACTTGCCAACGATCTCTCTTTGAAAGGGTTTGTGTTTAAATACAAACCCTTGGATAGAAATGTCCTGAAAGCCCAGAAGCTAATAAGAATAGAGGCTGTATATATCCTAACAACCTTACCAAATTTCTTCTCTCAGTAAAATTAAAAAAAATATTTCTTCACAATTGTCAAGCACACTTATATAAAAAAACGTAATAATAACCAAATATAACATAAGCAATTACATTATGATTTTACGCTAAACCCAGGCCAGCCAGCTATGTACGTGTGTAAGCTCCTAATTATCTCCAGTATCCAGTAGTAATAAATATTGGATAATACGCAAAACTGTCCACATTTAATGTCATAAACTTCTAGCAATATTTCGCTGCATATTAAACGATACATAAGGCTGGGATCTGACTTGTATCATTTTTATATTTTCTCTTGAAGAATTATGTTGAGCGTACTCATCAATAAAAGAATGCCTAAGCGCAGCGACTCACCTGCCAAAAATCACGCGACGAAAATTCAGTGCGCTAAATGTACTTACCATGCAAATTACGGGACGTAATTTCTGACCGTCGGTAATTTAAACAAAAAATTTACCATCGCGGGATGCCTGGCAGATGTGAAACTTCGAAATTATTATGTGTAGGTAATATGCATATTAGGATAGTTTACCGACGCCATCATTGGCGTTGGCGTTGGTTTGGCATTGGCACTGTTGGCGGTCTGACCCGCCGCTATAGATGTTTCACATCAAAAGTATTGTAGTCCCCGAATTTCCATCGCGTAATTTTCGGCAGCTGTGTCGCCACGCTGATGTGGACGTCGACTCTATCTTCATCATCTGCCTAGCCTTTTCCCAACTATGTTGGGGTCGACTTCCAGTCTAACCGGATGCAGCTGAATACCAGTATTTTACATGGAGCGACTGCCTATCTCACCTCCACAACCTAGCTTGGTACTAGGTAACACGATAGGTAAGACTGGTTGTCAGACTTTTAGGCTTCTAACTACCCGTAATGACTGTCAAAGATCTACAAATGACAGTCGGGACCAATGGCTTAGCGTGCTTTCCGACGCACGGAGGGATATTGGTATGTAAAGATGGTCACTCATCCATGAAGCAACCGCGGCAAAGTTAGCTTAACCTGATCGATCGACCCGTGCGCCTGTTATTACTTAGCCACAAACCACTACAACCCAAACAACCCAACTATATTCTTAATGAACATTAAAATGTAGCTCAAGATTTTTTGGGTTCCGTACCCGAAGGGTACCAAACAGAACCCTATTAATAAGCCTCCGCTGACGGCCGTCCGTCCGTCTGTCCGTCTGTCTATCAGCGGGCTGTATCTCATGAACCGGATAGGAAGACAGTTTAAATTTTCACAGATTGTGTATTTCTATTGCCGCTATAACAATAATAAAACAAAATGGTGTTAAAACTTATTCCCCCCTTAAATTTTGAACTATTTTTATTTTAAATACAATATACTTGTTTTTTTCGACTTTTTGTTCTAAATATTGTACGGTGGTATGAAACACTTCGTGTGCGAGATCGGCTCGCACTTAGCTAGTTTTTTTTATCTCATTACGAATATATGGATGGTGACCGAAACGTATCCTGCAATGACAGGTTAAACCTGGAATAAAGTTGCCAGCAATACGAAAGGTACGGCAAAACAGTACAAGTAAGAAGCGAGCTTTACGAGTATTCGCAGTAAACAGTACATATATTAGGGATTATTACAGCACACACGTTTAACCGCCTCTTTCACCGCGAGCCGACTCTCTGATCTAGTTCGCGGAAGAGAATTATGCAATGGCTTGCACACTTGCTCTGCTAAGGTGTTAATGGCGAATTTTGTACTAACAAGACAATAATACGATGTCGACCTGTCTAGCTGAGCGTTAAATTGTTAAGAGTGTGATGTAACCATGTACTTTGTTAGTTCTTAGTCGTCAAATATGTCCAAATAAAAAATCATAAGTTTAAGTAAATGACACTTTTATCTTTGCAAAATCGGAAAGGCAAGTGGTGTTCTGTATATCTTTCCGCAATATAATGGTTGTTGTAACCATACTTTTATTTTATAATGTCATAAAGCATGATTACATAAGATAAGGAAAAGTATTTATAACACAAAACTCGATCTATGTTATGTCGTTTTATTGATCGGTTCTGTTAACTTACGCAACCAACCGGTGCAAGAGCAGAGAAACGATTAAAGAATGGTCCCGGAAAATTCGATAACAAATTCAATCCCGGGACATTCTAACCGTGTCCGGGAAGAGATTTATTGAACAAATTTAAGGCCAATTAATGCTGACGCCGGCTTAACGCGCTGCGCACGCGTCGAGCCTTTTGAAAAATATATTTAGAAATACGTGGCGTAAAAGTTTATCTTTCGGTACCGCGAAATGATTCGTAAAACAACGCCAACAATGTTAATGTGGATATCTTTTTTTTACCTTTTTTTCTTTTCTTTATCCTCCATATATAAAGATACCCACTGAAACATTTATCTTAACAGGTTTCTTTTTCAATAAAATTCAAAGGAAGGGGGTTCACAATATATTTTACTTTCCTTCTTTACATTACCCCCAATACAAAACAATGGCGGTTTCTGGACTATCAGCAGTACTGCCACCTATCACGAGTTTTCAGTTTTAACCCCATTTCTGCCACTTCAGCATTAACTGACAGAGTCTTTTCGGTCCGCCCCGGCTCTGGGGGCCCCCAAATCTTGAGAAGTATTTTTTATCGCAAAAAGGCCAACATATCAAATATGTTCAGTATAAAAAGCAGTTGCCTTTACTGCAATAATAGATGTAGGGTAGTAAAAAAAATCCAGGCTTCTTCGTTGGTAAAATTTACTATGTATATTAATAGACCGGACTTAACAAACCAGCATACAATGAAGCACTATTATTTATACATAACGTGTTTTTTAACTTTCATAATAGAGTCTGGCTAACGTTCACTCCTCTATAGTCTATGAGGGGTGTAATATAAAAGTCCCCTGATTATATTAACATGAAAAAGGATTTAAAAAAATGATACTGCATAGTGGAACTAGCCCTAATAATAGGTAGTTTAAAATGCAATCTCTATTGTAATTACAATGCTGCAGACTACATCTGTCTGTCTGGTAAACTATTGGTAAAATAGCTACAATTTCCACCTTTAGAAACGTGAAAAATACTACACTTTCAGCATTTAATAATAGGAACATTTTTTGCAGCGCATCCTTACTAAAATTCATAAGCTTTAACCACTGTCGTGCTTGACGAAAAAATAAAAGCTCGTTGAAAAACTAAATTTTCCTCCTAACTTTGATAACTCAACATAAAAATCTCACGGTTTTAAAATTGCATTGTGCTATTAATTAAAACGTTTCACATTAACTTCACTTTTAATGCACTCGACGAAAGACCATATCCACAAAAATAATTCTTACTAAAAGGATGCGTAAGCGCAGCCCAAATGCTCACTTAGTCACTTCGCTAATTTCGGGAAGGTGCACTGGAATCCTTTTCTTTTTATTAATTTTTGACTGAGCGGAGATGGCATACATTTGTTATTAACGTTTTTCTTTTTTTCTGTTTAGTGTCGGATTCCAGCGTGTCTTTGCGGCTAATTCGTTTTGAATATGGAATGATTTGTGTTCTGGTTTCATTGCATTAGCATCTGTTTGCTCTGGTGCCCACACGCATGGACAGTCATTCATTTTCATTCATTGAGTAACGGATTGTACTTTATTTTTATTGGTCTTAATTGGACATGAGTCACTGAATCCATCACAAACATTAGGATTTCTACAAATGATATAATTTGTTTTCTTATCTCGTACTCTTAGTAAATTGTAATAAAATATTTACATCCATAGCCTCTATGTATTTCCTTAAACAGATAGGATACGTTGAAGACGTTCGAGTCAATAAAAGGAAATCTTACGTCAGCACATGAGTTACGTTTATTTCTCCGAGACTCGTATAAGGGCTCCCTAATACTGAAAGTCAGGTGAAAAGCGATGACTCAGGTTTTTAAAACTTGAAGCTCGTCAATTTATTGTCTTATTTGTATAGCTATCAAGTTTCTGCGTTAAGTGTGCTCATGAAATTTATATGGTGCAATAAAAATAAAGTTCCATTTTAAGAACATTATTTAGAATTTCGATAGAGCACACCGGAAGGCGGAAGCGTTAGCGGAGGTCGTTGAACCGCTCGTCGAGTCAATGTCAGCGTCGGCGAAGCGTGGGTCCAAGATTCGGTAAGAACAAGGGTGCGTACTTGTCGGCACGGGGTAGCAGGGTGCAACTGTCGCAGGGTAACGACCGGGCCGGGGTCGTCGGCCGGCGCCACGCGGCCGAGAGACCGAGTCATCCGATTGATTGGAGCGGGACGGCACTACCTCTTCATACCCTCACGATCTAACTACCCCCGCTCTTAATAGGGGAAATAACACTTTGTTTCGTAACAGATAAGGTATGATTCAGTTTGTCCACTAAATCGGCGATAGAGCTTTTGGAGTTCGGATACGGGGAGGTAACCGACGCACACAGCTGCGATAAGGGAAGTAGTTTTGCTCAAAATATTGATTTTTCCGCGGGGCTCGGTGGGCCGCGTGGCACGCGCGCGTGTGCGTGTGGTGTGTGCGTGCAAAGCGCTCGTGTGTGTGCGTGCGCGTCTATTTTGGGTTGAGCACGTGGTCGTAGTTGTTGCTTGTTGACATGCGTTTTTATTTTTATGGCGGCTTTACGGTTTGATCGGTTAATTGAATTGCTTCAATGTTTGTAATTTAAGTTCTTGTGATTTACGATACACCCTGTTATAGTATATACGTTTATCTATGTGGTTTTCCTGAAATGTTGACGTTACTATTGCAGTTTTTCGCAATATTTTATATTTTTCCGGACATTGCTATTCATGTTGGAATTGACCGAAATAGTCAGTCTGTCAATCGTTGAATGCCTTACCTTCGTGATAAAATCGATTTAAACACACTTCTTTCGAACATTGGACTGATTGCAATTTAAATATATTTTTGCTAACGTCATGAGATTTAAAGGAGCTGTATTATCAGCATGACTTGTCGGACTCCGTCGCATTTTTTTTTTATAATTAGCCATGTCAGGTTGTAAAGTGATTTCTTAATGGCAAAACAGACGGACAAACCTAAATTACACGTCAAAGTTCGGCAAAAAAAAAACTTTTTATTTGTGAAAAATGTAGGACGTACAAACATTTCATTTCAATGTCAAGTAGATAATCAGGTACTCATTTTGAATAGATCCTAGCAACTGATTTAGTTTATAATTTCTTGGTATCATCATACCATGCAGCAGAAGAAGTGTCAAAGCACTTACATTCTAACTTGAACTCATAACATTTAAAAAGTATAAGTCTGAGTCAGCACTTTATATCCAGACAAGTCTGCTTAACATTTTCTTATTCTCAAGGTTCAGTGGACAGGAGACGACTTGCAAATATATATACACACATAAGTGCCGACTTCTTTCTGTGTGTATACTGAATTTATTATTACCTATACGTGTACGTGTGTATATTTATCGGTGCACAAACACAAAGCCGGTTCCGAGGACTCACGCACACCAGCTCACCACCTTACCCTTGATTTTGCCAGCTCAAGGTCTCTACCCTCCCAGGATGTGCACTCACACCCTCGGTACCCTGCATAAGTCTATCCCCCTCTAAAGTGCGGACACCGCCGAAATTTCCCGACTAGGAGCCGGGGTCGACGACCTGCAGCGACATACGTATTGGTAAATAAACATTGATGCTGGGTTACATAACGATTATAATGTATAGGCGGTATTGATTCCACGTTTTGATTGATTATCGGAACGGCGAATGAGGTGTTTTGGAATATTTTTTTTGGTACCTACTACAACACGGAAGTCACTTAAATTAGGAAAACTATAAGATTTCAGTGAAATTAAAGATTCGTTCGTACATACGTATACAATACTTAGATGAGGGCGAGCAGTCTCAAAAGATTCTTATATTAGAAAGGACAACTTAAAATTCTTCACAGAAATGCAACGTCTTTTTCTGTTCAATTTTTGTGAGAAATTATTCAAAAACAAATTATGCATACACGAACTGAATCCCGAATTTGAATGCAGTTGTATTAATGTATACTGTATTGTGTAGCTATGTCATTTCTTCCCTTATACGTCGTGACTCATGATAACAACAACAGTGAATAAAACCCTATTTAAAGTATTTAATAAAAACAAAATGACATTCATTATACAATATGATACTTCTGTCATACGATACTTGAATAAAGATAATTCTATTCTATTCTAATATTCAGTAATTTCATTTACTCACTTGTTTCAACCGGTATGATTACTGAAAACATTGCGCTCGCTGTAGAGAATTCCAGCTAAATTAAGTATTCAAGGCTGATACATTCTCTAGAGGGAATGTGATAAATCTAAGTTGAGTTTATAATAGTTTGGACTCACCCTTAATAATAAAGTGAAATTGGCTTCATATCTACATAGGTAATACCTGTATAAATACCTCCTCTAACGATTTTTCTTGCGTAGGAAGGTAAGTAGGTGGTAAAGACGCGAGCAATTATGTTCTTAGAATAAGCTGGGAATTTTTTTCAATATTAAATACTTGAACCTAGAACAGATACTGTGAAATAATATTTGATGCATTAATCGAGCTATTTCATACGAGTTTGTATCTTTAAAGATAACGTTTTGTTTATATTAGTATGCATGATAATAAGAACTAAGTAATAAGTGATTAGAAACTAAGTGATTGTATCACTTATAATAAGAATAATTTAATTTGAGTAGAAGTTGAAAAGTACAGAGTTCGGATGCTTAGCTGTGAAACCCTCCGTTAAAGTTGCACTCAAATAAAATAAAATTGCGTATGCAGATCGAAAGTGGAGAAAACCATTGCTCATAGAAGTATGAACGGCTTTTCCAACTCTTATTAGAAATAACTTTCATTTAACCAAATGAACTTGCAATTTCATTGCACCGTTTGAATCTCGGCTGCGAAACACACATTAATTCGAATCAGTTCGACTTAATTTGTAGAACTCCACAATTTTATATGGACAATATTTCAGTCAACAAACTGCCATTTTAAATTAAATATATTCCACGACAAATGAACAACAAAAACTGATTATAGTAAAAAATAAACTGGAGTCCCATAGCAGGCGCATCCCACTCGGAGCGTTTGATTACGTGATGGTAGTTATTGCCAGTGCAGCGGGGGGCAGTGGGTGTACGAGCTACCCGACCTACCCCCCAGGACCTACGCCAACACTGCACCGATGCACCCTCATCTAGATATCTAGCTATCTAGATATGTCTGGACAGTCCCGCACGCACACCGACGCGCCGCCCTGTCTATGTGATGCACCGTTGACAATATCTATACGTGATACGTACCGCAGCACTTGTTTACCATAGTTCACCACCAATACAATTTGATAAATATAGAGACGCTGTGCAGTTTATTATTACCTCACTGTTCTTTTGTTTTTGTTCTAAGTATTTATGACGGTAATTAAGTGCAGCATCAACAGGAGTCAGCTGATTGGTCAATTACCTAATTTGACGTCCATAACTATGTCGACTTTTAGTGTCATTTAGAATAGGATCAAGTTTCATACTCATGTTTCGTGTTAGGTAAGTTAGAAAAAACCTGAAATGAATACCGTAAACACATAGATTCATATTTTCTTAAGTTCCGTGGAAAACTTGTTATTGATAATGTTATAGACTTAATAAAAAGATTGCGATTGAAGCGTTACTAATGTAGTTTTTCACCAGTACCTTTCTCATAACATATGCACGTGTCGTTAAGCGATGCGAGTATAATACAGTGAGATGTTCCTTCTGTCACTATATTATAATAACACATTATCAAAAATAAATGCAGCATCATATCTGATATCAAAGAATGACATTATGCAGCAACCTTCAAGCAATCTTCCAGCAAAACACAATAACAAATTGTTCGCGTTTCAAATCTCGGACGAACATAATAATTCGTACGACCCGACCTACCCTAACATAGCTCGGTGCACTCGCACTAAGACCTAAGTCTGTGTGCCTAGTATGTATTGTATGCAGCACACACACACGCACGCTCAATATTTACGTGAAGTTCAATTATGCTATTGGAGAGGGAGGTAGACATATACATGCTATCTACATATGTTTGTCTGCATCTGAACTTTTCAGCATAATGTTGCACTCTGCGTCAAGGACAAAAGACTTATGTTTATTAAATGGTTTGCTAACAACACTTTGTTTTCTCTTTGTTGTATCTTTTTTATTGAAAATTTGAAAATGCTCAGTTGTGCTATCTGATTTCTCATATCATAAACAGACAACAACTTGTGATTAGCTTATGGTTAGGGTGCATCATTAGCATCGTTGACGCGCTTGACAAATGGACTAGTGATATTTTTAATAATAGGTTGGTCCTGGCTGTCATTCGTAGATCTTTGACAGTCGTTACGGGTAGACCACAAAAGTAGTCAACCAGTCAACCAAGGGTTATTTTTTACCATGTAACTGGGTCGTGGAGGTCAGATAGGCAGTCACTCCATATGTAAATACTGGTTCGGTTAAACTGGAAGCCAACCCCCGAATAATTGGGAAAAAGCTACTTAAATTGGGTAGGTACGTTATCAATTGGACACCACCTAAATATTAACAATATATTAATTTGTTCTCAAAGGTTACAAACGTGATCAATCAATTAACCTTCATTGAATATAATACAAAACATGAACTTCAAATTAATCTAATCACACATCAAACCGAAAATAACAACAAAATATTAAAATTATGTTATTAACTTATTATAGTCCTTATTTAGGTAAACAAAATATTATATTAAATAACAATAACCTTGAACGAGGACAAATCGTTCGCAAACCGGAATCATTTAACTGTTTATAAATTATTATACGATACGGACCAAACACATTTAAAAATACATCAAAACTATAAACTAAAATATTAACTTACCTACTGAATATGGAAATATATTTCATGGATCGTAGCAGCTCGTAGCACTACAACTTTAATGCAAGATGAAACTCTTCAAGTGTTGAGCTTGAATGCCTACGCCGTAGCACTTGCTACGAAGTTTGCGCAAGAACGTTTTTTACTATTTATGTTGCATAGCGCAATTGTTTATTTACTAGAAATGGTTATTTGTTTATTGTACTGTTTTTTATTATTTTGTATTTAACTAGGATTTACTTTACAGTTTTTTTTTTGCTTAAGTAAGACTAACAGAGGATAAATGAAGATTTAAATTATTGTTTGTTTATTATTTTTAATCATTTTCATAGCTAGAGTTTATAATACGATGGTACACTACAGCTACTACGACAGCGCCTATTCGTTTATTCGCGCCATCTAGTGGCGAGCGGACACAACAAAAGTTCGGCAATTCGACGCTAGAGGGCTGTTGTATAAAGCCTTTTGTAAATGTGTTATTGAAAATGACAATGTCTGGAAAGACTGGAAATGTACTATTTATTATACTGTAAATATTATGGCTTATGATCATATCATATTATTATACTTTCTCACCTAACGTTGATTTCTCTTCGCAATTCCTCGAACAGATAAGGTGAACTAGGGATGTTTATTTGCTAAGAGATAGCCCCACCTATAATATTATAGTAGAAAACAGTAATTTATTTTAATACTTTAAACTAAAGTTTGCACCACTAAATCTTAAAATACTACGAATTCAATAACCCACATAAATGTCCCATTTTCATATTTCGTTCGAAATGCAATAGATGCTTTGTGATCGCTGAAACCGTAACATATTCTGGGAATCGTCCTATCCTAGGATCGCGACTAAGGAGTTGAGTGTATGATGACTAATTATTTTTGGGCAATTTGCCAGCCGGCAGACTGAAATGTGAATATAGGGCGTCCGGCGTTGTTGCTCCATACACAACACTTCCCAAAGGTTGGCGTGCATCGCTTTCAGATGAGTCCAAGTGTCATAAAATATTATGATGTTGACACAGTAAGCTCGCAGACGAATCTAACTATATTTTTTATTGCTTCGATTACGAAAGAGGGGTATTGTGACACGATGAATGAATGAACTGGATCAGAATGCTTACGATATGCTTGAATAACGGCGTTGAAATAACCAAAATATTAACACCATCCATTATTTTTTTGATATCACATCTTTTGATTCTGACTTATCTTTAAGGAACGTTTACATCATACAGTACACATTTTCGACTCAGTTTCAAAACTGACCTGAAGACACACAACATACCTATATCAAGCTTGAGATTTCAGCACCTGATACTTTCTTCAGCGTTTCCTCAGCGAATGTTATCGTGTTTCGGAATCAAGAGAGCAATCTATCAAGATAACCCCATTTCTATGGGAACTGTTTACGGGGAACACATAGATGAAAACTGTAAGTGTTCAAATATTGCTTAAAGTTTTGTTATGGCAAACAATGGGTTAAGAAGGCTCCTAGTTTCTATTTTTCGTGAACGGTGTAACTGACCCTGTTTTTTAAGGGAAATTACCTACTTAAATAAGATAACAGAATGACTGTAAAAACGTAAAGAATTTCTTTAAAATAAAACTAGTTAAAATGTGACTGCTTGGATAGATGGTCATAAATATTCCGTTTTTGGTATAATGTCAAGTTTAATTAGTGTTCGGAGTTAAGATTGCATATACTAAATGAGATAGACATATAACTTGAAGATCTGGGTGACATATGTTAAGGCAACTGTCTTTCGCAATACAGAAATATAATTTCCTTGTGACTAACACATAAACGAGATTAATAGTTGATGGAGAAATAAGTATAATATTTTGCAGTTACATTATAATGTTTAAAGTTACTTTATATAATTACCTGATTAGTTCAAAAAACATTGAATACTTCTAAAGTATTCAATGTTTTTTGAACTTAAGATTTTAGTAACAAAGTAGAGGCAGCTAAGTTCCACTATTTATACAATGTAATGTCGTGCCTAGGGTTACCATCTGACAGGCATTTGCCGCATTTGACAGGCATTTTACGGTTAAGACAGGCGTGCTGCCGGCGCTAAGCTGAGACAGGTATTTTTTAATTTCTCGGTACCACGCTAGCCCGCCCGCCCGGATGAAATTAACAATAAAGTCCTGAAAGAATATTTTGCATTTTTTTTTAAAGTAGAGAAGAATGGTGACATCACAAAATTGATTAAAATTTGTTAGTTTTAATTTGAATGTTTTCCCTAATAAATGCAGTGGAGTAAAGAAAGGAATCGCTTTACAATAGTCGGTAATGGAAGGAAACTTTAAAAACGTTTCGTGTGAAGATTTTTATATTCATATTTTAGAAAAAAATAAAGAACTGTTGATAAAAATTATGTCTTCGGAAAATATCACTCAGTGTAGTAAGTTCGTTTATTCTAAATTATTTTAGTGTTCGTAAATTGTCTTACTTTTCATTTTGAATTAATTTCAGTCTTTTGCTTATTATTTATTTAAAGACTAGTTTTTTTACAATAGACAGGCATTTTTCTGAAAAATCAGGCATTTTGTACATCTTAGACAGGCATCCGCCCTTACATATATGGTAACCCTAATCGTGGCCAGATCTTAGAATTGACCATTTCATGAAATGGCCAGCTAAAATTGACCACATCGTTTAAAAGTCAACGTTTAATCATATTTCAGTCGACGTTTGGTCATATCATTAATGTAGGGTATCCATATTTTAAGTTAGTAGTCGGCAGAACGCGGTTCGCGAGCCGCATGCGCAGAACGCGGTTCGCGAGCCGCATGCGGCTCTTTGGCCTATAGAGTGTGGCTCTGTAAGAACATTGTCCATGAGTGCGAACGTAGACGCATGCGGGTCGGGGTTTCGGTTACTAAGCAAGATAAAAGTTTTATTCAAAATTTAAACTATATTTCAAGGATTTATTTCTAAAGAATTTTCACCAAAACTTATCAGAACATCGAAAATTAATCATTTACTGTAACTTTCAAACTTCTTCAAGGTTAACTTGTTAATAAGTAATGCCTTCAATATATTACTATCGGCCGGTATGATAACGATGATGAAGGCATCCTGCATCATAGGAAGCGTTGTGGAGTGAAAGAGGATGGAAATTTTAAGGATTAAGTAAAGTGTATTGAGACAGTTTGGACACAAAGAAAGGATTGGCTCTTATAAGAAATCTTAGTTGTTATAGCATTGATATTTCGCTCTTTTGACTAATGAGTTTGCCGACCACTCGTTTAAGGTGCAGTAAAAATAGCCAAGTTGACAAACATTTTCCATAACATTTTATAAATACATATTTTCCGACATTTTACTTAGTATAAAATTAACATACAAAAGTATTCTTTCCTTTTTGGATATTCGATCAGAACTTCGAACCGTTAATACAAGGTGTGCTAGCACCTGCTAAAGCACGACAATCACGTGACTGCGATTGACCAACCGACGTCAAATTGACCCAGTCCAAACTACCCAGCCGATGGCACTGCCGCATCCGCGATCAACAAGTACTTACGTACTGACAATCATGCGCAATATACTGATACGATGAATTATTATAAGAAATTTGGGCTGAGCTATTGAGGGTACTCGAGTTCATTCCGGGTTCTAGGACAGTCTGTCGCAACTGGCAAGTTCGGAACGCTTATCGTTATCAAGATAGGTATTTTGTATATCAAGTGCGCATTATACACTCGCTCACCCAATTCCTGAAGATAGTCGGTAACCTCCTTAACCGACCTAGATGGTGAAACACCTTTTTCCTGCTTTAATCAGTATTATTAGCAGTATTTCATGTTGAGTCTGACTTTCTTATGAATTGTTTGTTGAAGATATTGTTATATGCAAAAAAGATATGCTATAATATGATTGTATACAGCTGAATATCTTTAGAATAGAGTAGGAAACCCTTCAAATAAGCAGGAATTTTATTGTAAGAGAACTTACAGGTATAAATGTCCTGTGACGTCATTAAAATTTAATGGTTTTAATATTATTGATAGCTTGAAACGCCAAAAAAGAGTTACAATTTTTTTAATTAGCTTGATATTTTTACCAAATTTTAAGACTGTAATCTTGTGGAGAGTATTTGCGCCCGTGACACACTTTAACGCATGTATTATCTTCATGATTTTTAGTTCAGTATTATTACCAACTATTTAAATTGACGTAGTTATTTTAACCGTTTTTATTAACACCAGTAGTCAACCCTAGAACATGTAATAGAAATAGAAAAGTTGTACGTGTGTGCGTGAATTGCACTTGTAGTGTTGTTATGTGTGCAATAAATACTTTATGTATCCATCTCTTTCCTTCTCGACATTTCACTGATAGCTATGGCCTTGTCTAGTCGCATCTAATGCTGGCATTAGTCTGTTTACATCGCGCTGCTACTTGCCCTAGTAACTGGCTTGGATATTTGCACTTTATTTTAAAAGCGAAATATTACACAGTGTGTTAGATTATCGTGTTAGTCACACGCTGAAACACTCCAATTAATACTAATTTTCTAGGTTACACACATATGCAGCGTATTTATGTCAAAAAGTTATGTGTAAACATATGGCAAGCTAAAACAAATTGTTCGGTCATTGGCATGGTTATTAAGTTTACGCGGAAACAGATATTTATGTTGAGCATTTAGTTTACCAGTATCTTTATTTTGTTTCAGGTGAGTGCTATTTACTTTTTGAGATCGAGCTGATGAACAGGTATGTACCTATGTATACAAAAAACATATAATAGAATAATAATAAACGCTATTTGCTTCCACAAAAGCATGATGATTTAGGGAATAATGAACCTGTCTGAGTTCAACTTCAACTATGTAGTTATGGCGTCGTTGTGCATGTGCACATCGACGCCGTTAGCACTGTGAAGATTGGATGCTCTGGTCAATGGCTCGTAATATTTCCGCTAAGATCTATTTACTTTCTTACTGGCACTTACCTAAGTTACTTGTACAAGTGCACTGGCTCATCAAACGCTCCAAATGTCCCTGTAGCGAGTGTTGACTGAGCCGGAGTGTTGACCGGTATGTAGGTTACACCGCGCGAACCGGCGAGCGCCCCCCTCGCCCCACCGCCCCGCACACCACGCAACTACTTCTATGATCCGTGCACTTTTCAACAAGAAAATGTCAAATTCACCTTGGAAAGAACTGATGCATACTGCGCAGGTACAGACAAAAATAGGTTAGCAAGAAAGCCTTTGTACGGGCTGTTTCTTTGTAACTGACATCCTTTGAGAAAACTCAAACACATCGATTGCACAATTCAAAGAGTAAATAGACGTAATTGAAAGTGTTTGACAGTAATCGATATTAAACAGAGATAACGAATCACTTGAAACAATAATTCCATTTTCGAAATGCCAAAGTGCATCGTAACTGCATATCGACTAGCAACGGAGGAGTTGGTAACTATAGTTGGGAATTTGGGCTCTGGATCGTAGAGCGGCGGCAATGTGCCACCGACCAATTCTATTATTGGACGTGGACCTACGTATTATATTTATATCAACCGCTCCCCGTGGTCACTGGGGCAAGTTCGCTCGCTTCTTTAAACTCGCAATAAAAATCGGACAAGTTCGAGCCCAAGACCATGGCCTGTGTAAACATTACATATTTTTTGCCAATTTTCGTATTGATCTTGAAATCAAAAGAGAAAATTCTTGACATTAACATTACGATTTATATTTCTTAGTAATTGCATTTGCCAGGCCTTGAAAATCTATTGGCAATATTAAATGTTTCAGTGGACATTTAATCAAAAGAACGTTACAAAATCCTAATGTAGACATATTCAAATGTTGTGTTATTATGTTATATTTAGACCATATGCTAACCATTTTATCATCTCAAGGCAACGCGTATAAAGCAATGATAAACGAGTGACCATCAAATTAGGAGATCGACAACCGGCCATGACTCTATTTACAACTAACTATATCTTCTAGTCTAAAAAGACGAAGGATTTTTGCGATAAGATGACACGAAACTCACGCACACTCTCTAGTTTTTTAATGCGGTAACTCCATTAAACTGATTACCTATATTTTTCATAAATATGTTTTCCTGACTAACATTCGTGTTAGTATTCAAAGCTATTTGTACATTATTGAGTGGCTGAAGAATACAGAGCGGCTCTGGTACTATCTGCGTTCGTTTGTGTGCGAGTGAGTCAATGTGTTCTGGCCTATATTCCGTATGTCCATTTGTTCCCGCAGTCGAACGTATTTTAGTGAAAGTGCGTTTACAGCAACTGCCAAGGTATTAACACCTGCATTGAATCGTTACAACTCATACATTCTTATTACAAGCTATTTGGAGGAAGTATACGGTAAAATGGCTTTTAAAAACTCAATTAGGTATATGAAAGCAAGAGTAGGTACTTATGTTACTTAAGAGATAGGGCTTTTGAATCTATATTAGTTTATTTCAAGTACATTTAAAACAAAAGTCAACAAGTTCTGTTTTAACAAAACAAAAAAAAAAAAAAATTGTCTTCAAAATTAAAACAGCAGGCTCATGACGTAAAACAAACCACATTTATGTCACTTCTCAAGCTTTATATTAAACGTCGAGTAATTAAAATCAAAACTTCACGATAAACCATTAAATCAAAAATTAATGTGCGACATTTGGCGACTCGCCAAATACGGCGAGACTTCACTCAAGCAATTTGCAAAAGTGCGTACAATGATCTCTCCTCATTACTATAAATTAGCGCTACCAAGTGAAAACAAAGACTTACTTTCGAAAGTGCAAGCGAAATGTGGTTCAGTTGTGTATCTTGTTCGCAGTCCATAGATCATCTGAGAGAACATTAACGAATGCGGATGTTTCGCAACAGCTCTGGCGATCTAGTGAGTGCGCCAGCGCTAGTCGATACTCACCACAGTCGTTACACACGAGTCTCGAATCGAATTGTACTAGATTCGGCCACGCCTGTATTGGTATCTCGAATATGTTGTATCGATTCTTAATTTCATGAGTTGAAAACCCCAAATCTAGTTTAATGAATGAATCACGATACATTTTCAAAAGTGGGAGAAACAATTTCGTACCTACTCGTAGTTGGCAGCTACTTTTATTAGACCACACGAGACATTTTGTTTTAAGATCCATAAAAAATCTGTTAAGCTCTACTAAAATGGACAAATTTAAATGCTCATATATCAGACTCTGTCATAAGTAATTTTTTTTTTAAACTTTGACTAAATAACAGTTTCAGATAAGTGAAACGTCTTCTAAGCGAGCTTCGAGACCATCATACTAACCGACAATCTTTAAATTTAGAATGGTTGTAGAGAGTAGAGATTAACAATCAGATTAGAAATGCATTTCACATTGCACATGTAGAGTACCCATGTGAACCTACCCTATATAGGGATGTACCCAACTAAAACGAACTGAACTTACTTTAATTTCAGTTCGCTAACCTGACTTTAAGACCTGACCGTGAGTCTATCTTGACTTTAAATTACAATAACTTTTGAACAAACCATTGTAGGTAAGCCTGCTTCCTTCGAAACGGACCGATTTTATCTAAAACTTCAGCAAAGATGCTTATCTAGACAATATGATTTATCTCACAGTACTTTAAAGGCCATGCATTGATTTCCTAACAATTTAATCAATACACAATTATCGATGACTAATATTCAATTAAATGATATCAGCACATTTAGAAAACGAATTGAAATCAAATCCCAGAACTAATTTCCAATTCTAGATACTTTAGTACTAAACCATTGCACTGCAAATTGCAATAAAAACGTTTGTTAATTTTACAAAAGATTCCCATTGGCTCATAGCATCATAGAAGCATCACCATTGGCCGTTTGAAATTAACTCGCAGGAATATAATTGGCGAGCTCCGCTTGCGTTTGCGCAGTTTCCATTACGCTGTAAGGCCACGTTACGCGGATGAGGTCAGGTCACAGACCTTAATGCATATTGCACTTGCTGAGTAATTGCAATGTTTTTATTAACGTAAGCAAATCATAAAAAAATGCTGTCATTAAATATTACTGTACTGTGTTTTGTCGTAACTGGTAATACAGTTTAATTCCAACAAGTAGAATCACGATTGCAATCAAGGCCGAGTAAAGACTAGGTCGATAGTGGATACAACATTGGGTCAGGATACTTGACCTTGTATTAAAAATATTACAAGACTTGTTGCATAGTGGCACCATTACTTCAGTACTTGGTAGTTGTATCGACTTTCAGTTTTTCTTTGATCAAATCAAGTGTTTGAATATCACTACTTATTGTAACACTAAGTCCTACCGCCGCGGCTGTCTGTCTGAACGCGAGAAACCCAAAAACTACCGAACAGATTTTCATACGGTTTTCACCAATGGACGGAATAATTAATGAGGAAGGTGTATAATTCACTAAGAAGTTGTGTGATTTGGCTGAAATATGAAAATAATTGTTGAACACGTTGGAAAAATCATGCCGACTGGAAGCATTACTGTAGTACGTTTTCGTGGGATAATTTCTGAACTCCACACGGACGAATCCGCGGGCAAAAGCTAGTGGAAAATAAATAAACTTAAGGCCCATCGTCCACGATGCTACTCTAAAATAACATGTTGTAGAGGATGGGGCTTATGACTCTACTGCGTCTAGTAGCAGTAAAATTCATCACATAAATGACGTGTGTATTTGCAAGACAGCATGAGGACTAAATTATTGTTGAGAATGAAAGAGAGCCTTGTCAGAAGTTTGACCACCTTTTGAGTGGAAAGTTCCGGACTCTGCTTTATCGTTGTCCCCTTTAAAGCCCCAAAATAAACATATTATCAGTTTTAACATTAAATTTTCAAAGACGTCAGTTGGCACATGTATCAATGTTTAATCACGTGTTGCAGACAGATCTTCATAAATATGTAACAAATGGCTGTAATTCGAGATCTAGTACATAAATAAATACTTTCAGTTTTCGGAGTCAAACAGAAATAAGTCGTTTTGAGAAAACATTAGTACGTGTTTACTTACTTACCTACTTTTTGTGTATCTGTTCTAACTAGGACTAGTTGTTGTACGAGGATTTGTTTGTCGTTTTGTTTTGCTTCAATATTTCTACAGACAGCGAATATAACTCTGATGGCGAAGGTCCAAAATGTTTATTAGAATTGTATAGTCTTCCTTAATAGTAGTGTAATGAGAAGTTTTCTAAACAGATTAGCTTGAAGGAAACCCAAGTTATCAGCGAATACTTACATCAGAAATTGTCTGCTCCTTCATATTCTGGGTTTAAAATCTTGAACCTAACTTTAATATTTTGAAGCTTATCCAAGTTTAACAATTAGGATAAGTAACGTTATTAGTATTAATATGTGTAATAAAAAGAGAATGATGATGCTTTGTTCATATTATAAAATCTGTAACTTCTTTCTCTCCACAAAGAAACTCCAGCCATATGGCCAAACAATTAAAATGGCACAAATTAAAAAGGAACACTCGGTCCTATGGTTCTTGGTAATCTTAAAAACACACAAACAAACATTTTGTATCGATGTTTCGTTTTATTTTCGCTGACACAAATACGTTCTGAAGAGGATCTAATATTTAAGTATTTTCAAACGACATAGATCTTGATTATTGAACCTCTGTTCTGAGAAATAATTTTTGTGTTGGCACTGCATGCGTCCGGAGTTCAAAACGTCGTATGGCCCAAGTTACAGGCGGCTCGCGTAGTTCAAGTTGAAGGTACTTGTGTAAGGTCATTATGACGCTCTAAAAGTTATGTGTTAGTCATAGATGATTCGTAAAAGTTGTGACAAAGAAATGGTAGCTCCTTATTAAGGCTAAGTACACAGATGCACATTGTCACGGTGCTGAATAACTTTCATTAGAATACCGCCTAATTTTTTTGTTCCGTCACAACATTGAACTTAGCGTCACGGATATTTAACTATGATTCATACATGAAAGTGTGCCGATCAAGATAAAGTTGTTTTCAATAAATGTATACGATAAATACTGCAATAATGTTAAATATTGTTGAGTTAGACTGCAGTGGTGCATGTTTTTAATCGTGACACATTGACCTAAATACACAGAGATTATTAATTTATAACCATGTTCTTAATCATCATCGCTCATCGATATCCGTGGCTCATAGTTACCTGTCCATATAATTTGATAACATTTAATATTTGTTAAAAAGAGAAATAATATTTTCGTCTGTAATATCAGTAGATTCAATTCATATAACCGCAGAAGTTGACCGTAAGTGTGTTGATTTAACAATTTCTTTATAATAAACTCAATATTTTGATATGCAGTAATATCGTCAGTTACATAGACGTAACCATGGCGTAGAGGAAACTCTATTTCTTTATGCATTTTATCACCCAACAATGCATCTACGCCACACCAACCTTGCAACTTATCCCGCTACCCACTTGTCCCTTAGACCATCCGCCAGCGGTCGGCGGCCGGCCTAGTTTTGCGCTAGGAATAGGCGCCGCCCCCGCTTCGCGCCCTACACCAGCCAAGTACTGGCTTGTTAAAGGACACATACAAGCTTTTCATGCTACATGCCGCGCTGCTTTCAAACACCCTTTTATACCTGCTGAAAGAAAACCTCTTTTGATTTACTGTTTTTTTAGGTCAGAGGAGTTTATCGTCTGTTTTAGAAGTTGTTTTGATCTGTGAGCTGTTTTGTTTCTCGGTTTTATTAGTCGACGTCTATTTTGTCTGTGCTATTACTCAATGCCTTGTTATTTCATCTGGGTGAACAGTTTTGTTTTACTTTAACCGCGTGAATAGGAAGTGTCCCCACTTCGGTGTAATATTTCACTAACTTTACTCATTTCTATGAATATTCATTTCATCTGTAACTTAGAGAAATATATTTAAAACAGTTGCCATTACTAACTTTAATTATTAGAAAAATATGTTCATTTGAAAGTACTTCCTCTTAACATGGTCACTTTTAGCAATAACTTTAACTGAATGCCATAAATAAAGTAAATAATATAAGCACCTTGCTCAAGCGAGCACGACGATCTATCGGTTCGTTATATCGAGCACGTGAGCACGTTCCATTAGGCACCCCACAGACGACCCGCACCCAAAGAGAACGCACTTCACACGCGTAAACATTCGCGTATTGAAGTGTTAGCGGACTAATGGGACAGAAAATTTGTGTTTTCTCTATTGGTAAGGGTAGCTGGGAAACTAGCATTTAAAACAATGTCCAAGGACCCCTTTCTTGTGAGTTCCCATTTCGGATATTCAGTCGGAGCTTACTATGCTTTACCGCAATTTTCACTTTGCAGTTTCAAGATTAGCTATAAAATAACAGATTGTTTAAAAGTTGCATTGTTAATATCCTTTCTCTTTGTTATCTCTTTGTTTGAAACGTTTTCATAATTGGTTATTTATTACAATTTATCCATTTCTTTTACTGAATTAACTTAGTTTGATTACTTTCTAAATGTTGAATTCATCCTAGTTCACAATAAGTTCTGCAATAAATTGATTCTATTTTGGAGTAAGAAGCTTATTAGAACCTGTCATAAATAACTCAAGTGTACAAAACTTACGATACCTAAGACTAAAATCGATTAAACTTAAATAAGTCCTAAATAACGTCTGTCGTCGTAAAATTGTGCGCAAGAGTGCATTGCATCACGAAATAGATGGAAGTACCAACATTATGTGCGTGTATGAGTTACGGCTATGCGACTCCGGCGCATTGCAGGGTTGAAAGACAGACATGCAGTTTTTCTGCTACTTTTAATTTTCTATCAAAGAAACAGATAAGGAGACTTAGCTTTTTTATAACATGAATATAAAACCATGGACGCTTTACCGGATGAAGAAGCTTTGCTTTATTTGCCTAAGAGTATCTTTGGACTAAGCGTTTGTCCAGCTTAGCCTTCGCTTCAGCACCGTAGCAACGCCTACGTGGTGTAGGCGTGGATGTCGCGTCGCATTGACGCCCGATAAACATGATAGCAGTATCGAAACTACATCGCGGCGTATACATGACGCCTACGTTGGACCAACACCAGATGTGAAGTCTAAAAAAATCGAAAGATATAAATCAATTAGATATCTAAGTGATCTATATCTTTATAATAAGAAAGTTGTTGATAATAAGCCAATTTATGAAACAACAGAAAGGACAGATACAGAGCTAATCGTGTCTAATTTGTACTTTTAATCAGTTTCAATCATTGTATTTGTTTTCAACTGCATATTAAATGCAGTTAGATGCAACCCTAGCTAGCTCTGCAAATGCATACGACGCGGCGCAGTCCTTCGATTACAGTGGCGCTTGTGTGCGTTGTCACTATTCTTTACGTGTAATTGCGTAGATCGCGTGCACATACACACACACACACTAACACAGCCCAGTCTAGGCGCAGTCGTTGTAATGAGCTAAAATTATTTGCAATTTCCTTTCTGTTCCATCTATAAGCAACACAACTAGGAATTCGCAAACATGTGTGCGACACATGTATTTTGTTCGTGCTAAGTTTTAATTTAGATACTTTTTTTATTAGCCGGGGTATTGGATAGTTTTACTGTTACTAAGTAGATACTAGGTTTCGTTTCCAAAACGAAACATACAAAATAGGAATACCTAGTATACTTAGGTTCTATTTGACACCTAAAAAATAACAGTAGTTTCAAATCTACATCAGATAAGACATGTCTACAAAACGGAGCCCTGAACTCTTGAACACTAGTCAACCGTTCATCGACAATAAACAAGCTAATCAGACCCAAATATCACAAATATTGTTCATATTGTTGACCAGTAGAAATAAATACATAAACTATTCACCGTTCAGGTTATTAGTCCCGCGCTAGGCTGACGACCTGACCTGGAGATTTAACAATAGTAACCTAAGAACATACTCGTTTGAAGAGGCGGCGCCTTCGCGACAACCTACGTCCACTTCACAAATGTACTGACAAAGGGCAGTTTGTTACACACGCAAACATGCTAACGATCTCTTCAACACACGTCAACAACATTTTGAACAATAAGCCCCAATTTATAATTTAACAGCAACAATCAACAGTGACAACAACTAATAAATGGATCCACTTGTCCCATAAATAAGGACGAAGACAAAACAAAGAATAAAATGCAATTAAGTAATTTAATTTCGTTCAACATCCAAAAATATCATGTTCAAGGTTGGAGAAAAATTCCACAAGAAATCGACACCATCTTTAACCTAGATTCAATCTTAAAATCTGACGGATCAATACATGGTGTGACCCGTAAAACGTCCACGGGGTACATGGATAGATCCCTTACCCGTGTAACGCGCGTGAACTTCGACCTGGGTTTTGGAGGTCATTAACATTTGGGCGGGAACTGGGTCGGTGCGTCGTCGGGCTGCAGCGCTGTCATGGCAACGCGCCGCGCCGCCCCCGCCGCCCTAGACGAGGCCCAATCTAATGCCACCAAATTCCCGCTTTATTTAGACAAGACGGGTCGTATTTCGTTATTGTTAGGAAGGTATTTATAGAATTTTCTCTTGACTTGTAATGTTATCTTTGAGTGGTTTTGTTTTATCGAACGATTTATTAAGTATTTGTAATTGCTGTTATAATAACTACAGCTTAACTTAGACATACTCGTAACTGTATACAATGCGCAGAAAAACTTAGTGTATTTCACATACAGAAGAGTAGCAATATTAGATTAGGTATGTACCTACTTATAAGTAACTTTTCGTCTCCAAGGGATCCCAACAAACCACTCGCGATGATACCGCGTGGCAAACGCCGGACGCATGCACGCAACCACATTAACTACGGAGCTGTCGCACCTCTAAAGAAAAAACAGAACCCTCATAGGATCACTCGTATGTCTGTCTGTCTGTCTGCCCGTCTGTCACACCCAATTAGCTCCGAATCTACTGGACCAATTTATTGGCAATTTGGTACAAATATGAATTTCTGTGACCCAAACACGTATATGTAACGTAAATAAATGAATTTTGAATATAGGGGTCACTTTTCGGGGGTAAATTGGAATATTTAGAACAAAATGTTTGCAAACTGTACCGTGTGACATATCAGATGAAAAGGCTTGTTGTGAGGATCTCAAATATTTTTTAAATTATTTTAAACTAAATACTTTTAAAAATATTTAAGAAAATAGATGAAAATTTACCATTGACTCCTCTTTATCTCCGAAACAGAGACAAAATTTTTGAAAAAAAATCGGAGAATACCCTATAGAATAGTTCTATACCTAATAGTTATATATATATAATTACAGGAAAACCTATAAAAGTCTTTAAAAAAAAAACTTACTTTTGCAGTTGATGTTTTTCAACTACAATGTTAAGATTGTTCTTGGGATAAATGCATCCCAACTATCGAACCCTTCATTGTGCGTGGTCCGACACGCACTTAGCCAATTTTTTATTAGTCAAAACGTCTCCTTGTAATCTTCTAAAGTTTTAGTTTAAATCTTGTTTAAGGTTTCATGATCATAAAAATACAAGGTATTTTGGGATTCATTGAAAACTTGGAAAATGTTATGTACCTGAGCATTGAATTTCCTCATATTTTTGTTTTTAGTTACAACTAGCTTCTGCCCGCGACTTTGTTCGCGTGGATTTTGTAAGACACCGCAGTATACAAAAATAACACCCACATTTTTATAAAACTTCCCTGTATAATACGTTTGAAGTTTTGGTCTCAACAGTTAAAATGTAAAGAGATTAGGGACTGATGACGCGGGAGCAAGCGACGTACAATTGTTCGCATGAGAAGCAGCTCGACCTGAGGTCGACTGGTCGACATCCGCAGCCCTCCGTAGCAATTTCTCATTGCTTGAGAAGTTGACACTGATAAACTGACTGTTTCTGCATTCTTACAGATTATTCCTGACGAACAGCTAACATACATTCAGACGAACAGACGAAAATTCTAAACTATATTTTCGGCATTAGATTAATTCCCAGATCTCGTAGCAATAACTTTTTTTCAAAAACATTGAACGTACAGTTTTGAATTCGCTACGATTTTATTCAATGTATAGATGAGTTACTTATTATTGAAATTATTCCTAGATACGTAAATGTATCGCGCAAAGTCTTCATGCATGCAAAATGAATGCAGGCCAGACAATGCTAACTTTCTAAAAACCGTTGTAGTAAACCCAAAGCAGGAAAAGCATAAGCACCTAATGTGAATAATATCTAAATCTATCTATGTTCCAGCATCACGCAAATACTATCGGATAGATTTTGTTATTTTTTTTTTGTATATTGCGGTGTCTTATGACTTCCATGCAAGCGAAGTCGCGGGCAAAAGCTAGTTATGAATATTCTGAAACCGTCTAGTTAGATAATTCAAAATCGTTATCACCCACCAAAGTAACACAAGAAAAATGGGTTTGGATTCCATGAAAATGCTAGTATGTGTAGCAGATAATTGCTGGCTCGAATACGGACTGATAGACGTCTATATAGGACATTTTATTGCGCTTGGGCATTACATAAACTAATTACCAGCAAAATACTGCTCTGGTCCGTATGACGGGGCTTTATTTTTATTTCTTGCACAATAACCAAAAATTACGAACAGGTCCTCAAAGCAAATGATTCGTTGTCAGAAGTTCTCAGCTTTCGTAGCAGCACTGTGCCGAGCCTGCTTGCGTCACCATCCCGCTGGTACAAGGGACTTGAAAATAGGTCAAAAGGGGGCCGAAGCACTGTCACTGCCACGGTACACAGCCACATGCTGGTGTGTATACTCCTACAAATCTACGAAAATCAATGGACGCACGAGTAACGACCTTCGAAATTTCAAGATGTCCTCTTACAGGTACAAGCTTAGCCTATGGCTAACCTGAGACTTTGTACGGTTTCCATGGTTACGCTTCATGTATTTTTTTAACCGTTACGTAAAACCGGATTTTCACCGTATTTATGACATAACATTTATTTAGTAGGAAAATCTTGTTAGGTGTCCCTTGTGGAATCGGAAGTAATTAAACATGTGAAGATTTGTGTATAGGTAGGTTATTAATTTAATTTAATTGTAAATTTTAGCTTCTGATCTGAAGATAGTACCTACACTTGCTAATATTTATTTTGTAAAAATCTGTAAGAATCGACTCTATTTAGCCGTTTATTTAACAGCGATACGATATTTTTTTTTAACAATAATACTGAAATAAGTACACAATGGAGTGAAAATAAAACGTTATTTTTATATAATGTCCATTCAGCCGTCGAGGGATGTGACCTAATTACGATGGTGTATTCTTCCTTTCATAATTTTTGCAGCAAACTTTTTTCAGGTAATTTAACATTATCAAGGTGAGTTTTTTATAGCCGTTTAGCTGATGTACCTCTCAACACACATAGGGCAGTGTTTCAGTATTTTCCGGATCCTGTGGATAGGTGTTGACATAAGCCTGAAGTTTTCAGGCTGGGAAATCCAATGAAAATTAAAAATACCGTTGTCATTATTTAGCCTTTTGGCATGGTGAAGTTGAGGTTGATAATGGCTGTCTATAGTTCTACTGCATTTGAATAGCCTCTTCTCAAAACAAGAAGAAGATTATTATGATTATGAACCCATAACCATATAGTAAAGAAGCCCACCACCAACTTCTCATTATCTCATAACTTTTGATTGATAAAAAAAAAACAATTGGTAATAAAATAATACCTTTTTATTATTAAAGCGTATAAAATAAGTCACTGTTAACTTTTATTGATACCGGGAAAAGTCAGTCATAGATACCACAACACGCGCATGGCCAGTTGACATTTCGAAACTGAGATAATTGTTGCACTCCATTTGTAAACAGTTCGCAGAATTTGAGTTGTGTTAACTATGATCCATTTAGAAGAGCTGTGCAGTGTTAACCTTAATTACTTTCTGCATAAGTGTTCGCCAGTATTTTGTATTTAAATAATTTCTAATGTGACAGTCGGAATACCGAAATGTCGGTGCACTATTGAGAAGGCGGTCAGTGACAAAATACATTTTTCAATATTTTATTTATTTACAAAAAAAAAATCTAGATACTTATTTACAACCTCTTTAGCTAAAATAAGATGAGTATTAATGGGTCTTGCATCCGAGTGAATAAATAAATGCATTTTTGAAACATGACAAATCACTTTTGTTAACATACTTTGTGTTCTATTGTGATCAAATAAATCATAAAAATAAAAGCATCGTCAGATTAAAATGCTCATTATAAACATATTTAATGACCATTAAATAAATAAAACGACGGCTGAATTTCAGTACCTACCCACAACAAACACCCATAAACCATTTTCCACGCAATGATTATAAGCCATCTGCCGGCCACACCCTGTATCACCATCTGTAATAACAGATAAAATGACGGTCATGGTGAACTTTTGAACTTCTAAATGTTCGTGATGATTATCACGTACGTATCTTTGGCAACCCAGGTCGATCTAAAATAAGCTCGCGTTGCTAAATGAAAATTATTTTTATGCCATGCCATTACCTGGTATTCATCCGGTTAGACTGGAAGCCAACCCCAACTTAGTTGGGAAAAGGCTAAGCAGATCGGCCATTACTTATTCGTGCATTGATCATGCTGTGACGAGAGAAGAAGAAGTTTGGCAACCGAAATCAACCCTTGGAAGAAAGAAAGACAATAATCAATAAAGTTTCCATCAAGTGCGGGTTAGCCTCTTTCAAATTTGTTTTGACCGCGTTAACAATAGTCCCATGAAATCTTTTCTCAAAAAAGTTAACACAACTTTTTAAAACAGAACTTATTGGGCAAGTACCTGCATGAAATCTCGTCGAACTTCGTGACTTCTGAATGGAGCTGCTCATTAATCGGCTGAATGTATCGCATTAAAATGCAGCGGAGACAAAATTCTTAGGGCCCCTGACATTGGGCTTTGACCTCACTCCGCCTTTTGGCAGTCGCCTTGGCATTGCAGCAGGGCCGCATTCAAAAGCCCGCGCCTCAAAATTTATACCAAGTATCGAACAACAATATCGGATGTCTTCTACCTTCAGCAGTAATGTAATGCCTCTGATGGCTGCCTTTTTTCGTCAATATTTATTTTTAAAACATTTAATACAGTCAATTGTTAATTATAGAAATTGGCTCGGTGTGTTCGCTTTGTTCAGTGCACGTACTTCGTGTTATTGTAAAGGTCAACGGAGTTAATATCGGGCACTATCTGGTTGGATCGAATCTCGCAGTGCGCGATATTGCGCCATTAGATGTAGAAAAAAAAGAAAACTCATTACGCCATTAAAATGCCTCGATGCAATTTGGCAATAACTCCTTGAAGATAAGACTAAAACAAATATTTAAGTAGGTACGCTTTTTAAAATATTTTATTATGTTTTTAGGCTGGTGGTAAGCAGAACACTCATCTGCTTCTTGAAACAAGTTTCATGGAAAAAATATTCAATAGATGACTGATAAGATGAACTTAGTATATACTTAGTTCGGTAGGGACTTAAAAAAAAGAACCCTCAAAATCCATATGCTTCATATCTAAATTAAATTAGAATCCCAATAAAAGTCCAATACCAGGAAAAGAAAACCTTCAACTAAAATAACTAATTGAAACATCAGCTTCTGCTATATGTAAGCATAGCCTATTTTCAATGAAGTAGCTAGAAGCAACCGCGCCTGCAGCTTTGAATAATATAACAGATATCCCTGCCATGATATTATTGATCTTTCAAATGTCGAATGTCAAGAGTTCAACCAATATGGCGAACGAGGTTGCCTATTGTGTCTATAAAACTGCATAAAAACAAGGGAAAAAAGGGGATAGAAAAGAGGAGTTGGTTTCTTTGAATATTTTAAGAACCCTTGAGGATGATCATCATCGAATTTTCGAGAGAAAAATTAGAAATTCAAAATGGAGTGTTAAGAGGATGCACCGGCCGGCGCGGCGGCGGCGGCTTCGATGACGGGCAGCGCTTGCGCGGCGCCCCAGTTCCCAGCTCGAGGTCAGGAGTTCGTTCCCCGATACGTATTGATCGCCCTGTCGAGGCCGGAAGTGGGCTTCGGTGCAGCGGACCTCCAATGAGCTGTTAATACCACCTCCGGCTGAAGAAAGTTCCAGAGATTTAACAACACTCGTTTCTTGCCAACTGACCAACGCAAGTTCAACCTTTTCGTGAGGGTGTGTGTACTTGGATCGGAAACAATAAATTCTAAGAAATTAATAACTGCTCCACTATATCATGGCAATTTGTCGCTAATTATAACTAGTGCAATTTAATACATAATTAATTTCTTGTGTCAGCCGAACACACTTTGGTGTTAAGGCGCTGAGCAGACGATGGACAATCCATTCAATCATTCAATGGTCCATCGTCTGCTCAGCGCCTTAAGGTTCAGTGAATCAATATTATTACGTATATGTCAATGTGTCAGAGGGAGTAGGTAGGTACTATAGTTTCTGATACATACTGAATACAACGTACTATACAACTAGTGTATTGCAAAACAGCTGGCTGAAGATATGTATTCAGTTTTGTTATTTCATTCAAGAATTTCCTGGAATTTTCCTCACATTACACCTCGTATCGATCGCTTTTTTACACATATAACGAATTAAATTAACGTAGTGTGTATACGTCAAATAGTGTGTTTTGTATTGTAAATGTTGAGAAATTTATTTGTATTTTCTGTTTATAATTTGAATAGAAAACCAATTAACTAACTGTCTCTTAGATAAACACAATGAACTGTTGAAAACAAATAAAGTAATTAATAAAATAAAATACAACAACAATATAATTATTTCTATATATTAAAGAGTTTGCGGTCGTTACGAATTTGATCAAGTACATTAATAATTAAAGTTTATTATTTATACAGTGAGTGTCATTTGAATACCCCAGTTACACTTGACATTGGCATAAAATAATTAAACTAGAAGGAAAATAGTGCTTATAATCAAGCTGGGAGTAAAATTATACGTAGCTACTTAGGTAAGGTCTAAATTTTCATAACTTTAATGCTGACGGTGCTAGGAAAATATTTTACAGTTATATTAACTATAAATTAAATTAAGTACAGTGCCTCTCAACAGTTGGCTTCATAATTTGTTAGTTTTAAACTCAATATTGCTTTAAATTCGTTCGAAGGTAAAATAAATATTTTCAGTCTGCTATTGAGAATTATCATCTTCACATTGAAGTTTCCAGCGTCAAATCTCGCGGCGACCTTGCTTAGCACAATTATTACATTATCAGATACATTGACGAGGACATGTGCACACACGAGCAATTGTTCAAAGTAAGCCGTCAATGTAGTATTGTTATTAGCATAAACACGGCACACAGACGAATCAGTCGCCGTATCGGCGGGGGTGTTATCGGCCCGATATAAGTAGGCCCCGGAGGTGGGTCAATGACGTTCGTTGACCCGCCTGCAACCCGCACGTGTTGGCCTCGCAAACCCGCACCCCCCCCTCGCTGTGCACCCTCCGCGCACACACCCCCACCTCGCCCCGCCCTCCTCGAAATTTATGGTGATTGTTGGTAACCTTTCCAAAAGCCTCAATTAATGCATTATTCACCTGCCTTTACGCATCCTTCAAAATACTACCTGTAATTGGTATCTAGTGATGATATGATATTGATATCTAGTAGGTATGCAATATAATGCTAACTTTTAGTATTAAACCTAGCTGTAGGTTAAATGTAATAATACTTGCTGCGCTCTAATAGGGTTATTATGTACTCTTGAGTTTTACCGTAGCCTGTAACCGAGTGTACATTATACGAATAAATAATTTCAAATCCATACCTAACCTATACTCCTCGATATTCGTTTAGTACGTTCAATCGATATTTGGTACATATTCTGTTCTTTGCTGTTGTAGATAATGAACTGAAATTGATACTTGAATGTCCTTGTTATCTAGCTATGTACCCACTACATGTGTTTGTTGTATGACATATTTATTTGTAATATTATTGGTAGATTTTATCTCAACTATATTTAACACAAAGTGATAATATTTATTTAAATTTATACGTAAACAATTACCTATGAGTACATAATAAGTGCTAGTACTGAATACTACAGCTAATACTGCTTTTAAACTTTTATATGGAGTCTGAGGAAAATATTTGATTTCTCTAATTACATAACAAGCACGTGACTAGTATTTAAATCAACATGCGAACGTAATCATTCGGTATATAGTAAATGCCTAGAAATCATAAGCAAGGTTTATCTATTTTAATTAAAACCTTATCTGTAATCGCGATGTACGAACAGATTCGTTCAGTCATAGGTCAGGCGGCCACTCCTCCCAATCGTTCGTATTGATTGAACCATTGACGTATGCACATTTGACGCACTAACCTACCTCTACCTATAGCCTAGGTGCGCTATACACAACAGTTTCATTGCCATATTCCCGGAGATCGCTATATTTATCAGTCTGGTTTGGTGCGGGGCGGGGGGCGGGGCGGGGCAATAGCGCGCAGGTACTAGGTGGGTCAATGACGTTCCTTCACCCGGTGCAGCCTGCGCCCCCTGTAAGTAGGGCGGCTACCTACCACCCTAGCTTTACGCCCGATGCTCTTAGCCCCCCTTTTATATAACTTAACTGCACTTAGAGTGTCGTACTTCACACTTGGATAGATCAATTAATGCCATCGGTTTTCAAGATATAAAAATACATAATCCTGACAACTGCCAGACACACCCTTTATTACCATTTAATGACGAAGAAAATGAGCTAATACTGACGGGAACGTATTTGGTTTGTTATGGCCACAAGAAAAATAGGGAAGGGCCGCCCCGGGGTCAGATTTGGGTCCGCTGCTTACGTAATATACTCTTACATTTGTTTATTTATAACATTTTCCTTCTTGTATTCCCTAAGATAATAACAAGCTATTACTTTGTATGAAACAAGATCTTGGTCAAGTCAATGTTGGAGGAAATATATTTCACTGATAGTGATACTGATGATAACCGAATAAAAGGGTGACGTCATTACGTAATGTGACAGGGCCGCCCCACATCCCCCTTGAACTAATTTGATATTACAATGATTATTATTATAATTAAATATTATCATAGCTTGACGCTCAACCAGTCTCACAATGGGTAATTACAACTATAGGTTACTAATTAATTATTAATATTAACTTGACCTTCAAAGATCAGCTTTTCAATGTAAATTCTACAGATTACGTCTGTAATTAAGTGTAATGTATTCAAGTTTATTTGTACTTTTGTAAACAATTATAGACAATATTAGTGCGCAAGGTCGTGTTATTTTTTTCCTATAACAGATAATATAACATATAAATTATTATACTGCAAGTCCAGGAGTTCTCGATTAGATTAGATAAATAGATAGAAATCAAGTGAATTAAGCAGTAATACTTGACTAGCCTATGTTCGTTGCTTATGCAATTCACCTCAAAGTCTTTGCGATTGACAACTGAACAGATGCTTGTCTATAGTAAACATACATGCATACATGCGACTACTGTGACATAACTTATACCATCAAGTAGAACAACTGGTAAACATCAACGATGCTAATCCAATGAGAGAGTACCAAGAATTAGAACATTACATAAGGAGTAAGGACACGCTGACGATAGCGATAAACTTATTGCATCTAAGTACTGACTGCACTATAAGTACCAAACAGTACTGGAGCCTTCGCTCATGTACTTGTAAAAGTAGATAGAATGTCTAAGTCAGCCAGGCCAGTAGGAGCCAAGGCTAGGTTGAGCAACCGTCCCACTGAATATGAAACTTTATAGCTACGCACGGAGCATAGAAAATTGCTTGGCGGCTGTCGTCAATGACGTTCATTGACTCGAGCGTTCGATGCCGGCGCAGTGCTGTTTTCCTTCTCCGTTTTCATGCATTGATATTAGAAACTATTGAAGCTGTTTCTGTTATAATGTTAGCTTTACAATTCCCATAGATTTCTTCGTAAACAAGGACGAATTTCATTATAACGTATAGTATTGTTTTAGACAGTCATTTAATTTTACTCTGCAGTAATGACCTTAGAGAAATCTTGCGAAATTAAACGCGACTTTGCATTTAAATATAATTAACCTTGAATATACAATGCGTATTTAGTAATGAAATGGGTACAACAGAACTCTAGTAGAACTTATGCTGCAAATAATTCAATATTTATTTTCTTAATTAATCTATACATTATAGTGCCTATAATAATCAAATCAGTCATGTTTTTCTAGGGATATTAAAAAATATTAATCGACCCCATAACATGAAAAATAAAATAAATTAATGTAAATTCTGGAAAACTTCGGAAAATTAGGAAAAGCTTGTAGGAACCAATGAAGGAAACTGATAATGATAAAAAAATGATTCAAAATTCTGATTCTACAAGTAACGAGTTGGAACGTAACGAGCTCTAATATCATAGAATTCAAGGTCTGCTGCTGGATGTACGGCGATTCCGCGTCCGATCTATCATGTTGAAACACGTAGTTATTTTAAACGGCAGAAGGTTTATTTCATTTGTCGTCTTGCAAGTACAGCACCAGTTACTCAAGACCCCCGCCGCCTGTCGCTCACTAACTTCATGATGCGAGGTGGACGCAATCGTGCGCACGTCAGAGGTCTCTGTTAGCTGGTCGATGTGTACGTGAGGTGGCTCGGAGCTCGTGACCCAATTTCGCAGCTGCTGGTTTCAGCAGTGGCGAGGGGAGTCAGCGGGGGCCGTGCGGTGCGCGGGGGCAGCGGCAGCGGCGGGAGGCGGGCGCGTGTCAATGCCGTTCGTTGACTCGCAGCAGCGCAGCGGCATCGACGCGGCCTCCGCCTTACATAACCAACGACAATGAGCGCTCGGCGAATGCGTGTGATGTACCAGTCGACCCCACTGTTGCTGCTACACCGGTACCGAAGCCACTCGATGCGACTGTTAGCCTACTCTAGCCCATACAACCACTGACGTCTATGCATTCTAATCTAAACACTCATATGAATTCAGTTAGGCACGCATTATCAGGAATATTCTAGAAAGGTGCACCGTCAATTGCACACTATTTATTTCTATGTTGTTATTGTTGTCAAGGTCAGTGCTCAAATATAATTTAGGAAACTTAGGCAATGAATGTCAAAACCATATTATGAACCTGTAGCTACACCACAGCTACACCATTCATGTTTATTAGAACTCGTAGAGCAAAATATATCATTCCTACAAGTTTTGCGCATAAAATATTATGCAAATAGCAATTTACTTTAAGATAGTTGTAACGGATAAGAACTACAACTGAAAACAATTTCTGATATTTTAAGACATTCTACAATTTACCTCCAAGCCTGTTCAATCATTTAAATCACCTAGGTTCAATGCTCGTACTGTACCAGATAACATTATTTGGTATTTCCTGAGCAATGTAAGCAACTTAAAATTCCTTAAATTAATTTGTAATGACGTTTAACGAGTCAATGAACCTTTTCAATAAGAATGAAATAACAAGTGTGTGGAACGAAAATGTGTGGAAAACCTATGTCAACCGAAATTGTAATTAGCTCGGAAGCTACTACAAAGTGGTCAATTGTTATATCTGTGAATGAGACAAGTTTACTATGGAAAGCGGTCCCTTGCTACGGGGGCGCAACAACGGGCGCGTAGGGCGGGCGGACTGCGCCGGGCAAAGTCGGGCCGAAAGTGAAAGATGCGCGGGTGCGGGGGTGCGGCGGGGCGCGCGCGGGACGGGGCGCGCGGCACGGAGGGCACAGCCGCGCGCCCGCACTAGCGAGCGAGTGCACCGAGTCGCAGCCTCACGCAAACAAAACTTTAGTTACTAACCTACTTCCGTGCGGGCGCCAACCGCGAGCGCGACTCCCGCTCCGTTGCACGCTCCTGTGTGCGCACCGCTGGCCCACGCTGGCCCACGTACCTTACCTATGACACGTTATAGTGATGAACTATTCTATTAAATTAATTAGGACTCTCTAAACCGGCTGGCTTGGCTGTTTACTTGAATGGACACAAACACGATAAAGCTGACCGGACGACAAGGGCAATTGAACAAAATGTTTTATGGTGAGATGACGTTGTGTACGTCTTGTATAGCTTTTATGTTATTTTATTTTTCACGTTGGCATGCACTTCGCGGTCTCGTCGTTTCATTCATTCCTTGTTTATTAGTCGGCCACGCACACACTGCACGTAAAAAAACACGTGTCTCTTTAAAATTCCGATGAATACAATAATCACTAAGCCTTTAAGACATGATCTACTGTCATAATAATATCTTCTCATCCAAAATATTCTATAAAGTACTATCAATACTAATCATTATTACTATCGGTGTACTCTCGACTTTATTGTATTAACTAATTTATCTACAATCTAATTACCCACCTGCCTGTTCAGTATCTTAGGCACCGCTAGACAGAAAACAACTTTTTACTTCTTATCATTGTTTTATCATTTAGACCAACTAAACAGTAATAGTTGATGTACTGATGTATTGTGATTTGAATATCTTGCATTTCAAATTTTTCAATGTAAAATCATCAGCTTTTTGTTACGTTGCAGTATACATTATTGTTTCGCTTTTGTCAATGTTCTTAGTTACCTAGTTATCGTATAGGTTAATTATAACTTATACTATATAAATACTATTATCGATAATTAAATGAATAATAACGTCCATCTATTTTCCAAAAAATAAAATTGAAAATATAATCTCTTGTTCGGCGGCCATATTGGATTTGTCTATATGCTGCTTATGTCGCCCTCTAGCGATTAATGACGTTAATATTATTTAATGATAACACAATTTTTCTGTTTGTGTATACTTACTATATTTTTAACTATAAGATTGCGAATTATAAATATAGAAAATAAATTCACTTAAATGTAGGTTATCTTGTTGTTATCGTCATGTTTTTAAGTCTTTATCTTACATAATAACCTAACTAATGAATAATAAGACAGTACTCATATATTTACTCGAAGGAATGACCGAGAAATTTATCAATTTAGGACATTAAATCTAAAAAGATACCTAAAATTTACTAGTCCGTAATTGGGTTACATACGGTCTTCTTCTTCTTTTCGTGTGGTTAACCTAGTGTCAGAGTTTTAAACCCGCCCATAGGCCTCTGACTTGCCTTCACCACATGCCGTCGAGAAATATCTTTCAGACATGCCGGTTTCCTCACAATGTTTTCCTTCACCGTTTTTGAAGCTAGTGATAATTATACAATACGCACATGAATCGGAAAAGTCAGAGGTGCGTGTCTTGGGTTCGAACTCGAGACCTATGACTTGTCAGTCCGACGGACACACCACTAAGCTATCACTACGGTAGGAGGATATTACACTAAAATATATCTAAGATCATCTTCCTTTGGGGAAAATATTGAAAATATGAATACATTTAAGAAATATTTATTATATTTTGTATACGATAAGACTAGATATATGATAGTGTAATATCCCCCTTACAGTAAAAGCAGCTAGGCAGCATGACCCTTTTCTTAATTCAAAAATTCTAACTGTCATTCCTAAGACTCTACCAAGATATAATATTTTACAAAAAAAAAAAAAAAAAAAAATGCCTGAATTCTATATTTAAATAAGAAAACCCCACATATGGTTGAATTATTTTTATGCTGTAGTCACTAATGATGATCTCACGGTTATATTTTAACCTCCGCGCGACTGCTATAGCTATAGTCCAGATCTACGTAGTCATACATACTTGTAAAGTCAAGGATATAAATATGTATAGGTACAAGAAGCTAAACTCGAACGCGAGTTCCTTGAAGAATAGGTAGGTATCGGTTCAATTGTTAAGATGTGATACAATTCACAAAAGTCTGTGTGCAAAGATCCAAATGCACAACATCCCATAATTTCAATTGATAGGTTTACTTTAGGAGAAAATCGTTGTTGGATTTCCCTTGACTATACACTTGCAAAACCTTAAAAGTAAAAATACTTGCATATAACATTGATCCGTAACGTAATATAAATAAAGACCACAATCGCGTTTACGAAAATATTTTTCTTTTGACTATAAATAGACGTAGGTATTCGTAAACAAGCAGTTAGTTACTGCACTTAGGCACTGCGAACTAAACTCGGTACTTTCTCGCTTTGATCTTATCCGATTGTGATAAAATTTAATTGTACTTCAATTAAATTTAGCTTTGTGATTGAATAACAGATAAACAATTTCTCGAAACGAATTAATTTCGATTTTCTTTCATTTTCATACCATGGGTGGCTTTTGGCTAAATGTTACCTTCAAAATTGATGGCAAGATTCGTTTTTCCATAGTAATGTATATTTTCTTATACATAACAGTGTTTATTGTTTCTTCATTCAAGAGGTTTAACTAAGATACCTACAAAGAAAGGTGTTTTACTTTCGATTGCGTATTTCAGTTGTTTAACCATTAGATATTTAAAATTAGAATTAACATCAACGAGAACCAAACTGCATCTAATTGCTTGTTTTAAAGGTGTACTAATTAGTAACTAAGCAGCTCGAAGTTTGGATTTGTGCCCTTCAGGCTTCTCTGCCTTCCTCTTCTCACAGGCGCTACACACTTAATCGGGTCGACACACCCAATTCGGCACTACATATTTGGCATTCATTCGGCTCGTGGCGATCGGGAAACTCCGTTCGGCATATAGGCACCCTCGCTGAATCATGTTCGAGTCGGCTCGTCACAATTCGAGCTTAGCCAAGCGGTTTTTTCCCGAACATATATTGTTTGATTTGGACGCCTGGCTGTGCGGAATCATGCCTACCCGAACAATTGTGTAGCAGCCTTATTGTTTCTCTGTTGTTTTCAAACGGATATTTGCAATTATCACTAATTTTTAAGCTGATTATTTTAAATTCGAAACATCAAACAATATTACCTCGACATATTAATAAATATTTTACGGTAGCAAATATTAAAAAAAAAAACAATGGCACTCCGGGAGTGCCGACAGAAGTGAAAACTTGAAAAAAAAATCGGCACCGCGGTAATCAACGCGTTGATGGGTTTTACTCCACGCACCGCGGTAATAAACGCGTTGATGTCTTTTTAATGGCCAAAAGCTGGTGTCGTCACAGTGTCGCAAAATCAATGATTTAGTCCCATCTTAAAAATGCCCAACGCACCTATAAAATATTTCCCATTAAAAAAACTTAAACATAATGCATAATAATTTCATAATGACAATTCTTTTTCAATTTTGTCGAAGTGTCAACTTCAGTCAAAGTTTAGTCTAGCTAGTAGCACAGATACAAAGAGTTTGAAGTATAGTTATAGATAATGATAAAATTTAATTTAATTTAAAGAGCACCTAACTTTGCCATTAGTTCAGTTTGTGGAAGGGTTGAAATTGAAACTCGTCAGGTAGACGTTTGGGTCTGTTAATATTTCGACAACATTGTAATCGTCATGGCCAAGGCCTACCGGAGACCACTGACCATGAAACTTTCGAAAGGAAAATGTCCAAAAATGTTTGGGCAAAAATCTCAGGGTCAATAAAAAAAAAAAACTTATGTGGGGTAAATTAATTGTAGATAAAAAGTATGAAATTACTTTCTATAAAAATCCCCATATGCCCATGATTGGCTATGGATTGTTTTATTTTTAATAATAGGTTTTAGGGTTAGGGTTGGGATTGTATTGCACTCTATGTAAATAAAATTGTTTAGCAGTATATAGTATATAAAAAGAGACATTTGAAAAAGCGTAGGTAGATATTTATTCCAAAAAATACGTCGCTGTTACTTATTATTGTGATGAACTAATAATATAGAAAACTAGCTGGTTGTAACATAGTGTCTTCATCGCTAGCATAGGCGAGATAATACAAGATGCTGAGAAGAACTTCCCAACGTACGACGACCGACGATTTTATTTTACTTTTTATTTTATTTTTATATTGCATGAGGCAATCTATCTGGGTAACTCTCGATATGCATTAATGAGGGCTGCGGCGATTCTAAAGTCACTCATTTCATTCGTCGCTGTTTTATTGAAATAAGTGTTACTAGCATCAAAACAACGTAACTTTCGTTACGTTGTTTTGATGGTAGAATATGTGCAACATAACCTCATACCTCCTTTTGACTACAGGAATCTCTTTATATGACGTTTGCAATGTTGCCGATTAGTGTGCGCTGTGGCGCTTATGGTGATTATTTTGAGAGAAACTAATTTCACATTTGATATCTACCATATATGTATCCCACTATCGTACATAAATATTTAGAGACCACACCGACTAAGTATCTAGACTAACATATCAGCCGATTATGAATAATGCGGGTCATTGTGCATCCCCAATTTATTGTCGAAGAATAATGCAAATAAATATATACAAAACATCACGCCTTGTTTGCCCGAAGGGTTGGGCAGAGGTGTCCCTGTAGCAGGTTCACCCACATTTCGCCAGTTATGTTTTAAGTCCCATGTAATAGGGGGCGAGCCTATTGCCATCAACTGGGCACAAATCCATCGTACATATATATATATATATTTGTTTTTAATTTGCGCTATTTTAATGGTCGTACAAAAATTAAATTAGGTTCAACTTTACCTTTATTTGCCGACGAGGCTACGGAAACGCTACGCGGCTACGAATTTTTCTGGCGCCAAGAGAATATTAACAAAAATGAAAAATATTTCATTGTTAGCACACTACTTAACTGCATTATCGTCAAGTTGCAACGTAGCTGCGTAGGTACTATCAAAGAAACGTATATCTGTACACTGTAAGGACTATTCTTGCTTGCAGAGCTCGGCCGCTTAGCTTACCTACACCTCGTTCTATCACTTACCTACCTACGAAAAAAAAGGGTCGAGTGCACAGGATTTTGTTTTTAAAATGCTTAGATATGCATTACCCCGATGGTACGTACACAAAAAAAAAATACGTATAGTAAATAATAAGTTAATATTATTAAACAACCATTATTAAAATTGCTATTATACAATATAGAGACAATTTAAGCAATTTTTTATTAATCTTATTGCTGTTTTAGTGTGATAATTACACATATTACGTAAGCAGGCATTATATAGCGCTGCAACACAGTTTCGAAATACCTTTAAAAGACTCGTCGTTTAAACAGTGAACACGAATTTATTCAACGAGCAATGACGCGTATTTAGTATTGGTCAATAATATTTAGAGCGAGAATTATGTGAGTTCGTTGCGTGGTAGCTACTAATTCGTGAACTGTTCACGAATATGCGTGTCGTACGCAAATACGTCAATGTGTGCGTTGATTGAGGAGTTGCGTCTGTGTTTGTGGATTTTTAAGTAAAACGCGCACACGGGCCCATCGTGTGGGCTCTCGAACAAAACTGGGTCGGTTCAGTGACCCATATGTTTATCTAACGATTGTGCGGTGGGCGCGAAAGGCCCGTAGCGCCTCGTGAGTCGCGTTGTTATCATTATCAATGCGTTCGCGTTTTCGTTTAGGTTATCTGTCGGGCAACCTGTCTCCTGCACTATACTGATTAATAATCACGTTATGGGACACAGTGCACATGCACACATTATTATTACCTACTGTTCAAATAGGAAAAACGATTCTAAAAATGTTGCTTGATAATTGTTATCTTCTCTGATCACAGATGTCATTTCAACCTCGTAGTTTTCCAAGTATTGGTATTGAACTCGGCACCGCGTCCATGCAGAATTCCAGACACAATGAATGAGACTAATCACCAGTATTTTCCCCTTTCCGATACATTTTTATGTCTTAATTAATTACTGTGTTCCAATTCCTAAGTTTAATATTTTAAACAGAATATTTTTTCAGCGATATCCTGTTCATCGTAATATCTCCCTCTTAACTGCAGCCATATTAAAATAACTCACCTGATTCACACATTTTCCTTGTTTAAAAGTGGAATTCCTCATCTGAATCATATGACGACTTAATTGGTAGTGAATACTGCAACCACAACTGCAACGACATAAACCTTTTTATGTTACCTAGAACCTAGAAATAATACGTGAAACTATGCATGTGTCAGATAGATCTTTAGCTAATGTTTTAATAACCTTGGGCAAAATTAATATTCATTAGTCCGTTCGTTTTCTAGACATCCTAAATTGGAAGGAACAAATTTTCATTTTAGTCAAAACAATTTTTTAAATTTTTATTCCAAGTCCGTTTAATTTTAATTTCGTGAATGTCGTCCACCCACATGGAGAAATTCGCTATAAATCTTCACAATTACTTATTTGGCTATGACTTGCTTTCTCTAATATTAAAACCACGCAGTTAACTTTTTTATGTCTAAACCGCTAAATTGCTCCGCTGATAAGATCCTACTGACAAGCGCGTGCAATACCAATGAAGTGTTGCGACTTGGCATGTACCTTCTAACAATCTTACAACTGCACTTCTGTAAATTAAGTGCAATCAACTGTGAACCTTGCATTCGTAAAGTTAAGGACGTTATTGTGTTTCACGTTGTACATAGAGCTTTGTAAGGCACCTATTACCGTTTGCTCGCCAAGGACGGTGAAAGCGGAGAGAAAGGACGTGCAATAGTGACGTCATAACTTTTGAAGTTTACAGTCAGATTTTTAAAAAATCACTTCACATTAATTTTGGAAAATGTTGACTATGTCTTTGACTGTTTAGTCATAGACAATGTGCAACAGTTTTTAAAATAGGTTAAGGAAAACTTTAGAAGAACGAGAAACTTACGTAAAGTTTTTCAATACGAAGGAAGTTTATATTTCTGAAAATATTGCTGTTTCAGTTAAGGTTTCTCAAAGGGATTATACATAATGCACATTAAAAAATCGTTCGGAGTGTAGATGTGTTTTAGACTTTAACCTAAAGTTTCGACTAATCATTTAGAGCGTTCAATGATAGAGATTTATAAAACAAAAATGTGAAATTAATGTTAAAATAATGTGGGCGCAGATGTGTTTTAATAGCTGCCATGTCTGTGTCGGCCAATTGACGATCACTCCTATAGCGGCATCGTGATATTTACAAGCGTAAATTCTTAGCAATTAGTATCAGCCTAAGCCCGTTACCTTCAAACACTTGTAACTACTATCGCCCTTCATTTTCGTTAGCGCCGTCCATACTTTACCTTTATGAAGGTGAACGCTGGTGTAGTACCAGCTCAAATCATCATTCACATAGTTACGTCTCATTCTAGGCTATGATAACAGCTATTAGAGCGAGCGGGATGCTACAAATTGGTTGTTGTTATTAGTAGTTAGTCTAACACGCTTAGGCTTAAGGTCGCTTGGACAAAACGTAGATGCGTCAACGAACGCTGGCAAGGTGACGCATTGTCACTAGGAATGTATTAGGTATTGTAATACTGGTGATGTTACGTGCGTAATAAGAGTTGCACATTGAAAAATTCATAAATGTAACGGGTCTCTTTTACATACAAGGTGCACCAAATAAACACTGTTGATCGATGTAGATAGATATGTGAATTCGTATGGATAGAGAATAGGGGTTGTTCCTTAGTGAAATCTATTTACACAACATAACTAAATATTTGAATACTGTAGAGCAACTTTGCCATTTGTTCGTGTATAACTTAGTAACTAAATATAAATAAAAACAAAAACATAACAACACGCCTGTATTCCCCGAAGGGTTAGGCAGAGGCGTACCTATAGTACACCCACATTTCGCACGTTATGTTTAAGTCCCATGCAATAGGGGGCGAGCCTTTATTGCCATCAACCGGGCACAAATCCAGACTCCGAGCTGCTACTGAGAAATTCCAGATGGAAAAACCCAATAACACCTTGCCCGACCCGGGAATCGAACCTAGGACCTCATACTCAGCAGTAGCGCTTTGCGACCACTAGACCAACGAGGCAGTCAACATAAATTAATGTTTACCTAAACTTTGTTTATGTGCTGCAATTTTCAAAAAGCACACATGAAATTGCTAAGCTAAATCACTTATTTTTTATCCTTAATTACTATGTATATTATAACATTAACAACCTGCAGAAACAGCTTGAGTTATGTCATGACGTTTTTTCTAGCGCACTATGTGCAACCCTATTTCATAACTCCGAAGGTCAAGCAAAGCTGCGGGTAAATGATAATAAAAAAAAATGTGTAATACGATCCAATGCAATATCAAAGATAAAGTTTTTCTTGGAAGCATGAATGAGTAACACATCCTTTTGTACTATAAACAAGTAATATATGGATGACCGAGCTTGGCTCAGTTTTTTTTTCTTGTAGTTTTCTAAAAATGAAACCTAGCTAGATCGTTTTATGGCCCCCGAAACCTGCATACAAATTTTCATGAAAATCGTTGGAGCTGTTTCCGAGATTCAGATTATAAATATACAAGAATTGCTCGTTTAAAGGTATTAAATTAGTATGCTGCCGCTCACTAATAATACTATGTTAAACAAAGTGCGAGAACTTTGTCATCTCACTTGTATTCATTCAGCGATTCACATCATTTATCCAGTTGTTAACGCTCGGAACTAATAGATGGCGCTGGTTGTTTTGTATAAGACATAAACATATATTTTACATTTATATTTATTATTTCCGTTTATTTTTAATATACTACTGTTTGATTTCACTCATGAAAAAAAAAACTCATAAGAAATGGCTAATTATCCTTCCTACATTTCTTAAAAGTTTTTTTCTTTGTAGATATTTCTTTAATAGGTTTAAATACAGATGGAGGTAAAAAAACAACATTAAAACGAGAACCAGCCTTAAAGTTTAAATATTTTTATTTGACTGTCAAACAAGTGACAAATGTACCTACACATGTGGCAGAGTTAACAGACTTTGAGAGATATAAGTGTCTTAACGGCCACTCATAATATAGTACAATATCAAAATATGTAGTAGGTACGGGGGTTCGTACGTTGCTAAACGTAGGAACCTATGGGATATGTATAAGTATGGGGTTTAGTTAAAGTCAGTCCACAAAGGCTCCACTAACATTTCATAGAACATTATAGGCAAACGTAAATTACTATATCCTACAGTCGTTACAGAGAACTATTTCAAAATTCACATAGAAAATAACAATAACATAGAGATCATCTAGATACGTCAGTCAATCGGGATGTCGGTCCGTCTGTCCTAGTTTCCACTCGCGTACTAGGCACGCTGCGCAGGCATTCACTAATGTTGTATTATTATTACCCATAAACTCTGATAAATTATCCATAGATTTTCAATTATAATAAATTAAGAAGCTTTACATATTTTACGACGAAAATATAAAATAAACGACAATTTAAGATATGTTTCAGATGTAATAGACACACAGACATCAACAAATGTGTTTGGGTTTTTTTTTTCTAGGCAGACGTTTAGTAAATATTTTTATCACATTTCTCATACTAATGAATCATAATATTTTGGCATTTGGGGAAATTCAAACGTATCATCAAAATAGTTAGGTATTTATTATTGCGTTATTAAAATCAAAAATTGCCTGATAATGAGACGTTTATGCCAATCAATTAATGCATTAAATGTCTTAATGACAATTTATATAAAATTAAATATCCTTTCGTCCAATAAAATCTCAATACAAAAGACACGTGTGGCCAAACAAAGCCTATTTAAGTATATAAACTAGAATAAAAAAAATATAAATCATATTCACAGATGGTTAGAGACGCGAGCGGCGGCGAGCGGGAGGTATGCGTTGTATAAAATTAGGGTCAATGATGATAAGGCCGTAAAACCGTCATCTACGACTGTACCACTCTGATACTAGCAATTTGTACGCGACAGTACCGCATCGTGCTCCGGAATGTATACACTTGTATTCAGTACATTTCTCAGGGGGCAAGTTCATGATAAAACTGAGGACGATTATGATCTGGCTTGATTTTTGGATGTGGGTAGTCTTTTAATTTTTTTACCAAGTAACTCTTTGTATTTCATAGAGAAAAATCAAAGGCAGCAAATCAACTCAAGTCAAAATGCCATTTCGATTAAAGCATCTAAAGAGGGTATAATTTACACAATATGTACGAATAACATAACATTCAATTATCCATATAGGCACATTTACGATATACATATAACAATGTAAGAACATTTGATTTGCATCAATCACAAAGCTGTCAGCGGATATAGTAGGCGATTACCGCCCATCCGCCCACGACGCTTGTAACCTAAGTTTAAATCAATGTAACCAATCTCAAATGAACAGGCAAGCAGTAAACAAGCCTAGTCTATAAAACACAATGCTAAACTTAGTAGACTTTTTAATAGCTATGATTTAAGCTCATGTACGGCCACATCTGTCTTAGCAGTAAAATGGCAAAAATTCAACTTGAAGATTACCTATTGGGTTTTTTAAACATGCTGTAAATAGGAAAATAAAGAAAAACTGAAATTAAAAAAACTGATAACGAACTTAAATAAGTTGAAAGTTCGATAAAACTTTCATTATTTTAATTTTAGTAACCTATCATCGTCATTATATAACAGTAAATCGAAAGATACAAATAAGTAAGCCAAGAAAACTCATAACTAAAAGGGTAACACAAATTTTAATCTTCTTGCGTAAAACGCGGAAGCTGTAAACCCATATTTTCCAATTAAACTAACTGCCAGTAAAACAACATCACAGCGTAAAATTGCGCAAGCGCTACAAACATCTAAGTTCAAACAACTGACAATCTAGTCGGTGAGTGCAATAGGGTTTCCCACGCAGCAGCCCTGCGGTGGCCTTGTCGCTAAACCTTTGTGTGAGTAGAAGCACAATGTTATCGAGGAGTCATGGACTCGCGCCTGCAACTATTGTGTTAATCTCATTGACGCAAATTATTCAGTTCGAACTCCCCCGCTTTGTTGCACATGCATGAATTCGGATTAAGTAGTGAATTATTTTGTGAAAACACATATAGTAATGAATGATGATCATCTAGACGAACTATTTTGGGAAAATTATATGCGTAGATGAAAGAAGAAACACTTACTAAAAAAATACGAGAAAAGCACTGGCTAGCCCCAAAAACATAGCGTCTACAATTTTTTAATGTCACCAAATCTTCATAATAAGCAAAGACTTCAGTAATATTCGCTCCCGCATCCCGCGACAAATGCGTGACGCGTTTGACACAGGTCATTACTAATTAAATGACATGTCCATAACTAAGTACACGTGGAGTAATTAATCAACAGAGGTTAACGATCTTGAAATCGAATAGATCTCGTGGACATTCTTATGGAAAGTGAGCGTAACTACACTATAAATAGATACTGACCTTTCGCTCCACTGATGCGTCAGCTAAAGTTACGTGATGTAACCGACAGTACACACGCACACAGACATAAAACACGTAAAATCTCAGCATGTGTTTGTGTGTCCATGCAAGCACGATCAGCGGCCATCGAAATAGAAAGTGGTTAAGGTCTCAATGGTGGTTGACCGGTGCTCAAGTAGTGTTGTCGCGTTACCGCCTGTGCTATCGATAAATTTCATCGCTAACCTAGTCCAGTGTTATTGACCTCTCGACGTAGGAACGCACAATTCGGCTTTGTCCTTGTAACAGTATAACACATATTATTATACACGAAAACACTTGAAAGTATATTTTAAAACTGCTTAAAATAGTTTCACCCAATTTTTACCCATAAAGCTCCACACATTTTAAATCGTTTCAAGCATGCCAACATCGATGGAATAATTGTATAGCTTAATATATTTATCCAAAAAATACATTCGAGAAAATCATTGAATTTAGAGATTATTACATTGTCTCTTTCTCGAGTAGTATGAACATAGAAAGTAAAAGTCTAAAACTAATGACTTGCATATTCCACTCTTACGCAAGATGGAATTAAGTTAACACGATGTTTTATTACTTATAATGTTTTTAGACTCATAAAAATACTTATAATGTGCTTAAAATGTTGTACGCTGTAATTGCATTACATTAACTACACACTACGTATATATTAACAACATTACATATTATGCGCTACTCATTTAAAAAATAAGTGTTTAAACATTCCAATATAACATATTCAAAATAAATATAAAATTAAGAATAAGAGAAACAATAATTCTCCTATAATCTACGCGAAAGCCCAAAAAAACGTACACCGTGTCTCAGATAATTCGTCGATATTTACGTCCATCCAGTAACATAGCATCACTAGTGTTGCGGGATGCCGCGGACCCGTTCCTACGGGAAGTACCGTAACTTACACCCGGTACCGTTGCGCCGAGCCCGCTCGCTACGTGAGTGCGCCCGCGCCGCGTAGACCGCCAATTACTCTCGCTTTCGATTTAAATCCTATTTCCGAAGACAATGAACTTTCTTCGCTTTATTGATGCCTATTGTGCTTACGGTTTACGTAATTTTTATGTGAATTGTTTAAGATGTTTCTAAAAGTGATTTCGTATAAGTATTGGTTTTATGCGTTTTACATGGCCTTCAACATTGTTATGAGATCAAAGTAAATGAAGATTACGTATCGTATTAAATGGAGATTGTTTATTGATATCTAATTCCTCATTGAAACACATTAGGGGTCAGATTGCTCAATTAGATTAATCCCAACACTAAATAAGGCATCAAAGCCACGAAGTGCGGACGTCAATCACAGTCCGTAAGCGTGTACTATAACAGAAGATAAAATCGCGTGAAGCAAGCATTCAAAAAACTTGAGCCTTGACCACGGGTAGCTGACATTAAAAACACACGCGCCTTTCACAGCGAACTCAGGTGGACGTTGTATAACACACTTTCCATTTCTTTGGCAGAGATTAAAGCCTCATCTCCATGGAGCTTAAAGTTGCCTCAGCCGATAATATTTGATTATTATTGATTTTTAATTTCAAATTTGGAATTATAATCAAAATATGCAATTATAATAATTTTAAACATTTTCCATGACGTAACACGCCATGTTTACGGCCCATGGAATGATGTCACATAGATTTGTACAAGTTTGGTTTGATGCAAGCTTGTGTGACTCACGAAATACTCATAACTATCACCAATTACTTCAAAAACCCTTATAAATGACTATCATCAAAATTAATAGTAGTGTCCACGTGTTGACTCGCTTTGGCAGTGTATTCGGGGCTTTATTCGCGGTGTCGTCTTACGAAACTGGCGGACTCGCGCCGAGTTAAGGTCGCCGATATGTGGCAATTTTCCCATTTCGAAGAGAAGCCAAACCTTGACCTAGGAATTAAATTTCATTTCGTCACTCCCGCTTTACTCGCTACGTATTGCAATTTATTAGCCTCCACGTTTATGTTATAAATGCAAAGTGTGTGAGTTATATTCTGTTGATTATTAGGTATTCAGGCACTTGACGATGCAAGTCTGATAAATGTTTACAAGGTAATGAAGACGGGCAACACACACATCACATTACATTATATTTTAGGGCTCGACAATAAGTAAAGTTTTAAAATTGGCAACGAGTTGAAATCAAAACGGTTGAACGCATTTTCACTTTAAAAAATAGATCAATAATAAAGTATTTAGTGTCAATCCAGTAAAATCTTTGAAATACTACACATTTCTATCCTGAAAATCCAATCAGGAAAACAGCCATAACAAACAATCACATGCAATTTACAACTAAAGGCTTGCGATTTTAATACACATGTATATGTGGTACACATATAATGACAATGAAAGCATCCGTTAGATGGCGCTGCGCACACGCCGCGTCACGTTAGAGCGCTGCGGAGGGGGTCGGTTGCGCCACTGCGCGGGCGCTTTACGCAACGCGGGCATTCACCCCGGAAGGCGTTTTCCTCGCAGTTTCTTTAGCAGTGTGTTACTGTGGCGCTCGCGTGACTACTTCGCGTGCTCATCACCCCCACTAACCCTCCAGCCACATCCGAACCACTCAAAACTGCAGCCTAATTATCTTATCGCATGAGACAAATATGTAACAGTTGTACTAACGTCTGCTTTTAGCTAAAAACGAGAATAGCATCAGGATGCATCTATTAGTAGCATTTATAAGCTACAACGTTTACCGGATATTTTAAAGTGTCGCTAAATAAAATCCTCAGTATGTGTTAACTTAACAAAGTAATTTTACAGGCAATATATTTTCGAAATTATATTTTAACACATTTACACGCCGTTTCGTTGTTTCGAAAGAAAGCTGTTAAGCTTGTCAGCGCATTCATTTATCCTTCCATTTGGAGAGACATTAAACATATGACTGCCGCCTGTTTCTCATGATTTTTTCCAGGCAAAGATATATTTTCATTACCGTCATTTGTAACGTTTTAGCAGCAAATCGTTTGTTGACTGAAAGACAAATTTGATCGTTGGAAACATATAGCTTTCGGGCTGAATTTCACATGCATATTGATCTCGTTGATGTCGCAACGCGTATCGCGTTTCAGAATAGCAAAATAGATCCAAGCAGTAAATAGGGAAACTAAAATACCATGAAACATAACGGATGACGCCGCAACAAGTATTTCTCGTAGCTGGGTTTACGCCAGTTTATATGAGGAAATTCGTTTTAGTGTTTGGGTCTCGTGAAAATTTCGTAACTGCGTGCAACAGGCCGCGGTGAGTCAAGTGTAAATTTATAAACAATAAGAACCTTATTATTTACGAAACAACCGTTTCACACAAGTTTCAAATTAATGTTGCTCTATGGGAAGAGTAACAAATTGCTCGTTTCGCGATTGTATCTCGACCATTCGACTGCCAACCGCAACTTTGCCGACCAAGTTCGTCTGTCAGACGGTCCATTGTTACAAATTACCAAGTTATAAATTGAAAATAAAAGTAATGTTACTTACATCTACATGTAGAACAACCGTCATGAGTAGAACAAGGAAAAAGTGCTGCAGGTGATTGTCAAAGTCCGATTTTACGTAAGGTCTGACATTGCCGTCGCCTGCGCAGGTTTACGCAAGGATGCACTGGCCATCAGTGGCGCTTGCGAAAGTGTAAGCACATGTGCATTGTTAAGGGCAACGCTTCTGCTCACACCACCTACAATAGACATGTAGGAATGTTTGGAGAGCATTAGTAATACATACGGTGGGTATTCCATTGCTAGAGCCAAAAACATTTTCATTTACTTAATTTCCGGATTACATACTAATAGCAAACACTCATGGTCAATAAAACCAATTAAACTTTATTTTTAAAAGATAAAATTCAACTTGAATTTAAATTATTTTCCGTTCATGCATATCCAGATGAATCTAAACAAAATATCATAAAGTTATTGAACTCATTGAAACTTCTAATTCGTTAAAGTTTCTAAAATCTAATAGCAGCTTGTTTTCATATTAGAAACTGTCTTCTCTTTAACAAGCTATTATATAATACGTTCTTTCAAACTATAATCTAGGATTTGCGTCTAGACCATTTTTTACGAAATCGTATTTGGTAGCCGCAAGCGCACTAGCTTATTGAACGAAACATTGGATTCATTTTAACTCTTTCTAGGGTTCCGTACCTCAAAAGGAACAAACGGAAACCTTATAGGATCACTTCCTTATCCGTGCGTCCGTCCGTCTGTCTGTCTGTTTGTCAAGACCCTTTTTCTCAGGAACGCGTGAGGGTATGAAGTTGAAATTTATATCAAATACGTAGGTCTACGGTCACTTGGAGCTCTAAAAACATTAAGGGTCCGTGCGCGAAAAAAACTCTTTTTCGTCGATAACTTGTCTAATTGTAAGAAAGCTTGAAATAATTGAAACATTAAGTCTGTGTAAGTATAAAAGTACAGTTTTCGTGGTGCTAAACAATTCGTGTCAGTCACAGCACTTGTTAATAGTTGCATCACTTTTGCACTCTCGAAAATATGGTTTATTTCGCCTTTGATTTACTTAATGAAGATATAGTATAATCATGATAGCTGAAGACTAATGTGTTATTATTAAATTTCTTGATACGGTTAGCTAAATAATAGGAAAAAATACAATACTGAGAGGGTTTAAAAAAAAATGGTTATTTCAAAATTATTTTTCTGCTATATTTTGTATGGAAGTTGAAAAAAGTGGTTCCTTTTTTTTGTAAACCATGTAATGATTTTGAGGATATTTTTTAATTTTCAAAATGAAAAGTAGTTTCTTCTAATGAAACGATCAAACGTCAGTCTCGCGTCAATTTTTAGAAAACTTGTTGCGAATTTTAGTGATTTTCCACGAACCCTTAATTTATTTGAAAAATTTCCTTTCCGCTATACACAAGACAAAGAATTCGACTTTTCAAACCGCAAATAATTTTGTAAAAATTCTGTTTCCCTTTCTCACAACTAATGAACAAAATTGATCAAAATCAGTCGATTTCGTGCACGGAGTCTTAAGCTTTTAAGTCAACGCCATAAAAATTTACGGCCATTTATGCGATATATTTTGATACTCGCAAATAAATTAAAACCTGAATTAGTACCCGAGTACTTCCCGTTAACCTAGAATCATGAAATTTTACAAGAAGCAAGGTTTCACAGCACAAGTAAGGGAAAATTTCGAAAATCGTTAATGTGTAGTTTTATCAATTTTTTTGCGATTATAATCTAAAATTTGCAGTTTGGAGAATTGACCGTGACGTATCAACCATATCGAATAACCAACCGTACCAAAAAATGTTTTCCCGTACATCGATATGTACGGGAAAACATTTTTTCAACTACAAAGTTAAGTTTGTTCTTGGGAAAAGTTCATCCCAACTACGGAACCCTTCATTGTGCGTGGTCCGAAACGCACTTAGCCGTTTTTTTAAATTATTAAATCCATATTAATACTATTTACGCAAGAATAATGACGGCAGTCAACAAGTACAAGTTTCTAATTTCCATTATAAAAAAAAAAGTTTATAAGTAACTAGAAATTAATTATATCATCGCAATATGTAAAAGAAAACTGGAACAATTCAAATGTTCAATATCTTTAAAAAAAAAAACTAGTAATTAACACTCCTACGCTTAACTAAACTGAGCAGTAAGATTAACGATAATGATTTCGACAACAGTTCAAATTAACGAACATATCTTGTTATACATGGAATCCTTTTTAATCATTATTGACATCAATTAAAATTCTCAGCGCCATAAATTATATTTTTTCTTATTTGAAGCCACACCCTACCATCTGGACTTTGAAAGTCATCTTTCGCAAACACAAAGCAAACTGTGAGTCGTCGACAAACTGCTAAAAGCTCCGAGATATTACTCAAACACAAATTGAAAAGTGATGTGCTGTGATCGCCAGCGATTGTAGTATTGTACGAAGTTACTCAATGGCTAGGACAAGTGCTAATACTCGTAATTTAAAAAATCTCTTTGATATAGCTGTCCCAAATAAACAAGGGTAAAGACCTTTTACGTAACTTAGTGTTACGTGGCCCGGTGAGAGGCAATGTCAGCCTTTACGATTGTTATGACAGCTACGCAGTCTTAGATCCCCACACAATGCTGTGTTTCCGATCAACTCGACTGCACATACTCTTGTTTACCATTTTTTTGGTCTTACAAACCAACATCAGTTAGTGACAGTGCATTTTTGCACTTGCAAATGTACAAATGAAAGGTGGAGGTCGAATGATCTGAACATTAAAGTTTCAAAATATTAAGCAACAAAACTAAGATGTTTTCACGATATAAATTCTTGTAACAACCTGATTTCGGCATAATACTATCAAAGTTAGTGTTTACCAATATCATGTACGTAAACTAAAGAGGTCTACGAAAATTGTGCTACGAGCTACGCCGCTACGAACTAGCTGCTACGCCGATCTTTCACATCTTACATTGACGGTAAAGTCATTCGTCGAAGAATTTTTCAATCACAATGCTTCTCAACCTAAACTTTTTTATGAATTTTTAGACATTGCTGAATTTATAAATCGCTATTAAAAACATCATGGATATGAATAGATATTACCAAAAATGGTTTTCTTGTTTCACAACAAGGCAGTGTATTGCAGATCAAGGTTCCTCTTTATATCTAATAAAATTCGTCTTTTGTTTCGCTAGTGTTATGTGCCTTAAAAAGGTCAATGAACAGCCTCGGCATTTCTACAATCGTACCTAGTACAACGTAACGGCATTTATTATATTTCATGCTATTTTATTTTGAATACTAAGCCATACAAATAAGGTTCAAATTACGTTTTGTTTATTCGTCAATAAAGACCTTACGTTTCGCTATTCAAGCCACGATGTGCACAGTGAACTCTGTCCTAGGTTACGCGGTTATTTTAATGCAATTTGAACTCAGATCCAAAGCATTAGATGTCGAAATCATTTGGCATGAATGGGTAGTTATGACAAATTGTATTTAATTTATAGGTTGGCAGTGACGGCCAAAATGTTAGTTTGTTTATCGTTAGCGCTCGTTCTTGACAGCGAAAAAGTGAAAACGGCTGCGGTGGCTGAGCGTTGTGATTGTGAAATTAGGCTCCGCGGCGAGGCCTCGCGACGATGGTGCGCGGGCGCCGCAGCCGGCCGACATGCTCTTATGTAATAGGAAGCATGCCAGTGTTGATTCCTACTAACTATCACAACATGTATCATAAAATCAGTCACGCATGCCGTCTGTAATCTGCCCTTTTTATTAGGACTACAATTTGTAGGCAGGCCGTCTCTTTACATTAGAAAACAATATGCATAACACATTAATTGTTAGGTTAGGGCAATTTAAACAATTTCGTGTCTATTATCATACGCAAAATTTCATGCCATTGACATTCAGCTCTAGCAATTTATTTCTTCTACGAGATATGTAAATGGGATTTCTGTGCATGAAATCAAATAGATTTCGAAATAAAAGATACCGTAAATTCAAATTGAGTTTTAAAATAAAACTAATGAAAGCATAGTTCGGTCCGCGGCACTTAAAAAGACTTTCTTCCAAAGTAGATAAAATCTGTATAAATGCATACATATATTTTTGGCAATGTGTTTGCAGTCGTCGTTGGTGCCAGCCAAAATTTATAACAATGGTGATGATTAGTGTCATTGACATAACTATTGTTCATTGTTAAATTGACGCAGTTTTACTTTTACACTTCCAAGCCGCCGTTCTCGAACTTTTAGTATGAACATAAGTTTTAATTGCTTATTATACTCTGTAAAGTTGATATTAAGTTCTGATAATCTTGTACTAAAACGATTATGTGGATGTGAAGTAAGTTGTTAACTAATGTTCAAAGAAACGTAAAAAAAAACGATGCCAGTTTAGTATGCATGCATACATTGGTGATTTCCCAAAGATGCGATAGAAAAAAGCTTAACATAAGAAAAGGCTAGGCAGATGATGTTGAAAAAATATTAGTTCTACTTAGCTAGGCCCATTTTAATAACGGTGATATTTACTTTATGAAAACCAGCTCTTATAAAAAAAAAACAATTAGTAATTTGGTAAAAAACCCAACAGTTTTACATATTTCTCGAGGTCTGTCACGGCCAGTCGTCGACAATTAACAAAATAACATTAAGAACGAGGAAACGTTGAAGTAGACTCATTTAGGTACGCTTTGTCGCGATGTTTACCAATGGGTGAGGTCATTCACACCTTTATCGTGCGACTCGGCAGAATTCGGATTGTCACCAAGCGAACGTTCCGTCAACTGATACATAAAGAGATCACAACAACACGTCACTTTTGGAACTGTAATCGGTCAGCTAGACTCTACGTGTTTGTAGGTAGGTGTTTTTCGAAACCAATACGACTGTCAACTGGGGATTCGAATTACTGGAATAATTTATTATTCGCTTCACGTTTGTTTGTAGGTAAACAACATTGCTCGCATTACGCATTTCTTGAATTCTGATTTTATAGATAAGAACAGGTGTCCCAGAAAATAAACAAGCGATCACCATATTTCAATTTATGTTCATTTCGTGTACTGTCGTCATAATTATAAAAACAATTTTATCAACAACGGTGGCCTTATCAAACAATGACTCGTGATTTTGGTTGTTTCTATACGTTTTGACGAATTATATATTCAAGATTACTGGGTGCCGCTTAAGGTAGGTCGTTCAACTTCAACTAGATCACCTAGTCTCGGCGAAGCGTGTGAAAAACATCCACATCACAGCCAACGTATCGATACAATGAATTCGTCGATACGCCTCGCTAAGCAACTGATAAACATTTCAAACGATGGGAACGAAATTCTAAACTCTGTGATGCTGTTGCGAAACCTTATTGTTAACTCTTCAACACAAAATACGACAAAGAATGTCAAAGATAACTATAGCAGAATTCTTTCTCTAATATCTAAGTCAAATATTTGTTCAATTGAAGAATTTAGGCAAGGCTTGATACACCTGTAATTCAGGTATTGATAACATTCATTGAAAGTTGGTCATGTTGTCTGAAATTGTTATCTTTCGACTTGTTTGTCATCGATAGAGCTCAGCGTCAACTATAACAAATACCTATTTAGTCTGTCTTAGTCTGCACTTTGTTTATTTATAGTTTTAAAGTGTATCTGTCAGTCGGAATTTGATATTATTTCAGTAAAGTAGCTCGCAGACTCCAGACATTTTAATCAGTAGATATTTTACTGCCTCGTTGGTCTAGTGGTCGCAAAGCACTACTGCTGAGTACGAGGTCCTGGGTTCGATTCCTGGGTCGGGCAAGGTGTTATTGGGTTTTTCCATCTGGAATTTCTCAGTAGCAGCCCGGAGTCTGGATTTGTGCCCGGTTGATGGCAATAGGCTCGCCCCCTATTACATGGGACTTAAAACATAACTGGCGAAATGTGGGTGTACTATAGGTACACCTCTGCCTAACCCTTCGGGGAATACAGGCGTGATGTTATGTATATATGTATTTGCATTATTCTTCGACAATAAATTGGGGATGCACAATGACGCGCATTGTTCATAATCGGCTGATATGTTAGTCTAGATACTTAGTCGGTGTGGTCTCTAAATAACCTCAACAATAAATAATACTCGACTTAAGCACTTTGATGTTATGAACTTCACATGGTTTACGAACTACATGTTAATAACCTCCATTGACGTTGTTTCCGTAAAACACATAAATTTAAATGCCTTCAACTAAACGTGTGTGTCTAATGACATCTAAGTCCGACTCACTGACTCATAAAGCTACATAACAGATTAACAGCCCATGAAAAAATTCATTGTCACTAAATATAGTTCAAAAATTAAACAGACATGCTTCCAAGAAAAGAACGTATGGGATCGAATATTGCAGGACTTCCTGTTTTCGCAGCGCCAAGAATGGGGTTATTCGGTACAGCTCGCTTTCACCCATTCTTCAGATAGGCCAGCCATACATAGCTCGTTGCGTCAATATTTCGAGTGGCCGTGTTTTCTCGGGAGAATAGTTAACCCAGTTTCGGTCGGTCCTGGCTAAATATACCGCAGCTACCTGCCTTCGAACGCATACCAGCAGCGCATGGTCGCAGCAAGCCGCATGACATGTTGTCAATCTTATTTAAAATACCTTTTATTTTTAATGTTACGAGTAGTTGGCTGGGATTGTACTGACTGGCTGGCTGAGTGATTCATGGTTACGTAGAATCCTATCGGATATGGATCAGACGAATTGGTACGCTTTAAAACACGTGGAGTGAAATTACCTACATGCAAGGTACCTGTGGCGTAATAGGCCGAAATGAACGTATAGAGTTGAAACATTGTAAAAGTTTTGTTACCGAAGCCGTAGAAACTTTCCAGTTTTGAAAAACTTTTGAGTCTTCAATTAAACAAGTTTTGCATATAACTTTTATGGATGCACGGCGTTTTAGGGCTATTACATGCATAAGGCAAATATAGATTTTCAACACATAAAAATAGACAGTAGTAATATAATAGTGTTAGTTGTTGCATATATCGGTTAACCACCTGAAGGTGACGGGCTACCCATCACTATTAAGTAATTCAATTTTGCAATGTCTAACAAGTGTCTGCAACACCCGGTAATAGTGTGATCATATCACCTTATGACGGTACCGTACATTCAGACTACATGATTTTTTGTCTGATAATTTCGATTTATAAAATTGTACAAGTACTTAGGTCTTGTTAAATTACGTCATATCTAAAAGAATTGACTTTCACACTTTCAATTTTAACATACTCTTAGAATTTTTACTAAATAAATCGTGAATGTAACATTAGTAGCACTCAGCACTTTGTTCCAACAATGAATCAAAAGCGTAATCTAGATACTGGTGAATAGCGGCCGATGCGAATGAACTCACTTTTAATGTAACCCGACACATAAGTGTGCCATCGGCCCGGCTAACCTTTCAGACAAAAACTAATGCTAACTAGGCTATGCATTGTCATGACTTTGTAGGTTTTAATTGTTTAAACCATTCTTGATAACCGAATAAATAACGCATAATCAACAGTCAATGTCGGTAACCCCCAAACATGTTTCTGTCGAAATAGTGAATACTAAGTCTCTTTTCAACAGTAGAAATTTTGCAGTTTGTATTAAGGAGGTAATTACAAGGTCATTGTTGCAAAATCTTGAAAAATGCCATTTTCGAACTTAAACGTTTTAATGGCTGTAATTTTGAGTATCGTTTGACATATTTATTGTTTTAAGGTAAATAAATCAAGTGCTCAATCGCATTAGTAAAATTCTGAAGACAATACTGTCAATGTGTGGAGCGGCCATTGCGCGGTCATGAGGAACCGCGCGTGCGCGTGCGTCTGACCTACTTATGCGCTGGCGACCATTACAGTACTCGCCATCAGACCACACACGCTATACTTCTACGCCGCGCTTCGCACCCATCGACGTTACTGCGGCCCATACTAGTCAGTACTGAAACATCACCACTAACCATACCGAATCCCTTTTCGGCAGTTCAACGACCCCGCTATCGAAATCCGCACACTCACACGCGCGTCCATGGACGAAACGGCCAGATAAAAAAAATGAAACAAAAAAACTTTTCGCGTAACGGTGAATGAGTACCAGACAGAGATAACTATATTTCGGCAGTGTACTCGTCGAGTATAAGGTCGGCTACGAAAAACACTGACGCAATTTTTACAGCGTACGTAATTGAGCACTGACGGAGTCAGCGGTGTGTGCGTGAGTGCCGAGAGCGACGCCCGCGTCCGCCGAAACGGAGGCGGAATATTTAGGTGAAAGTGTTTCGAATTTCGACATGACGACATTCGCGCGCAGTCGTTATCGTGATTTTGCCGAATCGAGAGGTTCGGAGAGTGCGCAGACAACCGCGACGCGCCTGCGATCCGCGCCCGCGCAACCCTAAAGTGTTCGCTCCGCAGGAAGTGCTCCGGACTCTGCATGCTGAACGTGTCTAGTGCTTGCGTTGAAAAACTATGCTGAGAGTTGGTGTGTCCAAAAATTTTCGGAGACGTAAATTAAAAAGGTGATCGGTGAATTCGGAACAAGGTGGTTCTTCGTGTGATGTGCGTGTTGATGCGCTAAGCAAGCTGTCGGCAGGCGACAGGCTACGGCCTGACGAGGCGCTGGACGCCTCCACTCACGCGCACCAACTGCAGACGATGACCTCCACCATGGGTAAATATTGAGATTATAAAGCAAACATTACCCTGACCCCACATCGAAAAAAAAAAAAAAACAAGCACGTCCAGCAAGCAACCATTTAATAAATCTTTAAAATAACACATTACTATAATACTAACATTATCATGTCGTGAATATTTTTATTAAAATATTTGTTACTAATATTGTATTACAATAGTATTAATCAAACTAACCTACTTTGGGATGTGCGTGTATACTGGTGGTAAAGGAATGGGTGTCCCGTAGCACCTTGCTACGCGCTACGAGCTACAACATCGTTTCAAACAATTTTGAATTGATTCGTGAAAATTACTGATCTGGAATGTTTTGGTAGGTAGTCTTTTGTTAATATTTTCCATTACAACTGCGTTTTTTTTTTCAATTATTGTGATTTAAGTTTCTTTTTGTGACATTAGATTTTTATAAATATTGAAATATTATCTATGCTAAAATATTGTTATAAATAGCAGAATTACTTGGTAATGATAAAAATAATATATATAAACAAAAGTAACAATAAATATAAGCTTTATTCATAAAGTAACTAATCTCGTAGACCTTGCTACGAACTTGCTACGAAGCGAAATCTTACTGGTGTTGATAACTTATACTGAAAACTTGTTCTTCCCAGTAATGCAAACATTTGTTTATTACTATATACGTTAGTTATTTTAATAGATTTTTTTAGAATTTAAAAACTATTTTCAATGAAATTAATTATACGTTATATAATACCAACGTTTGTTTTACATTATCTTTGATTATATTATTATTTTATTTATAGATATTTATAGTTTTCATTTTATTTATTTATTTATTTAACTAGCGACCCACCCCTCATTCGCACTACTACTACTACTACTTCTTTTTACTACTTGACAAAACATCGAGATTTATTTATTAGATGTAGCTTTTATATTAAAAACCTTTCGGAATACATTCTCTAAATGATGGTGAAAATCACATCGAAATCCGTTGCGTAGTTTCGAAAAACACTATAATTAAATGCATATGGATTATGTATAATTAAGCAAACAATGAATGAAATTAAAGTTCTTAATTACACAGTAAAATACATAAACTCAACATATGTTTTCCTATAAAACAGTCTTTAGAGGTGTTTGAGCTTCCTCGTGTATGTTTGTAATGTATAAATAGACAGGAATAACAACAATAGATGGTCATTGTTACAATTTTCCATAAAAGTATTTTTGAAAACACTTCCTGTATATTCAGTTCGTACGCTAATATGAACTTTGTATCGAAACCAATAACACCTATATCCGCGCACACATTTAACCGTGTTACTGGCTCAATGTCTTATTGAGCAAACACACCAGATTCTGAAACAGTTTAAAACATAAATCAGCATAGTGTTGCAAAACAAAAGAGGTACCGTTTTACCATTGAGAGGTAACCATGACATTCCCAAATCATCTCGTGGATCACAATCGTGACTTCATAGACTATGACCGGCTACTTTTACTTTCGTTACAATATGGCCGCCCTTTGTCTATGTTCTATGAGTCGTTGAGGTTGTTGATCTGCCGCCATTTTGCCGTTGCCGAAATACGTTTTTTACGCTCACTTTCCAATGCGGTGAAAGCGAAAAGGTACAGAATGTCACTGCTTCCTTTCAAAGCATTGTAGTGGGAGGACGTTGTCGAGTTTCGATAATAATAGGTGCGTTAGTTCGCCTGTCAAAAAACGCTATTGTTCACTAATTCGAATACATATGTATTTATATTCGTTGCGTTCCATGTACTTGGTGATGACACGTTTACAAGACAAGCATGTGTGCAGAAGTAAGCATGCTTGAGGAGGCATGCAGGGATATGAAAGCACGTGGTTAGATGAGTAGAAAACACGTTGTCGATCTCAACGAAACCGACTAACAAAATGTTACGCTTTATTTTGTGAGACAGGTTTTTACTGATTTTGGTCAGGTTTAAAACCTCTGCCATACAGTGAAAGATAGGGGATTTTAAAGCTTCAATGATACCATGTCATGATAAGGCGATATTTTAATGGTACCTACACTAGGTAAACAAAATTAAAGTACCTCTGTATTATTACTTTTTCAAATCTAACAGGGTTCCTTCAAATTCCACGAATGCTACGCAGTATAAATTTTGTATACGTGACCTTACCAATGGCATCTCAAGTTTCCGATGTTGTAGGTGCATTTTTTGTTTACGGAAACACGGAATTACGGAACATACCAGAGCTAAAAATATATAATAATAAACTGAAATTAAAATTCAATATTACAATATAAAAATAACCGATTTTGTTAATTATTTTCCTGTTTCCATAAGGACGTAAGGGCGCATTCAAAAAGCCTCCACGCGTACGACTTTTGCACCCTCAAAGCTTTTGCTGGTTTCCTAATTGACAAGCTAATCATATTTTTATCACGACCGGTATTTGCAAAGCATGACACTAGAATAGCAGAAGTAAAACTTGTTCATAACAATATTAATAATTTGAATATTAGGTAGGTATTAGAACAGAATTATTGTAAATAGGAAGTCTGAGTTGGATCGGAAGTGTCAGTATTTAAAAATGGAACGTTTTAGCTGTGAGCGCACGCGCAACACAACCTGAATGTCAAGGCGTCTACGCCAGAGGCCATGAGAGAGGCCCAGCATTGGGGCCCCAAAATTCATGTACTATTGTGATCTGTTTTGATAAAATCGAAATAAATATTTCATGGAACTCATTCTTTGTATGAAATCTAAACTTTCAATTTGCCATGTTTCTTTGGTCCTGAAAAGACGCAAGCAAGAAAGTTTTTTTTTATAATTCATCACCTAAAAGAGTCACAATTAATTTGCGAATGAAGTCGCTGACCTCAGCAAGGTAAAATGTAGATCTACAATTTCATGTCAATATTCTTTTCATTCAAAAGTTATTTAGTACATTTAAGGTATTGTTTAGTACATGTAAGGCATAATATCGTTGACACCTTTTAAACCTTTGCGGTCATTGCCCTCCTTTGGAGACATGTTACCTTACCTACGTTAAAAAAAATTATGTTTGTCTAAAATAATCTTCACTTAGGTATGCCAACAGTAGTTGAAGACAACGACGAACACGTACGTAAATAAAGAATTTATACAGTCGATTACCATTCCGAAATAAGAACCGATAAAAGCCTCCTACAAGCTACCGCTGTTACCTCGCAGCCCTGAAGTGTCCAAGGAACATGCGTACACGCACTCCGTTCACTCAGGCACTCAAGCCGAGCCACGTTCGGACGGTCGTTGGCGCCGAATCGGGGAGCCGACCTCGTCGGTGACACTGGCATTGCGACCGGAACCATTCAACCACTTCCTGAGACAACACGGATAACATAAGATGTACAATCTTACCGATTCCATTATTAGACTCGAAGAACTCACATAAATCGGTCGGTTAATCACGATATTTCGGAAACACCAAGGTCTTCACGCTTTTTGCGCAGGATTAGTGATATCATTTATTTTGCTAAGTATTACTCGAACTAACTTAGTTTTTCGCATATTCGTCTTTTTGGCAGTTCATTTATTTTTGAGATGTAGAAGTATATCATAGTGTGTAAACATGTCACTCAAATCATACGAGTAGGTCACCGATATTCGTATTTAGAGATCTACTGAAATAAATAAGTGTACTTGTTTATGCAAGAGTATTTCCTCACATTATTCAGCAAACTGGTTTATGTAAACATAATTTCGGACATACCTACCAGTTTATTAGGACTAAGTTCTAAACTAGATCGTTAGAATTGGGACTTACATTTTCTGAATACACCAACCCGCTAAGCCTGGCATGATGCAAGAAGAACTACCAGTTAGTACAGGCAACCTTGAGAACTTACAAAATTCACACGAAACTGGCTTGATACATTCTACGTCCGTTTGGCTAAACAATCTTCGGAACTTGTGACGTCACTCAAACTTAGCGAAACACGGTTAAGAAATGTCTGGATATTTCTTGAGCAAAAGAGATTTTATTTGTCTTACTATAAAAGGTTTTTCTTTTGAATCCAAAATTACAATCAATCACAAGAAAGTTTAGTTTTTACAGATGAAGCTCATGAAATCGGCTCTTTTAGAAGACTGTTCTACAGGAATAAGTGCTGCACTTTCTCATCAAGATTAATCAGATGAACACTAACAAGAAGTGCATTGCACCGATGTAGAGTAAACGAAAAAAGCGTTACTCTTTATATGGTTTAGTAAACATTTTGTTCAATCACGTGGCGGGCTGCCAAAGTGCTCATTGAGCTTTCAAGAGGAATTTTTATAATTAAATCGATGTTCATAAGTACATTGTTAGGAACGTTTAACTGTTCTCATCTTGAATGTTTTATCTCTGCTTGGTCCGACAGTAGTGTCTTCAGGCATTCTTTGAAAGATTCTACGACGTTCTACTTTCGCAATGATTTTCCGTCAAAATTCCTGAATGTTGTGCAATAAAAGTCTAAACACATACGTTCATAGATTATTTAGTTCAGCTAACCATAATATTTATGATTTGCGGACGTGGAACTTACAGTTCCAATGAACCTGCCTCACTGTGGGATCATGAATAGCATGGACTACTACAATATGTAGGTCGTCTATACCAAAATCTATTTCTAAACCAAACAAGTAACTATGATATGAACAACAGGACCAAAATTATTCGCTGTATCCATTTCTTTGATATAGGTAGTTACGTACTTATTCAATGAACTCTTTAAATTTGTGCATGTGGGTGTAATAGTCCAAGAAGACCGAACCCTAACAGCGGAACCGTAGGCGATAAGCGGGCGACCGTGGCAGAGGTCACAACACTTCCGGCCGTCAAGCACATTGCTTTCGGCCAGTACACGTGTATCTGGCCCTTAATTTGCACCAGCCTTGGATAGTAAGAATACGTCCTTAAATACTTATGATTTCCACGACTATAACTCATTTTGCGTGCTCAGTTTTGCAATCTGAAGCGCGTTGTACCTAAGACAAAAAGTTTCGATTACATTGTAAAATGTTCATCATATAATTTTTACTAACATGAAACGTCTACCCGCCAATCACATAAGTTAAAGAAAATTCAACAATTTTATAGCCTCATCTCACAGAACTCCAGACATGATTATCTTCCATTCGTCTGCGTACACATTACCTACACTCAGGTCATAATGTCTTACGGTATTCCGCCAATCACATTAGTTAAAGAAAATTAGACAAAATTCATAGCTTCATCTCACAGAACTTCAGGCATACGAACATGATCGTCTTCAATTGACCCGCGAACACATTACCTAGAGTCAGGTCATAATGTCTTACGGTATCGGTTGTCTGTACAAGATCGCTTTAAGCGATAAGATGGCTTATTGAAGCTTATCGTGTAACGTCCAAAGTTTCTAATTGTAATTTAATATGGTGTACAGCAGTTTGATGTGATAGCAATCTATAGCACCTACCTAAGGACTTTTCTTTTTAAACTTGCTCATTTAAATCTCTCTAAATAAAAAATTAAAACAATTGAACACACTACATACATACTTCTCAAATTCCAAAGTAACCGCGTCCCGAGGACACAACTGAGAACTTACCTCCGTACTATTTAATGAGCAGCAATAATGAATGCAATTAAACAAAGCCTGACGACGAACGGAGCGGTCAACCGACCCTGGGCGGGGACGCACGCGCGCTTCCGTGTGATCTTGCTTTGGGCTACGTTCAAGATCAACCAATTCTATTATCCCTTTATCTATACGCATACATGAATATTGAACATATATTGGTCGTAATCAATCAACTTGATATTAAAATTTTATGATTGATTGGTTAAAAAAAAAAAACATTATCTGTTTTATTCTTGAATTTATTTATGTTAAATGTTTGGGTTAAGCGATGAAGCAATGCAAAATCCAATATTGTGCAGTAGGTACACTATAACTCTCCTTAGCAAATATTGTTTAACTGTATTTGATTTTCTTGCGTTGCATTCTTACGAATATTTAAAAATAATTTCAGACCATTTTCTTTAAAAATTAATCGAATTATTCGGAATTACAAAAAAGAGTTAAAAGTGAATTAATTAGATAAAATCGCATATTAAATTAAAACAATTCAATAAATAAGATTGTATAGCCAATCTCAGTTTATTTCAACGACCCGAAGAAGGTTATTTAAAGTCAATTTATCATCATTTATACCATCATATATTTGTATAAAGGTAATAAAGTCATAACTATATGTTTCCTATATGTCCGCGGAAGTTAAAGCTTGCGGCCTCGCAAAAAGCTCGCAAACGACTCGTCGCCTGCGCCGAATCCGCGGATAATTTTATTGACTCATTAACACGTCACTATCAAGGTCTTTGACTCATTCCAGTTTATTTGAGAGTCTAGAGTTCGTTTAATGTTGACAAAATAGTTTCAAAGAACATTGCACTCGGCTGTAATTCTAAATTAATTCGCTAGATTCGGTTCGATAAACAGCTACGTGGTTGCTAACTTATTTATGTCTTTGACGTAATGGATATAATATTTCAGAGAATGATCAAGTGTTGTTACTTTACGAATCTACGCAGCGAACTTTAAAAATATATTTAGATGTGACCTTAAAATTGGATCGTTGTACTGTACTTACGTCATCTCAAAAAACGCATTCAACTATTATGTATTTGATTAGAGGTTTTAAAAAGAACTCAGGATTTCAGTAGCTATGTCACGGTGCATTGTTCAAATCTCTATCATTAAACTGTGAAGTGACGTTTGAATGAGTCAATCTCTTATCAAGCGCTCGCGCCGGTGTGCGCTATAAATATTTTTACGAGTATTTTTTCTCGTACACTACGTCAATGTTACAGCACTAGTTTACAAATACGCACCACAGTTTAATGTTCAATGCAGTCACGCAATGATATTGTTGTGAAAAACGTATTAAAGTTTAATAAGCTATTTCGTTGACACAAATAATATTACTAGTTATAAATATGACGCTGGTGATAATATTTAAATCGTCATTATCATGATCAAATATATCCGAATTATTCAGAACGAAATCGTTCGCAAGTCCAGTCCGTATTATGATGATGTAATCAGATGATTACAACCCACATCATTGCATTCATGAACAAAATTTATCAACAACGTTGAGATACATGAACTCGTGTATTTTAAAACCGAGGTTAAAGAACCTATTTTGATAAAAATATTGTCGAATTTCACTAGCCATGTGACACGCACGATGAGTTCTGTCCATTGACCTGTCACGTACTTATATCTATGTTAGTACATAGTATTTAGGTATAATATACGTGTAAAGATACGTAATGGTTTCGCGAATTCCTATATCAATTGACATCGATTGTCTACGATATCCATTAATCTGTCATGATTTTCGTGACGACAATTTCGTCACAATGAATAAATTAGTATGTTTAAATGTGTTATGCATGTCATTATGTACAAATACCTTTAAGAAATAACTCCTCATTTTATAAATTGTGGAGCGAATATACCTGCTCAAATATTTTTCAATTTATACATCGTAACTAGATTAATTATTACGATCGTTAAGAAGAAGACTTGTATTACAATAAATAATAGTATTCAATTATTTAATAGTAGAAATAATAATAGTGGCACATCACTATACGGTCGTAATATATCGAATAATCACGAAGAAACACGTTGCGCAAACAATGACGTGTGAAAGACCGACGCAGTTAATATTTACTTGTTGAAATGCTTTACACTTTCATGTATGACCTCACAGCGTACGTGGGCACACGATATCTACTACAAATTCCATTACTTGCGTTATCAAAGCTATAAAATGTACTCTACGTAAGATGAATGGATTCGGAATAAAACCTAGGGCCACGCGTTCTCCGCCCGTAGTCAACACCAGCCATGAACCGGGTTGACATTGAAAAATTATGATATTTTTAATCGCGGAAAACAAATAAAGTTCACAAATGATGCACGACCGATACCCGATCATATCTGGACCGTACTACGTGTCTAGGCCAGATATGTCGCCGGATTGCCGTAAGTTACCTTTGCCGAAACCAATTACTTACTTATAACAGTTTTTTCAGAGCCAAAAAAAAATTCAGTAAATAAATCAATAAAAATAAATGCATTATTTGAAATTTTTAATAATAAATATTGTTCGTTTTGAATCTACCTAATTAAATAATATAAAAATAAATAAACATACCTATGTAATGAAGTCAACTTCCAAATTAATGTTCACTACCATTACCGTTCATTTTTGTCTGTAAAAACAAAACTTGGCAGATATCTCGCGTTTAAAATTAGAATACCGTGTTTTTTTTAAGATGCCTAATTTGAACGCTGAATTTTATACGTGTCTGTCTTTTAAGAAACAAGAGGTTTGGTTTATTACAGTTTCTGATGTTTGTTTTTGTTTTGTTCACAGGAATAATGACACTCAGCCGCGGCCCGTGTGACCTCGACAACATGAGTCTGTTCCAAGACCTCAAACTCAAGAGGCGGAAAGTTGACTCCCGATGTAGTAGCGATGGTAAGCATGCAAATTAATCATTATTTTTATTCTTCCGATTGATTGTAAAAAGCTGTCATGAGACATGATTATCGTTAACTTGTTATTAATTTGCTAAAAGGCATAAGGCCTCCCCCACATTAGGCGTGCGCGTTTCTCGGGCGTGTGAGCGACGCGGGCACTCTCCATACACGCCGCAGGGCAGCAAAACGCGACGCTCACGCAACGCACTCGCGGCGCGCGCCCGGCCCCTGTGCTACTCACACGCCCGAGGATCGCGCACGCCTAATGTGGGGTCAGCCTTAATGTCGTTCTTGATTCGAATTATTGGTAGTTCAGCTTTTTATTGTCAATGTTTTTTTTTTTGTATGCCATAATTTTCTCGTCGTCGAACGTTTAAAAAAAGAACACCATAGACTGATTTTAACTCATTTCCCACGTCATTGGAACACAAAGGGCTGTCAGACAGGCCGGTAGCAGACGTTACGGATTGTTATTGTAAATATATAGATAAAGTGCGAGACGTAAGGTCGCAGTACGACGGTACTTGTTATTCTTGTCGAGATGTCTTCCATAGTTGTGACGCGGATCACGGACCGCTATCACTTTCTGTCGCTGTGAAGTCTTTTGTTACAAGTAATTTCATTTTCATTTAAACGTGACCCTGACGTTTCCACTAATGGTGGGTGCACGGTATGTTTTTCGTAGAATTTTCGTATTTTTATTATAATTTTAGCATATTATGGGTTCTGCACTTGGAAAAGATATTAAGGTCTACAATTTCTAACCATTGACTGATACAGACCACACCATAACTATGTTGGTGCGCAAAACCCCTAGAGTATATATAAACAAGTTTCTAACATCATAACTAAATGGATTAAAAAAAAGCTATTCAATATTCGAAATTGAAAAAATATAAAACTCTTTCTCGAGAAAATGCATGAATAAAATCGATGCAATCCAGTCAAATCATTATTATTATCATAATCGAATTACACAACTTGATATTCGTAAACAAATTAGTGTTTGATAACGATCGTCACTGAAAGTTAAATAACTGATCAACATAACAAGCCGTGAGAGAGTCGCGACTGGTTCCGAGAAATGCAAACTTTCACTTAAGTATAAAATAAAATAAAAAAACTTCCAAAAACGAGATCCGGTTCAACAAGTTACAGTCGCCGTCGTGCGGATTATGAATAGCGGGAACCTTTGTAATCTTATTTTCCGTTGATATAACAGACGAGACAGAATGATTATTTTTTCAATAGCATTGTTTTATTGAGAGTATTGAATTGAGACTGCATTGCTCAAGCGCAACAGTTCTGCCCTTTGCCAAGCTTACAAAAATTAAAATCGATAAGCAAGTGGCAAATATCAATTGAATTATTATTCACCTAGCTCTCATTTGATAAGACTTCGAAGGAAAGACGATAAAAATAGTCTTGTTAATTACTAAAGCTGTGGATGTTAACGAATAAAAAACCTTGCAAAAAGTTGAATCCAACAAGCTCCGGAAAACTTCACTTAAATATTTTCTAGCTTTCTTACTTTCTTCATAGAATCACACGCTAATTTTTTTCCCACAATGAACAGTGAACTTGCAAAAATTACAATTAACATGTTAATATTTTTTGCATTTACCCGTTCATAATGATTACGTAAGAAATGACGTAGCGAGTGAAGTCACGGTGATGAAGAAAGTTTACGTAAACCCACGAAAGGTGAAAGCAATAAATACCGGTGCTGTAATTATTGCTATTGTGGCCTCATGAATAACTCATGAGAGAAAGACGTATTCACTGTCATATAACGTAACATCACGCCTCAGGCTAATGCCGAACATGATTTCAGAACAAAATCTTTTATTTTTTACGAATTTCTTCTGTTATAAAGTGTTATTCATTTGTTAATGGAAATGAATTGCTTCTATCTTAACAGTAGTGTTATTTGCGAAGTATTTTAGACAATGAGCTTGCCAGGCATATTATTACTATGATATATAAACAGCAGTTTCCGTCGAATTATCGTTGCAGCAAAGAATTCAGCAGCTAGCATGTTTTGATGCGGGCTGCGCACTACCTTAACATGAGTTACATAGGCAAAGATTAGTTACCTATTCTGCCTAATCAAAACAGTAGATTGATCCGAGCGTAAACATCCCACGTCAAACGTGATTTAAAATTGTAATAATTCTATCCAGGAATAGATAGGATTCTATTTCAGGACCGTTATCACTGAGATATTCGCATATAAACGAGTAACGGTGTAGCTAAGTTGGGAGCAGCAGAGCGGGGCAGCGAGGAAAGCGCTTCACGTGGGGTGTGACGCGACCGCAGCGTGACGCGGCGCGAGGGGATCGTCATCGTGACGCGCCCCTCACACGCAACTTTGTGACACACCACTTTGTACGTACTTACGAGATAACGACCCAACCAATTGTTTTTTGGCCTGTCTTAATTGTGCATAGCTAATGAGTTCCGGCCCATTTAATTTGTTTTTGAAAGGGATTAGGGTGTGAATTTCTGAAACGATGCGTCGTACCAAATTAATATTGGGCGAATTATTCGGAATACGTGCACGGCATTTTGTATTAAAAAAAAAATACCAAAATTTCTCTCGATGTAAATAATGTTTTTTTTTTTTTTAACTTTATAATAAAATTGTTATTTGGAACTCAAAGCTTCATGGAAATTTATGGGAAAATGTGTCCTATACCTATCAGCAGTTGCCATGTAAAGTAAAAAGGAAACATGTCAAGACTAAACGTTTTATTAATAAAACAATAGCATTAATTTTCCTGTAACATTATTAATACTTTTGTATAATTAAAACAATACCTGTTGGCTACGCATATACATATGATTCGCGTCGATTCTATAGATTCATAGGCTAAGTAGGTAAAACTGCAATATAGGTATATAAATTCCTATAAATATGCGAGGTAAATGCATGAACATTTCAGTTGTGAAAACCTATACATACCCACACCTCCTAATCACGGAGTCGTTGTACTGGCCACCGAAGGTCTCTTGATAACGCTGAGCATAAATAACTACCAGATTCAACTGAAATAGTAAAACTGTTTGTATCGTCACGCTATTTTCGCTCGCGAGGTCAGCTGCACTTGAGGTACCAGAGTGAGGCACTTTGATATCGCTGGATGCTGGAGGCCAATCGTATATGATAAGATTAGCGATCACTGCAGTGCATATGGGGTTGAGTAATTTTGGCGAGAATTGATTTCTCGAAAACTATAAAGTTCTACTTGATTCTGGTTATATTTTACCTAATGATTTGATTCATTCTGATAATGAGATTCTGTCTCCATAAATTATGTAGTTGTAGTTGTTCTCTTTTTCATCAGTTTTCCATTTGATTTTCCGTCGAATAAACCACCCTGAGTATCCTGAATGTTGATACTACGACGATCAATCCATCAAGTGTCAATAGAGATTCCATCAACCCTTCAGGATTGTAACAATACGGAAGCTTCTGCATAGTTAAATACAGCGTTTAAAGATGTCGAGGCAAAGGAATTATTTTATTGGTTTTGTTTCCTACCGTGGGGACATGGATTGGTCATTTTCGGAAAAATCGGGATAGGTAAATGTGAATCCGAAATTGTTTAGGGAGTAGGATAGGAATATGATGAAATTGAAAAACAATCTTCAGCCTTCTATAGTAACGTCAACAAACAACGCTTTCATAAACCTACCGCGTATTCCAGTTATGACTTTCGTGAAAGAAATGATTGATGACGATGCGCGGTGCGGTGCGGTCACGTGGCGACTCGGAACCACGGAGAGGCGGAGAGGTGAGGGGGTGCCGGGTAGGGGGTGTGACCCACTTTCCCATGTGTCGGTGACCGCGGCCGACCTTCGAGCCTGCACCGACCGAATAACCGATCGTTCATCCGCCCCGAAATAAAAGACTTGCTGATTGCGTAACCGACTTTATTGTTGTCTGTCTACCACAACTTTTTTTACATACAGATACCACCTCGATTGCTTAGATTGGTCTAGCAGCAATATGCGAGCTTTGTTACATAAAATAATGAACTCTAACGCTCGCGCATTGGCAACGAGATACAGGAAAACTAGCTATGTGCAACATTACCACTACCATAAACAAGTAATCAGAACGGGACGTTTATCTAGGCGTTTGTGTGAGTCTACCTAGAACCTCTAGAGCTATTGCATCACGCGGCTAGAAAGATCGGTCCCCACCAATGATGTGGCAAAGGACGCGGAGTGAAATAGAGATCGTCCTCGAAGCGAGAGCGGTGCACGCGTTGCACTAGTCATTGTGCGGTTGCACTTCGCACGCACGGCCGTCTGAGTGACCTAATAGCGGCTGGAGGGAGGGACCGGGAAGCGCTGCGGGGAGCGGGGCGCGGCTGCCGCTCGTGCGGTAGGTCGGGCTCACTGCGCGCGCCCGCCGCCCGACGTCGCGCCGCCGACAGTGGAAAACTTTCTTCGCGACTTTTCCTCGTGTAAACAAAACCGCGCAAAATTTTGCGCCCGCGCGTCCCTGTATCCAGGCTGAACAACCGCGCGCCTTTGCTCAAATGAAGTTAATTATTTCATCACAATACTTTTACTTTTTCTTTAAATTATCAAATAACATCATCTTAAAATTTGCAATAAGACCCTTGTGGACAATAATGTGATTAATAATTAGATCGTTCACACGATTCATCGGACTGTTGACCGTGTTTGCGATGTAAAGCCAGGTCACGTGAGAGGGCAAAGACTACGCCTATGGATTTAGTAATAAAAAGTCGGTAAAGTTTAGTGTTTAGAATTTATGGTAATGATTTAATTTTGATAGAGATTTCCTTCTAAGGACCTAGTATGGGATTAAGGGTTCTATATTATGGAGTTGTCTTTTCTTAAATCTTGCATTGTTGTATCATTTGCAATGCTGCTTCAGCCGGCATTTTTGACATGGGTTTTGTGTTCTTGAGATAGAATAGTTATGAAATAGTTTGCAATTACTTTTCTAATTAATAATACTTATTCAAATAAGAAATAAACCCACCACATTTAATATTCCTATACCGAACTTAGTACAGGTATCTCGCATATGAAGTTTTTTTTAGGTAAGCAGTGCAAAATATTTATTTTAGAACTATTTGAAAGTTTCATACACAGTGTATCAGTATATGCATATAATAATAATCACATAACATAATAGGCATTATTGTTGTGTGAGGTTGAGCCCTTTGTAGTGTGTGTGCGGGGCGCAGGCGCAACGCTTCCGGGCGCCGCATCTGCGCTCGCGCCGCTTTCACTTTCTCCTCGCGCGCGCCGCCGCATCTCGTGCTCGCGCCGCGACCCGCATCCACGCTTCCTACATTTTCCACATCTATTCCGGATAGTTATATAAATTACTGCTTTCTGCACCCAAACTTCATAAGATCTATTAATTAGTTACAATCGCATAAATCATAACTTGGCGAGATCGTACTTCATTATGATTAAACGTGTTCCAAAGCTTCATCCATAAATATAATAGATTAGTTTTGAATGTGGCCGGGACGGCAGCGGCGGCGCTCACATCGTGACGCAACCGGCTAGCTAATCTAGTCGGCGGCGTCGGGAAGTGCAGTGTCGCGTCCCCGCGTCGCGCCCCGCGTGCTCTAACTACGATCGCGCCGCGCGGTCGTTGACTTTTCACCTAGTTTCTATTTGTCGCTTCTAAAAAGTCTGTGGTGTTTTTTTTTGTATCACGGCGAGACGAGAGGTCGCCTGTCACTGTTGTTGACCCAAGCGTGTGTGCCCACAGGCGAGTCCGCCGCCGATACCAGCACGTCGTCGCCGGACCCCGGCCCGCCGTCGCCGCGCATGGCCGAGGCAGGCTGCAGCACGCCGCCGCATCCGCCGCCCGTGTTCGACGGCGGCGGCTCTCCGACGCCCTCGCCAGCTTGCCACCCTACCGTCATCCGCTCGGCGCCACCCTACTCCGTCATCAAGTTCGAGAGCGGGCCAGCCTCTGTCAAGGCAGAGTGCTCGCCAGCTAGCAACAAACCTGATGCGACGCCACCTCAGCTATCCTCTGTAAAGCTAGAAGGCACCCCGGAACCACTTCAACACTACAGGCCACGTGCTCTCGCTCCGCCACCGCAGGGCTCCCACACCTCGCTATCACCCGGGCCGTGGCCACCAGCCGCCTGCATCAATGGTGTTAAACCGGAGCTGATTGGCGGACACTTCCCACCGCAACAACTCGAGCCCAAACAAGGCGCGCGAGGCTCCACGCCATGGCGAGGCACTCCGGCCGTGATCATGGGCGAGTCTGGTGGAGTGCGGACAATGTTCTGGACGCTACCAGCACCTACATCTAGCGGAGAACCGGCGGCGGGGGCGTCGCACACGCCAACGCCGCCCACCCCCGACCCGTCTACATGTAGCGAAGAGTCAGCCGCGCGGCTACTTCTTAATCTAGGTGGTGAGCTGAGGCGGCCACGAGGGCCTCCTTTGAATATGGAATTACTTTGGGCTGGAGACGTGTCTCAGCTGCCCGCGCACCAGCAACTCACCGCACTGAACCTGAGCGCTGCAAGCGGCAGTGTCGCGGGAGCGTCCCAGGTGGCGGGAGCCAGCGCGCTAGCCCTGGCTCCCAGATCGGAGCTCCGTGCTTACGCACCTGAGGCGGAACGCGATGAGGATGAACAACCCATGATCTGCATGATTTGTGAAGACAAAGCCACAGGTCTTCATTATGGCATTATAACTTGTGAGGGATGTAAAGGTTTCTTCAAACGGACTGTACAGAACCGACGAGTTTACACGTGCGTCGCAGATGGTGGCTGTGAAATCACAAAAGCGCAAAGGAATAGATGCCAATATTGCCGATTCAAGAAGTGTATCGAACAAGGAATGGTATTACAAGGTGTGTATCGACTTACAATTCGTTAAAATTCAGAAACAAATACTAATTTCTTCGCCTAACAAATTTTATTTTACAGCGGTAAGAGAGGATCGGATGCCAGGTGGAAGAAATAGTGGTGCCGTCTATAACTTATACAAAGTCAAATACAAAAAACATAAGAAAGCGAACAAGGCAGCTACGACGACGAGTCGAGCGTCACCGCCAGAAAAGCCCAAAGACCCTTTACCGCCTATCCCATCACACCTGGTCAATGGCACCATTCTTAAGACTGCACTCACCAACCCTAGCGAGGTATGTCACATTTCAAAAATTTTATTTTGTCAGCCGTATCGTTCATTTATTATTTTCACTGTTCACATTTGGCCTTTTTTCCAGGTTGTCCATTTAAGAGCACGGTTAGAAAGTGCCGTGTCATCATCGCGAGATCGTGCTGTACCCCTAGAAAGGGCGCTACACATGATCCGAGCGCTGATCGACTGCGATGCCATGGAAGACATCGCTACGGTGCGGCATCTACCAGACTTGCTTCACGACACCTCAGAAATAGGGGATAAACTATGTAAGATCGGGGACTCGATCGTACACAAAATGGTCGCTTGGACGAAAAAACTACCATTTATTATGGAAATACCAATGGAAATACATTCCAAGCTGTTGATGGAGAAATGGCACGAGATCTCAGTACTAACGACGGCGGCGTACCAGGCGATGCACGGGAAGCATGCGCACGCGCCGCCCTCGTCGGACCATGAACAAGACTTTATGCAAGAGGTGAGTACAAATTAAATGTTACAGCGCGTTAGTAGAAATGTTACGAAAGTCTCATAAAGGTGTTTTTTCCCCACAATTTGACTAACGAGCCCTAGATGTGGCTCAAGCACGCTCCGGGTCACATTCGCTCCAGAGACTTCCGCACATGCGCCGGAGTGCAGTTACGTGATTTGCATCGCTTGCGCAACCGAGGTAGAAAGTCGCCGGCTGCGGCTGCCAGACAACTAGTTGCACTCGGACGTTTGCACACTCGCCGCATAACCAGCTATGTTACACTAGTCAATTAATGCAGTGTCTGGTACACTGCATTAATTTGAACGCAGAGAGATTTAGAACAATATTTACTCACCATTCAATGAGACGTTTGAATTCAATGTTTAAGCAATATTTAATTAGTCATTTTTATTTAAGTTCGGTCTAGCTCTTAATATAAATTTATTACTTATATTGCCGGCTCGAACAATATGCAACAAACAGGATCGCTGAGAATTGCATGTGTTACATAAACTGCGCACGCGGTGATGTAACGTAATAACGGTAGTTATACAGAAAGTATTTTTCATTGTCTAGAGCATTTCCTCTTTATTAATTAATTCGAAATTACGTAAATATAGCGTATTATGTTTAGTGCTACATCTATACATATGTTTTTTAGCAATTTAAAATGATTGCACATGCAAATGGACTAGTATTTATACTATTTCTAGTTATTAAACGATGCTGGTTTTATAATATGCTAATAATGTTTATTATGACTAACAAGAAAAGCCCTTGGCAAACGACATGCCTCATTTGCATTCACTTATCGTTAAATGAGATGTAGTATAGCAACTGTTTTATAGAAAACGACGTTTCAACGCATGTGACAAAAGGTGGAAAATATTACATGACATTAAGATTTTTTTCTTAAACTAAAGCCGGAGGAGGAACAGGCAAAGGAGGAGCTCGTGGATAAGTACTAACAGCCGCACGGGGCGATCCACCAGGTTAAGCTACGCTTGCCAGGGTTGGTCCGTGGATACCCATCCACCATTTCTACATGCTGACACTCCTCCGTGCCTCGGAAAGCACGTTAAGCCGTTGGTCCCGGCTGTCATTCGTGGATCTTTGATAGTCGTTACGGGTCGTCAGAAGCCCGAAAGTCTGCCAACCAGTCTTACCAAGGGGTATCGTATTACCTAGTTATTGGGTTGTGGAGGTCAGACAGGCAGTCGCTCCATGTAAAATACTGGTATTCAGCTGCATCCTGTTAGACTGGAAGCCGACCTCAACATAGTTGGGAACAGGCTAAGCAAGGTTTTTTTTAAACAACTTGTTTATTTGGATTAGATCTAAAAAATAAATTAGCATCTGTTTTTGGTAAAAAAAAAAAACAATCACGAGCGACGTGTGACTCTCCTCGTCGTTGCGGTTAAAATGAAACAAAACACCAAGTTTGATTCCTTATACTTAGCAAAAACTCCTAACTTCCAAATTTCTGACTAATTAACTCTTTCTCCCAGGTAAACGCGAACCTCCGAACGCTGCAGAACTGCCTGACGTCACTGATGGGCAGGCCAATCACACTGGAACAGCTGCGACTGGACGTGGGGTTGGTAGTGGAGAAGATGACGCAGATCACCTGCGTCTTCCGCCGCATCCAGCTTCGCATGGAGGAGTACGTCTGCCTCAAGGTCTACATACTCTTGAACCAAGGTAAATACAACACTTTCAGTTTTCAGAGTTTTTTGCAAATAGGTATTATGATGGCATCGGGTTTGTCTGTACGGTTGAGTTTAGAACTTTCATAAGCTGCTAAATGTAATAATGTTGGTAAATACAGCTTCTTCGGATACTTACTTTAAGCGTTTTATCGGGAGCTTTGAGTGGATTCGGTACTTTTTTTAATCACTGTAGAAAAGTTAAGAATACATTCACTGACGAAATTAAGAGTGATCGGGGATAAAATATAATCCTATATAACTTAAACTTTTTATAAAAGGTTGACTTCCTGTGATACAATAGAAAACTAGATAAAACTGAATGTTTTCAAACAAAGCTCAACTTAATTAATCGTTAATACCCTTTGAACATAATATATTTATCTGCATATTAAAAATAAACTTAAAATCCTTGATGAAACTTGAACTGTACATAATAGATTGACGTCATCATTTCACAGTTCAGATGAATCTTTCGTTTTTTAATTGTGTTAATTGCCGTCTGGATAACCTTTCACCGCATTGCAGGCCATGAGGCCGGATTTATTTAGGCTATGTAAATAGAATGAATGGTACGTTTCCTTGTTTACGAAACCGAATATACTTTGTTTTTTATAATATTCAATTAGAGATAGTGATTGCAGTACTTGGGATATTCCAATTAAATATTTTATTGGACAACAACCTTTCGAAAAATCCGTCAGTATTTTAACTCACATGATCTCCAAAAACTTATCGACATGCTTGTGTGTTGACACATTAATAAGATCAACACTTTAGCACTTCCTCATTCCAATTTAAAGTAAGTAAGCTGACATAAAGCCATGTGGACACAACCCTGCAGAGATACGCTCATTACTTGAGTAAGTCAACGCACCGCATTGTAATCCAGTTACAGACTGGCCGAGGGGTGCATCGGCCCACGATGCATGTAGGTCAGTTACTGTTACGCAAGCTAGGCATCCTACGCTGTGACGTCGACCTGACTCATTATGTTACTCGTTTTATATCTACTTAGTAGCAGCCTATACACGTAGACCCGTGAAGCATCGAACAAGCTTTATAGAATAGCTTCTATGATAGATATGTTATTGTATCCTTCCGGGTGAAAATAATCTACTTAGTTGTTTATACAATATCAATTAATGGTTCAAATTAATTGAACTTCTTTTTAACAAGAGCAACGGTTTCACTTTCAATAATCGAAACTCTACAGTTGCGATAAACTGAACAGCAATTTGTCATTTCGAGGAAAAGTAAAGAGAGCTCAAAAATGTACTTTCTAATATGATACGAAAGCTTTATAAATCTAACGGTAGATTTTATCGTATGATTAATGGACACAATACGAAATGCGACATGACAATAAAAATCTCGACGCATAGTGAGTGCGATACGCAGTGCAAAGTGTTCATTAATATTATTATGATTTATGTTACAAGTAACCCAGATGTGGAGTCGAGAGTCGCTCGCGACACCGATTAGGAACCACTTCTCGACGCTGATAACAATTTCACTTGGTGAACTCTGCTGACATACGAAAGTCTTCAGATATCTTCCCAGATAGTTTGCGTTATTTGTTTCGGAAAAGTTTGGCTTATGTACTTAGACTACTACGCCGATTAGCAACTGCGTAGAGTTGAAGACTGCAGTGACATTTTTATCTAAAGTGTCCATCCGTATTTAGACATGATTAATTAAATCAGGTAATAAAATAATAGTAACAACTCCATAACCTTGTGAAAAATATTTACAGAACCTGAAAACGTAATTTCATTAGCTACACTGTAAAATAAGTTTCAATAACCAAGTTTGAGACGCAATAGAATGTACCTAGCGCAAGACGCCGACTTGGTCACATCTAACCTTCGACGATAATGGTTTTACATGGTTAATCACAGTAGGTTCGTTTGTCCTAGTACTATGGCAGGGAAACTGTGACATCCTGTGTTATCGCTAGGAACTAGGTCGCACCACGCTCTAGCGCCGTGTTTGAAAATTATTTTCACCGCGCTTACACATTTATACGTTAAGTAGGTGCGCTGTTTATCAAACTATGAAAGTACTCAGTGAGTGTTTAGCCGCGCTCGGAAATATCGCGTATTATGTTGCACGATGGTTATGTAAATTAAACTTTGAAGTTAACATAATAATGCTATACTAGAAAGAGTATATTTTATTTACTCAGTTATAAACCTTTTAACAAAACCAAAAATATAATATCCTAACCTAACTAAAACTATTAGTAAACATAATGCTATACTGAGTTTACTAATTGCAACGGTTTTTAAAGTAAAACAGATTACATCCCGTCATCATACCATCTGAATAATTAATCATTTGACTCCATAAAGGCAATATCGCTTGAACATGACACCCAAGAAATTTCATATGTTTCAGTCCGTTATGAGCCTGTTAAATTCTCCTCAATTGATGCTGACATCATCAAAATTTACGAAAGTAGTCCACTCTCTTCAAGATCCTCTTAAAACTTTACTATTAGGTAGGCAAATATGAGTAATTTGCTTCTGTATATGAATTGAGTAAACCGAAGGACTTTTCCTCATGTAAATCTAACATAATAAAGTCATGGTTGTATGTCGTTATCAAATCTTAGATCTGACAAACAGTGCATGTGTACACAAGGAATACGGCACTTATGTGCGGTTGTCAATGAAGCGAACTATCAAACAGAATTGGCTTCAAATTGATATTTTTGATAACCTACTTATGAGCTGATTGAATCGCCTGTACACAATTTTATAGCAATCACTGCTTTGAGAAAATTTAATGACGGACATCGAAAACTCTACAGAGCTTTTACTGTGAGACCACACATCCACAATAGGAAAAATCTTAATATTTCTGTTGAAGTCTATAAAAAGAGTCTTTCGATTTTCTCGAAATTAGAAATAGAAACGATGATTTTTGAAAGGAGGAATGCCTCTCCCTATAAATAGTAGGTACTTGTGCTTGTCACAGCATTTTTATTTTCACTTCATACACACGTATGTATGCATGTGTGAGTCCTGGTACCATGGCTGTACTAGTGCCATAGTGCGCACTACGATGAAATGGAAAGCGCTTGCGCAACTGCGCCCGCGTCGACTGTACTGCTGTGTGTGTGTGTTTGTTAGATACTTGTAACAAAATGTTTGTTGCGTGTGAGTCGAGTTGAGTAATGCATTAGAATTTTAGGAACGTATCGCCGTATTTATCATTGTGAATGTGAAGCTAATTCGCCGTTTCTCACTTTTATTAGAGATAAATGGCAAAGTAAAACATTCACTATAAAGTACCAAATACATACCCAGTAAAAAAAATCGTTACACTCTCATTACTGTGTAATTAAATCAAACAGCAATAGGTTGTTAACCCGTATCGAATTAAAACTGTCGCATTGCATTAAAAAGCGCATTGCGTATAATAATGTAGAGTTAGTTACGTCAGCTAAACGGGACAGCATTTCACTCTCGGAGCGGAAAGCGCGACGCGGAAGGCGAACTTTCTCTTTTGTAGCGCACTGCGCGCATTGAAAAAAGCGCAAGCGCAGATTATAGAATGAACGAGTACCGCTACGTCTCGCGCGCATTCGTTTATGTAACCAGTACTACATGCACGCGCTGCTTAAATGCACATTGATACCGCACGATAAAAACCATACTTCGAATTTATTTGTAGCTCCGTAAAAGCAGAACGTTGCCACAATTATAATTTTATCAAAATAGTTCTCATCAGTAATATATTCTACAATTTATTCTATATTGTTTAGCAAAAATAAACAAACATCAATTAAATGTAGTTGCAATAACAGCACACACGAAACAGTCGCGCGTACAATATCGTGGAAAAATGCGCGCGCGTGAGCGAGATGGCAATAGCGGTGAGGACGCGAGCGAGCTCGAGCGGAGGTCAACGGCTAGCCGCGGTCGTTGCCCTGCTATCGGAGTGACCTACTGAGCGCTTGACGTCACCGCCGCACCGCGCGCGCTGTGGCATTGGTTCACCGCCACCGCTCAGCGCCATCTACAAGCGAGTAGCCACACTACGCATGATCGTCATTGCATGATTGTAGAAAATATAATTAATCAATACAACCCAATGCCATTCGCTACTAATACTGCTGCCACCGTTGAATAATTTCAAGTCGGACATAAGAGGGACTTTGCGTATTGATTTTGCCAATGCCGATTTTAAGTCTTGTTTTTATTTGTTTCAGAAGTTGAGTTGGAGGGTATTCAGGATCGGTACGTGCAGGTGTTGCGCAGTTATCTGGAGCACGCTGCTCCGCATCATCCTGGAAGGCTACAGGAACTCTTCGCCAGGATACCTGAGGTAATTTGCAACATTTTCATTTTGCTAAAGTGCCCCCCCGCCAAGTCGAGCAAGCACGGCCATACTTTCTCATAATTTTAAAGCGCAGATGAATAAATCGTTTTTCGGTAGACGGAGACAGAGCCGTTATAGATCACTCAGCATGCTATATCTTTGTCAGTCAATAACGTTGCATAAATACACAATTTATACAGCCGGCTTCGTTACCGAGGGATAAGATAGCAGATTTATCGACTATTCTGCAAAGTAAAATTTACAAGGCACATTCACAATAGAAAGTGGAAGGAAAGCTTTTGATTTCACGATACTAAGTTGTCGTTTTCACTTACAGATCCAAGCGGCGGCGAACCTGTTGCTCGAGAGCAAAATGTTCTACGTACCGTTCGTGCTGAACTCGGCGGAGATCAGATAGTACATGGCGCAGCAGGGCGTCTAGTTCTCGATGTACTCGCGGCTGACTCCCCGCCCGCGCCCGCCACCCCGCCGCACCCCCGTCTTATGATCGCACTCGCCACCATGTGTTCACCCGCCGCAGCACCGCGCCGCCGCGCAAACCGCGCCCCGCGTGCTACCCGCGCTCCGTGCGCGACCCGCACCCGCGCGACCCGCGCCTGCACAAGAGTTCGTACAAATGTTCCTACTCGAGCACCGACAATAAGTGCGCCCGCCCAGTGCGACGAACAGTGTCAGTCAACACAAGTGCGGTACATTTATACCTTTGTTGAGTCGATGAGTGTATTGGTTTATTGTTTAGTAGAGGAATTAAAACGTCCCAATTGACAGACTGATTTATTATTAAAATAGCTATTACGTAAGGTACCAGGGACTTGAATGCGTGTTTTATACGTGGTAGTGTATACTACATAGTGTTAAATAGATTAAAATATATATTATGTTACTATTTAAATTTGTCAGTCGGAGAATCGCATAATATATTATTTCTGTAAATATAGAGTAAACTTTACAATATAATTAAGACGTTGTTTTAGACAGAATCGTTTCTTGTAAATGAAATACTGCTGTTTTAGTTTGCATTTTATATCGTCTAGGATTAACCAGTAGACTAATTGCTGGGTGTGTAATATTGAGAATTTCAATTTAATTTTATATGACTTGTTCGTACATAATGTAAGTAGCACTAAGTACCTACTCTCAGTGTTTACCAAGACTGCTTGTATACAACTGTACTGTTTATACACTAACATGGCGGTGCGGTGGCTCGCGCGGTTCTTATAGTCACAACTTATGCATTTTTATTGCCAATATTTCGCATAACACTTGTGCATGTTTCGTTCTGAATGTTTCACTTCTTTATTCTGGTCTAACTAGCTGTAAGGGTCGGCGCGCGCCGCTGTCGTCACCGCCGTGACGTCACTGCGCCCGCGCCGACTACTCGATGCATTTCTAAGCTGACGACGTTATCTTTATGTGCGTAGGTGCTTCGGACTTATTGATCTTATACTTTGCTTCCTTTGATGTGTTCAAATGTAATTGTGCTCAATGTACCGTGATTTTGTTCGGATATTCAAATTAATAGTAATCGTTTATATCATTTCATATCGTACCATTGAAATACTTTCCCGCATCGTTCCTTTAGAATTGTAGATACATGATACATTTTGTACATACATAAAATATTTTGTACATATTGCGTTAAATCTCGATTACATAAACTATTTGATTGATTTGCAACTATTAATAAATAAGTGATTTAATTGTGAAGTTCTAATTTTATTACAAAACAGGTACGTACATGCTTCATTCATTATCGTGTCGACTTATCGAGACAGTGAAAGACACTTCAGAAACTATGAATTTATTCCATCACTTGTCATCTTCACAGCATTAGCCCTCTAGCATTCCTCTTCATGTATTAAGTCATCATTAGAACTCCATGTCATCGGTTCACGCAACTACCTGCCCTGAACTCTGTACATTTAGTGTGACCAGTAACATGACTAACACCGATCTTCATCTACACGTAAAATAGGCGTATCTAACAATAATAAAAAAAGTATCATTACATGATCACAAAAAAATCATTTATACAAACTTACGAAAAGACTTTCAAACCTACTACTGTCAGTAATCACTGCCTTTCATTTTCTTACAATTTATTCGCCGTTATCGTTAAATAACTCTTTGTATTAATCGTTAATGTTAAAATTTGTAATAAACGTTCCATCAACGGTGAACAGTTACCACTAGCTATAGGGGGCGATGGAAGCCTTGTTTAAAATTAAGTAATTACAACCAAAAAGTTCGTTCTAAGGACTTAGGTTCTAGTTAATTAGACTTTTTTATGCCTTAGCTTTCTCACGGTCGACGTCGGCGTATGCAGAGCAAATAGTAGCCAGATCCTATCTCACCTATATTAATATACATAGCCTTCACAACCCGTCAGTACCGAGGAAATAAATCAAAAGAATCGAAGGTCTCGTTCGCTTGTTGTGGACATGTCAAGTTGACAGCGGAAGGTACACACTACATCGCGTTAAGTAGCTGAACAGTCGACTTAACAAACAACTTGTAATATTAGATAATCCTGTTACCTGAATGTGCGATACACGTCCGTTCCTCATCGTGTTACCATTAGTTAAGTATTAGCGGTTATTAAATGTGTTTTGTACATTATAATTAGTTTGAATACAACCAGTTACGATACTGCCATCAAATGCCTAAATAGTTTTCAATTAATTTTGTTATAATTTACGTACGGTTAATTAAGTTAATGACGTTGGTGAAATTATTAGTTAATTGTGATAGTAAACAGTGATATCGGAGTAGGTACACGTGCCGCCCGCGCGGCCGCGGCTCGCGCTTGCGCTCGTGGTCGCGCGACGCGGTGACGTGCGCCGGCGCCGTCGCCCGGTGCGCGCGCCCTCACTAATATTCGGTCTCACTACGTGAACCCTTCACGACGATTGGGTAACTATATTTATTTATTCATTTTTTATCTAACTTAATTATAATTAATTAGTTCTTAACGACACCATCAGAACGACGGTGTTAAATCTAAAGTCTGAGGTAAAGATGCCTTTATAGATTTTTAAAACATGTAATGAATGACGGAAATCGTAAATATAACTATAATCGCGAATCGTGCATCGTTCTACTAATATGTATGTAAATGATAATGTATGTAAGTAATATTGACACTTATTTTGTTGGTATCATAGCGTATTGTTAAGGCGAAACTAACGGCAGTGTATCAAATGGGAATTAGATTTGTAAGAATGTTATTGGCGTTGTACAAAGGATAGTATTGTTAGTAATTAAACAATGAAATTGGCGCATTACTGGCGAGTACCTAATTAGAATAGTACACGACAGCCCGCTGAGGCTATACATTCACGTAATATGTAAATACAAATTATGCTTCGACGTGTAAGGTGGCCGCTCGCTTTCGTTGCACTTCTAAATTATTTGCTATTACTGTGAAATAGGGCTTGTTCGCCCCTTCGTCTAATTTAATGGAACTCGTAGAATAACTTTTGAATATCAAAATTGACTGACCGATTCATAGAAAACATTATTATTGATTTGCTTCTGCTTGCTATTTTAATTTTTAATGAGTTTGCATAACGTTAGTACCACCTGCCTCGGAGGTAAACCTCACACCCGAGGCTAGGACGGTTACAACCGGCTTCAGACGGCTTGTGTGTTCGATACCACCGTGTGTTTATAAATATGCATATGCGCTGCTCAGAGTCCCTGTAGTCACTCTGAGCTGCATGCACTAGTATCAACATACTACTTAAGTACGATCGTCAATTAGCACTGTAACATTACTAACGGTATACTGTAGAACATTTGAAATCAAGAATATCGTCATCATCACAATACACACAAGCGGTTCCGAAGCCGGTTCGTAGATAAAACTGCGAAAATATTTTGACTGATATAGTTATGTAATAAACATAATAATGTTAATATATTTATAAGGGTGTAACAAAAACTTAATGCATTTCACATTTCTTTACAGTCCATAAGAGAATAATTAATTACGTGTAAGATATTATTACATGTAACATATTGTGACGAAATATTTTCACATTCGTAGTGTAAGGTTTGTTGTGTATAAAAATAGCGTTTCAAGTATTTCGGGTACAAGAAGGGTTAAAATTTGTGTACATTAGACATTGTATTAAAATAGTTATGAAATCGAGTGTAACGCCGTAAGAGAATATATATTTGGAAACGTTGAAGAGTGTTTGTTGTATGTAATTACATGTCACAGATGGATATTTGAACTCTAAGTACAGATAGATATATATTCTACGAGTTATTCTTCATGTTTTAATCAAATAATAACAGTAATCAATTTTGTTACAGTTTACATGAACAAACACGTTTCGCTTGTCTTACTAATTTCAATGTTTAGAAACATTTTGTGTCCACTTTTACAATTTTTCAAAATAGGATATGGTCGAAGTCACAGATTGTATTAGTTGCCACGCTGTGTCACTGCAAGGGCCTCACTGCTAGACACAGTAGACACTTCGTTGGATAGCGGCAAAATTTTATTTATAAGAGTTCAATGTGATTGAGTGTGCTGTATTTCACGTATTTAGTTGGGCTCGCTCAATACCAAGACTTATCGCTTTCAGAACTAGCATACATTAAGTATTATCGATACATTAGGGTTCTATGTTTATACGTAGCAAATCACATTAGTTGCTGATTGCTGTACTGTTCTCGATGGAATAAGGCTGTTGTTATAATTCGACCAAGTTAAGATATACTGTGACTGTTAGCAGTACTCAGGAGTTTGTCTTTCGTGTACGTCTCGTTGAGTGATGCGCCGCGCCGGCGTAGTCAACCGAATGTGTACTGGTTTGCCAAGAGAAGTTACCTACAGTTGTGTTTAGTTAGCGATGCATAACGTGTTTGTACTTTAATTTGTTTTTTAGTTGTACTCTTGGAAATCAATGGTTAATAATTTAAGAAAATAAATTGTATGTGAAATATATTTATTGATTTTATTTGATCTTGAACCCTGCACTACAACTTTCAACTTTAATCGTGCTATATCGTGGCGATGTAATTATAACATGGCTATCAAGGGACACCAAATCAAAGACTTTATTAAAACTTCATCTCACCGCAGTCTTCCACCCACCATGATATTTTAGTCAACCGTTGTACATTCACATCCACTGCAAATGAATATACCTACATATGCTTTTAGACCACCTTTTAGATCCCTTCTAACTAAATTCAGAAAGGAAATGAAATTGTTTATTCCATAAATAGGATATGGGAATCACTTTTACACGTCATATTAAAAAAAAATAAGCGAGATATTTCGGCGTTTCCTATCTGACTACTCTGAGAAGAAAGACCGAAACAAACTCAGAGGTCGCAGGCCTTTTTAAAGTCCAGACATAATCTAGTCATAAGTCAGGTCATATGAGGACCGTGTAGATTAGTGTCTGAAATTTTTGAGGAAAGAACCACACAGATTTGAGTGGACCTGTCCAGTCAGTGTAAGCATTTGTCAGTAATCGTGGAGCTCAACTCGACGAACAATACCAAAGAAAGGAAATTTGGGTAGGCCGCATAAACTACTCAAATTGCAAGGCCATCATTAAAACTAGCAGAGAAATAAAAATAATAATAATATCCACATATTCCTCACATTCACAATAATTAAAATAATATAATACTTTACAAAGTAATCATGTCATTTTGAATATAATTTTCAACAATGTCAATGTGTATATTTTGATAATTTTTCATAATAGTTAAAATGTCAAGTTTTATGGTTTTATCACATGGCTTAGCAGAGCGAGCAGCTCGGATTGAGCTGGCAAGCTTTTATCTACTAAATAATCTGAAATTGTACCCTAATTTACAAAGTTTGGTTTTAATACAGATTTTAAATCGTTTAATGGGTTTGGTAAAGAGCCGCTTAATTAGAGAGAGCTAATGTATTATAGTAATTTAGCTATGGAATTAAACTTATAACAAACGAATAATGAATCCTTTAAAAAGGAATCTAGGTCTAGCACCTAAGTGTAGACCCTCGACTCTCTAGATCGTGCAACTTCTTATCTTTAGCTTATCAGCCAACACAAACAAATCGTAACCATTAATTGAAGAAAACAGGTTACTATGATAACTTACGGCCCACCAACCTTAGGTATATTGTAGCTTTGAGAGGCTTATTTATCTTGTAAACAGTGTACTTCTATCTAGTATAACTCGCAAGTTTAACAAGATTCGTGAGTAAAATTAAAATAAAATGTTTTAAAATAAGTTCAATTATTTCTTTTATACTATTGCTTTTTCGTGAGTGAGTCTGCGTAGCACATGCTACGACGCCTACGAGCGTACTACGTCACCGCTACGCCAGGCTCTATAAAATTTGTATACGAGAATGACCTTTAAAATTGAGCTTATATCATATAAAAAAAATACATATGTTAAATGATTTACTTAACTTCGCCTGATGTATCTTCAGTTATTAATATTAAAGTAGGAATAACAGAGCGTAGCCCATTTTTTTTTTTTTTTGAGTGTGGGAGATCATCAAATAACTTCTCCCGCTCTGGGCGAAGCGGGAGGGCGTGTCAGACTCTTACTGACTAAAACCCACCCGTGTTCCTTCGGTTGCCCTGTTGCCGGGGGCCACGATCTCCCTTTCGGTTTTCTTCGCAACCCCGGCAGAGAGCGTAGCTTTGAAAGAGTTAGTTAAAAAAGGAAGTCTATAGTACAAAATTAATTATTTATTTATATATACTTTATTGTACACCATAAAAATACATAACAAAAAATAAATCAAACACTACAAAATATACAATGGGCGGCCTTATCGCTTTCCGCGAATTACCATTTTTTGAAGTTGTGATGGCACTTATGGTTAGTAAAGCCTTGTTAAAAAACCGGCCAAGTGAGTGGCGGACCACGCACAATGAAGGGATGAAACCCTTCATTCAGTTGGGATAAATTTATCCCAAAAACAAACTTAACTTTGTAGTCAAAAAAAAATTCTGCCGGACATCGACATACGTCACGGTCAATTCCCCAACTGCAAATGTAAGGTTGTAATCGTATAACAAAAAAAAAATGTGATAAAACTACAAATTAACTATTTTCGGACTTTTTCCTTTACTTCTGCTGTGAGACCTTGCCTCATGCCATGTCATGATTCTAGGTCAACAAGAAGTAACCTAAACGTTTAGATTATGTGCGTGTAAGATTTTTTTATTGCGTTTACTTAGAAGCTTGATTTGATACCTCAACGCGTTCCTGAGAAAGAGGCTCTTGACACACAGCCAGACGGACGGGCTGACGGACAACGAAGTGATCTTATAAGGGTTCCGTTTTTCCTTTTGAGGTACGGAACCCTAAAAAGGATTAGTTTTTGGTGATTTTACTTATTTTCAGTCAAACTCCGATATATTACTTTCCTCTATGATAAAACTCAACGTGTATCTTCTACCCATATCTTTTACAACATCGCAGATTATTACTACAGAAGTTATGAGTTAAAACTTCTACTAAAAAGGTAGGTTGATCCAGTATTTTTTTCTTTTTAACAGACAAAAGCGAGTTTATATTTTTTGTCGACAGGGTAGCTAATTTCGAAAAGCTAGAGGGCGATATTTAAGCGAAAATATCGCCCTCTAGCGTCGAATAGTTACACTATTGACCAAGCAAACTACTTATATTGCATACAGATGGCAGCGTAAGCAAAGTAAAACTAAATATATTTCTACTCACTCGCGTTATAGTTTAAAAAAATAGGTACCAAAATGAGAAAATCATAGGTTTTTATTTATATATAATATCATGAATTCTCATCTCTCTAATCATTCGATTCAGAGATTTTGAAAACCAGTTTTGTCTGTGAACATAGGTAATTCTTAAATGACAACTCTGCTCTATGATTCAGCTCCATGTCTTTCTGTCAAAATTGGCTGCCGCTTGCCACATGTCAGGCAATAAATATTAGTGGTTTTACCAGATTTTATTAAAATAGTACTGTAAAACTATCACATAAAATGGTATGTAGACCTTTTATATTCATAGTTTGTTAATAGAACCTCTTAAACGAACAAGATAGCGATGGTTTGCAACTAAGTGTGAAAGAAACAACTTAGCATGGTGTCATGAATAATTCCGTTTCAGAAACCCCTTATGCTCCAAGGGCACGAGCGTGCTATCACACAGATCAAGTATAACCGTGAAGGTGACTTGCTGTTCTCCGTCGCTAAAGATTCGAAGCCGAACGTTTGGTGGTCTTTGAACGGTGAACGCCTTGGTACTTTCAATGGGCACGGTGGTGTCGTGTGGTGCCTGGATGTAGATTGGCAGACCATAAACCTCATCACCGGTGGAGGTGACAGTTCATGCAGGTTTGTATACATTTAGAATAGGTGCTTTTTGAAAATAAGTTTGGTTATGCCCTTTACAAATAAGATACAACAATGATGTTCCATTTTGTTTTGTTACCAATTTCCTCATTGTAAGCGTAGATTCAGTAATAGGAAAATGTTTTTGTTAATTCTCACAATCATTACACTGTTTTATACTAATGATTTTATTTGACTAGCTGTTTTTTCTTTTGAGCTGTATAATTTATCTGTATGTAATATAACCTGACAAAACTGTCAAACTCTTACTATTAGTTGCACCACAACTGTTTTTATTGTGCAACAGTGTCATTTTTACTACCATTGCGCCATTTGTGCAGTTTCTTTATCATGTTCTTTTTCTTTTGTTTAGCCCACAACAAAAATAGAAGACAAATTGAGTTTATTGTTGACAACAAGACCTTTCATTGCGAATAGCCATATTAAATGCTAAACATATTATTCTTTTTTTGACTTTACAAAATATTATATTTTCCAGATTATGGGATTTGGAGACTGGCAAGAACATAGCTACGATTAAGACAAACTCGTCAGTGAGGACATGTAACTTCAGCTACAGTGCCTACCAGGCTGCATACACCACTGACAAAGCTATGGGTCATCCTTGTGAGGTAAACTCTCATCCAATTCTAAAAGTACAGTGGCAGTATGAACTATTCATCATTAAATCCTGTGAAAATCACAGTGATCTTCATTAACATTCAATAAAGTTGCTGTTGGGTTACTGCCTAGTGCGAATGCGGTGCTCCTGATCATACCATGTCTCATATAAAAGTATCCTTTCACTTCCACTTCTGAGAATCTACAAAAAGCCAGTGGTCCCGTGATTGGTGTGGCCACCTACTGGGCCAAACTTATCTAACATAATATAATAATTTTACCATTGCCATTGATTTAAAAAGAAGAAGACTGACAAGTCTGTCAAAATCACAATAATCTTTATTCTCAATACAATAAGGTTGCTGCTGTCAGAGGTAAAATAACTGTGAAACGACTATACAGTGCTTTTGTGCATGCCAGCTTCCTGAACTGTTATCTGCATTCCTAATGTTGGCAGTACTGGTGCATGATCAAAAGAATGTGTCATGCACTGTGCACATCAAAATGGACATCATTGTTTAATGGTTTCCTTCCAGTCAGAACAGTCTCCTCAGAAGTTTACCTGTAAAAGTATCTTTATATCTATTTGTTTGTTCCATAATAATTAAATATCATCACTTTTTGCTATAATCACTGTTAACACAATGCCTAAAGTTTATGAGTCACTCTTTAATCAATTCTTTCCCATATGCATACATTTTTTTTCCTTTCCTATTTTAAATCATTTTTAGAAAGTATAAATAACCGGATTATCCTTTATTGTGATAGTGCTGTGTGGCAGTAACATTCATAATTGTAAGCTTTCTTCCTATAATGGATAAAGTTTAAAAATCCCCAGAAATCTGTTCCTCTTCCTTCAGTGGGCATATATGGTGTGTTGGTAAAATATGTCTTAATTTTTTAATTATAGGTATTCATAGTTGACACAAGAACAGTTGATGACTCTATCTCAAGCCAGGCTCCGATTCTGAAATGGGAGATCACAGACACAAAGGTCACCTCCATGGTGTGGGGTATCCTGGACGAGACGCTCATCACTGGTCATGAGGGTGGTGACCTGATCCAGTGGGACCTCAGGGTAAGCAGTTATTTACATATATGGAGACACCTATTTTGAGATAACAAGACAACTAATTGAAAATTGTCATTGCTTATAATGATAATACAAATAGTAAAAAGCCTAGCAGAATTTTACTTAACAGCTGTGTCATGTAACGTTAGATGTGGGTAGTTTTAAATCAGTAACCTCCACAGCAAAATACAATTTTCCTCTTTTAAAATTCATATTTACCCTTTTTCCAGACTGGCAAGAAAATCCAGTCAATAAAGGAGCACACACATCAGATTCACGACATGCAGCTTTCGCGTGACGGTACCATGTTCATCACCGCCTCCAAGGACCAGACCGCCAAGCTATTCGACACCAGCTCCTTGGAACTCCTCAAGGAGTACAAAACTGAGCGACCGGTAAACTCCGCGGCTCTCAGCCCCATCCTAGACCACGTCGTTATCGGAGGAGGTCAAGACGCCATGGAAGTAACCACAACCTCTACTCGCCACGGCAAGTTCGACGCTCGTTTCTTCCACTTAGTATTTGAAGAAGAATTCGGCCGCATCAAGGGACATTTCGGCCCCATCAACAGTTTAGCGTTCCACCCTGATGGTAAGAGCTACGCGTCTGGCGGAGAAGATGGTTACGTACGTGTGCAGAGCTTTGATCAGTCCTACTTTGATTATACCTTTGATTACAACAGGGACTGAATATAAAGATAAGCAAGGTATTAGTAAACTTAATCAATATTGTAAATGTCAATAAAACTGATTTTTAACAAATGGTCAAAATATTTGTTTTACTTCATTCATATGGCATACCATACCATACCCCCACTTTACTAACTCCAGTCAAAATTACATAAGGGATTTTCAGGATAGTATTATTAGTTCCAAATAAATAGCACCAATAATGGACAAAAATGAATGAATTGACAAACTGATGTGCTTTCAGAATGTCAGTATTGTAGGATACTTACGGGTATCCTTCCACTTACCATTCATGACTGAAATCTATTTATGATAAATTACAAAAACGAAGAGGTCACTCGGTCGGGTCGGTATGATTCGGCACACATCTTACTTTTGTTATCGTGCTTAAAGCTGAGTCGTCATGTCGTAAGCAGCGTGTACTTCTAAGATCCTGTTACCTGTTAAGACATCTTTAGATTAACCACTTTTTGCCAATTATCATCACCGTCTTTTTATCAAGATGCATGTCTTAGGTACTAATCTGGGTCTTAGAAGACTTAGTTAAGGGTACATACGATGCACTAGCGATGCTAGGCAGGCAGCACGCAAAAAGAACTCGCCTGCGCTGCGTTATTATAAAAGTAGGTACTCTGTGGTTATAACTTAGTTTGCCGATCGGCCCGAGCCGAACGAAAGCCGAATTTGCGTAGGTAGTAATTGCCTCGGGCAGGCTTTGATTTTTAACTAAATATACTGCCGAATCGAATGTGCCGACCCGAACAGAACATGTGTGCAGCACCTCTAACAGCTAACTTCAAAAGGCACTTCATTCATTCAGATTAAAGTGGGAAAAATCAATACAAATAATTCTAAAATGACATTGTATTCAACAATTTATTATATAAAACATTATTTCATTACACTTGGGGAATACTTTTTCACTTATGTTACATTTCACAGAAAATAGGGCGTAGTATGTTGTGGGGGAACTTCTCTTTCGCTGTCGGGGACCGCTTGGAATAGTTTGGCGGTTCTATCGTTAACTGTGTTGAACTCTAATATGGACGCGACGTTGCCGCAACGATAACAGTAGTTAGGCGCCGACCACACCGTCACCAGACGTTTGTCAAACATGTATTTGTAACCTGAGAACAAAGTATTTTATTTAAGATTATAAGTATTCAGAGAAGTAGAGTATTCTGCTGTGTACAGGTCGTGCCATTAAAGATGAGACTTGACCGCGCCTCCCGCCGCTCTTTCCCCCGCCCCGATGACGCCCCAGCGGGGACCTCATACCGCTAAAGAGACCCATAAATCGTCTACTGCGCATGTCAAACCACGTGGTGCGTCAAGTCTCATCTTTAATGGCACGCACTGTATATTCATGCTAATATGATATTAATACGAACCTTCATTTACTAGCTGATGCGCTCGACAGATTAAATTCAAATTGTTGTAATTCATAAAGAGCTCTGTGACATAACTGCCAAACAACCATCCTGCGCCTCGGGGGCTCACAGACCTGCAAACAAATACACAAGTTTCGTTAATCATAAATCTAGATTAAGTAAATTGATGGATAAATTATTCAAAAACGTAACTGTTTCAACAATGCAACAACAAAAACCAGGAATAAAATAAACTAAAACAACTTCTTACCACATCTTCACGTCAGCTGGATCAGACCACAAGAGGTCACAGAAGGCTCCTTTGTGTGGTATTTGTTGATTTCTGTCAATACATCGAATTTGATCTAACATGGATATCTCTGGAGACAGCCCACCATGGACGCACAGGACTGTCTCATCTATTAGCTGAAATGCATGCAATAATATTAATCAAATGGTTTTTTAAAATTTAATTAACGGAATCTTTATCATTAGTAATTCGAATTAACGGAATCTTTATCATTAGTAGTGATTATTAATTCGAATTCCAATACTTTAGAAAACAGAAATTGAAACACTCACCGCTGCAACTGTGAGCAAATCAAATACTCGACAGCAATCTTTCCACGCATTGGCATTCCCGTATTTGTTGAGGCATTCATCATAGAAGCCGTAAACCTTTGTTATTTGACATGTTTCATGATTCCCTCTCAGTAGGATAATTCTGAAAAATAAAAAAAATACTACAGAAGAAATATTTAATTGAAGAAAGATATATTTGTTAACATGTTTAATACTAAAATAAAAGCAGTGTTTAGAACATGACACAACATGTGTATATGGATGCATGCTGGGTGCTGGTCAATCGCATTTCTAAGGTATTTGCATGTGCATGGTAAGGTACCCAATGAATTCGTAGAAAAATGCAACCCCAATGTGTTTACAGAGTCTAACACATCTCTACTCTTTAAAACAGTAGGTTTAACAAGACACTAAGATTTGATTGTGTTTACTAAGATTCTGGCATACAAGTGGTTATACATCAAGTTTTGTTGCAATTAATAACTAAGTTATACTAGGGGCTTTGTGGTATTAGTATAAAATTCAGACCATGACATACCTGTCAGGATACCTCGCTTTTAGTGCCATAAGTAGTGTAAGTGTTTCTAAGCTGTAGTAGCCACGGTCAACATAGTCTCCCATGAAAATATACTTTGTGTGGGGCACTTGGCCCCCTATGTGGAATAACTCCTCTAGGTCATAGAACTGAAACAATACAACAAGTTAGTGTTGGGTAACTCAGCACATGTGCTAGCACAGTTATAGCTACTCACTTGGAGCAAAAGAGTCACTCACTCTTTTGAATTTGATGTGCTAGCACACACCACAGGACACAGATTAGCTACACTGAACATTTTGTACTCATATTGTGAGTTTTGAACAAAACCAGTCACTCAATAAATTGCAAGTCCATTTACGATTCTAAACAAAGAAGTTCTAAGTTTAATTTAACGTGCTTAACTGAATAATCACTGCACGTGCCTACTCTATACTCTATATGTGTACGTGTCGTGTTGTCGTAGCCACACATCACACTTGCGCGGTGAGTCGGGCGAGTCATATGCCTCACGTACATGCTCACAGGCCACCGTAGCCTCGCCTCATTTGTGGTACCACAGTGTGCTAGCACAGTTTGTAAAATGAGTGCCTCGCACAATACTCATTTTAAATGAGTGTGCTACCCATCTCTACAACAAGTTTTCATATTGGCAGTTAGAATTGAGAATTTTGAATAGTTTGATGGGTTTACTATTGGCTGCTGTTGGTGAGTATACTAAATAATACAAAACATGCAATGTACAACTTCTTTGTTTAGCTTTATTGTTTTTTAAACGATTAAAATTAAAAGTTAGGTACATATTTTCTTTTCGTAAACTTATTATAAGTTTCCTATACATTTCAAATAATTTATTTTTATATTTTTCACATGGGAAGGCGGAAAGAGAGAAAAGTGATTACTAGAATGTAAACAAGGAAATAAGATAACAGATAAAGGATGATCTCCCTAGTCATGTCATTGAGGAATCCTATAACGATAGGTATTTGATCTGTCTTCTATCTCTACATCCGCACTCCGTAGTAGAGTTGATAATGTCAGGACTCAGGGACAGGACTTCTTTCTTGTATTGGTTCTACTTCATCAGAATCTCTACTTCAGTGGATTTTGAAGTATAGTAAAGTGAGTTTCGCAACTAAATAGCGGTTTTTTATTATTATTGAACGTTACCTGGCCATGTATATCACCGCAGACAGTTACAGGTGTCTGCACCGGTTGTACATTGGGCTCCTCTAACAACAAGTCACATACAATATTGCAAAGCTCACGCAAGTCATCTTCAGGTAAATATTTACACCTCTTCGCGATCTCTATCCACTTGTCCACGTCACTCATTTTGTGCAGTAATTCACGAAAAAAGGGGTCGTTTATTTTCTTGACTAATTACAGCCAACGATTTTTGAGATTAGGTTAGGGGTGTAACTGACGAATCACAATGATGTCAAAATTAGAATCGAAATTGAATGTAAATAATTAAGTTTTGTTTTTGAGTGATTGTTGTTACTTCCAGGACTTTATTATTTACAATAGTCTCGATTAAGTATCAAAAAGAAGCTTAATCATTTAGAATAAGGACTTTCTTTTATTTGAATAAAAAATAGATATCTAAAAGTGATGAATCGATTAGGTTATTCACAAAATCATTTAATAGTACCGCAGGAAAGTACATCTCTATTCTGTACGAAATAATGGCTGTCATTTTTGACAATAGGTTAGTGTTTACGAATACTGTTACCAAATATATATTTTTAGAGCTACTTGAAAATTCAACAAAACAAACCCCACAAACTAAACCTAAGTACTTTTGTCGCGAGAATCCACTATCCACCCCTCGCATGGGCAGCTGTTCCTAGAGTCGTCCACAGAGCATGTAACTTTAGAGTGATCGTTGTGGCTATTTTTATCAGTGGACCTCTTTGGGTTAAAATTACGCACAAGGCTGGCGCTAGCCAAGACACTTTCATGGGTCTTCATATCAGTACTGAGAACTGCTATGAGGACATGCAGCAATTTTCAAATGAAGTGGCCTACCAATTCAAAATATCTATAATTTGCCAGATAACACTGTATAGATAAGAATAATGAAATAGCTAATCAAATTATTTCTTGCTTCCTTCGTGACTCGGAAAGCCCTAACTAGATAAGCGTTTAGGCACAGATTGTTTAGGTACGCTCGTGGATCCGAAAAGCTAGCCCACGAAATTCAAATTTCCTTAAATCGTGACATTTGAGTACAAATCTTACAGAGACCCAAACGTTTCATAATACTTAGGTGCTGTAAAATGAGATGCCTATGAATAATCTTTTATTATTCGTAGTGGTAGCTTTTCTGCCTATGTCGACAAAATAAGTTTGATTTTCAAATGACAATGGGACCAACTTGAATGTATAACCTTTCAAACGAAAAAAAACAAAAAAATTCAAATCGGTCCAGCCATCTTTGAGTAATACACAAAAAAAAAAGATTCCGACGAATTGAGAACCTCCTCCTTTTTTTAAATCGGTTAAAAATTGTACAACATTTTTCGAGCTGGCTTTGCTTGCTCATGCATTCTCATAATTCTTGAGTTTTTTTTTAAAACTCGACAAAGTAACTTCCAACTAGTTTGGCCATAAGTTCTGTTACAAATGAACATGCATTTATTTTTTATGAAGTAATCCTAATAAAACGTACGTGAACATATATATTGAATCCACAGCAAAAAATAAAAAACAATTATATTCGAAATGGCCCCCTTTGGCTTTGATACAGACCTTTAATCTGTCTGGCCAGGAATCTATGGATTTACGCACGTTTTAACCACCCACTGCTAGCTCCAGAGAAGAGACACAATGTCGGCGTGTCTTGGCGTGTTTCTTGTCCGTTCTTCTACTTTTGAAATGGGCAACTAGCTTCAACTTTGACTAACTTAAAGACTCCTTGACAATTCAAAAGTGCCTGTGAATAGTTTTATTGAAATATTACAATAAAAACAAATATTTACTTAAGAATTTATTAACGTGAATACAAACATGCAAGTACATTTTTCGAATGTTATACATTTTGTTATTCATAAGGTTTAAGGTGCTTTTTTGATATGCTGCTGTGAATGGGTTAAAATAACATGATTATAAATGTACTAGTTTAACTTAATGCTAAAAGCACATTAGTATTTGAATACAACAGACAATTTGTAGTTGGGACGGATCTTTTATTATATTTTTGTGTAAAAATGCACTAGCTAGCTCGTAATAAATGTACGTCATTTAAAAAAATACGACAATGAAAGTACTAGTGTACTTGATTTCGGTTAACAACAGAGTTATGGTTTGTATTGTCATAATACTATTAAGCTATTATTTAAACCTAAAACCGGCTGTTTTCCTTAAATTTTACAACATTATTTTTGATTTAAAAGAAAACCAGTCCGATTAATAATAATATCACCAAAGTGCAGAGTTGCCAAGGCATTATAAATCACAGAATGCTATTTTTGAGATACGAACCATACACTGGAAACAGATGCGTCGAATCACAAAACAATAAATAAGTACTTGTGATGGTCACAACAATAACCTTATGAAGTCTTCTACATGGTCCTGTGGTAGCCTGATATCAACCAGCATAAAGTTATTGATTCTTGCGTCGACCACCGTAATACTAGACAGTTTTTATTCTAATACATTACTCAACAAAATAGTGATACGTACAATAAAAAGCATATCTAGCAATTTCGAGTTCTTTCACCTAAGTTTTGAATTTATTAATTTTTACAGGTATAAAAATTACTTAATCCCGAGAGAGTACCAAGTGATCACAGATTTTGAAAAGTCCGCTCAGCTATCAGTACCAAAGTAACCAATGTTCTGAAACGGTTTCACCTATTACCTACGCAACATGAAAGCCGATGCATGCCCATCTATTTATTATCTATTAATTCACTTCTAGTGCCCGACTGATTCATTTTATGTACAGTCACTACTACTGCTCACATAGTAACAAATAATTCAACTACAACGTTAAACAAATCATGAGCATGTACCTGTTTTCATCATTTTCTATATTTTTAAGATATGCTATCATTTAGTTCTAATGGCTAATTACGTTTGCAGGCCAGTACTCTTTGAATAAAATTACAAATGCATATTTACTTTGGCAAATACAAAGACGCTTATAACGCACAACCTCACTAACGACCATTGTCTATGGTCAAACAGTAATAAATAAAATTTGAAACTCAACAACTACTACAAAAGTACTGGCGTTCAAACATGCCGGAGGTGCAATTACGACAGCCGTGTGAAATACACTCTTTTATAGGCTTTAAATAAAAGACATTTCCCCTATTGTCAAAATTTGACCCCCGTTACAAGTTAGTGTATCATTGAACACATAACTGAATAGTGAGCGCCAGGTGCCAATTTTTGATTAACCAAAAAGACCCTGTTACGAATGTTTAGGCTACACATATTAAGCTTAACTATATCTAAAGTTACACACTTTATAATTGCATTAAAAAAAAAGAATAAATACATTACGAACATTTAAAAAAAAAACTCCGTAAAGAATTTGTTCTGCTACCAAACAAAGTTAATGTGTCTCAAAAATATTTTTATTATGGAAACTAATGACCTGATCTAGTAAACATAGCCGGTAAGCAAAGAAAACTTCCTCACAAGAAGGCATAAAGCCAAGTCACACGTAGCAAACATTAATTCAATGTTACATAACATCTACGCTAACAAGCAACACATAAGTCATAAACTTCATAATCTTAACAACTAAATCGTAAAAGCAATAATGTAGTAACCAATCGCATGGATAATATAATTTAACTGTTCCCTGGAAACAGGATTTATCATCTGGAAAATGGAGTATAAAGAAGACTCGCGATTTTAGCTTAAAAATAAACAGTGTGATACTACAAATAATTCATAAGCAGAGATCCAAAATCAGGGTTAATACAGGTATCGGCGCGGTTTAAGAGCTCTGACCTTGAATGCGCTGAAGTCGATGTTTGGGTCTTGTTTGGCGCGGGGAGTGAGGTGCGGCCGGCGCCAGTGACGCATTGGTCAATCAGTTGCCTTCCCGGAGATTCGCGCATGTTCCATGTACCCAATTTCGCCAACAGCTCTAAAACCGTACCGGTTCTGTAGGAACAGTTCTTTTATATGAAACTGTTCCGTAACTACCTCGTAAGCGATTAAAAACAAAATTAACACTAAAAAAACACGCAAATAAAGTTTAAAGATCTCTAGACAATCAGAATTACATTCAGATTATTTTTTTTTAGTTCCGTATCAACACTTCGTATCAGCTCCGGAACACCAGGTGGTAATAATTTATTAGAGACGAGTTTATTGTAAATATTGAGGTAAAAGGTCGTATTCGATCGAGATTATGACCTTGTGGTCGTTTCAAAATTGACAGACTTGCGAAGCGTTTGTAGAGAGTGGTCGTGACAGTTTCACTTGAATTGGCCGAGCACGAAGGCGTCTATGACTTTGGGCACGTGTTCGTCGATGCCGACGATGTCCAGTACGCCCTCGTGCGTGCCGTCCGTCGTCGACACCTTGTGGGATGCCAGGCTCATCACTATCAACCTGGAAGGACAAAAATATACAATTAACATATGAACAGAGTATCTCAAGAAGTGGAATGAAAATTGTAAAAATTAGTCCATTACCCAATTCTGCATTTTTATTTTTATTGTTACACTAGCGTCCCACCCCTGCTTCTCACGGTTTTTACGACTTTACAAAACGACGATATTTTTTTTTTTTAATTATTATTATGTTAGTCAATTAACAAACATTCTGGAATAAATTATTTAATTGATGGTAAAAACCGCATCAAAATCCATTGCGTATTAAAGAAGAACAACGCGGTCACACATATAGACAAGATAAGCAACATTAATTATTTTATTCATAATATGTATAGCTGATATATGTAGATAGATATTATGAACTAAGTCGCTTAGGTGAGAGAACCGATATATTTATCATTCATTATACAAGCCTTAGAAGATATCACCATTCCTCCCATGTGCTTTTTTAGTGCTGTCAAGCTGACAGTGTTATAATACTCAACGTAACTTTTCTCCTAAACTAATCTAAGTCCTATCAAATTTTGAAAATGTAAATGATATCAAAATGTAGTCTGATGTGTAAATATATATGTCGAAATGTATTTTTTGAAAATGTAAATATATATATTTATTTATTTTTTGGTAAACTAGATTTACTTACAAAAAAAATCCTGTTGTTTCAGCTACTAACATTTAACTAGATAACTACCACAAAGTGCAAAGTTCGACGGCTCACCTTGCTGCATTGCCGTCACCACATGACACTGGCAGAATAGACGAAATCGGCTCAGTTGCAAAAGAAAAAAAAAATCCTCTTTATGGCATTTAGTAAGGACATATACTTACTTAGCCCCATGAACCCCAAGAGCATTCCTGTACCGCTGCAGCGCCCGCACGGGGCAGTGGTCGGGCAGCTCCTTGGCGGGCGGCGGCGGCGGCCCGAACCGGCCCGCCGGCCCGCGCCCGCCGCGACTGGCGAGCTCCAGCTCCATGTAGCGAGTGGTGCGGTCCACCATGTTGATGAACACGTCGAACTTCTTCTTGTGCTTGGTGGCCCAGTCGATTGGCGCGTCTAGCTGCACGCGGCCCAAGTTCGCTTTCTATAAGAACGAAGAAGATAGTATTATTAGGCATGTATTATCGAAGCGAACAGTTTCATGAAACCCCGCAACAGAGCGACCAAGCTGCCAGTGTTGCAAAATTAAGATTTAGAAAACATAACAATCGCCTACTAAAAAACGTAAGCAATCATGAGATTAATTTTACGCGAATTGAAACCACTTGTATGCAATCACCGTTTAATTATTTAAAAAAAAAAAAAACAGTATTTCTCTCTAATATATTTTTTATAACTTTTCCAATAATCAGTCACTTGACGACTGACGTCACTTTCTCAAGATAATGAATACAGCTACTCCACATGAGTGTTAAATATTGATAATGTGCGTACTCAAAATAAGTTCTCATCAAGAACGCACATAATTTTATAAGTACATAATTTCCGAAACACAGTAAGAGGTAGTTTATTATTGATAACGAAACTCACCCTTAACAAAAACTCAGCCTCTTCGATGCTGCTAAAATTACGCTCGATGGTCACCACCTGGACGCCTTCTTCAGTGAACACTGCTAACTCAACCTGGCTCTCACGCTTCAGGATTTGAAGAGCCAGGATTATAGCTAAAATAAATAAAATATTAATTACACACAAAAAACCTAACGCTTTAACCTTATTGGGTGAACTAACATACAGCCTGCATAAATATTATTTGAAGATGTGTGTATTATTTGAAGAAGCAGAATTTGACAAGCCATGTCGCCATGGGATTTTCCATGGGCAAATATGACGAATTCCCATACCTATTTAACCCCTTTAAGGGATTAATTGGTGAGCAGTGGTGGCCCAATAGAAACGGCCCCGTCTTAAGAGTCGGGAGGTCGTAGGTTCGAACCCAGGCAGGGACTGCGTAAATTATTTCATCACCACTGCTCGCAAAACCGTGAAGGAAAACATTTTAAGGAAACTGGCATGAAGAATTAAAAATTCGAAGACATGTGAAAACCCGCACTGGGCCAGCGTGGTGTATCACGGCCCACTCCCTCTCAAAGAGGCCTGTGTCCCAGTAGTGGGAACATTATAGGCTGATTATGAAGAGATGAATTTTCAAAATTCTCTTTTCGCCTATATCTGAAAACCAGTCTTATCAAGGGGTATCATGTTATCACGCACCCATTAGCTGGGTCAGATAGGCAGGCAGTCACTCCAAGTAAAATACTGGTATTCAGCTGCATCCGGTTAGAATGGAGGCCGCCCACTACAAAGTTGGGAAAAAGCTAGGCAAAGGACTATGCAATGACCATCAGATAATTATTATTTTTACTCAAAGATTGTAAAAATAATTAATTTAATAGACTTCATAGTTTCTCTTTTGCTTTTTCCCACTGAGAATTTGAAATTATGGTTAATCTACATACCTGCATGTCCGGGCGTAATGTTCGTGTTGTAGAAGCACTCTGCCAGAAGGTGCTTCTTGCTCTTCTTCTCCGTGTCAGCGTCACCACCGCCGCCCGGCGCAGTCTTTGTCTCTGTCTTCTTACCCTTCTTTGATACTGTGTATTTCTTGCAGAAGTGTTTTCCTGTAGGAAATATGAAATATCATTTTAGGGTCAGAAACAGAGGGTATAGGTGCTTTTTAATAAAACGAATCATTGATTTTGACACAGAATTTGTGAAGTTTTCAGGAAATACTCTATCAGGATGAGTATTCCTAACAACTGCACAAATTCTGGTGCATACTTTTTCGTGAATAATTTAATCGTTTTTTTTAATTTTACAGTACTCCCATAAGCAACCCCCGTCCCCCCGAAAACAAAAGAATGCGACTGAGAATGAGACTGTTGCAAAATGATTATATTATCAGAAGCTTACCTTTGAACATGTGGTGCCTCATGTCCATAGTGATCAAGTATCGCGCGTTGGTGGGCGGCATCAGGGTCCAAGTGAGGTCCACGAGTTTGTTCAGCGCGGTCAACACGGCTGGGTTCGGCGGCAAGTCAATACCTAACGAAAAAACACAGTTGAGTTCCAGATTCGTGTAAACTTTGTAAGTACAGTGAAACCTGGATAACTGGGACATTATAGCGCTTACCCAGTGTCTCTAATATCCAAGTATAAATAAATATCAGTCTCATTTACTGTGGGTTCCATTAATAGAGGTGAGAAAAGAGGTTATATCAGATATATAGGTGCGATTAGTATATAAAATAACGTATTTTGCGGGTAGACTAAGAATTTGTAAACAAAACAGAAAATCTGCAATAAACTCAGAGTTAGGAGAGATAATAAGGCTAAAAGAATGCTTGGCTTTATAATCCGTATGTCGAAACCTTTTCGTAATTATAGTAGCATTATTTTACTTTACAACGCGTAAGGAGCTCCTTTATTCAACTTATTTATACTAATAATGTTGAATCTGTTCAGGCCTGTTTTGTTCGATATTTATGTATGACGAATGGGATTCAAAAAGCTATACCTGATTGCAATGACAGGTTAAGGCACTATAATATAATGAGCTTAAATGAAAGACGTAACCATTCGGACTTACTAGTACTTCATGAAATTATAAACGGTTCCTTTGATGCACAATTAAGGTTAACTAGTCGCGGGCTCGAACTCACTGGTGGGCATAGCCAAAAAGCACGCTGTCTCACCTGGTATCGCGTCCGACAGAGATAGTATCAGTGATGAGCAGTTAGACGTTGGTCTGCATGCATCTAGAGGTGGATCCAGACTTGGCGAGGCATGCGCTCCGCACGGCGCACAACGCATGCCTCGCAAGGTGTGTACCTTTATATTCGTGGCGAGGCATGAGCTACGAAGTCAAAATCGGTTGAACGGACTGTAAAAACGTTTGTTTAAATGTCAAATCTTATTTCAAATGGAGTATTTGTAGTACATAATGCACGTAGGCATGCGTTGTGCGCCGTGCGGAGCGCATGCCTCGCCAAGTCTGGATCCACCCTAAGATGCACGCACACAAACACCGTTCCGAACTATTTTAGTAAAACGAGCGCGTAAAAAATTTCGAAACGTCCTTTGGAAAATCAAGTTTTATGAAAAAACTTCTGCATAAATCAATTACAAATAAAGTTTATTGAAGTCTTCGATAATTAAGCTTTGTTGGTGCCGACTTTGTTTTGGAGATTTTACACTTCTTTTATTACTTATTTACGCCCAAAGTTGCGTTAAAATTAGCAAGAAAAAGGAATCTTTGTTTGCTCCTACGTTTTTAATAGCTTCTTATTTTACTATTCTAAAAATGATATCATGTTTAAATTTGGATCTACAATGTCAAACAGTGGTGTAAAACCCCCGAAATTTGTATGGCAAAAATATGAACTAGTTCCACCTTAGTAAAATATTTATTTTTAACTTTAAGCCTAGCCAACGTAGTAAGCGTCATCATCGTATATATTAATTACCTACATCGACCTTGAATACTACATTTAATAGCCCCCTTACACGTATGGCAATATAATGAAAGGTCCAACTTGACGGATTACCCTATTGATATTTTCTCCATGACTTGCTTCATACAGACGCTTCCTATATAAAAAGTGTGATGAGTGTCCGTTTATCTAGCTCAAATTGTTTTGTTTTGTAGTGTTGTAGATTTATGTCTACTAGACACACTTTATATTGTTCACCTTTGTATAATAATTTTCATATGTTGAATGTCATGCATACCTATCATTTGCATGGTTACTGAAATGTTAATTTTAGATGTTATTTAATTTGAATTGTGACTGTGGTGTTGGTGTACTATGATAAATAAATTGACGTTATCTTAGTTACAGAGGTCAATACCCATAAAAAGAAAACAATTTAGCAAAAGTATTTTTTTAAATATAGTCTCAGTAAAAGAGATATAATACACTCGCTGTCTCAATTATAGAGGTATAGTGACGATAAAATCGAAAGAACTAATCCCAGATATAGAAGCTTGTTTTGTCCCATTAACATTAGTAATTCAGTACAGTCCGATTCAAACTTAATGGCGGCTCGGAACATGAGGCGAGTCGCTGCGCAGTAACGAATTCATGGGTCAGCGGGGGTGTGGGGTGGGGTATTGCGCAGCGAGCAGCGCACTTCCAAGCCGCCATTAAGTTTGAATCGAACTGTACTAAAGTGTCGGGATCTTAGCATGAGTTCCAACTATGCAGGTTTCTCATTAGTTTTACTGTAAATGAAAACTTGATTTGTTAAACTTCGTTACCGGCCAAGGCCACCCACAGTGAAGGGTTAATCCATAGTCGGGCTGAATAATGCATGCACAGTATTAGTTTATAGGCGGCAAAAATAAGTTTGTATTTAATATTATTTCTCAAAAAAACAAAGGTTGTATTTGTGCAAATTTTTTTATTTTTATTTGATATAACAACAATTTAACGGACTTTTCCTTTACTTGTGCTGTGAGACCTTCTTATCTAATTTAATCGAACAAGCTTTAATGGTCTTACTCCCACTGCAGAGCCAAGGCTTCCCCCTCTCCTTTTTCCACACAACTTCGTTTTTTTCTATTTTTCGAAGTTCCTTCGGAAATCTTGCTTCTTGCCAAATTTTATGATTCTAGGTACCCTATAGGTTTTGATTTATTTGCGAGTGTCAAAATATGCGTCAAATATAGCCGTACTTTTTTATTGCGTTGGCTTAGAAGTTTGACTTTTGTACAGCTCTAAGGGATCTGCTATTAATTTCAACTTGATACCTCCTCGGGTCCCCGAGTAAAAAGATCTTGAAAAATAGACGGACAACGAAGTGACACTATAAAAAAGGATTCCGATTTTTTTCCCTTTTGAGGTAAAGGGGTTCCGTAAAATGATGTAGTACATGAAGTGGTAAACATCATCGGTTCATAAATATTTCCGTCAGAATTAAGACGTGTGCACACAATATTACGATTTTTCGTTTCTTGGAAAAACCATAATTGCGCTGACCAGACTTGGACTAACGTCGGTTCAATCAAATTCAGTGTGGGCTTTAAAATATTTATGTCATGTAAGAATCTGTTAAACTGCATCAATATTCCACTACTTCGATTAAAGCAAGTCTGTAGTTTTATATATCATCATCAGAATTATTAAGGCGAGTACGCACGAATGAACAAAACGTGGTGAACACGAATATCGAACATGGAACATTTGGTTCCTACGTGTGGACGTAAATTTGTAAAACGAACACGAACACCATACGAACACAGTTTGACTTGGGTTCACGCTCAACCACCCCGCTCCCTTTAGTAGCCATGGATTCGCCGTTGGAAGTGGTCGACAGTGAATTTCTCCAAACACCGTCCACACAAAACAACTAAATTGGGTCGCCACGATCGTTTTTGTGTTGACGATCACAGTGTTTGATGTTCGTTAGCGGTACGCACATGCGAACAAAGTGTTCAATATTCACCATGTTCTTGTTCGTCCGTGCGCCTTTAGGGTTAAAGCGGACACCAAAAGAAAGGCTGTTCTGAGGATTTCAATAACAAGCTTGTGTTTTACTAAAAATATTACGTGAGACGTGTGATCCCACGCAAGGTAAAAAGAAAACAGTTACTATGAGACAGTTAGGATTTCAGTCAAGTGGTAAGGGCAGGCTCGAATAGTAAAAATAATATTTACGAGTTTGAATGACTATAGTGATGGAGTAGGATCGATTTGTTTTTGTTATAAAGCAACAAGAACTTACCCCAATGCTTGATCTCCCTGGGGTGTCGCTTAGTGGAGGTCCATTGCCACAGCCCCGTCTTGTTGTCGAACATCTGACGCGTGCGCCGGCGCACTTCCCTCTCCGTCGCAACTTTAGACTTCTCGTACTTCATTGGCCTGACGCAATGAATAAAATAATGAGAGTAAAAGGTATAATACAGTACATTTGTCTCGCCAGATAGTTTTGGTGTTCCTTCGATGTCACATATTTGTACTGCTAGTTGTATATGCCTTCCACAAATTATCATATACAGGATGGCAGGGACATCGACGCGAAAACGGTGGATTCAAGACATGGTTCTGAACCCCATGCGTTGTAATTTTTCGTCGGTTATTTAAAAAAATCTGCTGTTTCATAGACCATACCTACGCGGTCAAAATGTATGGAACAGCCGATTGTTTTTTTTAATAAACGACGAAAAATGTAGAATGTACGAGTTAATAAAACATTTCTTTATTAAATATCTACTATAAATAAATAAAATAGAAAAGGCCTTAAAATTGATCCCTAAGGAACTCCAGGTATCAGATTCCAACTGGAGGTGGAACCCTGTAGTACTACTGCTTGTAAAGCAAACATATTATAATGTTAATCACTTACTTGGACTTCTTGGTATAATTAGTCATAGCGATGTAGGCAGCTATCGGCGTGATTTTAGACTTCTTGATGATCTCCTGGTTATTGAGCAGCGACACCAAGATGGCGGTGGTGGTGGACTCGCCGGTCAAGAAGCCCATGTTGTGAATGCGTTGGATGTAGTTCAGCATGTCCTCCAAACTTAAGTGAGGCAGCACTGCATCCCATACCTGGCACAGATATTTTAATTATTAGAATACTGCTTGAGAGTTCGAGACATACAAATGCCATGAGTAGAACTTATAGAACAAATCAATACCAATAAATTCTAACAATTTGAGGCATTAGGAAAACGATTCTTAGTGCCTCCAATTCATTTTCAATTTCTGTATATAAAAAATACAATACGGTAGTTGCCTAGGTAAAAAAAAGAAATTCTATTTCGTCCGTCTTTTAGATAATAAAAAAATATTAGACACGTATGTTTTGCTTTATCATATTAATCAAAAATAACTTGGAAAACACGCATTAAAGTTGTGGAGTGGGGGCTCGCTACGTCACAACTCAGTATAAAATCTAGCAAGGCGTGACGTCTTGCCACATTTTAACCTAATGTATCGCCGTAATCTTTTGATTACGTCACAAAAGAAATAATACGTGTCCAATCTTTTTTATTAATCTAATTTACAGACAAAAAAAATGTACACAGGCCTATTACCTATAATAATACTGTAGCCAAACATTGGCAAAAAAAGTTAGGACAGAACTTGCTAAAGGTAGCTAAGTTTGCAACTGGTTTTTTTTAACCTTATTACTTATTTTTTCTGTTTGTATACTGATAACCATTTTATGTATGAAGATATATAAAATAAAATATTTTTAGTCATACATAAGATTACATACTTCTTGAGCCGTCAATAAATGACCAGGAACGTGGTCAAGAGTGAATTGGTTCTGAGTGGCTAGCGCAGCCGCTGCCACTGGGTCTTCGCAATGCCGCATATCCTCCACCTTCTGAATGTAGTCAAATATTGGTTTTGTCCCTTCCTTGTCGCCAATCAACTGTTTAGCCCGCTTAAAGCCGAAGATCGCATATTTCACCACCGCGTCGCGAGCTAAAATCAAAGAAATGTGTAAGACTAATGTCAAGTTCCTATTTAGTTTGGTCATTATTTATTTATCTTACCAACCGTAAAATTTTAAAGGTTTGAGCACTTTATCCTCGACTATAAAGCCGCATGTAAAATGAAATAGAAATACAGCCCCATTATAGTTTTATACAATACAATTATGGCAGTTTTTCTGACAAAAAATTACATATGAACTTGGATGTTGCCAATACAATGAAAGGGGTGAATTCAAAGCGCTTATAGACAGGAATGACGCGTGTGCAAACTAGTGAAGGCCATAGGAACATAAAAGATCCAAAAATACTGGTTTAAATTGAAACCCACCTTCCCCTAAATATAAATTAATGTAAACCTGGGAAGCAAACAAAATTTACACAAAGAATCCAAATATAGTGTAACCGGTTTGTCTGAACCAATAATAGAACATGTTAGTAGTTCATATCAACTAGTAATTTAAGTGCAAACCTAAAATATACGTAAAATGAAAAATAAAAGATATGACAATATTTTAGCAAATCACAAATAAGGATAAGAATAAAATACTTTGAATAAACTGTGCAGCTCTTAAAGCAGTAATAAATGATTCTCGGCTATTAAACTGATAAATGGTAAATCATAGCCTCATAGACAAGCCAATGAATTGCAATCATAGACTCTTCAAGTCAGCAGTTATTAGTCTTACTTAATTCTAAAAGCGCTAAATATTTATAGTACAAACCATAATCGGATTCATCAATTTTCACATGAGACTTTCTTAGAAGAGTTTTATGAGACCGTCCATGACGCGCGCGCACTCTTGTCATCTCTTTCACTAGTTCCATTGGGTCCTTCCTTATGTACCACTCCTTGATACTGTTACACCAACCTCGGCCATTACCTGGGTGATAAGAGGCGTGCAATTTAAAGGCTTGTGATAGTATGCTCAAGTGCTAGGCCCATCATGAGGATCATTGTTGTGTCCAAAGTAGGCCCAAACATCATTCATCATTTCATCAAGAATCATGTAAAAATAAAAAAGTAATGTTGGAAATTGGTAACCTTTTTTTTTTGGGTGGGTAATTATCAAATAACTTCTCCCTCTCTGGGCGGAGTGACATCTCTTTGAGGAGCGTGTGGAACACAACGCATCGTAACCTGAACTTAAGTTCTTGATATCGAGTTGTGAAATCTTGGGTGCGTTAAAATTTTATTATTTTGCAGATCTTGGTTTATTTTTCTAGGACTACCAAAAGTCCTATATTTATTTAGTATAGTTTAAAAATAACAGAGTTGAAAAAATCATGATTTTTGCAGATATCAAAATAATTGGATTTATTTGATGATTTCGCTTTATTTATTTATTGCAACTTTTTTCCATTTGGAAGTCGGTTATTTATTATTAGAAAAAAAAAAATCTTTGTTTATTTTAATTATAAAATAAAAAAGAATCAACATTGCAGTTCTTCTAAAATTATGAACATTAGTCAAATCATTCAAACAAAAAATCAACAATGAAATAACTCTCCGTTTTGCTTCGCCGTAGTTGGAAAAAAAAAAAATTGTTGTTAAGGGTTTTGGGTATTGCTACAGTCGCAGTTACTTAACATATTTTGTTGTTTATGTTTTTGCTGGTTACCTACACAACCACAGCCATTTTGTTGAATTCATGCTTTCACTAATCAATCTCGAATGACCAGGCAAAAATACATCAAGTCACTTGTTTACATTTCGGGGAATACCCCAACTGTGTAAATAAGCATGGCATTACACCGTAGTTTATGTCAGGGAAATCCCTTGACACTTTTTGGTTGAATATGTTGCATTAATTAAAAAAGGATTGCAGTATTGATTTAACAAAAATCAACAATTTAATCTCTTGATTTTTATCGCAATTCAAATCATCCTAACACTGAAAAATAAATGGTTCTCTTACCAGTTTTCAAAAGCCGTGTGTACTTATTGAAAAGCATCATCTTTTCTGGAGTGTCACATATTTGCAGCGATGCTTTGTATGCAGCTTCCTTAACAGCACAATTTCCATATTGCACACATTTTACCAATGCAAAAGCTATAGTTTCAAACCGTGTGTACCACCCATCCTTGCATGCCTAAAAGTAATAAATCCTGTAGCCTTCATTCAAGATGTGTGGCATGAAGTGTAATTTCCATTACACTTCATGCCACACATCTTGACACACTCATAAATAATACATCAAATGCAGTCAAAGTGAACATACCAAACAAAAATGTTTTTGGTTCACGACTAATATTAAGACAACAAGTTTTTGTCTGATAACAGGAGAAATATGAGCACTGAGATAATGTTGGTAATATTAAAATTAATAATACCTTCAATCAGTGGTTATAACAAATACTTGCTTACAATAAAAAAGGAATTTATTAATTTATGAGGTGGATGAAATTTTGTTTTTTGTTCAAGGTATTGTATTTTTTCACTAAAAATAAAATAAAAGTATCTAGAAGTCTTGGGGAGGATTTTGCCCAGTATAGCATTGGGTGTTTGGGACATAAGCTGACAATAACAGTAAAAATAAAAACAAATGCTAATATTTCATAATAAAATACCTAATAAATCTGAGCCATATACAAAACATAAACACAGCTTTGACAACAATAACAAAATATTACTATAAAAACATGTTATAATTACCTTCAAAATAATGTTTATCACTTCAACATTACCAGGATGTAATTCCATAATCTGATTTATGACTGGGAGCTTGTCTTCTTCAAAATACTTATGAGTGGTCCAACACCCCGGGTAGTATCTAGGTAACTCATTACCAGTGTGGAGATAGCGGGTGAGTCTGTTACACAGCTCTGGTTCAAGTGGCGCCGGCTCTGCCATAGTCACTTGTTCTAACTACCGCTTTACAATATATTTTATGTATGGTCTTGATAATACAAAATATTGCATGTACGATGCAAATTGAAGCGTCGTATTAGCATTCAGATATCAACCCGTATGTATCGTTGCAGACTCGCACACCTAACCTGAGAATAATATGGTGGCTAAAGGTAAATGCACTGAATGTTGAAACTATTAATTTTTTGTAGGTATTCGAGCGAAACATGTGCCACAATAAATTGAGGATGTGGCTAGAAAAAATGGACAATGGACGTTGAGTCTATATTAGAGCGTAATAAAAAACGACCGACTGAGAAAATAATGGTCCCATATTCCAACAGGAAGATAGAATCTTGTAAAAAATTTGAAGGAAAAGAAGCCAGTTAATAAGTACTTCATTGAAATTATTATTGAAAAAAATACCTCGTCCGTTCCCGTTTTTCTGTCGAAATTGACAAATCAAATAAAGTCAATGACATATTTGTTTGTTTTTAAGATTTTAACTTAGAACAATGTCTTTTAGTATTAATTTATTTTGAGAATATGAAAAACCAGCCAAGTGCATGGAGGACTCTACAGAGTGAAGGGTTCCGTAATCAGGTTGAATATTTACGCATGCAATGTATTGATTCGATCTTTTCTACATGTAAGACATTCTTTGCCATTCGTTTTTACTGATGTTTCGATACATTTCAAGCAGAAGACATGACCAATATGGTTGATGCAATCCCATCAGAAGAATTAAGAGGATCCAAACAGATAGGACAATCCCCTATATTCCTTGATGGTACTGATGAGGGTGGTGGGATAGTTGTGCTGGTTTGTTGTGTTCCAGAATGACTTGATGAATTGCTTGATTCTACACAATCAAATCTTTCCCTGTTACCAGCATCTTGAAAGGCATTGATTGCAACAGGCATAGATAGCAGTATTTACAGAATGAGAAGGTATTCTATTGCTATTGCTAGTACATCTTGATCTTAGTAATGTATTGTCCATATTACTAAAAAACGCTGCAATGCCATTTTCAAAATTTAAAGCATTTCGGGTACCCCTCCTTCTATTATGTTGAGATTCAAAAAATCATCTAGTATATTTTGGAATGTTACAGTTCTCTGGGTATTACTGACTGATGTTGGCTGTCTTTGATTATTCAGAGAGTTTGTTGCATTGCTCCAATTTGTTATACTTAAATCATTATTAGGGTTTTGTGTTGAAGAAGTGGGTGTAGTGCTGCGGTGTTAAACTAGCCTGCAGTGTAGAGCTTACATACGGTTGAAGGTGTCTGTACTTCATTGCTTGAGTTTACAGTTGTCTGTATTGTAGTGCTTGGTGTAACAGTTGTGTAGTCACAGTAGTCTGTAGTGCCACAGTCCCATGCCTGTATGTAGAAGGAACATCCATTACTGAATTCATCTTGTTCAATTCTGTGTCTCCAAAAGTTTTCAATTTTTCAAGTATAGACTTATTTTCAGCAATTATATCGTTAACATCAATTATTTTAATTGGTTCATTATTAAAAGAATCAAATTCCATGTTTATGGTACTATCATCAATAATAATTGGTTCATTGAGCTTAAAATTGTTATGGTTTTTTATTGTTTCTGAACTTGGAATTATCATACAGTCTTCATCATTGGGTATTTTATGAAAACAGAAGCGGAGCGGAGATTTTATGCAGTGCTATTGGCACAGCTCCACTCCGCTTCATTGGACAGTTAGCCTAAAATGGCTGTTTCACTTACGGACGAACAGATGCACACACGGATATGACGAAATTATAAGGGTCAGTCATTTGGTTGCAGATGGCAGCACAGTTGTACGTCTTAAACCGCCATTGTTGTGTATGTTTACTTTTGTGTCGATCACAAATTATATGAAAACTAAATATTTATGAGACTTGGAATGTAGTACTATTAATAGACGAGGTAAGGACAGGGGAAGCGTCTACCACTGGTAAAAAAACAGTTTTAGTGGAAAAGTCAATAAATTATGAACGTTTTATAATTTATAGTTTATTTTGTGTTTGTTGACTGAAGGCGTACGATATAACTAACCTGATCAGAGTTGAAAACCAACTCGGGTTTGGTCTTCCTTACTGAAAAACCTCAGAGATAGCACTGATCTAATATGATAATATAAACACGCACATACTTTACTATAAATTACACAATATCACATCACAAGTGCCTGTATGTAATGAAAACAGTGAAAACAGACTTAGTTCTCTTGGGAGCGTCACCTATAAGAGCATTTCTCTTTTTTTTTGCCATTACACATTTGTGGAATGTCCCATGATTTTGTAGGTGTATAACTATGGTGTAATCTACAAATTAGTAATACTGTTTTGCTTAGGAGCATAATTGTGATTAAAATTTACAGAAAATATTTTACCAAATCATAAATACATAGTATTTCAGTAAAAAAAACAATTAAATATAATTTGTCGAAAATTTAAATGTATGAAAATTCGTATGTCCCAGTCTACCACTCGCAATTTCAAACTCAATTATTTTGATAAAGTACAAAGAAACTATACTGCGATTTTGATTTTAAATCGTATTACAAGTTAAAAAGGTCCACATTGTATTTCCTTTTTGGTAATTTAGTTAAAATTTTACGATTATAAATTAATTTTAAACTTGTCCCGGAGAAAGTTCCAAAAATGGATTTCTGTTTTTGTTACCCATTTGTACAATATAAAATATTAAAAAACTTCCATTCAGCTATGTTTTTTCGAACTAGCAACCCCGTAGATGCCATTAAATGCCGCCTTATTGATGTACTGTGTCAGTTGCCGTTCCGAAGTTTGTATTAGAGTGAATCTCATTCCGGCTTTTGTTATTGCTGTTTAAAGGTAAGTTGACAATATTTACTTCTCTTTCTATCATAGTACAATATTAGTTATTAACTTCCGTTAAAATTTAGTGTGTAATAGTAGACATAACTGCAATGTTAACCACCACAATCATATTTTGAACAGATCAAACACTTGTTTCGTTACTTTTTTTTTTGTTACTTTGGGGTAGTAACGTATAAGCGGAAAATGTAAGTAACAAAAACGGAATTATAAAGCTATGTTTACAATTCAACAGCACAAGAAAATGCCACTAACTCCGGAAGAAAAGATGAAACGATATAGAGAAAAATTAAAACAAAACCCGGATATGTTAGAACAAATTTGAAAGAAAAATTTAGAAAGGATAAAATATAAATATAAAAAATATCGGAAATGACTGAAACAGAAAAAAAAACCAGAGAAAAAAGTGGAAAGAAGAAAAACAAAAACAAAAGACCAAAAAATCACAAAAAATAGCATGTAGCGGAAGCTCTTCAACAATAACAGCAGATATTTTAGCGGACACAGGGGACATGGGAACGGCCACCTCGGAAATAATACGATCTGAGACGTCGACTAAAACACAATCCACAACATTGACTGACAAAAACCGCAGCAAGTCTACGAAAGACTAGAAATAAATTAAAAATAGAATATGATAAAGCAAAAAGTCGTATTGCTTATTTAGAACGAGTTAAAGAAACTGCAAGAAAAAAGAATACCGACTACAAAAAAGCATAACTGAAGAAAAAAAAAGAAGTTTGATACTGATTTATTAAGAATGAAAGCCAGAAATGAAATCCTAGAGCTTCTTTGAAGATAACTTACAAACATTGTGAAAATAATAAAGAGAGGGACCTGATTAAGAAAATTGCAAAAAAATATTTGGTGATAAATAGTAAAGCACAGACGTCTGTTTCGAAACAAATTGGTGTACGGAATAGAAATAAAAATCTGTAAAAACGCGTAATTTCGGACTTAAAAAAATCTATTATAGAATTTTACATTCGAGACGATGTTAGTAGGGCCACTGCAGGCAAACGTGAGTGCAAAACATTAAAGAAAAATAGAGAGCAAATAAGATATCTTAATGGGTCCTTGCGAGATTTACATGAGAAGTACAAGAAAGAAGGTGGTATTGCAGCATTTTCAAAATTTTGTCGATTCAAACCGTTTTACATTTTAAGTCCAACCATACACAACCGAAATAGATGTCTCTGCATTAAACATTCAAACATGAATTTAAAAATAGAAGCACTGTTTCGTCATAAAATAATCGACTTTCGTAATTCGCATACTCTAATTAGAGTCTAATTAGATTATAGTTGATTAAACATTGATTAAGCAGTAATCCGTAGTTTTATTTATTCATAATATCTTTGAAACTTTTATAGGCATTATAGACCCAGCCTAATGTTTTTATTTTGTTACTAATTATTCCTTTTATGTTACTGTCCCAAAAATCTCCCATGTTTAAAACTCACTTTAACGTATTTATTTATTTAATATAAAGCAATATAACTTGTAAAGAAAATCAATTTTGCTCAACATTTTTGTAAGAAGTCAGCCAAATTTTTAAATTTGGTTTATTTTTCATATAATCAAAACTTTAAATTGATTTTAGGTTAAAAGTAACAAAAAAATATCAAAGCACCTAAATTGGAAATATTTTTTCACCTTTCTTAGTATTTCTTTGCAATGATTTTACTAAATTTATCATGAAGTTTAAGAAACATAACATTTTAGCCGCAGAATTTGCGACCTTAAAGTGTTTTTTTAACAATTATGGAGTAACAAAATAAGAACGTCTAGCCTACCTTAATTTAGATTTTTATAATATTTTTACATAAATCCTAAATGAAATAGAATTCCTTGTTAAAAATCCAAATATTCATGAAATAAACTATCTGATTTCAAGACAAGAAAAGCGATTTACTGATACTTTTAATTTAAGCGACTTTTTGAAAATATGGCAAAAAAATAGAGAAACGCTCATAAACCACTTTCTCCCATAAAAAGCTTAAGGTGGAACCTTCGACCATGCCCGCGAAATTCAAATTTTCTTATGTTTTTTTCATTTTGTAGGTCAGTCTCAGATCTCATGTTAATGATTGATTGATTGGCGGTCATAAAAGATGGCCTCCCTCCATTTCTTCCACATCTCACGGTTACCTAAATAACATATCAAATTATTTGCTGCTAAGAATGTCAATTTCGTGAATTTATGACATTATACACCATCACTGAGAATTGTATTTACGATTTTAATTATTAACATTCTGTAAATATATATTTATTATTTTTACGACCGCAAATCAATCAATCATTAACATGAGATCTGAGACTGATCTAAAAAATACAAAAAACGTAAGAAAATTTGAATTTCGCGGGCAGGGTCGGCGCTTTCCCCTTAAAGGATAGCACATAGTCTCGACGAAATATCGGATTCCAATTTTTTTCGGAGAGCTTTCTCCCACTGTTTTCTTTTTATAACATATTTGGCAAATACATGGGGCCCCGTATTTTTACAGTAAACAGCTGCTCAACTGGGCTAATTATGCATAAAAGAAGTCACTTGTTTACAAAAAAATTATGGCTAGCTGTCAAATTATAAGACGCTGACGATCAGTGCCATCTGAAGTGAGCAAGTGGCAGTTTTTAACCCCATTCTATAGTCCTCCGAATCGCGCTGGCAGAATATTGGCTCAGATGGCAAAAAAGAGAAAATTGTGTGACGGCCGAGTGCCATTGAGTTAAATGTCTATGCCGAGTGCTGACTGACACTGACAGTGGCCTGTTAATTGTGTTAATGTCAACTAACTGCCAAAGTGTTCAGGGAATTGAGAGCATTGTGAGAAAGAAAATAAACAAACAGTTTTGTGTAATTGGATATTTCCCGATTTTATTTTGCGAAAATATTATATTTCTTGCATTTCAACGCTACACTGCTTCTAGTGGTACATAAGCCTACATGAGCTTACATTTGGAAGAAGTTAACGAGACACAACAACTTATGCAGAATGAGGGGGAAGAAGATGAACAAAAAGTTACTCATGCGGCGACATCTCCAGCAGCAAGCACTAAGTTATCCAGTGGCGCTGCCAGCCTTACATCGAAGAATCCGGGCCAAACCACATCAGGTGTTGGCAATAGCAGTGTAAATGAATCGACGAAAATTTCATATGTTAGTGAGAAGCGGATAAATAGGGATAATAATATGATGGGATCCAATAACAAACCGAAAACCATGCCTAAAGAAACACCTGATGTAAAAAACATGGAAAAGGCTCTATTAGAATTGTTGGATGATTTCCACACTGGAAAGTTAAGTGCATTTGGTACTGGATGTAGTATGGAACAAATGATTAATATAAGAGATCAGCAGGAGCATTTGGCACGCTTACATTTCCGCCTATGTGCAGATGTTGAGAAGCCGACTGAAGATAGTTTTGAAAATTCTGCCTCTCGGGATAAAATGGCACAGCTCGTTCAAAGTCTTGAACAACTCTCTGCCTCTATTGAGCACTTGCATTCTGAAGATAATATTGTAAATGACAATGGCACTGAAAAGAAATAGCTAAGATTGTAGGCTACATAGCTTTAGTTCATAGTAGAGTATCAATAACAGTAATAATAACCTATAGTTTGTGCAGAATAACAAGAATACAAGTATAAAAACCAATGTTTTTAGCCAGATTACTTAATACCCAAAAGCAAAGTATATATTACTCTCTCACTGAGAGCCCAAAAGGCAAGGACATAAGGTTATCTATTGTTCAAAGTTATTCCGAAAAAAGCTCAATTATAGACCAGACTACCAAGTAAAACAAGCATTACTTTTTTTGCAAAGTAATTGTGTTTTATGACTCGGAAGGTGATGATGTTGCATGTATATAGATAGACGAGCTTTATATAGTATAATATAAGTTTATCCGATATTCTGAATCTTTCATTCTGATGCACTGAATGATTCTGGACATTCCAGACTGTACTTACTGTAAATAATATGATTATAATTTCACTAACAAAGGATAATTATGACATTGAATAAAAAAGGGAATAAATAAAGTTTTTTATTTTTATAGCTTTTATAAAACTTACATTATATGATTAAGATAAGATTGTTGGTACAACCTGTTTGAGAACCTGTTACTTATAATAATGCCTGAATAGGTAGTCAGCCCCAATCTGCTTGGCTCCTTAGAACTCGGTGCCACTGGCCACTGCAATGTGAGTATGGATGGGTCACTCCTCAAAATTATTTAAATAAAAAGGGACTCTTGCTACAACACAATAATAACTCTGAGATCTTCTGACTATGTTACACCTACTGAATACGACAAGTCCAGCCCGCCGCATACCGACTTGTAGCTTCAAACTTAAAATGCGGAGTGGGAGTGACCCATCTGTATTCATCTGTGGTTATACTTGAATTCAGAGTATTACATTATTAATATTCATTCATAACTTCATTTACACAAGTTGAGTTTTGAGTGACCATTTATAATAAAAAGATCAAAAATAAGTATGATCTAAGGTTGGAATGGAATATGAACTTTGTGATGAGATTGTGTTTCCAAAACTTGATAATACATAATCTAAAATTCTGAATTCAGGTTTATAATGGTCACATCCTAAAAGTGGCTAAAAAGACTGGTGCAGACTACACTGAATAACTTCAGGGAAAGGATATTAATCAGACCAAACAAAAAACCAAGACATAGCATTGTCAACAGCGACGTGAGGCCAGTTTCGTAAACATGTGTGCACTTAGTGAGGTGTAGTTTTGGAATGCTTCACTGTATTGTTTGCAGCGCTGTCTTGGTTTTTTTTTGGTCTGAGTGGTATTATTGCAATACCTATTTAATTATAAATAATCATTAACAATCACAAGTAACTATGTGTAGAAAGCAGTACATCCAGTGTACCTGCTAGCGGCTTGTGTGTACAGGCTGTTGATTTAGTCATCTATGCCTGTAGATATTTAGTAAAAATCAAGTTTAGTATCAAAGCAGCATTTACAAGCATTTATCACATTTTATATCAAATAAGTACAATATTATCATAAGAGTAACAGAATACAATACAAAAATGTTTTGTTTTATAACATACTTTCTATACTTAAGCTGTCTAAAGCCCCCAGTACATGTTGGGTGAGCACGCAAATCAAACGGCAAATACACGCAAAAAGTCCCAGTATATGTTCGCTGAGTGCGCTCGGTGTGTACAAAGTGTACTGGCGGCTTTACATACAGAAAAAAAATACAAAATAATTTTTCAAGAAGGTACTTATCAGAATAGGATACTTATCTTAAATTGTCTTGTTTTAGAATCTAAAACAATATACTTATAAGAGCCTCCACAGAAGCATCTATAATTGAGATTCTTCTGTGCAGGCTCTTGATCCTACTTGTACTCAGGTATCCATTGGATCAACCATCTCAGTAAAGAAAATAAATGTGCGTATAAAACTATGGAATTAGGTATAGGTACTTAAAAAACTGCTGATACCATTGGCTTTACGCATATAATTGATGAGGATATAATGGGCTATTTACTTTGCTTTATTACATACTAACATATCATGAGTGTACCTTTATATACACTTCTAGATTACACATTCAAGAAATAATTATTTTGAAGTAAATGCAATTGCAATCTACATATATAAGAATAGACAAATAAATAATAAATCCAATGTCATTCATAAGTTATATGGCATGGGTTTATTTTGTCTGTTTTGGGATCCATACCTAAAGGGTAGCTGGTTGCCAGTCACTAATGTGGCAACTGTCAATACTCCACTTGGTTCAGAAGCATTTCACATGACCTATCCATACCCAAGATGATATTTTTCTACAATATAAATCACATATTATAAAGAAATGGCACAGTTGTGTGACTAGTAATAACAAAAATAAATTGTGTAGTGAATAACTTACATCACTAGTTTTAATTAGCGATACCTATTCAAAATAGGGTTAAAAAAAGAAATAATGAAAAATATTATCTTTACAAGTATAACTGATGATATCCTCCACCTGCACCTTTTAGTGCTTTTCTACATGTAGGACATTTTTTGCCATTAGTTTTTACTGATGCTTGGATACATTTCAAGCAGAAGACATGACCACATATGGTTGATGCAATCCCATTAGAAGAATTAAGAGGATCCAAACAGATAGGACAATCCCCTATATTCCTTGATGGTACTGATGAGGGTGGTGGGATAGTTGAGCTGGTTTGTTGTGTTCCAGAATGACTTGATGAATTGCTTGATTCAACACAATCAAATCTTTCCCTGTTACCAGCATCTTGAAAGGCATTGATTGAAACAGGCATAGCAGTATTTACAGAATGAGAAGGTATTCTATTGCTATTACTAGTACATCTTGATCTTGGTAATGTATTGACCATATTACTTAAAAACGCTGCAATGCCATTGTCAAAATTTAAAACATTTTGGCTCCTACTATTATGACGAGATTCAAAAAAATCATCTAGTATATTTTGGAATGTTACAGTTCTCTGGCTATTACTGACTGATGTTGGCAGCCTTTGATTATTCAGAGAGTTTGTTGCATTGTTTCTATTTGTTATACTTAAATCATTATTAGGGTTTGGTGTTGAAGAAGTGTTAGGTGTAGTGCTCGTTGTTACACTAGCCTGCAGTGCAGAGCTTGGTATTGAAGGTGTCTGTACTTCATTGCTTGAGTTTACAGTTGTCTGTACTGTAGTGCTTGGTGTAACAGTTGTCTGAACTGTAGTGCTTGGTGTAACAGTAGTCTGTAGTGCCACAGTTCCATTCTTGTATGTAGTAGGAACATCAACTACTGTATTCATCTTGTTCAATTCTGTGGCTCCAAAAGTTTTCCATTTTTCAAGTATAGACTTATTTTCAGCAATTATATCGTCAACATCAATTATTTCAATTGGTTCATTATTAAAAGAATCAAATTCCATGTTTATAGTACTATATTCATCATCAATAAGAATTGGTTCATTGAGCTTAAAATTGTTTTTTTCTTTTATTGTTTCTGAACTTGGAATTATCATACAGTCTTCATCATAGGGTATTTTATGAATGATGGTTTCTTCTTTTGGTTTTACAACCTCTGATACTATTGGCTCAATTATTTCAATAACATTAGCATCTATATGTATAGTGTTACTGGTGTTTTGTTTTCCTACAGTTCTTTCAAAAACATCTTCAATTACAATGGTATCATATGGAATATCAATAATTTGTATATCATCTTCTTTTTTTTTAGGTGTTGGCTCTTTAGTGATTACTATGTTATTACTTTTTTTTGGTGTTAATTGTTTTGTAATTAGATGGTCATCGTTTTTTTTCAGAGTTGGCTCTTTAGTAATAAAAAAATCATCTTCTTTTTTCGGTGTTGCTAGCTTAGTCGTGGGTAAGTCTCCTTCTTTTATTTTCAGTGTTGATTCTTTGGTTATGTTAATTTCTTTTAAACTTTCATTAAAAAGTTCATCATTTTTCCTGAAAGTTTCGCTATCTGTAGATGTACTGGGGAGTGGGGAGAATGAGTGTGGCCTTGGATTTTGGAATAGACTTGGGTAATACTCTATTGTCTTATTGCTATCTGAACTAGCATCACTAAGACCACCAGCATCATCTTTGGTCAGTCTTTCCACAATTTCATCAGTATGAGCATTAAAAATTGATTTTGTATATTTAGGTATCCTTGACTTTTTAGCTCGTTTTGTTGGGGTCTGGTCTTCTGGATCATCACTTGAAGCTTCTACTCCATAATCATCATCTCCTTTGCAGAAATTTGTATTAGGTTTGCGTATTACTTGTGGGCGGTCTTTACAGCCAACAATGTATGGAACATCTGTCTTTTTTCTTTTTTTAGGTGGAATTATAGGAGGGGGTGGTGGTGTCTTTACACGAAACAGTGAAGTAGCTTCTAGCAGTTCACTAGGATCAGGCAAGTTTTGTTTTTGTAATGAACCCAATAATCGTTGAGTTATTTTGTTAATTGTTGTAGGCGAGAGCAGATTCTTTTCACTGATATTTTTAGGTATTTGCTTCTCAGGTGTTGATGTTGTACATGTTGGTTTTTTTGTGGGAGTTTTATCATCATCATCAGAATCTTCAAACATTTTTTCTAGCTCTGATAAAGAAGGTAAAGGCTTACCTTTAAGACAAATCCTTTCAGGTTTGGATGATGATCGTCTTGGCACCCGGACGTTTTTCTTCTTTAATAACAATTGTTTAGACATTGCAATGGCATCATTAGGACCGGGTTTGATAGCTCGAATCTTCTCATTTTTCGGCACGTTCTCTTTTTGATGCGATGAAGTTTTGCACTTTGATTTATTAGAAGCTCTTCGTTTCTTAGACACTTTTTTATTCTTGGAATTACCCATGTTTGTTTCACTATAAGGTAATCAGTCTAGACGAGATTGTTATCAAATTGTTTTCACTGTAGGTTTTGCGCCTGATTATTGGGATCCGTTATGTAGGGATTACTTTATACTTGAAATCTTAAGATCGAAATTCAGCTCAATGCAGATTGACAAAATACCAGAATGAAATCACAAATTATTCAGATTAATAATGTATAGGTCCATAAATTCACCATCACAACAACTGTCAACCCATATAATAGTAGTCTATGGTCAACCCGTCAAAGCATAAGAACAGGAGGACGATTTTTTTTTTTAATAATATTTATTCATGACCATAGATACAAGTCTTTCAGTCGAATACATAGATGGGTTTTAACTTAGAAGTAATAATATTACAATAGCTATAGATACTTAAAGTAATGCACGTTTTCCACTAAATAATAATACATAATATTATTTACTTGCCCCATTCGGGTTAGGTGAATACATCTCAGTGATATCATCGTTTTTATACTAATTTAAATTATAATTAATTAACTTATTATACAAATAACAGAATGAATTAAATTTTTCCTATCGTATTACAAATATACTTAAACAATACACTAAAATATTTCTTATTTTCTAGTAAATCTTGAACGCAGCGGGGAACACTTTGACTTTCATTTTCACTGTCACTGTCATTTAATTCTCTCAATTCACTGACCAAAATCCATTGAGATAGTAAAAACACGGAGGCGCCGCGATATTCTATACATAAGTTTGCTTATACAAATATGGGTGAAAAACGAACTAGAATGTGAAATATCGTGTTATTTCACTCTTTCTAATGTGGTAATCGTATTTGATAAAAGAGACAACAATATTTCAGTTGTTCCTCATAATGGCAACATTTTGTTGAGACGTAGTAACAGTTGTAGGTAAGTGCCATATCCGCCATAATATGCGACAAGTTCATGGTAGTTCTGCTGTCAAGTGGTTGTTTACTTTTTGTTTTATTGAGATTTGTGAGAAAATTACGTGGAGTTTTCCTTTAAAACTACATATATACGTTGGAAAACACCAATTCAACATGCCTGTGTGTTGTATTGTGAAGTGTGGTGCAAGAAAGAAGGAAAATCAACCTCAATTATCTTTGCACAGGTTAGTAGCCGGTTTTCATGCAATAGTACATAAAGTGATAAACTTTCGATGAAAAAATTGCTAGGTGATCATTAAATACGGCTTAAATTTTAATATATGGGTTTATTTCCGTCCAACAGACCTTTTTATTATTTCATAATTTCATTCGTTTGTTTACAATGATATGTCATGGTGGAATAGTGTTGTACCGTTTCCGTAATAGTTTCTGATACTAGTTCCTTCGCTGCGCTGAAATGATATTGCTAGGTCCGGTCCGTGGTTTACAGCAAACTGTACTCTTTGGTTCATAGCACCGAGAGACCGTTCCGCAGAGTTTTATGTAGTGTATACGATTTTTTTGTTGAAGTTTTTAAGATGAACAATACTGTAGTACATACATTTTATGTAACTTTTATGATTTCCGCGGCTCACGCTAATAAAGATCCCAGTCCGCATGATTTTATCCAACATCTTCAACAATAATCGTCAAATTTCAGCCAATTTACACAAAACTTTAATTATTATACACTAAAACCTTCCGCATGAATCACTCCGTCCATTAGTGAAAATTGGTTGAAAATCCGTTTAGTCGTTTTTGAATTTTTCGCGTTCAGACAGACAGAAAAACAGACAGACGCGGCGGTGTACTTTGTTTTATAATATGTAAGGATGTGTATTATTCCGAATGTTCATTTATGATAAAATTGTTAAAAATTTAATTCACTAATGCCCGTTTTCACCGACAGCTAAGGGACACTTAAATGAATACCTAAATAAAACTGCACTGTTTTTCAACTCTCAGCGCTGAGTCTACCGTTGAAAATCCAACAGTGAACTTTTATTAGGGATTCATTTAAGTGTCACTTAGTGAAGGTGAAAACAGGCATAAGACTTGCATGCTCACTCGATACTAAATATTTGGCTTTGTTTAAACGTTCACTTGCCAAACATTAGGTTTGCGTTACAAATATTTGTGAAAACTTTATTTGCTAAGTAATAATTCTATAAATGAAATTATAATTATGCGGAAAATTGTTTGAGAAGTGATAAATTGTCAATACTCGTTTTTTTCTGTTACAACGGACTATTAGCTAATTTTTTTTTTAAATATGATTCAACCGTGATATCTAGTAAGATTCGTTATACTATTACGTACTAGTATCGATACTCGAAATAGTAACACCATGTTCCCTGAATGACACAACCCTAGCATTGGCAGCCATTTTATGCGACATTTTGAGTTGTAGGTATGCACCTTTTTTTTGTAGGTATTTCCAGTCCATACTTATTAAATGTCTATGCCAAAATCAAACGTTGAACGTTAAAACTTGAACACTGTAAGATAATATGGTCTAAATCAGCATCCTCTACTCCACAATGTTGACATCGGCTATTATTAATTATGCGAATCCTATTCAGGTGAGCTGGTGTTAAGCAATGTCCCAATCTCATGCGTGATATAATAGATATATATCTTCTTGTGATGTATTTGAAGTTATGATACCAAGGTTTAATAGGTAATTCATTTTGTATTCCAGCATACCATCTGCCTTTCGTTTCCAGGGTTATGCCCCAATACTTTTTCCATAACTGTCTATTAAGTTCTTTAAAAATACTGTAGTAATCAGTGAATGGAACCTTGAGTAACTGGGATTGATCCTCGTCATGGTCTGAACGGGCCGCAGTGTCAGCTACTTCATTTCCACGAATGCCACTGTGTGAAGGTACCCAAACTAATTCTACTTTAATATACTTATCAAGTAGTTTTTGGATTATAAATCTAATATTATAAATAATATAATTTAACTTAAATGAAATATTTACATTGTGTAGAGCAGACAAAACACTTTTACAGTCTGTAACTATTAAAATATTGTGTACATTGTTTACAAGACTATTTACATGCTGCAGTGCACAATAAATTGCGTAACATTCTGCAGTAAAAATGCTACACACCTTGTTTAATTTAATACATTTAGTGAAGTCTAGTTGTGGATCATAGAAAGCTGCATTTACATGGTCTGTTTTAGATCCGTCTGTGTATATAACATAATGTTCTGGTCTATTATCTTTAAACTGTAAAAAATCAAATTTATTGTGCACAGTGTCTAAATGGATTGCAAAGCTGTTAATAATACCATTAAAAGGAATTTTGTATATAGGCCAAATATCATTTTTAACAAAATCTTTTGAATTCTTATTTACATGTTCAAATATTGTTGGCATTTCAGGTAGAGTTCCACCAACCAAAGAAGAAGTAGAGATGGCATTGGAAGCAATTGACTGTGAGATTTTAGGATGTAGTGTTAGTTTCTTAAGTAAAGGATTATCATTTAATGCCATGACTTTTAGTAAAAATCTCTCAGCCAACAACAACCTTCGTAATATCAAGGGAGGTATACATGTCTCAACTTCTAACGAATTAATAGGTGTGGAGCACATAGCACCACAAATGAGTCTCAGTCCCATGTTTTGAATTACATCTAATTTTCGTAACAAGATGTTATTGACATTCATGTAAGCTAAACTGCTGTAATCAAAATGGCTTCTCACTATACTTTTGTACAGCATACTCATGACTTTGGGGTCAGATCCCCAAAAAGTTCCCGCTAAATGTCTCAATAAATTAATACCATTCAGTGCTTTGTTACATATATGTTTAATATGTTCATCAAACTTTAATTTATCATCAATAATGACGCCTAGGAATTTATGTTGTTTAATAGCAGGAATTTCTACATTATTATATGAAATTTTAACATTGCTATGAGTATTTACATTTTTACTGATAATTAAAATTGAACTCTTTTCTGGACTTATTTCTAATTTAAGTTTATTATGATAATAGCTGTATAATTGAGACAAAGCCTTATTAATATTAGCCATTGCTATATCTATGTTTTGATTTATGCTGTACATAAGCAAGTCATCTGCAAATTGCAGAATTTTTACATCTGGTACATCTATATATTTTAATATTTCAGAAGTATACAAGTTATAAAGTAAAGGAGACAAAGTTGCCCCTTGCATTGTGCCTTTGTTGACAGTCCTAGGTCCATGCAATTTATTATTATATTTAACAAATACAGTTCTATTGTTTAAAAAAGAATAAAGCCATTTTAGAACATGACCAGGTATACGAATATCGTGAGATACTTGAATGAGTTCTTCTATATTTACATTGTCAAAAGCACCTTTTACATCTAAAAACACGCAGATTGCATTAGAGTGACTTAATTTAACCTGTCTTACATCTGATAATAAAGATACAAGGCTTTCAGAGCAACTTTTACCTTTTCTGAAGCCAAACTGTATAGAAGGAATTAAGCTTTGCGATTCAGCAAAATAATCTAATCTTAACTTCAACATATTTTCAAAGAGTTTACCCAAACAAGATGATAAGGAAATAGGTCTATATGAAGAAGCACTATTTATAGGTTTATTAGGTTTTAAAATTGGAATGACACACTGTGTTTTCCAAGGCTCAGGTATTTCTAATTGATCCCATAGTTTATTATAAATATGAAGTAATGTTGTTTGTGCATTTAAATGTAATTTTTTTATTAACATGTAAGGTATGTCATCCAATCCCGGTGTCGTATCTTTCCTACTCTTTAAAGATGTTTTCAGCTCTTCTATAGTGAAATTGTTCTTCAGAAATACATTTACATCATTTACTGTAGCATTCTCGAACAAATACTCAAGCCTATTGTCATCTATTTGAGTAGAATCTGCTAAGTTATCTAAAAAACTTGGAACCCACTCATCATTGATGTTTTTGTTTCGATTTGTTCCAATTTTTTTAAACTTTTTAATGTATCCCCATATCCTAGAAACTGGAGTTAACCTATTGAAGCTACTACATAAATTTTTCCAAGAAGAAGTTCTCTCTTCCTTCAGAATTATTTTCTTTTTTGCATCTAGTTTTTTATACATTATCCAATTTTCAATGTTGGGCTGAGAAAAATAATACTTTAATGCATCTTTTGATTTTGCGACAGCATCACTACATTTTGTATTCCACCATGGTACTGATTTTTTAATAGGTGTATTTGCAATTAATTTTCGTTTTGGAATTGTTTTATTCCTTAAATCATTTAATGTGTCTATAAAATAGTTATATACATTGATAGGGGAATCATTTATTGTGTCCAACTGGGAAAAACAAGTTTCTGATAAGCTATAATATTCGTCCCAATCTGCCTTACTATAAATATATTTCTCTTGATCCACAGGAGGTGATGTGTCATACATAGATGGTTGAATGTTGATCTCAAGTAAGGTTGGAAGATGATAGCTACCCATGGGATCGTCATGAACATACCAGTTACATAAATGAGCTATTGAAGAACTAACAAGGGCAAGATCTATTGCTGAAGCCTGTCTATTAGGATAAGGAACAGTTGTTGGTGATCCATCATTCAAAATACATAAGTCAAATTCATCAATGATATTATACAAACATCTACCTCTATTATTATCACTATGGCATCCAAAGGCTATGTTATGAGCGTTTAAATCACCCATGACTATACAAGGTTTGGGTATGTTATTGATTAAATCTTTTAACTTTGCCGAGTCAAACCTGATACTTGGAGGGCTGTAAATACAAAGTATTGCCATGGCCCCAAATTGTGTTTCTATAGTGATACATAAGTTTTGAATGGATTCTGAGAAGTGTGTATTAACTACTTTGTACTTTAAACGATGGTTCACCAAAATGGCAACTCCATTATGGGAATTTATGGAATTCTTGTGGATTAAATTATATGTGGGAAAGTGTGGGATTATAGAATTAGATTTGAACCAAGTCTCATTCAGAAGACAGACATCAATTGTTTTTTCAATTAATAAATTTTGTAATAGGCTTTTTTTACTCTGTAAACTTTGTATATTATACTGTAAAATATTTAGGTAACTGTCCATGTTTAAATTAAATTTGATAAAAATATTTCTTTTATTTTCTTATGTGTGAGTGGCCCATCAAAGTCACTCTTGTTTCCTAATGCAACCAACGATTTAACAATTGCGTTAATTATAATGTCATTATTTGCTACTTGTTTTATATCTAAAATGTCATTGGATTTAGCCTTATCAGTAACCTTAGGTAAAACAGGGAAAGATTTCTCATTAAATGTAGGGGGTGGTTTCACAACAGTGGCATACGATTGCTGCAAAAATTTGGCCTTTTTCTCTTCAATTTTTTGTTTTTTAATGGGACAGTCCCGTGAAATGGCAAGATGATTACCTGCGCAGTTGATGCATGTGATCTCTTCGACATCGCATTCTTTGTAGGAGTGGCGACCAGCACACGAAGAGCAGTGTTGTTCGCCTCTGCAAGTCTTAGCAGAATGATTAAATTTAAGACATTTATAACACTGTAATAATGGTGGTATGTAAGTTTTCACCTCGTATCTAAATAACTTTATATAAGCGTATTGCGGTAAAGATGTTGATGCAAAGGTGACAGCAACTGTATTGAGAGGCACTAATTTTCCCTCTACTTTACGCATGAATCTTTTAATAGAAATTACTTCAGAGTCGCACACTATATTTTTATATATTTCCTCATTGGAGAGTTCTTTGGGCACAAACCTCAATACACCAATCCTTTCTGTCAAATACGACGGTATAAAGGCTTTAAACTTATTTTTCCATAAAAAATCTTCCATCTTCAGAAAATTGTTGGCCGCAGCCGCCTTCCTGAACGTTATTCCTATTTTATGCGCATTTATTCTGTGTACTCCTAAGACTCCTTTAACATTATCCGTTAGTAAGTTGGTGAGCGTGATAGGATTTTTATTCCCTACCTTCTCCTGCTCTGTTGACTCAACGTATACTACATATTCAGAGTTGGTGTTTTCTATGAACAGTCTTTTATAATGTGGTTTAGTGAAAATGTTATACTTAGTATTTGAGTCGGAATTTCGGTTGTTGTACAACTTTAGTTTTTTCTTTTCCCCAGGCTCTGGCGACTCCTCACCGCCACTGGCGACACTCATGGTTGTTTGAGATCTTATCAGATGTTATTAATATGGTATTTCTGTACAATTATTTATTTATAAAACTTTTGGTGAAATCAAAATTACCGCCTAGTTTGACTTCCCGCCAAAAAGTCCACAGGAGGACGATTTTTTAATAATATTTATTCATGACCATAGATACAAGTCTTTCAGTCGAATACATAGATGGGTTTTAACACAGGAGGACGATATTTTTTTTTTTTTATAATATTTATTCATGACCATAGATACAAGTCTTTCAGTCGAATACATAGATGGGTTTTAACTTAGATGTAATAATATTACAATAGCTATAGATACTTAAAGTAATGCACGTTTTCCACTAAATAATAATACATAATATTATTTACTTGCCCCATTCGGGTTGGGTGAATACATCTCAGTGATATCATCGTTTTTATACTAATTTAAATTATAATTAATTAACTTATTATATAAATTACAGAATGAATTAAATTTTTCCTACCGTATTACAAATATACTTAAACAATACACTAAAATATTTCTTATTTTCTAGTAAATCTCGAACGCAGCGGGGAACACTTTGACTTTCATTTTCACTGTCACTGTCATTTAATTCTCTCAATTCACTGACTAAAATCAAACGTTGAATGTTAAAACTTGAACACTGTAAGATAATATGGTCTAAATCAGCATCCTCTACTCCACAATGTTGACATCGGCTATTATTAATTATGCGAATCCTATTCAGGTGAGCTGGTGTTAAGCAATGTCCCAATCTCATGCGTGATATAATAGATATATATCTTCTTGTGATGTATTTGAAGTTATGATACCAAGGTTTAATAGGTAATTCATTTTGTATTCCAGCATACCATCTGCCTTTCGTCTCCAGGGTTATGCCCCAATACTTTTTCCATAACTGTCTATTAAGTTCTTTAAAAATACTGTAGTAATCAGTGAATGGAACCTTGAGTAACTGGGATTGATCCTCGTCATGGTCTGAACGGGCCGCAGTGTCAGCTACTTCATTTCCACGAATGCCACTGTGTGAAGGTACCCAAACTAATTCTACTTTAATATACTTATCAAGTAGTTTTTGGATTATAAATCTAATATTATAAATAATATAATTTAACTTAAATGAAATATTTACATTGTGTAGAGCAGACAAAACACTTTTACAGTCTGTAACTATTAAAATATTGTGTACATTGTTTACAAGACTATTTACATGCTGCAGTGCACAATAAATTGCGTAACATTCTGCAGTAAAAATGCTACACACCTTGTTTAATTTAATACATTTAGTGAAGTCTAGTTGTGGATCATAGAAAGCTGCATTTACATGGTCTGTTTTAGATCCGTCTGTGTATATAACATAATGTTCTGGTCTATTATCTTTAAACTGTAAAAAATCAAATTTATTGTGCACAGTGTCTAAATGGATTGCAAAGCTGTTAATAATACCATTAAAAGGAATTTTGTATATAGGCCAAATATCATTTTTAACAATATCTTTTGAATTCTTATTTACATGTTCAAATATTGTTGGCATTTCAGGTAGAGTTCCACCAACCAAAGAAGAAGCAGAGATGGCATTGGAAGCAATTGACTGTGAGATTTTAGGATGTAGTGTTAGTTTCTTAAGTAAAGGATTATCATTTAATGCCATGACTTTTAGTAAAAATCTCTCAGCCAACAACAACCTTCGTAATATCAAGGGAGGTATACATGTCTCAACTTCTAACGAATTAATAGGTGTGGAGCGCATAGCACCACAAATGAGTCTCAGTCCCATATTTTGAATTACATCTAATTTTCGTAACAAGATGTTATTGACATTCATGTAAGCTAAACTGCTGTAATCAAAATGGCTTCTCACTATACTTTTGTACAGCATACTCATGACTTTGGGGTCAGATCCCCAAAAAGTTCCCGCTAAATGTCTCAATAAATTAATACCATTCAGTGCTTTGTTACATATATGTTTAATATGTTCATCAAACTTTAATTTATCATCAATAATGACGCCTAGGTATTTATGTTGTTTAATAGCAGGAATTTCTACATTATTATATGAAATTTTAACATTGCTATGAGTATTTACATTTTTACTGATAATTAAAATTGAACTCTTTTCTGGACTTATTTCTAATTTAAGTTTATTATGATAATAGCTGTATAATTGAGACAAAGCCTTATTAATATTAGCCATTGCTATATCTATGTTTTGATTTATGCTGTACATAAGCAAGTCATCTGCAAATTGCAGAATTTTTACATCTGGTACATCTATATATTTTAATATTTCAGAAGTATACAAGTTATAAAGTAAAGGAGACAAAGTTGCCCCTTGCATTGTGCCTTTGTTGACAGTCCTAGGTCCATGCAATTTATTATTATATTTAACAAATACAGTTCTATTGTTTAAAAAAGAATAAAGCCATTTTAGAACATGACCAGGTATACCAATATCGTGAGATACTTGAATGAGTTCTTCTATATTTACATTGTCAAAAGCACCTTTTACATCTAAAAATACGCAGATTGCATTAGAGTGACTTAATTTAACCTGTCTTACATCTGATAATAAAGATACAAGGCTTTCAGAGCAACTTTTACCTTTTCTGAAGCCAAACTGTATAGAAGGAATTAAGCTTTGCGATTCAGCAAAATAATCTAATCTTAACTTCAACATATTTTCAAAGAGTTTACCCAAACAAGATGATAAGGAAATAGGTCTATATGAAGAAGCACTATTTATAGGTTTATTAGGTTTTAAAATTGGAATGACACACTGTGTTTTCCAAGGCTCAGGTATTTCTAATTGATCCCATAGTTTATTATAAATATGAAGTAATGTTGTTTGTGCATTTAAATGTAATTTTTTGATTAACATGTAAGGTATGTCATCCAATCCCGGTGTCGTATCTTTCCTACTCTTTAAAGATGTTTTCAGCTCTTCTATAGTGAAATTGTTCTTGAGAAATACATTTACATCATTTACTGTAGCATTCTCGAACAAATACTCAAGCCTATTGTCATCTATTTCAGTAGAATCTGCTAAGTTATCTAAAAAACTTGGAACCCACTCATCATTGATGTTTTTGTTTCGATTTGTTCCAATTTTTTTAAACTTTTTAATGTATCCCCATATCCTAGAAACTGGAGTTAACCTATTGAAGCTACTACATAAATTTTTCCAAGAAGAAGTTCTCTCTTCCTTCAGAATTATTTTCTTTTTTGCATCTAGTTTTTTATACATTATCCAATTTTCAATGTTGGGCTGAGAAAAATAATACTTTAATGCATCTTTTGATTTTGCGACAGCATCACTACATTTTGTATTCCACCATGGTACTGGTTTTTTAATAGGTGTATTTGCAATTAATTTTCGTTTTGGAATTGTTTTATTCCTTAAATCATTTAATGTGTCTATAAAATAGTTATATACATTGATAGGGGAATCATTTATTGTGTCCAACTGGGAAAAACAAGTTTCTGATAAGCTATAATATTCGTCCCAATCTGCCTTACTATAAATATATTTCTCTTGATCCACAGGAGGTGATGTGTCATACATAGATGGTTGAATGTTGATCTCAAGTAAGGTTGGAAGATGATAGCTACCCATGGGATCGTCATGAACATACCAGTTACATAAATGAGCTATTGAAGAACTAACAAGGGCAAGATCTATTGCTGAAGCCTGTCTATTAGGATATGGAACAGTTGTTGGTGATCCATCATTCAAAATACATAAGTCAAATTCATCAATGATATTATACAAACATCTACCTCTATTATTATCACTATGGCATCCAAAGGCTATGTTATGAGCGTTAAAATCACCCATGACTATACAAGGTTTGGGTATGTTATTGATTAAATCTTTTAACTTTGCCGAGTCAAACCTGATACTTGGAGGGCTGTAAATACAAAGTATTGCCATGGCCCCAAATTGTGTTTCTATAGTGATACATAAGTTTTGAATGGATTCTGAGAAGTGTGTATTAACTACTTTGTACTTTAAACGATGGTTCACCAAAATGGCAACTCCATTATGGGAATTTATGGAATTCTTGTGGATTAAATTATATGTGGGAAAGTGTGGGATTATAGAATTAGATTTGAACCAAGTCTCATTCAGAAGACAGACATCAATTGTTTTTTCAATTAATAAATTTTGTAATAGGCTTTTTTTACTCTGTAAACTTTGTATATTATACTGTAAAATATTTAGGTAACTGTCCATGTTTAAATTAAATTTGATAAAAATATTTCTTTTATTTTCTTATGTGTGAGTGGCCCATCAAAGTCACTCTTGTTTCCTAATGCAACCAACGATTTAACAATTGCGTTAATTATAATGTCATTATTTGCTACTTGTTTTATATCTAAAATGTCATTGGATTTAGCCTTATCAGTAACCTTAGGTAAAACAGGGAAAGATTTCTCATTAAATGTAGGGGGTGGTTTCACAACAGTGGCATACGATTGCTGCAAAAATTTGGCCTTTTTCTCTTCAATTTTTTGTTTTTTAATGGGACAGTCCCGTGAAATGGCAAGATGATTACCTGCGCAGTTGATGCATGTGATCTCTTCGACATCGCATTCTTTGTAGGAGTGGCGACCAGCACACGAAGAGCAGTGTTGTTCGCCTCTGCAAGTCTTAGCAGAATGATTAAATTTAAGACATTTATAACACTGTAATAATGGTGGTATGTAAGTTTTCACCTCGTATCTAAATAACTTTATATAAGCGTATTGCGGTAAAGATGTTGATGCAAAGGTGACAGCAACTGTATTGAGAGGCACTAATTTTCCCTCTAATTTACGCATGAATCTTTTAATAGAAATTACTTCAGAGTCGCACACTATATTTTTATATATTTCCTCATTGGAGAGTTCTTTGGGCACAAACCTTAATACACCAATCCTTTCTGTCAAATACGACGGTATAAAGGCTTTAAACTTATTTTTCCATAAAAATTCTTCCATCTTCAGAAAATTGTTGGCCGCAGCCGCCTTCCTGAACGTTATTCCTATTTTATGCGCATTTATTCTGTGTACTCCTAAGACTCCTTTAACATTATCCGTTAGTAAGTTGGTGAGCGTGATAGGATTTTTATTCCCTACCTTCTCCTGCTCTGTTGACTCAACGTATACTACATATTCAGAGTTGGTGTTTTCTATGAACAGTCTTTTATAATGTGGTTTAGTGAAAATGTTATACTTAGTATTTGAGTCGGAATTTCGGTTGTTGTACAACTTTCGTTTTTTCTTTTCCCCAGGCTCTGGCGACTCCTCACCGCCACTGGCGACACTCATGGTTGTTTGAGATCTTATCAGATGTTATTAATATGGTATTTCTGTACAATTATTTAATATAAAACTTTTGGTGAAATCAAAATTACCGCCTAGTTTGACTTCCCGCCAAAAAGTCCACAGGAGGACGATTCGCGATAGGGCTGCCAGATGCGATATCTCAAATTTCCCCAGATTCAAATCTATTTTTCCCCAAAACGATACTTTTTTCAGAATAAAGCCCCAAACTTCATTTGGCGGAATTAACAAAGAAATACACAAATTTCTTTCAATTCAATCCTTAATTTAATTGAGACGAATAGAACAATGCTTTGTTCTTTGAGTAATTGTAATTCTCGCTTGAAACAATAAGGCAAAGAAATTCATCATGTTTTATATCTAAAATAGAGGCCGCCTTAACTCTCATCCTCAATCCTGGTAATAAAACAGCTTTATCAAAAGAACGCTGTAAGACTATGTTAAAAACTCGCCGGTAAATTGCGGGGCGGCTTTCCATACCGCTCTGTTACGATTCCACCATAACCATTGTATTTTTACAAAAAAATGCGGTTTGAATGCGTTTCATAGATTTCAGCAATTCTAAGATGTAAAGTTATTGCCTTAGGTATATAATAGGATAGTTAATTCTTAGTCGACCCCAAATTTACCCAGTGTCAACTTTTTCCCCATAAATTTTCTCAAAGTTTTCATTTCCCCAAATCTTCCCCAAATATAAAAAAAATCCCCAAAATCACGAAAAAATCCTCAAATCTGGCAACGCTGATTCGCGAAGACAGAGAATAAATAAGCACAGACAATTACTATTGTTATAGAGCAACAATGTTGCCAGATCCGATCAAGTTCAACTGTTAAAATCGCCACATTTTGTGGAGTCAATTTTATATTTAGCAGTTACTGTGAATAATGTAAATATCTACATACAAACATAGTACAACGAAACAGGTTGCCGTATAATGCGCACCCGTTTATTTTATCCGCCAATCGTGTTAGTGGCATCATTGATAGTAGTCGACAGATCAACTAATTACTCGGGCTAATTATAGTGAATTTTAAAACGTTACTTTTTGAACTGTTTAAAGCAGTTTAATGAGTGTCAGACGTCGACGTTTGATAGATAAGTTTTTAAAATAATATAATGTGGAGGACAAAAAATCTCTTGTTTAAATCAAATCCTTGAATTAGTGCTAAGTATGGGTTGAACTTACGCAATATTTTTCTAGCAACAGTTTGTTTATTTAAAAACTAGCATAAGTTTTTTTTTTTTTAAACGAGCCCTACACTAGGTATTTCTCCTGTATTGCGGTGCGTTTACAAACATTTAAATTCACATACACAAACAGCCAGATCCGGAACAACTACTTGTAGGGCATACAAATATTTGATCCGTGTGGGAATCGAACCCGTGACACTCAGCGCAGCAGTTAATCGCTTAACCACTGCGCCAACCGTGTCGTCAAATTGTCCGATTGTTGAGAATTTTTCACAAATTAGCAATACTGCGACTTGCGAGACGTTGACGTCATGTTTGTGTTTAACCTAGAAGGGGACGCGAATCTGGGAGTGACCCGGCCATAAACCATGGAAGTAGGATTATCTTCGTATCGTAATAGTAATACCGGTTTGGTACACTGTCTGCGATTTTTTTTTTACGTTTTATGGTTGTTAAATCATTCAGGTGGGACCTTGCGGAAATCCATTATAAAATTCAATAGACGTGGATATATTTAGTAACTTTTCCGCTTAGCAATTTCTAAAGAGCCTTAAAAAAATCCTGAAAGAAATAGACACGTGTGACAGGATGACGATTGACTTGTCGCGAACTCGAACACGGCGTGTTGCCACACCGACCACTGAACGCAGACTGCGTCTGTTTTATTCTGCGTTCAGCGGTCGGTGTTTTAAGGTTCCCTAGCCAAATAGTAAAAACGGAACCCTGTGAGCGGTTCTTCATTGCATCCGATCCGAATCAGAGAAACATCGGTCCGAAGTAGCCATACATAGTTCCTACTATTTGTATGAGGGGTTGCGTGCTAGATCCTAAGAGCGGTTTCGCATTAAGTCCGATCCGAATCCGAGAAATGTCGGTCCGACGTAGCCATAGTACTAATTGTATGAGGAGTTGTGCACTAGATCCGATCTTTGTCAATCCGAATTTAGGACATTCCCAATTCGGATTGAACTCTGATCTTGATTTCAGATTCAGATCGAATGCAGTGCGAAAACGCTTTCATGATTTCGTCACGTCCGTTTGTCCGTCTGTCCGTCTGGTTTTTTTCAATTTGCAGCTCAGTATCAGGATGTCTAACTAACGCATATGTATGAATAATAAGAATTATTATTTGGTTTTGCTTGAACAGTTCCAGTTTTCGTATTTTTTTTTTGTTTTTGTAATTTATATTTGATTACTAGTTTATTTATTTTGATGTATAAAAATTATGTATTAAGTAAGTTGAAAATGTTTTGTACTCCCCGTGGCTTGTCCTTATAGGTTCATTAGAAAACAAGCGTCAGACAGAATTTGTCTGACATTAATGCTGAAATGAACCTTTTTAGCGCAGTCGTGAGGCACACACTACAGATAATATAATATTAGTACCGGAGTTACTGACATAGTTTGCGGAGTAAACAAACTGAAGTGACAGTGGGCTGGCCATATCTGTCGAAGGACCAAATGACTGATGACCGGTGGAGCAGACAAGTCCTGGAATGGAGACCACGTATCGACATAGTGTGGGACGCCAGTAGCTAGATGGACCGACGACCTTAAGAAGCCAGGGACAGGGTATTGTGACGCAGCTTTGGAGAGACCTATGTCCAGCAGTGGACTCTGCGTTAGGCTGAGTTGATTGATTGAATCAAACTCAAACTTAAAGCATTTATTTCAAATACTTTTGAATTGTCATGAGGTCGATCAGTCAGAAAGATGAAGCTAGTTGTCCATTCCAAAGCGAATAACTCAAAGATACTACTATATAACATACAGAATTTAGAGCTGTACGTGTACACACGGCTACACATCAAGCTATACATTTCCTATTTATGCTGATCTCGCATTGTAAAGTATTTCCGTACAATGCGAGGTCAGCTTATACTGACAATGTGTAGCTTGATGTGTAGCCATGTGTACCTATTGATGACTTTAATTATTATTCTGTACTTAAATACATACCTACTCTATACTGTCGCAAATAGTTTTTAGATCAGCATACAACCAGATATTGAGCTGCAAATTACAAAAAACAGAAGACACACATAAAATTACAATTGATCGCAATGGGTTTCATTTTGACAGTTTACCCACGATCATTGCGTTATTTACCGTTTGCGGTTGACGTCATCACGTCAACGCCAATTTCTTTATTATCTTTCTTTGCGTCATGTTTACCGCAAATAAACGTATTTTCTTTCTTTTTTCTTCTATTTACGTTGTTGAGCAGATGAATTTTTCAAACCTATAAACCAATGGATTAGCAATATCCTTCAAAACGCTCGGATTTTGATTGAAAATGTGTTATCTACGCAATTTGGGTGCCGATTTACTTTGTCACAGTAGATACCTCAGCCCTTCGAACCTTTCGAACATTTTTTTCGTTGGCACGCACGGGCATGACGGATCTACCGGGTCTTTGTGCGTCCCTAGTTCCCTGTTAGATAAATAGATGGAATAGATAAGTACGCTGCTTTATTGTGCAATCAATCTGCCCAGCATTTTCCCAATTTTGGGGTTGGCTTCCAGTTTAACCGGATGCAGCTGAATACCATTATTTTACATGGAGCGATTGCCTATCTGATCCCACAAACTAGTTACTGGGTAACATGATGCCCCTTGGTTACACTGGTTGTCAGACTTTTGGGCTTCTCACTTCCCGTAACAACTGTAACAAAGATCTACGAATTCCAGCCGGGATCAACGGTTTAATGTGCTTTCCGAGACACGGAGGGGTTCTTGATGTAATGGACAAACCATCCACAAACCAACCACGGCAAGCGTAGCTTAAACATCGATTGACCCGTGCGGCTGTTATCATTTAGCCACAGACCCCACCCGAGATGATGTACCTACACCAAAATTGTTATATTCCTTTTTTTGTTATGTTATTGAATGACAAACAAATCCACGCCCGCCGGCCCTAGTGCTGGATATCTGTAATACCAGAAGCATCGCAGACACGTTACCATCCCAGAGACAAAGCTTAAATGTCTCATGACACCCATTTTTCAAACTGGTACAATAGCGCCACAAAGAGGGAGCAGTTGGTTTCACACGATGGCGGAACTCCACTATCGTGGTGTGAGTCTGCACGACGTGACACCGGTAATTGTTCTACCTACCGGGAAGTTTTCTTAGAAATTGTTTTGTTAGAGTTGCGTAGCACCAGTCTGCACAAGGCTTTACGCAATTCCATAGTCATACAACAAAGCAAACTGCGATCGTAATGAAGCAAACTAGTCTCAATCGTTTGCCGAAAATGTCTTACCTACGCTACGCAATTAGGCTGCGGTTGATGGCACAAGTAGGTATGTGTGAAGTAGGTTTACTTGAGTAGATACTTCACCGGATGAGCTTCTACACAAACTACAACGACTAGAATAACAAATAGGCTACCTACTTCTTGCGACTATTTCATGAAAATTTTGCTACTACGAAGGCCATCAGATTTAAAAGCAATTTGTTGCGAGTCGGTGACAAATCACGCGAGAATAAACTAAACAGCACAGGAAACAAGTGTAAGTAGGTACATTTTCCTAGGTGTGTTGCGTGGCTATGCCCATTACGGTTTTGTAAAGTAGCATAATGTTAATTTATAAATAATACCTACCAGGTACGTCATTTGTAATAAATATGTTACTCGGGAAAAATAGCTATGTAAAGATTTTTTGGGTAGGTATGTAGGTAGGTGTCCATATACAATGTGTCCCAGGGATAAGTGACCGCCCGGCGTTTTTTGAATATTTGTACAAAATTATTAATAATTACATTTATATTTGTGACGGCTTTAGTTTTTTTATGATTTTTTTTCTTTTTTTTGTAAAGACGCGTGACGTGCTGCAGTTTTTTTACGATATTTCCTAAGTTTGTTCATCTTTTTCCATTATTTTTTTTTACTGACTAGCCGACATCATAGTTTATCAATTAAAATCATTAAACATAACTAAAATATAGTAAAACATTTATTAAATAAAAAACAAAATTAAAATTCGAAGAAAAAAAAACTCTTCTTTTCAGTTTTTTCAAAATAAATCTAAAAAAACTAATATAAATGTAATTATTAATAATTACATTTATATTAGTTCACAAATATAAATGTAATTATTAATAATTTTGTACAAATATGCAAAAAACGCCGGGCGGTCACTTATCCCTGGGACACATTGTATAATACTTTCGAGGCTTAGTTACAAGAGATAGTTGCACTCAGTATTTTAGGCCGTAGGTATACCTACTTATGGTCGGCAACGAAAGTCGATTAACACTGTTAAGTGTTACCTACTTTTACCTAACGTATAAATTGACACAAAATAATAATAAAAAATGATTCAATTCACTTTTCAGCATTTCATGTTATAGGTATGTAGCTAAAAGTTTGTATTATTTAAATTTTATAATTTTTCCGGTTTTTTTTTAATATTGCGTTCAATAAATATGATTTCAAAAAGTGAAGTGTTAATCTATTTTCGTTGCTGACTGTACCTACGTAATTTGGCAATTATTACTTTAAACTTTTTTGGGTTGTAGGAATGTAGGTACATACTTATTACATCGTGTAAAGGCTCGTGCAAACAGGCGCGATATCGCGGGCGCTACAGGCAGCGTGACCCTTGTAGCGCTCGCGATATCGCGCTGGTCTGTACAAGCCTTATCTCGGTGTCATGTTAATCATAAAAAAGTTGTGGCCTATGAAAGTTTGCCGACAGCGTGCGGTATACAAGAAGCTTACATAAGCGAAGTTAGGGACCAGTGCGGCACTGTGATGAGGCGTACAGAACACAGCGGGTTCGGGTATTACGGGTACAGAACGGGCGCCGCGCCACGGTCAGTCGCGCTCTGCGTTGCTACCGGTTCGCGCGTCTCGCTCTCAACGCAGCATAAACCCGCCCCGCACACAATACGATAATATAACATAAATATTAATAAAAAAATCGTGGTAACTATATATTGAACGCCATATATATTTTTTTAAAGTTTATTGACCAGACACGATGTATCGTTCGTCATTCTAACTCTATTGGAAAAGTTTTGAATATTGCATGAAGCGCGAAAGGCGGTCGTGGGAAATTTTCTACGTAAAGTTTTTTTTTCTTCTACCGAAGTTCAAGTTACTTTTCGTGTCAGACTGTTAGTTTCTTGGTTCACAAGTTACAGTTGAAGCACTATTTATTTACCATTCCAATAATTTTATTTTAGCTTTAACAGTAGTCAACATTGTGAGGTAGGTACACGAAATTATAACAAACCCATGTGTTGCCCAATGGTTTATAAAACATACACATTTTCGTACATGTTTTTCCATATGATTTATGTGTTCAAGGTCAAAAAACCCAAATCCATCGTTGGTACAGGTAGCCTTTATTGAAAGAATTATGAGAACATTTGTGGAGGTTGACGGTTTTATGTATTTTCATTTCCCTAGCTGCCTACTTTATTTCGTCAACCTATGTATAACATGTAAAAAAAAACCCTGTCCAATCCATGAGGTTGTTGTTAAGTATCATCATACTGAGAGTCTATTTATGAGGTAATTTTCAGGAAAAATTTAAAAAAAAAATGGGCTCTTTTTGTTTCAATGGGGAATTTTGCCGGATTATTACAAGGGGCGCGGGCGGCCGTCATTTAGCGGGTGTCTGTTTAAAAGTCATAATTTATGACCCCTGTCGAAAATTTGCAAATTTTTTATGGATTTAGGGGTATTTTTGATAGCAAAAATGAGAATTTTAAATAGCAATAACTTTTTTATTTTCAGTAATAATATGATTTTTTTATTTCTTTTAGGTAATGTTATTGCAGTACCTATGAGCCCCTTTCGGATTGGACAAAGTTTTTCTAACATATTGAATACTAGGACAGACTTCTTTAATGTTTATGTCATTCATTATGTAATGAAAAACTTGCTGCTAACCGTGTTATTTCGTATTCTGTCGCATGTTTTGGTACCTGCGTTTATAGAAGAGGATGACAATAAATTAAATGGGTTGGTGTGTCTATTTTTAGTTCTACTAGCCGTCATTTGATTAAGTATCGTTCGGATAGTGGTGCTAGTGAAACTATTGATAGTGACTGATAAAACGTTTGATAAAACTTTGTCAAGTAGGTAAGAACCAGATTCTGAAGCAACCTTTTGTCGTGTTGAGGTTTTGTTTAATTATTTTCTATCTAGAAAATTAATACAATTTTGATTGTAACGGTAATATGACTGCGTAAAACCATTTTTGAAATAAGGGGTTTCGAACGATCATTCATTTGTACGTGCCATATTTTCTTAAATAAACATTTAGTAGCTGTTATTAGTACTAGCGCCATGCCTAGTATTAACATAGATCAATATAAGTGCTCTAGATCCTTTCGTAGGCAATTGACCTCTGAATCATAAATGAATCGTAACTATCACTTATTCAATTTAAAATTCAACGTAGCACCCGCTACGGCGTAGCGACGACGTAGCGAAGGCGTAACAAAACATCAATGGAAATATGTTAACTAATTGAATAACTAGCTGAATGGAGTGATTGACTTATTGTTATGTACCTGCAGGAGACATTGTCGTTGAGCCAAATTTTGTCGATTAAATATGTAGCAAATAAGCAACAAGCGTTTTATTACCATAATTAAAAAGCATTAAGCTTTTTAATTATGGTAATAAAACGCTTATTGTTACGTAGCATAGAAAAAATTAATAAAAAATGAACGAAAATATAATTTAATATTTCAAGTTACAATATAATTCAGCTACGAAATATTACGAGTATTCCGTAGCGTGCTACGCCGCGTAGCCGCTCGTAGCAATAAAGTGCCACAACATGCTAGGAACATAAAAATAATTTGGACGTAGGCAGCTTTTAGTGGGCTTTCTATCTGTTTTTATGGGCTCTTTCGGACTGAGATGTGGCATACGTATCGCAAGCGAGTACGTGACGAGGCAGCTAAGAGCCTCCGATAAAGGTCCTAAAACAAATTACACCTGTCGCTGTAATGAAGTCGATGTGTCTACGTTTATTTTAAAATTAGATTAGACAGGAAGCAGAAGGGTGTGTGACTTCAGTTAAAATATTCGAGTACGCATGCTTCGTACGGTTTTAAAGACTTGATAAAACATCTAGATATCTTTAATTCTCTAAATGTTGGTGAACACCGTATGAAGATCCATTGCGTAGTCTTCTTGAAAAGTGACTTTAATTTATAATATGTATAGATAAAGATACTAAGCGCGTCATTTATATATATATATTTAAAAAAAAAAAAACCGTGGCACTCCGGGAGTACCGACAGAAGTGAAAATTTGAAAAAAAAATCGGCACCGCGGTAATCAACGCGTTGATGTCTTTTACACCACGGTGTCGGAAAATTGAGTTACAGTGTCGCGAAATCAATGGTTTAGTCTCATCTCAAAAATGCCCAACGAACCTAAAGAAGTTTTCACTTAAAAATATAAATAAAATAAAGGTTTAGAACCCTTTTCTTAATTGCCTTGGAATAAAAAAAAACGAGACATGATTCTACTTTTGATTTAATATTAGCCAAAAAGCCAGACAGATTATTTTAATAACTAAACTCTGATGTAATGATAATGAATTTGAGAATTTACGAGCATTGGTACACCTAGACCTACAAATATTTAGATGTTACATATTTCGTATCAGCGTGTCAAAGGTTTGTAACCTTGGGATATTTCACTTGCTCACGAATATACTGTTACGATATTACAAGCATGCGCTTCTTGGTTCCCAGCAACGTATACATTTTTTGAGTCTGGTATATAATTGAAATCATGCTTATATGAATATGAACCACGGCGATAAATTAAGATAATAATACTGATATGATTACCTTTGGCTAATTGAATTATATCTAGTTGTGTGAAAGCTATAATTTCACATTTTTAGATAATATAAAACATTATAATGAATAATATATCAATCTGGGTTTTTCGAGAACCAAATGCAAAATTCGATGTCGTTCATTGTTCTTCGTTAAACAGTAAAACAGTAAAAGATAAAAGCGAATATTACCTTTTCATCCCTAAATAAAATGAATGTTGAGTCCAAATATTCAATTCAATGGTCCTTACAAAAAAAAAACAAAAACCCATCGAAGACGTTCTTATAATTTAATAGCCGACAGCCTGAAATGAAAATCGGATGTTGATTTACGTTTCCCCTTCGATTCCGTTTCCCTTTTCCTATTGAGATAAAGCAGCTTTTTTCTGCGAAGGAGGAAACCTAATTAAAAGACCAACATCGACAGGAGTAACTGACGGGTAGGTAGGTAGATACCGGTTCCCTTTGTTACGGTCCCCGATACCTTTGGCTTTTGGCTTGTTTTAAATGTGATATTCAAGACAAACTTCCCAAAATTTCAATTAATTAAATTTACGACGTTACCACTAATTTATATTAATATCAGAAAGTTTCAGTTGAAGTGTTGTTTAGTTCGGTATACTGATACAATGTAATGTGGCAGTGATATTGATTGTTGAGATGGAGAGACGGTCGGATGAAGGTCGACTTCGAGCAGCCGCATCCCAAGACCAAGGTATGTATTTTGCTTATTCGATTATCTTTAATATATACGGTGGGTGTTGACGTAGTAAATCGTTCTACAAGAAAAAACTCCAGGTATCCGTCAAGTATTTTAACTTATTACACAATAGGCATAACGATGCTTGAACCAGCGTTGATTGAAATTGAAGCGAGTAATGAGGTGATTGTGAATCTGACACAGAAATAAAAATAAAAGATCTCGATGGAGGATCTTAACGTTAACCATAATTTCCCGGTAGACAATTTTTTAAATGACCTTTTCGTGAGGCGTTTTTATAAATTTAGTCTTAGTCAGTTAGTCTTTGAATTTAGTACCTAGTGTAAATAGTTAGTTGTGTTAAGAACTGTAAAGTTATATTAAAAAAGATAAATAAATTGATTCAAAATCATAAAGTATGTCACCAGAGCAGTTTGATCTATTTCTAAGATCTTCCTCCTATATCGTGGGTTCGTTTACTGACACAAACTTTGCATACTTACATACTCAGGTACAGAAACAATTTCCTATAGGTCATACAAATATTTTTGTCGTGCGAGAATCGATCCCACGAACCGTAACTGCGCCAATTTAAATTTAAATTTATTAGTCTAGTATGTAAGCTTTGGACTTGCAGTGCAAATTGTAACCTTCACTGACATTATACGACTGCTCCCAATGTAGGTCAAGGCCAAAAACAGTCAGAATCAAATAAATAACCCCAATGTTAAAGCATACTCGTGTTCAAATAGGTACACAAAGTGAAAAGTGTAGGTAGCGTCTAATACGAACATTGAGTTCCACTTTTCGTTTTAACTTTTTCCGTTCGCTTCGCTCCTGAGTAATGCTGTTTCATGCCAGTGGCGTAGAAATCGCGCGGCGAGAAATAAAATAAGAAAATGACGTAATATAATGTGTAAGAAAATATGTGTTTAGGGATTTTTATAGACAATGGTCGCTTGTTTCATCAACTTGTGTACTCAAATGAAGATCTGGTTTATTCATGCTTCGTTATATTCATTAATTGAAAAAGTACCTAATTAGCTAGGTATTGGTTTTTCATTGATACGTTTTAATGGTGAGCTTTTCGTAGAGGTAATCCTGGTAGATACTAGAAGACAAAATTTGTTGTAAGTATTAAGTTGAATTTGAATAAAGTACCGTAGTAGTATAATATTCTGTGTGATTCTGTAATAGACATTTCGCAAAAAGAAAAACTGAGCTTTTCATTCGGTAATCGTTTTCAAATCACTTCGGGTATTTGGTAGTAATTGGTAATGTGAGGTTGCAGATGTTGCTCAGTTACATACCTATTATGCCACATCTAGATGCAATATTTGAAATTTTATTATTTGTAGGTGGTACGGACGTGTTTGGTCTAACATTTAATGTACCTAATTAAATATTAGACCAAACACAGAATCGGAATGCGGTCGGTTCTCAAAAGCGAGTTTAATTTTATCCGAATGTGGATTATAACGACAATTCGAACACCTGTTTACAATACGTACACAAGCTGTTGTACACTTATATAATAATACTTGTATTTATCATTACGAGTATTTTCGAAATATTACGCTATTATTGCTTTTCTATTAAATCTCCATTAAATTTAATGCAGATTTCTTAAATCCTACTTTTTACGAGCACTAAGGAATAAGGAAGGATTTTAGGGGTTAAATAGAATAAAAGTTTGTATGGAAATCATCATTTTTTAAGTTTGAAACGTAGAACTTGGACTTCTGTTTATAGTAAGTAAAAGTAAATAAGTTTTGCCATAATTTTTTAGATACTTATCTCCTAAGGCTCTTGAGCAGTTGTCGATGGGAAACCTTATCGGCAACACGGCTTGTTCTGTTAGAAATTACTTTTAATTTTAAACAAGTAGCATAAAAATAATAACTTAAAGCAACAACAGACATAAACCCGACAACAGAGTACAAAGCAAAGCTCAGCGTAGACTGTCTCACAGAGCGACATTTACATGGACTATTTCAAGGTAGCTTCCCTTTGTGATAACACTATCCACTGATTAATGAGAGTCTAATACAAAGCAATTCTACAATGGGTCGTTTTCAGCTGAATGGAAGAGTTCTAAATCTGTCGATCGTAGATCTAATATGTAAATGTAGACTATAAAAGTATTATATTGTGAGCTTCATTGCAGTACTTAATCATCATTGTTTCAATGTTGAAATAAACGGCTCGCCACAACATAGATAAACGCTGAGAGGTTTTCGTTGTGTGCTAAAAACCAATGCAAAAAAAGGCTAAGTGTATTGGAAAGAAATTAATAATAATTCATCAGTTTAATCGTGATGAAGACAGAGAGTGTTAAGAAAGTAATAATAAGATATAACTATTTTATTAAACGCAATACTAATATTTTTTTTATAAAATAAACTGCCTCGTTGTCTAGTGTTCGCAACGCTACTGCTGACCACGAGGTCTGGGTTCGATTCCCGGGTTTGGCAAAGTGTTATTGGGTTTTTCTATCTGAAATTTCTCAGTAGCAGCCCGGAGTTTGGATTTGTGCCCGGTCGATGGCAATAGGTTAGCTCCCTATTACATGGGACTTAAAAAAAACAACTGGCTAAATGTGGGTGAACCTGCTACAGGGACACCTCTGCCCAACCCGTCGGAAAAACAAGGCGTGATGTTATGTTATGTTTATACAATAAAGTTTTGAATTTATATTGAGCTCTATGAATAATGATAGACGGAGAATTGGCAGGAAACATTTCATCGGATCATGTCGGTACCGTAATTCTGAATCTAAGTTTCAACCTTTGTTCTTCATTCCGGAAATCGAAGATTGTATTGTAATACGTTAATTTCACCCGAAACTATAGTTTTTTTAACAGAGGGTAGGTAACCTTTACACGAAAAGTACACTTCAATAAAGAAATACAGCCGTCTCTTACAAATGTAAGTAAGACCCGAGGGTCGGACCAGACAGTTTTTTGTTTATTATCTATTACGAAAACAAAAGGTTTCATTAGGGAATATCCATTTACACGTAAGAGTTACTATGTACAGTACAAAAGCAGACAAATTGTGTCCTTAAACTAGAATTAAATTACATGAATAAATAATTAGTATAGAAGCTCATATCGATTAATTAAACACATTACGGTCGAAACTCTGGGGAGTGTGATGTTACAAATTAAATCATCCATTGTTCGTATGAGTTCTATTTCAAAGAGGATTGGCGACAGAATATATCCATCTGTTTAGGCCACTTGTATCAGTAATATTGGGTAATCGAATATTAAACCCAACTACCAAGGAAGCTTTCAGCACAATATAAATATTGACAGTAAGGAAACTAGGCCTTTTTGTTGTAATAATTAGCTACGTTTCATATTTAAAAAGATCGCGGCGACCACTTGTCTCGACATGGCACCCGCAACTAACAGTACCGCGACAATCGCTTGGGGTCTTGTCAATGAGCGCGTCTGTGTGAGTGTACCGTTTCGAACGTTTACTACGTAGTTTCTGTACTGTCCATATTTATTTTATGCAGCTTTCAAGTTTATCAACTTAGTTCCTGGAAAAGGTTCCCTCTGTAACGTTATACCTACGGAAAACGTCGATCAAGCGAGTTTTCGGTTACCACGTCAGTCAATCGCGTTCATTTCTTCTAGTTTTGGTTCGTGTTTTAGCCCAAGTACGCATGGGTGATTTACTTTCGCACACTGGATTTTCAACGCTCTGCTAGTACCGAGAGTTGAAGATTTGAGAGTGTGTCTTTTCGAGGCGCTGGGACTTACGCGCTGCATTCTGTTGGATTTTTAACGCTCGGCTCAGCATTGAGAGTTGTAAATCTGACAGTGTGTCTTTTCGAGGCGCTGGGACTCACACGCTGCACTCTGCTGGATTCTTAACGCTCGGCTCAACACTGAGAGTTGAAAATCTAGTGTTCGGTAAAATCCCGCCGGGATATTTTTACGTCCGTGCGAACTTGGGCTTATTGGTTGAACCGATCACCGCCCGATATGGTAGCGAATGATTTTTACGAGTACATACAGTATGTTCAAGGAATTATTAATTTAAAAGGCTATCGTATACGGAACATTAAACTTTCACAACAACTACTGCCTTTTAATTGAATTTACTCTCTTTTATTCGCCAAGGCATCATAAAAAAGTCAAGACCTTTCCTCTTAAGTGCTATTTTCAGCGTAAAATTTTAAAAGAAGCTTAATGTAGCTAAGAAAGCTAGTGCAGTAATTAAAAGTAACGTTTTGGAATCCTCTTAGATGCTAAGGTGCTTTTTCTAATTCTCTCTAAATGTCACTGGTAATGTAGGTACCTAAGAGTATTCTGAACTCGCAAACTGTTCATTAGTATGAACAGTTTGCGAGTCCAGAATACTGTTCACTAGAACATTCTGTAGTTTTTAAATGCTTATAGTATCAAGACTGTTGAGTGTCCTTGTTTCTATGCGGGTAAATAAGTTTAGCGGCGCACGATAGCTCTTACCAAAAGTGGTAAAGCAGCTTCAATACCATCAGGTTAGTGCCTGAAAATAGCAGTTTGTTGAGGACGTTGTACGGCAGCAGCTCCCTTGTCATCATCTTTAATAAGAATACAGCCGCTAATGCTACGGTTTCCTAGAAAAGCAGTGGCCGTACTTGACGGCCGCCGTAACGGTTATCATGAAAATGATGGCAGCGGCAAAGATTTAAATCGTTAGATTCGCCCTACCGCGTCAAAAGATGTCGTGTTTCTGTTTGGTTTTGACACCTCTGGCACACAATGACGCAGTGACTACACTGGTTTGTTATGGAAACGCAATTAAATAATGTGTGAGTTAATCATGAGTCACTCTTCAAGAGTCACTCTTCTTTAGTATGGACATTTTTTCATGTGACTGACTGAGTATGGTGAAGGCAAATCTAGCGATTTAAATGATTAGGGTGCGGAGTTTGGTTTACAGTGTCAAAAACGCTCTCTACGAAAACACACCAACTTACTTTCAATGACGTCATTCGCCAGTAAATTGCGGACGCCACAAGAGTGGTCATCACTCTTAGAAACCGTAGCTTTAGCAACCATCGATGCGATGCGACGCTCTGCTAGAGTAACTGTCACCAACCAGTGTCACTCTTATGCGACCTTCTTGGTGATTCCAGTAACTTCGTAACAAAACTGTATGGCGCCACTTGCTGCGCCGTCAAGTACTTATAAAATCTGGTTAGTATGATGGTCGATACTTTTACGCGAGGATTGATTAAAGATATAGGTACCTCAGTAATGGATTGGTAGAGCTTAACTCTGAAAAAAGGCTTACACTAGACACTGATTATGTAAACAAGGGCCTAACACAACGAAAACGTGCGATTGTGTAAATTGTCTTCCACTTAACTACAGCCTTGGTTTAAATTGAAGACGGTATACAATGTTTCCTTTTAAAGTTCCAAAAAATATGGGTATAATTTTAAATCTCCATGTCATCTCATTTCAAGTGTAAGAGGTTACCCTTTAACCACTTTTGTTGGATGCGCGCCAACAGTGTGGAAACAAAATGCTGTAACTTTCTACAAGAATTTTCTTTCTGCAAGACTTTCTTTCTTTTTACAGTTGAATAAATGGTGCACCTGTTTTAAAGAATAAAGAATATTCTTCCGTCTTGTCCATGTATCACTTTTACGAGTTTATAACTACGTATAAAATAGTCGTTGGCAAGAACAGTTGGGTTAATGACCAACGTTTTTGTATTTTCGAACATACTACCAAAACGTGGGTTCACTGGAGATCTTCGAATTAAATGACTTCGCTGAACGTGGCATAAAATATAATATCTAATATTCTTTGTTAAATATTGTGTTCTCTGCACGAGCTATTTATTATACGTGGCTCGTGGCGTGCTTGAAAGATTAGCCAGTCCGTTCGATTCGATTGGTCTTATATACAGCCGTACTGATTGCTTGACTAAGCTTGTGCAGGCTTTTTTAATGCATTACGATAATTTAACATACCAATACCTGGGCGACCGAGTTCTGCTCTGGTGAAATAGAGAATTCTCATATTATAGTATAGGAAAGTTCATACTAATTCCATTTATTTATTTATTTATAGTTAATTAAAACGGTACAACAACAATTCGATTCATTAACATAAAAACTTAAAAGATTAATATTGACAATTTTGTTGTGTATAATTTAATTAAAACTAACATAGAACAGTGGACTTCCTTGCGTACTTATTTTCACAGAACACCAGATATATATGCATGATTTTATTCCATTCATCCGCAAACACATCACGTTCAGGGTTGGTCCATGTATGGTACATACTAATGCCAATGCCATGCTGCCATGACAGTAAATACTTACTAATTCCAAGCTGCCATGATAGTAGGTACTTACTAATTCCATGCTCCCGTATCTATGTTCCATGCTGGCATGTCATTATTCTAAGGTAGCCATTTTGTTCTAAACTTTGGGCAACCGAGCTTTGCCAGGTGGAAATACGGAGAAAAAGAATTTTCCCAGATATGAGACCTAGCTAGATCGATTTTTCGCCCTCGTAAACCCCTACATAATATCTGCAACTTTCATCGAAATCGTTAGAGCCGATTACGAGAACGTGAGTACAAATATATATATGTATACACACATACATATATATATATATATATATATATGCTCATTTAATAGTATAGGATAACATAACATCAAGCCTTGTTTCCCCGAAGGGTTAGGCAGAAGTAAACATATTGTTCACCCACATTTCGCCAGTTAAGTTCAAGTCCCACGTAATAGGGGTGAGCCTATTGCCATCAACGGGGCACGAATCCAGACTTCAGGTTGCTACTGAGAAATTCCAGATAGAAAAATCCAATAACACTTTGCCCGATTTGGGAATCGAACCCAAGACCTCATGCTCAGCAGTAGCTCTTGTGACCGCGAGACCAACGAGGCAGTCCCCCCATAACCGTACAATACGAATAATTTGGTGATAAGCTAGTTATCGCTGGCCAGAATACCGCTGCCCTTTTAGTTATTATTTAGGTATGACACCCAAACTGAAGAGAGATGGGCCTATTTTTAAACTCTGCTAAAACTTGACTCCCAAACTCTCAAGCCACACGTTGCCATATTGAATATATTCTTAGCTTCACTCTAAAATTCATATCACTAACATAACCGACGATATAATGGAGGTGTCCAATCGATAGTTACTACATATCTGTTGACTTTATGAAGATTAAACTCTGGCTTCTCGGGTCAACCTCGCTCGTGGTCCGTTTATATTAAATTGTTCGGTAATATTTGATAACTTGATACCTGTATCTAAAAGTTGGAGGGTAGTTTCAGTTTGTGTTGTTATAGTTTAAGTTTTATCGCGATAAATTTACAGTTACAAATATGACATTTTATATTTAATCGCGAGTGTGATCATGTTATTTTTGCGAACAGCTCAACCTGTGGCCCACCTTTGTGGTTTGTCAATGCGTTATACATATCCTATACTATTAAAAGAGCAATATTTGTATATATATTTATTTGTTTGTATATAGATTTCTACTCACGTTCTCGAAATCGGCTCTAACGATTTCGATGAAAGTTGCAGTAGTTTACGGGGCGAAAAATCGATCTAGCTAAGTCTTATGTCTGGGGAAATTAGTTTTCTCTATTTTCACAGCCTCGAGAATGTGATATAACGTTGGAATACCAGGACGATATGTTTATCTATTTTCACACGAGCAGAGCTCGGTCGACCAGGTACTTATACTTCATAGACAAAGTTTAAAAGCACGGTTTTTACGACTTTCCGAAACCTCGAGAGTTATAAGTAACTTTAATATTAAATTATTATACACATAAACTTTACGGAATAAATTCTCTAAACCATGGTGAAAACCGCATCAAAATCTGTTGCGTGGTTTAGAAGAACAACGCGGACACACAGACAAACACGGAAAGCGACTTTGCGAAGATATAGATGCTCGCTTCAAACATGATCCTTTGCAGCAAAAGTAGGTAATACTTTTCCGGACGAAAACTATTACAAGTTGCTCTACTAAAAACGTCACACCTATTTTACCCGAGGCCTAAGGCAGCGGTGTACGTAGTACAACCACCTTTTGTCAGTTATGTTTGAGACCCATGTAATAGGTGACGAGCCTATTGCTGTCAACCGGGTACAAATCCAGACTCAGGGCTATTACTAAGACATTCCTGATGGAAAAACCCAATAACACTTTTCCCGCCCCGGGAATCGAACCCAGGACCTCATGCTCAGCAGTAGTGCTTGTGAACACTATAGACTCGACCAAAGAGTCAAATTCTAAATACTAGACGAGTGATGACGTTCAAATATTCTAGCGGACCAGACTCTATCAGTAATAATGACATGAATATTACTGTCATTCCTTCCAATATTGACGTAAAAATATTGAAATATTTAGATTACATCATCATTCCAACCACCACACTGTCAGTAGTAATTTTCTTCTTTTCGTGGTTAGTGACTAACCTGGTTTCAAAGTTTTAAAGCCGCCCATGAGTCTCTGACTTTGCGTCAGATGCCGTCGAATGCCGTCGATGCATAGCATGTGTATTTATGTCTGTAATTTGTATGGTGTACATAATAAAGAATACTTTATCTATGTATCTATCTTGCTACAATGTTATAATGGTAGTACAGTACAAATATGTTCTTAATTTCCCTCGGCAAACCGCGTGTTTCGTCAGTCGTCGTATTTCTATCAGTTGCCCTTTGCACTTGATGCAGACCCGACGCTCTCAATCGACTTTTCATTTATTTTATTTATTTATAATATTTCTTTTATTCAAGTAATAGCATTACTTGAATGTAATGTAATTAGTACTGATAGTGTCTGGTCCGCTTTTGAGTTTTAGCTTCCCGCTTACAAGTCAAAAATAATAATCGAAAAGTGATTAAACTTCCATTGTTTATCCGCGCCCCGTCATATTTCACTAGACTTAAATAATATTGTGAAAGCGAGCTGACGTTTTAACAATTATTCCGCCTTTCGGTTATCCGGGTATCATTCATCACTTTATTTATTCATGTTTCGGTATTGTTTATTTTCCAAATACGTTGTTTCATTTCCTTTCCGTTATTTTCTTCTTACTTTACGAGATCTATGTTATCTATGTAGAATTATATAACCCTCAGACCAAATAAAAAATCAAGACATAGCATTGCAAACAATACAGTGAAGCATGCCAAAACTACACCTCCGCTCTGTGCATACACGCTCACACGCACATATTTACAACCATTTACAATCAAACTATACCTCACTAAGTGCACACATGTTTACGAAACCGGCTTCACATCACTGTTGATAGCGCTCTGTCTTGGTTTTTTGGAACGAACTTCTGTAACGCGGCTTGTAAACTTTCAGAAATCGTCATGCTAAAAAGTGTTAATCTTTGCGAGTGTTCTTCTAATTCAAAGAGAAAGAAAGAGAGAGAGAGAACGCTGGCAGAAAAAAAACAAAAGAAAAGAGTAAAGTGATTACAGTGTCATAAATGTCAGTGAGATAGAATTGTACACATTGGTCCGAGTAGAGTAGTAGAGAGAGAAAGTGTAAATGTGGTCAGAATGAAATTCCAAGATGGCGGCTCTGAAAATTTTCATATTTTTCATCATGGATATCGTTTTCATGGTTTTCAAGGGTGCAAAAGCCGATAGTGAAGTCAAAATGTAAATCCAAGATGGCTGCTCTGAAAATTTTAAAATTTTTCATCATGGGTATCGTTTTCATGGTTTACGAGGGTGTTATAGCCGATAGTGGGGTCGAAATGTAAATTCAAAATGGCGGCTGCGAAAGTTCTGTTTTTGTTTTAAATCATACGTGAGAAAGAACTTCGTTCCTGACGGGGGTCCTCTGACCGCACACGTTTTTTATTTGGTCTGAGTTATTATAACCTATAACTTTTATAAATCGCGCTATAGAACCTCAAATATACGAACTGATGCTCCGTTTATAATACACTGATAACGTCATTACTATATTGTAACTTTTCATTAAAAAACTAAAGATAAAATATAGCTTTAACTTCGTTTAATTTTCTACGATTTGTTCGTAGAATGCGAGTCTCCGACACTATCCCCCGGAGCACTATAACATGCAGAGCGAAGCCTTGAATTAATTTGTTTAACTACTGTAAATATGAACAGACTACGGGATTAAACTGTCCCTCCATTAGGGAGAATGGCAAGAAGTCAGTTGTTTGAGAACTTGCGAACTATTAGGACCCGCTGAGTTATGGGATGCGGAGTTCCTTTCAAACGGACGTATAATTAGATTTTATGTTAATAGGATGTTTCTTTAACTATTGCGGTTATGCAGAAGGGTGAGATGGTTGTAGTTATATGTTTACGTAAAACATTCAAAGACATTTTAGGACATGGGAACATTGGGAACTAATAACCCCATTACAGAGACCATTCTAGTCCATAACATCAAAATCTTTAGCAATTCTATCAATGTCTACATTATTATCTGTGCCTCAAATTCACTGGATATAAGGCATATAGCGACTTTTTTTGCTCAGTAATATATAACAAAGCGTGAAAAGTCGGCCATTTCTACGTACTGTCAGAAATAAAATACTATTAAAACAAAGTTCAGTTAAGACGCGGATATATGACAGTGACCTTGAGTGGTTAGCTTGCGTGTTCTGTGCTGAGCTCACGCAACGCGTCGTACGTCCAGCCAGTAATAAGCCTTGCCCGTCAAGGAGCGCTGTCCCAAATTAAATGCATTATTAATTTATTATACATAAAAAAGGTATTTCAATAAAACTCGTATATTAAAAGATCAATAATTAAATTGCGCGATTCTCAGTTTTTTATCCGCATTAGACCTAACTTTACAAATTAATTTCACTATGTAATATAAACATAATCCAAAATATGCCTATATTAAAATATAAAAAAATGCTTTGATTTGACATATATTTTTTTCAAATCATTAACACTACTCGTTTAGACGTCATCTTCAGTATAAAATTATTAAAAGTCGGTTATTGTCGCCTTAAGACTCCATTTTGCCTGTGCAAAGCTGTGGCGGGCAGCCATTGTTAGATATTCTCATTGTCTTGAACAACTGTGATACTGCGCTAGATAGGTAAAGTAACGTTTTTAATGTAGACCGTTGGAAATTAAATAGTTTTAAAAGCAAGATGGTATTCTAGTTAAAGCGAAGACTAGCGCAGTAACCATCTGGTCAATTCTCGTATCTGTAAAAAAAACGTTCAAATTCAAGGCGCATTTTCATCTCGGGGATAATAAATTAATGTTAAAAACTTGTCAAAATGTAGGTGAATACGTGAATTCGATGCATGGAATTAGTATGTACTATTTGAGTTTTTTTGACAGATTAGTTTATTTGATCAGACTGAGATTACAATAGAAACGTTCTTTTACAAAAGGGAATTGCTCTTTAGAAATTCGTTATTCAATAACAAAAATTCTTAAGAATTGTCAAACACATATTTAGTTGTGGTACACACAACACATATTATATTTAGGTTGGAGGAGGCCTTTACCCATCCCGGGGTTCACAAGAACCCAATCTAATCCCAATTTAATCTACAAAGATTAAGCAAAATTATAACAAAAACTACTACTAATACTTAAATATATGAAATGTAAAACTAACAAAACTAAAATCACAATTCTAATTTTAGAAAACTGTTTTATATTTATAAACATACGTGAAATAGATAGGTAAAGATACTGCTAGTATTATAATAATAGATTAGATAGACAATAATATAGATTTGTATATGATATGAATAGAAACTGTATAATCCACAAAAAATAAAAGGCTTTTTTATTTTATTATATTTAGGTCAACAAAGGTTTCGTTAGGTCTTTTCGAGCTTTACTTTCTGTTAGGTCAGCTGCACATTGCACCTGTTGTGCTTATTGCAGGTTAGGTTGACCAAAAGCAAAGCGGACGTTGCGTACTTTTCACACGCCCGGGCGCTTTTCGCTAAGCTTCATTATGAAGCTCTAGCCAAACTGAAGCGAGCGAGCGAGCGGATTGCGGGACGTGGCTGCGCGCGTCTGTTGTTTTAACGAGTAGTAAGGCACGCGACTATTCGCGCCAGTTTGAACACCTCCATACTCGTTGACACAAAAGGTGCGAGCAAATTTCGTCCTGCATTCCGTTCGCTCGCTTCAATTTGGCTAGAGCTTTACTTATGTGCACAGCCAGTGTTTGAGTTCGTAACTCATTCAAACCCTTAAAATAAGAGTGAATAAGCATATTTTCGTACGTTCGTTCATCGTACACTCATCCATCGCTTTCTATCAGGCGAGACCGAGGTCAAGAGCGGACCCTCCTTACATATTATAAAAAAAAACAAAGTCCTCCGCCGCGTTTGTCTGTCTGAACGCGATAAACTCAAAAACTACCGAACCGATTTTCAAACGGCTTCCACGAAAGGACGGAATAATTCATGAGGAAGGTTTTAGTGCATAATTTATTAAGGTTTTGTGTAAATTGGCTGAAATATGACGATTATTGTTGAAGGTGTTAGAAAAAATCATACTGACTGGGAGCTTTACTGGCGTGCGCCGCGTAAACCGTGAGAGATAAATAAAATTTATATTCTACAGGACTACATATATATCTTAAAAAGTTCAACAAAAAAGTCTGCGATGGCATATGTCTATCTTTCAGAATTTAATTTTTTTTATCTTTCAGAATTTGATAAAAAATTCATTATTATTTCCGAAGCTTTTTGGACCGGTATTATATCAATCGATAACCAATAAAATATGTTATTTAAATTGAGCATTTAATTTAGAATAAAATATGCCTTGATATCATATCATTTAAATGAATATTTTAAAAGAGATCACAGTTTCAAAATTACGCGTAACAAAGTAATTATGGTTGACGGCAACGCGGGCGCAGCGGTAGGAGTCAATGATCTTTTCCTCGGCTATTAGGTATGAAATTCTGGTAGTACGTTCTCGTGGGATATTTTCCAACATCCACGCAGGCGAAGTCGCGGGCAAAAGCTAATTCATTAATAAAAATAACTTGGAGATTTTTTTCAAGTTCCATTTCAGCTAATTATTAAAACTTTTTTTATTATAACCACAGATGAACCACAGCCTATTTTTTGCAGCGTATCAATAGGATTCACAGTTGTTCTCAAATCGCTCGAATATTCAACTAAGGAGGAAAATGCCATCTTGGCCGAATCTAGTTTCCCCATTGAGGTATTTAATTAATTATAGCTATTATATGCCTGCCAACAAAGCCGCTTGTGGGACTGACACCCTTCTAAATACGGAGATAAATTACTTACCTACTCAATTTATTAAATAAGTAGATCAGGATTAACGCAATATTATGCGGTTATTATTTATTTGTTTGTTGTTTATCTAATAAAACAGATAATTGAATGAGCACGATAATGTAACGAGTATTTATGTCTTGAACTATTTACCAAAAAAACATGCCTGTTTATAATATATTCTTGTTATTGTAATTTGTAATACTATGTGTAGCGCAGAAAAAGAGTAAACCTACAATATCTTAAAAGGTAAAAACACCATTTGTAACAAAGAAGTGATGCCAGCAGAAGTCAAGAGGATATTATTATTATTTAAGTCTTTGACGTTTCTCGGGGCCCTGGGGTTCTGGACCTTTGGAAAGCGTACGAGGGGTTGAAGCCAACTCGCAGAGGCCTGTTAGACGTTTTTAATTAAATGAGGCACCAACCGACTATTATCCCTGTATGTACTATGCAAGTGTACCCAAAGACAACCCCCGGTTGGTGTAGGACTATTGCAGGATATGGAAACAAAAGCTATTGGGCTGTGTGTTTGGGTGGCTTAAGTTGACTGGTTACATGGAACTATGGTAGGACTATAGCCCCTGCCTGATGAATGTTTTATATTTACACGGATAAAATGGCAGGGGGTGACTTGCACACTCAATAATGGGCCCCCAAAACCTGTCGTTTCCGGGGGGGAAACGGTCGCTAGCACATAATGACGTAGCGACAAGGCGGCAACATGTCCTGAGGTGCTTGAGGAGTGAAGAGGTATTCCACGGCTTTCAGAACAATCCCAGAGCCCTGAAGATGGTCAAGATCCCTACGACCACTTACTGAAATACTTCCTTCCTCCGAGCACATTTGCTCTTGCGAATCTCCATTCAAGCCGGCCAATTAAGGCAAGAATGAGGTGTGGGCTCCGTTCCTCGTCAGTGTTCACTCCAGCCGGTCAATAAAGGCAAGCCAGAGGTGAGGAACAAGACTTCTGCCGGGAGACAGGGTCCGAGGGGTCGCTACTGTCCAACAGCTCGTGACATGCTGCCCTGCGGGTTTTTGTATCTCTCTTGGTCTGGCTCCTCATCCCAGACCTATTCCGGCAAAGTAAACTCTATCGGCACAGACCTAGAGTTTGGAGCGCCCAAGCCCCACCACGACGACAACGTAGAGATACGGCGGTGGGGTTATTTTTATTTATTATTATTATTTGTTTTCATTCGGTTGTACACTTGAGTTCACAAGAATACAATAACTTCCGAATGAGTAAAACAGGCCGATTTTTTACGGAAGAATTCTTTCGAATTTGTTTAATAAATTCATGAAAGATTTTATACGGCTTTCTTCGTGTTGTATTTAAAATATTGGTAACTTTACCTATCTTTTCTCTGCGACTGTATTCCTAGGCTTTCCCTAAACTTTTTAGAAAAACAACGGACTTAAAGAAAAAACACTACAAAGTGAAAAATAACTTTAATATCGGAGTCGGTCTTTGGTTATGAATTATCGTTTTTCGCCACCGAATTCTGAAATTAAAGTTATTTTTCACTTTGTAGTGTTTCTTTTGGAATTCGGTTGTTTTTTTTTATGTAAAACATTTTTATTTTACACTTTTTAGTTCTGGTAGTGGTAGTTACCCCACACAAAATCGAATACCACCTGCTATGTAAAGAACAGTAACAGGAACTTATCATATCATCCACATACTATGTGGGAAAAAATACGTATTATTGAAACGAACTAAAATACTATCCAAGCAAAGTTAATAAAATGTATATGAGACCACCTCGAGAGCATATCCTTTCAAACAAAAACAGAATTTTCAAAATCGGTCCACAATTGACGGAGTAATCGGTGGACATACATAAAAAATAAAAATAAACTTACGCTACGAACATGGAACCTTTTTGGAAGTCGGTTAAAAATGGCGCTTTCGCTGTGCCATTTTTCTTTAGTCCCTGATGTGCACGTAGAGTCAGTTACTACTTTAGATGTTCTCGGAAACTCGGTCAAGGTTGAGATGCTCGATTAGGGTTTCTTTCCTTTTTATTTTCACTTTTAAACTAGAAGTATCTACCTACCTATAATCAGCACGTCGTTTTAGTATAAAAAATACTGATCTACAAAAGCAACACATGCATGTATCAGAAAGGTGTGGTACAGATCATCCAATTGAACAACTTTCTTCATGGGACATCGTAATCCAGCAAAAAATATCAATCATACAAAATTTCAAACCTACTCGACCCAAATGTATGGGACGGCTGATTATAAATAAGCAAAAGGTTTAGTGTATTTTCAACTACTTCAAAAGGTTGCTTTTTCTATTTTTTATTAAAAGAAAAGAAAGAAAGAAATACATTTATTTAGTAAAGACAAAAAAGGCACACAGCACAACATAATTGTAACACAAGTGAAAAAAAATTATATGTATAAAAAAGGAAACTAATAAAAAGTGAAAAATTGTTGTTAATTTTTTTAGCTGTAAGTCTTCCATGCTGTAATAAATAAATAAATAATTTAACAAGAAAGTGTGCCGCTGTTGTGTGATTGTGTTTTCGTATTTTATTCCCAATTTCTTTATTTTTCTCATACGTACACTTTGTGTCTCGTATCGTCAGTCGTTCTATATGTAAATAAAACGTTATTATTAGGGACATAGTTGCTTCAAAGGTCGTACGGTGTAATAATCCAGGTCCGGTAGGTATTATAATGTTCGGATTGCCATTTGCATTTTTATGAAGGGAACATGGCAAGTATTTTAAGTAAGTACTTACTGGGGATTCTTGGGCCAGAGTTTCATATAATTTGTGGCTTGAGATATTTCGGTTATGCGTCATTGAACTTCTGTATTCGTTGGTATGAGGTGTGTATATTTCATGAGTCGAATGGCTTCTATCTTCAAATCTTATTTGCTGTACACTTTATTCCGGTAATATTTTTGCTTTCATTTACTGCAAAATAAGAAACATTGGTAACATTCGAAAGGGAGCTACTTATGTGATCACTTTCGGCTGGTAAATAGAACCATTTATTTTCATGACAAAATTCATAGTAAAGATAAAGTAGTAAAAGTAAATGGCGGTTTTAATAAGTTTTAGATAAAAACATCTTTAAATAAAATAGAATGTTTGTTTACTTCGACAAACGATTCCGTGACCGAAACTATTGAACTGAACCTGAAGTAACAAGAGCAATAAATTGTAAGTATCAATTTACCTACACATGATGAAAATAAATAGGAAATCGATAAAGTTTGCTTGGCAGTTTATTTTTAGTGAATATGGATCACGCAAGGATGTTCTAGTTAGTTGTACCTTGTTCACAGAGTTGACTGCCTAAATATGTTTTGAATGGAAATAACGCAGCGTCAAAACGACGTAAGTTCCGATAGACTCACGTCTACGCGACGGTAGCGCAGCGTATACGCGACCACAAGCAACGCTGTGTGGGCGAAAGCTCCCTTTTTTTTCCCTATTTTTGAGCAGCAAGAACACCTACATAATTTATTATCCTGAAGCTATACCTAAAACTTTGAACGTTGTCAATTTTATTAAACACAAATTAATAAGCACTGAAAGCGTTAAAACAAAGTGGCAATGCGGGATTGCCGACAGAAGTGAAAACTTGAAAAAGAAAATTCGGCACCGAGGTAATCAACGCGTTGATGTCTTTTTAATGGTCAAAAGCTGGTGTCGTCACAGTGTCGCGAAATCAATGTTTTAGTCCCATCATCAGAAGTGTTAATTTAAAAAAAAATACTTTCCTTGTGCGATGAGAGCTATGAAACAAATAGTTTAATTTCAATTTGAAGAGATTTACTCTCAAAGTTACTGCACGGTGATGTTACCTATCGCGTTAAATAACATTACCAAGTTTTTAACACACACAGTATAAATAATTACGTTAGATCTATAGCTGTGGCATAGCTTTTGTTACTCAGGTATTCATATTGAAACTTAGAGGTATGTTGACTTAGCATATAGTTATGGAATTTACTCAAAATATTAATCAAACCTTCAAAGTCTTTAATGTCATCAAACATTAAGCACACAAGCCGGATTCATCGATAGATCGCTGCTTTGCTCTTCAATAAGCTACAAATTATGTCAATACCTATCACTACCTAATCTGCGTTCGCAATTTATTTGCCAAACCAGTAAACAAACACGAGTTTTAGGAACAACAACTGCTGTGCCTACACATAAGCTATGACATAAGGTTCAGTTTGCACTACAACTTCATATTTTTGATGACTTTTTCAACAGTACTAGTACTGTTGAAAAAGTCATCAGTCTAAAATCAACTTTATTAACACCAGCATAAGTTGATGTTTATTTTAGTGGAAGTAACATCAATTGGAAACAAGGATTTGAATAGACCTTAGTGCCTATCGTTTAAACCTAGTTTAAACAATCGCATACAGCATGTATTGGAAAGATGTGGTACAGACCAACAAATTGAATAACTTTCTCCATGGGACCAACATCGTAATTGCGAAAAAATATTGATTTTTTTTCGCGATAAAAATTTTGGTCCCATGGAGAAACTGTACCACACCTTTCTGATACAAGCTGTAGATAAACTTTGTCCCTTTTAGCATCATCTGAATACCACCATCCATACTTTTGTAGTACAGTCATGTAGAGTAGCGTTATTAGGACGAGATAAACTTTTCACACATTTTCTTGAAAACGTCACTCCTCTTTTTCTTGTTTTTCTGGGTGGACTCTACAATAAACGCATACAAAAGTATTTTAGAGAGTACAAAAATATTGTGTTTGTGCGGTTAGGATTACCATTTAGAAATTTGAAAAGTCCTGACAAAAAGCCTGACATTTCAATAAAAGTCCGGACATTTTAGTCACAAAATCCAATTATTGTTTGATCTCGTTAAGTAGATTGTTAAAGAAGATTTATATTTTGTTTTTAGATGAATGAGAAGTTAATAAATATTTTAAAACTTATTTGGTATTACTCAAATAAATTTTATTACTCGTGTTCTCTCTAAGCCGAAAAATCTGGACAAATTGAAGAGCCGGACAAAAGTTTAGAAGTCCAAATCCGGACGGATGGTAACCCTATGTGCGGTAGACTGGTAAATAATCATATTTCTAGTATCTTTATTTAGGTACAATGGGTACCTAAATTAATTATGAGAAAAGTTTCGGTTCATTCTAGTCGTGATACTAATGTGTTTCTCGACTAGAACAAACCCAAACTTTTATCATAATAATTTTGCTGTAAAATTAAGTTATAATGTCTTTGTTTTCCAAACTGATGCTCACTATCTGAATGTTGTAAAGTCCATCAGTAGCCGTATAGTGAAGCGTTGAAGCTATAATTGTTCCAGTGCGGGAGTGAGATAGAGTTATACTGGATGAATAGCGCAATCCCTTTTCGCCACAGAACAATGATAGCTTTACACTTCACTACATGGTCCCAGTACTAAAGTACAGATTGGCAATTTCATCGCACTATGTATATCATCACTTGTGCGGCTTTGTATGTACTTATCTATTGCTTGGTTATTCGAACGTGGCCTCCAAACTTTCCGACACTAACATAATAAACTTGACATATGAGTTTCGGTATGTCGTTCTCCTACGTTAAAGTAATTCAGTTATAAGTTTTGAAGGCTCTAAATACGTCAATTTTGGTGGATTTAGGACGATTGAGGTTATGTTTAGATAGTGTTTGACAGTTTCTGTCAATATACGTAAGTGACGAGGAGTGTTGTGTTTAATTTGGGTCTTTTTATTATGTTTCGAAGGTAGTTCACGATTTTCAGTGGGGTCCAATAAAAGCATCCGAATATTTAGGTACACAATTCGATAAAGCTTTTCGTTCATGTCGTGACACAACAAAAATAAAGTAAAAACGAAATCCGAGTGCTTCCAGCGAGAGACATCCAAAAATAAAATTAAGCCACCACTTTTTATTCGTGCGAAAATGTCCAAGGATATTAGTTATGGCAGCATATAATATATCTCTGACGTCGACAGTACCTGTGACGTCACGGTACAATAAATCGTTTTATACCCGCCAGCACAGATAATATAATACTACCGCCAGCAACAATAGAGTAGGGTAGGTATACGTCTTCTGAGAAATTCTTCACTTCCATTAGTCCGTCATACGGCGGGATTCGCCCGGGGGACCCAAATGATCTGTTATAAATATAATAATGGAAATACGATGAATAAACATTTTTTATTGGTGAGGCTTCATCGACGCGGAAAATGATTATTGTACCTATTTTTTAGGGTTCCGTATCCGAAGGGTGCCAAGCGGAATCCTATTACTAAGCCTCCGCTGTCCGTACGTCCATCCGTCTGTCTGTCAGCGGGCTGTATCTCATGAATCGTAATAGGTAGACAGTTTAAATTTTCACAGATTGTATATTTCTATTGCCGCTATAACAATAAATAAATAAAGTTAATAATTAAAGGGGGTGAAGTACAATAAACGTGTTTTTTTTCGGCGTGAAAAACGTCGAATAAAAACGTTTCTTGCTCGATCTTAATACGGTATGGACCTTTCGTGTGCGAGTCCGACTCGCACTTGGTTGGTTTTTTAATTCACTGGGTGGTTAGCTGCGTATCACGCTGTTTAAGTTATAATATTAAAATATAATTTAGACAAATATTTTACGACTTACAAAACAAGACGAAGAAACTCTTTATGTAACGTTTTTTGCGATTTTTTTGCTTTACTATATAATTAAAAGACATGGACGGTTCCTAAAGGTCCTGTAACAATAGTTGTTTATTTTCAAGTCTCATTTATATAATATTTAGTACCTAAGCTGTTTCTGACAATATGAAAGCATTTTTACTCTAAAATCCAGACTTTTCGTAATGAACAATGCTTGGCGCGGTGTACAAACCTCTTTATGAAGATAAAATGCGGACATATTATGTACCATTCTCTGTTCATTGTTCTCGGTATTATCTCATAATCTCGGCTCTATTAGCAGACCGTTTCAAATGCAGGACGTGTTTAAATGTTCATATGCACTTTTATCTCGGCCTTATTTTTACGACTTGATAAAACATCGCGATTTCTTTATTAAATGTAAGTTTAATAGTTGTGTTTTATACACATTAATCTTTCGCGATAAATGGTCTAAATGATGGTGAAAACCGCATCAAAATCCATTAAGTAGTTTTAAAGATCTAAACGGTCACACGGACAGACACGAAAGCGACTTTGTTTTATACTATGTATAGAGAAATTTGAAGTGAAAACTTTAAAAAGCAATTGAACTCGCGACACCGTTACCGACGCCTCATTTTTGTAAACGCGATTTTACCCTTTATTTATATTACGTTACGGATCAATGGTCTATGCAAGTATTTTTACTTTAAAGGTTTTGAAGTTTCTTTTTTTTTTTGGTTTTCACTTCTGTCGGCACTCCCGGAGCGCCACTGTTTTTTTTTTATAAAGAAGTTCTATGTTTAAATAGACCCGCTTATTATTTTTATCTCGCATAAAAAGGAAACTCTCTGATTTATTTATTTTTCTGAGCACGGGTCAAAGATTGCACGTTAATCTTTTCTTTTATCTTGTTTTTATCTTTTCACGATACATTCTGGATTCCCGTGTGTTGTTATCCTAATAAATAGGTTATTTTTAGTAAGGCCGATTCTGTTTATTTTTTTGATAACTGAATAACGCAAACAGTTTCGATTTTAATTAAGAATTCTATTAATCTGCTCTTTCTGTAAATGTTTAAATAATTCCATTTCGTAGCAAACGGTTTTCAATTACCTATTTCTGAATAGTTTATTTCTCGAACCGTTTTATTTGGAGGGTGGGCGAACGAATAATTTATAAATACCTTTACGTTGAAGCTGCTGTGACAAATAACTTGATTTAAAAATCATGACGAAATGTATGACGTTATTATATATATTATGTAATGCAATATATACGTAAGCACCAACAATCTTGGATTCCGGGAAAATAGATAACCCATGTGTATGCTGCTGCACGTGTTGCATCTGTTGATTCTGGGTACCGAAATATGTGGGCACAATATTGTAGGTACCTAATATACATAGGTAAACTACTTATTTGAAAGATAATGTTACTTTAAATGCAGATAGGCGCGACGCGATACCGGTAGACCGATTTCTGTGAAGGCTTCATAGAAATTGTTCCACCAAAGTCGCGGCGCGCCCGTCCCGTCGCGTTTTTCAGCGAGAGCCCTAAGTTTATCTAACACAACAGATGCGATTCACGACTACATCAGCAATGACTAAGTTTCTTATTTGGTTTGTATTATAGGACCTTTAAGGTTCAATATTGCAGTCAACATCTCTTTCAGAAAAATATTTCAGAAGTATAACAGATTTAATATGAGACACATAATCATAATCCCGTCTAAATAAGAGTTTGGTACGTACATTCAAAGCGGTTTTATTCATCCTTCTATTAATATTGCGCTCTACTTTTATGATCAGACGTGTAAGCCAGGTCGTAAACTTGTTTATTCTGTTGCTCATGTATTGTATGGAGCCTTTGTTTGTGTAAAGTGGTGGAATAAAAGCAAGACCACTCTTCCTGCAATAGTAAGCGAAAACATTAAAACGCAAAAAAACAAAATACAATAGAAGTGGATATATTTAGTAACTTGTTCCGCTCAGCTATTTCTAAAGAGTCTTAAAAAACCCTGAAAGACCACTTGGTGCGGTAACACGCCGTGTTCGAGTTCGCGACAAGTCAATCGTCATCCTGAGGATGTCTCGTTGAGAGGTGAAACACGTGTCGATTACTTTTAGGGTTTTTTAAGACTCTTTAGAAATAGCTAAGCGGAACAGGTTACTAAAACCACTTTTACTGTATTTTATAATGGATTTCCGCAAGTTCACGCCTGAATCAATTAACTATATTAAAACGCCATTCAAAATCTATGTTTAAAATATTTATAGTTAACTAGCTGACCCGACACACGTTGTCCTGCCCAAACAATCTTCTTCTTTTCGTGGGGTTAGTGACTAACCTGGTGTCAGAGTTTTAAAGCCGCCCATGGGTCTCTGACTTGGCTTCACAAACCGTCGAGAAATATCTCTCAGGCATGCTGGTTTCCTCACAATGTTCACCGTTTTTGAAGCAAGTGAAAATTATACAATACGCACATGAATCCGAAATATCCAGAGGTGCGTGATTTGGGTTCGAACTCGAAACAATAAACAATACAAAACTTAAAAAAAGACGTTAAGTTTTTCCAGAATTTGAAAAAAAATCCGGGAACCTTTTCCAATTTTTCTTTCCATAAAAACTTAATTGGGACTATTACGAACAATTTAAAACAAAATATGTCAAGCCGTTCTCAAGATTTGAACGTACCAAAGAACATAGATTATCGCTCGATAATTAAACAACCTTAAGTTTTAGTTTCCTAAGAAAGCGGTGAACGGTCACACAAACAACTTCACGGCTGTCCAAATACAGGACATTTTTTAACATTGGTGGTGAATATGACAGATTTTAATACCGGTCGTTATAATATTGTCACATCCACGGCAAACTTATGACTCTGCAGTTTTAGTGAAATCGATATTTTGATGAAAAGCTGTTCCTAATCTGTACCATCGTGGAAAATTTACGAATTTTTATCAGTGACAGTTACAGAATTCAAATTGTTCGATTCTGCGCTTTATGTTAATACACCCATAGCACAGATAATATAATAGTAAAACTTAAGAAATTCACATAGGATGATTTAGCATAGTTACTATTATATTATCTGTGGCATAGTAAATGGCCACGATCTCCCTTTCGGTTTTCTTCGCACCCCCGGCAGGCATCGGCCCTAACGGCTCGTCAATTCTGCTGACATCTCTTTGAGGCGCGCGTGGAACACAACGCGCCGTCGACCCGGGCCTGGTCCTTATCGGACGGCAAGCTACCCATTGCTCACCGTCCGCAAGCCCGCGCCTACGGTGGCATTTATTCATACCCTGGCAAACTTGCGAAAGTGGTACTTTCGTAAGTTCACCGAAGTTTCAATTGGATATTTTTATTATGTTAGTATTATTTAGTAACAAAAGTACCACTTTCGTAAGTTTGCCAGAGTATGAATAGATATCTATTAACTTCTATTTGAGATGATGTAAAGTTACGAATGTGTATTTATTTCTGTTCCTTGGTGAATATTGACAATCCTTTGATAATATAAAAAAGTACCATTTTGAAAATCAAATGAACCGCGGTACCTTTGTACCTGTTACAAAAAAAAAGTTATCATTGATGTTTGCTTTCAAAACGCTCCCCTGTAAAACGCATTTTCTGCAGATTCGCAAGTTTGCCGTGGAGGTGACGATATGACGGAACCGTTTCGAATTACGAAAAAAAAAAAACGTACACCAAAAGCATTGGACGAGGTGCGTCATATATTCGCAAAACGGCTATCGCACTGTTATGTAATGACACATGCCTGAAGCAGCGCTATAGCGCTGAATATCAGCAACCGACATTTGCGGAGGCTGCGAAGCCTCATCCATCTGACCATCTATGAGCCTATTTAAAAAAAGTTGTGTGATAGATTGTCTGACGAACAAAAGCACACTTTAAACCATTCAAAATAGAAACATGTTTTTGAGGTGTAAACCTCTTTAGGCGCGTTGGGCATTTTTGAGATGGGACTAAACCATTGATTACGGGACACCATGACGACACTTCATTTTTGAAACGCGATTGTGCTCTTTATTTATGTTAAGTTAGGGATCAATGTTCTATGCAAGTATTTTTACTTTAAAGGTTTTGTATTTTTTTTTTTTGTGAACACTATTGTGCACTTTACTTAGATAAGGATACGGACCAATGTTTTATACAAGTATTTTTCTTTCACCAAGGCGATCTTGATCACTTGCCACCACTCGGAGTGCCCCTCCTTTTTTTATACACTTCTACACTAATATTATAAAGAAAAAAGATTTGTGTTTTTGTATTTTTGTTTGTAATGAATAAGCTCAAAAACTACTGGACCAGTGGACCAATTTAAAAATTCTTTAACCAGTAGAATGCTATATTATCACGGTACTCAGTGATCATATAGTATTCTACTCGTGAAATAATTATTCAATTATAGACTATATGTTACTAATGCTATAATAAATAAAGATATAAGAAGCACGAAGCCGCTGGCGGAGGATAGTTTTTTTTTATAAAGTCCTAGTTTTTGTAAACCCTATAGCAGGAGCAGCAGATTTTTTACCATTTCAAGTTTGTTTCCGAAGTAAAAGTTATTCATAACGATGAGTACCCTTTTTATGTTTAGGGAAACAAAAACTAGGCTATAGTTACAGGTGCAATTTTTTTGTTCGAAAGTCTTTACTTCAAGGCTCCCGCAGGAAGGCGCGACGCTACTCTAGTAAAACTTCTAATAAAACTTAATGGAAATTGTTCGAGGTACGGTGCGTCGCGCTTGTCTGCGGACCCTTTAGCCGGTGCAAGTAGCGACTCGTATATAGTGATATACGAGGTCGCAACAGTCAGTCGGCAGTGCTATTACTACAGTATAAAGATATTGTATTTATAATTATGTATTGCAAATTAACGAAAGATAAACGTTAAGCACGACCCTTAAAACCCTCGTTAAAATTCCCGATTTTGCATCCCGATACAGGAGAGCTGGAAGCGAGATTCCCTCGAGATTTGCCTCGAGATAAATGGCGGATATTATTCTAATGTTCGACGATATACCTGTTTGTTTATCGCCCGGAGCTTAGAATATTCTGCTCTCCATTAGGATAATGGTCTGATGTCTGTTTGTAGTTTTGAGAAATGACTTTAACTGCTCGTTCGTAGGTTAGTAAATGATAGGTATTCACGTATGAGGATTCCCTAAAGTTGAAAACAAATCCAATATTGTGGGTTTGCCATACGACTATTATATAGTGCTTCCTTATCGCCAGAAATTAAAGACTCAAATTATGAGCGAATACGTAGTTACAACAAAGCGTTTGTCCTTTCAGGAATGACTAATGTGATTCAATTAATCTGCCTTTTTTCAACTATGTTGGGCCTGACTTCTACCCTAAACGAAACAGCTGAATACCGGTATTTTATATGAAGAGACTGCTTATCTGACCTCCGCAACCCAGTAACTGAGTAACACGATGCCCCTTCGTAAGACTGGTTTTTAGACGTTTGGGCTTCTGACTACTCGTAACGACTGTCTAAGATTTACTAATGCCAGCCGGGAGCAACGGTTTGACGTGCTTTGGGTCTCGATATGTAATGGATGGTCCCCCATCTACGAACCGACCGCGGCAAGCGTAGCTTAACCTTTGATCGACGTGTGGCTGTTATTATTAGCCATGAGCCCCTGTGACTCAATAGGTAAGAAATTAAAGCAAAAAAAAACATGATACAAAGCTTTTATAATAAAACTATCTAATCATGTGAATTCTCTTGAAAATTGTTTTAAAATTGTTCCATCTTCGTTGCAATGTGTAGGTTATACCGGGAGTACATTGTGCGTTGTGAGCAAGTAACACGCGGCCATGTTCTTATTGCTCGACCGTACGTACGGTCATCAATTTGGACTGGAATGCTCAACACGAATTTCTTTTGGCATTAACGAAGCTGAAGCAAGGATTTTATTCGATAAACTTGTTAGCGTTAGTTTTTAGATTCAGCTGCATTTGGTGAAGATAATGGCCTCTAAATTTAATAACCTATATGGCTCCTATTTGCTATTCGTATCAATAGTGATTAGATCACGATGTGTTAATTTTTTGTAGCCCACTATGATTATAGCTATGTGATTAAAGTTTTATTGCCCTTGTTAGTATTGTAGTAGGTCAGATCCGTTCTCCGACCCGTTCGCATAGTTACTGTATTCCATGGCCTTTTCCCAACTATGTTGCAGTCGGCTTCCTTTGGATTGGATGCAGCCGAATACCAGTATTTTACATGTAGTGGCTGCCTATCTGACCTCCCGGTTCAGTTACTGGGCAATACGATACTCCTTTGGTAAGACTGGTTATCAGACTTTCTAGTCAGATCCGTCTCTCCTGCTATTAGACCTATTAATTTTTCTCTTTGTGTAAACAATATATGTAACCAAAGTCAATAAGATTGAAAAATAAATGCTACTGTTCTACATGCAACAGCATTGCGCTAAGCGTTCCCGAGGCTGCACGAGATAACGTCCCAGTAATGCCCTGTAATGACACGTCAACAGTTCCTAACAACCTATTACAATTTGTACTGAGCTCGTAACGAACTGCGTTAGCTCGGAACGGTTTCTGTATTTACTAGTAAAGGGTCTTTATGTCGCGTCGTGTGTCGCGCCTGTTTGAAAGAGCCTTAATACTACATGGAGCAGGAGATAACAAGAATAGAATACAATACAATACTCTTTATGATGTATGTACACCATGAATTTAGATATATATTTAGAAATTATAACACTACAAGACATAATACTATATAATAAAGTTTCGTACTCTTTATAAATAGATTAGTGGGTTTCAAATGTGTAACATCTTTCATCTCGCTTTCCTGCAATTTGTGGGAGCGCTTCCGTGAAAAGGGACGGAAGTGTGTAACAGGAAGCCGGGGAAGCGCGCTGTTTGATTTGACCAATGAGCGCGCGCGGTTGTAGAATTATGCGACTACTGTAAGGCTCAATTATTTTTTTAAATAGATTGGAATGAAATGAATTAGTTTAAATCGACATTTCCTTTTTCATTATTTTTATATAGAATACGGCCTTTAGTATTGATTTGTCTAAAAATTATAAAAGCTTGAATATATCATCATCATCTGCCTAGCCTTTTCCTATGTTGGGGTCAGCTTCCAGTCTAACCGGATGCAGAATATTTTACAAGGAGCAACTGCCTTATCAAAACTAATATTAAACAGAGAATAGATTTGATTTTTTTTTATGTTTGTTTGAACAAAATTCAAAACTACTGCACCGATTTAAAAAATCTTTCATCAGTAGATAGCTATATTATCACTGAGTAACATTAACAAAGGCTATAATTTATAAAGATATCACGTGGGCAAATCCACTGGCAGATGCTAGTTTTTTTTATAAACGCTTGAATACGTCGTAACTTATATATAAAAAAAATTAAGATTCCATTTTTTTTGTGTAAGGACCCCTTCTTACACAAAAAAGAAATGGAAACTATTACTTGGTACTTAGTTGGTTGGTTAGAGAATGCTTTGTTATAATTATAACAAACTTCTCGACTAGCAAAATTTATGTTACAAAATAGATCAAATAAGTTCAAAAGAAATGAGCGAATATTTTTATTCAATTGGGTTTTGGTCTTTTGATATATTTTGAACAAAATAATAATCATATTTTAAGCTTGTATATTAGCTAAAATAACTTTTAGGTATTTTTGAGACCAGCAAAAGGCGGTACTTTGAGCCTAATTAGGCTGTGAACCTACTACAGATACTTAATCAACTTTTACTTGTTTTAGTACCTTTTTCAAGATCATTCTAGTAGATGAGAAAGTTCCGTGTAGGTACACTTATACAGCTATGTAAGTTGTACACGTACAAGCCCTTGTAATAGGTTTTTTTTTTGAGTCCCACATTCGAAAATTGTTGGCAACATTTCAAAGGGAGTTTTGAGGCTGGCAACTTTTCCGCAGCGGTTTTCATCCATTCATATTAACATTTCGTGCCTAAATGTAGTAAAGTAATGTGAGCGTGAGATATCTGTATGTAGAATATTTTTATGGAATTCTTCACGAAATTACAGGCGAACAGCAAATAAAATACGAAGACGAAAATTACAGGGCTCTTTGCATTGCTCGTATCATATGGGTGTGCATAAAACACTGCAACTTATTTCTATGCATGTATTTTCGCATTGTAAAAGCAGGCAATTATCACGAAAAAGTTTGTATGCCATGAAAATGAAAAATAAAATACTGTACGCTTTATTCGAAAAAAATATTGGAATGCCATTACTTGACAAAGAAAAAATTAATAAAATATAATATTTTATGGCGTCTTACAATTTTTTAACCCAAAATAGCCAGTATCTGCGGAATTCCATAAAACAAAAGAGGTTGAGCGCCAATTTCTCACAAACTCTTTTCTAAGCCCTTAACTTGTGAGACGCTGGGTGACATATGTACCTACTCCCAATAGAAGTAGATATTATGAGGAATAAAGCCGGAAAGTAATAAATTATAAAAACTCTCGTCTTAGTTTAAATTTCATAAAATTTAAGCGAGAGTTTACGCCTACATTTTATGAAACTTTTATACATAAATGTCACCAAACTTGAAGCTGCAAAAAAAGAATGAATAAGTGTTTAATTAAATCTTTTTTATACTGCATTTTTTATCATTCAGTTCGGGTATAAAGCTGGACGAGCATTCTTAATGAAAAATATAATGGGTACTTTAACTATGTGACCTAGTAAGAACACAAATGACAATATAGACATGATAATGGCGATGTCTAGTTAATATAAATGTCCCTCGGCAAACTTCGTGTCTTTGCACTTGGTACAGACCGGACGCTTTCAATCGACTTGGAAGTATATAGAGTTGTTAATACTCTTTTAACTTTATGTAATTTATTTAAAAAATGGGAGGAATGCTGCTAAAGTCGCAGGCACGATAGATGTGAAAATAGTTTCACAGCTCTATATAGTTCATACGTAAATTAAAACAAAACAACAATAAAGTACTTAGTTCTGAATTCAAATTATTATACACGATAAATGTAATTTTTGATGGACATGGAAATGAGCATTCGTTTGTATTCGGAAATGCGATGATTCCCGAAGGATATTAAGAAAATAGAACCACTGTAGTACCTAACTGTTTAAGATACCTACATTCTAATAATGCCTTTTCATCATGCGAAGAAAGGATCTTTCGTAAAGAAATTGCCTATTCTATTATCGAATCACGTGTCAAAACAAAGACGGCTTGTGTACAAGTATGTGTGTCAGACGATGTTACCGAGATAAAAAGGCGAATGTGGGCCGGAACCGACCCCGCAGCGCACTTATCTGAAAAACTCTTAGTCGCAATCACGAGTCCGGGCCCTTGGCGATGACATCGGTCGGTACCTATTATGCTTCTGCTATACGGGCTAAGCGCGCGTAGCACGGGCGTGCTAGTGCTATGCGGGCTATATTAACGTCTCAGCCTAACTACACCTTAACTATGGCGTTAAAAGTTGCCAGTTAAACAATTGGCTACTATAATGTGGTTTAGTTCCAAAAGTTATTGCAAAATGGAGGTAAAAGCTGCTGCGGTCATGCTGTGGTACTTTGAGGTCCTTACTCGGCGCGTGCGGCGCATAGAATGAGACAGGTCTAATATAGCCAATGCTGTGTCGAAAAAACTTCCACCCGAGTTATTTTAAGTTCAACCCTGAAGCGATAAATCGAGTGGCGGTTTTTTTCACTTTTAGACCTTAAGCGATCAGGTCTAACGTCATTAATGATGTTACATCTGAATTAGGCACATCTCTGTAATGTCTTATTAATACTTTAATTTACACGTAAAAAATTGACGCATGTGTGAGTATGTTGCATGCAAATAATTGTAGTTTATGTATCTATTAGGAATTAATTGATGATGTTAATTTAAGTTTACCTGATCATGGTTAAACACTGCTGAAAGTGGGTTATGACCACTACTGTGGAAAGTTAGAGGCATCGCCATTATTACCTCGCTTGTTGTCCTTATCAGATGATGTTGCCCATACTCTTATCGTTGTCTCATGTTTACTATTACTACAAATGTTAAAAGGGAAACAAACGGTACAAGGATTATATGGTATGAAAGTTTATTTTTACAGTTATGTACTAATAAAATTCTTCAATTCATTCATTCAATGACTGACAACGCACAGCTTAAAGCCCTTGGGTCTAAAAGCATCACATTTTGCACAACAGTTCCTTATGTGATGAAGATAAGCACTAAGGAAGGATTTTTGAACATTTATCTAATGGGGTTCAGTTTGTATGGAAGTTTGTTATTTTTGCCGCCCAGAAAACCCATCGAGTATGCTCGGGCTGTTCACATATAAATTACAATCCTTGGCGTTGTATTCGAGTTTGATTATTTTGCTTTACATAACATGCGTGTTCATGTCACTGTTCACTGACATGCTACTGGCTACACCATTTTCCATTCCATTACTTGTAAAGGCAACGATGCGAGCATCTGTCATGCATATTGCTAAACGCGTATCTTATCCTCAATATGCCGCATTTTCCTAAAATTGGCTCTTATTTCCTCATGTCGCATCATGAGGAACAAAGAAAAAGTGTCCGATGTAGAGCGTTCAAGTGTGCGCTGATAACACCATAACTAGTACGAAAAGATGATTTATAAGGGTTGCGTAGTTTGGATGGCACTTTGTTTCGCGTGAAACTTGGGAATTTGTCAGGAACCAATACTCGAACTTCGATCGAATCGCCTATGTTATTATTTGCGCTTTCTTGTAGCTTCAAAAACGAACGAATTTCTTAAAAAAAAACTCGATCTATTAACTTTTTTAACGGCATTTTCCATAATAACCATCAGCATTTCCTTATTAGCTCTATGTAGGTACGAATCAACGAACGATTTATTCGAACTCAGTCTACAAATTTTTATCACAACGCTCCCATAGCGAAATTAACCAGCACTTTTTCCTTCTCCCCGCCAGGTGGCGCTACATTACTTACGTTCGATTCAACGCGCCCATTACCGCAAACAGAATACATCGATAAGCAGAACAAAAACAAATACACGTTGAAATTAAACGCTCTTCTGTGAAGCGATGGTTGTGCGAATGATTTGCATTTAAAGTGGAGTAATTTGGGTCAGTGACAACAAAGCACAGCGTAATGTTTGCTGCGCTCATCCGGCGGAATTCGGCCCTCTAACCGCTTTGCTTCAATGTTCTTTTTTAGGGTTCCGTACCCAAATGCCAACGGGACCCTATTACGAAGGTTTCGCTGTCCGTCTGTCGCAGGGCTATATCTTTTGATCCGTTATAGGTAAACACTTGAAATTTTCACAGATTGTGTACTACTATGACCGCCTATAATAAAAATAAAGTCAAAAATTAAAGGGGGTCGTACAAGAAACGTGTTTTTTGGGCTTATTAAGAAAATATAGTTATATATTGTACGGTGGTACGGAACTCTTCGTGTGCAAGTCCGACTTGCGCCTGGCCGCTTTTTTCACGCAAATATGTAAGATGTGGGGGCTTAGCGAAGAAAGCGCTGTATTTTCTCTGTTATGTTCTTCATGGCTGCCTGAGAAATTGCCTTTGAATATGTAAGTTATTATGCGTAGATATTATATTTCGGCACGCCTGATTTAATCTGAGATTTATAGAAAAATACACCGATTCGTAATTTGATTTTCCGATATTGTGTTCCATAGAGTGCCCATTATATGGGCATAGTTTTTACGGCTGATAGCCGGCATTGTCCCAATATTGTCCCCTAACCATTTATCAATTATTGGAAAAATGTTCGAGCTTTTTTATTTTCAGTGTCTTTCCACTCATAAAAGTGGCAAAGTGAGGGCTATTAGACCTTTGATAAAAAACAAAAATTCCATAATACGACTTTATCCGAACTCACGCAGTTTTCACGCGATTAACCCTAATATGGCGTATAAAAAATCTCATTTTGCTTGTGTATCACGGTACATATAACCCTTTCTAATCTCATTGTTTGAAACACGTGGGTGCCCGATCTGTCCATAAAACTGTTTTTCAAAAGTTAATCGTCCTAACTCGAGGCAGCAGGGTGGCTAACTGATTTACATGCAAATTGAAACAGGTCAATATTAGCAGAGTTCATTTACTTCGGTACCGGGTCCCGGGACCACTGGATATTGCTGAGGTTGATTGTTTTTTCTGATATTGTCACAGAACCGAAATTGGATTATTGCGATAGATATTGGTTTCTTTACTTGGTTTAATTCGATTATTTCACAGTGGGTATACTTGATTGTATTAATTAAGGGTTACGTCCTTTGTTAATATTTATACAACATTCATGTATGATGTAGTGCTTAACGATCATAAGCATTCCATAGTGGCTTACGGGAGCGAAATAATGTAAATAAATATATAGCTATGCACGTAATTTCCGTACCTGTCATCCAGCGGATAGAATAACAAATAGGCTATTGTTTCTCGCAGGTTTGCAAACTGTTATTATAAGTGTCATTTCGAATTTCGATCTGCAACTATTGTTGATGCACTTGGCATCCACCTTGAAAAGCGCCACGTTGTCTGAGAAGGATATAGGTAAAATATAAGACAAATGTCTTTTTAATTTTCAAGAGTTTTTAGATAAGAGTCCAGTTCATTCCGTCATCTCCTTCTAGGCCTACCGTGAAATCGTTTGCTGCTCTGAGACCCACTGCTTGGTCTTTGTCTATTGCTTATCGGCAGAAGTGACCTGCCCAGTCTTATTTAAGTTTTACAGATAAATGGCCTACGAGCTTAGAACTAGTACTGAATATCTAAAACAGTCATAAAATAAATAAATAAATTAATTCAAAAGTTTCAGTTCCAACTACTGACTACTAACTGCTACCCTAATCCTAATATTAAGGGTCTTAATACCCTATACTCTTAATATCCGTCATTTCCTCTTTTAATCGGTTTCTAGCAATTTCATCTGGATAGACAAATATTTAACCGCTTCTAAATAAGCGCACATGAACACGATCTGCTTGCTCCGAGCTACGGAGTCTGAGTACACATTACAGTGCTTCGCCATTTGAATTCAAGGTCGCTGCCTCGCACACTGAAACCCTGCGGTGACTGTGTGCATGGGGACTTAGCAATGTTTGTGAAGATATAAACTTACACAAATACGGACAAATACGGTTCAACATTGAAATCGGGTTGTGTTATGTTACTTAACTCGCTGTTCGTGAGACATTGTAGTATGGATGGAATATAAATGAGGATTTGATGCAATGCGGGATCGAAAATTAGATCAGTATATCATGCATCAAACCCAAATATATCTTACGTTATGATGGTCTTCAAATTCTACAAACAACTGTTGAATAAGTTTGCTACGAAAATTCGCTTTTACTGCAAAAATATCAGCTGAAATAAAAATTTCGTGCTCACAGCGAGACGCTTCGCGTCCGGTACAGCTGGCTGAAGAAGAAAATCAATAAGCACTGCTCACTTTAAGTATGTGTCTGTGTGTCTAGGGTGTTACCAAAATCGTGTAAATATTTTAATCCACGACATCTGCTAAACTTTATTATTCGGGTTATTCACCCACGCAAATAACTCTTACATTAATAATCCTTAGCTTTCATAAATTCGGCAATTTTTTTTACTGCCAAATGTGTATGAGAAAATATATTAAACAAAAATCATTTATTTATTATGAAATACGTAAATCAATAGAAGTGCAGAGAATCAGCTAAAGGCATGTTCTTTTAGTTCAATAAAAATAATTGCCCATATTGGTTTATTCTATATCGGTACAATACGGCCGATATAACTTGACAGTTCTGAACATAGGCACTATTAATTTTTGCGCATGTTCCCTCAGCCAAACTCGCCTCATGTCACCATTTGGTACCTAAAAAATGTTATTGCGCAGCCTTTTGCGCGAACTTTAGAACTGTCAAGTTATATCGGCCTTAATGTAGAAACTGGTAAATTACAAAATTAAATAAATAACCTCCTGTGCGCGTCGTTGTAATGTTGGTGACGACTGACGATCAATCTAGTCTCCATTACACCCTTTTCCTTCTTAGGTACCCGATATCCCATCACGTTGAAGGACTTACTGATTGCATGTTTCCCAAGAAAAAATCCCGTTTATTTCTGTTGCTGAGACTTCACAAGTTACGAGACCAAGTGGATTTTCCTCGTCAACTTGTCAATGTATGGAAGTTTCTAGCAGCTTACCAGTTTATACGGGCAATATCTACTGAGATACGGATTCTGACGAAGATTGTGAAATAACCCTCTCCTGCCTTTTGTTTAAAGTAGGTCGATAGTTCAACAGGTTTCGGTTGAAGTTACGAGCCTCTGAAGTTTAAGAGCAAGACGCCACTGACCTGTTTGAATTGAAAACGTGAAGTATAAATTGTAAATTTCATTTTCTGGAGCGGTAGCAATGCTTGGGTTAGGCACTGCAAAGTTTTATTGTTTCCTGCAGGTAGGTAGAAATTGTTTTCTGCATTGAGGTTTTCCTCACTACCGGACTGAGGTACAGCACTCAGCTATTTTACAATTCAACCAATAGTTTTCTTGTTTACTAGCTGCGCCCCGCGGTTTCACCCGCATTAGTCTCGATCCTTTGGGAATATCGGGATAAAAAGTATCCTATGTCCTTCTCCGTGTCATGGTTTACCCATATGCCAAATTTCATCCAAATCCGTTCAGCCATTTTAGCGTGATGCCGTGACCAGGGGAAATAGGGATTCATTTTTATATATATAGATTATCGAGAGGCGTTCGATAACGCTATAAGAACAGTACCTACGACATCAGCAGATTTAGTTCCTTAGAATATTCTAAACATCGACCTATCTACTACTAAGGGATTAGAGTTTTGATGTCCGTCTATAGAAATATAGTCATTAAACATTTCAGTTCCATGTTTTACTTTAACCCATATAACGAGAAGAGGTCGAACACGACTGAGTATTTAATAAAAAAATCTCTTCTAAAATTCTGCCAGTATCAAATGAATGCAAGCGATAAAAAAGTTGGTACAATAAGTTTGTGATCGACGGGAGCGAGCACATTGGCTCCGTGATAAATGACTTTTTGATCTCACCGAGATAAAGAGTAATGGTGGAAGCAATTATGTGCCCTGAATATGACCAACGACATTTTTCGGTAACGTTGGAATGTATAATTTAATTTTATTACGCGTATAATAGATTTTCAGTTACCTTCTCATATATAATTTTTGTGACACCTCTGGAAAAATGATTGCCTACCTCATTATGAGAAATCGACACCGAACGGTCAATTTATCTTGTGCTATCAGTTTCAGTTACGCTTTCAAAAGGAGTATAATTTCAGGGGATTGAACTTGTACGCAGGGTGCTTAGACCTCGCATTAATCGACGCGGTTTATAAGCCGTTTTAGAACAACGTTAAGGCAAAAGAAAAGGGTGCGATCGACCTGTTTTTAAGCCGTTTTGCGACGGTCAATGTTGGGTCACGATAAGGACCACGAACACATTCCAATATATTTTTCGTTCAGAGTACTGTGGGTCTTAGGAAAATTGTCAGTCAACTAAAGGATAAGGATTTTCGTTTAACTGCTGTTCTTTAAAAATATTGAAATCGGACTCATGCTTACATATTGCTGAATTCGTAAAATATTTTCTCTCAGAATGGTTTCAATTGAATTTTGAAAAGGAAAGTTTACAATGGCACGTAAAATAAGGTTCCGGATTCATTTTGAATGGCGGATAGAAAGTGTGATTGGGCTCAGCTGTACGTACTTAAGCTGTTATAACATAATTGGGATTCTGCGCAAAAATGGAGGAAGGCGCCTGTATTGTTTTTTTACCACCGTCTTTTTTACACAGTAGATAGAACCTGATATCTAACACTCAGGAAATTAAAAATGACTATTTTGTCATTAATACCAAAGAACTGTTATTTTTGTTGAAAAAAAAAACAAAAGTAAATCATAAACATGTCGAAGGAAAATATCTTTATATTACACAGCATCCCCATTTTTATTTTCATGGTAACTTTTTTACACAAAGCCCCAATCAAAACGTTCGGTGGGTATCGACACAGCAGCCATCCTTTTTCATAGCGGACGTTAAATAACAACATTAATAAGTAATAACTTATTATTTAAAAACGAAACGAGAGCTTTTACGCAGTTTGTTTTAGTATAAAAGTCTTTTGTTTATATTATCATGTTTGTAGATTGTAAAAAAGTAGGGTATTTTTTTAACTGGAAGGGGAATTTGGGTTACTTTATGCGGTACTGTTGTTGGTTGTATCTTTTTAATATTTTACGAGCTCAATGTCGCAGTCAGGCGCCATCTTGAAATCGTTTTGCCTAAAGAGTTTGCTGTAATTTTTTCAAAGCGTTTGGGTGAAGTTTAGCATGGTTTGGAGTGGGTTCCGAAACTAATCATATAAAATTGTTTGATCAAATGAAAATTGAAGTACCTATATTGAGTTTTTGTTGTGGCGTAAGAAGCTTCATGCAGTCGCTTCGGGTTGTACGTTGTTTGCTTGAATTTTCATAGAATTTCGTTTCACATAATTTTTTTCTCATATTGTCATTTCATAGAATAATCATTACGAATACTTACTTTCAATCAATTTAAATCATTGATTTTTGTTACAAATCAAATTTTATGTTTCGTTATTCATATTATAGAATAATAAATCAAATATTCTTTATCCTCATATTGTTTAGTTAATATAAAACTTATTAGCAAGAAAATCATTTTATCAAGTGATAGTTTCCAAACGTTTCAATTGACCAACATTCAATAGTCTATTATAGTATTTTATAACTTTATAGGGTAAATGTATTTTTTCAGTCAGTGTAGTCGAAGGAGCACCGCTTTGCGGGGCTCCTATTTCTCTGTGATTAAATAAAAATAACCCAACCTGTCCGAGTCGAGGTGCCCCAAGTCCCGAGCTGGCTTCGCTCGCTCTTGCAGCCTATGTTCTCATCCGACTTTTATTCGACACTTAATTTTCAATATTTTTATAAGGTAAATATATTTTTTTAGTCAGCGTAGTTGGCGGGGCTCCTATTTCTGTGTGGTTTGAAAAAAATAACCACCTTCTAACCTATCCGAGTCAGGGTGTGTCAAGTCCCGAGCTCGGTTCGCTCGCTCTTGCAGCCTAAATTCTCATTCGACTTTAATTCAACACTTAATTTTCGACGTTCAAATATGTACCCTTATAAAATTATGGATAGCGTAACGTCAATTTTTACATTTTCGTTGAAATAAAATACCATGCACCGAATAAACAATATTCGTTAAAAACCAATTCTACTGTTAGATAAGTTTGTTAAATAAAAAAATGTGATTAAAAAATTCATTGAATTGTGTTTCTCTGAAATATGTTTCATTAAAGCAAATAGTCTCAGACTAAATATTATGTGAAACATTTTCTGCGAAACGAAATTCTATGAAATTTCTGTCTGCGAAACAAGGGGACACCGTCGCTTTGTGGTGGGTCCACAACTGGATAACATAAACTTGTTAAGAGCCCCCATGCCCCCTTCTTTAAAGAGAGTACTGTGTAAATGTGTTCCATGCATACATTACTGTACCAAATGAACATTTTTCTTTCATTCTTCTCTTTTATGCTGGCAAATAATTGGGAACTTCATTATTTAAATAAAAAAAACATGTCATGTAAACGATGCTTTCGCAGTGTAGTGGTTAAAATTATCGAATTTATAATATTCAACGTCACGTTCGTTACCGATGTTGCCAATGCAAATATTTTCTTTTATTTATGAATATGAAAACTGAACGCCAACATTGATACGTGTCCAACGGCGGCTCAATAGGTTTATTTATGAACTAGCTATTGCCTGTGGCATCGTCCTCACGGAAATAGATTTTATTTATTTATGATATGTACACAATCGAACTGTGGCATACGGCTTTTTAAATGATTCGATATAAAAAATACCTTTTTCTGCGTGAAAAATGAACATTGTTGAAATGTTTCGTATTGAGAGTTTTCGATGTGAAATATTTTTGGGTGAAAAGTTTTAACAAGCTCCAAATCGCCATACTTAAAAGTTTCTTATTCTTAACCTCCTCAAAATTGTTTTACTTAATGTGCGCTTTTATAATTTCTAACGTGACGATATTATCGTGGACGTCCTCGTCCACGTCACGGGATAACGGTAACACAGGGAAGTAAATGTATGGAAATATATGAAGACGCTTTTAAATTTCCGTCTACGATAACGTTAGGATAACTTGCACGTATGTCCACGTATACATTTTGTGGACATCCACGATCATCATCATCTGCAGCTGAATATCAGTATTTTATATAAAGCGATTGCCTATCTGACCTCCAGAACCCAGTTAGTGGGTATTACGTATTACCCCTTCGTAAAACTGGTTGTCAGAGTTTTGGGCTTCTGACGACCCGTAAGAATTATCAAAGATCCACGAATGACAGCCGGGACCAACGGCTTAACATGGAAGTCCACGGTATTAGAAATAAGAAATTATAAAACCGCACTGCTGCTGCGCACCGCGTCTTTTCTTATTTCAATAAGAAATAAGAAAAGACGCTGTTACTCATCCGCTTGTCGTAGGACATATAATCTTTAGTACCTAATAATTACCTGTTGCGCAAATAGTAGACTGCTTCGTTGGTCTAGTGGTCGCAAAGCGCTACTGCTGAGTATGAGGGTATGCTGGGTTCGATTCCCGGGTCGGGCAAGGTGTTATTGGGTTTTTCCACCTGGAATTTCTCAGTAGCAGCCCGGAGTCTGGATTTGTGCCCGGTTGATGGCAATAGGCTCGCCCCCTATTACATGGGACTTAAACATAACTGGCGAAATGTGGGTGTACTATAGGTACACCTCTGCCTAACCCTTCGGGGAATACAGGCGTGATGATGTTATGTTATATAGAAGTCCCAAGACAAACCAAAAACGTCCGTTCGACGTTCTTAGGCATAATTACTACAACTTGGCGAAAAAGAGTTTAGAAAAAATGAGGGCGCCACTATCGCACTTATCTAAGGTCACTTTAATGGGAAATAAATTGTTTAAAAAAAAGTGCAACAAATAACGCTGTTTGTGGGTGACACAAATCAAAACCTAATAGCACTTGTCGGGAAAGTAGTGCCATCATCATAGGTCGGCATTAAGTAAAATTGTATATAATTAATTTGAAGTAGGAATGTATGTCTATACGGATGCTTTTTACTTTTTTGTATATTGCCATCTTGTTTTTATATATATTCATCTAATTTGTTATCATTATGTGTGTCTTTTGTGTGCACTGTTTTTGTTTTATCTTGCTATCTATCTATCTAAAATATTTAGTTCCAAATGTCACCACGTCAGACGCTATTATGTACATAAAGATACATTTCTAACATTATAGCTACATTTACCTTCAAATTGCCTGTACACGCCCGAATTGCACGAATAAATAACTCCAACGAAATATTGAACCATTTGCACGTCTATTAAAATGGCTGGACGAGTAACATTTTTTATTTTATTGGATCAAAGAGTCCCGTAGGGCCTATTTGTATAAAAATGTACCTACCATCGGCATGTAACGTTGTCGGGAAAAGGTTTTTTTTAAAAGGTGATATGTTTGTCTGACAATGCTCTTAATGCATATTATATAATCAACAAGAGAAAGGACTTGTTAACTGGGGAATATTTTGTCTCAGTTATTTGTTCGACTTCAAACTAAGTACAGTATACATATATACTAGATTTTCTCTAGAAGTAACTATTGGAAAGTTGAGAAAAGATCTATTTCATAATAGTGTGGTTTCGAAAAACTATGCTCATAACACCATACAATTTCTATCAATACTTTAGGTGAAAATCGCTTTTGAATCTTTGCGTAAATGTTAGGCATTTATGGTCGAGACAGTACAATATATGAAAGATTGTTTGAAGTTTTGTGACAGAACTATTATAGTAACTATTTTCAGGCGAACTACGAACCTAAGAATACTTAATTTATCTATAGTCTTGCTTGGGTTGTATTATTTGGTTACTGGTCTGATACATTAAAATTAATTAATCGAGGATAGGTACCTATCAGTAGGCAATATGGTTCAGATCAAGAACCGAAACCGGTATGATCATTACGGGTATTTTTTAGGGTACATTTATATTTTTTACAGGTAATTTTAAAGGTTACCTTAAATTGAATTCAACCTTTATTAATACCGGTTACCGAAATAAAAATTACCTGTGTCTTACATGAGCCGTCGGCATTAGTCAAAGGGCGCGCATCGCCTGTGTGTTTGTAACAGGTATTAAAATGGTAACCTTAATGAGGTATCATGTTTCTTCTTATGGTTACCCAGACAGCGGTAACCTTACTCGTAGAAGTAATCAAAATTCTTCCATACCTATGCCGTAATTTATAAAGGTTTTCGGTCCCTGGTTCAGATAATCTAATTTACCACCCACTACTATTATTAAGTAATCACATTAAACAATCGTTTTATTAAAACAACACCTAAACCATTTCTCTTTGAAGATTCCTAGAGCTCCGTTGAAAGGGAAAAGTAAATATTATAATAGAAAATTAACATTATAGAGGTTATTACAGCTGAAGCCCTAGTTTTCCCCAAACAGAAAAATAAAAAGAACAGGAAAAAACTCAGTAACTCAAAGGAAATTAATTCCATACGTTTCTACAGGAAATTAATTTCCTGCCGTTTGTGAATTTTCTCATCATCTTAGACTTAACGTGAATAAAAATTTATGTAGTGTGTGTATTCGCAAAAAGTGTAGCTTGTGTTGTGAATCGTTTTGTATGGAGAAGTGGCTACCACCGTCTATTTCTGCTTCTTAGTCTCGTGATTATTCAGTCTTAACGATGGTTACTGTGTTACCCAGTAATCTGTATTGTGAAGGTCAGATAGGCAGTCGCTCCATGTAAAATACCGGTATTCAGCTGGATCCGGTTAGACTGGAAGCCGACCTCAAAATAGTTGGGAAAAGGCAAGGCAGATGATGACTCTCGAGACTTCGATACAGCATAGGTATCCTATGGGTAAATTAAGTGGTGATGAAAACTAGGTATGGGCGTTATTTCACGTCACTAGTTACAATAACTACGGGGCATGTAGCCGAATAACTAGTTTCGATTACACATAAACAGGTGATTTTTGTAACTAGTTACATCACAATGCAGTGATCGAATGCAAAGAGCGAAACGAAAAAAAGTATGTTGCGAGCGCATGTTGTTTCTTTCGCGCGTAATAACTTTAGCATTACGTTAATAATATCACTGCTTAAGTAGGTACAAAAACTTCAAGGTAGTGATATGTAACGTACTATGTAGGTAATCATTAATCATTTATATTTTCGTTTCGCAAATAACCGTAAAACTTCGATATATAATCACCAAATAGAATTTGAATAATAACTGGTTACTCAAATCACTAGTTTTCAAAACCGGTGACGCCTTCGAAGTCACTAGTTACGTTACGTTTCGCGAAAATCACGTAACGACTCACCCCTAATGAAAACCTACTTAAAGCTATGTTATTCAGAACTTCGGACAGAAACCAGAAAATTGCTTATCAGAAGAAAAGAAAATTCTTTAAACATTATTTGCGCTCTATTTCAACTCAGCATATAAATTGAGATACATAAAGTTAATTATAAATATATCAAAGAAACATACAGTAATTACATTCCGGGACACCTTCATTTATTACTGAGCGCCTTTTCCGGGCCGCTTCGTAAGCGAAGCGCTGTAAGCTCATGTTAATTCCGCTTTTAAAGCCACTGTAAAAACAATCTATTACGTGTTGCGGAATAATCAAGGTAACGAGGTTCCCTGTTGTTGTCTGCACGCAAATATTAAGGGCTCAATCGCGTCATTAAGGATAATTAACTACCATTTAAGAGTGGAGCTTAAATTAACGTTGTGATTATGATGTGGCCTTCGTGTAGTATTGGCCCGATATCATTAACTAGATGAGGATCACTTGGCTGCAGCGCTGTCTGTGGTCGGATTAGGAAGTTCTCGCGCTAAGACAGTTGCTATCTTAACAAGATTGTTAAATGACTTGTGGTCGAATCTTATGGTTCTCAAATTTTGCCACTGCTACCAAAACGGTGAAAGAAAACATTGTACAAGGAAACCGGCATGTCCTAGAACCAAAAATTCAAAGACATGACATCCGCACTGAGCCAGCGTGGTGGTTATGGCCCACTCCCTCTCACCGAAAGGGGGCCTGTGTCCCAGCAGTGGGAACATTAAAGACTGATTAAGCTTATGCCTGCGGTATACGTAGGCTTCGTAACTTAAAACTAACAAGTCTCTGTTATTCTAAGCGAGTTTACTGATAAAATTACCTTCATATTCTTAAACCTAATCGAAGTTCTGATTGGTGAGCTAAATTATTTTAGACATAGAAACCACTAACTGTAGCCAGGTACTAGTAGAATTCTGGCCACTCTTATACTAAGAATATTTTACCATTATTCAAGGCATAGGAAGGGTGCCAAAATATAAACCTACCAATAAAATTCAGTACCATCACACTACCAACAAAATCAATATGCCTAGGCTTTTCCAACTATGTTGAGGTCGGCTGCTAGTCCAACCAGATGCAGCTGAGTACCAGTATTTTACATGGAGCGACTGCCTATTTGACCACATCCAAACCAAATTGGGTAAATACGATACCCCTTGGTAAGACTGGTTGTCAGACTTTCGGGCTTCTGATGACCGTAACGACTGTCAAAGATCTACAAATGACAGTCGGAACCAACGGCTTAGCGTGTTTTCCGAGGAACGGAAGAGTCTCGGGTATGTAGAAATGGTCACCCATCCACGGACCAATCCCGGCAAGCGTAGCTTAACCTGATGAATCGAACCGTGTGGCTTTTAGTATTTAGCCACGAGTTCCTCACAATTATACTACCAACATTGAACGTAATTGCAATATTGCATGTCATGTGCAATGAGATATCGTTAACCGATAGCCAGTTGTATGGTTCATGTGGCTTGTATCCAGCTTGTATTTATTTTATAAGTACCGCTATCAACACTAACATGTACTGTCATAAGCTCAGGCTGTGCAGTGTGATGACTATTGGTGCTACTGCCGAGGGCCTGGGTTCGATTCCAAGGTCGCACAAACTGTTATTAGGTTTTACTATCAGAAATTTCTCGTAGCAGCCCGGAGTCTGGATTTGTACCAATAGGCTGGTTGATGGCAATAGGCTTGCCCCATTACGACGAAATGAGGGTGTACATGTATACCTCTGTCAGGCGTTACGCCTATTCAATAATAGGCTAATAGGCCTCTTTTCATACAGAGAACGCATTGTTCGCCGCGTTTACTCAAGCCGATCCATCCAGGGGTTGGTCCGCGGATGGGTGACCATCTTTACATACCGAGACAACGAGACTCCTCCGTGCCTCAGAAAGCACGCTAAGCCCAATGTCTCGGCTGTCATTCGTGGGTCTTTGACAGTCGTTTCGGGTCATCAGAAGCCTGAAAGTCTCACAACCAGTCTTACCAAGGGGTTTCGTATTACCCAGTTACTGGGTTGTGGAGGTCAGAAAGGCAGTCGCTCCATGTAAAATACTGGTATTCAGCTGCATTCGGTTAGACTGGAAGCTGACCCCAACATAGTTGGGAAAAGGCTTGGCATATGTATTAACAGAATGACAAAATTATCCTAATCACCATTCATAAAACAAGCTTAATGTTCTTCAAGCTTAATACCTACATGTCAAAACAGCTCTTTCTTATCTGTACACAAAGCCTACTACTACCTAATATCTGTACAATTGTACATGTCAACTGACGCGAGACGAGATCCCGCTGCAAGCCCTTTTTCTGCAAAAAACAAGAAAATAAAAGTCTATGCAATCTGAGGAATGTTTTTTTGCAACTGAAACAACAACTGGATATTAAAAAGTTGTCGTTTGATGTAAACCTTTGAGCTTCAGCGCGTTGCATTGGAGAGGTTTCTGTTGCAAAGTAATAACTAAATACATAATGAGATTTTTTCTTTTTGAACATTTTGAAGCTGAAAAGGTGCATATGTTGCTTACCTATATGTTGTTTTGTTTATTTGTCCACCAGCGGCTTCGCCCACGTGTTATATCATTATAAATTACTAGCTTCTGCGTGCGACTTTATCTTATAACCTTCCTCAAGAAGTGGGCTATCCGATGCAAAAAGATTTTTTCAAATCCGACTGGCAGTTTCAGAGATTACCCCCTACATACAAACTTACAAACAAATAAACAAACAAATTTTACCTCTTATAATATTAGTATTAGTATAGATAGCTTCCTAGCTGCGTCCTGCGGTTTCACCAGATTAAGTCTCGATCCCGTGAGAATATCGGGATAAAAAGTATCCTATGTACTAATCCAATGATCTATCCATGCACCAAATTTCATCCAAATCTGTTCAGCCGTTTTTGTTACGTGAAAGCGTAACAAACAAACAAACTCACTTTCGCATTTATAACATTAGTTAGGATGTTACTCAGTGATATGATAATATAGCATTCTATCTGTAGCTTAGTTTAGGAGAACAACGCGGTCACACATACAAACACGAAAACGACGGCGACTTTAATTTATCATGAACGTATTTATGTCATTACAAAACCCATTCTCTTTAATTATAGATAGTTTAATTGCCTACTAGGAAAACAGCTACCTAGTATAGATACTCCTAATTGTTTTACCACACGAAAAATTTTAACCTCGCTTTAGGCGGGCAACAACAGCATCTGAAACATACGAATTCTCCTAATTAGAAATTCTCTAATTGTAACTAAAGATAAAGCCCCAGAAACTCCGACGTACTAGTACTAATTAATAAAGTGAGCTTAACCCATATCTATTACTTTCTCTAATAAATCTTGTACGCAGAATGAAAATATTTGGATAATCCAAAAGTGCACGCCTCATAACGCTCATTCAAAAACAGAAAATATTTAAACGTCTTTTCATGAAGTATGTTTTGACTGCTTTTTTACCCATTAACATGGGTAAAATTTCTCATCTTGCAATCTTTACGTACTGTCAAAGACTATTTAGATTTCCTTTGTTGGTTGCTAGGCAACGGAAGAGGGGTTTGGAAATAGTTATAAATATTATATTTGTTAGTTTTTTATTATAATTATAATTAAACTACTTTAAATAAAAGAGCCATTTTCAATAGGGTAGGAACCCTACTGAAAATGGCTCTTATATGCCTATGGCTGAAACTAATTGAATCATTTAAAAAAAAAAAGAAATTATTAAAAAAAAAATGACTCAATTAATTGATTTTCTCGTAAGCTACAATGTTTTCAGGTTTCATACGGGATTTTTTAAATAAGAATTTTGATGTTTTTCATTTCTGCTGCTTTAAATCAATTTTTGAAATTTAAGATTAGTACGGTATTAATCGCCATTAAATTATCTGTACAATGGTGTATAAATTAAGTAGGTTCTGTGTACTAGCAGGAGTGTTACAATAAAAACAGTTACAGAAAAGAGGCAAAACAAGTTTTTCGATCGCAGAGCACTCTCTAATGCTTCGCATTGAGTCGTGCAATTAAACAGTTTGTGTACTTATGTAAACCAGTGTTCCTCTACTATACATTTACATGTCGGATCCGGTCATTAGCACGGACACGAAACGAATCGCAAGCGCGCCAAAAGCGACATCACGGGATCTAACCACACCTAAAGCGCGCTTCTACAGAGTCGTGATGTTTTAAGGCCATGGCGAGGAGGGATGCAGCCTCTGATCGCATCGGAGTTTCGACTTCGCGGAACTGTTCTCGACTCGTTGTGCTCAGTTATTGCGTTAATTGTAATTGGTGCTCATTGTGTTAATTTGTGATTTTAATAAACGCCGTGTATAGCATTCAGTGTGTGATTAATTTGATAGTAAATTATAATGTGATCTGAACTGCAAACGGTTTTACTATTGCGCATTAACCACCAACACTACCCACAGTACGCCCACAGTAGTTAAAATATCGCTGATAATAACGAAAGAGTCACATACCTGTCTCCGACATACATATTAATAAACTAGTTCCATATGTGACAGGCTGATAGAGTAACTGACAGACAACGCACAATCCTAATAGCATACATGAAAAATTTACGAATGCACTCAATTTAAATATTGCACTTTTCCCGTGGTCGTTTTAGCGATGTGAATGAATTTATTGATGTCCTATAAGTTTTCCCACTTTTGTCTGATATCTATAGTATGTAATTATCATTGCATAATAGTAATGTCAATTAATGCGATTACGCATGAGTCTTAGCATGCTAATAGCCACTGCTATGCTATTTGCTAATATGAGGATAATTGATAATAATGAAATTATGTGCATTTAAAAAGCGCGTTCGCCTTAGGACGTCTCCTAGCGTGCGTTTAGTTTACTCGCCGATAACGTTTTATTTGTGCTAGTATACTTGCATATTTAATGTGATTAAGATTGATCACATAATTAAATATATTGAAGTAAAGTATATAAAGTACGAAGCGATAAATTCACTTCGCACTTTACAGAATTTCGCAACTACATTTCGTTTGCTAAATGCTAAATGAGCATTCGCATGCTAACAATGAATGCGAATGCTTATTAATCCATCACTATTGCATAGGCTCACATTTGGAAAGTAGGTAGGTATGTTTTTTTTAAAGTGTAGAGGTGCTCTCAGAGCAGTCCTGAAAGAGATGACGGTATGTACGAGATATTCCTCTGATTCCAAAATCCACGTGTATCAAGTTTCTGGTACAATCTAGTAATGTATTTGTTACATATTCGTACTTGTACGTAATGATGTACAATCAGGGAAATTATTTTTAAGCATATTGACACCCTAAGTCAATTTGCCATGTTATAGTCAATTCGTACAATTGTCAAAGAATGACAGTTGTCATTTGAATATACGAAAAATGTAAGTTGGTAGTCTATTTGCTTAACAATGAATTTCCGTGACTTTACCAAAGAGATTCCGTTGGGTGTATATACCTCCGCATTTAGCCCGAGGTAGATATGTTCTTATCTAACAAGAACCGAAATTCTATGGAAAGGGTAGGTACGGTAAGGACAGTACAAATATGTTCTTAATGTCCCTCGGCAAACTTCGTGTTTCGTCAGTTGTCGGATTTCTATCAGTTGCTCTTTGCACTTGTTGCAGACCGGACGCTCGACTTGTAATTATATAGAGTTGTTAATACTCTTTTAACTTAATGTAATTTATTTATGAAATGGGAGGAAAGACGCTAAAGTCGCAGGCACGACAGATAGGAAAACACGGAAAACAGTTCACACGGAAATCAAAACAAAAAAACAATAAAGTACTTAGTTCTGAATTCAAATTACAATATTATACACGATAAATCTAATAATTGATGGACGTGGAAATTTGCATTCGTTTGTATTCGGAAATCCGATGATACCCGAGGGACATTAAGAAAATAGTTGCGACTGTAAAGGGATGTGACACTATACTCGTGTTTAAAGTTCGTGCATCTATTTCATGTGTTGAATAGTTCCCACTTTGACACTATCTTTATATTAAGTGTACATTGAAATTATATCAGGTAGTCAGCTGGTACTTGGTAACTCTGTGGTCTAGTGGTTAGACCACCTGTCAGAACCAGAGGTCTGCGGGTTCGATTACCAATGGGGGCAAAATTTTCTGCTCGGTATGGTTGGTAGTACGGCTTGTTCTAAGCCCGCCTGGCTAGCTACCACCATCTTATCTAATTCTGTCGTCATAACAATAATGTTAACAGCATTGTTGTGTTTCGGCAGTTAGAGGTAAGAAAGCCAGTTCTCTGTGGTTGAGAATTCCGGGTGAAGCTCGCTTCCACCGGCCGGTTATTCGGCCTGATCATCACTTAGGTGAGATGTACGCCAAGAGCTACCCCGTCGTTAAAAACATTCCTTCCGTTCTGTGGCCATGCCATTGTGAGAATCCCTGAAAGCATAGTCAAGACATAAAGAGCAATTAAGACAACGGTTTCAATCTTAGATTAAATCCACTACTTTCATTACTCCGTGTAAGACGAGGCCTGAACACTATTTGTCGTGCTATGTTTCTCTCTCTGAGGTACGACACATGCGCAAGATTTGTTTAAGACAAACTGGACCTCTTGGGTCACAATTCTGAAAATTTGAAAAAAAAAACGAATTTAGGGCGATGGAAATAATGGTACATTTAACCTTCATAACATTTCGGCCATCAAGTTCCCAAAACGTAAAAATGAAGAAGAACTGACCCCATTCAAATATTATAAAGTTTAGCATATAAATTGTCTGTCTATATTAAGTTTTTTGTAACGAAAGGGTTGTTAAATGACGTAATTAGTTTATCCAAAGAAAATGAAATAAAATGGTTATGGAAAACCTATAAGACGAAAACGGATAACCGGATTTTATAATATTATGGAATATGCTGCGAATAATTCGTAGGGAATATGGAAGATTCAGAGTAGCTGCTACCTCATTAGATATTACGAGTTTTCTTTTGTTTTTAAATTGTAATATGGCAGGTAGTAAGGTGAATGAACTTGTAACTTTTTTATTTAAATTTCGTTAAAGGGTACAACAACCCACGTGAAGCTACATACACGTGTATGTAAGCTTAATTACATTTTAATGACTAAGTCAAGTGTAATGTATGTGACATGTTTGCTAATAATTTCTTATTAAGATGTCTGTAAGTGATAATATTAATAATAACCCCACCGCCGTATCTATACGTTGACGTCGTGGTGGGGCTTGCGCGCTCCGAACTCTAGATCTGTGCCGGTAGAGTTTACTTTGCCGGAACGTTTCTAGGATAAGGAGCTAGACCAAGAGAGATACAGAAACCCGCAAGGCAGCATGTGGCGAGCTGTTGGGCAGTAGTGACTCCACAGACCTTATCTCCCGGTAGAAGTCTTGTTCCTCACCTCTGGCTTGCCTTTATTGACCAGCTGGAGTGAACACGGACGAGGAACAGAGCCCACCTCTTTCTTGCCTTTATGGTTGGCTTGAGTGGAGATTCGCAAAAGCAAACGAGCTCCGAGGAAGGAAGTATTCCAGTAAGAAGTTGGTAGGGATCTTGATCGTACTTCCGGGATTGTCCTGATAGCCGTGGAATACCTCTCCGCTCCTCATAAGCACCTCAGGATATGTTGCCCCCTTATCGCTACGACGCGGCAACGCTTTGTGCTAGCAACCATTTTCGGGGGCCCATTATTGAGTGAGCAAGTCGCCCCCTGCCATTTTACCTGTGTATTTTATATAAAATATTGGTCAGGCAGGGACTATAGTCTTTCCATAGCTCTAGATAACCAGTTCAAATAGCCACCCAAACCCATAATCCAATATCTTTGTTTCCATCCTATAATAGTCCTGCACCAAACGAGGGTTGTCTTTGGGTGTACTTGCATAGCGCGAACAGGGATAATCGTCGGTTAGTGCCTCATTTCATTCATCACGTCTAACGATCCTCTGCGAGTTGGCTTCGGTCCCTCGTACGCTTTCCAAAGGTTCCGAACCAAGAGTCCCAAGATAGGTCAAAGACATTTGAAAAATATAATAATAATACGAGCATTGATCACCACGCTTGCTCAAGATGGGTTGGCGATTTGAGACTTATATTAACTATAAAATCAGATTTCCTCATGATGTTTTTCCTTCACCGATGTTAGTAATGTCCATAAACTCAGAAATGAAAAATTCACATTGGTACTGCCCGGAATTGAACCCACAATCTCGTGCATGAGAGACGAGGCCTTAACCACTGGGCCATCACGAAATATAAGTATAACTAAAAAAAAGAAAGAAAATAATGTAGAAAAAATTAAATGACGTTAACACTTTGATGCGTCATAACAATAAAACTTCTATAATGTTTCGTTCAGTGTCCGCGATAGTGATGTGTTAAGAATAGTGTTAAGAAAAAAAATTAAGAATAGTGTTAAGAAAAAAAATCCGTGATAGTGTTAAGAAAAAAAATGGCATGAGTACAAAGTATCCTCATAGGCAAACGAAGCATGTCGCATCTATGAAATACCGCCGACTTGCACATTAACCCTACTCAGCTCAGTGATAGAGATGCATTGTGCACTTACGATGCATGAAGATGAGCACATTAGCATATTTTATTCTCGATTCTGACTATTAACCCAACAGATTTATTCCTCCGCTTGAATTTCAAGTAGGTACCTATATGACTTACTCGTACATGGCTTATGGATCGGATTGATTTAAATTCATCGAAGTTTTATTTATTTACGTTTTATCGATGTTTCGGCTGAACGGGCTTCGGCTTTGACTTCGTGAAACCTAAGGCTTATGTAAAAATAATATAGGTTGGTTGACGTTCAGTTGTTTGGTGGTTTATATCCAAATTGTTGTTTTTAAAATGTATGCTTTTGGTATTTTTTATTTTTTTTTTCAAGTAATTTTCGAAGTGGGTTACGTTGTGTATGGCGCATTCATTTTTTTTTTGATGTGGCTCTTCAACAACTTATTCACTAAAATATACACTTAACCCACAAAAATCACAAACAGTTTTAGTTATTGTGAATTCGTCACTTACAGAAGTGCACAGCACTAGCATACAACTTAATGATAAAAGGACGTTTTAGATATCGTTAGTTGAATTAGTTACACGTTAAAAACTAAAAGGAAAATGAGCTATGTTCACAATAACTAAATAACAAATAAATTATTTCATTGTCAAATGCCTAGAGATTTTGCAAACTCTTATGATATGATTTTATTTTTCGTAGGTATTAAGAAATATCTGAAAGCTTTGTAAGAAACGCCATGATATTTATTGGGTACATTTCAAGCTCTGTTCAGAATATACGGCCAAAGAGCATGTAACACGGATGTGCTAAAAATAGTGGGGAAACAGACTAGTCACATTGATGTAAGGTGGAGTACACACGCGAGCTTCATTCTTCACGTCAGCGTGACAGGCCCCACTTATCCTCAGCATAGCTTAGCACGCTTAGCATACGCTAAGGTGTGGCTGTTTACGATGTTTTCCTAAAATATTTAAATTGGGGACAAGTTTTATGTGCGCACAGTTTTTTTTTGGAAATGGTAATTGTATACAACCTCCATCGCTTTCCAAATAAAAGTATGTTGTAACGAAAGCCTTTGTACTAGAATGGAAGCGTCAATGCAGGTCTGGTTCACGCTCAAACGATTTGGTGATACTGTCAGTGATGTTGAAAAATAAAACTGTGTCGAAAACCCTTTGTAGAATCTTCGCTTCTATTCTCCAAAGGTTTTTGACGTCAAGCGGGCAAAAACGGTCCGTTTTGAAGCAGAACTATGAGTGACCTCGATTCTTGTCATCACAAAATTGAACAATTACTTTAGGGCAGGGATTCCCAACCGGTGGGAGTGTAGAGTGACCAATGGGGGGGCGCGGCGGCTCCAATAATAAAGTATAGATTTACAACATTTTATGTTCTTGGTATTAGAAAAGGTTAAGAATAGTTTCCAAAACCCAAATGTTTCATAATACTTACTAAGGTCCTGAAAATAAGGTTCAGCTTTTCTGCTTAAGTCGACAAAATAAGTTTTTCTCTTTCTGTATGAATGGTAACGAATCCTGAATGAAAAGAAAAATGTATCAAATACGAAATTGTACAAAATTTTTCGAGCTCTCTCTAACATTATGCATTCTCATAATTCTTGAGTTTTTCTGCAAAACTTGGGGGTTCGACCTCACTTTCGCTTGCTTTACATTCTGTTGCTTTTCTGCTTATGTTGACAAAGTAACTCAGGGGCGTAGTGATTTTAAAAGAAAGTTAGGGGGGCATGAATGTTAAAAGGTTGGGAATCCCTGCTTTAGGGAAATAGATAAAATATCTCTGTTATCCCACAACATTTCAATAAAAGAGAAGCTGCGTATTCTCGGCCGCATTCACATTTATGGTAACAAAGGAAAAATGGAAACATTTGCTATGCGCTGGGGAAATTAAAAATCGCATTGAACAACTCAGCTATGAGAGGGTTGAACAACTGATCATAACAGTTTTGTGTTATGAAGTTATAAACTATTTGTGGGCCTAATTCGTTTGTTTGTCGGTCATATTTAGTCATTTAAATAAGTAAATAATTATATACTTTATCAATTCCATACTGGTATTCAGTTGCATCCGGTTAGACTGGAAGCTGACTCCAAGTTGGGAAAAGGCTAGGCAGATTGATTTTCACTTTATTAGTTTTGGGTATTTTTAACAGGTCGGTTCATGGGTCAATTTTTTTATTTGTGAAAATTAGTTTATTAGTCCTAAAATTTAACTGCCTAACTCAACCGTCGTCAACCTTTTTTGAGACACGGAGCGGTGCTTTATTTTGTCCTAGTGACGTCGTATATAATATGTAAAAAAAAACCCTGTCTGATCCGAAAGGGTCACGTAGGTACTGCAATAACATTACCTAAAAGTAATAAAAAATCTAATTATTATTGAAAAAAAAAAGTTATTATTATTTAATAATCACATTTTTAGTACCAAAACTAGCCCAAATTCATTAAAAATGAGCAAATTTTCAACAGGGTTCTTAAGTTATGACTTGTTGACGTCCGCTAAACGACGGCCGCGCGCGGTAATAACCCGGTAAAATTCCCCATTAGAAAAAAGAAAAAGGTTTTTCTGAAAATTACCATATTATAGACTCTCAGTATGATCCCTAACAACATCCTCACGGATCGAAGAGGTTTTTTTTTTCATGTTTTAGAAATATAGGTAAAATACATTTTGACAACCATGACATTAAAATTAAAAACCTACCTACGAATACCTTTACCTACGGACTGACACATGCATCATAATTGAAAACCATGGTTCATTTGTACCCGTAATTCTTTACTATTACTTCCCTTCAATGAATAACCCAGTAGGAGCAACTGAGGGCAAGCGCGGGTTCTCACTGTAACATATCGATTGCCAGCACTTCGCTCTACCCAATTATACATACAGACTTCGGCTGACTGCGAGTGACTTCGACTGACTTTGAGTGACTTCGACTGTCTTTTCGTGTGGATTCGATAGTTTCAGCAAGCAAGGAAGAGTATTTGACTTTTATGTCGCGTAACCGATAGGTATTGGATTTGATTTTCTTCAACAATGGTTTCTTTGATATATCAATATCGTTGTAAATAATCTTTATCGAAACGAGCAAAACGAATGAAACGACTGAGATAAGGATTCGTATTGGATTTTTTCATTTTCTCCAGTTTGGTGTGATTTTTAAACGACTTCGATAAAGGACGAGGTTCTATGTTCGTCTGTATGTATTTTTTGTTACGTGTGGATTTTGAAGTCTTTTTTATTTGAAAAGGTATAACTCCTGAAGTGGTCCCATATTTTGGTCAAGCGTTAATAATACGTATATAATAACCGCCTTAACCTGTAAATCACACATCTGTGATTTTCCTTACAACCGATGCGTGCACAATCAGGTAAATTCATCGTATATATTCTTCAGAACTTTCCTTATTTCTCCAAATGTTTTTCGCGACACCAGCGAAGTGTTAATTCGGTAAAGAAGCGGAGAGCCCCACAGGCTCAATTAGGATTAGTGAGGGCTTGTAAGAGCTTCTATTGAGCTGCTGCGGACATATTGGGGGAAAGGACGCAAATGGCGCAAATCCTGGTCAATATTGAACGAGGATCCGTTTGGTGAAATAACGTGAACAAAATTGCGGAAATCCGAAAGATCCATTTGTAATGTTGACATTGAAGTGAATTGAGTTTTGTAAGACCGTCATTTTTGGTTCTCGTCAGGTTTTTGCTTCTTGAAGTTTTCTCCTGGATATAATATATATATATATATAAAAAAAAAAAAATTTATAATTTTTTTTTTTTTGGTTTTCGAAACAGAAGATTATTTTATTTAAGAAGATTATTTTTTTTGTTATTAAATTTTCTAAAACCGAAAACCCGAGTACCACAACAAATAACATTCACAATCTCTTCTAGGGTTTGTTTATCTATGTAACTTGTATGTAAGTTACTAAGTCACTATATATTATTATGTCAGCAAGATTTCATTGCGGCTTTCACCCATACACATCCCGTTCCACGTGACAGTGATACCTAAACAATGTCCCTATATTAAGTTTCAGAACACATGTTATACAGTTACATTTGAATAAAAGCGCTCCTATTCTCAAAGGGACTCGTGTTGAAATTAGTCCGTCTGTGTGCCTGAAAGAGCGGTATTTAACTCAAGCGACCGGAAGGTTCCATCCGGCGTGGTTGGAGTAGGTAGGTTCCACTTGGGCCCGGATGATACCTCGCTACGTGCGAATGGGGGAACACATTGTCACGTAATGGTGAATGCGGACGGCGTCATTTGAATATGGACAGAACGTGATCTGTGCAAAAAGAGGGGATTTTTTTGATGATGTACATTTTTCTGTGGTTTGCCCGCATGTTTCGCACTGGGTATTTTGGAACAATGGTATTCTTTAATGTGGTAGTTTAAATTAGTGTGAATACGTTACATACCTGAAATAGTTTGGGTTATAGTAAGAAACATTTTAGCTACTGAAATGACAAGAAAATCTATCTCAGATGCGGAGCATATAGATTTTTAAAAATACAAGGTGCTGACTACACTACACTAGTGCCAGTACAGACGTGAAAATACCTTTAAAAAACAACAATGATAAACATAATAATATTCCTTTCTTTGTATAGTCGGATATTTGGGTTGATCTGTGCCGGTATGGATACTCAATAACTTTATTATTGCTTTGTTAAGTAGCTTTCAAGTTTAGCTCCATTATTACATAAAGTTTTACCTACTTCCTGCGCCAGGGCCGCCGACTCCGTGGATGCTCGGGAGATCCGGCACCCACAAGGGGTAACTATAGTGGGTGCGGAGCTTAGACATCAAAACTGATCAATCAATCGGTTTTGATCGATATCTCTTTAACATCACTCGCCAGCGGGACGTCTAAATATACTTACATTATTACGTTGGTTACGTAATAATTTTTACGTTTTAAAGCAGATTTAACATACGTCAGCTAACAGCTTGCTTACATTATATATATAAACTTAATTAATTTTTGCAGGACTAATACATGAAAAACTATTAAACCTATCCTACTGCCTGTCTGTTCGCATAACATGAATCCTACTGGACGAATTTAGATGTGATTTGAAGAAGGCTAAGTAAGCCAAGGAAGTTGGTTATAAAAATATATGACTGAGTATGAGACCCACAAGGTTTTCTAAAAGTCGGCGCCCCTGTTAAGTGCAATATTTTATACGAACATACGAAAAGCCCCAATTAAGCGTCTAAAAACATGTTGGTCAAATATTTATTCGTTTCTGGGTCGTTGAAATATATCTCAATTTGCGGTCCTGTAAGCTTAATTTGGAGAGGCATTAACATACACTGAAGGTTTTGTCCGAATGCATTGTGGACGCAGTCTAAATAAAACTGTATTGGACATAACTTTTTTCAGTTTCACCGTTCGTTGTGGCAGAGTTTGAACTACAGAAAGTTTACATTTTGTTTGTTAGACTTTTGTTTTAACTTAATGCTCTTCAATGCATTTATGCAATTATGAATACTTTGTGTGTTGGAAAAGATTTGAGAAGCTAACACAATTATGTTTTTTGCAAACAAAACCAAAGGTGCATTATTCAAAGCAGGCTGTATACAACCAGTACATAAAGAAACACACCCGAGTGCGGGCACAAGTGGTGAGTGTGATCTCGTATTGTGTCGTAGAAGAAAGAAAGGGGGGACTGACACCGATGCTTGTTGGCGGACTTAAATTCATCCGGCCCATTGTGACCAGCGGTGCGGCAGCAGCAGAAACAGGAAGACAAGAAAATAGAACTGTATGTGGAACATAGGAACATTATATTGAGTATGTGCTTTCATTGTTGAGAGAAATCATGTGTGGTGTTTGGGGTGATAGTAGGAAAGTTATTGTTTGTGAAAATCTCTATCTCTTCCTACCTAAATTGAATGTTTGCGAAGGTGTGTACTCAACCACGCATAAAAAGCTCAATGTATTTGGCTGAAACTGGGCATTCAGATAGACCATGTCTTCTAGGAAATGTAGATGAATCCAATGAAAATTGGAACACATTTTATCCGAGTACATGAAGTGGGTACTTCCTCCAGGACGCGAGTGAAACCGCGGGCAACGCTTGTATCGCTTTTTCTATTCAGTTACTTTTTCAGATATCGATGAGTTCTCCAAGTTTGAGCAGCGTTGTCGCGGTCAATTGTTGAACGGATTACCGGTTCTTTCACTTCAAAAGCCTTCTGTGCCTCGCAGCGCACATTGAGTCGCTGGCTCCGGTTCTAATATAATATCAGGAATTTGTAGTAGGCACATAGAAACTAGCAAGTCTGGCAATCGGTTTGTTCATGGATAGGTTTTCCTAGATGTCATTTAGTTGCAGAGATCTTGCAATTTTGCAACTGACATATTTTATTTTCTTCATAACTTTATTTCTGAACGAGGTTTATATTTAAGCATAGTTCTGTGAGTTTGAAATCGGATACTGCAAATATAGAATCGAATATTTATAGAATAACTTAGCAGATGGCAAAATTGGGATGGGTACGCAAACACATTTACGTTAGCTTAGAAGCTAACTCCTAATATATGTATTTGGATTTCTCCTCAGTATTTGGGTTGGCACCAATAAAAGTTTTGAACAAACGTGCTGTGGTTCATTCAAATATTTGTTAAGTAACAAAGATTTAAATCGCTAGATTTACCCTCACCGTACTTAGTCACGCGAAAAAGTGTCCATACTGAGAAGAGTTAGCTCACAGGTTATTAAAAAACGTATCCATAACAACCAAGTCACGTCGCTGCGTCATTGTGTTTTAGAGGTGTCAAAACGAAATAGAAACGCGACTATTTTTTGACGCGGTTCGGCTTAATCTAACGATTTAAATCTTTGTTTTGTGAAGTTTGATAAGTGATATTTGGTAACGTCCTTTGGGGTTTGAGTGAACATATATATATTAATGGTGGAGTGGAGACCACTTATACATATTCTGGTCTAGGCCAAACGATAAAAAAAAAACAATAATAACAGTAGACTGTAGTGATTTATAGTAGTACTAGCGACCCACCCCTACTTCGCAACGGTTTTTAAGACTTGACAAAACGTTTCTTTTATTATAATAATTTTAGTAATAATGTTTACACATAAACCTTCCGGAACAAATTTCCTAAGTGATGAACCGCGTCAAAATCCGTTGCGTAGTTTAGAAGAAAACAGAAATGTGACTTTTATTTTCATAATATGTATAGATACGACAGTAGATAGTTGGTTTGGTTTTTAAATTAATGATGTGATTCATTATCGTATGATTTTCGGAGGAGCTCGTGACTAAGTAATAACTACCACACCGATTCGATCCACACGGTTGGTTTGTGGATGGGTGACTATTTTAAAATACCGAGACTCCTCCGTGCCTCGGAAAGCACGTTAAGCTTTTGGTCCCGGCTGTCATTCGTGGATCTGTGACAGTCATTACGGGTCGTCAGAAGCCCGAAAGTCTGACAACCAGTCTTACCAAGGGGTATCACCCAGTTACTGGGTTGTGGAGGTCAGATAGGTTGTCGCTCCATGTGAAATAAGGTATACAGCTGCATCCGGTTAGACTGGAAGCCGACTCAAAAATAGTTGGGAAAAGGCTAGGCAGATTGATTGATGCGATTCATTATCGTATGATATTTTGTGCTATTTAATTAAATAGTTGACTCCAAAAACTTATCCTAAACAAACATTGGTTTAAAATTATCAGAATAAACTGGCCTACCAAACTGTACATACATTTGTGTACATACAGAAACTATGAAGTCAAGAGGCATGCTTCAAAAATAAATTTAAAACGAAGAGCTTTTGTTCGCAACAATAGAAATAAAACCCAGCTGCACCTTGAATACTTGAAGGCTATACGTAATTTATGCCCACTCGGGGCCAAGTTTCAAAAAGTACACCTTTCAGAGAGATTTTACGTTGTCTATCCATTTGCGACCTCCCTGGAGGGTTCTTTGAGGGTTCGATCTTTACAACTCTACGCCAGAGAGACAGGAGCTGTTAAATGTAGTATTTTGCACAATGTTGCAAGAGTCTAACAAAGAATGGGTCGTGGTCGTTCTCAGCAAATGTGACGTATCCCGCTCGATTCAACGCTTGTTGTTTATGCGTTTCAATTCAGCACTGCAGTTACCTATGTATGTGTGTTTGCCCGACTTAAAGGGGTTAGAAGGTCAAGTTCAAAAAGGTCAGAGCAAAATAGTACCGTGCAAATGGATGTAGGAATGTGGAGAAATACTAAAAGGGCCACCTACACGGTATGATTTATGCGAATTGTAACACTGCAGGTGCTCGGGCCATAGCACAAAGATAAGCCCACACTTTGCCGCACACAAAAGTAGCTCTCACACAAAATTTGATGCAAGGTTAAAGCGATCGTGAACCCGTGGTGAACACAGAGAAAGCTCGATAGCTGTACGATTGCAGAACATAAAACGGGAACATCTGCTTTCAACGGGTCCTAAATATGTCCAAAACTCAATTAACTATATACAAGGCCTTAATGCTATGTATGACATAAGACATTTTGCCTACTAACGAGAATCACATTAAATATTTGATGAGCCAGCATACCATTATTTAAACGCGACCGACCGGATACGCGTACTTTCGCAAACGAACCGTTTTTAATGAACAATTAGTTGGCATCACATAATTATGGTTGCCGTTTGCTGTCCCATTTAAAAAAATAATTAGGCCAAAAATGCTTTGAAGCTGGCAAAAATATACAATATAAGGCATTGTAATACTTCGCTTTATTTTAGTCTCGTGTTCATGTGTAATATGTGAAATTAATTACGAAAATATGTGCCGACTCTGTCGGAGTATATTAAGTTCGTCATTAATCATGCAACATTGAATTATATGTCGTGTAGTGACGACACGCAAACTTCTAACTACTTAAGTACTAAGTTCTAACGTAGTCATCACTTAACATGTTATCACTTCTACGATAGTTGCGTCCAATGGAACGGTCAAAGTCGTTAGGTACACAGGGTCAAATTAAATTAATTAGCAAAACTCCGCAGACGTGATAGATATCGATATCTGGACTAGCTTAAACAAAAAAAAAAAAAACGGCCAAGTGCGTGTCAGACCACGCACAATTTAGAGTTCCGTAGTTGTGATGAAGTTTTCCCAAGTACAAACTTAACATTGTAGTTGAAAAACATGGTCTCCCATACATTCCAACTGTAAATGTAACATTTTACGCACAATATTGAGTGATTTACCATATTAAAGCCATAGACGTCTTATAGGTTTTTCTATCATCTATGAGTCTAAATTTTGCCTAAAAGATATCGATACCCATCATCACATCTGCGGAGTTTCGCTAGGTAGTTTAATTTGACCCTGTATAGGATAGGTCCTTATTTTAATTACGGCTTTATAAAAATGATAAACGGCAGTTAACGTAAAACATTGACTAGTCCATTACCACAAATTGTACAACGCACCATTGTATTTTAGGAGACGTTTAAAATGACTTTTAGAGTCGTTTAAAATGACTTTTAAAGTAATATTTTAAAGGGACAGCAGTAAATGAAAAATATTAGATGATGATTGCATTTTAAAATTCTTTCCAACGAGTGAATATTAATATAATAATAATAAAAGCTTTTATTGATTCTTTACAATTACAAAATACATTATTAATAATTAGAAAAAAATACATTTCAATTCTTTTATAATAAAATCATAAATTATTATTGTTTATACAGTTAGTGCAGTACTCAGTGATTATTGAATAACATTAGTTTAAAAAGCGAATAAAAATTTCATAAATAAATAATTGTAAAATCGAATAAATTATACATTGAAATTATTAGCAATTATTATTGTGAGTAGGTACATAAATTCAAAATTAAATAGCTAGTTTTATGTATTTTAATTTTAATTTACTTTGTTATTTCATTATAAGGACCGCTTAGTACGGTAAAAGCCTCCACCATCTATCTCCATCTTGTTCTATCTCTAGTTAGTCTGTTCCATGTTATTCCTATTAAGCCTTGTATATCGTCACTCTATCTCTTATTGAGTCTACTACGTCTTCGCTTTTTGTTGATTTTTTGGGTCCATCTGCCATCACTAACCCTCTGTAAATGTCCATTTTAGTGTTAGTGTTTGTTTGATTACGTCTTTAGCCTTGGTTTCTTTTCGTATTGAGCTGCTTCTGACTCTATCTAGTAACGAGGGAAGAGTCGTTTATATTTTTCGTCCCCATCGAATTGCGTCTCAATGGGGGATGCAAGAAAACATCTCGACCTTTTGGAGGAGGAAGTCCTCTTTACAGATACCTACTGAAATATTGAGAGGTTGGACTTAAACAAAAATTATTTATTTACCTGTGGAATAGAAGAGGAAATGGAGGTATTGCTGTAAAACGCAGGCCACACTGGGAACGAAGCGAAACGAAGCTAAGTTCTTTTAGCTTTCTTCCGCGTCTTTTCATACTTCAGTTCACACCGCGTACTAAGAGACACGAAAACGGAAGTATTTAAAATACGCGGAGGAAAGCTAAACGAACTTAGCTTCGGTTCGCTTCGTTCCCAGTGTGGCCTACGCTTAACGCAATGTTAGGTCAGAAAAACGTGACGAAATTACACAAGCAAAAAAAGTAAGATCTTTTTCAAACATGTTTTATTATGGTAAAGGTATTTCGTGCGCACAACAAAGCAGTAAAGGATTTTCAGAGTTCTAATTTCTATGTTATTGGAATTGGTTTCCGCACTTAGTCCTTCAAGTGGACCATTGTACGTGGGCCATGGCGGCCATTTTTGGTCACTCCAACCAGCCTCTAGAAGCATATTAGGTATCCTTGTTTGTTCAGAACATCTGCAAAAGATCTGGGAGACCCGAGGGTGTCTGTTTTAATTTGGGTGATGATTTCCTCATCCTCCATGCATGTTCTGCACTGAGGACTGTTCGTTTGTAGTCTTTTAACGCACTTTCTTAATCATATAAATGTCGTTTGAACCGGAATAGTGGTATAAACTGTGTCTTGGCATAGAGTACTCGGTGTAACATACCTTAATACTTGTTAAGCGCTTGAGTCGAAACTTAAATGCAATCTACAACTTAGAGTAATTGAACTGCAATCTGCATGCACAGCGTTATGTTAACTTAGATATTCTTCAAAATTACACACGTATTCTCTTAACGCACTTTCTAAATAATATAAATATCGTTTGAACCGAAATACTGTTGCGCTTTTACTTCATTAACATACCTAAAAATGATATGAAGCCAACTTCATGCCAAGTTTTTTGTACTTAAGAAGATTGTTTTGGTTTTCGTATTATTATCACCCCATAGTTTGACTTTTCCTTTACCAAATAAAAACCAGTCCATATTTTGCCTATAAACTGTCAACACCATTGTTTACAAACTATCCCGAAGTAATATATCCTAAAAATAGCAAATGAAAGTGTGCCAAAGTAGACATAGACAATAAATTACCTTAACTAACCTTCCTCGCCCGTCGGCCTTGCTCTAAAACTGTTCATAACGGTGTCAATTAAATTCCACGAAATGTTGTAAAAAATTAAAAACTATTCTGAAACAGCTAGTCTCTGACCTTAGACTGGAATATTAAAGCGCAACTTGAAATTTAATTAAAACACGTTAATAGTTCCGGGAAAAACCTAGTCAATAGTTTGTATTGTGTAGTATTTGTTTTTGTAGAATGATGTGAAATATTCGATAAATAAAGCAAGGTGTTGGGTCACAGTTTTGGAGAGGACTATTGTGCAAGCATACAGGGATTTGGATAAGTGTTAGAGCAGTGCCAACAGTCTATACTTGGATCGTCTGCAACTATTTGAAACATTTGTGCGGTGACACGTGCTTTTATACTCGTCAGGGCTTAACGTTTGATCCAAGACTTGGCAACAGAAGTCCCAAGCCATTAGAAATTCACGGACGAATTCACGTACGTCTACTTCTATTTTTATCCTATATTCATAAAATCTTTAGGTATATTTACTACCTGTCCTTGTCATTTATTTAGTTATTTAAATTTTTCGCACTCAAAGAAGGTACAAAGGCGGACTTAATGCCTTAGGCATTCTCTACCAGTCAACCTAGGTTGGTGAAGAGATTAGATGACAGGTGCTTTGTTTGAGAGGAATAAAGAAAAAAATAACATGTCAATAAAGTGAAAGGGTGAAAATAATGAAGAGCTTGGGTTAGAAAAGTTCTAAGATTATCATAGAAAACATTTCAATGTCACGAACCAACTGACATTTCAAAGGAATGTAAGCAGGTAGTGCCTTGAGGACGTTGCCTCGCCCCACCTGTCACCGGACTATGAGCCGACAGACGTGGATAAATCGGGTGCCAGCTATTCCATGATAACGCTTTACTATAATCCTTTTACCTTCAACACTGTCGTTGTGAAAATAAACTTTTTATATAGATACTGTAAGTATCTACAGCAGTTTATTTTCGAAGTGAAAACTTCTTTAGGCGCGTTAAACGATTTTTGGTAGGCGAAAATCTTATGGGTTCGTGTGACCGACGGCTAATGTTATCATATGATAGCTATGAGTATTACGTGTTGCGCTTGGCCAGTAGTGAAAAAGCCACTGTTATTGCATAGTTTTATTTTTTATTTAGTTTGTTTAGGTAAGTTTTGTCGGCAATCCCTATGGATGCCTATGTAGTATGTATTTTAAAATAACTAGACTTGGATGGCCATGACCCTTTGGACGCGTTCAACGGGCGGGCAGGCCGCCGCCTCAAGGAAGGCGCTCACACCGATGCCTCATAAAGGGCCATGGCCCGCACGACCCCCGCGTAGTGCCTCTGGTAGGAAGCGTTTGGACCCCGTAGATTAGGCAGGAGCCACTTCAAGGCAGCCCCGGCCCGCTCCAGTCTGGGAGCCAAAAGTCGGAAACGCTCCACGAAGTTGCACCGGCTGTAGAGGACGAGTCCCAAATACTTCATCGTCGACTGGACGCCAATTTGAACCCCTCCTACCGTTATTTGGGAGTTATATTACCACCTTTGATGTAATTTATTTAGAAAGGTACCAGAACATGATTCACATTGCAATATTTACGATTTTCTAAAAAAGAAAATGTTAGTACCTACTCTCTCTTCTTTTTCGCTTCGCTCTTGACAGAGCGCTCGTGGTCTTGATTAATCGTGTCCAATACCGTCGCTGCTCGCTGCTCACCTCAAAATCCTCTCCATCTACCTGCTACTAAAATGAAAATATTATGAAGAAGAGCAATTTGCAAAAGTTTATTTGAGAGTTATGAATTATGACAGCTATGCAAAGCAAATATGTATAATAAAGCTAAAATAAAAACTATGCATTCCTGCATGTCCTTTAAAAGCAATTCTTGGTATTTCAACAAGTAGAAACTTCATAAAAATATTGCACTACGTCTGTACCTAAATGAAAAATGAAAGCAGAATGCAATGTCAATAGTAATATCACGATATAATCAAGAATTTAAATAAAAGTATAGGAATATGAAAACGATGTATGAATTTAAGTTCTACGAAGGAAAAGGTCACAGAAAGAAATCCATAGAAATATTATAAATGCGAAAGTAGCAATGTCTGTATGTCTGTTACCTTTTCACGCTATAAAGGCTGAATAGATTTCGATGGGCATAAATGTAGAGCTGAGTTAGGTTAGGTTAGATACGTAGAATACTTTTTATTCCGATAGGATGTTCCCGTGAGATAATTTCCAAATTAAACGCGGGTGTAGCCGCTGGAAAAAGCTAGTAAGTTATAAACGAATACTACAGTACTGATTGCACCTCACACCACTTTTAAAATGCTTCAAAAGCTAAGATGAGACGTTATGTAATATTCAAACTTTCCTTGTAATCGTTGGCCTTTGTTGCCTCTTTTAAATCGAGTAGGATGATCAGCAAGAAAAGTACTCTTGAATTCAAACTTGAAATATTATCATAAAAACCTTTGGTCGACTGAAAGTCGTCCAACGACCCTATTCACAATAATCCCTTATCCAGAATGGGATAAATGAGTCCATTATATCCCAGATTAACAATTTGGGCTAGAATTTCATGAGCAATTAAAAGTTTCTCATTAACATGGGTTTCGTTCTCTTATTTTATTTCGGTCTAAATTATCTGACTTAATGCTTAATTTGCTGAACGATGCCTATTTTAGCCTTTATAGACATGAAAAAAGCTAAAAGAAATGATTGATGTAAAAGAGGTTTCATTTCTATTAATGAGAAGTAGAAACTCATTCGACATCTGAATTTATATACATGGACTACTGACCGTTTCTGTTGAAAAAAAAAATGAAATGCCATTAAATTATTATTTTTAACGTACATATTTAAATAAACACATATGGTATTCAAAAGTGTTCCAAAATGGCTTGAATTATTTAAGCTCCTTAGCTGATAAAACTTCTTTTACAAAAAAGAAACAACCGACTTCAAAGTGAAAAATAATTTAAATTTCGAAAGTCGGTGTCTTTGGTTTTGTATTTTAGTTATTTGCCACCGACTTCGAATTTAAGTTATTTTTTACTTTTCAGTCTTTTTTTGGAAGTCGGTTTTTTTTTTTTTTTTTGAAAAAACGTTTTTATTTTTCGCTTTTTAGTGGGTAGTTTCTAATTTCTCTAAGTTACAATAGCCTAATCTCAACTGTTCAACACCTTTTACAAAATATTGCTTTTCCCGATGCAGGGATGTTAATCGTTGAGGAGTTCAACTGGTACTTCACCATCAGCTCCACTTCTCCATATGAATTATATCGAGCATAAATTGCATTGCAACCATGTTAAAGTAATCGAATCGCCCCCCGTGAAAAACTTATTGGGTGATTCCGTTGGCCATTTGTGGTCTTCGTCATCAGTTCCACTTCACCAAATGGTGCTTTCCAAGAGCAACTACACGAATTACTATAAAATATACCCAAATCGCTATAGGTTTGCCTATAATATTTGAAGAGTTCCCTCGATTTCTCCAAGATCCCATCATCACCCTTGGGAGATCTCCTTTCTAACAAAAAATAATCATTAAAATCGGTTCACAAACGACGATGTTATATTCGCGAACACACATAACGAAAAAAAAAAATATTCGGTCGAATTGAGAAACTTTCTTTTTTTTTTAAAGTCGAATAAAAAAAACCTTCTTAAATTTATATTTTAGAATAGAAAGCACTTTTTATATATTTACAAGTTTTTCCATTAAAAGAAATGAATTGTTTTGCGTTTACGTAATTGTTATTGTAGGTAAACGATTTCTTCGTCCGTCTATTTCAAAGAAAAACGTATTTAAATTGCCAGAGCTTATACATTAGGTATAATGGCTACCAAAGTTCATTAAACGACCTTCGGTCCTTGAATCATTAATATGTACCTAAAGCTACGGTATCCTTGAAGAGCAGTGGTCGCCATATAGCGACCGCAATTTACTGGCGAATGACTTCACTTTAACGTTATTTATGAAAGTAAGTTAATATGTTTTCTTAGAGAGCGTTTTTTGACACCGTAAATTCAAACCCCGGTGACATAATTTTCATGCCAGTCTTCCCTCACCGGCCGTGTGGGTTGCGGCATGTGCATGGCGGCCACAGCTCTTCTTGGAAACCGTAAGTCCTTGTTAGTAAAACGCCATTCAACTATTACCTGAGCAACAATTCGGAAATTTTGTCCTTCTCAAGTCCAAGGAGAGCCATAAAGCCGTAACACGCACAAAGTTTTGTATAAATCAAATCATGTTACTTGAAATAAAACACTGGAAATAACAACAGGGAAAAAGTTGTTGTTTTGACACAAATGGGATCGCGTTACGTCAAGGTCTTTGTACAAGATTCGTTTGAATCATACGAACAAGTGCGCACAGATTTAATAATATCGACATATTGGTTACACGGCTGGATGTACATCTGTGACAAAGAAACGCGTCATCTAATGATAATATACCGTTAATATACGATTAACTCTCAGCTGTCATTTGTAGATCTTTGACAGTTGTTACGGGTCGTTAGAAGCCCGAAACTCTGACAACTACTCTTATTAAGGGGACCGTGTTACCCAGTAACTAGGTTGTGGAGGTCAGATAGGCAGTCGCTCCATGTAAAATACTGGTGTTCAGGTGCATCCAGTTAGACTGGAAGCCGATCCCAACATAGATGGGAAAAGGCTAGGCGGATGATGATGATGCGTGTTTAGCGTATTGTGAACATCAATGTCAGTACACAAACATTACCTAACACACACATTCATTTTCACGCCTGTATTCCCCGAAGGGTTGGGCAGAGGTGTACCTATAGCATACCCCCGCATTTCGTCAGTTATGTTTAAGTCCGATGTAATAGGGGGCGAGCTTATTGACATCAACCAATGTTACTACTACCTATGTTTCTATCTTCTACTTCTATGTATACTATGTTATTATATTACTTCACAAAGAAATAACACAAATGTAAAATATATCTATTAGTTTTTTGTCTACCTAAAAACATCAACGTCCATAAACTTTTAAGCCTTCATACAATCAATGTTTTTAACCGACTAAAGGAGGAGGTTCTCAATTCGACTGTGTGTTTTTTTTAATGTTTGTTACGAGATTACTCCGCCAAGTATAAATTGATTTTGATGATTCTTTTTTTTTGGTAGATCATACTTCAGAAGTGGTTCCATATAATTATTATTTATTTTGCTTGGGTAGTTTTTAAGTTAGCATCAATAATACGTATTTTTTTCCCACTTAGTATCTGGATGATATGATAAGTTCCTATCACTTTGTAGTGTTTATTTTGAAAGTCGGTTGTTATTTTTTTTTGTAAAAAGATTTTTTTTTAGACAACGATGGGCCCATCGTTGTCAAGTTTTCATAGTGGAGTTTAGTTTATCTATGCAAATGTTAAGACAAGATGGAAGACGTAGCGTTGGAAGGCCTCCCACAAGATGGAACGCTGATCTTGTGAAGGGTACAGGAATCCGCTGGGGGCGGGAAGCACAGAACCGGTCGAAGTGGCGGTGCTTATGGGAGACCTATATCCAGCAGTGGACGCCTTTCAGCTGAAATGATGATGATGGAAATGTTCGTAACTAGGGTCTTACGACAAACGTTTTTCAATGTAGAAACTTTTAAACTTTTTTAGACCGCTAAGAAAAAAAAAACTGTAAAAGCTTAATATCAAAAGTTCAACAACGACTCTTCAACTTACCTAATGTGTTAACCTCGGAGCATAATGTCATCAATCATTAGACCTAAAGGAAATTCAAATTGTTATTAGAAGCACGCTAAAAGGCTGTTTTCTTGTGCTTGCTACGGAAATGAGAAAAGTTTTCAAACCGCACGGAAAGCAGTGGGCACGGTAAGTAGTTGATCAGTTATAATATTGGCAAGTGTTACAAGTTACAAAAGAACAATAAGCCGAGCAGTTTATGATATTGGACAACTTTTCGAATGAGGGACACTTTGACGGGTCTAATAATTGATTCTCCTTTTACCATTTAAATGAGAATTGAACTTAGGAATAAAATTTAATCATCAACGTTTTAGTACATACAGTGAGCTTTCACCGTTTCTCTAAATAATACTTCTATGGAACATCGTCCCCCATTCTAAAACTAACTGTATTTTTTAAATTTCAAGAGAGATTTTCGTTATGTTCCGCAAATCATGCTCGACTTTTGTGAAAAGAATATCAGAATTTGTCGAGATAGCCGCTATGAGCGCTACGGCGTAGCGTGCTACGCAAAAAGTCGCAAGAACAATTCAAACTTCATCTCCATATGGAAATAGTATCCGAATCCGGAGCAACCATTCTTATATGAAAAGTTTCCTGCCAGCCGGTTCGTTCAATAACATAGTTCACTGTGTAGGCCACACACGTACCTATCTACTTAATTAAGATACGGTCGGAGTATCAACAGGACAGTTCTGTTTTTGGCAAGTGTCCAAGTTCGTTCCCAGTATCTGCGAACCACCGTAGAGTCATTTTAAGTTATTTTTCACGGAGGTTCAGAACCAGCCCTTTGTCCAGGCTACGTGACACGATTTTTTAATTTTCTTGTAAAATCAATATTCCTTCTTTTCTATGTAATTTACGACGCGTAAAGCTGAGGCGTGATTGAGGTGCCTAGAATTTCGTTTGACAACGTATTTACCTATTTACACAGGGCTTATAATTTGCTTGTCGCTTTAAACATGATAATACACAGAGGAACAAACAAGGAATGAACATACACATTCTTGTATGTCAAAATGAGTTTCATAACAGCTTTATTAAATATCTAGGACGCGTAGCATCGCATATTCAGGGGCAGTTTTTGCTTTGTTGGGTTTTGTGGGACGATTATAAGGCGTATTATGCGTTGTAATTGTGTTTGTTCAACGTTCCTTGAACCTAAAGCTCGTAAAACGATCTAATTAGTACCGTTAAGGTTTTTGTTTAGTTGGAGTTTTTGTTTTAAATGTTCTGTCTGAGAATTAGTTACGCCGACTAATCTAATTAATGCAAAGGTGTTTTTCATACCACATCATTCGTTAATTTAATTGTCGCCTTGGTTTAATTTCTTAAAATAATTCACTAACTTAATAATTATTTTTTGTACCCTACGACAACAAGACTCCTTTTAACACACCGTCGTTATTACCATACACTTCCTTATTACTTACATAAACAAGAACTTTCCAATATTTAAGCGCACAACCATGAGCACATTTTGCTGCCGTCACAGAAACGCGCGGCTGGCATACCTATAGATACACAAACGGTCGCGTCCCGGTGGAGATACCACGATAATGCATGGCTATGTTGCTGCCGTGGATTTAGACGATTTTACCATACGTATACTGTAATAGTTCTGCGGTTTTTTCTGTATCACGTAAATAGGGTTGTTGTATGCACGAGTAAACATCTGCTTTTATATATTCATCATATTCATAGCTATATCACCAAATATGTTGACTGGTACTGGCTGGTAATAACGATGACATTGAAAAAATTATGTGATGTTCCACGAAACTGAAAATGTAGTTCTCAAAAAGCGCACAAGACAGAGAGAGGAAACATTTTTAAATGCAGAGCTATCTTATAGCTGGCTTCGACACGAGGAATCTTTATTCAAGTTTAATGGAGATTGGTTGCACACTAACTCGGTGAAAGTGAGATAAACAAGCTCATTTTGGAATTCAGGGACTCATAACTTAAAATAACATTGCCTAAAGCAACAGAATAAAATAATAGTACTGACTTACGTTATACAGGGTGACTCGTGCAACGACATCCAATTTTTTTTGGGAAATTCTCACTTGACTTCAGACTTTACATTTTTCTGATGCTATTATTACATATATAAATATTAAAAACTAGCTCCTAAACTATAAATAATCGTTGAACATAAATAGGGGTGTGTCGGGAAACCCTTGGAGAGAGGTTTCCAATATTTTTCTTTGGACTTCGTTTCACGGGCCACCCTGTATTATATGTTGGCACTCATGTACACATCTAGCTACATTTATTCGCTCAACGTTTAATGTCTCATTTGCTCAGAATCTCAGCACGTTTGTTTATGAAATTGGATTAGGATTCTTGATTCAATTTCAAGGGGCGCCTGTTTTACATTTTTCGTTTTCATATGCTTTAGCAATTTTCTATCTAATTATAAAACAGCGTGGGTTTTGTTTTGCTTGCTCACACGAAACATGTAAAGAATATCTTAAATAATTATGACTTAGTTTTAAAGAAAAAGAACACAAAAATCTAAGTATAACTCCTTAGTAACTTAAAGTTACGACTCTAGGTGTTGTTCAAGTCTCGTAAATTATCTTGAAAGTGCGATACGGTGATCACTTAATCCTGTTTAATTTGAATAATGAAACTTTATTGTTCTGGCAGCTAAACCAGAATGCAGTTAGTACAAAGCTCACTTACCTTCCTTGATGAAACTTACTGAAGTTTGAGACATAATTTTGCACTTTCGAAGTAACTTCGCAGTTGGGATTGCAAGGGGCACTTGATCGTCGATTGAAACGACCTCTTGTGGACAGCATTATGAAACTTTGCTAGCGATATCGTCCAAATAACAGTTTTGTGTGAAAGTTATATGATATTGTATTAATAAAATAATAGAAATAGTTGGGAGAGTAATACTTACTTAACAGATTTGCCAGATTGTTAGAACGTTTGCATTGTCAACCTTAAAATGCATTAAAAGATAGCTGTCTAATAAAATTAACTTTTGATTTCTACAAAAATAATAGTCAGTGGAAATGAATACAAGTCTCGCTAGAGTAACTGTTCAATTGGATCGGTACCGGTGTATTTTTCATAAGAAAAGCGGTCGGCGGCAACACTGGAAGTAGTGCAGTACCTAACGGTACGGTACGTACGAGTAATCCAAGCGATATGATATTATACTTACGTTCGGATTGAAAGTATTCCAATTTTAAAAGCGTGCAAATGCTAGCCAAGCACTTTAGTGCTTCAGTAGTATTCAAGTTTATCACAAATACTTACTTAAATAGCTTTCAGTTTAACGTTCATATAATATACCTAATATACCTTTTCTCTATATTTTTCATTTAGATACCTACTGCTTCTTGATGTGGTTTTATAAAGGTTATCACGTGTGGATGACTGTTAGAAGTTATAGAAGTTATATACCCATTCAATGTTGTCTTAAAATAGATTCTATAATTTTTATCACGCATACCCGGGAACACTGATGCTGGCAAGAATAAAAACAAAAATATAATTATTCAGGGTTCCTTAGAATTTTGAATTATATTTCGCACTGTATTCGAAAACCTGTGTGAGTGTGTGCAGGTAATGGAACCCGGTATACTTTGTCAATGTATTGTTTGTTTGTATGATGATGCCATTTTTCTCGTCGCTCAAAGCCCGGGATTACACGAGTTTTGATTGCACAGTGTAAAATACAAGCCAGATAACAATGCGCAGCATTTTTTACCATACAAACGTATACACATTAATTCTTGTGTCCGAAACGGGATTGCCCGTTTGGTACCAACTCGCATCGGTGGCCGCATTGATTCGTTTTTCAAAGGAAACATATTTCGCTCATGTTATATTCATACTTTGGGGTCAATTGCTGATCAAAACGGCGGTTTGGTTCGGCGGAATGGCCAGCAATATTGGCTGATTGCTCTGATAAATTGGACCGTACTAGCCCAAACTATATAGGTACCTACTTAAAGATTCTAGTTGACTTCTAAGAATGTTTATTCACATATTTTAAATTTCTTCCCGTTACGACCAATTTTCTTTTGAATAAGCTTGAAATAACATCGAGATGAAGAGAAAAAGAAAGTACGTTCATTGTACTTTATTGTTAATGCCCCTTTTTTTGTTTTGTGTGGGAAATTATCAAATAACTTCTCCCGCTCTGGGTGGAGCGGGAGGGCGTATCAGACTCTTACTGACTAAAACCCACCCGTGTTCCTTCAGTTGCCTGTATGTTGCCAGGGGCCACGGTAACCCTTTTGGACTAAACCGCAACCCTGGCAGGCATCGGCCCTATCGGACCCAGTCAGTTCTGCTGACATCTCTTTGAAGCGCGCCTGGAACATAACGCGCCGTCGACCCGGGCCTGGTCTTTATCCGACGGCGAGCTACCCATTTCTCACCGTCTGCAAGCCCGCGCCTATTGTGGCCGGTAATCGGCCTGCGACCCCCGACGCCCAGGGTGTCTCCTGCGGCGGTTAGGGGCGTGAGGGCGCGAAATTTGCCTCTCGCGTTCCTACTCCTCTTTTGCGAGCATTACTGCTTCGCAGAAGGAGGTGACGGCCTCCCATGCCCTCTCCTCCATACCATGGCCTGGACCAGGGCTGGACGCGAGAGATCACCGCCGCCGATCGCCTCCACGAGGACACTTCGATGCTCCGCCCAAGCTGGGTAGACCTCCACCGTATGCTCCACCGTGTCCTCCGTGCGATCCATATTGTTAATGCCCTACGCCTTCAAATTGAGCCCAATTAAGTAATAAAGAAAGTTATCGGTGTTTCTAGTAATTATTACTTTGGTCTTAAAAGATCCCCAATAGCAGGGCGTTCCCTAGTCCTTCCCTACAAAATTGATGTTGAGTTTCCGCCCAATCATACGCCTTTTTTCACATTTAGGAAGCCTGTAAAAGAAATGTCTGTTGCCATGCGGCCCGGTTCAAATTATTACACAATTTATCAATGACCCGCCATGGCCGCCATATTATTTTGACAGATGGCTGAAGTTCAAGTGTTTCCGGGCAATGAACGTGACTTATACAATTTATTAGAAGATATCAGACGGGCACAAGTTTGTAGGGGATCGGGATGTAATCTGAACCATTAACTAGAACTAACTTTTCACCATTGCTAAGGATAGGCCGCTTAGTAAATGTTATCATCAGTCGATGTCAGAAACTTTGTGCGATCAAATAAAACTTCTCTTACTGGAAGAGGACGTAGGTTATTAGACGAGCTTCCAAACTCGTCGGTGATATGCCCACATATCACCGACGAGTTTGGAACCCGGAGGCTTTGACCGCGTACGATTTATGTAGGTAGTGTAGGTACGTACTTACTACCTACATGACAAACACGACTGCTATGGTAAAGTAAATAAATGATGTTATTTGTAAACAAAACAATATTAAATATATATTATTCGTATTGTTTGATAAAGGAAATATTTCAAATATTCAGTCAAGAATTTGTACTTGAATAAAAATGAAATTCTGAATTGCAGTAAAAGGCAAAATTGTTAGGTAAATGTTGCGTACTTTGATTGCATAATTTCAGCGTTTGGATAGTTAAAATAGAAAAGATTAATAATTTAATCTGATCGTTCAAAATCTGATATTCGATATGAAAACCAAGCAGAGCCTAGAGTTCAAAAGTTAGTTCTGGCCCAGCTTTAAAGGATTAACAAGTTAGTTTCAAATTAAAGTCACGTAACTAGGTCTATGACAGAATAGGTGTGCTAACTAGTCCACCTGAATTTTGAAGAGCTTAAGAGTGAGTTTAGTCTCAAAATACTTATTGTCAGTTGTTTGTAATATAATCATCAATCAGATTTTTATACGAGTCTGACCCTCGCAGTGAGGGATCCCTAACATATTTTAGAAGAGGACAAACAAAAAAAAAAAAAACTTGCCGAGTGCGTGTCGGACTACGCACAATGAACGCGTAGTTGGGATGAATTTATCCCAAATACAAACTTAACATTGTAGTTGAAATCCATGTTCTCCCATACATTCCAACTGCAAATGTAAGTTTGTACGCACATTAGATTTACCATATTATTTTAAGACCATAGACTTCTTATAGGTTTTCCTGTAATTTATGAGTGAAGAGCCATACTATGTTTTTATTTTTTATTTTATGTCCAGTAGTTTTGGAGATAAGGGGTCAATTTTCATCCAATTTCTTAAATATCTATAAAAGTATTTATTTTAAAATTATACAAAATTATATAATAAATTCATGTTTGCCCCCTAAAAGTGACCCCTATATTCAAAATTCATTTATTTATTTTACACGTTCGTGTTTGGGTCACAGAAATACATAGGTGTAACAAATTTCAACTTAATCGGTCCATTAGATTTGGAGCAAATTGGCTGTGACAAACGGACAGACAGACAGTCAGACAGACACACGAGTGGTCCTATAAAGGTTCCGTTTTTTCCTTTTGAGGTATGGAACCCAAAAAACTGAAAATAACTCTTTTCTTCGAGGATGCGTTTTGATTTTTCACTAGCCAAAATAGAGGGTACATTAACGCGTAAAGTCTGTGAAAGTTTGTACTGGCTACATCATTATTTAAGCGATTAAAAGCTAGGTACAGCTCTGTGACAGGAAACAGACAGACAGGCCGCATAGGCTTTAGGGGTTCCGTGCCCAAAGGGACCATAAAAATAAGTATCTTCCCGCGGTTTATGCTACGCTACGCTGAAATATGCAAATCTCTGAACATTGATATCACTGACGAGAGATAAGAATGGTTATTTGAAATAATAAATTCCTGCTGAATTTATTTCCTGATACTCCGCTGAAAAGAATGATATTTTAAATGTTTAGTTAGGTAGGTATATCTCCTCCTACCTACTTACTTGTAACCCCGTGTCGTTTTCACCGAAGGTAATTTAGGTAAAATTATGACATGAATAAATCTTCTATATCTACTCATACAGGGGGGGGGAAGTAATGTCATGATGTGAATTAGCTGCCATTTTGTTGAAAATGAAAAAAAAATGGGCTTTGTTTCCACGGAAAGATTACTAAAGGTGTAAGATTGATGACATTATGTAAAAAATAAATTATATTAGTCAAATTTCATTTCTGCTCGTTTTACGGCATTTTGAATTAATCTGGCACCATTTTGGTGATTTCTTGTTCAATGTTGGTCTTCAAGACATGTAAGGTTGTAGTTTATGTTGGTAAATGCGACATTTCAAAAAGCCCCGTCAGATCAAATCGCCAAAACTAGTGCTTATAAGCACTTACGGCCCAAAAATTGGTGTTTCATAATCTACGTCATTTCCTGAGGCTCCTGAGCTGTGTGTAGAATTACATCTACATCTGACTATTATCTAAATGTCAAAGCACAGTGACATATGACCCCATTTGTAAAAATTATGGCACATTCACATTGTGACATTACTTTTACCCACCTTGTACATTTAATAAAATTTAATAGTAACGAAGTTAAAATTGTACGTTGAATATTTTTGAAAAAAAGTAATTGCTACGAGGCGTGGGAACGGGTCTGATGCCGAAAATATAGTTTAATGAATTTTTGTTCGTTTGTCTGTTTGTGGACTAATGTTCCGGATTGGCGCAAAAACGGCAGAGCGGACTTGGATGAAATTTGGTACAGTGATAGTTTATAACCTAGATTAACACATAGGGTACTTTTGATCCCAGTAGTACGTTCTCGAGGGACATTTTCCGACATACACGCGGTTGAAGCCGCGGGCAAAAGCTAGACGGTAAATAAAACAGGTAATCCTTAAAAAGCTACCTATCTTTTCATACGAAATAAGCTCCGGCAAAAGTTAGTTATAAAATAAATGAGTTTTCTGTGTTGTGTCGTAACTGAAAAAAAAAGGTTTTGTGGGTAATTCGTATAATTTTAAAGCAGTGAAGTAGGTACAATATGATTATTAATTCAAAATATTTTGCAGCCTTTTCATGCGGAATAGTCTGCAGATAAAAGTTAGTTATAAATGTACATAAATAATGATTATTTTGCCTTACCAGACAAAAATATTAAACTTTGTTTCTTAGAAGGAACTAATATTATTTATTCAAGATTTTTCCGTACTTACTTATTCAAGATTTTTCCATATAACAGCCGCACGGGTCGATCGAGCAGGTTAAGCTACGCTTGTCGCCGTTGATCCTTGGATGGGTGACCATCTTTACATACCAAGACCCCTCCATGCCTCGGAAAGCACTTTAGGCCATAAGTCCCGACTATATCCTTCGTAGATCCTTGACAGACGTTACGGGTCGTGAGAAGACCGGAAATTTGACAATCAGTCTACTAAGGGGTATCGTAGTATCGTATGACCCAGTAACTGGGTTGTGAAGGTCAGATACTGGTACATATTCAGCTGTATCCGGTTAGACTGGAAGCCGACCCCAACATAGTTGGGAAAAGGCTATGCAGATGACTTAACATCAAAGCCGTTATAAAAGTATGAGCTTGTTTTTAAGTTATTTCGTACAATATTAACAAGTAGGTAACGCAGATATTTCTTTTAATTTTTTCTTTCTTCTGCTCCTGCGCACCCTCCATTTTAGAATTCAGTGAGCAAGCCGCTACTACAATATGAATGAAATCAGCGGACTCCTAAATGTATTAATTATGTTCACTTTAGGTGTAAATACGAGTCTTATTTGTTAGTTAATAAAACTAGCCTTAATTATGAAAAACCGTATGGAAAAAAAAAACGGGGTTTGAATTGAGAACTTCTTTACCTTTTCGGTCGGTCATGTGATCACGTGATGGACGTCTGTTGTGTTCTTTACCGGCCAGAGATTTTTTATTACAGGGTATATACTTCTTCATAAACAGAGGGAAAAAGAGCTTTGATCATCATGCTTGCTTACTATAAACTAGTGATAGTTTACGAGCTAATAATTTTTTGACAGTGATTGATAAATTAGGGTTCAAGATCACATTCCTTCATCAATCAATCTGCCTAGGCCGACCCCAACTTTTGAGTTGGGGTCGGCTTCCAGTCTAACCGGATGCAGCTGATCACATCTTCATATCTACTTATACGATTATGAATTAAAGCCGCTTTGATTTTAATGCGTTTTGCTCCATTATTTAGAGACTTCATTCCGAAAGGTTTATGTACATAATACATTAATATTAACTTACATACAGGGTGGCAGGCACATCGACGCGAAAACTATTACCATAGGTTCAGTACATGATTCTGAACACCTCTTTTTTGGGTGGGAAATTATCGAATAACTTCTCCCGGTCTGGGCGGAGCGGGAGGGCGTGTTAGACTCTTACTGACTAAAACCCACCCGTGTTCCTTCAGTAGCCTTGTTGCCGGAGGCCACGATCTCCCTTTCGGTTTTCTTCGCAACCCCGGTAGGCATCGGCCCTAGCGGACCCCGTCAATTCTGCTGACATCCCTTTGAGGCGCGCGTGGAACACAACGCGCCATCGACCCGGGCCTGGTCCTTATCGGACGGCGAGCTACCCAATGCTCACCGGCCGCAATCCCACCGGTTATTAAAAAAAAAAAAACAGGTTTTCCATACATTTTGACCGTGTAGATATTGCAGTTTTCTATGAAACAGAGGATTTAAAAAAAAAAAACCGACGAAAAATTTCCACGCAGGGGGTTTCGAAATCGTGTACTGAATACATGGAAACAGTTTTCGCGTCGATATTCCTGTATATCTACCTATTACGGAAATTTCGATGTTTTGTCAAATCATAAGAACCGTACAAAGTAGGAACGTGTCACTAGTTCTATGTATAAGTATAGTTATTTATGCGTGTGTACACGCGTTGATGTTAGCATAAATAATACATGAGAAGCGACAAAGTACTGATGAACTTCTATTGGGGATCGGAGTACATAAACTTAAGTAAACTTTAATCAAACATCGAGGGAACTAACGCAATACTTGTAAGTTTGTGCACCCTTGTTTTCTCTACCGGGACCAGCGGTATCTGCACATGATGCATTTTTATTACAAATTTTGCTTTGTCTTGCAAGCTTGTAAATTATACCTACCTGTAAAATTGTTGTGGTATATGTGTGTGTGTCTATATTTTCTTGGTAATTGGTGAAAAAATGTACAAAAATAATTTTTTTTTTCTACATAATAATAATAGAAATTGCAATAAAACAATTTTAAACAAATTCAGCCCCCGAAAGCGTTTAACGGGGAAAGTTTGTTTCCAAAAGAATGCACGGGCAACACCTAGTTTCTAAAACATATTAAGTCCCACCTACTTGCTCCTAGGTACTCTGCATACCAATATAATCACGCACAATATAACTAGCTAACTCAGTTCGAGCGACCAAACTAGAATAAATTAACATCTAACGTGGGGACCGAGATGAACACAAATATACAACAATGGTTATTAACTAGAATTAGTCCTAAACAAGCTGGTCAATAACTAAGTACGACTGTACAAACACTGGAAACTGAATTAATCCCCTACTTAAAATTGTTTTAGTGACAATTTAGGAACAATTTGGGTTTCGAATGTACTACAAATGAAACGTATGTGGCTTTATTATTTATTAATTATGTTATATTATATATTAAAATTAATTAATGTTTATGGTTATGTAGTTACGTATTAGGTGTTACAAACTTATGGAAAATATACTTATTTTCTCGGTTTCAATACGACTAAACCGTTGCCGTCCCGTGAAGAGTATTGGCTGCTGCATCTCTATCATAATAATATGATTTTAACAACACAGCAATACAACAGCTTAACATTTTCTGAAATCCAACCATCCATCCTTGTCCCGGTGTAAATCTCACCTCCGTCAAAAATTGTACATCCTTTTGTGACATGTCCCGAAAAAGACACATCGTCTCATGTTCCCATCTTGCATATTGTGAATCAAAACCATGTTATTCATTTATCATGTGTAGAAAACCGTTGTATGTCAAAATTGCTACACACCTGGTGAATTATTAATGTGTAAAGCACACAAAAGAGGAAGTTGGAGGCCATACTCAACACCCATCTAAACAAGATAATAGGTAACGGGTAAATTTTGGGTCCTATATGCCACTCCAAAGCTCCCTTGGCCGACCCTTCTTGAATTACAACTTTACAAGCTAAGATATTGGCTCACGTAATTAGTTAGGCAATCATTATGTTTAAGTGATGCGGGTGTTGACGGCCTCGCAGGACTATCCATCCATCGTCTGTCAAGCCTTCAAGCAATATGTTAGCTTAGCTAGACAGTTAAATAATTACTAGTCAAAGGCTAATTAATTGTCAAGACTCTAAAGTCTTAAAAATTAGCCTTTTGCTAGTCATTATAGATGACAGCAATTTGACTTATTCGTAAGAAATGTGGTGTTTCGATTTTTCTTGCCAAAAAATTCTCTCATATTTTTTTTTTTTGGGTTGGAAATTATCGAATAACTTCTCCCGGTCTGGGCGGAGCGGGAGGGCATGTTAGACTCTTACTGACTAAAACCTTCCCATGTTCCTTCAGTTGCCTTGATGCCGGAGGCCACGATCTCCCTTTCGGTTTTCTTCGCAACCCCAGCAGGCATCGGCCATAGCGGACCCCGTCAGTTCTGCTGACATCCCGGAAATCGGCCTACAATTTCCGACACCCAGGGCGTTTCCTGCTTCGGTTAGGGGCTTGAGGGTGCGAAATTTGCGTCTCCCTCACGCGTTCCGCCTCCTCTCGCGAGCATTACTGCTTCGCAGAAAGAGGTGACGGCCTCCCATGCCCTCTCGTTCCGTAGCATGGCATGAACCAAGAGCGTCATACCTACCATAGATTCGTCATCAATTTTGCATCTGAAAAGCTTATGCCAGTGTAGTAGTAACCTCTGCGATCTCTGCCATGGCCCTTAGTAACCAAACTATCATGGACCTTCTTTAAGGAGAAGCTTAAGAAAACTTAAAAATTTTGATAGTGTTAACCCTGAATAGAAAATAAAAACTAATCTTTTCCTTACAAGAAAACAACGAATAGTTCTACAGAAAAAAATGATTTACATACCAAGACTAAATACTGATTGGAATTCTCTAAGCCACTGCCAGTCGTTTGCAAGCTGTTGGCATCTCAGCGTCTTATGTGCTGTCTCGTTTATACCCAATGAACTGAAAAGAGACGGAAGTTCTTAAATCCTCTTTGATTAATCTCTCACACGGGATCAGTCACGGGCTTGGCAGTAAATATCGAGCCGTTGTTGACGCCAGTGAACGTAAAATTGACTTTTGCATAAAATATACGTATAGTAAAATTGGTAAAGAGTATGGGGAGTTGTAAAGGGATATTTGGGTTAGAACGTGAAGTACCCAAATATAGATCTAACCACAATTTCAGTAAATACACGAAAGTTTTCAGTCAGTATCAACGTAAAGTTTCATATAAAATTGTGTTATGTAAGAGTAGTAAATAAGGGCTTCGTTTTAGTCAAGCTACTATACCACTTGTCAAACTAGAGTTTCCTATGTCCGACTAAAATAGTCCAATATCCAGAAGAATATGCCCTTCGATAATTCTAAAGTTTTTTATTTTCGCAAAGTGGATAGCTTTACTGAATTTGAAAACGTAATAATAGAGAAGATTAAATTTATACGTGCTTTGCAAAAAATACAATTTAAAATACAATTTGGGTATTGTGGGGCACGGTGAAGAAACGACAATTCGTGTGTCTGACCATTTCGAGGAAAATCCATGCCACAGTATAAAATATTTGAAGTTGATCAACTGAATTCATTTTTCTTACCTTTGTTTTTTTTTTATCTTACGTTTACATTTTATGGCACCTACGGTGTAGTGAACTAAAATTATTACTTAAATTGTCCTGTTTATTTAATGGGCATTTTCACATTATCACATAACGACACCAAACCGATACCGATATGTCTGCAACTACACTGACATGAATTTGATACCGGTATAATTATTATCGGCCCTATGATATTGGTAAATATTGATGACCATCGCGGCGCATCAAACAACCACAGTACTAAGTATCGACGTTTCAAAGTCGGCAGTGCGAAAAAGCGTGTTCAAGTGAATCAATGTCCCCTACTGACACCCCGTACTGTGGCTTTTCCAGTAGATATCGTGCCGATATCGGTGTCGGTGGCTGCTTGCGACGATATAGGTGACAATAACAACACAATGTAAAAGCATTTAGTAGGTACTAAACGTATGCAATTATCTGATCGCCGATATCGTCTCGATGTTGTGTGGGGGTTTAAGCGCACTGTTTTCCGTATTAATTTTCACTGAATCACGGTATCATTCATATAAACAATACATATTATTGGCAATCTTTCAGATTATATTGTAGTTTTATAAACATTTAACTTGTCATAATTATGCCAATTGCGGTTCCGAGCACTTTGGCACTGTGACCGCAGTTAACCAGATCAGCTTTAATTTATCATAAAACAGAAATAGCTATTTCATTAAATGTCATTTGCATGTTGGCTGACCCATTGAAATAATTTGAACGAAGCTCGTCATAGTTATCTTTTCTCATGCACACAAATTCTCTCCCAAATTCCTAATTTGTGATACCTACCTATAATTCGCAGTTAGCTAGAATCTATCAGCATACCAAATTAATAATGCAAACTGTATTTAAGTAATATCGTGAAGAAAAGTACTTCTAACTTGAAGATGACACAATAAATAACGCTTTATTTGATTACGCTGTTTCTACTCATAATAGGAAACAAAATGTGCTCACTAATTTGACAATAAACAGTGACAGAGAGACGAAGGAATAAGAACATTACAGTAATTAGCCAATTGCTCAAAGTTCTGTTCATACAGTTATTCGTGGAAGACTTTTAGCATTCAGTAAATCTAAGTACCTCAACTTTATATGCTTAAGTAGAACTCGTACTTTTAATTGAATTTAAAAATTTGATCACATTTGGCATAGAGCTCTAAGCTTACAGAGCTCTATGCCAAATAGCAGGACATACAAACACAATACAGGCGGTAACAATATATTACTAGCTCTACTAAAATCTAAGTACCTACATCTATATATGCTTAAATAGAACTCGTACTTGGAATTGAATTTAAAAATCGGATCACATTTGGCATAGAGCTCTAAGCTCACAGAGGTCTATGCCAAATAGGAGAACATACAAACAGAATACAGGCAGTAACAATATATCACTAGCTCAACTGTTATAATGTTCTTCAAACACTATAAAAACACCTGTGTAGGGTAGCATACATTATATAAGTCAGGATAATAGCCAACTTCTGCTTATATGAATGTGTGGACCGTTTTTATAAAGGTGTGTAAAACATGTGTGGTCGAACCTCACCGGTTGCACTATTGACGCTGCTAGTACGTGCATATTAGCTTAGTTAAAAGTTAACAAAAATTCAGTAAGCTGCAGCCAACATTACCCTTTAAACCTTTAAAAAACAAGCGTTGACCATAGGCTTGTTTTCTAACTTGCTTTATTTTTAACATCCTAAAATTGCAATAACGACCCCACAAGCTATTAAAAATATTCTAATCGGTTTTTACTTCCGAACCATTGTTCAGTTTCGCGACTACATCCGTGCCACCGGCATCCACCAGATGGCGCCACATTAGTGTAATGTGTGTGGTAATGGGCTGCATTTTACTGAATTTTAAAAGGAATAAGAAAATTTGGATTTGGAACTTGGAAAGAGAAAATTGTTCCTATTTTGCATATCTGCAGGCTAATACAGCTAGTTCCGCCCCCTCCACATCCTCGGATGCAGCGCAAACAAAAATTATCAACTGTTTGTTTGAATAGAATTACCGGCTGTTTTCACAGAAATGAATATAGAGCGGAAAACGAACCGAAAGTAGCGCTTGAATAAACATTAGTGCGGAGAAGGTTTGCGCTTTATGAAGCGAATGTGGAACGGGACATATAATTTAATTGTGTGTATATGACCATAGAGTAGCTGCTATGATGTCCTATCAAGCTTTTTATTGCTTCCTAGCGTTGTTATAGAGGTGCCAAGGGCGACTGCTGTGCATAGACTTCTGGGTTTAATTCTCAATTCAAGAATCTAATATATAATTTATGATTATTATAGACATAAATGTAGAAATTGTACAAAATTTGACACAATGGGCGGTCTTATCGCTAAAATCAATTTTATAAATACAAGTCTTTTCAAGAGTTATGGGTATTCCAATCAGGAATCTGTCTGTATCAGGAACTCTGTATTTATGCCCAGTAAATGGTTATAAGCTTGCCCTTATTGCATATCAAACTCAAATATACCTAATTGGCGATATAAGGGTGTACTGTACCTTGTGTGTGCCCCCTCGGAGAATACCTACACGCGTTAATGTCCTGTTATTTTTACTATATTTGCATATTAAACCGTTTATGCTGATTTGGATTAAACCCCATTGACCCCGGCCGAGTATATTGCCCGTATAAAGGTCGTAAATGATCGCTGCTGAATACGCATTATAGGTACTCTTAAGAAGGTTACATTACTACCCTTTAAGCATTTATTACTGATAAACGGCTGGATTAGTGTTTATATTATATTATGTTATTGCCTCGTTCGTCTAGTGGTCGCAAGCGCTACCGCTGAGTATTAGGTGAGGTCCTGGGTTCGATTCCCAGGTCGAGCAAAGTGTTATTGGGTTTTTCTTTCAGGAATTTGTCAGTAGCAGCCTGGAGTTTTGTTTGTCCCCTGTTACATGGAACTTAAACATAACTGGCAAAATGTGGGTGTACAATAGGTATCTACACCTCTGTCTAACCCTTCGGGGATTAATGGCGTGATGTTATGTTTTATATGTTATTGTTAGAGACTGTTTACATCTACGCCTGTTCTTTGAACGGCACGGTACGAAAAACCCATGGCTAGGTAACATAGTTCCAACGAAACAGGCTCGAACGAAACCAATTAATCTGCCTAGCCTTTTTCCAATGATGTGCTGGCTTTCAGTCTAACGGGATGCAGCTGAATAACAGTATTTTACATGGAGCCTATCTGACCTCCACAACCCAATAATTAGGTAATACGATACCCCTTGGTAAGACTGGTTGTCAGACTTTCGGGCTTCTGGCGACCCGTAACAACTGTCAAAGATCCACGAATGACAGCCGGGACCAACGGCTTAACGTGCTTTCCAAAGCACGGAGGAGTCTCGGTACGTAGAAATGGTCACCCATCCACGGAACAACCTCGGCAAACGTGATGGATTGACCCGTGCGGCTGTTAGTACCCGAAATCATTGAATTCATAAAGTAAACTAGTTTTTTTTTTTAAACACATTTAAAAATTACTAGAGTTATGTCAGAAGACCAAAACACGTATATACGTACAATATGTAAAAAAAAAAAAAAAGTGATAAAAATCTTATTACTATTGAAAATATTTGTTGTATTGCTATTTTAAAATCACATTTTGTACCAAAATTATCCCCTGTTTAATCGAAATGAAAATTTTAAACAGGGGTGATAAGTTATGACTTGTAGACGCCCTCTAAACGAAACGACGGCTGCCCGCGCCCCATGTAATTACCCGATAAAATTCCCCATTAAAAAAGGTGACGATTTTTTTTTTTCATTTTTCCTTGATAAAACATAGCATAACGCCGGTAATCCCCGAAAGGTTAGGCAGAGATGTACCTAGTCCACCCGGATTTCGCCAGTTATGTTTAAGTTCCATGTAATAGGGGGTGAGCCTATTGCCATCAACCGGGCACAAATCCAGACTCCGGGCTGCTACTGAGAAATTCCAGATAGAAAAACACAATAACACTATGCCCGACTCGGGAATCGAACGCAGGACCTCATACTCAGCAGTAGCGCTTGCCACAACTAGACCAACGAGGCAGGTTTTTCCTTGATATTACCACTTAAAGGCTTGTGCAGACTAGCGCGATATCGCGGGCGCTACAAGGGTCACACTGCCTGTAGCGCCCGCGATATCGCGCCAATTTGCACGAGCCTTAAATAGACTCTCAGTACGATAACTAACAACACCCTCACGGATCGGACACGGTTTTTTTGCACGTTGTATAAGAACCATTCGCTAATAAATGATTCTCATATATATTGTGGTGGAAATATCCAGTATTTGTCACTATTTAACCCACCAATTTATTTGATTACAGCAATTTGTTGTCAGTCTTAAGACCTTGAATATTTAGGACGTATTTAATACAATCATTAGAAATCTTGAATGATTCGAATAACCTTGTGTACTGAAGTGATGAAACACTAGTCGTAATGTTATTGGAAGGAATTATTGTTGCAATTAACACATAACTTCACGCCTTGTTTCTCCGAAGGGAAGGGCAGAGGTATACTTATAGTACACCCACATTTCGCCAGTTATGTTTAGGTCCCATGTAATAGAGAGCGAGTCTATTGCCATCAACCGGGCACAAATCCAAACTCCGGACTGCTACTGAAAAATTCTAGATAGAAAAACCCAATAACACTTTGCATGACCTGGGAATCGAACCCAGAACCTCATGTTCAGCAGTAGCGCTAGCAACCGCTAGACCAACGAGGCAGTCTGTTGCTATTAAAGCATGATTAAATAGCGATTATAACTGTCATTTACCTTCGAAACTCTTAATGGATAACAATAAAGAAACTAATCCTTACTGGTCATTAAATAGTGAATTGTTTATTTTATTTTATGTATTTTATTTTCTCTTCTACTCTTACACACGGTGTCTCTTTTTATCTACTTTCCTATCGAAGGTATGCTGGAACAGATTTCGTTAGAAATAAGCAACGACTGTACGTATTTTTCTGTTATTTTCTTCTTGTGAAGAGGGAGTGGATTCACCACGCGGAACCAGTGCGGGTTGGTAGATGTCAAATTTCTTCGAATTTTTGGATATGCCGGTTTCCTTACGATTTTTGCCATCACGGATTTGAGAGCAGTGGTGATTAAATAATTTTTACAAAGGGCCTGTCTGGGTTCGAACCTACGACCTACAACTCGTAAGTCGCGGCCGCTAGCACTAGGCCACCACTGCTGGCACTTGTATTACATTAATGAAAAACAACGGACAAAATGCGAAAAAATTATAATAGGTTTTTCTAGAAATAAAATTCTAAACGTCCTAATCGCGTAGGCACACGCATCTCAACTCGTAGCGCAGTGTAGCACTGCGCTACGAGTTGAGATACGGCGTAGCTCGATCTTTGCTACGATCGCATTGCCTTCGGAACATTTAAGGAAAGGACATCTGTATTTCAATTAATCGAAAAAAAGATATATTTTTGTATTAAAATAAAAACAAAGGAAAATTATTCTAAGTACAGCTTCTTTGCCATAATAAGAAATGCTTAGGTGGATCATTTCTAATAGAATACAACACTATTTTTTTTAGGCCGCCTCTTCGACATTTGTACCAAAAATGTATGAATCTTGGATGTTGTCCTTTTGAGTTAGAAATATTGAACACTATGTTCTGCCAGCGACTTCGTCACCTTCTTCAAGTTTTTTCAAATCCGACTGGTAGTTCCAGAGATTACCCCTACATATAAACTTCCAAACAATCAAACAAATTTTACCTGATGTGTTTCTTTTGAGTGAAATAATTATTTTATCTGTTCTGCATTGGCATTCCAAAATACTAACATTTTGTATACTTACGCTTTGGCCCCGCATACTTTAATACCGCTACTGAAACACGCCAGGAAAGTAGCCATTGAAGATGCTAAAAATAAAAATCTGTTAAGCTGTGTCACATCACGAAATGTTGTAAAAATATTAAATAAGATGACTGCTAACGGCTACAAAATTCAATTTCCTTACCGTGACGTCACAGTTTGACATTTTCCCGAAACGAATCTTGTCCTATATCTTATCAAATTGCTCGAGGCGTTTAGGAAGCGGTAGTAACATACTTGTGGACCCTAAAAAAATCCCTTTTTTGCCCTTCCCGTAGGCGGGTAAGAATAGCCTGTTATTTCATTTTAAATGGTAAAAAGTATTACAGCTTATCCGTTCCAGTCCCAACTTTAAATAAGATCTTATCTCCTGAATTTGTGGTAACATGGAAATGTAAATAAGGAAGAGATTGAGCTGTGTATGTATGTATGTGAATATGCTTAACATAACACACAACACATTGGTGAAATTTAACATGAAATGTAACACACGTTGAAAGAAATTCGCGTAGTTGTTGTGTTACATTTCAGGTTGCATTGCAGTAATCCATCATGCGCAAGCATTGCGCTTCCATTATGTGCAGGGTACGCGCCAGCCCCAACTGCATCCTGAAAACTATAGCTGATAGGTGGGACAGCCCCATACTGGTGCATTGGATACGCCTACATGCCACTGCGGCGTATTAATGAATAGTTTGTGTTGTTTTTCTGGTACTAACACTAGTTCTTAAGTCGTGTGTATACTAACCAAATGAACTATACTTATGGGTCCGAAATAAAAGATTTTAATTTAATTAATGTGGACGGCTCATTTGTGTTACGTTCCATTTTATGTTTCACCAATCTGTACCCGCAAACCGACGCAACGTACACGGATGTAATTACGAAAAATACCAGTCACAAGAACAAAAATAATATTAATTGAAATAAGTTCTATTTTTGTAAAAAAAGGCATTAAAAATCGAATACTTATTCATTGACTAGCTTCTGCCCGCGACTTCAATCACGTGGAAGTCGTAAGACACCACAATATACTACAATAACAGCCACATTTTTATAAAACTTCCCTGTATCCTACGTACGTTTGTAGTTTTGTTCTCAGCTCAGTTTTGAGTCAGGAATGGTGACGCGGGAGCAAGCGACGCGACGTACAGTTTTCCGTGTGGGAAGCAGCGTGTCCTGAGATCAACACCTGCAGCCTTTAGTCTCTGCCCCTGTGACTTGTTGATAATCATACTTATTCATTGCTTGCCACGGTAAGATATGATAAGAGTGAACGAGGAAGTTATTCCAGGATTCCTCTTTATACCGTTTCTCTATGCACAGTGTTAGCGGAATAAAACATAGCTATGCACTTGAACAACGTTTGAATAAGTTTGGAAGTTAAAAACTAGCTCTTAAATAACTCATAAACAAATCTGATATAGGTATGTCCTTAGAAAAGGATCGTTCCTATGATTTTATTAAAGTAGTATTAAAGATATGTTTGATTAATTTACGTGTTTCATTTTATTTCAAGATATTTTACTCTAATCACTTCTGTGCGCCAGTGTACTTTACTACTAGGTATTCCTGAAGTTGTCGATCCGCTCACAAATAAATTGAATTCGTGCGAATCGCCTCAAGAAAAACTAAGATTTATTAAAATTGTCGATTCGCCCGGATTCGGGCGAGTTTTAATTCGGGCGAGTCACCAACAAGTCGTACTTATTCTACTTCAAAAAGGCGAATTTGCCTTAATATTTTTTTTCTTTTGGGGTAAGGCTACTATTTAAATTGCATAACAAACATTTTCATCGATTATTCACTTGTTTAGCCACAAAACACCGCAAAGCTGATCAGAGGTAAACAATATTTTATTTACGATATAAAATATTTTAAAATACAATTAATTATGTCACAATATCAACGTTTGCATATAAACGATGTGCCATTTATTACATGCATTTGTATGAATCTAGCAACCGAACCGTTCTAATTTGTTTGCAGCGAATATTTTGACGCAAAAATATTGCTATTCCTGCCTGTAGAAATGTTCCGTAAAGTGGTAACTTCTTTTACTATTTCAAAGTTGACAGAGTCAGAGTTTCTTTGTGATAAAATATGCATTTATCCTACAAAACTTCTGCTACTTATTTAAATTAAGATTTCAAAACAACCCTCTTACCTACTTTTGTTGTAAGAACTAAAGATGTTCAGCCTTTGTTAAGTTTCAAAGGAATAATGTATTTCTTAGGTACTGCGAATTTAACAATCTTAAATATTAAATAATTATCGCTTAAACTTTCATTTCGCCGGAATACATACAAGAAAACAACGTTTTCGTAAGAAAATTGGTGAAACTTGGTTCATAAATATTTTGTTCTGAAAAAATCATTTCTTCTGCGGTTCTGTGGGATGAACAAAGATTCTTTCATCAAGTGTGAAAAACCGTTGTAGCCACGTATTAAATTAGAAAACCTCTGTCAGTATTTTATGCAAGGAGTTGAATTCTTTTAATTATGAGGCGAAAAAGATGAATAAAAGTCTTGCTTGGGCTTGTTGATTTCTTTATTTGAAGAGAATGGAAAGGTCGTAATAAAACAAAACGTTTGTAGAACATGCCTAAACGAGCGAATAGCAGAAATTCTTTGTCTCGCAATTTTGTAGACAGAAAGCTTTTGGTGGGGTGACAAACAAGATAAGTTTTCTATTTTCCGCTCAAAGTCACATTATTGATTGGGGGCGCAATGTTTTATGTTGTCAACCAATTACTTTCAATTCATTTGAGTTCTTTTTTTATTTAATTCTAATTATTTTGAGACTTCGCTTATTTACTTTGATTGTCAAGTTCAACTTAAGATCAACATATTTATTTGATAGAAAGCCTTTGTCTAATTACACTACGCTATATGTTAAGGCCGATGGGTTCAATATCAACAAACTGGGGAGAACCATTCTACTAGAACTCCTAATTATAGCCTTACCTAACAAAAAAAAATTGTATCATATTTAGGTAAAAGGTTCAAAAATGGTAACTCAAATGTAACGGCACTCAAATGATGCATGCATGACCCACAAGCGTCGCATAATATATTGGATGTGGGACATATATTTCCCGCTGTCACGTCGCAGACGGGAGCAAGCAGCTGACACCCTCTGTTTCCCTAGTACAACCAAACCAAAATTCAACTAAAACTGAACAAATATTTTCGTATCCTATTTAATTATTCCTAAGTGTATATAATACGCTAAAATACAACTTCGTTGTATAATTTCCACCGTTTTTGGTACAAGTTAGTCCACAAATTGTTATTAATTACGAAAGTTCCGTTTGTCCCAAAAGTAAAGTGAAAAGTAACGTTACCTTGATATTTTGTTTTCAACTTGTGGCTGCTGTATTGCCGCATTTACCTGAATTAGCGTATTATTGTGCTGTTGGCTACATTATTTTTAACCTTAAGCTCTTGAAAATAAAGATTACAATGGTGTTGACCTTGGTTTATACGGATGGCCCCATTCTGTCTACTGAATTTATGAAAATGTAGTAGGTGATATGAGGCCAGAGAGTCATAAACCATGGAAACGTCTATCGTGAATAATGAGAAGGTAAAACTCGCACGCAGAATTTTTCCTTTTCACTGATATTAAAAAGAAGAAAATAATCGTTTCGATATACCTTTGAGTTCAGACGTTTTCTATTGAGGTTTTATGTCTATCTAGATAAATACCAGTCGCTGTCAACCTTCCTTCACTATTAGAAAGCTATTGTTAGACTTCTTTCTAGGTCGGTAAGTAATCTTTCATTGTTGGTGACAAAATATTGAAAGATTTTTTTTATCGTGAGTCTACCGATGATTTTTTGCCCCAATTTTCATTTGGGGCGTACACACTTTGTCAATTTAGCGAAAGTCAATATTTTTATTTTTTTCCAAAAGGAGGAGGTTCTCAATTCGGCTGTATGTTTTTTTTTTGTATGTTTGTTACGCGATTACTCCGCCAATTATGAATTGATTTTGACGATTCCTTTTTATTTGTTAGGTACTTCAGAGGTGGTCCCATATACATTTTATTAACTTTGCTTGGGTAGTTTTTGAGCTACCTTCAATAATAAGTTTTTTTCCCACTTAGTATGTGGATAAGTTCTTGTCACTGTTATTTACATAGCAGGTAGTGGTTGGTATTCGAATTTGTGTGGGGTAGGTATCACAACTAAAAAGTAAAAAATAAAAAAGTTTTACAAAAAAAAAAAAACAACCGACATCTAAAAAAACACTACAACGTGAAAAATAACTTTAATTTCGGAAGTCGGTGACAAAAAACGAAAATTCAAAACCATAAATACCGACTTTTTGTGTGAGACTTCAGTGCATAACTTTGATAATTTATTTAATTTAAAAAACCATTGCCTATTTACCCAGAGGAAATAACTTAAAGCTAGTCAAAACAAAATAAAAAGCAGATTCCATCGCTATAGGAAAAATTAATAACTGGAGTCATCGGGAAAAAAATATCGCAAAACATACACGCCATTTTATTGAGAATCCTGGTGGTATTTCAGAACAGTTCATTTAACCAAGCCACGCAGTGCAAACTACATTTTTTGCTCACACCACAGACGTAGAGAAAGATAGATCTGGCGTTCTATTTTTACGACGGAATTTCCGTAAATTTGCAAGTTTTTCTTTCGACTAAATTTTAGTTCCGACTCCCTGTGTTGACAGTTTAACAATTAAACTATGAAAATTTAGTTTATTTCACAGCTAAATATTTTTTAAATGTTTTTTTGATAATATATATAAGTTAAAACTTGTTACCACTAAAACAACTTAATGATTTCCTAAAACAGAGCTTCCTCTCTCCTACTCTCTTTGCTGTGCGCTAAAGGGTCCATAATGATCTAAATTATATAATTACCACTCAACAACACATTATGGTAAAGCAATAAAGATATTGAGTAAAGAGTATTGAGTCCACCCTTACGAAAAACACGTCCTTTTATGTGGAGTTGCGGACACCAGCCCGTATTACCTTACCTATTTGAGTTGACTATTTTGCTTTGCTTTTAAGTACTTAAATTCCAAATATCCAGTTTCTTTTTCGATCAAAAACCTTTTGGAAAACTTGTTAGTACTACTTTATATCTATGTTCACACACAGTTTGTTCAATATATACAATATCCCAAGCCATTATCGATAGAAAATTGTTTAATGGGCGGCACTGATTGGCTGGCTGAGCTGGCTCAGCTGTTAGCCAGTTCCAATATGTAAGCTTCGCGCACTTTGTTGCTTTGTTGTGATAAGGGAATCTTTATTGCGCCCTTTGTGTCGGATAGCAATCCTAAATAAGCATTGTAACTAAACTGTAGTAGTGTAGGTGACTTGTCCTAAACTAACATCCATTCAAGTGTAATTTGTACATTGTATTCCTCTTATTTGTTTCAAATTAAATTGCAGACTAAAAACGGTGTTCTACTAGTCAGCAAAAAAGTTCTAATTGAAAATATATTTCTGGAAGGTCGTCACGATTCCCAATTGTTAACCTTTTGCAGACAGTAAAATAATACGGTGTTGTAAAAACGAGACTTTAGATTCTGTTTTTATTTCATTTCCATTTCAATTTTAAACGGCTGAATAGAAATCGAAACCGTTTAGATATTTTCAGACTGAATATTTTGACGAATCTCATTGATTATTTTCAGCATTTAGATTTAAAATTAAACTAAAAGGGTTTTAAAAAGAGACGATACTTGAGTAGGTACTTACGAGTTCTACTTGGTCAAGTAAAGCTCCGCTGCGGTCCTAGCTCACTAGTCGTATGCGTGGATAACTACTACAGAAAAAGATCTTCATGAAAGTACTAAATATAAGCACAATACTCTTTTAATTTGAAATACTGAGCCATTTCCATACATCCTTGAAATAAAAGCATCGCGCAAATAACAACACGTAGAGCACGGAACACGGAACGCAATATTTTAAAACTGAACAAAATGGAAAACTACTGCGAGGTAACACCGTGAACGATTAATATCCTCTTTCGTTCAGCTCGCTGGTCTGAACGAACCTAATGAACATAAACAATAAAATAACAAAAGATGAGTGAATTGAATTTCCCGTCTATTGTCAGGCCGCACAAATTGGCTCCTCTGGTCTCACAAAGGGGCTCGCTAGTGTTAGGTTTAAATTTGACCGGCGCACTTTGAGGCCATTGGCTTTAAAAGCCGAAAACCCAATTAATGGTAAAATTGGCTGCGCGGTTTCTGAACACGAGTCGTGTCGGCTGGGTCAAGGATCAAGTTCGTCGTGTGACTCGTGTGCCGCTTCAAATAGTTTTGAACGACATACAATCGTACATACAGAGAAATTTTGTAGACCTTTTTGTTTTGTATTTCGAACAGTTTCGATCGCTGTAGTCGGAAGCACATAGAAATACCTATATTAGCTAAAGTCAAATTTCACGTGTAGATTAGTAGTTTTACGTGTAAATAGATAATTATTTACACGTGAAACTATCAAAGAATAAGTTTGCGCAACTAGTTTCGTAATGTAAATATAGCTTTAGAAAAAAAGAAAAACAAGACTGGGTACCTACATTATTTAATTGCAGCTTTTAAATGGAAACCGCATACTTACCTCGATAGTAATAAGCAATTACGTCAGACATCATACAAAAGTAATTAGTTCTTGCGTTATTTACGTTTCTATTATGATTCGTAATCGACGTAAGTTAAAAAATACATATTTAATTACAAGATAAAAGTAAGTGTGGTGGCCCAGTGGTATCGGTTCTGACCTACGAATTGTGAGTCTGGATTGTGAGTTAGAATTATTCCTTGTAGATACACTTTCCTCGTAGATACACTTTAGTTAATGTAATTTTAATTTAAACATAAGAAGGACTCATCATAAATCGGTAATGGGACCATTTTTTTTTAATTGTAGTAAGGCCCGCTTACGCGGTGATGATAAGTAAAAAAAAGAAGATACCTTTATTTGCGGTAAATATGACGGTATCGTTTTCATGGTTTTCGAGGGTGCTAAGAAAATCTAAGATGACGGCTGTGAAAATTTTACAATTTTTCGTCATGGGTGTCGTTTTCATAGTTTTAAAGGGTGCTAATCTTGTTAACGTGTACTCTGACTCATTTGCCAAATTCCACAGAATAGCTGTTAACAATGTCTAAAGGAGACGGAAATGATTAGAAAAGATACACTCTTGGGTCTGAATGTAACGAAATGAAAATGGTGTAAATTGATAGACTCAAACATATATTAGGGTATTGCAGTGATTAGTAGCTACAAGTAGTATTACAATCAACTAGTATCAACAATATCCAAGCCTCAAAGCGGCGGTAAAATCCAAAATAACAATTCCAAGTCAAACGTGTGAGCGATCGTCGGTATCCAGTGTAAAAGCAAGGGTCGTACAAGGTAGACAAGGAATCCGTAAAAATCAAAGCAGTGGTCGTTGAAAATGAAAAATAATTGGGAAAGCACTCAAAACGCAAACAAGAAACATGTTTCAACAGTCTAGTACGTTCAAATGGTTCATCGTCGCAACGCCCACCGCGTTGCGACGATGAAACCGTTTTACGTCCTGGGTTCAGACTTCATTGCACAAACCAGTTTTCGAATTACATAGTGCGATTTTTTATTTTACCTCTAAGATTATACCGTCGAGAACACAATGATTCAACTATTCCGCGTTCGTATACAAAACAGTCATTACAATAAAAAGTGAACTCTTTGTCAATGAAATACAGTCAATAATACACTTCTGTCTAGTGTCAATGTCAGTCAGCTAATGCTAGTGCAGAACATGCACTGCCAATGAAATAGACTAAAAATATAAGACTGATTTTACACACAACATAAACATAACATCACGCCTTGTTTCCCCGAAGGGTTGGGCAGAGGTGTCCCTGTAGCAGGCACACCCACATTTCGCCAGTTATGTTTAAGTCCCATGTAATAGGGGGCGAGCCTATTGCCATCAACCGGGCACAAATCCAGACTCCGAGCTGCTACTGAGAAATTTCAGATAGAAAAACCCAATAACATTTTGCTCGACCCGGGAATCGAACCCAGGACCTCATACTTAGCAGTAGCGCTTGCGACCACTAGACCAACGAGCTGATTAGCTGAGCTGAACGGGCTGATTTTAATCGATAATATAATAATTATTTTGGTTTTTCAGTTATTAATCGATGTTTTATTTATTAATATGACTGTAATTAAATGCACTATATTGTATATAAGTATATATAGTTCATTTAATTACTTTGTGTTAATTACCTAGTGCTACCTAGTGCAAAGGTTTTCTTTTTGTAATTATATAATCGATTACTCAATTAATCGATAATCTCACGAAAACCATCTTTATCAAATTTCTCCGCTTCTAGATAGAGAATTAAGCTGATTTTTGTTATTCAAGGATAAAAAAAATATGACAATTTTTTTAGATCATATCTTAACTTATTACATTTGGGCCGACCGTCTCCCATCAAAGGAAATGGGAAACGGTGGGCCCAAATGTAATAAGTGTAATTTCCGTTTATTTGTTTGCCTATTTTTAACAATAATTTATCGGTGTGTCTATGTTTAAAATCATCCATCATCAACATAATTATTTAGTACATAACTGTACCTAAAAGTGTATCTAAGAAGACTATCTATTCAGGATTTTAAAAAGTGTATCTATAAGGACAATAAGCGAATAATTTTCAAAAGTGTATGTACGAGGAAAGTGTATCTACGAGGAATAATTCGTGAGTTCGAACCACTGGGACACCCGCATGTCCTAGAACCAAAAATTCGAAGACGTCCAGCAACCCCCAATGGGACCGCGTGGTGGATTATGGCCCACTCCCTCTCCCAGAGAGGAAGCCTGTTTCCCAGTAGTGGGGGAACCTATTTACCTAAGCCAAATAGATTACCATACCTACTATTAAGGCTCATGCAGACCAGCGCGATATCGCGGGCGCTACAAGGGTCGCGCTGCCTGTAGCGCCCACGATATCGTGCCAGTTTGCACGACCCTTTTTAGGCCAATATACGTGTTTAGTACCAAAATACCTATCAATCATTGATCGTTATCATCAATAGGATATAAATTCCATTGTTTAGGACTTTAGGAGCATTTGGTCGGTTTCTCATTATTATTACAGTAGGTAGGTATCGAGTCATTTGAATAATGACTTAAGTGCCCGGTAAACGATAGGCTAAATTAAACTCTGAGGCACGTTCATAATCTATACTAATAACGTTGCAATGCAAGTTGAATGTTTGAAAAAGCATTCTTTTTCGTAGAATCTACATGTTTGAAATTAAATAAATTGTAATAATGAACTATGCTTTTATATGAACTTACATTTTACAGTTCTTTGGACATGTAGTTCTAGAGAAGTTTAAAAATATAATATTAACAAAGTTTATGGAAAAGGAGAAAAGGGATTTTCCAAATTGGGACAATACAGGTTAGAAAATAAATCCCATGACATTTTCCGTAAATAGCTTCTATGGATTTCATTCGAATGTATTTTTTTTTGACTAAATTCGGGCTGGCTTTTACCTTGGCCAGCGGCTAAGCATTGCCATACAACGTGGCAATGCCGTCAGTCTCTTGGGTACAGTACCAGTCGACAGCGACGAAGAGGAATTTTTCGACGCAATATTTTCGTTTACTAATAGTTTTAGTTAGGTTAGGATATTATATTATAGTTTTGTTAAGAGGGTGAATCAATACATATGTTACATATGTTATTTTAACTAAATGTATCATGTGGTACCTACACATTACATCACGCCTTGATTCCCCAAAGGGTTGGGCAGAGGTGTACCTATAGTAGGTACACTAACATGTTGCCAGTTAGGTTTAAGTCCCACGTAATAGAGGGCGGGCCAAAATCTAAACTCTGGGCTGAAAAAACACAATAAGTAACACTGCCTGACCCGGGAATCGAACCCAGGACCTTATGCTTAGCAGTAACGCTTGCGACCAATAGACCAACGAGACAGTACATATTACCTGGAATATCTATCTATTCTATGAGTTTTTCTTTTTTACATAAAAACCTGAGAAACCTCACGTAAACCTCCATTTTCTTTTTATCCTTTAGTAGGTAATTTATTACGCCGAAAACAATTGGGGAATTCAATTTCAAGTTCCTATATTTTATGTGGTCTCAAGAAATTCGTAAACAACTTTGAAACTTCGAATGCTTTAAAAGTTTAGGAAAAGAAGCGTACATACGAACTTGCGAAGCGTACTCGTAAGCTATGTACGGAGCTACTTGCATGTTTTTATAGCTCACTTAGTTATGCCAAGAGTTGAAGCTAATTTCCTTGGAGAACGAGTTTTAATAACGGTTGCATACATCCTGTTGATTTTTGCTCTAGATTTTACGGCATAAGTATACCAAAAACAGAGTTTAACCAAGAGGTTTGCGCAAGAGTTTATCTAGAATGACTTTCGTTCCAAAAAAGATTTAATCAATTTGAAGGTGACAAGGGAGAATAAACAATAACTTCTGTCAATCAAATACACGACGATAATAAGATCATCAGCCATATTTTTTTTTAAGTTTTCTTTTTCTTCCTTTGAATGCTAAATTAGAAAGTACCGATATAGATAATTGAGAAAGTCAAATAAAGTCAGGAGAATTAATTTAATTGTTAAGTGTTGATTATTTTTCATGGTAGAGGAATAATAAATTGTTTCATGCACTTGTTCTTTTTATTTCTTATTTTATAAAGTATTTTACAATCACCTTTTTTTTTTCCTTTTTTTTCTTTCGTGCGTGTGTTACCATCGACTTACTTCTCAACCATAGATTACATCATAAAAGATTGGAAGTGGAACATTGTCCTTTAATCAACACTCTCCCTCAATGTTACAATCTTCCAAACCCAACAAAGTAACAAACTTTCTAAATAGCTGAGTAGATAGAGGCTTAGTCATTAAATCTGCTAACTGATTGTTTGTAGAAATATAAATCACTTTTATGAGTCCCTGTTCTACCTTTTCCTTAACGAAATTATATTTTATATCAATATGTTTGAGTCGTTTCTGATCAGGATTATTAACAGTTTTTAAAGTACTCTGATTATCTTCAAAAATAGTTACATGTTCCAAGTTAACATCTACATCTTTAAGTAATTTAATTAACCAGCAAGCCTCTACAGAACTTTCACACAAAGCTACTAACTCAGCCTCAGTAGTACTTAATGTCACAGTATTTTGTTTCTTAGACTTCCAAGAAATTGTATTACCATAAAGTTTAAAAACATAACCACTAGTGGACTTTCTGTCCATGCTTCTAGCAAAATCAGAATCAGCATATCCTACTAAAGTATTATTATTACACTTGGTATAGATTAACTGATAATTAAGTGTTTGTTTTATATATCTAAGAACTCGCTTTAAAGCTTTTACCAGTTTTACATTAGGTTTTCCTTGAAATCTGCTCAAGTATGAAACAGCTGTAGCTAAATCTGGTCTAGTGCTAACCATACAATACATTAAAGATCCTATGAGTGATCTACAATAGTTTTCTAATGTCATATCTATATCAGTGTTTATGTCTAGTAGTAAATTTGGATCCATAGGTGTGTCCATGCCCTTACATTCTTGCATACCATATTTCTTTAAAACATTTTGTAAATACTTAGTTTGATTAAGATAGATCTGTCCATTTTGTTTTAATATAGATATTCCCAAATAAGTTAAATTATTACTTCCCATATCTTTCATTCTAAATTTTTCTGACAAATAGCTTTTTACCTTTTCTATTTCTTTAGTGTTAGGCCCAAAAATTAACAGATCATCAACATAAATTAGTAAGTATATATCCTTTTTATAATACAAACAATAATCATTTTTAGATCTCTCAAAACCATAAGTAGTAATAACTTCGTTAAATTTTTCATACCAATATTTGGGAGATTTCTTTAATCCATATAGTGACTTATTTAGTTTTAGTACATGACCATCTGGTATATTTAATCCCTGAGGGGGCTTTAAATATACATCTTCATCTATCCTACCATAAAGAAAAGCTCCTTTGACGTCCATTTGATGAATATTATAGTCTCTGTGTGCTGCTACTGACAACAACACTCTTAATGTTTGCAGTTTCAAAACCGGTGAGTAAATGTCTTCTAAATTTTCTTTTTGCTGAAATCCTCTTACTACCAACCTTGCTTTACATGTTTCCTTGTCTCCAATTTCTTTTCTAGTAAATATCCACTTGCTATCTATTAACTTCTTATTCTCTGGTTTAGGTACTATCCTCCATGTTTCACTCTCTTGTAGGACTTTAATTTCTTCTGATATAGCATTTTCCCATTGCTGTTTATCTTCTCTGTTCTGTATCTCTTCAAAACATTGTGGTGTGTCAGAATGAAACGCAAATAAAGCATATAATATATCTCCTGTATCTTCATTATTTCCTAACTGGTAATCTGCTTGCCATTTAGGTTTTCTTGTATTCCTTCTTGGTCTCTCCCTGTTTGTCAGCTCCTTTTCAATCTGACTGTCTTCTATTTCTTGCTCTGCATCTTCATAAACTTCTGTGTTTTCTTCTCTGCATAACCCCGTATTCTGTCTCTCTTGTGTGTTATCTTCTGTCTTCTTCTCTGTTATTCTCTTACCTTCTTCCTTTTTATTTTCAGGTGATTTCCTTCTTCCTTCAGGTGCTTCTACATCTTGGTAAGGTAAGTAAATTCTTGGTACATATTTTTCTTTAGGTTTTTCATCAAATATTACATTTCTTGCATGTACTGTCTTTTGTGTTTCAGGATCAAAGAGTATGTAACCTGCTGGAGCATATCCAATCATAATCATCTTACGTCCGGTGTTATCAAGCTTTTGTCTGTATTCTTTTGGTACATGATTATATGCTAAGCTTCCAAATACTCTCATGTTTGACACATTTGGTTTTCTTCCTTCCCAGAGTTCACTTGCAGTATGGTGCCTACCTGCTGATGGACTTCGGTTACTAACATATGCGGAGTACAATACAGCATCTCCCCAAAACTCTTTTCCTAATGTTGAATCTAATAAAATTGTTCTGGTCTTTTCCATCAACGTTCTATTCATTCTCTCTGCTACCCCATTCATTTCTGGATTATATGGGACCGTATACTCCAATTTAATTCCTTTGTAATAACAAAAATCTTGAAACTCTTTATTTACATATTCCTTACCGTTATCTGATCTAAGTTTTAAGATATTCCTATTGAAATGGTTTGTAACATAATAATAATACTGTTTGAATTTACTAAAAACTTCCCCTTTATTATTTAAGAGGTATATCATTACAAAATGAGTATAATCATCAATAAATGTTATAAAATAACGATATCCATCTCTTGTTGGTGGGTTAATTGGCCCACACACATCTGTATGCACTAATTCCAAAGGCCTGGACGCCCTATGGCCTTCTCTATTAAATGGTTGTCTTGTCATTTTACCTGTCAAACACTGTTCACATAATGTATCATAATTATTTGTTTTTAAGTCTCCTAATCCATTTACCATGTTATTTTGTTTCAATAAACTTAAATTTTTAATTCCTAGGTGTCCAAAACGCCTATGCCATAAGTTAACATCATCAATATTAGTGTAGTCACATTCCAGTTTATTTATTAACAATTTTACTGTGTAAAGTGAACCTTCTTGATTACCTATCATGGAAAGATCATTATAATTGTATACTCTAACCTTACCTTTGTAAAATTCTACTCTAAAGCCATGGTTTTCCATTTTAGATACTGACAATAAGTTCTTTCTTAAATCAGGGACATAATAAACATTTTTAATAGTAAAATATGACTCTTTTCTACCAACAAAACATTTTACATGAATATTACCTATGCCTTCTGCTTGTAACATAATACCATTTTTAGCTGCTGCAATTATCTTAGGTTTACTTAATTTTATGTAATCAATAAAGAATCTTTTATCGTTAGTTAAATGATCAGAGCAACCTGAGTCAACACACCATGTAGTGTAGTTACTTTCATTTATATTCACCTCAGAGTTTCTTTCATTTATATTCACCTCACTAATACACAGCGGTGCCTCCTCTTCTTCGAATGTTGACAGGAATGTGTGATGGTTCTTTTCATAGTGTTGTCCCCTATATTGTCCTCGTCCTCTATAATATCCACGTCCTCGTCCTGCGTTCGGGTCATGTCCTTCTTGTCCTGTTTGTCCGCGTCCTGCATTACCTCCTCGGGCTGATCCATAACTTCCTCTCCCTCTATTACGGCATTGAAACTTCTTATGGCCCGGCAAACCACAGTTATAGCACAAGAATGCATTGTCGACAGCTTTTGAGTCCACTGATTTTGTTTTCCTTCTTTTCTCTTCTTCCCCCAGCAATCTCTCTTTGACAAAGTTGACACTATGATCAGTCATAGTTTCCAAAGTTGTTATTACCACTTCATACGATTTCGGCATACTGAGTAAAATGTAATTGACCTTTTCTTCCTCTGACAGGGTGGATCCTCCATTTTTGAGTTGTGTAAACAATTCCTCCATTTGTGTAAAGTGTGACTGCAATTTTTCATTTTCATTAAACTTAATTTCCATTAATTGTCTTCTTATAAAAATTTTGCTTCTGGTATTTTTCTTCATAAAGTTTTCTTCCAATTTCTCAAGCATCCCATAAGCCGTTTTCTCGTCTTTTATGTATTCGATATGACTGTCTGCGATGGAGCTTACTAAAATGCTTACTGCTCTTGTTTCCTTTTTTATGTTCTCTGTTTTTCTCGCAAATTCCTCACTTTCTATAGCCTCTAAGCATTCCTGCTCCTTTAATATAGTTTTTAATCTGTATTTCCACGTATCGAAATTTTCTCCTTCAAACTGTTTTAATTTACCAAACTCGTAATGTCCCGACGCCATTTTTTGCGGTTACACGTTGCGTTCGACGATGTTTTTTTTTTTTTTTTTCTCTCACTGACTGCCGGAGTTTCGTGTGCAGGAAAGCAGATAACCACGCTCTGCTACCACTGTTGATTATTTTTCATGGTAGAGGAATAATAAATTGTTTCATGCACTTGTTCTTTTTATTTCTTATTTTATAAAGTATTTTACAATCACCTTTTTTTTTTTTCCTTTTTTTTCTTTCGTGCGTGTGTTACCATCGACTTACTTCTCAACCATAGATTACATCATAAAAGATTGGAAGTGGAACATTGTCCTTTAATCAACATTAAGCAAATTGACTATTGACTTAAATTGTCCGTATGTTCAAATACAACTGTCTTTCTTTGACAGTTGTATTGAATGGCTACAACTGACAGCAAATTGACGTAAGGTGTCAGTTTTCTTGACAATTTATTTGCCTGATTGTACATAGGTGTCTTACTAGATAGCTTCACAGTCTTTAGTTTAAGAAGTGAGTCCTCAACTTTCAGATCACGACACTTTTTTTTGTAAATTAATCATATAATAATCAAACCAACCTTTTTGTCATAGGAACTTCACCTTCGTGGGAGCAGTTCGTGAGAGAGTCTTTAGTGCAGGCAGCGTGGCCCGTGGCGTTGGTCGCTCCGCCCAGGCGGGCCCTCACAGTGGACCACCAGTGAGTACCATTTTTTATGTAGCAGACTATGTGGGAGATGTGTGTGTCCGTTGACATACTAGTTGATTGCAGGGCAAAATGTAGTGATTGAATTTACTCTACGTAGAGACGTTGGCAGGTTTGTTTAAAGTCAAGTTATGTATGTATATAAAGTAAGTTAGTCTCAAACTTCTTGCCTTGACTTTTTCATCTTCATTTATTCAACAAGAGCTAGTTTATTCTTCGTAAACAGGGACTGAAATTGCTCTTTAATCGCTAGGGACTAAAAGTTATTGAATTTGGAATGTGGATATTGTTAGCAAAAGTTCCAATCACCAAAGAGATCAATTACAAACATTGTATGAACAAGTAACAGGCTGTAAGAAGTAAACGGTGCGCGAGACAAATAAAAAAACGTTCGTGAAAACATAAAAAAGGCGCGAAATGCATTCCGCTTTTGTTCGTAATTGTTTATTCAAATTCGGATTTTACTTAGTTTTCTAAAAAATGAGTGTGTCTTCCTCAAGTAGTGAGAATAGAAGTATTAAATTAACTCTCGTCTTTAAAGTAGTTGTTTGCTCCCTAGGCAAACAATCTAGTATTTTAGCTTTTGTAAAGCAGAAAAATATACTTATTTAGCAAATTTCATAATGTCAAGGTCCTTGCGAAATTAACATTGTACTCATAGATAAAATTAATCTATATTTACCTACAATAAGTAACAAAACTCCTACCAAAGAAGAATTAAAAAATGGAGTGTGATAGACATATAGATTGATACCTCAATTTTCCGACAAACGTGTCGCTTTATCACAGCCGCAAGCCAGTGTGAATTCTCAAAGAATATTTTGAAAATAGGTTGCGAGTCGCGAGAATCGAGAAATAGCGAACATTCGATTTGTATTCCGATACTTTGACGAGGCAAATCGTATACACGGCACGTGTGTTAGATTTTCAGGAAACGCTATAAAATTATTAGACTAGTAAATAGACATGAATTATGCGTTCGACCACCAAAGACCGCCTTGATGCATAAAAGCATATTTTGCATGGCCCCAAAAATATTTAATAAATTGCCAAATTAAATTAAGGACTTAAATATTATTTTATTTAACAAAAAATTAAGACATCTATTATTGGAAAAATGTTATTATACTATTGACGAATTCCTTAATGATAAATTGTAAGTTATTTGTCATTAATATTTATTTAATTTTGACATTGTATTATTATCTTTATTTCCATTAATTATTTATATTTATGTTGTGTTTCGCTGTAATTATTTTATTTTGATATGTTGATTATTTTTAAAAATATAAATAACTAATTATGTGAAAGAGTGTACCTTTTAGATAGATTTTTGAGGAACCAATTATTTATTATATAGATCTCATGTAAAATGTATCAAAAATTACACAAATAAATTAATTTGAATAAGAATGGAAAATCGGTGGAACCGTAAATACAGCTGTTCTATGTTCAGTAACATGTTTTTCATGAAATCATTAACGGAGTGTGCTCCCAATGGACACTACAAAAAAAGCAAAATATTTTTAACACGTTACGTATTACGAATAGTAGCAACAATTATGTACCTACTATGAGTGAAAAATTGATCCTTAGTTCCCAACCTATTTTATTTATAGGTTTTTTGAGGGTCCTTTGTGAGCTTAGTAGGTACGATAAGGTACGTGAGAACATCTCAATAGGTTTTGTTCCCAGATTAAAACGTCGCGTTTCATAAGAATTTGGGTACTCTTGGCGATGAGGGTATACATGATTTATGAGACTCACTTGTTACCTAGATTGTACCTTTTAATATAAGGGTTCATGAAATTATAGCACGGGTTAAAATTAATCCTTTTCTGTGGAGGAACAATGTTGAAGAAAATTCAGGTGTAACAGATAAATCCTTTTGAATTAGTAATGATCTAGGAGATTGTTATATGTATGGAAATGTTAATATTTTGTAGTCCCGAAGGTTCTAACGTTATTCTCTATTATAGAAAATTATGCATAGAATTTAGACAATTTATTTCCGTAAGTATCCCTTTATGGAAATGATACCTAATAAATAATTTCATAAAACAATTTTGAAGGAGACATTCTGAATGTACATACCTTAGTACCTAATCTACCGAGATAATCAACACATTAATGTTTAGAATATTCAAGCTATGTGCAATGCTCTTTAGTAATGTGACATTACTAATTATTATTTGTACCGTTTCTAATTACCTCAATTTAGTTAAATACGCGTCAATTAGGATGCACAGTATTATTAGTTAAATACTGCTGCAAAAGAATATATTGCTAGGTAAACCAAACGCGTTATAAATGTATAACATCTATCCTCTTGCTTTCCTGCAATCAAAATAAAAATCTAAAAATATCGAAATAATCAAATCTGTGGGAGCGATTTTGAAGTGTGTCACAGTAAAAGGGGGAAGGGCGCGCTATTTCATTTGACCAATGAGTGCGCGCGGCCGTCAGAAACGATTTTGACGTCAGAAACCCTCTTATGTTGTTTATTACCAAGGTGAGATGTCAGATGTTACACATCATAAATGCAACTACTGTAAGGCTCGCCCGTTTTTTTTTATACTTCCTTACACTTGACCTTACTGTCACACAGCTGGGCAAGGTTTCCCTCGATCATTTCTTTCTGACGGTCATGATTCTGAGTAAATTGATGCTTGCCATTTTCCAAAATCTAAGAATGACATCTAAGTTTTTCTGCCATCTTCTTCCTAGTCTCCCGCCACTTTCGTGGTCATTTACTCAAAACTCTGTGGTTCTTTCCTCAAAAGCCCATCACCGACACTAATCTGCATGTTCTTCATATGATTTGACCAAGATAATGTCTAAACTTTAAAGAGACTGATCTCTTAGTTTGTTTCGTTTCATCTTAGAACAGTCGGATGGAAACATCAACCTAATCTTCATCTTCTTCTTACACTCAAATCATATCCTAAGTATACTATTAAATTATATTTGTATATATTGTAATCACGTTCTCGAAAACGGCTTTAACAATTTCGATGAAAGTAGCAATATGCAGCAAAGAGTTTACGGGGGCGAAAATCGATCTAGCTAGGTCCCATATCTGGAAAAAATTGTTTTCTCTCGTTTTCACCCGAACAGAGCTTGGTTGACCAGGTACTATATTTTATACGTGTACCAAATTACCAGCAACAAATATAATTTATAATTTAGCCACGTCCCGCTGTTACAGGGCACCGATACTCTGAACTCTTTTTCCAATTTAAGTTTCCCAAATACTTCGCGCTGAGACAACATAAATATTGGGAACAAGTTCACATTTCAGCGCCTGAAACGAAACTTTTCACAGATCGCATCAGTGTAATTCATGAACTTAGATCAAAAAAGTTGTAATACAAAAACTAGACCGGAATCATCACTTTGCAATCTTACTACAATAAAATATAGCAGAGTATAGTTTCAGCAAGTTTTTATCCCAGTCTGGTAAAATGAGAAAAACAAGACGAACGAGTTAGTTTTCTTGGCAAACAAACCAGTAATTTATGTTCAGGATTCATCAGATGGAATATTACCTATCTTGAAGGCAAATAAATGTTCAAAATGTTCTACTGCCTGCAAGTTCGTGACTACGTCAGTTTTTCTGGCATAAAGTGTAACTACGATTGACAGGCAAGATGAATAACATTATAAACTAAAATGTACTGTTTGAATAACAAAAGTGTCCACACACCTGCACTTCTGAGGACCAAAAAGAGGCTACTGATGCCGCAATTGGCGCGGTCACCTACATTTTTTACCATCGACTCAAAAAGAGGAACAACAAAAGTGAAAGCGTTTAACCATTCCAATATATCACCCTCGGGAAAAGACAAACTAAGTATATTTGTTATCAAATCAAGACACGTTTTTGGCGCAAATTCATGAAAATTAATCAAGCAAGCATCATACGCTCAAAGTATTTATTTTCAACAAAATTAGAATTTATTGCCCTCCGCACCTGAACTGTTGAAATAGTTGGAGGTCTGCCTATTCTTTAGGGAGTAAAACACGTGCAAAACACAGCTGTACTGACCTTATTATACATACAGAACAAGCAAATATTAATTTCGTACACGGACAGGGACATGACCGTTGAGGGTTTTCAAACCCGCGCGTTGGTAAATATAGACAAAATAGGTTACGCAAACTGCAACAAATTGTAATGGAAGGTATAGGTAGGGGTACCTACATACACAAGGGTTCATGACAAGTAACTCGTTGAATTCCCGAGTGAACCCTGAGGGTTTACAATTTATATGGTACGATGTCTACTCGCAAAAATGTTGCGAAAATCAGTAAAACTATGGATTCCCTTTCAATATTCTTTCTTTACTTAATACTCATATTTTACGTAAATAAATACAATAACAAACAGACACTTAGGCGTCGAAATACTTTTGTTTTGTATTTATTTGTAAAGTTAATTAGTGCCAGGCACCTAAATACTGTAAAAAATAGGTTTTTGATAAAAGGACATTGACCATCCATTTATGGGAGTCGGACCAAGTGCTGCCCAGAATGGACACATAGTGCATTATGTTCCCATCTTAATAAATAATAAAAGTATTATAAAAACAGAAAAAAAACAAAGTTTCAAATAAACAAAAGAAGTTGAAAGTTTAATTATGCTACAAATTATGTTTCAAAGATCTCATTAAAAACAAAAGTCAAGAAGTCAAGTTGACGTTCAAACATATTTAATTTATAAAGCGCCAAAGAAAAACGTTGCAACTGAAAGATGGTTAGCCATTTTATTTTCGTCATTTATGATGTAGACCTTCAAATGAATCACTGAACGTGTAAATAATTGGTTTAAAGGCACGACCTGCACTGATAAATCTGGAATGACATGTTATACTATTTTTACCCGACTACGGCGAAGCAAAAAAGAGGGTTCTAATTTTGACCGGTATGTATGTATGTATGTAAGTATGTATGTATGTATGTATGTAAGTATATATGTATGTTAATCTGTTACCTCATAACTTCTAAACTGCCGATCATAATTTGACAAATGAGGAATCATTGGAAGCGTCTTGATCGTCCGCCCCGTCCAATTATAGGCTATGTGACGTCACAATAAATGCAATATGGCGCCCTCTAGAGGACATAAAGTCATGAAATATATATTTTTTTTTTAACTGTGCCATGTTGGGTATCAAATGAAAGGGCTTGACGCACATTACAAATATATATTTAAATCATATTGTCTAAGTAAACAAATATGTTTAAATTGTTAAAAAACAAGCAAAGTTGAGACTGCTACGTACGGCGCGGCTGTAAAATGAATACCTGTTATACAATAAATCCCAACCAAAAAAAAAAGCTGCTCTGCAAATACTTTATCACGAAATCATAACCCTAAAATAATTTAAATAAAAAGTAAGTTCAAAAACTAAAACCCTACTACTGAAAAATCACGCTCTAAAATTATGAAACAAGAAAATATTTCAGACAGAAATCAAGACATAGGTACAAAAATGTAGGTAAAAAAAGTGGTCGCATGCCATTATACTTTTTGTAGGAGTACAGGCATGCGACCATGGCTTTGCCTTAACTATTTCTACTATCACCAAACAAGAAATGAGTGAGTGATTGTTGCAAATGGCAAAAAGAATTGACATTATCCTTAATCCTCACTTGTCATTATGGCTTCTAAAGACACCCACTGGTGAAAATATTATTCACGTTTTGTCGTGAACCAAATAAACAGAAATAATTGTACAGTTCCCGAGGAGAATCGCAAGATTTATACAAAGGATTTCATACCAAGCCCTAAAAATACAGAAGAACTTTTTCTATGAAGTGGTATGGGTAAATAAACACAAATAATGTGTTGCCTGCAAGGTTGAATGAACTATCGATTGGCAAATTATAGCAATCGTCGGAAAGGATCCTGACGACCCTTTCCTTCCCATACAAACTTGACTAAGTAAGGTCTCTAGTACCAATGAATTATATTTATGAACAGTACTACATGAAAATGTTCTAAGTTCTGAACTGATTCGCATTTGCTGGCAAAGAAGAGGTCATCATTTGACTATCGGTGGGTTTCTTAGAATCTACCAAGAGACTAACTTCAAGAACATGAGCAGTGGCGTTCTCTTGTCAATTATTATAGTTAATTGATTCAGGCGTGCCCTTGCGGAAATCCGTTATAAAATAATATAGACGTAGATATATTTAGTAACCTGTTCCGCTTAGCTATTTCTAAAGAGTCATAAAAACTCTGAAAGAAATCGACACGTGTTTCACCTTTTAACGAGGCATCCTCAGGATGACGATTGACTTGTCGCAACACTAGAGAGAGAGATAGAGTTTTGACTCTGCGTTCAGAGCTCGGTGTGGCAACACGCCGTGTTCGATTTCGCGACAAGTCAATCGTCATCCTGAGGACGCCTCGTTGAGAGGCGAAAAACGTGTCGATTTCTTTCAGGGTTTCTTATGACTTTAGAAATAACTAAGCGGAATAGGTTACTAAATATGTCTACGTCTATTGTATTTTTTGTCAATTATTATAACAATAATTAGGTATTATCCTGTGATCAACAAACCCTCGACTACTAGTATATTATCTGTGCCTCGACCAAGCGTGGTGATCATAGAATTTTCAGATCTGACACTTAGGTGGTAGTAGCAAACTAAAATATTGCAATAACACCAATGATATTATAAGTAAAAAAATACTTAAAATATCATTGAATAACACTGTTTTAATTTCTCCTTTCAAGAAATGAATTGTTTTGGGAAGCCAAGTTGTACTATGAAGCTGAAACAAACAGATGCAAAAGTTTCTAAACAAATAAGGATATTGAAAGTTAATTTCAGAACAGAGTGGCAAAGAATATTCAATGAATCAACTTACATATTTTTAGGCTAACTTTCAAACAAAAACAGCAGTTCAATGACATTACAAAGCACGAAATACGAATTACTTTGGTACAATGTTATTGTCGTATATTGGCTTCTCAATGCATTCACAGCGTCATTTATTCCGATCCCTTTGAGACATCTCAACCTTATTTTCACAATGTTTCATGCTAATCCTCAATTTGTTCACGGAGTTGCAGACATTGTTGTTAACAATTTACTATTCAGATGTAGTTCGGTGAAATGTCGACGTGCAGTCACGAACGGCACTCAAATTAGGTGTCTCATGGACGCTGGGCGACACTGGTTGACAGTGGGCGACGTGTGTGTACTACGTACACAGGGACAATCCTCAGGGGTGCTGAGCACGGATGTTGCGGCTAACCGACGTCATGTGTGCGACGCGACGCCGCCGGATGAATGTAGACAACGAAGTTATTGCACTGTGGTGCAAGATGTCACAAATGGCGCATGACTGGAAATTGTTATAAGAAAATTAACATTATTACAATAGTTTCAGTGTCTGATTTCTTGAGGTTTCTAAACTATGGTTTCCTAAGACTGCGGTGGCCGCCACATAGCGTCCGCAATTTACCATCGAATGACGTCACTAGGCAATAAGTTGTTTTTTGTATGTTACTAACACCATATGGATAATTGTGTGTCCGAAATAAAGCGATTTATTTAAAACGTTATTTTATAAAAGTAGGTTTTTTGTCCGTAAAGTCAAAACCCGTTGCTATCATTTTTATGATAGCCGTCAGTGGGGCCGTAGGAAACCGTAGCTTTAGGAATGTTTTCTCATATCCGCTACATTTAATTATTTTTCTAGTGTAGTTAGTTACAAAAGTATCATACGAATAATTAACGTATTTGGGCAAAATGCAAAAAAAAAAAAAATACAAGACGAAAACATGTTTTTACAGTATCCTGTTTACCGTCATATCTTCGTAGCTTCCAAATTCAAAAATTAGGTATCTCTAATCTGATTTATCCTAATCGGGCACGGAACGCGATAAATTATTGTGACACGTCTAATAAATATTTATGGGCAGAAATTTGGACAGTAGATTTAAGAGGATTAACTCTTAAACATCTGCTTGGATCATACAAAGGAATCATTAAGGGGTATTTATAGACCGAAGACTGAATAATATGGCTGATTCATTATTATGACGTAATGGGAATGAGAAGCTGTAGGTACTGTCTCGTGACTACGTCATTCCTGTCGGCATTGCCTTTTAAGGTGTACACTCAATATTAAATTTTATTTTCTTGTTTTTGGAACGAAGTTCTTTAACGCGGCTTGTAATCTTTCAGAAATTGTCACGCTAAAAAGTGTTAATACTTGCGACTGTCTTCTTCTAATTCAAAGAGAAAGAAAGAGAGACAGGGAGAAAGCCGGCCGAAAAAAACAAAAGAAAAGAGTAAAGTGATTACAGTGTCGTGGGCTAAAATTGTACACATCGGCCCACGTACACTGCATGCGGAGAGAGAAAGTGTGAATTTGGTCAAAATGAAAACCCAAGATAGCGGCTCCGAAAATTTTCAATTTTTTTGTCATGGGTGTCGTTTTTATAGTTTTTGAGGGTGCTAAAGCCGTTAGTGAGGTCAAAATGTAAATTCAAGATTACTGCTGCAAAAATTTTGTTTCTGTGTTAAATCATACGTGAGAAAGAACTTCGTTCTTGACGGGGGTCCCCTGACCGCACACGTTTTTTTCTTTTTAGTGTCTACCTACACATACACAAAACGCTTTGTGCTTTGGGTTAACTGGGCTTCAGAACGTTGCAAGTCCGACAACTTTTGTTTAAAATGAGTCCAGCAACTAAGCAGGGTTGGGCCGCCGCCGCCGGACCGGCGGCGCAGCTTTGGAGATACCCTTACTTAGGTTACAATAATGGTAATTTTATATTTACCTGAGCAGGAGCGGTTTCGCACTACGTCCGATCCGAATTCGAGAAATGTCAGTTCGAAATAGCCATAGCACTAATTGTATGAGGGGTTGTGCATTATATCCGATCTTTGTCCGTCCGAATAGAACCCCAATTCGGATTGAATTCGGATCGGATCGGACGTAGTGCAGAACCGCTCTAACAGTGCATGGCACTGACCTCAGATTTGAAAAGGTAAAGGTAAAAAGCTTTTCTTCGTCAATTTCCTTTGAAAATTAAAAAAAAAATGATTCCAAATTGACTTATATTTACTGAATAAAGTATCTAAAATTTCGTTAAAGAAATTGAAAAGTTTAATCAATTAAAAAGTATTGTAAATACTGTAACGAGCACGTTTAATTAGAACTAAATAAACGTAAGTCCATCAAAGATAACACTCATTTTAATAAATATACCTAAAAAGCAAGAAAAACTTTGAGGCGAAATCAAACGAAATAAATTACCTACACACATATATACATACATAAACCCAAGCCTTCTTCCCACGGGAGTAGGCAGAAACTACAGAACGCCACCTGTTACGATCCTTACATACTCCTTTTGCCTCGTTTACATTCATACATCTGGTCATAAACGCACGCCGGTTGTGAGTACTACGCACTTGGCCTTTCAGAAGAACATCACCAATAAGGTCAGTACATGTCCTCCTAGGATGTCCCCTCCCGGCGTTTCCTCTCAAATCTGCCTTGTAAAAACCTTTTGTTAGTCGCCTTTCATTCATCCTCTCAACATGACCAAACCATCTCAGCACACCCTTTTGAATTTTTGTCACTACAACTTCTTTTAATCACACCGTTGTCTTATCACATCATTCCTTAGTCTATCATTCAACATATATACAGTCTTTTACAATTACGTTCGTCTATTAAAAAAATTAGTTTAGACCAGGAATTTTCCAACATCTGGCTACAGAATGCTAATAGACTTTGCCTCAAGGAAGATCACCCTTGTCTACCTACTTACCTACAATTTAATGGGTTCCAGAAAGGTTAACGATCTGAAAATACTTTACATAGTAATAAATTTCGAAGGTTGGTATCTGTTTTATTGTAATCTAAGTTTTAAGGATTTGATAATCCAGTTCTATCCTCTAAGCTGTTTGGAACATAAACTCTAAGTAATTAAATTTACTTTTCATTTCAAATACAGATTTACTTATTTTAATGTTATTCTTAAGAAATGTTTTATCTTCCACATTTCTTAGTTATTACTAGAATCTAAGTAAACGTTCTGACTTGGATTTTTTTTTATTCCGTAAAAATGAAAAATTCTTAAGTAATTATGTGAGTGATTACTTCCTTAACAATATGAAATGCGACGTTTAGACATTCTTATCGCTGTTATTACGTCGTTGTTGATATTATAAAACTCGAACAAATCCAAGAATTCACTTAAAATTTATAACAGAGTAACATGGAGAAAGGACGTAACCAACTTTTCCGAGGTATTTTCTATTTTCCGTTTTTCTCATTTCTTTTCCGTTTGCAGCTAGTTAGTAATTTCCGTTAGGATGTACGTGTATACTTGTGTCTAAGCAATCTTAAACAAGGAGAGAGGAACATCTTAACCTTATCTGACGGCCTTCTCGAGTAGATACTTTAGTCAATGAGCTCTTTTGGGGAGCTCTTGCGCTGTTCACTTAGAGCCTCTACACACGGGCCATCGACGATGAGTTACACATTGTTGTTCGTTTCCGCTTCAATACAACCTGTAAAAAGAAAATGCTTATTTATGTTGACTGAATGTTGATTATGTACTGTCACGAGCACTGATATTAACACACAAAACTGTGATGTGCACAGCAAAATTCAAAAGTGATTTTCTCTTGGAATAACGATTGCAACTTTGAGATAAGACCTATTTAATTTGGAAGTTTTTAAATGGCAATTATAAGCGCTATTGTACATACCTTTATAGATAATAAACTGTAAGCTTTGTGAAGCATAAATAAGTAAATAAATAAATAAATATCATAATATAGTCAATCTTCCTGCCCTTGTCTCATGTTACGTGGCGTCGGCGCAACACTTTTCTTCTGCCATTCTCACCTGTCAACCGTCTATCATTCACTCCTTTCTCTTTCATATCGTGTCTCACACCATCCATCTATTACATTTTTCTATTCATCACTCTTTACCTCCTCTTCACATGTCGCCTATACCAAGCCAAACGATTTTCTTTCAACTTTTCTGTCACTGGCGCTTCTTTCAAACTTCCCGTTATATACAAATTTCTTTCTTTATCGATTTTCGTCACTCCACACATCCTCAATATTTTCACCTCCGCTGCATGCAATATTTTTATCCGTCTTCTTCACGGCCCAGCATTCCTATGGATTCCAAAATACTATCTTCTTAATAAAGTATACCTAATGATTACAATCACTACAGTAGAAGAAAATATCTCGTGACATAAACGTCAATGAGGCATAGTTAAAACACTCCGAAAAAAAATATAGTTACGAAATGTAATGTGTGGAGCGGTTTTGTCTGAAGTCCTTAATCCAAGCCTCCATTGTGTGTAGCCTGTTCAATGGCCATATATTGAGGTAAAAGAGGCGGATATTGTTTCGTGGATTATCCGCAGCGAGCTCGTAAAAGGTAAAAAAAAGCTATTTACTCGCCGCAGAGGAAACTTTAAAAGCGACGATTAATTGCAAATTGCGATCTCCCTGTAGTTAATCTCTTTTTGCCTGATCCTTACCTGCTCTTAACCATTAAATAGCTCTCAAAGTGAAATAAGTATTAAGTGTATTTGTTGAGCTTTTGGAGTTTTGATTTCGATTCTCAAGTAAGCCTGAAAGGTAATTTATTTTTATAGTTAATAGAGAATTTACTGTTAATGGAGTATTAGGTATTTTATTCCGTGAATTAATTTGAAATTAAAATAACGTCTTACAGTTTATAAAATAACATCACGCAAGGGTTAGGCAGGGGTGACCTTATAGTACATGCACATTTCGCCTAATGATTTTTGCCCGGTTGATGGCAAAAGACCCCCTGTCTTTTGCCATCAACCGGGCACAAATCCAGACTCCGGTTTGCTACTGAGAAATTCCTGATGGAAAAACCCAATAACACTTTGTCTACCTAGGAATCGAACCCTTACAACCCACACACTTGATTCTCGTAGCGTTGCCGACCAGTAGACCAACACGAGGCAGTCTACACACAGTTTATTAATTCAGCTTTATTCAGGAATTGGAATGATGCCTAATATTCCGCATTTTGGGCTCCTGGGACTAATAAACAAACGCTAATGTTAGTAGATATTTACAAACTTTCCATGTTATCTGTATAATAACACCTCCGGGTATATTGTTGATACAAGGTCATGAATTTATAATCATGTTTATCTAAACATTAGTGCAATAGTTTCAATGTCGTTCGGCACAACTAGATACCTAGATAGCTATATAAATCTTTTGAATTCGGAGTTTAACATTCGCTGTCAGTTTTGCTTTGCTGAAAGCACGAACACTAATGTGATTGCTTTTAGTAAGATTTACAAGATTTACGTTACAATTTAGTACGAACAAAACGCTTTCCAAAGTCTGTGTACTTTGAAGTTAAAATTGTAGGTAACCAAAACAATTTTATGTGAGTATTATTTGCTAAGTACCTAATCTAACCTATTGCAAGTATATTCTCATGACGGTTTTAAAAACATAAAGTCTAATAAAATTCTTCTTTCCACTTGCTGTTATTTTCATTTAAACGAATATCAACTTTATTTAAGTGTGTATTACGTTGATTTCAGAATGACTCGTACTAGTGAAAAAGTCATAAAAATGTTTGAAGTTGTAGCAGAAACTGAACTTTATGCGTCGAATTTAAAGTGGTTTTTCCAAAAACAGATATTTGTTTACATGTTTGGAAACTTAATCGCTAACAGTAACATTACTTTGTTTTTATATTCTTATGTCGTAACTTTCTTTCAAATCAGTCGTTCAAACTTATACTTATTGCTAAGAATCATTTGTTTTCGACGTTAAATTAATATCTATCCCTTTAGTACTCTGAATAGGTACATTATGTATGTAACCTAATACATAGAAACGTGTTCACAATTAATCCAAGTCAGCTTCTGTTAGTTAATTAATTTGGTAATATTGTTAGCAGAATGTTTGTTCATTTGATAAATTACCCACATATTCACAGTTTTGTGTTCCATTTTCTGGCATTTTCACCAATTTGCTACAACTATGGACCTTAGTGGAGTGTGGAACGCACCCCAGCTAGATGGACCGACGACCTGGGACAGACTGGCTGAGGAAGGCAGAGGACAAGGTTTTGTGGTGTAGTCTGGGGGAGGCCTATGCCCAGTAGTGGACTGCGATATAATACGCTGAATTGATTGATGGAACTTAGCATTGTACAAAGAACGACTGCCAGTCGACTTCTGCAATCCTCTAAGTAATTACCTCCTTTAAGGTTGAGAATCTAGACCGTAATAGAGCAATAGTGATGGAGAACTAGCGAGATTAATACACATAGACCTTCAAAGCCTGTAACTATGCCCTAGCAAGACCGATCTTGTTGCGTTTAATACTTCTTTAGAACAGTCTATGCTGACGTCGTCGTCAGCGATTCTCTTATATAAGAACTCTCTTATATAAGAGAATCGCTACACTCACCGCCGGCCGGGGCCCCAGCCCATGATCGGTAGAGCGAGATTGTCTTTCGGCGACCTTTGATAGACGCTTTCATTTCACGTTAATTCTATCTTATATTATATGCTTCATCTTAAATAAATAATAATTTTCAAAAATCAACTTTTATTGCAAATATCAACATTGGTTGAATTTTAATTAAATTAAGTAGCTTTAATAATTAGTATACTGCTGCTTCTTTAACATTTTTTTTTTTTTTTTTTTTTTTTTTTTTTTTTAACAAAAAAAAATTACATAATAAAATATAAAGACATAAAACTTAAAATTAACAATTATGTAATCAGCAGCGTTATTCACAGAATACAAGTAAAATATTAATAACACGCTTCAAAGAGAAGTTAAAAGTACCAAACATATAAATGAAAATAAAACAGTTATTATTTATATTAACTTTTGAATAATTAAAAGTAAGTGCACTGATTATGACACATGTTGACCTACAATAATCTAACAGTTAAAGGACAAGGTGTCTAATTGTTTGATTGCCTCGTGAGTCGAGTTTCGGAATTTTACACGTGTTGCACAGAATAAATCGATGTCAAGAAAGTGTTTATTATAATTGTCAACAAGACGTCGCAACGGAGCTCGAACACCAGCATTTGTTCGACACGCTCTCACTGCAAATAATGGTTGCTTACGCACTGCACGCAAATGTATTCTTCTGGGAACCAGATAACAAATTCTGTTGCAAATATCAGAACAGTTGTACGTGTTTCTGCAGAGGTCGTACAAGAGCACAGTCTCCAGAAACAACCGCCGGCCAGTAAGGCTTAGAAGATTATATTTTCCCAGTAAATCGACATAAGACGCAGAAGACTGAAAGCACCTGTAAGTCTTAGTTCTTAAAAATTTCTTTTGTACCATTTCTAGGCAGTTAGAATATTTAACGTATAGGGGATTCCACACCGCAACTGCATACTCTATTTGAGATCTAATTAAGGTCTTGTATAGATAAAGGTAGGTCTGAGGGCGCACAAATTCGGTGGATGACCGCATAACAAATCCGTACATGCGCCAAGCCTTGTTAACAATTGTATTAATGTGTACATCAAGATGAAGCTTGTCATCAAAAATGACACCCAGATCGCGAACCATGGTAACTCTATTTAAAGTGACATCATTTATAGAGTACTGGTATCTGTAGATGTTTTTGTTTTTGGTGATGCTCAAGTAACAACATTTAGGCACGCTAAGTTTTAGTTTATTACACGCACAGTATTCAGACAGTCTATTTAAGTCACTTTGCAAAGCAAGACAATCGCTAGTGTCTTCAATAGGCCTAAATATTTTTAAGTCATCTGCGTATAAAAGAAATTTTGAATTTTGGAAACATTTGCCTATGTCGTTAATGAACAGAATAAATAGAAGTGGTCCTAAAATCGATCCTTGTGGAACACCTGATGTCACTGGTATAGAAAATGATTGATAACCATTAATCACAACGCGCTGCGTCCTATTGGAAACATACGACGAAAACCACCTCAACAGGTTCCCTCGTATGCCATTAAATGCAATTTTGCGCAATAACAGCTCGTGGTCGACCTTATCGAACGCTTTCTGGAAATCAGTATAGACTGAATCTACTTGAATACCAGCATCCATATCATTAAAAAGCTATTCTGAATACGCTACAAGATTTGTTACCGTAGATCTCCTTTTAACAAATCCGTGTTGTTGTGGAACAATAACATTATGAAGCAACGGATAAAGTACACTATGTACAAGCTTTTCAAAGAGTTTCGATAAGGCCGACAATATTGATATTGGGCGATAGTTCTCGACGTCATCTGTAGGGCCAGACTTGTGTACCGGTGTTATGTTAGCTCGCTTCCAAGCATCAGGAAAGATTCCTTGTGACAGAGATCGATTAAAAATAATTTGTAGAGGAACACATATGTTTTTAGCAGTATTTCTGAGAAATATTGCAGGAAGTGCATCGGGACCAGGCCCTTTTGAGGTATCTAAAGTTTCCAGGTGCCTCAATACCTGCTGAACTGATAATTGAATATTGTCCACAGCAGTACAGTCTTCAGAACAATCTGCGCTTGAGCAAAAATCATTTGACAAAGTGGAAGGTTCATAGACAGATTTAAAATACACAGAGAAGAGATTGCAGATTTCATTAGGGTTGTTTGAGGATTGATTCTTAAAACGCATACTAGAAGGAATTCCTTTGGATGATTTACGGTTTGAGATGAATTTCCAAAAATAATTAACATTTTGATTAATACTGTCCTCAACAGTATTGATGTACCGGTCATAACAATGTTTGCACTCAACGTGAAATCGGGATCTGAAAAGCGAAAACTGTTCATAATCTGACAAATTTTTAAATTTTTTCCACTTTATCCAAGCTCTACACTTGTTCCTAAAAATATGTTTGAGAGCCGGTGAGAACCAAACTGGAAACCTCGATGACTTTACTGATGTTAAAGGAATATGTGTTTTGATAACATTAAAAATGATATCGTAAAAGACCTCCAGTGATTCTTCTACAGAGCAGTTAAGTAGAGAAGACTCCCAATTTATTTCCGATAGATCTTGGTTAATATCGTCGTAATTCGCTTTATAATAGTTAAATCTTTTAATTGTATTACGTCTCATATTACTGTTTCGTGTCTGGAAGGGAATCAATACATAAAACGGGGGATGATATTGATCAGGAGGCAGTAAAAGGTCATTAGTTTCGCACACTGTGCAGTCACCATTACTGATAAAGAGATCGAGTATATTATTACTTATGTTTTTATGTGTGTTGTACTGGATAGCATTATGTGTGTACAGAAAATTACTCACAACTCCACCCACAGGGGTGTTATTTCCGCAGACCTGACCAAAGGTGGAGTGATTACTGATGTTGGTATCCCAATTAAGAGAAGGTAAATTGAAATCACCAATCAAGTAGAAGCGTTCAACGTCAGTATCGTCAAGGTAGGCATCCAACATTTGAAAGTAGGCATCATAGACAGAATCCGGAGTTTTTGGTGGCACATAAGCTGCACTTATCATATGCAATTTACCCCTATTTATGCTAGGTATCTGAATAATAACATATTCAATATCGGCATATAAAGCTGCAACAGGGTTGATTCTAACCGCACATAGTGATTTTAGAATCGCTACCAGGGTTCCACCTCCTTCCTTCTTACCAGTGGCTTCACGGTCGCGGTCGCACCTATGTACAGTGTAGCGATCATCAATGAATTCAGCGTCAGATATCTCAGGCGTAAGCCAGGTTTCCGTTAGGACAATAACGTCGTAGCAATTAGCCAGAATATTTATGTATAACGTATGCAGTTTGGTGCGAACTCCCCTACAGTTCCGATAGTAAACTGTAAGAGACTGATCATCCATTACTGAAGAAAGTACTACAAATAAGTATGATAATATTATAATACATTAATAAAGCCTTCATGACAACGAGAGAAATGTGCAACACGACAGCGATGTAATATAAGCAATATAGTGGCACATGAAACAAAAGCTTGAGCATATAGACATAAACCAATAATAACTTAAAGAAGAGTTGCAGTTTGATAAGCATCGAGTGAAAAAAGTAAGCGCACGCAAAGCAATCAATGAGATAGATAAAATACAATGATAAAATAATAAATATCGGGAATTGGCAAAACAAATATAAGAGAATCGGTAACAAAGAAAGCTTGCGGATTTAATCTATGTTTTTTTTTTAAATCTGATCTGGCTGCTCTGCTCCCGTGCCTTTCAATAAAGCCATCAACATTTTATTTTCGGAAAATGTTTATCGCATTTGGCTTTTTGGCACCCCTTGCCATGGGCGCCTAGAGCGACCGCTCCTTTTGTTCTACCCCAGGACAGGCGCTGGATACTCTATTTCTCATAAAAACTCGTCGTCGTCACAGAGGTTAAAATTGTTCGCTTTGGTGAACAGTAAAAAAAAATATTGTGGCACTCCGGGAGTGTCGACAGAAGCGAAAACTTGAACAAGATCGCCTTGGTTTTTTTTTTTTTTTCTGTTGGGCATCTCGTAGCTGACCTCTGAGGTCATGACTACTTAACCGGTCAATCCTGTGGTTGCCTTAAGCTGCTACACTCAAAGCCTCCAGCCAGGGGCATACAAAACTAAGCTAAAAAGCTAGGTGAACGCTCGCTAAGGGCACCCCCTGTGGGGTACGAGCCTCGGCTTAGGGCGTCACCGGAGGGAGGACATCAAAGATGGGACGGGCTGGATCAAAGTTTTGATCATTATTATTAATCGGGGAATTTAAAGCTACGTGCACAGCTGAAAACACTGCTGGCACCTCGTTATCGAGCAAGAGTCGGGGAGGAGTATCATTTACTCGGGGGCGCGGACGCGATCGCAAAGGACCTCGACGGCGAGGTCGGAATGACGGGAGGCGTCTGTATCTGTGTAGAGTACTAGTAGCCCTATTGCTCTCCTGAAGGAGGGTTATGGGGTCATCAGGGTCGGTGAGAAGATCGCCTTGGTGGAAGAAAAATACTTATATAGAACATTGGTTAAATAAAAAGCATAATCGCGTTTACAAAAATGAGGTGTCGTCATGGTGTCGCGAAATCAATGGTTTAGTCCCATCTCAAAAATGCCCAATCCGCCTAAAGAAGTGTTCACTTCAAAATTGTACGAGGAATTATACTGATGATTTAGGAATTCTTGAAGGCGTAGATATAATGGACCTGAGGCTCAGTATCTTCGTGAAACTACTATATTTCGACACGAGTTATTACTTAATATTGCCTGAAACAAACTGTAAGATGGTTTACTTACTAAACTTAGATTGTAGTGCTAAAATAATTTTCAGACTTCACTTAGATATTTCAGCTGTACAATCTAAGTTTAGTGCGCTTAAATTAATTTTGCCCTCCCTAGGTATTGTAATTCCCGGAGGCTAAGCCCTTTTACACGAGTGATTTCGTAAAGGCTATGAACCGTAACATTTATTTTTGTAACTTACTTAAGTAGGTTGTTGTATGTTTTTGGTGGCAATAGGCTCGCCCCCTATTACATAGTACTTAATAACTAGCGAAAGGGTGTACTATAGTGTACACATCTACATAACCCTAGGAGAATTACAAGCGTGATGTCATGTTATGTTAATACATTCATTATGGTCATACTAAAATCAACATTATTTCCTTCCTCGGAGTTGTTACAAATAACGGTTTTTCATTCCCACAAAGTACCTACACAAGAGAACTGAGAACAAAACATGTCCGTTTTTTCTTAAGAAATGATCAACATGCAATTATTCTCAAGTACTCGTTTGTTTCAGATGGAAATTGAAAATTATGGAAATAAAGTCCGATATTTTCTTGTTTTTCTTTCCACACTGCTTACTTGGACAATGTGTTTTTGAATTAAAATATTTTCATTCGTATTCTTGTTCATCGTAGGAGATTATTTGTGCAATGGGAACCGATCACTTTACCCTTTTTTTTTGTTCGAATTTAATTTCACCGAAAACTATTGACCGACGTTTTTTTTTGCTATATGCATTATTTGACATATTAGAGCATCGAAGTATCAGGTATTATTTTACCTAAATATATTTCAGCGATTAACAAAATTACTTTTTGCTATCAGCCGAAGCCTCTTTTGAACTTTTTTCATTTTATTTGCTATATTTTCACCACACCGAAACAACATTTTACGGAATATTGTTTGATCACAAATATATACCTGGTTACTTGGTAGAATATTCAATATTAAATTAAAATAGTGTCATAAAAAGTCAATACGAACGACTACTGTCGTGCTACAAAATTAAGTGACAGAAATGAATCGCTGCAAAACCGACTTCACGCAGTCTTGTCTGCCCTAGCCTTAGAGAGTAATTTAAGCTCGCGTAGGCGCGGAGGGGTGGGACGGCCCGCGAGCGGAGGAGCAGGTGGTGAGCGTTAATACCATCTGCGACGATAAGCTCCTGTGGGGCCGCCCAAACCCCACAGCGCTGGAGCCATGACAGAAACAATGCTTGCTGGATGTTGGATGCCAGCTTGCATGTTGCAAGCTTGTTTGCACGCTGCATGTTTGCTTGCATGCTGCCTGCCTGCTTGCACACTGCATGCCTGATTGCATTCTGCATGCTTGAAGCAAGCATCCTCGTTTGCATGCTTCTAACTGGGCCTACTTAAAACCACTTTTAAATAATTAATTAAACAAAATACACTCGAGAGCAATGAATCCGGGTCACTTAAAGAATGTTAAAAATCTCGGAAACTAAAAATGATAGGTTAATGCAATAAATTGTATTTAATAGACGATGTAATACTCCTTAAATGAAAGTAAAAAAAATATGAGTCACCATACATTTTATTAACACAAAATTACATAAAGAAAAAAACTGCTGATCTCTCCTTAAAACAAATAGGAAACATGAAATTTTTGAACTTTATTACGATTTTCTTGAATTTTAATACTTCGTATTGCCTCCTCGTGCTTCCATTACTGCGTTTACGCGGTTTGGCATGCTGTACACCAAGTTCCTTATACGATTTTGGGGAATATTCTCCCATTCCTCTGTGAGAGCAATTTTGAGCTCACGAAGCGTGATTGGGGGAGGGTTTCGTTGTTTTACGCATCTGCCTAGCTCGTCCCAAGCATGCTCGATCGGGTTGATATCCGGACTGCGCGCTGGCCACTCCATCCTAGTAATGTTCATCTCTTGAAGGTAGTCATTCACAATCCTACCTGTATGAGGTCGGGCATTGTCATGCATAAATATAGCATCCTCACCTAAATTGACCATAAATGGACCAACGTGATCATTGAGGATTTCTTCCACATATCTTACGCTAGTTAAAGAGCCGTTTTCTATGATCACCAGCTCTGTGCGACTTTCAGAAGAAATTCCGGCCCACACAAGTACAGACCCACCACCGTAGGCTACTTTTTCTTCGATGCCTGCTTGCTTGAATCTTTCCCCTGGTCTTCGATACACTCTGTGTCTTCCATCGTGCTTGTAGAGCATAAATTTTGATTCGTCGGAGAACATAACTTTTGACCAATCTTCAATACTCCAATTTACGTGGCTCTGGGCATATCTTAGTCTTGAAATACGATGCCCACGCTCCAGTTTAGGGCCGTTTGCAGGTCTAAGGGGTTTTAAGTTAGATTCAGCAAGCCGACGTCTTACTGTCCATGCACTTGGGTTACTTCCTCCGAGGCGTCGAAACTGATTTGTGAGTTCAGTTCCTGTGAGAAAGCGATTTCGAAGCATGGTGTTCACCAAGTATCGGTCTTCTCGTGCTGTGGTACACCTGGTTCTGCCCGTTCCTGGTCTGCGTAGGTTAGAACCAGTTTCTTCGTAACGTCGGAGAACTCTTTGTACTGTTGACAGCGACACACCGACAGTCCTGGCTGTATCGCGCTGACTCCGGCCGGTTTCCAGCATTGTAAGTATTCTGGTGCATTCTTCAGGCGTAAGCGACATAATTTCAGCTTGAATAATGAATATAGAGCACTATCAACATGGTTTATGTACCCACATAAATGACAGATTACAAACAAAAGCAAAACCAAATGCTGTAATTTCGTAGTTCCATCTTCGAAAGTGGCCCTTTTTCAAATTTGATTTTTTTATGATATAACTTTACAATAACTAAGAAGTTTTAATACCTTCATTTAAGGAGTATTACATTGTCTATTAAATACAATTTATTGCATTAACCTAGCATTTTTAGTTTCCGAGATTTTTAGGATTCTTTAAGTGACCCGGATTCATTGCTCTCGAGTGTAGTAGATCGTATGAATGTTGGGAAACATAATACTTCGAACAAATGTTATTTCGGCTAAGTGCAACTTCGGTAAAAAGTTTTTCGACCAAATAAAACGTCGGCGTAACGTAAATAACGGATTGATTGGTCAACTGATACAGTGGCAGCCGTGACTTCGGTGAAGTAAAAAAAAAATGAAACGATAATAGTTGAAAAGTTTTGGGTGAAATGAAATTCGGTCAAATATTTTTCGAACTTATGATAGGTAATCGTACCTATGCGAATAAGCCGATGATATTGTCTTTTTCATAAATAATAGACGTTCTTATTACGTTGGATTATATTCGTCCAAGCAAGCAGATTCGGGTCGGGGGCACAGCTAGAAGTTTATATTAATTCATGTACATGCAACTACCTCGTATTTCAATTTGGAAAATGTATTGCACAAAGGTTACATAAATTAATATAAACTTTTAGCTGTGCCCCGGCCCGGATCTGTTTTCGTGGCCGAATATAATCCAACGTAATAAGAACGTATATTATCTATGAAAAAGACAATAAAATCGGGTACATCGCATAGATACACAAGGCTACATAAATCTCCAGTATAAACTGACCTCTCATTGTTTGGAAATCCTATACAATGCGAGATCAGCTTATACTGGACTGTATGTCTTGATATGTAGCCGTGTTTATGTAGTTCACAAATAATTAGCACCCTAGCGACCTGGCAGACAGAAATAAAAAAAATGGATTATGTATTTACAGCCACTTATTTATCAAAAATCGTGTCGACTAAGTAATACACGGCATGTGTAAGGATTATTAATTAAGAAACTGAATCCCTAGCAGGTTGGTTTGTAAACGGGCTTGTTTCCGCGAACAGTGATGTTCAAATTTCAAATTTTGAACTGTTGGCAAGCAACACTATAGGTAATAAATGTAAGAGCACCTTATGTTACGTAGTGCAGCGAGGATGATAAAACCCTAAAGGCGTGATACAGTTGGCATGATTCGCCACCATTCGGAAAAGCTGCAAGCAAAAACGAATGTATATTTTGCCGCCTGGCCTGTGCCAAATCATGCCGACTTGAACATATGTGTTGTGTAGCATCCCTAACAAAAAATACAGCGGAATTTAAGAAAAAGAAAGATTGCTGCACAGAACATTTCCCCTTCGCTCATCACTTTATGTCGAACTCAATAATGATTCAATCCGTTAACCTACCTAATGATCAAAAAAATCCTGAAAAGTTTTTATATATTCTACGCGAAAAACAGGAGAAATAAGAAAAAGGCTTGCACCTTGTAAATTGGAATTTCGTCCTACTTTACGGTTCATAAACCATTTATTTTAAAAATAATTCCCACATTTTCGTGTACAAAATAACCTCCGGGGTAAATTATGAAATCAACACAAAAACAAACACTATTAATGAAACGTGAGCTCTGTATTTCACTAATGTAGAGGCACTTTCGAGCGTTAACCCTAGTTATGCGCGTGACATTTTGAGGCCATCAATTTTATGCCTATCGGGAACATTTCACTGAAATGTTTGTAACCGGGATTATCGTCTAAAAGCTTACTTTATCAACATGCGAAGGGTTTGGTGACTGTTTATAAGATTTTGTTTTTACATATTTTACCATAGGATGTGGAGTGAGTGCTTTAAGAAGTTATGAGAAATCAGAAAAGATAGGTACAAAAAGAAATTCTTGCAATACTGATTGATGTTCGAGAACACGTTAGTTGCTTTGTGGTTACAAATTAATATAAAATAGTTAACAGTGAAGCAGATTGTTCATAAAATATTTGTTACCTACATCTAAGTATGAACGTACAAAAGCTCCTCGTGTTTGGCAACGGACATTTATGAGCGAAAATTATGGACAAATAATGTAGCGAAAGAGCCATAACGGTGAATTATTTACCAAGATTAAATTGGATAATACGCTTATTAAGAAACTTGTTGGGATTTTTTTTTGCTCTGGTGAGTTGTAAATGAATTTTATCAAGTAAACCTTAGTAGTCGGTATCTTTTAATCAAATAACAAACCACAAGTTCACTCGTAAAAACGCCATAAAATTGACAGACCTAGTTCCAAAGTATACGGCTTTTTTTTGGGTGGGAAATTATCAAATAACTTCTTCCGCTCTGGGCGGAGCGAGAGGGCGTGTCAGACTCTAACTGACTAAAACCCACCCGTGTTCCTTCAGTTGCCTATATTGCCAGGGGCCACGGTAACCCTGTCGGACAATAACCGCAACCCTGGCAGGTCAAAGTATACGGCTACATATTAAACAGTCTATATCATACTAAAATTATAAAGAGGTAAAAGTTTGTTTGTTCGTTTGTTTGTAAATTTGTATGTAGGGGTAATCTCCGGAACACCCAGTCGGATTTAAAAAAAAATATTTTTGCAAGGGATAGCCCAATTCTTGAGCAAGGTTAAAGGCTCGCGGTTGACCTCGCGGGCAGAAGCTAGTATTTAATATTTTTGGTAACAGTAGCAGTCCACATCTGTCGCATGTCGGTGTAGCAATACGCAAAAACCACCACTCAGTCGATCCCAAATAGCAAGAAACGTCTACGCGACAGGCTCGGAAAGAGATGGTGGAATGAGCTGAACTCCTTTTAAAGGATTGGCCTGCAATCGCAGTAGATCGGGAAAGAGGAAAGGGAGGCCTTTGCCTTGTAGAGGCACAGCAGAGGCTTATAATAATAAATAGCAGCCCAACATGATCTAACTTTCTTAACTTCTTTCATAAACATAACACCGAAGTTTTGTATTTTTTTCAAATATTTGGTACATTTACCGTCGCACCGGGAAGGTTAAGAATATTTATGTGGATAGCCTTTATAGACTGAGGACAATCTTAATGTCCTCAGGTGAGTATGTTAGTTTAAATTTTCAGATAGGCAGGAGGCAGGTAGGTAATATAAGGAAGGGATTTTAAGGTCGTGTCGGGTCGTAAAAACATGAAGTACCTATTTACCTGCCTAAATTTAGTCCCTAGGGAGTTACTAGCAGTGCTCCTTGGTTTCACCCGCATAAGTTTCGATCCCGTGGGAATATCGGGAAAAAAGTATCTTATGTGTTAATACAGGTTATAAACTATGCGGTGAGCAATGGGTGGCTCACCGTCCGATAAGGACCAGGCCTGGGTCGACGGCGCGTTGTTTTCCACGCGCGCCTCAAAGAGATGCCAGCAGAACTGAAGGGGTCCACTAGGGCCGATGCCTGCCGGGGTTGCGAAGAAAACCGAAAGGGAGATCGTGGCCCCCGGCAACAGGGCAACCGAAGGAACACGGGTGGGTTTTAGTCAGTAAGAGTCTGACACGCCCTCCCGCTCCGCCCAGAGCGGGAGAAGTTATTTGATGATTTCCCACCAAAAAAAAAAAGGTTATAAACTATCTGTGTGCCAAATTTCATCCAAATCCGTTCAATAGTTCTTGCGTGAAAGAGTAACAAACATACATCGTCACAAACTTTCACATTTATAATACTATTATTATATGGGAACTACTTTTTTTGAGCTGTTATTTAAACATTCGAGAGGTTATTATGATCAGTTGAAAAAAAATCATGGGCAGTTATTTTTTTATATCGCCGGTTGGTTTTGTGCGACAGTAAGACATAGACAGTAATAAAAAAAACAATTGGCCTGTTATTTCGTCTTACAATGTCAATACTGCAAATACGTAAGCAGACTAATAAATAAATGGTCAGTAAAAATTATAGAATGGGCAGTTAGATAAATAGTTCGGCAGTTCACAGGGAGCGGAGACACCCGAACCCGAACCGATTGAAATTCTTTATTCTTGGTAACTCTATTGTTGGTGAATCATTTGGGTTAGGTTAGGTTAGAACTGTGACTATTAAAGCGCGAAGGCGAGCGCGCGAAGCGAGCGTGCCGCGGCAGCGGCCGCCGAGCGCCAGATCCCCTCTATTGTTGATGAATCACTTGGGTTAGGTTAGAACGTTGTTTATAGAACTGCTTAGAATGAGATTTCTTACCGACTAATTCCGATTTGTCAACTGCCCACTCATAACTGCCCATTTAGTTATTTTACAGCACAGTATTTATTAAATGATCCTGTACGGTTTACGTACATTCCGTCAGGCTGCAAACGCAGCAACCTACTTTTCTCTTTGGTATTTAAAACAATGTTTAATATGATTTTAAGTTAGTTGACGAATTACATACTTACGCGAACACCGCGGATTAGCATCCAACCCACTTTTACTTTGTTGTGATCGGTACTCTAATAAACCTTTAGTGTTACCGAATCTGTGTGTGTTTACATCAACTCGCCTAACTCCAAGTACTGACTTACCACTTCTTACTTAAAGCTACAAGTGTAAGGTACCAACTACTACGGGACCTTACATTTAATGGTCCTTCGAGTATTTCACAGTTTGGGGTAATTGTATCTCTTGGAACGACAGCGAATCGGGTTGGCTGGCCTTCCACAAGCGGATCTCACCAGTCAAGTTGAGAAAGCGCGCATATTCGTAAAAAGAGTACAAGAGCTCTGAGCAATCAACGAAGAGGGGATACTTTGGAACTTCTTCGTGAATCAAGCGGAAAAACAAGACTCAACTGCGGCAACAAGCCAACTACTACTACGACTACTGCTACTACAGCTTCCGGACTACAACGTGAACTGCGGGCAATACGAGGCCTACAAACTAGAAGACACCGAACTACGTGTTCTTCAATACCTACTTTACTACTACATCTTACTACTACTACTACTTTCGATTACCGAAACGACTACATCAAGATGAGCGAAATCACTGCACAAAACGAAGTCTTCGAGTCAATCAAACGTCTCTGTACTAACTACCAAAAGGACAGCGCGTCTCGGAAAGGAAAGGAGTACCTGACTCAAAGGTTAGTGTCATTGGAAAACCTCTGGCAAGACTTTGGCAATAGACACAATGTATTACTTGAACGAGAGGACAAAGAAATCCAATATTTTACTGGAAACATTTATGACAAGACGAAACATATGTATGAATCCACCAGGATTGATATACTGCAGCGGTTGTTGGTCTGGGAAGGAAAACAGGCTGAAGTTGTCATTCCTCATCCTACGGGAGTAGATACCAAGACCAAGGAACTGCTTGATCGACAAGAATGTCACATTAAAGCACTAGAACGGGCGATGTCCAAAATAGAAATTGACTCCATAACTGAAAAATGGGAGTTAGAGGATCACCTGAGCGTCCTGAAAACCAAGTGGGACACTGTAGAGAAATGTCACTGGGAGCTAGAAGCTATTTTGAAAGGGTCAAACGAAATATACAACGACTTGTTCGCCAACAAAGAACGTCAGTACGATGTCATGAAAAGATCTCTCAACTCGAAACTATGGACAAGCGTAAACCACCAAAACTATGCACCGAGGATTCAACTACCGGAATTCACTGGAAACTACAGTCAGTGGATTACGTTCAAGGATATGTTTCTGGAGACAATCCACAACAATGCAAATTCTTCGAAAGCGCAGAAAATGCAACACTTAAAATCTAAGCTTAAAGGAGAGCCGGAACGATTAGTTCAACATTTGGTCGGCGCTGAAAACTATGAAACTTGTTGGGATATTCTTATTCAGCGATACGACAACAAGAGACTCCAATTTACGAACTTGATGAATACTTTGATGGAGTTACCATCCATCCAGCAGGTCAATGCTGCTGTCTTGAAGAGAATGCATGACGTAATCAACGAATGCATGAATGGCCTACATAACATCGGTCTAAATACATCAAGCTGGGATCCAATAATCGTGTACTTGATGGCACAGAAGTTGGACTCAACATCATATACTGAATACACTAGAGAATTAGAGCATCCAAAGCAAGTCCCGGAGCTGAGTGAATTTTTGGGGTTCTTGGAGACCAAATTCATGGCGTTGGAAGCAGCAAAGGGTTACCAAAAAGATGCATCTAACCAACATAAACAAATATTCAGCAACAAAACGAAATTTAACTCCAATAAACCATCATATGAACCACATAGAAAAGAAACATCAAGAATATACCATGCGTCATACGGTAAATGCCTTCTGTGCAGCGGTTTTCACGTGATCATGCAGTGTCCAAAGTTCATTGAAATGGACACACGGCAACGGAATGACACAGTAAGGAAATTACAAATATGCAAAAACTGTTTGTATAAGCATGGAGACACAGAATGCACGTCGAACAAAACTTGCAAAGAGTGCAATAATCCACATCATACGATGTTACACTATTCAGCGCAAAAACTGTCGCCAAGTTCCAATATGAACAATATGGGTCAACGTTCTCAACAACGGGAACATCAACCTTCAACATCAACAAACCAACATAGTTCGAACCATTTATCAAACAACTACATTATGGAAATATTACTTACTACAGTAGAACTTCAAGTAAAGACATCAACAGGAGACTTTATAACGTTACGAGCTTTACTGGACCAAGGATCTCAAGTAAACCTCATCACGGAGAACGCGGCTCAACGACTGAAACTACCTAGAAAAAGGATGAACGCTACAATTTCCGGCGTGGGTACGATTTCGGGAGATTGTAAAGGACGACTAGAATTAGAGTGTAAATCAAGATGCACTGACTTTGCATTTTCAGTCAGCACTCTAATAATGAAAAGGATCACGAACAACTTACCTAACAAAACATTTAAAAAAGAAAACTGGCCTCAGCTACAAGGTCTGAAACTAGCGGATCCTGACTTCAACTTATCAAGGAGCGTGGATTTGCTGCTGGGAGCGGATATCTATTCGCAAGTTATATTAGAGGGGGTCCTAAAGGGAGATGCCCAAACGCCGACAGCTCAGCAAACCCGTTTAGGATGGATTTTATGCGGCAAGCTAGAAACTTTTAACTGCCATGTCGCTCTTGTCGACCTGAACGACTTAAAGAGATTCTGGGAGACAGAAGACATCATTCAGAACACTGAGGACACATCTAAAGACGACTGGTGCGAAAACTACTACAAAATGACTACTGAAAGAGATCGCGACGGAAAATACATTGTAAAGATGCCACTGATTCCTCGTTATGAAGAAAAATTGGGAAACTCAAAGTCGATCGCAATCTCTCAATTCTTACAACTGGAAAGAAAATTCGACAGAAACCCTAAACTTGCATCAATGTACAAAGATTTCATCCGCGAGTACATTGATTTAGGTCACATGAAGCTTTCAAACACGACACCCGCCAAAGATGCAATCTTCTTACCGCATCATGGAGTACTGAGAGAACAATCAACAACAACAAAACTACGAGCTGTTTTTAATGCTTCCCAGAAGACCATGGGTGGATGTAGCCTAAATGACGTAATGGAAAAAGGTCCTAATCTGCAAAAGGACATCCAAGCATTGATATTACAATGGCGTGGCTATAAATACGTCTACACAGCGGACATTGAAAAAATGTACCGTTCCATATGGTGTCATCCGGATCAACAACATCTACAGAAGATCCTATGGAGAAAGCAACCAAAAGACAATTTACAAGAATATCAACTGCAAACATTAACATATGGGACAAAAAGTGCTCCATGGCTAGCAATGCGAACACTCAAACAGCTTGCTATCGATGACGGCCACAAATACCCAAAGGCCGCTGAAATATTGCTAAATCAGTTCTACGTCGATGACCTAATCAGCGGCCACAACTCTACAAAACAAGCAAAGGAAATTCAAACATCGATCATAAAACTACTGAAGGGAGGCGGAATGAATCTGCGAAAATGGTCAAGCAACGATCCTGAGCTTCTACGACACTTAGACGAAGATCAAATATCGAAAAGTACATTTGATTTTAGAGGCGACGAATCAATGAAAACGTTGGGGTTGAGTTGGAATCCAAAAGATGACGTTTTCATATTCAACTGGTCCATAGACGACTACAACAACGAACCACTAACTAAAAGAAACCTGCTATCACAAATATCCAAACTATACGACCCCTTGGGTTGGCTGGCGCCTATAACTGTGTCAGCTAAACTACTATTCCAAAGGGTGTGGCTAACTAAAATAAACTGGGATGCTGAACTACCTACTGAGTTACAAGACGAATGGCGGCATCTAAACAAAGAACTACATCTAATTAAAAACATTAAAATAAACAGATGGATTGGCAGTACGCAGAAAAATATCCAACTACATGGATTTTGTGACGCAAGCGAAAAGGCATACGCTTGCGTCATATACAGCCGAGTAATCGACGAAAAGGGCGACCCAAGGATCACATTACTAGTATCAAAAACTAGGGTAGTGCCGATTACTCAAAAAAACTTCATTGCCCAGACTTGAGCTATGCGGAGCACTACTACTCTCCCAACTCATGGAAAAAGTGAAGAAATCACTAACGGAGCATGAGATATCAGCTTATGGTTGGTGTGACTCCAAGGTGGTGCTAGCTTGGATTCAGGGAGACCTCTCAAGATGGGAAAGATACGTAGCTAACAGAGTGGGGAAAATAAAAGACGTAATTCCACCTCAACAATGGTGTTATGTACGATCGGAACTTAATCCAGCTGACTGCGCTTCGAGAGGCTTGCTACCGAGCAAAGTAGTCAAGTTCAACTTATGGTGGAACGGACCTATGTTTCTGAAAAACTTTGCAGAAACAGAAACACCTCATAATGTGAATTGCCACTTTACTACAAGCGAAGCAAACAGGGTCGAACCCAATGACGTCAGTTCGAAAAACTACAACACTGAAAATATTGTTTACAAGTTGTTGAAGAACCACAGTTCGCTGACTTCAGTAATAAGAATTACTGCTCGAATTGTGCGATATATTGCATCACTAAAGCAAAAATTACGACCAAGCGCTACTTACCTAACAACAACTGACCTACAATACGCAGCAGAATATATAATAAAATATGTTCAACAAAGCGAGTTTGCGCAAGAACACAAACAGTTGAAACAAAATAAAACTGTGTCACCAAAAAGCAACATTTACAAACTCAAACCTTATCTGGATAGCAAGGGAATCATTCGCGTAGGCGGAAGACTACAGCACTCTGATCTTCCTGCAAATATGAAGAATCCCGCAGTGGTACCCTACTCCAGCCGCTTCACTGAACTACTGATCGACCAAGCACATTCGATGACGTTTCATGGAGGAGCCCGTCTGACCCTTACTTACATACGGCAACGATACTGGATAGTCTCTGGAAATCGGGCGGTAAAGGGAAGAATACGACGCTGTGTGAAATGTCATCGTTACAATTCTACGGACAATGCTCAACTAATGGCCGATCTGCCAAAACAAAGAGTAACACCAAGCCGTCCATTCACTCACACTGGTGTTGACTTTACTGGTCACGTAGACGTGAAACTTAACAAAGGAAGAGGAGTGAAGACCTCAAAAGCATACATCGCGGTCTTCGTCTGTATGGCTACGAAAGCTGTACATATCGAATTAGTCTCAGAACTAAGCACGGAAGCGTTTATTGCGGCCCTTCAGAGAATGTGCGCGAGGCGCGGAACGCCTGCTCACATGTACTCAGACAACGGCACGAACTTCGTTGGAGCATCCAAAGTACTGAGAGAGGATTTCAGTAACTTCAAGAAGCTACTCTCTCCTGAGTTCTTTGACGAGATTGGGAAACTAGAAATTCATTGGCACTTCAACGCCCCTGCTTGGCCTAGTGCGGGGGGGATATTCGAAGCAGCCGTCAAATCATTAAAACACCACTTGAAGCGGGTTCTTGGGGATCAAAAACTGACCTGGGAAGAATTCACTACGTTACTAGCGAAAATAGAAGCCTGCCTAAACTCGAGGCCTCTATGTCAGCTAACAGAAGATCCGGAGGAATTTTACAGCACTCTCACTCCTGGCCACTTTCTAACTGGCAGTGCTACGTTGTCTCTACCTCAACCGGAGCCTGACAACAGAAAGATGGATCTGAGAAAACGTTGGCAACTAACGGAGCACATGCTGGATCAATTCTGGAAAGCTTGGTCCAATGACTACCTGAACACCTTACAGTCTAGAAGCAAGTGGAACAGAACTGTACAAAACCTCAAACTAAACGACGTGGTCCTAATCAAGGAAACAAACTTACCTCCTGGCAAATGGGCCATGGGACGAGTGATGGAAACTCATCCCGGCAAGGATGGTCTAGTACGAGTGGCCACCCTTAAAACAAAAACTGGAGTGATAAAACGACCCACTGTTAAACTAACTCCATTACCACAGCAAGAAACACTGCTACCTACCGAAGAAACAACAAATAACAAAAGAGAAGAAGATACAATAACTGAAAACCAAAGAAGAAAAAGGAGCACGCGAACCAACAAGTACAGTTTCCTGACTTTCGCTCTTATAACTTTAATAGGAATGTTAGGAACTGCACAATCGTCACCAGTAACAAACAACTATAAGGTGACCTCTATAACCAACAATCAACCTATTTATTTCGATGAAGCCGGAAAACTGCAACTTATACATGATGAATGGACTCTACTGATCTATTACAACCTAACGTCCTACTGGCAAGCTGCGAATAACATGAACGACTACATAAACCAAATTGATAAACTCTGTCAAAGAATCGCGCACGAGTTTACACCATGCGAAGCAGTTGTCAGACACCTACGTCATGAAATGCATCACCTTGAGAATTATAACACTATGTTACTTTCTCAGCATTCGCGACAAAAACGAGGCTACTTTGATGGAATCGGAAAATTAGCCAGAACACTTTTCGGGGTTTTGGATGAAGACTTTGCGCAAAAGTACGAGAAGGATATCCAAAACTTGCAAATCAACGATAATTACTTGTTACAGTTGATGAAGAATCAAACTTTGATCATAGAGGCTGAAAACAATGTAATTAAAAACAATACGGAATTTATGGACAAACAATTCCACGCAATACAAACCTACATAAATCAGACTTGCAACATAATCACAAAAATTGAGAACAGAGCACAAATTTTATACACAGCAAATGACGTGAACACTGCCGCTTTATCATCAACTTTAATTCTGAGCGACTTGCATAGAATTCAAGAAATGCTAATGAATGCTCTCGCCAACATTTATCGGTCATTTGGATACACACTTGTTTCCTGCATCTCAAATAATAGAACAGCTGAACATCATCTCTGGAAAACTTCCACAGGGACTAGCCTTACCGATAAAGGACATACAAAAAGATTTCCGTGACATCTACGAACTAATCCATGTCAAGGCTCGGATTACAAACAACTTTCTACTTTTCGAATTGCATATTCCACTTTTGAGCGATGAGGACTACAAAATATACCGGGTAATACCTATACCATTCCAGAAACAAGGACAATTGAGAATCGTGCAGCCTTTCTCCAATTATATCGCCATAAACTTCGTGAAAAATTCGTACATCACTATGGAAGAGCAAGACATGCGCCAATGCACGCCATACGGAGAAGACGAGTACACATGCATTTCACGTCAGCCGGTATTTAGCTTACAAGACAAGGACGCACCTTGCGAGGCCAAGGTATTCAGTCAACAAACTTCATTATCCTGCGTCATCAATGATGTAACTTGCAAAGAAACTTGGATCCAATTACATAAACCTAACTGGTGGTTGTTTACATTATGCGACAGACAGCTGATGCGCGTCATATTATGTAGCGATCAAGTTACGCCAGCAGTCATCAACGGTACTGGGGTGATTGCCTTGAAACCAAAATGCATACTACAAAAGAAAGATGCGACAATATTCACCTATAACCACTTAGGAAGCAAATTTCACATGGAGGCGGATATTGAAGTACCTACACTTAACACGACTATCAACAATTTATTTGATCTAAGTTGGAAAAACGCACAGCTGAATATGACAGAACTGGATACATCTGCAATAAATATCAGAAACATAGATAAGCAAATAATTCAGCAGAAAGAGCAGGAAAGACTACCACAAGGGATAGATATATCGAGTCACGACATATATCTCTACTCTGTGACTTCTCTGCTGTTGGGAGGAGCTGCTTCGTTTGCTGTCTACATTTGGATTAGGAGACTATGGCATAAGAAAACTAAAAGGCCACCTACAAGACAACCTACAGGAATCGACAACAAAGTCGAAATCGAGATGCAAGAAATACGCCATTCGACACCGCCGGAGCCACTATACAGCGACGCGAGGCCGAAACAACTGTTTCACTTTGAGGAGCAGTAAAGCTTATTGTTTTTATGTGTACATGTTTAATTTTACTTACTTACTAATGTTTACTTTACTGTCTTTACTTTTTATTGTGACGTTCTGGGATGTCTTACTCTTATATATTTTACTTACTTAACCTACTTTTATACGGTCTATACTTTTATTATTGCGTTTTGGAATTTTTACTTTAAAACGTTTTATGTACTGGATGCTCATCCCGCCTTTTCCCTCGGGAGCATGTACGGTTTACGTACATTCCGTCAGGCTGCAAACGCAGCAACCTACTTTTCTCTTTGGTATTTAAAACAATGTTTAATATGATTTTAAGTTAGTTGACGAATTACATACTTACGCGAACACCGCGGATTAGCATCCAACCCACTTTTACTTTGTTGTGATCGGTACTCTAATAAACCTTTAGTGTTACCGAATCTGTGTGTGTTTACATCAACTCGCCTAACTCCAAGTACTGACTTACCACTTCTTACTTAAAGCTACAAGTGTAAGGTACCAACTACTACGGGACCTTACAGATCCATTTGATTATATTTTACGACTCATTTTTGTTTACTTTACTGCTAAGTTTTAACTGCCGAACTTGTTAATAAATATGCATTTTGTGATTTTTAACTTACCAAAACTACTTTAAACAGCTGCCGCTTTAAATCAGTGCCTTATTATATTAAGTAGGAATATGCCATTCAATGTTCGTGCTGAAAATTGTCAGGTCATATGTTATCAACTTTTGAAATGCCTAAGTATTTTTAATTAATTTACACGTAGCCATTGTTACGATAGTGTGACATGACATGACATGTGTTATCGAAGTGTCGTGCAAATATGTCCTATAAGTGTTTGCATACAGTTGAAAAGTTTAATCAATAGCCATAGAAAACATGATGGAAAATAGAACGAAATGTAGTAGGTACTTGTGTGAAGTGAATGGTAGTAAAACACTACGTAGGCGTTTGCAGTGCCATCTGTCGCAATTGTCGCGAACTAACGTTGCAACGGAGCATGCACTTGCTGCGACTGAATTGTAATGTCAGACTAAATGGGTAGAGCGCTGTAAATCTGCGACGAGGTCATAACTTTTTCAAACAATAAACCACAAATATTTTATTTGAAAGTTTTATGTACATTTTTGAGTAGAACATTAATGATTGCGTGTGTAAAAATGTTCATAAATAAGTCATGGCAGATAGAAGCATAAGATATTGTGATTTACCTTATCTGTTGCTTGACTATTATGACTAATTTATTCCGTCGCAACCGATTAGAAGTGTAGTGCTTACAAGCAAATATAACAAAAAGATTTGGGCTCGTCCGGGATTTGAACCCGGGACCTCTCGCACCCAAAGCGAGAATCATACCCCTAGACCAACGAGCCGCTTATGAGACATCGTGAAATTGCTATGTAGATTCTCAAATAACAAAAAAAAGTTATCATTAGATTTGTTACGCATTTAAAAACTTGTAAACACGTTTAACTACAGATATTCAGAACGGTTTCATGTTATTAAGTATTGATGACGTAATAAATAATGTGGATGTCAGAATAAGAAAACGTCAAGGTTTCTGTTTATTGTTCAAAATTTCTGAACAGTGGGTATCTAATATCTAACACATTTGCTTTAGACAAGTTAGGTTTTTGTTCAAATGTAAACTTAGTAGTTATCAGAATTGATATTGATCTACTGATAGTAATAGATATACTTAGGTACCTACTAAACTAAAATTTATTGTATGATAATTTATTTATTTCTCCTGATTCTTTTCTTACTTCATTTAGATAATAGCCTAGTGGTGCGATCGTCTGACTGTCAACTCATAGGTCTCGAGTTCTATCCCAAGACACGCACCTCTGACTTTTCGGATTCATGTGCGTACCGTATAGGTAGGTAATCACTTCAAGGAAATCATTTGCTTCAAAAACGGTGAAGGAAAACATAGTGAGGAAACCGGAATGGATTTTTTTTTGGTTGTGAAATGATCAAATAACTTCTCCCGCTCTGGGCGGTTAACAGTGATAAGGTTAGCAGTGATAGCCTAGTGGTGTAACGGTCGGACTGCCAAGTAATAGGTCTCGAGTTCGAACCCAAGGCACGCACCTCTGACTTTTCGGATTCATATGCGTATTGTATGATTATCACTTGCTTCAAAAACGGTGAAGGAAAACATAGTGAGGAAACCGGCATGCCTGAGAAATATTTCTCGACGGCATGTGAAGCTAAGTCAGAGGCCTATGGGTGGGTTTAAAACTCCGACACCAGGTTAAATACTAACCATACGAAAAGAAGAAGATTTAGATAGTCAGAATCGATAACGAAATTAAGATAATGAACTAGGTAGGTAGGTACTTGCAGTATAAAGGCTCATGTAAACTAGCGCGATATCGCGAGCGCTACAGGCAGCGCGACCCTTGTAGCGCCCGCGATATCGCGCTGGTCTGCACGAGCCTTAAACTTGATAGGCCAAGAGGAAGTTGTCCAAAATTAGCTTGTAAGCAAGTAAGTAAACCTAAATAAAAAATGTTAACAATTTACAAAATTCAATATTATTGTAATTAAAATCACTATCTTTTCAAATAAGTGTGTCCCACAAACAAAAAAAGAAACACCTAAGTAAATAATACTTAATTAATTTATCAAACAGTTTTATTAACAGGTTCTCTGTTCAATGAATTGAGCCTTTCAATGATTGCGTCGGAACGCATTCATTCGACACTGTTTAGAGCTGTGTTGAATTTAAACGATTGAATTCGAAGCCACAACCAGAGGGGTTTTAAATTCAGTGGGTGGACTATCTGTTCATCAGGTTTACTGTTTATCTACAATATGTAAAAAAACCCTGCCCGATTAGAAGGGGGCATATATATAGGCACTGCAATAGTATTACCTAAAACAGATAAAAAATCTTATTATAATGGAAAATAAAAACGTTAAATTGCTATTTCAAAATCACATTTTTCGTAACCGCAAATACCCCAAATCCATAAAAAATTAGCAAATTTTCAACAGGGCTTATAAGTTATGACTTGTAGACTCCCGCTAAGCGACGGCCACCCGCGCTCCATGTATCAACCCGGTAAAGTGCCCCATTGAAAAAAAATGTGATGATTTTTTTTTCTGGAAATTACCACATATATAGACTCTCAGTACGATACGTAACAACACCCTCACGAATCGGACAGGGTTATTTTACATGTTGTATGTTTGCGTAGTATATTTACGGCAATACCATTTAAGTACCTCTTAGATGGGTAGAGAGCAAGGCTCGGATACCGGTTAAATTTTCAAACAGTTATTATGTACTTGATGCAAAGGTTTCGCTCGTTTTTTTAACCGTTTTTGGAGGAGTCTTTATATAAAGGTTTTTTCGTATTAAACGGTTTAGAGCAACACTAACCGGTTTTTTGTTCAGTTTTTATTCAGCGCGGCATCATCAAAATTAGTCACAAGTTGCAACGCGTTTACCGACAGGCCGCTCGTCGTATAAACCGGTTGATTTAGGTTAAAATAAAGTTCTTAAAATGTTCACGTTCTTAAGAAAAGTTCGGAGTAAAACCCAAATAAACCGGTTTTCACCGGTATTTTTAAACCGGTTCCGAGACTTGGTAGGGAGAATACTTTATGTATCTAACTTTCTCTCACCGCAAAGTAAGCAACTGGTCTAACTAGATATATTGCTAATATATCTCATACTACAATGAGCAAGTAATCTTAGAGCAAGTCGCTATAAATTACCAATTAGCTTCGCAGACCGCAGCGATGTAATATAAGTGATTTATGGTGCAAAGTATACGAAGGACATAATATGAGATGCCTCGTTGGTCCAGCGGTCGCAAGCGCTACTGCTGAGTATGAGGTCCTGGGTTCGATTCCCGGGTCGAGCAACGTGTTATTGGGTTTTCCATCTAGAATTTCTCAGTAGCAGTCCGGAGTCTGGATTCGTGCCCGGTTGAAGACAATAGGCTCGCCCCCCATTACATGGGACTTAAACATAACTGGCGAAATGTGGGTGTACTATGGGTACACCTCTGCCTAACCCTCCGGGAATTATAGGCGTGATGTTATGTTGTTGTTTTCTATATCCTATGTACTGTCATAGTTTTTCCAAAATATTATCAAGACTACCAATGAAAATTACGTCGATACAGTAATGAAAATAGATTTATGTGTTTTCGACGCAAAGAGTAGAGACGACTTCTTATTACTTAATATAAGTATTGTCACGATTATAGTTATCCGTATGCCTAATTAGTTACCCAGATTCGAGTGCTTAGCAATTTCGTACACTGCGACTCCCAAAATCTCGTATTTCTCGTTGTAACTTACACAGAGCAGCTACAACACTTGTAAAGCAGTACCCCCACTGTTGATCCCAGTGCAAGGGTCACGGATGTATGACGCGGCGCCTGACCCGCTTCGGACCGGAGCAACTCGTCGATCACGCTACGTGTTATTGTGTAACAACACTGTTCTTATATTAGTAGGAGCTGTAGTTAGTGACGTCAGAGCACAGTAATTTACACAGAGTAGCTACAACACTTTGTAGACATACAGTACCCCCACAGTTGATCCCAAGTGCATGGGTCACGGATTTATGACGCGACGCTGACCCGATCCAGCCCGGAGCAACCGCTACGTTATAATTATTGTGTAATAACACTATTCATATATTAGTAGAATCTGTAGCTAGTGACGTCAGAGCATAATTAGTTATAGTTGGGTCTGAGAAAAGAAATAAAACCAGCACCATAGTTGCGTATGATCATTTTGAAGGATATTGCTAACCCATTGCTTTCTATGTTCGAAAATTTTTATATTTTCAGCAACGTAAATAACGCATTGAATGTTGTTGAACTGTCAAAATGACACACATTGTGATTGATAGTGTTACACAATTCGGGTGCAGGTTTTTCAGGTCCGCTTTCATCTTTGCAAACAAACTTCAACCAAATCCTTCCTTAGTGCACTTCCACAGCAAGCATAGACAGTGTCAATCTTCAGTGATTGGTTTGGTTTTGTATGTCAGTCAATCATAGTCAATTCATCTGTTTTACACGTACTTAGGAAGAAGATACGGGAAGCCGTAGTGTAGGTAGAGTAGTAGGCGATCTCCTCAAGTCTATTCAATAATAATTACACAAATTGGTCCTAATACACACGATATACCTAATGGTCTATACAGATCCTAAGATGAATTGAAATGAATACAAACCGTTTTAAATTTTTTGAGCATTAAAACGTACTGCGGAGTCGGCGGTGGGTGACCCATAGATTAGGAAGGTACAAAAATGTCCAAACATTGTTAAGGCTCCGTGCACGAAAAAAAACTCTTTAACTTATCTAATTGTAAGAAAGCTTAAAATAATTGAAACATTAAGCATAAAAGTACAATTTTCGTGGTGCTAAGCCATTCGTGTCAGTCACAGCACCTGTTAATAATTGCATCACTTTTGCGCTATCGAAAATATCGTTTATTTCGCCTTTGATTTACTTAATGAAGATATAGTATAATAATAAAATAAAATTTTGATTTTATTTCAAGGATAGTTGAAGACTGATATGTGGTTTTTAAATTTCTTGATATGATTTGCTAAATAATAGGAAAAAATACATTACTGAGAGGGTTAAAAAAATGGTTATTTCAAAAAAAAAATTCTGCTATATTTTATATGGTAGTTGAAAAAAGTGGTTCCTTTATGTGCCATATAATGATGTTGATGATATTTTTTAATTTTCAAAATGAAAAGTAGTTACTTCTAACGAAACGATCAAACGTCAGTCTCGCGTCAATTTTAGGAAAACTTGTTGCGAATTTTAGTGATTTTCCACGAACCCTTAATTTATTTGAAAAAACCCTTTCCACTGTGTACAAAACAAAGAATTCGATTTTCAAATCACAAATAATTTTGTTAAAATTCTGTTTTCCTTTCTCACAACTAATGAACAAAAGTGATCAAAATCAGTGGATTTCGTGCACGGAGCTTTAAAGCGTAGCTACCAAATTGCTCCAGTAAACAGAATTGTTTTGTCGGACACGGTTTACCTTTTATCGCTCGAATCATTAACAAAACAATAAGCTGATAAAAGTAGTTAAGTCATTAATGAAATTGATATTGAAAGTATCGGATATTGGGGCATGGATAGATACCTATCTACTACTTATATTTAGTATTTTAGTATTACGCTAATAATAACCACTAAGTAATTGTTATTCCAGCATGTGATACTTTTGTAAATAGAGCTTCCATAAAGGCTACTCGAGTACTCGTTGCAGTCCCTGTACTGTATTTGATATGCAGCCCAGAAGCCCTGAAAACATGAAACAGCATGCGGTACTGCAGATTTTAATATTTATGTACATTAAAATCGAAGCCTTCAAAGTATTTACTCGTAATTGTTTCTCACTGCAAACTTGTTACACCCGTTACAGAACAATTAAATATAATTATGGTATCTTCTACTATTAAATATTCTTTCATTTAATTCCCGAAAACTTGCTTTGACAAAATAACATCACCAATAATCACATTCATGATTTTGCCATTGCTATGCAAATAGCAATCGCATATTTGAATTCAAATTTCACGTAGACCACGCATATCACTCATGCTCCCACATGCTGCAAGGAGTAGTTTTTAAATATTAATGTTCATACATGAGAGATGAGTTTCTCTGACGTATGAAAACATTGCATAATTCAAAGAGATATTTATATATATATAAGTACCTTTATATCTGACGGATGGGTCAGGTAGGTATCAAATTGTGGAGCTATTTCAGTCCAATGATTATAGATAGTAATCCGGACTGGCACTTAACAATGGCATCCGGAATGCCATTGTTAAGTGATAATAGTCAGAAGTGTATTCAATTTGTATTCTGCGCTTGATACCTCCGAATTTGAACGACATGTAGGTAGGTTTGAACTTCAAACAAACGTACGTACCTACATATTTCTTCGCTAAAACACTTTGATTATAAATTATTTACTTACCTACCGACTTCACGATTTACTTACCTACGGACTTCACGATTTTCAACTAAGTATGATAAATCTTTATTTTACTTTCACTTGACTTTACCCTTAAACATGGCAAGCTGAAGGCTATCCATAAAAGGCCGGAATCCCATCAAGATTAATAACTATAGAAAAAATATATCAGAAACAAAAAATCTTGATATTTCGATATAAACCCAACGATTTATATCAAAATGGTCGCCCTTGAGTTTGATTTATCGTCCAACATCCTGAAGCGGTAGAGAAAGATCTAAAAAGGCAGAAACATTAATAAAATATACTCGAAAGAACTTCAAAGTGAAGGTTGGTTGAATGCTGATAATTATGCAAATTTCTGGAAGAATGTACAGCTGAATGACTGAAACAAAGTTCCGAAGAGGACCTCAAAGACTCGTTACGGGTACTTTACATAAAGAATCCTTTTAAATAAATAAGTTATTGAAGTCCCAAGTGCCGGATGCTCTAGATAGGTGTACAAAGCGTTATTCGAAAGCGTTTATATATTTAGATATCATTCAGTGCAAAGGTGCTTAAATTTTTGTATTTTGTGTACCGATGTGTGGTCCCTAAAGTCTTTTATGCAACTATGTACTAGTAACTTTTCCCTTGTTACGAAATTCTTTATTGATTAAAACAGGAAACTGATTACAAAATACGCTTTTCAGTTATAGGTAAATAGCAAAATCTGTGTATGTTGAAATCGATTAATTAAGTAGCGGCAACCGAGCGTTGTGGCTATGGCATTTTAGTTCCTAATTTCCTACCTAATCTAGTTAATCGTGTGTACCAATTTTGTTATTCAATAGCTACTAAAATTATACGACATACCTACCTTGCAAAGATTCAGCAAAAAACATGTTTACATTACAAGCTCACGCAAATTTCGTGTTACATAAAACCTGCATAACATAGGACTTGTAATAAATATTAAGTTATTTGTCTTAAAAATTCAGTTTTCCGTTACATATTCACGAAAACTGGTTCGTTTTATAGTCTAATTTAAAATATTCGTAAAATAATAAGTATTAAGTATTCACTTTGAGTAAAAACAAATTATCTTGGTCCTGAATTACTGACGAGATTGTAATGTTACGTAAATATTGTACATAATTTATTTGTTACTGATTCTTAGATGGATTATGTAGGCTTATGATCCCTTTTGCATAAATTATGAACGAATTTGAGATAATAAGCTGGAGTATTTTGTTTTTGTCTTAATTTTACAGTAAAATGTATGATAATTTGTACAGACCTTGGTTCTATTCATATTAGTATTGGCTAATGAGTTTTGCTAATCCTGTGGTACCTACCTACCTACCTACTGACACTAACGAAACTCTAGTATCTTCTTAGGGCTGGTTATTCCGATTGCAAATATGTTTTATCCGTAGGTAAGTGACAATTACGTAACTTTTTGACATATTTGTCGCATTGTCAGTTGTCCCAACTAACATTATAAATGCGGAAGTTAGTTTGTTACGCTTTCACGCTAAAACGGCTAAACGGATTTGTATGAAATTTGGCAAATACGTAGACAACAACTTAGTTTAGGATATAGGATACTTTTTAATCCGATATTGTAAAGGGATCGAGACTTATGCGGGTGAAACCGCTGGGCGCAGCTAGTATTAAATAAATCAGAAGTATCAATCATTTAGGTATCTTCTTAGATCGGCAAGTGCCATATAAAAATAGTTCACGCATTGGTGAAAAGTTCAGCCAGTTAGCTAAGTTGACAGTCGAGCCACAGATAATACAATACTAGTGTCGAGGTAACTGTTTAAATCACGCCAAAAACGTTGAACAAAATAGAAAAATGGTCGCTTGCAATATAGTAGGTACACCTCTGCATATCCCTTCGGGGATACAGGCGTGAGGTTATGTTATGTTTTAAATTGTTGTTTTGTATGAAATCTGTCAAAAATTATTCTTATATATAAGATATCTGGCGTTGGAAAAATTAGCAAGGTATATAAACTACTGTTAACCAATAACAGTAGATATAAACAGACTCCAATACCTAGTCGTGTATTCAACCGCAGATTTATGGCGGCGCTGTTGAACGTAAGGCTCGTAAATATTTTACATCTTATGAGAAATTTATTGTGGAACCCTCTCCAATATCTTGTTAACAGTACCTACTACTAGCGTCATTTTCAGTTTTAATAAAATTGATCATGAAAATAAATAAAAAACGTGATATTAGCTATCACGTTTTTTATCTTTTTTCGAAGGAAAAACGCAGTTTCTTCTTTCCTGCAGCATATTAATTACTATTTTATTTCGTACTAGCTTCTGCCCGCGTCTTCAGTCGCTTGGAAATCGTAAGACACTACAATATACTACAATAACAGCCACATTTTTTAAAACTTCCCTGTATACTACGTTTGTAGTTTTATTCTCAGCAGCCAAAATATACAGAGAGTCAGGAATGGTGAATCGGGAGCAAGCGACGTAAAGTTATCCGTGTGAGAAGCAGCTTGTCCTGATGTCGACACCCGCAGCCTTCAGCCTTTGGTGTCGGCCCCTGTGACTTGTTGATCGAAAAGCATACGCTCACAGGAAACTGCACGCGCTTTAACTGTCTCGCCATCGCCACAACCTGTCAGAATTTCCGCCTCGATGACGTTTCTCTGCAAAGTTTTAAGTTCCGAAGGAGCATAATCGGGACACCGACCTTCAGCTGGATGATGTACACCGGAATTCCACTTGCCATTAGTGAATTGAGAAATTCTACGGCGTAATGTGTGGCATCATCTTCCTCCACATCAGTATTAATGGAGGTGTATATCACTTCGCTCCCTTCAATTTGCGAGAGAATACTGTGGTTGATCGCTGCAGCTTGATCATTTTCGGCGTTAAAATGGGAACACGCCCTAGAATTCTCTTGGTACGGTATTCGAAACACGTATAGTATGTATAGTAACGCAAACACGAATGAATACTTGAAATTTACTAGTTTTAATTGTCAGTCAGCAAAACGCTCTATTGATAATATTCGAGCAATCTGTGCATGGTCAGATCTTGTAGCCCTCCAAGAGACATGGCTTCTCCCCCATGACATATTGACATTAGGGACCATAAGTCAAGACTTTGAATTTACTGGTAAATCAGCGGTTGACACATCCGTCGGACCGTTAAGAGGAAGACCGTATGGGGGAGTGGCCATTCTCGGGAGGAAAGGTATGTTTGGGTCGGTCTCTGTTTTGGACTGTAGTAGTAAACGGATTGTGGCCATTAAGGCAGTGACTGGAGAGCGCTCTATTATTGTTTTCTCTGTCTATATGCCTACAGATTCGCCGGAGAATTTAACTATGATTACAGATGTTTTAAGTGAAATAAGTGCTATTGTAGCGAGTTATGATGTTGAAAACGTGTTTATATTGGGAGATTTTAACGCGCACCCCAAAGAAAACTTTTATAATGAATTGATGAACTTCTGTGCGGACCAGTCATGGGTTTGTGCCGATATTGAAAAACTGGGTGCTGAGCGGAATCACTACACATTTACTAGTGATGCGCATGGGTGTAGGAGATGGCTCGACCACTGTGTGGTATCTTTATCGGCGTGGCATACTGTTGTAGATGTAGGTATTAAAGAGGATGTATATAATTCTGATCATTTACCTATCTATGTTGTATGTGATTTGAGTATTGTGAGATCAAAACTGGTGACTCAGACAGTGCTCCGTAGCGCGATTACATGGGGTGAAAGAAACTGTTCTGAAATTGATAGGTACCGGTTCTTGTGCAATAGTAAGTTGTTTGTAGAAATCAATGTCTCGTACATTGATTTCCCCCAAGAATTTACGGAGTACAGTCATGGGTCATGCAGCCTGGTTGAACATAAAATGATACTGAATAAGTTGTATGATCAGATTGTGAACGTTCTGTGTGAGGCAGCTGAACAATCTAAGGAGACGAGTGACTATAGGCCACACAGACAATATCGGTGTCTGTATGGCTGAAATAAACATGTACGGGATGCTCACAGCGAGGCTAGGCTTAAACTTAAAACCTGGACAGAACATAGACGACCGACTCAAGGGTACATTTGCGAGCAAATGCGAGAGGCTCGTAAAGTATTTAAAAGTCGCTTGAAATGGTGCCAAAAGAGTCAAGAACAAATTAAAATGGATATAATAACAGAACAACGAGCTACTAAGAACTTTGGTAAATTCTGGAAATCTACAGGTAAGTTGGATACTAGGCCTGGCCTCGCGGTGAGTGTGGACGGGAAGAGTGATCACGGGGATATTGCGAACCTGTTTATGAAACATTTCCAGGTGCAATCACCCCTTGGTCCCTCAGTTTCTTCCGCAGGCGCTGGCGCTGAGTGTTGTTGTCGGGAGAAGGAGAAACTTATGCAATTCTCTGCCAAGCAAGTTAAAGGAGTCATACAAGGAATGAGCAGGGGCAGGTCTCTCGGACACGATGGACTCAGCATTGAGCACTTGAAATACGCAGGGGTCCATGTTCCGAGGGTCTTGTCACTGTTCTATACTATGTGTGTTAGCCATTCATACCTGCCAGAAAATTTTATGAAAACTATTGTGGTTCCCATTGTTAAGAACAGGGTAGGGGACATATCAAGTGAAGGGAATTACCGCCCGATTTCCTTGGCAACGATCATGGCTAAGGTATTGGACAGTATGCTTGACTCATGTTTGAAGAATATTTTAAATCTTCATGAAGCACAGTTCGGGTTTCAGCCTGGACTATCAACGGAAACTGCTATCTTAAGTCTCAAGCATACTGTTCAATACTATACCGATCGTAAGACGCCGGTGTACGCTTGTTTCCTCGACCTCTCAAAGGCCTTCGATCTTGTTTCCTATGATGTGCTTTGGGACAAGTTGAGGGACAGGGGCGCGCTTGCTGAAATACTGAAAATCTTCCAGTACTGGTATGCCAATCAGGGGAACCTGGTAAAGTGGTCTAACACTCTGTCTTCGGCATATAGATTGGAATGCGGTGTGAGACAAGGGGGTTTGACATCCCCTAGGCTTTTCAATCTGTATGTTGATGGCCTCATCACTGAGCTCAGTAGCATGAATATTGGATGTCGAATAAATGGAGTGAGCGTCAATAACATCAACTATGCGGACGATATGGTGCTGCTGGGCCCAACTGCTGGGGCAATCAGAGAATTGCTCAAAGTTTGTGAAACTTATGCTGCCTCACACGGACTGATTTATAATGTTACCAAAAGTGAATATATGATCTTTAAGGCTGCCGGTAGGTGTCCGGACTCTGCTCCGGAAATAATAAGGCTGAATGGACTCCCGTTAAACCGAGTGTCTAAATTTAAGTATCTTGGGCATTTCATTGCCGACGACCTTAGAGATGATATAGACATCGAGAGGGAGCGTAGGGCACTAGCGGTCAGAGGGAACATGTTGGCCCGTAGATTTGCTCGATGCTCTGACCAAGTAAAAATTACTCTTTTTAAGACCTACTGTCAGAGCTTTTACACGAGCAATCTATGGGTCAGCTATACCAAGAGATCGCTGGATACCCTGCGCGTGCAATATAATAATGCTTTCAGGATGTTGTTGCGACTACCCCGTTTCTGCAGCGCCTCGGAAATGTTCGCTGAGACCCACACAGATGGCTTTCATGCCATAATACGCAAAAAAACAGCATCGCTGTTGAGCAGAGTGCGGGGCAGTCGCAACTATATCCTGAGAGCTGTGGCGGAGAGCTATACTCCAAATTTAAAACATTTTGTGCGGAGGCTGCTCAGATAGGAAGCATGCTTTCTTGTCTGGTCGTCCTCTGCATTGAATGTCTATTATTTCAAATATTTTACATCAATACTACTAACACAAAATTATAAGTTATTTTGTAATACTAACACTATATGGATCACTGTTGTCTGAATTAAATGAATTTTAATTTAATTTTTTTTTTTAATAACACAACTAACTATTTACACTCGATAGCAAATTAAAAGTCTAACTTACTATATAAATAAAAACAAAAGGAAACTTAGGCATTGAAGTACTTGTCCGCATCGCTGTCCTCCGGAAACGTGCCCAGAAGACTGGCAGCATAGCCTCGTTGAGTGGCAACGCTAATTCTTTGGTCAAAGAACGAGCCAGCCTTCTGTTCACGTGAAGTGTCGACCAGTCGGCGAGAAATCTTCTTAAAAGGGTTCATTATTTGTATTCTAAGCTTACATAAATACTTAGGTAAAAATTTTAACACGAATTTGTAATTTTAATCGCTGACGTCACCAGATACCATAAAATATGACGTCAGAGGAGTGGACATTTTTATAATGTCACAAAACGTAACGAGATGCCAGAAAAAAAAAATTGCCAGTACGTACGCGGATGAAGCAGAATAATTTATGAATCCGATTAACGAGTGTTCGTTACCGGTTACCATCCATCGCACAGCAAAACAGATTCAATCAATTTTATATCCACCATCAAAGGTCATACTTATTAACCTCTTTTTGAAATAAAAACTACTTTAGGCGCACTTTCTGAACAGTGAACGAAACTGAACCGTCACGCTCGGGTCGGTGACGCTGAATTGGGTATACTCGGCTCCAGTCGGTTGGTGACGCTGAATCGCGTATATTCGGCTCCATTCGTAAGTTATCGCTTTTAGAGTGAGGTCATAAGTACCCTCTTTTTTATTTGAATTACTAATCTAAAATCGTTCATATTCGATTTGTATTTTCTGATCCGAATGTGAGTTTTGCCAAGTCTAAAATATATTTTAACAGAGCTCAAGTTGTAAGGAGTTATTTCCCAGCTTCAGTTCTTAACTTTAGTAATTTTATTCTCGTAGAAAGTAGTAAAACAGAATAGCAAGCGTGGATTACGAAAAAGAAATAGCTTTTAGTGTTTCAAGTGAAGCTAAGTTAAGCTGCAAATGACCTCGTCCTGTTTTTATTAGAACTTTGAATTTAACTGAATTAGAGACGATCTTTTTGAAGAACCGTTAAGTATATGATAGGTGATATATTTTATTTTAAGTACTTGCTGGTTGTTCGGAATATACACAACTATTAGAATAATTGAAAGTGTATAGATTGTAGGTACTTACATGATGGATTTCCATCATTAGGAGATAGACAGGCACCTAAGCCTCGAGAGAAGTTGAATAATTAGGTATTAGTTACATACATTGTCTACATCATACGCATAAATTAGGTACCTAATAGTGCAATATCGACTCGACTACTTCTTGAGAGACTGAAGTGTGGTACCTTTTTTTTTGGGTGGGATTTTATCAAATAACTTCTTCCGCTCTAGGCGGAGCGGGAGGGCGTGTCAGATTCTTACTGACTAAAACCCACTCGTGTTCCTTCAGTTGGCATGTTGCCGGGGGCCACGATCTCCCTTTCAGACTTCTTCGCAACCCCGGCAGGCATCGGCCCTAGCGGACCCCGTCAATTCTGCTGACATCTCTTTGAGGTGTGTGTGGAACACAACGCGCCGTCGACCCGGACCTGGTCCTTATCAGACGGCGAGCTACCCATTGCTCACCGTCCGCAAGCCCGCGCCTACGGTGGCCGGAAATCGGCCTGCGATTCCCAACGCCCAGGGCGTCCTCCTGCGGCGGTTAGGGGCGTGAGGGCGCGAAATTTGCCTCTCCTTCACGAGTTTCGCCTCTTCCTTCGCGAGCATTACTGCTTCGCAGGAGGTGACGGCCTCCCATTTCCTCTCGCTCCGTACCATAGCCTGAACCAGGGCCGGACGATTGCCTCTACGAGGACACGGCGATGCCCCACCCAAGCCGGACAGACCTCCACCGTATGCTCCACCGTGTCCTCCGGGCAATCCACACAATGGTGATACCCAGGCGTTTTCTCCCACCTGAACAGGAACCTCCCAAAATAGCCATGTCCAGTGAGGACCTACGTCAGGTGGAAGGTGATGACGCCGTGGCGCCTGTGTAGCTGCTCCTCAAAGAAGGAACTTATTGCTGTAATTGTGGCGTGCCCAGCGCTGCATTGCGACAATCGCACTTTCCATGACCCCATGAGATCCCCCTGGAGCTTTGCAGCTGTGCCGCGATTTCTTGTAGCAGCGCAGTTAAGCCCCGGCCTTTCGCCTCCTCGCACCACTCCCAGATGTGGGCGAGGACTTTTGCCTCCATATCTCATGGCGGTAATCCGGCAAGAAGGCCATGACCCTCTGGGACGCGTTCAACCGGCGGGCTGGCCGCAGCCTCAATGAATGCGCCCACACCGGTACCCCGTAATGGGCCATGGACCTCACTACCTCCACGTAGAGCCTCCGGCAGGAGGCATTTGGACCCCCTAGATTGGGCAGGAGCCACTTCAAGGCAGCCCCGACCCGCTCCAGTCTAGGAGCCAACTCCTAGACTGGAGCGGGTCGGAAATGTTCCACGAAGTTCCACCGGCTGTCGAGGACTAGTCCCAGATACTTCATCGTCGACTCGACGCCGATATGAACCCCTCCCGCCATTACCTGGGAACCATGAAAACACATGGCCTCGGACTTATGCAGAGCCACCTCGAGTCTCAACTGCCAGATCCTGTCGACTATTTTCGCAACCCCGCGTGTCGCTAAGTCGGCCGCCGCCTGGTACGACCTACCCTGCGCCAGGAACTGAAGTGGTACCTACGGTCAAATGTAGCATCTTTACTTTCCATGAGCAACTTGAACCACGAGTACTGTCTCGATTACAAAAAAAATTGTTGCTGCCATTTAAAATATCAAAGCGATACAAAACTAGAAAAATCGACTATTTGTAGCAGATTCTTAGTAATCGAGAGATATTTAAGTACAGTGCCTACTCATGGAAAGTAAAGATGCCACAGTTGAAGAAAGTATCATCAATTTAAGAAAATCGCTGATGATATGCATAATATTAATAAACCCAAAATCGGTTAAAGTTTCCCAAAGTTAACAAGATCCTAACTTCACCTCCCACCAATGTCAAGTTCAAGTCGGGTCGGTCAAGTTTTCATTGAACAAGCCTCTAATCCGATTGTGTTTTGCTAAATCACCACAGACGGCAAAATGGCAGCAATGCTAGTTCTTGCGTAAAATCCCTCGCGAACAAACTTTGGTTGGTCGTACGTACAATGACAGGGATAAACGAGCTATTCAGGCATCGTATTATTGTTACCTTTTAAGTACAATTATTTTTATGTCTACATCGATAGCGATTTATAGCCACGGTTAAAATGGGAATTTTTATTTGGTTTGAAACTCGTTCGTGCCTCCTGCCGTTTGGGGAATAAGGAGGAGGTGAATTTGCTTTTTCAGTTGGACAGCTGAAAAAGGTTGGAAAGGTGACAGGGACAAACCTGGATGCGGAAGGCAGAGGACAGGGTGTTGTGGCGCAGCCTGGGAGAGGCCTATGTACAGCAGTGAACTGCGATAGGCTTAGTTGATTGATTCAATTTTCTTTTTGGTCACGATTGCAACTAATAAGCTCACGTATAAACATGATGGCCATAAATTAAACCTTCTAGTTTATCATTCAAAATATAACTGTAGCGTAACGACCCTATTCATTAGGTATTTGCCGGGTCCGTAACAAACATTAATTTTAATTATAGAGAAGGCCTAGTTACTTACTATGGGCCGTTAGTCCCTACCTAACGATGAGTTGGTTTTTATTCTAATTGAGATAAATTCGGTTAAATTAACTGGGCGGTGTTCTATACTATGGAAGGTAAGTTTTGTAATAAAATACGATTTTATGTTACAACGCTTATATTATGGAGCACATTTGGATTGACACAAAGAATGACAACAACAATATTTTTTTTTTAATTCAAAATAAGTACCTAGGTACCTGAAATTACTTTAACAAGTGGCCAGGGTGTTTCTATTAAAAAAAAGGTAAACCAAATAGTTTCAACACCTCCCCGTAATGGAAACATCCTGTACATACAGATATACAAAAAATATATACACCCTAATAAATTAATAACAAACACTATAAACAATAATCACGAACACTTAACAAAACAATGAATACAAAAAACAAACGCAAGCTAGCTTATGGCCTCGGTTATACCTAAACCTTTAAGACACATGAAATGTCGAAGTTTTGTTAAAGGTTTAGTAAGGACATCGGCTGGCATATTACGTGTGTTAATGTAATTTAAGACAAGGTTTTGTTGATTAAGTGAATCGCGAATAAAATGGTGCCTTATATCAATGTGTTTGGTGCGTGCGTGAAAGGTGTCGTTATGAGATAATTTTAATGAACTTTGATTATCTGTATAAATTTTGATTGGGCGATCCAAAGAAAATATTTCTTTAAAAAACGCCTTGAGGTATATGGCTTCTTTGCACGCTTCACTAAGAGCCATATACTCAGCTTCTGTAGTTGAGAGTGCGACTGTTTTTTGTTTGCGTGACTCCCAACTAATTGGTGCTCCACTCATAATGAAAAAGAAACCTGTGAATGAACGACGATCGATGATATTACTTCCATGGTCTGCATCTACATAACCGATGGGATAGTCTGGCATGACTTTATGATAGTGAAGTTTCAGGTCCTTGGTACCCTTAAGATACCTCAGTACCCGCTTGGCAGCTCTCCAGTGCACCTCCCCGTAATGTGTGTTGAATTGACTTAAAAATGACACTGCATGTGAGATGTCGGGTCTAGTGCCAATGGAAACATACATTAGTGATCCAATGAGCTGCTGGTAAGGTAAATCTGGCTGATCGTCATTAATGTCTCTGTAAGTGAGTTTTTGACCAGGTTCCATGGGTGTGGAAACTGATATGGCATCACTCATTCCAAATTTAGAAATAAGCTTATCTATGTATTTGGTTTGGTCAAGAGTAATGCCGTTTTTGGTATACAAAACTCTCATACCAAGACAGTCTTTTAAGGAACCTAAGTCTTTGACACAGAATTCTTTGCTAATAGCGCTTTTAAACTTTTGTTTCATTTCCTTATCATTAGAAAATATGAAAAAATCGTCCACAAATATGGCGACGATAAGAAGCTTATTTTGGTTTTTATGATTATATACACAATTATCATTTTGTGATTTCATTAAACCAAACTTTGCCATTGCTTCGCAAACTTTTTTATGCCACTGTCTAGGGGATTGTTTTAATCCATACAAAGCTCTCTTTAAAAGACATACTTTGTTTTTGCTGTCCTCTTTTATAAATCCTTCTGGCTGAGTCATATAAATTTCTTCGTCTAAGGTCCCATAAAGGAAGGCAGTTTCAACATCTAAGTGATCGACTTCTAAGTTATGCTGAACAGCGTAAGCTATTAGCAATCTGACAGTTGATAGTCTAGTTACAGGTGAGAAAGTTTCATGATAGTCCACCCCGTAAATCTGGGTGAACCCTTTGGCTACCAATCTGGCTTTATATTTTATTATATTTCCCGATGTATCCCTTTTTATTTTATATACCCATTTACATTTCACAATTTTACGGTCACTTGGTCTGTCCACCAAAATCCAGGTACCGTGCTTAATTAGTGAATCGTATTCGACTTCCATTGACTTAAGCCAGTTGTCTTTATGAACATCTTCCATGGCTTCTTTAAACGTTTCAGGTTCAAAGTTCGTAGAAGTCAAGTTTGCTAGGGTGTCATTGTCGGGATATCTTATTGGTGGACGTCGGTCTCTAAGGGAATGTCTCCTTTTGCTTTCAACATTAACATGGGGATGTTTCACAATAGTCTCACTTTCGGAGTCAAAAAACACTTCAGGTGTTTCTATTTCTGAGATTTCTTGTATTTCCGTATTTGGAACTTCAGTTGTTTCAGTTTGTGAAACTTTAGGTATTTCCATGTCTAAACCTGTTTCAGTATCTTGTACTTGAATTATGTCACTTGTCTGTGACTGAGACACATCTTGAGTGTCGCTAGTAGAAGGCTTATCCTCAATGAAGACAACATCTCTCGCGGTCAAAACCACTCGAGGATTTTGGGGATCAATTAAACGAAAGCCTTTACTTTGACTGGAATACCCAACAAATATGTACTTTCGAGTTTTTGACTCTAGTTTTGTACGTTTTTCTACGGGTATAAGTGCATGTGCTTCACAGCCAAAGACACGTAAATGTGAAAGATTAATTTTCTTTCCAGTCCAAATCTCTTCTGGAATTTTATTATTTAACGCTTGAGTAGGTGAATGATTTTTGAGATAAATTGCAGTATTTACTGCTTCTGCCCAGTATGCTTTTGATAAGTTAGCATCTTGAAGCATGGACCTAGCTTTTTCAATAATAGTTCTATTGACTCGCTCAGAAATACCGTTTTGTTGTGGATTATAGGGAACAGAAGTTTGATGCAAAATTCCGTTCTCTTTCAAAAAAGTAGTCATATTGCGATTAATATATTCAGAGCCGCAATCGGACCTAAACTTTTTTATTTTGTGACCCGTTTGATTTTCTACCATACTTTTGAATTCTACAAACTTAGAGAACACTTCACTTTTGTGTTTTAGAAAATATCCAAAAGTTTTGCGAGAAAAATCGTCAGTGAATGTGAGTACATAGAGAGCTTTGCCCCAAGATTGAGTACTCATGGGTCCACAAACATCAGAATGCACTATTTCTAGAACATTTTTTGACCTGCTTGAAGAATTATTGAACGGTTTCTTTGCTAGTTTGCCTTGTAGACAAGGCACACAGATTTTGTTCAGTGTGTCATTATAGTTAATGCCCACAAACTTATTTTTTAAAATACTCATGGCTTTAGTATTAAGGTGACCAAGGCGTCTATGCCATAACAATGCAGACTCTGTGGAAGTAGTTAAAAGAGCTTGCGAATCAGGAACATTAAGTTTATACATGCCATTGAAGTTTGAGGCGGTTGCAATAATAGAACCTGAGACTTTACATCCTTCTTTTTGAAGAATAGTGGCACCTTTTAGGGAAAATAAAACAATAAAGCCTTTTTTAACTAAGTTACTAACTGATAATAAGTTTGCAGCTAGTTGGGGAACATAAAGAACATCTTTAATTGTATTAATATTATTAATGACGACTGTACCTTCACCTTCACATAGAATTTGGTCATTGTTGGCCACAGTGACAGGCTTAATTACAGGGGTTATTTCACGAAAGTATTCCTTTCTGTTACACATATGAGAAGTAGCACCGGAGTCTATGTACCAAGAATCTGAGGAAGAGGAATGAGACACATTAAAACAAGATGAAAGTGTAATGTGTGAAGTGTAATTAGTAGTATTAATACTAGGAGTTTCTTGCTTCTTCTTTAAGATTTTACATTCATTTTTATAGTGTCCAAATCTCTTGCAGTATGTACATTTCTTCGAATGAAAAGACTTTTTCTTAGTCACGGTGCATTGTAATGCTGCATCAGGTACAGTAAGACTTGTAGTCGGTGATGGTCGGCTATCTTCCTTAAGAAGTGCTGAGACTACAGCTTCAGATGTTATCTTCGTGTTAGAGTGCTCCAGGGTCATAACAAGTGGTTTGTAGCTTTCAGGAAGATTTGCTAGTAGAATGATGGCTAAAAACTCATCTTCTATGGCAGCGTTCATGCCGCGCAGTTCCTGCTGAGTAGTCAACATTAAGTTCACGTACTTTTCCATATTTCCTTCATATTTCACAGCTAGTAGCTTTTTCATTAGAGATAGTCTTCTGACAAGACCACAATCTGCATAGGCCTTTTTTAAATTGTTCCAAGTATCGCATGCCGTCTGTACATTTTGAATCACAGGATAAACATTTTCGTGGCATGCTAAACATATTTTAGACCTCGCTCTGGCATCTTTTCTAGCATTTGCTGCTGTTGTAAGATCTGCCGGTTTTGACACTATGTCCCAAAGATCCTGATCTACTAGGTAGCATTCCATTGCGAACGACCAGGTGTGAAATTTTTCTTTTCCACGTAGTTTTGAGAATGTCATTGTGGATTGTATTGGGCTTACCAGGGAAGAATCGCCACTTGCCATTTTTGAATAGGAATATATGTAGAGCGTCCACTTTTTTAAAATCGATTAATTGCCCATAACCTTTTGTAATAAAATACGATTTTATGTTACAACGCTTATATTATGGAGCACATTTGGATTGACACAAAGAATGACAACAACAATATTTTTTTTTAAATTCAAAATAAGTACCTAGGTACCTGAAATTACTTTAACAAGTGGCCAGGGTGTTTCTATTAAAAAAAAGGTAAACCAAATAGTTTCAACAGTAAGCGCCTCAGTAAACCTGCAGTTGTGAACTTTACATGACTATGTACTACCCGATTCTACAGTTGAAAGAAAACGATTTAGTTCTACAAAAAAATATGATTACGATGATTGTAAAACCCTAAGGACGAATTTCACCAATTGTTGTAAAACATTGACACTGACAGCCCTTGAACGCGGTTTAGAAGTTCTGATCGCGTTCAGTTTGATTCGTATAATATCCGTTGTTTTATTGGAGAAATCCGCACTGAGTAACTAAGGTCCGTTAGAAACGCAAAGTGTTCTGTGAGTGGCTGTTATCCCTAGCAGAGAAATTCGGATGATAAGGATGGCTGTCATCAAGGACATGACAGTAACTTATAATAGCGTAACAAAAATATATTGAAGCACTCATCGCTGTTATAGTTTGCGCAGAGATACATTAATGTGTGTTTAAGAGTAGGCGGTATCTACTGAATTACTAAAGATCCTTGCGTTTTAATTTTGTAGACTTGTCGAGGCTAACCGAGGCTTCTTATCAGAAGTATCAGGAACCATAAATGTACAAATCACAGTAGGTTAGGCGTAGTAAAATGTCAATGTTTGAACACAAGCAATAATGATTAGTAAGAGGACTTATTCCACAAAGGTTTACACAAAACTACACAAAGCGTATCCCTACATAGTCATCACCCTATAGCAGTTCACTGCTGGACATAGGCCTCTCCAATTCCACGCCATTCAGCTCGATTCTCGGCAACTCTCATCCAGCTGCTACCAGCCACCCTGTGAAGATCGTCACTCCACCTAGCCTGAGGCCATTCTACCTTACGTTTGCCGATCCCTACCCATCCCTTATACATAACATAAATATACAGGGTGGCAAGGATATCGTCGCGATAACTGTTACCATGGATTCAATACATGATTCCGAAACACCTGCGTTGAAATTTTTCGTCGGTTATTTAAAAACAAATCAGCTGTTGCATAGAAAATTTCAATACCTACGCGGTCAAACTGTATGGAAAAGCTGATTAAAAAAAATGACGAAAAATTTAAACGCAGGGGGATTCAAAATCATGTACTGAATCCATGGTAACCTAGTTTTCGCGTCGATGTCCCTGCCACCCTGTAATATAGTAAATATTAAGGAAATCCTACCACCATATAAACCGCACGGATCACATTAATCTAACGCCCTCATTAACATCAATGAATATTCTGGGTCTCGAATATAAAAGAGTCTACTTTCGCAGGACAATGACTTTACGTTTGCTGCTATGCGGATAATGTTCGCATTACCTAATTGCCTTTCTTTAAAGTCGGATATTGTGGATAGTCATGAAGATAGATCGGTTTCAGACCTTTTGGCAAATAAATTAGATAATTTATGAATAGGTGTGGGATGTACAAGGGTCAATTAATCTGTCTAGGCTTTTCCCAACTATCTTGAGGTCGGCTTCCAGTCTAACCGGATGCAGCTGAATATCAGTATTTTACATGGAGCGGCTGCCTATCTGATCCTCACAACCCAGTTACTATGGGTAATACGATACTCTTTGGTAAGACTGGCCGTCAGAGTTTTGGGCTTCTGACGCCCCGTAACGGCCCGTAAGGGCTTAACGTGCTTTCCGAAGTACGTAGGAGTCTCGGTATGTAAAGATGGTCATCCATCAACGGACCAATCCGGTAACCGTAATTTATCGTGATGGATCGACCCGTGCGGCTGTTATTACTTAGCCACGACCTCCTTGTGGGGTTACAAGGGTAATGAACGAATATTTACCCCTGTCTCGCTGTTCTAGGGGCCGCAAACGCTAAAGCTGAGCATGAGGTCCTGGGTTCCATTCCTGGGTCGGGCAAAGTGTTATTGTGTGGTCAGCCATGAATTTCTCAGAAGCAGCCCGGAGTCTGGATTTGTGCCCGGTGGAAGGCAATAGGCTCGCCCCTTATTTCATAGGACTTAAACGTAACTGGCGAACTGTGTACAGTGTACTATTGGGTACACTTCTGCCTAACCCTTCGGTAAATACAGGCATTTTTTACTCAAACTCAAACTCAAAGCATTTATTTCAAATAAACCAATTACAGGCACTTTTGAATTGTCAAGGGATCAGTAACTCAGAAAGATGAAGCTAGTTGCCCATTCCAAAGCGTAGTAGGTACCTATGGAGAAGAACGGGCAAGAAACTCCCATACCTAAGTCCTTTCATGAAATAAACTTCCAGTATATTATTATACTGAAAGTTATAGTATGTTCCCTTTTTATTATCCACAAGCAATATTAATTAGGTACACAAATTATTTCTAAAACCGTTCTTTTGCCTAGAGCAGTGAGCTGTTTTCCCTAGTTAAACATGATACCAGTATGCTTATAATACAAAACACAATTTAAATATTAATAACTGGGTTAAAACACAAAGTAAATTGATTACCTTATTCATATTCAGCTCCCCACTTCATCCGATTACCGTAATTTAAGCTTTTCCTCCACTATGTGCTTAGCATTCCTTTATAGTAAATTATTAGCAACAAGGCAATTTTGTATACACGTAAATAAATGGAGAGATATCTATCTCGCAGGCCGGTAGAGCAAGATAATTTGATACCAGCCTCTTACTAAGGGCTCAAATATGAAAACGGAACAAAGCACGATAGTCCCACTTTTTATTCCATCGCAGTTTTTCTTCAGTGTATTGTTCGCAGGGCTTTGAAAAGAGGGCGGCGGACTTCGAAATGGAGATAGCTACCGAAACTTTTTGTAAGACTAGGCTCCAGATGTAGATGTGGTATTCCTTTCATAAGAAGATATGAATGATGGATCGCACTTAAAGCACTATTCTGTCTGTTGTGTGAAAAAGGACGACATCTAATCTAGAACAAAGTTTCAGTCGTATACCCGCGTTGTACTTAGCTATAAAATTACTTTATATTACTCGGCTCGGCGACGTGGGATTACTTTCCTTTACCATTAAATGTTTCCCAGCGGAAGGTCGTAACTCTAGTCATTTTGCACTCATCACGGAGATAAATTATCTCGAACTAAAATTGAGTTAAGGTGCGGCTACACTAGTCTATGTGCAGCATGAATGCATTGAACAGAATTCTATTATTTTTGTTGTGATCGACAGCGCCTTAGTTTACAAATGTTTGATTAGCCCGCAATGGAATCTTCACATCGATTTGAATCGCTTTCGAATGCTCGCAGTGTAGAGTCACCTTTATGTAAAATTACCGACGGACTTCTTTAGGCGTCGATCTGAATGGTATGCCATTGTCAAACTGCAAAAATGTAGGCCTGGAAGACACGAAAATATGAATGGGACAAAGGGACTCAAGGGCATGATGAATAGTTTGGATGTTATAAGATGAAAGCCTTCCTGGATAATCATCTATTTATAAAAATCTTAAATTCATTTATTCACTGATAGACAACGTAAGTACTGGCTAAACTGCTGGGTCTAGAAGTATGAAATTAAGGTACTAAGGAAGGGTTTTTGAGAATTAATCTATAGGGTTTAAATAGCGGATTAAAGTTTGTATGGACGTTCATCATTCTCGTCGATGGGAAACCCCATCGGGCACACGGCTTGTTTGAAGATAAAAGCCTTACTGGATCATCATACAACATAAAGCTTCAAAAAACCGACATAATAATATCAGGCAGGATAAAAGCCATTGATATCTAAGGTTGATAACGTAACAAGGCGACCATCTCATCTTTAAAGAAAATACGGTAGTCGACCTACTATAAATTTCCTCTTATGCGCTTATCCAAGGATGCCCCGGCGCTACCGATGACCGTTTCTTTATACAACAAAGCTATGATGAAGGAAAACATCCGGTACGTCATGGAACCAAAAATACGAACACATGACGTGACATCCACCAAACCGCACTGGGCCCGCGAGGATAACAGCCCACCTCTCCCATAGAGAGGAGGCCTGTGTCCCAGCAGTAGCAACATTATAGGAAAATTATACTTAAGCTGATGGAAAATAAACGTACCATTTTTTTATTTTTTTTTGTTCCGGGGTGGAAAATCCTCATGGATGTCCTTCGCCCTGGGGCGGGCGAAGGGGTCTGTCAGACTCCTACTGACTAAAAACCACCCCGGTGTTCCCTTCCCACACTTGGACCGGGGATCATGGGTTCTAGTGCGCCTTCCATGATCCCCGACTGGTGCCGGCCCGCTTTTGCGGACCACTTCATGCCCGCGGGTGGAGTGAGGTGTTACACTCCCCCCGCGACGTCAAATAGGGGCGCGCGTGGAACACTACGCGCCGCCACCAAAATAAACGTACCATAACCTAAGTGTAAAAACTTCCCACAAAGACAAGCAAGCCTACTTCTTCATTCACGAATGTATGAAAAAATATACATTTATGCCTACATTATAAACAAGGCACAAATTCAACACACCTTAAACAGCAACGCGACATGATTACAAATGTTGATACCATACCAGTAGTCCCCTTGTACCAAGTTACCCTATCTTTTACGAGGAACATTACTCGCAGGAAAATTTACGACTACTAGAAAGAGATAACGTCTGTACAGCCTCTCTGTGTTTTTGTTCTCAACGTAGAATGAGGTAAACAACACTACTTTAACGCATTGTTTTTTTGTATGTAAGAAAAGAAAATAATGTTATTGGAGTTAGCCGTGGGGTTACCCCCGAAGGCATGGAGAAAAACAAGTTCGTATTTTTGTTTCCTTGTGATTTCCTTGTGAGACTATTGGCTTAGATAGGTACCCAAAATATCAGTTTCAAAGAAAATAAATTGGTTTTTGATTATTTCGAAATCCTCGAAGATATATGTCTAAAGCCCTATACAGAGTGGCAAAAAAATACTGCTGTTCCATACATTTTGACCGCGTAGGTATTGCACTTTTCTATGAAATAGCAGATTTTTTTTGAATAACCGACGAAAAATTTCAACTCCGCAGTTTTCGCGTCAAAGTCCCTGCCACCCTGTATACTTTGTATTTAGCTAACTTCATTTTATGTCTTGTTAAAAGGAAAAACATAATGAAAATTTATGTACAACGGCATAAAAGCCTTTTAATAACTACATCTATTCCATTTGTGTGCCAACTGCTTCAATACTTACCTACAAGATTACAAAAACCAAACCTAAAAAGGAAAGTTCTAAAGTAAAATGGGGCAGGTCCATATTTTTTTCCGATACGGATGTAAAAACTGTTCACGCTAATATACCTACATAAAAGGGAGCGAGCTTCTCATCAGAATTAACTCATCAATCTCCACTTCGCCCATTGTCGAGCGAATGAGCGCAGGCTTTCTCGCGCCCGACCCGCTCTCGTCCCGCTTACGTCCCGCTACCGTCCCACTCTCACCCTATGCGCTTCCCGCTCATGGCCCGTAGCCAATGTCGGGCTCCAGCCATTGTTTCACTGACGTACAAGCGTTATGCCAGACACCCAACCAGATATCCAATATGACAAAAATAATAATTGAATTTCGCAAAAGTGGAAATAATTTAATTGGAAATTGAATTTTCATGTCGGATAACATTCGCGATAGGATTACGTAAAGTGCCTTTGCCTTCTAGATTGAGATCTTGGTATTAGTTTTCTTTGTACTAAATGGGCGATTGCAAAGTCGTGTCACTTTATTTTTAAGCTTCTAGCTTTTCCGACTAAAACTTTACATTTAAATATTCAAATTAGTTGTGTAGTAACTACGTTGTTTTACGCACTAATTCTTGAGAGATTTCAACGTTCAAGGGAGGTTTATAAAGAGACTACCTAATTTAGGAGGAGTCTTTAGAGCGGCTTAGAGGATAATTTATGTAGCTCGACTCTAAAGGCCTATACAGATATAAGCGATAGGTTATCGCTGAGGCGCTCACCTTCTGGTAAGTCATTTTGGACCAGTATCGCTACCGAGCGCGACAGCGATATCGTTTAAATTTGAATAGGCCTTTACTTATTCAGTCGTGGACAAAATGTAGTACAACCATTGTGTTTAGAGTAATTGGGTACATGTTCTTTAACGCAGATCCGGCGTCTAACGCTTGGGTATCGTATTCTTTTATATCCCTTGCATATTTCTAGTACAAACAAAAATAATTATTTCGTAAAAAAATAAAACTTAAAGTTAAGGGGATGCGCTAAGGTAGCCCGTGAAATTCAAATTTTCTTACGTTTTTTTCAATTTGCAGGTCTGTGTCAGGTTGTATGTTGAATAAAATATGATTTGTGACCATAACGAATATGGCTTTACAGAATTATAATTATGAGAATAAGCAATACAACTCTTTAAGTTATAAGTAATTGGCTTCAAATTTTATGATTTTATGAAACAGTCAATGATTAGGGTAGATTGTAATTCGTTACATAAATATTTGATTTAAAAATATGGTTCGTGACCGTAACGAATATGGCTTTACAGAATTATATAATCATTAAAATAAGCAATACAACTCTTTGAGTTATAAGTAATTGCCCTCAAATGTTATGATTTTATGAAACAATCATTCAATAGGGTAGATTATAATTCGTTAAATAAATATTTGATACGGCCGCGAATCATATTTAAATCAACAAACAACCTGATGCTGACCTGCAAATTGCAAAAAACGTAAGAACATTTGAGTTTTACAGGCTACCTTAGCACATCCCCATAGCTTTAAGTTGTATGTTTTTTACGAAATAATTAGTTGTTTAATTTCAAATTTCAAAAAAACGTAAGAAATATTTAATTTCGCGAGTAACCCTGACGCTTAGTCTTAAAAAAAGACTGAAAAAAGTACAGTCGGTTAATAATTCGATATTATTGTATTATTTTATATATTATTGTCGCTAGTAGTTGTTATTTCTCGTAACATTCTCCTTTAGCTGTCCTTTGAAAAGAAAATGATTTTCCTCGACCGTCATTGTATTTGTTCTTACTATAATTGATTTTCCTTTTCTCTACGTATCTATTCTCTATTATTTTGTTTCCTTCATTATTATTTTTTCCGGTCACAGAAAGTATCAATCTTTGTTTTTTCTTATTCGAACAGCTAATATGTCCAGTATTTTTTTACTTTGACAGCTCACGATGACACTGATTGGAAAGACGAACGTCAACAGGAAGTCAAATTCAATACTTTTGAACTGTGTTTCCTATTTCCCCGTGTGCGAACTTACACTGAAATACACTGGCCAACTTTTTTTATTACTTTAATGTACATATACTTGTGTAACGTATTGCTATGTTTACGACTCCGACATCTGCGTCCTATATCGTAAAAGCCTTTTCGTTTATATACACGAGATACACCCAGTTATATTAAACTTTCAAGCCTGAAATCCGGAAGTGTTAGAGAAAGTTTTTGTATCTATTTACGCAACAGAAAAACTGTCATAGGGAGGCCCGTATTTCTTAGTAGTTAGATAACAAATTATAGTAACTATGAATAGGTATATCGGGTAGAGTTTAGTTTTTTTTTTTCTAGGTGTTAGTTGTTTTGTTCCACTTGACATAAAAGATCAGCCAATCTAAACATAAACATAACATCACGCCTTGTTTCCCCGAAGGGTTGGGCAGAGATGTCCCTGTAGTAGGTTTACCCACATTTCGCCAGTTATGTTTTAAGTCCCATGTAATAGGGGGCGAGCCTATTGCTATCAACCGGGCACAATTCCAGACTCCAGGCTGCTACTGAGAAATTTCAGATAGAAAAACCCAATAACACTTTGCCCGACCTGGGAATCGAACCCAGGACCTCATGCTCAGCAGTAGCGCTTGCAACCACTAGACCAACGAGGCAGTCAAATCAGCCAATCTCTTCGCTAAAAATCTCACCGTGAAAAACTTAGGTGAACTGAACTGTCAATAGTGTGAATCCCTTGCATCGGAAGGAATGATCACTTGAAGCTCACTTCACCTAAGTTATTTGATTTTGACAGGACTAGGTACTTCACAGGTCTCATGGTGAGTCTCTGAAACTAGGCTGCGAAGTTCGTGTACACAAATTCGATTTTCTTAACATTGCACTAAAACCCAAAATATAACGTTAACGGTTTGTTAAATATTTCTGCTAAATGTAACAGTAAATGTTGAACTGAACTATACAATGTTACACGTGGTGCCATCAGCCTCATTTTCAGGGAACTACTCAGAGATTGCTGTCATTTGGTGATTTCCAGCGAAATTCTCCCATTTTGTATGAAAGATTTAATTTAAACAGGTTATTGTTCAAATCAAATATAAAAATCAAATAGCTAAGTAGAGATAAAATAATGATGTATTTAATATCACCGAAAATCAGCAAAAACGTGCAAAAACGTACATTATGTAAGTAGGTACATAATACCTTATTTACCCGTTTGATTTTGATATGATAGGTATGAATAGGTAATTTATATTTAATTACGAACTCAAGAGATCAAATCAAAAGCCTCAAATAATGAAGCCACATTTGAAGAGAATATTTAAATCTAATTTGAAATTAACGCACTAATGGAGTTATGAATCCTTTTCAGGTCGTCATCTTAATATCTGTTTATTATAAAATGTACAGTCACGAGCGTAATTAAATACCTTACACTAATGTAAGATGTCAAAGCGATTTTTTCCTTAAGTATTAATAACTGGCTTTTTCCCGAGACTTCGTTCGCGTGGAAGTCGATAAACTATTGCCCTTGTTACTCGCTGATAATGTAGTTTTCTATTGATGAAATATTATTTTAAATTGATTATGTAGTTTTTAGGGGTCCGCAGTAAACAATGAACCCTTACAGTTTCACCATTGCCGTCTGTCTGTTTGCCTGTTTGCCTGTCTGTCCACGGCTTAACTCAGAGAGTCTTAGTTCTAGAAAGCTGTAATTTGGGTATACATATTAATCACGCTAACAAAGTAGTAAAATAAAATCATGAAAAAATTTTTTTTACGGTACCCCCCTACACTTAAAGTGGGGATGATTTTTGTTTCTCATCTATCCCATAGTATGGGGTGTCGTTGGAAAGGTCGTTCAAAAATATTGGGAGTTTATGAAAACCATTTTTGGATTCAGGAATACATTTTCGAAATATTAAGCTTAAAAGTACAAATTTTTGTTAGAGTCAAGGGTCCCCCCCCCCGAACCAGCTAAATGGTTGGTTTTGCATATGTGAAAAAATTCACAGCAGTAGTATATATAACGAAATTAAAAGGAAAACTATCACCGCTAAGTAGGCTTTACAAGTTAACGAGTAATAATCGAACAACTTACATTTGCGGTTGCAAAAACATGTTAAGTTTGTTCTTGGGATAAATTTATCCCAACTACGGAACCCTACATTGTGCGTGGTCCGACACGCATTTGGCCGGTTTTTGAGTTTATCCATTACAAACAAATATACAAAAAAAAAAAAATCTCTTTACAATATTAGTTTACATTATTTTATGACGTTACGGACATTATGATAGTATTGTACCATACTATTATTACTATTTTTTTTTTTTATATAAGTTGGAATATTATTTCACAAGATGAACGCTTTGAATATTGCGTAACTGTAAGGTATCATATGCTCGTGACTGTACCTACGTGGTTCATTAAAATGAGGTATCATTAACAGATTCTGTGAATATATCGTAAAAATGTCGTGGGAGGATTAAAATTATTTCATGTAAGTAGTTAATAGGAAATATTCTTGTTAAAGGTAACTGTGTAAACGTTATCATAAAAGTTTCTTACCTATCCAATCCAACTAATATTATAAATGCGAAAGTGAGTTTGCAGGTTTGTTTGTTAGGCTATCACGCTAAAACGGCTCAACATATTTGGATGAAATTTGGCACATGGGTAGATCATGATCTGAGTTAGGATAAATAATACTTTTTATCCCGATATTCCCGCGGGATCAAGCTTTATGCGGGTCAAACCGCAGGGCGTAGCAAATTACTGATAAATCTGATTTCGGTAGGAAGCTACAGTTTATCTATCTATTTAGCCCATAATGTCTCACTGCTGGGCAAAGGCCTCCCTTCCTTCCCTCCCTTTTCCATAGTCTCAAGTAAACAAACTTAGGTATGTAGTCACCTAGCTACATATTGCAAAAGAGATTTTGTGCTCTACTACGTTTGTTAGAAGAGCATACTGTCCTCATCTGTTCGGAACGCCATCTTTAATCAAACTTGAAGTCAATGTTTTTGAATACCTACGCACTTACACACACACGTGCCAAGTGTAATTTGTAGATACAGTCGCAAGCGTAAATACCTTACACGTACGCAGAATTCAAAAGCGTGAAATAAAAATTGCAGCTTTGTTAAGTATCTTTGTATAGCACCACACATCTCCAAACTTGGTATTGTACTGCTAGGGTTGCGAAGAAGTCCGAAAGGGATATCGTGGCCCCCGGCAACATGGCAACTGAAGGAACACGGGTGGGTTTTAGTCTGTAAGAGTCTGACACGCCCTCCCGCTCCGACCAGAGCGGGAGAAGTTATTTGATAAAAAGGCAACCTTGTTTTTTGAAGCTAAACGGCGAACGCAAACTATTCCGTTCTCACGCGTTCAGAAGCGTCTGTGAAAGTGTGTAGCTCTTTAACCAAAAACTTTGAGAAAATACGTATATCATAAAAGTATCGATAAAGGTTTCGATAAATTCGATAATACTATGTTCGTAACACCATAAAAAATCTATCAGTAGTTTAGGAGAAAATTGCTTTAACATGTTCAGTGCCGGCAGCCGTCCTTGGAGGGTTTCACTTTAGCGCAAACGTAATGCCGAGGACCACTATCCACTATATGGCGCATATGTATGGCGGCATGGCATATGAGCTTTATAAAAAGTGCGTGAAGTCGAATGTGTTAATTTTAAGGTATTTAGGCTTGTGACTGTACCTACTGCTTACACGTGTCTGTTATCTGTATATTGTAACACAACACTCCAATAACGTACAACGAGATCTGCGAAAACTCGCAATCCTTTTTATTTTTATTCCTCTAATGAGTAAAAGGCGGAGCTGGCCGGGTTACGAGTAAACAGCCAGGACTAATTGGTGACGCAATCAGACACCTGACACCCCTGACCGGGCTACTAATGTGTACCGGTACATGTGTAAAACACCTACACGTTTGTGTACTCAGAACAACAATACGCACAATATATTCTTCGTATTATTATTTGTTGACATGCTGTAACGGAAAATTTGTTAATATTTAACTTGTTATCTGATCAGTGCAAATAATGTAACAGCATTCTAAAAATGAACGCTGCCAGACAGGACTGTCCCTTTCAGGGAAACTGGGTGGGGACAGTTATAGGTCTACATAAATAAATAATTCATGAACACTAACAATACTAACTTACTTTAAGCATTATTGTTACTAACACCGAAATACTAACAAAAATATAGTCTGAAATAATGTTTTATATAATTTTATTTTTCTTTAATGTAAGATATGGAAAGTTTTGGTGCTAACGTGTTCTGAAAATTTTGATGTTCCACTTGGGATGTTGATCCTTATAGTCAACCCAGTGGTACTGCTCTTTGCTAATTTTTTTCCCAACATTCTTGTTTATTTATTGATAACTAGCTACCCGCCCCGACTTTGCACGGGTAGCACTAAGTACTCACATACCCTACCTACCCTACCTGCCTACCCTATCTACCTACCCTGACTACCTACCTTACCTACCTACCTATCTATCTATCCCAACTACCCTTTCTACCTACCTACCCTACCTACCTATCTACTTACCTACCTACCTACCCTACCCACCCTACCTAAAACAAACATGAACGAAAACGTTGTTTAAAAAGAATTATAATTATTTACGAAAGGTTAATTGGGTTTGATCAGACACGAGTAATTTGTTCAAACTCGAATTCGCCGTAACGCAATTCAGAACACTCAAGGCTTACTTACTCAAAGATGGAAGTTACTGGACTGAAAATGTTATTCTTAACATAACATAATATCACGCATTGTTTCACCAAAAGATTGAACAGAAATACAGCCATATTTCGCCAGTTATGTTTTAGTCCTATGAAGTGGTTAAGGCCTCGTCTCTCATGCACGAGGTTGTGGGTTCAAATCCGGGCAGTACCAATGTGACTTTTTCAATTCATATGTACTTTCTGAGTTTATCTTAGACATTACTAACATCGGTGAAGGAAAAACATCGTGAGGAAACCTGGACTTATAGTTAATATAAGTCTGAAATTGCCAATCCATCTTGAGCAAGCGTGGTGATCAATGCTCGTGCCTTCTCTGTATGAGAAGAGGCCTTTGCCCAACAGTGTGACAATAATAGGCTGGTATTATTAACAGGGGGCGAGCCTATTGTATGTTATTCATAATTCCCAAAATAATGTTCAATACCCATATTACTCAAACTAATAAGCGTAGTTCAGTCATTTAGAAAACTTTTATTGCCATAAATAATTTAGTACGCATTCAGGTTCCGTGACTTGGTTAATTATAAATCGAATTAATTATTCTTATACGTATAATTAAACAACAAACAAAACACTATTTGCTGTATTCAGTTCAATATATTGGCTTACGAGCTATTTATCACACGGCACGCCATTGAGCACTAACTTCAATGCTGAACAAACAATTTAAATAATTCATAGGTCCAAGTTCTCGACATGTTACGGTTCATTTAGAATTTCAGAGTTGAAGGGCTTCTCTTAATGTACTATTCTGTCTTTCTGGGAGCGTCGTTAAAGACGACTTGGGAATATTTTCAGATATTTGGTGGCATCCTGCTGAGAGTTAATTACAACATACTCCAATTAACGTTAATGAAGGTGTCTGTAAACGGAATGAGGGGGATTCATTCTAGCGCCTTATAAAAAGCCCACAAACGTCTACGTATGGAAACATGATTTTGGAATCATTTAGGGGCGGGTATAGTATGCTACGTTCGTAGCAGCATAGGGCAAGCGCGTAGCACTCGCGTAGCCGTAGATGCGTAGTTCACGCTTTGGATTCAATGTGATTATTCATTACAAATGATGCTGCATCTCGTATTAAGTAGGCAGTGCCAGTAATTATCTTAGACGACTTTGATGATACTGATTTAACAAAGGTAGGTGTACCAATCCGTCAAGGTGAAGGCCAACTTCCAAATACATAAATTCAAATATTTAATTAAACAGAATGAATTTCAACATAAATCCTCTTTTGTTTTATTTTATTCAAGTAATTAGATACAAGGGCAACTCGGTTAACACCAATTACAAAACAATCTCGCTTAGAGGAACCATTTTCGCAAACTTGTTACGAAACAATACAAAAAGCTTTTCCCTGTATACATAGCACTATCTAAAATTAGCGATTGGATCTTCGCATCTAGAGAATAAGTGTCAAAATTGAATGATCGTGACCATCGATCTTGTAGATTGAGCTTCCTACGATCCATCAGAAGCGATTGGAATGAATGAAACCTACCAAACAAACCCTTTGTCGTAATGATCAGATCGTATATGAATAAATGATGTACATACTATAGATGAAAACCTTAGTTATGTGACTATTATCATTAAAAATGTATAGAATTTTTATTGGAACGCTCAGAAAGTTCACGGACATTCTTTGTTTTGTTTTTTAATGACATGGAAATCATAATTCTTGCCTAAGAATTCATAAATGCAAACATATTAAGAAACGAATCTTACTGGATACAGTAATCGGTGTTGAGCTTGCATTTAAAAACTCTTTAATATAGATTGATCTACATAAGTAATATATACGTAGATATCATCGGTTCCACTAAACATAACCTCACATTTTGACAAAATAAATAAATTCGTAGTTTCCATATAAAAAAGACAGGGTCCGTGTGTCCAATAGTCGCAGGATCCAGATAGCCTTGAATAGATAGAGAGGTATTACTGTGAAAATTTATTCAATCCCCTGATACATTGCTCCAATCCGTCTGCAATACGGGGAGATTTACCTAGCTCCAATAGTACCGACGAAAATTCATTTGGAAGGTCTAATGGATCAACTTTACAGGTTTTTAAACGGATAAACAAAATTACTTAGAACCTATTCGTTGAGTTTCATTTGTAGTTTCCTTAAAAACACTTTTCGGGAAGCGCCTAGGTAAAAGCTAGATTTTATACTTAATTTTTTTTTTCTTTTCGTTACTGGAATATAAATGTTACTGTTTTAATCCTCTTCCATTTTAGTAAACTGATGTTTCAGTTATTCTTTTGAGAATTTAGAATTGTAAAGAAAAAGACATCCTTTTCATTAAGTACCTGAGTAGTAAAAGCTACCTAAATTATCTCGCCCACTCATCGTAATTTAATAATAATAAAATAAGAGATTGGCCCTTGGTACACTGAAGATAGACAGTTATGTAAATTACGAAAAACAACAGTCCTCAAAAATACAAATTTACATTTAGTAGGTATAACATGAGAGATAATCCCAACTACCTTTTTTGTCTGTCTCTGTCTTAACCCAGCTTAGTCCGAGGTAACCTAATTAAAACTTTACTGCACAAAGTTCGTAAAAAATGCGGCCTTCAATATAAATAATGTCTGCAATGTAACATCCAGCGCTGTGTAGTTTCATCTCAAATTATTACTATGAAAGATAAAATAAAATTTTATGACGCGCAGCGGCATCGTGGTAATAAAACTTAAAAGTTATCGTTATGATGACATCCTTACATATTATAAAACAAAGTCCCGCGCCGCGTATGTCCGTCTACCTGTATGTCTGTCTGTCTGAACGCGATAAACTCAAAAACTACCAAACGGATTTTCAAACGGTTTTCACCAATGGACGGAGTGATTCATGCGGAAGGTTTAAGTGTATAATTCATTAAGGTTTTGTGTAAATTGGCTGAAATTTGACGATTATTGCTGAAGATGTCGGAAAAAATCATGCCGACTGGGAGCATTATTGGCGTGCGCCGCGGAAATCATAAAAGTTACATAAATTTTATATTCCACAGTATTATTAATCTTAAAAAGTTCAACAAAAAAGTCCGCGATGGCATATGTCTATCTTCTAAGGATGACCCACAATAACCATTTTAATCTTTCAGAATTTGATAAAATTTTTATTGTTATTTCCGAAGCTATTTTGACCGGTATTATATTAATCCTTATCCAATAAACTATGTTACTTAAATTGAGCATTTAATTTAGATTAAAATATGCCCTGACATCATTTCAATTAAATGAATGGTTTAAAAGATATCACAAATTCAAAATTACGCGTAACAAAATAATTAAATCAAATTGTTCATTAGTTTATATATTGGTAAGTACATATGCGCAGATTTGTATGAAATGAAAAGCCCGGCTTTTGAGTGCACAGAGTACTTTTTATTTTGAAACGCGACGACGAATTTGTTATTGTATATGTTTTGAAATTAATATTTTGAGACTAGAATTTTATTTTCCACGTGCTGAAGTAATGAATTAGTTTTATTGTTTAAAATGATGTGATAGTTATTGCGGCGATGTCATTCCGCGCTTTTGTAAGTGATTATAGTGTTATCATCAAATTCGGAGACTGTGTTCGTAAAGGTATTTTGAGTTTGGGCATATTGAGTTTTCTGACAATAAGTATCTAACTCTTTACTTCACCGTAACCAACCTCAAATTACTGTAACTATTTCTCGGAAATAAAAAACAGTATCTTTGTTAGTCGAATAATATATTGAAATACTCGTAGGCATTCGATTGTCTATTATACAAATTTATGTAGGTGCTGGTGCCATGAAGCCACATGACTAGGGTTGTTTTTATGGAATTCGTAGTTTTAGTAAACCACTGAAAAATAAACCATCTTATGTACTACATCTTGAGATCATAAAACACAATAATGTTGGCATCGAAGAGATTCTTCATAGGTGTTTTGAAATAAATATTAGAGTTGGCTATTGTAATTAAAATAAATTATAAAAAAATATTTAAGTAGGTAATATCTCATGTTAACGTTTTCAATCGACATTAAATTTTAAACTCGTAAAATTATGCGTACGGCAATAGAACAACAAATCGATAATGTGGGAGCCATCTAGTGGCTTCCGATTGAAAAATTTTGCATGTGACAAGCGAATATGAATTATGGTAAAAAAGGTTCGGCTAAGCGGTGTGATTACGCGCATTCATTAATGTAGATGGCGCTTATGACAATTACATACTAATGCCAGACCTCTTCGAATTTTAAAGGTTTTCTAACCAAAATTATAATAATGTTGTACCATGAGCAACATAATGAAAATCAGTCAATCCCTCACTTGGCTGTTTTTTTTATCGTAAAAAGTCTGGCGGCTTGCCCTAATTTTGACCCCTAGGCACGCCACTGTCAATGCGGGAGAAGCTGCGAGCTAAAGCTAGTACATAATAAATTGAAAATAATGATTGCGGAATAACGTAATGTTAGCAAAACTTTAATGTGTCATTTATCTGATTTTAGTAATGCTTTTCACAATCGAGTAAAGACAGTTATGATGTAGGCAATATTTTTATTATCAGACTGTTGAATCAATTTTACCTGGATATCTATATACTAATGATAAAGCGAAAGAGTTTATTTTTGTTGTTTGTTTGTTTGAACGCACAAATCTCTGGAACTACTAGTCGGATTTGAAAAAATATTTTTACTTTTGATAGCCCAATTCTTGAGGAAGGCTTTAGGCTATTAAACACGCTACGATCCTTAGAAGCCGAGCAAAATGAAAAAAAGTAAGACAGAACGCTAAGCGAAAACGAAGTAATAGCGCGGGCAGGCGATGCGATGCGACGCGGTGGGTCGGGAGACCAGAAATTTCACGCAGAAGAAGTCATAGAAAGTCAGTAAAATAATAAAAAGTATTATGTATTACCGGGAGTGGTCTCACTTTAAGTAGGTATTTCACGTTTCTAAAAATTTTAACAAAGTAACTACCAAAGATATTATTTATCCGCCCACACACGTCCTAAAAGCTTGTTGAGAAAGGTTAAAATCATTAGTGAATTAGGGTTGGCCTCCAGTCCTCCACTCAACGAGCGACACCTGACGACATCGCTTCGCACACTTGATACATATCTTAAACACAGTGTAAGCGACGTCAAACGTGCAAACAGTTACCACATGAATTCAGTGGTAGGTACACACGGCTACACATCAAGCTAAATATTTCCAGTTTATGCTGATCTCGCATTGCATAGGATTTCCATACAATGCGAGGTCAGGTTATACTGGATTATATAGCTTGATGTGTAGCCGTGTGTACATTAATATAGACGCCCCAGCGTTAAATATTTAAACAAAACTGGTCATAATACACGGTCAAAATGTAGGGAACTGATGTTTAATTTTTTTTTATTAATACCGGCCTGTTACTGTCCTATTGAATGGCAAAGGCCTCTTCTCATACAGAGAAGGCACGAGCATTGAACCTACCAAAATTTCAACGCTGGTGTTCTAGAACCATTTACTGAATTCATGATAATGCTGGAAGAGATTTCTTTAGAAATAAGCATTGCCTTTGTACGTATTTTTCTGTTCCTTTCTTCTTGTCTGTTTATATGTGTGTGCATAAATGGTTAAATAAATAAATAATTTGTGTGTCGATGTCCCTCATAATACCCTGAATACTTAACCCTTTTTTAGAAACTGAAGGTACAGCGGTAGGATGTAGGTAACATACCGTTTTTCAGGAAATCCTGAAGCCTTGAATACGCGTTCTCTTGAATGCTACCTAGTTCCAATCTTAACAAATACTTAACTGAAAGAGAAAATCGCTATTGGTACAGTCGTACTGCGACAGTTTCGCATCGCCGTTCTCCCAACGCGCGTTCTGTGTACCGAAGCGAAGTGTTAGATAACTGTATTGATTCTTTGAAAACCTGTTATAAGATAAGCAAGGCAATGTTAGTGAAATAATAAAGTAAATAGTAAGAAACCCACTTACAAACCAGTGTCATCCATTACCGAACAACGGGAGCCCTATTAGTGATAATAAGTTAGTGGCTGTGCGCCAAATTAGATTTGTTTTCGTTGCTATACAGGGATCGTTAGTGAAGAAGGCACTTATTAAGAAGAACTTAATGAAGGTTGCTGAAAACACGGTCACTTAGGATCGAGTGCAGGTAGGTACCAAATAGGCAGGTACTTGGCTACAAGGCAAAATGCTACTTTTTAAAAAATACAGGCTGGGAGGGACATCAACGTGAAAACTGTTACCATGGATTCAGTACATAATTCTGAAACCCCCTTTTTTTTGGGTGGGAATTTATCAAATAACTTCTCCCGCTCTGGGCGGAGCGGGAGGGCGTGTCAGACTCTAACTGACTAAAACCCACTCGTGTTCCTTCAGTTGCCTATATTGCCAGGGGCCATTGTAACCCTTTCGGACAATAACCGCAACCCTGGCAGGTCAAAGTATACGGCGACATATTAAACAGTCTATATCATACTAAAATTATAAAGAGGTAAAAGTTTGTTTGTTCGTTTGTTTGTAAGTTTGTATGTAGGGGTAATCTCCGGAACGCCCAGTGGGATTTAAAAAAATATTTTTGCAAAGATAATCAAATAATAATCTGGCTAAAAAATATTATTTAGGCAGGTACTTGGCTACAAGGCAAAATGCTACTTTTTAAAATATACAGGCTGGCAGGGACATCAACGTGGAAACTGTTACCATGGATTCAGTACATGATTCTGAAACCCCATTTTTTTTTTGGGTGGGAAATCATCAAATAACTTCTCCCGCTCTGGGCGGTGCGGGAGGGTGTGTCAGACTCTTACTGACTAAAACCCACTCGTGTTCCTTCGGTTGCCCTGTTGCCGAGGGACACGATCTCCCTTTCGGTTTTCTTCGCACCCCCGGCAGGCATCGGCCCTAACAGACCCCGTCAAATTCTGAACCCCCCTGCGTTGAAACTTTTCGTTGGTTATTTTTTTTTTTCAAATCAGCTTTTCCATACATTTTGACCGCGTAGGTACTGCACTTTTCTATGAAACAGTAGGTTGTTTTTTATTTCAGCGCGTGGGTTTCAGAATCATGTACTCAATCCATGGTAACAGTTTTTGCGTCGATGTTCCTGCCACCCTGTATTAGAATGGATGTATAGCATTACCTACCATGACATAATTAGTATTAGTAAATAGGTATTAAGTAGGTACCTACGTTATACGTATTTAGCGCAGATTTTTCAATAGTCTGATAACTTTTATCTGAATAATAAAATATGACAGTTTGACATTTTTTTATACTAAAGCTGCCAAATTGAAATATTTATTCTTGATATAAGAGTTTTCTGACTATTGCAAGATCTGCCCTTGGATCAAACATCTGCTCTACTAGTAAACTTTACCTTCTAGGTATATCAGTAAAATTCAAACTTGCAGTTGTTTCATAAAAGAGTTTTCAATTCATATTTATATTGAGTGGAACTGACATTGTGCCATATTTGAAATTCATAGTCATAATCATTTTAGAGTGAAATCGCTACAGGTAGCTGGGCTATTATAATTGGCAGTTCCCTGACTTTTATTATTTGACCTCATCGAATGTTGAAAGCTGAGTAGCTTTTGGGATTTTGAGTATATTATAGTGACTCGTCAAAAAAATAACTAGCGAAACTTCACGTACGCGAAACATATTGAAATCAATAAAAAGACATCGATTAAGACTGTAAAGCCATATTCTAACATTTCATAAACATTTTGTGCAGAATCTCTTTATTTCTTACAGCTGAGCTGCAAACAATATCGGGGCTGCATGATCCCGTCGAGTGCAAACATCTTTCTGATAGAGCCAACAACGAAGCCGGGATCCAATATTTTTAAATATCTTTTCTAGGATCAGTCTTGAATTATATGCATAACGCAAAGAAGCTATTCAATTATCAATTATAATGAATTTGAAATGCACACTTCACTTCACAGTAGGTACAATCCTTGGCGTTTTAGTATTTTTTAAAGAAATGGAATTAACGAATACATAAATAATATTTATAATAACCCCATCGCCGTATCTCAACCTTGACGTCGTGGTGGGGTTTGAGCGCTCCGAACTCTAGGTCTGTGCCTGTAGAGTTTACTTTGCCGGAACGGGTCTGGGATGAGGAGCCAGACTAAGAGAGATACAAAAATCCGCAGGTCAGCATGTGGCGAGCTGTTGGGCAGTAGCGACCCCACGGGCCCTATCTCCCGGGAGAAGTCTTGTTCCTCACCTTTGGCTTGCCTTTATTGGCCGGCTGAAGTGAACACTGACGAGGAACGGAGTTCCCACCTCATTCTTGCCTTTATTGGCCGGCTTGAGTGGAGATTCGTAAGAGCAAAGTGCTCGGAGGAAGGAAGTATTCCAGTAAGTGCTCGTAGGGATCTTGACCATCTACCGGGCTCTGGGATTGTTCTGAAAGCCGTGGAATATCTCTCCACTTCTCAAGCACCTCAGGCCATGTTGCCCCCTTGCCGCTACATCACTATGTGCCAACAACATTTTTCGGGGGCCTATTATTGAGTGTGCAAGTCACCTCCTGCCATTTTATCCGTATATACCATAACATTGATCAGGCAGAGGACATAGCCTTCCATAGTTCTCATAGTTCTCCATAGTTCCATAATCCACTATAGCTACCCAAACCCATAGTCCAATATATTTCGTTTCCATGTTCTGCAATAGTCCTACACCAACCGGGGGTTGTCCTTGGGTACACTTTTATAGTGCGTACAGGGATAATCGTCGGTTGCTGCCTCATTCCATAAAAAAATTGTCTAAGGGGCCTCTGGGAGTTGGCTTCGGCCCCTAGTACGCCTTCCAAAGGACCGAGACCTCATGGTCCCGAGATGTGTAAACACAAAAATGTATAATAATATGCCTTCGTAAAGTTAGATACGAATTGAAGAGGGGATCATTTCTCATTAGACCCTTTTCCTTAACCTTGACAATTAGAAAGGTAGTTTTCCAAACAATAAAAAATACAATCGAAGTCTATTTTAAAACCAGGTGAAGGCATCCAAGAGCTGTGTCTATCATTTGTATAGGTAGGTATTGTGAAGCAAATTGTGGCTATGGCGTTAATTAACAGTAGAACGAGATGTAGACTGTTCCTATTCGCTCCACCGCACCCAATCATACCTAGCAATCTGAGAGATGGATAGGCCACTGCATAAATAAAGGTCTCTACCGACTGGAGGCAATCAACTTTGGGTGTTTATTACGATTTCTGCAATATTTTATTTTATAATAATATTTTATTTTTGTCTGTGTTCAGCGCTCGGTGTGGCAACACGCCGTGTTCGAGTTCGCGACAAGTCAATCGTCATCCTGAGGATGCCTCGTTGAGAGGTGAAACACGTGTCGATTTATTTCAGGGTTTCTTATGACACTTTCGAAATAGCTAAGCAGAACTGGTTACTAAATATATCCACGTCTATTGTATTTTATCATAACATCACGTCTGTAGTTATTTTTCGAAGAGTTGAAAGAGGTGTCTAGAACACATTTTACCAGCTATTTACCTACTTCAATATGTCATGTGCCATTATTAAAAAATATTCATTAGAAGATGATAATTATCAAGTTAAGCTACTCGAATAACAAAACATGGTTAAATATAATAATAATAATGTAGGGATTTTATCGGGAAATAATAAAGCTTCCGAAAAAAATACAAAGTTTCCGAAAAGTCAGTATGTTGTGCTACAAACATTAGTGACAGAAACGAATCGCTGCAAAACTGACTCCACATAGTCTTGTCTGCCCTACCTCTTTTTTTTGGGTGGGAAATTATCAAATAACTTCTACCGCTCTGGGCAGAGCGGGAGGGCGTGTTAGACTCTTACTAACTAAAACCCATCCGAGTTCCCTCAGTTGCCATGTTGCTGGGGGCCACGATCTCCCTTTCGGACTTCTTCGCAACCCCGGCAGGCATCGGCCCTAGCGGATCCCGTTAATTCTGCTGACATCTCTTTGAGGCGCGCGTGGAACACAACGCCCCGTGGACCCGAGCCTGGTCCTTATCGGACGGCGAGCTACCCATTGCTCATCGTCCGCAAGCCCGCGCCTACGGTGGCCGGAAATCGGCCTGCGATTCCCGACGCCCAGGGCGTCTCTTCCTGCGGCGGTTAGGGGCGCGAAATTTGCCTCTCCCTCACGCGTTCCGCCTCCTATTTCGCGACATTACTGTTTCGCAGAAGGAGGTGACGGCCTCCCATTTCCTCTCGCTCCGTACCATGGCCTGAACCAGGGCCGGACGCGAGAGATCACCGCTGCCGATCGCCTCCATGAGGACACGGCGATGCTCCGCCCATGCCGGGCAGACCTCCACCGTATGCTCCACTATGTCCTCCGGGCAATCCACACAATGGTGACACCCGGGCGTTTCCTCCCGCCTTATCCTGAATACGAACCTCCCGAAACAGCCTTGTCCGGTGAGTACCTGCATCAGGCGGAAGGTGAGGACGCCGTGGCGCCTCTTGTCTGCTTTACCCCTAGAGTGTAATTTAAGCCCGCGTAAGCGCGGAGGGTTGAGGCGGCTCGCGACCTGTAGACCATGCCTGCTGCATATTGCATGCTAGCTTGTATGCTGCATGCATAGTGTATGCTCGTTTGAAAAATATTACGTCAGCAAAGGCTGTATTGATATTTCGAAATTTTCTGTATTTTATTCGGTCGTTTCTTTATTTGTATTCGCATAAAAGTTGTCGGAAAATTAGTATTTATAGCAGTAAATTTCATAAGTATTTTAAGTATGCTCATATTTAAAAAAAAAAACGGAGCTTTCATTACTACCCTATTTTATTTGACTAGCTTTAGGTATAAAATGAAGTTTACTAGATCCTAAGCAGGTGGCTACTTAATAAGAGAATACATTAAAGGTAAGTGCCATCTGATGTTTCCATAACGTTGGCAAGCAAATTAGATAGATAAGTAACGTCTCACTCCCAATCTCGTTTAAAACGTCCTGAAATCTCATTCAGATGCAAATTATGACTAACGATATCTCGGAAAGCCGATGTTCGACGTTAAAAATAAGTTGTTATCTCACAAAAAATGGATCGGCGTCGGCAAGGCTATTTTTTTTTTTTTTTTTTCGGAAAAACACGTTTCTCGAAACCACTACATTGGTTCCGTTGCCGTAACATAACTTACAGAAAGTGTGAAAAACTAAGCTAGGCCTTCATACACTATTCATAAGCGATAGTGGTTTTTTTTTCAATTTCGTAACAAGAAATACCGAAACCTAACCGATTTGTCACTGGGTAAATCTGGGGGGTAAACAAAAACAAGGAACACCAAAAACTACATACCTATAAATCTAAATACATACCATAGTATTTACAATGTAAGCAAACAAGCAATAAATTATAAGCTCTTGGTCTCGTTACTAACGACTCTATTCCGGAACCTAATTTAGGTACTTATTCAATACCTAAGTATAAGCTGATCTCGCATTATATAGGATTTCCATACAATGACAGGTCAGCTTATACTGGAAATGTATAGCTGGATATGTAGCCATGTGTACCTACTCCTGCTTTTGTTTGTCACCACCTAGCAATAAATTAGGTAGTGTTTCTTTTCCTATCTTTTGAACGACGCTTTTTTGTAGATATTTAGGTCCATACCCAAATTCAAGCATCGTTGAAAATGGTATTAAATGTGAGGGTCTAGTACCTACCTAAATACAAGTATTTTCCGTAATTACCTATAATATTTTCAGGAGAGGATATTTGAAAGACCGCGTCAATCATATTTTTGCCTTATAAATAATTAGCTCCCCGGGATTTCAACTTTGTTAGGTATGAAATCCCGGTAGTATGTTCCTGTGAGATATTTTCCGACATCCACGCGGGCAAAGCCGCGGGCAAAAGCTCGGCTATTGCCAAAGAAAAGGTCATTGACTCCTACGGCTGCGCCTGCGTTGCCGTCAACCAAAATGATTAGTTACGCGTAATTTTGAATCTGCGATAGAGATAAATGTTTATGTATTGTATGTATTTACTGTCCGCCTAGTACCTACATCAGCACAGCACTACGTTCTCTTCGTACAGTTGTATCGCTTAACTTTAAAATACCCACCGTACCACCAGAGGTACGGCCAGGGGTACGGTGGGTCTGCAGTGTATCTTTTAAACCATTAATTTAAATGAAATGATGTCAAGGCATATTTTAATCTAAATTAAATGCTCAATTTAAGTAACAAAGTTTATTGGATAAGGATTAATATAATATACCGGTCAAAGTAGCTTCGGAAGTAACAATGAAATTTTTATCAAAATCTGAAAAATAAAAATGGGTCATCCTTAATAGATAGCCATATGCCATCGGACTTTTTTGTTGAACTTTTTAAGTTGAACAATACTGTAGAACTTAAATTTTATGTAAATTTTACGATTTCCGCGGCGCACGCCAATAAAGCTCTCAGTCGGTATGATTTTTTCCGACATCTTCAACAATAATCGTCAAATTTCAGCCAATTAAAAAAAAAAACCTTTTATGAATTATACACTAAAACCTTCCGCATGAATCACTCCGTCCATTGGTGATAACCGTTTGAAAATCCATTCGGTAGTTTTTGAGTTTATCGCGTTCAGACAGACAGACAGAAAGACAGACGCGGCGGGGACTTTCTTTTATTATACGTAAGGATGTAGGTCCAATCCGTGTGTCATCTGTCATAGATTTATGAGCGCGCTACTCACCACGCGGGACATTTTTACTTAGACCATAGTGGAAATAATCATAACTACCTACTAGTACTAACTACACAATATTAAAGAAATAATTAACTGATTGTATTATTTTCAGTGTATCAAAGCAAAAGTGGACCTGGGTGAGTTTGTTTGATTCCGTAGTGTGCTTTGCACTGACACGCTTTTTGAAATGAAATGACATGATCGAGTTCGATTTGCAGAAGCGCTTAACGATATTGTGCATGCAATCGAGATTTTAAAAAGAAACGCGCGGTGAGGGTAGCATGTGGCCGATGTCCCTTGTTACCCTCCAATCTCTATAGGTATCTATCTAGGATAGAGGGTACAATAGAGAGTGCGAGCCGTGTTCAGTGTTCCAGGCCAGTGCATCTTCATCAGTCGCCGCGGCCGCCTCACTGCGAGCGCTCACTCAAATTTTGCTTGCTGTGTAAATTAATAAAAAAATGAGCATTTTAGATCAATTAGATGAAAATAGTGTACCTTGTGATTGTGGTTTTAGTGATAGTGGCATGATTTAAATACAATTTGGTGATGTGGTGTCGATTTAAAAATTAAATAAATAATGCAGTTAAATTGCAAGGAAATTAGTTCAATGAAATAAAAATAAATAAGTGTACAAATAAATTATTTGATTTATTGCAGTTTACACAGATTGTCACACTGGATTTGATTTTTCAGATTTTTCAGTTGGTAATAATATATCATCTCAACACAGCTAGTGTGCAAATAAATAATGAGCTTTATAGTTTACACAGGTTGCCGCACCGGTATTAATCTCTCAGCTGGTAGTAGCTTCACTACACAATCAGTACAGTAGTCAGTGCCGGCATTATCCGTCCATCTAGCACCTAAGAACCCCGTTTTCAGGCATCCAACACACATTGTCTTAGTCTGATAAACGGGAGCTGTTTCATCCAATAACCTTTGTTCCTTTGCAGATTTTAGTAACTCTAACATATATCTGTTACTGTTCTTCATTTCTAGTGTGGACACACTGTCATGAGTCTCTCCATAGTCATATGGATCCTCCATAGTAACAGGAACATGCAGCTGAGGGAAGAATGTGGATTTCTTATAGAACATTGCCTTAGTCTTGTCCCTTCCAACACCTTTTGGAATTCTACCTGGTATTGGCAATCCTGCTTTAGCTAACTTGGCAAAATACTTCTGTATTCTGCTCATTACTTGTATTGGAGTCCTTGTTCCTAATGCTTGAGCTATTTTCTTGTACCGCCTTGCCTCAATAGGCTCTTCAGGGAAGATTTCAAGTAATTCTTCCAACCTTTTCTGCTCTTCACAAGACCATAGTTGATTAAATGTTTCAGGTTTACTATCTGTGAACTTTCGTCCCCTAACTTTAGTACTAGAATCTAGATCATCTTTATTTGGCTTTGTGTCCCTAATATCGTCACCATCCATTGTAGCGTCTATTCCATAGCTGGTCCAGTCAATGTTTGGCAGATCAGCAATACTTTGTCGTGGAGGGAAGTTTGGACTGCCTGCTTTCATTTCATTTAGAAAAGACAGCGGGTCATTTAGTGCCCTATTTTGAGCTTCTGATAATTCTTCTATGTCTTTCAATGCCTTCACTTTTTGAGCTTCTAATTTGACAATAAACTTCAGCAAGTCACAGTAATCTTTATTCCCACGAAGGGCCAGGTGGTCCGTTTCGAAGGCGAATTCTTCATCAGAGTCCATGTTTTCAGAGTCTATGTTATTCATGGTTTTATCTGAAAGAAATAATTTAATATTCAAGAGCAAGTCTACTATAATTTTATAACAAAATGAGTGTTAGTTCTGGTATGAAACTCGGAAGTCCAAAGAGGTTGAGTGTAAAAATTAAAAACAAAATAAATAGTGTGCAACAGAAAAAATGCAAACCTGAATACAGGAGCGCTTCTCTTGAAGGATGGTCTGGCCGGTAAGTAAGTAATTAACAAGAATGTAATGTTTCTTTTTATAACATATCTGTTTTGTATTTATTTTTAACTATTTATCGGTATACTCCGCGATTTCATCGTCAACTTACGTCCAAAACGTCAAAATTATTACGTTCCGAATATCCATTGCATTGAAACAAGCCAACGTTTCTGACAGTAACATCAAACAACTACGTACTACGAATAAAGAAAGTATTCGTAGACTACGTATCATTAAACTAAATAAAAATGGAAACGAATTAATGAAGATCTATGCCTACAACTTCTGTTTTACAAAATAATAATCGTAATAAGTGAAATAAAAATTGGGGTGCAAATGTCAGAGAATGATCAGATTAGTCAAGTACAGAACGCACCCACGAACGTTGTATTTTGCGCCCTCTAGTGAATATAGGTAGAACTTTTATGCCAAAGGCATCACTCGTTTGTAAGGCCGGGGCCGTACTGGTACGGCGATAGCGACGCGGCGACGACGATATGAACAAAGCAATTTCGCTTGTCGTTTCTGCAGTGCGCCCAGCGATATTTATGTTTATATGAGTTTGTTTTTACGAAATCGCTGTCACGTCGTTGTCGCCGTACCAGTGCCGCCCGGCCTAAGTTCCAATAGATGTCACTGTTCATACAACAACAAGATTTGTTTTGTATGAGAAAGATAGATGGAGCTGCAATACGTTGTTCAAACAAAACAAGTTAAATATTGGCATAGAGGGCGTCTCGTAGGTAAGTCTTAGTTGAATTTTTGTAAATTGGGACACGTTTTGTTACAATTCCACTATGTTAAATAATTATTAAGAGTCAATCAAGTTGCAATACAGACCTGTGTAACATCGTATTTGCCTAAAGTAGAAAATAAAAGTAGGTAGGTAAGTAACTAGATAACTCTGTAAGTACCTATGTGTAAGTATACGTACCTCGTACCTACATTATAAAATCAAAGAAATTTTAAAATATCTGAAAACAGCTGCATTTCGGCAGGAATTCCAATGAAGAGCGTACTTCACAGTTCACAGTACACACTTCAGCTCACGTAGGACAAGATCGACATTTGATTATGACTTGGTGAAATCTGTCACCACCACGAAAATGTTTCCACAACCCTGTTCTAAACTCGTAATAACTGTGCTCAAGTCTAGCAAATTAATTTATTTATGCCAGTTCGTACTAATTAATAAGTGACCAACTGACCATATCACTACGTACCTATCTAGCTAGTGCCTAGCAGTAGGTAGTAGGTAGCTAGGTAGCTATTTACTTTTTCAAATACCTAGGTAAATGAAAAAAGGTAGTGGAAGATTATGTTTTACAGGTAAGTACCTACTTACCTTAAGTCTTCTTACCAAAGTACTAGTAAGCTAACAAATAGGAAATTTATATCGAGCTTCATCGCCATGGTGTTAGGGCTTTGCTCATTTACTTACGTGGCTACCTGACCTAACCTAACCTAACCTACATTTGTCTCTAATGGCAAAGGCAATGTCTTCTTAGTGTTGGCAGTTACCAAAAACGGTGAATAGGTGAATAGCCATTCACCAGCCGGTCGTCAGAATTTTTAGAATTCGATTGGATTTGAAAGCATGTTCTACTTGTGTAGACTTCTGTTTATTTTTAAATAATTTTATGACCTAATTAATATTGGTGGCAGTTCTCCAAATGCTAGGCGAGTGGATCATAACCCCACCATTGTTGACGATGACATCGATTTGCTTGAACTGAGCGAGCACGGAGTCGAACGCGCTCGTTATGTCCTCTTCCTTGCTCACGTCGCATTTCAAATTCTGACGACCGGCTGGTGAATAGCTATTCACCAGCCGGTCGTCAAAATTTTTGGTAGGTTGCTGCCAAGAGCCTAAAAGGACATTGCCTTTGCCATTAGTGGCCTATCCTGAGCTTTCCTGGGATTTCAGACAACGCTATTTCAATCTAAGTATAGCTATAGGTTAAATGTTCTCAAGTTGCTAAGTAAGTAAATTAAGCAAAAAATTACTTCATGGTCAACATCTTGTCATATTTCTGCGAACATTTCTCATTCTAGGTATTGTTTTCGAACCAGTCACTGTAAGGTCACGGGGCTTAACATAAAACTAAGTAGGTTCGTGTCATATAAAGGTGGTTTCCACTCGGTTTATCAAAAGCGGTGTAGGTCAAATGTAGGTGGACGACGAGAGAACAATCATGTCGAAAGATTTTCAGTAATATTTATTAGGTGCTAATTAATAACCCTAAGTGATTAGGAAGGTAAGAATCTACGTCACGAGGATTTGGCTTTGCGTAGGTCGATCGGCCGAGCTATTATCTGTGGCCGAGCTAATTATTTTAATCAGAAGGAATAATTAATTAGGCAGGTAGGTAGGTATTCATAAACTATTAATCAACCTGCTCCACGTGCTTTTTTAGCTAGGAATAGATTCATTCGTTCTTCATGTTATTATCTAATTCCTAAATGAAAGAAGTCTCTGGCTCCTGAATAACAGGTAGGTACTCTATAGGCTCCTACACACAGTGTCGGCAGTAAAGGCTCGTGCAGACTAGCGCGATATCGCGGGAGCTACAGGCAGCGCGACCCTTGTAGCACCCGCGCTGGTCTGCACGATCCTTAATGCCGCCGGCACTGCCGCCACCGCGCAGCCCCGCGCGGTGCGCCGGGCTTGCCGCACAAAAGAGCCGCCAAACAAAGGAGTGCCGCTCGGCAAAAGCTGGCAGTCCGTACCGTCGGCACTGTGTCTTTACTTCTACATAGCTCTGGAGCCCGGATCTAACATTTTTTCTGCAACCTGTGTGTATGTCAATAAAATTTATTTATTTATTGTTATTTACTATTTAATTATTATTCCGATGGCTTAGCTGTACTGTCGTTACTCAATCACTTTACACTTCAGAAACAAAGCCATACTTTCCTAAGTAACTTAACTTAAAATCCAAACTGAACACTTTCAAACATATTTATTTCCAATACTTTTAAACTTGCATATCAATATAGAAATAGAGATCTTTCTGAGGCGTATCCGAAGAATAGTTCGTGATCTGGACAAGTGCCAGGCAAGCGATTGTCTTCTAAGTTACAAACTTAAATGGAGACCGTTGCGAGTTAAGTTTAAGTTGGGATTACGGCAACATTAAACTGGAACAGATTTCATTTAAGTTGAGCTTTTAAACGGGGTTACCGGATTTATGATAAGGGGATTAAAATATAATGTAGAATTGTTTTGGGCGAAGGCTGGGCAAGAATGCCGCTTTTTTTAAGGCCAAAACAAATATATGTAGGATATTATAATGCCGTCGAAATTGGAGTGGACTGGTTTAAGTAGAAGTAGTATTGGCAGGTCCCGGTAACGTACCGTATCGTAAGCTTCTGAACAACAATTTTTAATTTAAAAAAGGTCCAACTGCAAGTACCAGACCTAAGTCTTAGAAATTCCCTTACGTCAGATCGTATACTAATTGCGTTTTTATTAATAGACCCTACCTACACAAATAAAAACAACTGCCCATCTAACCTCTAAAGGGTTATGAAACCCACTCGATGAGAGGGGTCGCCGGTCGTGAAGATATTTCCATAAGTTACGCAATGTCCTTTGTATCTACTTATAGTCTCTAAAGGGATGCGAGTAAAAGACACGGAGCTATCGAGCTATAATTGGCAGCAGTCAATGGGGCTACTTTTATCAGTTAAGTCACTTGGGTGAAGATTACCCTATACCCTATATTGACTGCTTTTAGATCTGGTAAGACAATCCTATTTTAATTTGTAAACTTCAGGGTTTGTTTTACTTATTCAGATGAGTCGCGTCATTGTTTTTGTTGGTGGCAACCAGGAGCGGAGCTTGTGGCTAAGTAATAACAGCCGCACGGATCAATCCATTTGGTTAAGCTACCCTTGCCGGGGTTGGTCCGTGGATGGGTGACCATCTTTACATACCGAGACTCCTCCGTGCCTCGGAAAGCACGTTAAGCCGTTGGTGCCGGCTGTTATTCGTGAATCTTTGACGGGTCGTTAGAAGCTCGAAAGTCTGACAACCAGTTATCAAGGGGTATCGTATTACTCAGTTACTGGGTTGTGGAGGTCAGTTCGGCAGTCGCTCCATGTAAAATACTGGTACCTATTCAGCTGCATCTGGTTAGACTGGAAGCTGACCCCAACATAGCTGGGAAAAGGCTTAGGCAGATTGATTGCATGTTGGCAACCAGTCGTTAATGGTATCCAGACAGTGGGTTTTAAGTAACTCTTTTCTTGTAAAATATTCTTCTTGCTCAGTTGCAATGCTAGTGGATCCAGCATTCCCTGGGAATGGAAATAGACTTGTGTCCCTTCTTGTTTGTTTCCGGGCGGTTCCGTGTTTTAAACAAAAATAAAAATAAACGCAGCAAACGACATAAAAGAACAGCTTTCTTATAAATTATTTCAATGTTTAAAAGCAGACCTATATTCCTGAACATATTGCTGTTAAAAACGATACCACCACAACACATTTCAGGCTAGATACAGGTATTTCGCTCACTCCAGTTCAGCGAAACCGTATAAAAGATATTAAATAAACAAAAAGCAGAATATCAAAGTATTCACTTTGGTAGAACCTAAATATAATTGATATGAACCATAAAATAATAAGTACAATATTTAATTCTTGCCATTCTTGGCGGAAAATCGGAAGAGATGTTTTTTAAAAGAGGATTGTTTTTATGGCCTACATTGAAATCTTTGGTTTTGCTGAAGATCTTTACTGTTCAGGACGCGTATGACGTATGAAACGACGTTTCTGTAAGCCTACGAGACGTATCATAGGTCCCCAATCATTGTAAAAAAAGATAAACGCAATAAGTATGGGGTCGTGCCATTCAAGTTGAGACTTGACCGCGCCTCCCACCGCTCTTTCCCCCGCCTCGATGATGCCCCGGTGGGGACCTCATACCGCTAAAGAGACCCATAAATCGTCTACTGCGCAAGTCAAACAACGTGGTGCGTCAAGTCTCAAATTTAATGGCATGACTTGTATTGGAAAATAGACATAATATTATCTCTGCTTATATCACATGAATGTCGGCTTTTGCAGTCCTTGATAACATTAAAAGCGCAATGAACACAGAAGTGACGGGCCTTGAGACTGTGTGCTTTGTGACATTTATTAACACACAATGGCCGAGCCATTGACTGTGCGCAATGCTCTAGTGCGGTTAGTGGAAATACTCAGGTGCGCTTCGGACAAGTGCTGTTGAAATCGGTGCTCTGAGTGGAATCCCTCTTTAATTTGCTTGAGCTGTTATTGAGATATTTCGATCGGCTCTTTTCTATTTTAAAGCGGGGTTTACATTATGAAACTAGTGTCTTGAAACAGTAGCTTGACTCTTCTATTTCGGAATACAGCTAACTAGCACCCGGTTTTTGAAAAGCTTATAAATTCAACTTTGCTCTCAGCACTACTCCCTAGCCATAGAAATGGTTAGAGTTGGAGTGCATTTATTATTACCTACCCTGTTTAGTTCATCATCTTTCCCTTGCATTATGAATAAATGGGTAATAATAAATTAATCAATTTAACCAGCTGCTGTGGTTCTTGATAGTTTGGTTCCATTATACCTACTACAGTCTAAACCGTTTATAACGACTTCGCTTAAAACGACGTATCGGTTACAACGACGAAATTTTGAGGTCCCAGCATTTCTATTTACTTAACATAGTGTTTGGTTATAACGAGTATCGGCTATAACAACCATTATCTGACAGTCCTTCCGAAGTCGTTATAAACGCTTTTAACGGTTTTAACTGTATATTTTACTTCTTCTGAGTAAATACTACCAATGCCAGATCGACTATATTTAAAGCTCGATTTAGCTACAAATACTTAGTAACATAATTACATTTTTGACTACTTTTATCTATTTAATTACTAATTCTTGCAGCGATTTTTATAGAAGTCCAGTTTCATTTCATCAGCAGCATAGTATCATAATCACGTCATTAATTTACTTGTTTAGCGTATATTGCTGTTGCCTAATCGACTCACCATCGGAATTATATCGGACCACTCTGCTAATTGCGCCGGAGCATCATATTAGCCTATATTATACTGAGATGGGATTAATTAATAGCCCGCGAGAGCTTAAAAGGGGACGTTAGCCGGAGATTATTATGGTTCACTGGTCTACTGTTGTTCTCATGTATATTTGCCGTAGTTTTAGGAAAGTGTGCCAAAATATTTTGTAATTTTTTCTCGTTGTTTTAAGTTAAAAAGTGTTATTTGAACTTTATGCAGTTTAAACTCTTTTGGCACACTTTCCTAATACGACTGGCGACTAGCGTACTATAGCATGATTTTTAAATCTGGCAGACCAAGAAACCTAATCTAACGGAAATCACAATAGTAAAAAAAATAGACGTAGATATATTTAGTAACCTATTTCGCTTAACTATTCCTAAAGAGTCCTAAAAAACCCTGTAAAAAATCGACACGTGTTTCACCTCTCAACGAGGCATTTTCAGGATGACGATTGACTAGTTGCGAATCCGAACACGTGTTGCCACGCAGAGCACCAGACGAAGAGTGTTTTCTATTGTTTTACAATAGATTTCTGCAAGGTCACACCTGAATCAATTAACTAACTGTAGTAAACAATAATCCTCATTTTACAATAAAACTTTATTTGTTGCTTAGTTTATTTACCCTTAAGAATCCTACTCATCTTTCATAGTGTTATCATCATATACTTAAATCACCTAGTTACAACGAAAACATGAAAATAAAAAACTAGAGTGGAACATGTACTAAACTCGCCCACATAAAAGGTTGTGGGTATGTTGATGTTATTTGTCATACAAATATTTTTGTTTCATCGTCAAAGGCGAATTCCATTACGTTTTGTGGGGCAAAAGGGTTTTTTATTATGTGTGAGTATATTTGTGGCCGCAATTCCGTATCAATCTGGAATTATACCGAATGCTTTGGAGCAGGAAATGAAAATCAAAATGTAGCCGTCAAGCGTCAACCCACTTACTGCCGACATTGATCTTTACCTATACATATACTTAGTAGTACTTGATTCGAATGTAACGACCGAAAAGTCACACATGAAATAATGTAAAAATGTTCATTTGATTTAGCTGCAAAATTTATGCGTAATTGTTTCACCAGTTTTGACAACATCTGCCTAGCATTTTCCAACTACGTTGGGGTCGGCTTCCATTCTAACCGAATGCAGCTGAATACCAGTATTTTATATGGAGCGACTGCCTATCTTACCTCCACAACCCAGTTACCTATATGGCAAGACTTCGGAAAACGTAGCTTAAACTTCGATCGACCCATGCAGCTGTCATTATTTAGCCACGAGTCCAGAGGGGCTCCTCTTGACCACTTTGACAACAATTCTCAATAAATTGAAACTTCGCTAAGATTGAAACTGTCTAACTGTCACAAAGACAAAAAGAGCTTGTCGTTGTATGAAGTACAAGAGTCAAGATCAAGACCACCTAACCTTGAGGTCGACCATACCTAAAATATTTAATCACTAACTGAATAAATTGATCAAGACTGTGTATATAGGCGTTCGCTTTCTTTAACATCTTGAACTTTGTTCATTATTTAATTATATATTACCAAACTGGAATAAAAAAGGCACGTAAGTAACGCGATTAACGGGCACTCGTTAAACTATTCCTTGCAAACAGGCAACTTTACTGCCTACCATAAAATGCCCATATGTTACGGAACTATGTAGCAAATGTTTCTACGAGGCATTTTGAATATTTCGGTAATCGTTTGCAAGTTCTGTAGTATTTTTTTTAACCTTTGTTGCATTGTTTTACCTTCACATACCTACAATACTATTCTCCACATTCCAGCCGTTTTGGTCCTTATCAAGCTGATATAGAAACATCTCGACCCATCAATGATTTTTTCAGCTCCATAATTGAGGTCTCCTTGACCACTGGCACCGTAGACATTTTTTTCGGCCAAGCACGACCGTGAGTAGCAAACATAACGTAATATCGAACGTAAAATTGTAAACAGGTACTCACTTCGCACATAACATATACTACGTTTTAAGTCTTTATTCTTATAAAAAGGTGAACATAATTGTACTCGTTGCAAAAATTTAAACCAAAATGCTTATATAGTTATACTGTTAATGCTTATGCGGATAGTTGTATTTTTCTATTAAAAATATAGCCTTCTTTTGTACGTTTATGAGTCTAGTGTCGTACAAAACAACAAACATGCCAAGAAGTTTTCATTCATATTTTACTTATTTCCTTACGTTGAGCTTAAAGTTGTATCTAGATATGGGTATTTTGAACAAGTATGCCAAAGCAGACTAGCAGGCGCCAGAGAGTCTAGTAAAGTGTTCCGTATTTTAGTTCGTATTTGTAGATACGACTGACTTTTTGAAATATGTGTGAACATGGAAAAAGTCTGTTATTTATCGGAACATTAAATGTGTTTGTCGAGTCTACCTCATAATGACCTAGATCTTATGATTTTATCTACGAATTGTTGGTTATTTCTACGCTACGCGCTACGCTATGGCGAGCGTAGCAGTTCGCTACGAGTGCTACGACGATTAAATTTTTAGCAATATTGCTTAAATTTTAGCTACTACCTATATATAGCAATTTATGGTTATGCATGATAAGTATCAACCATAGATATAGGAACTGTTTTTTTATATTTCTATGATCAACTCAACCTCAAACTTGAAGCATTTTTAGAAATTAAACAGATTTCAGGCACTTTTGAATTGTCGGGGTCAAGGGGTCGGTCGGTCAGAAAAATGAGCCCATTCCTAAGTGTAGTTGGTTCTTATAGAGAAGAACGAGCAAGAAACTCCACGGACACTGTTTTAAATCAAAATATTGTTGAAAAATAACTTTACATCATTCATGTTGATCGTATCTAAGCCAATTTTGATTCAGTCGATAAAAGTCCAACTAAACGGGTTAACGGTTGTCTACATTGTTACCAGCATGTGAGCCCTTTCGCAGAGTAGCTTATTGGATTGTAAAATCACGAGAGCTACCGAAGTGACAAGTTGCACATAATACTGCAGTCATAATAGTTCACTCGAGTGTGACAACTTATGCGATGATACCCACACATGCTCTAAGACCTGACGAGGTTTAGTTACGGCAAATAGGTTTTAAGATTAACGAGACTAGTATGTAAGTACAAATATTAGTAGGTACTATCATTAACTGTGTCATTATTTTCGTTGTTGCCTTCTGCTTTTGGCGACGATTTTCGGTTTTATTGTTATTTTTTTGTTAAAAAATTGTACTGTCAATTTATTTGAAATTAAAGTGACCAGATAAATGTCGATGTTCCTACTAAAGCACACCACTGTCTGTCTCTTTTGGGTAATACCCACATAATATAACATCACGCTTGTATTCCCCGAAGGGTTAGGCAGAGGTGTCCCTATAGTACACCCACATTTCACCAGTTATGTTTACCATGTAATAGGGGGCAAGCCTATTGCCATCAACCGGGCACAAATCCAGACTACCGGACGCTACTGACAAATTTCAGATGGAAAATCCCAATAACACTGTAAGACCCGGGAATCGAACCCAGGACCACATGCTCAGCAGTAGCGACGCGACCAACGATGCAGTCCACCACGTGAAGTGTAATTCAATTATTTATTTTCTTGATAAAAGTTCAGTAAATCGGTACGTTGATCCCATATATCTTCTGGCAAATAAACAAAATACCTCGTGTTATTTTACGTTTCCCGAGTTTTGAAGCACTTTTCAGGGTACATTTTCGAGTTCACCCAAACAACCTTTCTAAAAATATAAAACGAATATTATCGAATACCTAAAAGGATACCCACTGAACTCCAAATATTTATATTAGGTTTTATAAACGCTCCCGGTATTTATTAGGTACCTACCTAATTTTAGGGACACCGAATCGTTTCGAATTCCGAAATTGCATCATATTTTTGTTGGATAACCCGATTTTAAGAAGTGTAAGGTATTGCTTTTGTCTATAGTATAGTATGGCGACTTTTTAAACTTACTTCCATACATTTTTCAGAGCTGGGCGTTTGATACCTATAGCTACGTGTTTGGCCGGGAAGCTCTAGCTTAGTTACTGCAACGAACTTGGTTCGAGCGAGATTGTTCACTGCAGTTCTAACGTAGCCAAGCGGGTTAGCTTGGTCGAGGTACTTTGGCATAGCTACTGTGTAGAACTGAGAGAAAAAGTCAGAAATAATAAAAAAAAAAACCGGCCGAGTGCGTGTCGGACCACGCACAATGAAGGGTTCCGTAGTTGGTATGAATTTATGCCCAATACGAACTTAACATTGTAGTTGAACAATATGTTCTCCCATACATTCCAACTGCAAATGTAAATTTGTACGCACAATATTGAGAGATTTACCATGTTATTTTAAAATCATAGACTTCTTATAGGTTTTCCTGTAATCTATGGGTAAGGAAACATTTTCTGCATTTTTTCAAAATTTTAGACTCAGTAGTTTCGGAGATAAGGGGGGAATGGCAATTTTCATTTATTTTCTTATTTTTTTTTAAAATTATGGAAAAAATACATTTGAGATCCTCGCAATGTCTTTTCATTTGATATGTCACATGATATAGTTTTGCACTTTTTTTTTTAATTTTCTTGTTTGCCCCAAAAGTGACCCCTATATTCAAAATTCATTTATTTACGTTACACGTCCGTGTTTGGGTCACAGAAATACATATGTGTACCAAATTTCAACTAAATCGGTCCATAAGATTCGGAAAAAATTGGCTGTGACAGACAGAAAGACACAAGAGTGATCCTATAAGGGTTCCGTTTTTTTCTTTTAATTTATGGCACCCTAAAAACGAGCGAGACTTACAGTAGTCGCATATGATGTGTAAACATCTGACATCTCACCTTGGTAATATGCAATATTAAGGTAATAAGCGACATTAAAGGGGGGGGAGTCATCAAGGTCATTTCTGACGGCCAACTCTAGCACCGCGCGCGCTCGTTGGTTTAATCAAATAGCGCGCGCTTCCCCGGCTTCTTGTGATACACTTCCGTCCCTTTTCACGAAATCACTCCCACAGATTTGATTATTTAAATTTAGTTGATTTTGATTGCAGAATAGCGAGAGGAAAGATGTTACACATCAAAAAGCGTGGATCATTAGAAGCTCAAAAAGGTATTAGAAGTAAAGATTAGATTAAAAAAAAATAAAAAAAGATGAGAAAATTAGATTTACTCATAAATAAGTTTATAGAGTATCAATTGAATGTTTCCCTACGAATAATAATCATATTATGTAGGAAGGTATTTATGTACTGTGTGTAATTACTGTGTGACACTGTGTGACATTAATTGGACTGTATTGCCTTGTACCCTAATTTTTTTTGCAGGATACATACCATATTGAGGTATGTATTCTTTACACAAATCCTTGTGGATCGACTTATTCTGTTCCGGAAATATGCCCTCGAGATAACGGCAAACGCCATGTTTAGCTCCGCGAAGGGGAAGTGAAATCATTTCACTTTCCCGTGGGCTAAGGGCGTAAGTGCTTATGGCATGTGGAAATCCAATACTAGCTTTTACTCGCGATTTTACTCATGTGGAATCATTATGTTCGCCCAGGAAAATGTATGATTTTCGATTTATGCAGACTTAAGCCTGATTTTCACGGTACGATCTAATTGCCCTTGGCATAGATAGATACCATTAGTTCAAGGAACAATAAAAGTTGCACTCTCTGAATAGTGTTAAGACGATGCAAATCATTTACCACTCTAATGTTATTGTATGCAACATGCAAGAAAATAGCATCGTGTAAATATGATGGTTTCTTTATAGTATAATTACGTGATGAGACTAATGAATATTTTTATTTTAATTATTTTGTGTCATTTGAAACCTCGGAACTTCGTTTTGTATTCAACATTAATTCAAAATGGTTTTAGTTATGACACATTTGCACTCATAATTTTATGGGCTATGAATTTATGCATGTTTATAAACTTTCATATTTGTTATTTTGAGCTACAACGATGTCTATAAAATGTTAGTACAATAATTTAGTTTTGTAGGACGTAAAATACAAAGTAAATGCATAGTCATAAAATGCCAAAGGCACCAGCAGTGGCTGTGTCTGCCTCTGATGTGTCAGCCAAATATCAAATTCGGTTTGATTAATTATAACAACGTACGTATATTGGTATAGTTTACTTTCATGTATCTAATAATATTCTAGAGACTTATATCTAAAAACGCTGTAAACTGTAAACTTAATGTAGAATCAAGATGGCAGCAGAATGGACGGGGTCCGTTAGGGCCGATGCCTGCCGGGGGTGCAAAGAAAACTGAAACGGAGATCGTGGCCCCCGGCAACAGGGCAACCGAAGGAACACGGGCGGTTTTTAGTCAGTAAGAGTCTGACACGCCTCTAACTTCTCCCGCTCCGCCTAGAGCGGGAGAAGTTATTCGATATTTTCACAATAAAAAAAAAAAAAAAAAACGCAGAATTTCTATCCACATAAACTATCTAGTTGCTGAATGTACTTTCTATCCCCCATAAGCTCTTACGACGACCCGACACGGGGTTTTGTTTCTTGGGAATTTACTAAAATTACCAAGCTAAGTAAGCCATTGTTAATTGCAGGATTAAAAAAAACATTCATCTTATCTTTATCATACAAGTACTCATTGTATGCCTTCTTAATAAAATTCTTAAATTTATTCATTCACTGACAAACGACACACAGCCTAAACCGGCTATTAAAGCATAGCATTTCGCACAAAAGTTCCTTTAACGAAAGTGAGCATTAAGGACGAGTTTTTTGAAAATTCACCCCCTAGGGGTAAAATATGGCATGAATGTTATTTACGTTTCATTATGGTAAACGAAAGAATACAACATGCTCAATTCGTTGTGAAATCAGTCATCAACGAGATTGACAGTTGTTGTTTCGGTCAACCAATCACAACATTCACAACCACTAACAATAACTTAAACAGCCGATTCTGATCAGAAGCCATTGATATCCTAAATATATCAATGTCAGAGGCTGATGTGATCAGCATTTTAAAAACCGAACGTCCACTGCTTAATGACAAAAGAAAACATACAGTCTGCTAAAAATATTTATAGATACGTAGGTACTGTGATGAAACTAGTTCAAAAATCGTTTATTGATATAATGACGTCACGCAATGGATGGTGCGGCTTTTGGCGAGGGTTCCGTGCATAAAGCGTTCGTTGACTCGACCCGGCGACCGAGTGCCAGTGTCAACATCTGCAGCGGACATTTCCACTTTAGTTGTACAACTAAGTTATATTTACGAATAGGTACTTTCCCTCAAGAGGAAAATCTTAGCTATAATTGGCTAAGTCCAGGTATAATTTACCCCAAAAGCTAAATTCAGTAGTTATCTGTATCAGCTGTCTAAGCAGTCAGATTTTCCACAATTTATTTTACACCACTGCGGGTGCTGCACGTTCAGATTTCGAATCACCCGAATCGATTCGAATTTTGTTCATCAAACGACTAGCGATTATGTTTTGAGGCGAGCAAAATCGACTGGTTGCTGGCTGGATATTTATCGACCGAAATCTATTTGTACAACTAGCTGACCCGACAGACGTTGTCCTGTTCAAATTTAAATTATTTCATACGAAATTCCCATTAAAAAAAGCACTATCACTTTACTCGAGTTCTCCAATTTTTTGGGCAACTTTTAATTATTTTCTTTATAACCTCGGACTATTACGAACATTTTAAAACAAAAATTTGTTAAACAACCTTGTCCGTTCCGAAAGGGGCTCATATTTAGTGCAATAAAATTACCTAAAAGTAATAAAAAATCTAATTAATATTGAAAATAAAAAAATATTTATATTTAAAAATCACAATATTTGGTACCAAAATTACCCCTATTCATTAAAAATTTTCAAATTTCCAACAGGGGTCATAAGTTATGACTTGTAAACACCCGCTAAACTGCCGTCCGCGCCCTATGAAATAACCCGGTGAAATACCCCATTAAAAAAATGAGACGATTTATTTTTATTTGATTTTCCTGAAAATTACCGCATACTACTTGCTCTTTCAGTACGATACCTAACGACACTCTCACGAACCGGAAGGTTTTTTTTTTACATTTTTTATATAAAGATTGAGAACAGTCTTACTTTATTTTTCAATTAAAGCACCTTTTATCAATTACTTACGAAATACAAATCTCTGTCTAGATCGCTTTACAATGTTATCAGTTCACAGGTGTTACATTTATCTTGAGTCATAACGACCTGCTAGTGGTGTCTTACGACCCCCATGGGGATACGGCGCAATCTTCAACGTAATAGGACCCAATGACCTTGAGCTTGGAGCGTTGCTAACTGGCAAGAAATATTATATTAAAGAAGGACGCATATTGCATTTTTTTTCACTTTTTTTTTTGGAACAAAATTTCGAATTCCATAGATATACGCATAGGCTATTTGGGGTGCTTAAATGTTACAAAGGGGTCACGCTATCACGTCCTCAAAAAAATACGTCAAATTTATAGTTCAACCTGTGTAAAGGCGTTTTAATACAAAAATCTGTGTAAATATTCCATGATTTTTTAAACAATTGATCAAAAACATCTTGATTAAAGTCATTATTTTCTTTACTACGAGATGGGCCTGCTCTTAGAGTTGGGTATTGAATAATAGACTCCTAAAATGTGAAAACTTTCCAGTCCAGTATTTCGTCCCATGAAAATAATCATGTCTCATCAAAATGAGCTGTCAACCGTTCATTGTATAGGAATAAATTATAACAGAACATCATTATTAAATCCTCTCTCCGTTTTACGAAGGCAATTACATTTGGAAATCTTATACATTAAAACAAGACAGCCAAAAAGCTTACCAGCTCTTGAAATAGCCTCATTAGTCAGGCCTTGAGCGGTCCGTTTCACTTCCAAAGTCGCCTCAAATCTGTCAGCTTCAGAACGAGTCCTACTTTTTTCTTTTATATTTCAGCATTTTCACAGTTAAAAACACGTGTATTGTTCTTATTTATATCACTAGCGATCCGCCCCTGCCTCGCATAGTGTTTACGACCTGACAAAACATCGAATTTTCTTTATAAGATTTAAGTAAATATTAATGTATTATACACATAAACCTTCCGGAATAAATTCTCTAAATGATCGTGAAAACCGCATCAAAATCCGTAGCGTAGTTTAGTAGAACAACGCGGATACACAGACAGACACGAAAAGCGACTTGGATTTATAATATGTATTTGTATTTGACTTGAAAGATTCCAATACACCTGTTTCAATACAGGACATGAGAACACAATATTTCTTACTTTTCCTCGAGTGTTTTATTTCCTTTTCTTGGAAACAGTTGCTATCGCTGTGGTGCGATTGACAGCGCTTACAGTAGCTGAATGGGCGTCGCGGCACGTTTTTAATTTGCAACAGCTCAAAGTTTGCAAGTTCTAAGATACTTGTACCTGATTAGAATCTTTGTATTCTCCTATAGGTTGAAATTTTCTACTTTCAGACAGTTTTTATGAAAGAAAACTAATATAAACAATTCTTATTTGAATGACACCTCTTTCGCTTCTCGTTTCAAGCATTTCGGTATCATACCTACTTTAAAAAATCTGATAAATAGTTTCGTAGAATACGAGACTTAATTCTGCAAACAATGTACTAAAATAAGATTGTGTAGAATTTTATGTAGATTACCTTAAAAAAACCTTGCTATTTCTGCAATATCTTTACCCCCAGAGTCAGAGAATATTCCTATAGCTCAAGTTATTATAGTCGAAACATTGAAAAGTTTCCTTTTACGCATAACATGGACTCAGATTTATGTAAATTGTTACAAGCTTATGTTATGGGTAATGTTATCTTCCATTATGTAAATGTTATCAATGAAAAACGTACCCGCCCTGGTGATGATGGTTAGGTACATAATGTAGCTTCTATGTTACATAAATATGCGTAACTTGCCTTCAAAGTAAACAAAGGTGTCTACTGTTGATATTATCTAGACCTAGCGATCAGTTAGTAAGTTATCGTAATAATACGGGTTTCAACATACTAAATAGTTGGAAAATTATTTTCACTATAAACAAACATTATAAAAAAAGTTCATTTGCTTTTTGTTTTTAAATCTGACCGAAATTAATAAACAAACTTTGCCGCAAATGAACCTCAATATACTCGTACGCGTCCATTAATGTAAGCAATTAACGTAGTGATTAAATTGTACGCGCTTGTGACGATGGCACTTATGAAACCCGCCATGATATACATAGCAGCAAACTTTACGCAAGTTTAGGTGACAACAGCGCGTCAAACTAAGCCGCGAGGGTGCGCTATACTATATCGCTTGTGGTGGGACACGGGACGCGGTGGAAGGCGTTCCCGTAGACACGGTTACGGTCGTACCGCGTAGTACTGCGCCGAACTCGCTCAGTCGGCGAGAAGCGCTCCATGCGACACGACACCGCCCCCAGCGGTCGCTCGCACCTCGCGTCGGCGGGAAACTTCTAAATAAACATCCCGATTACTTCGCAAGCTAATTCCGAGTCTATCTCCACCGCCGCCGATGTCGATAAAGTTTCAAGTTTTTAAAAGTTGTGCTGCATTTTCTGTCATCGCGATAAAACCGGGCCTACCACCTCGCGTGATGTAACTACTATGACTTTGCCCCATTTACTAATGCGATTGTTTCTTCGTGTGAGCCACACTTATCGCCCGCCGTCTACCACATGATATAAACTCCGTGATTAACTTTGTTCGTGAACTGGCACATCACTAACTTGCGCCGCCTGACAAAGTTTAATTGTTCGAGTGAATATTTAATTCGCGTGTTCTCTGTGGCGTCCGTCCGTTATAACACCACAAAGAAACTTAAATCACAAATATTGAAGAAAAATATGAGCGTGAAGTTGAAAAGTTTGCGTTAATTATAAAACTCCGGTGTATGGCATATAATTTGTTTGAGTGGTTAGTTGTGGGCTAGTGAGCGAGTTGCAGTTTTAATGCATAGAAAAGGCGATGTCGACGTCGTCATACATTTGAATGAGTCACGTTCGTAGTGTGGTCTCCAGCTGAGCCATTAACGTTCTCGGTGCAGCTGGGCGATAAAAAGATCGTAAGATATCGGGGTTAGTTGTAAAAGGAGTACGTTGGAGATTTGATGTATTGAGTGTAGAGGGTGGTTAAGGCTGGGTGGGGCAGGGGACCCGGATGGTGTGCGATGGTGGCGCCATGCTTTGCCTGGAGTCGCTGATGGCGAGGTGGCGCGAGCGCAGCGCGCGGGAGGGGGAGCGGCGCGCGCGCTCGCGCAGCCTCTGCTCCTCAGGCGCCGACGGCAGCCTGCTGCAGTTACTGCATAGGAGAGCTAGCAGTGCCATGTAAGTTGAATACTTGCTCAAAATATATTTTTTGGGTTTTCCCCTTTCCTTTGGTTAGATTGGGAAAAAAATATTTCCATATTCGACATTTGATTAGGACTTTTCCAAGTACGAACGAGCTTCGAATATTTTACAGACTAAATTGTCAGTATCTCGTTACTGGTAACGGTGCATCATAAAATTTTCATGCATCGTATAGTCACAAAAAGCTTTGAACTATCCGATGAACATATAATTTTTTACGAGACATCCACTGTTAAATTTTTAAGAACATTTTATTACTACAATATTATGTCGCCATTTACAATGGAAAAAATAAAATTGCAATTATCAGAGTATTATGCCTATAAAAGGAATACAATAATTATTTGTATTGTTTTCCCCTTTGATTGTGCGTTATTCATTCTTAAATACCTACCAACTAAATATATCAGTAAACAAATCTTGTTTATTGTTTGGTATCAAAGTAGGTACTTTGATACTACACTATTGCGGTCCACAAATATGTAGTTTCCTGTTATCAATTACCTACTAATCGTTTTCGATTCTGTTTGTATTATTAACAACAATCATATTTACCAACAACAACAACAATAATATTTAAATTTTATCGGCAATGCTACCACTGCACTAAGCCACTCAGCAAGCGCTTCATTTGAAACGAATTTCAGTTCTAATACAGCCAGCATTAGGTAAGCTTCTTCAAACGCTGTCATTATTTACTTTGACATTCATTTCATTACCAGCTTTCTAAATTTCCCATGTCACCTAGTCAACCATATTCTCCAATTCCCTTACCTACTCTTAATCCGTGATAATGCTGACTACTGACCCCTGAGCCAGATGACGTTACAAAAGGAAGATATATTACCAATAAATCACATGCTGTTACTCCCAAATACGTTTCAGTCAATGGCAAAAACAAAAAGATATTTTATGCGCCCTTTCTCGCTCAATGTGTCTAGCTAAATCTACCAAAGTTAGCGAACAAAAACAACCGTAAAAAGTATTACTCCAGTTCTATTCAACCCATTATAAGGAAAATGAAAGAAAAACTGTGTAATCCGGTGCGTGGACGGAAAGTGTATTACAAGATTTTTAGGACATTTTATCCCCTCAGTCGTGTAGAAGGCCTTGGGAAGGCGTTATAGGGGGATCATCAACGCTATTGTGTGTCTTAATGGTTATGCCTTCCTGTTGTATGATATGCCTAGGTGCTATTCAACAATAAGAAATGCTAAACAAATGGACTCTACGTTGGGACTTCCAGCACAGACTCATGGTGCCTACAAATTATTTGCACGAATGCTATCACCACGCAGTAATCTTCGCCTTCAATCTTCGAATTAAAATGCCTACTGAAAAACTAAAAACTGTAGCTCTTATCAGTGAATAATAATAGCTTACAAAAGTTACAACACTTTGAAATGTGCTTCTACCAAGTAATTAATGATCCAGGCCTATAAATATAGAGCCACTGTGTCCGAATTATTTGTAACTATAAATCTTCATAAACTCGGCACCCTTGACCTTACTACGCAAATTAAAGATTTTTGATTATTTTTGTTTTTTTTTTTTGACACTTTCGTTCAGAGCCAAAATTGGTTTAGCCATTCATTAGATCAAATCTTTCTTACGTTCCATAATTACCAACACTGCGTATTTATTAGATTTCGGTTTAATTGTATTAAGTACATCAACCATTATATTCCTAAAGCAATCATTTAAAAGTAGGTACATACCTTTTCTGATCTCCATATTGTAGACAAGTTGTTTATGAAAAAATAACAATGAGAAACCGAGACAGATTGCTATATAAAATGAAACAATAAACAAAGCAAAAGGAAGAAGACAATCCCGACTGATTGGGGGAAAATAATATCATAAAATATATCATTTGCTTAGCTTTTCACAAGTCATGACTGCGTGGGGCCAACTAAGAAAAATAGGTTACTGGGGTGCCGCCTACCGCCTGCCGAGTTGCTCCGATGCACTTTGGTATTATTGGTAGCTTTGACACTGGTTACTCTGCTTAGGCCCTTAGTGGAAGCGCTGATGTGTAAGTGTGACGCAAAAGTATTATAGTGTCTTTGTATTTTAAGTAGGTTTATCAGAATGTGTGAAAATGGACTTTTGGTACAGCACAATTTTGTTGTTAGACAACTACGTAGATGCCTAACACTGATTGGAAGTTGAGACCTGTCACTGTTTTTGTTTTTAAATCCTATTCCTGCCTTTAAACTAGTTTATTTGGGGGAAGTATCAGCTTGTCTCTCTCTGTACTCAAAGAGGTAAAATTTGTGAGTTTGTATGTAGGGGGTAATCTTCGAAACTACTAATTCGATTCCGAAAATTCTATCACTAATGACAAGATACAGTATTGCCGAGTCTCATAGGATATATTTGTTGTTAAAACAAGAAATTTTAAGTGAACGATGTCGCGGGCAGAAAGTAGTTTTCAATATTTTGACTCTCTATCAGCTCTGTACACACACGCGCACTTGTCGCACTTGTATTTCCATGTTGAAAAACAAGTACTCGTATATAGAGTGAGTCTTTTACGTATCAATTTAATATATTTTTAGAATATTCTAGAACTTACAAAAAAAAAAATATGTTGTTATTTTTTTTATCATCTATGGATTTTATACTATTGCGGGTTAGCGGGATCGCCCTTCGTTTGTTAACATACTGTATAACCATTCACATCGACACATGCTTTTAAGTATGTCACACGAGTTCATTGCTAAATAGGTATGAGTCATAATTAATTTAGGTACTCTACATAATGTATCTACATATGTCATACCAACAGCGTGTTGCATGTTTGTTTAGGATATCAACTGCTTCTCTGTTTTAACCTAAAACCTATTAAATCAGTCATTGTATATAGTATTTATTACTTCTCACAACCACTAATTAACTCCTATTAATATATCTAGTACATACTTATTATGAAGGAGATAAAGCTAGAATGACTCATGCGCAACGTACGCTGTGGTATCCCTGATATACAGAAGTCGCAGCCCGAAGTTGGCGGTGTGATGCCCCCGTGTCTAGGAAACCACGTTAAGCCGTTGGTCCCGCACCTAATTTACTAGTTCAGTCGATGGGGCTATAATAATTGGTAGTTTTATTTTCATAATAAAATAAAAGAACACTTCGAGGCAAGCGCTACTGCTGAGCATGATATCCTGATCCTTCTCAATAGCAGCTCGGAGTCTGTATTTGTGCCCAGTTGATGGCAATAGGCTCGCGCCCTATTTCATGGAACTTCAAAATTAGGTACTGGGGAAATGTGAGTGAATTATGTATCCTCCTACCACCTAACCCTTCGGGGAAAATAAGCGTCATGCTATTGTATTTATATCACCACATGCAAACTACGCATCAAAGACCTGACGTCACACAAATCCTGCAACGCGCAAGCAGAATTTACCGCACGATCAACATATATATAACTTTCTGACATCAATCGTTGGGCAGTTGCCCGCTTGATACGACACCCGTCTGGTCGGAAGATCCTCCCTTTTTATAGAGAATGAGTGAACTTTACACCCTGTTCCTCATACCTCTATACTTTATTGTGACTCTTATAAGTATCCGGCTGCGGTCCAAACCCGACTTCTTCTGATGTACCAACATCTGTTTGTACAATTTATATGTCTGTTCCCTAAATTAGGAAGCACGAAATTAAACAAGAACGATAGCTGTTAATAAAACATATTTGTTTATAATTTATACATCGTTAAGAGCATTATGTATACGTTATGTGTTTACGTTTAGATTGTTTACGAAAAAATATGTTTATCGAGCCATTAGAGTCGTTGGTGAGTCAAAACAACAAGTTTATTCGATATTTGATTATGTCAAATTACTTAGAAACATTTGGATTTAGACTTCCTGGACGCCGGAGCCGCACCGACGCCAGACCGCATGTCTGTATAGACGAATGAATATCAGCCGTGCACCGCACCGTCGGCGTCGCCGCCGCACCGGGGCGCCGTGCTTTTACATCTCATTAAGAGATATTCTGATTTTTTTTCATCTTGCAAAAGACAGTATTTTACGACATGAGATTAAAGATTTTCGGAGACGAGTTTTTTGAACAGGGATTGATCAGCCTTTCCGAAACAGGCGTTATATCGACTTTCACACGTGAAAAACCAAACTATAACAAGAATAATAGTAATTTAAAAGTAAATTATTATGTCGTGTAAAACGTATTGTACCTCGGTTCTGTTTTATCCTTTTTCTTAGCAAATCCCCAAACATTTCTATTACCCGGCTCTTTCGCTAAAAAGTATCAAGACGTTGCAAGCGTTATTCGTTGTAAGCGTAATTCCAGGATTCCATTACTAATTTCTAATTTAAAAAAAAAAAAAAAAAAAACGGTAAATTAAATTTCCAATTAAAATAACATATTTAATGGATAAGGATTAATATAATACCGGCCAAAATAGCTTTGGAAATAACAATGAAATTTTTATCAAATTCTGAAAGATAATAATGGTTATTGTGGTTCATCCTTAGAATATCGATATATGCTATCGCGGACTTTTTTGTTGAACTTTTTAAGATGAACAATACTGTAGAACATAAATTTTATGTAACTTTTACGATGTCACAAAACCTTAATGAACCTTAAGCGTGAACCACTCCGTCCATTGGTTGAAACCGTTTGAAAAATCCTTTCGGTAGTTTTTGAGTTTATCGCGTTCAGACAGACAGATAGACAGACGTGGCAGGGGACTTTGTTTTATAATATGTAAGGATTTATAAGTAATATTTTTTGTTATAATGAAGTTGTTTTTAGAAGTACTACTATTGAAGGAGTCATAAAAATGTTCGCAAACGCAAAGTTGTAGCGCAAACTGAACTTAATGCATGAACTATAAAGCTGATTTTTTTAAACAGTTATTTGTTTACATTTTTGGAAAATCAATCGCGAACGAAGTATAGAAATAAAATTGCAGGATTTCCAAAGAATAACTAACGGAGATGCTTACTCACGGCGTGTTTGCCATTTTAGACCAATAAACCCAGGTATTCTTACGAAGTTTGCTTTTACCATTTGTATCTACCCAAGATTATTGGATAGTAACTTCATATAATATTGAAAGTCTCTCTAAATGACTCAACAACCTCTCCGTATGAGGAAGAGGGAACAAATATTTATTTATAGCAATGGCGTCCTAGTTCGTGGCTGTTCAAATGAGGTCATCTTGACAAAGAGATGGGCAATGAGATGCATCCCCGCTCCCCAAAGTGAACAAAACAAGATCCCCGCTGTCTCTGAATTGAAACGTACCGACTATTGGACAGCAACGATCCTATATTCATTATAGTTACGCTTTCCCAAGTGGGGTGAACTGGACTAATTAGACCAGATGCATAACGTAACATACAAACCATGATAAAATTTGTAATTGAAATCTAATTTTATTTTATAAGTGCATCCCAATTACGTAACACACTTTCAAAAGGAAATTCCTAAAACATTGCTTCAATAATTGTTTTATATTAATATTTGTCTGCCTAAAAGCTTCTTTAGTACAACTGCGTACAAGTGTTAGCATGATAAAGCATAACACGCTGGCCAAACAGTATTTGATCCGAGAGAAAATCGAACTTGTAATGTAGGATTTACACCGGCCGGCGCCCGTTGGGCCGCAGATTCATCAGAGCGCATTTTACAATGCGTTTTAAAGGAAATTGAAGCCTCTATGAAGTAGTTAAATGTTATATTTGACGCAGCCCAACCGGTGTAAATGTAGTTTATTCGTACAAAAGCTACTAACTTAGGTACTGCACCAATAACCGTAGACGCTAACCCTTTATCGAATACATTTCGCCCATTCTTATTTTACAGTTACGCGTTTTATCCTTTTTTCGTCCAATCAAATGAAGGTAGTTCTTCTTGTAAGTGTTTGTCTTGTCTGGCGTCGAGGTCCGCTTTCTTGTTCCCGTCCCAACTTTATCTGTTGGACTACTTCTCAAGTAAATACAGTAGTACCAGATCTTTTTAAACGACACTCATCTATAGACTTAAAATATAGGGCTACAACTTTTTACTGGTCTTTTAGACGGGTGACGTCAGCGATATTTAATTAAAAGTCTTAATGAGCGGACTCTTTGTCTTACAAAGCGAAAATGTTAAAAGCCGAATTCAAAAGGATGGTTATCTTAGTAGATAAGAATCTATTGGATAATAATACACGAACCCCGATAACTTGAACCCTAACCGTTATTATTTGTGCTGATATTTTATTTTTTAAATATAAAAGTTAACGATTGTAAATAGTACTCACCCTTTCTCTGTCTAGTTCATGTTCATGAACTACGATTGTCTCGAACTATGTTTAGGGAAATATAATTGAAAAGTGTTTATTTAGCAAAAACAGATTTCTATTTATTTCAAATCACAGACTCAGTCGTCTGTAATTCCGTTCAATTAAACCGTGTTCTGCAATCAGTTGGAGTAGGTTTAACAAGCGTTATATCTAGACGAATGGTCAGACGGCTTTACTACCATAAGCACATGCAATCTACTTTGTTTGCGTCCGCAATCCTCGGCGCGGTCTGCGTCAAGGTAAACACACCGTTCATTGACCAAACCGATAATTAAAAGCTAAGGGTAGGGTTGGCGATAAAACCTGACGACAACGACACGATTGGGGCTCACAAAACTAGGTTTATACCGCCTCTTATATTCTACTTTTATGCATATTATCTAATATTCATCTTCGCACCTGAAATTGAAACCTTTTTGTTGGAGAAAGTTTGTTAGTCGTTACTAGTAATGGGCTTGTGATTAGTATGCTACTTAAGGAGGCATGTTAGAAATAATAAAAGAGTCAATTGGGAGAGTATATTTCTAACTAAGTTAACGAGTACGACAGCGACGCGGAGGAATTCTTCGACGCCATATTTTAGTTTACTAATAGTTTTAGTTAGGTTAGGATATTATATTTTTGGTTTTGTTAAAGGATGAATTAATACAAAAAAAGTAAAATAGTATGCTTTCGGATAGCACCTCGGGCGCGACTCAATCTCATCCGTTTTAATTATTATCCCATTTGTATTACTGAAATCTTTATAAACTTTAAAAAAAAGTTTTCGTGTTTCTCTTTCTCTTCTCCCATTGGATGTCTTGAACTTGTCAAATATCTTATATCATTTTTTAGACACAGAAATCTTGAAGCAAATATCATAGTCAGACATAGTAGCAAGTACCAGGCATGCAGAACTATCAGGAAAGTTTCAATACTAAGAGAACTAATACAGCGACAGCCGAGTGTTGGTATGTGAAGCAATCTCTACCAGAACTTCGGCAATAAAGCAGGTCCCGCTCCTAATGGGCGCTTCGACATGCTAATTAAAGCGTATTGCCCGAACATATTTCAATGATAGCTCAAAGTTATATTAAGTTATTCCTCATTTTATATTCTAGAAAGATCGTTTGTGTCTCAGAGTTTTAATACGTTTTTATTAAAGTGAGGGCATAAGGTCTTGGTTAAAAGGTTATTTACTGGTCTAAAGTCTAATTTGTTAAGATTAATATTGAAGAGTCCCGGTGTGCTCATGTCAAATGCTCTTAAAAGCTCTTGTTTGATGCTACGGCCAGATGCTCCTTAATTATATCAAGATATATTACATTTCGCAGTAGACAATATTTGATTCATTCAATATTAACTGTACCTGTAAAAGTCCTTTAGTACATTTTTCTTCTTGGAATAATGTCTCAATGATTTAAAATATAAAAAAGATATTTCACATTTCGCACAATATAAAGATATCAGTATCACTTAAATTGAAATTTATTCGCTGCTCGAAATTCATGAGAGTTAGCAAACCGAGTATAAACTTAGTTGTACATGGAACCGTAATTTTAAATTACGATGCCGGTAAAGCCGCGCGAAACTTTACGTAATAAATTACAGTGAAGGAACACCATATATGTTCCGGATATTCGAAATACAGCTGCGATGATATTATTTCACAATAAGAACCGAATATATTCATAATTAATTTTAATATCCACCAAAATGCTAATGCAGCTGTTGACTTTCGATTTAATTTCCAACGTCGGGTACATTGCGATTGTGTTTTTCTCTTCTGCTTATTATTTAAATGATTCTATAATGAAATCTATTGAGGAAATCCGAATAATATAGTCTTTAATTGCCAAACGCAGTTAGCATGCGCGATAGAGGAAAAACAATCGGCCCAACAGTCGCACAGTTAATTAATGGCTTATTTATCAATCCTCAGTATTACATCGAGCGTTTTGTGTTTTCATATTTATTTAAAAGTAGGTCTAAAACCATTTTATATCTTGTATTCTAATCCTAACTAATATTATAAATGCGAAAGTGAGTTTTTTCGTTTACAAATTACAGATTTGGATTCAATCTGTAATCTGTAAACAAAAAAACTCACTTAGCCGATATTCATACGGGATCGAGACTTATGAAGGTGAAACCACGGGCCGCAGCTAGTCTGATGCCTGTAGAGTAGGTATAGACAGTACATCACAGAGTTAGTCGGTGTATTGTTAAACTTAGCGTAAAATATCAAATGTAAGAAAAAACTTGGAAAACAGAATGCTAGTATTCTATTCTAACACCAACTTACACCATAAATCTCCGATTTACGAATACGCACGGTACTCACATTCGCAGATATTCCTGTCTGAATTTCAACCTGAAGTCTTTGGATAGAACAAAGTGCTTACTCGACATGTTGCTAATACCACAGTATAAATAATTAACAGTATTATCTTCATAGAAAACGGCCAAAACGACACGCTTCGAAATCTCAGTGCTATCAGTACGCAATAGTCTCGAGTGCGCGGCAGTTACGCAGAGACGCGGAAGGATCTACCGTAAGTAATTATTTCAAGGTCACTGCCGAGACATAATACTGTTACTATATTATACTGTGCTAATGCTTACCACTAAGACAGGCGTACATATGTGGACCATAACTCACTCTGACTTTCACAAGTTTGGCGCTTCTTAGTTAGATATGGAACGCATTTGCATTTTAAGTGCACGTGCACGTAAGAAGTGATTTGTTGATATTCTAATTCGTGTCTAATTTATAACTGACTTCAAAAAAGGAGGAGGTTCTCAGTTTTTAAATGTATGTACCCCAATTACTCGAAGACGGCTGAACCGATTTGAAAAATAATTTTTGGTTTGTATACTTCCAAGTTTTTCCCATTGTTATTTGGTCACGATCTGATGATGGGCTCTTGGAGAAATCGAGGGAACTCTTCAAATATTATACGATTTGGGTATTTTTTATAGTAACTCGTGCATTTGCTCTCAAAAAGCACCATTTGGTAAAGTGTAACTGATGAATAACAACCCAACACTGTCTTTGGATCAATCAATATTTGAATTTAGCGCCACCGACCGAAATTAAAGTTATTTTTCACTTTGTAGTTTGGAAGACTTCAAAAGCTTTTAGCTCTTTGTTTGCACCAGTGACATCTTTCGACTGGATCTTAAGACCAACATTTTTCCCATGTCTTCCTGATATTATGGCAAGGATACAGGACTCTTAGCTAGCAACATAACATAACACACCACCATGCTTGTTTTCCCGAAGGGTTGCACAAAGTTGTACCTATACATCACCCACTTTTCGGCAGTTACTCTTCGTTAGGTAGGTTCACCCTTGATTAGATTTTATTGTTAATACAGGTTGGCAGGGACATCGACGCGCAACCTGTTACCATCAATTTAGTACATGACTCTGGACCCACTGCGTAATTTAATGTCGGTTATTAAAAAAAAAAAAAATGTTGTCCATACACTTCGACCGCGTAGGTATTGAACTTTTGTATGCAACAGCAGGCTTTTTTTTTTAAATAACCGAAGGAAAATTTCAACTCACTGGGGTCCAGAATCACGTACTGAATCCATGGTAACAGGTTGCGCATCGATGTCCCTGCCACCCTGTATAACAGTGAAATGTATTTTTATATCCTAAACCGAATCACAATTCACAGGATGGTAGCCGTATAAATTAAGAACAGTTAAAACGTGTGGAGCGGTAAGTTGGTTCACGTGAGCCAATTCGATTTCCACTTAACCCCCTCCGCTATACAATAAAGACTTACGTCTAAGGCACCGTTTAATTTACATAACATACCGTGCTGAGAAACCGCAATAAAATACAGCTAATCGGCATAATTTGAATAACACAACAGTTTGCAGCGGGGAATGAAATTTCCATTTTATGTTTTTACTTTGACTAAGATTAATTGATTTTATGATAAACAAATTTTAAAATTCATCATGGGATGTTGAATGAAAATTAATAAAGATACATTTCAGTGAAATGAGCCCGCCGCGGTCAGGAGAAATTCCATTTTACTCAAAGAGCTACTGAAAATTAATTTCTTACTAACTTAAAATGCAAATGTATGGGCATTAACTAAGTATTTTGTGATGCAAATGGGATGTTTAAGTATGCCTTTGGTGTAAGAAAAAAAGTGAAAAGGTAATATTAACTAGTGTCGTAGACTTGGCGTAGCCGTCGTAGCCGCGTAGCCGCGTAGCACTTAGTTTACTCAGGTTAGTTTGCGTGCAATACTTGTACTGTTTCTACTTTTTATACATATACGTATTTTTTTTTATAAAGGTTCCACGTACATGCATGATTTCTACTATGGAATTTTTTTAAAGGTACTATCGTACTTATACATCCTACAACGACCTATTGAAGAAGTATCATCTGCAAAGTTTGAAGTCTAGACGAATTTTGTTGGAAACGATGTGCTTGTTTGATCTGTGTAATAATTATTATTGTATCGATATTCGCAACAAAATTAGTTATGTAGTACCCACAACAACGATATTCCTTGGGGTGCGCGCAAGACCTCTATTTGCAGTAAGTTCTTGTCATACAAACGCATACTTGCGTGCACCCCTACGTCGCCTTACCAAGCAATACAACAAGATCTTCGAAGACAACGACTTCTTTTCTGTCTCTGCTCAAAAATTTAGAAGTGTTATCTACAAAACAATTTTAGATCATAATAGTTAGATTAATATTTACTCATTCTCTCTCCCTCTCTCCTTCTCTGTTGTTTGCATGCCTATCTTTGTTTAACACTACTTTCTGTTTTAACAGCTTAGAATAGCGTACTGTTAGATATAACTTTAATATGTTGTGGAAAATGTCGTAGGTTATACATTTGTGGGTAGCTCGCCGTCCGATAAGGACCAGGCCCGGTTCGACGGCGAGTTGTGTTCCACGCGTGCCTCAAAGAGATGTCAGCAGAATTGACGGGGTCCGTTAGGGCCGATGCCTGCCGGGGGTGCGAAGAAAACCGAAAGGGAGATCGTGGCCTCCAGCAACAGGGCAACCGACGGAACACGGGTGGGTTTTAGTCAGTAAGAGTCTGACACGCCCGCCCCCAGAGCGGGAGAAGTTATTTGAAAATTTCCCACCCAAAAAAAAGGTTACACGTTTGTAACTCTCGTATACTTATAACTTAGTATAAGATTTTAATGTATAACTGTTTATTTTCCCGAATAAATAAAATAAAAATAAAATATTGAGGCCTAAATTATGCCTATAATTATTTTGATATCTTTTCTAAGAATACATAATCAGAGAGAAATGTCTAAGTTTAGTATCCATTGATTCGGAGTTTTACATTTGAATAACATTTTTCAAAGGATATTAGGGTTGCTTTTTGCGAATTCAAGACATGCGATAATACGTAGTCTTTCTTTGAATGCTTCAGTCTCCATTTATGAAAATATTATCATTTATGAAAATATTATGTACGTAAGGAAAAATCCACATCTGTTTAATAAAATAAGTGATAGACATAATTTTAATACTAGAAATAAAGATAAACCAGATCAACCATTTTTCAGATTATCTAAAGTACATACATCTTTTATGGGGTACTGTGTTAAATGTTACAACAAAATACCTTGTGACATATTGCAATTAAATGAAAGAAAATTTAAAACTCATATTAAAAGTACACTTTGTAAACAAGCATATTACAAATTAGAGGATTATATCCAAGATAAGAGTGCTTGGAAACATGCTGGTCCTGCTCCATAGGACAATTTAGAATCAAAACAAAATCAAACAGGTTGCTAATTTAATTGTAAAATTTATAATTTTGTGTTATTTGACATTGATTTTAAATTCTGTGATTACTTCCTCACACACTGACTTATTAATTTTAAAAACATTAGGAAAATCGTCTACTTTTACAATGTTTGTAAATATGTGAGCACCATGTATCTATCACATAATTAAATTATCTGTCGTTGCTTCATTTTTAATTCTTTTTACCTATTGTGGTATAGTAATTTTATTCTAGGTGCATCGTCTTCACATATAATTATTTAACTAATGTACGTACTAATATAAACTATACTATTGTAAAACATTTTAAAAGAGTAACTGTGGAGTTTCTTGCCCATTCTTCTCCATTCGAAAACTGCCTTTTGGAAGGGGCTACTAGAATCAATTATATTAGTCTGTAGATTTTGACGTTCAAAAGTACCATACATGGGCCTATTTGAAATAAATGATTTGACTTTGACTTTGACTTTGCTATCTTCTTAAACAATATTAAAAAAAATACTTAACATCAAAAGATCAGCTTATAAGATTTACTGTGCTAAAATAAATGAATTTTACATGGCCTTGTTCCCACAATGAAAGAAAAGTAGCCTCAATTTCAAATTTGACCCGTTCCTCGCTATCAATCACAAAACCGGAACGTTCACAGGTCGGACGTGTTCCGGTTCGCTCCCGGCCCGTGCCGGCGCCGGCCACAGACAGTAATTACTTAAATCAATAATACAATACATGCCGACACTCTGGTACTCCGATACCTTCGACATAACCCATTTATCTTCGGGTCCAAAAATAAGTTTAAAGCAGACGTTTTCGTTTGCCTTTTGTTTTAGATGGTGGAAAGACTGCCTCAAAATGTTGTCATTTTGAAGGTTCCGTAGTAAACAAGGAACCCTTATAGTTTCGTCTTGTCCGTCTGTCTGTCCGCGGCTTAGTTCAGAGACTCATAGTACTAGAAAGCTGTAATTTCGTATGGGTATACATATTAAACACGCAGACAAAGTGGTTAAATAAAATCTTGAAAAAAAAATTATTATAAGGTACCTCCCCTACGCATAAAGTGGGGGTGATTTTTTTTTCCTCATCTCTCCCATAGTGTGGGGTGTCGTTGAAAAAGTCGTTAAAAAGAAATATTGCGAGTTTGTTAAAACCATTTTTAGATTTAGGGATTCGTTTTCGAAATATTAAGCTTAAGTGCTAATTTTTGTTAAAGTAAAGTGATTTACCCAGCCAAATGGTTGGTTTAAGGTGTGTGAAAAAATTCACAGCAGTAGTGTATATAACGAAATTAAAAGAAAAAATATCACAACTAAGTAGGCTTTACAAGTTAACGAGTAATAATCGACTAACTAACAAAACTAGCTTTGCAGTTGAAAAACATGTTCTCCTATACGTAATGTATGGGAGAACATGTTTTTGCAACCGCAAAGCTAGTTTTGTTCTTGGGATAAATTCATCCCAACTACGGAATCCTTCATTGTGCGTGGTCCGACACGCAGTTCGCCGGTTTTTTAAATATTGCCTTTGAAGTACTGTACATGCCTTTTTTTTTTTTTTTTGAGGGTGGGAAATCATCAAATAACTTCTCCCGCTCTGGGCGGAGCGGGAGGGCGTGTCAGACTCTTACTGACTAAAACCCACCCGTGTTCCTTCGGTTGCCCTGTTGCCGGGGGCCACGATCTCCCTTTCGGTTTTCTTCGCAACCCCGGCAGGCATCGGTCCTAGTGGACCCCTTCAATTATGCTGACATCTCTTTGAGGCGCGCGTGGAACACAACGCGCCGTCGACCCGGGCCTGGTCCTTATCGGACGGTGAGCCACCCATTGCTCACCGCCCGCAAGCCCGCGCCTACGGTGGCCGGAAATCGCCTCGCGATTCCCGACGCCCTGGGCGTCTCCTCCTGCGGCGGTTAGGGGCGTGAGGGCGCGAAATTTGCCTCTCCCTCATGCGTTCCGCCTCCTCCTTCGCGAGCATTACCGCTTCGCAGAAGGAGGTGACGGCCTCCCATTTCCTCTCGCTCCGTACCATAGCCTGAACCAGGGCCGGACGCGAGAGATCACCGCCGCCGATCGCCTCCACGAGGACACGGCGATGCTCCGCCCAAGCTGGGCAGACCTCCACCGTATGCTCCACCGTGTCCTCCGGGCGATCCACACAAAGTACTGTACATGCCTACCACAATACCTACCAATTCCATGCCTTTTGCACTGAAAAAACAAATGCCAGCTACTTAGTAGGCACTTGTTGTTTGTTCTGTCAACTTTGGCACGTCATTTGAAGTCAAGTTATATTAAAAAAAAGAATGAACAAAACACTTATTTTTATGCGATAAATAAAATGTAGGTTAACAACTTGTCGATCGAAAGTTCAAACAAAACATTTCGTGGCCTACATCTCACTAATACCAAATAATAATGTTTAGCAAAAAAAAAATATATATATTTTGCTGTAACTTTTTTGTAGTTTGTATGTATTGATGGGAATTTAAATTTCCTTTTTTGTGTAAAATATGAAGATCTAAAACTTAAAAAAAAAGCGGTGGCTCTCCGAGAATACCGACAGAAGTGAAAACTTTAACAAGATCGTCTTGGTGGAAGAAAATACTTCTATAGAACATTGGTCCGTAACCTTATCTAAATAAAGAGCACAATCGTGTTTACGAAAAAAACTACTTCCGAAACCTTTAAAATAAAAATACTTGCGTAGAACATTGATCCGCAACACAATATAAGTAAAGAGCACAATCGTTTTTACAAAACCTTTAAAGGAAAAAATACTTGCATAGAACATTGATCCGTAACATAATATAAATAAAGAGCACAATCGTGTTTACAAAAATGAGGTGTCGTCATGGTCTCGCGAAATCAATGGTTTAGTCCTATCTCAAAAATGCCCAACGCGCCTAAAGAAGTTTTCACGTCAAAGAAACAAGCATTGAACTCGATAATAAACAGTAATAAAGGATGCATTTGTCTTTCTACACAGTGATTAATAGGTCAGAGGCGACAGCAAAACAGCGCCCATTTAATTTGCTTCAACTTTGGCACAAATTAATTCATGCTGTCATTGTTTTTATCGCTTGCCAAGCAATAAAGGCTATGTTCCCTCGACTTAAAAGTTAGACACTTTGGATTTATTGTATGGTGATAATGTACATATTGGAAGGCCTCCCACAAGGTGGAACGGTGACCTTGTGAAGGCTGGAGGAATCCGTTGGATGCAGAAAGCTCAGAACCGGTCGAAGTGGCGGTGTTTGGGGAGGCTTATGTCCAGCCGTGGACTTCTTTCGGCTGAAATGATGGTGCACATGTAATAATTGAATCTTTATTTGGGTAAGGTTGGTAGGCGCTTTTAAAGATAAAATCGTTTGACTAACACCTTTGACGTAGGTAAGCGGTCTTCTTCTTTGTGTCGATGGCACGACATTTAATTAAATTTTGTCAGCTCAACACTTCGGCTTCAGGTAAGCGTTAAAAAAAAGTTTCGCAATTTCGAAGGTTTATGTATTTTCCAACTTCGGAAAATCTATTCTGTTTCAAGGACGAAAACTATTTTATAAAATCACAAAATCTTAACACTGAAAATTAATTGATCTAAATAAGTCACAATAATTAACAAGTCCATTTTATTTAACATTGCGTGTCCCTACTTACATTTTCACTTAAAACTGCCTCGTTGGTCTAGTGGTCGCAAGCGCCACAACTGACTATGAGGTCATGGGTTCGATTTTCGCAAACTGTTTTTGGGTTTTTCCGTCAGGAATTTTTCAGTAGGAGCTAGGACTCTGGATTTGTGCCTGGTTGATGGCAATAGGCTCGCCTCCTATTACATGAGACTCAAACATAACTTGCGAAATGTGGATGTACTATGAAGTACTGTTTAACCCTTCGGGAAAAACAAGCGTGATGTTATGTTAAAACCCCTATTAATATTTTGTTTTAAAGTTTTCATTTTTAACTCCAGTATTGTTCAAGTGCGTGAACTACATATAATATTAGAGTGCAGCAGGTCGATCTAATTACTGAAACTGGTTCAGAGCTACAACAACTTGCGCTAATTTCTACATACTACGTTCTGACAGTGAGTAATGGATTTAGGTAAACAATCCGCTTTCCGAAGTTAAGCAGTACCGTACGTGACACTCTAATACCAACTTAATTCTATATTTGTTTAAGGTAGGAAGTAAGGTGTAATTGCTAGAATATTTTAGAGCAAAAAGTTGACAAACTGTTTTATTGAGGGACTTTTCTCTCTACAGGGAAGATCCATTAATATAATTAACTTACACTAGGGTCTTTGTTCTTTCATGCTGACACTACTGAAGGCCATATTGTTTTTCATAATTCATATTATGTATTTAGAGACGGCGACTTCGATAGGCAAAGCGCCAAACAATTTTTACTGCCTACAGATAACCGCTCGCAAACCTGCAATCATGATTCAGGGGAAAAGCAAAACCAATTCCGATAAAACTGAACAACATTTAAACATCACAACGCTGTCATTTCCCATATCAATTAATCCAGGATCGGTGATTCCTGTGTCGGTACCTACCCACAAAAGGATCACCGAAGTTTATGTAAATACGAGCGGTCTCTTTGAACCCGGGTGATTACACCACGCATCGGACAAGGATGGCTTAAGCCTGCTCCCTAAGGAAACGTCCACGCGACCAACGGACCGTGAAAAACAGGATTTGCCCTACTTAGAACTCGTTTGCTATACTTATTTATGTAACGTACAAGTGTTTGCGGATATTTATAAATAGAGCCTTTTGGTGGCCATGTCTGTACATTTCTACAGCTGTACTGGGTGAAGATAGATCATCATTGGTATTAGTTTCCGTGTGTATTGACGTTGATTAAGTGATTTTGGTGTAACTCAGTCTTACGACACTATAAATATGAATAGTTTTGGTTGCTGCTAATAAAATTAACTTTCGTGTTGCTAAAGAAAATTCCATCAGTTCCTCTAAAAACAGTGTCTAATAGCGATCATTTCAAAGTTATAATAACTCAAAAAGGTTATTTTCATTCCGTCGGCGGACCAGCGGTATTAGAACCAAACGGTTAGTACGTGACGATGGGAAGAGACCAGATGGGATGAAGTTGTTGCCTTGGAAGGTGGGTAGGCCTCTGGTGTGGGACGCAACCTGTGTCGACACCCTTGCTCCATCTCATGTTCCTAGCACGGCAGGCTGTGCTGGCGCCGCTGCTGCAGCTGCTGAGACCCCCAAGCGGTACAAATATTGTAACCTTATGGGTAACTACAGCTTTGAGCCGTTTGGGGTCGAAACACTTGGATCATGGGGCTCGAGTGCGCGTCTCCTGTTTAAGAAAATTTCTCGTCGACTGGTCGACACTTCACGTGGCTGGCTCGTTTTTTGGCCAAAGAATTAGAGTTTCCATTCAACGTGGCAATGCTGCCAGTCTTCTAGGCACGTTTCCGGATGACAGTGATGCGGACGAATACTTCGACGCCTAATTGTCGTTTTGTTTTTATTTTCATTTATACAGATAGTTAGTCTTTTAATTTAGTACATAGTGTAAATAGTTAGTTGTGTTAAAAAATGTAAAGTTATCCTGAATTTTTATTTTCATACCAAAGTAGAAATAGCCGCCATTACCTACCCACTTGAATTTAACATTAGAATTGACGCCAACTCGTGAAGGAAGAACCTCAACGTCAGGCGTTATATTTACGAAAATAATAATTATAGCTCTAAGTTATATTTAACACACTCCTTCATATTATGGGTAATTCTAATATTAAAATCCGTTCAGACCTTCGATTAACCAAAATATCTTTCATCAAAATTACGTGAGACGACCTTTTTGTTATATAATTAAGAACATATTCAGATATATTTTTTATAAAAATAGCCATACTTTTTCACTGACAAAAAATAAATAGAAAACATTCATTTTTAGGGTTCCGTACCTCGAAAGGAAAAAAAAGCAGCGTTTTATAGCACACATAAAGGAAAAGTTTCGAATACCTCAAATTTTTTGTTGCATCACATAATGTATTTTTTTAAAATAAATATAAACTTATCTTGCTTCTTTCCTACAGGTTTGTACAGAACCCTCGGAGCGCGAGTCCGACTCGCACTTGGCCGGTTTTTTTTAAATATGCTTTTATTAAAAAAAAAATTGTCTGTAGTCAAAATTTTTCTGCACGTAGGTGTCGTAAATAATAATTTAAATCTCCAATCAAATATTTTTAATACTAAATCCTTTGAGTTGAATGGTCCATCAAATACAGCTGTGAAACTACTGCCAAACGCACCGAATTTCACAGTTTATTTTATACTAGCTGCGCCTCGCGGTTTCACCCGCATAAATCTCGATCCCGTGGGAATATCGGAATAAAAAGTATCCTTTGTCCTAATCCAGGTCATGGTGTAGCCAATATACCAAATTTCATCCAAATCTATTCAGCCGTTTTAGAGTGAAAGCGTAACAAACAAACATATAGTTAGGATTTACATACATAAACTCATGCTTTCTCAAGGAGGTAGAAACTACAAAAAGATTTCTATTTTTATTAATGATTAAAAGACGATGAAAATCTAGAAACTGATGTCTAAATAAAATTACTTTCAGGGGCAGGGTGAAAAGTAACAAATAACAAACAGTAACTGTAAACACTATAGCAAAAAAAAAATATATAAAAGGGGCAACATATATATATTAGCATATCAATGCGATAAAAGTAATCAATCGTGCCTTCATTAATTCAGGCAGCCACTCGAGTGTGGTCGAGTATCATCAACTGATCTGATAAATACCTCTCAATGTTGGTTAATGAAGTGATTTACATTTATGGTGCAATGCCCTTTTATTTAATTATTTTTATAACCAAAATGTTATTTTTCGCAACATTTGTCATTTATTATTTTTGTTATGAATTACAATAGTTTTTAATCCTACTGAATTTCAAAATGATCAATCATATTTTTGCTGTATTATTTAATTAAGTAAATGTCACCAAATCTCCAATAAAATCATTTTCTAAAGGTAAGTATTTTTGCTCTGTCAACCGTAAATCACGTCCTCAAGTCAAATCCATTTTAGAAACATTACGGCCAAGACTTTTCAATCAATTGTCGACCCACTGGTTCTAAATAACATCGAACTTAATCTCCATTCTCAATTCCGTTTAAAAAAACCTCGAAACGTCCCTGTATTAGTCAGGAGTAGTAACCCGTGAAGCATTGCTTTCGCTTGGCAAAAATAGCTTCTAAGTCCGAATTAAATCACACCTCGCCGACTCGCGGCATGAATTTAAACTCCAAGTCATGACACAAATACTTTTCAAGTCACCTCACATAACTTTTTCACGCTCGACTTGATAAAAAAGAATTGCTAGCTGAAGACTCTGTTTTGTAACCGTATTTCAGAATACATTTAGATTTTTCTGGCGCGTATTATACCTATCGTAGAGCGTTTGAAAAAGCGTGAAGACGTTTTTGTGCTTCAATGCGAAGCCGTGACTCCAGTATTTTAATGTTTATTGAGGGATCCGAGCGCTATTGTCGTCTGCGAGCTTTTGTTATTCGCGTGAAATACTCGAAACTGTTATACCAATGAACTTATCACATCGTAAGAACAGCGTGGAAGACAAATTGTAAGCTAACGCTCTTCAGCTTGTTCAAGAAGCTTTTATTACATTTATAAATCACAAGAAAGGCGACGTACATCATGTCCTAGGATCTTCTTTAAAACCGACTCACAATTAGACTCGTGGGAAAGTTTGACGTCGCACTTTAAAAGTTACATTTGAAGGCTTTTACAAGTTCCCGGTCAAGATTGATCACCGCTGATCGTCTGATGGTCTGCAGGCACGTGTCTGACCTCGTTTGAAAAGCCTTGAAATATTTCTATATCCATTACAGGTGCCTTATTGTAGTATACCTACGTACGTAGGTACGAAAGGCACAATGAGGCCGAAATCGTGCTGCGGTGCGGCAATGTTATGAATCATTTTCCATGTCCCAGCTCGTAAATCACTGAATCAAATGTTTTGTTATGTATGACAAATTGTGGGTCATTTATTTGGAATTTGTTTTTGTTAATTCATGTAGTGTTAATAATATATTTTGTTGTTTGAATGTGAACAAATAAATATAGAGTTAAGAGCAGGTCCATTCGTAAAACCTATATATACAGAAAAAAAAGCGTAGGTATTTATTTTTGATGTGTAACATCTTTTCTCTCGCTTTCCTGCAATCTGTGAAAGTGATTTCGTGAAAAGGGACGGAAGTGTGTAACAGGAAGCCAAAGAAGGGCGCGCTATTTGATTTGACCAATGAGCGCACGCGGTGCTAGAGTTGGCTGTTAGAAACGACGTTGACGAGGCCCCGCCCCTGTAATGTTGCTTATTACCGAGGTAAGATGTCAGATGTTACACATCATATGCGACTACTGTAAGGCACACTCATTTTTTTTTTAAATTGCTGAATGGGCCTGTTCTTGATCTCGATCTCGCCTGATGGAAAGCGATAGATGAGGTCTACGATGGAACGAGCGTGCCCAGAAGATGCCTGTTCACTCTTGCTTGTTGCTTGCTTCAATATTATATTTACAATCAAAACATATCCAAAGCTTATCTGATTGAGATGAGTATTGACTTTTTTTTTTCCTTCGAACAAGCAGGATCATTCAAAATTATTAAGAAACCCTTTGGATTACATAAATTGTTTGTTTACTTCTTACGTTTGGCACAAATATTGTGATCTAACGATAGCGGCCGTCAGAATTAGTGGATCGTACCGATGTAATGATGACAGGCTACAAATGTTTACCATACGAAGAGTGTTATTGTGGCGCATGTTCATGGCGCGGCAATTTGACGCCGTTTGCCGCCAAAACGACAAATATGGCCGACCCAGTTCCCGCGTCGATGACTTTGTGACGCACGGAGGCGACGCCTGCAACCATACTAAAGTGGACATGGTAAGGATGGATGATACGTGTGATAAATCTTGCTCATTTTGCCTGTGGAAATACATAAGGAAATAGTGCCAAAGGTCATGAACCTTATACTCATGGAACGTAACATGAAATGTAACACAAATAAGTCACCCAAAATGCAATGTAACATGAAGACACACATAAACTTGGCGCATTTATTTCATCGTGTGTTACCTTTCACTCTGTACCTATTAGAGCTACTTGATGTACGGTGATTCATATTTTTGTGGTTCGATTTTTACAATATGTTATTTCAAATTTGTATGACCTTTTTTTTTTTTTTTTGGGTGGGAAATCATCAAATAACTTCTCCCGCTCTGGGCGGAGCGGGAGGGCGTGTCAGACTCTTACTGACTAAAACCCACCCGTGTTCCTTCGGCTGCCCTGTTGCCGGGGGCCACGATCTCCCTTTCGGTTTTCTTCGCACCCCCGGCAGGCATCGGCCCTAACGGACCCCGTCAATTCTGCTGACATCTCTTTGAGGCGCGCGTGGAACACAACGCGCCGTCGACCCGGGCCTGGTCCTTATCGGACGGCGAGCTACCCATTGCTCACCGCCCGCAAGCCCGCGCCTACGGTGGCCGGAAATCGGCCTGCGATTCCCGACGCCCTGGGCGTCTCCTCCTGCGGCGGTTAGGGTTAGGGGCGTGAGGGCGAGAAATTTGCCTCTCCCTCACGCGTTCCGCCTCCTCCTTCGCGAGCATTACTGCTTCGCAGAAGGAGGTGACGGCCTCCCATTTCCTCTCGCTCCCTACCATGGCCCTAATCAGGGCCGGACGCGAGAGATCACCGCCGCCGATCGCCTCCACGAGGACACGGCGATGCTCCGCCCAAGCCGGGCAGACCTCCACCGTATGCTCCACCGTGTCCTCCGGGCGATCCACACAATGGTGACACCTGGGCGTTTCCTCCCGCCTTATCCTGAACAGGAACCTCCCGAAACAGCCATGTCCGGTGAGGACCTGTGTCAGGCGGAAGGTGAGGACGCCGTGGCGCCTCTCTAACCACTCCTCAAAGAGGGGACTTATCGCCGCAATTGTGGCGTGCCCAGCACTGGGTTGCGACAATCGCACTCTCCATGACGCCATGAGATCCCGCCGGAGCTCCGTCCGCTGTGCCGCGATTAAATTTGTATGACCTACGGATATCTGTTATAGATAATATTCGATAACATCGTAATTGAGTAAAAATACTAATCTCATACTTTTCACTGTTAAATTCGTCCTGTTCTGTCAGATCCATATGTTTTTGAACTGTTGCAAAGCAACATTTCTTTGCCTCTAGAAATGCATGAAGTCTGCATAGTCTTTGTTTGGCACCTACGTCATATAATCCAGCTAAGAAGCGCCGAGTGTGAAGCGTCCATTATTATTTACTATACATCGAGATGTCTTTATTATCCGTAAGTTTATTTTATTTACTGTACAAATAAACCTTCCGGAATAATTTCTCTAAATCTTGATGAAAACCACATCAAAATCCAAAGCGCAGTTTAGAAGAACAACGCAGTGACACACAGACACAAAAAGCGACTTAATTTTATAATAAGTTAGATTAAATTGTAATCACACGAATTCGTGACCTAATTTAGAAAGCCTAAATTAGGTCACGAGTCATTTAAAATTCCCTCTTGTCTTTCATTATTTATTATTTAATAAATTACTGTACCTAAACGGTGTTCTTAGTAGGTAAATGTGACAACAATATTTTTTTTAAAGGAAAAAATACCTTAGCAATTAGAATTTAATCAATCAAGAAAGAAAACTCTCCGCTATAACATATCAAAGACTCAATTAATATTAAACATTCTATTTAATTGTATAGTTAGTTAGTAAGTCACTTAATTTAGTACCTAATGTAAATAGTTAGTTATGTTAACCCTTTGACTTAACCCTTTGAACCACGGTTCAGGTTGATTATTAAACTTTTGTGTCTACTTTGTGGACAATAAAATTGCTAAATATTGCATATAAGCATTTAAATATACATATATAAAAGGAAAACATATTCAAATTTTACAATAATTAACGTTGCCTAAGTACCTACATACGTAAAAAATCTGTCTGAAATAACAACAAAGTCACACAAGTCAATCACTCACAAAAGATGGCACGGAGACGTTCTGTGATAAGACAAGGAGAACACTTAACGCATCTGACGTTTTCCCGTTTATCTGAGTTACGTAATAAATAACAAATCACAAAAAGTAAACGCCACATTTGGAACACATAAATTCCCTTCATTTTACTTCGTCGAACGTACTTTGGTTTTTATCAGATTCATTTGAGAAGACTGAAATAAATGTAACATTAAAATGAGCAGTTTTACACGACATGCCCGTACTTAACTGGTTGACTCAAAAATAGCCATGACATCATCATATTTAACTGACAGGACGCGGTGAACTGAGTAATTGGACGAAATGCTGATTTCTAAATTAGCTTTACAGCTTTTGGTCACGCCACTGACTTCAACTAACGTTAAATGTCGTTCACTTATTCTGTACACTCGGCATTTAAGGGTTATACCTACTGAAGAACACCTGCACCCTATTTCTGACGTTATCGTGTTAAATATAGGGGTTATAATGGTTTACATAAAGTAGGCGTGTAAAGTAACACTATTGAGGAGCATAGACTGTTTTTGTATAACGTCTGAAATAATTTATTTAGATTTTAGTTTTATGATAACGTTTGATGTATAAACCTAGACAGGGCAAATTGAATAAAACGAGGCAGAACAAATTAAAAGAAATGTTCGCTGGAGGTATAAACTTTATCTTTTGGTAATCTCATTGCTTCCCATGGGCACCGTAGAAACTACAGAGATTTTATCAAGGGCGGCAAACCTGAAATAACAAGAACATATTGCGATAACCAGCCCAGAAAATAGGGAAATATTATGATGCCCAAAATAGAAAATTATGCTGAAATAAATGAACAAGTACATAAACTACTTTTCTTTTCTTATTATCTCGGCTGATAACATAAAGGTGACACTTATCGTTCGTGAAAAACAATATAACTCACTTTATAACACTATTTCTTTGCAAATAAATCAACTATAAATCAAGTCAGCGAAAAGCCTTTATAAATTAGATGGCCTACTCCAGTGCTAAGATAAGCCAAAACAAGTTGTTTGTGTCCCTTGATAAAGTCCAAGTTTATTTGTGACAAATCACGTATTAGGTACTGAAGATTGAGCGTCTAATAGCGTCCAATCCAAACAATCACAGGTTCGTCATACTATTCCATATTCTATAGGTATACGTAGTATGTGGCAGGCACACTAGCGTTTTTAGGGTTGGCTCACGTTCAACCCAGGCCTCAGGGTTGTGGCGACATCTACAAAGCCACATGCGAACTACGTATCAAAAACCTGTCATCACACAAATTCTGCATCGCGCAAGCAAGTTTATCACGCAACGTGTGTACATGGTCATTTCGCCTTAGTAGCTAAATAACGTAATATAGCATGCTAAAGAAATAATAAAAGTGTTGAAGAACTATCCCAAATCTATAGTTTTTTTGACGGATGATTGACGGCCATTTCTTCGTGATTCAACAATCAGAGGCTGTTAAAGTAAAATGGAAGCAAGAAAATTGAAAACGTTTCTCTTTGTATCAAAGGGAAGCTTTTGAAAACGATGGGATTATTTTTTACTGGATAGAACTTCCATCTTTGTCACACCTTTTTTTTTTGGGTGGGAAATCATCAAATAACTTCTCCCGCTCTGGGCGGAGCGGGAGGGCGTGTCAGACTCTTACTGACTAAAACCCACCCGTGTTCCTTCGGTTGCCCTGTTGCCAGGGGCATATCTTTGTCACCCCTGGCGTCTCCAGACGGAGTCGTAAAGAACTGTTTGACAATAAACCTGACCTTTTGCTAATCGCACGTAAATTCTTTAAGACCCCATTGCCATTGCCTTGTTAGACCTGTTCAGTTTACGACTGTACCAGTTTATTGAAATAAAAAGCTTATTGTTTTGTCAACAAAGACGAGAGACTTTTACGAAATGAGCAATCTAGAAACAGAATAAGAATTGGTTTTTCTCCTTAAATGTTTTGATGGAGAAAGGACTTTATAATTACTTAGAATACTTTGTCTCTGTGATAAGCAACGATGAAAACATGCTTTATTATCACGTTGCTGTTACTTAAGTTCATTGTTATTAAATTTAGTTAACTATATTTGGCAAATACCTATCTATATTTTCTCAGTGAATCATTGGCTTCAAATATCAATCATAGCTGTAAAATGTTGTTATATTTGTTGCCCTACATATCCTCATCACGCTCTCGCTGTAAGTCATCAACTATTCAGTAGACATGTGTCCGTCGCCTTATCAACATTACACAAATTTGATTTCATTATGAAGGGTCAAATGACCCGTCAACATATCACGATAGTATTTATAAGCACGTGTGTATATACGTACGTGGTCGAATAACCCACGAGCAGATCATGGAGCATCATCATAATAGCATAAGCAAAATCAGCCTATTATGTTCTCATAGCTCGGACACGAGCCTTCTCTCTGTAAGAGGGAATGGACCGTTGTCCACCACGCAGGTCGGTGGATGTGACATGTCTTCGAATTTTTGTTTCTAGAACATGCATCCTCACAATTTTTTTCTTCACCATTTTGAAACCAGTGGAGATTAAATAATTTAGAACCTACGATATACAACTCGTAAGTCACTGTCGTTTCCACGGGCTTCGTCTCATCATCATAATATCAGCTCATAAACATGGTGCTGATCATGGGAGTCCCAATGATACATTTTGTTTAACACCATTCGACAGTAGTGCTTTCCATAATACCATCCTCTTGGAATTTATGACATTTTATTGCATTTTTAGAAGCAATTTTTTATATAACACGTTACTTATGTAAGTACCTAAGAATATGCTTTAACAAGATTTACTTAAATTGACAATTCGCTCTAAAAACCTGCCCACGAATAAATCCCTGACATTAACAAAATGTAAACATTTAAAGTGTAGTGGTCCTTTGTCCCAAGTAAGCTTGTTAGCGGTATCCTGAAGGACCATCGGCCAGCTGTAGGGTCACTTATCGGCAGATAGGCCGTGCCTACAAATCGCTCTCATAAATCTCCGAGCGCCTGACTTTTCTCATAAAATAAGTTAGTCGATAAATTGAATGCGGATACCATCTACTGGATACTTTCGATCGCAGTAATCCTGTGGATTTTTGTTACTTGTTATACCTACTTATCCGGGATTTAAGAGGATAGCTTCGATTTTTATTTCGGTTGAGGACCTAGGGTTTGAGTGTGGTGTCGCTAAGTAAGAAATATGTAGGTGACTTTCGAAAATTGTGCTTTTGATATATGTCATCTTTTCGACATAGCTTAGTCTTGATACAAATTACATTTGATTCGGATCATTCTCGTTTTTCTGTATTTGCTCATAAATAAACGTTACTCAGGTACTGGTAACGCAGGGGAAGGTAAGTCTGCAAAATATTCACTTCGGTCATCGTAAAGGAAAACCAGTATTTTCTTATAAAACAGCAAAGCAAACGCAAACACCGAGGTGTTGACTATCGGATTACTGATCAAAAAGAACCAGTAAACTGATACCCACTGCGTCAAATATCGATTAACTGTTGAGGTTTGTTTGTGAGGCGATCGAGTGAAAAGTGTCCTTTATAAGCCTTACGAAGTACACTAACCAAAGAATAGGAAAGTGTAAACAAACATTTGGGTTTTCTTTTCATATTATTTGGACTCTTTGAAGTCTTTGACCCGAGTTACGTAACAACTATAGCTACGTAGGAATCACAGAAAAGTTGTGATATACAAAGTGTGAATTACTGTTAGTTATTTTCTCTATATTTGGGTTAATATTTATGACCCACAACTGGTCATACCTACTTATATTTCTTTGGATCATTACACTGCAGGAAGCATTAAGCTACTGGCGTCTCTCGCCAAACACAATGTCGATGAAACATGGACCTGCCACGAACTCAACATGACGTCTACATCCCTTACACGTCCGATCCACATGTCATTGATGTCCTTACCACGGCTCAAATACATGCTATACACATGGCGCAATATAGTACATAAGTCGGTAGTTATTATACTTTTGAACGACGTCATGTTTTCATGAAAATTATACGCAAAAAAAATTCTTCATTAGGTACCACAAAAGCACCACATAAATTACGCCTTAAAATACTTACTCTTCTAGTGCATGTTTAGGGTTCCGTACCTCGGAAGGAAAATGGAACCCTTTTTTTTGGAAGAGAAATTATCAAATAACTTCTCTCGCTCTGGGCGGAGCAGGAGGGCGTGTCAGACTCTTAATGACTAAAACCCACCCGTGTTCCTTCAGTTGCCTGTATGTTGCCAGAGGCCAACGGCGGTTCCGTTGGCCCATGGCAACATACAGGCTACATCATACTAAAGGATCACTTCGTTATCCCTCCGTCTGTCAGTTTGTCTCAAATACGTAGGTCCATAGTTCCTTGGAGCTATAAAAATATCAAGCTTTTAAGTCAACGGAAAAAAAAAAACTGGCCAAGTGCGTGTCGAACCACGCACTATGTAGGGTTGCATAGTTGGGAAGAATTTATCCCAAGAAATAAACTTAACTTTGTAGTTGAAAAACATGTTCTCTCATACGGAATGTGTCTTCACAGCACATATAAAGGAAAAAGTCCGAAAATAGTTAATTTGTAGTTTTATCACACAATTTTTTTTTTTTTTTTTGTAATTATAAACTTACATTTGCAGTTGGAGTATTGACCGAGTCGTATATCGATGTATGGGAAAACAAGTTTATCAACTACAATGTTAAGTTTTTTTTGGGATAAATTCATCCCAACTACGGAACGTTTCATTGTGCGTAGTCCGACTCGCACTTGGCCGATTTAACATAAAACAGACCTGAAAAAACTGATAATTTTTCCTCATCCCTTCGCCCAGCTGCTACAGCTTAGTGCATTATTGTAATCAAATGCGACACGGTCTCACTGAAAGCCACAGGGGGCGCTATCGGTCCTTGTAAGATGTAATCGCGGCGACCTACTGAACGTAATATAATTACTAACCTCATAACTCAACTTTTACTGTACGTGTTTCTTTATTATAGGTACATACATAAAATAATGGTTTCATTATTTCTTAATTGAGTAGAGGTAAAAGTCTAATATAAAGCAATTAGGGCATAAAAGGGTCTAAATTCAATTTAATTTAGTTAATGAAGACTGTTTACTCAGCCTCAGCCCAAATCAGACCACCATTCACCATATATTTTTGCTATCGTTAAAAGTTTTGTGCCTACTCACAATATTTCACTCGAAATCCTGGGGATGCAATCTGTCCACCGGGCTATAGATCTAATCCGTTGTTTCTGAACCAAGTTAGGCTGCCACTCCATATCAGAGTTCCCGTCCACCTTCCGTCCACGATATAAATTTCTCATTTGTTATATAAACCTAGTCTGTAGTGTAATGTAATTGCAAATTATAAATTATTAAGTAGAGCTTTATTTTTCTAAATTGTAATAATGGATTGTAAAAGTAGTCTCAAATAAAAGTTATCGTTTTCCTGACTTGTAAAGTTTTCTTCTCACCTTGAACGTCATGATTTACCTCTAACTGAAATGGAAACAACATTCTAAACACAAATCATTAATAAACAGGAAAAAATGCGTAAACATTCATAATAACATTAAAGCACGGTGTAAATAATATGACTCATTCTACTTTGCCCCACCAACCCTCTATTGCAACTTTTTACAGCATAATTGTTGTGTACAAAAACAGTAGTTTTATTCAATTTAACGCAATTAAAAAAGTTATGAAACGCTCCCGAGCCTCGGTAGGCGGTGCAATTTAATTATTAGGATTAAAATATTACTCGCCGTAATGTTGTTAACAAGTTCTTTCTTGATCATAGCAAGGATTTTCTGCACTTCACAAATCTCAAGTCACTTTGAAATTCTAATGATTTTTACGTGAAATAGTGCGATTGATATCTGCGGTTCATTACAAACAATTCAATAGAATGGTTGGTAAAACTTTCAAGTTTTTCTTCTTCCTGAAAGGTCTTCATGCATTTTGGAAAATGTTCTTCCACTTCGTTCGGTTCTCGGCTTCTCTCAGGCCAGTCGTAACACAGAGTCAAGTCAAGTGAAGGCGGTTACTTGGTCTGACCAGCGTTTAGTTAACCGGCCGCGAAGTCTTTTCCCTTCCACCTTGCCAATCACCATCAACTTTTCAAGGTTATCTGATTCCCGTCGGGCAATGTGATCAAAGTAAGTATATGTGGAGCATTCTTCGCCAATACTTTCAAAATTATACGAATTAAAATCTAATATTTAAAGAAATTACGAAATCTGCCTTTATTAATATTCTCAATAAAGGCGCTGCTAAGCAATACTTTTACCATGTGTTGATTGTACCAAATATATATTTTTATATTACATGCAGGTGCAATATTTTAATTTCGCCGACTTTTGTATGATTAGCGAGAAAATCGCTGGTGAGCTGTCGTACTGCAAACGACAGGTTAATTTATCGGAGACCGAGTTTAAGCGTTGGTGGGCTTAAAACAGATCTACTCACAAAAGATATTCATCATTTGGCTCGCATATGAAAAGCCTTGCTATTTCCACACAGGAAAATCAAAGCACACGAAATAAGGATAAGAATTTGAAGAATGATGTAAGTCGGCTCCCAAATAAGCCGCACACTCTAATTTTATCTGTAATTACACGATTGACATAATAGGGCCGTCACACGAAACAAAATGTCTAATTTAAACGCACGTGGAACAGGGCCATTTAGCCAAACAATGCTTTGTTTGACACGATCAAATGTCAAACACAGTTCGCATGACGCGTTAGAAATTATTTCACACGTACGCACGTACAAAGAGATCAAAATGTACATTAAACGTCAATTAAGAGGGTAGAAATTGTGGAATAATTATTGGTATTTGTAATCAGAATTTTTTGCAACCCTTGCTAATTGGAAAAGGAAAAGGATTTTTTTTTTTAATTAATAAGAAGTTTAAATTTTTTTCATTAGTGTTTACGCTACGCTGGAAAATTGCCAAAATATTCTCTTACCAAACTTTATTACGTCCACCTTTTTGCTATAAGGTCTATCTAAATCCACTTTAGTTGTTCTAAGTTTTATCATGAACAGATTCAACAGTGATAAAGTGCCCTTTTTTAGCTCAGAAAAAGTTTAAGTAACATGACTTTATAAAGGGTTAATTAAGAAAATAGAAAATCTTAATGTAAAGTAAACATTTATTTGCATAGATTGCAGATACAGTAAATATGATGTGACTGTGGGTGTTTGTGTGTGATTGTGTTATTGCATGTTATGCTTATACCATTTTGATCAAAAGCTTTCCGTATCAAAAGGACCAATTCCTAGGACGACCATTGAACAAATTACCAGTAGTTTATTAAAGTTAATAGAAGTGTGTTGCTAACATCTCTAATGGCAGCAGAGTTTGTAGTTCAATTACAAAGCGTTAATGTTGGAAACTGTTAAATTGCATTAAACTTTGGAACGCTGCCTGAACAGCTGTAAATGAGACTGGCCTTTGACATCGCTTGCTGGATGCGAAGGGTACGCGCATTAAGTAATAGGCTGCCATTATCGCTGATAGCCTCTTCCCAGCCAAGTTGTTGAGTAAAAGCTCGCTCTATTTCAGATCGATTTTATAATATCTTAACGTAATAGGAAATAGGTACCTACCTAGTCTTATCAAAATGGGAAACCTCTATAGGTGTTAGTTATCTGAGGAAAGTGAAAGGATTGGTCTTGCCTTCACTTACCTTTATAGTTGGGGGTATATTAGTCTTCCTTTATAGTTGGAGGTGACAAGTTTAGTCTTCCTTTATAGTTGGAGGTGACAACAATTAGTCCTCCTTTAAATTCAAATTCAAAATATTTTTATTTCACATAAACCTACATGGGCACTTATGAAACGTCAGAAGCTAGGTGCACGGTTCCAATTGGTCGTTTCCTATGGAAAAGAGCCGGCAAGAAACTCCACGGTTACTCTTTTAAAAGTAATTGGCTTTTACAATTCTTTCAAATAACAGTGTGACTAGGTATGGGAAGACAGTGTAGGTCTTTCAATAAGTACCAGGTACTTGAGAAAATAGAAAATGGTCAACAAATCTATTTATAGTTGGGGGCGACAAAAATTAGTCTTCCTTTATAGTTGGGGGCGACAAAAATTTGTCCTGCTTTATAATTGGCGGCGACAAAATCAGTCCGTTTACAACAGGGTGCATCCAGAGATAAATTTTCTCAGTTGTTACGAAAATTTTGAACAGTCTGTTCGTCCCGATATTTTCGACTACACTATATACATCACAAAACCTTTTCTCCCTTTCTTTCCAATAGTATTACTACTGGTCACATTTATGTCCAGGCCCGGGTTGACAGCGCATTGTGTTCCACGCGCTCCTCAAAGAGATGTCAGCACAACTGACGGCGTCTGCTAGGGCCGATGCCTGTCAGGGTTGCGGGAAAGTCCGAAAGGGTTACCGTAGCCCCTGCACACAGGCAATTGAAGGAACACGGGTGGATTTTTGTCAGTAAGAGTCCGACACGCCCTCCCGCTCCACCTAAAGCGGGAGAAGTTATTTGATAATTTCCAACCCAAAAAAAAAGTGGTCACATATGTACCATCGGGGTAACGCATTTCTTACCAATTTGAAAACAAAATCCCGTGCACACGGCCCTTTTTTCTTAGCTAAGCGTTACCAAAGCGGCCGAGCGCTGCAAGCAAGAATAGTCCTTATAGTGTACGGATATGCATTTCTTCAATAGTACTTAGGTATACCTTACCTAAACACGTATAGTTGCGACAAAATTAATTGCCAGTTAATAGGACATCGTCTCAATCGGTTCGAGTGTGCGATTGGCATCCGAGTCACGTCTGTCATAGGGGCAGGTTGGTCGTATCGATTCGCCCAGACCGCACCGATTGCCTCTCATGTCAAATGGAAACTACAAACTACGTGACGGTTTAAGGTTTTACGGTTGGCTGTTTTGATTAAGTTCGGTGGAGAGGTTTAAATCAATTGTTCAGAATTAGCGATTCGAAACGTGGTGTATTGGGGACTGGATTTCATTTTGAAAGTTAGTTCAACTTAAAATATTGTGTTCGTCTGAAAAAGTAATGCAAAAATTAGACCTATTCAAACTTAATATTGTAAAAATATCATTTATTCTAATAAAGCAGATTATCAGTAACTTTCTAACGTTAAAACAGCAATAGACAGCCCCTAATAGAGCCCATATTTCCTAGAAGGCGAAAACAAATATCTACGAATTTGAGAGAAATTCTTTTTTTAACGTTGCCCCACACTAGAAATTTCTCCTGTATTGTGGGTGCGTTTACAAACATTTAAACTCACACACACAAACAGCCAGACCCGGAACAACTACTGATAGATCATACAAATAAATATTGGTTCCGTGCGGGAATCGGGAACCCGCGACATGCAGCGCAGCAGTCAACTGCTTAACCACTGCGTCAACCGTGCCGTAAGAAACAGATGGTAATCGCAGTACCACTTTTGTCTGCTATACGCCACGTGTTGCCACTTAAGCAATAGTTCATGACGTATAGGTAGTTACAATTCAAAATTTTTCCACTAAGCAAAAATGCGCGGCTAGAGTACCAAAATAAACACAAAAATCGCAATTAGGAAAACCTTACTCAGACAAATGCTATTTCTCTTTTGAAATCTCATTCCGTATGAATACATTCATTAATTGCTAAAGGATTTACGAAATTCGCACACACAAGTCATTCTTAGCAAGCAATTAACAGCTCCACAAAATTCTTAGAGGCTCTATACAAATTCAATTTAGTTTCATTTATCGTTTTCAGTCTAATTTCGGTCTAAGTGTAGCTGTGAAAACAAGTATAGGAGCTAAACAGAAACATAAAGAAGCATATAGTGCGCTTAACTATTTGTTTTATAGTTCTGTCTAAATTCGGTTCATGAGTTTCCATTAAACCGGGTACAAAACTTGGGGAAAATTGCTCCCTAGAAGCTTTTCAATAAAGTACACTTCAATGTCTATTAATTTTTGTCATGAACCACAATTTATGGAACAAAAATTGGATTTCGTGTGAAAAATACGATTACGATTATCGTTAAAAAATATTGGGGAACAAATTCCAACAATTATTTTTTACGTGAACGGTGTTTTGTCCGATAATGGAACGCCGTCGTGGAAAATAATTAAACCTACTGGCTTTTAGGTTACAGCAGTTATTGCAGTATGTCATCATCTGCCTAGCCTTTTCCCACCTATGATGGGCTCAGCTTCCAGTTTAACCGGATGGATGCAGCTAAATACTAGTATTTTACATGGAGCGATTGCCTATCTAACCTCCACAACACAGTTACTGGGTAACACGATAAGACCCTTGGTAAGACATATTTATGCAAATTGTACACAAATAAACATACTTAAATAAAGCGTAATCCTAAGGCGCAGTAATCATTACAGCTCAAGTACCTATTTCGTAAAAAAAAATCCCTTCGCGAATATCTTGTTAATAATTTTTCCTCAAACTGAATACTGAGATATGGCGTTACAAAATTTAATAATTCTGTACGAAAAGGTGGGGAACGAGCACCAAAATGCTTCATTTTTATTTCAGCATTATAATATTGTTATTTTATAAAAAATTTGAACGCAATATTGTTGAATAAAAAAGTTTTAAAGTATCACAGAATTAAGGTCATATTTAAAGGAAATTTTACACCCGAGCACCAAAATTTTACTACGGCGTGGCTTAAAAGGCCTTTTTCCTAATTTCTTTGAAACTCAATTTCAAATCAATCTGTTCTATGTAGAAATATAAGGACTATAGATTTCTTTTGGTTCTTTTTTCAAAAGTGTTCAAACTGTCAATCGGATTTACTAAAGCAGTCAATCCAACAAGAGCTATGTAGCCTCTAGGCGAAGTCCAACGCAAGAAGTTGCAGAAAATAAAACATAAACATTACATAACATCACGCCTGTATTCCCCGAAGGGATAGGCAGAGGTGTACCTATAGTACACCCACATTTCGCCAGTGTTCAAACTGTCAATCGGATTTACTAAAGCAGTCAATCCAACAAGAGCTATGTAGCCTCTAGGCGAAGTCCAACGCAAGAAGTTGCAGAAAATAAAACATAAACATTACATAACATCACGCCTGTATTCCCCGAAGGGATAGGCAGAGGTGTACCTATAGTACACCCACATTTCGCCAGCTGTGTTTAAGTCCCATGAAATAGGGGACGAGCCTATTGCCACCAACCGGGCACAAATCCAGACTCCGGGCTGCTACTGAGAAATTCCAGATGAAAAAACCCAATAACACCTTGCCCTACCCGGGAATCGAAACCAGGACCTCAAACTCAGCAGTAGCGCTTTGCGACCACTAGACCAACGAGGCAGTCAGAAAATAATAACACAAATTACAAGAAATAAATACAAATATTATTATTATGGTTAAATTACTTGACCTCATACCAACCTATGGCAATAACCTTATTATTTAATGCGAATAAAGTAGGTAACTGGCCTACAAACTTATTTACTTATCTCCTTTAATCGCAATACTTTTTCTACCAACCTGAGAACTATCGCAAAGAAATCTTGTTCGAATTCGACCTCATTTTACGCCTGTCCGTCAAGTGTCACGAAGGTAAGATACGCAACTGATAATATAATAATTCACGTGTTGGTTTACTAAAAACACTTCTTCGGTGTCATATTTCTTCGCATTCGATCCTCCCGATTTACCTTCTGCTAAGATATAAATCGAAAATGACATGAAAAATAATGCGCGCGCATGTAAAAGTCGCGTAACATTAGAAGGGAAATCAGACATTGGAAATGTATGGACTAGATCTAATGGATGTTACATGGATGGCACATTCTAGGAAAAAATCAAATCTTGGTGTGCTTTGTTGCTCTAGCAGTCGCAAACACGACTGCTGAGCCTGTCCTGGGTTCGATTTCCAGGTCGGGCAAAGTGTCGTTGGGTTTTCCGATGTGAATATGAGTCCGGAGGCTGGATTTGTGCCCGGTTGATGGCAATAGGCTCGCCATCAATAGTACATGGAACTTAAACATAACTGGCGAAATGTGGGTGTTCTTCTGCCGAAACCTTCGGGGAATATACGTATGCGTGATGTTATTTTAAAACCCATACGGTTTTAACAAAAAACTATTTATACATTTATTGAAAAAGCATACGAAATGTGAAAAATGAATGAATGTGAATGATGAAATCACCCACATCATACATTGATGTGCGTGTGTGTGTGTGTGAGAGGGTGTGTATGTGTGGCGAAGCATTTTCAATTTATAAATACCTTACTCAGATTTAAAACGCAAATTCGTAGAAACACTTCAATCACAAAAAAAAAAAAAAACAATTTGATAAATTACCATGATTTGTTGTAGATGCCTATCGACGGCATGAACTCAAAACAGCTGTTGATTCAACCCTATACTGCCAAAGCGCTTGCATGATCACTAGCAATTAATTCTACATGAGTCGCACAACCCCATTTGGAAATACCACTAGGTACGAAGGTAGAAAACATTGCATTTGAATTTCAACAATAGAACAATCGAACCGTTTCGTATCACAGGTCCAGAAACCGCGGTCCTTTATCGCTATTATTTGGACGACATTTTGATTAACGGTGACACTCTGTTCTCAATAGTTCAATCTGATAGGGGTTTGAAAAACGTTACCAATGTGTTTGCTGCAAATGATTAAAACACAATGTTCAGTAACACTACGGCTTAACGTAGGAGCGGTTTGGTGACAGCGTTTCTATTGCAAATAGGTTAATAATTATTCCGATACTTTTAATTGATGTACACACGGCTACACATCAAGCTATACATTTTCAGTACAAGCTGACCTCTCATTGAACGGAAATCCTTTATGCGAGATCAGCATAAACTGGAAATGTCATACGCTAGGTACACACGGCTACACATCAAGCTATCTTGATGTGTAGCCGTGTGTACCTAGCGTAATTTCAACTGATTTCAAACATGGCAAATAGTAAAATACACCTACGCTAGTAAGAAAGTAGCTCAACGAGATGGTGTACGCTGTCAGCATAAGTTTAATGCCATTTTTTGTTTACTAAAATGTCGTTCATTTGAGTGCGCCCGTAATTTGTACAGTTCCAAGTACTTAAGCTTTAAAACTCGGTCGGCGAAGACAGTCTATTATTCGCCTCATTTTCTGCCATTTCGTCCTCATTTCAATTCCGTTTAGTTTTTTATTACGGAGACGGAGTTGATTCTACTTATCTCGTATATTGTTCCACGGTTAACAATACGTGTATTGTAGTAATATTTGTTTGTGTCAGTCCCCTTTTCACTTTGTGTTATGTTATGACAGAGGTGTTTCTGTCTGTGACAGTCTTTAGTCTTTTTTTTGTAGTTTTCTTATTTTAAATTAGATATATCTTAGAAACTAAAGAAATAAAGGAAGCTGAAGTAAAGGACACATCAAAATGTTTATTTACTAGTACCTACCTAGGTCTTATGTGTAAATTGTAGAAATGTTTGGATGTGGAGCTTTTCTTTTTTGCGGTATTCTACACTCCTAAGCTATCCTCTGCACGCGTAGCATTACCACCGTAGAACCAGTTTTGTCGACGGAAGAATAGATAAAATGACAGATTGTGATTGTTTATCTGTCATTTTGTCTATTCTTCCGTCGACAAAACCCATTTCTACGGTAGTCATGCTACGCGTGCAGAACGCCCAAACACTTTTATCGTTTGCGGAATTCCTAACCTTTTTTTATTTCTGAATAAAACCTTTAGTAAAACCGAATTCGAAAAGCGGCACCAACAAATTGAGGATTTTCTAGTCACGATGGTCGGGATTAAAAAAACATATCCGTGAGTTAAAATGCTGCATGTGAGACTTGCTTTTCCAACAATTTTTGGACGACATCCTTATTTATGGAAGGCATTTCAACGGCGAGGTGGACAATTATCTTTTATAGTAGAACATTATTTTGAACTTCCGCCTTCAGTTAAAATTTTTCAGTACCTACATTTTTTATGTTTTAAATCGTTTAATTATAAGTTGTCAACATTCTACGCGAGATCCGAGTTATAAGTACTTACGGGAATCGATAAAATCCTTATTAAGAATTATCTGAATCTGAAACGCCTACAGAAATACCAATTCTATTCAACCAATATCAATCGTCCATTTTTCATTCATTTTATTTTTACTGGCAGCATTTTGTAGCTGGAAAAATATTTTTCATCTCAGCACATCAAACAATCAGGTTTAGCTGTGTATAGACAATGAGCAAAATTCGATTTTGCTGCGAGCGCGAGACAAAGTAACTATTATTATTTTTTTATGCCGAGTACTGTGCTGCGTCTACTCACAAAATTCGATAGATATGAACTTCACTTTGTTCTTCGATACGAAAAGAGCGAGAGATAGAAACAAGTCGAATCGAAGTTCGATTTTAAAATTCCATAGCTAGTAGACCAAAAACAGAAACAAACTATTACCAACACCGACCAATAAAATGTTGGGATTCACATAAAATCGTAAAATTGCAAATCATTTGTTAAGATTTTATTTAAATGCTGTTGTTATTATATTTTTTATATTAATTTAATTTTGTAATCGTATACAAAAAAATCGATTAGAGTAATAATAATAATAATAATAATAAAGGTTTATTGCAGAAACTTATACAACTTTTACAGTGAATCTTACATAGGAACCTCCTTTTAAGTAAAAGATATACCTGTGCTAGGAGGCCCCGCTCTTCAATAACAAATATAGTGGTAAAAGTAATGTACCAAGTAAAATAGAATAAAATTTAAACAAATAAAATGAAAAGAGAAAATAAAAATAAAAAAATAAAAAAAAACTTTTCTTTTTTAAATTAAAAGTAATTAAAATGTGTGAGGATGTATAAAAAGGTGCGTTGGGGTGTGTGTGTGTGTGTGTGTATGTATGTGTTAGTGAGTGTGATGTGTGAAGATGTGAGAGAGGATGTGTGTGAATGTAATCAGGGCGTATCCTTATGACTCATATTAACGGTGCTTGTAGTAGTAGTTCAACTTCATCATAGGTCTTCAGTTTTAGCCAGTGAACCATTGCTTTTTTGCAGTCTTTAGTGGTCATGGAATAAATATTAATAACTTTGTTGACTTTATTATATAGGGCAGCGGAATTTGTATTAAATTGTCTTTTGGCATATGTAGTTTTAACGAATTCTACTGGTGCGACGTGGTGTTTTCGTCTTTTTTCCTGAGTGTGAGGGTCATAAGGCAGGATTTTGTGTAGTTTTAAGACAGCATGGAGTATATATAGCTTTCTGACTGTAAGAATATCGCTAAGGGAGTATAGCTCGTTGGTTGGAAATCTGTACGGTTTGGAGTACATGACCTTGATGAGAGATCTCTGTGCTCGCTCTAGCTCAAGAAACTTTGTTTTGGTCGCACCGCCCCACACGGGTATGCAGTAGGTAAGGATTGATTGAGCCAGACAGACATAGATCTCAGTTAACATTTTCTTAGTTGCCACATGTCTTAGGCTTTTAAATACCCAGATAAGTTTCCTTGTACGGGCCATAACCATCTCTGCATGTTGATGCCAGGATAATCGCTGATCAACGATTATACCTAGGTATTTTATATGAGTCACTTTTTCAATACATTTACAGTCGCAATTATTGCTAAATATATTATGGCAAGTGTGTATTTTAAGAGTTACGTTAGGTCCGGGTTGAGAGTTGTTATAGTTTGTAAATGCAATATATTTTGTTTTAGAGATGTTTAGCGTTAGAAGATGTGAGTTTATCCAATTAGAAATTTCGATGAGACCCTTCTCAGCAGACTGATATGCAGATTCCCACGTTTCACCAAAGAAGACAATAGCTGTGTCATCTGCATATGGCAAAACGCGACCATTATCTGGCATCATTTTGCAGAGATGGTTTATGTAAATTAAAAATAGAGTCGGACCCAGTACGCTGCCCTGTGGAACGCCGTAGGTGATGTAAGATTCCTTACTAGTATACTCTCCCACCTTAACCCGTTGCCTGCGATCCCGCAGATAATCTACAAACAGTGCTAATGGGATACCCCTGACGCCTATACCTTCTAGACTGCGCACAAGAATGGGGACAGAGACGGTATCAAAAGCTTTTTTTAAATCTAGAAATACAGTTAGGCATCTTTTTCCTGAATCTACTAGTTTGACAATATGGGTGGTTAATGCTATCACTGCGTCTTCTGTAGATAATTTTTGCCTAAAACCATATTGAGCTTGTGAAATTATATTATATTTATTAGTGTAGCTGGTTAGTCGTATGTAGATTAGTTTTTCAACGATTTTAGAAATTGCCGTCAACACAGAGATTGGTCTGTAGTTGTTAACATCATCTCTGTCTCCACCCTTGTGCACAGGAGTAATTATGGCTTGCTTCAGTGCTGGTGGAAATTTCCCTTGGCTAAAACATAAGTTGGTAAAATGCGAAATTACGGGTACAACTACTTCATGGGCTGACTTTAAAAAAATTGTTGTGATATTATCCCAGCCTGGAGCGCTTACAGATTTAAGACCCATCAGCACGCTATAGACTTCTTTAGGATCCGTTTCAAGAAGCACGAAGGAGGAAGCCTGTGTGTTTGTTGATTGATCAGAACCTTGCGGAGATTGTACTCGGTTTGCCGAAGTAATGTCCTCAGCAAGGGTTTTCCCAATGTTAGAGAAATAATCATTTAAGTGGTCTACCGACGCATGAGGAGTGGCCCTTATCTCTAGTAGTTCTGAGTTGAATTTTTTTTTTGGTTTGCGATGAGTTATGTTATTAATTGTGTTCCATATTTGTTTCGTATTCTTATTTGCCTTTAGTAGTTGTTCCTTATCATATTTCCTTCTAAGCTTTTTAATTAAACTGTTGCAATAGTTGCGATATCTTCTGTAGGTAATTTGTAATATATTGTTGTGTGGATCAGATCGTAGCTTCCTTTGCATATTATTTCTGTTTTGAATACAACGTAAAATACCTAATGTTATCCATGGTTTAATAATACGATTATTTCTCGGAACTAAAGCAGTAATAGTGTTTTGCTGAAGGCAGTTTTGGAGTTTGTCTATTAATTGTACAGATAACTCGATAGGATCATCGATTGAATTAAGCTCAGAAATATTCGTTTGTTTTAAGGCTGTTATTGCTTTATCAAAGTCCACAATTTTTCTAGTTTTCGAACATTTATAGGGATTTATTAAATTTGATAACTTAAGGAAAATCATAGAGTGATCCGTGATAGTGGCATTCAATACAGCAACAGAAGCAGAGTTTTTAATTCTGTCTAGTTTCAAAATAAAGTGGTCTAAACAGTTTTTACCTCTAGTTGGTAAGGAATGTCCCGGTAACAAGCCATGCATTGCAAGCATATTTAAGTAATTTAATCTGTTTGTGCGTTCATTCGTTGGTTCAGTAGGTTTACAAATTAAATTAATATTTATATCGCCCGCTATAACAATATTTTTAAAAGATTTAAGATGTTCTAAGTGATTATTCAGCGAGTCTATAAAACTATCAGCATTTTTATTTGAGGGGGATCGATAAATAGCAAGGACTACAAGATTAGACATTATTATTTGTAAGCATGATGCATGAGTTAATAGGATTTCCTTAACCGAGACCTTATGCTCACACTTGATAAATACAGCCACGCCATCGCATTGATTGATATGGTTACTCGTGGTAAAAGTATCGTAGTTTTTAATTTCCGGGGTAGGTTTATTTACGTCTAGCCTACATTCATTTAAGATCAATAGGTCTACACTAAACTTAAATTGTGTTAAAGTGATCAGTAGATCATCGAAGTTACTATATATACTTCTAATATTTTGTGATATAATTGTAAAATCCGATTTATGTACATAAAATTGTTTTAAAAAATCATTAGTTTGAAATTCTCTTGATTGCGCTATAACTGTTTCATCTATTTCTTGCATTGTTGTGTGTGTGCTATCCATGATATAGGTAAATCAATAGTAAGTGTTTTAATTCCTTATTGTTAGCGTAAACATATTTTGCTCCATCCCTATTACCAAAAGGTACTATAAAAACAAGTACATAATTATCAGAGTTGATGACAATTTTAGTGTTGTGTTCAATATTTGAAGTGAAAACATAGCTTAGAGAAGACGATGTGAATGTGTTATATGAGTTAATTACACGTATGTGTTTGTAGGTATATAATGTAAATAGGTAATCATAGATGAAATAATTTATTATCTTCATTTTTTTGTTGTTTTTGTATAGACAGCGTTTGCAGTGGAGAGATGAAGTGTGTCCTTTGTGTGTACTTAGAAGTGTACTTTTTGGAACGAAGTTCTTTAACCCGTCTTGCAGTAGGAGTGCACTGGCAGAAATCGTTACGCGAAAAGGCGCTTGCGACTATCTTCCTCTAATTCAAAGAGAAAGAAAGAGAGAGAGCGAGATAGATAGTGTAAATTTGGTCAAAATGTAAATACAAGATGGCGGCTGCAAAAAATTTCACATTTTTGATCATGGGAGTCGTTTTCATAGTTTTAGAAGGTTCTAAAGCGGATCGTGAGGTCAAAATGAAAATCCAAGATGGGGGCTGCGAAAATTTTCTGATTTTTCGTCATGGGTGTCGTTTTCATAGTTTTCGAGGCCGCTAAAGCCGATAATGAGGTCAAAATGTAAATCCAAGATGGCGACTACGAAAATTTTCACATTTTTCATCATGAGTGTCGTTTTCATAGTTTTTGAAGGTGCTCAAATCGATAGTGACGTCAAAATGTAAATCCAAGATGGCGGCTGCAAACATTTATGTTTCTGTTCTAGATCATACGTGAGAAGGAACTTCGTTCTTGACGGGGGTCCCCCAACCGCACACGTTTTTTTTTCTTCTAAATATTCGAATTACATTTTTTATCTATACTAATATTCTTAAAGAGATAAAATTGATGTATTTGTTTCTTTTTGTATTAGATGGTCCAGTTCTTGAGGAAGGTTATATGCTATGTCACATCACGCTACGACTCTTAGGAGCCGAGTAACAAGAAAATAAGTCAGACAGAATGCTAAGCGAAAACGAAGTAATAGCGCGGGGGGGCAGTGGGTTGCGACGTGGTGGGTCGGGGACCGAAACTTCACGCGAATGAAGTCGCGGAAGTTTCGGTCGAGTAGGGTAGAGGTTAGTAATCAAATAAAGAAAACGCTAAAAAAAAAAAGAGTTTATCATGTTGTATTATTTTTCCTTTATAAAATATGTTCTCGCTGCTGTATATGTTACACGAGATCAAAGTTATTTGCACCTCGTGTCTTTGAATGCGCTCAGGATTCTAACCTAGAATCACTCGCAACGCTCGTGATTTAATTATAGAATCCTTCGCTTATTCGGGATTCAAAATCAACACTCGCAGCAAAAGCCAACTTTGCTCTCTTCAGGAAGCTTGGCTTATTACTTAACTTTTACTTATTATTCTTACCTTACCTTACCTCACCAACTTACCTTAAAAGCGACAAAAAAAATAATAGAAACAGACGTATGGTAAGCTTACTTTTATGTAGATCTTCCTTATATTTTGAAAAATACATGGCTTATTCAGAATCAATATGAAATGTACATAAATAACTAAATTTATTAATAAAAATAACAATTTAATAACCTAATTTAACTAAAATTATTAACAAACTAAAATATGGCGTCGAAAAATTCATCCAAATCGCTGTAGACTGGAGCATTAATAACTTCCACGCATGCGAAATTACAAAAAAGAAAACTATATTAACCACAATAATACAGAGTTCTAAAACCTGAATTGCTCTACACATTTCAACTCACGCCATACACACATTCCAGCCATGCAAAATCCACTTACACAAAACTGTTTTTTTTAAATGCTTAGTAAAGTTATAATTGCCTTTTAACCCCTGTGTGAACGGTGCAGTGTGCACTGTGCCCTACGCAGAGTGAAAATCGGTTTACATTTTCATACCTCTAACAGTTTTCCAACTGTTTCGGAGTAGATTATGGAATATGATGTTATGTAGTTAGTTTGTTTTAAGTATTTAAGCTTCTACATGAATTTGTGCCTTAAAGTTTTGCAGTTTCTGTTTCATACTTACTGGGACTACATATTTTAGTTTTTGGTTTTTATAGATATTTTGTTACTCTAAAAATATCACTAAAATGAAATGTACATATCCTACAATATTTATTTTTATTTATCATATTCGTGAGTACGTTCAAATCCAGTTTATTTAAATCTGAAATGTTCGTCCCCGGGCCATGTAGGTATGTCATACATTTTATTTTGATTGTCAATAAAGCTGCCGAGTGCGAGCTTAAAATCAGGTTCACAATAAATTGGAATACCTATGATATCCGAAAATCAGAGACTGAATTTGTAAAAAAAAAACAGTCTCTTTATGCTATAAAGGTTATCGAAATACACCCGGTAAAATATTTTTGTAAAGGTAACATTAGATAGATCAACAATATTTCGAAATTCAAACAAAGAACAACTACCGCCTAAGGGTCTATACATACTACTTTAAGGCTCGTACAGACCAGCGCGGTATCGCGGCTGCGACACGGGTCACGTTGCCTCCGTCCGTCTGCACTAGCCTTCATAGGACGTTTATATTCCAAGCAAATAAGTATATATAGCTCCCTTGCCAATTTTCAGGTGTCAGATCACAGCTAGGACAACTTGTAGGTTCGGGACCCTTTGTACTATGAACTACAGGTACTAGCTAAATATTTTAGGGTGGTTAGTTTAAAACTAACGATGGCTTTTAATTTTACTAGCGATAGAGTAAATTTATTGAGGCGATGATAGCCGACTTCTAATAATTTTGTACTGAAGATCACGTCTAAACGAGTAGTGTTCATGATTTGGAAAAAAGATATGTTAAATTAGAACATTTTCTTAATAGCTTATTAAAGGAATATTTTAGATTATGTTTATATTACATAGTGAAATTAATTTGTAAAGTTATGTCTAATGGGGATAAAAAACTGAGAATCACGCAAAATCTATCAAGTATATTTTTCTGAAACCTTCACCATTTTAAAGATAAATTAATTATTGATCTTTTAGTATACGTGTGTTATTAAAATACATTTTGTTTTATGTATAAGAAATTAATAATGCCTCTAATTTGAGACAGCGCTCCTTGATGGGCGAGTCCTATTACTGGCTGGACGTACGACGCGTTGCGTGAGCTCAGTACAGAACACGCAAGCTAACCACTCAAGGTCACTGTCATATATATCTGCGACTTAAAGACTAGCTTTTACCCGAGGATTCGCCCGCGTGGTGTTACGGGAACGTATTAGTACTACCGTGATAAAAAGCACCATATGATCATAATCATAAATCATTATTAATCTCAACATCATATTACTGGCACTGGTTAATAAAGTGAACAATCTTAAATAGAGAAAGGTGATCTGTAACTAGGAGGTAGGAGAGTCCTGCTCTGCTACCTCCTATTTACAGATAACCCGGCTCTCTTAGATAGGACTTGTTAATTTACAAAATGTATAGAGTCAAGATATTATATAGGGTTACTGGTAATTTAATTCTAGACCGATACTTAAACACGTGACTTTACTTATCATTCTGAACAAATTTTACAATGGGACTAAACCTGATATCGCGAAATCAATCATTATCATTATCAATCATTTGTTCCCTACATTTTAACGAGTTACGCGAACGCAAATGAAGGAAACAGCTGATTTTTATATGGGTATTTTTTTTGCATTGGCCTTAAACATAACTGGCGAAATGTGGGTGTACTATAGGGACACCTCTGCCTAACCCTTCGGGGAATACAGGCGTGATGTTAAGTATTATAATTATAACTATTGTCCGCTGAGAATTATAATTATAATATAGTACTTGGTCGACCGAGCTCTACTCGGGTGAAAATAGATGGCTCAAAATCACCAAGGTGGTAAATCCACTTCGGCAGCAAATAAATGCTTAAATTCTGTTTTTTTTTTTAACATTTTATCATTAGTAAACACTTAACTGTGTTAACTTTAACTACACATCACACAAAATAATTAAAAAGTCTTATCTATTACATTTTATATGGACAAATAAGTACAAGAAATCATTTGGAGAACGCGTCCTAAGTAGCAATTCTTAAAAGCTAACACCAGAAATAGTCATAAAATAAAACATTTTTAACGGTTATTAATACCCATTCACCTTCAATTGTATCTAATATTAAATTATTGCAAGCATTAATAAAGAAGAAAAACGAATTTAAAAAATGTAAGTCAAAAAATAATGTCCGACAATGTAAGCATCATTTTAGTGAACGCAGAATTGATAGCGCGAAAAAAAAAATTCGAACGCATCCCTCTTTAGTCTATATGGAACAGCTGTAGAGAGAGTTGTAAACAAAGTGGCTGTGAAGAAAGTAGTTCGCCAAAAGAAATTAAAATAAGTGGTAAGTGTCTTTTAATTCATTATTTACAAAGCGTACATCAATAGGTCGTCAAATGGGGAACGCGTTTTTCAATCAAAATATTGCAATAATAGCTTTTATAGTGTTGTTTATCAAATGTTAACCTCAAATGTTTTACAATAAGGAAGCGAGAATTGCTGTCAAATATGGCTGCCGTTTAAAAAATGCGCGGTTATTTGAAAATATCATTTGGTGAACGGTCATTTGGGGAACGTTCTCCGATTTGATGAACCGTTCTCTAAATAATGTTGTTGTTCCCCAAATGACTATTTAGTTACTAAGTGGTACTTTCTGTTACTAACTGTCAATTTTGTGTAAAACATAACAACCGACAACTTGACATTTAATATGGAGTCTCACAAAGCTGAAAAAAATAACAACCGTTAGAAAAAGCAAATAAAGAAAAACAGTACAGCTTACTTGCGCCAAAGAGAAAAAGCTAATGACAGAAAAATATTTTTTTTAAAATAAAAACATGACAGAGGAAGAGAAGGAGATTAAAAGGGCTAAGGGCAAAGAATACTATCATAAAAAAAAAGAAAAGAAAGTGAAGAACATAGCTGAGATGACTGAACGAGAAAAGCGAAAGCAAAGAAAAATGTGGAAAGAAGCTTCAAAAAAATACAGAGAAAACAAGAAGGCATTATCTGGCATATTACACAATACACCGCCACATTTCGATGATGATTTAGCTGCATCAGCTTCAGTGAGAAAAACAGTAGGAAGACAAATTGTGCGGAAGGTTAGAGCCAAAGCATATCGTAAATAAAACAACAAGAGAAAACCATTGCTAAAATTAAACGTAAATATGACACTTTAAAGAAAAAATTAAGAAGACAAGTAAAAAGAAAAGAAGTGAAGTCTCAGACCCTACAACTCCCAACAGCAAAGTTAACGCATTGTTAGAAAACGTTGACGTACCTCCTGAAGTGCGCAAGAATCTTTTATTTAACGAAGTATTGACTGCCCAATTACAAGATAAAGCCAATACTTTGAGAAAAAAATCCAAGGAGAAGGAAGTTTTTCAAAAATGTGTTAGCGGGACTATGATAAGGCAATACAAATTGCTTCATAAGGGTCAAGACAAGGACAACATACATCCTAATTTAATATCCCCTGGAACATTTTTATTAATTAAAGTACCTACACAAAAAAAGTCATCTACAGATATGTTGCCACCTGTCAGACAGGTGTCGATTACGATGACGGAGAAATTTTAGTAACTTTCTTGAGTTCGGTACGTAATAATGCCAAAAAAAAAAATTAGAGCCACAAGATGTATCTCACGTTGAATTTGAGCAAATAATTTCTATTCTTTCAATGCCATTACTGAAAAAAGAAAACAATCGAGAGTATTATTACTTTGACACTGATATCGATGTTTTCGAAAAATTCTAATTATTTCGTTTTTTAAGTATATTATTTCTTTTTTTATAAGAAGGTATTTCTACCTTAATTAATAATGATTAAGAAAGATTGTTTTTGTTTAAAAGTTTAAATAAGATTTTAGTAAAGAACTATATTTATTTGTTTAGATGGTTTGATCATCTCCAGCAATATCCAAAGTTTAATATGATTGTTAAGAGTTTTACTTGGCTGTGTGTCATCAATTATAAGACTAAAAAAGTGATTTAATTTAGTTAAGATTAAGTTTTTGTTAAGATAAACCTTATAGCAAATAAATAAATAATAATTACTTCCTAAAATTTGGCTTAAAATTCAATTTAACTGTGAATTTAACCCTAATTGTCTGCATATCGTCATTTGGAGAACACACGCATCATTTGATGAACGCCCTCATCATTTCGGGGAACACCACTAAAATCAAAGAAATGCCATTATAACATAAGGTATTTAGGAATAAAGCCTGATAATATTGGAAACAGGCAGAATCCCTATAGCTACCGTAGATTTATTTATATGCAAGTGAGCGATATTCACTTATTTAGATAGTCATATAGCTTAATTTACAGCGACATTGTCCTTAAAAACGTTTTAATTCCAAATTTTGTCAAAGTTTTTTTAATTTCGTATATTGGCGACATATCTCCGCTATAGCAAAGGGTAAAAATGAAATATATAATTAATTTTTTTATTTAATTATAAACCTCCGAATAACGTTCCCCGAATGATTAATTTTAGTGATAGCACACTTAAAAATTGAAATTTCAAGAAAAGTATTTAATTCTATGCTCTGCCAAGGTAAATATAGTTTAAACACAAGTTTAGTTATGATTTAGAGTAATTATAAATATATTTAGCTTCTACTCTATGAATCATAAAACAGAATTCAGAATTTTCCACCTTGGTGATTTTGAGCCAGATAAACATACCGTCTAGGTAAACCAACGTTGTATCACATTTCCGAGGCTGTGAAAATAGAGAAAACAAATTTTCCCAGATATGAGACCTGGCTAAATCGACTTTTCGCCCCCGTAAACCCCTATATATATTGCAACTTTCATCGAAATCGTTAGCCGATTTCGAGAACGTGAGTAGAAATCTATATACAAACAAATAAATATATGTACAAATATTGCTTGTTTAACAGTATAGGATGTTATATTAGGTCTTTACCTATGAAATTGCCGTTTTTCATGAAATAAGTTAACGCCCTTGTTTCTTTATATTTTTTATTTTTATTAATCAAAGTAATTACCCATGCAATCCCAGTAATTACCCATGAAAAACGTACAAATGCGATGAAAACAGAACGCTAACCATTAAACAAATGACTAATTTTCAAAAAAGAATTCCATATTTTAAAAATAAAAATAATTTGAACTTAGAATTCTTAGCGAAAAAAGAACAAAATGGTCTTGAGATAGCTAGTACGGCAGAACGGCAATTTCATTGGTACAGACCTATTATTATATTGTTTAGGAACTTAGGATATTAAGTAGTACGGATTTCAGTTTTCTTATTTAAAACTTTTTCTTATTTGCAAAGGCACATAAAAGTAGACTTTTACATGATTTATCATATAAAAGTCTACTTTGACACTGACCCTATTTTATTATCCACACACTTTAGTGTGATCTAGCCTTAAAGTCCTTTTAAAGTCGCTCTACAGTTTCTAAGCGGCTCAACCTACAGACTAAAGTAGTTGAGCTTCGGGAACTAGGATTTATATGAAGTATAAGTACCTACTTATAATGTATAGCACTGCTTATAAAACTATCCTTATGTTCGCCTGAGTATAATAATAATATAAGATTTAGGTATTCATTATGAACTCACTCATTGGTTTAAGCTTAGTCGAAATAAAATCAGCTAAAAGAGACGTCGCATTATTCAGTCATGTAATCTGCGTTCGCAATTTATTCACCAAACATGTAAACAATCACGAGTTTTAGGAAAAACACCTTCATCTTTTTCATGACTTTTTCAATGGTACTAGTCAGTCTAAAATCAACTTTATTTACACTGTCATGAAATTGATGTTTGATTAATTGGAAATAACATCAATTGGAAACAAGGTTATGAATAGACTGCGGCGGTAAGAGATGTCAGCAGAACTGACGGGGTCCGAAAGGACCGATTCCTGCCGGGGTTGCAGTTTTGTCCGAAAGGGTTGCCGTAGCCCCTGGGTGGGTTTTAGTCAGTAAGAGTCTGACACGCCCTCCCGCTCCACTCAGAGCGGGAGAAGTTATTTGTTAATTACCCACCCTAAAAAAATAATTTAAAAAAATAACTATGAATAGACCTTAGGTAGATACGTACTAGAAAGGCTGAGTAAAGCCTCATTTAATTAAAATCGCTAGAAAAAAAATGCCTACCAGGACCAACAAGAAAATAATGCGGAAAGTTTTTTCATTATTCTTCTAAGCTGTTCCCATAAAGAAATTCTTGCAGTCATCAGCCCGACACGGAACCCACTAAGTACTAATTAAAAAGACATGGCGGCCATTCATCTGTTTTTTACCCGATTGCGCGACGGCAAAGACAGGGCTATGTGTTTACTTTTTACTTTCTATCACTTTTCACAACGACGTGAAAGGGTTGAGTCGCAAAATCCTGTTATGTATGAGATTAAAACGGGTAAAGCCACATAAAATCCGGGTGATGTGAGCGGACAATGTGTAAAGTGTGCTCCCAATGCTAATTAACTTATGTTTGTGCTTCGTTCAACGTGTTGCTTCGTTAACGCTCCTATGGGGAAAGCGGATATTCAGTTGACACCAACTGGGCATCAAAGGAAAGTAAAAAAAAAGGTTTTTCGTTCATTTGTTTCAGCACGTAGATAACGGCATTATTAAACACAGATTTTCTACTTTGAACTGGGAAGACTCAAATACCCGACTGGTGAAATATAAATGAACGAATAAGACTCCAAAATATTCGTTTCATTCGCAATGCAAACCTAATTGAAGACTACAAACAACAATACCAGTATAATAAATTAGGGAGCTAACTTTCGTTGATTCGAACAAGCGAACTTGTGAAATGTATAAGTCAGGCTAGTCCATCACCCAGCAACAAAGTAAGTTCTTGTTTTTATCCACTTTTCTTACCGGAAATTCGGTGTTATTCCTATATTGTATCTATTTTCTCTTTGTAGGCATAATTATGTATTTGCATAATGTTTATGCATGCTTGGGGGCTTTGAGTCTTGCGTTCGAATTTATGCTTAACTATGGCAAGTAAGTATATAAAATTATAGTTCAGGAAAGACACAATGGTGTCTTTCCTGATCTATAATTTTAGATACTTTACGTAATTTTAAACCATATTGAAGAAATTGCCATCCCTGACTGGTCTAGGTCATAGGCCAACACTCAAATGCCCGTGGAGTGTTCCACGGGCATTTGAATGTTGGTCCTTATGAAAACGCCCCAAAGAAACAGATTATTTCTGTAAGTTTTTGCATTCAAACACAGTTTAGTTTTTAGGGTTCTGCAACTCAAAAGGAAAAAACGGAATCCTTATAAGATCACTCGTGTGTGTCTGTCCGTCTGTCACAGCCAATTTGATCCAAATCTAATTGTCCGATTAAGTTGAAATTTGGTACACATATCCATTTCTGTGACCCAAACACGGACGTGTAACGAATATAAATGAATTTTGAATATGGGGGTCACTTTACGGGGCCATTTTTTTTTTTAAATTTGTTAACTATAATGTGTGACATATCAAATGAAAGAACTTGTGAGGATATCAAATATTTGTTTTTACAATACTAAAATAAATACTTTTTAAGATATTTAAGAAAATAGATAAAGATTTACCATTCTGCCCCCTTATGTCCGAAACAACTGAGCCAAAAATTTTGAAAATATTACAGCAAAATTTATAAGAAGTCTATGGTCTTAAAATAACATGGTAAATGACTTAATATTGTGCGTACAAACTTACATTTGCAGTTGGAATGTATGGGAGAACGTGTTTTTCAACTACAATATTAAGTTTGTCCTTGGGATAAATTCATCCGAACTACCCTTCAATGTGCGTGGTCCAACACGCTCTTGGTGGGTTTTTTGTTACTTTAAAGATGATAAAATCTTTATAATTATGAAATACAAGAGAACACAAAATCATTTCGCAACTTGATACGAAATCTCACATTATGCATGCACCATACACATATTCGGGGCAGGCCCCATGTGGTTATTCAAAGAGCAGAAGCAGTCATTGACTGCAATCTCTGCACATTTGAGTGGTTCCAAAAAGCGGGTCACGCGATACAAAGAAGCATTGTATCTTCAGTATTGTAAGAGATATTATTACAACACTAGTGCCGGCCATCATGAAACCGCAAACAGCGGCAAAATCTCATTAAAATTGTATTCTCAAACCAAACGATGCTAACACGGTACAGTTTGTATTATATCGATAGTACAAACAGACAGATAGATGGTTCGGGTGCGAACTAATTTTATTTGTTTCGAATAGTGATTAGAAATTGGATTGTCCTGTTTCCAATCTTGATTGTCAACGGTTGTATTAATGACCCTGTCAATACACTTGTGTTTTGACGTCCTGCGCTCACGATTTTTATCAGTGAATATATTTTTGGTGCTAAAGCAACATCGGGAAAGGCACCTTTATCACTCAATAGATTTGAATGCAAGTGACACCTTTCATACTCTCATGACTGAGTGGACTTGTGAGAGCACTTGTCACAAGCCACGTGTAGTTCTTACATACCCACTCTTTTGCATGTTCATTTCTCTCACAGATTCTCATTAGTACGTCATTTCTTCAAAGTAATGTAATAATTAGATCTTGTAATAATACAAGATCTAATTCAATCCTGTCTTCTAATTTTGGTCCTTCCGGTCCTTCAACACCTAACTAAAGGTTTAACACAAGTGTCTTAATCTTAACTTAACGAGTAGTATTATTTTGAGGACAGAGTGACAACTAAAGGAGAAAACAAAGGAAAGATGCTTCTAGTGCTAACTAGACAAACTGTTAGCTGAATAATAATATCATTACAACATTAGTGTGAACTACGATAGTACAGCTTAATTAATTATAATTTGAACTACCATTTTTAGGCGTATAAATTGATTTAAAAAACAGAACAACACGAAACCAAAAACAGAGATATTTGAACTTTGAACAAAACCCACTAGATACTAGGTTGTGTGCCCTAAAAACTTTCTGCCGAACGACACTTCATTGTTTCGTTTGTGGTTAACATTGTGTTAAGGCTCTTACAAACAGGCGCGACACGCGACGCGACACAAAGTTACGTCGCGTCGCGCGACGAGCGGTGTCTTTGTGTCGCGTCGCGTGTCGCGCCTGTTTGTAGGACCCTTTAAACATTGGTTTTATTTATAGCTGGACTGAATAAAAACAACGATTTAAGTTGCCCAAAAAAACCATTTATCATTGATACCATTTATTATGACAGGAATGAGTGAAAATAATAAGGTATAATAAAAAAAAACACTGTCATAATAACTTTTTTAACGACCCACGATTAACAAAAAAATGGTCTTGAAACAATGTCTTCTAATGAACGTGACCCTTTACATGGAAATGTAGCATTGTAGGATACATTCGATGACGGAACCAACAAACAAAAGGATGAAACTGTGTCACAATATATTACCGGGTTTCACGAATGAGGGTCGCCGATAGAGAGATTAGTTGCAAAACGCTTTGCCCCGCGTGCGGGGATAATTTAATTAGCATAGTTTAGGAATTTGCGAAGTAGGAAGCTATAATTGTTTAGACGATAGCAATGCAGATGCAGAAGTTATGATCTTTGTAGTATAAATGAGACTGAGTGATCAATCTACATAATTATTTTGTTCTTTCTTCGATTTTAGCGATACTTACCTAATCAAAGTGATAATAACCGACCTTTAATGATTTTATACTGAAGATCGCGGCTAAATGAGTATATCGTCGTCTATAATTTGGAAAAAATATATGTTAAATTATATCATTTTTTTAATAACTTAATCGGAGAATATTTAAGATTATGTTTATATTAACATAGTGTTATTAATTTGTAAAGTTATGTCTAACGCGGATAAAAAAACTGAGACACACGTAAAAACTATGAAGCGTATTTTCTTGAAACCTTCACCATTTTAAAGATAATTTAATTATTTATCTTTTAGTATACGTGTTTTATTAGAATACCTTTTGTTTTATGTATAATAAATTAAGAATGCGTCTAATTTTTGACAGCGGTCCTTGATGGGTGAGTCCAATTACTGGCTGGACGTACGAAGCGTTGACGTAGTGACGCGAACACTTTAGATAACTTTGAAAGTTTAAAGGAAAACAAAAGTCAAAAGCGTGGGCGCAATATATTACGGCATCCGCGAATGAGGCAGACCGATAAAGAGATTTGTTTTAACTTAAAAACATTTTGCCACGCTTTCGGGGATATAATTAGCATAAATGTGGGCTTCCGCAAAGCAGCGGATAATGGCTTGGATGTTACTATGGTGGAGATAACACTTTATTGCATTTGTAATAAAGTCTCTTATGTTTTGACTATTTACGTATGTGTAAGATACACAACTTACCTATGTGTATCTTTTGGCTCTTTTTGACCAAAATCGGAACCGTCGCCACCACCTTGTTTTTAGGGTTCTGTACCCGAAGGGTGCCGATTGGAACCTATTAAACGTGTTTTTTTTTTTAAAAACGTACAGAACCCGTCGTGTGCGAGTTCGAATCGCAATGGGCCAGTTTTTTTTTTTTTTTCAATACATTCCCCAAAACCATTGCACAGATGCTACCAACAGCGCATGACGTTGATGAGGGTCAACGACATTGGAACGCCAAAAGATTAAAAAAGAGAAGACTTGTTCTTCGGTAAGTTAAAATTATCTATAATACTGTCTCGAACTTATAAAGGTGGATAAGTAGCTAAAGCCAATGCCACTTTTAAAGAAATCCCAACCCTGAAACTTAGTACTAGTTTTGAAAAGCAATAGATTTGTATTCACATGTTCCATGTATTTTCAATTCCGCCGGTAGTTTTCAGGACCAAGCCTAGATTTCGTATACGTAATGTAATTGGGCTAAAGGAAAACCTTATTGTAGAGCTTTTGGACTTTGGTTTTACGACCAGCTTTGTGTAATTTAGACACAAACTTTGGTCAACACACTCAACGGAATGACTTATTAATGAAAATAAACTGAAAAGCCATGAGTTAGGTATATCTAGTTTTTATTTATTTACAGTCAGACGACAAGCAAAACTTTTCTGAACGGTTAAATACAAACATATTAAAGAATACAATAGACGTGGATATTATATTTAGTAACCTGTTCCGCTTAGCTATTCCTAAAGAGCCATAAAAAACCCTGAAAGAAATCGACACGTGTGTCACCTCTCAACGAGACATCTTCAGGATGACGATTGACTTGTCGCGAATCTGAACATGGCGTATTATAAAATACATAGTCCTAAAGAGCTATTAAAAACCCTGAAAGAAATTGACACGGCGTGATGCCACACCGAGCGCTGAACGCTGAGTGTGCGTTCAGCGCTCTGTGTGGCAGCACGCCGTGTCGATTTCTTTCAGGGTTTTTTGTAGGCTATTCCTAAAGAGCCATATTGTATTTTATAATGGATTTCCGCAAGGTCACGCCTGAATCAATTAACTACAAACATACCATATCGTTACATGACACTGAATTATTCTGGATAATATCCCACCTGCAAACCAAAACATCCTTAATTCCTAAAATACGTACCTATAAACGCGGAAGTGTGCTGAGTGTAGTTAATGACACTTATCACGAGCTTCTCAAGTCGTAACACACAACGACATCGTCATCTCCTTCATTTATTCCTGCTGTCGTTCCTCAACGCCCGATTTACTTTAGGATGTGTACACACGATTTCTTTCGGAGCAGTACCGCTACTGTTTTACTACGAGACACAAAAGTTCATCACTCTCACGAGACGCGTCTGTAACGCGTTATTTTTTCCTTCCTCATGTTTGCCTCGGTTTCGTCACTACCATCACCGTAGAGCGTAGACATTGGCCTACATATTTGATCGTCGGAATAATTGAAACTTCTTAAAGAATAAGTATAGATGTCCAATGAAGCGATGGGCGAATGGCTAAAAGAGAGATGTAGACCGAGTAGTCAAACCGATTTAGATCAGGCTCAAAATTGTACCTTCAGAAACCGCAGACTAATCGCCGTCGGTACCTATAGCTCCAGCTTAAACGGCATGGCTAAGCTTAATAACGTTTTACGTTTCATTGATCGCAGCGCACTGCAGTCGCCTCGCTACCTATAATAACCATTCATTCAACTTGGTTACGAAACATTATGACTGAACACTATCAATCGCACTGAACTAAACCTTATTTGTCTTAACATATATCATGAAGAGTTGGGCAAAGGTGTACCTTTAGTACAACCATTTCGGCAGTTATATTTAAGTCCCATGTAATAGAGGGCGAGGCATCAACCGAGCACAAATCTAGACTCTGGGCTGCTACTGAGAAATTGCAGATGGAAAAACCCAAAAACACTTTGCCCGACCTGAGAATCGATACCAGAACCTCCTGCTCAGTAGTAGCAATTGCGACTAAGGGTCGGCGCCGAAGTGGACCAGCGAAGCAGTCAATATTAATGAAACAAACATACGTATTTGTTTTCCAATCGTTTAAACTCACTACGCTTTTGAAGTGGCATAATATGAGTGTCAAACACACGCGTCCTAATTCTTCCACTGCGTTAACCTGCCCGGAGGAAGCACTCTGAGATATTGAACGTAACGCGCCTTTATTCAGATCGTGAATTGATAATAAATTGAAGTGTTTAATCCAGCGGAGGTGCGTTGAACGGAGCGGAGGGTAATGAAGCGATTTGATACCGGGTTTCGAAAATTTCTTTATACAGGGTGCGAAGGACTGAAGGAGGAGCGCTGAGTTAAATTCTTGGAAACAGGAATGAAGAATAATCAGTAACAAAATGAAGTCATATTCCATCTATTCACAACTAATACCTACATAGATCATACATCCCACATTAAATCCACGAATCTAATATTACGTTACGTTCAATATAATTACGTTACGCGAGTCGTAAGAGGCCTACTGCCCTTTCGGTCAGCGGACTTACCCCGTTACCAAGTCTGTTACCCCGGTTGACATTTATTACCACGATGGCCCACTTCAGGCATGCAACATGTAAATTTTGACGACCATGTTTCATGAATGTTAAATGAATGTTACGCAGCGCAGTGAAATATGTGCTGCAAATGCGCCCCACATACATGTTCGGTGAATCGATGATCCGAAATAATTTGGTATTAACCCGAATATTTTTTTATATCTGTGACTATTGGCTTTGCCTGAGTGTAATTTTTTAAATTTTCCGAGACGTTTCAAGACGGCTTCGTAAGTCATTGTTCCAAAATTGCAAAGATCTGAAAATTAATGTCATTCTATTGTAAAAAGTATAATGAAAAGCCCCTGACCTTCATTGCCATAACATTGGCATTTCGAGCCGGATGTAGATCTATATTTAACACACCGTTACGTGAAGGCACATTGCTTGAAGACTGCAGAGCAGCTGTCCTTTTTTTGCAATCCACTTCAAAGTTTATACAAGGTTATTGGTTATATATACGTCAGCAATTCGTCGAGGGAATATAGGAGAGGTCATTTGCAACCAAATAACCCCCTATTGACCCCAAAGTCAGCCAGTTTCAACTAATTTGACATTCAATATTTTAAAATGAAAGAAATAAAAATATAAAATGTCAAAAGACTCGAAAATTCACTGAATTTTAAACCATCAACTTAGAAAAACTTAAAACGAACGATAATCTTTACTTGAAATACACGAAACATAAATATAGCCTTCTGTACACGAACGAATTCTCTCCCTATACATTATTCATACGGCAAAACCGATATTACGGTCATTAGGCGTTATGAATGATGGATTAGCAACATACTACAATATGTGCATAACTGCATCATTTTAATTTATTTAATTATATGGTAAAGTTACACCATGCTATGGCGCAGAAACGAGCTTCGTGTAGAAAATAAACCATGAACAGTTTTCTTACAGACGAGACAGTTTCAAAAACTAGTCAACTAGAACTTTAAGTCCATTAGCTTTAGTTCTAGTGACTCAAAATGAAACAAATCCATTTATTTTCACAGGACTGAAGCTAAGAATATCTGTGTTTCGTACTTAGTAATGTCAATACATTATTGGGTTAGCACTCTTTTATTTAACTCAAAAATGTAAGATGTCACACAAAAGCTGATTCTGTTTTATTTAAGCCGGTGCCAGACACTGTCACATATTTGAACTCTTGCTTGAACACAGATATTGATTTAATTCTGTGAATTTTTGTGCTGTTTGTTAGGCAGTCAATAAGAATATGGTTTGTTATAGACATGGAATAAGCATTATTGTAATTAGCATAAATCAGTCTATAATGTTCCCACTGCTGGGACACAGGCCTCCTGTCTCGCAGGCCTAATGCGGGTGGGTAGATGTCACATGTCTTAGAATTTTTTGGTTCTAGGACATACCGGTTTCCTCCACCGCTTTGAGAGTAGTATTGATGAAATTATTTACAAGCAGGCGCTTTACTTTGAGTAACATAATACTTTAACTTTACATTACTCTGGTAAACCAAATCAAGGTCTTCAATATTCAGTACATACGAGTAATTGTTGAAAAATCCCTACATACACTGCTACAAGGATCTTTTGGCACTCGAATGACGTTGCCAGGGGGGCGCTGTTGGTATTTACCAACAGCGCAATTTGTGCAATTTTCTTGTGAAATGTACTGAAAAAACAAAATAGCAGCGTTGGTTCCTATTTTGGCCACGCGCCAAAAACTTGGACAGCTATCTCTTTTATTGACTACTAGCTGCACCCCGCGGTTTCACCCGTATAAATCTTGATCCCGTAGGAATATCGGGATAAAAAGTATCCTATGTCCTATTCCCGGTCATATTCTACCCGTGTGCCAAATTTCATCTAAATCCGTTCAGCCGTTTTAGCTTAAAAGCGTAACAAACAAACAAACTGAATTTCGCATTTATAATAGAATATTTGATAAATTTAATTTGTTAGGATACTTATCAGATTCCCTAACAAATTTTGAACATATCACTATCCAGCCGGTCAAAATGAAATGCTTGATGCTAATTAAATTGGATTCGAGACTCGTAGACTATGATTAAAATTCGGGACGAAGGCCCAAGCTGAATGGTGTCAATTAGAGAAGAAAACTATACTACGAGTCTTGTTCAATTTATATTCAATATCTGGATGATGTTTTTTTCTGGTAGTTTTCTAAAAAATGAAACCTAGCTAGATCCATTTATCGCCCCCGAAACTCTCCGTATACTAAATTTCATGAAAATCGTTGGAGCCGTTTCCGAGATTCAGATTATATATATATATATTGTATATATATATATATAATAATTGCTCGTTTAAAGGTATTAAATTCTGTAAAGGGGTGAACGGCATCAAGAAGTATATAAAAGCTTTTTATGTAGTTGCTGAATCGAATTCAACAGTACTTTCGATTTAAGCAAATATATGAGCTGAGCTGTTACCTCTACGTATATTATTTAACCTTCAATTTTATCGAGGAATTTCAATCAGTGATGTTTCAAGGGTTATCCTTTGCACAAATTGTTAGAAATACCAGAGATACTTTCAGGATTCTATTCAAGTTGACACTGGACATAAATTCTTGCAGATTCGCTCACATTGGTACCAGACACATTGCGACTCACGAAGTCACGATGTAATGATACGAGTCTGGATTTAAAATGTCTGGCAGAAATTCTACTAGTCTAAAAAAAGTTTGTAGAATTTAGGTGCCAAGGGACCGTTCAAGTATTACGTAAGCACTATAGGGGGGGCTGGGGGTCTATTGTGGGGAGGTGTGGGGGGTGAATTGACTGCCTCGTTGATTTAGTGATCGCAAGCGCTACTGCTGAGCATGAGGTCCTGGGTTCGATTCCCAGGTCGGGCAAAGTGTTATTGGGATTTTCTATCCGAAATTTCTAAGTAGCAGCCTGGAGTCTGGATTTGTGCCCGGCTGATGCCAATAGGCTCGCCCCCTATTACATTGGACCTAAGTAATAGGGCACTTAAAACATAGCTGGCGAAATGTGGTTGAACCTGCTACAGGGACACCTCTGCCCCACCCTTCGGGGAAACAAGGCGTGATGATATGTCTATGTTGAATACCGTGTCAATAAAGTTTGTTTAAATGAATATTCTGTGCGTTGAAGTCCTCTTTCCTAAGCTTATTTTCTTATTTCTAGAATTATAACTGCTGCTCATGAATCAATAAAAAAAACAGAATACTTACATTAAAAGAAAAATGCATATAACATTGTTTACGTAAGCATGGAAATATAATAATTTTCATATTCTTTAGTATTTTACGGAAAATACTACTGATTGATTTTCTGTTAAAAATAACATGTTATTATTAAGTATTTAGAATAAGATATTCTCATTCAACCGAAAATTTGTCTTATGACTAAAAATGATACCTAAGTGATATCTCCCGTTTGGTAACACCTTGCCGAGACAAGATTCAGCTCGGCAATCCGATAATCCTATTACTGATCCATGCATGTAAACCGCAATCCTAGCCACGAATCCGACAGTGACGATTGGATGATTGCCTTATCTCCATACATTTATGTTATGTTGTACCTATTATATTTACGTTCCTTTCTCAAACAAACCTAGACATAATTGCACCGGAACTTGTCACTGTGAGACAAAATCCTAAGCTCTTAGGGATCTTGCGCTCTAGACGGCCACGACTCCGACCAGTCGTGGCCGTCTAATGATATTGTGTGGTAACCGACTAGTTAGCCGTTGCGACCAAGGGCGCGATACGTATCGGTTTCTATAGTATATCTGGGGGCCTAAAACGGCCGCTTTGGCAAAGTCATAATATGATAATATTATGAATCATATATTAGAAGTCACAAACTGTTTTGTATTATAATGAAATAACATCTAAACTGTAGAAAAAAAAAAGATTAATAAAAACTGTAAAAAAATAATTTACCGGTAAAATTACGGTCTTCATTTTTCATGCGGCAATATTTAGACCAAATATGATTCTGATATGAATTGAATTGAATGTGATTCAGCTAATATGTGTCACCCTAGAGGAATTTGCTAATGATCTGCTGGGAATTCAGAAAATGAATTGCTTAATGTGACCGTTTTAGGCCCTCTAGTCGCGGTTGTGGTCGTTGCCGCCTAGTGCATGTGACCCCTCACACATTAGTGTTTATACACAACACAAAAACCATCTGTTGTACCGAGACTGTAATGATGATACACCATTGCAGTACTAATATTTCTGTATTCATATTTTTGCACACATACAAACTTGGTATACTTTTAGCAATATTTAAAAAAAAAACATTTTAATTTTTTACAAACTATTGAACTAGGTATTCAATAAAATAACGTTATAGACTTTAGACTTCTTGAAGACATCCTTTAGGTTGCGAGGCTCAAACAGAACTGACTTAGAAGCTAAGTGACGCTCCAAACGTCATGTTTCCAATTCTGTTCCGCTAAAAAATCTGTACTTTTACGGTAACTGTCAAATGACATACTTTTAAACTTCATGGTAACTATCAGTGTTACCATGAAGTTTAAAAAAATCATTTGAGGCAAATCACATACTTTTAATTTTATATTTAGTATTTAAAATCACAAAATCTAATTAATATTTTAAATCTTGACAAGCGTTTATCTTCATCGTTTTCTCTTTAACATACCCACAGTTGGCTTTGAGGAAGCCGCTTTCCCTTTGCCAACGAAAATAAACCGTGAAATAAGAAAGTGTTAAGTCCTCTTTTGTGATTGATTATCAGAGTAAAGGGAAGTGATTGAATGATATTTCCTTAAAACCCACCGTCGACCAAAATCTTAATCAGTCTCGTAATTAGAATATTTCAAGACAGTTTTAATTAAAAGGAAACGTGATGTAATTTAATTAAGCTCAAGTTCAAAGGTATTATTTGTTTGTACAGTAGAGTTAGAGCATTTTAGTATTTATAGTTTTACTAGCTTTCACCCGTGCCTTTACCCGCGTGGTTGTCGGAAAATATCCCACGGAAACCTACTACCGTGATGAAAAAGTACCATGTCTTAATCCAGGTTATAAAATTTCTGTGTGCCAAATTTCATCCAAATATGTTCAGCCGTTTTTGCACCAATACGGAACATACACCCAGACAAACAGACAAATGATCAAAAATTCTTCGTTACTATTTTATTGTATGTTTAATGTGATTTTAATTATTTTATAGATACGCAGATGATCTCGATCGATTGGGATCCTTGGGATTTCAAATTTCTGTTAAGTATGCATATATATCCTAATACCCTGCCCGTGGGAATCGTCACGAAATTACCTGTTCTGAAATGCCAAGCATAACACTATATGCGGATGTATGCAGCAAAACTGATTCCCTGAGGATTGCAGGTCATCTGCCGCTATCATAAGAGCGGGATTCAGTGATATTGTGAATATAAATCGGGGATAATCGACCTTACTCACATGTGGCATAGATATAAATATGGTATAGCATGGTATGGTATCTAGGTAAATTACCAGTATGTGCACCAAACGGTGTTGGGCTGGTTATCGGCATTTAAAAGCACGATTTAAAACCGCAAAATGTAGAATGAAGTTACAACCAACCAACCATTTACCAACAAAAAATGTATTGCCCACCACTCTACCGTATTCGATAGATCACGCCCAAGCTCAAGCATTGGATATTATTGCGTTCCTCTGCAATATTGTATTCTTCTTCCCTGATATTGAATGTGCAATTGTGCATGGATAAAGTGTTCATTTCCTGTATCTGTTCCATCTATTCACGTTGTGTGTAATATCAGCAATAGTTAATTGATTCAGGCGTGACCTTGCGGAAATCCATTATAAAATGCTATAGAAGTGGATATATTTAGTAACCTGTTCCGCTTAGCTATTTCTAAAGAGTCTTAAAAAAAAACCCTGAAAGAAATCGATACGTGTTTCACCTCTCAACGAGGCATCCTCAGGATGACGATTGACTTGTCGCGAACTCGAACACGGCGTGTTGCCACACCAAGCACTAAGCGCAGACACAGGTCACTGAGCGCAGGTCTGATTTTTTAAGACTCTTTAGAAATAGCTAAGCGGAACAGGTTACTAAATATATCCACTTCTATTGCATTTTATATCAGCAATAAATAGAAAGCTATAAGCTTTATTGAGTTGTCTTGAGTTAAGTTATAGATAGATATCTGCACTGAAATTGATTTATTTTGTCTAGGAATCTGTTTGTGTACAACCAAATTCCTAGACAAAATAAATCAATTACGTTACCTTAGGTATGTGATATCGGTTCCAGCTAAGTGTTACCTTTCTTTCTTAGTGTTTGTTATTTCTATAAAAGAGGGGTAGACCTACTTGTTTTCAAGCTGGTAATAATTAAACAAGGGAAAAAGGTCATCTTGATCTTGGTAGTCTGAAATAGGCTGACGGCATGTCTAGCTGCAACGATTTTTTATATTTTATACTTAGCGAATTCTCAGCTTAATTCTTTTGAAGGAGTTAAGTACCTACACACGAGCTAATGAGCAGCTTACCAATTAAATCATTAATAATAAAAAAAAAACATTTCTAACTTATGTATGATACTCATCCCTGCTCTTCAAAACATCGGATGAAAACTGATTGATGGAAAGCTTCGTGCGGAAATTCGCTGAAAAGCAGATCAGCACAATAAGCCTAAGTATTTTATCTTCAAAACCTCGAGTTGGTAATTTTAAAGAGTAATTAATTCTTTACTGTATGTATATTTTATTTGTCGAACGTCTTAAACTTTCTTTTGAATAAAAACAGGTTCGAGTTAGTGACATTACTTATATAAAAAACCTTGAACGCGTTCCGTCCACACAGGGCATTCAACAAAAGCGGATCCTTCCAGAAATTTAACAAGAAAGAGTTTCTAGGTATCAGGGATAATTTTTACACTCTTTTGCAATCGCCATTCACGACTGTTTTCGCTGTAAAAACATTCAAATAATTAATTTCAAACGTGGGATTGTTCTTATAGTAGATATATTAAATCCATCCAGCTGTTGTTATCGCTTTCAAAATCGATACAGTCAGAAACATTAACTCTTACCACGGCATTCTACTACACCTTTGATTGAAAATCAATACTTGCTAATGCAGTAACACCGTAAAATGACACAACACAATATTCTTACATGTCAATATAATTTGCCCGGCTTGAACTGCAATGGAAGAAATGAACGATTTCTTCAAGCTCCGTAGAGTATAAAATAGTCTACCTCTATTCATTGGATACATATCTATAGTAAATTATTCCCAGTGAGCATTTTATAACTATGTAGATACACTATCACAGAAAATGACCGTGTTTTCATCTTGTCGTATTGTTATCTCTACCTTTTAATTTTTTTAAATCTCAACGCTTTATATATTAAAAGCAATACTATTCATGTATGTCAAGGGCTTGTGGCTAAGTAATAACAGCTGCACGGGTCGATCGATCAGGTTAAGCTACGCTTGCCGCGGTTGGTCCGTAGATGGATGACCATCTTTACATACCAAGACCCGTCCGTGCTTCGGAAAGCACGTTAAGCCATTGGTCCCGGTTGTCATTTGTAGACCTTTGACAGTCGTTACAGGTAGTCAACCAGTCTTACCAAGGGATATCGTATTACCTAGTACCTAGGTTGTGGAAGTCAGATAGGCAGTCGCTCCATGTAAAATACTGGTATTCAGCTGCATCTGGTTAGACTGGAAGCTGACCACAACATAGTTGGAAAAAGGCTAGGCCGATGATGACTATTCATTTAAGTAAACCTAGTAAGCAGAATTGTAAAACACCACCAATTGGTATGCAAGCGAGCCAACGTGGCGTGGGTACTGGAAAACCAATGAACAATATACGTACTATGAAAAATAATTGAGACACGTGTGTGACAAAGGGCAGAATTTTCAGATTATAGGTTCCGCTACTCACGGATATTTACTATCTGGAAAGCTCACGGTTGTTTTCACTGCAAAATCTGATAATATGTATTGTGAACAATTAAAATTAGATAATAATATTGTGCTGAAAGATTTACTTAAAACTTGACCGGTAATTCAGACCTTCTGCATTATTAGTACGTTCCAAAGAAAGCTGTCATAAGCTTTTACCTAATAAGTTGAGCAATAAAGTGGGAACAAGAAAAGTATATTAAATATCGTTGTTCACACCATCGGGCGAGGTCCGTTTTATGAAGCTTGGTTATCCCATTAAATGACTTTGTACATCTACTCGGTAACATAATACACTCAGCGGCACGGAATGTGGCCCAAGCGAGTTATGTGGCTTATTATCAAAATGAAACGCGAAACAAGGTTCTTTTTTGTTTTAAAACTTAAATGTTTATTCGAATCTTAAATGCGAATGATTAATTAACAAAAAAGTGAGTTAACTTTATTAAAATTTTACAAAATTACAAAAAAGACATTAAGCTCTAAGTTTAAAAAAAATGTTTTAGGATGAAATTTACAAAATAAAGCTATGGTACTTAAAATTAATAGCGGGTATTTCCACCTCTGGCCCTGATGACCGCCTGCATGCGATCAGGGATGCTGTGGATTACGTTTTTAATGTCCACATGGGGTATTTCTTCCCAGGTGGCCACTAGAGCGGTTTTTAACTGACTGATAGTCTCTGGAGGGTTGGGATTGGATCGCATGCGTCTTTTAAGCGTGTCCAAGACATGTTCTATGGGATTCATGTCCGGGCTTCGTGCTGGCCAGTCCAATTTTCTAATTCTCACCTCCGATAGGTAATCATCCACGCAACGTGCAGTGTGAGGTCGGGCATTATCTTGCATTAAGATAAAATCTTCGCTACCGATGAATCCCACGAATGGTAACACGTGTTCTTGGAGGATCTCTTCAATGTATCGCAGTGCCGTTAGACGACCTGCAACTACTGCCAACTCTGTGCGTGCATCTGAACAGATCCCTCCCCAAACCATTACTGATCCACCTCGAAAACTGACGGTTTGCCTGGTAGTGATTGGCAAAAACCTCTCCCCATGCCTTCTCCAAACACGTTCGCGGCCATTTGGAGCTCTTAAGGCCACTCTGCATTCGTCAGTCCACAGAACTTTACTCCACTGCTCGTGAGTCCAATTTGCGTGTTCGCGAGCGAACCGAAGTCGAGCTACGCGATGGTGCCGGAGCAGTTCTGGACCTCGAGCTGGTCTTCGAGCATGCAGATCCCGTTCCTCCATTCTCCTTCTTATTGTCCGCTCACTTACGTTGACCCCTCTTGCCGTTTGTAGCCGCTGCCGTATTTCGACCGCAGTAAGGAACCGATTTCTCATAATTGCGAGAGCGATAAATCGGTCATCTCGCGCTGATGTACACCTAATACCGCCACTTCCTGGTCTCCTTGTGTATAGGCCGGTCTGGTCGTCCCTTGTTAAGGCGTACCTGAGAGTTGTATGCGGTACATTTAATGTTTCAGCAATCTCTCGCTGCGTTCGCCCCTGACTCCGAAGCAACACAGCTTGAGCAACTTGAGCTGAAGTTAGAGGCATTGTGTTCCAATTCTGGAAGCATAAATTACTACAGATTAATTAAAAAATAAAACAATAAAGATTAAATTCACCACCATTTCAATATCGAATTTTAACTCACCCGTGTTTTGTGCGTTCCAATAACGAACTAACGTTAAGTATCACAGAATTAAAGAAATGAACTTTTGTTTTGTGCTTACCCTCTTAAATTAACTAAAACAAATGGCCTGACAAACTGCCACTTGAAATTCTCATACGCGATATCAAAATCGCCTGTTATCGGTGTGTTTAGGTTTGGGCCACATTCTGTGCCGCTGAGTGTATATTATTGACATTTATATTTTATATCAAGTGGGAATGATCGCTTTTCGTGGAAATTATGATATTACAGGCGGTCTTTATGGGTTGTAAATATCCTGTGTTATAGGATAAAGTATTAGATAGGTAAACCACTTTTTTTTGTATGGAAGTTGGTCTCATAACACATCTAGCACGTAATATAATGTTTAATCTTCCAAAAATGGGTTAGCTGATGACCGCAGTTTTGCCCACGTGGGGGTCGGAAATTATCCCAAAGGAACGCATCACTAGGATAAAAAGAATCCTAACGTCCTGATTCACGTCATGGTCTATCCATGTGCCAAATTTCCTCCTAATTCGTTCAGCCTTTAAAGCGTGCAGCATAAGTTACAGACAGAGTTTCGCATTTGTAATATTTTAGAGGTATGAGGTGTAAAGTTCACTCATCCAGCATAGAAAAGGGAGGATCCTCCGACCAGACGGGTGATATGTCTGGCGGGCAACTGCCGGATGGTTAAAGTAGGAATCTCGTATATATGTCGATCGCGCGGTAAACTCTAATTGCGCGATGTAGGATTTGTGTGACGTCATATCTTTGATGCGCAATTTGTATGTGGCGGTGTAACCGCTGCAATATTAAGTACTTATAAATAGGCTCACATTTGACCACTAGATCACCTTATGTTGAACTATGATGTAGTACCTAGAGTATTGTCTGATTTACATCCAAAGTTGGTCTAAAACATCAAACTTGATTTGCCGAGTCTATACGACTATCCTGTCTTACGTTGAGAATTTCGGCGGCCTACGTAAACTTTAATGGGCTCCACGAACTTATGTACGTTAGGACAAGAACATTCAGTAGGACACAATATCAGGTGGATGTATGACACAGTAAGGCGTAGTGTAGATAACATATACAGCTGCCCAATGTAACTTGGTATCTAAGTAATAGTGTTGGGCCCTTGACATATATTTGGCAGTCGGCTTTCCAAGCTGTGCTGCTTTAAGCTGCCAGGAGATACTGCGGACAACCTGTATATACCTACCAACTTATAACTTAGTTCTGCATTCTTCTACTAAGTTACAATAAAATTATACTTATTTAGTTTTAAAGCTTGACGTTGCCTTAAGCATAGAATAACATGTAGTTCAAGTGCACAAATTAATTTTTCATTTAATTTTATATTTTAAAATGAATGAAATAAAAACATAAAATGTCAATTGACCCGAGAAAACTTATTGACATTTGCATAGACGTCAAAAGGGGTAATTTTGTCGTAAATGACCTCTCCTACATTCCCATGGATTGCCAACATATGTATAACCAATAACTGTATTTTTACGAAAGTATGAACGAAAAATTATGAAAAAAAGTTGGATGTGAAATAGAAGTGAAATTATTGTTTTATTTCTATTCCATATTCAACGTCTACGCCTCGCACTCGACGGCAATTTGACAACGCAGCACATTTGTATGGGCCATGTATCGCTTCCCTGTCACCGCATATTCAACGAGAGTTGTTGTGCTATATTTTTTGTGTTCCAACCATGATTTATGTTCCGAAGCTTGTTACGATGTGGGGAAGGTATCGAGTATTGCCTTCTCCAGTAACCGTAGTCTCTGATCGATATCAGGAGGTATTATTTTTCCAAATTGAATATACTTAACTTATTGTTGTTTACGGTTTTACTCGCGCGTTTGGATTTGAATTTTGGATTCAAATTGAGCTCTTATTTAGGTATTATTGAACTTAGCGCTTAAACTCAATCATAAATTCCTGTTCAAGAATCATAAAACATTTCAAACATGAAAGAAAAGAATCGTTGAACATTTTACTGTACCCATGACAGTAATAAATAAATATAGGTAAATAAGTCCCCTTTGTATTTAATTTAAACAACCCTTGGATGACAAAACATAAAAGGACGCATAACTTTTCGGTAAAAACAGGAAACGAATTTATTTCTTTTAATACATTTTGATTAATTCTACCTCATAAAAGCGAGACTGTGAAAATAATTTCGACTCTTAGTCATTTCCACATATTTGAACAAAAATTGTCACAGTAAAATATTCATTTTCACGAGTTTCATGAATTATTACAATGTATTTTTTTTATTTATTACATATCATAACATCAAGACTTGTTTCCCCAAAGGGTTGGGCAGAGGTATACCTATGTATGCGTGTGTGTATTTAATATGAGAAAATATGGGTTATTTATTAGGTCGCATGTTTCTCGGGGCTTAAATGCTAATAAAGACAGTTCAATATTTTTACGATTCGAAGGACAACAGCTTTACGTACCTATAGGTACTTTAGGTTACTACGTGTATCTAAGAAATGATTCATCTGTCGTAGAAATTATTTTCCTTCCAAGCGTTTTCCCGACTCATTCCTTGAATCTGCCTTGCAAGAATCTTGACGTTCTTCGACGTAATAGTTAAGCAGATCTACTTTGTATTACTAAAGAAAGGTTTTTATTTAAAACGGTTGTACGTTGTTTTATAGCTTTCATTTTGATAGAATTTCGTTTTACATAATTTTTTTCTCATATTATCATTTCATTGAATAATCAATACGCAGAATACTTACTTTGAATAAATTTAAATCATTGCTTTTTGTTACAAATAAAATTTTATGTTTCGATATTCATATCATAGAATAACAAATCAAATATTCTTTATCCTCATATCGTTTAGTTAAAATAAAACTATTACCAAGAATAAAATTTTATCGAGTGATAGTTTCTAAACGTTTCAATTCACACCTTTGACAAATATTCAATAGTATATTATAGTATTTTATCATTTTAAAGGGTAGTTATATTTTTTAGAAATAGGACCCCGCTTGGCAGGGCTCCTCTTTCTGTGAGACCCTGCCATCCCCTTCGTGGTTATTTTTTTTTCTTACCTAGGTTAGGTTAGAAAAAAAATAACCACGCGTCCGAGTCGAGGTGCCCCAAGTTCCGAGCTCGCTTCGCTCGCAGCCTAAGTTCTCATTCGACTTTAACTCAACACTTAATTTTCGACGTTCAAATATGTACCCTTATAAAATTATGGATAGCATAATGTCTATTTTTACATTTTCGTTGATATAAAAATACACCGAACAAACAATATTCATTAAAAAAAAATCTAATGTATGATAAGTTTGTTAAATGAAAAAATATTATAAAATTCATTGAATTGTGTTTCTGAGAAATATGTATCATTCAAGTAAATAGTCGTTAAAACAATAATATTCGAAATATAAATACAAAGACTAAATATTATAAATGAAACATTTTCTGCGAAACGAAATTCTATGTTTCTGTCTGCAAAATAAGGGGACACCATTTTTTATTTATATCTTTAAGTAATAATATTTAAAAATTGTTGATTGTTAATTTAGTTTTGTTTTTTAATTTAGTTTTTTAAAGAATTAATTTAAACGTTTTGCTGTGCCCTACGGGGTTCGTAATTGTACCTTAGCTTTAAGCCATTGTAACAACTTTGAACATTATGGAATGCAAAATAAAAATTTGAATAAGTTTAGCATAAACAACATTCTTCAATGGGCTTAACTCAATTATTTCATATAAACCAATTACTTTTGAATTGTCAAGGGGTCAGTCAGTCAGGAAAATGAACCTTGTTGCCCATTCCAAAGCATAGTTTCCTATGGAGAATAACGTGCAAGAAACTCCACGGACACTCTTTTAAATCAAAATATTGTTACAAAATATTGGTAACATCATTCATGTTGAAACTATACATGTGAAAACAATGTAAAAAGATGCGTACAAAAAAGTAAAAAAATGTGAAAAAAATGTAGAATACACGCGAAAAAAATGTAGAATAGTGCATGTTAAAAGCATCCGTAATAAAAAGATAAAAACAATTAAAATAAGCCGTGGCAGCTAAGAGATGACTAGTTTCTACTGACGGCGCCCGTTCACGACCTTATTAGATCGAAACTGAAATTTAAACCAGCAACTTGAACGGTCTAATCAACTACTTAAACGAAACATGACTAATTTATAAAATCAGATGAACCTTCACACTCTACTAAAGCCATAGATATGTAAATTATCTTCTTCTTCAATGACAGCTAAGTAATCTCTCGGCATTGTATCCTATACCTGCTAGTTATTAGTTACCCTCGAACATGACGCGCCATGATCCGCATCGTACCGACACCACATTCATCACGACATTTCCTATTTGTCATCGCCGGTTAACCTACGGACTGAGAGGGCTTGAATTTATTTGTTAGTAACATGAAATGTAGCTAACTATCTTAGTTTGGTCTAGATAAGGGATTATTCGTTAAATAATGTGTGTTGTATGCCCCATAGTTGTTCGCTATAATGCACTGACGGTAACGAGGTGTCAAAAAAACAGCCAAAGAAAGTCTTTCTATTTTATTAGTGTTACTAACTAAAAAGTTCGTAAACTTATCTTTTCATTGCTATTAATGATCTTCATCTAGAGGCAGCACGGTCGTTCAGCAACTCGAACCGTTTAATCAACCATTTTTGACTAACTAAGTAATTAAAATTCATTGCTCAACTGTCAGCACATCATACTCTACGTTCTAAGCCGTCGTCACTCTCCTTCGACGAAAGCTAAGTAATATCTCGGTATTGTATCCAATACCTGCTTGTTATTAGTTCCTATTGGTCAAAAAGACAGCCAAAGAAACTGATATTATATAGCATTTTATTAGTGTTCCTAACAAAAAGTTTTTTTTTTCATAAACTATTTTTTTCACACACTATTAGTGTCACTTCAGTGCGGCCGTTCAGCAACTCTAACCGTCTCAACAACCATTTATGATTGACACATTATTTTTATGTTTTCCTTTCTGCACATATTTACTTTACACCTTACTTAGACAACTGTATAATTTCACCAAAATTCATTTGCCTTACGGTAAGTAAGGTTAGATTAATTAGCAACTGGAACTGGCCAAACAACAACTTGACTAACTTTTTACTTTACTAAACCGTTCAAATTAACATATAACACTCTACTAAAGCCAAGAGACGAGTAAATTATCTTCTTCAATGTATCCCATACCTGCTTGTTATTAGTTACCCTCGAGCAAGAGACGCCATATATCCGCATCGTACCGACACCACATTCATCATCAACACTTCCTATTTGTTATCGTCGGTTTACGTATGGACTAACACAGCTAGAGTTTGTTAGTAACACTAGTATTATATTATCTGTGGTAACGTGAAATATAGATATCTTATTTTGCTATAGATTTTTTTTTGTATACCGTCTTGATACAGGTTCATGTTTGTTTTGCAACATTCAACCAGAAATGGTTTGTATTGGAACTCACATTCGCTATAAGAACTCTCCAAAATCACTTAAATATAACTTGTATTTACTTATTACATATTATTCATGAATATAAATAAGCAAACAACGTAGATACATGAATAATACTTTGCACGTAACTTTTTAAGCCGCAAACATCTATCAGTAAGTACGTGAGTCACACACTGGCATGTAATGTTTTGAATTTGAGCTGCTCGCTATTGGGCTGCTCATTAGAAGACCGGTTCTATTCAACGTAAAGAAATTCTTATACATGTTGCATTGCTTTTATTTATTTTAGTTAGTGTTTTAATTAATTTTGAAAACTATTTTATTAAACTAAGTTAAATAAGTAGTTGTAATAGTCTTTTTTTGTATTTTAGAGGATTGTTCTTTGAATAATTTGTGTTGTATGCCTCGGAGGTGTTCGCTTTACTGCACTGATGGTGACGAGATGTCAAAAAAGCGCGTTGCGTGATGCGTTTTTTCAAATATCGTAGCATGCTGAGAGCCTTTTTTGCCTCGCAGGTCTTCTTTTTTGTTTTTGACTCTTTTGTTAATTTTAATGTTTTTTTCTTAGATTGCTATATTGTTTTCATGATTTTATTAGTTTTAATGTTTTTTTTTTATTGTTGTACCTATTTTTTGTGCGTGTCCCACATAAAATATTTTTCTTTTCTTTCTTTCTTTCTAAAAAGACAATCAAACAAACTCTAGCTAGCATTTTTAAACAGATTTTAACGTTACCGTAAAATAAAATCACACCTGTAATCCTCGTAGAATTAGGTGCACCTATAATAAACCCACATTTCTCCAGTGCCCATGTAATAAGGGGAGAGCCTATCAACCGGACACTAATCTCGACTCCGGGCTGCTACTGAGAAATTCCTAATGGAAAAACCCAATATAACTTAGTCAATTATACTATCATAGTTTAAGTAATATTTATAAAACTATGGATAATGTGCCTGATTTAAAAATGAATAAATAAATACATCGCTTTTTATGGTCTAATGGTCTTCACCCAAAAGGTGGCCCCGCAAGATCCGGGCAACGTAAGTAACAGAATTGTAACTCTCTGTGTCTCTGTCTCTTAGTGGAATACTCAGCATATTAAAGATACCTACTCCGTATTTCCTTGTATCAGATTCATATTCCAAGCACTAAACCTACACGTGCAAACATCTTATTCGAAACGCAATGACCGTGTCTCCCCGGCAGTGGCAACAATACGCATATTGTCAATCCGGAGTCAGACCCAATTAGAGCTTGTACCATTGTGTATATAGCCACCGAGATAGCTTTCCTTACGTACTGGATACAATACTGTGTCTGTGTCTCATACTAGAGCGTATTCAAATCGGATGGATCTCGTCCATACAAAGCGTACTGTATCCCCTATACAGTGCACTTTACAATAGTGCAATACCTAGGTCATTTGCAAGCTTCTAAATTAATGTCGATTTGTCCTTGACTGGACAGTCTTCGAGCCGTGGTACGGGTGAATGTATCAAATAGTGTCGTTATTGCTAAGATGCGGCGCCCGTGTTAATGCCCCCGCAGATAGGAGCGACGCGACGGTGCGACGCCACTCTGGAGGAACAGTTTGTGTGAAAACTTTACGGAAATTGTTCTACCGGTCTCGCGTCGCACCTGTCAGCGGGAGCCTTCACTTGCACAAGGGATCGAAAATATATGTAAATCGAGGCCAAAATCGAAATTAACGCTGGTGGCGTTAGTTTCTTGTTCAATACAATTTCACAAATGTTTATCAACAACAACCCCTATCAATGTCAATCTAGCTCCAAACGATCTTTGTACCACTGTACCTTTATCCTTCCAAGCCTTGGTCCGGATAGGTCATGTTCCAGCATAAATCAGGGTTACGAATATACCTAGTTTAAGCTAAATACAAAACCTATCTATAACTTTATAAATTACTTGTTACTCTCATAAACCAAGTTTTCTTTCCCTGCCAGATGTTTTGACAGAAAGCGGAAAATAACGTCTTTATTCCGAACGTTCGCGGAATAGTCAATCAAGCAACTACAAATTTCCTTTACACCGAAACTGCTAAACTAGAACGGTGCCTAAAATGTTTGATAATTTCCACGTATACCGGTAATAATATGTAGGTTAAGGCACCGGTCCCACCGGCCACAACTATCACCGATTTTCTCGCTCCAGAAACATACAAAAGATGGTTGGTTCCGCGTATGAAACACTTACATGTATATTAATATCGATCGGTGACTGTTCACACCGCCATTTCAGTGCGATTAGTGGAAGTGCTTAGGTACGCACGGTTCGGACAAGTGCTGTTGAAATCAGTGCTCTGAGTGATATACCTCCTTGTTTATCGCAGCAACAAGAGCTATCAAAGAGAGTAATCGCTCAGCGACGCTCGCTTGGCTGGCAGAACACTCGCTGAGAGACTCACGTTTGGCACTAAAAAGAAATATAAATATGTTTTTTTTTTTTTTTGTATTTTACCTAACCTACTTACGTAAATATGTGTGTCACTTTTTTGTTTGTATATTGTTCTTTGCAACGCCTTATTTTTTGGGTGAGAAATTATCAAATAACTTCTCCCGCTCTGGGTGGAGCATGAGGGTGAGTCAGACTCTTCCTGACTAAAACCCATCCGTGTTCCTTCAGTAGCCTGTATTGTCAGGGGCCACGGTAACCCTTTCGGATAAAACCACGACCCCGGCAGGCATCGGCCCTATCGGACCCCGTCAGTTCTGCTGGCATCTCTTTGAGGTGCGCGTGGAACACAACGCGCCGTCGACCCGGGCCTGGTAATTATCGCACGGCGAGCTACCCATTGCTCACCGCCTGCGCCTACAATGGCCGGGATTCGACCTGGGAAATATAGATATGTTTTTTTTTTTCTTGTATTTTACCTAACCTATAGTATGTCACTTTTTAGTTTGTATATTTTTCTTTACAACGCCGTCGGATTATATTCTGTAATGTTATACATGAAATAAATACGCATACCAGCGAGTAATAAAATTGCTCGTCGCCGTCGGGCACTCGCTACTCGTTGCTTGCATACTCCTATTTAGTTACTATCTATACTCGCTTCTCGTTAATCACGGGCAGTGGGACAAGTGCCATAAGGTAGGTTTCATAATATAGGCACCTATAGGCAGTATAGGTATAACCCCTCTGCCTCTAGCTAAAAATAACCCACTTGACTACTTCAACCTTTCCGGAGGCGTCTTGATGCTTTTGTTTCTAAAAAGAGAAGGGTCAGGTAACCAGAGTTGACATCACTAGTCATCTCTCTGACTCTCTAGTTAAGTTTAGAACAGTTTAGACGGCCATCGTATGTTTTTTAACCCACTTTTAAATAACTAATTGAGAACATCCTTCATGTTCTCAATTCGCTGCTTCAACAATGAAAGGGAATGTTTTGAAAAAATATGGCCGCAAAATTAGTTGAATAAAACTCAGGTATTCATTTTATTCAGACCTTATTCAGCACCTCCGAACAAGTCCGTGTTCTATTTTCAAATCAATCTGAAAGATAATGCCATTCTGCAGACTGTGAAATAGGCCTTATCTAACAATATCTATATTTTCTATACATACTTATTATAAATTAAATTCGCTTATCGTGACTGTTTGTGTGACCGTGTGTTCTTTTAAGCTACGCATCGGATTTTGATGCGATTTTAACCTTATTTAGAAAATTTATTCTGACAGGTTAATGTGTGTAATAAAATAATATTTAACTTAGACATAATAAAGAAATTTTCACGTTTCGCCAAGTCGTAAAAACCATGCGAAGTAGGGGCAGGTCGCTGATATTATTATAAACAAGGTTATGTATCCCTATACAGTAGGTATTTGTGTACCGGATATTAAGAAACGTTGCTTCGGTTATTCATTCACTTGGAAACAGGTTTAGCGGAAGGAGATTAACGAAAAAGATTTACCGAGCAAATGTATGGGTGTGTCCGGAGAAAGTTTTGTTAGGATTTTAAACGACTTTGAAAGAAAAACCTTGATAAATCGCTGCATTGCTGTTGAGCTGTTACGACGTAGGTACTGCACTATAGTTCAAAGAATAATAAGTTCACCTATAGTTGTCGCGTTTTAGCATGGCAATAGCGGTCATTGCCCTTTCCCTAATATCTCTCCGTAGGAACCCACACAATAAACTATGTATGGTACCTATTTCGTTATTGGAACATGTTGAAGATCACAATAAATATTTATTCAGAACAGTAACGGACTTTATTTCAGTTAGTTAATTGATTCAAGCGTGACCTTGCGGAAATCCATTATAAAATGCAATTGAAGTGGATATATTTAGTAATCTGTTCCGCTTAGATATTTCTAAAGAGTCTTAAAAGACCCTGAAAGAAATCGACACGTGTTTCACCTCTCAACGAGGCATCCTCAGGATGACGATTGACTTGTCGTGAACTCGAACACTGCGTGTTATTTCAGTTTTATAAATAAAAAATGTAGACGGGTCAATGACCTCTATTGCCATGATAAATTTCGACAAGTATAGTCACGGTTATCTTAAAATTATTGTTAGCATCACTGCATCACCAGACATGCATGCTTCTGTTACCTATTATCAAAAATAAACGTCTGTTATATTACTTTGTCCAGAAATAATATTCGTTTCTGATGAACGGCCACGTCCATACGAAAAATACTTAAAACGTTAAATGTTTAATTTTGTTTTCAGATCGAGATCGATAAAAGGACATAGAACTCTAAATACTCCTTGCGATGCTTTCAATTTCATAAATCTGAAAACCGTCTTTTCGAAAGACACTGTCTTGTTCTTCACGAAGTCATATAGACAACATAATAACACTCTACACGATGTAAGATTTGGAACGTGTCGCCAAAGAAGTTGAATCCCCTCTTCACATTGAATTTGAGTTGCGTCGAGTGCCATCTGCCGCGAGGGTTGCGGTAAGCGATATTTCAATAGCCCAAAGAGAGGTCACCCAGCAGCAGATCAATGCACTCCAAATTATTGGAAAATTTTCACGAACAGTAAAACAGCTGAGCTTAATGAAAAGTATCTTGGCCAAGAAAAAAATTAAAAGGTTAGCGTCTCTTCGGGCTTTAATGAAATAACGTCGTAAGCAGATTTTTTTATATCTTCATTAAAATTTTCTTTAATGGAACGGTTGTTGAACTGATATCGACTATCGACACTTCATATCGTTAGGTAACGATGTTGCAGTTACGATACTTCTTAGGGTTCCGTACCCGAAGGGTGCCAGACAAAAATCTAACTAAGCCTCCGCTGTCCGTCCGTCTGTTCGTCCGTCTATCTGACAGCAAGCAATTGCAATTGAAATTTTCACAGATTATGTATTTCCACTGCCGCTATAACAACCAAATAATAAAAATAAATGTAATATTTTATTATTATATTATATTTTTTTTTAAATATAATATTTTATTTTACAAAAAAACACGAAACTTAACAAAAAAAATCACGTATCTTGTATGGACAAGAAACGTGTTTTCTTTTTAGTAAAGTTTGTTTTTTTATAGATTATTAGTTTAGATTATTAGTTAGTTGTGTAAATATTGTACGGTGGTACGGAACTTTTCGTGTGCGAATTCGTCTCGTACTTGGCCGGTTTTCCACATTTGCTGTTTTAATATTAACGTAGGTCTGTATCTGTATCCAACGTATCATTCGCTTCCACACCAAATTCACGAGCTCATTCGTTGCATTGAAAAGCAAATATAGAAATTCTGAATCTTATCATGAAATACGTACTATGTGCTTTTAATATAATGTTATTTAAACAAACGAACAAAAATACTTGCTGAACCGAATGAAGTTGCAACAGAACCATAATATTTTGTATTATTCCTCCTTGTTTAATAATGTTATTATAAAGCAACGCGATGTTAGTCTAAAATTCAGACCAGAATAGAAATAAATGAAAGAAAACACTGAGAACGTATAGTCCATTTAACAGACAAACAAAGAATATGCTTCATATTCATTTATACTCGGAAAAGCTTCTATAAAACTCTCTTAACCAGTTTTTCTTTGAAGAATGTAACAAATAAGGTCCCAAATACTTACTCCATTATATTTTACTACCAACAAGTCTAGCACGAAACTAATCCCACATTCGAAGTCTAGAAGAAAAACAAGGTGATAAAAACCTAGAATCGTCAATAGAAATAATTCTTGCTTAGCTCCTCCACAAGCAGACGAACAATTGTTTTGTACGTAAACAAGGTTCAAGGCACGTATAACTCGAAACGACGCCGACGGACAAAATGGACCGTTTCCATTTGAAACACCTTTCAATGAAATTAGGAGCTCTATCTTTTTCATTAGACAAATGGCTGGAATAAAAGGTGCATGTTTAAAGTGCTTTTAGTATTTAGAAAGGGTTGAATGTTGTAATGTTTCGTTTAAGATGATTATAAACTTACATACCCAAGATTGCACTGAAATGTGGTCGCTCACAATGGGCCATATTAGAAGGCTAAAACTCACCCAAAGCAATTGTTATATAAATAAAGGGTAATGGACAGAGCTATGATTGTAATTTCCGTGATCGAATCAGAAAGGAAGAGATCCGCAGGAGAACCAAGGTAACCGACATAGCCCGAAGAATTTCCAAAGTTAAGTGGCAATGAGCAGGGCACATTGCTCGCAGAACAGACGACCTATGGAGCCGAAAGGTTCTGGAGTGGCGACCGCGTACCGGAAGACCTAACGTTGGAATACCTCCCACAAGGTGGACCGATGACCTCAGGTGAAAGCCGCTGAATGCGGAAAGCACAGAACCGGTTAAAGTGGCGGTGCTTGGGGTTCAGCAGTGGACGTCTTTAGACTGAAATTATACCCAAGAAATTATTTATCGAGTCGTGCGTCCGATGGGGTTTTCCATCGGCAAAAATGACGAACATCCATACAAACAAACTTACAAACAAAAATCCTTTCTTAGTGGTCATCTTCGTTACATTAAGAAACTGTTGTGCAAAATTTCATGCTTCTAGATCCAGCAGTGTAAAAGGCTGTGCGTTGTCTGTGAAATTAAACATTTTAATTAACTTACATGGACAGTAATTAGTATTAAGAGTGTCATTGTTCTATGTAGCTTTATTTAAGTACTACTCAAGCACTCAACATTATCATCGTATCATGATCATCCCAGTTTACGCTGAGGATCTTCTAATGTCAAATCAGCATAAACCACTTCAATAAATAGTTGAATGATATTTGTCATACTCTTTGTATAATATCTTCACCCTAATTACGTAACACACGTTCAATTACAATTCGACAGATTTTGAAGAAAATTGCTAATACATTGCTTTATTTATTTTAATAATTCCCCTTCTGAACAACGTAAATAACGCAATGCATGTTGTTGAACTTTTGGTTTTACCCTTTGTAGCAAACCCCACGAGAAAAAAAGGCGCTGGCTATAGATAGATATATATAGATATTCTTTACCTATTTAACTACGTACCATCGACTTTATTATTTACTTCCAAACTCTGAACGAATATCTATTGTGTCCTCAAGTTGGTCTCGAGGCCGTCACCAACTATATCTTATTGAACTCATAAGTTTTAACTTTACTTCTACGTCAACTATAACTTTTAGGAACAAAGTACGTCCCCGTGACAACAGAATTGGCAGGTAGTGTTCGTGCAAATAATATTTAGAACTATCAGTAGGTACCTAATAACCGACGATCTCCAATGATGAAAATTACATTAAGCTAAGATGAAAGATGAATGATTTACCCGTTAATTTCCTTGGCTGCCCCCTAAACTATTTGAACAGTTGTCATTCTAAGTTTATAATAGGGTTAAGGGTAATAAATCTGTTTAAGGCCATCTAATTTGAATGACCTTCCCCAACAATTATAGTAAACAACTTTATTACCGCCCATGGTAGCTATCTCCATGGGTCAGCTCATACGCCATAACTCCATGACGGAGGAAATATGTGTGTTATCCTACTGATAACTTGCAAAGTCCTAAAATACCCCATTAACATAATAGAAACGATGTTATTATTATTACTATGAATAAATAAATGCAGATATTCGTATGTAAATCTGTACAATATGAATCACTTATGTACATATTATCTCTCCGTTTATGTTCCATAGCTGCATGCAAATGTATTTTTATTTTTGTAGACAATGATGAATAGTTTTGCAGTACGTACGTATTTATTCATATAATATCCTACACATCAGATAAAAGCAAGAATAAGCCATATTATATCCTCGAGTCAACGGTGAAGATTAGAAAATCATGAGATGACATGGCATACTTACGCTTTAAGGGATTTTACTTTACGCTTTAGGGGACTTACGCTTTACACCATCGTCCAGAGGACACGGTGGACCAATGGCTTGGACGGAGCATCGTCGTGTCCTCGTAGAGGCGATCGGCGGCGGTGATTCCTCACGTCCATTTCATGCCCTCACGCCCCTAGGCGCGGGCTTGCGGACGGTGAGCAATGGGTAACTCACCGTCCGATAAGGACCAGGCCCGGGTCAACGGCGCGTTGTTTTCCACGCGCGCCTCAAAGAGATGTCAGCACAATTGAAGGTGTCCGATAGGGCCAATGCCTGCCGGGGCTGCGGGTTTGTCCGAAAGGATTACCGTGGCCCCTGCAACATACAGGCAACTGAAGGAACACGGGTGGGTTTTAGTCAGTAAGATTCTGACGCGCCCTCCCGCTCCCACCAGAGCGGGAGAAGTTATTTGATAATTGCCCACCCAAAAAAATAAAATAAAAGGATTACACCATCGCGCATCGACGGGGAAAAGTATTCATTCTCCTATATAAGTGTAATTTCTTATCGATGGTGTACCTATATTTCTTAGCTTATTGTCGCTAAACATTCCTACCTACATATCATTTTTACCTTTTTTTTTTTTTTTGAGGGTGGGAAATCATCAAATAACTTCTCCCGCTCTGGGCGGAGCGGGAGAGCGTGTCAGACTCTTACTGACTAAAACCCACCCGTGTTCCTTCGGTTGCCCTGTCGCCGGGGGCCACGATCTCCCTTTCGGTTTTCTTCGCAACCCCGGCAGGCATCGGCCCTAGTGGACCCCTTCATATCATTTTTTTTCACACGTGTTTCTACCTTTTTTGTTATATTATAATGCAACACTGACATAAGTAGAATAACGAATTAAACTCAATGTAGTGTAAGTTTTATTCGTTAATTAAATTGATTATATTATGCCAACCCCATGCTATTTCCATTGTTACGTGTGAACACCCTTCATACGGACGTTATGAACAGCTTACAGTAAAATAAAATATAATAAATAAATATAAATATAATATAATATATAAATATTTACAATAAAATATTTTCAAAGTGATGTACGTAGTAGAAACTAAGCTCTTAACGAGAACTCGAAGACGTCATTTCAAAATCGCATCTTTACGAGGATTTGCTATGTAAAAAAGTAGGAACTTCTTTGCATTATTTCTTTTCCCTCTTTAGAAAGGACTTAATCCCCTCTCTCATTTTATTTTTACTATAATTCAGTACTTTATGAGAAAAAAATCTGTCGCGAGTACTTTTTTAGCTTTAAAAATAAACACGGCACATTATATCTGCCTTACCACAAAAGTGTATTGCGACATGACATTGGTTTGAACAATTGTCTAAGTTTTTGTGGTAAATAAAACCCTACATTTCTTATGTATACCTCACAACAGCATGTTTTCAAGTACCTCTTCACTTTTATTTCTCAGGAAATTGAAGGCATTCCTTCGAAATTTTATGACAAAGATCAGTTGATGTAAAGGATAACATCGGGTGTTGACTAGAAATTACGACCTGTCTCGGTGGCTACGATGGAACACGACACAGGATTTATAAGGAGCAAATGTCTGTTACTTTTATGTTGGAGATCAATCAACTTCCATGCAGTTCTAAACAGTAATGAACTGCATGTAGAATTAAAAATCGTCAATGTGCATGAGAAAACTTCCAAGTTTAACTAATAGAAAAGGGAATGAATTACTTATCTTGCAAAATAAAATAAAAATATCCGTGGAATGAATGTGCTAATTGTAAATTTATGGACATTTATGTTTTAGCATAACGGCTGTGAACCCAGGAAAATAAAAAAGTTACAAGAACAATGTCAGTACCTACTGACATTGTTCGAGTACCTAAACACACTTACAAAACGAATTACTTTTCTGTAGAAAATAGGTATCAAAATGCGTATTGCGTTTAAATATAGTATTGGTCCCTCACGTCCGTGCGTCACGTGAACGTCAATCCCAAGATTGCTTTCCTGTAATGATGAAAGAATACCCTTTCTTTTATCTAGATTACAAAAGGGAATATTTGTTTATTTGTGTATGGCCAAAACTCTTGATTTCCAACTAAAATACCGCGATTTAATTGCCTATAAGAAGATCTAGGTTTATTAAGTAGTAATAAATTATATTCAAAATTAATCAACATAACTAATAATGTATCTACCTACAAAGGTTATGGTCGGATAATGAAAACTTTTATTCTATTTTTACTTTTTACGAACAGGCCACACTAATATTTGAAAACCGTTTGCGTTATGAAAACAATTAGGAAGAATTTAAACTTCGTTTCGGTATTACATCACCTACTGCGCAACTTGGTCAGGTGAACGACATTCAAACGTCCTAGACTCGTAATTATACCTCAGCTAACTAAAAGTTAATACTGAATGAAGCTCCGAACAAAACGATCTAAACATTATTCACTCCGACAGCTTCTAATCAACGGCTCCTAGGTCTATATAGCAATGCATTTATCCACACAAGTTATACGATTAGGAATAATTGATGTTTCTAAGAAAAGCTGGCAATCGATGAGAAGGAAAACCAGACCTAAGTTAAGGTGGATCCGCAAAGGTAGCGAAATTCAAATTTTCTTTCGTTTTTTGCAATTTACAGGTCAATGTTAAGTTGTATCTTGTTCAAAATATGATTCGCGACCATAATAAATATGTATAATCATTAAAAACATAAATACATCTAGATATGTTCTCAAATGTCATGAAACAGTTATGCGTTGCGACGCGGCCCTATTTTTCGGATGGGAAATTATCAAATAACTTCTCCCGCTATGGGCGGAGCGGGAGGGCGTGTCAGACTCTTCCTGACTAAAACCCACCTGTGTTCCTTCAGTTGCCTGTATGTTGCCAGGGGCCACGGTATCCCTTTCGGACAAACTCGCAACCCGGGCAGGCATCGACCCTAGCGGACCCCTACAGTTGTGCTGACATCTCTTTGAGGCGCGCGTGGAACACAACGCGCCGTCGACCCGGGCCTCATCCTTATCGGACGGCGAGCTACCCATTGCTCACTGTCCGCAAGCTCGCACCTACGGTGGCCGGGATACGGCCTGCGATTGCCGGCGCCTTGCAATGCTAATACGTCGGACAAAAAAGTTTTTAGTACCTTTGTAGTATTTCAATGTCAATTTCACTTGCCTGTTCGGATGTTGCACGTCAGGTGTTCGGAACGTGCAAACAATCAAATCAAATCAGCGTACCGCATCTGCTGGACTTCGACCTCTAACCTGCGCTTCCATCCGCCGAATAAACGTCATAGGTCACGAAGGGTTAACTTCGCAGATACATTAAATTCATTAAAGACCTGACCTTTCGGAACCAGTTAGATGCGTGTTAAAGTTGTCCGATGAGTTGGGATTGCAATTAACTCGCAGGAAACTAGCGCTCGAAGTGTATTCGAGTTAATTGAGGCTCTAAATCTGACTGATGATATCTATTGATGCTAGCCGATAGTTCACTCGCCCTATGGTTAACTCGCTTGAACTTTGTGATGTCGAACTATCAGGGAGACATTAGCTCGGTCTGCGTGGAATGGATTCGAATAAATTACACTTTGGTATTGCGTTGTAAAGTAATTTATCGGTTCTTTGCTAAACATTTTCGATTTTATTTTATTAGACGGAGAAAATAAATCGCGAATTAAGTTATTATATCTTCGTTTCAATTTAAAATGGAGTAGGTACGATGCTGAGATTATAATTGGGCGTTTATTTGCTGAAAGATCAATTTGTTAATTAATGTTAAGTAACGCTATCAAATATTAAACACAAAATGTCTCAAATCTGTAAACCAACACGATTCATAGAACAACCTTTTCAGATTGGTAGAATATATAAATTCGAAACATTATGTCTAAAGTCCCGAACGGGAACGACCGGTGAAAAATTTGCACGATATGCACTTTGCAGTTCTACGTTATCTAAACCAACGTTATTTGCAAAGTAAAAAAAGGCGAATTCGGAGAAGTTTTAATGTTATTCCAACCCTAAGTTCAGATAAAGTATTCCGGTAGTGAAGTTATTACATCACGAAAGGCGAAAATAACGCTTTAAAAGTTATTTTGTCGTTTTGTCAAAGCTACAATACCGTATTGTTTGCGTACATTTGTATTTTAAGCGTGTCTCTATTGATCGAGATAATTAGTACACAGTAAGTCTCAGAAAGGTGTGGTCTTTAAAATTGTGGTACAGATCATCAAACTAAACAACTTTTTCAATGGGATCAACATCGTAATCGCGAAACTATTATCAGCCGTCTCATACATTTGGGTCGACTATGTATTCAAGTTTTGTATGGAATAGTTGATTATTTATACGCTCTTTGTATGTTTATATTACTTTAATAACCATTTATTATCTTTGTCTTCAGATCATCAGCAAGCGAGTTGATCTCGAGGCGCGGCGTGTTTTCTAGAAGACAGTATGGATCCGTTGAACAAGTAAGTTAAGTTCATGCCTTTTTTAAGCTTAAAAATGCAAAAGGCGTAATATCGTATCAACTGAAACGACGGCAAACATATTATATATCGAGGAACAATGGTTTCGGTGCAAAGTGGCGGACGAGAGGTCGTCATCGTGAATAAAAACACGACCGTGAACTCACTTTTAGTTGGTGAATTGCCTATAAAAATTGTTGAACAGCTAGTGCCCGAAACCTTCCAGGAATTAATTAATTGGAAATAACACAAACCTTTTACTGACATTTGATAAAATTTTGTCAATTCAAAGACATTTAAACTAAAAAATAATTTTATGAGGATCCAGTGGGTACATTTTCTATGCAAGAAGAAGAAAAATATCTAACTAGTTTTGATTAAAGCCTTCGTGAAAGTCTCCGCCTTTTCTCTTAGTTAAGCTCACTTTAACTTACTTATCAAATTGGATCGCTGAGTAATTACACAACCTAGATGTCTATTAATTATTACAGTGTTTATGAAAATCAAGAACGTTGACAAACACAGTTGTACAAACTATAGACTGCCTAATCTTTCTAGGTACCGTCGAAGAAACACATATCTATACACCGTAAGGAATATTTCTGCTTGAAGCGCTCGGCCGCTATAGTAACGCTTACCTACGAAAAAAAAAGGGTCGTGTGCACGGGATTTTGTTTTCAAATTGCTTAGATATGCGCTTCTTCGATAGTACACTAGCGTTTCCTCTTGTACTGGTGATGTTTCACGACCCCCATGATTTTAACATTTTTTAATTTATAACAGGTAGTTTTTTCTAAATCTCTTTAACATTTATTTTAATCCTTTAGATAAGTTGTACAGAAATTGTTAATATTAATCAGAATTCAGGAACAGAGTTTACCAGTAAAAGATACACAGAACAGGTAAAATGTTCAGTGAAGCATTCAAAGCGAGGTGTCGGATACCGCAGAGCGAACTGGTAAATGTAGCCAACATTTTCAACATTACAAGTTACGGCTGCTTTATATAGTAGGTGATATACGAACCATCTCCGTGAAACTAAAACGGAAGATATCTTGTTGGAAAATATTTAATGTCGAAACTGTTCTATGGTTCTTCAAGACGCCTTCTTGCTAAAATAGACAAATATTATATATTTGAATGCTCACTTGATTGACACAAAAATAACAAGGACTAAGTAGATATATTATATGAGTAAGGTAGAATCAATTACTACTCGATGATTTTCTTTAAGATCATGGAATTTTTCATCAGTAAGTTGAAACTATTATACTACTAGTGATTCGCCCTTTCTCGACACGGGTGCAATCTACTAATGAGGTGACATGTCATAACATCGACGTTTCTGTGCCTGTAAGTTAAATATTAATGTAGATACACACATCAACACCGTTTAGGGATATTTTGTATTAGGGATAAGTTCTTAAACTCAAAAAATGCTGGCCGGTTTTTAAATCTTTTGAAGAAAACTTATTTTGTAGGCCTTTTTGGATGATTCCAAATTTGAATTTGAAAACATAAATTAAAACAAAAGATTTGCGCGGCATAACTTTAACGAAGTTTGAAAGTTTCAATTTACCTACCATAGTTATTGGTAATTTTTGGTGTCAAATTAAAGTTTTAAAATAAGTTAGCAGTTAATATCGAAAATATGCCACTGTGTGCGTCATGCAGCAGCGCCAATTAACGAGACAGGAAATGTTAAGGCAGTAGGCATGCTTCAAGTTGGGGCTCCTCAACGGAGTATTGCTGAGGAGATTGGAACAAAACAAAACGAAATGGTGTTATTTGCTGACGATACTTCCTTAATTTTAAAGGTACAAATAGACGTCCTATAAATTTTGACGACGTAAATAATGTCCAAAATTGATTCACTGCTAATAATTTAGTATTAAATGGAAAAAAAAAACGAAGTACATCAAATTTTCTTTACCAAATGTCAAAAGTATTTGTGTGATAGTATTGAATCAAGAGAAACTAGAATTCGTCGATAAAACTATTTCCCTGTTTTCCAGGACGGCTAAGTTCAACAGCATATGCTGTCAGAAAAATCCGTCAATTTACTGATGTAGATACCGCGAGGCTAGTCTATTTTAGTTACTTTCATAGTATCATGATGTCTTACGGTGTTTACTGTGGGGACGGGCTGCAGACATCGAGTCTATTTTTATTCTGCAATAAAGAGCGATTAGAGTCATATATCATCTCCGCAGGCACGATTCTCTAAGTGAATTGTTTAAGGATATTAACATCATGACGGTACCTTGTCAATATATCTATGGAAACATCATGAACGTAAGAAAAAAAATGTTTTTTTTAGTAAAAGAGGCGATAGACATAATTATAGTACAAGTAATAGGGACCTGTTAGTTCAACTAGGTTTCAGACTGGCTCAAGTAGACTCATATTTCATGGGGTACAGTTTAAAATTTTACAACAAAATTTCTCCCCACATACTTCAACTGAATGAGACGAAATTGAAATTTTGTATAAAACGCACACCATCCAGGCAGGCATATTATAATTTGAAGGATTACATCGCTGATAAAAATGCTTGGCTCAATGCTGGCCTTGCCCACAACAACTACTACAATACTGTTGGAACTACTGAAGATTATAAGACCATCTTTGCATTGTATAAACTCAATCTCCTTTGTTTAATATAATTGCATAGCACAGGTGTGAGCACTATGTACTAAATAGTTACCATTTATCGGGTAATATGTCTTTTATTGACTTGAAAGTGCCATGGCGGCTGTGAGTATCTCATGTTCAATCAGATGTCTCGCTGATGGTGGCGCTTGTGTTGAATCATTTAGCTCCCGTCAAAATGATTGAGCTGAATGATGCTAATCCATGCGTCATGTTCGTGAACGGGCGCTGTCAGTTGTGACTAGTCATCTCTTAGCTGCCATGGCTTATTTTTAATTTATTTAAAATGTTTAATTGTTTCTTGTATTATCTTTTTATTACGGACGCTTCTAACGTGCACGTCTTTCTCCATTGTTCTCACATGTATAATTTCAACATGAGTGATGTAACCAATATTTTGTAATATTTTTTTATTTAAAAGAGTGTCCGTGGAGTTTCCTGCACGTTCTTCTCCATAGGTATCTACTACGCTTTGGGCAACTAGCTTCATATTTCTGACTGACCGACTCCTTGACAATTCAAAGTGCTTGTAAATGATTTAATTGAAATAAATTCTTTGAATTTGAGTTTATGTAAAGATGATCACCCATCCACGGACCAACCCCGGCAAGCGTAGCTTAACCTGATAAATCGACCCGTGCTGCTGTTATTACTTACCCACGAGTTCCTAGGCAGCTAGATAGGTACTTAATTAAAGACAAATATTTTTTTATTCAAAGAATAACAATAAAAAAAAATATTCTCAACAGAAAACGTTAATTCTGCTGCCAAAACATTTCTCAAAGAGTTTAAATTAGGTTGGTAAGAACCACTCGAGTGACTTAAATAATGCACTAGCTACGAGCTTCATTCGCTTCATTATTGCATATAAACTTTATAGCAAAGAATATCAAGTTCTAACAATGTACATTCATTCCAAAATGTCTGAGAACTCTAATAAAATAAATACACGGAGTGACTGCAATTCTCCGACTTTGGTGAACGGTAAAACTAGTGGTACCGACTCCGTCAGTCCAAGTCGCATTTTTAAGTTTTCATAGCTAAAATATTTCTGAAGGACGTTCTTATATTTCTGAAATTCTTATCATGAGATATTTATTCCAAATCTAACTGAGTCATGTTCTAGACCTTATTTTTTGTCGTAGTTTGTTTATTTAGCTTTGTGACGAGTGATTATTACGAAAGTTTCTGTTTAATTTATTTTTGTTTGCGTCTAGATATACCTTTTTTATTATTGGTGTTGGGTAAATTTGGAAAGAGGCTTGCTTTGACGTAAAATAATTAAGCCGGAACAATATGTGAACAATCACTTATACTTTCAAACAAACGTTATAGGCCCGGGCTCCACCGAAGCGGAGATGTGCAGTCCGACGCGGAGACAAGAAGAGATGTTTTTCAGCTAGTATGTATCCTGTGAACTGAACCTGTGTGGCTATTGGTTGTTTAAAACATCTCCTCTCCTCTCGTTTTGTCTCCGCTTTGAAGAAGTTCAGCCCAAAATCTAGAATTTTTTTTCAGCAACACAAGTTTTTAAATCTCTTATAAAATCCCACGAAATAGGGCAAATTTAATTATTTTCTTAATTCAAAAGGTGGCTTAAAATTAATTTCTCGCTAAGTCTCGAAGATGAAATGAAAAGCAGATTTTTAATATCATAGAATTAGAGAAACAAGAAATTGTTTATGATGAAAAATCGTCAGACAACACTGTGAAATGGTTCTTTCTAATTAACGTTTCTTTGAACGAAAGTTCAGAGAAGTCCAATTTTGTATAATAATTAGCTCGGCTTGTTAGCAGATTGAAGTTGGACTTAATAAACACACGTGTAGCCGCTATTACTACTAATGATCCATATTTTTGCTATTGCCATAAATAGCACTAATAGCAAAAGTTTTAGTTAAGTCAGGATATTATATTTTTATTTTATTTATTCATTAGGTACAAGTTGTTATTTCTGTACATATAATTTTAATTCTGAATAAACAGATCAGATTTTTCTCTTCTTCTTTCTCATATACCTACATACGTCACCAAAACTCAACAAAACTTTTGTAGCACGGACTTGCTTTTCCCCGTGATTTGGAGTAGGTATAAACATTTGATTAATTAGAAACGGCGAGCTTTCTCCGTATAAAATTACTCACTTCACCCACTTACTCACATTTTCACTTTCCTTCACTCTGCGTCCAGCGCTCGGTGTGGCAACACGCCGTGTTCGGGTTCGCGACAAGTCAATCGTCATCCTGAGGATGCCTCGTTGAGAGGTGAAACACGTGTCGAATTCTTACGGGGTTTTTTATGGCTCCTTAGGAATAGTTAAGCGGAATAAGTTACTAAATATTTAACGTCTATTGTATTTTATAAACTTGTCTTCTTGAACCGAGGTTCACATGCTTGCAAGAATTAGGTATTCTCTGACTCTAGCAAGTCTTCATAAGCACGGCGATAAGGAGTACAGAAACTACTATAAGTAGTAATATGCATGCTTGCATGTTTTCATGAAACTTCATCTAACAAATAGTGGCAAACTTGGGTAGGTTACCTAGATGCCTGAATTTAAGTGAACATACAACTCTGATGATAACAAAGTTTAGTCCTACATACATACATACATAACATCACACCTGTAATACCCGAAGGGTGAGGCACACGCGTTCCTAGTACACTCACATTTCGCCAGTTATGTTTAAGTCCAGTGTAATTGTGGGCAAGTCTATTGCATAAAGTCTATACTCCATTAAAAATATTCAAATAAACCTTTTTTACAGTCCATTCAATCGATTTTGACTTCTACTGCGTTGGTGACATAACAAATGGCAGCTGCAGTAAACAGTTGGTATTGTAACCACTTTTTTGCTTTTAATGCCATCCTTATGCCTACGGTATAGAAGTCAAAATCGGTTGAACGGACTGTAAAAAAGGTTTAATTAAATGTCTTATTTCAAATGGAGTATAGTTTAGACGTAATGTTTCTAAAAATGTATGTAAATTAGGGGAGCACTTCTAAAGCCGGTAGCACCAAAAGTATCAAACTGTAGTGTAGGGCGCTGTTCATAAAAATAAATCGAGTTATTTATCGTCCGCCCCACACGTTTGTTATATTTAGTTTCTAATTACAAGCTTACATATATCCTCTTTGTTGTAGGGTTATTAACGTGTGCCTTTTTATAAATATATTATATAGGTATTTTTAGGTTAGAGGAAACTGTTATGAGAATAGTTTGCTCCCTGTGTTTACATTGCTCTTGGTTCATAAAAGGTTAATAAATGTTGGAAAAAATGTCTGACGCCCAGTTTCTGGAACGGAAATCCTTTTCCCAACTATGTTGGAGTCGGCTTCCAGTCTAACTGGATGCAGCTGAATACCAGTATTTTACAAGGAGTGACTGCCTATCTGTCTTCCACAACCTAGTTACTGAGTAACACGCTACCACTTAGTAAGACTGGTAGTCATACTTTCGGGCTTCTGATGACCCGTAACAACTATCAAAAATCTACCTGCCTTTCTGCAACGGGAATGAACACAATAATTTGCTAACAAATTATTAATTATCAAGCGCGCGTAACCTTCTTTGATTGGTTGACTGAATTATCAATAGCCAATCAAATCACTTGACTTGTGTTTAATTTTGACACGACGATAATTTTCGTTCCAAAAATAAGCACCCCAAATGCGTAACACACTTTTTTTCACATTTCGAATGATTTTGAAAGTAATTCCTAATCCATTGTTTCATATGTTTGAAAAATCCGTCTGCTCGACAACGTAAATAAAGCAATGAATGCTGTCGAATTGTCAAAATGAATGGCATTGCAATAGGAACGATGCCTTGGTAAAAAAGAAATTATATTTAATCCGTCAGTCAGATAATAAAAAAATATTAGACACGTATTTCCTTATTTATCATATTAATAAAAAATTACTTTAGGTAAAACGTATTAAAGTTAGGGAGTGGGGGTCGCTACGTCACAAATAAGTATAAAATCTACATACTCGTGACGTTATGGCACATTTTAACTCAATGTATCACCGTAATCTTTTGTTAACGTAAAAAAAGAAAAAAATACATGTCCAATTTTTTTTAATAATCTACCTGACGGACAAAAATAAAATTATTAGTCATCATCTCTATTGTTAGTGTGTTACGCAATTACCCTACGAGTGTAATTTACAAACTGGTATAATTATACCAGTGGCACGGCTCTAATAAGCAATAGAAAAACCTGATCATGTTTACCCAACATCAACTGGAAGTTTCTACACCAAAAAGTGAATTTCGCACCACTAAAATAATGATCCACTTCAGGGTCCGAAGGGTTTTTACCCGTTCTACTTAGGGCTGAACTAATGAGGGAAACCATTAACTTTTAAGAATAAATTTAACATTTCGAAATCGCCATTATTAAATTGAGCTTTAGATTTAAATTTGGCTATCCAAAATATATCTCAAAAGAATAACAATGGCCAGTTTTCAATACACTGTCAACACGGGCAGTGGTGCATGCAAGATTGCAGCGCTATAGGGGCTGCGAGAATAACCGTTTTTAACCGTTATTCAATTACTGTTTATCGTTACGAAGCTGTTATTTTTATGAAACATGGTATCATGCTTGTATTCTCGTAGGGGCTATGCAGACGTGTGTAGTCCAGTCCATCCACATTTGACGAGCCTAGTGCCGAAATCCGGGCACAAATTCAGAACCAAATTACTACAGCGTTATTTTTACATTTCAAAATAACTCTTTGATATTTCTGTTGCTGTTGTATTATAAATGTCATATCCATAATTATTTATCAATTTGTAATCGAATTAATGTATGAAAACAATTAGTTGAATGACAATCATTTCGATGTAATAAAGAAAATTGCTTGTAAAACAATTGATAATATCACGTCAACGTGTATCGGCTGGTGATGAAATGAAAGTTTTCAGTGTTATTGTTATTTCAGTAAAAATAAAGTTATGTTCACCAATACCACCACTGGGAGTGATATGAAAATTCGAATGACGTTGTTTCGACACACGCTGTTTCTAAAAAAAATGCGAGTGGTACGCCAGTTCGAAAACACATTGAATCGAAAACCGCTATAATGAATGACGTTATCGCAAACTACCTACTTCTAAAAATGTACACAGATAAGTACACTTGTACAGGCAGCACTATCTGGGGACCCCTCAAGTTTTAAAATATTAAACTGCTATAACATTGAATTTTTTACGACTATCATAAAGAATACTTTCAAAAAGAGAACAGCTTGTCGTGGATTCGAACCAACGCAGCGCGCAACGTCGCCATTTAAATCGAGTACAGTTTTGACCACTAGTCAGCGAAGTCGTTTCGATTGCAATGAATTTGTTATCGTCCGTTCAATTAATAATTTTTTTCTTTTATTTTCATTCGGTCTCTGCCTAATAACTAATTGATGGTTGTTACAATTTGAAGATATGCGAATGCATAGCCTTAGTATGGGTACGCGAATAACATTAGTCAAGTTACGATTCTCATCAAATTATTTTATGGAAGATATCTTCTAACAAAAAACTGATGTTTGTGATAATATGTGGTAATTAATATAACATACCTAACCTACTATTAGATAAAAGATTATTAATTTTATTTACCAGTTGTTTTTTTTTAACTTTTGAAATAAATATTGAAAAATAAAGTAGAAAAAAAGACACATTAAAGTAAATCATTCATTTTGGGCTAAATTATGAAAATTATGGAAATGGTGGCCTAGCAAAAAAAAAGTTATGTTCCGTTAGAACATCTACAAACAGGAACAACAACCGATACAGGAGAAATTCCTAGTGTGGGGCAAAGTTTTAAAAAAAAAGAAAAAGGAGAAAAGAAAAGATCTTAATCTCTTCACTTTTCAGTATGGGACCAAATCTGTAGGGCCATTCCCTGCGTTGTTATACGAATTTGAAAAATACAGTTTTCAGTATGTTTTAGATAAAAAAGAAATTGTTATGTTAGAGTCGCGTCGTGCCAGTCTGCACGAGGCTTTGAATGTGCTGTTTGATAAGGTTTAACTTTTGAGGAAATCTTGTATGTATAAAAAGCGGTTTTTGCCCAAAAGTGGGATAATTATAAGCTGCTAACATAATAATTATTGTAACCGAATATCACCCTACCTGACCCCAAAATTCCCTAAAAACTCGTACCAACAGATTTTAACAATTAACATGATTCTCACGGTAAGTGAAAGTAATCTAATTATAATAATGGCTTTTTATGCCAGTAAACATTAAAGTTATCATTTTTTACTGCGAAACTTGGGCTCTAGGGTTATTCTCCACATAGCTGCAGTATACGAACTATATTTTTTTCGACAGTTAACTACTAGTATTAACTGATTTAAATAGGTAACTGGTTTTAGTTCTATTTAGAAGTCTATTCACGCTAAAACAGTGAAATAAAATAACACGTCATGTTTTTAGGTACTAATTAACAGATGTAATAAGAAGCTTAACGAAGGCGATAGTCATACTCCCCGTCGTTGTTTTTTTTTACTGGACTATGGTCCAGTATGTGCAATGTGCAAGCCGATATGCAAGCTAATAATTGTGTAACACATTTTTCTTTTAGAATTCGAGCCCAAGATGTAGCACTCGAAGTCGTTTGCCGTATTTAGAATTGCGTAACCAACACAAGTAACCCTCTGGCTGCGGAGATATTGAAGGTCAAAGTTTCAAATTTTATTTACTTTGAAGTGTAAACTTCTTTAGGCGCGTTAGGCATTTTTGAGATGGGACTAAACTATTGATTTCGCAACACCATGACGACACCCATTTTTGTAAACGCGATTGAGCTCTTTATTTATATTATGTTACGGATCAATGTTCTATGCAAGTATTTTTACTTTAAAGGGTTTGCAAACGCGATTATGCTCTTTATTTAGATAAGGTTACGGACCAATGTTCTGTACAAGTATTTTTCTTCCACCAAGACGACAAAGTTTTCACTTCTGTCGGCACTCCCGGAGTGCCACCAATTTTTTTCATGATGTTTTAAATATTAAATTAACTTTAAATACTCCCACAATGCCTGTAATGCCGTTACAGGCACCCATATACACAATGGCTTACGTGCGTAACATTACTCCTGCCATAAACAGCGATTTTTAAAACCAAAAATAAAAGTCGGTTCCTAACAGTATTTGTAACTTAATTAACTTAGTTTGATGTACAGAATGCGTAGATAACGGATATGTAATGGGTCTTATATTAAAAAATACAACAAAGAAAGAAACAGCTCCAAGCTGTTGTCATATGTTTCAAGCAGAGGCGGCCTTACCCATTGCGAGGCTCCGGGCGGCAGGTCTTTGCGAGGCTCATTTGTCCTTCGTGAAAAGTATGAGATGCGAAAGTGGTCTGGTTATTTGGTTTAGGTATTTGTCATGTTTGAGGAAAAATGCTAAAGTTATAAAAATAAATAAAATTTGAGTTTTAAAATATTTTACATTGAAAGATTTACAAAATTAACAAATACACAGATGATAAATCAAAAGTTTTAAATAAAGACAATATAGTTTTAAAAATCTGTTTTTTTTAATATGCTTGTGTTGTTGCGCGAGGCCGCGGGCGATTGCTCTGTACGCCACCACCTTTTTTTTTTTTTTTTTTTGAGGGTGGGAAATCATCAAATAACTTCTCCCGCTCTGGGCGGAGCGGGAGGGCGTGTCAGACTCTTACTGACTAAAACCCACCCGTGTTCCTTCGGCTGCCCTGTTGCCGGGGGCCACGATCTCCCTTTCGGTTTTCTTCGCAACCCCGGCAGGCATCGGCCCTAGTGGACCCCTTCGAATCTGCTGACATCTCTTTGAGGCGCGCGGGGAACACAACGCGCCGTCGACCCGGGCCTGGTCCTTATCGGACGGTGAGCCACCCATTGCTCACCGCCCGCAAGCCCGCGCCTACGGTGGCCGGAAATCGCCTCGCGATTCCCGACGCCCTGGGCGTCTCCTCCTGCGGCGGTTAGGGGCATGAGGGCGCGAAATTTGCCTCTCCCTCACGCGTTCCGCCTCCTCCTTCGCGAGCATTACCGCTTCGCAGAAGGAGGTGACGGCCTCCCATTTCCTCTCGCTCCGTACCATGGCCTGAACCAGGGCCGGACGCGAGAGATCACCGCCGCCGATCGCCTCCACGCGGACACGGCGATGCTCCGCCCAAGCTGGGCAGACCTCCACCGTATGCTCCACCGTGTCCTCCGGGCGATCCACACAATGGTGACACCCGGGCGTTTCCTCCCGCCTTATCCTGTGCAGGAACCTCCCGAAACTGCCGTGTCCGGTGAGGACCTGCGTCAGGCGGAAGGTGAGGACGCCGTGGCGCCTCTCTAGCCACTCCTCAAAGAGGGGTCTTATCGCCGCAATTGTGGCGTGCCCAGCGCTGGGTTGCGACAATCGCACTCTCCATGACGCCATGAGATCCCGCCGGAGCTCTGTCCGCTGTGCCGCGATTTCTCGCGGCAGCGGAGTTAAGCCCCGGCGTTTCGCCTCCTCGCGCCACTCCCAAATGTGCGCGAGGACCCTTGCCTCCAGATCCCATGGCGGTAATCCGGCAAGGAGGCTCGCCGCCTCGCAGGAGACCGTGCGGTATCCTCGGGCCAGCCGGATGGCCATGACCCTCTGGGACGCGTTCAACCGGCGGGCTGGCCGCAGCCTTAGTGAACGCGCCCACACCGGTGCCCCGTAAAGGGCCATGGACCGCAGTACGCCACCCCCTAAGGCCGCCGCTGGTCACTTTCAAGCCGGTACGGAAAAGAAAAAACGAAGAATTTAATGCATGCAGTTTAAAATAGCCGTATTATTCCGATAACTCGGCTATTTTAATGTACTGGCAAAAGAAGCGTGTATGATAACAATAGCTTGCCTGAATCAATAAAATTCATTTTACTGCTCTTAAGCCCGTATCAAATAAGTGATTTTTCGAACTCAAGTATGAGTATGACCGGTTTTTTTTGTTTTGGGAAGGAAATTATCAAATAACTTCTCCCGCTCTGGGCTGAGCGGGGGTGCGTGTCAGACTCTTACTGACTAAAACCCACCCGTGTTCCTTCTGTTGCCTATATGTTGCCAGGGGCCACGGTAACCCTTTCGAACAAACCCGCAACCGACAGGCATCGGCCCTTGCCCTTCAGTTGTGCTGAAATCTATTTGAGGCGCGCGTGGAACACAACGCGCGGTTCAGGCCTGGTCCTTATCGGACGGCGAGTTACCCATTGCTCACCGACCACCGTCCGCAAGCCCGCGCCTACCGTGGCCCCGGAATCGGCCTGCGATTCCCGACGCCTTGCAATGCTAATTCAATTCCCTACAGGTTTGTTCCTATAGTAAAAAATGAAGAGAAAAACGTTTTCTTTCGGATTATAGTTTTTTTTTTGTTTGGCTTTCACATATAACCCAAAAATTTATGGTCGGTATGATCTCCTTTGTAAAAGAAATAACGTTTCTAGGAATTGAACCTCCAACCATATCCGCTTCAAGTGATCTTATAATACCTCTGAGCTAACTTGACGGATACCACTTAGATGACATTTTCTTGTTTAAAAATACGTAAAACCAAATTAAATTTCTTTTAGTAATCTATACTAAACTTTATCATTTATTCTTATACTACTATTCATAGATGTAACTGCTTGAGCACAATTTTTTTATTAGATATATAATAATAATATAATATTTTGTAATATGACTATTGGAATGAGCCCAAACTCTAAAAGTCAACGAATTATAACGTTGCAAAATTTAAGAGTACAACTGTGACGTAATATGACAACTGAAGTGACAGGTATTACGTTTAGTCGATTACTTGACAGCTGTCTCGTCACGTGGTTTTTTTGTAAAAATACAGAAGCTGTTCAGCAGCTACCTACGTCGAATTTGAGCTGTCTGCTACCTGCGTGTCTTTTGCTGGGGTGGGGTGGCTAGTTGATGAACCTGTGAGTACATACCGGGAATTGTAAAACTCTTTAAAATATTAATTTATTATTTATGATTTTTAAAAGGCCATTAGTAACTAAGTCTATTTACAACCCCCAAAAGGAGTCAATATCTTTATTCATTCACGCCCACGCAAAGTAAGTTTACGCACTGTATGACGTTTTTAATGATCCTCAGAATATTGTATGAGGCAACTTTGATCATTTAAATATGCGCTTTCAAAAAGCTCAAGTCACACGCCCTTTGTTTATCAGATATTCAAAATTAAACTTCAGTGCGCCGAAAAGCAGATGCAAAATAAATAAAACTGCTCATTTTTAGTTTACTTTGTAATGAATTATTAGGTATTTATGTACGAAATACGAACACCGTACAGAAGCGACTATAGTTTATTACATTTTTTTTTTCAGATCAGATCCATAAGTTGTTAGTAAAGGTCTTAACCTAATGTTAGTAAAAACCACACTCTATATACAAATTTAAAATGACTGATACCTACGTGTGTATCCAGTGAGCCAGCATGGGGCTAGCTTATAATAGCTATTACCATATGCCAACTATTGTCTTGGCTTTTCCAGCTGTGTTAGGCATTGTAAGTGTCTTTATTTAAACGCTTTTGTGATAGTTTTACGGTTTTGTTGTATCAGTACTTGGAGTTCCTCTCGCGAGCTCGCGACCGCGACTCATCATGACTAAGAGCTCCATGTGATGTAGAAACTTGTCCGCCAAATCTATATACATATATCAATGAATCCCTATTTCCCTTGGTCACGGCATCACGCGTGAACGGATGGTCCGATTTCGCTTTCTTTTTTTTTTTTAGTGTTTGTTATTATCAGGAGAAGGTTCTTATGAAAGAAAAAATTAAGAAAGTTGCGCGGAAAGTAGATTACACCTATGCGAAGAATGGGCGGGTCGCTGTTCCGAAATAAAATTGTGATAATTTGTAGTTGTGGTCAACTTCCTATACTATCAGATGCTTTTTAATATCACTATCTTACATTAGAGTGAATGCCATTTGACTTAAACTGGTGTTTCCCATAAAATAATTGGGGAATAACTAGGTATTTCGTCAGACTTTCAGGTCACAGACTTCATTTAACAATAATTGTTTATGTACCGTAGATAATATAAAGCTCGCTTGATATACAAGGTTAAGGACACCCGAGCTCTCCGAGGCACGTTTAAGTGTTAAATATAAATGGTTAGTACGATGATTCAGTTCAAAGGTCTATATCAATTCTACAGCCTTTGTTGTGTGATAACTGCTCACAATGGCACATTGTTCGTACTTGTCACGCGTTACTATTGAATAGACACTTGGTTTTGTGTTAAGCTTTATTGCGCTAATAAAGCTAATGCGTAGTTGTGTAGGCTTTAAAGGTCTTCAAAATAATTACGAGTTAGTCTTTATAAGGTTCTTCAATGATGGTGGTTAGGTCGATCTTCTAAATAAAATTTTGATGGTGGGAAATGATATTAACAAGTTTATTAATTGATTCAAAGAAATACGCTTCAAGCAAAATTTTGCAAAAATTTCCAATTTTTGTTTATCTTTAATTTTCGCAGATAATTCGATTAATCGCTACAGTGAACACACCTCTGTCCATTTTAAGAGGAATTAATTTTATATTTATATTTACGTCAGATTTAAAGTTAATCTCTTCGTAAACAAAAAATTGCTAAAGCAATCACAGTAATTCCACGCAGTCAGGATTACGAACAATAAATTCTGCGTAAACATTTTTCGGACAGTTGATCCCTTATTCTTGGCATCTCAATTTTTCTGAGATAAACGTAAAAAGCCAGCAGTGTGCCTGAAGGGACAGATAAGCAAATAAATAAACATGACATACAAACAACTATTGAGTTTGAAATACGGCGACATAAAAGCCAGTCCTCATTTCTATCTCTGTGAGTTTTTGATGCTGCCGACACGCTGATGTGACAAGTTAATGTATTGAGAATTAAATTCATACTCATTTATAAAACCTTACGAGAATTTTTGATAAATTCATGCTCCATTTAACCAAACAATAGAATGTTACTCAGCTGATGATACCGATATGTAAACACAAACAGTTTTGTAAATGCTGATATTAAAAAATATAAGTTCGTATGTTTTACAATCTGGATTGTTCAGTGTTAAGTCCTACTTTTAAGGGAGCAGAAGCCTGGCTATACGTATTATTATTATTCTTTAATAGAGAATTTGGACTTGAAGCTTTAAAACCACAGTTTTAAACCTTCACGTCCAAATTCTCTATTTAAGAATAATAACATAACATCAGGCCTTGTTTTCCCGAAGGGTTCGGCAGAAATGTACCTAAAGTACACCCACATTTCACCTCACACAAGCGGAGTACTGGTGGACCTCGACACCGGTCTGCAGGCAGTCCAAGGTAGCTATGCCATCCCTGGATAGCAAGTTAACCAGGAGTCTATTACGCCTGGACAGGAACGACCTGCGCCTGGTGACGGGGACCATCACAGGACACTGCTCGCTAAATAAACACTTTCACACGATAGGCATAACGGACAGTCCTCTGTGCAGGGCGTGCATGGAGGCTGAGGAAACCGTTGCGCACGTGCTCTTTGAATGCACAGGCGTCACCCAGATTAGAACAGAAACCCTCGGGTCACCCAGATCTTTCACAGATGTTCTGAACAGACCAGGAGTTTTGATTAACTTCTGGAGGGAGGTGGGCTGGTTGGAATAACCCCCCCAAGCGGCCGCCATGGCCCACGGACAATGGTCCACCTGACGGACTAAGTGCGGAAACCAAACCCCATAACATAGAACATAGAACACCCACATGTCGCCAGTTGTGTTTAAGTCCCATTTAATAGGGGCGAGCCCATCGACCATCAACCGGGCACAAATCCAGACTCCGGGCTGCTGCTGAGAAATTCTATATAGGAAAACCCAATAACACTTTGCCCGACCTGGGAATCGAACCCAGAACCTCATACTCAGCAGTAGGGCTTGCGACTACTAGACCAACGAGGCATTTATAAGCAGTCCTCTGCTCCCCTATATGTACTTAGGTATAGAATTACATTACAAATTCCTATTTACTACAAAAATGCCATACCCCAGGTACATCCACTTGACAAGCCCTATTAGGGAAGGGTCAGTACTAGTTGGGTTGAGACCTAATGATACACAAGTACCTAAATAAGGGCAGGGGTTTATAAACCACTGTGGAGAGCCACGAAAATAGGTAACAACTGAAGTAATTCCAAAGTAACAGAATATAACTTATGATAATTATATATCATAATATTGTAAGGTAACATTAATAATGAACGTCATTAATCTAAAATGGTAAGGTCTTTCGATATGTAAAACTATTTTAAGTTATTAAATATCTGTCTGAAAAATAACGTCTATTTCCTTAAGGTTCAATGAGGATTATTAATACTAAAGAAGTTGATCGCATCACATATTTAGCTAACTATAGTTTCAATCATGCTTCTTCTCTTTCATTCTGAAAGGACCAATCAATCTTCAATATCTAATAAATAAATAGTGTTTTATTTTATGCAAAATAACCATATACAAAAAATAGAATAAATGGGTTCGATTCCCGGGTCGAGCAAGGTGTTATTAGGTTTTTCCATCTGGAATTTCTCAGTAGCAGCCCGGAGTCTAGATTTGTGCCCGGTTGATGGCAATAGGCTCGCCCACTATTACATGGGACTTAAACATAACCGGCGAAATGTGAGTGTACTATAGGTCCACCTCTGCCTAACCCTTCAGGGAATATAGGCGTGATGTTATGTTACAATAAATAAGTAGTAAAAACATTAAAACAATATTCAATAATTATCATTAAAAATTAAAATTTATCACAGTCTTCAAAAAACATTTCGTAATTTTTTTGTTTCTAATCTTATTTCTCTTCAAGTAGCGGCCATTTGTTCCACCCTGTAGGTATATTATAGCACTAGCTACGCCCTGCGGCTTCACCCGCATAAGTCTCGAACCCGTAGGAATATCGGGATAAAAAGACAAGTATCTTATATCTTTACCCAGGTCATGGTTTACCTATGTGCCAAATTTCATCCAGATCCGTTCTGCCGTTTTAACGTAATAGCATAACAAACAAACAAATAAATAAATAAACAAACAAACTCGCTTTCGTATTTATAATATTAAATATATATAAATATTATATTATATAAAGTTAGGCTTCTGACAGGATATAATATATTGTCTGGTAGTGACATATCTATTCACATCCAGTCCTCGGAGGCAATTTCCGTGACGTCAATTCGTCAGTTCACACGGTAATTTTCCTCATTCTCGGTTTCCTGTAGCAATTGGGAATAAAAATATTTTAGGAAATAGTTTTTATTTTTTTATTCGTAATTATTTGCAGGACTAGTCTTACTAAACATGCATTGCTCAAGAACAATTAATTTTAAAGAATGCGGTTTTATAATTTAAAATTAAATGTGGAAGTCTAGTTTATGATATATTTCAGAATAGGCTAGCAAAAAAGAGGAACGTTACAAAGACTATGAAGACATTATCAAAAATAGAACAAGTCGAATATAATTAAGTAGTCTTCACTTCATCTCCCTCAAACTTCACTTGTTTTTGCAAACGTTCAGACAACTCTTGTTTCATTACACTACACCTCTAGTTGAAACCTTCCACATGTACCGTACCTACATAGTAAATACGTAAGTTCAGGTTCATATTAGAGAATCAATTACAACTATCAGTAGATAGATGAAACCTCTCGCGCCAGCGCAAATCTAAAAGCGATTACGTTCAACTTGAGACTTGAAGCTTTTAACGCATTGTTGATTTCCTAGAGAGTAATGCTTTTAAGTTATAATTAACAGGAATTCAAATAACACATGAGTATAATGTTTAGAGAAATAAAACGTTTAAATTAATGACTTACTTGAAAAGCCTAATGTAACCTTTTTGTGATGATTAAATGTCATGGAATTATTTTTTTAATTTCCATAGAAAGAAAGAAAAAAAAGACCTGTGCGAGGCCAAAAAGGCACCTATCTCAGCATAGGCTGCGATATTCAAAAAAATAAATACCGCAGCGCTGGTATTCTGATAGGGCCCGCTGTGATGCCACTGCTGTGAGGACACACCTACGATGAGATTCCATGAGATTTAAGTTACTTGTTGTAGGTCCATTGCCTATTCTATTTTTCGGCGAAGATAAAGTAATCAGCCTCTTCTTATTAAGCTATCATGTTAAAATAAGGCAAGAACGTCTTCCTAAGGATCTTACGTACAAATCTAAATAACGATCACCGGCATAAATATTTTTGTGATATCTCCTTCGACCAGTCTTCAAGGGATATCGTGTTACCCAGTAATTGGCTGTGGAGGTCAGGTAGGTATTCGCTCTATGTAACATACTGATATTCAGTTGCATCCGGATAGACTGGAAGCCGACTCCAATATAATTGGGAAAGAGCGAGGCAGATCATCTCTTTCGACCATATTTTGAAGCAGTCATTGGAAGGTATAAATGATATAAATGATTATGAATAAATAAATGATTATGAGTAATAAACGATAATGAATAAATGATTGATTGATTGCTTGGAATTCAGCAGCTGACGTTTATGGGCTGACGATGAAAATTTGCCCTGAGTGCTACACTACTTGGTAAATAATGTTCGCCTCTACCCAAACTTTCGGCGAAAACTAACGTAATACCTACGTATACATACCACTGTATTGCGTAATTAGATTGACTAACCGGTTCAGAAATTTCGTTTATTATCAAACGGTAGCTCCAGGACCGGTTCGGTAATCCGATCAATACAGATCATGGGGACGCCCAGAAATATTAGGTCTTACCTATGATTGCCGTTTTTCATGATAAAAATTAACGCCCTTGTTTCTCTATATTTTTTTTAAATCAAAGCCATGGAATCAATGCATTTCTGCCAACGTAGTGGTAGGCTCTTTGATGCCCTTTTTGAGAAAGTCTGCTGGACAGGAGGCAACAAATTCTTCAAAGGCATTTTGAACTGCCGCTCGGTTATTGATTTTTTTCTCCGCCAAAAAGTTATCCAAATTCTGGAAAAAGTAGAAGTCTGTAGGGGCAAGGTCTGGTGAGTACGGTGGATAACGGAGAACTTCCAACCCAGCTCTTGGAACTTGGAGACCGTCTGCTATGCAGTATGAGGTCGCGCATTGTCGTGCAGGAGCAGCGGAGCCAAACGATTGACCAAAGCTGGTTGGAGATGTGCGAGCTTCTCCATCATTATGTTTAGTTCTTCCAAACAGTGACTATCACTTTTTTAGTGATCAGTTTTCGTTTGGGGCATTGTTTAGGTGCTGAACCAGGATCTAACCAAATTGCTGAGTGCTTGCGATTGTCGAACAGAATTCATTTTTCGTCGCAAATAACAATGCGATTCAATATAGGCATATTGAATCGCATCGGTCTATCTGTTGAGCAGTGCAAGGCTCAACTCGACGCGTGCTTCGCGCTGGCGATCATTCAATTCGTGGGGCACCCATTTTTCAAGCTTTTTTACTTTGCCAATTCCAAATAGACCAATATTGTTTTGATGCTTACATCGAAAGCTGCTGATAATTCAGCTGTAGATTGAGAATCATCAGCTTCCACAATCGCCTTTGTCGACTAAAGTTTTCGGTCGACCACGGGGTTCATTTCTTAGGTCGAAATTTCCAGAACGGAAGCGGGCAAACTAATAACAGGTGTTGCGATCGTTAGTAGTATTTGCTCCGTATACGTCGTAGATGTTGCGTGCCGCTTCTGCCGCTTTGCTGCCACGACGGTACTCATACTCCATAATCACTCGAATTTTTAACGTATCCATGATGACGAAAACCGTACAAATGCGATGAAAACAGAACCCTAACCATTAAACAAATGACTAATTTTCAAAAAATAATTCCATTTTTTTAAATAAAAATAATTTGAACTTAGAATTCTTAGCGAAAAAAGAAAAAATCGGACTTGAAATAGCCAGTACGGTAGAACGGCAATTTCATAGGTAAAGACTTATTAATTAGTCAATTAATTTGACAGGTCATTGGAGCGTATGAGACAATCGGATTATCATGTCGTTGACAATGAGAAGCTCGGTGACAATAACGTCACCGTCTCACTCACTGCGATAACTGTTATTAATAATTTAATAGGAATAATTTAATTTAATTGTTGGTTAAGTTAACAAGGGTTGTTACTGGGAACTTTAGAGAGATGCTAATTTGTTTCCAAAAAAGCGTTTTTTTTTTTTTTGCTAAATATCCCTCGAAAATAATTTTGTTTAAGTTTAATATGATTAAGTATTGAGGTGAGAGTTTTTAGCCTACAAATTTTCTACAAACCCGTCATGGGTCTCATTTAAACCTTCAATTACATACATTTAGAAGCCCTCACGAAAGAGCTTAAAATGTGGAAAAAATGCACGAGGAACCTACAAACGTTACATGATCTCCAATACGTTCTCTCCTACGTTACACACCTAGGATAGAAGTAGTATTGACTCTCCTACTCCCCAGTCACATGTTTCGATACAGTGTTTACAGTGTAGCGAGAACTCGACCAGCAATTTTACTTCAACGAATGGACTTACAACAAACAATCCGTATAAATAGATCGTATCGTACTGTAAAAATCTTGGTTCATACTTGAGAATCAGTTGCAATGGAAATTATCATCCGAGAAAATATTGAGAATATTTCACCATAAAATTTTATTTAAAGAGGATGCAGCTGCATCATCTTTCAATAGGTTTATTATATCTTCGTCCGGCAATATTTATTAGAGCCTTATGTTCTCAAATGGACGTACTGTATCTGTGTGTATTAGTAAACTAATAAATCATACATTCTGGTTACAGATATTATTTGCTGCAAAATAAAAATAAAAACAACTAAATCTCTAGAAGAATTATTAAAATACTTAATAACAAAATCTAAATTGGATGGAAAGCTAATATGTCATCATTAAAGCAGATAATTACACTACGTAGAACTAATTTGTTTTGAAGTGGTAATTAGTATGACTGAAGCCTTTCGCTTCAATAATAATATTTTCATGAGTTTACATGTGTTCCATTTAATCGGGTCGCTTAGTCGGAATGCGCTTGATTAATACGTGGGTATGAGTACCCAGGGATTAGCTATATATGTTTTTCTTTGAAGGTATACTGGCTGACCATTTATTAAAAAAATAAAAAACTCGTTGGAATACCGTAACTGTATTGTGTTTAGAATATTTTGATACTTGAAAATATTCCAATTATGAAATTGAAAACCGACATACTTCAAATATTCCGGCTACGCTAACCCAGTAGGTAGTATTACGAAGGTACCAATAAAGGTTCTTGAATATGCACAATGCGTCGTCGTTTTCATTAAATTAGAAAAAAACGAAGGTTCACAGAGTGGTACTTGTAAGAGTTCAGTCAAAGGAAATCATTTTCTGAGGTGTATTTCATTGTTTTATTGTAGGCGTCGCGTTCGAGAGAACTTCACAGTTTCGAACTTTGATTGCAATTATACAAAACACAATAGCTGTATTTGTATTTTATGAACTATTGTTTTTAGGGTTAAGGCTGCCTGTACACTGGAGCGGAGCGAGGCAGCGGAGCGGAGAAATGTGCCAATATTAACCAATAGAATCTAAGATCCGCTTCAGAGCTCCGCTCCTATTGATTAATATTGGCACATTTCTCAGCTCCGCTACGAATGGTTTCGCCACAGTATAAATTAGTAACAATATTCTATGTTCATAGAAAACGGCCGCAACAGTATCGAATACGCGGCAGTTACGTAGGGACGCGGCAGGTCTATCTACCAAGTAGACGTAGGTAATTATTTCAAGGTCTCTACTGAGATATAAAACTGCTATCTGTGGTTTCGCTTTAAAAAATATACCGGGTACTTATTATATTTTTGGGTTAAACTATAGTAGCTCACATGTGGCGTTCCGTACTTTCTGCCTACCCATGGCACCTAACCCATGAGAAAAAGGCGTGATTTTGTACATATCTGTAAACTATAATAAAAATGTATTACATTCTAATGCATACCTACGAATAAGGGTAAGAACAAATTAACATACCAGAAGGTCAATTCTCGTACCTTGACTTGAACCAGAGCCGGACGCGACTGATCACCGCCGCCGATCGCCTCCACGAGGACACGGCGATGCTCCGCCCAAGCCGGGCAGACCTCCACCGTGTCTTCCGGGCGATTTATACAATGGTGACACCCGGGCGTTCCCTCCCGCCTTATCTGGAACAAAAACCTCCCGAAACAACCGTGTCCGATGAGGACCTGCGTCAGGCGGAAGGTGAGGATGCCGTGGCGCCTCTCTAGCCACTCCTCAAAGAGGGGGGACTTATCGCCGCAATTGTGGCCTGCCCAAGGAAATTACCCCTTAGATTATTTTTTTTGAGATTTACAACAGATCTAAAGAACAACATGGGTTCAAATAAAACCAATCAATTAAATCTATGTTTATTTATGCACACAGGTTATAACGCTAACATAGTATGATAAGGTTTCATAGGTACACACAGACTGCTTGAAACTTAACCTGCACAGCTTACATGTTCTATCATAGGTAAGTGCTCTAATAACATAACCCATTTAACCCTATCAACAACCTAAGTACTGGAATGTTCTAAAGCCTAGGTTGGCTAAAAGCATACCGCAGCTTGCAAGGGATAATCCAGGTAATAAGTCTGCCTCCTGCATTATTAAAGGAACGCACTGGTAGTAAGTATTAACATTCATAAAGTAATCTTGACTCCCTGATATTACAGCATAAATATAAAGTTTAATCTTTCTTAATTTTTTTTTTTTTTTTTTTTTTTTTTATCTGCACACAAAATTATGTATAATTAAGTACATATATGTACAAGAGTATGACAAAACTAAAAAAATATAATATCCTAACCTAACTAAAACTATTAGACTAAAACTAAACTAAAATTAAACTAAAATATGGCGTCGAAAAATTCCTCCGCGTCGCTGTCGACTGGTAATGTACCCAAGAGACTGGCCGCATTGCCACGTTGTATGGCAATGCTTAGCCGCTGGCCAAGGTAAAAACCAGCCCTTGGGTCAGGAGAAGTGTCAACCAGTCGTTTGGAGATTTCATTGAACAGACCGTGAGCACTCGGACCCCACGGCCCTAGGGTTTCAACCCCAAACGGCTCGAAAATATAGTGACCTATAAGGTTATTATACTTTCGCCGCTTGAGGTTTTCCGCAGCCGCAGCGGCAGCGCCAGCACAGCACGCCGAGCCAGGAAGATGGGATGGCGCTAGAGTATCGACACACGTTGCGTCCCACACTAAAGGCCTACCCACCTTCCATGGAAATAAAGACATGCCGTCCGGTCTCTTGCCATCGTCGCGTGCCAAACCGTTGGGTTCTAATACAGCTGGAACGCCGACGGTGACAAGAGCTCGTCGGATGATGTCATTAATGTTTGCATGCCGCGCTAAGCGACCCGCACTTCGGCTGCAGGACAGGCCGTGGTGTCCGAGGCTGTTGACAACTTCACCACAGTGACAGCGATGAGGAGAACAACAAGGAGCTCCTAGACGCAGGGAAGCAGCAATGCGGAAGGTAGTGTCGTCGAACAAAGTGCCTAAGTTCGACGACGGTAGTGCATGAAGCCACAGGCCCGACTCCCACTTACCCACAGCCAACAGGCGCGCACGCTCCGCAGTAGTAACAGACGTCTCAAGTAAATTGTTCTGTACTACTCTGCAGAGCGGCTCATCCCACCGTCTTTGGGAAAATGGGTTGTCGGGCGGATCTGAATTCGGGCAAGCGAGTCTCCAGGCATCCATAGCCTCGGTGAGGCACGGCACATCAAAATTAATCAGTGTGGAAGCTAGGATTTTCCTGATTAATTTCTCAGTACCGTGAACCGAGGATATGAAAGCCGGTAAACTAATACTAGAAATTTTGCGGACGCCGAGGCCTCCCATACGGATAGGAAGAGTAGCTTGTGCCCAAGCTCGGTCGTCCAAGGCCACATTTAAGATCGAGGTTAATGTATGCCGGATAATTTGGTCCATTTTGTCTAAAAGATGAGTGTGTTTCCATAAATGGGAGGCGCGGAGGAAATATGTCAATTTAGGACCGAAACAGCAGTAACGGATTAAGGTTATGGCCGAATGCATGTTAATTTGGAACAATCTTTCCGAAACGTCATTGAAATTTTGAATTTTTTCCTCAATAAAACCGGGGAAGGAGTCCTCAAAGATAGGTGACCCGAGGAGACGAAGAGAGCTTTTTTCAATAATTTTGATTTCTGGGGCTATTGTTATGAATTTGGAAAGTGTATCATGTCTGTCAGTACTGTCCGCTAAGTATAGTTCACACTTCGAAAGGTTGAGTTCAAGGCCAATGGAATGTAGTTCATTTTTTAGGAAATGAAGGTCATTTAGAACAGTTTCTACATCGCCTCCCAGGGTTCCATCGTCGAGGTACCAAACGTTAAATTTGGAATTTAGCTGTCGAATAATTGGATGAATGGCTAAACTAAAAATCACTGGCCCGAGGGGGTCACCTTGTTGACAACCAACAGCAGATTCCAGAAGGTTGTCCCGAAACAGTAATTTAGATGGGTGTCTGTAACATTGCCAAAGGAAACTATAGATTTGGGGTATTTCTTTTTTAGTTTCTGCCAGCAAGGTGTCCCTATTCACTGAATTGAAGGCATTCTTTATGTCAACCTTCAGGATGACCTCTCCTTTGCCAGAATTTAGGTAGGTCGACAAGGCGTGTACGGCAGCCTCACAGCCCCCTTTGGAGCCGTAACCTAGCTGCAGGGGCTGAAATTTTTTCGAAACCGCCTCACCATAAAATTTACAACAAATCTTTGCTGCCATACGACGGTATGTGGTTCCCACGGCAATAGGACGAATGCCGCCATCCCTCTTGCGCAGGGCGCATAAATTGGCCCCGTATAGAACGTCGATGACGGCCTCGTTCACCTTGCCGGAGAGCATAAGGTTAATCAGAGCCGTAAGCTCCTTCAAGAGCAACTCACCAGCTTCCCCGGCGCCTGAACAGATAAGATCCTTTAGGTGCTGAGGACTCAGGCCGTCGAGGCCAGCAGCGGAGCCGCTCCGGAAGGAACAAATGGCTGTGATCAACTCTCGACCTGTAATGGTGAGGGAGTGATTATCCGGATCAGGGGGGTCGGGAAAAGAAATGCCATCCACTGGGGCAGGGTGTTTGCTCTCCAGAGCTGCGAGAGTTTCTGGAGAACACGGTGCCACCACATCACTACTAAAGAGAATCCTGGCTGCTCCACTAATGTCACCTTCCCCTAACTTCGATTCTACGAAATGGGATATACTTCTTGAAGAGGTATATCTCTGTGTCGGTAATTTGGAATCCAAATTATGAGCCGAAATATTACAGTTTTCTTTAATTTGTGCGGTTAGTGTTTTTTTGGTTGCCAAATTCTTTTGTACATGTAGAATTCTGTAAGGAAAGGTGAGCAGCTGTTCCCAAGCACTTCGCGAGTTCTCCCGGATGGCAAGACGGACGCAACCTGCGAGGTGTTGTGCCACAAGAGGTCTAGCACCGCGGGGAACTCGCTTCAAAACAGGTACAGAGTTTTTGAATTTAGAAAGGGTTTTCCAAAACGGGTCAAAATTGGATGTAGCTGGTGTGGTTGGTGTGACTGTTGAGACAGGGTCTGAAGAGAGTGCATTTGGAGGTCTGTGCACCTTTCCGATATGCACATTCAGACCCCGCTTACCTTTAAAAAACCGTGCCTGGGTACACAGCGGACATAATCTTTCTTAATATATATAAATCTCGTGTCACAATGTTTGTCCTCAATGGACTCCTAAACCACTTAACCGATTATAATAAAATTCGCACACCATGTGCAGTTCGATCCAACTTGAGAGATAGGATAGTTTAAATCTCAAATTATAGTCGCAATTTTAATTTATTGCTAATTATTTGTCTGTTATTATTTGACAGTCACAATTATCTGTTAACTCCAAATGATTCTAACAGATGTCGATACCTTTCGACTGGGTTGAGTAAGTAATCAATAGATGGCGCTGCTATGGTAAATCTACGAACGTGTCATATAAGCTACATTTTAACAGCATAATTACCACGTGTTGTTGACGCTATAAAATTAATTAAATTTATCTACTATATAAAAATAAGTGGGGTTTTCCTTCCTGACGCTATAACTCCAGAACGCACAAACCGAATTCCACGGTTTTGCATTCGTTGGAAAGGTCTCGGGCTCCGTGAGGTTTTAGGTAGGGTAGGTAGGTAGGATAGGTAGAGTAGGTAGGGTAAGTAGGGTAGGTAGGTAGGGTAGGTAGGTAGGATAGGTAGGGTAGGTAGGGTAAGTAGGGTAGGTAGGGTAGGTAGGGTAGGTAAGGTAGGTAGGTAGGGTAGGTAGGTAGGATAGGTAGGGTAGGTAGGGTTGGTAGGGTAGGTAGGGTAGGTAGGGTAGGTAGGGTAAGTAGGGTAGGTGTAGGGTAGGTAGGGTAGGTAGTTAGGTGCGCCGTAAATAAGTTCTTAATGCTACCCGTGCGAAGCCGGGCCGGGCAGCTAGTACTTTTATAAAATACTAGCTTCTGCATGCGACTTCGTCCACCTATAACCTTTCTCAAGAATTGGGCTATCCAGTGCAAAAAGACTTTTGCAAATCCGACTGGCAGTTCCGGAGATTATCTCCTACATACAACAACAAATTTTACCTCTTTATAATATTATAAATAATTATTAGTATATTAGTATAGATGCATATATGTATAATTATGCTTGAAATATTAGTGACTGTCTTTTTGGTCTAGTGGTTGCAAGCACTATTGCTGAGCATGAGGTCCTGTACGGGTTTGATTCCCGGGTTGGGCAAACTGTTATCGGATTCCTACATATGGAATTTCTCAGTAGCAGTCCGGGGTCTGGATTTGGGCCCCGTTGATTACATGGGTCTTTAAACATAACTGGCGAAATTTGGGAGTACTAAAGGTACACCTCTGCCTAACCTTCCGGGAAATACAGGCGTGATCTTATGTTATGAAATTAAAGTAAATGAAGTATCTTGCTCTTGTTAGGTATTCGTTATTAAATTATGAATCATTATTAACCTATTTATTGCTATGTATATGTTTATATTTTATATATTTATATTTTCTGTCAGCCCGTCTATCACAGGAATATTCTTAACTAAAACACAAATCAATTAAAAAAAAAAAAAAAAAAATTGGCAATCATGGGGACTGCCATTGAAGTGAAAACTTAAAACTGGTATTAGCGCCATCTATATTTTATAACCCAGCACTACGCGAATCCATTAGTTTACCCCCTACCAAAAATCGGTCAAAGCGCCTAAACAAGTCTTCATTTCGAAAAGAAGAATCCATACATAAAGACATAAAAATTAACATCAAGCCTGTTGTCTACGAAGGGTTAGGCAGTGGTATACATATACCACCCATCAACCAATTACCCTAATTTTATTTAGGAAATAACAGCTTTTATAGGTTTCAAAATAACGTGCCTACAATATCATACCTAAGTCTGCTGTTTTTTAGCTTTGATTAACCACAACTGACACGATGTATTTACTTCATTGTTTGTCATGAGGTTCTACACTATACGTCTTTTCGATAAAATTACCACCATTAATGAGTTTCAATGTAGCGTGTGCACATTCACACCAACTCCGCATTTTAAAGTTAATTTCACCACAAAATTTACTTTTAAAGTTAACAGTATAGTTTGTCCATTCTGCAACGACGCGCCTCACTACCGCATTTACGCATACGGTAATGCGGATTTCTATGGGTAGTGCGGTAGTGGGGCGCGTCATTTCAGAGTGGGCAAACTATAACTGCAAATTAAAATAAAAGAAAATGAAATCATCACTGTTTTGTAATTTAGCAAGCAAAATAAGCAATCTCGGCTTCAATTTCATTCGTTTTAAAGAAATTGACACTACCTTTATCGGAAAACTTCATTACTATACCAATAGAGGTTCTATTCTCCTTTGTAGGTACCACGAAAAAGCAATATGTTTTAAGAAAGAAAGAAAAAGCATTTATTTGGACACAGTATCTATATATATAAAAATGAATCCCTATTTCCCTTGGTCACGGCATCACGCTAAAACGGCTGAACGGATTTGGATGAAATTTGGCGTATGGGTAGACCATGACCCGGAAAAGGACATAGAATACTTTTTATCCCGATATTCCCAAAGGATCGAGAGTAATGCAGGTGAAACGGCGGGGCGCAGCTAGTAAACTATAAATAACAAAATGAAAAAGTGAAAATATTTTTTAACAACAATATTGTGTGCCAAAAAAGTTCATTTCAGCATTAATGCCAGACAGATGCTGTCTGTCGCTAGTTTTCTAATGAACCCATAAGGACAAGTGACGGGGAGTACAAACAGTTTCAACATAACTAATACATAATTTGTATACTTAAAAACTAAATAAATAAATAAGCACGTAATCAAATATAATACAAAAACAAAAAACATACGAAAACAAGTAGAACTGTCCCAGTAAAAACCTGTTCATAGCGAGCTATGTGATATCCGTGCACCGGTGCACTCACAAAGCGCCGACCGCAGTGGACAGATACACCGATAGTTTTACGAGAAAAAATTACTGTGGGTTGTTTGAATAAAAATAGTTATTATTAATAATAAAATACTGCCTGGACTGCCTCGTTGGTCTAATGGTCGCAAGCGCTACTGCTGGTCCTGGGTTCGAATCCCAGGTCGGGCAAATTATTATTGGGTTTTTCTATCTGAAATTTCTCAGTAGCAGCCTGGAGTCTGGATTTGTGCCCGGTTGATGGAAATAGGCTCGCCCCCTATTACATGGGACTTAAAACATAACTGGCAAAATGTGGGAGAACCTGCTACAGGGACACCTCTGCCCAACCCTTCGGGGAAACAAGGCGTGATGATGTTATGTTATGATTTAATAATAAAATCGAAAACAATAAATTAGTCATAAATAGTAGTTATCAATTTTCATTTAGCGACGCGGGCTTTTCCTCGAAGTTTGCACTTACCGCTGTGACCTTTAGAAGTTTGTTTTAGTTATCAAACTCGTGCAAAGGTTAGGTAATCAAATTCCGCAAAACGTATGATCGAACATTTTATGTATGACTTTGCAAGCAGTATTGATATTTTGCGAGTAATGTTATTTTTTAAATAGTTACTTAGGATGGAAGAATAGAAATATTGTTTATTGTTGCTGTACGATAACAATCAAATAAAGTCGGTAAAAATTAAAATAGTATCTCTACAATATACCTCCAGCATAGCTCAATTAAGACGAGGCTCCCTAAACTGTATGATCAGTGTCGAAGCGCGTACGGTGTTGCTTAGACGTGTTTTTTGCGGTCATTAGCTAATTACATCGTTATCTATTGTGTGCCTACCTACCTTGATCGGCCGCTCGGCCGAGTCATCGGTTATCGCTCGCGCGAATCTACACTTTATGAGTAATGAATACGGACGAGAATCATAATGAAGACTTAATCAACACGGTTATAATGGACGACGAAGAAAATACACATTTAGAAGACTTAACACAATTATTTGAAATGGAGGACAACGACACACCGACAGACAGATTGCGACCTACGAAAAGAGGGAGAGAAGATGATGAATGGAGTGAAGTTAGGAGTAGAAAACACAGGATGAGAGTAGTAAGAGGGATTACGGAATTAAGTGTAACTTGTAAAGATAAAGTTCCTAAACAATTCGCCCTAGCTAAATTATTTAAGGAACAAGGAATATTAAATATCACCAAAGTGAAACATATAAATCCGTACAAAATTATTATTGATTTTAACAACGCCGACAGCGCTGAGAAATTAATCAACTCCGATCATTTTAGTGGTTTAGGATGGCGATTTCAGCGGCCTTTTGAAGTTGGATTATCTTATGGAGTCATTAAAAATATCGACTTAGACATCTCGGAGGACGAATTACTTACATGTTTATCAAGTGTATGTAAGGTCGTGAATGTAAAACGCCTACAACGAAGGGACAGAGAAGCAGCCACATGGACCGATAGCGAAACATGGAGAATAGGATTTGAAGGACCATCGTTGCCCCCTTATGTTCTTATATACGAAATGAGAGTTTTGGTAGAACCTTACGTTTTTCCTGTTACGCAATGTTCCAGGTGCTGGAGATATGGTCACTCGGTTAAAATGTGTCCGACACTTAAAGTTACATGTCCGAAATGCGCAGGTAAACATAATGTTGATAGCTGTGAAACAGGTTCTTTTAAGTGTGTTAATTGCTTAAAGAATCACATGTCATTGGACAAAACTTGCCCTGTGTACATAAAGGAAAAGAAAATACGCAGTATAATGAGTGAGTTTAATGTTTCTTATAGAAAAGCCATGGGTATGTATGAACCTCCTCCTGCACCCCCCTATGAGGCAGATGTCATCACGCAGACACTACCTATGAGGCCTATGAGGCTACCGGCCTATGAGGGAGACGCAGTTACGCAAGCAGCTACTTCGACCTCAACTACGCCTATGTCACCTGTGTTACAATCAAAAACTATTTACGCCCAAAAAACAGCACGCCCTATACCAACTAAAGAACCTATATCCACGCAAAGAGACAAGGTACCACAGTCACAGACAGATAAACCACAGAAGGAGAAAGAAGACGAATCAATTAAGAATAATAATAAGAAAAAACAGCAGGAAAAATCACCTCAATCCGAAGCTCCCCATGCCCGGGAAGGTGACAGGGACATTCAGGAGGATACGTGCAGGGGATACGCTTCTGAAGACGACACAAATGAGGATTCGAAAGACAATAATTCATTTGGATGGCTGGTAGATAAAATTAAATACATTTTATTTGTGAGGTCTGACACTTTTAAAAACAAAATTATATCTGTTGTTCAAATTAGCGTGGAGTGGGCAATATCTTATTTTCTAAAGAACATAATACCTAAGAGTTGTTTTTCCTTTAAAAAATATTTTAGTAATGAATACTATTAAAATAAACATTTTGCAATGGAACTCACAAAGTGTATTACCTAAAAAGATAGATTTAGAACAAATCTTGTTTTTGGAAAAAGTTCACATTGCCGCCCTATGCGAAACGTGGCTGAATTCTGACTGTAACTTTAATATAAAAGATTATAACGTGTTTCGTTGCGACAGACCAGATTCATACGGAGGAGTTGCAATTCTGGCTCATAAATCTATCAAGGCACAACAATGTCGCAGTACTATTACAAATCCGGGTATCGAGATAGTTCATGTTAAAATTTTTAACTGTAGTTCCATTGAAAATGTTGTTTCAATTTATTGCCCACCTAACGTCCGCACTACACAAAGTGATTGGGAATCGTTGTTTTCTATAGCTAACTCTAAAACCCTAATTTTAGGAGATTACAATGGTCATCACTCAAGTTGGTCCACGAAAACAGATCAAAGGGGGACTCAAATTTTTGACTCTTTAATTGACCATAGTTTTGTAACTTTGAATGACGGTAAGCCGACTCGAGTAAAGCTAGTTAATGGAATTCTACAAAAATCGGCTCCTGATTTGTCTATTGTTTCTTCAGACGTATGTCTAATGTTTGAGTGGAGCGTAACTAATGAATCCCTAGACAGTGACCACATGATAATCAAACTGAAGACGTCAGATAATTATGTTCCACGTACCGTAAAGAAAAGAAATTTCACAAAAGCCGACTGGACAGCTTACCGTAACTTTATTCAAGACGCACTAGTTGAGTATACTTTGCCTGTTAATCCCCAAGAAGCTTATAATTCCTTTTTAGATATCATCAACAGGGCAGCAGATGTAAGCATTCCTTATTTTAAATTTAGCCAAAACCCCTGTAATAAATTTAAACCAAAGACTTATTGGTATCCAAGGTTGTCTAAAGCGGTGGCGGAAAGACGATTAGCTTTAACGCGTTTTAGAAAAAACCCAACTCCAGATAATTTAGACTTGTTACGGGAAAAAACTCGTGAAGCTCAAAAACTAACTAGAAGGGCTAGTAAGGAAGGATTCCGTAAGTTCTGTTCTTCAGTGGATGAGGTCACTTCGGCTAGTGACATGTGGCGACGCATGCGCTGGCTGAAGGGATATCGTTCAGCTGGACTCCATGTGGAGGAGACGTTGGCTGAACAAGTCCTCTTTAATTTAGCTCCTGATTTTACATGTCCCCCACGACCTACCTTTTCCTCTCTAAATCATAAATTGGAAATAGATATAACAAGACAGGAGTTTGACAAATGTGTGAAATCTAAGGATACTGCACCGGGCTACGATGATATTTCATTTTCGATGATTAAAAATCTCCCTGACCTTGCTAAAAATATTTTACTACATCTTTATAATTTGTTTTTATCGTTACATTTTGTTCCTGAACAATGGCGCCAAGTACGCATAGTACTAATCCCCAAACCAGGTCGAGATTTGACTTCTGCTTCTGCAATAAGACCTATTTCGTTAATGTCCTGTCCATGTAAAATCTTTCATTCCATTATTAATAAGAGAATTGAGTGGTACATAGAAAGTAGAGGATTATTTGCGGAAGAAACTGTAGGTTTCAGGAAAGCTCGCTCATGTCTAGATAATTTAAATTTGCTTACCTCGAAAATACAAATTGGTTTTTCAAAAAAACTTGTGACTATCGGATGTTTCCTTGATATCGATAACGCTTATAATAACGTTGACGTCACCGCTCTTCTGTTAACCTTGGACCAACTTTGTGTGGGATCACAATACTGTAGATATCTATGGGAATTTCTTAAAGAAAGGTATTTATCAATTAGTGGCATAGATAATACTGTAACTAGAATTGCCAGAAGGGGCTTGGCACAGGGTGACCCCCTGTCGCCATTACTATTCAATATTGCGACCATCCATATCTGTAAAGCAATACCCAGCTCCATAACTGTCTCTCAGTACGCTGATGACTACGTACTTTATATAACTTGTGATAATATTGATCAAGCAGCCGCTGAGTTACAGGAAGCGTTAAATATCTTATGTGATCAATTTGATTCCCTTAATCTCAACATATCATCAAATAAGAGTAAAATTTGTATTTTTGACAGAGGCTATAGGAGACGGTCGGTTAGCTTGTCAATTAGAGGTAATAGTTTGGAGGTTGTGGACACGGTACGATACCTTGGTGTGTGGTTGGACCGTTCTCTCAGATGGGGAAAACATATAAATGAGATTAGCCAAAAAGTTCTCAAATTCATTAAAATCTTTAAAGTGTTGGCCGGTTCGAGTTGGGGTGTGCATCCAAAATATTTAAGAAGACTTTATCTAACTTTAATTAGAAGCCGTATAGATTATGGAAGCATTTTCTATGATAACAGTGCAAAAACTCACTTAGAAAAATTAGATAGATTACAGAACCAAGCCATGAGAGTAGTGGGTAGTTTTATTAAATCCACACCAATTCACGTGATGGAGAGCGAATTATGCCTACAGCCACTATACCTACGTCGACGCTTCTTGGCTAGCAAATTCTGGCTTAAGACTAAAGCTTTGCAGGCAAATACCGGAAGTATCAATTTACTATCCGAACTATCTTCATTATGTAATAATTCCTCATATTGGCAAAACAAAAGAATCCCCCTTTTAATCTCGGTTAATGACTCACTACACAATTTAAAAATTCACAGCAGTCAGAAATTAGATATGTTTTCTCTGGATACTTGGGTTAGTAAAATAGATAGTGATAAAATAATAAAACACGACGTAAACTTCATGTCTGGGCCTAAAGGGCAATACAATCCTGTTAGCTTAAGAAACTTATTTATTGATTACCTTACTTCCGAATACTTGACTTACGTAAAAATATTTACAGACGGATCTAAGAAGGGTGACAATGTAGGGGCTGCGTTTTACGAGTCAGAAGAAAATTCAATGAAATTTCGAATAAATGCCAGTGTGTGTATAATGGAAGCTGAACTGATCGCGATCGCAGAAGCTCTGTCTTATGTCGAATCAATCCACCAAAACCATATTGTAATTCTCACAGATTCCAGAAGCTCGCTCCAGCATTTGGCTCGGTGTACCTCGACCTTTCGAGGAACACCGATAGCCTACACTATACTAAAAATTATTTTGAAGTTACAATCTGACGGAAAGCACGTAGTCCTTCAATGGATTCCATCACATATTGGAATTAGAGGCAATGAAATTGTTGATCAACTAGCCAAGCAAGCCATATGTGATGGAATTCCTGTTAACATTTCTCCTTACTTTTCAAACTTTATACCAAAAATTAAACAAGACTGCTACTTACTTTGGAAGGAATATTTTAATAAAAGATCTCGAGATAAAGGAATCTGGTACAAAACGATCCAACCACATCCCTTGAACTCGCCATGGATAGATAACCAGTTGTTGAACAGATGTGATACTGTTATTGCACTAAGGCTTCGTTCCGGACACATTCCGTGTAATAAGTTCTTATACCTAATGGCAAAATCAACAACGGATAAATGTGATTTTTGTATTAATTCCGTTGATGATGTTTATCACATATTGGCAGAGTGTGTCCGCAACGCACAATTTAGACATAGATTAGATTGTAGGCTTAGAGAAATAGGTTACTGCAACAGTGTTCTGGCTGCGCCACTTTCTGACGCAGCTAGAGCACTTTACAGACTAGCTATGCTAAGATTTGGTTAAAGACTGTATTATTAGTTATAAATTGTAAACCTTACCAGGGCGGCATAATCGCATGCGCGACAAAGCCCTTTTCTAGATTAAAAAAAAAAAAAAAAAAAAACTGTATGATAATTTGCATTAATATTCTGAAAAAGTCACGCATACAATCAAAATGGAACTTTAGTATATGATTTTTTGGATCTTTTTCTTTCCGTGTATAAGACAGTTACGTAATTAAAACATTTTCGCTCGATCCATTTTTATTCGAAAATCATGTCTTTTTTAAAGATTATTTGAAACAAGAACGAGGTTACTCGGCTTTTATGTCTAAAATTATTATTGGCAGTTAGAAAATATAGTTTTTTATCCAAATATAAGATATTTTTTCTCTAGATTAATTATTACTTTAGTTACAAACGAAATAAGAATTGAGACTTACGACATTTAGTTCCGTGCTTGAACACGACCGCGTAGCGTTTAGCACATTAGTGGGTGCATTGGGGCGGAGTTTGTGTGGAAATTGTCTTTGAAGTGCTTGGTCTTAAAAGGGATCGGTGACTTGTTACGAAGTCGTAGCGACGTAGCTCATCAGCTACGCCGTAGCAGATACGCTACGCAGACCCATTAATTATTTTTTTTGTTAGTAGAGATTAATTTACGTTGTGTTTCTTAATATTTTATTGCAAAAATGTCGACAAATAAATTTGAAAAAAAAAATATAGATACAAGTAGTCATATAAAACCATTATTGATAGTGATTATTGATAACCCTCTTGATGCTCGTTTCAGTGTAACGTGTGCGGAACTTGTGCATAGTAAATATTTGAATTCATTTTCATCCGGTTTTTTTTTTATCACAGCAGTTTGTTGACCCAATTATAACGGCACAGTGGATGAGCATCTATCGTCGACAAGGGTTCCATATCCACAAGAATAAAATACTTGTATGTCCTCACAATATTTCTACCAGTTTGGGTATTTTTGCACGCGAAACTTGTCACGCCTGTTTCCCCGTAGGGTTAGGCAGAGGTGAACTTACCTACAGTACACCCACATTTCGCTACTTGGTTTTTAAATAACGATTACTAAATATGGATCTGAGAGAAACAGACCTGCATGACTGCTACCGCATTGTTAAGGCAACTATGATAATACTTACGGGTTTAGCTGCCCAACCATCTTATTTAATATTATAATCCCTAACAAAGTCTTATTCAGCATTTTTGCAATGGACGATAAAACGAATTGAATTTGATACAAACAAATAAGGCAATTATTTTGTTGATCCAACAATATGATGGTAACTTTCAAAACTAACAAACTAAAGTGTTGCGACACACTTTCGGAATATAATATTGATATAGGTAAAACCAATATCGTATTTCCAGACGAAAACAAGACTAAATAACATGATTTGTGGCCAGAAATTGTTGTTACTCTCTGAGTCATTCATACTTTTCCAACAAATTAAAGTTTATTTATAAGAGCAGATAGCTATCTCTGCTAAAAAACTTCTAGAGTTCTAGACTCTTTCTCCAAACCGACGACATAAGAGATGAGTGACAAATTAATTCCGAATCGTGTCATACACAGTCACTAATCTTCAGATATTTCTTCTTATTATTTTATAAGAAGGTAATGTTATTATTACCTAAGAGTAATGAGTGATACTACTCATTCATTAGTTCCACGTTCGCACGAGTAGATCAGTTAATTCCACGAATCAGACTTGGTTTAACTAGTCTATATCTAGCCCTCCCCTTTTTCTGCCATACTTACCGGTTCCGTGCGTCCCTTATTCAGGTGTTTCCCGCGATTATGACGATATCGTCAACCCAACGCGCTATTGGACGGTCCTGGTTTTATTGACCTAATATCGGCACAGCTTTACTCCATCGGCCATCTCCGCGTCAAACTAGATGTCCTGCCTAACTCGGCGCATCGCCCTGTCCCCAACGTCGTCAACTTTCAACCGACGACGGAGTTCGGTGTTACGCACTCGGTCTAGTAGGATTATACCAAGCATGGCTCGCTCCATTGCCTTTTGTGCTACTCGTATGCGTTGGACAGTCTCCTTTGTGAGCGTCCATGTCTCGGCACCATAGTTAGGTACATATTATAGATGAAATACACTTTTCGTATCTGTCTTTGTCTCCGCGTTGTTCTTCTAAACTGCGCAACGGATTTTGATGCTGTTTATCGAATCATTTAGCGAATTTATTTCGGAAGCTTTATGTGTATAACACATTAATATTAAACTTACATATAATAAGGAAATCTCGATGTTTTGTCAAGTTGTCAAACCGTGCTAAAGCAGGTTTGTACAAAATAAGTAGCAAATGAACATGCTTTTTTTAGGTGCCACAGTGAAAGTGGTGAAAATCCCTTACTTTTATACAGGCTGGAGGGGTAAAGCATTCTTTAAATTTTGTGGTACACAAGTATTTATGAGACGTAGGTCGGCAACGCTTTGTTAAATGTGTCTAAAATTTTAGCGTATTAATATAATTTTCAGTGTTTTCATGTAGAAGGATTGTACGTTTGGTTTGAGATACGGCACTTATATTTTCTTAACTTGTTTTTATATTAGCCTAGTTTTCTTAAATGTTACTGTAATTCTATTTTTTTTTTAAGTTGGATTGGTATTTTTAGGTAGCCTACATAAAAAGTATTGCTATGTAAACTTACGATAGAAGCGTTGGTAAGTTTTCACATTGTAACCCCGTAAATAATGAAATGCAAAAAAGTTTAATACAACAAAAAGACAAGCTTCAAAACTTCATCATAGTCTACTTACAGTAAGTTACTTTAATTACGTTTTATAAAACATGCTTTTTAGGCAGATTTATACTTTGGAAAAAATGCTAACAACAAGCTTACCCACAGAACTTTTCGAAAAGATTATACATTAAGCTAAAACAGTACAAGTGTTTGATTTAAAAAAAACTATGTATTTTGATTAGGTACTACCTGCCTCTCTGCAGAACAATAAACTCTTTAAAACATTATGACAATAAAGCCTAAATTGGTATATTGCTAATATAAGTAAGTGAAACGCAATACTTCACAGTATGTAAATAGTTAGCTGTCATAAACTACTTACTATCTAGATTTATTAAGAAACTTTGCTTGTGAAGTGACTTAAGTTTACTAAATAATAAAATACCGATAGTTATGATGGAGGAAAGATAGCAACAGAATATTGAAATAGTTTCAGTTACCTACGTGTTCCGGATTGTCTACGTGACGCGGCATACCAATGATGTACCTCTGATAGTTTTCAAGACTTGATACGGGTGCATTATGTATTGTAAACTTGGTTTTCTATTTATTTTAAATATTAGAAGCCTAATTTCAAATATTAACGTTTAAGGTCATTGATTAGGCTAAGTTATATGCCTTCCACACATGATCCCATGTTGTTGCTCTTCTTACGAACCTTTTCTTTTAATTAATAAATTGTGAAATCAGATATTAATGCCGATCTGTCTACAGTAAGCCGACATTCGCACGGACGTAATAAAATCGCGGTGGGATTTGATCGCGCACTGGATTTTCAACTCTCGGTGTTAAGCCGAGCGTTGAGAATTTTATTAATTAGAGATTTTATTATGTCCGTGCGAACGTCGGCTAGTATATTTCTGCTCGTAACTGTACCTACGTGTAATACAATCTAATCATGTAAGAATCTCCGGTACCTCTACTTAATGAGAAATATCGCTAAAATGGTTTTCTATTAGTAGGGTCAGAAGTTAACGCGAATGAAGGACATAAATACGATAGCCAATAATTGCGATTAGCAGGTCGATTTTGCAGGTCATTGTTACTACCGTGAATAAAAGATCGAACAATAAATGTACCTATACTATGTATGTATTCTCAATTTCGTGACAGCATCAAAAAGGTAGATTTTATCGGGTAAACAGGTATCAGTAATTGTGGGTATTTAAAGGCACCTTGATCCATGACGTCGTGACAGGCCGCTGTTAGCTGTATCGTGCATACATTGTATCTCTTCGTCACGCCCTTTCCGTGAAGCCGCGTGACTTTGCAATATGAACTGACCCTTATATTGAGGCCGACGGTTGCGCCCCAGTTTTTTGAGATGTATCGAAAACCCAGTTTGATGGATTTTTGCACGAAAAAATTATAATAAGCTCTCAGAAATGCCGGCCCCCGGAACGCGGTACAGGAAAATTGTTGATATAATATATAAAAAAAATCGGTTAGCAGTTGTAATACCGCATGGATGAACCTTTCTGATCCTGTTGGATATGACGGCAAATCCTTTTTTATCACATTCAAAACATACCCTTTTAATATCCATTGTTTGTTACTCAACTAAATACATAGTAAAATCCAGCCGATATCGGCATCCGTCATTCGATACTGAAAATCCTTTAAACACTCCACAGATTATATTAAACCGATATCCGAAACTCGATCATAAACAATTTTGCTAACGGGTTCCCGCCACGTTCGCGCGCATACCATCTGTCAAAATTCGCCATTAAGTACCGTATTGATGCACATTTTATGATGAACAATGTTTTTGAAAATGGCGTCGCGTTTGTCGTAACATATTTACCAGCTTTACTGTATGTTTATAGTTATTTGGAGTTATTGTAACGCATTGCGCTGCTTGCCAGGCGGACTTGACATTAAACAGAACGTATAGGCTGGCCTGAGGCAGCAAGTTACTACAAAATGTAGGTTAAATGTGATGTGTATAGTAGAGTAGGTAATTGCAAGTAGTTCCGAACTTTTCCTTACGTTTACGAGACCAGAATAAAAATTGAAATCAGTCATGATAGAATAACAACCCCATGATTTTTGATTCGGTACTAACATCACAACCCCGTTTCACAATCTCCGGGGTACCATAGACCATAGAGCCGGCTAAGGGATATTAAACCATAGTTCGATATATCAAACCGCGATCACCAACGCCCCTAAGGCCATTCATTATGGCAGTTATGGCGTCTTTATGCGAGGCCTACTTTCCGTGGAATACGATTTGATATATTCATTTTTGCTAACAATGAGTCAGAAAGGGAAACAGAAATTGTTCTCATCAAAATTCATACTGTGACTTAGGTGACACCTACGACAAAGTTTTATCAGAATCTAGGTGCAAAGATTTTTCACGTTCATAAGTGTCGATGTAAGGTTTATGTGAAGTAAAATATTTTGATTTTGATATTTTTTTAAGAGTAATGTGGGTTGTTCAATACTAGTGTTCCTGATTTCCTGTTGACCTGCCAAGTAAGGTCTCGTCATCTCGTATTATAATTTGGTTCTCGTCAATAGCGTAGCGAGATGAGATTGATCTCACAGCATTATTCTCATTCGTTTCAGCTCAGCTGTTGGGCCAGTATCGTTTTAAAGTAGTTGCATTAGCCTTCAAATCTGTAGGGAATATCATCATAGCTCACTTACTATGCGAGTTACGAATATAGTCTCGTTGTTGGTCAAAATATGGATTCATTAAGTCCACCATCGGATCCTTATTGTCGCTAGACCACCAACAATAATGACAGGCATTGTTTACTTGATTATATTGAGCGACTGAATAGAAAGCAGTTAACCGAGGGATCCAGAGTTTGATAATCAAACTATTTAATACTAAATTTAGATATAAAGTTATATTTCGATTAAAGCTGACATCGTTTAAACGTATTTTTCAAGAAGTTTTCGAACCTTGAAATTGGTACTTGAAAATCTAATAACCGTATTACTTTCAGAAGCTCTTATTTGTCAAGCACTGTTCGTTCATAAAAATGAGTTCGCTTCAAGTTTGATCATTCGTAAATAAACTCTGTTCACACAAGATTTTGTTTAATGTGGCGAATACGTAGTACTCCCTTTACATTTCGCGTATATCCTTATTTGCAATGATTCTTTTTATTACAGAATAATGACATGTAAGATATTCATAACGTCTCATTGGCCTTGCCTTGGGAAACGCAATCAAATATTCATAAGAATGAGAAATTTCGAATAAGTTGTATAAGCCCCTAACGTTCTCCGTTTATGTAAATTGATTTTATTTGATTTTGATACGCCTACTTCACTTGTCAGGTCTTCGAGCCGAGTTGAATTCTCATTAGTCTTGATTGATTACGATCGACCAGCAACTGACCATCATGCCTCGAAGTAAATAGAGAATCTGTCCTCAAATGTTAGGCAACTATTTTAGTACAGATTACCACAGGAGCATTAGGAAAATTAAACCTGTCAGTCAAGATAATACGATTTCTATCCGTTAAAGACAGACTGATTGTAATTGTGACAAGATTTGCACGTTTAGATAGAGCCAATGCTTAATCCTATCCTACTATAATATTATAAAAGCGAAAGTTTGTGAGGATGGATGTTTGTTAAGGCGGGTTCCCACGGTGCGCGATATTGCGCACGCACGCGCACCGGGCCGCACGGCGCACGACCACGCACCGCGCACCGAGGGCCTTCCCACGGTGCGCGATATTGCGCACGGACGCGCACCAGCCCACACGGCCGACGACCTAAACATCACACACCTGGCTTTTTCCGACGCTGCGTGTCGGTCTGTGTGGGCCTTGAGATTCGAAGCCACTTTTAGCATTGTTCTGTTAGCTTTGGTAAATGCTGACTATAACTTCACATTTGTGGATTGCGGATGTCAAGGTAGAATAAATTATGGCGGTGTTTATAGAAATACAGAGATGTATAAAAAAAAAAAATGAACTGGATTTTCCAGCATCAACTAATTTGCCCTTCAAGGAGGAACCAATTCCCTACGTGTTTGTGGAAGATAGTGCATTTACTCTCACTGAAAATACGTTGGAGCCGTCTCCACGCCACGGGAACAAAAGAAAGAATTTTTAAGTATCGTTTGTCTCGTGCTCTGAGAATAGTTGAGAACGTTTTCGGCATAATGTCGGATATTTTTAGGATACCTTTTTATACACCATTTTTATAAACCTATTTTATTAGAACCAAAGAAGGTATCCAATATTGTTATGAAGTGTTGTTTATTGCACAACTTTTTAAGGCGATCTAAAAATTCACCACGAATATATACACCCCCTGGTACTTTTGATACTGAAAATGAAGGTGGAGTGCATCCAGGCTCATGGCCAAATGATCCTAAAGGAAATACTTCCTTGATATCTATGAGGCATGTACCAAGAAGAGCAACTTTTTTAAATACATTATTTTTAAATTTTAATATTCTTTTCTGAAATTGATATTGTTTTTATAATTTTCTTAGTTGTAATAAGGGGATGCAATTATCCGCCATATTTGACTACCCGGATTTTTCGGATACTTCTAGACAACTATCCGGATATAACCGGATAGTATGGACATTTTGGACACCACTGTAAAAAGGTAAATCAAACTTATTTAAGTTTCCAATGGACATTTTCATTACAAAAACTCTCCAAAAATCGTGTACCAAAGTACTTCAGTTCGCAGTAGAAGCAAACCACTAAAGAAAAGGCACCAAACCCTTACTGAAAATGATGTTCCAAAGTTTTAAGATTCTGTGTGTGTGCAATATTACAAAGAAATTCCAAAATCCATTTTCATCAAAAAAGATTATAATAGTGAAAGCTTCATTGAGTTTAAAGCGAAGAAAGGGAAAGTACAATTATAATACCTAAATCTGTTTATAGTGGCCGATTGCCTTTTCGAAGGTGAAAAAGACAGATCTACTAAAATTATGTAACGATGTCCTAATACCAAGGAGCTATCACCAGTATTTCGAGAACCTGCCAGTGACATGAGAAAGAAGAAATACGTACCCGGTTCACAGCACGACAACTTTTAACTACACTAGGTTCATAAATCACCGAATCACAGTGAGCGCATTTATAATTAACAATTAAATGAAAGCAATATAGCATTGGATAAATAAATTTCGGTGTTTTCATAGTCTAAAAAATATCATCCATTCTAAAAAAAAAAAACTACAATGACATGAGTCGCAAGAAAGAAAAATTAACGTTAACCGAACAATTCAAAACTCCAAAAGATTCGAATAAAATTGACTGCCGGTAATCAAATAGGGCTGCAAACAATGAAATGGTTTAAACGAAATAGGATAATTATTTTAAAAATATGCAGGCGTGAAAACCTGCAATTCGTAAAATCTGTGATTCGCACATTTACTACTATGATATCTTGTAAACTATAATATTACAGACACGATTGAAACTTTGCCACGGTATGTATTACCACATTGGGAGCGGGTTGTGACAAAAAACAGTTTTATGCGAAAATTACACATTCGCAACTTTATCGTGAATGTAACGATTTTATATACGTATTACATTACATATAATAATAATATATAATTATATATAATCTTGTTACACTTGGATGTAACCAGTGGAGGAAAAACCTTTTTAGCTTCGATGCTGGTTGGAGCAATGTGATTGGGAGGTTGTTTATTTGACGAAGATGAATTTTTCTTGGTGTGTGCCATCTGTGCTCAGCAAAGAGTTTCTAAATCTTCTTTGACTCACACTTGACTTCAGTTGATGAGCGATGATGGTCATTACTTCAAAAAAATATTTACTTTAACAGCACTACGTTCCCTGCAACTGAGATCAGTTCCAGTGGACGTTGAAAGGGTTTTTGGCATGGTCCTTTCGATCAAAATATATCGAAATGAATTTTTATGCTTATTTTCTTTGTTATAGTAAATGATTTTTCAGTTTCTGCTGCTGGTAATCACTGAGCACTACATCATCATCATCGCTGTCGACAACTGAAGTCGAGCTGTGAGCAAAAGCATTTTTGAATTATCTTTATGATGAATCTAGTAATTGTGTCATCAGATGGATTTTAGATGATATACCATGAATTGTAATAATTGCGAATACCTATTTTATTAAAACACAACGTTCAATGTTATATTATTACTGACTTTGATTTAATAAAATATAGAAAACGAATAAAAGAAACTATCGGTATTACTCTTTTTATCCGGATAGTAAAACAAATGATATCCGGATAACATTTTCGAAGGTTTAGGATAATTTGGATATCCAGATATCCGGATAGCATGTCCTAGTTTTCATGTTGTATTTCCTGTGCGTATCCCAAAAAAAAAAAAACTTTTTGTTCTTGCTTTCTTTCTGATCTTTTTGCTAAGACCATAACAGATAGATTTGCAGAATATTTATTAACCGATGGCCCTGTAGTATGGCAAAATAATTTCGCTTAGTGAGCAGGATGAAATACGGCCATTTATGCGATATATTTTGATACTTGAAAATAAATCAAAAACCTATAGGATACTTCCCGTTGACCTAGAATCATGAAATTTGGCAAGAAGCAAGGTGTAAGTATTTCACAAGTAAAGGATGGCCCTGTAGTATGGCAAAATAATTTCGCTTAGTGAGCAGGATGAAATACGGCCATTTATGCGATATATTTTGATACTTGAAAATAAATCAAAAACCTATAGGATACTTCCCGTTGACCTAGAATCATGAAATTTGGCAAGAAGCAAGGTCCGAAAATTGTTAATTTATAATTTAAAAAAAAATAGCGATTAAAAACTTATGTACATTTGCAGTTTGAGAATTGACCATGGCGTATATCGATGTATGGGAGAACATGTTTTTCAACTATAAGTTTCTTTTTGGGATAAATTACGTCTACGGAACCATCTACGGAACCTTTCATAGTACGTGGTTCGACACGCACTTGGCCGGTTTTTTTTTTAAAGTTTATTCTATTTTTTTATTTGTTGTTATAGCGGGAATAGAAATACACAACCTGTGAGAATTTCATCTGTCTACCTATTACGGTTCATGAGATACAGCCCGCTAACAGACAGACAGACGGACGGACGGACAGCGGAGGCTTAGTTAACTGACTAAACAAAATACCTGTCACTTCAGTTGTCATGCTACGTCACAGTTATACTTTTCAATTTAGCAAGATTATAATTCGTTCAAATCAAATCAAATCAAAATATTTTTATTTCACATAGACCTACATGGGCACTTATGAAACAATATTCGTTGAAGTTTAATAAAGAACCAGTATTTTGGGCTGTTTTACAATAGACATATAAACAAATATTATAATTATAAACCTAAAAAAAAAACAACCAACGCGAAAAACACTACAAAATGAAAAATAACTTTAATTTCGGAAGTTGGTGTCTTTGGATCAGTATTTTAGTTTTTACCACCGTGTTCCGAAATTTAAAGTTATTTATTCACTTTGTAGTTTTGAAGTAATTTGTTATTTCTGGCTTTTTAGTGAGTCAGCAATTACCTACTTATTATTGAGAAGTTCCGTTGGCCATCTGTGGCCTTCATCATCAGTTCCACTTTACCAAATGCTGCTTTCCGAGAGCAAATCCACGAGTTAATTACTATGAAAATACCAAAATCGCTATAGGTGTGCCTATAATATTTGAAGAGTTCCTTCGATTTCTCCAAAATCCCATCATCAGATTGTGACCAAATGACAATGAGACCAACAAGAAAGTATACCTTTAAAAAAAAAAAATATTTTTTCAAATTCGACGAAAAAATCAAATATGCCAAAATTTGATACATCACCACTTGTTTGTATTTTTACCAATAATGAAGCAAACGGTTAGTCGAGCATAGCAGGTAGAGCATAGGGGTATGCTCTACCTGCTATGCTCGACTCGTAAAATACCTACTAAAAAGTTTCGCTATACACGAAATAATATTCGTGGGCAGTGATGAAGAAAACCTAGTATGTAAATATATTATGTTTTCCTATTCTTAATCATCATTAATTATATTTGTGAAGAAACCGGTATACCTGAGATGGGTTCCCTCTATCTGGCAGAATTTTGATGCTCCGAAATTTATTTGGCATAACACACTTGGCATAATCTTCTTTAAGTGAATATATATATGCCTCGTTGGTCTAGTGGTCGCAAGCGCTACTGCTAAGTATGAGGTCCTGGGTTCGATTCCCGGGTCGAGCAAAATGTTATTGGGTTTTTCTATCTGAAATTTCTCAGTAGCAGCTCGGAGTCTGGATTTGTGCCCGGTTGATGGCAATAGGCTCGCCCCCTATTACATGGGACTTAAACATAACTGGCGAAATGTGGGTGTGCCTGCTACAGGGACACCTCTGCCCAACCCTTCGGGGAAACAAGGCGTGATGTTATGTTATGTTTATATAAGGCATAAAAATCATTAAATATAATTATTGTTTGGCCGAATGTTTATATGTCCGAATTTACAAAGGCAGACTTTTAAGATGGCAGAATTTTATTTGGCATAATTACTTTTGGCAAAGCTTAATTTCGCATTGCCGGCCAGCCTCAGCCGCGTCGGCGAGCGTTACAACCATCTGCGACGAGAAGCTTGCGTGGGACCGCCGGAGCCCCGCAGCGCCGGAGCCGTGACAGAAACCATGCCTGCTGCATGTTGCATGCTTGCTTTATAACAAAAGACGATTCTGACAGTGAACTTTCTGCAATATGATGGTTCTACTTTTAATTATTATGGATATGAAATTTATGCCTAAAGATGATTCTGACTTACAAAATTATGCGTTTTTAATGTATTATAAATGAGTGTATGCCAAACGATTTTCTGCGAAATGAAGTTTATGCTATGCGCTGTTATGCAAAATAATATTATGACATAAAAAGTTCTGCTATAAAGGGTAGACCCACCTGAGATATATTTCTCGACGGCATGTGAAGCCAAGTCAGAGGCCCTTAGGCGGCTTTAAAACTCTGACACCAGGTTAGTCACTAACCACACGATAAGAAGAAAATTTATTATAATAAAACGGGTCAAGCTTTGCGCTTGATAAGGCATGTGTCGAACTGTTTTTTTCAGGGTGACTATAACAATGAGCCCTTCCGCGAATCATTACCAGTACCCTAATTATGTAATACACGATCAATTACAATCTGTTTCGATTTGAAACAGATTGCTAATCAATTGCTTCATAAGCTGGAAAAAAAATCTGCACAACAACGTAAATAACGCAATGAATGTTGTTGAACTGTCAAAATGAAACAAATTAGTCATAATCAATTAAGAAAATAATTTACGTAATTAGGGTTCTCTTTGATAAAGCAAAGAATAATGAAACCAAAACTCAATTATCGAGAAATAAATGTTAATTTTAAATTAGTACTAATAATTTGATTCGTATTAAAGTCTGTGATTTAAATAGTAATAGTCATATCTCATTCTGTGATTGAAATAGTAATACTTACATCTCATTATTATCTATTTGTTTTTTTTTTTAAGTAATTGATTATTTGTATTTTATTTGTGTTATTCATAAGAAATATTATGAATACAGGTGATTTGACTTTGAGAACGGACTTTTTATTTACGCTCTTTTATATTTTTTTAGTTTTCTCTCTACAGACTTCGTTAAATCTTGTGGATCCAGTATTGAGTACAGCTCTAATCATAAACATTTCTTAACTTAGAATTGCTCTGAAATTCGTTTGTCTTTGTCTGTCATTTTGACTTTTTGACTGTCAGAATGAGACAAAACAAATTTTAACTTACAGACGCTTACGCTTATACGAATAACGCTATAATTTTTTTTACCTTAATTTAAACACTTTTTTTCCAACTATACCTTCCATTGTTTACGTAGAATCGAAGAATTGCGTGCATAGCGATACTTTTTAGTAGGTATTTTTTAGGTTGAGCATAGAGGGACTAGAGTATAGGGGGACTAACCGGAAGCAAAGACCTCATAGCTTTACATCTACTATGCAAATTATGGAACTAGCTATCAAAGGTAAAATTAGTAGACATGCATCAGATATATCGAAACTAAACGTATCTAAAATCCGATTTCAGTCACAAATTGTATCGTATCGATAATCCGAACTAGACAAACTGATTTCACAAAACCACAGCAAGAGTAAATTGCGTAAGCAAGTATTTGTTTATGTTTAGGTAGTTTTGATCGATGAACTTACAACCGAATTATAATATTACTAGAGACGATCGAAACTGCGAGCCAGAGGCGCCAGAGCCGCTCCAGAAATTGATTTCTAAAAACGAATTTTGAAAACGATTTCATAATCTGATATCAAATATTTAACCGTTTGCGTAAAAATCCAAAAACGGCCATGTCTAAAAATTTGCTTACGACTTTACATACATATTTATATGCCAAGTTGGGCAATAAAAACGTTACCATTGATAAGCAAAACGATTCGTTTTAGTTCATAGGAACCGGGCATACGCGCGCACCTTTGAAGTTTACCGACTCGCCGCGGATCGGGCGCACCGCCACGCACGCGTCTGCGCTACCACGCACGGTACCCTTCCCATGGTGCGTGTCCGTGCGGGCTGATCCGTGGCGAGTCGGTAACTTCAAAGGGAATGTATCCAAACTCGGACGCACCACGACGCACCGCGACGCACGCGTCTTCGCTACCACGCACGTAACCCTTCCCACGGTGCGTCGTGCGGGCCAGTGCGCGTGCGTGCGCGATATTGCGCACGCGTCGGAAGCGGCCTATACTCTTTCACGAAAAAACTACTGAACGCATTTGGATGAAATTAGGCACACAGATAGTTTATAACCACATAGGATTTTCTTTTCATCCCGATATTCCCACGGGATCGAGACTTACGCGGGTGAAACTGCGGGGCGCTGCTAATTTAATTTAATGTTGACGTGCTGCCCTGATTTACGGCATGTAGGTGTTATCAAAGAGTCATTAATATCGACTTGCATCGCGGTAAACACGAAAGTGGAACAGTGTTTTTTATTTGTTTATGCTGTATTTGAAGGAGATTTAACGATGAACGTTTAATACTCCTTTCATGCACTCGTTAACCAAAAATTTTTTTTTGCATAACTCATACATTTTTGCTTTTTTATGTGAAACATAAGAATTCTTCTAGCTTGGAGAAAGGTTTGATTCATTGAAACCATTTTTTTTACTCTTGCCGCGAAACGGGAAACGATTGTTATAGTAGGTACATACGAAAAAATACAATAGACGTCGACTGAGACTTAGCGCTCGTCAAACCCACTTAATATATACTGCGTCCAGCGGTCAGTGTGGTAACACGCCGTGTTCGACTTCGCAACAAGTCAATCGTCATCCTGAGGATGCCTCGTTGAGAAGTGAAACAAGTGTCGTTTTCTTTCAGAGTTTTTTTATGGGTCTTTAGAAATTGCTAAGCGGAACTGGTTACTAAATTGGATATATTTAGTAACCGGTTCCGCTTAGCAATTTCGTCTATTGTATTTTATAATGGATTTCCGCAAGGTCACGCCTGAATCAATTAACTAGGTACCTACGATGTAAAAAGTACTTGGGTATTCAAATAATAATGAATACAAATTATTTTCATCAGTTCCAATAAAGCCGTATCTACGACCAGTATCGTATATCATAATAATACAAACATTTTGGAACTCTTGAAAGTTTCAAACAGTCTTCATCCGCATGATTGAGTTTTTCCATTCCTATCATCCAATTTGAAAACTTTGTAGTCTCAGGGATCAAGTAACCAAAATAGGAGCGAAATTTTGTTGGGAGGTATTCATTTTCTTCTTTTGAATATTATATATTGAAGTACTTATTTATTTTCGTAAATATTTGTTTTTCTTTTGAGATCTAACAATGTGAAAAGTTTGTGGTATTTCGAGTTTTTGATAGGCATACGCATGTTTACAATAAATAGGGAAATAAACAAATTATTCAAAGTATAAGTCTCATCCCGTTAGCTTGAAATAAGTATAAAAATCAGTAAAAACTTTTTACACTTTCATCTTAAGACAATGCTGGCCACAAATGTTTCAAAACATTGTTTTTAAAAATAGAATCTTTAAAAAGAGTCGTTATTCTTTCAGACAATAAAAGCACACTACAGCATATTGCTCGATACGACTCTGGCTTCAGAGGTGCATCGAAAGCATATGATATTCTTAAAAATATTATTTTATTATTTAAGAATAGTATAGAAATTAAGTTGCAATGGGTTCCAATTCACATTTTTCAAATTCAAATTCAAAATATTTTTATTTCACATAAACCTACTTGGGCACTTATAAAACGTCAGAAGCTAGGTGCACGGTTCCAATTGGTCGTTTCCTATGGAGAAGAGCCAGCAAGAATCTACATGGTTACTCTTTTAAAAATATTTGGATTTTACAATTCTTTCAAATAACAGTGTGACTATATGGGAGACCAGTGTGGTCTTTCAATAAGTACCAGGTACTTAAGAAAATAGAAAATGGTGAACAAATCTACAGTCCACTAAGCCTACAGCGTTCTCACATTCACAAAATAGAAAATAATCTATACAAAAGATTTATAAATTAATAAAAAATAAAAATCTATTTGAATTAAACGCAATTACATGATTGCTATTACAACTGTAATAAATCTGAATAATTATCATATGCACAAAAGCCACTAATAAAGAGTTGAAATTAACTCGTAGGTATATAATGTCAAATAATAGGATGTATATGTCAAGGACGAATGTAAAAATAATAAAATTAAAATAAACTTGGTAATTTGGGAGCAGTTAATAAACTCTTACATAACCATACGTTAATGAGATACCAGGGAAGCCACATGTGCAGAAGGAATGATTGCCAAACTTTCTTGTCTTCAACATAGTCTTTAATTTTATAATATGCTTTCTTGATAAAGACACGTTTGATGTGGGTTTTAAACTTCCCATCGCTAAGTTCTGTCTTTTGCAACTTGACTTTGGCAACTTGTTATAAAAGCGGATACTGTTTATAAGAAATTACTTGCTTGTTTTAGTTAATCCCAATTTCATGTTTGCTACGTGTATTTATATTATGGAAATCGCTTCTTATTTTAAAAAGTCCCAAGTTTTTGCGAACACACAAAATACTTTCTAAGATATAAAGAGAAGGCAGAGTCAGTATATCAATTTCTTTAAATTTTTCTCTAAGGGACTCGCGAGGACCCATTTTATAGATCGAGCAGCGTCAGCTACCGATCCCCACAGCAGCACGCCATAAGACATAATACTGTGGAAATAAGCAAAGTATACTAACCTAGCTGTGGCTATATCAGTCAACTGCCTTATTTTTCTAACTGCATATGCAGCTGAACTTAATCTACCTGAAATAGTCCTAATGTGGGCGCCCCATTGCAATTTTGAATCTAAAATAATTACTTTAGATTCAAAATTGCAATGGGGCGCCCAAATGTTATTCTTAGGAATTCCTCAGAATATAGATTCCGTTATGGCATCTAGTTTTTTGCCATCAAGGTTTAAGTTCAGACCTAATTGAGGTACATTTGGTAATGAGAATCTAATACATTTAGTTTAGTTCATTTAATTTTGAAAGAACAGCCAGACTATCATTGACATGTAAGACATCTGTATCTTTCCTGTCTATTTTAAAAATAAGAGAAGTATCGTCAGCAAATAGAATTATATCCGATAAGTTAGCCATCATGTAAGGAAGATCATTTATATAAACTAGAAATAAGAAAGGGCCGAGAATTGGACTACGTGGTAAATAGGAGGCTGACCGATTGTCTAAATTAGCAGCAGTAGAGGGTACAACAATTGATTACTTACCTGATTATTGGGAATACATAATATGAGAGATATAAAGTAATTTATTATAAATCCTGGAAACAATACGTTGATAGCATCAGTCAGCAAAAAGGTATATTGTATAAGAGTATACAAGACGAGCCTTTTCGTGTGCCTTGGTTCGATGTCAATCAACATAGTAGGAATTATGTTAAATTAATTTTAAGACTTCGGTCTGGACACTTTCCATCAGCGAAGTTTGCATTCCTTATGAAAAAAACTGATTCACCAAATTGCAGAGAATATAATTAGATTGAGGACGTGCAGCATTTGCTAATGGATTGTGTCCGCAACAGGCGCGAGAGGGAGTCACTTTTGAGAGAATTAGACATGAGTAGGCTTAACGACAAGCTTTAAGATTAAGCTTTTCGACATTACTCATTTCGACATTTATATTCTTCATTTTTTTTTAGATTTATATGTAATTCATTAGTAATTCATGTTATATTTATTATATTATTATTTTTTTGGTTTTGATGTCTGATCTGTAACAACCAATTAAATTCAACTATGGCTATATCTATATTAATGTTTAATTCAAAACTAATATTTTGTATGCCGTAAGGTAAAATGTATCGGGACACTTAATAAATATTCCAACTTATATGTATACCTACATTATCAGCAAACAAATGATTTCTTTCTTTCTAACGTGGGATCAATACAATCAATTTTATCCCAACCAACTTCAGAAGGTGCCAAAAAATAATAAAATGCACGATGGAATTGACTTACAAATTTATATAAAAACCCCAAAAACAAATTCTTTTTTCTTTTAATAGAATCCAAGTTATTGGCGCTAAAATAAAGTTGGGTGCAGCAGGGTGCTATTACAAGTTTATCCGGTTTAGTAATGGATCATTAATTTATTTATTTCTACTCAATATCTACTTCTGAACTTTGAAAAACATTATAGGTCTTGTTATTATTTTTACTTAAGTACCTTTTTTCAAGATAGTTCTTTGAATAGGTTCTTACGGGCCATAAAAAGCGTGGAAAAAGATTTTAAAAAATCAGCAAACAGACAGGTAGAAAGCAGTTTAAACTTTTTAGTTTTTGTGAAAGGTTTAAGGTTTTCTTTATACAAAAAAATTTAACCAGCCCGATTTTCAAGCGTGTTAATTACAGGCCCGTCAATTGTTGTGCCTCAGGTATCCTTCATGTACAGCAACGGACGCCTGCGAGCGGAAATGACTCCACAAGAAGCTAAAACTTTCATTAGTCTGTACCCTTTGCGAATGATTAAAAGTGCCAGTCGTTAATAGTAATGTTTGTTTCGCAGCTGTCGGCGTCCGGCGACCCCGGGGCCTTGGACGCGGTGGCACGGCGCTATCGCCTTGAGAACGGCAACTCGCTGGGGGAGAAAGATGAGGTAAGAATTCCTTTTCTATCTGTTGGAAAATCTTTGAAAAATGTTTTGAGCTCCTTCGGTAAACCGAAGGAGCTCAAAACATTTTTCAAAGATTTAAGTTTGCGGTGTAATTTTCATAGCTCTGCTTCCACGTTTTAATTCTATACATACTTCTTAGGTCCTGAAGGAACACGGGGTTTTAGTCAGTAAGAGTCTGACACGCCCTCTCGCTCCACCCAGAGCGGGAGAAGTTATTTGATATTTTCCCACCCAAAAAAAAAAGGTGTAATAATGATTAACATTATTGTTTCAATAGTAAATTCATTTCATAACATATTCATACGGGGTATTCAGAAAATAATACACAAGCGTTTTAACCCTTCCCCCAGGACAGAGCTGACCCATTTGGTAACATCGTTCCCCGAGCACATAATAAATCATCACAATGACATAACGACCGTAATTACTTATTCACCATGTATGTAGCAAAAATGTAGTCTTTAAAAACATCCATAAAATAGAGATGAATATTTTGTCAGCAAAAATGTTGAATAGCGAAATGAACGCACAGCAAAAATCATTGTGGGCCTTTGTCAAAAGTTTATTGCCAAATATCCGGGCAACCCAGCCTCATATATGTTCAGGAATTTGAGTAGGGTATATCATACATGATTACATATATTATACATACATCCTGGTTTAGAAGCCATGTGTTGAGCAAGCAATGAATAATATCGCATGTTATGGAGGATGTAATTAGGGACATCGGTGCAGCTAACAACATTACACTTCTGACTTTTCGGATTCATGTGCGTAATTATTACTTGCTTCAAAAACGGTGAAGGGAAACATCGTGAGGAAATCGGCACGCCTGAGAGATATTTCTCGACGGCACGTGAAGCCAAGTTATTCACTAGTGGCGGCATCTACATTGCCACATGCGAACTACGCATCAAAGACCTGAAATCCCACAAAATCCTAACGTCACACAAAATCCCGCATCGCGCAATTAGAGTTTACCGCGCGAGTGACATATATATAACATTCCGACTTCAACCGTTCGGCAGTTGCCCGCCAGACACATGACCCGTTTGGTCGCAGGATCCTTCCTTTTCTACAGAGGATGAGTGAACTTAACACCCAGTTCCTAATGTCTCGAAACACGAACCACATGAAAAAGAAGAACAACATTGTTTTCCACCATTTTTCATTATTTTCCATCATTTTTATTTCTTTAGTTTTGTGATTTTACAGAAACAAATAATCTGAAGTACCTATAGGTTCAGATTTTTTATGTAGGTAATATTCACAAATTACAGTCGCAAAAACTTTGGAAAAACTAGAACCCAACCTCATAACTTGCGCAAAAAGAATAGAGAGTCGACAGATGTTTCAGAGATAAGTTTGACTAAATTTAGAAGCCACAGTCATTTAATCGTTGGAATAAAACTTTACGCCGTTTAAACGCAGTTGGTTTAAATGACACCTTTTTATGAGTTAAAGGCGTCTGCTGGAGATTATTCAAAGTTGATTTTAATCAGTTCGTTCTATTGTATCAGGATGTTTATTCATTAACACGTAATGATAAGCTCTATGTAATGTTTATAGAAGAAACCCTTTAGTTAAAAGTTACAAAGTTACGTTATAACTAGGCACGGAATCCTTAAAACATATTTCAGTTCCAAAAATTCACAAAATTGTCGTTACAAAAGATACAAAAAGATTTTCCTATTAAAACTCTGTCAGTTACGTAGTTCACGGGAATATTGAAAACTGATTTCAATAGAGTAACATTCTGTTCGACAGGAGTGTTTTTGAAAAGAGCTTTTTCCATATTGAGTTGCTAAAAGTTAGTCCGTTAAAATATAGATTTTAAATTAAAATAATTATCTATAGTCTTCATGTTTCTATTATTTAGGATATGTACATATCTGTGTATATATTCTAGTAAATTGTATACTTGTTATTTGCACCAACGACAGCCCCATTTTATGTCCAGGCAAATCACTGTCCATTTCAAGGTTGCCTGGAAGAGATCGCAGAAAGCAATAAGGCCGTCCATTATATATTTTGTAGTGTTTGATTTATTTTTTGTTATGTATTTTTGTGGTGTACAATAAATTATATGTAAATATAATACTGATCTTTTAGTTACGTTAAAGAGAAAGTTTTACGTAGGTAATAAATATTTGAGTATTCCTTGAGGACTATTGATGCCATTTCTGAGAATTTTAATTGAAAGCCCTCACTTTCATTTGTGATTCCAAAGAAAACTAATAATACCTGTAGTATTTTCAGTTTTCTTTGGAGTAAGAAGATAAAAAAAAACCTTCTGAAATCAGAAGGAAAATAAAATAAACCTATAACCCAAAAAATATAAAATGGGGAACGGTGAATCAAATAACTGCAAAAAAAAACATATTAATCATCAGTTTTTCTAGGTAGAACTATTTATACATCAAATTAATATTGTTTCTGTTTCTTCACAGTTATTTGGACCTCCAAGCGCGCCTGTGTTGGAAAACCCCGAGTTTCAAACACGATGGTACTTCAAGTATTTTCTTGGAAAAAGTGAGTATCCATTCATTTATTTTCTCTTGACTTCAGTAATGACCAACAATTTCTTTAGAAATTACATTTTGAAATCAAAAGATTCCCTAATTTTATATCAATGAGAACTTACTGAATTGGAAAACCATGTAACCTTACAATTATTAAATAGAGTGGATACTAAACAATGGTAAAAATAAAATAAATAACAGTGAAGTTCTTTCATCGGAATTTTCCACTCCACTGAGAAGCCAGAGGAAATAAGAAAATTATTGTAATTTCCTTTGAGTTATCCACTTGCAAAGAAGTTATGTTGAGCGAATGAAATTGAAATAGTGAAGCTACTGTCCCTTTGTTTCTACGGTATTTCAGGGTTGGCTGAAAACTTGATGGTTTTTATTTAGGATTTACTGGTATAAGGAACAGGGTGTAAAGTTCACTCATTCACTATAGAAAAGGGAGGATCCTTCGACCAGACGGGTGTTGTGTCTGGCAGGCAACTGCCCGACGGTTTTTTTTTTCTGGTTGGCATCTCGTAGCTGACCTCTGAGGTCATGACTACTTAACCGGTCAATCCTGTGGTTGCCTTAAGCTGCTACACTCAAAGCCTCCAGCCAGGGGCATACAAAACTAAGCTAAAAAGCTAGGTGAACGGTCGCTAAGGGCACCCCCTGTGGGGTACGAGCCTCGGCTTAGGGCGTCACCGGAGGGAGGACATCAACTTGGGACGGGCTGGACGATTGAAGTCGTAATCTTATATATATGTTGATCGCTCGGTAAACTTTAATTACGCGATGTAGGATTTGTGTGACGTCATGTCTTTGCGTAGTTCGTATGTGGCGGTGTAACCGCTACAAGGCCTTTTCGCCCTGTTCTATCCAGTCCACGGAGTAAAATATCCTGTCTCAAACATAGACGCATAATTATGATGTCGTGTTCGTCTAAATTATACACTATTCAGCCTTCTTTTTGCTGAATAGACGGTACTAATGAACGCGCGACGACAAAAATTACAAACATGTTTGGGTAATATATCTAATTAAACTAGCGGCTGTGCGCGCGTGGATGTAGGAAATTATCCCACAGGAATGTACTACCGGGATAAAAGTGTTATATGCCCTGACCCAGGTCATGGTCTATCAGTGTGCCAAATTTAATCCAAAACCGTTCAACCGATAAGGAAGTAATTGAAGAAGGTAACAGACAAACAGAGTTACTCTCCCATTTATAATATTAGTATGAATTAGTATTGATATTTGCAAACAAAATCATGTTTTTGATAATATTCTGTTGATTTTGTTAGATGGTATTCATTTATAGTTGCAAAACTACGTTATGCCAGTGGGCGTGGGGTAAAATGTGAATATCTGTTTCTAATGCATTTCTTATTAATAGAAAATTCTTGACCCGTATGGGAGCGATGACAAGAATAGTTCTTCATTTAGTTTACTTTCTCGTCTAGTGTAGTCTTAGCAAACTTAGACTGTGAGGCTCAGCCGAAGTTTAACCTTTTAAACAAAGTTCGACGAAACCGCTTGAGATAAGTATTTATATATGGAGAAAAGCTAACAGTTCACTTAAAAATAATGCGGGGAACCTAAGTCAATATTATTTTTATAAATAAGTATAATATTAATAGCTCTTGACATGAATGAGTCATTGAACTCCGTTGAGCTCCACGATTACCGACCAATGCTTGTACTGACATGGACAGGTACACTCAAATCTATGTATTTTTTCCTCAAAAGACCATTTCAGACACTAATCTACATGGTCCTCATATGGCCTGATCTAGGTTATGTCTGGACTTGAAAAGAGACTGCGACCTCTGAGTTTGTTTCGACCTTTCTTCTCAGAGTAGCCAGATAGGAAACGCCAACCTCATCTAGCTTATTTTTAGCAATTTGTTTTTTTATATGACGTGTAAAAGTGATGCCGATATCCTATTTACAGAATAAACAATTTCATTTCATTTAAATTTGTTCTTACTTACGACGGTTAACGACGGTACGGTTAGCCTGGTAACACCTAACACATGTCATTTTATTAAAATAGTTAAAATACTTGTGTAACAAAGTCAGGCCACACCATATACAGGAATTTCGCCATCATATGAAATTTTCCTTTTCTTCCAGCCTTTAAAACACATCAATATCATCATATCATAGAATCCATATTATTGAGAATACTCACTGGACAAAAATCAATCTGCCTAACCTTTTCCCAACTATGTTGGGTTCCGCTTCCAGTCTAACCGGATGCAGCTGAATACCAGTATTTTAGATGGAGCGAGTGCCTATCTGACCTCCACGACCCAGTAACTGGGTAATACGATACCCCTTGGTAAGACTGGTTGTCAGACTTTCGGGCTTCTGACGACCCATAACAACTGTCAAAGATCTACAAATAACAGACGGGACCAACGGCTTAACGTGCTTTCCGAGGCACGGAGGCTTGGTATGTAAAGATGGTCACTCATCCCTGGACCAACCGCAGCAAGCTTAGCTTAACCTGATAGATTGACCCGTTTGACTGTTATAACTTAGCCACAAGCCTCACTAAGCAAACCGTTTTTAAAAACAAGTAAAGTTAACATAACATCACGCTGGTAATCCGCGAAGGGATAGGCAGAGGTGTACCTATAGTACACCCACATTTCGCCAGTTATGTTTAAGTCCCATGCAATAGGGGGCCACCCTATTGCCATCAACCGGGTACAAATTCAGGCTCAGGGCTGCTACTGAGAAATCCCTGACGGAAAAACCCAATAACACTTTACCCGGCCTGGGAATTGAATCCAAAACCTCATTTTCAGCAGTAGAAAGTAAAGGTAGTAGGTATACCTAATAAGTATTAATAAGTAGTAGTATGTAGGTACCTAATAAGTATTGAGTGCAAGATGGCAACCCATCGGTACTAATGATTAATTATTATTTGGCAACTAACTTTACTTCCTCTGTATAGGAAGACGAAGGCAAACGATGGTAAGACGTACTCGTAACATAAGGTTCAAATGAAAACCAGCGTCAGGTACTAGTTGTCCAGCCCGTCCCATCCTTGATGTCCTCCCTCCGGTTGACGCCCTAAGCCAAGGTTCGTACCCCACAGGGGGTGCCCTTAGCGAGCGTTCACCTAGTTTTAATTAGGATAGTTGAATAACCCTGGCTGGAGGTTTTAAGTGCAGTAGCTTAAGGCACCCACATGAAAGCCCGGTGAAGTAGTCATGATCTCAGAGGTCAACTACGAGATGCCCTACCTAAAAAAAAAAAATTGTCTCGCATTTATGCTGAACTGGGCCTTTTTATCGCAGCCGTGAGGCACACAATCCGTTATAAGCTTTCGATGTATTTTTTTTTTTTTTTTATATTGTGTGCCTTAACCTCGCTAATTTATTTTCTTTCTTTTAGGAAGAACTTATTTACGAAAAACATTTATTACTAAATAAAATAATGAGAATTTAAAAAACATCTTGTGTGCTGTTGTTACATCAGTTGACTCAAGAATGAATTCTGTCATGTCCGTACAACAATAGCGAGCCGTTCCAACAGCTGTTCATGACAGTGCCCACCTTTTGTTATCAAGCAGATTATTTATTACAGTTAACGATTATGTTTCTCCAGCGAGGCACTTCCTGGGGTTAATAACTTTAAATTAATGTTTTATACAATAATTTTCCATTGAAATCTGAACTAAAAAATATATTACCAACTTTCATAGATTTCAGTTGCTAGGTATGTAAGCATGTTTTTCATAGTCAAGTCTTCTAAAACAAACTTGTAAATTTATCGAATGAATCGTCTAGATAGGTATCCCTTTTCCCAAGTTTTCCTATCTGGAGAAAATACAGATCCATAAAAAATCCCGAACGTTTTACCGCAAACTCCGTTTCAGTGGTTCACGTGAAAAATTGCTATTCCCGTTTCTAGTGTGTAATGGTGATGTCCTCAATCAATGTCCAGGCGGACATTTATCGATACATTCTCTCGATAAATCGCTTCATTTATTTCTGAACATGACACTCTAATCGAACGCATATTGCAATATGGCTGAAGATTGATTTCGAAGTGGATTAAATGTATAGGTTGCCATCGTGACTAAAACAACATTAAAACAAAATGTTTTAATCATTTGCACCATAAAATCTTAATATACTAAACTAGAACACAGAAATTAATTTTTTACTAGTCCCACCGGGCTCCTCCAAAAATAGAAACATGGCGTCCAGTGCACTAGAAGTCGAGATTATGTAACTTGCATGATACATGTGAGTCCAAATTGAGCATCTCCTTCATTCTGAGAGCCCAATTTTGTGTGCGTCAGTAAATCATACATATTACATATGACAGTAAAATACGGTGTTTCGCTCTGGAGAATATTCTGTGTTTCTCTTTCGGAAGTCGTTACAATAAATATTGCTCCTCCTAAAACAACAAATGAAGATGGGCCTGTATTTTTTCCGAAGATAGAACACTAACCCCAGGTGTCAAGATTTTTATAAACAACCCTAAGAGCTTGTTGAACGCAATCAGAGTAGGAAGCAAGTCGTTTTCATCATAAACCAGTATAAACGCCCAACTTTATCGTTCATACCGTCACGAATTGCTGAAACTTCTGCTTTTAAAGCTTTATCATCTTCACCTTTTATCTTTCACCGAACGGCAAATATTACTGTAGGTGGATCATTCAAATTAATTTCAGCAATTGTTACTAATTTCAGGGCAACGACACACGTAGCTTAGTTATTATGCCAAGTTTGTAACAACAGTTGAAGTAGTTGCTAACTTTATTAGTATGCGGGTCTTAACAGTCAATTGTTTAGCTCTTATCTCAATGTCTACTTAATTTCAACGTCGCAAACATTCTTCACCGTCAGACAAACAATCGATATTCCAACGATACTCTAACAGCTGGGAACTTGACAACACAACTTTACACGTTTCGAACTTTCTTCTCAGAGTAGTCAGATAGGAAACGCCGACCTCATCTAGTTTTTAAAATATGATTGACGTGTAAAAGTGTTTGTACAAATTTACTTACAGAAATAAAATCCTTTACATTTAATTAGTGCCACAAAAGTCTAAGTAAATACTGTATTGACAGATTAATGCGAAAATCTTAGAATTGTTTAAGTAGATACCACCTACACTAAATTACATCTATTAATACAGTCCGGCCATCGAGAGAATGCGTTCTTGACACCTGTCAGTTCCATACTAACGATATCTGCTTTGCGAATTTACTCCTTATTTCTACTAGAAATAGAAATTTAGATAAACCGATACACGGTGTACCATTCGGTACTCCATATACCTATTCGCAAACATTGATCTGCTATAAATTTATTGTATATCATTTTTTATATCACCATCATCATTTGCAGCCTGTTCCACTCACTGCTGAGTATAGGCCTCACTTTTGCGCCATGGTTCCCAGGTCTTCCCTGTGATATTTCTGTATATTTTGGCTAAACATTGCCTTATTTATGAAACATGGTTTAATTTTTACGACTGTTTAATTTAGACTACGCTGTCGAAAAAAACAATATGGAAATTCCAAACAATATGAAAATCAGCATACGATGTTAAACAAAACGCACTGAGGTTTGTTTGTTGTTTACTCAGTCAAGCCGAATGTTTTAGCCGATTAGATGCCTTATTCATTGTTGTTTTATGTTCCCAAGAGAACAAATAAATGTATTTGGCGATGTGTCTTAAGGCGACAATAACCGACTTTTAATGGTTTTATACTGAAGATCACGTCTAAACGAGTAGTGTTAATGATTTGAAAAAAAAATATATGTTAAAGTAGAGCATTTTCTTAATAACTTAATTTAGGAATATTTTTGATTATTACATAGTGAAATTTATTTGTAAAGTTATGTCTAACGTGGATAACAAACTGAGAATCACGCAAAATCTATCAAGCATATTTTTCTAAAACCTTCACCATTTTACAGATAAATTAATTATTGATCTTTAGTATACATGATTTATTAAAATACCTTTTGTTTTATGTATAATAAATTAATAATGCCTCTAATTTGGGACAGCGCTCCTTGATGGGTGAGTGCTATTACTGACAGGACGTAAGACGCGTTGCGTGAGCTCAGTACAGAACACGCAAGCTAACCACTCAAGGTCACTGGCATATATCTACGTCTTGTGTTCTTTTCAAATTGTCAAAAGTCGGTAACTTTGAAACCGTACTAGCTGCATATCATGGTCTCGTAGCATCTGTCATACGCTATGGAATCATATTCTGGGGAAACTCAACTAAGAAACTTATGATATTTAGAGCACAAAAACGATGCATTCGAGCAATGTGCAATCTGAGAACAAGAGATAGCTGTGTACCAATGTTTAAATCTTTGAAAATATTAACTTTTCCATCATTGTATATTCTAGAAGTTGCAACATTTGTCAAAAAGAATGCAATGCTATTTACAAAACTGTCTCAAATACGTAGAGGTCCTATACGTGCTGAATATCAAAACGTTTTATGTGCCAGGAAATGTAAGACAGCTTTGATGCGCAAAAGATTACGAGCTTCAAGAAGAAATTATCAATGTTTCTTAATGACAATAATATTATATTAATATAATTTGACTAAGTAATGAATGTGTATAATTTTTATTTTTGTGTTATTTTTTTTATTGAATTTAATTTTAATTAATATAAAATAAGCACTGTGAATTTGTAAATACTTAAATTTATAATTATTCTGAATTCATTTTTAATATTATTGTACCTACTGTAGCTATAAATTTGTACGCCACTGGCAAAACATAGACAGTCAACTGAATTTTTAATGAACACCAAATGTATATACCTGTGTTTAACAAATAAATATTCATTCATTCATTCATTCATTAAAACTGGAGAACCTAATAGTTATAACGACTACTTTGATTCGATAAAGTCGAAGACATACGCAAAAAAAGTGAAACTTCGCACGCACGGTCCTTAGAGTACACTGGAGCCAATTTTATTTTACTGCTATCTAATTGGTAGGTATAGTATTAGTTATAGCATACGGGCTTGATGTATAGATATAGGGATAGAGATCTAAAACCGCTATGTTAGGTTACACGACAAACACGCGTTTCACATAGCACTAATATTAAATTCCTTGAAGCTTATTTACTTATGTCCTAAGAGGAAAATTAGTTTTGTACAATAAAGTGTGTCGCAGAGCCTGTGTCAACGACAGAGATGTCCTCCGAACCTGAAACAATGAGGTTATAGCCGACGGCGACCACGTAATCCACTCAAACTGAACATCACAGTTCTCTCCTATATGCTATTATTTGTCTCGACCAAAAAGCTGTTGCTAAAGTACCTACAATAAATTACAATGGTACTAAAATTATGTAAGTATGTAATCATTTTTACGTCACTTATTGGTATCATTTTCAGTTAAGTCCTCTGTCAATTAACTAGAAAGTATTTTAACAAAAAAAATATTACCATAAAAAAGTTTTGTTCGTTTTTTGCATTTATGGGCGCTTTACTATATATAGGCGAAATGTGGGTACTATAGGTACACCTCTGCCTTACCCTTCGGGGAATACAGGCGTGATATTATGTTTATGTAATACAGTTTGTGGTGGTCCTTTAATCCGGTCCATATACTGGAAGTTTTAAACTGATTAGGTAGGTATAAAGGCGATCACTAGACCAACAAGGCAATCTAAATGAAAATTAAAGCTCCTACAAACAGTACCGGCGACACGGACTGCCAGCTTTTGCCGAGCAACACTCCTTTGTATGGCGGCTTCTTTATGCGGCAAGATGTAGTGACGGCGGCATTGCCGTCGGCACTGTTTATAGGAGCCTTAATTTAGTGTTATCAGGTTTTTCCATATCAAGAAATACTCAGTAGCAGCTCGCAGTCTAGATTTGTGCCCGGTTGATGGCAATAGGCTCACCCCCTGTTACATGGTACTTAAAAATAATAGGTGAAATGTGTTTGTTTTTAGAGGTACCTAATACACCTCTGCCTAACTCTTCGGGAATTACAGGCGTGCAGTTATGTTATGTTACTTATATGTAATTTTCATTCTCCAATATGCACACACACGTCTCGTACAAACTTTTCTGGAGTGTCTATTACCTAAGGCAGTAGGTCGTATAAGAAATAATATAATGCGTACTCACAATAGAAATAAAAGGCGTATTTGATCTCAAGCTCTAAGCCAACATAAAGGCTCCAAGTTATTGAATTCCTTTATCAACAAGACTTTTCATACGTACGGTTTGTGTGTTTCGTACATACGTAGGTATTTATTTGTATTGTTCTCCGTTTAACAGAAAACTAATGTGTACCTATGATGTATATACGTTTCATTTAACAAATATTAGACCAAACCTAAATAATCTATTTTGAACTCGCTTTGACCCTCGTTATTCAAGATATATGACTAAACGCTCACGAACCTGCCAACTTCACATACTGAAACTAAAATTCCAAATAAAATATATAGGCATAATAAACATAAAACCTTTAAAATATTTTCCATTTTATATATACAGTCCATGAAATGCCTGGAATTTGAAAATAGAAACGTGAAAATCACTTTGTAGCGTTGATGTTAGAATTATCCGATAAAAATGGCGATATTTTCAAGCTGCTTTGGCTTGCTATATGAAACATGCTTTGAGTGATTTAAACAAAGTATTTTTTTCATTTTTATAGACTGTATCGAATCGAAGTAGTCGTTATAACTATTAGGTTCTGTAGTTTTAAGACACATCGCCATAATACATTTATTTATTCTCTTGGGAAAATAAAACAACAATGAATAAGGCATCCAATCAGCTAAAGTATTCGGCTTGACTGAGTAAACAACAAACAAAAACCTCCGTGTGTTTATTTTACCATCGTATGCTGATTTTAATATTGTTTGGAATTTTCATATTGTTTTTGAAGTGAAAACTTCTTCAGGTGCGTTGGGCATTTTTGAGATGGGACTAAACCATTTATTTCGCGACACTGTTACGACACCAGCTTTTGATCATTAAAAAGACATCAACGCGCGATTTTCCGCACGGTTAAATTGTTCAAGTTTTCACTTCTGTCGGCACTCCCAGAGTACCAGGTTTTTTTTTTCGACAGCGTAGTCTACATTAAACAGTGATAAAAATTAAGCCTTGCTTTATAAATAAGGCAATGTATAGCAAAAATATACAGAGGATCGAAGAATGGAGGAGGCCTATACTCGGCAGTGAGTGGAACAAGGCTTCCCATGATGATGATGATGATGATATCAAAAATGATATTCAAATACACAGATGATGATTAAATTACCACGTTTCAACAAAAACAACCAGCATTTATACTTTTTTTATTACGTTTAGTGGTACTTCCCGAAATTGTTTACACGGGTCCTAGGTAAAGTTTACTTTGGATTCTCCAAAGTCATCGTACGGTACGGTGTCGATTCTTTGAATATAATCCGAAGTGAGTTAGTTTACGTTTGAGTAAGTTTACGGTTTTACTCAGAAATCTAAATTTTCTCTTACATACTTAGTGTTCGAAATAGTTTTCATTACTTATTCATATTTATAGCAGACCAATGTTTTCGAATAGGTTAATCGAGTATCGAATAGGTACTCCGTGTATCGGTTTATCTAAACTTCTAAACTAATATTATAAAGAGAAAAGATTTGATGTTTTGTATTTTTGTTTTTAATAGATAAATTAAAAAAAAATAAACAAAGCTACATTATAAGCGAGACACATGACTTTTTTTTTCTTTAATTAGAAATCCCTACGTAAATTGCAATAATGTAACCCAAGGTATAAAAGATTGCCTATAAACGTTATTATTTGACGTGAGCTGCGAAAACTATTGATTGATGATACATAAAATAATGTACTACATGTTTATAGTACTCGATCATTACCCACAAAAAGTCCGTTTATTTGGAACACGCACAGGACACAGTAATTAAAAAAAGGATCAGTTAAAAGTTCCGTTTTTTTAATCCCGGTAGTACTTTCCCGTGGGAAACTTTCCGAAATCCACGCGGGCGAAGCCGCGGGCAAGAGCTAGTTCGGTATGTATAAGTAGGTACAGGGTAGTTATAAAACCGAGTTTCATTCAGTTGCATCGAAAGTCATAATATTCTACAATCATAAAACTTTTACAGTGCATCAGAACTACATCGGAGTGGATGGATCCAGAGAGCCGTACCTGCTAAGTGTGGTGCAGGAAGGTGGCGCGGGACTTTTACGAGCCATCCTCTTCAATAAAATGGTGAAAAGTGCTACTTACAGTTACGGCACGCGCCCTTCAAGATTTCAATCACTTTTATTTCGCACGTCAGCTCTAAGTTATCACGCCCTTTATCGCCCGGACAATAAAATTGGAAAAAATATTACCCTTAATATATTCAGACTGACTGCTTTAGTTCCAAATGTTCTCCGTGACAGAATAATTAATTTATTGGAACGTGGAACGTAAAGTAGTTGATTTCATCTTTATTGATTGCTTTACGATTTTATTATCTGACGAATTAGTTAAACTTATTTCACTACTCTTGTTAAAGACCTTTTACGAGCGCAGTCTCTAAGATGCACTATAAAAGTTGAAAGCTAGGAAGAGAGCGTTAATTGAAGTGCTCAAAGCTTTAACGAAAAATAAACAGACTCATCATAGAAAGTTCAATTTTCTAATTTATAATAATAAAATACATTTATAGGGTGCCCATAAGATATATCTGCCGCCAAGTGCTTGGAACAGTGGCGGTGGACAGGCGCCGACGAGACCAACAGTCAAGCAGATTCTGGGACAATTCCCTTCAATGGAACGAGTTGATAAGGTCCCAAGAGAGGTGAGTTATGTTACACTTGAAACTACCATGATTTAATTATATCTTTTACTAACATGTTATCCTTTTCTAATTTAGATAACATGTGCAGAATTACAAAAAGATGTTCTTCTACTGGAAGAACAGGAAGGCTCTGTAAATTTTAAGATAGGAGTAATGCTAATGAAACCCGGACAGAAGACTGATGACGAAATGCTTTCCAACGGTAAATATAACACTAAATATTAAAAGCAAAATATATTTCTGAGAAAGGACATTTAAATGTTAAAAATCTTTCAGAGAAAGGTGACGAGAAATGGGACAGATTTATTTCACTTTTGGGAGATAAAATTCGATTACGCGGCTGGAACCGTTTTCGAGGGGGTCTGGACGTCAAAGGTAACATTCATATTTCAATTTGTGAGAACTTATTACGCAATAAATAAACGGTAGAAAAAGTTATTTTCTTTGACCCTGAGGCTACTAGTACCAGGGCTTCAGAGAAAATGATTGTTTCCACAATAAATCCGACCGAAATCATTCGTCGAAACTCACGTACTTTCATTTTTCGGAGTATCGAATTAAACACGAGTTTGAATGAGAATGTAGCTCCAGCATAAAACGAAAATAAATTGCTAAAATTCGTCATATCTAGACTCGTCTAAATTGTGTCCGTTGTAACAGGTGACATGACTGGCAGCCATTCCATTTACACGATGCATCAAGGACACGAAATTATGTTTCACGTCTCGACAATGTTACCGTTTTCCAAGGATAATAAGCAACAGGTGAGCGTTAAAAATAGTAATAGGCAGCATTTATCTAAACTTTAATAATACAGTGTGTCTTCTAATTAAATTCTTCGAACCGTTCATTTCATTTTGTGCACAGGAATCTTCACCGAAAATTTTGCTTTTCGACGTTTCCAGTTATCTGTATCCGTAAATCCGTTTAATAATGAAAAGCCTCTAAAATCCCAAATCTGTTATTATAAACTTCAGTAAACCTAAACCGTCTAACAAAACCAGCTTAACTTACTCCATTAAACTTTGGGTCTATAGATGCGTCTTTCCAAATTTGTGAGGCTTTTTTTCTACAAGATGCCGCAAATCATATTTTAAGATTTACAAGTTTGTGATGAATAATGTTATTATACTGTGACACCCCAGTTAAACTTTGTACTTCGAAATTCGTTTACGATCTCGGAGATAGGATAGATAAGACGCACTGCGGCGCCTCGAGCTGGTGCTTTATGTGTTTAGAGACCGTGCACGAAATCGCCTGATTTTGATAAATTTTGTTCATCATTTGTGAGAAAGGGAAAAAGAATTTGAACAAAATTATTCGTTTTGAAAAGTCGAGTTCTTTGTTTGGCATGTGGCTAAATGGGATTTTTGTAATAAATTAAGTAATTATGGAAATCACTAAAATTCGCAACATGTCCCAAGTGACTGACTGACGTTTGATCACCTTTTAACAAGAATTACTTTTGATTATATGGTGTTCTTGCACGTGCCTGGACCTGGGTTTTTTCAACTTCGATACAAAATATAGCAGAAAAATAATGTAACCAATTTTTCGAAAAAAACCCAGTCAGTAATGTATTCTTTTCTAGTTATTCAAACCATATAGCAAACCATTTCAAGAAATTTTAAAATCACATATGTATTAGTCTTCAGCTATCCTTGAAATATAATCAAAATGTTAATTTATGTTACAATATCTTCATTAAGCAAAACTGTAGCGAAAAGAAAAATATTTTCAAGAGCGCAAAAGTGACGAACGCCACTGTAACTTTCAGAAAATGTTATGCAATAAAATGAATACAGTCAGCTACAATTAAGTACCTACCCAATGTTTAATATGTTTTATGGATACACATTGATTAATACAATATTATGGAACAAAGATTGTAGAAAATTTAATAAATTCTTTTCGATGTTTACATCCTTTTGAGGTTGACTGTACCTTCCACATTTCACGCACTTCAGCCAATACGGATACGGTTTTCTGTCAATACGAAGCCATTCATTAGTTGTTGACGGCGGCCGAAAGTTTGTACTATAGTATAGGGCTAGAACAGAACACACTTCACAGCGGGAACACAACCGAAACAACAACAGTGTACTCTCTAGGACTGTAGAGTGTAGGTAGATCAGCAAGGCCCAAAGTTTATACTGCAGTCCAGCTCCATACAATTCTAACTGGAATCATGAAACTTCGGTTTAAAGTCATTAAAAATCCGAAACCCAATTCATATTTGTACAGCAGTAACCCGTTAAATGTAGTCATATCGCTGCAAATTTGTAAGTATTCATTACAGCTGGAGAGGAAGCGCCACATCGGCAACGACATCGTCAACATTGTGTTCACAGACGACTCGATGCACAATACATTTAATCCGCAGTGCGTCAAAAGCCATTTTACACGTATCCTTTTATTATCAATATTTTCCAGTCTGCTGCATGCATATGTATTTTTATTGCTCACTTATAGAGGTCGGCGTTGGTGGACTACCACCAACGCCGACCTCTATAAGTGAGCAATAAAATTTTTTTGTGTTAGGTATATTGCTTTTACTTTTGAATATATTTTTGTGTAAATATGAACAGAAAAACCGGTCAAGTGTGTGTCGGACCACGTAAAACTAAGGATTCCGTAGTTGGGATGAACTTATCCGAAGAACAAACTCGTAGTTGATAAACATGTTCTCCCATACATTCCATCTACGAACTATGGCAAATCTTGAGATTCGTCATGTTATTTTAAAACCATAGACTTCTTATAGGTTTTTCTGTAATCTATAATCATAGTATTTTAATTTTCTGTTTTTTCAATATTTTTGGCTATTGGGTAATTTTCATCAGTTTACTTAAATAACCATAAAACTATTTAATTTAAAATTATAAGATTAATATTTTTGAGACAGACATTCACAATAAGCCCCATTTGATGTCATATGGTACAGTTAGCAAAACAAATTTTTAAATTTTATTAAGTGTCACCCAAAAAAAGTGACCCCATATTCAAAATTCGTTTATTTACTGTCCGAGTTTGGATCACAGAAATTAATATGTGTGCCAAGTTTCAACTTAATTGGTCCATTAGATTCGGAGCAAAATGTCTGTGACAGACAGACACACGAGTGATCTATAAGGATTCCATTTTTTCATTCGGACGTACGAAACCCTAAAAAGGACAAAGCTTAGAAAAACAATAATGTGGCCTGCTATTCTTCTAACCTAGCTTATAAACTGATGTTGCCGTTCTTTAATAAGTCTTTTATCCAGCAAGATGGATGTGGATAATATTGATCCTTAAAGATAAAACAGACATATTCGCAGTAGTTTCAGAGGTCGAAGAAGGATACAAGCTGAGCGTATACAGTGACGATACAGTTCCACCGTTTGGGCCCTCGTTACCTTGTCCACCGATATTCAACGATCCACAACTATTTAGGGAATTTCTATTGGTGAGTTAACTTTTACAGGTATGTACCTACAAATAAGTCAATTATTGCCAAAAGTTTAAAAAAATACTTATGCGATTTTTATTGCTTCTTAATTCATTTGTAAGTAAATTACCTCGTTTATATTTTTAGCCGTCCAAGCATTTGGTCTCTGACTATTTGTTTTCTAAGAAATATTGTTTTACGCTAAAGACTAATTTGACAAAATACAATACAAAATCCCCAGGTAAAGTTAATGAACGGAGAAAAAGCGGCCTTCCAAACGCCTACTTTTGCATTGAAACGACAACGAACCCTGGACTCGCTCATAAGGGACATCTACGCGGAACACTGCTCCGACCATAAGGTGGTAAGTTACACTTTAGACACGCACTTGTTACTTTCAAAACTTTCTTGGTATAGTAGATTAGAAATTTTAATTAGTCTCTCAGTTTAGGAAATATTTGTGCGAAGTTTTCTAATTAGGGCAGTGATTTAACTGCCCCTAGACCTAAGAGTTTGAATTTTAGCAGAACCTCTCAATACTCTGCTTATTATAGTAAATACACGTTGCCGTAAGTGTTTCATGCCACACGCGCTTGTAATTTAGTTAGCAGCAGATACCACTTGCAAGCATTTGTTGAAGTATATTTTTGCGCAGCTTTCTAGTTAAGATCTAACAATGCAGTGAAGCTTTTAGTATGCTAAAGAAGTTGAGCTTCTACTTATAGAACTACATATTGTATTCGTTTAAAAAGTTTTAATAACATCGTTTCATGCACAAAGAAGATTTCTGTGTTCCGTATATGCGCTCATATTAAAAACACACTTGTTATATTTTTTCGCAAACACGTTTTGCTTACTCGTGCATTGTTTTAAAAATATGTTTCTCTTTCACTTCCAGATCATATTCATATCATTATCATCATGCCTGTGAGGAAGGGCTTGCCAGAGGCATAACTGTTGAATACTTGCCAATCGAAAATGTGTCCATCAAATCCCAAATAAAACGCGACGAGCTATGACAGATTCGGAAAATTAATGGGCACGATTTAGCGACAGTTTCATTGAAACCTGGAGTGGAAGAGTCACTTTCACGCATATTCGAGCGCTTTACACTATGCTATGCAAATACGCTGAAAGAAAAAAAAACCTAATTACCTCTTACGACGTCCTTCTCCCTCCTCCACCATTTTATCATTTTTCTCCCCATTTTCTTTTTTAATAAATAGTCATATTTTCAGCCAATGCTATCTCGTCGAGCGCTATCAGACGTCTGGTCGGGCGGCGCAGGCGCAGGCGGTGCGGGCGCAGCGCGGACCGAACACTTCTTGCACGTAGGACAGGCGCTCAAACTTGATGCGGTGTTGCGAGGCGATGCTCCCACTAGTCTTGTATCATCAGGTAGCTAGTCTGATATCCGATTTTGTGAAATGGAATATATGTATCGAATTTTTCACATAGAATTGTTACTCATAACACTAGGAAAAACGACATTGTGATTTTAATAAATAGTTTTGGTCAGATAGGTAGTAGTTGCTTGTTGCAGATCTTCCAATTTGAGTGAGTTAATTTGATACATTTTCACATTTTGTTTTATTATTCGCATTCGTTCCGTCACATTAGCTTGATTTGTTGTTGTAACAAAATTAATCGGTTCAGGGTGTGGCGGTTCCCGGAGAGCACCATGGGAAGGCAAAGTGTGGCGCGCTGCACCACTCCCAGCCACGCCTGTCTGTGCCGAACAACTGGCAGAGGGACGCCTCCTACTATCTACTACCTCTAACACATACATTTTAGAAGGTACGTATTTTTTATTGCATTGAATTTTCCTGACGTTGAAGATCGTTAGTCCAACATCTTATTCCTAAAACGTTTCCCTCGAGACCATTGAGCGTCGCTCAAAGAAATCCTAATATTATTATTTGTAATAATGCGTCTTCTTGTCACTCTTCTTTTGTCATAGACTATCATTTATATATTAAAGGTACCCATGACCCAAGTCGTATTGTTTCAGATTTTATTTACACGAAAATCTCAACGGTATTTGAACTTTTAAACTTTTTTCCTTTAAACAGAAAGTGGGACAACTCGAGTAGTATTAAGATGGGAAGGCTGCGTTCGAGCAGCTCGAGTCAGCGAGCGAGCCGGTCTGTTCCGGGTAGGCGCGCGCGTGGTGGCGGGGGGCGGGTCCACAACCGGGGGCGCGGGGGGCGCGGGGCTGTACGCGCTGCCCCTTCAGGAGCTGTGCGCCGGCGCCTGGGCCATGCGGCCACTGCAGGACTGCAAGCATGCGAGGCTTCCACGGACTAAAACTGCACATTATTTTGATCTACTAGATACGGGTATATGTAACTTTTTTTTCTCAGCTATCTACTGCAGTCCAAAATTGGACAATATCATTAGCTCTTCATATCAATGAAAAAAGCAACCTAACAATCGAACAAATTCTAGCCTTGAGACTCTTTGAGCTTGTTATGGCTCAGGCAGCAATCACTTTGGCCAAATACACCCCGGAGAAAGATAAAGATAAAATAAAAACTACATTATGTGATTGCTTTTTAGGTGAAGGAGGTAAAACAACATTAGCGGTAGCAATTGGTAGAAGAGTAATGCTTATGATTGAAGAATCAAAGACTGACAATGAGATGGGTTTCGAATACACACATATCAAAGTAAGAAGACTTTTGGACAAATTCAACCTTTTCTCTAAAACAGGATTTATATAATTACGAATATTTTGTGTATTTGCAGGATATCCAACTAAGTGAATCTCCTTTACTGATCAAGCTTATGGACGGAGAAGTGGGAGTAATTGTAGTTGGATACAAGCATCATTGGGAAGTTTTAGAATCTGGAACAGGCCAGGTAAACCCTTCCGCCTTGAACATTACTAAGAAGACCTTTTTATTGACTCCTTTTAATTTCGGTATAATATTGATACATTGCAGGCAGTAAAAAGAGCAGAAAACTCTGAAGATAGCGGACCCCGTCGTGGAACTCTTGTCAACGCCTTACGCATAGGAGACGAGAGAGATGGACAGATTGTTTTATGTTATAATCGTAAGCATTCTTCTAATAAATCCCAAACATTTTCTTCTCCTTTTATTTAGCACAGAATTTAAATTAAATTAAAAATGTTTTATTACAGATACGTGCCATTTTGAAAGACTAACAAGTAAAGGACTGGAAAGTGATAGCGAATATGATTTTCATTGGACAACTGTGCCTGCAGCAGTAGGTGAGGCGAAACAACAAATAATATATTTTTACATTGTTCCTACAATTTCTTAAAGAGCCTAGCATTTACTATGACCTCAATATGAATATGAAAGTATTTCTCTCCTTGACCGAGTCTCCGGTTACTATCAAATTTTACGGCGTACATAAATCTTCGTAATAATATACCTCGATGATCTTACCTATTGGTTAATTTCATTCGTATCATTTACTTCATCATTTTATCGATTAATTTTGTTTCAGTATGCGCTTTCCCCTACATTATGGCATTCGCCGAAGATTTATTAGAGATACGACTAGTTGCTAACGGATCCTTAGTACACGCAGCCTGCATACCTGGACTGAAATTGCTTTGCGGGCGAAGAGTAAGTACCAAACTTAGTAAATTTTCTAATAATACAATAACTCATACTTAAAATAAAAAAAAAACTAGTTTACCCTAGATAGGCCATTCTAGCTAATATTTGTTTTTGTGCTCATTTGGCGCTTTAGTCAATTTGACGTCCTAAAACATCCTAAGTCTTGCAAAAAATAAGAGAAAATCCCAAGCTTTGTCAGACATTTGATAACTATTAGCTCGCCTCGTAGGCCGCTTATTCATAGATTGTGGATTTAAGACTTTGTTTACTCAACCGCGTTTTGGTAGATCTAGGGGTTACGTTCTGCTTAAATGTGAACTTGGACTGTGACTGAACCGTGAACATGAAGAAACTTCCATATCGTCAGGAAAAGTAGAAAGCTTACTTTAGTAACACACATTAAGTTTCAGGATATATTCTATGTGGCATGCGCACCGGAATACGTGCCTTTGAGTCGGGAGATAGATCCGTGCCTCAGCCTACACGACGAGCTCGTCAGGCAGATGAGCAAACAATGCGGCCCCTATTCTCTCGATGAAGATGATAATCATGATAGGTAAGCAACGATATTACCTACTTCCCATAATTATCATGAAAACTTGAGTTGAGGTTTGATTTAATCAAATTGAGGTTTAATTAAAGTTAATTTCAGTGTCGCCTACAGGGTAAGAGCGTTGATGTCTGAAATACAGATATTTTATATCTAGTTTAGACACAGCTGTTCAATATCTCATCATAGAATTAAGTGTATTATATAGTGTATCACCATATTATTTAAATGTCTGTATATTTTTGAAGTAATATTTTATTCTATTTTATTAGACCCGTAACTTCTAGAAGTTCATAATTAAATTCTCACAAGCGAAACTTCTAATAAAATTCGACGGAGCATTGCTGTTAGCTTTTCGCTCTTGGTTGAACTGATTAAATTTTCTTAGAATCTTCGAGGAAAGTAACTAACTCAAAGAGAAAATGGAACTATAGATTAGTATGTTCGGCCAACCATACTTTAAAAATCCAGTTTTCTTATTATCCATTTTTATATCTACAGAGGAGACCCCTACAATATCAACCGCACTGCACCTTCGGAGAATAATTCAGCGTCAAGCAGAAGCAGCTCGATTTCATCTGAACAAGAGAACATTAGACCGCCACTGACACGAATGGCGCCGATATCACCACCCACTTCTCCGCAAGGTTTGTAATTTCAAATTAGCTTTAGAGCTTTTTTTTCTTCTTAAAGACCGAAATTTGTGATGCTGCAATAAATAAGTTGGTTGGAGCAGGGGGTCAAAAGACACACAGTTTAATGTTTACTAATCTTAAGAATTAACAGACGAGAAAAACAAAAAGTATTGAAACCACTTTAATGTTTGTTTTTTATAATTTCCAGTACTACCAGAAAACAGCGGACGGTGCGTCCGCATCTATAAGATCCCGCAGAGCAACCTGAGCGCGGGGGCATACCAGCGACAGTCGGTCTCCGCCGACCAAGTGGTCACATCCTACTTCTCTGACAGGTGAATATTTAAATCATGCTAGTTAATTTCGTACACTTGCACTACGAAAAACATTCTTACTGCTACGACATAAAGACGCTATTAATAACAAATTGTTACCATGGACGTAGTGGAAGTACCTAGTCCCAAATCGCTAAACTATAAAAAAATGCCACCCAAATGATACGAAATTGAGGGTTAAACTGTAAATACTTTTAACAAAAAAATCGTTCTTTTTCAGGCCAAATAGTATTCGGCAGAGACTGGCGGAACTGAGACTAGACAGCAAATCAAGGGGAGGTGGTGACGATGAAACTTTATAAGTGATACGTAGACCACCAAACTAAATTCGTAGCTTGTTATCGAATGCGGAACCAGGTGCACAATTTTAAAATATGAGTAGCTAGTTAGACAACCGTAGATACCTATAGGTATTGAGTGTTAAAAAGTTGTCTATACACGACACAACTTTCAGAATTGCAAATATTGTCATCGATAGTCTTAGGAACACTGTAGAAAACAAAGTTTATGTCGTGTACAGCCAACTTAAAATGTCTAGATAAAAATTATCTATAATGAAAAATATTTTTAAATCAAGTAGAATCGTTACATGTAGACATAGTAAGAGTAGATATTAGAGGGATACTTTTGAATGGCAAAGATGTGATATAATAACAAATGGGTGATGTGTAGTGAACAAAACTATATTTCGTAGAGCGCATGGACAAATTAGTATGAAACTATTTTACGTTGACTACTATAATATTCTATCATTGTTGCAATATTGGAGATCTATCAGAAATAATACTTTATAACAATACATGTATATTTCTCTTCCCTGCTATTGAAATTGAGAAAAATAAGAATAATTAAAATATCTATACAGTTAAATTAATTGCTCTGCACAAAATATATGCTCAATATAAGGGAAACATACTGTATAAACAAAATTATATTTAAACTTAACTGTTATGATTATGATGTAGTTGGTCGTTCGGTGTTAAAATAATTTATTGGATAAGAAATTTTATGACCTAGCAACAATTTTTACAAAAATATACAATGTACAGTGTAACTACAGATACTATGTAATTCAAATAAATAATATTTATAATTAAATGAAGAATCTCATTTTTAATGTAATATTCTAGTCACTTGACTTCAACATGTAAGACAAAAAAGTGATGTAAAATAGTTCTCTTTAGGATTAAACGAATTATGAAGAAATGATTAATAATATTATCTTTCGAGAGTCAAATTTGACACCAGAAAAGAAGTGCCATCCAATTATTTGGTTATCTTTCTAGACTTAATAGTGTAAAACTGTAATATTTTGCGATGCAAGAGAATTGAAATCTTATTTAAGTGTTAATACAGATTATCTTCAATGTACATAGAGAAGTAACAGTAGTGTTAACATTTCAATGTACCTATTAATTAAAGTTACCTGTTTACTTGTATTACAGAAAATCTAGTAGTGCGTTGAATGTATCGATGTCGTGCGAAAATGTATATTACTAACCAAAGAAAAGAACCAAACTGATAGTCATAAGTTTAAATCATAAGAATTATTATGAATGCTGATATCACATAAGAACTAACATTATGTGTGTACAATATGTAGTCATAAAGTTGTGTCCAATTGAAAATGAAATATATTGTAAAACAGACAAGTCAGAATGTAAGCTTTTCTATAGTAAATTATGTAGAGCTACTATATATACGGGTGGTACGGACATCGACGCGCAACCTGTTACCATGGATTCAGTACATGATTCTGAAAGCCCGTACGTTATAATTTTTCGTCGGTTATTAAAAAAAAACGAGCGAGCCTTGCAGTAGTCGCATATGATGTGTAACATCTGACATCTCACCTTGGTAATAAGCAACATAAAAGGGGCGGGGCCTTGTCAAGGTCGTTTCTGACGGCCAACTCTAGCACCGCGCGAGCTGATTGGTCAAATCAAATAGCGCGCGCTTCCCCGGCTTCCTGTAATACACTTTCGTCCCTTTTCAGGAAATCACTCCTACAGATTTCCCACTCCACAGATTGCAGGAAAGCGAGAGGAAAGATGTTACACATTAAAAAAAAATGCTATTTCAAACATTTTGACCGCGTAGGTATTGCATTTTCTATGAAACAGATGTTTTTTTTTTTATAACCGTAGATAAATGTCTTCGCTAGGAGTCTAGATTCATGTGCTGAATTCATGTTCACAGTTTGAGCATCGATGTCCCTACCACCCTGTATAGATCCTTCTTTGTTTCTTAATTATAATAAGTATGTATGTGTCCCAATAATGTAATAACTATTCGTGTAAATAACTAAAAATAAGATTGTAATTTTTTATAATGTTTCTCAGTTTATTATTGTGCTGTTCATAGTTCCCACTTCGACATAAGAAAGTTACGAAGTTATGAAGAATATTGATCATAGAAAATATTATATAAATGTATTAAGCAGAATATTGGTGTATCATAAAAATATTTTTATTGCCATATCCAAATTTATGGAAGTACAATTGCCTGTGAGAGATATTTGAATACCTCCGAAAGAAAAATTATAATGATGTTATAGTAGTTCACAAGTTTATTAAAGATCTATATATATTTTAAATGAGAGTATAAATGTCGCATGGACATTAATGACAAAATGCATATTCGAAGCATTTAGTTATGAAAATGCATGCGTGTTATAAATGTATACTTTTAATGCACATAAATCTAGTCTCAGTATTAGTCAAACGAGGCATTTTTTTTACTAATGTACATGCGGCTTAATTTTCCTAATCACCTGTTTCGACAAAATGTGATATTGTGTGAAACAAAATTAAAAATTAGCACATTGTATGAAATTAAATTTATTGTTTATATCATATAATTACGTAGACAAAATTAATGTATATTACTATAATAATACTTCATAATAAACCCGAGATACTGAACAAATATAAGTGTAATATAATTAAAACAACTGTTCCAGGTAACAAAATATAAGTACCTACTTATATAATGTAGGGTTTTACTCTGTTATTTTCTCTGAGGTTTAAAATAAATGTCTGTTCAGAATCTGGTGTCTTTTATTTTTAGACTATAAATATTCCTAACATTAACTAAGTCATTCATAAATCTAGTCCAAACTAATTAACACGATATAATAAAAGTTAGACTTTAAGGGGGAAGCACTAAGGTAGCCCGCGAAATTCAAATTTTCTTACGTTTTTTGCAATTTGCTGGTCAGTATTAAGTTGTACATCGATCAAAATATGATTCATGAACAATAATAACTGTTTCATGAAATCATCATTCTTTGGACTTACGTGGTCTTGGAGAGTTGTGTTGATGACTTTAATTATTATAATTCTGTAAATACATATTTGTTACGGCCGCGAATCGTATATTAATCAACGTACAACTTAATACTGACCAGCAAATTGCAAAAAACCTAAAAAAAATTGAATTTCGCGGGTTATCCTGGCGCTTTCGCCTTAAGAACTGCACTTAATTATAAAAATTATAATATAAATAAACACTACAACTAACTATAAAAACTTGGGCTGCTGTTTCAAAGCAGTTATGTCTAAAAATCTAGGCATCTCACCTGGCGTTTGCGACGTTGACGACGGTAATATACCTGAGAAAAAAAAAGAATGGTTAGATAAATACCTACAGCGTACGGCATTTAGACAATGTCTCTACATTAGACGAAAATAGCCACGGCCTTCAAATTATGGAAAACTGAACATACAACAGCAAACCGCTTGGCCTTAAAACTGGTGAGTGCAGAATATTACCAAAGAGGATGCTGCTGGTCTTCCTTTTCCCTTTCGTTATTTGCCAAACGTAAACACGAGTTTTAGGAAAAATAACTGTAATGCCTACACGTAAGGTTCAGTTTGCGCGACAACTTCATATTTATTACGACTTTTTCAACATTACTAGTCAGTCTAAAATCAACTTTATTTACACTTACATAAAGTTGATGTTTGTTTAAGTGGAAATAAAATAAATTGGAAGCAAGAATTTAAATAAACCTTACATACCTTGGGTGCAATGGTAATATTTGTTTGCTAGGAACTGCGCGGCTGTAAAATATAAATAAAACGCCAAATAATGTATTATCGTACAGCATTGCATACCTTGCAACAATTTATGCCTTTCCATATAATTCCTGGTCGCGAAAGACATGTCGATAGGCGCAGGCGCAGGTGCAAGCCTGGGAGCCGGCCTTTGTGGTGCTGCTATAGGAGGCCCATTGTTTAAGTACTTTGCAGCAAGCTGGTTCATCTTCAAACTGGTGTCAGTGGACGCGTAGATGTGCGGTTGATGTAGCCCGAGCGGATCGTCGCCGAATTTAACTCTGAAATTAGGAAATTCAGTAAAAATAAGGAGGGATTTTCAATTATGCTTATTGTTACTTTTGCAACCATCAGTGTAAATTATTTGTTAGGTCTATTTTTGTATAATACTCAGTGTGAGTTTGGTTAAGAAGTAGACCTCAAAACTCAAATGTTAATACACTCATGAGGTAAGATGTTACATTCAATGGGAGATAACTTTGTTCTGTGTTGGATTCCAGGCAACCAGAACTGAAATCCCTCCATTTACCTTTTAGTGACACTAACATTAGTCTTGTCAATCTGCATTTGCACAGTCTGCATCTGTTGTCTTGCATTTCTGTATAGTGCACTGGCTGAGGATGGCATATCGGAATCCTGCAGCATACCATTGACATGAGTCTGCAAATTACAAGAAATAAATAAAAAAAACGAGTTTAACTTCAAATAGTAGATAGGTAGAAATATTGGTGTTGATATTACCATAACTTTGTTGTAATAGGTCCATCCAACATTAGATTGGTCATCACTTCCTGCATCGGAACTGAAAAAGAAAACCATAACTTTTACAACTTTTTGATTTACACTGCTGCTGTTAGCCCTGTACCCTAATTGCATACCTTATTTTCGTAAACAATTATGCCTAATTTGTTTCATTTTGATAGTTCAACAACATTTATTGCGTTATTCACATTGTTGAGCAGATTTTTTTTTCCAACTTATGAAAAGTTGTAGAAAAAAAATCTATCAAGTAAATCGTTAATAATGGCTCAAACTTCAAATCATGGCATTATATAAGAGTGCGTTACAAGTGGAAGTCGAGCAATCGACGAGACAACGACGCCTGATAGCGCGTGGAGGTACAAAACACACAATGAGTATTGGTTAGGAATTTGTATTAGATTTGGCTTCACACCTGCATGTGCATTATTTAGCGGACGGGCGCATCATACTGTATCCATGGAGAAATAGGCTGCAACATTTATAAATAAAATAAAATATAACAACCAATAGTAACAGGGAAACTCACTCGCTATAATCTCTGATATCCAAATACAAGCTCTGCTCAGGTGACATGTGAGGTGTAGCATTATCTATTTGAACATTATACAAGCTCAACTCATTCAATGTTTTCTCATCATTCATACCACCTGGTCCCGGAATACAACCATTAGTTGCAGCATTTCCTTGTGCCTCAAACTCTGCTCTCATAGTTTCTCCCACAGGTGCAATGCCATCCAAAAAGTTTGGATTAGGAGGCTGTCCCTTAGACAGAACCTCTTTTATACTTATTTGGGACCTGTTACATTGAATTTGAGCATTGTCATTTGTTTTCAAGATTTCTTTATTGATTACTGTTGAAGTGCGTACCATTTCAAAACTGGTCATGACTCCTATAGATATTTTATGCTGTTCATTGCCAACAGTCTCAATAGCTACATGTTCTGTAGTGTGGCTTTGTGCAGGCACTTGTGTGTGTTGACTGGCGGAAATGAACTTGTCCACTTTCTCTTGGAGCAATTGTAACTGCTCATTCTGGAGCTTAATAATCTTGAAAAGGTCAGACACAGTTGGTTCTCTTTTCTCCTTACTAACATTTGTCTGTTTTTCAACCTCCATAGAGTCTGACTTCTTGCTCTGTTCATATTTTTCTATAGCCCAGGTTTTTTTGTCAACTGCATTCATTTTTGGACTAGCTACCTGATCCGTGTCACATGTATTGTATTGGCATTGTCTAGGAGGTGGTGTATGGTTACAACACAAGCATCTGCTGGGCAGTGGAGGCACTCTACATGGACATTGAGTGTGTCTGCTAGCATTTTGAACAATATAATTAGGCTGACACTTCGCCATGTGATGCTGAGGTGCTTGTTCTTTTATCATACAGTGTGCACTAGGTGAAGCAATTTGTTTAATGCAATGATGACAAGTACAGTCCACATTAGCAAGACTACTAGGCTGTGACACATTTTGTTTAAAATTTTCAGGTAGATTAATTGCTGCCATTTGCATTATTTCTGATTTCTTAGTAAAAGGATCATTTTCTTTATCTAAACTTAGCTTACTTAATTGCTTTTGTATAGGATTCATATCTAAATGGAATTTGTCTAAGTTGTCCCTTTTTATAAAGAAATCATTATCTTTGATAAGCACATTAGGAGGTTTCACCATTTTATTCTTAATGGAAGCTTGCAGTTGGGAATTACTTTGAGGAACATATTTCATAGTATTAGCTTCAATAGCATTATGATTGACATCTGTAGGCTTTAGGACGGACTGACAAAATTTAGGTCTTCGAGGCTCATGGTAGGAAGCATCAAGCATACTCAGTTCCAAGTCGTTAGACGGTGACCAGTCAGGCCCCTTCTGATAGCCCGACAAAGGCGTTTTATTCATTATTGGATACGGGGAACTATTGCTACATTCAAACAATTGCACTGGGTCATTACTATAAGGCAAAACCTTCGGGTGACTATAAAGGTCAGGTACGTTGGCATGCAACTGCCTCTCAATCAGAGGACGAGGTGAGTGGCACTCACGCTCGTTCATGTTGATGGATTTAAAAACTTTAACAGGACTCTCAAACCGAACTTTCTTCATTAAGTCCGTCTTTTTTCAAAATACACCACGTAACTTAAAAAAATATATTAACAATCACTTCGTAAAAACATTATCAATAACCACGTAACATATTTGATTAAAAATCTTATCAAATTATACTAAAAATTAATATAAACCAATTCCCACGTAAATTTTACAACAAACTTTTGAAAATACTCGACTTGTTTATGACATTGACAGTTTGTTTGTTTGACCCATAGACATTTAATAAGTTTTTACTATCTCAATGGTTTGACCCAAGAATATTATATAGAATTCTTGGTTTGACCCCACAGAGCATGTAATGTTTGACCCTATGGTTTGACCACAGAACAGTAACTTTCTTTGACAAAGACTAGAGAGAGAGTGAGCTAGTGGCGGGCGGGCGAAAGAAAGAACGAAGGGGTAAACGAGGTACCCTTTGAATAATATTGTAGTCTGTGTGAGACACTATCATTGCAAGTAGAGATGAGTTAGCACCCTCTTTAGTAATAAGAATCGCGCGAGGCCCTAATTTTACAAAGTGTGCTAGCCTCATTCTTGGTAGCACAGTGGTTCTACCACGAATGAAGCAAGGTTGCAGTGGCCTGTGAGCACGTACGTGCTGTGAGTATACCAGTGAAACGCATGACTCGCCCGACTTGTCGCGTGAATAGCGAGTGTAGTGTGTAGCTACGACAACACGACACGGTACACGTACGCACTGCGTACGTGTACCGTGTCGTGTACACGTGTCGTGTAATCGTGTACACACTACGCAGTAGAGTGAGCACACGTAGTAACTAATCGGTTAAGCGCGTCAAATTAAACTTAGACCTTAACTCTTTTGGTTAGAATCGTAAATATCCTTGCAATTAAATGAGTGACTCTGTACTGAGTGAAAATGTACTGTGTAGCTAATCTGTGCACTGTGGTGTGTGGTAACACATCAAATTAAAAAAAAAGTGAGTGACTCTTTTGATCCAAGTGAGTAGCTACAACTGTGCTTGCAAGACAAAGCTCTCCCTAGAGTATCTACCTACTACTCGACCTACTCTCTTTACACTTCTCTTAATTTAAAATAGAACTCGTAAAATAAATAAAATAATACGATTGCGTTTTTGCCATTTGACTACGGAATCCTAAAAATAAGTTGGTTTATCTCAAAATAATAAAAAAGAAAAATAGTGTTAATGGTGTAAGGCTGAGCAAAGAAAATTGTTTCTCTGATTTTCCACTTCTAACAGTTTAGAAATTTAAGCATGGCAACAATATTACAAACTTCAAAATGATATTTTTGTTTTGAGGTTATTGCAAGATTCATAATTATTAAAATTGTGATCAAATCAAAATGAACGCGCAACTGCTAAAAGTGTTTAGCCCTTTAGTTTCAATAACTAGATCAAAAGGCTATAAAGCGCCTGGTGGAATCCGATATCCAGGGGGCATAGTATATTATCCAAGGTATGAGAACCTTTTTAGGAAGTGAATGTTAGATTTCATATTACTTTTCTTACGTGTAACCAAGTATAACATTTTCAGACATCCTGATCACAAAGATCCAGAAGTAACACCAGCTAAGTTATTCAGAGTTGAACGAATCAAACCCAGCAAGCATCAGACACACTGGTTAAAAGATATTCTTCGGGAATTTAACATTTTGGAAGAAGTGAGTGCAAAGTACATTATCAATCACAAAACACTGTGGAATAAATATATATAATATTAGTATTTAACTTAATGTATCACTGCTTTAATATGCAATATCCCTACTTTTTAACTGACTTCCAAAAAGCCTCCTTTTTATCGGTTTTATGTTTGTAGCGGGTTTGTTTTTTTTTTTGTTTTTATATATGTAAGTCCACCGATATCGCCGTCAATTATGGACCGATTTTGAAAATTCTTTTTTTGTTTGAAAGGGTATTTTCTCAAGGTGGTCAAATAAATTTTATTCACTTTGCTTGGATATTTTTTGAGTTGGCTTCAATAATACGTATTTTTTTTCCCACTTAGTATGTGGATGATAAGTTCATGTAACTTTTATTTACATAGCAGGTAGTGGTATTCGAATTTGTGAGGGGTAGGTACCACAACTAAAAAGTGAAAAATAAAAACTTTACAAAAAAAATCCACAAACTTCCAAAAAAAAACACCACAAAGCAAAAAATAACTTTAATTTCGGAAGTTGGTGTCTTTGGCTTTGAATTTTCGTTTTTTGCCACAGTTTTCCACCTTCATCTTGTAGATCCAACATTTATTAATTACTAGTGACCCGCTGTGGCTTTGCATGAGTGCAAATTACATGTGAATACAGTATTATGTTCACAACACGTTGTGCACAAGTTCTGAGCAGTAACCGATCAAAAAGTACTATGCTTGCATGAATTCAAGATAGTACCTAAGAAGTATTTTTTGAATGTATTTACATAGTTATGTAAATAAACCTACTGCACCTTTCAAATGGTGCAAGAAATTTTCGAATAGTTGTGGTTCTGGAGATTACTCTCCACATGTACAGTCAAAAAATTCACTCTCTTTATAATATTCATATATATGTTTGAATAGTAAGGTTTTCGCTTATAGTGGGATCAGACTAATAAAATTAATATCTTTTCTTATTTTCAGTGTGAAAATCATGTTACTGTAGTGAAAAATATACCAGAAGTGAATTCAAAGCTTTGGAAAATAAAGCATTTAATAAAGGTCACACCTATTGAATTCCCATACGGAGAACCAACCAAAGATGATATCAACTACACTGTTCTGATGGAAAATGGCCAATGTTTGGTCACCAAGAAGTTAGTCCCAAAGCAGGAACAAATTGAAGCTTTAGAACAATTTGAAACTAGTAAAAAGAAAATGGATGGAGATACATTGAAACGAGATTCAAGATATAAGTGGAATAATGCATTTGCTGGAGGATTTTAACTTTATTACTGTATAGATTAGTTATTTAGCAAATAAAATATTAAAAGTTATGTTATAATAATTAAAGTTATTATTTCATTAAAACCTATGTTTTACTGATTGTTCAATATCTCTTAATTTTGCAAGAACTGATAACATTTGATTTACAAAAAAGCATCAATTTGTTTTATAAAAACAATTCTTTATTCAAATTAACAGCTAATTACATCTAGAACTAAAACATAGTACTACGACAATATTATTTTACAAGAAATAATTAAACACATTATTCAGAAATCCTCATCAGGTTTATCAGCACTCTTTTTATTTAATAAGTAGTTAAAATGCTCAGGACTTTTGAAGTAATTCTCTAATATTATGCCATGTTTGTCGCCAAGACCAAACCTGGCATCACCCCAAGAAACCACAAAAGTAGGATTCAATTTTTTAAACTCCTTCAAATTAAATTGATGTTTAGTTATATTATTGAAGAAATGACCTCTGAATACTGCTAAATATTCGTCGCCGTCTTTATACAGCCTGATAACATATTTTGATATCAATGCTTTTACAGCAAAGTGTAATGCAAGAAATGCTCCAAGATATACAAAGCACTCCATAGGGCTGTTAGCAATGACTACATTATCACCGATTGTTACAGGGTTATACGCATCAGATTTATCATACACAAAAGTACCATAGTAAAATGAGCCGGCCGCAACAATAGACGTTGATAAGGTTAAATAGGTGGAAGCCCATTTTAGTGCTGTATCCATAGGTGCTTTATATATCAGCTGCCATCGTTTAGATACATCATCCTTTTCTCTCCACATGTTTTGTGTCTCCATGAAACGCATAGGATGATTTGACACAAATCTAGCCGAAGCTGTTTGAAAAACTTTAAATTGTTGCCTTTCGGCTATACGAAGCAATCGTAAACAGTTCATTTTGCTTTTATAACTAAGAACTTAATATTCCAGCAATAATCAAGTTCTGTTTAGTCTTACATTTATTTACTTCGCCATGGGCATTGGCTGTTCATTTTTTTATTGAGGTTACTTTTTCTGACACCTTCCCAACTGACAGTGCTAAGACATTACAAACAGCCAGTGCTTCCACGTTTAGGGATTTCTCCCTTTTTTAGAGAAAAATGACCAATATTATATTTTGACAGAGATTTAGGTGGGTTTTACACTATAAAATATCTAGGATCGTAGATCTATGAGTCATATTTATATGATAATGTAATACAAGCATATGAATCAAATCGTCTTTGATCGCAGATTTTTGACATTTGTTAGATAGGATCATTGAAACAGGTCTTGCCATATTGAATATTATTTATGAATTTTCACATTTATTTTCATAATTTACTGATACAAAATGCGTCCTTAAAATGATGTGATTTTGCCTTTTCACTTTTGCTACTGCCATATTTTTAAATTGACGGTTTTATTGACGGATAAAAAGTAAGTGCAACGATAATTTGGCGTACGTTCATAATATGCTTAGTGGAATTCTAAAATTATTGTTGGCAGCACTGCTGTACTAAAAAAACAAACTACTGCTGGGCGGCCGGGACGCATTGTTTTGGCTTCATTGGTGTTCTCTAGAGTTCTTTTTGTTATATTGTGTACAACCACATAAGACAAAACACACAGATATGATCCTAGAGGTCATATAAGTAGGGAGATCGTGGCCCCCGGCAACAGGGCAACCGAAGGAACACGGGTGGGTTTTAAGTCAGTAAGAGTCTGACACGCCCTCCCGCTCCGCCCAGAGCGGGAGAAATTATTTGATAATTTCCCACCCAAAAAAAAAGTTAATCCTATATATGATCCTAGATATTATGATAGTGTAATACCCCCCTTAGGGAATTTTGGGGAATTTAACTTGAATTAGTAATCATCAAGTCATTTGTAGGTACCTACAAATAAGGGCTAACATCATATTTGGGCAGTTTCACTCGAGAGTCCGACTATCCGTCGGACTCTCGGTCTCTCGTAAAATAAATTAAGTAATCCAAATCAAAAATATCTATATTTTTTTTCAAGCCAATATTTCAGTAAGTCTCGGTGTACTGAAATTGTATACGTAATATACACCTCTGCCTACCCATTTGGGAAATACAGGCGTGATGTTATGTGCTAGGTACCTGACTGTCTCAGGCCTTCACTCTCCGAGTAAGAGTATGATTTGGGGTATTTAGGGTCTGATATAAAAATAAAATAAGAAAACGTGAAAAATAAAATATTTCTAAAATAATGTTTAGGTATTATTTTTCTTCCCCACATAAATATAGTAAAGAGTCTTTCTTGCGTCTTTTTTATTAGTTTCAATTTAGAAACACTACGCTCACCACTGACCAGATACACAGGAAAAGTAAGCAACACTCTTATTGCAGTTACTAAATTGGGTATGCTATCTACTAGGCCATTTTCACAGATGTAGTCTATAACTTCTTGTGGCGTAGACCGTAGTGTTGTTCGGTATGCTTCTTCCAATAGCTTGTAATGCGCCACATAACTCCGTTGCATCAACATCTGAGTGAGTTAGAGTCAGCATGACTAACTGATTCCTCCATCTTTACCTATACAGTGTTCCAGAACAGGTTTGGAAGTTTTATTCTGCATCTCATGAACAATTGAATATGCTAAACACATCCAAAAACATAGTTAATATTTTTTATCTGAGTAAACCTTTCATCGATTGCATCTATTTCACTATCCGTCCAGCACGGCAAAATAAAACATATTTAGAACTTGTCTTTCTCATCATGATTGTATGGGCTCGTCTTCCGCTTCATAACTAAATTGTCTTTTCTTTTTTCTTAAGTGGACTGACTTCGAGTCTGATGCGAATGATAAGGGAATGTTGGCTGATTCTAAAATTTCTTTTGCTTCTACTAGCATTTTTTCGTAACCCTTATCACTTCTAGAACTTTCGAGAAAGGTTTTTGTTTTTAGGAGAGCATTTTGTAGAAGCGGTAAGGTAAGATCAAATTCCTTTGATTGAAGAGAAACAATGGTCAAAATAATATTAGCTTTTAATTTTTAAGTTTGGTATGTACTATCACTACCACAACATGAAAACACTAATACCACACGCTATGTTTAGTGAAATGCATGCAAAGCTCGTGATCTCTTACGTCTCCCCACAACCCAGCAGGTTTTCCTTCGAAGAACACTTGATTGAAAGTAACCACAAAAGCACCCTTTGGAAATAAATTGTCGGAGAGTTGCCTAATGAATGATGTCACCTTGGATATTTGGCGATCCTTGCAAACAGTATCGAAGTCGCCACATTGCCCGAGATGAAATACTCTGGTACCAGTAACAGCTATCATAAAAATATTCCCTAACCATTTCTGATCGCCCACATATCTGAAGGAGCTATCCCAGTTAAAGTCGTTGTAGTAACAGAACACGTCGCTGTTTGATTTCAAGGCGTTCCAAATGTTTCTGTTGAAGGCTATACCTGATCTAGGGATTTTATCTGTCCATGTTTCTATCGATACAATCGTGTTTTTGTAGTTGGATAATTTAGGTTTGTGAGCTCCCAAACTCAACAACTCACAAAATGGACAATGCTCCCATCTAGAATATCTAAGCAATGTGTATATGTATAGGAAATCTTTAGTCACAATATCGCCTTCTTCCAGAAATAAAATGGTATTATTGAATCGCTGCGGCTGCATAATTTTTATATTGTCAAAAACCTGGTTGGCTCCCCACCACCAGTGATGCTTTGCCTGAGCGGCCTTGGGGTTTCTGCGTTTTGATTTTTTGCAAATATAGCCTTCAGAACAGAACTGATCATCTTTCCCAGGGAATACATTTGGGTGCAACTGTATTGAATATGGATAGAAAATTTGCAAGTATCTGGCAAATTTAACATTTTTGATGAGTTGGTTCATTTCATAACTGAAGTAATCATGGGAAAAGATAAGCAACGCTTTATTAATACCGCTGGCATCATTAAGAGACTTCAACAGCTGTTGGAGATAAAACACATTCGAGTGGACTTGTATCACCACGATGGTCTTAACGTTGCTGATGGGCCCAAATTCTTTATTGTACACTGTCTGCTCCATGTTTATCTTTTTAATTATATCTCTAACCTTGATTATCTGTTGGATAACTTGTATCTTGTTTCTAAACTGTATGTCCAAATCATCCGTGACAGTGATATTATCAGGATCTTCTTGGTAGTTAAGAAGAAGGTCTCTCCTCTGTTTCTTTACAAACAAGACTTGTTGGTATACTCCATAAACTACTGTACAAATAACAAGGATAAAAATTAAGATGTAAACACGGGCTAAATGCTCTGGATTTGGATACATGGCTCCAACTTATCCAACATTAATTTAGGAAAAAAAATCTTTAAAAAAATAGATTACTGAATTTAAAAAAACCTACATAATTATTTGACACACTGCCATTAAAACAAATAATAATGGCCAAATGATTGATGGAATAAACATTAAGCAGATACCTACAAAAAAACGAATTACTTGTTTGTGGGTTAAAATCCGAAAAAAGGATACCTACCCTTAGATTTATTTTTTATCACCTTTAAATAATCAAATATTTGCCGTCAAACAAAAAGTATATCATCTTGAGCACAATTCCCCTACGCTTTCCTGTACGGGGTAGGCAGAGAGTATCGAGCGATACGTAAGCGTGTGGTGTGGAGGATTGTTGGATTCCATAGTCAATAATTTAATTCTTGAACATTACACAAACATAAATTATACTGATACGAAAGATACTAAATAAAAATATACTTACACACAAACAAAACTTTCACGAAAAGACAAAAAAAAAAAAAAACAAAATGAAATTGAGACGTGAACAAGACTTACTACAACTATACCCACCCGCACAGACTACGGAAGAAAAAGTATCATATATGAAGGATCCAAATTATATCTGTAATAAATTACCGAAATACCTACTTAAAGAACCCAAATCCATGACCACTTTCAATATACTTATCTGTGATACTACTCAAACTATACATCATATAAAATACAAATTCCCTACATAAGTATATAATCTACTATATAAAAATAAGTCGGGTTTTCCTTCCTGACGCTATAACTCCAGAACGCACGAACCGATTTCCACGGTTTTGCATTCGTTGGAAAGGTCTCGGACTCCGTGAGGTTTTAGGTAGGGTAGGTAGGTAGGATAGGTAGGTAGGGTTGGTAGGTAGGGTAGGTAGGGTAAGTAGGTTAGGTAGGTAGGGTAGGTAGTTAGGTGCGCCGTAAATAAGTTCTTAATGCTACCCGTGCGAAGCCGGGCCAGGCAGCTAGTACGCATATGAAATTAAAAAAAAAAACGAAAACAAAATACAAATACTTCAAACAACTTTTAAAAGATGCAGGAATGATTGCTCTAAGATACTTAAAACTATTAAAACTAATTATGATAAAGCCCTTATAACTAACTCACAAAATAATAATAAAAACCTCTCATCAAAAGTTAAAACACATGCTAAGTGAACTCTAATTCTGTATTTTGCTAACATTGGACGTACATTAGCTGAAAACGTACCATACGTCTCCATGCTTACCTCCACAAACCGATGATCTCCCACAGTATCAAAACAGTTTTGTCATGCTAGGAACAGACGAATCTGAATTAGATATTTTGATCGGGAAGTTGAGAAGCAGTGCAGTGGGTTCTGATGACATATCGGACGTTTCTTAAAAAAATTTTCATCTGCCATCTGACTCATATACTTTTGTAATTTAGCTTTTACTTCCAGCATCTGTCCAAATGCGCTTAAGCTGGCAGTAGTGCATCCTGTGCATAAGGGCGGGACAGAGATCGATCAAATAACTACAGACCTATATAAATTTTGCCTATACTTTCAAAATTAGTTGAGAGGCTCATGAATAACAGATTGGTTAAGTACCTAGAGCAAAATCATTTTCTTTCTTCATCTTAATATGGTTTCCATTCCGGAATCTCCACACCGCTACTGGAATTGGATTATGCAGAGACTGATAATATACTAAATATTTTAAAATAAATTCGACTAAGTACCGGGAATATTCACCTACTCAAATTAATCTTCGATCCCGTTTCACCTTGTTAACATACTCTCGGGCAAGTAGGTGCTTGCGCCCAGTGCCCTTCGTGGGTGTTGGGCACGAGAACTTAAGGGCTTGCTACACGGCTGCCAACCACGTCCATACAGTGACCTTGGTGGTTTACAACCGTGTAATTGGTGGTTTATGACCAAATTTCAAACAGCTCTGCCTGTCGCCAACCAAGGTCACCTAAGAAGGGTACTGGGCGCGAGCACCTAATTGCCCGAGAGTATGTCTGTGTATGGTTAACAAGGTGAAAAGCAATCGAAGATTAATATGAGTAGGTGAATATTCCCGGTAGTCGAAATTATTTTAAAATAATTAGTATATTTTCGGTCTCTGCTTTGTTTTTCAGTTTTTTCGAGAAATACTGTGAAATACAACCTTATTCTTGCGGTCGATAAAATCAATACATACTGTGCATGCGTAATATTGATCCCAATTACGGAACCCCTTACTGTGCGTGGTCCGACACGCACTTGGCCTGTTTTTTTATACTAGATTCATTTTATGGATTACTCATAATTAACTCGGTTTTCTAATGAGTGTCTAGAATGATTTTTAAGTTTTGGAATCAGTCAATTTGTCGAATTCAACTTGTTGGGGTTGAATTGACATAGGGTCGAGTTGTAATACAGTCTGTGATTCCTACTCCAGTTAGTTCACCATGTTGCCCCTAGTCAGTTTTATTGAAGTGAAATGTTTTATGTAGGTCTATTTTATAACCCTGTTTCCAATTGATGATATTTCCACTTAAACAAACATCAACTTTATACAAGTGAAAATAAAGTTGATTTTAGACTGACTAGTCAGTACTAGTCAGTCTAAAACTTTTTTCACTCACTGTCACTTTTTTAAGTTTGAAAAAAGTAAAAAAATATGAAGATGTAGCGCAAACTGAACCTTATGTGTAGGCATTACAGTTGTTCTTGCTAAAAGTCGTGTTTGTTTACATGTTTGGCAAATAAATTGCGAACACCGATTACACTATGTAGTAGCAATATAAAATAAAACAGGATCAGCAAGTAATATTTCTTGAAAAGTTTTCAAGTTAAGACTTTATTAGTAGACTCTTGACCAACTTTACCAATGCACATTTTTGTCATTTACCAAGAAACAAACATGAGTGTAAAACAAATGAAATAGTCTATAAAAATGTATATAATTTATTTATAACTTGAATATTCGATTCACGGAATAAAAAAACAATACTCTTTACGTACAGATTTATATACAAAAAGGTGCATAACATAATATTGCAAACTTAAAATATGTGAATAAATTATATCCCGTGAAATAAATTCAACATAAACAACAAGTGATAAAAATAATATAAGTTACTTTTGTGATAGTTATAAAAATGACAACTCTTTCTTATTATAATAATAATTATGTTGAAATAATTAACATGTGAAACTAGCTAACAGACGCCCTGTCCAAATTTCAAAAATTTATACAAAATACCCATAGAAACTGCACCAATTTTTCCGGCAATTCTTCAACTTTTTCGTTCCGTAATAACCTGAGTCGGACTATTACGAACATTTTAAAACAATAAATAGCCGAATCGGTACAGCCTTTCTCAAGTAATGCGCTTACCAACATACCAACAAACATAATTTCATTTTTATTATAATAGTTAGTTACTCCAGTCCTAGTTCAATTAGCATTAGAGAGAACTACTATTAAGACTAACATTTCATTATTCAGTTTAGACATGAACTCTTGAAAATATACACGAAACAACGAATAATTAGGTTAAGGTACATGTATACTATAATAAAAGTTAATTTTTTAAATTATGGACAGCTGACCTAAAATAAAGTATACCTACCTATACTCCGTTGGTAGTTAAATAAGGGTAAACAAAAAAAACACGAGCTGTCAGGTTAACCGACTAAACGTAATACCTGTCATTTCAGTTGTCATGCTACGTCACAGTTGTACTCTTCAATTCAGCAACGTTATAATTTAATGAGGTATAGATAACTTGTCATAATGGGCTCTTATAATAGACAGATTACAATGTATTAAATTATTATAATAAATCGAACAAAAAAATTGTGCTCAAGCAGTTACATTTACGAAGAGTAGTTTAAGAATAAATTATACAAGTACTAGCGGACGTCATGCGGTTTCACCCGCATAGTTCCTGTTCCCGTGGGAGTACGGGGATAAAATATAGCCTATGCTACTCGCTGATAATGTAGCTATCCATTGCTGAAAGAATTCTTCAAATCAGTCCAGTTTTTAAGGTTACATACAAAAATACAAATCTTTCCTCTTTATAATATTATTATAGATAACAAAATAAGGAAAGTATCATAAAAATCGAAACAATATTTAATTTAGTTATAGCGTATTTTTAAACAAGAAAGTGTCATCTATAAAAAACCCTTTTTACGATTTGTTTACCTTTGTTTAATTACCAAAACCAATGGAGTATAACAACGTCGTCTTACTCAATTTCATTCCTCATGTGTAAAGATTATTTTTGGCGGGTGCCAGGAGTTACTCGAGTTCGCATCGAATTGGCAGTTCACCACAAAAGACAAATTTCTTCAAAGGTACTTTCATACATCATAGCTCTAAACCAAAGGCTATGCGAACAACTTTGAGGCCGAGAATACAAAACTAGCTTTGAAAAATAATATAATTAAACTATTCAACCAAAATAGATCAGTAAATGGAATATTACACACAATAACAGTAATAATATTATACACACAGCCAACACAGTTATATTACTTTTGGCTTAATAATTAAGTAGGCTTGTCAAAAGCTATATCTCTATTCTTTTTCTATGACTATTTACAATAACACTGTAACATACATATTTTCAGGTTAATCTTTTATAGCTATCAAAACAAAATTTCATACCTTATGGTTTCGACGTATTTGAGATCGATACATAATTAAACTTAAACTATTGTTTTTATATATAATATATTTTATGTTTAAATGGAAAATGTCGAAGTATAGGTATCAACCCTTATTAGATATTTTTGTTTAACCAACAATGGCGGTGGAAGAGTAAAAGAAATAAATCAGTTATAGAACCAAAACAGATTGATTTTTCTTTAAATTAATCGTCGCTATCTATATGGTAAAGGCACAGAATTATACAGAAGGCGCACCCCGCGTTTTAGGTATGAAACTACAAGACGCGGCGGGCTCGTCTTGTCGGGCCAATTCAGTGAGCGTAACGTAGTCAGAAGATACAAGAGTTACGCGATAGAGAGACAACTTTTAGGTCAATATAACTGTAGGTAATTAGCGCTGTACGACCTGAATTGTACTTTATTGTGTCGTAGCATGAGTCGCTTTTTATTTAAATGATTTTGCGGAGTTATCATCAGTAGTAATCTGTGGTAAAGGTATGTAAAGTCAGGGCACCTGGTTGATAAGCAAATTGAGTATTAACCGAAATTGTCCATTAACACAAATCACAACGGTAATAGGCCTGTGTCCAATTTTTTTTTTGTCCGGGAGATAGTTTATTAAAAAAATATTGGACACGTATTTTTTTTTTGACGTAATCAAAAGATTACGGCGATACATTGAGTTAAAATATGGCATGACGTCACGCCTTGCTGGATTTTATACTGAATTGTTACGTAGCAAGCCCCCACTCGCCAACTTTAATGCGTATTTTCTAAGTTATTTTTTATTAATATGATAACACAAAAAATACATGTCTAATTTTTTTTTATTATCTGTAAGACGGACTAAATAGAATTTCTTTTTTTTTTTTACCTAAGTATACCGTATGGTGGTGTTGTAACACGGAAAATTGTCGTAGTGTGACAATCGGCTTTTAGAGGTATGAAGAACAGGGTGTAAAATTCACTAAACCTCTATAAAAAAAGAGAGGATCCTGCGACCAGATGGGTGTTGTGTCTGGCGGGTAACTGCCCAACAATAGATGACGGATTGTCATGTATATGTCGTTCACGTGGTAAACTCTACATGCGCGATTCAGGATTTGTGTGACGTCAGGATTTTGTGTGACGTCAGGTCTTTTGATGCGTAGTTCGCATGTGGAGATGAAGATGCCGCCACAGGCTCAATAGTCCCTAATTGTAATTTTATAATACACTACCTTTTGCACGCAGCTTCACCCGCGTGGATGTCGGAAAATATCTCACGGGAACGTACTACCGATACCGGGATTAAATACCTAATAGCCGAGGAAAAGGTCAATTGACTCCTACCGCTGCGCCCGCGTTGCCGTAAACCATAATTATTTTGTTACGCGTAATTTTGAATCTGTGGTATCTCTTAAACCATTCATTTAAATGAAATGATGTACAGGCATATTTTAATCTAAATTAAATGCTCAATTTAAGTAACATAGTGTATTGGATAAGGATTAATATAATACCGGTCAAAATAGCTTCGAAAATAACAATGAAGTTTCAAATTCTGAAAGATAAAAATGGTAATTGTGGGTCATCCTTAGAAGATAGACATATGCCATCGCGGAATTATTATTTGTTGACCTTTTTAAGATGAAACATACTGTAGAACATAAATTTTATGTAAGTTTTACGATTTCCCTGTCGGCATGATTTTTCTGACATCTTCAACAATAATCGTTAAATTTCAGCCAATTTACACACAACCTTTAATGAATTATACACCTTTCGCATGAATCACTCCGTCCATTGGTGAAAACCGTTGGAACAGACAGATGCGGCGGGGGGGACTTTGTTTTATAATATGTAAAGACTAGTTGACCCGACAGACGTTGTCCTGTACAAATTTCTATAATTCGTACAAAAATCCCTTACAAAAAAGGACGTTTAGTTTTTCCCAATTTGAACATTTTCCGGCCATTTTTTTCAGTTTTTCTTTCCATAAAAACCTAAAACGAACTATTACGAAAATTTTAAAACAAAAAAAAAATTGCCATCCAGCCGTTCTCAAGTGATGCGCTTATTAACAAACAGCATTTAATTTACATAATTTTTGAGGTCGGTACTCCGCGGCTGGTTGACGAAAAAGAAGAAAAACTCAAGAGTTGATTTTGCAATTGGAAAATGTGTCATAGTTAGGACTTTATTCAGGTTGAGCTTAAACTGTTATTAGAAAATATAGGAATATTTTTTTCTACATTTCTAGTACTTTTATTACGCGGCCTTTTCACTGGACTATCTTTAGAACTTTCATACTTGGAAAATAAGTAGTGAGCAAACGAATCGTCTCTCCCCACATCTACTTCTTTATGTGGCACATTTTGATTTTTTGAATAATTTGATATACTATTACTAGCGTTTTTTAAGAGATTAGTATCAGCTTTATCGTTATTAGTTTTGTAATAGCTAGTATTATTTTCCTGTTTATCTTCGTTTTCCATTGCAGCATCATTGGACGGTTGTTTTCTTAAACTCTCGGGCAGTGAATCAGATTTTAACTTGACTAGAGTTGTATTGACGACTGAACAATCAATTTGCATCAGTGTTACGTGATCATTCAGCAGAGAATCTGAAATTAAAACTACTTGTTAGGAAACTTCGATACAGGTAACTATCACTTATGAGTGGTTCATCAAAAAATAGACCTTATGAAAGCGTACATGAGGTTTATTATTGGAGAGCACGACACAGAATTTCGTAAACTCACCATTGCCACTCCTAGCTGGTAAAATCAGCGCCATTTTCGGTGGTCTAGTAACATTATGTGATACGGCTGGTAACAATAAATGTTCTCCTTTACCAAAGCCCACAATATAGAATGTATCATCCCGCCTATGTAGTGCTTGAAGTAACGCATTCCATTCACCCATGTCATCCATATTAAAATCGTTTACAGCTTTCCTTATAGGTTTCCGATATAGAGTTTCATAGTCTATGACTGCGTTTTCTGCGAAGTCTATTTCTTTATTCCTCCTCAGTCGGCGTAATCGCGATTTATCTTTGATCGTTTTCGCCTGACTCCTTACACTTGGGATTTCGACGAGGTTGCCGTCTAATTGTAGTTTGTTGAATAGCCTGTAGGTTTCTACTAAACCACCTAAAAATTTAAATATATGCAGGTTTAGTAACATTTAGTTGATAATAGAGTGTATTTACACAAATAGATACAGATGCTATTACACCCTAAGCCAATGGTTAAAGGCATTAGTGACTCTCAGTCAGAGAATGTCAAATGCATTTTAAGACTAGATAAAGAGTCTCTCTGTTTGGTGTATTTGAAATTCATACTCCAGAATTGGTTCTAAAAAAGTTTATCATTTTCTAAGATAGTTTACTCAAGCTATCAATTCCTTTGTCTCATATCGCCACACCCGATTGTGGCGATATGAGACAAAGGAATTGATAGCTTGAACGAGCTACCCATGATAGAGTGTTAACAGCGTTGCTAGCCCGTCCAAGATGACCGTCTCCACATCCTGCTCCTGCCTGATGGCTTTAATTAAGTCGACTAATAATTTTATTGCGCAGGCGGTAAACTCCTTTTTATGTTGGTGTGTTGTTCAACTTTTATCTCAATAAAGGTTGAGTTTCCTCAACCTTTTTTTCCTAGAAAATGATAAACTTTTTGCAGGCCACACACGTTACGCAAAATTGGAATTGCACAAGTATACATTAACGTATATGGGATGAATTGGCTCAAATATCCGAGCCATTTGGTGTCACGCATACTTGTCTAAGTCTAATCTTGCGCAAGTGTATCGTTACGTGTGTGGCCTGCTTTACACGAAGTCGAAGTTTCGGGGTTCATCTTTATACAGTTACACCAATATTAAGTTCAGTTTATACAGCGTGTATCAGAAATATGTGGTCATTTTTGAGGCTGGGAATACACGTCCGATTGTTTCATCAGATAGTCGGATCCGATAGTCTGATCCGGCTATAGGAAGGCGTTGGAGCCATTATTTTGTTTGAACATTCAACGCACGTCCGATCCAGTCGGATAGTTTGCATTGTTCTGATAGCCGGATCAGACTATCTAATGAAAAAATCGGACGTGTATTCCCAGTCTAAGAGTCCAGAGTATCAAACTGAACAACTTTCTCCATAGGACGAACATCGTAATCGCAAAAAAACAGTGATACTCCGGGAGTGCCGACAGAAGTGAAAATTAAAAAAAAAAAACTTCCAAAACCTTTAAAATAAAAATACTTGCATAGAAAATTGATCCGTAAATTAATATAAATAAAGAGCACAATTGCGTTTACAAAAATAAGGTGTCGGTAACGGTGTCGCGAGTTCAATTGTTTTTTACCATCTCAAAAATGCCCAAGGCGCCTAAAGTTTTCACTTCAAAAATAATCAGCTGTCCCATACAAAACTTCAATACCTACTTGACACAAATGTTTTTGTTTAGTTATGCCAATAACTTTACTCCTTACTTTAAGGTTAAACTAGTCGCGGGCTCGAACTCACTAGGGGGCATGGTCGAAAAGCACGCTGTCTCACCTGGCATCGTGTCCGACAGAGATAGTGTCAGTGATGAGCAATTAGATGCTGGTCTACATGCACAACGTCTAGTTCGCACGCACACAAACACCGTTCCGAACTATTTTAGTAAAATGAGCGCGTAAAAAATTACAAAAAGTCCTTTGGAAAATCGAGTTTTATGAAAAAACCACTGCATAAATCATTTACAAATAAAGTTTATTGAACTCTTCGATAATTAAGCTTTGTCGGTGACGACTTTGTTTTGGAGATTTTACACTTCTTTTATTGCTTATTTACCCCCAAAGTTGCGGTAAAATTTGCAAGAAAAAGGAATCTTTGTGGGCTCCTAACTTTTTAACGGCTCATTATTTTACTATTCTGTTTCCGCACAGACAAAATTAATAATGAAACAAAACGATATCATGTTTAACTTTGGATGTACTATGTCAAACAGTGGAGTAAAACCCCCCTGAAATTTGTATGGAAAAAATATCAACTAGTTCCACCTTAAGTTCATAAATAAGGGGGTAAAAATTTACCATTAATCTTTTCTTCACTAAGGTAAGCTTGCCGTTTTTTTCTCGGTACGTCATAAGTCCAGTTCAACGTCTTGCCGCCTCCGATCCAGCGGTTCAGCTCACCCGCTATTCGTATACTCTCAGTCTGATTTATATTCACGAAATCCGTCGCTTTCACCGTCGCGTTCTGACAGTCTGTGCCGTAAGTACCGTTACTTAAGTCATCTGTAATTAATTTTCGTTATTAAAATGACTTATGTAAAACTCAAGGTGATTGAAAGATTTTACACTTGAATTTGATGTTGAATTTCCAGTTCTGCATAGAAATAGATAAAAATAATGGATTTGACATCTTTAACATTATGTAAACAAGTTGAATAAAGGTCACAATGTGAAGTGGAAATATAATAACAGGTTTTATTGTTTGTGAAAGTATTGTGCTCCTTATAACAAGTAGATAAGGTTGATAATTAATTAACTTATTTGTCTTCGTTGTTAATTGTGCATTTTTATTATTGATCTTTATGATATTTCATTCAAATTATTTGACCAATGATGCTAAACTTCTATTTTCAAGAATATGAATAATGTAGGAAAAGGGTACACACCATTTGCGATATCTACAGCAGTGTCCTCTGACCACAGTAGATGTCTTGTGTGATGTGGAGCGGAGGGCCCGACAAAAGGCTTTGTGTTCCATCTTCAATAAAAAACATGCAAACATGAGGGAAATCGCAAAAACACAGACATTTTTTTAGAAATACATATACAACAGGCAGTAAAACGCTTAACGGCTTCATAACGTGCTACTCATTATCAAGCGAGGAAAATGGACTTTTTAACGGTTCTTTTTACAACCAAGCAATTATAAGGAAACAACATTATAACTCATGCATAACTGTCATAACCGAGGTTCCAGTTTCTAAAATGATGATATTTTGTTTTCTGATATTGATCTTGAAACCATTAAAAAAATGTTTCACTGATCAAGAGACTTTTAATATGAGGGTAGAAATGAAAAATGTACATAACGCCAAATAGGAATTGATGACTCTGAAGTCCCAAATAAGAAACAAATATGTGCGTTTACGCGGTTTTACTTTTCAGGAAAGCCGTAATAAATGGACATCAATCAAGTAGTACAAATTACCTACCCTAAAACATTCCAATTTAGCGAAACCATGAAGACCATAGCAAATATAACAGCTATATTCTTCTTCGGTATCAGAAGTGAAGCATCGAGCCGCGGCATCTGTGGAAACACAAACCATCTGTATTTGTCGACCAAAGTAACTAATAAAGTCATTAGGTATATAGGTATGCGAACTGGAACAAGGTGAGATTGTCACAAACACACCTGTATACACATCTGTATACACATCTGTATATTATTTAATTAGCTGTATTAAACTATTCTGAACTGTATTTTCATATCATTAATCTGTCTAGCCCAGTGGCCGGCAAACAGCGGCTCGCGAGCCGCATGCGGCTCTGTAAAAATGTCGATGAGTGCGAGCGTAAATACAATAAGTTTTATTCAAAATTCAAACTATATTTTTCAGAAGTATTTTTACCAAAAATTAACAGGACATCGAAAATTATTCATTTATATCATATTATCAGCAGATATGATGATGATGATGAAGGCATCCTACTTCATAGCAAGTTAATTTTAGGGAGCGCTATGGAGTGAAAGAGGATTGTAGTTTTAAGGATTAAGAAAAGTGTATTGAGACATTGGACTCACAGAAAGGATTGGCTCTCATAAGAAATCTTATTCGTTATAGTATTGATATTTAGCTCTATTGGCTAATGAGTTAGCTGACCACTGGCATAGGGCTAACAAAAAAACAAAAAGAGAAGGGCTAGGGCCTTTTCTCAACTATGTTGGTGTCGGTATCCAGTCTAACCGGATGCAGCTGAATACCAGTAGTTTACATGGAACGACTTACGAGTGATTTTATATTATGCCGGGTACGAAATTAATGTTGTACAATTTTCCTGATAAGCAATTGAATTATATCGCGTCAAAGGCGATGAGGAAAAATTTGCATACATTTATCACATTATAACGGTGGTAAAACCATGGGGTTACTAAAATATTGTCATGGTATAATGAAAAACTGCACCGCTGGAGAGTGAAATATAGTGAGTTCGATGTTCGAACTTATGCTTTACTCACGCGTGTCCCACTCCTAAGTTAAGCTTAGTCGAGCTAAAAAAGAAATCAGACGAAAACCGAACCTTTTTTTGATGTTAGTGAAAAATGTACAGTTGATATTTTTCCTTACCTTTCGACCCCTCCCACTATTTTCAAGCTGGTCTCTTAATAATTTATTCTCTAGTCGCAACCTGGCGTTCTCTTGCTGTGCCTCAAACAGCTGCTGCTCTAAAGCAGACACATATTCTTTCTTTTTCTGTCGAGATTGACATGCAGATTCCCTATAAAATAGAAACAAGAGTAATTTTAAATCTTGCTGGGCCAATGTTGGGTCATGCAATTTCACTAAGATAAATGCAATGTAGACCTTAAGTCAATAGGATAAAGCATAATATGATATTATTTTCATTTATAATAATAAGGTTTAATGTAACTAGTTATACAAGGAAAACTATTATCAAAATAAAGGTCAAGGAGATTTTTTTTTTTTGTTGAATAGAGAATACATACATATTTGCTTTTTTTATTAGAGTTATTTTTTATATTTCCGTCCATCGTCGTAATCTTATTATATAATGTTCTTGAAACACCGACGAAAAAAATTCGAGGTCACAGTCTCTTTTAGACCATTATCTTTGTCAGATCTTGTGAGGACCATGTAGATTAGTGTCTGAAATGGTCTTTTGAGGAAAGAACCACACAGATTTGAGTGGACCTGTCCAATCATGAATAATAATATTGATATCCTCACCTATTCTTAATCATCCTCTGTTGCTTCTTGATAGCTCTGATCTCAGCTTCACTGAATTTCGAGAGGTCTATTGTAGGACTCTTTGGACATTCATTATCAGCATTAGGGGGTATCACATGGTTTTGTACTATGTTTGGACTTGTGCCATTGATTGGTACAACCGGTTTAGGGTTGATAACTATATTGCTTTTAGGTGAGGTGACCTTAAAAGTAAAAAAAAAAACATTTTATTTGTTTACTTAATCAACTATCCACTTTAGGGATCTCGCGCACTAGACGGCCATGACTCCGAACAGTCGTGGTCGTCTAGTGGTATTGTATGGTCTGCGGCTAAGTTGGCTGTTGCGACCAAGTGCAGGATTCGTATCGGTTTACCTAGTCGTTGCGGTCATTGGTCGTGGTTGTGTAGTGTAGGTAGGTTATGATTAACCATTTGTAATAGAAAGGTTGCAATAGCATTTGAACTTTTTCATGAATTCACTAGCTTTTCTACCATAGTAGACATCAATTTTGTCAATGCTTTTGAGTTTATAAGATTTTTAATATGACCGAAATGAATCAAATGTGGTGTGAACCTATACAAAAAAAATCTGGTTCTCATCACTTTGTTATGAAATAGCATTCATTGTAAGCCTTTTCACATTAGGGCCTTCATCTAATTAGTAAACATTGCATTTAGATGTCAGTTGTTACATTGTAAGATATAAGTACAACATGTAACTGCATTCAAATTATAATATTTGATTGTTGAAATATTAATAAGAGTACTAAATGTTCTTCTCCTGTTTTAAAATGTATAAATAACCAACCTGAAGTTGATGATCCTTGGCACCATTTAAGGTCTGAGTCAGTGGCGATATGGCAATCTTCCCGCCCATTCTGCTCTCTGCCGGGATCACAATACTGGGGGGTTTCGTCACTATATTGGAATTCCTCTTAAGTATACTGGGCACCTTCTTATGTTCTACTTCTACCATCAACTGAATCTGACCATTTACTAATATTTGCTTATCGTTTAGGGAATTATACGAGTTTTCATTAACTACTTTGAAATATGCATTTTGTTGGTAACCATTTCCTGAAAGAAAAATATAATTTTACTTATTACAGAATATGGCGAATGGAGGTTGGAGGCTGTCTATAATCAGACATAATCAGCTGGCAACTAAGTAAAAGCTTTCTTACTGATCTAATTGCTTTTTAATAATCATTGTAAATATATAAAACCAAACAACAAATTAAATATTCGTAACAAAGTAACACAGCAAAATGCTCGTAAAGGCAATTCAAAGCTCATAAATAGAAAATACTACACAACTGCAATTAATGTAAGCACAAGCACATACAAGGTCACCTCGCATGTAATATTCATATTGTTTTTTATGTTCACATGCAATGAAATTCTAATGTATTGTTAACATTTATAACTGTTATGTAATGCTAATGTTAGTTTAATGTTGCGTATAAAAAATGACTTCGTCACAAAAACAGTTATCAACATTTTCAGTTATTTACTATGCTAGTAGGCTAATACGTAAACTCACCTTTGTGTAACTTAGAAAAAGTGCTGCTTAGTTCAGTATCACAGTCTTCAATCTCCATTTTAATGCCCTGAAATAAAGACAATCTCTGATACAACCTCCCACAACCCAAGATTTGGTATTTTGTGTATATGCATGCAACTGAAACAAATTATTTCACCAGTGTGTGATTGCTTTTTCACAATTTGTTGCTACTTCCCTACGAGATTAAAATGTGTCCATGGAGTTTCTTGCCCATTCTTCTTCATCGGAACCTACCTACTATGCTTTGGAATAGGCAACTAGCTTCATCTTTCTAACTGACTCCTTGACAATTCAAAAATGCCTGTTATTTTATTTAATTGTAATAAATGGTTTGAGTTTGAATAACATGATCAGTACCTTAATAACACCATTTTCAATAGCCATAACTGGTCCATTTCTTTCAGGAGATATTCCATTTGTTTGTGTTTTGTGTAAAGGTGGGTTAGCAGGACTGGGAGCTGTGTACAAACAACATTTATTAATAATACATAATTACCTTTGTGAGGTCCAGACAATAAATACTTTTGACTTAAAACTGCTCTATTTGATAGGTGACTCAATAGGGTGTGTTATTTGTCTCTTTTAGTAAAGGTGCAACACACTATGCAATTATTGCACTAATCTGCACAAACAGTGAGTTCATTAAGATCAATATAAATAAAATATGCCATGATACACAATAATATGTGTACCTACTTTGCTTTTTTGGGAACCCTGAGATTATACTTTGCATGATCATTTTCAAAAGAGAATCTAACAAGAATTCATACCAGTTTTTTGAAGGAACAGTTCAATATCTTCAAGGTTCAGGTTATTAGTGGGTTCCTCACTAAAATTTAATGTCCAATCAAAAGGTGACTGAGATGAGTGTCTTACTGAAATGCTACTGGAACTGCTGCAAAAAGAAGAAACTGCATAGTTATCTTTCAAGTATACAATAATTAAGTTTATTTATTTTAGTATGCCACCACCAGACATTGTAAAAAGTATTTATATTTTAGTGATACAAGTTTTTCTTCTACAATAAAATTAAAAAGTGAAAGTGCATGTGCTTTTGGTCGGTAGGTCTTCTTTTACTCCAAAAATTATGTAAAATCCCGTTTATTAAGTGAAAGTGTGTAACTGAAAGTATCTGCAAAACTTACTTTTTGGAATCATCATCACTTCCCGAATCTGAATTGCTGCTACCTTCTGATGACTTAATGCTTAATATAGGTGATATCGGCGGCACCAGACTTGGTGCTGCATCAGCCAGGATCTCGCTCGGCGAGGCGTCTGGTGTATCCAATAGTGACGTCCATTTGTAGTCGTTCGATAACAACTGATCAAGAAAATCCTCACCTAAAAATACAATTTAATTGGTGCAAAATGCAAGTGACAGTTCTTATCGGTAGTGATAAAACACGATACCTATAAACTTTCTTGCCTCTACTACGCGATAAAAACAGATTTCCTGAGGCACATGTTTCCAAGAAATCTTTGGTTCTTTGTAAATAACTAATTACGTGCTTTGAAATAAAACCGAAAGCGTAGTCAAGGACACGTGCGATCACAAAATACGTTTCAGGGGTCAATAGCATGATTCAAAGGAAATTAGCACCACATTGTTGTTGTAAATTAGCCGGAGCTGAGCGTGAGATATGAAATCTGAAGTTACCGTATAAGCAGTCTTTATTCTCAATCAATATGTCAGTATCCATTGCAAAAATAGCACAGGACCCATTTATATGCCAATATAATTTAAATTACTAATTATTGCGTAGGAATCACACATCACAAACGTACAATAACACGACGGCGATGATATATGTTTTTAATCTGTGTGCTGTGCAATCAATCAATGTAGCAGGTGCATTTGAATACTTCAATATTCAACACTTTACTATTATTTATTTTACTTTTCTCTTGTATGAAACAAAAACAAACCATTGTAGTAGTTATTTTAGGAATAATATTTTGTTTAATAAAATAAATTGCAACAGTTTTCTAAAAAGTATGATTATTTTTCATAGAATTTACAACATTATTTATTGTAACTAATATTCAGAACGACTCTCAAAGCGCCCAGACAGTAACTACGTTCCATTTATCATAACAAAAAACAGGTTTTTAATTGCCATGTGATAGTTAAACGTTTAAAATTAAGTGATACAATCATTTTTCAGAGTTAAATTCTGTTGAATTATGTAGATATAAAAAGTGATAATGAGCAAAATATATTTTTTCTGTCTTTATTATTATTTTTTCATTGTAAATGAAATCACACAGCTGATTCTAGAAAAACGGAACGAAATTTATTTGACAGTTTTCTCCGGGCCGATTGATTTGTCGATTCTTGTTTCGATGTATTATTTTAATAATTTTTTTACTCGTTATTCTAGAATGAAAATATAAGAACGATCGATTGAAATTGTTAAGATTTCACGAAACAGTTTTTTCTATTACTTAAAATGGGTGTATGAATGAGTTCAAGGCACCGGTTGTGAAAATGTCTGTCCCTGACGAGCAGGATGATTTCATATTTCGTCCACAGCAGCATTTGGATGCAAAATGGTTAAATCCTGATTTACAGGATGCGCTACATAACCCTGATGCCCTGTGCACTCTGTTCAATAGTCTCTTGCAAGATAAAGAAATATATTTCGACACCGGAAATGGGCTTGTAAATGGTGCTGGTGTTACAGCTAAACTTGGTGACAGTGGAAAATATTACTGTGGGCTGAGGGTATGTGTATTTTCTATTGCATCTATTTACTTAAAATTGTAAACATGGCACTTATTTACTTTTACAACAACTCCAGTAAATATTTAATTAAAATGAAAGAAACAAAGCTAAAACATAAACATTTATTTTACCCTACATAGATATTGACCTGCACCTGTTGTGATGGTCTCTGTGGCCCACACTCAGGGTGTGCCTGTCCACCCTGCAGTGCTCTGTCAGCAGAGGAGGAGCTCAGAATCTCTATACAATCTAAGCAGGTGGCACCATCACCGTCCCACCAGATTATCGATGATCTGAAGTGGAAACAAGACCCAGGTATTTTTTTCTAAAATTACTAGAATTTAAAAAAATCATGACCACATGGTTCCTTTGTTCTTCAAATAATTTATTTGACACATTTTCACTCTTTGGATCTCTTTTATTAACATAAAAGAGATCCAAAAAGTGAAAATGTGTCAGTAATAAACCTCTGTATTCAGGTCCAGAATGTCTGCAAAGTTTAATGGAGGCCTTGATCTGGGAACAGCGAGTGAGAGCAATCAACACGGCTGTTAGCTGTCCATTTATATCTCAAATCCGTCGACTCATTGCATTGTGCAACAGGCATCTTGTAGCTGTTATAAGGTTATTTAATTTTTATGTTGTATACTCAAATTTTTATTTCAAAATCTTTTCAAATTGAAGTCATTCATCATGGCACAAAGACATGAGGTTTAACCCTAACAGATTGTGGCAGAGTAAAGATTTTATGCCAAAGAAATACTTCTACTTTACAATCATTCTTTTTCAGAGATCAAAGTCAGAACAAAGAAGTAAAAAGAGTAAGAATAGATAAGAAACCACCTCACGCAGTCAGTAACAGAGCATTGAGCAATGTGGTTGGTACTCTGAACAAACCAGGTGATGGGAGTACTGAGAGCCAGGAGGATAGTGAGGAGCAGACTGATGACTCGGAGAGGTAAAGCATTAATATCCTTCCATGTTATAAAACAAAGTCCCCCGCCGCGTTTGTCACAAAAACTTACAGATTTTTAAACGGTGTTCACCATTGGACGGAGTGATTAATGGGGAAGGTTTTAGTGTATAATTCATTAAGATTTTGTGTAAATTGGCTGAAATTTGACGACTATTGTTGAAGATGTCGGAAAAAATCATGCATACTGAGAGCTTTATTGGCGTGCGCCGCGGAAATCGTAAAAATTACATAAAATTTATGTTCTAGAGTATTGTTCATCTTAAAAGTTCTTCTAAGGGTGACCCACAATAACCATATTTAATCTTTCAGAATTTGATAAAATTTCATTGTTTTTTTCTAAGCTATTTTGACTAGTATTATATTAATCCTTATCTAATTATCTTTGTTACTTAAATTGAGCATTTAATTTAGATTAAAATATGCCTTGACATCATTTCATTTAAATGAGTGCGGGCGCAGCGGTAGGAGTCAATGACCTTTTCCTCGGCTATTAGGTATGTAATCCCAGTATGGGTAGTACGTTCCCGTGGGATATTTTCTGACATCCACGCGGGTGAAGCCGCGGGCAAAAGCTAATTGGAAATAAAATCGAAAATCTTTCTTAAATAAAATATTGGCACTAAATAGACGATGAAAATAAAAGAGGTTTTCCATGTTTCCTCCCTGGAATTGTCTTAGGTGTTTCGGTTTGTAATTTAGTCAGTTCTAGAACAGTTTCAAAAATATTGCTGTAATCTATTTGCACTGTATGGAAGAGTTACGTAAGCATGAACATTCAATACGCAGGATGCAGTTTTATACTGTGACTGATACAAACAACTTAGTCATTTAAATGCAATTGTTTTTATTTTTATTATTCATTAGGTTTCATAAAACAGAATGTGAACCCCGTTTTGTATTTGGCTTGGTGTGTACAATTTATACAATTCAATCAATTTGAAAGATATTTTGTAAATAGCCTGAAAATAAGGTCAATAAACAAAAAAATTTTTTTTTGACAACTTCTTGCAACTTAGACTGTTACATCATTAAGTTTGTAATGGGCCGAATATAATATATATATTTTTTAATCGTTATGTATTTTCATACTTTCTTTAAATAAACACTTCTATTTTCTTTAAAATTGAACTCATGTTTCCCATCAGCTATTTTATCTATGACCTGTCGTTTAAAACTCACCCAAACAGAAAACAAAACACCAGAATAAGCGTTTGTTAAGTAACGTTTATATTTATTACACTTTTCTCTTGCAGTGCTATAGGTCTGGCTCGCGTCGGCGCCCGCGCAGCTCTTCGCTTAGCGCTGTCTCTCGTCCGCCGCGCATGGCGATGCGGTGAAGATGCGGACGTATGTTCAGCGTTGCTCCGTGATGCTCTCGATGCGGTGCGTGCGCTTCCTGATGCGGGACTGTTCGCTGGCACAGGATTAACTCCTGCGCCGCGCTCGCAGAAGATATGGGCCGAAGTCGTTGATAGTGCTGCTAGGTTCCTACATCAGGTTGTGATTGGGTATGTATTTTAAATGATGAACTGTGTAATCTATACAGGGTCAAATTAAATTAGCTAGCGAAACAATATCTAAACATGATAAAGTGAAAAAAAGATTTGATGATTTTTTTTTTGGGGTCATCAACTGCTGCTGGGCAATTGAAATATTAGTTTAAAAATCAGTTTTCTTTTGTGTAAATTTCACAGATGTGATGGGTATCGATATCTTAACACGATAAAACAAAAAAAAACTGATTTCTCAACTCAAACTGCAAGTAACAAAACGATCAGAAGTCGTTGACCCCAAAAAATCATCAAATATTTTATTTTTTCGCGTTTAGATATCGATCGGTACCCATCACGTCTGTGGAGTTACGCTAGCTTATTTTATTTGACCACGTATAAAAATTAACGATAATTAATTCAAACAATAACTGTCGGAAAAAGTGGTGAGATATAAAGTTGAAACTTTCTAAATACAGATGAATGTTTTACTAATTCCCTTTAGTGAGGAATTGCCTAAGAGTGACTTGGAACAGGGTTTGTTTAAACTTTAATTTATCAGCCACTTTTGGAACAGACATTGAAGTCTCGAATGACAGTCTTATTATAGAGATTAATAAGTTATATATTTTCAAACTATCATAAATAAATATTTTTGTTTATCAACAGAGAAGTAGGCTGTAATGTCCCGCAAGGGGATTGGCGGACTTCTCTATGCGTATGGATAGAGTTGTGCGCTAGGAGAGCGGAATTACCCGCGCTATTGAAAGCTGCCGATGTTCTAGTCACTTTACCTCCACGACAAAAACGTCAACCGGATAATAGGTGAGTCTTCCATACAAATAAATACCTTCTGTAGTTAAGTGCCTATCACTGAAATATTTAGTAGAAAGTTTGCATTGCACCATGCACGAATTTAAACCTTATTTTATTGAAATGAGACCCAAATTAAGAGTCATAGTGAAATAAAACCTATCTGTATTTAGTGTATGGCTTTGCTAAGTCTTCTGTTATTTCAGGATTGTACTAGAAGAATGTACTGCGCCATTGGGACCGTTTCTAAGGCGTATGGCAAAGGTGACAGCGCCTAATCCAATACTCAACAGTGAACCAACTACTGAAGTTAATCTTACAGAAACATTCCTCAAGTAAGTGTTTTGTAATCGATGATTAATAGTTAGAAAGTAGGAACTCTGATCGTGACTTTAATTACGCCATAGAACAAGTAAAAATATGAAGTAACCTAATGGTAAAATATATCTCTTTGAAATTCGTTATGTTCTTCATGCATATATCTACTATACATTGTAACAGTGAATCAATTTTCACGGCACCCCCTTAAGACCTAGCCCAAATATTTTTGATACATGACCTAAAGAGGTGCCATAAAGAATAAGAATTTAAAAAAAAAACGCGAAATTTTGCGGGTAACATACCAGAAGGTACGTTACAATACAACTGAATTGTTATTGCTTCAGGGACTTAAACATACCAAGCGGTGATGGATTGATGAGCGTAAGAAAGGCTGGGATTGCCTTACTTTGTCACCTAGACAGGCTTGGAGCACCATTACTACCGCCCTTAAAAGGCTTTGTTACTGTGAGTATCTGAAGTATAGCTAACATTTACATGATATTTTGAAGAAAAAATAAAACAATTAAAATACTGAAATATTACTTGTGTTATTTTTCTAAGTGTACAGAATCCGCGCAAGAAGTAGTGTCAGTTGGTTCAGGACCACTTCATTTGGGAACTCTAAGGATTCAACAAATAGCATGTGCTGAGAAATTAGCTTTGTTACTGACTCACGATGGTGCTGTTTACACTCTACCGTATGATAACATGACGCCGCAACTAGTCCCAGGTAAACTTGAATAAGTTTAAATATAACTTAAATAAAACACTTTAAACTTAAAACAAAATTACACACAGAAAAGTGCCCTTTTCTTTAGTCCATGTGAGGGGGGAGTAGCTATAAAAAACAGTCATTGGGACTGCCGACAGAAATGAAAACTTAAAACTGGTATTAGCGCCATCTATAGCCCAGCACTATGCGTATCCATAAGTTTACCCCCTAATAAAAATCGCTCAACGCGCCTAAAGAAGTTTTCACTTAAAAAAACGCATCTGTATTCATATGAATTTCTTGATAAGTACGTCTGATGCCCCTCGGGAAATCAGCTTCGCTACCAAATTTGATTGGACTTCTTTCCAGCAAGAGTTACCCAAAATCCCGATTTTTTTACAATATTTTCCCCTTCAACAGGTCTTGAAAGTAAAACAATAACGCAAGTATCGTGCCACCCTGCTGGTCGGCACTTCTTGTGCTGCTCATCTTGTGGTGGAGTGTGGTCATGGGGATCTGGTGATGATGGACGGCTCGGACACGGTGACACTGCGCCTAGGGATGCACCCGCGCATCTACACCATCTATCTCACCATGAGGTCGTGAGAGTCTCTGCGGGTGCTGCGTGCAGGTACCTACGCTTACCTAGCACTAAATCAGCGAGCTTATTCCTGCCAAAAAAATATCTTGTCAAATCATAGGATACAGAAAATAAAACTGTATCCAAACAAATTCGTCCTGGCTCAAATAACTTTAATTACCTTAATTGACCGCTCCAGTCGGATTAATACGATAAATGTTTTCGTGCCCGTGCCGCCTTAGTCGTATTTATACGACTGAGAACCATGTACGTGTTTTGTTTTTTATTTAATTGCACGATCCGATACGGCACCGCAATAGATATAAAACCAAGCGGTCAATAGGTTAATTCCTCTGAATGCTGTATGGTTGAACTGCATATTTGATTTGCCTAACACTTTGGTAGATGAATAAAGCAACATAAGCATAGGGTGTTTTATTTTTCCTTTCATAATTGAGTCACTTGTTTTCAGTGCTGTGATAACATCTCGAGGCGCTCTTTACACTTGGGGTCGAGGTGCACAAGGCCGCCTCGGTCACGGCACTATTGAGAACTGCCTCACGCCGCAACCTGTCTCCTTCAACGCACACAATATTGAACGAGTCATCGATGTCGCGTTAGGTAAGACACGAATTCTAATACTACTGTATAATAATCGAAATGAAGAAAAAAAAAACTAAAGAGTGCTGTCAATACAGATATCGGTGCAGTTTGAAGCAGTATAGTAATAAGTTTATTGCCCTAGCTGAAGGTTTTAATTTATTAAGGCTTCCCAGGGAAGCCCGGTTAAGGAGCCAATAACCTCTAAGATTACTACGACATAAAAAAAACAGAAGCCCTGCAGAAGTAAGCTGAGATCTAATGACATATTTTTATGCATGTTCGTAATGTTGTCTGACTCAAAAACGACTTCGGTATATTTGGGAAATGGCGGAGCCATTGATGTTGAAGTCAGTTTTACACATACATAAACTCCCGCCTTCTTCACGTGGGAGTAGGCAGACACTACAGAACGTCACCTGCCACGACCCTTGCATACTCCTTTTGCTTCATTTACGTTCATACACCGGGTCATACACGCACGCAACTCAGTTTTCTTAATATTTATCCCTTCTCTAGGTTGGGGTGAAGCTCAAACTCTGTGCTGTACGTGGGAAGGCGCGGTGCAAGTGTTTGGAGACACAGAGGGTGGAGTCCCACGCACTCTGACGTCACTATCGGTGTTGAGGATCAACCGCGTTTATACCGGAGAACATTGGCATGCTGCTCTAACTGACGCGTAAGTTCATTTTCGTAGACGTCACTAGGAACAGCTACAAAAATCACTTTATTCGTCTTACTTTGTGCAACTGAGATTTTATTTTATTCGTTCAGCAACTGTCCAAATTTTGAACAGTATGAAACCTTTTTCAGATCAACGCAATGTTAGATTTATATTCTTCTCGCTATTAGAACCTTTGTGAGATAATGGTGTGCCAATCATTAGTTCAAAATCGCATTTATATTGCACCTTATTATCTTGGTTTGTTGTAACAATATAATACGTATCTTATTTGCAGTGGTCAAGTCTACACTTGGGGTAAGGGCGAAAGCTATCGCCTCGGTCATGGGAATCTTGAAAACGTGAAGATCCCAAAAATTCTCGACGCACTACAAGGTAAACCATTGTTTCACAAATTCTCCTCGACTTTTTCTAGCTTACAATTTTATTTTACTCACGAATTCAATGTTTCATAGGTATAAGAGTAGTGGATCTTTCTCTGGGCTCGACTCACGGCGTCGCTTTGACGTCAGAAGGTGCATTGTACGCTTGGGGCACGCACGAGCGCGCACAAATAACGAGACCGGTGCCGCAACTGTTGCAAGTACTCAACCCTTCCTTTAAGGCTCACGGTAAGTTTATCTGATGCAGATAGCTGGTAGAAATAACTGTTTCAACTCTAATATAATTTGAATACCCAATTAATTGATGAAAAAATTATTCAACAGCTGGCTCATAGGCCTCCCATATCAAGTCCGCACATCAAAGGTCACATTTAAAATAGTCCATTAATATTTTTTAATACTTCTTCAGGGGTTTCTAGTGGCCCTGCACAGATTTTAGTATGGAGTGAAGAAAGTCCTAGAGATCTGCCATCTTCCTTGCCGTTCGTCATTGATTTATCTGAAAGCACTTTCAAGTAAGTACCTAACTAAATCAGTACCTACCTAATTATCTTCACTAAATACATAGAAAAGTTGCTCATGTAGTGTACTCTTTTCCAGACTTCTAGAGAGATTATTGAGGATAGTAGTCGAACAAAGCAGCTCCGCAACAATAAAGGAGGTCGAATGCATGGCTATATCTTGCCTGAATCTATTGAGACTACAAGTAAGTGACACTCAATCAAATCTGTATCACGAACATACGTGTTTGTTTAGTTTTCTTCTTTTTGGTGGCCAGTGTTACATAATTCTATTTTCAAAAATTTTACTTATATTCAAGGTGCAAGCATGGCAATGTTCCCGTGGCTCCGAACCCGATGACACGGAAGGCGAACCTCGTTCTTGGTGCAATGGCGTGCATACTGCTTTGGTCGCCTTAGTGGAAGGCCGAGCGGGGGCGGGGGCCGCGACTGCAGCGAGACGGGCGTTGGCTGCGGCATGGCCTTTGTTGTTGCCGACACCTCATGTGAGGGCACATCATCTTATTACGCTACTGCCTCAAGGTGAGCTAAGTATAAAACTCCAACAGAATATTATACTAGCATATATGTTATATTTAAAGGCAAACGAGTGGGGTACGCAGTGATTTTACTGCGTTTGCGCACGCCCAAAAGTCTGCGTATAATGTCATCGTACTTCCGTTAAATTAATCTAACAACTTATTGATAATTATTTCATAAATGAATCAACCCTTGTCTACAGGATCAGTGCCAGCTAGCGCAGGCGCAAGATTTATGACAGAGCTACTAGTTTGGTCTCTACTCGGCGGCGGTGGATTGCGTGACGCGTTACGCAACGCGTTGCAGGCTCACTCTGTAGATGCGTACAATCATCTACAACTTGATGCGTATGTATAATGATTAAAATTTTATGGAATGTTGTTTTTTTTAGTATCCACAATGGGGTAGCTTTTGGCCTGCATCTCACCTGATGGTAAGTGATGATCAGGCCGAAGGTGGAAGCGAGCTCCACGCGGAATCCTCAATCACAGAGGAACTGGCTATCTTACCTCTAACTGCCGAAACACAACAATGCCGTTAACATTGTTACTATGGCGACAGACTTAGATAAGATGGTGGTAGCTAGCCAGGCGGACTCAGAACAAGCCCTACCACCAACCAAAATCATATCGTATCGTAATCGTATCATATTCATTATTTAATAGGGAAACTGTTTCAGGGACTACGATCAAATTGACATTGTAACTGGGCAGCGTGGATCACCCCCTTCAACTGCAGGCGATGACGCTGATACTGTAACAGGTTTGTGTTTCAATCATTTCTACAAAATTCTGATTGCTTAGCAGAGTTTTAAGAGCGTTCATTCTAAAAGTTGGCAACGTCGCATATAGCTTTCAAATAAATACCTGTTTTGATTAATTTGGCAATATGAAATATTGTTAAGTAGTGACCTAAAATATTAATAATGGATTTCAATTATAACAATGAATTTGATGTTGTCACCGTTTTAGGTGTAAAAAGGCATTTGGAAAGTTTACAAATACTTTTTGAAGTGAAAACTTCTTTAGGCGCGTTAGGCATTCTTGAGATGGGAAAAAACAATTTAACTCGCGACACCGTTACCGACACCTCATTTTTGTAAACGCGATTGTGCTCTTTATTTATATTATGTTACGGATCAATGTTCAAGTATTATAAGTATGCAAGTATTTTTACTTTAAAGGTTTTGGAAGTTTTTTTTTTAATTTTCACTTCTGTCGGCACTCCCGGAGTATCACTGTTTTTTTTTTACATCTAAAACTAAATATTCGGTGTTACGATATTAATTATTGCATTTCATAATCAATGTTTTTAGTTCACTAGTTAACGATATTTTATATTTCCAAAACAGCGAAATATTTGACAGCTATTTGCGACGTTGCCCACTTTCACGCTCTTAACATAATGTATTTTATTATTTTTGTAGGATGTCCAGAAGAATATCAAATAAGCAACGCGACATCATCAGATAAAGGAGCATCTGTTCCTTTAATGCACTTAGTAAGTTTGATAATAATTTATATGTAAGAAATTTAAATATGTCATGTGTTAAGTAAAAATTAAAAACTTTATTAAAACTTAATACCTAGCCCTAAAATAAATGAGTTTATTATTCAAACCCAAACTATTTTTTCAATTAAACCATGGCACTTGTATTGTCAAGGAGCCGGTCAGTCAGAAAGCTAAAGTTAGTGATTTATGATTCGGACAGTTAAGCGTAAGGCTTCGGTCTCGAAGTCAGCGGGCAGCGGGGCGGCGGCGCTGATGGCGCAGCAACGCATACTTTTATATGGAACCGCTCGCTCCCCGCGGCGCTGCCTTCGAAGCCAGTTACATATGCATTTGAACGCGCCGCTGCCGCCGCCGCCTCGCTGCCCGCTGACTTCGAGACCGCGGCCTTAAAGTGCTTTCATATCATGACATCGTTGATTAATAATCCAAGTAATCAATACCATATTTTTTTATTAACAGGTAAAACACTTAATTCGCAACACCTCCTGCCAGACTCAGATGCATATAAACGCTATAATGCACGGCGATACAAGTAAGACGGACGATCCTAAAGGACACGACACCGTCAGTCCTAGCTGTGATCTACTCATACGATTCCAAAGGTAAACAATACCAATCGAAAAATTTATGTAATTTCCACTAAAACAATTATTAACTTTACTGCAGTGTAAATTAAGTTGATTTCCGAATGAGTACTTACTATTGAAAAAGTCATAAAGTTTATTTGAAGTCATAGCGCGATAGAAACTTATGTGTTGCTATTAAAGTTGTTTTTCCAAAAAGTTGGCTTACATGTTTGGAAATGCAGTTTATATTACCGCAAATAAAAATTTTGGGTTTAATTATAAGTTTAGGTTTTATCTTTTCTGGGTCTTAATCATAAACTTTACTGAAAATCAAAATGACTGGTCCTATTCTCTAAAAAAAAATCATGAAAACTTACTACAATTTTTACTTCACAATATTGTCCTCAGAGCACCATAGGGCCAGCAAGGCTCAATGGTAACTCCGTGACTTACGAGTTGTAGGTTGTAACCAAACAGGCGCTTTACTTTGTGTAAATTAATTCATCACCACTGCTCTCAAAACGTCGTGAGGAAACCGGCATGTCCTTGAACCAAAAATTCGAAGACATGTGACATCTACCAACCCGCACTGGGCTCGCTTGGTGGCCCGCACTCCCTCTCACTATGAGGACGCCAGTATCCCAACAGTGGGAACATTATTATGCTTATACTATTGTCCTCAGGTTACTATTCTGCGAAGCCATGTGGTTAAGAGGAGGTCGAAGTACTAGAGGCGGCGTGCGCGCACTTATCACACAATACATAGAGCTACTAGCTGAGCACGTACAATCTACTCTGTGTTCGTTCACGAGGGCTGTGCATAGAGCGGATAATACGCAGCTTATAGCGTTGTGTGAACTTGTGGCTGAAGATATTGTTGGTAAGAAAACACTTACATGTTAATTTATGAAAGATACGAACGATTTTTGTTTTGATTGACCAGGTTAACCCTTTGATGATTGATTAGGACCCCAACATAGTTGGAAAAAGGCTAGGCAGATTTTTGTTCAAAGTCTTCTGGAGGCTCTGGTTCTTGGTATTTTGTGTTCAAATAATAAAGGCGTTTATTTTGGTCTGATTTTTTTCGTGTTTTGAACAAACGTCAACGAAGAGTATTGGATGCCTCATACCTTCATTTATTATTACAAAATGACGTTTGACCAAAGATTTGAGTGCATTAAAATATTTCTAAATTTCTCAGGTCGCGTCGTCAGTGAGCTAGGGGCCTGGGTAGGCGCGTGCGCAGCCCGTTCTCCATGCGCTCTAGCTGACTCAGCAGACTCTCTAGTGAAGATAGCACGCGCTTGTGATGACGCTGACAAGTCTCTGCCGGCTGCCGCCAAGTTAGACGCCGACCTGCTGGGCTGGCCAGGACTAGTGTCCAAGAAACATCAGCTTAAGAACAGTATTATTCGCAAGTAAGTAAACCGTCATTTAGCTCTCTGTGAAGATAGCATACGCGCTTGTGATGACTGAATTTAATCAATATTATAATTCTAGATGTGATCTCCAAAACCACACAAAGGAAGGCGGTTCCTGGGTCGTGATAGCCGGCCACGTTTTCGACGTCGAAAACTTCGAGTGCGAGAGTGCGAGTACCGTCGAACTGATAAGAAAACTTCGTGGTTCCGATGCGACGGCCGCTATGAGTGTGGAGCCACATGCTGCGTATCTCTCGAGGGTGACGGAGAAATGTGTGGGGCTCTATGCTGATCAGATATACAGTTATAGGTGTTATGTGAGTATATTCAGTTAGTGACTGTAGTTATTGATGCGGTTAAGTAATGCATTTATAAAAAAACAGTGTATCTCAATAAGTTTGACTTACCGAAACAAAGTAAATGATAAAAATGTCATAGTTCACAACGCATTATATTTGAGTACCCTATCTTAGATCATTATGTAGTCTTTTTGACTGACCCCCGTCAGGAACGAAGTTCCTTCTCACGTATGATTTAAAACAAAAACTAAATTTTTGCAGCTGCCATCTTGGATTTACATTTTGACCTCACTTTCGGCTTTAGCACCCTGGAAGACTATGAAAACGATACCCATAACGAAAAATATGAAAATTTTCGCAGTCGCCATCTTGGATTTTCATTTTGACCTCACTTTCGACTTTAGTACCCTTGAAACCTATGAAAAAGACACCCATGACGAAAAGTTGAAAATTTTCGTAGCCGCCATCTTAGATTTACATTTTGACCAAATTCACACTTTCTCTCTCTCCCCTTCCTGCATGCAGTGTATTCGGGCCGATGTGTACAATTTTATCCCACGACACTGTAATCACTTTACTTTTTTCTTTTGTTTTTTCTGCCAGCGTTCTCTCTCTCTCTCTCTCTTTGAATTAGAAGACAATCGCAAGTATTAACACTTTTTAACGTGACGATTTCTGAAAATTTACAGGCCGCGTAAAAGAACTTCGTTCCAAAAATCCTAAATAAAAATCTGTTGCAATGAAATTTGAACTTTATCACGTATTATTAAGTTGGTACATCATTAAGTTGTGTTCCCAAAACTTAATTATCTGAGATTCTGTATTGGAATATAATTAATTTACAGTTTTGGCAGCATTAAATTGACTAAACGATCATTCTTTGTACAGGAGAGTTCTGCAAGTCTCCGAACCTACCACATACTATCAACATGTGCATTCAACGTAGCTGTGGGTCTGACACAATGCGGCTCACGCCTGGCGCGCTCGCTGCCAGTACAGCAGGCCGAGAGAGATGCTGCGCCCTATGCCGCCGCTGTGTTCTTGAGAGGAGGACTGCAGGTTTGTGCTCTTCCACTATACCACAGATATAATACTAGTACAGATACCCAATCCCATACAAAGAAATGATACCTCCCTAAGTCTGGCTATTGAGCTGGCTATTTTTCTTCCTCCATTTTTTCAACAGATGGCAGCATCAGCGACTCACAAATTGCCAGAGACTGTAGTTTTATAACGCCATCTAGAAGTCGATTTAGATACTTATGGCATTCACACATCGCACGGTACGTTCAAGGACAAGTATAATAACAATAAAACAAAAATATCTCGAGTTGGCGGAATAGTTTCATTTCGTGAGTGAGCTAGCAATTTTCACGCGGCAGTGAATGCCTCTTTATGGATTTTTTTTTTTATTTCAATGCTAAATCTAGATTTTCATCTCCTCGTTACCAAATCTACTATTGCTAAAACCCTAAAACTGAAATCACGCGCTCGTCGTCCGAACTCATTTTGACAGTAAGCCCACGTTCGCACGGATGCTTAATACAATTGCGACAACTTTTTCGTGCACTTAATTTTCAACGCTCTGCTTAGCGTCGAGAGTTGAAAATTCAAGGGTGTTTTTTAACGCACTGGGACGAGAGTACGTCCCAGCGCGTTGGATTCTCAACGCTCGGCTTAACACTGAGAGTTGAAAATCCAGTGCGCGATAAAATCCCGCCGCGATTTAATTACATCCGTGCGAAGGACGGCTTAATGTTTTTAAAAATATCAAATTAAACCGGCCAAGTACGTGTTGGACCACGCATAATGAAGGGTTCCGTAGTTAGGATGAATTAATCCCAAACTTAACTTTGTAGTTGAAAAACATGTTCTCCCATACGGAATGTATACGGGAGAACATACGGAAGAACATGTTTTTGCAACCGCTTTAAGTTGGTTGATTTATTACTCGTTAACTTATAGATCCTACTTAGCTGTGATAGTTTTCCTTTTAATTTCGTTATAAATACTCTTCCTGTGATCTTTTTTCACATAAACCAACCATTTAGCTGGCAGGGTGGGGGAGGACACTGGACTCTAATAAAAATCGTCACCATTCACATCACCTATTGTACGAGCATCGCCACATGATATTTATTGTTTTAGTTTTTACCTGATCAAGCAGTTGCTAATTCACCGATTTACGTACATTCGCTGACTAAGCTATTACGCCCGCCACAAGCCACCTACTTTTGGCATTATATAATTCGTTGTTTTATTAAATAAAAGGTCAATCATTATCGGACACAAAACAGTGATTTTATTTCCTGTACACATCCCGAGTGATTCATCCACCTACATCCTACATCTCAGTGTGCGGAACTGGTGCCCGTACATTTATGGTCCTTCGAGCCGGATCGCCACTACTGGAGCAAACAGTCCTGCAAGTCGCACAGGTACGAAGTGTTTCTACTTACGATAGCGAATCGGTTTGACTGGTCTTCCACAAGCGGATCGCCCCAGTCAGATTGAGAAGGCGCACAATATCGTACGGAGAGATTCCTTCGGACCCTGCGATCGCCGTGGGAAACATCAACATTTGGTGGTTCGGGAACTACATACAAAATACAACAGTGAAGTCAACAGAGCTAACGTCCATCCACTACACGCATACATACTCGTGCAACAATTATGGACGCCAGGCAACAAGAACTTCTCAAGCGGCAGGAAATCATCGCAGAGGGCATCCGAAAAATTGGTGTCAACTTCGGAAAAGATGGCCCTGACCGCAAAACCGCCACATACATCCGGGGCAGACTGGATACCCTCCAGGCGCACTGGAACGAATTCGAAATGAATCATGGCGTGCTACAGGGCGCCATAGACCAGACCAACATATACTACACAACAAAAGTATACGACAGGGTCAAGTCGAACTACTCAAACATACAACATAAGCTGCAAACATGGTCAACAAGCACTGCGGAACTCGCGAGTCGCCCAGAAGAAGAGAACAAGAACACTGGAGTCCTATCGAGATCGGACGAGCTAAAAAATCAACAAGCAACCAACTTTAGAGCCTTCTCACGTTTCGTCAGCAACTTGCGGACTGCTGACATTATTGAGAAATGGGAGATAGAAGACAAGCTTAGGGTACTCGAATCGCGATGGAGGGCGATTGACGAAGTGCACTGGCAGCTCGACAACGTTCTCGTCGGTAGCGACGTAAACTACGAGCTCGAGTTCTCGCAGTACGAAGAAACATACGAGTGCACAAAGCGAGGTCTCAACCGCAAACTCAACCACGCTGTCCAACAACGGGATAGTGCGCCAAGGATCGAAATACCGATATTCTCTGGAAACTACACACAATGGCCGACATTCCTCGATCTATACATCGCGGCTATTCATAATAACCCTTCCCTCTCGAAGGGGCAGAAGATGCAACACCTGAAAGGGAAGCTAAAAGGAGAAGCTGAGCGCCTGGTGCAACATCTGTCTGTTTCCGAGAGCAACTACGACTCCTGCTGGGAAATCCTCCACCATAGGTACAATAACTTGCAGATGCTCTTCACCAAGCAAATGCAAGTTTTGATGAGTCAACCTACGATTCAAAATCAAAACGCGTACGAGCTGAAGCGCCTACACGACACCAGTCTCGAAACCGTGCACGCGTTGCGTAACTTGAGCATCGACACGGCAACATGGGACCCGATTTTGGTGCACATTCTGGCAGCAAAACTAGACACTCAGACCTACGCTGACTACATGGAGGCGAGGAAAAATCCAAGAGGGCTTCCCGACTTCAAGGAATTCATCCAGTTCATCGAAGGGAAGTTCACGGCGCTGGAGTCAGTAGTGAAGAAAACAAGTAAACCCAACAAACAAACAGATGCCGACGTCACCCCAAATAAAGGGGCCTCGATGACAACAGTACCAAGGGATGCGTACAACAGATACAGACGCTACCCCAAAGCAAACCATACAAGCTCCGACAGAAATTGTCCAGTTTGCAAAACAAGCCACATCTTGCTCTACTGTAAAGAGTTTCAAGAAATGACGCCAGCCATAAAAATTAGGACAATTGAGCAATTGAACATTTGCAAAAACTGCATGTATCCGCACAACGGAAAGAAATGCAACTCGCAGAAAAGATGCAAAGTGTGTAACGGCGCACATCACACCACGCTACATGACCTAGTCCGCGATACTACGTCAGCGACACTGTCGTCAAGCCAAATGGCCGAAGGCGTGACAAACAACAACATGCAGCGAAAAACCAATCACGTGTCAGGAAATTTTAACGAAGTTTTACTGGCTACAGTACAACTTAAAGTAAAGGCTGCAGATGGAACTTACACCGTACTTAGATGCCTTCTGGACCAAGGCTCCCAACTGAACCTTATGACAGAATCGGCTGTGCAACGACTTGGGCTTCCGCGACGCAACCACAACTCAACTGTGTCAGGGATCGGAGCATTTGCCAGCCAGAGCAACGGGACCGTTCAGTTGGACTGTAAGTCCCTTTACGGAGATTACGAGTTTTCAACGCCGGCATTAGTAATGGCTAAACTACTCAACAACCTGCCTAACTACTCCTTCGAAAAACAAGATTGGCCTCACATAGAAAACATTAACCTGGCCGACCCACAATTCAACTTATCAAGGCCGATTGACATTCTACTTGATGCTGGGGTATATGGCGACGTAGTCATGAGCAACATTACTCGAGGAAACATATACGCACCAATAGCACAACAAACAAAGCTCGGCTGGGTATTAGTTGGAAATACGAATACTTTCAACTGTCATGTCGTGGTGGACACTAGCGATATCTCTCGTTTCTGGGAAATTGAAGAGATAATATCAGACGACCAGTCTACGACTGTCGATGAGGAGTACTGCGAGAGGCTGTACGCTGATACAACAAAAAGACAAGAAGATGGGCGGTATGAAGTGAGAATCCCCATGAAGACCAGTTTCGAGCAATATTTAGGACGATCAAAGCCACAAGCAGTCGCGCAATTCAAGCAATTGGAAAAACGTTTGACAAGAGACGAAACCCTCGCTTCAAGCTACAAGGCTTTCATCGGCGATTACAAAGCTCTAGGACATATGAAAAGGTGCACAGAGCCGGACACGCCAAGCTGTTTCCTACCCCATCATGGAGTAATGAGACCCGATTCAACGACAACCAAACTCCGAGTGGTTTTCAATGCATCAGCAACCACTAGCTCGGGACACAGTTTAAACCAACTGATGGAATGCGGGCCTAACTTACAACAAGACTTACAAGCTATTATTCTACGATGGAGGGCATTTGAATACGTGTACACAGCGGATATTGAGAAATTTTACCGACAAATACGTATTCAGGAAAAAGACCAACACTTACAAAAAATAGTGTGGAGGGATTCAGTCACAGAGCCGTTACAAGAGTTACAACTGACTACAGTAACATATGGTACCAAGTCCGCTCCCTTCCTGGCAATGCGCACCATAAGGCAACTGGTAAAGGATGACGGCGCACAGTACCCCTTGGCGGCGGCTATTCTGTCCAATCAGCTATACATGGACGACTTAATAGGCGGGAGTCACGACTTCATAACAGCACAGAAAGCTCGAAGTCAACTTATAACAATGCTGAAGGGCGGTGGATTCAACTTACGAAAGTGGGCTAGCAACGAAACGCGCCTACTTGAAGGCTTATCCGATGAATTGATAAGCCAAAAAATGTTCGACTTCAAGGATGCAGACACCAACAAAACGCTAGGCATCACTTGGAACCCGCGCACGGATCAGTTTACCTACAAACAAATACCACTCTGCAACAAACGTGATGTCGACACAAAACGCACACTACTGTCGGATATATCAAAACTGTATGACCCACTTGGTTGGCTATCACCGGTAACAGTGAAAGCCAAGCTAATTTTTCAACATGCTTGGTCAACTACAACGAGCTGGGATGATAAACTCCCACTAAAGATACAGCAAGAATGGGAGCAATTCCGCAATCAGCTCGCACACATACACGACATAACCATACCACGCTGGATCGGCGACACCCAACAACCCTTCCAACTTCATGGCTACTGTGATTCATCAGAACGAGCCTATGCATGTGTCATATATTGCAAGACCACTGATAAAGAAGGTAAACAGATGATAAGGCTAGTAGCAGCTAAAACAAAATTAGCCCCACAGAAAAAGCCTATTTCTCTGCCACGACTGGAGTTATGTGGTGCAGTACTACTAGCCCGACTGATCGAAAAAGTAAAAAACTCCATCAACTCGCAGATCCACACCATACATTGCTGGACGGACTCCATGGTGGTGCTTGGCTGGCTACATGGTGATGTGAGCCGTTGGAAGAGTTTCGTAGCCAACAGAGTCACAAAAATTATCCAAATAACACCACCCAACTCCTGGGCCCATGTCAAGTCCGAAGACAATCCTGCGGACTGCGCAAGCAGAGGAATCTCACCATCAGCCTTGATAGCTCACGAACTGTGGTGGAAAGGCCCAACCTGGCTTCAAAACAACAACATACCCAAACAAGGTATTTTTACAACGAACGAAGAGAAAAATAAACGAGGTCAAACCTGCGCAATACAAACAATAGACGCGCCCCTCATCGAGCAACTACTGCAAAAATACAGCACGATGACTTATGAAATATAACAAGGTACGGGCTACAAGCAAACTGTTGAGTTTAAGCCCAATGCTAGACGCACAAGGTATTCTTCGAGTGGGAGGAAGACTTGAACATGCTAAGTTAAACGACTCCCAAAAACATCCAATAATTTTACCAAACAAACACAAGTTATCAGACCTCCTGATTGACCAAGCCCACAAGAATACTCTCCACGGCGGTGCCAGGCTTACTTTGGGAAACCTTCGTAACAAATATTGGATACTTGGCGGCATGAAACCAATCAAGAAGCAACTCAACAAATGTGTCACCTGCCACCGCTACAAAACGCAACGCAGCAATCAACAAATGGCACACTTACCAACGCCTCGAGTTACACCTTCAAGGCCATTCACACACACGGGCGTGGATTTCACGGGACACGTTGAAATAAAGGCTAACAAAGGTCGCGGCATTAAAACAGTTAAAGCCTACATCGCGATTTTCATTTGTTTATGCACAAAAGCCATCCACCTGGAGCTGGTGTCAGATCTCAGCACGAACATCATAGCAGGACAAGTCCCAAAAGGATTATCTCTCCCTTGCTCAAACAAGTTCAAGTGTATCCGGGAAATGTATAAACTAGCAAGTGTGCAAGGAAAACTAATCGAAGACTTCATCATATTCGAAGTAAAAATCCCGTTAGTAGCAGACGAACAGTACGAACTAACCGAAGTCATCCCAATCCGCAACATAAAGGGAACCTCCATGATTCACATAATACCAACAACCAAATACATAGCCGTTAACTTGAAGCTAGACATGATGATACCACTGGATCAACAACATCTTTCATCGTGCGAACAAGTAAACACAAATCAGCTGTTGCTATGCAACCTTGACCTACCTATATACAGTATAAAAACAGCCACAACAATGTGCGAAGCAGGCATAATAAACAATCGAGGAGTAACAACCTGCCGCACTAAGGTATCGAATTGCAGCAATGACTGGAAAAAACTGCACAGTAAGGGAGCTTGGTTGTTTACGTGTTGCGAGGAATGCACTATGCGCATTTTCTGTCCTGCGGGAATTACGTCACAGACACTACAAAATACAGGCATCATCACCTTAGCTACAGGTTGCATGATGCGCGGCGATAAACATCTGATTCATGCACATTACAAAATGCAAAGCACCATGGAATTAGGAAATGAGCAAGAGATCTACGTACCAGAGATAAATCTAAACGAACTATTAACAAGCAATAGTCAAATTACAAATATAACAAATATGGAACTTGAAACACATGAAGAACAACTAAAGAGTATTAAGAGAAAAATTGAGCTGGTTAAAGAACAACAGGACATACAAATGGTTAATTCCGTGGAGGCGGAGCAACATCACTACGTCCTGTACGGCTGTATGATAACCTGTGCAACAATATTCAGCATATGGGTATGCGTCCAAATTAAAGCACGCTGTCTCCGTACACCTCAAGGAAACAGAACAGGAAAGCAGGCGCACAAGGAAGAGATTGAGATGGCCCCAAGTCCTACTGAACGGCATCTCCCTACGGAAGGACAAGCAAAGGCAGACACCCCGGATCTAGAAGAGGTCACCAGACATCTTCCTAACAGCAGCAAGGTGGATCGCGAAACGTCGCCAATGACAGTTAGCGACGGACATAGAACCTTCCAATAACTTTCTTTACATACTTTACGTACCCTTGGATAATGCATTTTACTGGACATTTGTACTTTTATAGTCGGCAGGATGTACGAGCATCGCCACATGATATTTATTGTTTTAGTTTTTACCTGATCAAGCAGTTGCTAATTCACCGATTTATGTACATTCGCTGACTAAGCTATTACGCCCGCCACAAGCCACCTACTTTTGGCATTATATAATTCGTTGTTTTATTAAATAAATGGTCAATCATTATCGGACACAAAACAGTGATTTTATTTCCTGTACACATCCCGAGTGATTCATCCACCTACATCCTACATCTCAGTGTGCGGAGCTGCTGCCCGTACACCTATGTACTTTTAAAACGTTTCGTACAAATCCTTTTTAGGGTTCCGTACCCAAAGGGTAAACCGGGACCGTATTACTAAGATTCCACTGTCCGTCTGTCACCAGACTCTATCTCATGAACCGTGATAGTTAGACAGTTTAAATTTTCACAGATGATGTATTTCTGTTGCCGCTATAACAAAAAATACTAAAAAACAGAATAAAATAAATATTTATGGGAGCAAAAAAATCACTTTGTTGTATGGGAGACAACAAAGTGATTTTTTTTGCTCATTTTTATAGATAATAATGGTACGGAACCCTTAGTGCGTGAGTCCGACTCGTACTTGGCCAGTTTTTTATAGAATTTTTAGAAAGGTATTGGTAAAATGGAAAAAAAATTAAGTCGGTAGGTATTTGCCAAAAACATGTTGAAACTATTCTTTCAATTCCTTTATTTCTATGTAAAGTAGGTATTAGATTATAAAAAATTGTGTTGTTTGATTTTCCTACCAAACGCTTATACAGTATGTCATGACAAATTGAGTAAAACGCCATCTATTGCAAAGAGCTCATCAACTCAGAACTTTATCATTCTATGGGTTCGAATTCAAGTAAAAGGTTTCACTTATCGTTTTTGTTGGAAATACGTGATTTACGACTTTAAATGGATAAATCAGCATTAAACAAGGAAGTTTTGATTTTTACTAATCTTACTTCAGCCAAATTCTGCCGTTTACTCGTTTTTAGTGATTGTTAATTTATAATTGTTTCCTATGCTGCCATCTATGATTATTTTTTCAACACTAATTATAATTTGTTCGAGTTGAGACCCCATGACTATACGAAACGATCAAATAAATTATGTATCTCCGAGAGTTACAGCAAATAGATCACTACCACCAAACACACAGAGTCTGTAAATATATGTTGGGAAAAATAACATGTTACCAGGAACACTACAACATGTTTCCCGCAAAAAAAAAATGTAACAATGTTGATGATGTTGTAAGAATGTTGTGCAACTTTTGTTTCCCCTGATTACGGAGTTTAACGTCTTACATTTTCACAGGTTCCACAACTCACAAATCCCTTCGACGAAGAAAAAGCAGAGGCTCGCAGTGGATCTTCCACTGGCGGTAACAGTCCGGCCGGAGAAGCGCCTCTACCGACGCGAACGTCCCGCCCCCCTCGCCCCCCGCCCCGGGTTAGCGTCGCCCAGTCCCCTGCGAGAGCTGAAGCATTGCTACATGCACTTGCTGAACCTAAGTTGCACGTAAGTAATGAGGTTAAAAATTGAAAGCTCATAACAGGTGGTAGCACAGTTGTACGTCAGTTGTGTTTATGTTTACTTTTGTGTCGATCACAAATTATACGAAAACTTGATAAACTTACAACTGATAACTGTTTAAGACTTGGAGTAGCGCTATTAAAAGACGAGATAAGGACAGGGGAAGCGTCTACCACTGGTCAAAAAGTAGCTTTAGTGGAAAAGTCAATAAATTATGAACGTTTTATAATTTATAGGTTATTTTGTGTTTTTTAACTTTAGGTTCGCTTTTGTTAAAGACTGGAGGCGTACGATAGAAATAACCTGATCAGAGTTAAAAACCAACTCGGGCATGATCTTCCTGACTGAAAAACCTCAGATATAGCACTTCTAGCACTGATCTAATATCATCATATAAACACACACATACTATTATTTACATAATATCACATCACAAGTGCCTGTATGTAATGAAAACAGACTTAGTTCTCTTGGGAGCATCACCTATAAACCACTTTCTCCCATAAAAGGCTTAAAGGATAGCACATCGTCGTTACGTGATTTCGCGCAACTAAACTTTTCTCACACCGAAAAAACAAAAACCTATGAACTCATCTTATGCTTTTGATCTTCTAGGATCCACTAGCACTCCATCTTTGGTGGGCGTGTGAGAGACGTGAAGGTTGCGCTCCACATTTTCCACCAGAACATCCACTTGAAGAGCTGCGTCGAGCGCTGTTAGCGGCTTTATTGTACCATGCTGGTCTGAAGGAACATGCTCTGGCGACTGCTATGGCGGGTATGAATATGAACTTCACCTTGGTACAGTTTAAAAAAAAAAAATATTAGAAAAAAGTGTTAATAAAAAATATAAAAAATGTTAAAAAAAAAAAAACAATCGGCTAAATCATTGTTTACAATGGTTTATTTGACAAACTTTTCTGAAATAGCAAATAGTTTAGCAGTGGTTACGGCAATGTTGATCGACCTTAATCGATTCAGGATATAAAAATAACTTGACATGTTTTAGAAATGGAAAAAGGCGAAGTAAAACTATCACCTGCGATGTCTGAAATCGTAAAAGCTGTTCAGCAAAGTAAATGGACTCTAATGAGGACTAGACAACAGCTTTCACAAGGTTATAAAGAGGTATGTTACCGATGCAATATAAAAAAATAGTTCTTCGAATCTTTACTACAGGTTTACCTATAGCTTCATATGTATGTCTAGGTATGCGCAGCTCCTCTAGAAAGGGCGCGATTCCTTCTTCACGAAGTTCGCGCAGCCATGTCTCCCGCTGTATCAGCATTGCACGCACGACCGCCGTCCCATCGAGCGCCTACTGCCAAGAAAATATTCCAGAAAGTCATGCGGGCTGCTAAAACGCCTGGATTCAGTAAATGGTAACAATAATAGACTTGTAGCTTTCTATTACACAATTGTTTATCGCTTAAAAACTTTAAATAACCTTATGATATAATTTCGATATATTCTGATACAGCTTCGAAACTACGAAAGATCTCAGAAACAGACAAAACAGTCTTAGCAAAAGTATGTTCAAGGCTACAAGCAGCCTTTTACAGGGTGATGCACTCCTCATAAAGTCAGCTATTGCCCAAGCTTCAAAAACGCCCGAAGATGCTCCGAGCATCGTAGTCGAACCTTCTAAAGTACACAACGAAACCCCTACAGCCCCTATAAAAGAACAAATGCTTAGATCAAAAGTAACTCTCAAGGTCAAAGACAAACCCTTAGAAAAAGACTTAAAGAATGCCTCAAATAATGATGATATGAAAAACGAATGTCGTGGCGACAGAGACAAAGGAGACAGAGATGATGTGTTAGACAAAGACAACGATGATAAAACGCCAACGAACGAAATGTCGATTAGCTCGATTAACGATATTACCGATAACTCGATTCTCAAAGAATCGATGGAGAGTGAGAAGCAAGTTATGTTACTAGCTGATGATCTGAAGACTGATTTGATAATGGCTGATGAAGAAAAGGACGATGATAATTCTGAGAGGAATAAGTTTGTTAATGCGTGGGTTTCGAGACTTGCGTGTGAAGAGAAAGGTAATCCTTCACTTTTCTTTGGATTATTTTATTTGTATACTAGCTTCTGTCCGCGACTTCTTCCTCGTGAGTCTATAACCTTCCTCAAGAATTGAGCTATCCAATGCAAAAATAATTTTTCAAATCCGATTAGAAGTTCCGGAGATTACCCCCTATATACAAATATACAAACATAGTTTTCTTTATTATAGTATATATAGAACTGGCTTTTACGACTTCGCTCCCGTGATCGATTCCACAGGAACCGTGCATATTTTTCTTGGTAAAAATTTGCCTAAAGCATAATCAGTCTATAATGTTCCTTCTGCTGGGACATATGCTTCCTCTCTGTAAGGAGTGGGCCATAATCCACGCAGAGCCAGTGCGGGTTGGTGGATGGCCGGTTTCCTCACGGTGCTTTCCTTTATCGTTTTGAGAGCAGTGGTGATAAAGAAAATATTTTTGAAGTGAACATTTCTTTAGGCGCGTTGGGCATTTTTGAGATGAAAAAAAAAAAACAATTGAACTTGCGACACCGTTACCGACACCTCATTTTAGTAAACGCGATTGTGCTCTTTATTTATATTACGTTACGGATCAATGTTCTATGCAAGTATTTTCTTGTTCAAGTTTTCACTTCTGTCAGCTCTCCCGGAGTGCCCCTGTTTTTTTACACAAAGTGCCTTGGGTTCAATCTCACGACCTACAACAAACTCGTAAGTCGGAGCCGTTACCACTGCAGGCCACCACTCCAAAAATTGGCCAATGTCAGAGTCATATATATATAGGCTAGTGCCTATAAATTATATCTGTATAGTTGACCTCGTAAATGCTTGCACGACATACAACGAAAAGGTCTATTTGTGTATGTGACAGTTAGATAGTTTCAACCATTGTCAAATTTCAATTTATTAAGAATTGTCAAAAGCTATTATGACTACACAAAAACTCGGCTCCGTTGTTACTTGAAAGTAGGACAAATAAACAAATCATCAAACAGAATTTCGCATCCCAGCCCGTCCCATCCTTGATGTCCTCCCTCCGGTTGACGCCCTAAGCCTAGGTTCGTACCCCACAGGGGGTGCCCTTAGCGAGCGTTCACCTAGTTTTAATTAGCATAGTTGAATAACCCCTGGCTGGAGGTTTTAAGTGTAGTAGCTTAAGGCACCCACAGGAAAGCCCGGTTAAGTAGTCGTGCTCTCAGAGGTAAACTACGAGATGCGCTCCCTAAAAAAAAAACTTTCGCATTAAAAATATTATAAGGATTCATTCAACGATGTTCTTCTGTTTTAGATTTATATTGGTTGCTAGAAGAGGTAACTCAAGAGCAACAAGGTTTGACAATAGCCATTATTGACTTCGTCATGACGGAAAACCCCTGTGATATAGACATATTAAGAAGAGCGTTGTATTGTCAGGTATGACTTGCTGCACATAATTATAAACTTTATGTATTTTGGATAAGGTTGAATATTGCATTCTATCGTGAATAACTAAATAAAATTGAATTTCAACTCTATAGTCTTAGTTATATGGTTCAATTTCAGGTGCAAAGAGCAGAAATAAGAAGGAACGGGTACTGCATGATCAATAGTATACTCAACTCGTCACAGACGATGTCCGATAGCGTTAAATACGCGGCCCTCGCTGGTTTATTAGGTGCATGTATGGCAGAAGCCGTTCCATACATACCATTAAAACCTACCATACCATTGACGCACCCATTGATTGGCATAGAATCTGTGATACCGTACTCTAAGTATATGGTATTATTAGAAAGGTCTAAATTGATGGATTATATACTAATAGAGTTGAAAGCGCGGGTTTTGGAGGGAGAACATACTCAGGCGCTGCCGTTGAAAATGAGCGCGAATTATGGCGCGCATGCGTTGTTGAATCGGCCTTCGAGAGCCAGGTAAGATTAATCAAAATCATTTCTACGTAACCTTACACAGATGCATTAAGCGTATGTCTCAGGGTCTGTGCTGTGCAATAAATAAGTTAAAATACAGTAATAACGACTTCGCTTTAATCGACATACTGGTTATAATGACGAAATTTTGAGGACCCAGCATATCTGTTTACTTAACATAGTGTTTGGTTATAGTGACTATCAGCTATAACAGCCGTAATCCGATGGTCCCTTCGAATAAATGGTTTTGACTGTACATTCCTTAAAAAATACTTTTTATTTATGAAATCGGTGCACTATTGATTGATGACTTGCGAAATGTTTATTGTACGGACTATCTAATGTTTTCTTTCAGGTTCTTGATAACACTACTATCACTTCTCATAGAGGGGTGTCAAGGTCCAGAATTAGAGCAGCTAATTAATGGAGGAGCTTTGAGCTCATGCCTAACTTTACTGAAACAAATCGGAGGCGATACATCTCAACTTACATCTCTAATATGTAATGGATTAAAGTCGAAATGTAAGTAACGTCACAGATTAGTACAGATGGTTCATTACACAAAATCATTCAAATAAAAAGCGTCTCTTGCTACGACACAATAAAGTGCAATTCAGGTCGCACAGCGCTAACTAACTAAAGTTATATTCACCTAGAAGTTGCCTCTCTTTGACTACGTTACGCTCACTGAATTAGCCCGACAAGACGGGCCCGCCGTGTTGTTATACCTTCATACCTAAAATGCGGAGTGCGCCTTCTGTACTATTCTGTGATATTTAGGGTGTTTTAATAAATATCACCCCATATCCAAATAAAGCGTTTTACGCGCGTATAGTGGACGCAACAGGGTGCCCCGAATATCTGTGCTCGCTCGTTGTGACGCAAGTGAAACGCGCTCATGTTCTCTGCTACCCGCGTCTACAGGGTCCAATTGAATAACCTAGCGAAACTCCGCGGACTTGACGGGTATTGATATCCAAACACGATAAAACAAAAAAGAATTAATTTGATGAGTTTTTTTTTCGGGTCACCGACCTCAGTATTGTAGTCATTTCTCAATCTCATTATTCATGTAACAACACTACAAGAGGTTGCTGACACCAAAAGAGAAATCATCAATTTTTTTTTTAATGTTTGCATATCGATACCCATCGCGTCTGCGGAGTTTCGCTGTTAAATTAATTTACTACGTATACGCCTGTAGAGCGCATTATGACAAGGTCTTCGGTTCATCGGTCCAAGACCGTCTAAGGCCGCGCGCACTTTGGATGCGTTTTCGTATGAATTTCACTAGTGCGTACACGTACGACCATGGTCGTACGAATTGAGTGCGCACACTGGATACCTTTTTCTCCGTCAAATAGAACAAATCCCAACCAATTCGGATTGTTATCGGATGCCGAAACTATACGTTCGTATACGTACGACTTAGTCGCACCCAGTCTGCGCGCTCCCTTTGTATATTAAAAATCGGGATCGTTCGTGCGTGTTCGTCCGTGTAAGTGATATTCGTATGAAAACGCATCCAAAGTGCCTACAAGGTCAAATTAAATTATCTGGCGAAACTTCACAGACGTGATGGGCATCTTGAATACAGATTTTAATTTTCTTTCAGCCGATTGTCTCATAATATTTGAAGACGAGAGACTAGGTGCACGGGCTCGTGGAGCTTCGTTGTCTGGTCCTGAACTAGCTTCACTGATGAAGATCGGTACTCGAGTAGTGAGAGGCAAAGATTGGAAGTGGGGTGATCAGGTAAGGATAAACTATTATTTTATCAACATAATCTGTCTGTAAATAAATCAGCATGTCAAAATAAAATGAAATTAAATTGTTTATTCTGTAAATAGGATTTTGGAATCACTTTTACACGTCATATTAAAAGAAAAAATAAGCTAGATGAGTTCGGCGTTTCTTATCAGACTACTCTGAGAATAAAGGCCGAAACAAGCTCAAAGGTCGCAGTCTCAAGTCCAGACATAATCTCATCAGGGTCTAGGCACCCTAAACGTTTATTTTGGAGCTGTAGTTGCAGATCATATTAGGTCCTTGTTTTTTCCTATTAACCAAATTCCAAAACGTACAGTACCTACATATTCTTGGAGCTTCAAAAAACAGTTTTTTCTGAAAAATACTTCAATGATCTCTCCAGTATAGAAAAGCATTCGATATTTCGAAAATGAATCATTTCTTCAATTTAATAGGACGGTGTTCCCGGTGGTGAAGGCCGTGTCATAGGTGAATTAGGAGAAGATGGATGGGTGCGGGTAGCATGGGATGCGGGAGGTACCAACTCTTATCGTATGGGCAAGGAGGGTAAATACGATCTCAAGCTAGCCCGCTCGCCGTCGCCGCCGCCTTCAGTGGATGAAACTGTGCATGGGACTGGTAAGGAATTTCACAGACTTTCAAACTGCCTTGGTCTTCTCTTCAACTCATTGTCTTTGCCCCATTTAGAATTTCGATTATTCAAAGAATTGTATTTGGTCTCGTTGTATATAAATCTTTGTAACATGTTACTAAGATGAAACAAAATAAATTAAAATTGAGTAAGCATAAGCATAAGTTGTCTATAATGTTCCCACTGCTGGGACTGGCATGAATGTGTTCCCAATCACACGGCCTCTATGCTTAGGGCCTCCGTTTTTTTCTTTTCTTTTCTGCCTATTCTATCACTGTCCTAGTTTCGATTTATCACGATGAATACTTTGATATTAATACGTGATTCTCCTATAGCAGCCGTCGTAGACAACAGCGTAGAATGGTGGCCAGTCAGTGAAGTTCGCTCTGCCTGCACGGGCGCTATCCGTGCTCTATGCGCGGGCGCAGGTGGCGCGCTCGCTTCCGTTGGTACAGTCGCCAGAAGAAACGTCGCTGCTCTACAACGAAGACTATTGACTTTAGCACACGCACACTCTACGCCGCCGCCGACGGCGTTCGCCACGCATTATCATACGGCTTTGGCCTTGTTACGAGGTACGGATAGTGTTTTAATAATTTAAGTTAAAAAAAAAACAAGTTTTTCACAACATTATATCACTTGATAGGTCAAATTATACGCACCCAGTTCGGACCCCTGCCCGATATACAATTCAGTACAGTTTCAAATTATGCTATTTTGCTGTTGAGCGACTTGCGAATAAAGAAACTTAATGTCTAGTCTAGGTAATATCTAAGACGCGAGTTTCTTGTTTACTTACACACCATAAGGATTGTAATAGGCACTACATAATTACAAATGTTCCTAAAATCCCCGTTTGCATTTTGTTACAGCAAGTGCACAAAGTCTGGAGATGCGTATATCTCTATGCACTGATTCGTGGTTCGAACTCTGCTACAGTATTATTTCGGCTGCTGACAAACCCATCTCACAGGATCTCATTTATTTACAAGTAAGTTTGTATAATTTACTTACTTTCGACGTTACTTTTCTTTTTTAAGTCCCATTACTATTAAAAGTATTTTACTATTGATCCAAGGGTAAAGTCAATTCGGACACTAAAAATGAACGTATTACTTTACCCACTATAGCTCTGTCTAAAGCAGGGTCCGAAACCGGTATGATCCATACGGATATTTTTTCGGTTACATTTATATTTTACAGGAATGTTTAAAGGTTACCTTAAATTGAATACTACCTTTACTAATACCGGTAGCCGAAATAATAATTACCTCTATTTTACACGTGCCGTTGGCATTAGTCAAAGGGCGTGCATCGCCTGTGTGTGTGTAACCGGTATTAAAGCGGTAACCTTAGCCGTAGAAGTAACCAAAATTCTTCTATACCTGTACCGTAATTTAGGGTTTTCGATCCCTGGTCTAAATCTGTCATTTTTAGATGCCTTATATATGTATATATTTTTATCTCATCATAGGCATTAGATATTTTAAAGCTATATGTGTGTCTTCAATTCTATTTATTTTCGCAGATTCAGTCATTATGGCTTCTTCGCCGCGTATTAGTAGAACACACAGGACCTCCCGAGTGGCGACGGACAGTTGGCGCTCAGTTACTAGCGCTGATTGGAAGATTATGGCTTGAAACTCACTCGTGGGATCCGGCCTTCAAGCCGAACCACCAGGCTATTGGCAATACTGCTGATGATGAAGAAGTTGGTAAGGAATTGTTGCTTTAAACAACGTTTATAAATACGGGGGCTTATGTCAAATTTCGTAAGTTGTCTCTCAAATAACACTTAAATAGAAAATGTCCGTTTCGAGCAATACAATGAAAGGTAAATGTTACAAAAAGACTTAAGTCCCCCATGTGTTTTTGCCAAGAAGAAATGCCTGATTATGCGACCCTAACGTACCCCTTTGCCTTCATCGAAATTAATTTTAAGCATTGATCGTCTACTGTTTTTATCGTAATAGTGAAATACTCATTGTTTTTTTCTCATCACACTCATTTCAATTGCCCCATTTGTACAACTCACTAGAAACTTATCTATCACAGACAACAGGTGGCGCGCCCCAGCGACCGCGAGTTACACAGGATCGACATGTGCTGCGCTAGTACAGTTAGTTAGACAACTACACGCGGCTGCGCAGTGGCATACACCATTAACGACTTTATTATTGGACAAACTGCAGTTGGCTGCACAAACAGTAAGTTATTATAGACTACTGCTTCTTAAATGAACGATATAGCAGTGATAGCCTAGTGGTGTGACCGTCGGACTGCCAAGTCATAGGTCTGAAGTTCGAACCCAATGCCCCTCTGCCTTTTCGGATTCATGTGCGTGTTGTAAAATTATCACTTGCTTCAAAAACGATGAAGGAAAACATCGTGAGGAAACCGGCATAACTGAGAGATATATATTTCTCGATGGCATCTGAAGTCAAGTCAGAGGCCCATGGGCGGCTTTAAAACTCTGACACCAGGATAGTCACTAGCCACACGAAAAGAAGAAGACGGTAAGTTTAGAATTTTCAGAGATTGTTTGCCAGGTAAGGGTGGTGTTATAAACTAAGCTGGAAGCACACAGCACCCTACCACTCCCAAACTAAATATAACCGCAGCGAAGCTCAAATTCCTCACAAATGGCCGAATCTTTTGATTTCGAGCACCTACGTGACGCTTTTAACCATCATTACTGGTCTAATGAACAATGTTATCAACCTTTTTTTTGACAGGTAACAAGCGACTGGCATTGGTGGCCTCATACTAGTCAAGATCTGACGCAGACAATGAAACCGTCACCTCCCAGTCTTGAAAATTGTCTCATAGGTAAGTTAAAAGACAAAAACACTAAACGCAAACAAAATGTAACTTGATTCACTGAGCAATAAAGTTCTTAATCATTTACCCTAAACTCAACACAGAAAAAAATAAATTTAACTTTAAGAACTGACGTATAAGGTTTATAATCATTTGCAGCGGGTGCACTAGGAGTGGTTGGTGGTGTAGAATGGCGCATACGATTGGGACAGAAGGTTGCCGCCGGATCACCGCCACGCAATGCGATTGTAACGCAACTATCGCCTCGAGCGAAGATCACTTTAGTACATGATGATAATACTACTACTAAGGTATGTTTTTTTTTAGCAAGTAAACTTTACAGTCCGGCTGCGAGAGACCTACGTTCATTAAGTTTTTAATCAAAATCTAATTTTTAGACATTTTCTTAAACTATCAAAACAAAGTTTTGGAGTAAAGTTTAAAAAAATATAAATCAGATAAATGAAAGTGACTGTACGAGACCTCTTCCTTCTCTTTGCCACAGATGGCAAAAAGACGATTCTAAACTTAAAGTATACGTTGAATTTAATCCTAAAAGTATTGTGTGTGTATTAAAATTTACCAGCTGTGATCAAATTGAAATTCAATTTTTAACTCTATTCACTCGTTATTAAATTCTAAAATCTTGCATTCATCCCATTATTCTATCATCAGACTGAACTAAGCGGCATACAGAGCGCAGAAGGCGACCGTCTCTCCTTACCGCTAGGTGGCGGTGAGAGCGCACTACGTGTTTGTGCTGCGCTATTAGGCGCTGGACCACAAGCCTCACCTATGCATCCACATCATTTACCTGGTAAGAACAAAAATTCTTTTTTTTTGGTTTATTGAGGTACGGCCTCAAAAGGAAATATACGGAACCCTTATAGGATCACTCGTGTGTCTGTCTGTCCGTCTGTCACAGCCAATTTGCTCCGAATCTAATTTATTTATTTATTTATTTATTTATTAACTATGGAAGACTTACAGCTAAGATTAACAGATTAAAAAAATAGTATGTGAGACTGACAGCCAATTAAAAGTCCTCACTTTTAAAAACAGATTACAAAGAAAGAGTGTGAACAACACAATACAGCCACAAAAAAAAAAAAAAAAAATACAGTAAACATTCAAGCTTAAACTAAATTCACGTTTTTCAAATTTTAAATTTTAAATTCAGTACAATAATAAAAACCTGAAAAAACGAAATCTTACTTAAAAAAGCTAAGGCTCATGCACTTTCTGGCCGAGGACACACTCGTTATGAAAGCATCAAAATCATGCTGTTTACTAATGGACCGATTAAGTTGAAATTTGGTTTGGGCAAGCAAGAAAATTTAAAAAAAGAAAGGTGGCACTCCGGGAGTGCCGATAGAAGTGAAAACAAGATTGCTTTGGTGGAAGAAAAATACTTGTATAGAACATTGATCCGTAACTTTATCTAAATAAAGAGTAAAACCGCGTTTACAAAAAAAAAAACTTCCGAGACCTTTAAAGTAAAAATACTTGCATAGAACATTGATCCGTAAAATAATATAAATAAAAAGCACAATCGCGTTTACAAAAATGAGTTGTCGTCATGATGTCGCGAAATCAATGGTTTAGTAGCATCTCAAAAATGCCCAACGCTCCTAAAGAAGATTTCACTTCAAAAAAAGTTTTGCTTACAGTACCGTGTGACATCTCAAATGAATGGCGTATTGAGAGGATCTTAAACAAATTTTTATTTTAAAATAAATACTTTTAAAGATATTTAAGAAGTTCGATGAACATTGACCATTCCCCCCTTATCTCCGAAACTACTGGAGCAAAATTTCGAAGAAAAAAAAGAGTATGGCTCATTACAGGAAAACCTATAAGTCTAGGGTCTTAAAATAACATGGTAAATCTCTCAATATTGTACGTACAAACTTATATTTGCAGTTGGTTTATTGTATGGGAGAACATGTTTTTCAACTACAATGTTAAGTTTGTTCTTGACATAAATAAATTCATCTCAACTACAGAACCCTTGATTGTGCGTAGTCCGACACGCACTTGGCCGTCGTTAGATTTTTCATCTAAAATAGACACCGACAGCGGATCTTAAATCACACATTGATATTTGGCCAAAATATGGCTTAGAATTTTCTTACAGTTAAACTATTTACCCTAACGTTACCCTAACTGAGGATCGTCCATCATACAACACTAATAAACTTCATAATTATTCATTGATTATTTACCTTTCTTCTCAGCTGAAATCGACGTATACGGACTAAGGAAGCAGCAAATGGAACTGCTAACGTTATGCGCAGTGCGTGGCCTTTTAACTACTAGAACAAGACTACGGAAGGTTCTGATGCAGCCGCCAGACCATGCGGGTGAGTTTCTTGCAGAATTCCAATTTCCATAACCCTTAAATATTGAACGTGTTTAAGTCAAATGCAACCTTATTCGTACATATCATAAAGTTGAAAATCATTTAGCCAAATCGCTGTCGCTGAAAATTAGTGCTGAAGCTCTGTCTCGCATGGCGTCGCAGCATTTATGCTGAGCGGTGGCCGTTTAGCGTGGATGTGACGCATATTTCCCCCAATTAGTTGGTTTTTTTTTTTCAATCTTTCTTTGCGTCGTGCGTGTTTACCGCAAATAAACGTATTTTATTTCTTTTCTTTTTCTTTCAAATATTCGAAAAAAGAAACAAATGAAAAGCTATTGTAATATTTCAGGTAACATAGACAGAGGAACAACATTAGGTACAGAAGGAACGTTACTGCGTCGGTTACTAGCGCTAGCTACTCGTCCAAGTCCACTTGCCGCATCGCACACGCCGCGTGAACTTGAATCAGCGGCACTCACTATCGTTCAACAGCTGGCTGCTCATGTTAATGGCAAGTTGTTCTTACACTACAGTTACAGGCCGTAACAATAACAGACCGAGTTTAAAAAAAAAGTTGTGCTTTGTAGAGCGTTGTCGTTGTCACTCATAGCTTGAGTTTAAGAGACTTCTGAAGCTCTAATGTGTTATTCTTAGCTAAATTCTGTTTTGATTGGATATTCAACTATAGTTTGACCGTTACCGCTGTACCGCGTCTTAGGAATGCGCGGCGAAGCGCGGGGCGCTCCGTCATTCCGACCTCGCTGCCGAGGCCCTTTGCGACCGCGACCGTGTCCCTAAGTAAATGATACTCCTCCCCGACTCTTGCTCGAAAACGAGGTGCCAGCAAGTTGTTGCCGCTGAGCACGTAGCTTTAAAACTACCCCGCATAATAATCATGATTTAAAACCATTTTTGATCCAGCCTGTCCCTTCTTGCTGTCCTCCCCTCAGCGACGCCCTAAGCCGAGGTTCGTACCCCACAGGGGGTGCCCTTAGCGAGCGTTCGCCTAGTTTTAATTTAGTTTAGTTTTTTTGCCCCTGGCTGGAGGCTTTGAGTGTAGCAGCTTAAGGCACCCACAGGAAAGTCCGGTTAAGCAGCCAAGACCTTAGTGGTCAAAACTGCGAGATGCTCGTTAAAAAAAAAAAAAAAAGCGCGGGGCGCCGTGAGCGTTAACGAATGAACGACCTGCACTGCCCCCCCGTCCTGCCGCGCACATACCGCGCGGTACAGAAGTATTGGTCAAACTTTAATACGGGTGTATTAGTATATAATAATATGGTGGATTATATTACAAATTAGACGATTATATCCAAGATAAGACAACATGCTGGTCTTGCTGCAAAGGACAATTTAGAATCTAGACAAAATCAAACTGGTTGCTAATTTGGTTGTATAATTTATTATTTTTTGTTATATGACTTTGATTTTACATTCTGTGATTACTTCTTCACATACTGACTTGTTAATTGTAAAATTTTAGAAAAATCGTCTACTTTCGCAATGTTTGTAAATATGTAAGCTCCATGTATCTATCAAATAATTAATTTATCGGTCGTTGCTTCATTTTAAATTCTTTTTACCTATTGTGGTATAGTTATTTTTTTTTTATGGGTGCATCGTCTTCACATATAATTATTTAACTAATGTGGATACCTATAAAAAATATTGTAAAACATTTTAAAAGAGTAACGGTGGAGTTTCTTGCCAATTCTTTACGAAAACTACCTTGTGGAAGGGGCGACTAGAATCAATTATATTATTTTATAAATGTTGACGTTCAAAAGTGCCATACGAGGGCCTATTTGAAATAAATGATTTGACTTTGATGTTTCTGAATTATTATTACTTCTACAGGAGACGACAAAGACCATGAAACGCCACCCGAAATGCCCATCATAGACAAGAGTAATGTAATGCAGATATCTATGGGACCTTCAACTAGTACTGCATCCCTTTGTAAGTATACAAAACACAACAAAACATCCCTACAATATTTTAATCCCTGATATTAACTTTATATTTGATTTTCTTATCCAGCAAGAAAAGATCTCAACACATGGGCAAACTCTTCACAAGTGCAACAAGTTATAGAAATGGGATTTTCTAGACACGCTGTATACGGCGCTATTCAAGCTTTAGGTAACAAAACAATCATTTTTGCCATTCAAATATTAACTCCTTGTTCTTGGCTATAAAGCTGACTATTCCTTACATTTTACCATTATTGAAGTATTTAGTCATCAAATTATTCGAACTAAATTGAACTCTATCTTCTGAGAAATAAAGGTCAATATTCGTTACAGGTGGAACAAGTCTACCCTCAGTGGAATCGTTAGTCGTATACCTATTAGAACTACCTCAGCAAGGTATGGACGACTCAGTCTTCGAAATAAGGCCTTTGAGTGCTAAACCGGAAAAGAAACAGATTCCGTATAGATGGCGCAGTTGTTTCGCCTCTGAAGAAGAATATGCGCAGTACTTGTCTGACGTCATCACTCCGGGGATGACTGTTCGCTGCTGTAAGGCTGTTGAACCAGTAAGTATTGGGTTATATGATAATTAATATTTTTGAAGTGAAAACTTCTTTAGGCGCGTAGGGCATTTTTGAGATGGGACTAAACCATTGATTTTGCGACACTGTGACGACACCAGCTTTTGACCATTAAAAAGACATCAACGCGTTGATTACCGCGGCTAACATTTTTCAAATTTTCTCTTCTGTCGGCGCTCCCGGAGTGCCACTGTTTTTTTTATATTGCGATGATTCCATAGGGAACACGCCTCACATGCTTATTCTTCTTCACTAAGAGCTTCAGCTCATTTGAGGGCCTACATGTTATCACCCTTATCTTATTATTTTCTTTGTAGGGCTCCATACTGACCCAGAATTTGCTTCTCGCATTTATTTATTTATTACCTGCTGGAGGCCTATATTAATCTTTCGCTTGGTGTAGACCGTGGGTTCGGTGACAGGTTATCTTCAAAACTATGGAAACCTGTTCACCTGTTAATCTACACACAGTTCTACACATCAACTTTATTTGCCTCATACATTATTTCGAAGTTTTCTGACACCATCACATTTTCGAAAACAGGTCTACTGCTAATTTGTTGCTAGATTTATGTTCTTAAAAGTTTCAGCTTAGTTGAATTCATGTAAAGGCTTTTTTCAGTAAGTATGCTTGCTTCATTTATTTTGAGAGTTTATACGTATTTTTTCAGGTTGCTTTAGGCGATGTTGGACAAGTGCAAAAAGTAGAACGTGATATAAAACAAAATGTCTTCTTACACGTAAGTTTTCTGCATTTTCTATATGCGTAGTTTACTTAAATGCTTAGATATATGTTTATATGTGTACGCATTACTCATACTTCATATGTCATTGTTTTATCTCATAAATTGCATAGAGAGAATTGACTTCTTTTCTTCCTCCATCCTTATCTTAAGAGGGCGCCCAATGGTCCTGGCGCCACTCCTTTAAAAAAATATTATCTCGTAACTGAGAAGGAATTATGAATACCGGCTAGTAAGAACCCTCAGTAAGTGTGTGTAGAATTTTCTAATACCTTTTATAAAGTTTCATATTGAGACACGAAATAACAAAATACGAACTAGAGGAATGCGGCCGGATTTCTTTTAGCGCTAAACGTAAATAATAATAAAAAATTAGAACATCGACGTTTTTTGAAGTTGATAGAGACAGGACGATGTTTTAAATATGTTTAGCGGTAAATGTATTTAGTGTAATTTTTCTCGTTGGAAAACCAAAATTCGCAATTGATTGCTCAGGTTGAATGGCGCGGCCTAGGTCGTGTGTTCGGCGTACGCGCAGTGCATGCTGAAGTGGTATCAGGCACGCCACCATTTGCAGTGGGTGACCGAGTACGCGTCCGTGCAGCTGTCACCCAGCCGCGGTATAAGTGGGGATGTATTGATCATACCAGCGTTGGAACTGTTACTTGTACGTATTTTATAACCGCTACATTTGTCACTAATATTAAGTATTAATTAAGTTATATAAAAATATGTCATGCAATGCTCAAATGAGATAAACCAGTCAGTCAGTAGGTAGGTGGCCTGTCTGCCTAAAATGCGCAAAATGTAGTTAATGTAGTTAGCGTCCCTATATTGTGCGAAACATCTATAAAATAGTGGTACTTATTTCTTTTTTTTTTTGCAGCAATATCAAGCAACGGTCGTGATCTAACAGTGGACTTTCCTCAACAACCAGGATGGACAGGTCAAGTCAGTGAAATGGAACTCGTTACTGATCAATGTAAGTTACCAAACGTCTAATATATGTGTCGTTAAATAAATTCCCACCGCACCTTGCACTATTCTAACCTAAAAAAATTATATTCTAGCAAACAGATATCATTCATTCATTCATTCTTATTCATACGGAGTCTGTGTCCCAGCAGTGGGAACGTTATAGGCTAATTATGTATTCACTGAGTATGCACGGCCTGAATAAAGGGATCAATCCTTGGCCTAGCCTTTTCCCAAATATGTTGGGTTCGGTTTCCAGCCTAACCGGATGCAGCTGAATACCCAGTATTTTACATGAAGCGACTGCCTATCTGACCTCAACAACCCAGTAATTGGGTAATACGATACTCCTTGGTAAGGCTGATTGTCAGACTTCTGACGACCCGTAACGACTGTCAAAGATCCACGAATGACAGCCGGGACCAACGGCTTAACGTGGTTTCCGAGGCACGGTATGTAAAGATGGTCACCCATCCACGGATTAACCCTGGCAAGCGTAGTTTAATGCATCGACCTGTGCGGCTTTGATTACTTAGTCATGACCTCCTCGGCCTAAATAAAGGGATAAACATGTTAATTTACCGTATCGTTTTAGCATGTTTTCATTTATCCTATATTTTTAGTTGATATTTGTTCTTTTATACAGCGGAATGGGGTGAAAGTGCCGGTGGAACTGCAGTAGGTTGGCGCGGCGCAGTGCGTGCCGTTCGCGTGTCGTCATGTCGACCCGGCGCCGGCGCAAGACGTCTGTTAGATTCGCAACCTCACACGTACTGGCAGAGTTCTAGTGGGAATGGTCAGGTGAGTTATCAACATTCATGGCATGTTCTGTCACATCCCCACAGACCCCTACAAAGGAATGCTAACCATTATTTTCTAGAAGGTTGATACTGATAGAGTGAGTCGTTTCTAAACCAATGGGCGAGGAATTCTGACTGACTGACTGATTGTCATAAACCTGAAATTGGATGCTCTTCGGTCTATAGTCCAGTCCGAGAATGCCGTTTGTTACCTCGTACAAATATCACTAGTGAATCTTTATATAATTTATGTTCTGTGTAACTTCTGTGTTTTTAATCAAATCTTATAATTATACTATTAATCTTATAATTAGTTACGTTTGCAGCACTGGATCCGCGTAGAAATGCGCAGCGGCGTGCGTGTGCGCCGGCTCGGGCTGGGCGTGGGCGGCGGCGCGCACGGGCCGGCGGCGCTGGCGGTGCGCGCGGGCGCCACGTTCGACGACGCCGCGCTGGCGCCGCTCGCGGCCGTGCCCTGCGCGCCCGCGCCCTCGCACAGGGATAGGCCGCCCGCGCATTTAGCTCAGATACAGCTCTTGGCTGATTGTAAACAGGTTTGTGGATTTCGATATTATTATAAAACTTTGTTACGACTAATTTACAGTCTTGAAATGTTTTTGGATTAAAGATAAACATATAAAGTCGATAAACATATTTGTGTCGGAATATACCTTAGAATGCTACTTGAATCATGTGGAAACGCGCAATGATAATTTTTAGAATAAAACTACTCTACCAATGAAAGTAGACAACACAGTCAAACTGACAATTTTTCTTACTATAAAATCTCTCAACGGCTATTCAAAGCCTGTTACTAATGCTGCCATTTATATATCTTTTGTATAGATTATTTTCTATTTTGTGAATGTGAGAAAGCTGTAGGCTTAATGGATTGTAAATCTGTTGACCATTTTCTATTTTGTTAAGTACCTGGCTTGTTGAGAGACCTACACTGTCCTCCCATACCTAATCAGTGGCGTGCCTAGGGGTCAAAATTAGGGCAAGCCGCCAGATTTTTTACGATAAAAAAAAACAGCCAGGTGAGGGATTGACTGATTTTCATATGTTGTTCATGGTACAACATTATTATAATTTTGCATAGAAAACCTTTAAAATTCGAAGAGGTCTGGCATTAGTATGTAATTGTCATAAGCGCCATCTACATTAATGAATGCGCGTAATCACACCGCTTAGCCGAACCTTTTTACCATAATTCATATTCGCTTGTCAAATGCAAAATTTTTCAATCAGAAGCCACTAGATGGATCCCACATTATCGATTTGTTGTTCTACTGCCGTACGCATAATTTTACGAGTTTAAAATTTAATGTCGATTGAAAATGTTAAAATGAGATATTACCTACTTAAATATTTTTTTATAATTTATTTTAATGACAATAGCCAACTCTAATCTTTATTTCAAAACACCTATGAAGAATCTCTTCGATACGAACATTATTGTGTTTTATGATCTCAAGATGTAATACATAAGATGGTTTATTTTTCAGTGGTTAACTAAAACTACGAATTCCATAAAAACAACCCTAGTCATGTGCTTTCATGGCACCAGCTATTCACCTACATAAATTTGTATAATAGACAATCGAATGCCTACGAGTATTTCAATATATTCTTCGACTAACAAAAATACTGTTTTTTATTTCCGAGAAATAGTTACCTACAGTAATTTGATGTTGGTTACGGTGAAGTAAAGAGTTACTTACCTATGTCAGAAAACTCAATATGCCTAAACTCAAAAGACCTTTACGAACACAGTCTCCGAATTTGATGAAAAAAATAACACTATAATCACTTACAAAAAAGCGCGGAATGACATCGCCGCAATAACTATCACATCATTTTAAACAATAAAACTAATTCATTACTTCAGCACGTGGAAAATAAAATACTAGTCTCAAAATCTTAATTTCAAAACATATACAATAACAAATTCGTCGTCGCGTCGCACGGACTTGCAACTCACTTTACGCGGGTCAACAAAGCGGATAGTGCATTTGCGTCGTTTGCGCGAACTTAATGCCTCTCAAAATAAAAAGTACTCTGTGCGCATGTGCGCTCAAAAGCCGGGCTTTTCATTTCATAGAAATCTGCGTATATGTACTTACCAATATATCAACAAATGTAAACGTTTCTATAGCAATTTGTAGGCGAAAACTGCGAGACAGAGAAAGGTAAGGCAAGCCAGATTTAAGCCCACGAGTGTGAGCGAGAAGGCGTAATTGAATGCATTGTATTGGCGCGCAACAAAGCGCGCGGAATTTAAATTTTATTCATATGATTACTAAATGAATGATTCGAGTTCAATGAGTGCGTAGATCTGGCAACCTAGCTCAGTGCGCGCGGCATAAAAATCGGGGATTTCGAAATTTGGTTATTCCTATGACATGCATGATTGAGTTCGAGTTCATTGACTGTTTCTTTTTTATTGGTAGGCCTAGGTTTGTTCTTGAGAATTATGATTTTATTAGGGCAAGCCGGGCTTTTTGGCTTCTATGAAGGTACCGCCACTGTACCTAATAACACTGTTATTTGAAAGTATTGCAAAAGCCATTTTTAAAAGAGTAACCGTGGAGTTTCTTGTCGGCTCTTCTCCATAGGAAACGACCAATTGGAACCGTGCACCTAGCTTCTGATGTTTCATAAGTGTCCATGTAGGTTTATGTGAAATAAAAATATTTTGAATTTTGCTGCTAAATATGTCGTCTTGATTAAAAAAAATTAAATGATGTTTATTTTTGTTGCAGTATTATCCCTGTATTGAAATCGGAATAAAACAAAATCGAAACGTGAACGCCGATTGCCGAGTCCATGGTCTCTACATAACTGGCTTCAGACCAAACCCTCTATACACTGAAGTGTTACAGGTAAGCGTACAGAATTTAACTCTAACGTACGAGACATAAGAGCGCGTTTTGACTGTACTGAATATTTCGAAACTTACCCATTAATAGATTTAAAATCTGTATTAAAACCAAACTTTGTAAAAAAGGGTATTATAAAATTTCAGATTATTTAGAAGATAAAAAAGCATGGGATTGAACTGCTCGCTCTGCTAAGCCTTGTGATAAAACTAAACATTTTAATTATTTTGTAAAATCATGAAAATATACCAGTTTTATATACACATTGACATTGTGGAAAATTATATTCAAAATGACATGATTACTTTGTAAAGTATTATATTATTTTAATTAATTATTGTGAATGTGAGGACTATGTGGATATCATTATTATTTTCATTTTTCAGTTAGTTTTAATTATGGTCTGGCAGTTTGAGTAGTTTATGCGGCCTACCCAAATGTCCTTTCTTTGGTATTGTTCGTCGAGTTGAGCTCCTTAAGTTCTGAGTTGAGCTCCACGATTACTGACAAATGCTTGCACTGACTAGACAGGTTCACCCAAATCTGTGTGGTTCTTTCCTCAAAAGACCATTTCAGACACTAATCTATATGGTCCTCATATGGCCTGACCAAGATTATGTCTGGACTTTAAAAGAGACTGTGACTTCTGAGTTTGTTTCGGCCTTTCTTCTCAGAGTAGTCAGATAGGAAACGCCGAACTCAACTAGCTTATTTTAATTTTTTTTAATATGACGTGTAAAAGTGATTCCGATATCCTATTTACAGAATAAACAATTTCATTTCATTTCATTTCAGAGTATGAACTTCGTGGCAGAAGATTGGATGGAGAAAGATAATCCAACAGGTGCCGTATCTGCTGATAATAATCCACCAGCGTTGCCAAGTGATTGTCCTAAAGTAAGTTTATTTTCGTTACTTTTTCACCAACGACTTACGGCCAGTTTCTTCATCAAAAGTAACAGCCAAAGTAACCTCACAAAGTCAAAGTAGTTAAATTTATTTCTACACAATTTTAGCAGTTGCTTTTACTGTTACTTTTGCAATGCGTAAAAAAAGCTCCCCCACGATTTTTCGAGGAAATTAAGACGTTTGTGTAATGGCAACTCTTTTGGCTTTTACTTCAGCTGTTACTTTAATGAAGAAACACATTTGCCGTAGTATCAGTAAAAGTCTGATTATTTTAATTGTTGATGAAAAAACTAACTGTTAGTCTTGCCATTCTATAGACAGTGCTTATTTCTCACAGGTATACGTATGGGGTTTGAACGACAAGGACCAACTGGGTGGTGTAAAGGGCTCCAAAGTTAAGATTCCCGTGTTCTCGCCAAGTCTTAGCGCGTACCGCCCTGTCCACATTGCGGGAGGGTCCAAGACTCTCTTCATTGTGTCTCATGATGGAAAGGTAAATTCACTGTCTTAGGACTGGCGCAGATCTGGCTAGACGCAGCGCGGTTGTCACTGCCAAACAAAAGATCAACGTTGCGTGCCTAAAAATGATAATTGAGAATAAATAACCTGAGACGTGCGCATCTTTCCACTTCGTAGCGCTCTCCAGCTAATGGAAGTTTATTTATTTTTAACTTTATGTCAATGAGGACAATGTCGATAATAGTTTGACAGTGAAAAATTATCTGCGCTGCGCTCCGCCATATGTGCGCAGACCCTTATAATAACTTCATCCCAAGTCTCTCTCAGGAGTCTCTTAGAATCCCAAGAAAACAAGAAATTTCGTACCTGTTAATAAATATTTCCTATAGCAAAAAGTTTTAAACCGTCTTTATCTCTTTTAAAAAAATCAAAGACTAATCAACGTGAATGCGGTAACATTTTTTTATTTCCGACATTTGACGTCCGTTTATTTGATCTTCATGTTCAACAGTTATTCGCCTGCGGTGAAGGTACAAACGGTCGGCTCGGCCTAGGACATAGCAACAACGTGTCCAGTCCGCGCGCTAACCCGTACCTTGCGCATGTGCTTGTACGACGTGTAGCCGTGCACTCTGGAGGCAAACATGCTCTTGCACTTACTGCTGATGGGAAGGTAAGATAAAAAAAGAACTATTTATTCATTTCGGAGGCTGGATTTCCATCGTCATTAAAAAATCACATTTACTTGTCGATTTAAAGTCAATATAGTTTAAAACTATTTTTTTCATTGAGATATTAGTAAACTACCACGGTCGCTCTGCCAGCAAAATGTTGGGCTGCCTTACCCTGCGTCCTATTTAAAATCGATCGTCGCGCCAAAAGACGATCGTTCGAACTTTTTGTTCGGTGAACTTGAACGCGTGGTCGCCCCGACAGAGTGCGCTTTCCGGATCTCCGAACAAAAACTGATAAATGCACGCTGTGTCCTGGTAAAATTCCACCCTAAAAGTCACAATAAAATTGATTTTGTATGTCTTTTGGCTCTTCTTTTAAAATAATAATGCTCAGAAACTGATATTAAAGAAAATCTCTTACTCTCCGAGGTGTATATACCAATTGATCCGTACTCCTTTTGTATTATCAACAAAGCTCAAAATAATACCTTGACGAACATACCTCTTTAGTCAATCTCTTATTTTCATTTCCAGGTTTATTCTTGGGGCGAAGGGGAAGATGGTAAGCTAGGCCACGGAAACCGCATCACACTAGAAGTACCCCGACTCATAGAAACATTAGCCGGTGAACGCGTAGTCGGCATTGCATGCGGGTCTGCTCACAGTGCGTGCGTGACTGCGCGCGGGCATTTGTATACGTGGGGCATGGGCGAGTATGGCAGGCTTGGACACGGCGATGATATGACGCAGCTGTTTCCTAAGATGGTAAACATTCATAAAAAATACGTACACTTTGTGCTAGCGACCGTTTTCGGAGGCCCATTATTAAGCGTGCAAGTCACCCCCTGCCATTTTCCTGTGTATTTTATATAAAATATTGGTCAAGCAGGGGCCATAATCTTTCCATAGTTCCCGGTAACCAATCCATTATAGCCACCCAAATCCATAGCCCAATATGTTTGTTTCCATGTTCTGCAATAGTCCTACACCAACCAGGGGTTGTCCTTGAGTGCACTTGTATAGTGCATACAGGGATAAACGTCGGTCGGTGCCTCAACACTTAAACATGTCTAAGGGGCCTCTGCGAGTTGGCTTCGGCCTCTCGTACACCTTCCAAAGGACCGGGGTCCACGGTCCCGAGATTTGTTAAAATATTTAAAAAAATATGTAGATGTAGAAAAACATAGAGATATTAGTCGCTGTTTCCTAAGATGGTAGGGAATAATACAATTTAGTGTTACTTCATAGTCAGTTTATAAAATCACTGGTGTCTTTGACACACTGGCTGGAATACAGAAACTTTAACATCTAGTAGACAGTGCTGTTCATGTTGATTGACCTGAGTAGCGTGCCGTGGAAGAGGCCAAATTGGAAGATGCTAGGTGCGAAGGTGCTAAGGTGCTAAATATTATAAATGCGAAAGTGAGTTTGTTTGTTACGCTTTCACGCTAAAACGGCTGAACGGATTTGGATGAAATTTGACAAATAGGTAACCTGGGACCCGGAGAAGGACGTAGGCCACTTTTTATACTGGATCGCAGACGAAGTCGCGGGTATCAGCTAGTAATTTATAAAATGTTAAATATTTTTTTATCGATGTTCTAGGTGGAAGCCCTATCTAGCTTGAGAGTAGTTCAAGTGGCCTGTGGATCTCGAGACGCGCAAACTTTAGCTTTAACAGCGTGTGGCAAAGTCTTCTCATGGGGAGACGGCGATTTTGGCAAGCTAGGTAAGTTACTGTTAAGAATTTTAAGAATAAAGGTGCTCTTCCGAAACTCTATGAAAACGCTTCCGTGGATGATAACATCCCCGCCGTTTTCATAGAGTTACATAGAAATCAGTCGTGTCACTACGGTCTGTCATTGCGATTGGCGTTCCCGCTGTGGTTTGCTCTTTCGGTCGTCTTCGGAAGACCACCTTTAACAAGGGTATTTACTTCCTAAACTTTAGACTACCTTAGCAAGCAGCAATACGTGAACCAGGTTCCTCGGTTTCAGGTCGTGGAGGGTCCGATGGTTGCGCAGTACCAATGAATATAGAAAGATTAAATACTCTTGGTGTTATTCAAGTGGAATGCGGCGCACAGTTCAGCCTAGCTTTGACTAGAGATGGGGAGGTAACAGGATTATTATTTATACTTGAATTCAGAATATTAGATAATTTTAGTGTATTGCCAATTAATCAAGTATCTACTTAAGCGTTATGTAGTCTAAGTTGATTTTAGAATGATCATATGTAGTAAGAAGGTTCTTGTAGCTGCAATGGAATTTAAACTTTGTCGTGTATGACATTGAGTATTTAGTTCCAAAACTTAATAATAATTTGAGATACGAATTCAAAGATTGATTTTTTCTTCAAAGACAGATTAGTGAAAGGATTTTATTTTTCTCAGGTTTGGACATGGGGTAAGGGTGACTACTTCCGCCTAGGACACGGATGTGACGCACATGTGCGTCGGCCTACGCTTGTGGAAGCGTTGCGCGGGCGACGTGTTATACATGTTGCTGTTGGTGCCTTGCACTGTCTTGCTGTTACTAGTGAACATCAAGTAAATATTGTTTTTATCACATCTATTCAAAAAGAGCTAGTTTAGTCCTCGTAAACAGGGACTAAAATAGCTTTTTTATCCCTAGGGATTAAAAGTGATTTGAATTTGGAATGTGGATATTGTTAGTAAAAATTCCAATCACCAAAGAGATCAAACAGAAACATTGTATGATCAAGTAACAGGCTAGCAAGCGAGAGACAGAAAGTGTGAATTTGGTCAAAATGAAAATCCAAGATGGCGGTTGCGAATTTTTTTCAAATTTTTTGGCATTGGTGTCGTTGTCATAGTTTTTGAGGGTGTTAAAGCCGATGGTGATTTCAAAATGTAATTCCTAGATGGCGGCTCTGAAAATTTTCAATTTATCATCATGGGTATCGTTTTCATAGTTTTCAAGGGTGCTAAAACCGATAGTGAGGTCAAAATAAAAATCCAAGATGGCAGCTGTGGAAATATTCAAATTTGTCGTCATGGGTGTCGTTTTCATAATTTTTGAGGGTGCTAAAACCGATATTGAGGTCAAGATGTAAATCCAAGATGGCGGCTCTGAAAATTTTCAAATTTATCGTCAAATACAATCAATTTACCAATATTTTTGACAAGTTTGACAGACGACTTGAATTCGTACGTTTTTGGTATTTCTGTTGGTCAAAATTTATGTGTCATGTATTGCGTATTTAGCTTGTTGCGAGATCCTAAACAAATAAATAATTATATATCTTGCAAAGTTAGCTATTTTTGGTATCGGAAACTTTAGGCGCGTATACGCGCTAATTAAGTAAGCGACAACGGAAGTATTTAAAAATAACTTTATTCCGACAGAGTTACAGCGAAACAGTAATTAATTAAATCTAACAAAATATTGATCTTATATACTAACTTAATTGCTAACGTAGTACATGCACAGCGTGATCAGATTGACGCATGTTCTAGATAATTATAAATGCTGATCGCGCAGTGGGGAAATTGGGAAATAATAATCTAGTAAATACTTATTGTCTGACAAAGCTAATATTGGTAGGTTGGGGTTCCTTAACTCCTCCCTCCCTAAGAGAGAAATTATCCGAAGGTGTCGCAGACGGTTTCGGAGAATTTCGACAAAAGTTTATGAACTGAAATTTATACATTATAAAGATAACTATTGCTATTACAATAACCACATACTCTAAGATGGTCCATATACTAATTTCTATTGTCACTGTTTGTGTCGTATCGTCTATTTCACTAAATTTTGCACTTTGTAACACTTCTTTCACATCACTGAAGTCCACATTTCTTAAATCCACTTTCTTTGATCTTCTCTGAATGTCCTGTTGTAGGTCTGGCATCTGGATCAATGGCAGCTGGAGACTGGAAACTGTAGTGTTTGTGGTGGCGGCAACGATGACTTCGCCTATTTGTGTCTCGCATTGTTGGCCAGGTGTCACGATGTAGGTCCCAAGAATAGTGTACTTCAGGATTTCTGTATTGCAATTCTCGGTGATGATGAGATTTTCCTCTGAGTAAACCAACCATTGGTTGTCGGTTATTTTCTGTATCTTAGTTTTTTCTATTTCAATATGGTTCTGTATGCAGTTTTTGTAGTTGTTCTTCATCAGCATTATTTGTTCAATGCAGGTCTCGGTTGGAAACTGGGCTAAATTAGTTTCAGCGCAAAGAAATTTTCCATTTTCAATCTCAGTACATGGGCTTACCACGGGCATGTATTTCAATCTATTCACCATCAGGTAAGGATATTTGGGTATTATTGTAAAGGTATTTGGAGAATGGAATATAGGGATGGGTATAACCTTGTAATAATTATATGTTTCGTTATTTATTAGGGGAACTTCTAAAACAAAAACTAACTTGTTGTTATTTATATATGATTTAAGTATGATATTACGTTCTAATTTTATTAAATTATGTTTGCTTACTGGGTATATTGTTCTAGCATGTTTAGCTTTTTTTTTTTTTTTTTTTTTTTTTTTTTCTGTAGGGCATCTCGTAGCTGACCTCTGAGGTCATGACTACTTAACCGGTCAATCCTGTGGTTGCCTTAAGCTGCTACACTCAAAGCCTCCAGCCAGGGGCATACAAAACTAAGCTAAAAAGCTAGGTGAACGCTCGCTAAGGGCACCCCCTGTGGGGTACGAGCCTCGGCTTAGGGCGTCACCGGAGGGAGGACATCAAAGATGGGACGGGCTGGAGCATGTTTAGCAATGACTTCTAACGTATTATATAATTCTGTACTATTTATAATGGATTGGTGCAATGTATTCAGTTTGCTAAAGGTTATTGCCGTTTCAATCTCTTGTATGTTTTCGTAACAGGTCCGAAAGTTATTTAAAATTTGATACATAGTATTTAATATTTGGAAAAGTTTGTTAAACCTGAACTCATGTTCAACTAATTTTTCCATTTCATTGGTATGTAAACCCAAGTTTTTAATATTTGAATTTATTATTTGAAATATCTTTTACGTCTAATTTATTTTTAAACCATGAATGAATTAAAATCTGTTTTGGTTTAGTATCGACAGCTTCGTTTAAACTAGGAATGCCTTCGTGTTCTCTATTTGAAACTGAGTTGGCAGTGACCCCATCATCAGAATCCGAAAGTTCTATCGTTTCTATTGGAGTTTCGAGGTCTTGCAATTCGTTTTCTATAATTTTTTGTATACGTTCCTGCCTATCTCCTATATTTACGAATATTGAATCTAAATCGTCGTCAATTGCATTAATCTTAATCCTAGATAAAGCATCTGCATTCGTGTTTTGAGGGCCTTTCTTATATTTTATTTCGAAATCGTATTCTTCTAACCTTAACCGCCATCGCGTGAGTTTACTATTGGGCTCTTTCAATGAATACAGCCAAGCTAATGGTCTATGGTCTGTAAATATGGTAAACTTATTACCATACAAATACGGTCGAAAGTGCTTAACTGCCCATATTATGGCTAAAAGTTCCTTCTCGATAGTGCTATATTTTACTTCTGTGTCGCTCAAGGTTCTACTAGCATAGGCTACAGGCTTATCTGAGCCTATCGTTCCTTGTGACAATACAGCCCCGATCGCAAAATTGGATGCATCCGTGGTTAAAATAAAAGTTTTACTAAAGTCAGGAAATTGTAACAAAGGTGCATTTGTTAAAAGCTTTTTACATGTCTCAAAACATTCTTTATATTCCCCATTAATTACAATTTTGCGACCTTTCTTTAAACAAGCTGTTAATGGTCTAGTTATTTTGGCAAAATCTTTGATAAATTTCCTATAATAACCGATTAGTCCTAAAAAGCTTTTAATCTGTGTAACCGTTTCCGGTATAGGATACCTAAGAATAGCGTCTATTTTATCATTATTTGGTTTCAAACCTTCACTTGTAATAGTATGCCCTAGGTAGAGTACTTCCTTTCTAAGAAAATGAGACTTATCTAATTGAACTTTTAAATTTGTTTGACGGAAGCGGTCAAAAACTGCTCTAAGTTTTTCTACATGTTCAGGCAAGCTTTTAGAAAAAATAATGACGTCATCGAGATATATTAAGCAATGTAAGCCTTGAAGGCCTCGTAAGACGTTATCCATCGCTCGCTGAAAAGTTGCGGGTGCGGTCTTTAACCCAAACGGCATTCTGTTAAATTCATAATGACCTGAAGGTGTGCTAAACGCAGTTTTAGCTCTATCTTTCTCCTGAACCTCTAATTGATGGTGCCCGCTAGCTAAGTCGAGAGTTGTAAAGTATGTACTATTACCTAGCATGTCAAATAAATCGTTAATGTTGGGCAAAGGGTATTTATCATCAATTGTGATTTCATTGAGCCGTCTATAGTCAACTACCATCCTCCATTTTTGTTGGCCTGACGCGTCTAATTTTTTCGGCACTAAATGTACGGGAGCACTCCAGGGGGAATGAGATTCCTGGATAATGTTATCCCTTAACATTTTCTCGACTTGACTACTGATCTCTTTTGTTTGAATAGGTGGCAATCTATGTGCCTTAATGTTTATTGGGTCTTCATTTTTTTGTTCTTATTCTATGTTTAACCTGATTTGTGAAGGTTAACGGAATATTTTCACAATAAAATATATCTTTGTATTCTTTACAAAGTCCCTCAATAACCGTTCGTTCTTCTGAATTCATGTGATCTAACTGTAATTTGTCTAAATTCTTTGTTAGCAAGCTGTCCACTTCTATATTATTATCTATGAAATTAACACTAACAGATGGGTCCTGTATGTATGGTTCCACTTGAAAAGGTCCCGTAACTACTAATTTTCTATTTTCATGGCTATAATTCTGAATAACAGTTGTTGCATAGCCTTCAATACACGTAACTAATGCGGCGGGCATTCGAATCCCTTCCGTAAATTGCTTAAAATCTAACACAGCTTCCCCGTTCAGTAAGTTGACTGGGAGTCTTACTCTAAGTTCACTACGAGATGGTAGATTATATATCTCTCTCATAGGCGGTGAATATATGATAGGAATATCAGTATTTTTTAAATGTAATATCTGATTTTCCATATTAATCTTTGCCTGTAATTGCTTCAGCAAATTGCTACCTATTAACCCATCATACCTATCGTCGACACTATAGACATAAAACTTATGGAACTCTTGACTTCCAAAGGTAACCGGTAATGGAATAATAGCCGTTTCACCATGAACACTCGATGCGTGAGTGCTAACAACTTCGAAGGGTTCATACTGTAAATAATTTTTAAAATATTTATTCGCTATATACGGGCTTATAAACGATCTAACACTCCCCGTATCTATCATAAAAACTGCCTTTAATTCTGGTATAACTATATGTGGTAAATTTAAGCGTTTATTACAATTTATTTTTATTCGTTCTCTAGGGTAGAGGCCGTTTATGCAAAAATTTCCCGCCCCGGGTTCTTCAGGAGAAAATTCTTGGCACTCATTGTACGAATAACTTGAACTCTGTTCATTATTATTAGAATTATTTATGTAATTAACACGTCGCGAACTTGCAGTACGCATGGTGACATCAGTATTCGCACCCGACGTAGATGCTTGCGCTGCAAAAGACGGCGTGCTCGGTGCATGTGCCGCGAACTGTTGGTTCGGTTGTGCAATCGGAACAAATGACCTACTTGACTGCGGTGACGCATTATTGTTGTTTGTACGATTAAAATTGTCTTGATTTCTTTGAATATTATTATGTTGTTTATAATGTCTGGGCTGATGCGAATTGTTCGGTGTAGATGTGCTGTTTGTAGCACTATTCGGTACATGTGTACTTGATATGCTATGTGAATCTTTCTTTTGATTATTAGATTCAATTGCATTTTGGTTATTAGGCAAATTGGGTCTGTTATTTCTGCTAAAATTACGTCTGTCGTTTGTTTTCGACTCATAGACTGCCTGGAAGTTTTGTTCTTCTAAAACTATTTTTAATGCATCCTCTAACGTTGTGACGTCGCGCAAACGAACTAATCTAACTAAAAATGGCGGTAAATTAAACAAGAAAGCATTCATTGCTCTGTTACTATAAATGATTTGCTTTGCCTTACGTAGAGATTCATCAATGATAGTTTCTGATATTTTAGCAAATAAAACACTTCTCATCCGCTGTATTCTATGGCAAAAATCTAAATAACTTTCACCCTTATTTATTCTACACGATTCTAACTCCATTGCTAAACAATCCTCTGTGCGTGGATCACCGAAGTGTTGGTTTAACAACTTCTTCAGCTCGTCCCACGTACCTATAGCTTCTCTTTCGCCTACCAAACTGGCTGCTTCGCCTGATAACCTACTTGTTACTACATGAAATAAATATTCATTTTGGGCTGCGGTTCCTAAGAACGTAGACAAAATGTATTCACATTTTTTTATAAATAAAGGCAACATTCTAGTGTCGCCGCTGAATATTGGTATGATGTTAACCAATTCCTGTGGGACACGGGTTACGTTTTCCATTGTGAAAAGTTATGAAAGAAACAAACGCGGAGAAAAAAAAAATCACACTAATGTGCTACTAAACTATCACTACTCTAAAATATTAGTACAATTAAAATCTATGCAAATATTATCACGGCGTTGTCCAATCCCTAATAATACACAAGCACATAGACTATTACAAGGTTGGGATATAGATGGAAGAGCTGAGAGGAAGGTGAAAAAGATTTACTCACAATTCCGCAGCTAGCTCCATGCTCCCTGAATTACTGCTGTGGCTGGTCCTCTTCCGTAACTCGAAGTGGCTTCTTAATGAATTTATTTGTTCGGCGATCTCTGCTAAACCGTAGACACGGACGTCGGCTACTCCACGTAGAATTATATACACGGCAAACTGACTACAGAGATCCTACCGGCTGCGCCAATTAAGTAAGCGACAACGGAAGTATTTAAAAATAACTTTATTCCGACAGAGTTACAGCGAAACAGTAATTAATTAAATCTAACAAAATATTGATCTTATATACTAACTTAATTGCTAACGTAGTACATGCACAGCGTGATCAGATTGACGCATGTTCTAGATAATTATAAATGCTGATCGCGCAGTGGGGAAATTGGGAAATAATAATCTAGTAAATACTTATTGTCTGACAAAGCTAATATTGGTAGGTTGGGGTTCCTTAACTCGCTCGGTCGCGTGGGTATGTCACTTTTTGTTCGGAAAACCGAAAAGCGCCCTCTGTCGGCGCGACTACGCGTTCGTGTATTCGTGCGACTGTCTCTTTTAAATAGGACGTGCGGTTAGAGATATGTATAACATATTTCGTTTCCACAGGTCTGGGCATGGGGCGACAACGACCACGGCCAGCAAGGCAACGGTACCACCTGCGTGAACCGTCGCCCCGCTTTGGTAGCTGGCGTGGAAGGAGTACAAAGGGCAGCCGCAGGGTCGTCACATTCAGCCGCCTGGTCACTTAGACCAGCTGCTTTACAAACTGATGCGCATTCACCACATATAGCACCGCTACCGTTCCCGACATTGAAGGATCCTTTGGGAGCTCAGAGTCTCGGTAAATACAAGAATTTCGTAATTACGACAAATTGCGTTACAAATAAATATTCATATTCAAGCATATTACAGATAATACACATAACATCACGCCTTGTTTCCCCGAAGGGTTGGGCAGAGGTGTCCCGGTAGCAGGCACACCCAGATTTCGCCAGTTATGTTTTTAAGTCCCATGTAATAGGGGGCGAGCCTATTGCCATCAACCGGGCACAAATCCAGACTCCGAGCTGCTACTGAGAAATTTCAGATAGAAAAACCCAATAACACTTTGCCCGACCCGGGAATCGAACCCAGGACCTCATGCTCAGCAGTAGCGCAGTAGGACAGATAATATGAAATACAATAACGTTAGCAAAACGAAAAAAAAAAAAACTACTCTAGCGCAGTGTCAAATCGACCAGCACTAAGTGCATAGTTCTCATAGTAATCGCTAGTTTAATTCTCTAGTTTATTCCTTCAGCAAGTTCTAATGCTGTGATTTATGTCTGTAACTGTGTCAGAGACAATATTTTTTACTGTTTACAGGACTGTATTCAGACGAAGTGTTAGTAGATGAGCCTCAAGGGCCGCGAGCGTCATTAGCAGCTGCGGCGTTGGCGTTAGAGCCGCCTGTGGCCGTGCAGCATGCATTGTCGTTAATCCTACTAGCTTTACATATCACCCAGGTAAAACATCTTAATTTCTGTCCCTCGTCTCATTTTCTCTGTCATTAACCCATATAACTGAACAAGAATACTAGACCTAACATTTTTGCATAATTATATTAGAATCAAAACATCCTCAAAAAAATTAGCCCAGAAAGAAGCTTACGAGTTGCAGGTCGCAGGTACGAACCCAGACAGGCGTTTTACTTTGTGTAAATTATTTCATCACTACTGCTCACAAAACGGTGAAGGGAAATATCGTGACGAAACCGGCATGTTCTAGAACCAAAAATTCGAAGACATGTGACATCTACCAACCAGCACTGGGCCTGCGTAGTAGATTACGGCCCACTCCCTCCCACCGACAGGAGGCCTGAGTACCACCAGTTACAGGACTTTTCTTGCTTGCAGCGCTCGGCCGCTATAGTAACGCTTACCTACGAAAAAAAGGGTCGTTGCACGGAATTTTGTTTCCAAGGTGATAACAAGCTGTTACACCACCATATTACAAGGCTAATTATGCTTGCTATTCCAGAGTCACTTGTATTGTTATCACATATTTTGCAGTGTTCCAAAATTCTAACAAAGCTCCTGAATGGAAATTTTAAACAACCCTCCTTCTCGTTGCTCTTACCAGGCACGAAACTTATTAGTTGAAGCATTACGCGCTCACGAAGCGTGCTCAGCCGCTGTGCCCGTGGTGACGACTATAGACACTGAAGATGAAGACGCCGAGGTCGATGCCCGAACGGGAGGGGGCGAAGCACCGGCTGATAGGGCTACTTTACCGGTAAGTCACATAAGACCTGTAGTAAGCCCGCCATCTGTAATACAAGTAGAACTAGATAATCCCATAGATTAATATTCACCGCGTAGACAGATGGAATCCTACAAAAAGTGATGCCGTTGTCACGTATAAGTTATAGTCGTACGTACTTCAATAGCGCCGTTCTAATTACACATAGATTATTTACTTTTTTAAGATACTTCTTTTATACATTTCTACATTTTGTTAGGGATCTCGCACACCAGAATGCCTCGACTCTGGCCTGTCGTGGCCGTCTAGTGGTATTGTATGGTGGCCGGCTAGTTGGCCGTTGCCATCAAGTGCGCGATTCGTATTGGTTTCTATAGTTTACCTGCACGCTTAGCATGACTACAATAGAAACGGGTTTTCGTCGACGGCAGAAAAGTAAAAATGATAGATTAACAATTACAATCTGTCATTTTGTCTATTCTTCCGTCGACAAAACCCGTAATAAAACCCGTTTTTATGGTTGCTGGTCGCGATCGTGGTCGTGGCCGTCTAGTATGCGAGATTACATCTCCTTTTTATTTTTCAGAGTGGTGCAAGTAGTCCTCTCAGCGGTTCGATATCGTCTCGACATTCGGCTGTTATGTCATCGAGCGCTGTATCAGTCGCTGCTGCCACAATGACAGTACAACAAGCTGAGGCGCCTAAGGTAAGTTAAATTGATTTATAACTATACTTTAACATTCAAACCTGAGGTTTAGTACCAAAGTTACTCCAACTCATTTTACTTCATTAAATAGCTAGATAAAAGATTGAACTAACAACTGAAACCAATGACCCGAACAATTTACGTGATGATCGTCATTTATTTTATACAAGAGTCGGAGAGCGTTATCACACTGTTGATTTGCCAGCGTGTTTCCAGCGAGGCGATATGTGAACGTACTCTCCGCGGCTGCGATTACGCGAAGTATATGCCGCATTTTCGTAATATTGTACACTCGCTTGTCTCGCTCTTTCTTTTACACTCACATCATTCGCTCTCTTTACGCGACGTTGCGCACACGCAGCGAGCGCGTTGAACAGTCGCCTCGCTGATAACTTGCTTGCAAATCACCAGTGTAATAAGGCCCTAACGTCGTTCACCACGTTTTTACCTGGTGATTGTCTTTTGTTTCTTGTCAGTATCCCATAAGTATTCTTGCAGTTGACGCTAGACGAATTTACGTCACAACTCGGTGAATCAGATGCACGAGCGCTCGTTGACTTACTGAAGTTAGCGGCTGCCGGCAGGATACCTGATTCGAGTAACGCTGTGAAAATCATTACGGATGTTCTTATGGGTAAGTTAAAATTGTGGCGGCATGTAAATCGCTACATGCGAACTATTCGTCACACTGACGTCATGCAAAATCCTGCATCGTGCAAGCAGAGTTTCCGCGCGACTGGCATATATTCGACGTCCCGACATCAATCGTAGGGCAGTTGCCCACCAGACAACACCCGTCTAGTCGGAGGAATCTCCCTTTTCCACAGAGGATTAGTGAACTGTACACCCTGTTCCTCATACCTCTATAAAATGATTCTAAAAAAAAGCACACATTTTAGATTTACCATATAACATTCCTTAACAATATGTATTCTAAGGAATGTTGTTTTTTTTTTGCATTAATTCTCATAACATATATTGCTATACAAGATCGGAATTGATTTCAGGGTAAAATATTTTTCCAAGCAACTAAAAATACAGTTTTTTTTCTACAAAATTCAGAGTTCATGGTTCCTTTGACGACTTTGCTCTACTTTTCATTTAATATTACAACCTACTTCACTAGGACTAAAATCCTATTTCAAAACCTGTTCCTGTATTACAATAAATGGCCTCTTTTTTATACGTTTTTACAATTAAATATTATGGTTATTTGACCAGCTCTCTGCTCAAGTAAACCAGCCGTAGCCGACATGGTGGTGGAAGTATGTGTCTGCGAACTAGAAGAAGCGGCCGCGGGGGGAGGCCGCGCCCCTCCTCAACCGGTCACTGTGGACAGTCCACACCCGTATGCTGACGATACTGATATATCAGGTATGATCTGCTTACATTTGAAAGACTTTACATGAACGCGAGAACACAGACCCTGTTGTGTAGTATTACTAATCTCGGTAGGTAGGTATTATGATGGCTCAGCCTCTTGTCAGAACATTTGCCAGTAAGTAACGGTGCTGAGTCAATACTAGGCGTGTTGTCCCTCTTCTTGGAGACTCAGCGCCCTGAAATTACTCAAACATTTTCACATTGTTGCTAATACAAGGTTTTTCAATAGGGATAAGGTATCTTTGACAGCTGATGTCGGCCATATTAGACTGTCTATTGGCGCGATTTTTTGACAGATGAGTCATTAAATGTTCGGCATTTATCAAGATGAGTCACAAAGCGTTGAAATGATTAAAGTGTATTATGAAAACGGCAGTTCATTTCGTCGCACGTTTCGTTTGAAAGAGAAATTCGACGGGTTCCTGATCTCAAGATTCGGGGACAAGACTTGGCCTTTTGTGGAGTTATGTGAAATCACTGATGTATACGAACAAGCCAAGTGTCGAAGTTCTAAAGAGTAACATCACACGTCATCAATGAGATAGAGATGCCAATATGTCAAAAAGTAATGGACCTTTCGTATTCACGCTACCATACGAAGCCGAGGTGGTCATTAAAATAACATTGTATTCCATACATAATGCCAAAAAGTAAGCCTTAAAAAAAAGTAAATTTAATCTAATTGTAATCAATCAATGTCTTTTTTTTTTTCAATTCAAATATACATACAATCATTTTCAGTTGAATCTCCACCCCTTGTCATGTGCATGTTAGCGTCACGTTGATATCAGTGCACAAATGCTCAAGTTTTGTTGATTTATTCAATACAAGACTATGTTTATCCAAAATCTTCTTTACTTATTCAATAATACACAGGTGTAGTAAAAATCCCCGGCGCATCATCCCTACGCGTAGTCTTTGAACAAGGATGTTCTACGGAGCGTCGCAATGATCCGCTAACGATTTCTGATAGCACTGGGAGGGTATTAGCAACACGATCCGGACGGGAACCTACGGACTGGGCACAGGAGATCATTGTTAACGGTAAGAAATATAAAAACCTTTATGATGAAACTATCTTATTTTTTTCTTTAAATATTGGTTCTTCGTAGTTTGTGGTAATTTTGTGGTGATTTGAGTACTCTTTTGTTTCTGATCAGTTAATTTCCTGTTTAGGTGACGAATTACGTTGGAGATTCACGAGTGATGGTTCCGTAAACGGTTGGGGATGGAGGTTTACTGCTCATCCTATGCTACCCTCACAATCTATTACAGTAAGTATTCTTTTAGTTTAATAAATTACAAAAGCATTCATGAATTTTCAATCACAGCCAATCTAAATCAAAATCGGTAAAAAGAAAAAGAAAGAAAGAAAAAAATGTTTATTCTGCACAAACTAAACGCATATGCCAAAAAATATTACTTATAATGTACTTTCACAAATTAGCCAAAAGCCTCGTAGCCAAGTAGTAGAAATATGTCAAGATTGTTTATTACTTGAATGTCAGAGCCATAGACTATTAATATTGCGATATTACCGACGAGTGTTACAGCACTGGCCAGAACGCTGGCCGGTAGAAAACGCTTTCTCTTTTTGAAAAAAGTGGTAGAACTTACAGTTCAGTGAGAGAATGCGTTCCTGACACCTGTCAGTTGGATCATTGCTAGTAGTAATAAGGATCAAATTTGAAAAACATCGCATTCTCTCGACGGCCGGACTGTAGGTCCCGAATTTTCATACTACGACTTGGGACATAACAATATCTGGCCTGGCGCGTCATGTACTACCACCCTTTAGTTCAAACGTGACGAAACCCCATATAGTTAGCTAACTTTTGCCCGCGGCTTCGCCCGCGTAATGGTCGGAAATTATCCCACAGGAACGTACTACCGGGATTCATAGTATCTTATGTCCTAACCCAGATCATGGCTTATTCGTATGCTTTTCACCTAAATCTGTTCAGCCGTTACGGCATGAAACGGTAAAAGACAGACATTCTTCCCCTTCTTCTTTTTTTTCTGTGGTTAGTGACTAACCTGGTGTTAGAGTTTTAAAGCCGCCCATGGACCGCTGACTTGGCTTCACGTACCGTCGAGAAATATCTCTCAGGCCGGTTTCCTCACGATGTCCTCCGTCCATGATCCGTCCATGATCCGTCAAAATAATAGGTAGATAGGTTGATAATAAATTCAAATTTAATAATCTCTTACATTTTAAATTTAATATTTTTTGTTATCAGGAAAGTGGATCCGATCGCTACGTCTTATCTTGTCCATCAGTAGAATTGGCGTGGAGGCTACTCGACGGTCCATTGTTGGCGGCTATATCAAATGACCATCAGTTGGCACCGCGCTTGGCGCAAGCGTTGGCCATATGCGCACAAATGCCTACACTGTGTAAGTAATATTTATATTAACCTTCGCAAATTAATGTTGACAACCCTTGACTTACACGTCAAGGGTTGTCAACATACATATTTTTCGAGGAAACGATAAGTTTCGAAAGATAGGATGGGGAAGAACATACTTTTATTGATATCAAATTTCATAAAAAAAAAAAAAAACTAAATCTCCTGAGACTTTCTAATGTCTTAATTTCTTGTAGAAACGATTGAATATCTTATCCTTCTAGGAAATGGAAAGCTTCGCAGTACGATTAATAAGAATACAACTGCAATATATGCAGTTGTACTGCATATATTGAAAACTAAATGAAACTTCCCTTTCAGCATGGCGCGCCCGCGTATGGTGTGTCCGTCGCCTCCGCGGCGTAGTGTGCGGCGGCAGTGGATGCGGTGCGGGCGCGTGCGAGACTAGTACTGGGACCCCGCCCGCCTTACATCACCTGCCACAGCTGCTACATGCACAGTACGAACACGAGGAGCCGGCGCTCCGTACTGGCACGCATCTCTTACACACGCATTATCTTAAGGTATATATGTACTTGAGGTATATTACTTGACGCCTGAGAGTTTTAACGAATTTTCTGACGCTGTGGTGTACTTGAAATTCGCTGAGCTAAATTAAGAAACAATGAAGTCGAGACTCCACAGTCAAACTTGGTTTCAATTTACTGTATCATAAAAAATGGTGTATTGAATTTAAAAATAACTACCAAACCCAGCCAGTATTCAAAATAACATTAATCTACTTTAAAAAATACAATAGACGTGAATTTACTAAATATATCCACGTCTATTGTATTTTATAATGAATTTCCGCAAGGTCACGCCTGAATCAATTAACTATCTTAATCTACTTTTGCCATTAGAAACTTATTATTTTAATTTAAAATGTATTTTCTTTCTACAGGAACTAGCGTGGCTCGCATGCGGGCTCCGCATGGATTCCCGCGTGTGCAGTGGCCCTGAATCAGTCCGATGGTCGTGGTTCAAACGCTACTGCCTCTGCGTACGCACCGCGGACGCGCTCATACGACGTACACCATTACCCACGCCTTTCGTCGCAGACGTGAGAAAAAGACTGGCTGATCTTGGAGTTTATAATAGTGATGAAACGACCAGTGAATCGTTCTTCATGTGGGAAGATAATACCAAGTTTACCAAGCAGCATGATGAGCAGCTTCTGCATTGGGTTAACAAGTAAGTTAATTGTTTTAGCTACTCTGTACTCGTATTTGTTTTAGAGAACGTGTACAAGTGCTTTTTATTATTCCAGCTGTTGCATAAAAAAGGCAAAGGACCTTATAAAGTCATAACAGATTCACGTTAGTTTCTTATTGGGGTTTCTTCGGGGAACATTCTTATTTGCTCCAAATTCTTGGAGCGTGCTTCACTATTGACTTAATAAAAACGACATTCATTGATCACCTTAATAAGTATCGAAATTCGAACAACACTGACATATTGTGAGTCTGTATTTGTAAACTTCAATCTAATAACAATCGTACGTCCCAGACGTCCAGAAGACTGGTGCGGCTGGTGGGGCGGCGGGTCCCGCGGCTGCGCCGTGTACGGCTGGGGCCACAACCACCGCGGGCAGCTGGGCGGGGTGGAGGGCGCTAAGGTGCGCACGCCCACGCCGTGCCACGCGCTTGCGGCGCTCAACCCTGTGCAGTTGGTGGGAGGGGAGCAGACGCTGTTCGCTGTTACGCCTGATGGAAAGGTCTATGCTACTGGTAAGTCTATCCGCGGGTTTCATTGCCACATAAGCAGAATATACTCCATTTAGAATCCTGAATTCATTCGGAGTCCTTAAAATTACACCTGGTGTCACAGTTACTATAAAAAAAATTTGCAAAGAAAGTATTTGTATTTTTACAGGTTACGGTGCTGGCGGACGTTTAGGCATTGGTGGCATCGATTCCGTCTCACAACCAACTCTATTGGCTTCAATACAACATGTTTTTATCACAAAGGTAACATTATATAAAAATCATCAAATTCAAACCCCAGTTTCTGTAAGGCACATCTAAATCTGCAGTAAAACATCTCATGAATCAATTTATATGATGGGAAATTATAATTTTGGCCAACCATAACTTTTTTTTATTTACTGGTCAGAGACTTGCAAGTCGAGGGTTTCATAAACATAGGGCCAGCCAATCATCATCTGCCTAGCCTTTGCCGACCCCAACTATCTTGGGGTCGGCTTCCAGTCTAACCGGACGCAGCAGAATTGCACCAGTATTTTATATGACCTCAGCAACTCAGTTACTGGGTAACACGATACCCCTTGGTAAGACTGGTTGTCAGACTTTCGAACTTCTGACTACCCGTAACGACTGTCAAAGATCTACAAATGACAGCCAGGACCAATGGCGTAAACTGCTTGTAATGGATGGTCACCCATCCACGGGCCGACCTCAGCAAGTGTTGCTTAACCTTGAAGATCGACCCGTGCGCCTGTTATTATTTAGCCACGAGCTCCTCTCATAAACAGAGGCCCAGCAAGTAAAATAAGTAATGTTTGTAATTTGATGTGTTGTGTTGCCAGGTCGCTTGTAATTCGGGAGGCAAGCATTGCTTAGCGCTTTCTGCTGATGGCGATGTTTACAGCTGGGGTGAGGGCGAAGATGGTAAACTTGGACATGGGAATAGAGTGTAAGTATACATAGTTTGTAAATGATCGAAAAGCGAAGTACTTCTTGCATTGCTTTTAAAAATACTGCAAATTAAATCGTCAATTCATAAAAATATTTGGTGTTATTATCGCAATGGTCGACGCCTCGAACAAGCAAGCATTGAACTCGTCCAGGCAGATCAATTATTTGCTCATATTAAAATTTTATTGAGCCACGTAGTTATTAGTTGTTGTTAGGTTAGTTTTACTGACATAGTTTCTAAGTCTTTGTCACTAATACTATATGAATTATATGTACATTTTATGTGTGATCCGCAATAAATAAATACATATATATATGTCGGAGACAGGTATATGACTCTTTCTTTCTATTATCAGCGATATTTTAACTACTATGGGCGTACTGTGGATAGTGTTGGTAAATGCGCAATAGAAAAACCGTTTGCAGTTCAGATCACATTATAATTTACTATCAAATTAATCACACTAGCAATACACACACTGGATACTACTAATCCATTAATTTCAAATCTATGTTCATCAACCTTAGACAAATTACCATATATCGATAGATACGGCACTTACCGCCTCCCGCATCACTACCTTTTGTTCCCACCACCCGAGGTCCGAGCGAACAGCGTCTTGACCTCTGAGAGGCTTACTGCCGCCCCTGTCCCGGCGGCAGATACGCTGGAGCGCGGACGGCGGGGAGGCTCTGTCCGCTGATCATTGACTGGTGGCGTGGTTACTAGTATTTACACACGGTACACCGTGCGATCATCTAATTTACTTTAAAATATTTTTTCTTGTCATACCTACATGCAATCAGTAAATTATAACTGACTAAATAATTTGCGTAACTGTCATCATGTACCCATTATTATTGTGTGTTATGTTTATGTTGTTAACAGTTATCGAAATATCCCTTAAAAGCTTTGTAAGGTGTATCGCTAGCCTCATAAAGTGTCTTAATTCTAGTGAGTTTATGTGTCTTAGGATAAGTGCATTTTTGTTTATTGTACCTTGATAAATAAAGATATTTGTAAATGAAACACACACTGGGTGCGATACATGGCGTTTATTAAAATCACAATTTCAATTAACACAATAACTGAGCATAACGAATTGAGTATAGTTCCGCGACGTCTTCACTCCGATGTGATCAAAGACTGAATCCTCCTCGCCGTGGCCTTAAAACATCACGACTCTGTAGAAGCGCGCTTTAGGTGTGGGTAGATCATGTAATGTCGCCAATGGCGCGATTGCGATTCGTTTCGTGTCCGTACTAATGACCGGATCCGACATATATTATTATAAATTTACAACATAATATTTTCTTCAGGAGCTACGACCGTCCTAAACTAATAACCGCTCTATCGGGACTAGAAGTGGTAGCGATCGCTTGCGGCGGCGCACACTCTGCGTGCCTGACGGCGCGCGGGCGGATATACACGTGGGGCAAGGGCCGGTACGGGCGGCTGGGGCATGGCGACTCTGAAGACCAGCTTGTACCTAAAATGGTAAATATGAAACATCATTTTATTGAAGTGAAAACTTCTTTAGGCGCGTTAGGCATTTTTGAGATGCGACTAAACCATTCATTTCGCGATACTGTGACGACACCAGCTTTTGACCATTAAAAAGACATCAACGCGTTGATTACCGCGGTGCCGATTTTTTTTCAAGTTTTCACTTCTGTCGGCACTCCCGGATTGCCACTGTTTTTTTTTTTTAACAGGTTTATTCTTCCCGCGACGTTCCGCGTGGAAGTCAACTATAATATTAGTTTAGAGTAGAAACGTCTGTTGAACATGAATTTTAAAATATAGGCAGCCACATAAAGGACACCATTGACATTTAGCTTAATACAATTAGATTATTATTATTTTGACAATGCTAATTGTGTAACAAAAAGTGTGTTAAATTTAATACGTAAGGAATTTTATTGTTTGTTAGTATGTAAGTAATTGAGTTATTTTATTTTATTTTAAATGTGTGTCTGTTGTTTCGACACCACTAACTTTATTTTAATTTGTATGCTCTCGAGTGAAATGTAGCGAACTGACCATCTTATCATAACATCTTATTGTATTGAAATCTACATTTACGAATAAATTTGGTTTAATTTGTATAGCAACAAATCTTCTGAGTTCATTGAAGCGGATCCTGGCCAATAGTCAGAAATAAAAACGCCAGACGTGCCATTATTATTTTCGACTTTTGCCATTGTTATTTTCACAACTTTAGTCATACTATCTCACCTGTCACTTATTTATTTATTGTTCTACATTATGTATTGATGTATTTTAGGTGGATGCGTTATCGTCATACCGTGTAATAGACGTTGCTTGCGGCTCAGGAGATGCGCAAACATTATGCATCACAGACGATGACAATGTCTGGTCTTGGGGAGATGGCGACTATGGGAAACTAGGTAGGATGAACATACATTCTGAACTTTATTCAAATAGCAACAGTTATGCACGAAAATTATGCCATAACCATTTTCTCCCAGTCGACTTTTGTGATGTCTTGATCATGTCCTAAACTATAAGCTTTTATCTTCATTTTTAGGTCGTGGTGGTTCAGAAGGTTGTAAGCTACCAATGAGGATAGACTGTTTGAAAGGACTGCGCGTTGTCAAAGTTGAATGTGGATCTCAGTTCTCTGTGGCGTTGTGTCAATGTGGAAGTGTTTATACTTGGTAAGTAAATTTTCGACTAGGTACAACTCTTTGTTGGTTTAAAACAACTTCAAATTCATACCCATCCGTCTGCTAAGCGTGGTGATTATGATTTTACCACCAATCTACTTGCACAGCATTAAAAAAAAAACATCTTGAAGCGTTTAGGACGAAGACTGTTTTATACAAATTCTTTTACCATGACTGTAGTGCCCCCAGCTACTCTGCGTTCGCAATTTATTTGCCAAACATATAAACAAATACGAGTTTTAGAAAAAACAACTGTATTGCCTACACTTAAGGTTCAGTTTGCGCTACAACTTTATAATTTTAATGACTTTTTAACAGTACTAGTCAGTATAAAATCAACTTTATTTACACTTGCATAAAGTTGATGTTTGTTTAAGTGGAAATAACATCAATTGGAAACTAGGTTATAAATATACCTTATTATGCCCCAGGTTTAATTATCGGACTCAGATTCTAATGTTGATGTGTATACAACAGGGGGAAAGGCGATTACCATCGACTTGGCCACGGCAGCTACGAGCATGTGCGAAGACCCATGCGTGTTACTGGCATGCAAGGCAAAACTATAGTGTCTATAGCTACAGGTGAGTTATGCCTGCATATCTTAACACCCTAATCTGAAGAATTTAGCTCGAGATGAACATTCGATTCAAACTGAGTGTCTTCTTCCGTTTAAAAACGTTCATGATACTTGTAAGGTTCAAAATTGCCTGGGCAGTCAGCCCCATTATCGACCTTACTAACTAGCTAATTTTACTTCGACAGCTAGAGATATTGCAATGACACGAAATAAAAATATTTTTACGGGACAAAGGTTACAAACCCTAGACCGCTGTAGCCCTCTGTTTCTAATGACGGCTGTACATTCCTATCCGAATGCTCTCGCTAGCTATCGCGAAAAAGTGTCGAGCGAGAGGCTCCAGCCCAACTCCCACTGGGCTTGGGCCCATGACTGTGAGTGTGAGTTGTATCCCGAGAGGATATACGTAGACATTGAACTAGTTGTTACAGTTCTTCTATGTGACATCAGTAAGTAACACCGGAGACACGAGAGTATCACGCAACTGCCGCGAGATCCTTTGACCCGGGCACAAAAAACCGAGGAACACCGAGACACACCGAGGCGGGCCGAGCGCTCTCATCTACATTCTCGCACTCGGTACAGCCGCCAATAAAGTTCTAAGCTCTTCTGTATGACGGTAGCTCTTTAGTATTAAATAACTTATTGATGCTTGTAGGGAGTCTCCACTGCGTGGCGTGCACAGACAACGGCGAGGTTTACACTTGGGGTGACAATGATGAGGGACAGTTGGGAGATGGTACTACACTTGCTGCCCAAAGGCCGAGGCTGTTGATGGCTTTGCAGGTATGAAACTGTACTACTCTCTTTTTGTATGCTAATGATGTTGACGTTCATAAGTAGAAAAGTACCGAACATGCGACCCCAAAGCGTTGGTGTTATAATTTGAAATAAAGTCAGGAAAATTTATTGACACCCTACGTTAATTTGCCGTGTTATAGCTGTTTCATGGAAGTGTCGAACATTGACAGTTGTGATTTGATTATACGGTCAATTTAAGTTGGTAGTCTTCATAACTTTATATGTATTTTCTTAGGGTAAACGTGTTACGAAAGTCGCTTGCGGCAGTGCTCACACGGTGGCTCTGTGTGTGGAAGCACCGCGAGCCCCGCGCGCTCCCCCCGCACCACCGCTAGAGTGCCATCTGTTGCGGGATCTCGCGCCACAACTCATTTGTAATAGACTGGTGAGTGGTATTTCATGTCTTTTTTTTCATAAATGCATTTCTGTCTGAATATTATCAGTCAAGACTTCTTTGTATTTAATTACATTAAAGTGCGTTCATTATAACTTGTTCCATGACGCGATTGGTAGCACTGAATTGTGCAGTCTTAGTTTCAATGCCTATAGAATTCAAAATGGCGATTGACAGACCATGATGATGACGTCATGGTGAAGTAGCTGCACGAAAGCTTCGTTGACGTTCAAATTCGGGGTCACCAATTTAGAGGTATGAGGAACAGGGTATAAAGTTCACTTATCCTCTATAGAAAAGGGAGGATCCTCCGAATAGACGGGTGTCGTGTCTGGCGGGTAACTGCCCAACGATTGATGTCGGGGAAGTTATTTATTTATTTATTTTATTTAACCATTTATGCACACACATATAAACAGACAAGAAGAAAGGAACTATACTAGGAACTATAGAAGGTTATATAATATGGTGTTGACAGGACTTTTGTGATGTCAGAATTTTGTGTGATGTCAGGTCTGTGATGCATAGTTCGCATGTGGCGATGTAGAATCCGCCACAGTACTACCAATCAAACGACGGCAAAATTCAGTGCTACCAATCGCGTCAGGGGATATAATTAACGCACTGTAACCGTTCAGCCACTCCCGCTTCCATATTTAGGAATAGATAATTCAAAAGTTACACAAGCATAATGTAGTGTTAAGTTTGTTGCCATTACAACTTGCAAAAATATGTTGTTACAGGTATTACTGCATCAGTTCTCTGACCTGCTGTGTCCAAATCTGCCGCTATTGATCCTAGATGGTCCTCTGGATCAGTTGAGGACCTTGCTGTTTTACAGTGTAAAGGAAGCAGCTTTTAGAAAGGTAAGTAAAAAATTAATTATTTTCAAGATGGATGGTTTGCCCTTGTATAAAATGACAATGTTCTGATATTTACGTCATTTTAATTTTATAAATACATAAACTTCACGCTTCGTTTCCCCGAAGGGTTAGACGAAATGTGTGTGAGCCTATCAACCGGGCACAAATCCAAACTTTGGGCTGCTATTGGGAAAAACCCCAATAACACTTTGACTGACCTGGGAATCGAACCCAGGACCTCATGCTCAGCAGTAGCATTTGCGAACACTCTACTAACGAGGCAGTCATATAAATACATACTCCTTATTCAATATGTTAGCTCATTCACAAATTTACTGTTTCTGGTCCTTCGAGTCTAACACAAACTCCTTGGTCCTTTGAGTCTAATGCCGTCTTAGTCCACAAATCATTAAATAGCGTTTAGCACTAAACGTACCTTCTGTTTCCGTCAACCATTTGAAGATGACAGAGACATAACGATGTTTTAAATATGTTTAGTGTCAAACGCATTTAGTGATTTATGATACAAGCGAGCGTAAATGTCATAATATCGTTAATAACCCAGGCTATAATGGCAACAATGGTCCGAGAACGTCAACACGGGCCCGTGGTAGAGCTATCCCGCGTGGCAGCCCGGCGAGCGCGGCGCGGCGGCGCGGGGCTGGCGGGCCCGGCCGGCATGCGCTCCGTGTTCGGCCAGATGGTGGCGAGGCTGCCAGCGTTGACGCAAGACGCGTTAGCTCTGCCACATCGCGTGTGGAAGGTCAAGTTTGTTGGTACGTATTGGTATAATTTCTGCAATAAATATTGATGTTTTACCAGCCCACTAGCTGTATGGCACAGCCGGCTACATAACTCGTAATAACACTTTATCAGTCGGTAAATTACAGGCCAAAATTATGTTCGTACCTATTCTGTTTGGTATGTATCGTGTGGCGACGTATCGACATGCCAATTTTATATGTATGCTGGGTCGTTACTCAGCTACAGATAGTGCAATCCACGAAGACGCGCCCCACTCCGCGATGACTGTACTTTAGAATGGCGCGGAGCGGAGTGAGACGCGTCTTCGTGGATGCCACTATCTACAGCCATAACTTCAGAGTGACATATTAATATTATTACTATTAGCAGTAATAGGTGACAAAAAAAATTTTTGTCCGTCTTGTAGATTATTAAAATATATGGGACGCGTATTTTTTCACTTTTTACGTTGTCAAAAACGTATGTAAATTTTATACTTACTTGTGACGTAGCGACCCCACTACCAACTTTAATGCGTTTTATTCAAGTCATTTTTTATTAATATTTTGAAGCAAAAAATACGTGTCTAATATTTTTTTATCATCTGACTGGCGGACTAAATAGAATTTCTTTTTTCGACACAGGCATCATCCCTATTGTAATTGTTATTATTTTTTTACTATTAGCAAGAATTTAAAACTGTGCTTGAGCAGAAAAAGTGAGATAAACCAAAATTATATGTATTTAACTATCAGGTGAGAGTGTGGACGACTGCGGCGGCGGCTACAGTGAGAGCATAGCGGAGATGTGTGAAGAGTTACAAAACGGCTCACTACCGCTACTCATGGCCACGCCCAATGGACGTGGAGACGCAGGCGCATCGCGCGACGCATTCTTACTAAACCCCACTGCTAATACTCCGTTGCATTTGAACTGCTTCCGGTTTCTTGGTGAGTGTCGTTACATTTTGATATGTTAATCAACTGTTACCTTATTCATACGGGCAGAATTCGTGCTACATGATACAGCTTGGCAAAAAAGAGTCTGAACAAAATGGGGGCGTCACTATCGCACTTAGGTGACTTCAAATGGGAAATGGGTAATAAAAATTTAACAAATTGTTAAAAACGCTGCTTATAGATGACTCAAAACCTACCAGCACTTGCGGGAAAGTAGTGCCATTATCATAAGTCTGCATTACTTAAGTAAAATATTTTAATTTCCGACCCCCCTCCCAGGTCCTTCGCGATTGCGACCGCGTCCCCGAGTAAATGATACCCACCTCCGACCTTTGCTCGAAAACGAGGTGCCAACAGTTGTTGCAGCTGAGCACGTAGCTTTAAATACCCCGCCTAATAATAAAGATGAAAATCTAAGTTTGATCCAGCCAGTCCCTTCTTGCTGTCCTCCCCCAGCGACGCCCTAAGCCGAGGTTCGTACCCCACAGGGGGTGCCCTTAGCGAGCGCTCGCCTAGTTTTAATTCAGAATAGTTTTTGCCCCTGGCTGGAGGCTTTGAGTGTAAAAGCTTAAGGCAGCCACAAGAAAGCCCGGCTAAGCAGCCATGACCTTAGTGGTCAACTGCGAGATGCCCTTTTTAATAAAAATAAAAATGTATATTTAATCCAAATCTCACCACGTCAGACTCTTTTATGTCGACCAGGTATTGGTAAAATAAATACATGAAGACATTGTTTTTTTTTCTACTCTCACGTGGTTTCAGAACCTGCTGTCAGCACAAAACTCGATATGCAACAATTAGAAAAAAAAAAAAAAAAAAGACGCACAGCATGTTAATTGTGCATCTTGTATTGTAGTACGGACAAGGCATACGATAGTAACTTTTTATATTGCCGATATTTAACCAATAACTCTCTATAATTAAGTTATACAAACACAGGTGTACTAATGGGCATCGCAATCCGTACCGGTTCGCCTTTATCCCTGTCGCTCGCGGAGGGCGTGTGGCGCCAGTTAGCGGGACAGTCCCTCCGGCCACAGGACTTGGCTGAAGTGGACAAAGACTTCCTGCCTGCACTACTTTGTATTAGAGATATGACACCTAATAATAAGGTAAGAATCTAAACATCAAGTAAATAAAATTGAAGTGTCTGTTTATAACAATGTCAAAATAACAGCTTTTTACTAAATGCATATGAAAGAATATACGGTACTTATAAGAACAAAACGATTTTTAAAATGTTTGTTTGTCTGTGTATTTGTTTGTTCAGGCTAATCTCCGAAACGGCTGGACAGATTTTGACGGGACTTTTTAAGTATGCAGGAGGGTTGCATTATTTGGCTATTCATTTTATAGGATACCCTTCATTTATTAAAATATCTTCGAAAATTACCAACCCAATTAATACTGTACATTTTATTTCGACTTTACTGTGGTAGCCGTTGTAGCTAACTTAGATTAACATATTATCAAAGTTTCAATGCGCGGATGTTGATCTGACAAAATAATTATTACCTCAAAAATATTACAGCTTTTGACTACTTGCCTTTTCAAACTGCAATTTTCGAAAAATTCCAAAAAATACATTTTGTTGTTGTAAACAGGAACTACAAAACCTTGAGCTCCCATTCTCAATACCATCCGCGGCCGGCCACGAAGTTCCTCTATCGACGAGGCACAAAAGAGTCACACCGGACAATAAAGATGAATACGTGCAGTTGGCTCTACACTACAGGTAAATGACATAGTTTGATTGGATTTGGAAGATGTAGTGATAAGAATGAAAGATAAGTTGACGCGCATAACTAGTGAGAAAGATGTTACGCACGACAGTGCTTGAATGAAATTTTTAACCGACTTCCAAAAAGGAAGTTCTATGTTTTTTTATTTACGTGTATGTCCACCGATTTCTCCGTCAATTGTGGACCGATTTTGAAAATTCTTTTTTCGTTTGAAGGGTATGCTCTCGAGGTGGTCCCATTTTTTTTTTTGAGTTAGTTTCAATAATACGTATTTTTTCCCACTTAGTATGTGGATGATATGATAAGTTCCGGTCACTGTTATTTACATAGCAGGTAGTGGTATTGGAATTTGTGTGGGGTAGGTACCACAACTAAAAAGTCAAAAATAAAAACTCTTTATTAAAATAAAAACTCTTTATTAAAAAAAAAAAACTCTTTATTAAAAAAAAAAAACTCTTTATTAAAAAAAATAAAAACTGTTTATTAAAAAAAACAACTTTTAATTTAAAAAAAAACAGCCGACTTAAAAATTACTTTAATTTGGAAGTCGGTGGCAAAAAAACGAAAATTCAAAACCTTCGATTCCACTGACTTCCTGATGTTATGTTATTTTTCACTTTGTAATGTTTTTATTGGAAGTTAGTTGTTTTGTTTTTTTTTTTTGTAAAAAGTTTTTGTAAGTGCCTTCGTTTGTAAGATGTATGCTCGCATTGGAGAAAGACTTACGCACTATGCTCAACGCAGACGCCACGACAACGTAACGCATGCTCCGTGTTAACGACTATATTCTGTGCTAGCGTCGTGTATTTGCAGATTTTAACTGACACATCCATCATCCTCATCAGTCTCTTGCCCTTGGGACGTATTATGAAGTATTAATGTCATCATTATTCCACTGCGAAAAAAGGATGGTGCTATCGGTCTCGTATAGCTCCGTCTCTTACTCACACTGGAAAAATGGTGGCATTAATACGTGGCAATACAGCCCCTGGGCCTGATCTCAATTTATTGGGGGTTGGTAAAACATAAATTAAAAGTAAGTATATCAAAATGTTCACTTAGATATACAATCATTCAGGCGTAAAAACTTTCTACAATCAATGAAATTCAATAAAAATAAATAAGGTGAGCACTGATGGCCCAGTGGTAAGGGGCCGTTCAAGTATTACATAAGCAGATTTATTACAATTATTTACACCCTCCTCCCCCTTGTCAGCAAAAGTAAGCAAAGCTCTTACCCCCTCCATGCTTACGTAAACATTGGTCTATGCATTTTTCTTTTAATGTAAGTATTCCGTGTTTTTTATTGATTCATGAGCAGCAGTTATAATTCTAGAAATATATTCGTTTCGTTTTCAAGCATAGGCAATGTGTGGGTTGCCATATGTGTAAAACAGTAAAACAATACCTGCTGACGTATCTAAATTTGGGGAGGTTTAAATATGCGGGTTTAGATACGTGAGCAGTAATTGTTTACCCCATGTCATCAAAAATAAGCCAACCATATACCCCCCGCGCCCATATAGTGTTTACATAATACTTGAACGGTCCGTAATGGCCGTGACATAAAGTGATGTCATAGGTTCGAACCCTGACTGGCGCTTTACTTTGTATAAATTATTTCATCACCACTCAAAACGATGAAGGAAAACATCGTGAGGAAACCGGGATGTCCTAGAACCAAAAATTCGAAGACATGTGACATCTATCAACTTGCAATTAGTCGCAATGGGCCCGTGTGGTTGATTACAGCCCACTCCCTCTCACTGTGTCCCAGCAGTGGGAACATTATAGGCTGATTATGAATAAAAATTAATTATTATATGTAAACATACACTTTACATGCAGATCTTATTATATCTGTTTAAACAAAAATAATAGAAATAGATTTTGATATCACCGCTGTTTAAGATAATTATTATTTGTTTCGTTTAAAATGTAACTTTTCTTTATTATTTCTATGCAAGTTAAATCATTACACTGGTAAACAGTAGTTTTGTTTTATGAAGTTTCATAGCTGATTTTGTATGATTCTGCCACGCTGATTCCAAATCTGTTGTTAGTTTTTCTCTAGCAGCTCTAGTTTTTGAAATATTAACATATTCGATCTTTAGCGAAAAATACTCGAATTATGAATAATAAATGTTTAAATAATAAAATAATAAAAAATAAAATGAAAAAAATTGTTTCATTAACCTAACATGAAAAAAACCTTCTTTTATAAGATTTTCTTGCATGAATCGAAACTTCAGCCTTGTTTTGAATGCTCCAGCAGAAATCAGCCATCATATTTGCATTCCAACGACCCTGGTATCGCTCTTCCATCGTGCGAATGTCCTGATGAAAGCGTTCTCCTTGTTCTTTGCTTAAATCGCCTAAATTTTCTGGGAAGCGGTCTAAATGGCTGAAGAGGAAGTGCATCTTGATGCTCATGTTACATCCTAGTCTTTGAAAGTGCATGAGTGCTCAATGTGTTGAATGTAGTCTGGAGACGTTTTATTTCCTAAAAAATTTTGCACAATGCAAAATCAATCCATGCAGATTTCTCTTTATCTGTCATACAGTCAGTAAAATTTTGATACCTTATTAGTTCCCTGATTTGAGGACCGGCAAAAATATCTTTTATTTTTTCTGTGCTCAATTTCGGGAATATTTCACTGATATATTTAAAAAAATCCCCATCCTTGATGAGAGCTTTTAAAAATTGTTGTATCAGACCTATTTTAATATGGAGAGGTAGTAATATAATGCGGTCTCTGCCTACTAGAGGTACATATTTTATCACATTCATACTACCCGGCACTAAATCCACTCTCAAAGGCCAAACTGTTTTTCATCCCATTTATTCGAAAAGGACGACTTGGTTCGCCTTTAAGTGCACCCAAAGGTGGTGTTTTCTACTAGCGGGTAGTAATGAGTTTTTAATCCTCTTTATAAATGCGCCGCAATTAACTTTGCCGCGCACTTTTTGAATTTGGAACATCTTAGTGTTCAGCGCCAAAGAAATCGAACGCAAATATTGTTTGAATAAAGACTGGCTGGTATGGCGGCCCATAGTCGCGCCGCCGACTGACTAAAAAAAAAGAAATCAAATTAAAAACGCGCCAACTACAGCCCGCGTTTTCGTAAATTTTCACGGATTGTTAGAAATTCATGGTTTTGTTTTGAAAAATGAATTCTTCAAGTGACAGTGAAAGTATAGTATTAACTCCTGAAAATATTACCTAGAACTGTCGCAAGAAATGTGATGGATAATCTATAACCTGCAAAATCGCGGGAGAAATAAATTTCTAACATGCCACAAGCAATCGCTATTTATTTGAAGTTACCAGATATCAAACTGTATACAGGACATTGGTTTTCGTCGCATTTCTGCTACCTTTTTGGCAGATTCTGGAGCGGACTTAATTGTTCTCAAGCGACATGGAGGATGGAAGTTGAGTGCTGTAGCAGAGGGGTATATAGAAGATTCCATTGAAAACAAGGCGAAAATATGTGAACGCATCGTGGAAAACATTGCAATTTACAAGTTCTTTCAGTTGATCCATCCATGCCACTGTTGCCGCGCCCATCTACATCCAAACAACGAGATTCACCGTCACATTTTCCTCAAAATGAGCCAGATTCAGACATTATTTTAAACACGCAGAACATATCTACAACAATCTCTAATGTCTAATGTCTCAAACGTAAATATAAGTTTTTAGTTGTTTAATTATTAGATACTATTTAATTTTAATGGACTGTATGTTTTATTAAATATGTATTATTGTATTTATTATTATATATTATTAAAGAAGTCCAAGTAGGCCTTTTTTATAAAGTCAGACGCACTTAAACGACATTCTCGAAACATATATTCACCACAAACAGCACAAAAACTATTTGGATCGTTTAAGAAAGTTTTTCTTAATGTCGATTTATTTATGGAATTTAATAATTTTTTTGCACTAAAAAAATATTAGCAAGCCGCGTAACAAAATTTTAAGAAGTACCAGTATCACAAAAGCTAGAGCTGCTAGAAAAAAACTGAGGGTAGATATGAAATCAGCGAACTCAAATGAAGAAACAGTTTAGAAACTTCATTAAACAAAACAAGTTAAATTTAGTTTATCTGTGTTATTTTACTAACATTCCGGAAACAATAAATTAAACTTTCACAGGCTCCACGAGTTTGACGAGGAAGTCCGCGCCGTTCGCGACGGCATGTCCCGCGTCATTCCAGCACCTTTGTTAGCACTATTCAACGCGGCAGAGCTTGAAACCCTAGTATGTGGCTCGCCTGACATACCTGTGCATTCGCTAAGGGCTTCTGCTACTTACAAAGGTAAGATTACCTTACTACCTTGCTTTTATTTAGGACTAGGAATTATAGACGACGTGTAAAACTACATGGAAGCTTCCTCAACATCATATTTTTGGGCCTCATTTGGCCATAACATTTATAGGACACTTCGGGTACCAGAAGGTATTTAAAGTAGCAGAAGACCTGGCATCTCTGATAAAATTGTGACATGGTTCGGAATACCGTTTCCAAACTGTTTATCAACATGAAGTTGTGAATGTTTTAATTTTTTGGAACGAAGTACTTTAATGCGGCTTTCAGAAATCGTCACGCTAAAAAGTGTTAATACTTGTGATTGTCTTCTTCTAATTCAAAGAGAAAGAAAGAAAGAGGGAGAAAGAGAGAACGCCAGCAGAAAAAAAAAATAAACAAAAGAAAAGAGTAAAGTGATTAAAGTGTCGTGGGATAAATTGTACACATCGGCCCGAATATACTGCATACTGTACTGCACTGAGAGAAAGAGAGAGAGAAAGTGTGAATTTGGTCAAAATGTAAATCAAAGATAGCGGCTGCGAGAGTTTTCAAATTTTTCGGCATGGGTGTCGTTTTCATAGTTTTCCAGGGTGCTAAAGCCGATAGTGAGGTCAAAATGTAAATCCAAAATAGCGGCCGCTATTTTTTTCGTCATGGGTGTCGTTTTCATATTTTTAGAGGGTGCTAAAGCCCATATGAAGTCAAAATTTAAATCCAAGATGGCGGCTGCAAAAAAATTGTTTTTGTTTTAAATCATACGTGAGAAAGAACTTCGTGCCGACGTTGACGGGAATCCCCTGACCGCAGACGTTTTTTGAAGTGAAAACTTCTTTAGGCGCTTTGGGCATTTTTGAGATGAAACTAGACCATTGATTTCGTGACACCATGACGACACCATTTTTATAAAAGCGATTGTGTTCTTTATTTAGATAAGGTTACGGACTATTGTTCTACACAAGTATTTTTCTTCCACCAAGGCGATCTTGTTCAACAAGTTTTCACTTCTGTCGGCACTCCCGGAATGCCACCACTTTTTTTTTACTTTTTAACGCGATTCTCTTTTCGCCCAGGAATCGAGCCAAATGCTCCTCTGGTGCAGTGGTTCTGGGAAGTAATGGAGGAGCTATCGGGCAGTGAACGAGCCCTTTTCCTACGTTTCGTTTGGGGACGGACGCGACTGCCGAGAGCACCACAGGACCCGAGGCAGAGAGACTTTGTATTACAGGTCTGTAATTGTCTTCAAGCGGTCTTTTGCGAGTCGAAATAGCTATTATTATGCATCTTTCAAAGCTCAGTCGTTATTTTACTTCCCCTTTATAATTATGTAATTTCGTTTTAGGTGTTAGATAAATACCAACCTCCAGACCACTTCTTGCCTGAGAGCTACACCTGCTTCTTCCTTCTCAAGATGCCGAGATACTCATGCAAGTCTGTGTTACGGGAGAAACTCAGGTAAGAATCTCATGCATAAACCAGTCTTCTTTCGCTATATTGTGTCTGTCGCCTGGCAGTTATATGCTATGAGATATTATGATAATTAATTCCTAATCAATATTTCAGGTACGCGATTCACTTCTGCAAGAGCATAGACACGGACGAGTACGCCCGCGTAGCTCTAAGCGCAGCCGAACGCGTTTCCTCAGAAGAATCTGACTCCGAAGCGGACGCTGCGCCCGCGCCGGTCACCAACCCCCCACCTCTGTACTCATTGACTAGGGCGCCGACGTGGCTCTGAGGACGCGCCGACGGTCCCTGGACCATACATGAGGACCTCGCCTTACTCGCCGCACGACAAGCTTAGTGGAATCAGATGTTGATGTGATCGGCTTGTTGGTTACCTTTGAACCAAAAAGACAGTTATAGAAATAAATTTCAAAGAAGATCTAGTAATAACAAGCGGTAGGTTGACTAGTGAAACACCCTAAAAATGGTGTTGAAATATGCAAATCAGTGAAAATTTAAGGTGTTGCTAACTTTGTCAAGTTATAAGTAATTATTTTTGCTGAGATTACAGGTATCTGAATAAAAATGGTCAACACCTAATCTGCGATAAATCTTCGATGATAAACATAAGGACCAAAAAGAAAGAAGTATACTCGGCTATGTATTTTTCTTTCCTTTTGAAGCGTCTAGTTTTATACATTGTAAGTCTTCGCAAACAATTGATTTAAACTCGCCTATTCGCAATGGGCAGTTATTATCTTTACTGTAATAATTAAGATCACTGACTCCATTTTACACCATGCACTTGCAAGCATTTATCCTAGTCGAGCCGTAGATATTTATACGTTGAAGGACGTACTTACGCTTCATTGGTATTTTTCCAAAAGGAAACATTGATGAAGATATTGGGGAGTTGCAACATACGTTATATTGATTTCGGCAATGTCCTTACTTCGAATACTCTAGAAATTACTCATTGTAATCATGATATTTAACCGTAGTTACACTTTTATACTCTATGTTCACTGATAAGTAAGACTTCCTTATATTGTACATGCAATATAAGTTAACGTTACTCTTAAAGCAAATCGGATTTTTCAATTACAGCATTCCATCCATAGCTTAGGAACGCAGACGCTCGAACGATTTACATATTTGTGTGGACGAGTTTATGAACGTATAATATTGTATACAACGATAGGCAACACTGCCACATTCCATTTTGTCGTAATGTATCGTAACGCTTAGTAATCTCTTACTCGTCGTTTACCTCATAAGTTGTCACTAAAATCAGTCTTTTTTGATTACCCATTGTCGTCACAAATCAATTTTATACTAAACAGATGTTGCAGAATTTTCGTTTTTGCAAATACAAGCAATATACATTAATCCCGTATTTATAGAAGGACTGATTTTGGTGACTTTAGATAATATGTTTAAGGAACGATAAGGCCCCAAAGAATGGCGTTAAAAAGAGGGAAAGGAATGTTATTGATTGCATTGAACAAAAAATTAATCTAGCATATCCAGGCTGCTAACTTCCACACCAATGTTCCTTATTTATATTGTCCCAGAAGGCCGACTCTCAGTTACGTACGGGACTGTGGCTCCGAAAACGAATACTCACTTTCATATTATTGGACTGAAGTAATGAGAAATCCGGGGAAGTCAGTAGTTTCATGCCGAAATATTTAAATTCGGAACCAAAACAGTAGTCTTCCCAAGACGTGAGTCGAATTTTTTTGGACCTGGCTCAGAAATCAGAGCAAAAGAAAAAAAATCTGTAAGTACTTAATAGTTTACGATGTGCAAGAACCAAATTAACAAAAATTGACTGATTGAAAGCATGGAACTGTGATGGTATTGGCTTATAGATGAGGGTACGAATGAATTAGATAGGATTTGTAAGAGTGACGCATTTCGCAGATCAAACGTTTTTAACCTAGTCATTTGCTGCAATTTATATGTAGGACGCCGGCAAGATATTAAAATGTGCATTGTTAACGCAAAATAGCAACGTAATCAAAATGCTGCTTGGGTTTTAATAATATAGTCGATAAATACATTTAAATATCTAACGTGTTGCCAATATTTATTTTAAATAAGCAATTGGTAGAAACCCAATAACCGCAGGGTAAAAATAATTCACACACTACACGATTGCATAATAATTATGGATGGCAATCTTTTCTCTTGCCATTCAAATTTATTTTTGCCGCGTTTAATCATAATGCTACAATGTATTGTACGATCAAAAGTTACAAATTGCTTATCAGAACAATATTTTGTATTATGAATACACAATGTTTTACAGCGATTTAGTAAAGTGTCTAGTTAGGTAATCAATCTACACATCTACATTATAAACTCCATCCCCAGCCCATGTATAAATAACTTGGTGAATCGAAACTGTAATGTATTTTAAATCTCTAATTTTTTATTTTAAATAATAAATTCACTGAATAGTTGCTTTGCTAGTATTATTAATCTGTAGGCTTTTGGTGCTAGAGTTTCACGATTAGTCTTAAATTTTTATACTGAACAATATATAATGCACAAAATGATTAAATAAAAATAATTACGCAATATGTCCTGCAAAGTCTGTAAGCTTTGTTATTGATTATGTATCTTCAAAATTATTTGAAAAATTACAAAAGTTGGTTGTCTTAGATGATATTTTGATTAATTTCTGCCGCATACATAAAGTAAAACAGCTGTAATTAACAGTTCAGGAGTTGCACACACCTAATGTGTGAAGGTACGGCATATTTTCCATCACTGTACCTACATTTTGTATATCTAGTTATCTATGAATAACACCTTATAGAAACAAAACAAAAGTATTCTGACCTTTTTGTTTAAGGAGTTCAATATCATAAATTCTCTTACTATTTTACTTGTAGCATTTCCTATTGTCATTTGTTGAACATACAAATATTTCTATAACAACCAAAGAGTAATTAATTAAGAAAAATGACTGTTCTTACTTTTGAGATCTGAAACTGTGAAGCTTTCTTTGTGATCTATCCTGTGCAGCATTATTTATTTTTTACATGCATATAATACTATAAATATAAATTTATTATTTATTTCATTTTTGTCTTTTATTGAAATCTTCATCCTCATGAAACATTGCAGCTGGATTATTTGTGCCCTAGTAAATTAAATATGCAGCTGTTGATAAGGCAGAGTTTTTGATATACATAAAGTATTTCTGTTTTCTTTATGTCCCTCGGGAACCATCGCATATCCGAATATAAACGAATGCTAAGTTCCATGTCCATCAATTATTAGGTTAAGGGCCTATTTAACGTGTCCGAATAGCCACTACTTACCGAATAAATTAAAATGGAACAATTTTAAGGATATTATCTGCCAAGTAAGTTAACGATAACCTAATCGGAGGTGGTGAAATAGGCCCTTATCGTAATAATAATTTGAATTCAGAACAAAGTACTTTATTGTCGTTTTGTTTTGATTTCCGTGTGAATTATATAGAGCTGTAAAACTATTTTCCTATCATGCATAATATATATATATAGCATAGTATAATAATATAGCATGAAAGCTGCTGAAGTCGCAAGCACTACAACTTGCGACTTTAGCAGCTTTCCTCCCATTTCTTAAATAAATTACATTAAGTTATAGGAGTATTAACAATTTTATATACTTCCAAGTCGATTGAGAGCGACCGGTTTGCACTAAGTGCAAAGGGCAACTGATAGAAATCCGACGACTGACGAAACACGAAGTTTTCCGAGGGCCATTAAGAAAATAGAAATACTGTACTTAACTGTGACTCATCTCTAAATTACAGAGACGATGCTGTATAGACGCAGAAGCTTAGTGTGACTGACACTGGCATGGCCACCATCAGGGATTTGAATTTTGATAACACAAAATCAGAATCTGTCACTGGTTAAAACGTTATAAGGTTTATATCTGGAGAGCGCCCACTCCAGCTTGGCCCATTCGAATTTCAAAAGCTAGGGCACCTAGCGAAGATCTGTTTTCTCCCAAATTTAGTCGCTAATTAGTTGGAATCAGTCGCCAAATATGAGAATCTGTAGGTCACTGGTTCAAAAGTTATAAGCGTATCTAGGTGGCCGACCTGGAGAGAATCTTCCCAGCTTGGCCACATTTATATCTCCAAAACTAAGGCACCTAGCGAAGATCTGTTTTCTCGTGAATTTTGTCGCAATTTCTCGCCAAGTAACAAATCTGTCTAGTCGGTGTGTAATTAAAAAGATATTAAAGAATTCAGTTTCTTCATACATTTTGTACTTGCTTGTACCAACACAAGCAAGTACAAAATACTATAAGTAGTTTCTAGACAGTATCTATGACTAGATATATCTAAATATATCTATATGTCTAATCAAAATATTCTTAGATACCTAATATGCTCATATTAGGTATCTAAGTATATCTAATCTTATGATTATTATGTATATTTTTTTTGTAAGTTTGTAGTATACAGGTTGGCAGGGACACAGATATAATACTAGTACAGATACCCAATCCCATACAAAGAAATGATACCTCCCTAAGTCTGGCTATTGAGCTGGCTATTTTTCTTCCTCCATTTTTTCAACAGATGGCAGCATCAGCGACTCATAAATTGCCAGAGACTGTAGTTTTATAACGCCATCTAGAAGTCGACTTAGATACTTCTGGCATTCACACATCGCACGGTACGTTCAAGGACAAGTATAATAACAATACAACAAAAATATCTCGAGTTGGCGGAATAGTTTCATTTTTGTGAGTGAGCTAGCAATTTTTACGCGGCAGTGAATGCCTCTTTATGTATTTTTTTTTTGTATTTCAATGCTAAATCTAGATTTTCATCGCCTCGTTACCAAATCTACTATTGCTAAAACCCTAAAACTGAAATCACGCGTTCTTCGTCCGAACTCATTTTGACAGTAAGCCCACGTTCGCACTGATGTAATAAAATTGCGGCGATTATTTTGCGTGCACTTGATTTTCAACGCTCTGCCGAGATACCGAGAGTTGAAAATCCAATTGTGTTTTTTCAACGCGCTGGGACGAGAGTGTGTCCCAGCGCGTTGGATTCTCAGCGCTCGGTTTAACACCGAGAGTCGAAAATCCAGTGCGCGATAAAATCCCGCCGCGATTTAATTACGTCCGTGCGAACGACGGCTTAATGTTTTTAAAAATATCAAATAAAACCGGCCAAGTACGTGTTGGACCACGCATAATGAAGGGTTCCGTAGTTGGTAAGTTGGTATCCCAAGAACAAACTTAACTTTGTAGTTGAAAAACATGTTCTCCCATACGGAATGTATGGAAGAAAATGTTTTTGCAACCGCAAATTTAAGTTGGTTGATTATTACCCGTTAACTTATAGAGCCTACTTAGCTGTGATAGTTTTCCTTTTAATTTCGTTATAAATACTCCTCCTGTGATCTTTTATCACATCAACCAACCATTTGGCTGGCAAGGTGGGGGGGAGGGACACTTGACTGTAATAAACATGCTTTTTAAAGCTTAATGGTGCCGATTCTCTTGTACACCGAATTGAACTAACTAAACTATTACAAAAATTCCTTGCTTTTGGCTATGAGAATCTTAAACTATTCTGCAAAAATTCTCTAAATTTATAAATAATTTTCACACACAACCAAAATCGAATTTGACAATCGCGATTCCACGTCTAACCTAACCCGTGATTTTTTTAGAGCCATATGCGCGCATGCAGGGCAGCCTCGACTTGTTTTGGGTCGAAACATTATTTTTTCGATAGGACACACGATTTTCGAGATATTAGTAAAAGAAAAGAAAAAAAAAATCACCTGAAGAATTCGCACTAACATCTCCAATGTTGGTGTGAATATGCATCTATAATGTTCATGACAACTAATTTTAATCTACACCTTTTTAATCGCGATTAAAAATAGTCCAATTTATAGTTGACAATCAAAACTTTAGGTGAAAAACGTCAAATTCAGAATAGCAAAATTGCAATTTTCACTAATACTAGTATTATATCTGTGACTAAATTAATAACTCGGTGCCATCTTAGTACTGTCAAACTAAAAATAGTTTTGCGTCACTTTGGTATAGATACGGAACCCTTCGTGCGCGAGTCCGACTCGCACTTCGCCGGTTTTTTATAGAAAGTTTTAGAAAGGTATTGGTAAAATGAAAAAAAAATATAATTAAGAAGGTAGGTATTTGCCAAAAACATGTTAATAGATTTCTTTCAATTCCTTTATTTCTTTGTAAAGTAGGTACTAGATTATAAAAATATGTTGTTTGATTTTCCTACTAAACGTTTATACAGTATGTGATGACAAATTGAGTAAAACGCCATCTATTGCAAAGGGCTCATGATTAACTTTATCATTCCATGGGTTCGAATTCAAGTAAAAGGTTTCACTTATCATTTTTGTTGGAAATACGTGATTTATGAGTTTAAATGGATAAATCAGCATTAAATAAGGAAGTTTAGATTTTTACTTATCTTACTTCAGCCAAATTCAGACGTTTATCAGTTTTTAGTGATTGTTAATTTCATAATTGTTGCCTATGCTGCCATCTATGAATTTTTTTCAAGACTAATTATAATTTGTTCGAGTTGAGACCCCATGGCAGGGACATCGAAGCGAAAACGGTTACCATGGATTCAGTACATGGTTCTTAACCCCCATGGGTCGAAATTTTTCGTCGGTTATTAAAAAAAAAAAATGCTGTTTTATAGAAAAGTGCAATACCTACGCCGTCAAAATGTATGGAACAGCAGATTTTTTATTTTTTAATAACCGACGAAAATTTTAACAGTTTTCGCGTCGATGTCCCTGCCATCTTGTATTTCAAGCAATAGGTTGATACTTACCTACTTACGTACAATACGTTTTCAACGTTTAAGTATTTTAAACATTTTACTAAAGGTACGATAATTTTAACGTATTAGGAAAATCATATATTCTTATTTCGGCAAACAGAACTTTTATTGTTGTAACGTAAATTAGATCCTAACATTATAATTTGGTAAAACAGTTGCATGCGACTGTACATCTTGACACCAAATAGACCAAGAGCAAGCTTTAACGTAGTCAAAGAAGTTTAAGCCACTCTAACCTAGTAATTTAAAACACAAAAACGTGTATTTAATTGAGAAATCTCTTTCTGACATTTCTAAGGACTTTAGACCGATAAAACTAAAAGTATGTTACACATATTAATAGAAATAATTTTGTTGGCAATTTTTCGTGGACTATACCTTAAAAATTGAACTAATTATATCTTCTAAACTAAGACCCAACTAAATCTGTGACTTGACGAAAAACTGCGACTAATTAGCGACAAAATTTGGAAGAAAATAGATCTTCGCTCTAGTTTTTGAGATATAAATGTGGCCAAGCTGGGGAGATTCTCTCCAGGTAGACCTGTGTCGATCGATCATTTGTCGTAACCCGGGTCGATCATGACCCACTCGTATGGTGATCGGGTTAAAAAGATTCGATCATTTCGATCATTCGGGTCGCAGTTCGTTTATCAAAACAACACCTGACCCCAGATAATATACTAGTACAGATACCCAATCCCATACAAAGAAATGATACCTCCCTAAGTCTGGCTATTGAGCTGGCTATTTTTCTTCCTCCATTTTTTTAACAGATGGCAGCATCAGCGACTCACAAATTGCCAGAGACTGTAGTTTTATAACGCCATCTAGAAGTCGACTTAGATACTTATGGCATTCACACATCGCACGGTACGTTCAAGGACAAGTATAATAACAATACAACAAACATATCTCGAGTTGGCGGGATAGTTTCATTTTTGTGAGTGAGCTAGCAATTTTCACGCGGCAGTGAATGCCTCTTTATGTATTTTTTTGTATTTCAATGCTAAATCTAGATTTTCATCTCCTCGTTACCAAATCTACTATTGCTAATACCCTAAAACTGAAATCACGCGTTCTTCGTCCGAACTTATTTTGACAGTAAGCCCACGTTCGCACTGATGTAATAAAATTGCGGCCATTATTTTTCGTGCACTTGATTTTTAACGCTTTGCCGAGATGCCGAGAGTTGAAAATCCAAATGTGTTTTTCAACGCGCTGGGACGAGAGTGCGTCCCAGCGCGTTGGATTCTCAACGCTCGGTTCAACGCCGAGAGTTGAAAATTCAGTGCGCGATAAAATCCCGCCGCGATTTAATTACGTCCGTGCGAACGACGACTTAATGTTTTTAAAAATATCAAATAGAACCGGCCAAGTACGTGTTGGACCACGCATAATGAAGGGTTCCGTAGTTGGTAAGTTGGTATCCCAAGAAAAAACTTAACTTCGTAGTTGAAAAACATGTTCTCCCATACAGAATGTATGGAAGAACATGTTTTTGCAACCGCAAATTTAAGTTGGTTGATTATTACTCGTTAACTTATAGAGCCTACTTAGCTGTGATAGAGAGTTTTCCTTTTAATTTCGTTATAAATAGTCCTGTGATCTTTTATCACATAAACCAACCATTTAGCTGGCAGGGTGGGGGGGACACTTGACTGTAATAAAAATGAGCTTTTTAAAGCTTAATGGTGCCGATTCTCTGTTACACCGAACTAAACCAACTAAACTATCACAAAAAATCCTTGCTTTTGGCTATGAAAATCTTAAACTATTCTGCAAAAAATCTCTAAATTTAAAAATAATTTTCACACAACCAAAATCGAATTTGACAATCGCGATTCCACGTCTAACCTAACCCGTGAATTTTTTTAGAGCCGTATGCGCGCAGGCAGGGCAGCCTCGACGTGTTTTTTTTTTTTCTTCACTTTTTGTGTGGAAAATATGAAAAATTATTACCAAAATGTTATTTTTAATGCTTTCATAGAGGGGGTCGAAATTTTCATAATTTTTTCGATAGGACACACCATTTTCGAGATATTAGTAAAAGAACAGAAAAAAAAAAAATTTTGGCACCTGAAGAATTCACACCAACATCTACAATGTTGCTGACAACTTATTTTATTCTACACCTTTTTAATCGCGATTAAAAATAGTCAAATTTATAGATTGTCTACAATCAAAATTTTAGGTGAAAAACGTCAAATTCGGTGCCATCTTATTACTGTCAAACTAAAATATAGTTTTGTGTCACTTTAGTATAGATACGGAACCCTTCGTCCGCGAGTCCGACTCGCACTTCGCCGGTTTTTTATAGAAAGTTTTAGAAAGGTATAGGTAAAATAAAAAAAAATATAATCAAGAAGGTAGGTATTTGCCAAAAACAAGTTAATAGATTTCTTTCAATTCCTTTATTTCTTTGTAAAGTAGGTACTAAATTATAAAAATATGTTGTTTGATTTTCCTACTAAACGTTTATACAGTATGTGATGACAAATTGAGTAAAACGCCATCTATTGCAAAGAGCTCATGATTAACTTTATCATTCTATGGGTTCGAATTCAAGTAAAAGGTTTCACTTATCATTTTTGTTGGAAATACGTGATTTATGAGTTTAAATGGATAAATCAGCATTAAACAAGGAAGTTTTGATTTTTACTAATCTTACTTCAACCAAATTCAGACGTTTATCAGTTTTTAGTGATTGTTAATTTCATAATTGTTGCCTATGCTGCCATCTATGAATTTTTTTCAAGACTAATTATAATTTGTTCGAGTTGAGACCCCATACCTGACTATTGCGATCCGATTTTCACATTCGTGTCGCGACTCGCGGGTCATAAGTTACTAGTGCAACTGATCGGATCTCTTCAAACAAAATTCAATCACGCGATCGATAGCTTGCGGCTCAGCGTCGCGAGCGATCCTGTACAACCCGGTTTCTTTTGGAGAAAGAGTGAGGTGAATGAAAGTGCAATATCATGTATGTAAACGAAAGAGATAGAAGACATTTTGCTCTTTACGTCGTGTTGTGTCATTGAATGCACGACTCAATCGATTGTACGAGCAGAGCACGCAATTAGTTACCATAATAGTATGAAAATAAAGTCTGATTTGGTTTATTTTGTTACCTGACAATCGAGTCAAATAAGATCGGGTGCTTTTGAAATTCGTGATTCTATCACTCGGGTACAGGTTGCAATCGAATCAAAAAGATTCGATCAATCGTGAACGACACAGGTCTATCTCCAGGTCGGCCACCTAGAAACGCTTATAACTTTGAACCAGTGACCAACAGATTCTGACATTTGGCAACTGACTCCAGACTAATTAATGACTAAATTTGGGAGAAAACAGATCTCCGCTAGGTGCCCTAGCTTTTGAGATTCAAATGGGGTAAGCGCTGCCCAGATCAGCCACCTATGAACCCTTATACCAGTGACTGACTAATTCTGATATTTGGCGACTAATTAGCGTTTTTTTTGTGTTATCAAAATTAAAATCCCTGATGTTGGCTATGCCAGTGTCAGTCACACAGAAGCTTGCTCTACAGACGCAGAAGCTTTCCTAAAACTTTGTATACAATATCAAATATCAACAGTACCACTGTAACCATTTTCATAAATATGTGCAAATGAATGTCTTGGGGATAGGCAGATAGGCAGCTGTTTCATAGAATTGTCAGCAACCCATAGTCTCAAGTGGAATTGATAACTTATCAGTGTCAGAATGTAAAATAAAATTATCAATGAAATTCAACAATGAGTTCACATGATTTTATTTACTAAATAAATAACTTACATGTTGCCCTTAATGAAATTAAAAGTACTAAAATGATCACAAATGACAATAAGCATAAAAATGTGGATTACTTCTTCGCCTTAGGTTTGAGTGTGAAGTATAAAATCATAGCGCCCATGAATGCATATGTTGCTTTGGCCGTCTGAAACAAAAAAAATGTTTATTATAGCATTTTTTCTAATTTTACATTAAATCGTATCTGGGCATACAGCATGACTTTTGAATGAACATAACATCACGCCTTGTTTTCCTATAGGCTATAGTGCACCCACATTTCACCAGTTATTTTTAAGTCCCATGTAATACGGGGTGAGCCTACTGCCATAAACTGGGCACAAATCCAGACTCCGGAGAAATTCTAGAGAGAAAACCCAATAACACTGCCCGACCTGGGAATCGCACCCAGGACCTCAGACTCAACAGTAGCGCTTAATACCACTAGACCAACGAGGCAGTCACCTTTGAATAAAATTATACAATAAAAATTTATTGGGTAAAATTAGGTTAAATATAGGCCAACCAAAAAGGGTTTAGCTAATGTGAAGGCTAAGCTGACATAACAATCCAGTCTTATCAATAATTAATATTGGCAGCCTGAAGATTGGAGGCAACGTCAGAAATCTCATTCTCATCATAATTTTGGAAATAAGTATGAGTACTTGCCCTACAATATCAGCTAATTTTAAGGAGTAATATTAAGAATTTATGAGGTCCTTAGCATATCTCGATAGGGCAGCCTCTTAAAATCTGATACAGGAACTAAGAATAATTAAAATATATTTATTTACGATTAAACTACAAGAATGTCTAACATCACACATAACCTCAAAGTACTTGCTATATTTGTTAATATTTAATTATTCGACTATTTAATACTTACGTTTGCTCTGCCCTTGTTCGTTTGGCTGTTGAAGTATTTGGCCAAGCCTTTAAGCTGGGATTCATCGACAGAACTGTCTCCGGCCATTCTAAAATGAAATAATAAAGATACAGAAAACAGAGTTAAATAAGCACTGGAAATGTTCCAAATAGAAGATTGCACTAATAAATGATTAACTAACGTTATAAAATAGAATTTCCAGCAAGAATTTGTATGAAAATAGGAATATTACCTGATAAAAAGGTATTTTAATCCTTATGTAATAACGCAAAGTAGGTGCAATTCCCAAAGTCGCGAACAACTTGGAACTCGACTCGACAGTATTTTTAACATAAAAATGACAGCAGATATCAGTGTTGCCAACTCCAAAAGTTCAAATTATCGACTTATCGAGATTCCACGTCGAAATTATCGTTTCGTGGGAAAAATTATCGACCAAAAGAAAAATCCAAAACAAAAAAAAAACCTAAAACGTTAATTCAAATTGCTATCAATAGAAAATGAATAATTATATACTTGAGTCAAAGGGGAAGTATAATAATATGCCAAATTTCATCACTAATGGCGCTAGCAACACAAACCGCAACCATGTTTTGTCATAGTTTTTAATTGATATTTTTGTTCACTCTAAAATTAAATAAAAATTAAGCAGGGTAAGAGAGTTTGACAATGGACATTAACATATTTTCTTTCTTTTTCTGCGTTTAATTTTCACATCGTACCATTTGGTCAAATTATCATACGCCCTCATAGTTATCGTACGGGTTGTCAGCACTGGCAGATATCTTTAGTCCAATAATGATAGGAGTGAAAGAGACAAAATAAAACAATGCCAAAGAACAAGTATACAGGTTATAAAAGTGAAACTCACAAACTGTCAAGAGTATCAGACAACGTTTCGTTCGTTAACTTTAACCACACTTTCTACAGTGTGGTGTGGAAATTGAAAATATGAAAACGCATCTCAGCTGACCCTGATAACTAGCTTTTGCCCACGACTACGTTCGCGTGTAAGTCGTAAGATACCAAAATATACAAAAATAAAAGCAACATTTCTCGCCCGCGCTATGACTTCGTTTTCGCTTTTCGCTCTTTCTGACGTTTTTTTTTTTGCTCGATTCCTAAGGGTTGTAGTGTGATGTTAAATAGTATAAAACCTTCCTCAAGAATTGGGTTATCAAATGCAAAGAGATTTTTCAAATCCTACTGGTAGTAGGATTTGAAAAATCAACCTCCAGAGATTAGAGTCTTCAAACAAATAAACAAACTGTTCACCATTAGTACCCATTATTATAGATTTAACACAAAAAATCCTATTAGGACCGGCACACAACAAATAAAAAACATTACCTTTCTAATCAAATATTTTATAGAGAAATGTATGTTTGTTAGTTGCGCTTTCACGCTAAAACGGCTGAACGGATTTGGATGAAATTTGGCATATGGGTACACCATAGGATACTTTTTATTCCGGTATTCCCACGGGATCAAAACTTAGGCGGGTGATACCGCGGAACACCTAGTCTTAAAATAAAGTTAATAAAATAAACTTCCATTATGAAGGTAGTCCGAACGCATCAACGGAACGAGGTGCGCGTCTCAGGTTGTTTATTTTCCAGTGTTATTATTAATCAGGAATTGCAAATGTTTATAATATTGTTTGGCAATGAAGACGACGTTGCGCTGCGCCTCGCCAGAAGTGCGCCGGCCGTTATTACACAGATTGCACTTACTTATTTATTTACGTCTTTTTCTTAGGCTTTGCTTTGAAAAACTTGTAGTAAATAAAACATACTGCACACAAACCCATTGTCACTTTAGTTGTCTGCAAATAAAACAAATTAAGTACCTATAGGTATATAATTAATAGGTATTTATATATTTTTCCCTCACACACATGAAATCAGCACGGCCCACAGTTGACAACCTTTAAGCCTGATTTACACAGTGCGATTTAATTGCCGATAGCATATCATAAGTTGAAGCAACAAAATTACAGTCGTAATAAAAATGGCTCGGCATAAACAGTGATTAGACTAAGCAAGTCAATCTGTTGCTTCAATTATAATGTATGTCACAGCTAAGAAACTTTGCATCGTGTAAATGGGGCTCTATAGTCTTTTATTGGTAATGTGGAACAGGGTGTGAAGCTCACTCATCCACCATAGAAAAGGGAGGACCTTCCGACCAGGGCATTGTGTCTGGCTGGCAACTGCCCGACGGTTAAAGTCGGAATCTTGTATATGTGTCGATCGCTCGGTAAACTCTAATTGCGCGATGCAGAATTTGTGTAACGTCATGTCTTGAATGCGTAGTTCGTATGTGGCGGTGTGACCACTACAGGCTCTTGCTTGAATTTGTTGCCCCCTGAAGTTGGCACTCGGGGCACGTGCCCCGGTTTGCTCCCCCCAGAGCTGGGGCTGGTAACTGCTCATTGCAGAGTCTAGAATTATACCCGGTTATAGCCATAGGCTCGCCCTATATATTTTATATTTCATATATATAGTCATAGTCCTATTCACCTCTACCTTTCGACTTGGGGAATACAAGCGTGATAGTATTTTTTAAATTATTATCTACCTAGGTTGCTTGCGATATTTTTAACTTGGGAAAATATTGTCACCCTTGTAATGGTGCTGGGCCTAATAGCTTCGGCCGATATATCAATTGCAAGTGGTAAGGGTACCTACACATGAACTGTGAGAGACTCAAGGGCAGGTCTCTCTTTTTGAGACTGAGTCAATAATGTTCATGCATTACCTACATAAATGCTGCCTACAAATTTTGCTGGCTTTTCTGACAGTGATAATTTACACAGTGCTTACATTGGCTCTTCCTCTGTTTGTTTGGCTATTAAATAAACGGCTAAGGCCTGTTAACTTTGGATCATCGTCTGACCCGTGCCCTGCCATTGTACGTTAATGTAATTTTAAATATTTTCTGTTGTCCCAAAAAATTATAATAAAACGATTATGTAAGTCAAGATGACATTACTGGACATTTTTTTTTTTTTTAATAAAAAGTGGCTTCAATTTTAATCATGGAGGATGGGGGCTATTAGAGAAAAAGTTTTCTTACAGGCGTACCACTAAAATGAGATGATGCCTGAAGTAGCGGCACTGGTGTGGTAAGGTGTCGTGAGTCATTGGCACAGAACTTCCGTCATTGCCCGCTGACGGTCGTCACTGACCCTCTCGCACCGCGCAGCTACCTCAGGCTCTGTCGCAGTTAAACAGTAGGCCTTTAGTTTTCCCGGTCTGTCTCTGTGTTCCGTTTGAAAAAAAAAAATTGGTAAACTTTTTCACATAATAGGGCATTGCGCCGTTAGCATAGTGTGGATAGAGTTTATAAAAACGAAATTATATTTTTTGTGCATTTCGTAAATGCGTTTATTTATTATTGATTGTATTCCTTACAAAACACATCACAAAGACATAATTAATTATTTTCGAATATTACTGGTTTTTGCATTCAATTCAATACAGAATATAATGTATTTTCTTTATTTCATCAGTCAATTAATCTTTGGATAAAAAAATGTGTCGATAAAAATATAAGCAAAAAATTTACATAGAGCGAATTCATTAGTAGAAAATAACAACCTTAAATAACAGTACATAATTATTGCAAAAAGACATTTATGTGTACTTATCAATTACTTACAACATAATTTCATTCCTATTGGAATTCACAAGCTTAACTAATGATGGACTAGTATTCAATACAATGAGATATATGAACATAATACTATCCGACCATCTTATGTATCAAAAATATATAATGATATATAAAATTCATTAATTTGCTTCGTTTTTAATATAAGCCATATAAGTTTAAAGGACATAAACACACCAAATCACATTTAGACTAATTAAGTACGCTAGCTTTTGAGCTTGTCAAAAGATGTAAAAACATTTATTAATCTCTTACAAATCTCTTTCAAATCACGACAATGCTATCAATTATTACTAAAAATAGCATCACTATAAAATCATGTTGATATTGTCCTCTTTTCACAGAGAAGATCACAGTTTAGTTAGGACCAGTTGTTTTAAGCATTGACATTAATATTGCACCATTCCCTACGATTTACGCCAGAGCCACAGCTTGGAAAAATTGCATGACTTGTTGTTTGATGTAGTCACGTATTATAAACCCGTTAGTTCCGCACGTGCTCTAGTTGACCTGAAACACCTGGCCCTGAATGCATAAGTCCACAAGAATGCACTCTTATATTAGAAGGTCTTCCTCCCAGTCTTCTTTCTGTCTCTCGGACACTGACACTGTGGGCCGCGACAGTTGCTTGAGCTCGTCGTACGTGCGCGGCGGAATGGGGTTGTCACTGAGGTCAACATACTCCAGGGCGCGGGATCTGGCTAATCTGTCCACATCAATTTCTGTAAATAAGAAAATAATGTTGTGTTAAAATAGAGCCAAGTTTGAAATTTCTATTTTCTTTTACAGAAAAATGGAGGCAACTCTATAGTAAGTGAATTTCCTACTTCTTCTTATATTGCCTACAGTCTTTCTAGGTTGTAGCTCTACTACTAAAGACACACACAAAAAGTATGCCAATCAAACAATTACCTTACTATAGCTTTACAACAAAAGTTCAAGTACCAATGATCTGATTGTGATGGGCCAGCAATGTGTGCAGACTGGGGCACTGGAAGGTGATGTGGGGCAGCGCCACGAACGTGTTGTGCGAGATATCCAGCCGCTCGAGACAAGCCAGTGTGCATAGCTCGTCAGGGAGCTTTGCCATTTGGTTGTTGGACAGGTTTAAATCTGGAATTAAGAGATATGAGAGTTAAAAACAGAAGGCAAAGAATGAATGGCGAAATAATTATTACTTGCAGTAGCAAGTCGCCCTTAGTTATGAATTTTAACTGGCAATATTGGAACCCTTTTTAAAACTATTTAAAAAAAGTTGGATGTTAAGTATTCAACAAGTTTTTTTCTATTTTTCAATTTATTTTACAAAAGTCCTAAAGAAATGTTTTCTATTCTCTCTGTTATGTTTTCTAAATCAAGGATTATAATTTAATTGTAGTACCTTACAAAGTTACAAGCACCATACACTCAAAGTAGCTAACTGTTCATATCAAAAACATAATTATTATAATAGAAATAGAGTAACCCAAAATGTTAATAAAATAAAAAGAGATTTTCAGCAATCTCTAAATAATGCATTGCAAATGCATTTTCTGAAGAAAGCAACTGAATATTGATAGTGGTTAACTAAAATAATTAAAATTTGCAATCACCCACCTGTAATTAAACTAAATTTGACTGCAAACTTAGGAGGTATCTTAGTAATAACATTTCCACTGAGATCACAACTCTTGAGCTCTGTGTGTCGCATCAGGTGGTACACAGCATCTGGTACTTGCATCAGCTGACATTCTGATAAATCTGAAAATAGAAAAATATATTTTGTTTAGAGCTTGGCTGTTGCACTACCAAGAACTAAGATAATGTTCAAGTACCAACCATAGATAGTTGTTACACTTCTTATATTTATATATTTCTTATCAGTCAATAATAGTGTGATTAATATTATAGCAAATATAATTTCAAGAAACTTGTATAATGTGTCACCATCAATATATAGCTCTGATTAACTGTTCTTAGATATGATAGAATGATAAGCAAGAAAATGTAACCCCTACCTAGTGACTAATTCTTGTCTCAAGTGCAAAATGACACAACCATCATTATCATCATCATTTCATTTACTTCCACTGCTGCACGTGTAGCATGACTACCATAGAATCGGATTTTGAAAAGAATAGACAAAATGACAGATTGTGATTGTTTATCCGTCATTTTGTCTATTCCTCCGTCAACAAAACCCGACATAAGCCTCCTCCAAGCATCGCCACTTCGGCACAATAAAAGTAGAGAAATAATGATTTCAATAAGAAGTTTGATATATGAAATTAGTGAATGATGTATAGTATCAAGCTATATCATAATATATCAGTAGCCTAGCAAGATAACCAGGGCCCTTTCTAATAATTTCAATAGAACTGCGTTCAGTAATCATACCTGTAATCCTAACTATCCTAATTATAGTAATATCATAATAAGTTAAACTTGGTGATACACTTGTTTCTGTGATAATGTACAACTTTCTCTTATGACTCATAAGGAAGTTAGTGTAATAGGCCTACAGTCAGTCACACAGGTGAGCTCTATGATAGGGATATAAATAAATACATTAATTTGATTCCTCAGTGTACTTAAAAGAAATACCAGGCTTCTTAATGTAACTGCCCATCTTGAACCCACTCAAATACAAACTAATTAGCAGGTTAAGAAAAAAAAACTTTCTGCCATAAATTGTCTAAGCATTTTTAGGACACATTGCAAACTGTTTATTAGAGCAGAAATCATCAGTAGTTACGTCATTAACTAGCAGAAATATGTTTCTAGTTTTAATTACAATTAGCCTTGTGTTTAATAACTGTTAATCATACCTAGTACTTGAGTTTGTTGAGCGTCTTCGCATTTTAATATCACTCGAGTCACTGCTAAAGCCATTTTTAAATTAAACGCACTACTCTGAATTAACTAGCACTGGCTGCAACTAACTAGGAACGGGAACACGAGTATCGGCGCGAGTTCCAAAAGTTATTTATAAATCCATAAAATATACCGAAGTTCACGTAAAGCACGTAGCTAACTATTAATAAATTTGCATAACAATTTATAATCGGTTTGAAAGGAAACGTAAATGAGGTTCTAGGTTAACTGCTTATGAAAATAAGGCCTAATTTTAGATTTCTATGCATTAGTTTAATTTTAATCGTGGTTTCTTTTTGTTTTCGTGTTGTTTGACAACGTAGTGGTATTTTGACATTTCGATCAGCAGATTCTGACGTTTAGGCAGTTTGACATTGACAATCAGCTGACTGTCAGTTTGCGAAGATAGCTATAGATGCTTTTCCCGGTTAACCTTTTTTACAAAACAACAGTTTTGTAAATAAGGTTTTACATACGGGAATTGGATAATTTTTTTAAAAGACCTCATTTGACCCGGATTAATGTATCAATCATGTATCAAGGTTCCTTCCTCCGAGACAATTTACAGAGAGGGAGTTTGCTAACCTTCAACAGTCCAAGTTAAGGCCTAAGAGTGAGGACCTTTTTTAGAAATTATTCAACACCTGGTATTTAATACGATAATGCTTGATGGTTAATCGCATTAACAACATATATAAATATCAATGTCGTTTTATCTGTGTAATTATTAATCTGAGGATATTTGGTAGTTACGGTTGCGGTTAAGATAATTTTTAGAGTTACCATATAACTTTACGCGTAACTCCGGGCCTATCTCGAGGTAAGCCACCTCCCTGAGGTAATCCCGAAGGTAGTCCCTGCTTCCTATTTTCTTAAGGATTCCTGTAGATCATATGATACAAAACATACCTACCTGAGTAGAATACATCATTTTGCAACAACAAAGCAAAAACAAAAAGGTACTTCTTGTTACAAAGAATTTTTTTTTCCTGCGGCTTAATACAGATATACATTACTTCTTGTTGTCTCTACAAGTGAATCACGTCGCTACGAGGAAGTGTCTAACGAGCAGTGACCTCTCTACAAGCCGGTGTTACTCTATATGGAATAAATTGGTCAGCTAAGGCCAACATGTGTTCAGCTGGCGAGTTCAAGCTGTTCGAGTTTGTAAAACAAACGCACGCGCATGTAAGAGATGTTCTAAATCGATCGCACTCGAATGGCGCCGACTATGGGGCGGAATTGTTACATGTGCGTGCGGGTCTTCCGCGTTCGCGCATTCTTTGTGCTAAGACGTTTTCCGGGAGCCGATATGGATGGGAATGTGTAATATGATAGAAAAAATATTAAATAAGGGACATGTTGTATCAAATTGATTCTTGGTAACTATCTGGCAAACCTTCTATGAGGTGACGGGTGTCGTAGAGAGCAACTACAATATTCTTAACATAACTACAGATAATATGATACATAACAAATTCCTAGTTACTGACCTGTTTGCAAAGTATGATGATAAGTCTGGTAAATATCCCTGTACGTACCAGTTATGTGGTTTCGAGTCAGTTTAAAGGTCGATCTGAAGAAGTAATACCAACAAAGCATTTAACACTGAAATCTCATTATAACGTTAATAAATCTAATAGTCCTGCTTATACTCCGTAACTAATTGATAAATTATGTCAATTACCCTGATAGCTGTTGAAATTAAGTGTCAGAAGGCAGCTTAACTCTTCAATAGATCTATCAACATTATTATCATCAAAATACACTGCTATTATGTAATTAATTCAAGACACGCAAAAGTAAATTGTAATCCGCGTTCTTGTTCGGGACGCTCGCACATGATTGTTTACTGCGCAAAAGATTTCACTTCTCCAAAATAAAACACTAATAATAGATATTACGACTTTGTACGGTAGCCAGAGATGGAGGTGATTTTTTCAGTGTTTTTTTCCTCAATGTTGTAAAATGTTTAGCGAGTATTATGAAATTTAGTACCCGATGGTCGACCGAGCTTTGCTCGGGTGAAAATAGAGAAAATGAATTTTCACAGATATGAGAACTTGCTAGATCGATTTTTCGCCCCCGTAAAGCGCTATATTGCAACTTTCAGATACTAATATTATATACGTACAAATATTGCTTATTTAATAGTTAAAGATATTTTATACGTTTTTTTACCAAACGCGCCAAAAACAATTGAGTGGATAATTGGATAGGGCTTCGATCTATTTTCGTTATTGTTTTAAATCGGTAATAACGATTTCTTCAGCAAAGTAAAGTTTGAGCGGAATGCATCCCCCTCAAACTTTACTTACATGGTTAGTTAGTAATCGTCTTCATGAAGACGATTACTAACTAACCGTGTCAGTTACCTCTAACTATGATGTAGTTGCAAACAACGCGATTGTGTATCACAAGGAATTAATTAACCATATGAAATTAATCTGTGTAACAAAGGCCACTGTTCTAAAGCGGGCTGGCCTCGCTCAGTTTCACAATTTTTACACGATATCTTCGTTTACGAAAGTCGAATGCAACAGAACCCTCATTTGAACCTCATTGTTGCGTAAACGGGCATATTTCGCGTAATTATTCATTCGAGATACCGCATGCCATTTGCTACGCTATTTGAGACGCAATAAGGTTTGCTTTTGTAACGTTTTGATGAATGGGTCGTTAGTCGGTACTTAGTCTCTTGCGGTTCTTTGATGATGTCCTCGAGCGGAGATAAGCGTGAAAATTGGACGTAACAGTGTGACAAAATATAGCGGTTGTTAAGAGCTGTTACGTATAGTTAGGAAATGGTGATTAAGGGCTTTATTTACTAATCTACTGTTATAATAGGTATAAGTAGGTAAATTACCATGGCTATTAACAAACAGCGTGGGCATAGGTAGGTATGCACCGTATGCAACATTAAGGCTCTTTGTTTTTGTGTCGCGTAGCGTGTCGCGTCTGTTTGAAAGAGCCTTTATGATAAATTCCATTAATGTTAGATTCTTGCAGCATCCATAGAATATGTATTTAATATGAGTTTTTTTCGTTCATAATTTCATTTTATTTTGTTTTTGCTACAATGTTACCAGTGTCCGTGTTATAAACCAATTTTTATGCCAATAAAGAATTTATTATATTATTATTAATTTTAATTGCAGATGATGGATATTTAATCATGTAAAAAACCGGCCACGTGCGAATCGGATTCGCACACGAAAGGTTCCGTAACACCGTACAATATTTAGCAAAAACGCCGAAAAAAATACGTTTCATGCATGGACCTTCTTTATTTTTTTCTTTTTTATTTGTATATATATAGCGGCGATAGAAATACACAATCTGTGAAAATTTCAACTGTCTACCTATTACGGTTCATGAGATACAGTCCGCTGATAGACAGACGGATGGACAGCGCTTAGTAATAGGGTTCCGTTTGGCGCCCTTCGGGTACGGAACACTAAAAAAATGTAAAATATGTAACGTAACTATATCTGCTTAGTTATAGTTATAGCTATTGCTAAAAACACTGCTAACTCCTAGTTAGAGGTGGTTATACCGAAGTTATAAAGTTATGCATATATTTTCCGCATTTAGCAATATTGTAAATCTTTGGAAATACTAAAATGACTCATTCGCATAATGATTAGAAGAGTTACGGACTACCTATGAATTGGAAATATGTTATGCTGTAATATGTTATGGAAATATTGAAGTAAGCATAAATCACAAACCTCATCTTGTATACGTTCTGTTTTGAAATTATATTATTTATGGTATTTAAAATAATTTACGATCAATGTGAAAGTTAAACATATTTTTTTAATTCAGATACAATATTAAAATACCTTAGTTTTATTGATAGAAGACAAGTGGAAGCCATAGTTATAGCAAAGAATAATAAGTACCACGGGAAATGGGGAATGCTTTCAACTTTTCGAAAATCGAACTTGCGACGGGCGGAACAGGCTTTATGGCTCGGCGCTCTACTTAATCGTTACACTTAACAGATTATTAATGATGTCATATGCACTTACATTAGAACAATAACATTTCGAATCGTCTCCTAGCAATGATTCTATTTATAGCTAAGGTTACGTCGATCCACGTAAGTGAAATCTACGTAAGAACAATGACAATAAAATTGATTGCTATGCGCTATCGATTATCTATGCAAGTACGCACGTTCTCATCTCAAGATTGAATAGTGATTGTGATCAATTTAGTCATTATTAAAGAAGCAAGAAGGATTTTACAAGCTTTCTAATTTATTTGCATCTGTATAAGTAAAACAATCTACTTAATAAAAATAAAAAAAATCTTGAATTAACTCATAGACTACAGACAGCCTAAAAGGGTGGGTTCAGAAGCATGAAATTTTATACAAGATTTCCTTTCGTAAAGAAGGTGAACATTAAGGAAGGATTTTTGAAAATTCATCCCCAAAGGGGTTAAATAGGGTATGAAAGTTCGTCATTTTTGCCGATGGGAAATCGCAACGTGGTTGTCTTTATATAAATGACACATTAACAAACTGTTTTGACAATCATTCTCTTATCAATAAACAGGTGATTATTATTAGTCACTAGATTACTCAAATGAATGTAATTTTAATATCTAAGTCTTGAAAACAATTTCATTGAACTTTACTATGATTTGTGTTTGTGATGCACTTTAATTTTGTTTGGCCTCGCCAACAAGAGTGGTAAGGTCATGAATTCCTTCAGTTTTCGTACGAATTATGAGGTTAATGTGATTCAAATTAAAGTGCTGTATTAGTTAATCATAGATCATTAAAATGAAGTCTATTTTATCAATGCCGTTGCCGGAACCATCTTCAGTAGCGCAAAAGATTGCTGCCACGATAACGATAAAATTAAAAACAAAGGGAGAGTTGTTTATTGTTTAGTACCTACTCAGTTATCAATTTTAATTGCGTTTGATATTAGACTTGTTTATTTCCATTTCAATTTTATAGAAGAAGGAAACTAGAATAGATTAATTAAACAAATGCCGTCTGTTAATTTAATTAGAGTTAAAAAGCGATCATGAGCGCCTTCATCTATTATAATGTACCTATTTGTAATTCTAATTTCGTAAATGTAGGTAATTCTCATGTCCCTGAACTCTCTTTGTATTAGGTAAATAAGATGTGATGTCTATTTTAACAAATGTAACACCTTGTTATGACATTAGATTGGATTTTTAACATAATGTTAAGCCACAAGTTGCTGGGTCACTCTCAATTATGTGCCACCAATGAATTAATGAAGTAAGGCCGTGGCACTGTCACGGCCTTACTTCATTAATTCATTGAATAATTCTCACACTCACAATAAACGGTGTTAGTAAACATTTTCTACCTATAGAGGTCATCTTTATCCATTAATTCATACTTAGCTTGACCGCAATTAATTGACAGTTGCTCTACTTCTTAAAGGGTACAAGAACATTATCATATCTTTGCAAATCGATAAGATAACCATGATCATTAATTTATGTATAAATAACGAAGTTAATGAGGATGCTAAAATTCGCAAATATTTAGGTTTCTGGATTAGATCGACGAACTTAGGTATTCTTTTGTTGCGCGATTGAGGAATTAATTACGATTCGCGGACCACTGTTTCCTTACCTATCGCTCAATGACACTGATATTTTATTCATAGAGTATAGTGGATTTGTAGTACTTAGCTCAAGTAGGAAACTAGGAACTGAGTACCTATTTGTTTTTATTATTTTTATCTTATTTTCTTCGCAATAAAGTTTCCCTTTGTGTTGTTGTTGATATAATGATGTTGATCACCATGATTAGATTTAAGTGGATTTATGCACAATATTTTATTAGCGTTTACGCACCTAGTTGACTATTCTCCTGGGCATCTTCACACCGTCCCACAACTCTGATGATGGCGCGCCCAGCCAGCCTGGCACAGATCATCATGGGCCGCGCGTCAGGCCGGTTCCCTTCTTCCGCCTCAGTGGGCACCCTCGCTCCACCTTCGTATTCCGTAGGGGGCCTCATCACTGCACTTGATTATTAACAGTCACTGCACAATCCTTTAGTTAAGTCACTGCTAGGTCACGATTTCTGTGGTCACGACTATGAAAGTCTTTCACTAGCTGAAAGAATCACGAATCATCTACCACCGCTGCGAAACGCGATGCGCCTGGGTCCACGGTAGCACTCTGGTAAAATTCGAGCGCCGCGTTTGTTCCTTGCTTTTATATCGTTGCCAAAACAAAGAAGCGTGGTGCGGGAGGGAGAGCGCAACAACAACAAATGCCCGTCTCGCTCGCACTGTCTGCTGCGCAGTTGAAGCAAGGTGGCGGTGGCGGAAACTTGCGGAAATTATGGGAGATGGATGCAAACCCGTCACGGGTTTTGTCCTGTCACAAAGGAAAAGCTGTTTTTCGCTTGGATAAACAATCCTGCGATCTCGTTTTCAGTGGAGCGCCATTGTCACGTCGCGTCGTCAATAAGAGCATTGTGATTACTGAACCCGTTATCTGATTGCATTGTTTGTGGGAATAATCGTTTGAATGCATACAGTTGATCAGCTCAATGTGAAAGGCAGGGCTGACGGTCGAACATGATTTTCCAGCCTAATTCACAACGGGCCATCAATGTGTTACATGTTGCAATTTATTGCGGACACGTTCGATGCGCAAACTTGATTACGATGAATTAAAACGGTTTTATTTTTGAGTCATGAACATGTTATTCAATTTATTTCCTGAAATTGCATCATTTTGAAGTAAATGTAACGAAATAGAACATATTGCACAATCAATTGACTTTATCTACCTACTGGGTTTAATAAAAAAAATATAAAAACAGGTTCCTCTACAATTTTCATAACGGCCTTGGTTCACTTTCCGACATCGATCGTGAATATCGTGATTCAAGAAATCCATAAGAAAGTGTTATAACTTTAACTAGGTAATTAATTAGTAACGCTTCGTTCAAGGACCGTAAAAAGATTTCCGTTGTAAAAACCGTGAGATTAACAATATTGTGGAAGTGGCGAATAGTTAGGCCTATTGAATCGACAGGTCTGTTTTGGCTGATTTAGGACTTGTCCGAAATTCGTCTAAGTTTGAAGACCGAACTAAAAGTAAACAGTAAATATTTTTAATTGTGTATGTAGTAGATATATGCGTTTGATGTAGGTACCTATCTGCTCATACGCGTTAATAATTACGTCAATAAAAACTTGACGTCCATCTGCCGTGCGTTCAACGCACCGCCTTGAAGTTCCGGCCAAAGAGAGTCGTAGATTTTCGCCAGCACTAACCTTGAACGGGTGCCAGAAACTATTTTCTCGACGGCTGTGCTCCGATTATAATATTATTTGCACTAAACCATTTATTTTTGAATAATAAACAAGGAACTTTGAAACAGACCATGTATTTTTCTTCTACTCCAATAATCTTGACATGTTTTTACCTATGAGGAAACAAAAAAATGAGGGTAGGTGTTCGTTTAGTGTAGGTCGCCATAGACTAACGATATACATAATGGCCAATTATTATGTATATCGTTAGTCTATGGCGACAGTAATTCTTTTTTTAACGGATGTCCCCTATGAAACTAATTGGTGATCCCTGATGTAGGTACTATAAGTAATTGTCATGAAGGTGGAAATACTTAGCTCGGTAATTCTTGCTTGTAGCTCAACAAAGACAGGGGCATTAGTTAAATTAAAAGGGCAAAAAAAAAAAACACGAGTATGAAAATTTTAATTGGGTTCAATGATGTGGCTTTCAAACACTCAGGTGCAAAAACTTCTGAAAAATGTAAACGAACATTGTTTCTTTTGTCTTCTTTTCTTTTTCGTGTGGTTAGTGACTAACCTATACCCTATACCTAAACCCGGTATTTGTTTCATTTCGACAGTTCAACAACATTCATTGGGTTATTTACGTTGTTGAGCAGTATTTTTTCCAACTTATGAAGCAATGGATTAGCAATCTCTTTCAAATCGAAACAGATTGTGAGTGTGTTGTATTACGCAATTAGGGTACTAGTGTCAAGAGTTTTTATGCCGCTCATGGGTCTCTAACTTGGCTTCAAATGCCATCGAGAAATATCCTTCAGGCATGCCGTCTTTGTTTCATGAACATGCTATTTATTTTTGAGGTCAATGCCGCTTTAGTCGGATATGCTTTCAGTTTTTGGAACAATTTCAAGAAGGTAGCAGATTTAGATTTTTTGATAATAAATCGATCAACTAGTGCTCCTACTCCTACTCGGGGCGACCTCGTGTCTGCGTCGATACCTATTCCTGTTTTCATCATGGCCCACTTTCGGAACTATCTCTATTTAATTTATTGAGCAATTTATTAGTCCACTGGCAGTCGTAAACAGAAATAACTGCGGAAAGTTTTTTTGTTTGAGGGGTTATTCCATTTGGCAAAAAATCGTCGAAATGGCTCATTTTCTGTAAGTCTACCTAATTAATTACAGAATCCGTCTGCAGATTGAAGTGTTACAGACAGGGACGTATTGTGACCTTTCTTCTCAGTAATTAAACTTAACTTGATGAATGCTATTTACTATCACCATTCCATATAGACTACTTTTAGCATAGTGGAATGAACCCTTAGTCAACATAAAAAAAAAAAAATCAGTATCTATATGAACGCGATACAGAGTATCAATACAAATACAATGTTTCGTTTTGTATTTTCCCCTGATTCACGCAAAACAAAGCTTTGGTAAAGTCAGATTTATTCACAGTTTTAAAGCGGCTAATGACCGATGTCGAACAAGCAAGATGACGCAGGTGCGGATGCTGCGTGTAGTCAAAATATTGTTGAAAGTACAGGACATCGGTACAGCAGGCTGCAAGTCAGTGGTAACACTTTGACCTTATGGTGGATCCGCAGTGGTGATAAATATGTATTTACAGAATTATAATAATTTAGGTAGTTAATTGATTCAGGCGTGACCTTGCGGAAATCCATTATAAAATGTTGATGTGGATATATTTAGTAACCTGTTCCGCTTAGCTGTTTCTAAAGAGTCTTAAAAAGACCCTGGAAGAAATCGACACGTGTTTCACCTCTCAACGAGGCATCCTCAGGATGACGATTAACTTGTCGCGAACTCGAACACGGCGTGTTGCCACACCAACAATGTTGTAACACCAAGCTTTTCACACACAAAAAGGTACAAAGGCGGACTTAATGCCTTAGGCATTCTCTACTAGTCAACCAGGGGTGGTGAAGAGATTGGATGGCAGGTGCTCTGTTTAAGAGGAACAAAGAAAAAAAAAAATTAAAAAAATATTATTAGAAATAAAATAGGTAGGAACAACAGTAGTTAGTTAGATTTGTTCCAATAACTTTTCCATAAGAGATTTGCATAGGTATATGTAACAAATCTAACTTAGAGAGATGTATTCATGATTGTAAAGATTATAATTCTTTAAATACATATTTGTTATGATCACGAATTAATTATCATCATTATAATTATTATCATGATACAACCTGACACTGACCTTAAAATTGCAAAAAACGTAAGAAAATTTTAATTTCTCGGGCTACAGCTGCGGATCCATCTTAAAACTGCTATCTAATTGCGTAACACATTTTCGTAAATGATCAAGACTAATCTTTTTCATTTTGACAGTTCAACAACATTCATTGCGTTATTTACGTTGTTTGATCAGATTTTTTTTCGAACATATGAAGCAGTAGATTAGCTATCTCTTTCAAAATGATTTAGATTGTGATTGATTGTGTAGTACGCAGTGGTGATACACACGGCTACACATCAAGCTATACATTTCCAGTATAAACTAAAGGTTAGTTTAACCTCGCATTGTACGGAAATTCTATACAATGCGAGATCAGCTTATTCTGGAAATGTATAGCTTGATGTGTAGTCGTGTGTACTACGCGATGCTGGCCCAGTGTAGGTAGTTTCAATAGAAGAGGCCAGTCTAATGGGTACTGCTTTTGTTACCATTAACGTGCGGTCTACCGTATCGATAACTTAAAGAGATCAAGTACTTCAACGTTTATGAAATAACCGCTTCTTCCATCATTTTGGTAGGTAGGTAGGTACTTACACTACGATAGCAATTGAATAACTATCTAATAAATTGTATCTATCTGTATAGTGTTGTTAGGCGACTAGTGAGCCAGAAAATGCAGAATTTTCTATCTTCATCACTCACGTGTGACAGGTATTTTAGCATTTTTAGCATCTAAGGGTGACAGCGAAGCAAGAAGGAAGGAACCGATAGTTTTCCATCCAATGTCCCTCCTTACGAGAAGTCATCGTTGGAAAACATATTGTTAGGCCGGCTACATACATACCTTCTGTTTTGAAATGTCGATTCGGAATTTCGAAGACAGCAAATCCATACAAAAATCCGGCGGCACCATACAGACTGAATCCGTTTCGGAATTTCGAATTGGAAAAAATTTCAAACGGAGAACGTTTGATAGATCCTTGATTTTGTATGGATTTGCTGCCTTCGAAATACCGAATCGATATTTTCGAAACGGAATTCCGTAGGTATGTATTGTATGTGGCCGGCCGTAGTGACGCATTGATAACATTATACTGTTACAATAGGTACCTATTTTATTATAAATATAGAGATACAGTAGTTTAATAGTTTCTGACTCACATAGATTAGGTTTAGGTCCTGTTCAAATCACTCCTCGACCTCATTAACCGAGGGTCCCATTATGTATGGACATCGTCCGGGATCAGGTTTTTGTACCAGTGTCCTTTCATATCTGCTATCTAATTGCGTAACACGTTTTCGTAAATGATTAAGACTAATCTGTACCCTAATTGCGTAATACACGATCAATCACATTCACATACATTGCTTCACAAGTTGAAAAAAAAAATCAGCTCAACGTAAATAACGCAATGAATATTGTTGAACTGTCAAAATGAAACAAATTAGGCATAATCGTTTACGAAAATAAGTTACGCAATTAGGGTATTGGTTCATTTTGACAGTTCAATAACATTCATTGCGTTATTTACGTTGTTGAACAGATTTTTTCTCGAAATTATGAAGCAATGGATTAGCAATCTGTTTCAAAACGGTTACGTTTTCATTTACGGGACTGGTGATTAATTATTGTAGCTGTAGGCATAACTACCGAACATCCTAAGACAATTACCTACTCAGCACACATGTATCGGACACTTATCTAGATGATATCCGTCCGTATCCGGCGCACACGCATGGTTGGTGACGCACAAAATTTTCCGTCGGTCGACCGCTGACATTTCGCAGAAGTTTTTTTCACAACGAAAGTTGAGGTCGATCCTTTGTGCTATTTCAGGAAAAGCTGGACAGAAGCCAGTTCCCTGTTCGGCAGAACATTCGACGCAGTTGGTACACGCGTTCCTTGATCCCTTGGTCCTTACAAACGAAAACGAACCTTACGTCGTTGAAATAAGAATGAAAAGGCCAATGCCACTGAATTTGTTGTTGCTTCTGATCCCATTTATTAATTTTCTTTTGTTTATAGCTGAAGTCTGGATGGGAATATTGCCTTGAGACTGGATACAATGTTTAGCTTTTGAATTCATTTATGTTTTCATCAGTAGCATTTTCTACACTTTGTAACAATAATAAGAACATTATATAGTTCTTTGGTATTTTCTTACTGTTGGAAAATCTCTCTCATTTTCCTTCTCCGATTTTTTTTTATTTGTTCTCAAACTTAATATTAACCGACGACTTCTGTTAGTCCAAATAAAACGAATCTCTAAAAGTGAATAATTTAGAGCTAAATAGGAAAAACACGCGTCTCCTGTTTTAGAATTATTGACGATTAGCAACATCCGGCCCATTTACGACTCGATTAGACCCGTGCCACCATCAAAACTGAAAAGTTCACTTCATCCTTCAGCAAAAATGACGTCTTATTTCGACTTTGTTTACAAAATCCAACATCAGTCGTAAAAACTAGCTCGTGTTATGATAGCGTGCTTAGTGCGTAGTAATGTCATGTTTAGTATAATCCGTGGTCCGAAATAGAAATAATGTAGCTGTTTAACAAGTTTAAATTGACGTTAGTTTTTGTATCAACACGAGTTTTGTTGTCAAGGTCAGTTATGCGTAAATAGAGGATATTCTTGTTTGAAACGACGTTGATGCTTCCTTAATAATTGCCAAAATAATTAAACACTACTTTGAAGTATGAGTCTTAGCTAGTGGGTTCGAACCCAGACAGGCGCTCTACTTTGTGTAAATTATTTCATCATCACTGCTTTCAAAACTGAAGGAAAACATCGTGAGGAAACTGGCATGTCCTAGAACGAAAAATTGAAGACATTTGACATCCATCAACTCGCACTGGGCCTGCGTGGTGGATTACGGTCCACTTCCTCTCACCAGTAGTGGGAACATTATAGACTGATTATGCTTATGCTTGAAGAAGGAAACAGGGAAACATTTTTGGAATACTTAGAGGTCGCGTTCCACAAAAGCTTTGTGTGGCACAGATTGATAGAATTACGACTTTATTACGTTCCCAGACTTGACATCAGAGTATTGTAATGACTTATGACGTCACAATATATTAAACAGTTGCTAGTTTATAAACTATCAGTAGATAAGTGTGAGTGGCCAGTGAGTGCGGACCTGGAGTGGGTGGCCATCAGTAAAGCAGGTGACAACTAGTTAGTCAACATTGTTGAGGAAAACTGTGCGAATAATCGAAATGAAACAAGCCATTGCACAATGAACATTAATGTAATATCATCAAGTGGGCGCGTTCTCTGCGCGTTGCTGTGCGAGCTGCGCAGCCGCACAGCAGTGCAGCATAAGGGCGGTGAGGGCGCATGCACGAAGTTCGCCGCCGTTCGAGTCGCCCGCGCTGCTAGCGTCCTCCGCTGATAGTTCTTCTCGTACAGCTAGTAACTGCGAAATAAATAAATATGATACAAATGTTGTGGAGGGTTCAGGAGACCCTCTAGAGCGTCAAATAAACTCTCATTCTTTCTAGCGAGGCGGCACGTTTCTAAACCCAACCCGTAGTTTCCAATAAAAACGGAAACTTGCATGATCATGTTCATACACGACATTGATGTGCATTTGCTGTACTGTTGCTGGACTACAATAGATGACCTAGGAATAAATCGTACAGTAGCTTCATAAACTACGAGCTGCATCCTTGATTGAGGTTACGTTATTTTGGGAAGGATTTATCCTTATAAAAGTATTTGATTTATGATGAATCAATATCAAAAAAAAAGTTTGATGAATCATTTCATTTCTATGTTAAAATGTTCTATAAATTCTATCACCAGTTCAATGACTCCATAATGCTATTTGCTTACTTATTATTGTAGGTAACTGTGCCTAGGTGCGAAAACATGATGCACAAACGCATATATAATTTTCTGTAATCACTTTTGATTGGTAAATCTGAGAAGGAGGTCATCAGGTTACAATTTAACATCGAACTTCTCCGAGGAATTCGGACGTGCTAGTGTTAGTGTTAGTACTCACCATGTCATGTATCTGTTGCGCGGTGAGCTTGCTGGCGAGCTCAGGCGCGCAGTCCCGCGCGGCCGCGAGCAGCACGTCCGGCGGCAGCGCGCTGCGCAGCGCCGGCGCCAGCATGGCCGCCACGCCGCCCTTCGCCAGCCACGTCGCGCCGCACGCGCCGAACGGGTTGCCCGACTCCAGCGACTGCTTCCTTTACGTCACACGGGCTGCTCGTCAACAAACGTGTAGGCTCTTTCTTTCTTTAACCACTTTGTGTGAGAAGAGTTGGAAATGATTTGAGGATAGTCATTTGTGTTTTATGTGACATATTTTGTAGCCAGTAGCTGCGACACTACTTTGTTTGTCAGAGGGGCTGAGCTACTGCAGTGTGGCTTAAGATTCTTCTACGACATTGTATTCGAGTGTTGCGAAAGGAGTAAAATAAAAGTATGTTAGATGTGAAAAAGTAATACAGCTGTAGTCGTAGGAACCTACTTAATTTTTCGGAGTGGGTCAAGCAATGGGCCCCTGTTCGTCAACATTTAATAAGGGAAGGGAGTTTAAAGAAGAAGGGTAAACAGCTGTAATTAAAAAAAATAATAGGGCTTGTCAGGGACACGGCCATAATAAGATGTAAATCACACAAATCGAATTCAAACTACAAAATAGAAAAGAAGGCAAAACACCAGTGATCGGAATTTGGTGATTTACTCACTTGATTCCGATCACTGCACATGATATAGGTAAGGTTTATAGTTTCATTGAAAGGTTCCAAATGAAAATGTACTAATCTGGCTACGCTAAGTCTGCATAAGTAAAAAAACCGTGGATTTTTAAAAATCTATAGACGGCAACACCATCTGTCCGACGAAAAAAGACCTTGATACTTTGTTTGTCTTTTTGTTTTTGGTAGGTTATTTTGTTTATATTCTGATTTATTCCTGGTAAACAATAGTCACTTTAGCACGACGAAGTGTGGATTTGATACAGTTTTGTCATCGTATGGAGGAAGAGCATAGGTACGAAATAGTCTATTACACATAATCTATGAGGCAAAAATCAAAAGACAAAATATCAAAATTATTAGACCTACACGTCAACTTTTCGATATCTTGTAAACATTGTCGTTTTTGGTTAAGGACAACATCGTGCTGTTCCTTCACATCTTGGAATTTACATATCATAAATTATATAATAACTCCTGCACTCTACTTTTAATAGGTTTAATCATTTTCTACTTTATTTTGTGAAAACAACTTACAGCGTAAGCAATCTGTGATTTCAAGTACCCCAAAACTGACATAAAAGTTACCATACATCAAACTTTTTGGGGTTGCCCATTTATTCTATTGCAGACTTAGTGTGACCAGACGACAATAGACATATCAATTTCATATACCTTTCATCAGGTACCTAAAAACAACAAATCTGTCCTGTACGTAAGACAAACGATAGCCTAGTATTCCCATATTGGTTCGCATGGCCTCAATCAAGGTGCCATTAAAGCTATCGCAAGGCAGTAACGTCTTTTGTATTATAAAAGTAATCAAGTTAATAAGATCGCAAGTACTCGATTGTCTCGATTCAGATAATTTATAATGTTATGTACTATTTCGGAAGAATAAATCGGTTCTTGGCGTCGGAATTAAATTAATTTAGGTTTATTCTTTATTAAATTAACGGATTGAAGATGAAACATAACGAAATAATATGTGGATATAAAGTAAAAATTTTAAGTGAAAACTAGAATCCATGGAGGATTCTAGTTTTCGATATTTGGGAAGTAGAAACATTTAAGGCAGTTGATTCTGGAAACAGCAAGGGGCAACAATAGGAATGTAGAGAAAACATAGGTAGGTAACGTTTAGTAAAATACCTTGTGTGTCTTCAAAAGTTGAAGGACATAATGATGTGCGAACTAAAAACAAAGTAAAGTATTATCACGCAACTCTTCAATAGTTTATTTCGCGGTTTCAATTACCGACTTAAAATTTTGATAGAAATAATAGATTATCTTGTAGCTATTACTGTAATACTGTGTAAAAGTAAAGGTAGAGAAAGAGTCATCCATTTTGAAAAGCGGAGCCTTGCAATAAGCTCGTGATAGAACAAATTCACGGCGCCATTTTCCATACACCCGCATGCGGTTGTCAGCCCGCAACTTGAAACAATGAAAGTTTGGGTTTACATCTTTTTGGACTTATCAATGCGTTTTTTCTGCCTCTACTACCATTGATAATATCCTTATAGTATATCGCTGATATATAAGCAGCTATCGAAAAGTGTAAAATGTAATGAGTTTGAGAATAAAGAATAAAACCTTAATCGCATCGGGCACCAGAAAATCGAACTGTGAGTTGCATCTTTTACATGTAAAAAAAAGCAAAAATACGGCTCCGAACAGTACTAAATGTAGGTGCATCAGTGTCTCATTGCTGAAAAGGTGCCGTCAAAAGCTGGTGTATTTACCGGTTGAAGGCATAAAGTAGTTGAGTTTAACAACACGACATAATGGTGTGCTTAACATACCTGGGTGTATGACTAGGTGATGGTGGTAAGGACCTGGATGAGGCGTTGTTTTTAGGCGCAGAGAGAGAATGAGCGGAGCCAGCGCGCCTTAGTCCAGCTACCAACGCGCTCATTGCTCCGCCACCTGAATATTATCGTATCTAGTTTGAATATATCTAAGAACTAAGACGGATGAATGTGACATTGGGTAAAAATTGTGTTAAAAAGGTGACTATAAGGCGTGGAAGTGAGGCTTACAAAGGGAAGTAGGTATTGTAACTTAGAGACAAGGATCAAGGATACAGTAAGCAAGGAACTAAAGGGTGCTACTAAAACGGGTTCAGTAGCTGGACTCGGGAATGTTAACTCATTCAAAACTACATATCAATTTGTACATAAAATTAATGTAACAATAAGATTTTGTAATAAAACAAGACTTTGTGGAGAATAATTTTTACACTCGGCAGCAGAATATGCAAAGATTTTTTTCTAACATTTCCAAAGTCGGCTAATTAGATTACATTACAGCAATGCAATAAAAACTGAATGTAGAAATTATAATAAAATTTAATGAGATATTTCGCGTTATTTTGAAAACAGTTCTGATATTGAGTACAACTAGATAGGTAATATGCAATCCTTGGTAACTAACTTAACTAGAGCGTTAAAGGACAAGTGAAAAAAATTACCACATTTATAAGGAACTGAGTAGTTTGCGGCTTATGTATTAACTAATTAGGAAAATTACCAGTGTCAAGCCGCCAAGTGGGTTAATTTTTGTACACTTTGCAAATATTGTGTTGCATCGTTGATATAAGATATTGCTTAACGTTATGCCACTGAGAAATCTGTTTCCTGCATTACGATGTTCGAAGCGATTTTTACTCTCTCTTTCTAAAATATAATTATTTTGATTTCATTCATAACATAACAAAAGTTAAGGCTTGTCAAACTAAAATGTCTATTAAGCACGTCTAAAAGTTATAAATTATTGCGCGATGTGATGGTCCACACTGCTGAATTGTCATCATACGAGTTCATTATATCAGTACCTATTCACTTTTTGGAGTTAACGAGCGCAATAGTCGTGGTACGATCTTGTAATGACATTATGTACATGTTTTTATTTCTTTTTTTATTGTTGTACCTAAGGTAGTTTCCGTACGCAGTATTATTTTTATGGGCTATGTTATGACAAACCGACCGTGGAAAATAATAGGATGAGCTGTTCCGATTCAGAGTAATTTGTTATTGACTTATTCAACATTATTTGGTGTGAAATGGACTAATAAACAACACAGGATCCTCAAACATTTATTGACTTCATTAGGGTCACACGGCACTCGGCATGTACTCAAGGAAAACTTAGGAGACTAACAAATATGCAGCTTCTGCAAATAATATCATTATTTATCATGGTTTGTCCATTGATGGACTGCCATTTTCGTAAACGCATAGACAGTGGCGGATTCATTTTTCATGTCAGGGGGTCATTCAATCCTGCAACTAAGGCTTTCCACCAGCAAGCACGGGGAGGACCAAGTCTCCTAATTAACAAACGTTGCAATGGACTTGCCAATTTTTGACAGATTTGCCATACAAAACCTGTCAAAAACTTACAATTCAGAGACTATTGCAACGTTTGTCGATTAGAGTTAGGCCCCAGAAAATAAATAATGCAAGGGTCATGGTCACGAGGTCATGCTCGACTTCACCAGGGAGCTTTTATGTGTTGGATGGTATACAAGCAGGTGGGCCACCTGAGATGGCAAGTGGTCATCAACATCTACGGAAATCTCCAATACTATAGAGGCATCGCTGGTGTGTTAGCATGCCAGATGCATTGCATTTGCGGCAGCATCCCAGAGATAAAGCTGAAATGTGTCATGTGCAATGTTGAGAGCAGTGGAGGCCCAGTGGTAACGGCCGTGATTTACGAGTTGGAGGTCGTAGGTTCAAACCTAAACAGGCGCTTTACTTTATGTACCGCATTTTTGTGTAAAGGAATGAATATCACCCATGCGCCGCACCGCCGCGCACTGGCCCACAAGAAGAAAAACAATCAGAATATCTCAGACTGAGTGTAAAATCTACGCGGCACCGTGCCGGTGCGTCTCCGGCATCATGTACAGGAAGCCTTAGGACAATAATTAATCTGCATCGGTTTAAAGAGCAGTGGTGGCCCAGTGGTATCGGCCGCGACTTACGAGTTGTAGGTCATAGGTTCGAACCCGTACAGGCGCTTTACTTTATGTAATTATTATATCACCAATGCTTTCAAAACAGTGAAGGAAAACATTGTGAGGAAACTGGCATGTTTTAGAACCAAAAATTCGAAGACGTGACATCAACCAACCCGCACTGGGCCTGCGTGGTGGATTACCAGCAGTAGGAACATTATAGGCTGACTATGCTTTGTATCATGTGCCTGTAAATATACCGCCAGTAAAAGCTGGTGAAACTCTACGGTGATCACCCCATGCCTGTCACTGTCATTAAAGTATGTTAACATGAATCCAATGTACAGGGGCTAAAGTATCACGTTCGGACTGTTCACAGACTAAACATGTAGGTATTTGCAGTTAAATATATAGATATAAAAAACCTGTGTATGTCTGTGTACGTGACGGGTGGAGCCGGAGGTGTTAATATAGCGAAAAGATCTCCATTCGTCAGCATTCGAATAATTCGTCTGTGCACAAACAAAAAAAAAAAACAACTTATTTTTATATAGGGTACTTAAATATTTGTTTTTTTATCACATAAGATAAATAGACTAAAATAAAATTTTACTGTGTAAACTGTACAGTAGTTAGTAACTTAAAATTTCTGAAAATAAAATGCAATACTATTTTTTGGAACGTTTTCGTTTAAAAACCAATTAGTTTTACAACTATCTGTAATTCCAATAATTGAAGACGGCAGTATCTTTGCTCGCCTCCGATATTAAAATAAAATTTATTAGTGCCGATGACACTTTGTAGAAAATATGAAATAACAGGTAAAAGGTGCCAAGCGCCGCACATTGTTGGCAGCAAACTAAATCACGCAACTAACGCGATGGGAAGTAACAAGATCGACGCAAGCGCCTCTATCGTCTCTCACGGAACTGATAGATGGTGCACTTGATATACGAGTATTTTATCTTTTCTTGCCTGTATTTTTCTACAGGCCTTAATCATATTTTCCAAGTTTACAGTTATTTAATGTTTGACTCATGTTCAATACTGCAACGATATACAGTCTTGGCCAAACCATATTAAATTTTGAAGCTTCGTCAATTTCTGTCCAATTCTGAATAGTTTTTTTTTGTGTATAATCACCTCGTAGTTGATTTACCACTTTGGCAACCATTCCCACTAAAATAATACGTCACTAAGGTTGAAACTATCTAATTGTCATAAAGACAAATAGACCTTGTCGCTTTACGATGTGCAAGTGACATTCAACCTTATTGTGTGAAGCAATAACGAGGTCGACTGTACCATTGCCATCGCAAAAAGTCAGTTTTGTGATCAACATTAAATGAAATATAACGTACAGATTATCTGTATTTAAACTTACCCTCTTCATGGACATCCAGGGAGTCTTTTCTCTCGGGTTCATCATCAGAGTCCGGGTCAGCGATAGCATCGGCTTCAGTCATGATCAACTCGGGAGGTGGACAGTTTAACATGCCTGAAGAATCTAGAGGAAACAACAAAGGACAAGAGAAATTAATGTAAAAAGAAAAAAACTCTGTGTAATGACAATGATGCAGTTGCTGTTATTGGAGGTCGAAAAGTGATGTCTGTTTGTTTCTGAGGAGTTATCCAAGGCCTTCGAGGGATTCTTATAGAAAGATCGGTTATTTTGTATGCCTGAGTGAGAAATGTTCAAGTTTGTCACTAACCACAGGCAGTCAACCTGACCCTAAGGCTTCCTGTACATGACGCCGGAGCCGCACCGGCACCGGACCGCATGTTTATTTGCACACGGTTATTTGGTGCGATTCGAGCGTCATTTACACGAAGCTTTAGGACAAGAATTAATCTGCATCGATATGAAATCTTGGCTCTTTAGATTTTCCAACCATATAATCTAAAAATAATCAGGCAGAGAGGATAGTTTGGGGAAGACGTGATAATTAAGAAAATGAGTTGTTTAAAATACGTGTGGCAGATGTAATTAGGTAATAGAGGATCACTCACAAGTTGTTTCATTTTGACAGTTCAACAACATTCATGGCGTTATTTACGTTGTTGAGCAGACAATTATGTCGAGCAATATTCGTTTTCTTTTTATTTTCACCCAAGCAGAGCTCGGTCGCCCAAAGTTTAGAACAAGATGGCTACCTTAGAATAATGACATGACAGCAAGGAATTAGTATGTATTATACATGTAATTAGGGTGAATTTTCCTATACTATTAAATAAGCATTCTCTACTTTTACGTGAGCAGAGCTCGGTCGACCAGGTACTGACGATAAAACATGAAAAAGGTTTTCCTAAACTCAAAAGTTCAAGTTACTACACTATCAGAGACCGTTGAACCCATAATCAGCTCTAGTTACTCGAAATTTGGGGATAAGATTTTTTTTGTTTTATTATCATTAGATATCAATACCCGCCACTTTTGTGAAGTTTTGCCAGTTAATTTAAAGTGACCCTGTATAAATAAAAGTCCTACTTTCTAAAACATACTCATTTCTATCTTTACGACGATCCAGCGACTCTTATCCTTAATTACTGCATCGTAAAATGCGTGTAACTACAGTTTACGTAGTATTACAACGAAGTATACTAAAGAATAAAGTACTGGTAAAGTGGAGCATATCTCTTCCGCGTCGACGATCGCAATGCATGCCAACCTTCTAAATTTTTAATAATACTTATTGCCGTGTTGGAATTCTTGTCAGTTCTAGTAATAAGTTTGTTTCATTATATTAGTTGCACATATTACTGGAAATAATGCGTCAGTATCTAGCGTGCATTTGCGGAATGATAGCGCAATTACTGATGTAACGCAAGTACTATATTTCTACTTTCTTAATATCCCTCGGCAAACTTCATGTTTCGTCAATTGTCGGATTTCTTCCAGTTGCCCTTTGCACTTGGTGCAGACCGGACGCTCTCAATTGACTTGGAAGTTTATAGAGTTGTTTATATTCTTTTATTAACTTAATGTAATTTATTTAAAAAATGGGAGGAAAGCCGCTAAAGTCGCAGGCACGATAGATAGGAAAATAGTTTTACAGCTCTATATAGTTCACAAGGAAATCAAAACAAAACAACAATAAAGTACATAGTTCTGAATTCAAATTATAATACACAATAAATTTAATAATTGTTGGACATGGAAATTAGCATTCGTTTGTATTCGGAAATGCAATGACAACGACATGACGAGGGACATTAAGAAAATAGAAATACTGTACTCCTATTGCAACATGTGACGGTTTTTAGATAAGTACTATATCGTGCAGCCGTCCACATTTTACTTTCCGAAGATGAAAATGTTCTTTGTGACGCTGGTGTGGATTTATTAACGATGAAATTCTCCAAGACAGATTAGTCATTGTTCAAAATTTTCGCTTGAAGTAAATTCGTTGTAATTTATAAATGTTCATCCTAATGGTCTTTCTTGTTCCCTTGATCCGAGTCCGAACACTTTCCGTAAATTAGAAGAGAGTTCTAAAACCTAAAGAAGCACAAAAGTAAATCGAACATGGTAAGGGCACGAGACGCAATTACCTCTACAGAACCCATACAAAACTTCAATATCTACTCGATCCGAATGTATGGGACAGTTGATATTTTTCCGCAATTACGATGTTGATCCCATTAAGAAAGTTGGTCAGTATAATGGTCTGTACCACATTCTTAAATTTGACCACACCTTTCTGAGACACGCTGTATAAGAATCAATTTGATGCGTCAGCTTTGTTCAAGGAACCCATACCTTTCCTTAATCCTTTCCTTTTTAATGTAAGTTCAGATGTTGACGTCAGCGATTTTAAGAGAATTCCCCTTAAATCCGTTGCCTTGTTTTGGATTAAATCTATAAGTGTCTTGAGATTTTAATATACTGAGAACGCTTCTTTCCATATACTTAAATGCAGGCTCATGTCTTTGTTAGCAAACGTACAAAGCTGTATCTCTTTACATTCGTCTGTCGACGAGTTCATTTATTTACAGTACGCATTTCGCGCTGTAAAATCACGTGCTTCAAAAGGTAAATATAACACTTTAATGCAGCAGGTGAAAACTACGAACCTTTGCCAAATTTTAGCTCACTAAGTGTTCCCGATAAATATGAGAACGTGGCTATAAAAGCAAATAGCTGTGCAAAAGCTATTTATTTTATTAGCCTTAAATTGATTAATGGGAATTTGGACAAGAATTGATATAGATCTGTAATTATTTTGGCATGAGTCTGATCTAATTGGTTGAAGCTGTCACAGCATGTGCGTATGGGATAACGTGAGCGTGATCTTGCCAATAAATTTGTAAAAGTTTTTGAAGTGAAAACCTCTTTATGCGCCTTGGGCATTTTTGATTTCGCGACACTGTTACCGACACCAGCTTTAAAAAGATATCAACGCGCGATACATTATTTCCTAAACAATGAAATTGATCAAGTTTTCACTTCTGTCGGCACTCCCGGAGTGCCATTGTTTTTTTTTTATTTTTTTATTCTTTATTATCAAAAGGGGGTTTTTATCCATAAGGTACGATGAGGTTGGATATGGCCACGTAACCTCTTTGCAATCACTGATCTCGCCCATCGATCTAGCTGAATTAACAAAAAGGTTCCATTTAAATTTTTTGATCAATGATTCCTTTTCATTAGTAATACTTGATTTTACTACTTTTCAATTGCCCGTCAATCAAACATCATCAATTTTTTACCATCCTTCTTTAATCCCAATTTATTTGGGGTCACGCAAGATGTCCTTTTCTTCCATACTTTTCTATTAACCATCATATCGGTAGTTACCCCCTTTCTAGCCATATCATCTTTCACACAGTCCATCCATCGTTTCTTAAGTCCTTATTGCATTTAATATACAGATTTAAGTAACCGTTTCCTCTTGGACCTAATGCTAAAATACGTATCGTGAGATCTATCTCATAAAGAAAACCGTTTTATGCGACCTGTGAAAATAACATAGGGTAGGTCTTTAGTCACTTCAATAGTGATTTTTTTAAAGTGAAAACTTCTTTAGGCGCGTTGGGTATTTTTGAGATGGGACTAAACCATTGATTTCGCGACACCGTGATGACACCAGCTTTTGACCATTAAAAAGACATCAACGCGTTGATAACCGCGGTGCGTGGAGTAAAAGACATCAACGCGTTGATTAACGCAAGGCCGATTTTTTTTTTGAGGTTTCACTTCTGTCGGCACTCCCGGAGTGCCACTGTTTTTTTTGTGTTTGTCACTTGTTGGATGTCCTCAATTAATACCTAAATTGATTGTTTGTCCTCGTTTAGCGTCATTGATAATTAGAGTGCATTATTGATTTCTGTCAAAATATCCGAAAGTCATCGACCTTATTGGTCGTTGATACATCTCAGCCCTGACGATTTTATATTGGCGCGTTTTCAAGCCAAATCCGAATAAACATATTCGTGAATGTTATTCCTCTTGCAGAATATATTCGACTTAAAAACATTCCACTTTGTGAAGTTTCAACATGTTTTTAAATAGAACTTTGTCAGTAATGACCTGAGGAAAGAATTGCAGAATTGTAGTTATGGGTTTTCCCTAAATGTTTTCAGGAAAGTTTTCCAAACTATGTTTTGATATCAACGTCTTTTCTGAGAATTGGGACGACGCGACGCAATAATAATGTTAACATGATTTTTAAAAGAATTGGTGTTCGTGTTTTTTTTTTTTCTGAATCAAATAGATTGATTCTGTGAATAGCCTGTAGGTTCGAATTCTATAACAAATATAAGCTATTAGTTAGTCTTTTAATTAAGTACCTACCTAGTGTAAATAGTTGTGTTAAAAGAATTAAAAAAAACGCAATAAATAAGAAAACAAAGGTATTAAAACTATCATTATGGTCAGATCAAGAATTAAAGTATGATACAATTATAGATTGGCATTATCTTCTCGGTATATTTGCTAGATACGTAAGTAATGACTCTGAGGATAATGGAAAGCTCTGATTTCCGATTTCCTTTGTAGTGCGTATGGTCATTGGACAACTCAATCACACACATTCATTTCATAGGAATGACATTAAGTAGTATTCCTGTTAACCCCTCCTGTTTAGTTAAGTGTACTTCCAAGGAGTGGGGTCAAATCAACAGTGCAACAGGTAGGGATCGAACTCACGAGCAATCGCTCGATTTAATCTCTTTGACTATTGCCGCTTCTATTTTTAGGGTTCCGTATCCGAAGGGTGCCTAGTGGAACCTAATTACTAAGCCTCTGCTGTCCGTCTGTCTGTCTATCAGTGGGGTATCTCATGAACCCTAAAAGCTAGATGGTTGAAATTTTCACAGATTGTGTATTTCTATTGTCGTTATAACAACTTAAAGGATAGAACCCCATACAAGAAACGTGTGTTAAATATTGTATGGTGGTACAGAACTCTTCGTTTGCGAGTCCGACTCCTACTTGGTATTTTTTTATTAACCTAGGTATGTTGTTTCACTGCTGTGCAATGTTCTCTCCCATACTCTTCCAAATCTATTTTTTCTTTAATATTAAACATTTAAAGTGCTTAATAACTCTCCCCACGCCACGCGACAATTTCACTACAAAACAATTCATTTGACCCTACTCATGAAACAGAATATCATCGTGGGACGTTCGGCCTAGACCTCAAGCCAAGGTTACTCAATAAAACACAAGTTTCAGGAAATGCGACTAGTTGCCTAGCACATGTGACTAATACTTGGCAGACCGTGATAAATATGACTAGGCGGACGGTCGGCCATGCCCCGATGTAGGGAAATAGTGCAAGAGCTATAAGTCATCGACAGAACCGGTTTTCGAGTGTGAATGTGTGTGGTGGTTACTTCACTTCCAGTATATGATGATACGTGGTGGTATAACTGTGAGATTTACATGTGAGGAATTTGATATAAAGTCAGGGAAATTAATTGTCTGGATATTCAAATCACTACTGCCATTCTTTAATACTTGTACAAATAACTTGAAAAAAAAAGAACTACTTCCAAAAAAAGAAACCCTAAAAAGTGAAAAATAACTTTCTTTCTTTTCTTTCTTTCTGTCTTTGGTTTTGTATTTTAATGATTTAGTGTATTTTTCACTTTGTAGTGTTTTTAGGGCTCCGTACGCGAATCCGGGTACTCCGTACCCGTTTTAGGGTGCCAAACGGAATCCTCCGTCTGTCTGTCAGCGGGCTCTATCTCATGAACCATAATAGGTAGACACGATAACACATTTATTTCACGTAACAGGTAGGTTGAAATTTTCACAGATGTGTATTTCTATTGCTGCTATAGCAACAAATAGTAATATGGTTCAAAATAAAAGGGGTCATTATACAAGAAACGTGTTTTTTTTCCGCGTATTGTGCTAAATACTGTACGGTGGTAAGGAACCCTTCGCGTGGGAGTCCACTTCGCACTTGGCCGGTTTTTTTGGAAGTCGGTTGTTTTCTGGTCACCTAAACAAAAAATATTTTTTCAAATCGGTTCAGCTATCTGCGAGTTATCGAGGAACGCACACACATTAAAAAAAAAATCCGATAAACTAAGAACCTCCTCCTCTTTTCGAAATCGGTTAAAAATGGCTATAAGACGGCAAATTAACGTCGGATGTCAATTTGCTTTAAAAAACATTTTTTCTGGCTGTACCTATTTGCTTAACAGTTAATTTCCCTGACTATACTTATTATTTAGTCATTGGCTTTAAAAGCAGCGCTATTATGGACGGCCAAAATAACCTGTTTTTTCCGTAGATAAACGGGAATTCCTTCACATATATAATTCAATACCTTATATATAATATTAAGATTTATAAATAGTGTGGAATAATGTTGTTAGTACGCTGCTAATTAGCATTAAATATTACGAAATTTTGATAATAATACAAATAGCAAAATAAGCCTCGTCAGTCGTCAAACTAGACATTTTCAGTACACTGATATTAAATGTTGTAACAATGATTGATAGAGTGAAGTTTTAACGAGGCTGATGCGTCATAGTAACGCAACGCACTACACACTGCAGGGAAAATACATACAGTTACAGTAAAACGCAATTCATTGTGTACATCAACATGAATTTCACCAGTTCCGTCATCAATCAAGTTGTAAATCATCTAATATTTACCATCCGGCTGCCTTAGTGAAAATTGGCAAACATGCTTGGCATGTGTATTTGCACACATACATACATAACCTCACGCCTTCTTCCCAGGCGGTTAGGCAGAAACTAGAGAACGCCACTTGCTACGATCCTCACATACTACTTTTGCTTCGTTTACGTTCATACGTCTGGTCATATACGCCCTCCGGTTGCGAGTACTACGCACTTGGCCTTTCTGAAGAACATCACTAATTCGGTCACTATATGTCCTCTTCTGGCATTCCCTCCCAGCGTTTCCACTCACATCTGTCTTATTTATACCTTTTGTTAGTCGCCTTTCATTCATCCTCTCAACATGACCAAACCATCTAAGCATACTCTCTAATAACTCTTCATTTAAATCGCACCGTTGCCTTATCACATAATTCCTAGTCACATCACACATGCTTTGCAAGGAACGCATTTCCACAGCATTTATTCTACTTTCATACTTCTTTTGCCACACCCAACATTCACTTCCATACCACCCACCAGAGCACACCAATGTGAACAGCTAGTCGAGCCTTCTTGAACATCAACTGGTTAGTCACAATCGCATGTATAGGACCATTCACTTTATTTCCCGCATTTGCTCTCCTTTCCACATCTTCATCAATATTTCCATCGCTTGTGAACAGACTCCTCAAATATACAGTGCATTTGTACCAGCAGAATAATCTAAAATCTTATGACTCACAAGAGTTGTTGTAGCACATTTTTCTACGAAAGAATCGCTAAGGTGATTTCTGCGGATATCCTGGGAGCTAAGGGAGGCGGCAATACTGCATAGATAATAATGGTCTATCCTGCTTATTGGACCAGTGTAGCTCTATCGAATGTCACATGTTGGATATTTTGATCATCCAAGAAGCCAATCCTGCCGACAAACTGTCACGCAGTTTGGCAGGTTTATAAAATATTAACAAATGTTTGGTCCAAAATAAATTATTTAATTCTTTATTTTGCAACTGTTCTGTGACATTGAGGAGCATGGAACGAAACATGAAGAGGTGTAAAGCTACATCTTTTTTCACCGATAGTATCCCTCCCTTCCAAAACAGTTTATACCCACTTGGATTTTAATTTCTATAATGTAGAATAATAAAAAATACTAGCTTTTCCCAACTAAGTTCGGGGCGGCTTCTCATACCAGCATTTTACGTGCAGCGACTGCCTATCTGACCTCCAACCAGTAACTGGGTAATACGATACCCCATAGTAAGACAGGTTGTCAGAATTTCGGGTTTCTGACGACCCGTAACGACTGTCAAAAGTCCACAAATGACAGCCGAGACCAACGGCTTAACGTGCTTTTCGAGGCACGGAGTAGTATCAGTAAGTAAAGGGCCATCCACGGCCCAACCCCGGCAAGCCTTTTTCTTTTGGTGACGTGGTGGTAATCCTCATGGATGTCTTCCGCCCTGGGGCGGGCGGAGGGGTCTGTCAAACTTCTACTAAAATCACCCCGTGCAGCTTAACCTGATGGATCAACCTGTGCGGCTGTTGTGCCGTAATTTCTATCCTGTAGAATAGGCTACAAAAATAACACATAGGTACCTCTCTCTAGCTTAGGAATACAAGGCGAAGACTCTTGACACTTCGTGACGCATTTCTTATGACAGGACAGCCCACAGTTTCGACACTGCATCGCGTCCTTCAGCCAAATCTGAAAAAAATTGTGTTTGTAATAAAGGTCGAAGGACCCAGGCGAAAAATAACTTGATTTACGTGAATATTTTTAAAGAAAAGTTCACTGAAATGAGTCTGTAAATAAGTTTATTTTTGGGCAGCTTTTATTTTGTTCAAAGGCCAGATAAAATATGTTAGTGTTTATTTTTCCTTTGTATGGAATATATGATTTACAAAATTATCTTTGAAGAACATAACATCACGCTTTGTTTCTCCGAAGGGTTGTGCAGAGGTGTACCTAAAGTATTTGAAGTCCCATGTAATAGGGGGCGAGTCTATTTCTATCGACCAGGTACAAATCCAGACACCAGGCTGCTCGTGAGAAATTCCTGGTGAACTTGCCCAACCTGGGAATCGAACCCAGGACATCATGCTTAGCAGTAGCGCTTGCGAACACTAGACCAACGACGCAGTCTTTGCAGAAGGTTAAGTAAAATACTGGGAGGATGCGCGGGCTGGCGAAAGATGGGACAGCGTAGACCAGTAAAAAAATAAATAAAATACTGTCTCGTTTATCTAGACATGATAGTCTTTCATCCGGGAATTTCTAGGTTTCATCAACATCTATATCTCAACAAAAATTTACACACGGCTAGATATCAAGGTATACATTTCCAGTATAAGCTGATATCGATTTCCGTACAATGAGAGGTCAGCTTAGACTGGAAATGTATAGCTTGATAATTAGCCGTTTGTACTACAAAGAAAAGTTTGGTAAAGATTTAAAATAATGATACTCGACCTATTTAAGAATGACGTATTCACATATTTCACACAGTTTTACAGTTCTTTGTTCTCAAACTCACCTTCTTATTACAGAAATCGCACTGTGTCGATCTATGGAAATGTGTGCGCACAAAATCATGGCTAGCTCTGGTCGGTTTGGGTGGCCTGGGCAAGACTGGGTCCCGGCTAGATCTGGGGATTGCCCGGGCAGGACCTAAGCCTTCCCATTCCCACCAGACTAGGGCGTCGCCGAAGCATAGGCATGGCTCGAAGCCCGCGTGTGATGATAACTTGTGGCTTTTGCTGGAAATATATTTGAGTGTAAATTGGCAGTTTTGTGTGTTCTGTCTAAGTGATATATTACACTATCATATCCTATAGGATCTCATATTTTATCCAGTATGAAATTTAAGAAAAATTTATTATAACGATGTTCGCAAATGATTCATATTTTTATATTACATTGTCAATATATACCTCATATGTATATGAGTCATAGATTATAGATATGTGGTAGTGTATTGACCCCTATAAATCCCGCTACGTTATTGTAATAATGTGATCACCAGAGATCGGAATAGGAAGGTATTTACCTAAACTTCGAGGGAATAAGTAACGAATGTATTCAAAGTGCAATAAATAATTTGCAATTTCCTAAATTCCGGGGCTTAATCGTCATGTTTATGATTCTGGGATTTTAGAGGAGGTATTATCCACTCCACTTACTCGAAGTTTCGTTTTTCCACTCTGTATACTTTAACTATTCCGTTCTCTGGTGATCTCAGATCCACATCTAAAATGTGACATACCTAACTATACTTAATATTGGAGTTTATACATTTTATCTGCTCATATCGTCTATGTATAGATTCATAACTGTCACAACATTATATTATTTATAATGACCGATAAGGTGATCTATGACGATGAAATTATAGTGTAATAGTGATCTGTTAGACCCAATGACCGTTAGCTAATGATAAAACATCACGCCAGTATTTCCCGAAGGATTGGATAGAAGTGTAGGTAGTCTGGCCACGCTAAATTGGCAAACCCAAAAAGTTTTATATATGGTATACTTTTACATCAGTCAGTAATGTTAGTTTCGGGGTTGTAAGTAGATCTAATGATTTTGATATTTTGCCTTTGGTTTTTGCGTAATAGATTATGTGTAATAGACTATTTCGTACCTATACTCTACCTCCATACGTTGACAAAACTGTATCCAATCCACACTGTATCGTGATAAAGTGACTATTCTTTACCAGGAATTTTCAGAATATAAACAAAATAACCTATCAAAAACAAAAAGACAAGCAAAGTATCAAATTATTTTTTCGTAGGACAACAGGATGGTGTTGCCGTCTATAAATTTTCAAATTCCACCGTTTTTTCACTTATGCAGACTTAGCGTGGCCAGAATCTATCGTATAGTAGTTTTATTTTTATTTATTCACAGCCGGGAAGCTCTTGGCCGACATCTCACTTGATGGTAAGTGATCATCAGACCGAAGGTGGAAGCGAGCTTCACCCGGAATCCTCAACCACAGAGGAACTGGCCTCTAACTGCCGAAACACAACAATGCTGTTAACATTGCTGTTATGGCGACGACATACTTAGATAAGATGGTGGTACCTAGCCAGGCGGACTTAGAACAAGCCTTACCACCAATCAAACCGAGTAGAAAATTTTGCCTCCACTGGGAATCAATCAATCAGGAACCTTTGGGTTTCAGACAGGTGGTATAGCCACTAGACCACAGACGCGGTTAAAAGCGGCTGGTGGGTATGTTTTTCTGTTTGTGCTGACGATGATGTTCATATTATTTGGTTTTCAGAGCGTTGTTGCGACCTTGAGAAGAAGCAATCTAGGTTTCCCCGGGCACAATTCCAACTCCGCAATTGTTACTGAGAATTTCTCAGAAACCAAATTAATACGTATTAGTAAATAATTCTCACGTAAACTGGGAAAAATCCTCATGCAACTAAAACTTCTAAGAACTGTAATCATTGCTATAAGTAGCTGTCGGTCAGAAGGGCCATTGTCTCAGTGGCAGAAATATGTCTTATTCATCGCTGTCGAAATTATGGCGCAATGGGAGAAACATTTCACCAATTAAGCCAGATGCGTAAATACTGAACTAGATTAATCATGACGTATCCTGTACTATTAAACGAGCAATATTTGTATATATATTTGTTTGTATATCAGTTCTAACGATTTGATGAAAGTTGCAATATAGGGGTTTAGGGGGGCGAAAAATCGATCTAGCTAGGTCTCATATCTGGGAAGGGAGGTTTCTTCGCATTTTAGTGAAAACAAAATCGAAGGTTATGGAAAAATACTTTCAAATTACTTTTTGAAGCTTAGACAACACATAATATCACGCCTTGTCTCCCCGAAGGTTTAGGCAGAGGTCTACCTATAGAACACAGTACAACTATTACTAATAACCGGGCACGAATCCAGACTCCGGGCTGCTACTGAGAAATTCTAAACAGAAAAACCCAAACACTATGCCCGACCTGGGGATGGAACCCTGGACCTCATGTTCAGCAGTATCGCTTGCAACCACTAGACCAATGAGGCAGTCAAACAAGCTGTAAGAGGCAGTCAGGTTAGACAATTCTCCGAAAATGCACAGATGATCTAAAATCTAACAGGTCAAATCGATAGTGGGGTGTAATCAAGCAGTATAGATCCTTGCCATTCTCCGAAAATGCACAGATGATCTAAAATCTAACAGGTCAAATCGATAGTGGGGTGTAATCAAGCAGTATAGATCCTTGCCTAAATAAATAAATTATAATTTAGATAAATTTAAATTATACGTTTTTAGAGAAATAATGCTTACTTGTGATTTGTGTGCGAGACATGCAATAAAAGATATTTGTTATTGTCGAAATGGAAATAGTTTCACTTGAAAATCATTACGCTACTTAAGTATTTGCGCATCAACTGCGCTCTGCGCATCACCAAAAGCTCCTAACGGGTGTTAAATGGGCAAAAATCTACGCATGTCTCTTTGTATGTGCAATAAAACCAACAATACGTCAAAGGCTTCGTAGCTATAATAGCGCCAACATATTACCAAATTAACTATAGATGCAGATGCGCAAACGCACTAGATCAACAGTGTCAAAGTCCGAAATATGTTCATATATAACGCCATCTAGCGGTATTCTAACCATACCTGAACTTGATATCGACATCTGGCGGCAAGAACTGGTACCTCTTCATTTGGTGGGGGACCGTCGAATCCTGGCATTCAGCCAACAAAGCTGTCAGCGGAATATTAAGATACCCTAACAGAATCTCTTCCTTCTCCCCAGCAACTGTCGCCCAGACATTGATGTTCAGATATTTATGGTTCTCATTTAGCTTGAACTCGGTTTCTTCGTCAAAAGGTATAATAGGTTTTAAAGGGGAGTTTTTCGTCCAGAACATTTGGCATATTTCGACGTGTTCACACTGTCGAGGGCCTCCAACTTCGAACATATTTTGTTCTTCGTCTTCGGTTGTTTCTTTCTCTGGTATCCTACATTCTGACGAATCAGTTCTGATTATGGGTATGTCTGGGTGTTTGACAGTTTTGTTTGCTTGTCGTAAGGGTGTGCTTGCGCCGGAAGCTGGCGGGGTACTACCGGCTGAACTATCGGAAGACTTATTTTCTACGGAGCAGCGGCGCTTCCGAAGCCCGAAGTTAGCCGAAGCTGGCTGTTCGGATGCCTTCGTTGGCCGTGCTGGCTCCGTTTTTGTGTTCGGTTTGGCTTGTGTATCAGTCTCGTTTTGTGGTTCTACTGTTTTTGCTGGGCTGGATTCGGGTTCCTGGCAACGAAACACAGTTGAATGTTTTTCATTACTATGATGAAAAAAGTATTAATATGATATTTTAAAAGGGTTTTTTCTGGAGATTGCAGTTTTTACGTCTTAGTTCCTACGGCAAGATATGAGCTTTTTACAGAGTCTTCTCTAGAGAAGACTATCTACTTACTTTCGTAGTGATCCTCTCCTCTTATAGAACATCCAATTGCAGACATGTAGCCAATGAGTTGAGTAATACTCAGCTTTCAGACAAAAGGCTTTTCGCAATTCAGAATGCTAACGAATTTTCTGTGCCCCTGATTTGTACCACAATTTTATTATATCCCCATTCCACTAACCTGTAAATTACTCTTGGACGCCGCAGCCCTCATACCCTGCAACCTGACCCCCTCCATGACCTCTGACACTCGTCTGAAGGAGAAGTTCGGCTTTATTCGTTTAGGTTCGCTAGCCTCGTCTCGACGTGCGCCCGCGCCGCTACCGCCGCGTTTGACTCGTACGGTTACCGCGCGACGTTCTACTAGGCGCAGAAGTTTGCCTACCTGTTGGAGGCAATAATTTGGTGTAAAACAATAAAAAAATATGTTGATCAAAACGTTGTGTGTTTTATATGCTAAAATTTATATGTCATGCCTTCTAGGTGTATTGGCTAACATGACGCCTTTCGTTCTATAAACAGAATGCATGTATCTAGCAGTGGATTCCAAATTGAAGTAAATGGTGTCCAAGTTTTATTAGAACGTCATCTTTTCGTTCGCAATTTAATTTCCAAATATGTATTTTTGCAAAAATTACTTTAATACCAACACATAAAATTCTTTTTCAATAGTTGTTGTCATTCTAAATTCAACTTAATTCAGGTTTTTTATTTGATAGACCAAAATGACAGCTACCTTTTTTCAAATAAAACGATAAATAATTAACATTACAAAGACAACACGACAACAGTGAAAGTCCTCTTGCAGAGAATGATTCAGTGATCCTTGGTGAGAGTCACTCGGTAGCTAGATTATTTTTATGTCGACACCAAAGTGTAAGTTGAAATACCATCAAATAGAACAATAACTTGAATATGGAACAAATAATAAATAGATTTTTGTATTAAATCAGTTACATATTAAAAATAGTAGCTACCTGAGCAACATTATTGACGGGCTTATTATCAATAGCCAGTACAACATCATCTCTTCGCAGATCAGCGCGATAAGCAGGCGACATCGGTACGACAGTGTCCACTAACACGGCCCCCACGCCCTGGCAACACACGAGTCCCAACGGCCCCGCCACAGCTGGCAACACTATGTCTAGGACAAGCACGCCGCGGCGGAGCGATACCTGGGGAATAAAGTAAAGAAGTTGTGAATATTCGGGTAAAATTATTAACACAGAAGATGTTGGTGTGTTAGACCTTCCTTTACGTAGCAATGGAGTAACATAACGACGTGATTTTTTGCATAGAGTTAGTGTTTACAGTTAGTTACTGTTTATCCCGGAAAATACACGATTCCTGTAGTACGAGTACCAAAACATCTACGCGAGGTAAGTTGCGTGTAAAGGTTTTTTTATGGTCACATTCCCTGGCAACACACGAGCCTTATGGCGGCGTTACACTCCTGTCCAAGTGCTCTCCGTAGGTTTCACAAAAAAGCCTCGAGCGAGGGGTTTAAGCCCGAGTGCGGCTATGTACACTCTCGCCTAGATCAGTTGAAGTTGTGAACCCCGAGGGGATGGACGCAGACATTGAACATCTTCTCTGTCAATCGGCGCAAACAGCACTGGAGACACGAGTTTCAGTATAGTATAAAGTACTCTACGGTGTAAAGCGACGCACTCGCAACTGCCGCGAGATCCTTTGACTCGGGCACAAAAAACCGATACAGGACGAGAGCGAGCGAGGAATGCCGAGACACACCGAGGCGAGCCGAGCGCTCTCATTTACATTCGATAGTGGTCCGGCTACAGCAGACAACACTACGTCTAGTCTAGAACTGGCAAGCTGCGGCGAAGCAATATCTTGAGGAATAGATAAGAGTAAGGTAGGAATAATAATGAGGTCTTGAAGTAAATTAATGTTTGAAATTCAAATGTTTCCTGGAGTTCAATGAGTTCCGTGTCAGTTAATCGTTTTAATTAATACATTTGAAAAATTCAATGCCGCTGAAAATAGTACTTGCTTGAATTATGGCACACTATTACTACCGGTTCCTGAAGACTTATTCATTTTAATCTATTAATACGAACTAATCGTAAGTCGGGGACGAAAAAAAAAAATCATTTTATTCTTTCTAACTAGACATAACATTTTAACTTACAAGATAGGTTTTTCCATTTGGTCGTTCAGTCACAACATCCAATAATTGTATGTATTATATCTAATATTTGTATGTATGTGTATTTGTACTCACACGTTCTCGAAATCGGCTCTAACGATATTTCGATGAAAGTTTGCAGTGTCTACGGGGGCGAAAAATCGATCTAGCCAGGTCTCATATCAAGGAAAATTAGTTTTCTCTATTTTCACAGCCTCGTGAATGTGATACAACGTGAGTATACCTGGATGATACGTTTATTTCTATTTTCACCCGAGCAGAGCCCGGTTGACCAGGTACTGAGATTTGATAGCAGATTGACAGAAATCTGTTCAAGCTTTAAAAACTGTGACTCGACATTGCAAAGCCTCTTGACAAAATATGTGGAAATGCAGTCTTTGGAAATTTATCCATTGGAGTCAACAGCTAAGGCCGTGCGCGCAGTGCCGTTCCTCCGGATCACTGCAGTCGCTTGACCTCTATCAGTCGCATTGTCAGTCGTCCGTGTAGACAGGACACTCCGTCACCTTCCATTCTACTAAGGTCTGACTTCATAAATGTGGTAACTCACCCATCCATGTGAGTCAACAGCTAAGGCTGCGCGCACAGTGGCCGTGCCCCCGGACCACTGCAGTCGCGTTACCTCCATCAGTCGCACCGTCAGTCGCCCGTGTGGACAGGGCCCTTCGTCGCCTTCCGAACTACCAGGGTCTGACTTCGGGAAAAATGGTTTGTATCTGGAAAAAAAGTTACAAGGTTTCAGGTGTTTGATAAAAATTTCCAAAAATAGGAATAATGTTTAAGTTATTTTTGATGTCGTCTAGGAAGGCATGTTGACATCTTTTTCAAGAAAGTCATAGTATCAATATTTATCCTCTCAGACGGCGTAAACATATTTTTATCTCACGGAACGACGCGCGCTTTACATGTGGTAACCAAGTGTACAGACACGCGCAATATTTTTCGTCGAGTATTAAAATAAAATCTACGCTGGAGCACAGAATAGTAGATTCACTTCGCAAATACATTAAAATAAAAGCAACTCTTGCTACGACATAATAAAGTGCAATTCAGGTCGCACAGGGCTAATTACCTACAGTTATATTCATCTAGAAGTTGCCTCTCTTCTATCGCGTAACTCTTATAATTATCTTCTAACTACAGCTACGTTACGCTCACTGAATTGGCCCGACAAGGCGAGCCCGCCGCGTACTTGTAGCTTCATACCTAAAATGCTGAGTGCGCCTTCTGTACTATTCTGTGGCTGGGGTTCTAGAATAATGTGCTGAATACATGTTAATAGTTTGAGATTTTTTACATTTGAAGATTCCAGATCTTCTTCTATCAACCCTTACCAATATCACAAAAATTATAATACCACCGTCAAACTTACCGTATCTTATAATTGGGCAGCGTATGCCTCTGCGCCACCGCCCTTCTAATATGTGCAGCGACTAAGGAAGCCAGCCTAGGCTTGATCTGTCTGCCTTGGAATCTCCCTCTCACTCGGAGCTCAAGCTTCGGTGGCGACTCGAATGCTATCGCCCAATGAGTGTAAGGACTGCGACGGAACATAACCCTAACGTTGCCGCTTATGCTTTCCACTGGAAGAAAGGAAACAGGATAGCGTATTAATGGGGCTACTGAAAGTTATTCCGTCTTATTTACAAAACAAGATTTAGGTATACCGCGATAAGACCGCTCATTGTGTCACCCTATGTAAGATTTCTACTTTTATATTCATACTAGCTGCGCCCCGCGGTTTCACCCACATAAGTCTCGATCCCGTGAGAATATCGGGATAAAAAGTATCCTTTGTCCTAACCCAGGTCATGGTCTACGCATGTGCCAAATTTCATACAAATCCGTTCAGCCGTTTTAGCGTGAAAGCGTAACAAACTCACTTTCCTATTTATAATACACACATCAAAAGTATCTAGGGATCAAGTACGTTTTATAGTATCGCCGCAATTGAGGATTATTATTTTAACTTTTTTGGATCGTTATTGATTGATTTTTTTGTGAATTTCACTATTTGAATAAAGAATTTTCTCAAAATTTTGATTATAAATACAAAATCAACTGTCAATCAGGATTCCTATAAAAGTGTGTAATAGCATTTTTACAAAACCATTACAACTTCTGCATCGTCGCTTTTGGCACAACACAGAGCGTCATAAGCCGCCTTTGCCTTTTATTGCCATTTAATTGACGATATTAACCTAGGTTAATTTCCAACAATTTGCAAAAATTGCAATTTTTCTTAATTTTTACATAATATAGGGATAAGTTCATAGGAATTAACGTAAGAAGACTTGTTTGGAAGACTAGATTTGGTAAATATTAATTGGATATTTTTTTATAGTTAAAAATGTACTTGATCCCTATAGACACTTTTGATGTGTGTAGTTAGTTAGGATGGTGTACATAATACAGATTTTCTTCTTATGTATCGAATATTCCCGATCACAGTAACACGTTATTGTCAACAATGTTGACGATCGGATAAAAAAGTTTCTTTCATTCACATAGAGTTTCCATCTTCTTCTATTTTTAGACCTAAGTTTAAGCTATCGAACACATTTTTGTATTGATCTTTAACAACTAAATAATTTAACCATTTTTTTATTAAACTTTAGATAAACAAAATCAATTTAAAAGCCTAATCAACGTAATCATTGAAAATACAATATTAATCTAATGTTTGCAAAAGAAGCTACAACAACTTACATAAAATTTACCAACATGGAAAAAAAAAAATATATATACTTTTTCCAACCTGAAACATATATTTGCTAGCTATCCCGATTATTTCCGAAATCCCAATGTCTACAATGATTTCAAGATAGGTGTCGTGGTGTGTAGTTTAGTTCCATAAACTCTCACATGGCGCTGTTAGCTCTGCGGTGTAAATAAATATAACGAAAAAATTGTTGGTATTGATTTTTCAAAAATCTGTGAAACATACGGTCTGCTCGTGGCAGAGACCCAATTAGGCTCGAGGCTATTTTCCCGCTAGCTTTAGACTCGCCGTGTGAACGAAATAGGCCGTGTCCATGATTGGGCCCGAACGGTACAACGCCATCTATCGAGCCTATTGGCAACTTTCAACATTTTTTATTTTTAGTAGAGTGATAAATAAGTCAAATGCTGAGTTTCTATGTATTCGCACAAATACATAATTAAATAATTGTTGCAGAATTTTACTGACTGAAGTATTATGGATTCCATTCAATGTGCGCTTTTAAAATTTCTAACGTAGACTAAGGTGACGTTTTGAACACAAAGCTCACAACTTAATACCGGACAAAGTTGTCAGTTTTGTATAATTAACTTTATTTCGTTCACAGTTAGGTTCTTATTACAAAAACTAGCTCGATGGATATAAACAATGTCAACAGAAAAAAAAAAAATCAAACCAAATTGTTTTGTAATAAAATCGATAGACTTTTGCAGGGCTTCATTAGAAATGGTGTCTTAAAAAGTTCACACAACAAAAATCTTTTTTTAAACACTTTTGACATAAAAAAAAAACAACCAACTTTCAAGAAAAAAAAAACTGCAAAGTGAAAATTAACTTATTAATATCATCCATATAAACCAACTGCGAAAAATACGTATTATTAAAGCTAATTCAAAAACAACCCAAACAAAGTTAATAAAATTTATATGGGACCACCGGACCACTCCCTTCCTCTATCAAATGAAAAAAGAATTTTCAAAATAGGTTCACTATTGACGAAAATGTTGAAATACATTTAAAAAAAAGTATACACACGAACAATCGAACGGAACACACGAAAGTAGACGGAGTTTGTTTTTGTATTAGCCCGAGTGACTTTATAAGGAAACAAAGAATGGAAGAAAATTAAGTTGTGGCGTTTTCAAAGTCACATAATACGAGAAGATTCAAGGTTCTTTCAGAAGTTTCCAAGTCGGTATTCGAAGTTCATGTTACGGGAAATTTCGCATTGTCGTCTGTGATTTATATTCGCGTTCCCAAGTAACTATTGGCAGAACTATAGTGTTAATTTTGCGGATGCAAAGAAGAATCGGGTATTCGCATTAAAAGAGGCAGTCTTTAATGATGAGGCAATTCAGAAGTTTGAAAGATTACTAAGAAAAAGCTATAGTTATGAAATCCATTGAATCCCTTCGAAATCCAGTGAAAACTTAAATATTATCCGTATTGCAAGTAAAACAAAATTAACGCTAAGCGACACCTAAATGTAATGATTAATATGATCGTACATTGGATTTTCAACTCTCGCTACTGAGCCGAGCGTTGATAATCCAACAGTGTGCTTTTATTAGGCAACACATTTAAATGTCGCGTAGTGTATATAATTGAAAAAACTAGGTTCCGTCAGCGGCTTCACCCGCGTGATATCATTATAAATTATAGCCTATGTTACTCAGTAATAATAAAGCATTCTGTTGGTGAAAGAATTTTTAAAATCGGTCCAGTCGTTTTTGAGTTTATTAATTAAAAACAAAAAAAAATCTTCTTTATATTATTATTATTGTATTGTAGATAATATTAGTGTAGATAAGTCAACAAAAATAAAACCTACCAGTAATAGATATGTTAGCGATTTTCCCCAGTAGCATGACGGCATCGACATCGATGCGGAAGTTGCCGTCATACGCCAGGTCGAACTTCAGGTCTAGGGCCCTGAGGCGAGCCCCATCCTCTTCTAATTCACCAGACTGGAGACGTAGGTTCGTGATGGTGGGGAATTCTGAACCCACTTCTAGGGAGCGAAGCTGTGGAGGAAAATGCAGTGGTTAATAAAGAAATGAAAAAAATATTTGAGCCAGATTACCCGCACATGTTATGAACAGCCTTCCAAAGAAAATTTTACGGCACGGGAATCATCGTGTTTCCGAATTAGTACGAACATCGCGCTTCAGAGTAACCGCCCACAGAGGCAATGCTTCTAAGTTTAGTCTAACGCGCTTTGTAGTAAAGCACCTAACATTGCACGTTTGTATGATGTTTTCTCTCTGTAGAGGCTACCTACTCCGGTCTCAGATCGTCATTTGTCACTCATAAGTTTTTTTTTTTGGAATTGCATAGTGTTGTTAATCTACAATTTTGTAAACCCCCCTAATACAAAATAGGCAACTTGTACTGCTATGGTTGCAACAACTCTATATTAGATCTCATCATCACGCCTTCGTATTTCCGGAGATTTCCGAAGCGTATACTTTTCTTTGGAAAGCTGTATGTTCTAAAAGGCACAATATGAGAACACAAAAAAATTACTTAATAATGTGGCAGCTACTGCTATCATCATCACCATTATCGGCAGCCTTGATCCACCCACTGCTGAGTACCTATATGCCTCTCTTTAGTGCCATGCTTGCCTGGCCTGTGTGAGTCTCTTATCGATCCAGTCAGGTACTGATAAAGTAGTTATTTTGATGGGCGTCAGGTTCATCAAGGAGTTTTGGAATGAACAAAATTCCGTTGATTTCAGATTAAAGCCAAGCACCGATAGATTAACCTTGTAGCATCATAGAGAGCTCTTGTAGACCTGATAGATGCAAGGGTACAGATAATAATGTAGTAAATAGGGTTCAAAGGAATGTTGGCGGCACACCACCAATAATATGGAAATTAGATGGCCCGGGTCGTTTTCACAATCCATCACGTCTTTCACGTCGCGCGTCATGAATATCGAGCGAATATCATAGATGCACCTAAAACCTGCTTTATGCATATAATGTAATCAAGGAAGTCGAGGCACGAGTGGATTAACTACACGAAACGATATCCCATTAAACACGAGTCTATGAACTCGTGAACATACTCTTAACAGCCTTACAATGTTAAATTCTCCGATAACATGACGTAAATATTGTAACGAATTTTCTAATGGTACATGTAACCCTCGGGTGTACTATGATCCCATATAATATTTATTGAGAAAATACAAGTAAAATGAAAAGAAATCATTATTTTATACGTATTATCCTCAGGGAATGCCTAAAAACAAGTTTCAAGCTTCGAGTATTTCCAACAAAATCATTGCGGAATGTCGTAAAGAGGGCAAAAGTTTTTTTTTTTGTCGGTAAGGTACTCAAACTGCTGGGGGCTAAATCCGACCTACTGAGCTCTTATGAAGCTTAAAACTAACTAATTAATTTACGAGCAAGACGTTCTTGTTACCTGTAGGTATAAGACTTACTTCTCAGAACCAAATGTTAGGTAAAAAACTTTTAAGTTTAGTACTAAGAAATCTTTCTTGAGAAAGGTGTTTTATTCTCTTTGCGTCCCATAGCAATAAGTAATTTATTCTAAGAAAAAATGCTAAAGGGGCTTATAAATCCACAAGAGATTCCTTTTACGAAGAGTGTCTTTCTTAGAACAGTTTAAGTACCTCGTGTAAGAAGATAACTCGAGCCAAGCATCCTTACATTTCATTTAAGTTGACGCAGTTTAATCAAGACTTTTCTAGCTCTACCCAGCCCCATGACGTGCTTGCTCAAAACGGTGTGTTGCCACCCGATTTACAACTTTTCGATATCAAACCGAGTCGATTGGGACTTATTGGCATTGAATTTATTTTCCATTCTACATCAGTAAAATGTGCAAGAGTTAGATAATACGATTACAAAATTTAAAGGCGTCAAAGTAAACCAAACGAGAAACGAGGTTTCATGAGCTTCTGAAACGGGAGGCCGGTCTCCCAGATTCGATATTGATACTGCCTTACAAACAGAACGCTTGGAAGGCAATATCAATATTCAACGTTCCGTAAGTACGTATTGACGGTGCGACAAACATAATATTATACGTTAGTGGTTTTTATAATTCGTTCTGAGTCGGGCGCCGGGCGGGGCGTTTTCACATCGCCGGTCACGAATCGTTGGCGCCGATTGAACCGCAAATCGCCGGTCATTGGAGCGAATAGTTTGCTAGTCAACCAAACTAACTAGCCATGCTATTTAATTTTTTCTTTAGAAAAGGAAAGTTTCTTAAAATATTGGTAGAAACGAAAACTCACATCGTCAAGTTCACAAGTAGCCCTCAGCAGTCTCTTAGACTATTGAATTCTAGGCGTAAACCTCTTTAATACTTATCAGATATCATTCTTGCTGACGATACTTCTCTTATTTTTAAAATAGACAGGAAAGATACAGATGTCTTACATGTCAATGATAGTCTGGCTGTTCTTTCAAAATGGTTCGCAGCTAATAATCTTTTACTTAATGCAAACAAAACTAAATGTATTATATAATTGTTTTTATTACCAAATGTACCTCACGCAGGTCTAAATCTAAAACTTGATGGCAAAAAACTAGATCTGCAATAACGGAAACTATATTCTTAGGAATTACTTTAGATTCAAAATTGCAATGGGGCGCCCACATTAGAACTATTTCAGGTAGATTAAGTTCAGCTGCATATGCAGTTAGAAAAATAAGGCAGTTGACTGATATAGCCACAGCTAGGTTAGTATACTTTGCTTATTTCCACAGTATTATGTCTTATGGCGTTCTGCTGTGGGGATCGGCAGCTGACGCACATTCAATTTTCATTTTACAAAAGAGGGCAATCCGCGCGATCTATAAAATGGGTTCTCGCGAGTCCCTTAGAGACGAATTTAAAGAAAGTGATATACTGACTCTGCCTTCTCTTTATATCTTAGAAAGTATTTTGTATGTGCGCAAAAACTTAGGACTTTTCAAGATAAGAAGCGATTTCCATAATATAAATACACGTAGTAGACATGAAATTGTGATATCCAAATTTAGATTAACTAAAACAAGCAAGTCATTTCTTATAAACAGTATCCGCTTTTATAACAAGTTGCCAAAGTCTGTTACGGAACTTAGCGATGGGAAGTTCAAAACCCACATCAAATGTGTCCTTATCAAGAAAGCATATTATAAAATTAAAGACTATGTTGAAGACAAGGAAGTTTGCCAATAATTCCTTCTGCACATGTGGTTTCCCTTTTTTTTTTCTTTTTTTTTTGGGTGAGAAATCATCAAATAACTTCTCCCGCTCTGGGCGGAGCGGGAGGGCGTGTCAGACTCTTACTGACTAAAACCCACCCGTGTTCCTTCGGTTGCCCTGTTGCCGGGGGTCACGATGTCCCTTTCGGTTTTCTTCGCAACCCCGGCAGGCATCGGCCTTTGTGGCTTCCCTGGTATCTCATTAACGGCATAATTATGTAAGAGTCTATTAACTGCTCCCAAATTACCATGTTTATTTTAATTTTTTTTTTTTTACATTCATGCTTGACATATTCATCCTATTATTTGACATTATATACCTACGAATTAATTTCAACTCTTTATTAGTAGCTTTTGTGCACATGATAATTATTCCGATTTATTACATTTGTAATAGCAATCATGTGATTACGTTTAATTAAAATAGGTTTTTATTTTTATAAATTTTTGTATCTTTTGTATAGATAGAGAACAACCAATTGGAACCGTGCACCTAGCTTCTGACGTTTCATAAGTGCCCATGTAGGTTTATGTGAAATAAAAATATTTTGAATTTGAATTTTCAGAGAATGAGGTAAATCCTAGTCTACCAAAACTAAGTAGCAAGAAGTTTAAGATTGATTATCACCTCACATTTCTGAGGCTAGTCCGCCAAAGGCTTGATGGACCACAAGGATTTTTTGAAAGAAGTTCTTTAACGTGGCTTGCGGTAGGAGTAAACAAATTTTTCATCATGAGTTTCGAGGGTCTTAATGCGATAGTAACGTCAAAATATAAATCCAAGATGGCGGATGCCAAAATTAAAAAAAAAGTCATCATGGGTATCGTTTTCAGGGGGCGCTTAAACCGATAATGAAGTAAAAATGAAATTCCAAGATGGCGCGTGGTAGCTGCAAAAAATATTTTTGTTTTAAATCATACGTGAGAAGGAACTTCATTCCTGACAGGGTCCCCCAACCGCGCACGTTTTTTATTTGTATTGGATTTTATCCCCTTATCTTTTGCCCGCTAGACCCTAATTGATGCGCAGGAATTTTTAGTTTGTATTATTTTATGTCTTGTACTTATTATGACGAGCAAGGGTAATGAAAGGATCTCTAGCTGAAGCCACACGAAAATTATACAATCAATGCAATATTACAGGTAGCAGCTGTATAATTTGTGCAATCAGCAATTGCTACGCAACATGCATTATACATTAACTCCATAATGGATATAGCGTAGGTATCGGTCATTATTAAGAGGAAACATGGTCATGTAGTCATTGGCGTTCATTCCATTCTAACTTAGGGATCTCGCGCTAGATGGCCACAACTCCGACCATTCGTGGCCATCTAGTGGTATCGTATGGTTTGCGGCTGGTTGGCCGTTGCGACCAAGTGCGCGATTCGTATCGGTTTCTATAGTTTACCTGTACCCTTATTGCGTAACTTATTTTCATAAAAAAAATTGCCTAATTTGTTTCATTTTGACAGTTCAACAACATTCATTGCGTTATTTACGTTGTTGAGCAGATTTTTTTTTCCTACTTATGAAGCAATGGATTAGCAATCTATTTCAAATCGAAACAGATTATGATTGTGTTGTATTACGCAATTAGGGTACTGGTCGCTGCGACCACTGGTCGTGGTAGTGGCCGTCTAGTGCGCGAGACTTATTCCTCTATGTTCTCCCTTGTTAATGATACTAGTCCATATATATTTTTACGACATAATGCATATCTATCACTGCCATGTCCCTACGTTTTGTTTTTTGGCATTATTATACAAATTTTAGAAAAAAAAATATTATTTGGAGTAGTATCTTTACCCAGGGAGAAAAAAGAGGAATACGTTAGTATGGAATGAACGCCAAGGACCACGTGACCGCGTTTCCTCCTATTGGTGCTTCTATCGTAATTAGAGTGAGATTTATACGAAGACGTTGAACTGAGAGCGAATTGTGAATGGTCCTTTGGATTCCATACTTTGTAAGTTGATTTTATTATTTAGGGCGATCCCGAAGTTTATTTAAGGGTAGAGTAGGGTTTAAAAGTTCATAGTTCTTTAGACAGCATCTGGAAGAAAGGTCAGATAAACTTTGAAGGGTAGTTAGTTCTCGCTTTCAAGATTTCTTACGATGATAAGATCATGACCTATGGCTTATATTAAAGCTTCCAAGATCTTTCCTTATCTGGCGATCTTAACACCAATGTGTGCCTCACTTCTTTATCTTCAAACAAAAATCGACACATTGTTAACATACCTTGTCATATCAACCGAAATGGTACCTAATTCGAAAATTAATTTAGTATTCTCGTGGTTAATTTCATCCCCTAAAATTGATTTAGTAAGTTAATGCTCATTTATGGTCGATTCCTACAATTTACGGACCGTTATTGGTTAAAATTAAGGCTCTTGTATCTTTACTAATAATTAAGCAAAGTTCTCATAGCTTTGCATAGAAGACCGTCCCATATGGAAGAGAAGATCAAGATACCACCTGACACTGACCTGCAAATTGCAAAAAACCGGCCAAGTGCGTGTCGGACCAGGCACAATGAAGGGATTCCGTATTTGGGATGAATTTATCCCATAAATAACTTTGTAATTGAAAACCATATTCTTCCATACATTGATATACGTCACACACGGTCAATTCTCCAACTGCAAATGTAAGTTTGCGATCGCAATTTTTTTTTCTTATGTTATAAAACTAAAATTTATGATTTTCAGACTTTTTCCTTTACTTGGGCTGTGAGATCTTGCTTCGTGCCTTTCATGATTCTAGATCGGGAAGTACCCTGTAGGTTTTTATTTATTTGCGAGTATCAAAATATGTCGCCTAAATGGCCATATTTTTTATTGCATTGACTTAGAAGCTTGATTTTTTAGAGCTCTCTGGGACCACAGACCTACGCATTTCATATTAATTTGATAACATGATACCTTTACGCGTTTCGGAGAAAAAGAGTCATGACAGACTGACGGACGGACAATGAAGTGATTCTATATCCGTACCTCAAAATGAAAAAAAAACGGAACCCTAAAAAGGAAGAAAATTTGAACTTCGCGGGCTACCACTGCGGATCCACATCTATGATTTATGGTGGGCAAGCGAGCCTTAGTAAGTAATATCCCTCACCGTTAAAGACTCAAAGATCTTTCCAGAAGACGTCTTAGCGAGCAGCTCGGCGAGTTCGGACGCCATGCGCGTGCGCAGCCAGCGGGTGTCAGCCGTGCTTTGTTGGAAGACGAACTGCAGCATCGTGTTGAGAGCGCCCTCTGGGGTACAGCCTAGCCCGCGTGTTAGCTCGTTCAAGACCTCCTGTTGGAAAAAAAAAAGGTTTTAAAAATGATTTAAGAAAAAACACTAATCATTATTATAAACAGAAAATGTTTGTATTTTTGTTTGTTATCAATAAACTCAAAAAGAACGGGAACTATTAGAGTCGTTCAATAAATAATGAGAATAAGACACAAACTGTTTGGAAGTATTAAAACTAATTACTGGCTCGTAAAGCTGGAATATCTGCTAAACCTACCTAAAAAAATGAAAAATGCGTCGCCGTATTCTACAGTTGCGCCGAATTCAAATGTGGAAGAACATCGACTAAAGATGACCCTCGCTTGGGACGCCCTATGACAGCAGTGACCGAAGAAATGGTTAAAAAAGTCGAAAAAAATATTTTAGCTGATCGTCGTGTCACGGTACGTTTTATTGTTGAAGAAACAAAGATTTCAACAGGTAGTGTGCATAGCATCTTACATGAACGAAATCCGCGAGAAAGGCCTCGCCGTTTCTCGCGGATCATTCAAACTTGCAAGTATTGTCTTGTTTCCGCCCAGAAGTCCGCCGTTGCGATGGCTGCAATTCGAAATGCTGGCTTTGAAATACTTATTATATTCACCAGACCTTGCCTCTAGTAATTTCTATGTATTTCCGAGGTTGAAGGATTATTTGAGAGGACAGAAATTTGAAGATGATGAAGCAGTAGTTGCTGCAGTACAGGATTTTTTAGGTGCTCAGGAGGAAGAGTTCTTTAGGAAGGGAATTTTAAGTTTAGAAAAAAGGTATTCCAAGTGTATTACACTTAAAGGTGACTTTGTCGAAAATTAAAAAAAAAAATTATTAAAGTTACCTGTGACATATTTAAAAAAAAAAAAAAAACTATCTAGTAGAATGCTAATTATCACTGCGTAACATAAAGATATCACGCGGGCAAAGCCGCTGGTGAAAGCTAGTCTCAAATAAAGATTGTGTATAACAAATAAACTTAGCCCAGTTAGACAAGTAAAATAAAAGAAAAAAAAAACAACCTTCACTTTTGTTTTTCAGTGATTTGAAAATCGATTATGCCTTTATTAAAGTCTTTTCATTGTTAAAACTCACTAGAGTATTTTCTGGTAGTAACGAATGTTGATTTCGTCGAAAATGAAACAAAGGTCTTCGTTAAGAAGAGACTAATTAATCTGATCCAATTAAAACCAAAAAGGTCTACATTGTGATGAAAAGATCTTTCCTATAGTACATGTGTGGATAAAGTCCCTAGAGAGCTTTATCGATATCCACTTCAGTTAAAAATTCACTCTAATCAATGTGTGCGGTGTATGTTCTATTTATATTGAAGGTTTGACAGCATCTAAGCTATCTAGCTTATACGATTCTATCAGTTATCTACCGTAAATTGTCCATGTTTTATAGTCTACTAAGTACTTTACGCCGCCGCGCCGCCGCCGCCGACATAATATTTTAAGATAACTTTTTAACATTTTAGTCCCTACCCTATTCATATCCCGCCCCGACTCTCCCGACTGCCCCGTTGGTCTCGGCGGTCGTAAGCGCGACTGCTTAGCGTAGGGTCCTGGGTTTGATTCCCGGATCGGGCAAAGTGTTATTGGGTTTTTCATTAGGATTATTTCTTAGTAACAATCCGGAGTTTGTAAATTGGCGGTGTGATACCCCCGTGCCTCGGAAAGCACGGTTCCTGCGCCTGGTCTCTCTCCGGTCGAGTCGGATTGCCGTCCCATCGGACTATGAGGGTGAGGAAAGAGAGAATGCACCTGTGTCCTACTCCTACTCCATTCAGATTGGCCGCTATGGCCGAAATACGGTCTGGATGACTATATTCATAAAAACTTGATTATAAACCTTTCATAAGTTCTCTATACATTTTCATATGAAAGAATTTAGAGGGCAATGGTTTCAAGAGGAACACCTACAAGATGTCTATAAACATAAATGTACATAACTCTCTTTTTGGGATTCGCCGCTGTCGGGTAAAGAAGGGGAGGGTCGTTAAAATATAAGCGGGAAAATGGAAGAAAAAACTTGTGGCCGACTTCAAGAAACATGAAATCAAGGACAGGAAGATGATATTGAAAGAGGATCACGCAAAATTCCATATCATACTTGTCTTCTTAAAAGTTTTGATAACAATATTGCGTTCTGAAGCAGGTTTGCAGCCCTTCAAGTGCTGCTTATTTTTTAAATTTACTGTCACAATTTTTTCTTTTAAATGAGCTGTTATAGCCTAGTGGTGTGACTGTCAGACTGTCAAGTCATAGGTCTCGAGTTCGACACCCAAGGCACACACCTCTGACTTTTCGGATTCATGTGCGTATTGTATAATTATCACTTGTTTAAAAAACGGTGAAGGAAAACATCGTGAGGAAACCGGCATGCCTGAGAGATATTTCTCGACGGTATGTGAAGCTAAGTCAGAGGCCCATGGGCGGCCTACACGAAAAGAAGAAGATTTAAAAATAATGCTTTATTTAAAAGCAGGTTAACAGACCTGCACTCTCTGCTGCTTACCGCTATAATGAAGTGCTGGATGGATTGGTACCTTTTTATTGACAAAAAACTACTCCGGTGTTCCCTTCCCACGCTTGGCCATAGCCTAACCAAAACACTTAAGACGCAGATAAATGCAAGTGACCTTGAGTGGTTAGCTTGCGTGTTCTCTACTGAGCTCACGCAACGCGTCGTACGTCCAGTCCATCAAGGAGCGCTGTCCCAAATTAGACGCATTATTAATTTATTATACATAAAACAAAAGTTATTTTAATAAAACACGTATACTAAAAGATCAATAATTAAATTATCTTTAAAATGGTGAATTGTTTTCAGAAAAATACGCTTGACAGAACTTAACAAATTAATTTCACTATGTAGTGTAAACATAATCTAAAACATTAATATATTAAGTTATTAAGAAAATGCTCTAATTTAACATATATTTTTTCCAAATCATTGCCACTAGTCGTTTAAGCATGATCCTCAGTACCTATAAAATCATTAAAAGTCGGTTATCGTCGCCTTAAAACTTATATTTTTTTCTGTATCGAACATCAAATCTTAGAACTTCACGTCATAAACAATAATTTATGGTTTCTGATGCAATTAACACCCTTGCCGCACAATAAATCAAATACGACCTCCTGTTTGTAAAAGTATGTACGCAGTAATTATGCAGGTGTGCCCAATGTTGCTACGATCAATCAATTACATGTTATTACGTGCCCGTCCGATGAGGGATAGTGTTCCATTTCCACGTTGTAGTTTCACAATCGATCTCTGAAAATGTGCCGCAGAATTTGAAGCTTGAATTATTTTTAACTAGCTGCGCTCCGCGGTTTCACCTGCATAAGTCTCGGTCTCGTGGAAATATCGAGATAAAAAGTATCCCATGTCCCAATCCAAGTCATGGTCTACCCATGTGCTAAATTTCATCCAAATCCGTTAAGCAGTTTTAGCGTGAAATCGTAACAAAGTAACTCACTTTTGCATTTATAATATTAGTTAGGATTGAGATTAACTAAGCCTACTTCTTGGATTGGTTGCCTAGTATTCGATTCATTATCTGCCTAGCCTTTGCCAAACTATGTTGGCTTCGGCTTCCAGTCTAACCAGACGCTGCTAAATACCAGACTTTACATGGAACGAATGCTTATCTGACCTCCACAGTCCAGTTACTGGGTTACACTCCTTGATAGGTCTGATTGCCAGATTTTCGGGCTTCTGACTACCCGTAACGACTGTCAAAGATCTACGAATGGCAATGAATGCCTATTAGTATTTAATTGTGCTCGTGGTATTGTGCTCAGCCCAGCACAGAGAGTACCTACACTACTTTTATCCTTTCCAAAAGTGTCGCCAAGTGTCTTCAGATCTTACACTTTCTCCAGAAATGTAAGAAGCAGATGCGTTCTCCAAGGCACGTGCTAACAACAGCAGTCTGCTGCTTGTTATCACTTATCCAATATAGAAAGTTTGGCAAGTATAACAGTATACCTAATTTCCTACACCTCTGTTCATTGCAATTGTCTTTGAAAAGTCCATGTTCAGCAAAGCTTGAGGGTAATAGGACTAGATCAGTAGTGGTGTCTTTTTAAGTTAGGGTCTTAAGGATTAAAATAATAATAATTAATATTTAAAATAATAAAAAAAACTCGCCTATTATTGTCCCACTGGAGGGCAAAGGCATGCGCATCTCATACAGAGAAGGCACGACCATTGATCTCCACGCTTGCTCAAGACGGGTTGGTGATTTCAAACTTATATTAACTATATATATATATAAATATAATTATATTAATAATAATATTCTATTTATGATTCAGTTTTTATATATTTTTCTTTATTATATTAATTATTTATTTGATTCAGACAAACAGTCATACATATTTTTGGTAGTATACTAAAATATGGTGTTAGTACCCAAATAAGACATAAATACACACCACACTTAGTATTTAAAATAGTTCAGAAAAATAAAAACGTTTTGGATCAAGTTTACTACAACGACCAACAATATTAAGTAAGTATCATAACCACACGCATCTTTCTAGCACTCCATTGTAGTACGGATCATGGTAGATGTTACAGTTATGACGTACTAAGACGCCTATTAACGGGAGAACAAAGGCAAGATAACTGAATGCTAATCTCCCATCATTAGCATCTACCACCTTCATAATTCCCTTTGACGAAGACAGCTGAGGAAATAGCACTTACTTATGAAGATCCTCCCTCTGAGAGTAGATCAGTGCTTTAAATGTCCCCTTTTTAGTCTGTGGCAGCATAATAGAGAGGAAAACCTCCTTTATTTAAAAGCCTTTTATTTGAGTTCAAGAACTAAAGCACTGAGAGTTTATAGTCGTCTAGTTATTGAATAGAAAATTATAATAAAAATCGATTTGATCGTCGTAGCTTTGCGTGAGACATAACCTATATATCCGATGAACAGAGACGATATAACAGACGAATACAGACATACACGTCTATTTTATTTATATCTACCCGTCTTTCCTTTTTAGGGTTCCGTACCTCAAAAGGAAAAACGGAACCCTTAAAGGATCACTCGTGTGCCTGTCTGTCTGTCTGTCCGTCTGTCACAACCAATTTGCTCCAAATCTAATGGACTGATTAAGTTGAAATTTGGTTCAGATATGTATTTCTGTGACCCAAACACAAACGTGTAACGTAAATATATGAATTTTGAATATAGGGGTCTTAAAAAAATTATAATCAATTTTCTTGTTTGCTTTTTTTAATCAAACAAGAAAATTAAAAAAAAAGTTTTGCTAACAGTACCGCGTGACATATCAAATGAAAGGGCTTGTTGCGAGGATCTTAAACATATTTTTTATATAATTTTAAAATAAATACGAAACAACTTACTGGACCTAAAATTTTGAAATAAATACTTAGTATGGCTTTTTACTCATAGATTACAGGAAAACCTATAAGAAGTCTATGGTCTTAGAATAACATGGTAAACCTGTCAATATTGTGCGTACAAACATACATTTACAACTACAATGTTAAGTTTGTCCTTGGGATAAATAAATTCATCTCAAATATGGAACCCTTCATTGCGCGTATTCCGACACGCACTTGTTGTTTTGTGGGATAGAATTCCCTATGGCAGGTAAGTGCAATTTATATCGAGTTTTACAGATATCACATGTCAAGACAATCATGGAATTTGTACGATATTATTAAAACCAACGAATCGAATACGTAACCAATTTGTCGGAAAATAAATCGAGTACATTTTCCATTTATACATTCTGGGAATAAATTATTAAAAGGTGGGTAATGACGTCACGCATTTCATCAGTAGGCCATTTATATCGAAGCGGTTGGATTAATTACCTTATTTCGCACTGAAATTGAGGGCAACGCGCTTAATTAAAAGGCTGTAAGCTGTAATTGGGACACTATTTAATGACAGACGTTGGTCAAACATAAGGCACACACATTCGACGAAGAAAGCTGTCGGTAAATAACAATAGTTCAAATATGATTTGGTAAATAGGCTAAATAAATAAAGGCATTAAGGCGTTTGGTTTCTAAATGGGTAAACATATTTACCGAACAATGGATTAGCGACTGTGTGTACAGGTTTACACGAATCGTATACAAGTAATCAATAGATAGGACGTACGTTCTCTAACAAATCTGAGTAGTAACATATATCTCTTTGTTCCCGGTTGATGGCAATAGGCTCGCTCCCTATTACATGGGACTTAAAACATATCTTATTTGGTTCTGTTTAAACGAGGAGAATGAATAAATTAGTTTCACAGAGAGCGGTTCTGAATCACACGAAACGAGGGCTAATGATATACGAATATCTATCTAAGTATTTACTCAAATAAATCATATCATAATATGTATATCATTTCGGGTATTCCCATAGCTCTTTAAAGAAAGGAATGTGGCGTACTATTTTTAACCTTTCGTACTATTTTTGTATTCTAAATTCGTAAAAAATATCCGTTACATTCCTTTCTTTAAAGAGCTATGAGAATACCCGAAATGATATACATATCATGATATATATATATATATATATATATATATATATATATATATATATATATATATATATATATATATTTATACAGGGTACAAAAATAGTACGAAAGCACTCCTGGCCTTGCTCTCGTCAGTTGCTGAAAGTGATGCCCGATTTCTAAAAATCTTTCTCTTAAAAATCTTAAGTACATACATATTTGAAAATATAATACAATACAACAGCAAGTTCAATCATAGGGGCAAATCACGTATTTTTAAGGATGTCTGCATTCTAATTTCAATCTCAGTCTGTCAAAAATACTAATGTTCCTACATTTTTGACAAGTTTTTGACACTGATTGTTGCTAAGATGAGCTCGCGACTAGATTTTGAACGTTTTTAATAACGGGAATTGGCTTTCTGCTCTCGGCTGATGACGTCGCAAGAGTGAGGAGATGGGTCGGGAACTCGGAAATGGATTTAGGGAACATGATTGGATTGACTAGGCACGTGCCGGTATTTGGGTCGAAATGGGGGTTGAGCCTTCTTGAGGGGCCGATTTACGCCGCAGCGATTTTTTATACATCCACTATCGTTATTAGATTTTTTTAAACTCATCATGAAAAACCGTAACTAAATAACATTAACCTTTTTCTCGGGCTGTCTGGTAACCATCGATTAGGCGAGAAACGAACACGGCTATTGAATATTTTTTTTCTGCCTCGATGAAGCTATAAACACCGAAGGAAAAAGACATCGATTCTTTATATCGGAAAACAATATTTGTGCGGTGGCTTAACACATTTTTAGGTATCTACTGAGTTAAGGTGAACGCACATGCACACGTATACCTGTAAAGACGAATCTTTACAGTAGCTATGTAAAATATTGTCACAATGCGTTGGTTTGATCAAACAATCAAATCTGTCAAATACCAAGGTGCCGTGTGAGCCTAACCGCAGGGTGTCAAATAGTAGGGCTACCAACCACCTCTAATATGCATAGTTTAAGTACATAAACCCGCCAGTAACATTCCGCATTCGACCTACACATATATTACTATAAATTAACACACATTTTACCGATAACATAAAACAACGGTTTGTTTTCGTAATTACACTTCATGGCATCGAGGAAGCGTACCGACTTGGCTTCCAATTCCGACCTTGGCTGGCGATCAAGTCATGCGACATGGGAATACTTTTTATTGCGCTTTTAAAGTCATTTTTAAGGTGTTGGTAAATTGAACCTTTTATAGGTCAATATAATATTGATGACTTTCTTTTAGAGTAGGCCCAGCGGCTACTAATGTGAGGTTATCTCACGTAATAAGTTTACTCTTACTGGAAAATCTCTAAAGGTTTAAGAAGATTAGGCCTTTCATGAAGTGGGGTATCTAGGACTGGTTGCACGTTTTACAGAAACACGAGTCACTAAGAATAACTGACGTTAGGAGGGCTAAATGGAAAAATAATTGAATAGGTAATAGCAGAGAATGCCCTTGTGGCTTAACTCCGTCTACGTACCACTACTGTACATGAAGTTTAAATAAATAAATAATGCCAGAGGTAAGTAAAAAATCGTTCCTTAAAGTAAGTAATAACTTAATAAGTTATTAACTGAATATGAGTAGATATCATAACGCAACGAATATTATTCCAATTTCCAATAGGCACTCCAGCAAAAACAAGCAGGGACTGATAAAAAAAAATAACGTATAATTTCCACGTCAACACAGGCATAGTTCGGTGCCAATCGTAACAACTTGTGAACATCGCCTGACTCTGAAAGTGGCAGTTGTTTATTTTGCTATCCAACTTGCCGTAGCTTGAACTAACTAAATTGCTGTATTCAAACTAAAATGATTTTTTCTCTCGCTTCGGGTTACGTAGTAACGACGCCTATTCTATCATGAAAGACTGAAAATACATTTTGAATTTAATTTTTTTATGAAAACTTTGCTAAGAATATTTTCGGCGCTTTTTATTTTATTTATTCCATTACGTAATAGTTTGTTTTAACGCTTCAGATGTTAAACAACCTTACGTCATGAAAGATTGATGGGAAATGTAATTTTCCAAGATAGTGATTCGTGTGTGAAATAACACGATCATGAACTTGCTCGTATCCACGCAAATGTTAACTAAGATACATTTTCCTGTAACTGATGGGGCAGTAACACAAGTTATATGTACAGCCATCTTGTGCTATATTTTTTATCTTATTACATAAGAAATTAAAATCAATATTGTATAGTTTTATTTTTCAATGTTGACACGTGAGCTTGCCTTGTGCAATGCAACAATTTTTACTTAAGTATTTTCATGCTATGGGCATGAAAATAAATTAATTCTGAATTGGCATTCGAACGTTAATTAATTAATAATGATTATTAATCGCCAATTCATACTCATTAAATTGATTTTAATGACTTCATGCAGTGGACCGATAGCTGCGAAACAACTGTGGTATTAATAATAGTTATATCGTAGTTTATAAAGACCGTAGCAAGTGGCCTTCTGTAGTTTCTGCCTACCCGCCATGGGAAAAACGCGTGAGTGTATGTTTGTATGTAAAAATGATATCAAAACAAATACTTACAGGCGGCAATGTGATAGGTAAACTGTAGTCTTCTGGAGTCTGTTCCTTCTTCTCCAAGGGACGCACGAAGTAGATGAACAGTGCCAGCGGCACCGACAGAGCCGATACAGCCCCGAACACCGCCGCAAACACCAACCAGGTCCAGTCCGGCATTTTGTTCTAGCGATATTTACTGTGGAAGAGAATTTTATGAAGAGTTTTTCACAGATTAACATACAAAAAAGGAAGAAAGAAAATACGTTAAAACATGACGAAAAGAAAAAACACAAACAGAACAAGTTGCGGGAAAACATACCTCACATACACGCAAAACGAGGTAAACAGGTATTCAATTCGTCGGAATCTTTTGATTACACAAGTCTAAGTAACTTCAAAGAAACTATGACTAGGAAATATCTCAAGGAACGATAGTGAAGGTTAAAGGGAGTAAAGAAACTTTAACAGTTTTCAGAGCAATGACAAGATAAGCACACTTGATAGGATAAAACAAGATAGTTAATTGATTCAGGCGTGACCTTGCGGAAATCCATTATAAAATGATGATGTGGATATAATTAGTAACCTGTTCCGCTGAGCTATTTCTAAAGAGCGACGGGCGATAAAGTTCAGTCTGCGCTCGGTGCTTGGTGTGGCAACACGCCATGTTCGAGTTCGCGACAAGTCAATCGTCATCCTGAGGATGCCTCGTTGAGAGGTGAAACACGTGTCGATTTCTTCCAGGGTCTTTTTAAGACTCTTTAGAAATAGCTAAGCGGAACAGGTTACTAAATATATCCACATCATCATTTTTAGGATAAATCAAAGTAAACATACAAGACCAACCGACTAAGCTTTAGGGATAACAAGCAAGAAAATACAGGGATTACACCGCGATACGTCTCAGAAGTATGATCTTGGATAAACTGTACTGTTCCAGGTGTAAATATAAATTTAGATAGGTACTAAAAGGGGTGTTTTGGCACAGCTGTTCGGTATCAGTTTGGAGGCTAAAGCTGCAATATTGAATAATCCTTTAACAATAAACCTTCACAGATTCACATGAAAATACATTAAGAGATAAACTCCTAAGCCTCGTCCTATTTTTCCGAATTCTGTTGGTATAGTAAACGAGATTTGAATAATATATTCTGTTATATCTCGGCGAGATCTGTAACCTAACATTTGTACGCAAACCGTATTCGCTCAGATGATTGGGTTAATAGGATTATGATGGGATCGACGGGTTTAACTTGTTTACAACACCTGACCTCTTATGTGTTTGGAAAAGCTGGTCACACGACAGTTTGTGATTCCGAAATTGGCAATAATGGGGCTTTTCCGCAACCCTCACTAAAATTTTCAAAACTGTTAGCTGTGAATGTCGAAACAACGGAAACAAGGACTGTATTATTTATTTAGGTCCCGCAAACTTTTGTTCTGATGTGAAGTGGACGTGAGCCCTAATAAATTATGAAGTTGTAATGTAAGCAGTTCCCCGGTATTTGCTCTACCTTGACTATGTACTAGTAATTACATGGCTGCGTGGTTAAAGCATAGGGCTGCTACAGGCAGAGCCGATATGACACAGGCCATGGACTAGGCACTGTACTTACATAACAGTGCCTATTTCATTTGCTCCCGGCGTAGGTTGTCAAAGCTGTCATCAGCAGGCTACGACATCTAGTCAACTGGGGCAGAAGACCATGCTTGTCGCGTCCAGTTTATGTCTATTAATGCTGGCTGAAAGGGCAGGTAATGTTGAACTTTGTAAAACTGAATTTCGTGACCCTCTCTTTACATGCCTTTTTGCCCTATTTCGGAACCGTTTCATCATCCCATTAGCGTCTAAAAGGGTCATAATAGATACGCCTTTTATCAGTACATTGAATTCTCCTAACGCTCACGATTACACCGAGGCGCATCATAATACAATTTATATTTCACCCTTCCGTTCCATTCAATAAGTGGCAATAATATTGTCATGCCTTTAAAAGATTTATTATGTTCAAAGTGAATCTTTTTACCGACGACAGCCATTACAGAATTTCATGAATAAAAAAGTAACCAATGATATTAGGTCAAAGCAGTCCCATTTGTCATAATAATTTTGTTTCAGTTGTTCATGTATTGGTACATTTAATATTTATTACAGTTTCATAACATAGATAGACAAAGTTTTCGTGAAATGTTTGGTAACTAAACAATATTGAAGTCACGAATTTGTTCAAATATGAGTTTCTTTATGTAAAATATTTTGTGTCCATGATCATTAATACGTTTTTAATCTATTGTAATTACTAAGGCAGCTTAAGAATACCCACGTACCTGCCTACTATGGTGAGCTTTAGTATTTTGTACCTCGTTGTATAAATATGAAAAAATAAGTACAACATCGGCTATCGAATCTCTATGTTACAAGAACATACTTGCATAAAAGTACCAACGAGCCTAGTTTACTTAGCATCGTATCTAAAACTATAAAAGTAAGTCGACATAAAATGTTTTGAAGGCCTGGTAATAAAACAACGTTCTAGATATAATTTATTGACGTCAGAACGTTTACTTACTTGATAGTAAGTCAACGTTGTAAGGACGTATAAAAAATGACATAAAAGCGCGCACGGTCCTACTTACATCTAATTTCAAGAACATTGTTATAGGTAATTGAACCTATCTGTAAGTTTGCAAACAGCTGGAGAAACAGAACTTAGATATTATTTGGCAAAGGTTAATTGGCAATTTGTCTTAGCTAAAAATTAATATATTTTTGTTACACCCTTCTCAAATCTAGCTACAGTTGGAGAGGAAAACAAAAGAGTAAAAAACAAAAACGAGCGGTTTTATACAATAGTCGCATATGATGTGTAACATCTGACATCTCACCTTGGTAATAAGCAACATTAAAGGGGCGGGGCCTTGTCAAGGTCGTTTCTGACGGCCAACTCTAGTAACGCGCGGGCTGATTATTCAAATCAAATAGCGCGCGCTTCCCCGGCTTCCTATAATACACTTTCGTCCCTTTTCATAAAATCACTCCTACAGATTTCCCACTCCACAGATTGCAGGAAAGCGAGACGAAAGATTTGCAGGAAAGCGTGTGGAAAGATGTTACACATCAAAAACCATTGGTGTTCATGTTCTGAAGCTTTGTGTACTTTACACAATGGAATGCATTAATCAATCAATCAATGATTGATTCATCTATTAGTACGTTCGCATCTCTAAAATAGGCATTGTTTTCTTTACGCATCAGATTTTCTTTTTGTTTTTTTTCTGAATTCAAAATAAATAGAAGAAGGTGATGGAAAATAAATACATATATTATCTACTATCCTTATTTTGTTTAGGGCTGAAACCTAATACGATAAGATATTAGTAGGGATAAGCATTGGTGGTAAAAGAAATCCCTAAACTTGGCAGGTTTCTATAACGGTATATGTATCGCATAATAAATTGTCTATTGAATATAATATGTAATATATACGAATTATTCATTACACTGAAGTCACGCGAAATCCTGCATCGCGCAAGCAGAGTTTTGCGTGATCAGCATATATATAACTTCCCGACATCAATCGTCGGGCAGTTGCCCACCAGAAACGACACCCGTCTGGTCGGAGGATCCTCCCTTGTCTATGGAGGATGAGTGAACTTTACACCCTGTTATACTATACCATATTTAGAATTTAAAAAGCATTCAAAATCAAAATTTACTAGCTACCCATAGATTGAATCACAAAACGGTATTGTTCAATCTTCGCTCAACTTCCAACACTGGAGCCGGCTGCAGACCAAGAGCAATGCTAAATTAGTTTAGCTTAGCTTGATTACACTAGTCAACAAAAAAACAACTTTTACAAAACCATGAAAGGAATTCAACTGATTTTAAGAGAACATTAAAAAAGGTTCACAGTGGTAATAATTTTATGTCTTAGTTAGCTCGGGTTTTTTGTGGATATCAATAAAAAGACATACAGCTCAGTTATAAGTTTACTTATATTAATACATTTTTTAATTTTAAAAGTGTAAAGTTGAACTACTTTTTCTTTTATAATCGAGATCTACAGCTTCTCTTCTTAACGACCAACAATAGTCTGCTAGCATAGCAGGGCTCCACTTTCCCAGATAACGCTGTTCCATGCCTGCTATATCCTGGTGGAACCGTTCACCGTGCTCATCACTAATGTCTCCCATACATTTAGGTAAAAAATTTAAATGTGAGTCCAGAATATGTATTTTGAGGGACATTTTACAGCCAATAATGCGCAAGGCTTCAATCATATCTTTTACAAGTGTTTTATAGTTCTCAGCTCTTACATTTCCGAGAACATTAGTAAAAACATGTACCATAGATTTCCAAGCCTTGCTCTCTTCTTTATTCAATTTACTGTTGAAAGTATTGTCGTTTATCAACTTTCATATTTGAGGCCCTATAAAAATCCCTTCTTTTAATTTTCCCTCTGTCATTTTTGGAAACTTATTTTTAAGATATTGAAAAGCATCAGTTTCGCGGTTAAGAAATTTAACAAAATTTTTCATTATTCCTAATTTTAGATACAAAGGTGGCACAATAATGTTCTGTTGTAGAACTAATGGTGGATGGAGTCTATTTTCTGTATATCATACTCGTTAGATTTAAGCCATTAAACACGAACGTTCGTAGGTATGCGTGGCGATAACACTGTATACATGTTACAACAAGCACACCATGAGTATAACTCATAAAAACGAACTAAGCCAGCTATGAAACGTATATGGTTGATGAATAGTCACCGCATACTTCTTGATATTACAACTCATTATCAATGGGCAAAAACCTTGTTGACCAGTGTTATTCAACAGAAAATTATTACCTACGTTAAATTACATACCGCAATAGAGACAGGCCCAGTTCAGTGATGTTAGATTCCTTCAGAACTGTTTATCCTCCAGTATTAAAGGTAGCGTTATTTTATTTTGCGGTCTGCACACAAGTGTGAAAAATTACCTCAGCTATGCGAGCTTAGCTAAACTTAGCTTTTTGGACGACTTCGTTTCTAAGCCATCGTCTCCAAGACTATTACAATACAACTCCCACGGGAAGCATTTGGAGCCGGCACCGTGCCATAAAAATACAACAAAATGTAGCTACAACAGCAAAAAAAGAAAGGAAACATTTCTGCAGTAGGTACCAGTACTTAATTGTTTCAAGTTAAGACCCGGGGCAGCTACAAATTAATTGCTACAAAGTACCGTACATATACGAGGTCTTGCAAAAATACTGTGCAGTATTTTCAGGGGTTTCTCCCCTAGGTAGGTAGGTAGGTTTGTGGCTAAGTACAATAATAACAGCCGCACGGATCGATCGATCAGGTTAAGCTACTTTTGCCGCAGTTGGTCCGCGGATGGGTGACCAGCTTTACATACCAAGACCCACGCTGTTGGTTCCGCCTATCATTTGTGGATCTTTGACAGGCGATACGGGTCGTCAGAAGCGCGAAAGTCTGACAACCAGTCTTACCAAGGTGTATCGTATTACCCAGTTACTGGGTTGTGGAGGTCAGATAGGCAGTCGATCCATGTAAAATACTGGTATTCAGCTGGTATACGGTTAGAGTGGAAGTCAACGCCAACATAATTAGGTAAAGACTAGGTGGATGAGTAGGTAAGTAGGTAGGTAGGTATGTGCTCATAACTATGAACAACTTACGATGGAACCAAGTCAGATATATAAATATCAGCTGTTCCATACACAACAATTCAATAACTATGACCTAATTATCATACCCAATCAAAATACATAATCATGAGTTTTATCTCTTAAAAAACTTTTTACAAAAAAAAAAAAATACAATCTATATCAAAACACACTACAAAGTGAAAAATAAATTTAATTTAGGAAGTCGGTGTCTTTGGTTTTGAATTTTCGTTTTTTCCACAGACTTCCGAAATTAAAGTAATTTTTCACTTTGTAGTGTTTTTTTTGGAAGTCGGTTGTTTTTTATTTGTAAATAACAGTGACAAGAACAATCATACACGTACTAAGTGGGAAAAAATACATATTATTTAAGCTAAATCAAAAACTACCCAAGCAAAGTTAATAAAATTTATATGGAACCACCTCTGAAGTATGACCTGCCAAACAAAAAAGGATAATCAAAATCAATTCATAATTGGCGGAGTAATCGCTTAACAAACATACTTATACAAAAAAAAACATACAGTCGAATTGAGAACATCTTCCATTTTGAAGTCGGTTAAAAATATTTGACACTATTATTGTTAAAGGTTATGAATACATACGTATGTATGTCGCAATGTGCAGTCGAGCTGTGATTTCCTTCCCAGAAATTATATTGTTAGCTGCATGCTGCAGACATAGTACAGTCAAACTAACAGATATGTTTACAACAGGCAGCCAACTTGCAACTACCTATGTACTTTCAAACTATGCTGTTTGTGAGTATCCTAAGTAGTCAAGTCTTTTACATCAATCTTTTAAATGTGTCTTAAGCTTAAAGAGTTATTAACCACATTAGTTCAGTCATCTATAGCTGTCCGTGTGACTTCCGGGGGTAAAGTAACAATATTTTCTTTCTTTTTCGTGTGGTTAGTGACTAACCTGGTGTCAGAATTTTAAAGGAACAAAAGATAAGTTACTTGTGTCTCATCACTCATTAGTCAGGACTTGACTAAAACGAATATTGGCAGTTTAGTGTAATTATTGATAAAATGCGTAGGTTTTCGCAAACACACACACGTCAAATACCTACATGTTTTAAAAATTGTTGTGTGTATACCTAATTATTTTGTTGTTTGTACCTAAAATACGTGTCGTAGGGGTGTGGGTCGTTATCCCAGCTCCCTTCCCCCTTGCAAGCCCGTGAGCCCGTGACCCGCGCTGTTTCGTCCCCCTTATTGCTTGGCACGTAACTGCACAATGCATTGTTATAGGACGACGTGGAGCGAAATATAGGTAATGTTTTGGTAGCACGAGTTGAACCGTCATGAGAATAATTGAGATGGAATGGTGAGGTAGAGTTAAATATTTATTTGTTTTTGTTTCGTTAGCAAGTTTGTAACCCCCGATGCAAAAAGAGGGGTGTTATGAGTTTGACCGCTGTGTGTCTGTCTGTGGCACCGTAGCTCTTAAACGGTTGAAACGATTTCGAAAGCAGGTTTTCTAGCAATTGTTCTTAGACATGTTTTATCAAAATCGCCTCAGCCGTTTGAAGATTATCAGCTCTTTTCTAGTTGATGAATGGATGTGAGTATCTTCGACAGGTCTGATCAATTTTAAATTTGGTATTCTGTTACTTCAATGATATTAGAAGAACATAGTAACTTTGAACTGATGCTGCAGCATCACCTGGAATTTGCAGGATACCCAAGGAACTCCCTTAACAGCACAAGTATCGTGTTTGGGCTCATTCGAATGGTTTCAACGAATAGGTTATAGATAGATGGTGAACAGGGTCTGGTGATGGAGTAGGGAAGAGAAATGAGGAAATGTTTGTGTCGGGGTTTTTTTTTTAATTATAAACAGTATTGGTAACATACTCGTAGAAGTACCGTCGAAAAGAAATGAAGACGTGTATGGTGGAACTGTCAGTGTAATATAATGATATACATACCTAAAAAAACCATATTTAAATTAATTTAAAGCGTGCTCTGCAACAGAGAGTTTCCCTTAACTGACAGTGAACCACAACACCGCGGTATTTTGCTCACCTCCAGTGTTTATTTACGTTACTTACAAAGGTAACGACGCAAAAACCTTTAAGTTCACTGTCAGAAACAATTGACACATTTCACATAAAAGACCACTTTTTTTGTTGTATTTCAGAGCGGGTTCATTGTTAGAAAAGGTACGAGCCTAGGTAGCCATCTTACCGTGACGATTGTCAATGCCGTGACATCGTTCCTGCGTAGCTCCGTAGCTCCGTAGCACCGTAGCACCACGTGTGTATGTAAATTTTGCTACGAGAATTTACCGCTTCGGTAAAGTTCAAAAGCAATTGCTATCAAAGGCACAATATTTATCCATTTTCGTCGTAAATATACGAATGAAAATGTCAACTCAATCAGTGTTTTCAATCAAAATAGAATTTATTCAGATTGAAGTGAATCAATCACGCAGCCTCGTCTCTTTCAAATTAAAGCTTTCTAATGCTTCGGAATTGAAAAAGTTCTTAATGAAATCTATTGATATAGGGTTTCTGATATTACCGTCCAATAAGGGGAAGTTCTTTAGAGATTTTTTTTTGTCAATATGGGTCGAAGGGATCTGAATAGTAAGATATGTTACGGAACCGTTTATATCTTACTTTAGAAATTCAAAGGAACATATATATAATGACGTCAGTCTGATTCCCTAGTACACAAAGTAGAAATTTTCTACAAGAAAACAAAACTATTAAATTAAAATATAAACGCCTTGCTTTAGCATAATGGATCTTGAATGCTACGTTATTAGGACCATTTTCATATATTATTTCACCGAAGGCGCGACCAAATGCCTCTTTAATTTGATATGAGCGCTGATGGCATTGCGACTCATTAGTTTAATTAATTTCTACTATTAAAATATAAATGCTGTGTCACGTACAAGTAATCATTTCATATTTAATTGATTGATGTGAGTTCATATTTAATTGATTTCGGTATTTCAATATTAGTGACCTGAGCCCAATTATTTATTACTCTTACACACGTTGTCTACATCTCTCTTTATCTACTTTCCTACCGCAGGAATGCAGGAAGAGATTTCTTTAGAAATAAGCATCACCTTTGTACTGTATTTTTATTTTCTTAATGTCTCTCAGCAAACTTCGTGTTTCGTCAGTTGTCGGATTTCTTATCAGTTGCCCTTTGCACTTGGTGCTGACCGGACGCTCTCAATCGACTTGGAAGTATATAGAGTTGGTAATACTCTTTTAGCTTAATGTAATGAATTTAAAAATTGGGAGGAAAGCTGCTAAAGTCGCAGGCACGATAGATAGGAAAATAGTTTTACAGCTCTATATATTTCACACGGAAATCAAAATAAAACCACAATAAAGTACATAGTTCTGAATTCAAATTATTATATTGACAAGCTGTGCCCCGCGGTTTCACCCGCATAAATCTCGATCCCGGGGGAATATTGGGATAAAAGGTATCCTATGTCATGGTCTATCCATGTGCCAGATTTCATTCAAATCTGTTTGGCAGTTCACGCGTGATGCCGTGACCAAGGGAAATAGCAATTCATTTTTATATATATAGATGGACATGGAAATTAGCATTCGTTTGTATTCGGAAATGCGATGATACCCGACATTAAGAAAATAGAAATAGGTACTGCACTTATTTTGTTCCTTTCTTTTTATGTGTGTGGCTGTGTACATAAATCTATACTAATAATTATAAAGAGGTAAAATTTGTGTTTGTAAAATTGTATCTAGGGGACATACAAACTTACAAACAAATAAATTTGTGAATTGTGATCTCCGGAACTACCAGAGTTTTTCAAAACCGACAATTTGAAAAAATCTTTTTTTATTGGATAGCCCAATTCTTGAGGAATTTTATAGGCTATGTTACATCACGCTACGACCCTTAAGAGCTGTAGGAGCCTTAGTGAAAATGAAGTAACAGCGCGTGCAGGCGATGGGATGCAACGCGGTGGGTCTTTTTTTAAATCAAATAACTTCTCCCGCTCTGGGCGGAGCGGGAGGGCGTGTCAGACTCTTACTGACTAAAACCCACTCGTGTTCCTTCGGTTGCCCTGTTGCCGGGGGCCATGATCTCCCTTTCGGTTTTCTTCGCACCCCCGGCAGGCATCGGGCCTAACGGACCCCGTCAATTTTGCTGACATCTCTTTGAGGCGCGCGTGGAACACAACGCGCTGTCGACCCGGGCCTGGTCCTTATCGGACGGCGAGCTACGCATTGCTCACCATCCGCAAGCCCGCGGTGGGTCTGGGGCCGAAATTTTACGTGGACAAAGTCGCGGGCAAAAGCAACTGGTTAAATCCTATTGTTTTTTTTTAATTTTATTTTTTAATTTATGTTATTATAAACGCGTAAGTTTGTGAGGATGGATGGATGGATGTTTGTTACACTTTCACGCAAAAACTACTAAACGGATTTGGATGAAATTTGGCACACAGGTAGTTTATAAACTGGATTAATACAGGATACTTTATATCTCGATATTCTCACGGGATCGAGACTTATTCGGGTAAAACCGCGGGGTGCTGCTAGTAAATAAATAATTGTATAGAATAGCCCTGTATGCATTACATGGGACTTCAATGGCCAAATGTTGGTGTACTATGCTGAAACTCACACCTTTTCCCATGGGGGTAGGCAGAAACTACAGAATGCCACCTGCTACGATCCTTACATACCTACTTCTTTTGCTTGGGTTACATTCATACATCGTCGTCATCCACGCACGCTGTTTGCGAGTACTACGCACTTGACCTTTCTGAAGAACATCACCAATAAGGTCACTTTCTAATGTCCTTCTAGGGCGTCCCCTCCCGGCGTTTCCACTCACATCTGTCTTGTGAATGCTCCTTTGTAAGTCGCCTATCACTCATCTTCTCAACATAACCAAACCGTCTAAGGATAATCTTCTAAATTGTCACTACATCTTCTTTTAAACGGCAACGTTGCAAGATCACATCATTCCTTAGCTTAAGATGCCTTCATCCAGAGTAACTGTAGGTATGCCCCTATGAAATTTTTGTTCTGTACTAAACCGACCAAGTGCGTGTCGGACTACGAACAATGAAGGGTTCCATAATTGGGATGAATTTATGCCAAAAACTAACTTAACATTGTAGTTGAAAAACATGTTCTCCCGTACATCGATATACGTCACGGTCAATTCTCCAACTGCAAATGTAAGTTTGTAATCGCAAAAAATATTTTTTTATGTGATAAAACTACAATTTAACCATTTTCTTACCCTATAGGTTTTGATTTATATGCGAGTATCAAAATATGTCACATAAATGGCCGACTTAGAAGCTTGATGTTTTTAGAGTTCCAAGGGACCGTATACCTACCGTAGGCGCGGGCTTGCGGACTGTGAGCAATGGGTAGCTCACCGTTCGATAAGGACCAGGCCCGGGTCGACGGCGCGTTGTGTTCCACGCGCGCCTCAAAGAGATGTCAGCATAATTGACGGGGTCCGCTAGGGCCGATGCCTGCCGGGGTTGCGAAGAAAACCGAAAGGGAGATCGTGGCCCCCGGCAACAGGGCAACCGAAGGAACACGGGTGGGTTTTAGTCAGTAAGAGTCTGACACGCCCTCCCGCTCCGCCCAGAGCGGGAGAAGTTATTTGATGATTTCCCACCCAAAAAAAAAAAGGGACCGTATACCTACGTATTTGATATTAATTTCAACTTGATACCTCCACGCGTTCTTGAGAAAAAGGGTCTTGACAGACAGACAGACAACGAAGTGATCCTATAAGGGTTCCGTTTTTTCCTTTTGAGGTACGGAACCCTAAAAAGGCAAATACATTAGCTCCCTATATGCAATGGTATCAGATCCGAATTTACATAAAAGCCAATGTAGCTTGATTGTCACTCGCCTCTTAAGAATAAGAAGTTTTAATAAACCTCAATATTTATGTAGAGCAAACATAACATCACGCCTTGTTTACTCGAAGAGTTGGGCAGAGGGGTACCTATAAGTACCATCGAAGAAATGCATATCTATACACCGTAAGGACTATTTCTGCTTGCACCGCTCGGCCGATAAAGTAACGCTTACCTACGAAAAAAAAGGGTCGTGTGCTCGGAATTTTGTTTTCTAATTGCTTCGATAGTACTTTTCGCCAGTTATGTATAGCGAACTACCTTTAAAATAGCGTCGCCTTACTAAAAACTTTAGAAAGCTTTGTAAGCAATGTTTTATTATAATAGGGTCGGCGGCGTACCTAAACAATTTCACTAACACTAAAAGAAAACTTAAAATGTTATTACAGTATTCAAATATGCTTTACTTTTCATGTTATAAGGTTAAAGCAATGTTATTTATTTTCTCAGAAATTTTCCGAAAATGTGTTCAACATTTTGGGAAATTTCAGAGATAAGTTTTAATAACTTTTGAATTAACAAGCAATTCTGGATAATTTTGTGTTTCTGACACGGCGCTAATGAGCGGTTTAACTTTGCTATTACAAAAGTTTAATGAGTTTCAGCCTAAAGTGTAAGTCAAAAAGGTCGGACTTCCAATGTCAATGTTTACGATACAATTTGATGGCTTCTAACCTCGAATATACTACATATACATGCAATTGTAAACGACAGGGTACCTACTAATTATGCAGTCGTGATTGAATTCTATATGTTTTTTACTACTGCAGTCGTCGAATATTCTACAAAACGATTACCATCCTACCTACTGCCACAGAATAGTACAGAAGGCGCACTCCGTATTTTACGTATGAAGCTACAAGTACGCGGCGGGATCGTCTTGTCGGGCCAATTCAGTGGGCGTAACTTAGTCAGAAGATATAAGAGTTACGCGATAGAAAGAGAGGCAACTTCTAGGTGAATATAACAGTAGAATAATTAGCGCTATGCGACCTGAATTGCACTTATTGTGTCGTAGCAAGAGTCGGTTTTTGTTTAAATGATTTTGCGGAGTGTAGAGGCGGCTATATCTATGGTGCAGGGTGTGCAGCGCATACGGGCGCAGGGTCTTAGGGGGCGCCGAGCGCCGCTCGCGACACCTACCTACAAAGAGCATGCGTTAAGACCCTGCGCTCGTGTAGCATAGCAAGGCGCGCTACGAGCAGCTCAAAATTCAAAATATTTTTATTTCACATAAACCTACATGGGCACTTATGAAACGTCAGAAGCTAGGTGCACGGTTCCGATTGGTCGTTTCCTATGGAGAAGAGCCGGCAAGAAACTCCACGGTTACTCTTTTAAAAATAATTGGCTTTTACAATTCTTTCAAATAACTGTGTGACTAGGTATGGGAGGACAGTGTAGGTCTTTCAATAAGTACTAGGTACTTAAGAAAATAGAAAATGGTCAACAAATCTCCAGTCCACTAAGCCTACAGCGTTCTCACATTCACAAAATAGAAAAGAGTCTATACAAAAGATACATAAATTAATAAAAATAAAAACCTCTTTTAATTAAACGCAATTACATTATTGCTATTATAACTGTAATAAATCTGAATAATTATCATGTGCACAAAAGCCACTATTAAAGAGTTGAAATTAACTCGTAGCTATATAATGTCAAATAATACGATGAATATGTCAAGGATGAATGTAAAAAAATAAGATAATAATAAATATGGTAATTTGGGAGCAGTTAATAGACTCTTACATAATTATGCCGTTAATGAGATACCAGGGAAGCCACATGTGCAGAAGGAATTATTACCAAACTCCTTTACTCTTCACAATAACTTTTGTTTCAACGTGAAATCACCCTTGAAACAGATAATTTAAAGATTATATTGGCGTAGTATCGCATCACTACCAAAGGCACGTGCGTAATGCTTTCCGACATAATTTAAAATTGCACCATTTGCACCCGAATTTCCGTTCACTGGTGAAAATATAACTGTTCATTTTGACAGAACGCCTATTAGAGGACGCCAGGGTATTGATTGCACACAGGCGCTACATGAGCTAGAGTCGCCTCTGGAGTGAACCGTCTGTATACTTACAGATAGTTCGTAGCGTCTGTAAGTACTAAACTGTGCTACTGAGAGTAAGTACTAATGTGACCTTGGACCGAACTTCATGTAGGTATAAATTGCTTCTAGAACCGACCAATGCAAATCTTTACACTTTGCATAACGCATTCGGTCGTACTTAGGTCGGTACTGCAGGAGTCAGCTAGTATCGATTTCATCTCCGATTTTGCATGCATCTTGTATACCTTAAGGGGTGTGTTAGCTATTTTGGTATCCGATCGCGGAGTAACCAAGCTCAACAGGCAGCTGCTATAATGAAACTCCGTGTCAGGCTCACGGCACGATAAATCATAACTAGAGGAAAATTTAGGGACACCCGTGGCTTTGGACTTTAAAAGTGAATACGCTAAAAGTTCAAATGATTTTATTTCACATAACCCTACATGGGCACTTATGGACCGTCAGAAACTAGATTAACGATTGTAATTGGTAGTTTCCTATGTAAAAGAGCAGGCAAGAAACTCCACGGTTAAGTAATCTTTTAAAATAATTGGATTTACAATGTTTTCATATTACAGAGTCAATAGGTATGAGAGGACAGAGACCTGTCAACAAGTAGTCATATTGCAAGATGCTGTCACTGTATTCGTCCATATCTATGAGTCTCATAAAGGCAAGAAATTATACAACTTGACACAGTAAATACCAGGTAAGCTTCACAAGATCCTACTACATTTTTCCTAATAGCTAGTTGTTAAGTAAATTATGAGGACAGCGCGGAACGGAGCCCGGTAATAGCCAGGCCATTACGGTAGTTAAAAGAATTTATGATTCCGGAATTAATATGGAAATTAGGTTATAACAATGAATAGGAGATATTGGTATACGAGTATATAGTGGTCGTCTAAGACTGTATACAGGGTGGCAGGGATATCGACGCGAAAACAGTTACCATGGAGTGAGTACATGATTCTGAACCCCTCTGCGTTGAAATTTTTCGTCGGTTATAAAAAAAAAATCAGCTGTTTCATAGAAAAATGCAAAACCTACACTGTAAAAATGTATGGAACAGCAGGTTCCGAAACCCCCTCCGGTTTCAGAACCTGCCGGGGTTGCGGTTATTGTCCGAAAGGGTTACCGTGGCCCCTTGCAATATAGGCAACTGAAGGAACACGGGTGGGTTTTAGTCAGTAAGAGTCTGACCCGCCCTCCCGCTCCACCCAGAGCCAAAAGTTATTTGATAATATCCCACCCAAAAAAAATAAACCAAGGTGTTTGAGAATCATGTACTGAATCCATGGTAACCGTATTCGCTTCGATGTCCCTGCCACCCTGTAGAGCAGTGGTTCTCAAAGTTAACTGGACCGCGAGACACCTAACAATAACTTCCAAATTCGGGACACACGTCTTGGCTGTCATTGTCGAAAAAAGGGGCTTTCTTAACTATTTGAATTAAGAACTGTTCAAATAAAAAACATTCAGTTACAATCGAAAATTGCAATACTTAATTAAATACAAGAAGTGCTATTACTGCTATTTCAATGAGAAGGATGTACACACGGCTACACATCAAGCTATACATTTCCAGTATAAGCTGATCCCGCATTGTACGGAAATCCTATACAATGCGATATCAGCATAAACTGGAAATGTATAGCTTGATGTGTAACCGTGTGTACCTTTTTGTTTCCTATTTTTTGTCATTATAGCTTTAGCATCAACTTTAATGCTAGCTTAATATCCCAATGAGTTTGATACGTCAAATTAATTTTGGTATTTAGTTTTAATAGTCAGCTGAAAATCATTTTTTTAAGGCCCATCCAATATTCGCTCGCGACCCACCAGTGGGCCTATAGTTTGGGAACTACTAGGACATGCCGAAAGACGCTATGAATCATTGCGTAAAACAAGTGGACCTATGGGAGAAGAAGCCATGATGCACCGACCCCCAAGTTGGGATAAGGGTAGAAGAATGATGATGGTAATAGTGTGGATGTGGATTGAGTTCAGTGGCATGCAATAGGGATGATGAATAAAAACAATTTCTTTTATCTCTCAGTTCGATTATAAAAAAAAATATTATTAGTATTCTTTCTTTTTTGATGTTATCAAAAGATTACGGCAATACATTAAGTTAAAATGTGCTATGACGTCACGAGTATGTAGATTTTATACTTACTTGTAACGTAGCGACCCCCTCTCCCCAACTTTGATGCGTTTTATCTAAGTATTTTTTTTATTTATTAATATGATAAACCAAGAAATACGTGTCTAATATTTTTTAATTATCCGACTGATGGACTACATAGCATTTCGTTTTTTTTACCTAGGCATCATCACTATTGAAGAGGTCTTAGTGCCGGAGTGGACTGATAAAGACTGATGTTACTAAACTGCTGTGATAAAAAATTGCTGGTAGGTATATGGTGGGTACAGTAAGCAAGTAATAATTATCTTAATCATAATAGGTAAGTAGGCATAGTACGTAATAGGTAGAGAAGGACTTGTCCTTGTTATAAATATCGACTATTTGCTATAGTGACCTCGGAATAAAAACAAAGAATTGCATCGTCTTCGTGGTACCTAAGTATTGTAGGTAACTGCCTATAGGCTCAACTACTGCACTTGTACAAAGGTACTTTAGCACTGCAAAAATACTGAAAACAGTGGCGCATCTATGCTGATACACCCCGACCCGATATGTGTGCACTATTGACCGAATAGCCGTAGGTACGTACATATTATATATGCACTTTCGCTTGCATAATGAGAGTGTATATACAATGTCGCCCATGAGCATGTGCCCGCCCGCATTTTTCTGAATAGGTATTCATGAAAAATTATTTAAAAAAGGGGGGGGGGGTGGTCAATCTTGACATTTGTTTTTTCATTTTACCTAGTTTTTTTTTTCTAAATTTCCCTATATTTTTATGAATTTACACTTGTTTTTTTTTTTAAATGTATTCACCCCCGTTTTTTGCATAGTTGACAAATTTTAATAAAACAGTAAGTTAATCCGATAAAACTTTTAGAAATAATAAACAGAATCCAAATCAAGCCAATAACATCTGAGATATGGCAAACGCTAGACAAAACATAAAAAAATTAATAACATGGAAAATATTAAAGATACACCCCCCTTTTAAAGTTATTTTTCGATATTTTTTCATGAATATTCAGAAAAATACGGGCGGGCACATGCCGATGGGCGAAATTGTATATTATCCACTTAGGTACCACTTATCTATATATATAAAAATGAATCCCTATTTCCCTTGGTCACGACATCACCCTAAAACGGCTGAACGGATTTGGATGAAATTTGGGATATGGATAGACCTTGACCCGGAGAAGGACATAGGATACTTTTTATCCCGATATTTTTACGGGATCGAGACTTATGCGGGTGAAACCGCGGGGCGCAGCTAGTACATTATGTATTTGATCTTTCATTACGTGTCTCGTTAGATATCTTTCTAAAAATAATTTATTCATATTACTATGCTAAAAAAGATGTATTCGATATGAAACGTGTTCATCGGGTACGTGCCCCAATATCTTAATTTTACACATCATTAAACATTCTATGGCAAAGTAAAATAGAGGATGAACTAACGAAGTTTCCTTTTTAACCGACTTTTTCACAATTTATTCATCAATCAATTCCCTTTTCAACACAAAAAAACCATCCATTAATATTAAACTAGGGATTGAATTAAACAGTATGTTTTCAATTACTAATGCGAGCAAATAAACACGTAACACCGTTTGACCTGTAGCTTCACATACACTTTTTATTAGATTTGGTTTCTTTGAAAAACTTGAGGAAGAATTTGTTTGACGAAAACACACAGTTGGAGAAAATAATTTAAGAAACGTGGTGTTCAATATTATAAATTCAATTTCAAATTATATGCTTCTTCTCTGTTGATAGAATTAAATAGAAGTTTAAGATCATCTAAGAGAAAAATAAAACAAGCTTACAAACACAAGCAAAGGAACACTAATATAAATCATAAAAAGTAGGAAGTAACATTAAAGATAATGAGCGCAAATAAAAACAAGAAACACAAACCACTTACCTGATAATAAATTCACCTAACAACAACGATATTTTTACATACAATCGATATACCCTAAAACAATTGACATTAATCGCTTCACTAAACTAATCGTATGTTTTCTTTCAGTTAAACTATTTTTCTACTACATTTTTCACGCCAGCCGGCTCGCCCGGCGGCGTCGAATGTCCTTTACATCACTGACACTAAGTAAAATTCTTTTTTTTTTAATAAAAAGGCACTTTTGTGTCCACTGAGCATGCGCGGGCCCTCGCCAATTGGACCAGAGCTCACGTATTGGAAAGCAGTACACCCAATTGATATGCAACGAGGAAACAGCTGTGTTTTGGTAATAAAGATAATTTCCAAAGCTAATTCCCTATTTAACGTCTGCCTAGGTATTGTTAACGTATTTCAAGGCATTGATGTCATTTCATTGTCAGTTTTGTTTCATATTTCTGTGTGTCGTGTCGCCGTACATGTATAGAGACGCTTGCGCGAAGCAGCGATCGATAACAACCACATGTACAGCTGCAATAGGTCCAGTAACGATACTGTGAGCACGTGAAAACCAATCTTATTGCTTAAATATAGGGTATGAAATAAACTGGTTCAAAAATTAAAAGGACAGCGGCTCATTCATGAAAGTAAAACAAATTGTTTACACGGCAGATAAATGTCAATAAAGTTCAGATTGGTTGTACCCGCCGATACAAAGTCGTTGATATTTACAATTTAAAGTGTCCCTGTAGCCGTTTAGATAAGGTAAGGTACAGGTGATTGAAAACTACGACGAATTTGACCAGAATGTGTTTTTACCTTTTCTCTTTTAAAGGCAAGGGGAGACTGTACAAACTAGTGAACACTATTGTTGTTTAGACCCTAATTTCTTCGTGATATAGAATGTAAAAGTAAATCCGAGATAAAGATGGATAGATCGTACTTTATCGTTGAGGGCGATCGGAAGGTCGTAGGTTCAAATCGATAGACTGTAGACCTATTGCTAGAGTTTGTAGCATGGACACAGATTATGTAGTACTAGCATGGACAAGCGATGTGGGAACGTGGAGTGTGGGTTGATCTTATTATCGTAAGAAATACGGTTTTCACAGACTTTTGTATGTATTATTATATTTTATTGTTTATTTATTTTTTTACTCCTCTATTGGGATTTTATTTTGTGTCCATAGGTGTGTCCGCGGAATCACAGCGGGCCCTATCAGAATACCAGCGCTGCGGTAGGTATTTGTTTTTTCAAATATCGTAGCATTATGCTGATATAGATAGGAGCCTTTTTGGCCTTTTTCTTTTTTCTTATACATACTTTTTTTTTTAAATATTAATATGTTTTCTAAAGTAATTATTGTTTTTTTTTATAATTCTCTTAGTTTTAATGTTGTATTTCCTGTGCGTGTCCCAAATATAGCTTTTTTCTTTCTTTCTTTCTATTGCAGTTTTACGAATGATTGATAAGTAAAATGTAGCTAGGTAAGTTTGTTTCAGGCTTCAGTGGTTAATGATCATTACTTACCATCATTTATCATCTTTAGGAGTTGACAGTTGACGCTTAAGAAAATAGACATTGGTTTTGCAAACAGAGGCGTAGTGAATAGCGGGTTTTGTTTTAGTGTTTATTTTTTCATCTCTCTATGCTTAAATTCATAACAGCAGTATCAACAGCAGTTATCGTTTGCGATAAAGATTAAAATGATTAATTACTAGCGGACGTCCCGCGGTTTCACCCGCGTAGTTGCCGTTCCCGTGGGATTACTGAGATAAAATATAGCCTATGTTACTCGCTTATAATGTAGCTATCCATTGCTGAAATAATTTTTCAAATCGGTCCAGTAGTTTTTAAGTTTATTCGTTACATACAAAAATACAAATCTTTCCTTTTTATAATATTAGTATAGATTCACATTATTTGAGAGTGTAGCTTACCTTATAATTACTTAAAACAAATTGCACAAGATGACTCGAGTCAAAGGCAGCATTATTAATCCATATTAATATTTGAATACTGAATTCATTTCAACCCTAATGGCGTCGGATAATGGCTTGGAAGGAATGGCTTAGTCGGGAAGGTACACGATAGAGCAATAAAGCTAGATAACTCGGAGATAATTTATTCGTTCTACGTATGACATCTGACCAAATAAAAACCAGGACATAGCGCTGCGAACAATACAGTGAAGCATACCAAAACTATACCTCCGCTCTGTGCACACACAAGCTCACTCGCACACATTTACACCTCACTAAGTGTACACATGTTTACGAAACCGGCCTCACGTCACTGCTGACCGCGTCACAGATAGTTGTCTTGGGTTTTTATTTGTGTGCCGCCTTTAGCTGTAATCTCTTACCTTGTATGGTAGTTAGGGATGTAAAACGGTAAAATTGTCCTGGTAAAATACGGTAAAAAATGTTATTTTACGTAATTTACGGTATTTTACGATAAAATATGGTTAAATTTGCGGAAAGAACATTAAACGTACTCATAGAGTCATACCCACTATAACACTACAAATACGGAAGTGAGTATGTTCGTGTGTATGTGCATGTGTGCATGTGTATGTCACTACTTCACTATTAAGGATTTGAATGAAATTTGGCAGAGATATACATAAGTAGTATTGGAAATTTAAAAAAAAAAACAAGAAAAAAATAACTGGCCTCGTGAGACTCGTGCGTACTAAAAATCCTTAAAACTGAATTCTCAAGTCAAGAATTCAAAATATGAATCAAACCATGTCATGGATTATAATAACATCATCTATGTGCAGAGGACAGCACAAATTAAAATTTAAAAATCATAAGTCGCCGGTAATTTTACCGTAATTTATGTATTATATATCACCGTAAAATACCCGTATTTTACCAGCGTTTTCAGTTTAATTACGTAATTTTGCAACCCTTGATAGTATAGGAACGTATGCGTTCTCATTTCCAGTATTTTACATGGAGTGACTGCCTATCTGACGTCCACAACCCAGTAACTGGGTAATACGATATCCCTTGGTAAGACTGGTTGGGAGACTTTCGGGCTTTCGACGACCCGTAACTGTCAAAGATCCACGAATGACAGCCGGGACCAATGGCTTAACGTGCTATCCCGAGGCACGGATGGATGATGACACCCATCCCCGGACTAACTCCGGCAAGCTTAGCTTAACCTGATGGATCGACCCGTGAGGCTGTTATTACTTAGCTACGCGCTCCTCACTGAATTTTATAATGAACTTTCGTAAATGTTTTACGCTTGCACATGTATGTACACAACAGTAATTATCAACCGATATAAGAAAATCTTTGCTGGAGGTGTAATTTCCACAACCGGAAGTCAGTAGTTCGATAACCTAACTATCCTAACTAATATAAAAAATGCGAAAGTTTGTTTGTTTGTTACGCTTTCACAGTAAAACGGCTCAACAACTTTGGATGAAATTTGGCACATCGGTAGACCATGACCTGGATTAGGACAGGATACTTTTTATCCCGACATTCCTACGGGATCGAGAAACATGCGGGTGAAACCGCGGGGCGCTGCTAGTATGTTTAATATTATAAATGCGAAAGTGAATTTGTTACGCTTTCACGCTAAAACGGCTGAACGGATTTGGATGAAATTTGGCACATGGGTAGACCATGACCTGGGTTACGACATAGGATACCTTTTATCTCTATATTCTCACGGGATCGAGACTTATGCGGGTGAAACCGCGGGACCCAACTAGTTACAGTACTATTAATATTAACTGGAACTTAATGCACGATATTAACAGTAGGTAGATTTAAGAAAACCCCTCTGAAATTAGAAATTAGTCTGGTCGTGGACGGGAAGCGTAAAGCCGGTTTTTATGTTATTTATATAAACCTGAAATTACTATGGAGGCTTCGTGAAAGGCAATCACACTTAATTTGATTGAAGCTACTCCCTCTTTGTATTTTTTATTGAAGAAGCATTTTTTTTTTTCAGAAAACTCTTTGCTAGCTCTGTTTCTTACAGAAACTGTCACAAACATTTATTCTGCGACGTCTTCGTCATTCGATGGGGCGTGAAGGCTTCCGTTCTTAGTTATACTATTATCTCACTTGTAGGGTTCAGTAGTAAAATTTTCTTCAGGTATATATTCCGTAAACTGCCTGCTAGTCTTTTCCCAACTATGTTGGGCTCGGCTTCCAGTTTAACGGATGCAGCTGAATACATGTAGACATGGACATTTTAAATGGAGACAGGTAGTTGGTCTGCCCTCCACAACTGGGTAATATAATATCCCTTGGTTGTTAGACGTTCGGGCTTCTGACGACCCGTAACGACTGTCAAAGATCCACGAATGACAGCCGGGACCAACGGCTTAATGTGCTTTTTGAGACACGGAGAAGTCTCGGTATGTAAAGATGGTCACACAATCGCGGACTGATCCCGGCAAGCTTAACCTGATGGAACCGTGTGGCTGTTATTACTTAGCCACGAGTATAACTGGCGAAATGAAGGTGTAAGTTCTATATCCTATGTACCTTTGTACCTATATACACCTCCCAACCCTTCGGGGATTAGAATCATGATGTTCTGTTTATAAATTCGTTGTCTAAATGAGTGTGCCTTCCGCTTCTCCTCATTTTATGTTTTAATATATCAAGCTTGCTGAAACAAAATAAGATTGCGTCGGACTTTTTGTAAAATTAATTTCATTTTCTGATACCATACCAGATCATCTAATTAAAACTGAATACCAGCAGGGGAAATATTATTGGGTGATTATCTTCTTTCTTTCTTGATTATCAACCGGGCACAAATCACATACATGGGACTTAAACATAACTGGTGAAATGTGGGTGTACTATAGGTACACCTCTGCCTAACCCTTCAGGTATTACAGGCGTGATGTTATGTTATGTTTCTTGATTATGATTGTTAATTAAGTTTGTTTATCCTATTAAACGAGCAATATTATAATATATTGACTGCCTCGTTGGTCTAGTGGTCGCCAGTGCTATTGCTCAGCATGAGGTCCTGGGTATTGTATGTTATTTGTATATATATGTATATTTGTAATCATGTTCTGGAAAACGGTTCTAACGATTTTGATGAAAGTTGCAATATAGGGGTTTACGGGGGCGAAAAATCGATCTAGCTTAGTCTCATATCTGGGAATATTCATTTTCTGTGTATTTTCACCCGAGCAGAGCTCGGTCGCCCAACCCCGTCCCGTTTAGAACAAGATGGCTACCTTAGAATAATGATATGGCAGCATGGAATTAATAAGTACCTAATAACATGGCAGCATGGAATAAGTAGATATGTAGTATCAAGGCAGCATGGAATTAGTATGTACTATACATGGATTAGTGTGAACTTTCCGATACTATTAAATGAGCATTTTTTATTTTCATCAGAGCAGAGCTCGGTCGCTGCTATATTAAACTATCATCTTCAGGCTCGTTCAATCAGTCTTTCCGGACACAAATTGCAAGTTATTTGATGAAAAAGCAATAGATATTTCTATACCTATTCAATATGATGACGAGTACGGAACCCCACTGATCGCAGCGCGTGGTCCGTCACGCACTGGCAGGTTTTCCTTTGATTAAGTTTGCTCGGGGTTTCAAAAGTTTCGCGTTCCCAGGGAGTCCTCTCCCGCTGATTGTTGTTGGATTGTATTTGTTTAGTAGGGGTGGAAAGTACCTAGTATCAATATTAGCGCAAGTCGGTAGTGGTATGTTCAAACAGCTCCATTAAGTAGTTACCCCCGGAAAAGACATGGTGCGTTCAAATCCATGGTAGGCTCAAGTTGGTTTTAGTATTTTGCAAAAATATTTTTATTATTCAACGTCAAAAAGTTATTCAACGTCTAAATAGACCAGAGGTATCGAGACCGCTTGCCGTGCATAAGATAGAAGGTTCAAATCCGATTTTTGTTTTTGCATTATATATTTTTTTATAGTATTTTTCTATTTTGTTTTAGTAATAAATTATTTAAAAATCCATTAAAATAAAATATTTTAATAATCATTTAATCATATTTATTATTGCTATTATTTAACAAAACATTGATTTTATTTTACTACAAAGATTTATATTTTAGAATTGGATTTGATAATTTACAGTTATCATAATATACTTATTTTGCCAATTGACACAAACAGGTCTATAGACAAGTGACATCCTAGTAAAGCAAACGATATAATAAACAATAGTTTTAAGTGAACTTATACATCAAACGTTGTAGTTATAACTTAAGGGTATCGATTAATTTTATAAAGAAAACGTTAATGTATAACCTCAAATTATAACATCTACCGATTAGACAGAGACCTAAAGATGAAGTGACTCGGACGATACTAGATAACAATTTCATCGCAATTCACATGGGCTTGCTGGCTAGTTCGTCAAACTGCCAATATGAGTATGACGACGTTCGGTGATGCGATGTTTCGAATGCAAGTCGAAACAATGAACTCTTTTTGAAGTATTCTTTAGATTATTCGTAACGAATTCAATGTTGTAGCAGTGTAAAATTTTAAAACTTGAGGGGCTAGCACATACTGACGCTGTGTGTACCTATCTACCTACTACAAGGCTAGTGGTATGAATATACGTAGGTACCTACTAATATAAGGCATGTATTCAATCGAACCTCAAATAGTTCCCATTTTGCTTTCCAAAAAATATTAATGAACACTCTAATATAATGAATGCGCCTCTTTTTGTTTATCTCAAATAATTCCTATTTTTGGGTCCTTAAAATTCTTAAAAGTCAGAAACTGCGACCAACTTAGATGTAGCCCTGGCTGGCCTTTGACCACTGTTCTTAACCTAACTTATTTGGTCGGGGTGCCCTAGCTTAGTTACTGTGACCTATTCGGCTCGCGCGTGGTTGGTCACAGTTCTAACCTAACCCGTTTGGTTATTCTAGCTTACTCTTTCATCATTTAAATATTTCCCTTAATATTTAGGGCAACACGCTAGTTAAAGCTGGATGACACAGATAAGAGAGGATAAGCCCTAGGGAGAAAAGTAACGCTTCGGTAGGTATAGGACTTAGTAGTGAATTGCTATATAGGGGTAGACCCTAGAATGTAACTTGGAACGAAACTGAAAGAAACAATAAACTAATAATTCATTACATAAAGTGTTTTAAAAAATACATACATTTTTTGGCGCTTTAAATAATATGATGGAATATATTGCGAGTATTCTTTTCGCGCTTACTTTATAGTAGCATGCAATTTCTAATGATTACGAAACGTCTCTAAAACAGTTACGTTCTCAGTCTTTTTTTATAACATAACATAACATCACGCCTTGTTTCCCCGAAGGGTTGGGCAGAGGTGTCCCTGTAGCAGGTTCATCCACATTTCGCCAGTTATGTTTTAAGTCCCATGTAATAGGGGGCGAGCCTATTGCCATCAACCGGGCACAAATCCAGACTCCAGGCTGATACAGAGAAATTTCAGATAGAAAAATCCAATAACACTGCCCGACCTGGGAATCGAACCCAGGACCTCATGCTCAGCAGTAGCGCTTGCGACCACTAGACCAACGAGGCAGTCTTTTTTTATACTAGTGTTAAAGGCTCAGTAGTTTCGGAGATAAGGGGGTGGGAATGGTCAATTTTCATCGTTTTGCCCCCCAAAAATGACCCCCATATTAAAAAATCATTTATTTATGTTACACGTCCGTGTTTAAGTTACAGAAATACATATGTGTCCCAAATTTTTTAATCGATCCATTAGATTCGGAGCAAATTGTCTGCGACAGACGGACAGACAGACAGACAGACACACGAGTGATCCTATAAGGGTTCTTTTTTTTCCTTTTGAGGTACGGAACCCTAAAAATAAGAAATTAGAAGAATATTATAAGATTAGAATTAATTATGAACTTGTAGGTAGATATCGTGCAACTACATAGCGTCGCTTAAATTTTAACACCGTGGATGTCAAAATACGCAACTTTTCAGGAGAGAAAAAAACTGTTGCATTTCTGTACAACACTGATATAAATTTAATCATCCTATCCAAATGTTATCATGCATCGCATATTTGTTGGCATAACTAAGTGAAATTGTGGGAATTTAAATGGGTATCACTTGTCAAAATAGAACGTTTATATCGATAATGTTTAAAGATATACATTGGTACGGACTCCACGTTCTTATTCTCCAATATTGACATAGGTACTAACTCATCCGATAAACGTCGTCCTTAGGAAAATTTATGTTCAGCCAGAGACACATTTATTATGTAAAATAATTTGATACCAATACTAAAGAGGTGCATCAAAGCAGCTTTTACGGGTTCGCTGCTACAAAGGACAGTCATCCGTGCTAGCAAATCTAACTTTGAACGCACGAGCAATTTTCATATCTTCATCTGCACGCGTTTTTATGTTTTCCATGCTGACAACCATAAAACGGGTTTTCTATAAGTTTTGTCGACGGAAGAATAGACAAAATGACAGATTGTGATTGTTTATCTGTCATTTTGTCTATTCTTCCGTCGACAAAACCCGTTTCTATTGTAGTCATGCAGCGTGCTGGTGCCGAAACCGGAAATAATGTAACTTTAGACTTGAGGTAATAGTTATGTACGAAAATTATAAAAAACATAGCTGATAGTCTAGGCATGTAGGTAATGTGAAATGAAATGAAATTGTTTATTCTGTAAATAGGATATCGGAATCACTTTTACACGTCATATTAAAAAATATATTTAAAAAAACCGGCCAATAGCGTGGAATGAAGGGTTCCGTACTTGGGACGAATTTATCCCAAATACAAACTTAACATTGTAGTTGAAATACATGCTCTGTCCATACATTCCAACTACAAATGTAAGTTTGCATGCACAATATTGACAGATTTACCATGTTATTTTAAGACCATATATACTTCTTATAGGTTTTCCTGTAATCTATTAGTGAAGAACCATTTTCCGTATTTTTTTTTTTATTTTTGTCCCAGTATTGTCGGAGATAAGGGGGAAGGGAATGGTCAATTTTCATCTACTTTCTTAAATATCTTTCAAAGTATTTATTTTAAAATTATAAAAAAAAATATATATATTTGAAATCCTCACAATAAGCCCTTTCATTTGATGTGTCAGACGGTCCCTTTGGCGAAAAAAAAAATCTTGTTTTTCCCCCAAAAGTAACCCCCATATTCAAAATTCATTTATTTTCGTTACACGTCCGTCTTTGGGTGACAGAAATACATATGTGTACCAAATTTCAACTTAATCGGTCCATTGGGTTCAGAGCAAATTGGCTGTGACAGACGGACAGACAGACAGACACATGAGTGATCCTATAAGGGTTCCGTTTTTTGCTTTTGAGGTACGGAACCCTAATAAGCTAGATGAGTTCGGCGTTTCCTATCTGATTACTCTGAGAAGAAAGGCCGAAACAAACTCAGAGGTCGCAGTCTCTTTTAAAGTTCAGACATAATCTTGGTCAGGCCATATGAGGACCATGTAGATTAGTGTCTGAAATGGTCTTTTGAGGAAAGAACCACACAGATTTGAATGGACCTGTGCAGTCATTGCAAGCATTTGTCAGTAATCGTGGAGCTGTGCGCTTTTATAGTTTCTAACGTGGTGATAATATCGTGGACGATCACGGTACACGTCACTGCTTCACGATAACACAGGGAAGTAGAATGTATGGAAATATATGAAGACGCTTTTAAATTTCAGTCCACGATAACGTTATACCGTCCTCGTATTTTATGGACGTGGACGTCCACGATAATATCAATAGGTCGAGATCAGAATGAATATTATGTACCTGCTGTGTAAAGCTATCAAGGGTTGCTTTCAAACATTTTCATTTTACATTAATTATTTATATTCTGAAACGGCACAACGGCGCGCTGTAAATACAATCAATATTTCAAACGCTAGTTCTATCTTTACTAATGTAATAAATTTGAAGAGTTTGTTTGTTTGAACGCGCTAATCTCGGATTTGAAAAATTCTTTCTTTTTGTATCTGATAGCCCGATTCTCGAGAATGGAAGGCTATTCAACATCACGCTACGACACTTAGGCGTCAAGTAAAAAGAAAAAAGTTAGAAAGAGAAGTCGCGGGCAGTAGCTAAGTAGTTGAGATAGTTGGATACATAAAACTCAATATTCTATACATTACCGCTCCGTAAATAAATTACCTGACATTTTAGCGTCAACATTTACCTTCATACATAGGTATGTTTATCGTGTACACGAGATCGTCTTTTAGGTTTATGATTGAGTTACGAAGCAGTTATAATTCACTCCACCTTACGGTATATCGTAGAAGTAGTCTTGTAAATATTGTAGGAAGGAAGCTTTCCTTACGTGAAAGACGCACGAAGGTAAGATAATTTCGGTTTACCTTACGAAGTTTTTCGAACTACACACATAACATCACGCCTGTATTTCCCCGAAGGGTTAGGCAGAAGTGTACCTATAGTCAAACTATACGTTTCCAGTATAAGCTGACCTCGCATTGTACGGAAATCCTTTACAATGTGAGATCAGCATAAACTGGAAATGTATAGCTTGATGTGTAGCCGTGTGTTCACCCACATTTCGCCAGTTATGTTTTAAGTCCCATGTAATAGGGGGCGAGCCTATTGCCATCAACCGGGCACAAATCCAGACTCCAGGCTGATACTGAGAAATTTCAGATAGAAAAACCCAATAACACTTTTCCCGACCTGAGAATCGAACCCAGGACCTATTGCTCAGCAGTAGCACTGGCAACCACTAGACCAACGAGGCAGTCTATCTTGATTAAATTCTCGCTCGCGTTATTGAAATCCATCATGATACACATTGGGGTAAAACAGTACCTAGACTCATACATAGAGCAGAACAGTCTAAAAGTATGCATTAAACGCATTAATACACTCGAGAGCAATGAATCCGGGTCACTTAAAGAATGTTAAAAATCTCGGAAACTAAAAATGATAGGTTAATGCAATAAATTGTATTTAATAGACAATGTAATACTCCTTAAATGAAAGTAAAAAAAATATGAGTCACCATACATTTTATTAACACAAAATTACATAAAGAAAAAAACTGCTGATCTCTCCTTAAAACAAAAATAGGAAACATGAAATTTTTGAACTTTATTACGATTTTCTTGAATTTTAATACTTCGTATTGCCTCCTCGTGCTTCCATTACTGCGTTTACGCGGTTTGGCATGCTGTACACCAAGTTCCTTATACGATTTTGGGGAATATTCTCCCATTCCTCTGTGAGAGCAATTTTGAGCTCACGAAGCGTGATTGGGGGAGGGTTTCGTTGTTTTACGCATCTGCCTAGCTCGTCCCAAGCATGCTCGATCGGGTTGATATCCGGGCTGCGCGCTGGCCACTCCATACTAGTAATGTTCATCTCTTGAAGGTAGTCATTCACAATCCTACCTGTATGAGGTCGGGCATTGTCATGCATAAATTGACCATAAATGGACCAACGTGATCATTGAGGATTTCTTCCACATATCTTACGCTAGTTAAAGAGCCGTTTTCTATGATCACCAGCTCTGTGCGACTTTCAGAAGAAATTCCGGCCCACACAAGTACAGACCCACCACCGTAGGCTACTTTTTCTTCGATGCATGCTTGCTTGAATCTTTCCCCTGGTCTTCGATACACTCTGTGTCTTCCATCGTGCTTGTAGAGCATAAATTTTGATTCGTCGGAGAACATAACTTTTGACCAATCTTCAATACTCCAATTTACGTGGCTCTGGGCATATCTTAGTCTTGAAATACGATGCCCACGCTCCAGTTTAGGGCCGTTTGCAGGTCTAAGGGGTTTTAAGTTAGATTCAGCAAGCCGACGTCTTACTGTCCAAGCACTTGGGTTACTTCCTCCGAGGCGTCGAAACTGATTTGTGAGTTCAGTTCCTGTGAGAAAGCGATTTCGAAGCATGGTGTTCACCAAGTATCGGTCTTCTCGTGCTGTGGTACACCTGGTTCTGCCCGTTCCTGGTCTTCGTAGGTTAGAACCAGTTTCTTCGTAACGTCGGAGAACTCTTTGTACTGTTGACAGCGACACACCGACAGTCCTGGCTGTATCGCGCTGACTCCGGCCGGTTTCCAGCATTGTAAGTATTCTGGTGCATTCTTCAGGCGTAAACGACATAATTTCAGCTTGAATAATGAATATAGAGCACTATCAACATGGTTTATGTACCCACATAAATGACAGATTACAAACAAAAGCAAAACCAAATGCTGTAATTTCGTAGTTCCATCTTCGAAAGTGGCCCTTTTTCAAATTTGATTTTTTTATGATATAACTTTACAATAACTAAGAAGTTTTAATACCTTCATTTAAGGAGTATTACATTGTCTATTAAATACAATTTATTGCATTAACCTAGCATTTTTAGTTTCCGAGATTTTTAGGATTCTTTAAGTGACCCGGATTCATTGCTCTCGAGTGTAGTTCATCCATGAAACACTACACAATTAATAGATCAGTACCTGAGCGACCGAGCTCTGCTCTAGTGTAAATAGAGAATGCTCATTTAAGGCGACGATAACCGCCTTTTAATGATTTTATACTGAAGATGACGTCTAAACGAGTAGTGTTAATGATTTGGAAAAAATAGATGTAAAATTAGAGCATTTTTTTAATATTTTAATATAGGCATATTTTGGATTATGTTTTTATTACATAGTGAAATTAATTTGCAAAGTTATGTCTAATGCGGATTAAAAGCTGAGAATCACGCAAAATCTATCAAGCGTATTTTTCTGAAACCTTTACCATTTTAAAGATAATTTAATTATTGATCTTTTAGTATACGCGTCTTGTTAAAATACCTTTAGTGTTATGTATAATAAATTAATAATGCGTCTAAAAGCTTGGGATAGAGCTGCTCGCTCTGCTAAGCCTTGTGATAAAACTTGACATTTTAATTATTATGTAAAAGTTCTGAGTTGAGCTACACGATTACTGACAAATGCTTGCACTGACTGGACAGGTCCACTCAAATCTGTGTGGTTCTTTCCTCAAATGACAATTTTAGACACTAACCTACATGGTCCTCATATGGCCTGACCAAGATTATGTCTGGACTTTAAAAGAGACTGACCTCTGAGTTTGTTTCGGCCTTTCTTCTCAGAGCAGTCAGATAGGAAACACCGAATTTAACTAGCTTATTTTTAATATTTTTTTAATATGACGTGTAAAAGTGATTCCGATATCCTATTTACAGAATAAACAATTTCATTCCATTAAAAAAAAAGAAAAAACAGGTAGCCTGCGATCTGCAGTGTTAGAATTAATGATAGTTTCTACTTTAAATCCTATTCAAATCCCTAGACCCAACATTAACATGCAGCTGCAGGACTATACTGCTGATGATTCATCAGAAGAGGAAGAAATAAGCGATAACGATAATTAGAGAGTATAATTATATATTAATTTACAACACTAAGTACAAATTAGATTAATTAAAACAATTACTACGTTCTACCCGCTAGACCTTTTTTGTGACAATCTGACTAATAGCAGTTAGCTGTTAACGTGCTGATTACTCATGGTTGTTTGTTTTCATGTTGTATTTTCATAATAAATATTTAGTATGAAAACGATTTTTTACATATTCTAATAACAACCACTCCCTTTCCCCCCAAAATGGGTCCCCTTACATCAAAACGAAATTAGGTAGTCATAACAGGTTATAAGAAAGCCCCTGGGAACCAAAAATCGCAGAAAATAGATTTCTCCAGCTAGCATGTTTTAGACGAACCATAGTGAAAAGAGCTCACTTAAATAACTTAATACGGACCGTATTAAGGACGCAATAGAGCGGAATAAGGCTCCAAAGTCTGTCCAAGAAATCTATTTATTGGGCAGAGCCAGCTTGCGACAATGAAGACCGATGATGGCAGGATCGTATTCGCCAAACCTGAACTATTGAGAGATATAAAGAGGTTCTATGGACTATACACGTCAACCCCGCTACGAATCTGGCAAACGATCCAAGAGCTAGATTGACCCGATATTATACCGAAGACATACCGGACGTCAGCTTGTACGAGATTAGGATGGCTCTGAATCAGCTTAAATACAACAAGGCATCGGCTGATGTCGGAATTAAGTACGGCCGAACACCTTAAGGCCGGTGGAAAACCCGTTTTTAAGGCCCTCCAGAAGCTGTTCGATTCCGTCATACTCGAGGGTCAAACGCTACAGGTATGGAACAGAGGTGTGGTGATATTTTTTTTAAAAGGTCGAAGGTCATGTCGAATGCCCATGATACACCCACCCTCATGAAGATCGGAGACTCGAATCTACACTTGAATTTGTGGACGATTATGTTTACCAAGGGCACTTCCAGTTAGGTAAGTCCAACTTCGAGAAAGAGGTCAATCGTCGAATCCGATCCTAGGCGGCATTCGGATAGCTGCGTACTATCTTCGGTCTACCGGTCAAAGGGGCAGTGCTTGGGGGAGGCCTATGTACTGCAGTGGACGTATTTCGGCTGAAATGATTCTTCTTCTTGTAGATCAGCCAGATCAATCGGGTATACTCTTTGGAATTTTATGGCATTTACTCTAATTTCTGCTTCACATATTGTAGCGCGAGGTGCGGCTTGCGCCGCCCCGGGCCATGGCGTTTTTAACTCTAGGTCAAATCATCTTGTTCAAAATTTTGGGCGACCGAGCTCTGTTCGGGTGAAAATACCGAAAAAACGCATTTTCCCAGATATGAGACCTAGGTAGATCGATTTTCCGCCCCCGTACTCTCTATATTGCAACTTTTATCAAAATCGTTAGAGCCGTTTTCAAGAACATGTGTACAAATATATAATACTAGCTGCGCCCCGCGGTTTCACCCACATAAGTCTCGAGTCCGTGAGAATATCGGGATAAAAAGTATCCTATGTCCTTTTTCAGGTCATGGTCTACCCATATGCCAAATTTCATCCAAATCCGTTCAGCCGTTTTAGCGTGATGCCGTGACCAAGGGAAATAGGGATTCATTTTTATATATATAGATTTATACTCACGTTCATCGTTACACGTTATAATATAGGATAGTATATAGATAGATCATTAATCGATGCGAGCGTTAAGTAAAAAGACGACAAAAATTTAACAACAATGTATTTTATTTGTGTTGGTAATAAATTATTACATTATTCGATTTATATGACACATTCACTTGTCTAAAACTTAAAAATAATGTACTATACATACATATCACTTAAAAACAATTTCTGATTTCCTCGCTCAATCAAATAGGATAATTTCACATCACTATAAAGCATTATCAATATGGTATAAATACTCTATGCTTTTTATTATGATTTATGCGTCAGACAGAGCCGCAACTCCAGGCAGTACTTTACCTGAAAAAATAAATTTGAAATAAGAACAAAGTTTTTCTTTTGACTCCCTCTAATTTACTCAAGAGACCGCGCCACCACCGAAGTCCGGCGGAAAAGTTGTGGAACTACATTTTTTTAATGCAAATTGATGCAACAATAGATAGATATAGATACGATAGACGCGGCGCGCGGCGCTGCGCTGGTGTCTATGACACCAGCGCCGCGCGCCGCGTCTATCGTACTTGAGTGGTGGCGCAGACCGCGTCTAGTAAGGGCCGATTTTTTAATCGTCAATATTATCTTAACATTAAATACAGCGGTTTGTTATATTTTCTAACAAAAGCAGTCAACCCGTCATAATTATTCCTCAGATAAAAGTTATCTGGCGATTGAAAAATCAGCCCTAAGTCTAACTTATGTACGTTTGCTAAGCTACGAATTGAATACTGAAAATTAACCTACGCTTTTATGTAAATTTTCATTTGGAGGACTTTGAAATTTTTCTGGGAAATTATCTGTCCGGTTTGCTGATATAAGCGAACCACAACTAACGTTTCGATTACAGACGTGCATCTGAGCGCTCTCTATGGAAATCGTTCGTTGGAATTCCCGAAAATATGCGGTGTCCTGATGTCTGGTTCAATTTAACTGACAACAATTTCTAGGTCACTATTCGGTAATAAGCATCTCACTAAACGCATATGTATGCAGTTTCCTACAAAAACAAATATGATATACCAATTTCTACTCTACTTATCATATAAAAAAGGAAAACTAAAAAAAAAAAAAATACTACATAGACAGAGTCCGTTTCTAAATCTACCAACAATTTACAAAGAATTCAATTCTACGCAACATAAAAGGTAAAACATAATTACGTTTAGTTTGTATTCTTCTTTCTTCAGTAATTATGTAAGGTATAGGATTTGGAACTTAAAAACACAGCTTTAAAAAGCGAATACCACTGTAAAAATAATAATCCTATCTTACAGTAAGTAAGAAGCATAAAAAAGCTGTTTTGTCTCGATAATCATCAGGCTTAGATAAGAGCAGGGACTGAAACCGGTGTAATCACTACCGGTATTTTTTCGGTTACAACATTTATATATTTTATATGTATTTTAAAGGTTACCTTAAATTGAATACAACCCTTTTCAATACTGGTTACCGATATAAAAATTACCTCTATCTTACACGTGCCGTTGGCATTAGTCAAAGAGTGCGCCTGTGTGCAACCGGTATTAAATCGGTAACCTAAAAGAGGTGACATGTTTCTTCTTCTTCGTTACCCAGATAGCGGTAACCTTAGTCGTAGAAGTAGCCAAAATTCTTCGATACCTGTACCGTAACTTATAAAGTTTTTGGGTCCCTGTTTAGGCGAAACACTACAGTTAATAGAATTTAAGCCTATAAGTACTTATCATATGATTCTAAAAATGAACTTTATTGTAATACAAATAGAGTATATTTTGAATTACCCAAGAAACGCGAGCATTTTGACAAATATAAGGTACGTAAGCCCTCTAGTAACTTACCCTCAAGCAGCTCAAGGGATGCGCCGCCACCGGTGGACACGTGGGAGACTTTGTCTTCAGTTCCCCACTTGGCACAGCAGGTGGCTGTGTCACCTCCACCTATTGGGAACAAGCACAGGTTTTATAATCCAAAAAAATTAGGCTGTGTAAGTATATCATAATGAAATTAACGAGCGCGCGTTCGTGAAATGCAACAGCTGTATCTAATCATGAATCAATCTATCTATATTTATTTTTTTAGGTAGGGCATATCGTAGTTGACCTCTGAGATCATGACTACTTAACCGGGCTTTCCTGTGGGTGTCTTAAGCTACTACCCTTAAAACCTCCAGGCAGGGGTTATTCAACTATGCTAATTTAAACTAGGTGAACGCTTGCTAAGGGGACCCCCTGTGGGGTACAAACCTCGGCTTAGGGCGTCAACCGGAGGGAGGACATCATGGATGGGATGGGCTGGATCAAAGTTTTGATCATGATTATTAGTCGGAATCTATCTATACTAATATAATAAAGCTAAAGACTTGTTTTTTGTTTGCGTGCGCTAGTCTCTGGAACTACCAGTCGGATTTAAAAATCATTTTTACTTTCGATACTCCAATTATTGAGGAAGGTAATATGCTATTTAATATCACGCTATGACCTTTAGGAGCCGAGCAAAAGAAAAAAAAGTCAGAAAGAACGTTAAGCGAAAACGATGGAATAACGCGCAGGCGATGCGTCGAAATATATAATAAAGAATTGGAACGCGGGGGAAGTGCTAGTCGTCGGGAATCGCAGGGCAATTTCCGGCCACCGTAGGCGCGGGCTTGCGGACGGTGAGCAATGGGTGGTTCACCGTCCGATAAGGACCAGGCCCGGGTCGACGGCGCGTTGTGTTCCACGCGCGCCTCAAAGAGAAGTCAGCAGATTTGAAGGGGTCCACTAGGGCCGATGCCTGCCGGGGTTGCGAAGAAAACCGAAAGGGAGATCGTGGCTCCCGGCAACAGGGCAACCGAAGGAACACGGGTGGGTTTTGGTCAGTAGGAGTCTGACGCGCCCTCCCGCTCCGCCCAGAGAGGGAGAAGTTATTTGATGATTTCCCACCCACAAAAAAAAAAAAAAAAAAAAAAGCGGGAAGTGCTAGTGCTAATTTAAAATATAACTATGGGACTGTTTTACTTGGTGTTACTCCAAACAGGCGTATCTTTCTCAACGTCAAGAATTACGTTTGGAAACAAGCAAGTACGGTATTGTCAGTTGATCCGACTCATTGATGTTCTCGGCTATGACAAAGAAGATGCTGACACATGGGTGCTTACCAATAATGGTGATGGTTCCATTGGCAGTGGCTTTGACAACGCCATCCATCAAAGCCCGGGTGCCACCGGCGAATTTCTCGAATTCAAACACACCAGCAGGTCTGTTAAACAAAAAACAACCATATTATTAATAAAGTCGACTTTACAAATTAAGCGTAAGTAGTTTCAATACATACCCATTCCATACAATAACTTTAGCCCTCGCAATGGGATCGGCGAAGATTTCCCTCGATTTAGGTCCAATATCAAGACCCATCCAGCCCTCAGGGATACCACTGGCTACATCAGCAGTACCAACCTAACAAAAAGTAAATCATTTAAATGTGTGTTCCATAAATACTAGAGGCTACTAGCTTGCAGTCTTCTGTGGCCAGCAACATACATCCTGAACATCGCGAGACGTGTCCAGAGACATGTATCTTGCGAATTTAATCGTCCGAAACATTTTTTTACGTATTTAATTAAAACAAAATAAATAAAACTCACCTGTGCATTCTCATCAAACTTATCAGCAGTAATGAAGTCAACAGGAAGGTGTACTTTGACATTGTTCTTGGCGGCCTTTTCCAATAGTTTGGTCACAATCTTTGCGCCCTCACCATCATACAAAGAGTTTCCGATCTAAAATCAAAACTGTCTTTAAGCACATGTTTTTTTTGCCATTGTCTATTGCTTTTGTAGCTGACATTATTCGCTGATAATTAATGTGATTAAAATTAAACATTTTAATTAATTACTGTGCGTGTTTTATACTTACAGCCATACCCTGTTTCTCTTTAAGGAAAGTGTAGGCCATGCCACCACCGATGATCATCTCATTGACTTTGTCCAGCAAGTTCTCAATCAGCTGAATCTTGTCGGCTACTTTCGCACCTCCCAAAATGGCGAGGAACGGCCTGAAATTCAAACAAAAATATTGTTAGGAAATAATTTAGTTGTTTGAGAAACTTCATTTAAACTTGCAATACTATTAAGAAAAGAAATAAGTCAATTAGTAACAGTTTGTTTAAGATATTTTTGAAATTTGCAATACGATTCCTATTGCAGTCTTCTTCTTTTCGTGTCGATGGTACTCTTCTTCATAGTTAATTTTTTTAAAATTATTATTTAATATTGTATGAGCCCAGTAGGTGGCTACGTTGATTGCCGCATCAATGGCATTCCTTAGGTCGTCCAAAGTGCAGGTGAACGGGCACTTAGGGCACTCCAGCAAGGGGGCATGCTCTGATCAGAAGCACCACACTCACACTGGGGGTGTTGGATGGGTCAGTAATCCCCCACTTTGACAAATAGTATCTGCAGCGGCCTACTCGGGTACGCAATCGATTCGAGGAGATTGCAGTAAAAGCATTTTACACAATATAGTATGTTTGACGCCTTGGCCCTGTAGTAGGACAAAAAAGGCTGAGAATAATAAAACAATGTTTATGTTGATTGATTTTATATGAGGATCAATCAACTGCTTTCAAACTGATAATATATCAGTCAAATTAGGTATAAGTCAATATAAAATTTGCAATGTTCCCCAGTTTCATGATAAACAAAATGAATTTTAAAAAAACTTTTAATTTTATTGGTTCTGCTTTTACCTAGTTGCGATTTCAGACTTAAGACTCGTGCAGACTAGCGCAACTTGTCGCGCGACGCAACACCGGTAATTCTTCTACCGTCAAGTTTTCTTAGAAATTGTTTTGTTAGAGTCGTGTCGTGCGTGTTTGCACGAGGCTTAATTTTATATTATATCTTAATTTTAACCATCTAAGAGAACCTCTGTAACTCAGGATGCTCCTACCTCAGACACCTTTCTCTATTTAAGATTGTGCATTTTCTTAACCAGTAAAGCCTCTAATATGATATCAACATCATATTACAACTACTATGACAACATCCTATTACTACTACGATTATGCTACTTACTTAGTGCTTAAAATTATGATAAAACAAGATTAATGATCACCTGATCTCCCTCTCACAAACAGGAGGCCTGTGTCCCATCATTGGGAACATTATAAACTGATTATGCTAAGATTTATGATTATAATCAAGGCAATATTTTAGCTATATATAACATAGGTACCTTTCTGGCTCATGCAAAGCTTTGGCAAAGTACTGTAGTTCCTTCTTCAGTAAGAAGCCACTAGCCCTCTGCTCGAAACCATCACCCATCATGGAGCTGTGAGCTCTGTGGGCTGTGCCTGTTGAAAGAAAAATACAACTTTTATGATACAAAAATACTTGAAGGAAAAGTTTGTTGAGTACATTTTCTCAAACAAATTATGTACCTCTAGAACTGCAGTACAGATTTACTTAATGACAGAAGGTAATGGGTAAGAATATAATATTTTGTGCTATAATCATGTTATGCTATTGTTTTATTTTTGAGAAAGAAGATCATTATGCATACAGACAGCTACACACTAGAAGAGGTTATACTGAGATGACAGCTGATAAAGAATTTTAGGAAAAAGATGTGCTGCTTCAACCATAAATTGGGTTAGGCCTTCGCCTAACCCTCCTTTAGCAAAGTATTGCCTCCTTCGAGCTTGATGATTGTAGTATATTGTCAGTACCACATGGTATGAGAAAAAGTAGGCTGAAACTGGAAAAAAAATTCTGCTTTCTTACCGAAGGCATCATTGATGTAAACATCACCCAGCTTCCTCAAACTGGCTCTAAATGCCTTGACCTTCTCAGGGTCAGCCTTAGCCTTGGCACCGGAGGCATCAATGCCCTTGCCTTCCTCCTCAATGTGGAACCTGAGGTTCTCCAGCAAGATTATAGATCCAGGTGTGGGGTCAGCACAGGCAGCTTCAACTTCAGGGCCCGTACAGTCGGGGAGGAAAGTTACATCCCTGCAAGTGTGATTTTGATTATGTAGAAATTGTATTGGTAAAATTAATATGGAGGGAGTGTGTTTGGTAATATTTTAAAGAATTCAGACTAATTTAATCGTAAATTTGTAAAATGAGCTATAAGAACTGCTGTTGGAAAAATTATAGTAAAAGTATTAAGTTTTACATTGTGACATCAATCTGTTGACCTTGACTTGTGTGTTTATCTAAACAAGGAAAACAATTAGCATTTATACTTGATGCAATAGAATTACACATGTTTATAAGGTACATACATTTTATTTTATTTAGCTTAAGTGGCGTCCCATATGTCTTCATCGGGATTTCTCATATCTTATTTCAGCTCTACAGTATTATGTTCAATCCTACAACTCCCTCTTAATACTTTAAAGAATGTTTTAAGTTCTTACATGACACACATAATAGTTATCTAAGGTTATCAGAAAACTTGAGACTGGAGATGTTGATGCAATCCACCAGTTTCTTTGAAAAATCTCATTTTTATGTTCTTTATGCTTGTTTTATATATTTGTGTATTTATTATATATGTAAATACCACACAGACACAGACCACAGACTACCTGCAGTCTCTACTTTCTCCCTTAATCCATCAAAAGGTTGTCTTTAATATTTTAGATTGCTTTTAGCTATAAGACCGCCCGTTATAAAATGTATAAAGATTTTTATCTGTAATTTTATATAGTGTACTGTAATAAATAATTTAGGGATATAATCCAAAGGAAATAAATATGATGTACAGTATCCATATATCCTTAAATCTCTTACTTGTTCAAGAGTTTCTTGAGCTCTTGAGCGACCGGCTTCAAGGTGTATTTGAGGTTCGCCTGACCGTCTGGCCTGCCCAGATGTGACATAAGCACAACAGACTTGGCACCTTTGTCCAAGGCATACTTAACGGAATCAAGAGCCGCGACAATACGCTGATTGTTGGTGATTACTCCTTCTTTTAGGGGAACGTTAAAGTCCACTCTGTAATCATTCAATTCATTTTTATTCAACCTAAACGAAGGTCGGTACTTAATTATCATGGAAAGTGCGAAGGTTCATAAGATAAACTCACCGCATCAGCACACGCTTGCCTGCCAAGTTAAGGGCATCAATACTGAGTTTATTTAATGCCATTTTAATCGTAGGTTTAAAAACAATATTGGGAATTTTTCACTTGGTCAGCGGCGAATTTCAAAATGTCAAATATAACCTTGGAAATGTCAAAGAGGTCATTCCTTCATGCCAAGTGCCAACTATGTAAAAAGACTTATTTTATAGCTGGCAACAATTACACTAAATGCTTTTGTGAAACATTTTTTATTATAAATTATTTTTACAGATAGTTTTTGTTTTTATTTGTTAAAAGTTTAAAAAATATGTACCTACTAATCAAAAATCTAGTTTTTTAATAATAATTCTACAACAAGACAATAACTAAACAAAGACAATAGGCTGGCCAGCTAGAGTTCTGCGGGAGGGAATAATTTAAAAGTAGGTTGGCACCACTGATCGTCTTCGCGAAATATGCACGCATTGGGACGCCCGGATTTAGAATGTTCTTTGAAAATCTACGTTAAAATAAATGTAAAAACTGGAGTGAGTGACAAGTTCCGTGTGTTACCTTATCCAAAGTTTAATTTAGATTGTTTTTCATTGTGTAATAGTGACTGTGTTGGGTGACGAACAAAGTAAAGCGTAGTGCGTCGAAAGTTGAAACATGGTGCCGCTAGGTCCCGGCCCAGGCCACCCTGCTGCACACCAAACACACGGTGGGCCCTCTGCCAACCTTTCCGGCCCAAATTCGCTATCACAATCCGCTCCTCAGTCGAACAAGTCTTCAGTGGCGGTAAGTAGCGTCCTCCCATTGCATTACATTGGTTTGCGTCAGTCCGGCGGGCGGCACATGTTTATGTAACTTCAACTTGTGTGAGCACGTGCGATTTGGCGCTAATTTTGATGTCGGTTTCCAGAAGCCGAATTACACGCTCAAATTCACACTTGCGGGGCACACGAAAGCTGTGTCGTCGGTTAAATTCAGTCCAAATGGCGAATGGCTGGCAAGCTCCTGTGAGTATTACACATTGACATAAATTAATGGTCCATCTCACTTATTTATTTACGTCTGATGACCCCATATGTTTAGATTGTTTATTTATTGTAAAGCCCTGAAGAGGTCACATATTGTCTAATCTAATTATTATCAGTTTCCACTATCAATTTGTAGGCAACTTTATTTTTAAAAGATCTGAAGTATCTACTGAGTATTAAACCTTATATGATAAGCATAGTGTCCTATTTAATAAGCAAGAGTCTGTTTTGTCTTTGGAAATGTATCCCAAAATACCTCCTAGTTTATTGTTGCAGTGTACTCATCATTACTTTATATTGTGTAAGATTAACAGAGTACCAACATAGGCCTTGATGCTCTGTCAATAAGTATGAATCTTGGCCTTTAAACCACAATGTACAGTTCAATCAAATTAAGAGTCATCATAAATGTTAAATTGAGAAATCTTTGGTGTTTACTTGTTTCCTGTTAGAAACAGAAACTTCTAAATTACCATATTTTTAACATAAAATGTCTGCCCTAAATCAAGATTAGGACACTACCAACCGAACTGGACAAATGACCTACTTACAAGATTATTATTATATGCAACCAAATTATTTTAAACTTAAAAAAAAAGATCAGTCAGCAATATTGAGGAAATAGTTTAGTATGAAGTTTGGCCTTGAATACTGGCAGCCAATAGTTGGAAGTATTAATAAAAGAATAGTTTACATCACTATTTTTTGTTTAGTTGAAATAGTGATGTAATGTCTTGTAGTCACATAATTAATGCATTCCCCAAAAATGAACTAATCATGAAAAACCAACTTTAGACTTAAAATGCACAATATAGAAAGCATGTCTGATTCCATTGACTTATTCGAGTTTGTTGACCTTCAATTAAATTTACAATTTAAAACAGCTGTTGCTAGGCAAGCAACTCACAGCATTTTACTTGAATCATGACTTCTTTTTTACTACCAAAGTCACATATATAATAATGATGTCATATTAATTGCATATTAAGATATTTATGGATAATGATAAAAAATTTAAAATAACACAAAATTATACTTTACAGCCGCTGACAAACTTATTAAAGTGTGGGGTGCTTATGATGGCAAATTTGAGAAGACAATATCTGGACACAAAATGGGAATCAGTGATGTGGCTTGGTCCTCAGACAGCAGGCTGATAGTTAGTGCCAGTGATGACAAGACTTTAAAGGTAAACTTTTATTTATAAAGGCATCTTCCGCAAATATTATGTTAGTTATAGTTTTTTCTGTGAAGGGTCTTGTTTACAGCTCATCTTTTTATGATGATTAAATGTCAAAGTTCTTTTATAATGGATCTCTAACAGTAAAAAACTTATTTCTACATACTGGCCGTACATACTCAAGGTTACTTCCAATGGTCTATGGTTTTAGGCAGGACCGTCAATGCGCGCGAAATTCAAACGACGAACATTGATAGGGGTCGTGCAGGCGCGGTAAATGATCGGGAGGTGGTATAAGGAATCGCGTGAGTGACCTTTTTACACACGCGAATTCCGTATCGCCGCACTCGCCAATACCGTTTGTAAGGGAAAGGTTACCGCCGTAAGTTGTTGCCGCCATTGGGAGCTACGAAAAATTTTATCTGAACAACAGATAGACATCATTATTATATTTATGATAGAAATTTGGTTGTATTGTCGTCTACTTGACTGCCTCGTAGGTCAAGTGGTCGCAAGTGCTACTGTTGAGCATGAGGTCCCGGGTTCGATTCCCTGGTCGGGCAAATCTTATTGGGTTTTCCATCTGGAATTTCTCAGTAGTAGCCTGGAGTCGGGATTTGTGCCCAGTTGGCGAACTGGCGAAATGAGGGTTTACAATAGGTACACCTCTGCCTAACCCTTCGGTGAAATACAGGCGTGATGCTATGTTATGTTGTCTGTAATCTCTGATCTGATCTGATGTAATCTAAGCAACAAGTAATATATTCTGTTGAAAATTTTAACAACCCATACAAATGTAGGTTATGCAATGTTATCACTAGCCATTGTGAACTAGTTAATTAAGTTTTTTTAATGCATTCATCAACTTACATTCTGTAAAAAAATGTTACTGTACAGAGTAAACATTTGTTTTTGATGTGTAACGTCTTTCCTCTCGCTTTCCTGCAATCTGTGCACAGAACATAAATCCCCTAATCTGTGGGAGTGATTTCGTGAAAAGGGACGGAAGTATGTAACAGGAAGCCGGGGAAGCGTGCGCTATTTGATTTGATCAATGAGCGCGCACGGTGCTAGAGTTGGCCGTCAGAAACGACCTTGCCGAGGCCCCTCCCCTTTAATGTTACTTATTACTTTAATGGTGATCATTACCAAGGTGAGAAATCAGATGTTACACATCATATGCAAGTACTGTAAGCTTCACTCGTTTTTTTTTTTCGTCCTAGACAACCCTTCGCTGATAAGCTCGAAAATTCTTAATTTAGAAAGATGAAATAGTCCAAATAGGTGTCACAGCCTTATCATGATTGATAGCCATGATTGCCACTTGCTCCGATTCTCAAAGGCCAACTACTAAAGTTACCTATGTTAAAATAGTCTGGGAAAGTAGATAAAGTACTCTGTAGTTCAGTGAACCAGCTGATATCTTAAAAGATAACAGTGTGTGTTTACGTCCACAGCATTAATAGATAAGAATCTGGTCTTTTTAAAACTTTAATATTATGCATCATTGATTCACAGACCAAATTTAAAACCAAGATATAGCGCTGTCAACACTGACGTGAGGCCTGTTTCATAAACATGTGTGCACTTAGTAAGGTATAGTTTGATTGTAAATGGTTGTAAATGTTTTCGTGTGAGCGTGTATGCACAGAGCAGAGGCGTAGTTTTGGCATGCTTCACTATATTGTTTGCAGCGCTGTCTTCTTTTTTTATTTGGTCTGACAATTGATTAAGATTTTTTGTTTAATTTACAAACATATCTGCTGGGTAATGGCAGTTGTAGAAAATAGTTATTTATAGACTGTAAATAATAATTATGCAAATTAATATGCAATGTCTGGCAAACATTAAACTTAATATCTTATAAGTATTCAATATCTTTGTTAAGGCTCCAACAAACAGGCGCGACACGCGACGCGACACAAAGGTACGTCGCGTCGCGCGACGAGCAGTGTCTATGTGTCGCGCCTATTTGAAAGAGCCTTTACTGGCTGTGTGGCAAATAAAATAAAGTAAATGATCAAATGTAGCTCCTACAGAAAAAAAAAAAGTTTAAATCCAATTGATTTTAATGTCTTATCACAGTATTAAGTAATATGTTGCTAATATTATATTGTTATGCACATTGCATAGTTATCCTTTGACCTCAATATCTGGTGTTGCAATACCAATTTATTATTCATCTATTATTAATGCTTTATTACAATCAATGTACATGGTGTCAAAAGTTATCTAGAGGTTGCAACTTCAATACCATTTGGTCTGCCCAGTAAGGGCCAACCCAAGATTTTGGGCCTTACATGCATTTTTTCTCATTGAGCTCACGAAATGCTATAGTAATATCACTATGAACTTCGACAGATATTTATTTACCAAAAATGTCAATGGAATTTCCTAAGTGAAAATGTAAAGAGCAAAAGGACTTGAATTTAAATTAGCGATTCGCCTATTTATACCGACTATGAAACTCGAAATGTCCGCCTCATTAGAATAGGTATTACACCATAAACCTCAAAATAGAATGGCAACACCCACATCAAATATTTTACGACCCATTTTCATGTTACAGGTATGGGAACTGAGTTCTGGCAAATGTTTGAAGACACTGAAGGGACATAGTAACTACGTATTCTGCTGTAATTTTAATCCACAAAGCAATCTTATTGTATCGGGCAGTTTTGACGAAAGTGTACGGATATGGGATGTAAGAACAGGTGAGATTTTAAGCCTTTTGTACTTATTTCATTTAAAAAATGGCCCTTGTTATGAAATTAATAATGCAGAAAGTTTGCCCCTTAAGAAGCGACTAAATGCCACTGACCTTGCGTGTTCTGTGCTGCGCTCACGCAGCGCGTCGTGCGTCCAACCAGTAATAGGACTCACTCATCAAGGAGCGCTGTCCCAAATGGGACGCATTATTAATTTATTATACATAAAAGAATAGGTATTTTAATAAAACACGTATTTTAAAAGATAAATTATTTAAATTATCTTAAAAATGGTGAAGGTTTCAGAAAAATACGCTTGATAGTTTTAGCGTGATTCTCAGTTTTTTTTAAATCTGCGTTACCGTTAACGGCACCAACGGCATTTCGAACGTTGTCGTGCGCATATTCGTAGCAAGCGAGAAAAGGTTAACTCCAACGGCGGCGTTTGTATTATTTTACTAACCGACTTCCAAAAAGGAAGAGGTTCTATGTTCGACTGCATGCTTTCCGGCTATCGTAAGGAATTTTGAGTGCAATGCGTATCCGTACGTAGATACTAGATACTTCTGAAATGTAACAGTTCGTTGTTTTTTGATAGTATCGTGACCATTAAGAGTGACAGAAATGCGTGAATAGAGCGGTCAACGATCCACATTTTGTAACACATCTTAAACATACCGACCGATTTAAAAATACATCTCCATTACGTCAAAACAATGAAACTAAAACATGTGACGCACAGTCACGAGCGTAGTAAGTACTTCAAGCAGTTTATCCGAAACTACATACTTCGCTACACAACGTTTGCCAAGCATATTAACACCTTACTGTGAAAACATTTTCACCATTCACCACACGATTTTCGACATTTTCACAACGATAATTACTTCTAATAATAGCCACGTGGAACTAGAAACAATCGTTAATGTCACGCTTGCTACTCCTGTTGAAGTAGGTTAGTGCACTATTTATACCATTAACATCCTGGCCAAATCGGTATTACGTCCCACAATGTAATACGGAAATCTATTGATCAAAGTGATTAGTTAGGGTTCCTACCCGAAGGATACCAAACTGAACCCTGTTAGTAAGCCTCTGTCTGTCAGCGGGCTGTATCTCATGAACCGTAATAGGTAGACAGTTGAAATTTTCACAGATTGAGTATTTCTATTGCCGCTGTAACAAAAAATAATAAAAATAAAATTAAAGGGCCTACCCCTTTAATTTTATTTTTATTATTTTTTCCCCATACAAGAAGCGATATTTTTTTCGGCGTTTTTAGCTCCATCTTAACAATCGCTTTTTATCTTTTGATCCGTAATAGGTAGACACACGAAATTAAAAAAATAAGTAAGTAATACTATAGCTGCTAAAATAATAAATATAAGATAAAGTTAAAAATTAAATGTTGTCCCCGTACAAGAAAGGTGATTTTTTTCGACGGTTTATGTCATATATTGTACAATGTTACGGGTCGTGTGCGAGTCCGACTCTGACTTGGCCGGTTTTTTTTATTCCTGCAAATTTCTCTTAATTTTTGAGCGCGTTTTATGAAAGAGCGAAATTATGTCTTCTTTAAATAATCTATGGGCGACACCATAGATTATTTGAAGAAGACATAATTTAATTATGTTGAAATATTGTTGTTTCCAGGCAAATGTTTGAAGACACTACCGGCGCATTCGGATCCAGTTTCAGCGGTACACTTCAACAGAGATGGCAGCCTTATCGTATCGTCGAGTTATGATGGATTATGGTAAGACCCTAATTTACTAAGCCTTGTTATTTTTCCTCTTATATTAATCTTCATGGTTTGGCAGTGTTACATACACTGCCAAACCATGAAGATTTATATATTTATACTTTGTTCAAGTTGGTTTTTTGATATTACGTTTTGACCCTTCGTATTTAACATCAAGTATAACTCAGCTGCTTTGTTTTCTATCCGGCTGGCAGAGATTTTAAACGAAACTCCTTTCTACTTTCAGTCGAATCTGGGATACAGCGTCAGGTCAATGTCTAAAGACTTTGATAGACGATGACAATCCGCCTGTTTCATTCGTGAAGTTCTCTCCAAACGGCAAATATATCTTGGCTGCGACGCTCGACAACACCCTCAAACTATGGGACTACAGTCGGGGCAAGTGCCTCAAAACATACACGGGACATAAGAATGAGAAATATTGTATCTTCGCCAACTTCAGTGTTACTGGTGGAAAGGTAAGATTACTTTATTGATTAGTGCTGGTCGTAGGCGTCCCCCAATCATCACCACAACAACCGGTCCTGCACTGTGGATTCCCGCGACCGTCACCACATATGCATAGGTTCAGTTTACCTTCAGGCGGTGTAGTTGAGTCAGATGAACTGCTGAACATAATGTGTCCACCCAAAGTATTTATTATGTTCCGAATGGTTAGATTGACATACATAATGGAACAAACTCGCTTTCACATTATCTAATTTCTAACATTTTTTTTAACTCACCACGTGTGTTAATTTTGTCACACGGAAACCGTTATTTCATCAGATTTGTAGCTTATCAGTTGAAAATACTCTCACAGATTTGTTAAGTTTAATCTTGCGGTAGCTAGCTGATAAGAGATTGCAAGTGTGTCAAGGTAAAAGTTGAATTCCCACGATTTATCTTAGCGACTTGGTACAGTTGCTAACCAATAATGTATTTGTCCATGCTGATTTGTAATCGCTTTCTGAAATAGTCATTAACATCAGCGAGATGAAAATGATCCTACTTATGCAATCAGTTATGTTACGCATGATAAACAAATAGTGTGTGTGAGATCGCGCAACGCTATTCGTGTTTTTAGGCAAATGTGCGACCAAATAATATTTATACATGCTGTTGTCTTACTTCGATACTGCCGCCAAACATCGCAACCCTCTGGTTGTCGAGGAGTCGAACTCACCGTCCTTAACGAATCCTTACCGACCCTGACAACCCCATTAGCTCCTCCAAGAGAGCAGTAGGGAAACCAGCACAGTGTACAAAAGCAGACGCCTCCCGTCATTCCCACCTCGCCGCTGAGGTCCTTTGCAATCGCGACCGCGTCCCCGAGTAAATGATACTCCCCCCCGACCCGAAACCGGTATAATATTATTTCTATAGCCCTATCCAGATCCGAAATTTCTTATCTATAACATCCATAATTCTAACTCCATTTTATAACCATCACCTTTTTCCGCAGTGGATAGTATCAGGCTCTGAAGACAACCTCGTATACATCTGGAACCTGCAATCAAAAGAGATCGTACAACGGTTGTCTGGCCACACGGACACAGTGCTGTGTACTGCATGCCACCCCACCGAGAACATCATAGCGTCTGCGGCGCTCGAGAACGACAAGACTATCAAGCTTTGGAAAAGTGATACTTAAAGTAGAGTTTGTGAGTAGTTTCAGCTGAATCTTTTCCTTGTATTCACTTTTTTATTACATAAGAGCGTAAAAGATTTTATTTTTTGCATGAACTGAAGAAATTAATTCACGTATATAATGTGGGGAAGACAATACGACAATAACTGAAAACAAAGGCAATACTAATCTATAGCGGTGTTTTGAAATTTAGAGCTTTTGTTCTGAAAGTGGGCAACGTCGCAAATAGATGTCAAATACTTCGCTGTTTTGATTAATTTGGCAATATTACTGAGTGGAAATATGAAATGTGGCTAACTAGCGAACTAGAATATTAATAATTATAACACTGAATTTGATGTTGTAACCGTTTTAGGTGTAAAAAATCATGAATCAAAACAGGTAAATATTTGACAGCTATTAGCGACATTGCCAACTCTTAAGATAAACGCTCTTAACAAATAAATCCTAACATTGAAATGAAAAAAGTAATTTTTAAAGAACTAAATAGTAGCAATTGTTCGACTATGGATTTTGCCGATCAGCCGATCAGCTCAACCTCAAAGCATTTATTTAAAATAAACCATTATAGGCACTTTTGAATTGTCAAAAGGGTGGGTCAGCCGCAAGCTGAAGATAATTCCCATTCCAAAGCGTAGTAAGTATCCATGGAGAATAACGGGCAAGAAACTCTATGGACACTCTTTTAAATCAAAATTCCGTTACATCATTCATGTTGAAATTATGCATGTGCGAACGACGCAGAACGTTAAAAGTGTCTGTAATAAAAAATAAAAAAAATAAAATAAGCCGTGACAGCTAAGAGATGACCAGTCCCTACTGACGGCGCCTGCTAAGTGACTAAAGCATTGGAAATATGTGACCGAGTTTTGTATACATACTGGGAACGTCATTAGATATAAGAATTTAAATTTAATGTCGTATTGTCGTCTCCACCTTGTATAGATTACTTTATTTTTTAATCGTTTTCAGAAAAGTTTTTGTAAAGGTATTATTAACAGTGTGAGAGTTAAGATAGACTGACTACAAGTGCAAAGCTGAATGTTTTCTGAATCTCGATGTGCAATATAAACTCGTTACTTTAATGCTGGGGCCGCATTTGCGTCTATCGTGATGAAGCTTCGCACAGTGATACGATACACGCAGAAGTGATCAACCATTATCGGTTATCGTCGCGATAGTGAGGTTGCGTAGCACTTACCGCTTTGGTGGCGGTACATAATAAGCATGGCTCGTGGTTGGACTAGCGTTGGTTATTTCGGCTGTTGTTACCAGACTGCGAAGACTCTATAGAAATAATGGAGAGCCATCTTGAATTACATAACATAACATAACATCACGCCTGTAATCCCCGAAGGGTTAGGCAGAGGTGTACCTATAGTACACCCACATTTCGCCAGTTATGTTTAAGTCCCATGTAATAGGGGGCGAGCCTATTGCCATCAACCGGGCACAAATCCAGACTCCGGGCTGCTACTGAGAAATTCCAGATGGAAAAACCCAATAACACCTTGCCCGACCCGGGAATCGAACCCAGGACCTCATACTCAGCAGTAGCGGTTTGCGACCACTAGACCAACGAGGCAGTCAAGTTTAGCGACCAAAACTTACGAGGCTTCGGCACGCATTGCTTTGTCAAGACAAGCACAGGTGCGGCCCCAGCATAACAGTTGGCATCAATCAAATTGCAGTCCATCTGTGCTCTTTCTTAATCAATTCTCCTTCTTATTAGGATACTGTTTTGTTGCAGACTTGTAACCAGACAGTGATCTGTACATCGTGGCTTCATATTGAAAGCCGGCGCCACTGGCTTGTGAATACATTTTATAATAAGATACTAGTCGAGTATCCCGGACGATGGACGCTGAAATTATGAGTGCGTTGTTTTATTTCAATAAGTTTAGTGTATCACATGGTATGAGTGGATTTTCTGTTGATATAAGATATAAATATTTTTGTATCTGACATACAAATGAGAAAGGTTCGAGTTTTAGCGATTATGTTTTAGTTATGTATGATTTAAAAGATTCGCTTAAGAGTACTTGTTGGATATAATTAAAGATTCAGTAGATGTACGTCGTGTTGTTTTTATTGAACCCTCGCATTTTAATGTATTTCGTTTGACTTATGTATAAAAGGACATACCAAGATTTTTTTTTGTTAAATTAATTAATAATATAACACACTCTTCCGTGATGGAAAATGAGAAAAAGTGTTTTAATTTACCATTCCTAACACTTATTCAGATCTCACGAAGGCATTTCTTAACATTTCTTACACACATACTCCTGTTGCACTTTATTTTACTACTTTAGTTCGGATTATCTCGCCGTACTTACAACTAAAATAACAGACGGTGCATTTTTAAACTGATTTACTAGAACAGATTTAGAAAATACAGTAATACACAGGATTATTGTTTTGTTGTGTCAGTTTCAAGGCTAGCAGACGAGCGTGACGCAACTGGTGGAACAATTTCTATGAAAATTTCTCGGACATTGTTCTACAGGTGTCGCGTCGCGCCTGTTTGCAGGAGTCTTTAATCGTCATGAATTTCTAAAATCACTATCACAACAAGAGGTTGTATAATAGGTTGGATACATTGCAGGCTTCTTGAATATGTACCACCTATATCGCGCAGACTAATTTAAATAGGTATATTGGTTTACTGAGGTTCAGTCTCCCTTTTAAGTATTCCGAATGACTCTTCATTAATATTTTTCTGAAAGCCATCATTATATTGATTCGATCGGGAGGAAGGTCCAGGTAGATCCATAGATTGACGGTTATCTGAGTGCGTTTGGTTCATAGACGGTAAATGTGCACGTCTAGATGACCTGCTTCGTTTCCTGATATTCATCAAATATTTGAATACAAAATTATCAATGTCATTCATTAATAAGAGTCTGTCATCTACTTGTAATGACTTCAATTTGTGAGCAAGAAGCTGGCCGTACAAATCACATTCGGCCGCTGCACTCGCAGTTTCATTATCTCTACGATTAGATCTATCTCTAGTATGGGAAAAACCTTCCTCCATCTGTTTCTTTGTAGCTGAATATTGCACTCGACGTTGCCTCTTAAAAATCGGAAAAGAATCTGAAAGTGGATCTGCGTTTAATTCTTTACGTTTCCGACTGGTTGATTCTCGTGACAAAGGCCTATCTGTATTTGATTCACGAGAAATAGGGCTTTCAAGTGGCTGTTCCTCTGTGCTTTCCTGCAAGATAAGTGAAAACTAATGACTATTCACCCCAGAATCATTTGTTTTGGTTAAAGATGTATTTTATACCTACCCGGAACTTGGCGAAATGAGGTCCAACTTCATGATCTGATCCTGATTGTTCAGAGTCCTCGACGATCAGCAATTCCTGCACAGAATATTATAGAAGAGTCCGTAGGTAATCATATTAATATCAATAGAATTCAGGACTGTAACTGTAGGTTGGAAAACTCAAAGTAAGTACCTTAAATCTTGTATGCATACCTATAGGTTATTTGTTATACTCATTCATATCTATATTTGAAATAAAAATCAAATTTCTTAGTTTGTCCTCTATGGACTTCTAAAGGGCTGGATCGATTTTGATGAAACTTTGGTAGGGTGTTTTGAGGACTCCCGCGAGCGTTTCTGGCAAAAAAGTGGCATTGCAACGCACGGTGTAACTAGAATTAACATAAATCTGAAATTTATCTATTTAGTAGGGGTGCAACGATATCGATGCCGATTATCGTAATTTTTGACGATCATCTGTAACGACTGTAATTTTTAACGATTCTTGAACCTTTCATTTAATGTTATATTTTGCGTGAAAAGGAGAACAAGACAGCGTCTAAATTTGCGCTGGCAATATTATCGACAGCCATCTTGCATATTTTTGACATTTACTACTTACAACTGACAAACAAGCCTCGTCAGGGTAATAATGTTTTGTGAATCGTGAATCTGTGTAAACACGTTCGCTAAGCGTAGGCGTTGTTTATTGTATAAATTTATATTGGAAAATATTATAAAAACCATGCCTTGACTGTAAATTACCATCTAAAAATTTAAATAAATGTTGATTTTACTCAATTATCCTGTTTTATTCAATATGAATCGTAATGCATTCATTATCGTAATCGCTATAATAACGCTTACCTACGAAAAAGAAGGGTTATGTGCACGGGATTTTGTTTTCAAATTGGTACCTACCCACTTACATAGATTGTTTATTTACTCACCACAGTCTCGCCACTTATCTTCGGTCGATAATCATATAATTCACTCAAGTAACTGTTCATAGCGTCGAATGCAAACCATGATGGTCTGTAAATCTCAGCACCAGTTTGTGTAGACTCCTTTATTTTTCTCAAACAATCCCTGTATTGCGTCAATAAAGAATTTCTTTTCTTTTTCAATTCCTCCACAGAACAAGGAACTGAAAAGTTATTTGACAGTCGGATCCAGGCTTCATTGAGCAAATTTTTATTTTTACGATCCTTACTTTTATGGTTCCATATACACGGTTCCTCGTGCATTAATTCAATAAATTCAAGTACAGTTTCGTTGCTCCAGTCCATCTTTAGTTACTCCACTTAAACGACCGTTCCGCTCAGTGACGCACACGCAACTGGACTTTGCGCAAGTGTGGCAAGCTATGCAAACATTTGAACTTTGAACACTTCATCGAGCGTTCCAAAACCAACACGACGTGAAACGGCCATGGAAAATTGCAAATGTGTGTTCAAACTGTACACATGCTCAAATACCGGTGCCGTAGGTATTAGCGCCTTTGCAGGTGTTTGTGCTTTGTCTGGCGTCGGATTCACACAAACTTAAATAAACAACTCACACACGCTGAGCACCCGTGGCGTCGGTCGTTGGTCGCCGATACTCGCCGTCTAGTCCCTGCAGTTAATCCATCGCTGCATAGTCTGGTGCGTCTAACGTATTTATTTTTATATACAGCGCTTTACGCACGAGTGTTCTTCGAGGTCGTTCGTCGCAGAGTTCGGATTTACTCGTTTCTAGTCGTGTGCGGTGTATTGCGGTCTCACGGACTCACACAAATCCATGTCCAATGCTTGTCCAAAACGTAACTATTTTATAGGTATTCTCCCGAAATGTACTCCAAAACTGTAAGTTTGCGTATTTGTACACATGTGCATGTGAGTGACCGGGGTCGGGATGAGAACCGGTCCGCGCTATGTTCGCAGTTTCACGTTCGCGCTCATAGCTGCCTGTTTCACTCATTCTGTTTGTCTGTAAACGAACGTTTCGTTAGATATCGCTATTTCGTTCTGAAAGTGGGCAACGTCGCAAATAGCTGTCGACTATTTCGCTGTTTTGATTAATTTGGCAATATTACCTACTAACCTACTTTATGGAAATATGAATTATTGCTTTAAGTAAGTATATTGAACTAAAATATTGATTACACAGGCCTGCGATAGTTTCCCCCTGAAAAATTTAAGTAGTAATTACGATTGGTATTAGGTACATTAGCTATTAAAAAAATATTTAAAAAATTCTGTCACGTATATTTTCTCCCAAAAAAAGATTTTTCTATTCTCTTAGTATTGCTAGAGCTAGTATCAAATTTCTTCGTTCTTACTACACTACATTCAAGTTCATACGTATACGCATACGTGGTAAATTCAAGTAAGTACTTATTTATCGGATGCAAAGATCTGCAAAGATTTTTTTAAGAAACAATAAAGTCCAAGATTATAAAAATATAGTCAACAACATGCTTACTCATTTAAATAAACTAAGTAAAGGCTTATGCAGAACAGCGCGAAATCGCGGGCGTGACAGGCACCTCGACCCTTGTCGCGCCCGCGATATCGCGCTGGTCTGCACGAGCCTTGAGTTGTAAAATGAGTACGTACATTTTCTGCACTCCCATATTGACTTCTTTCCCGAGAATCTTACTGCTGTAAGTGAAGAACGGGGAGCGCCTTCACCAAGACCTTAAAGTTATGGAGAATAGATATCAAGGAAGGTGCGATATAAGCATGATGGCTGACTATTGCTGGATGTTAAAGAGAGATGCACCGAATCGTACATACAAGAGAAAAAGATTAAGCAGGAGTTTTGAAGAAAGTAGAAAAAGATATCATAAAGGCTCTTTCAAACAGGCACGACGCGCGACGAGCGGTGTCTTTGTGTCGCGCCTGTTTGAAAGAGCCTTTAGTCTTAATGATTAGATATACAAGTCAAGAAGACTTAGATATGATATATTTTTTGAGCCTTCAATCTTGTTTTGAACTAATATTGTACGTTTTGTAACTAAACATTCAATTAAAATCATATAAATATGATTTTTTTCACATGAATGATTAAAAAACTGTAAATAATTATGTGAATCGTCTATAAAAATAAATCTCGATGTGCGAAAAAAAAAAGCGTACTTACATTAATTAAACATACCTGAAAAAAAAACACATAATTATGTTAAGGGGAAAAAATAGTTATTTTTCGCAGACTTGTGTTATTAATTGCTATTATTAATATATGGATTTTGCTGTTGTCCATGAATTGTAATGTACTTATTTCGTTTTATTGATGTAATGAATTTAATGAATTGTATTTATTTGTAATTAGTATAAAGGCTCGTGCAGACTAGCGCGATTTGTCGCGCGACGCGACACCGGTAATTGTACTACCGTGAAGTTTTCTTAGAAATTGTTTTGTTAGAGTCGCGTCGCGCTGTCGCGTCACGCCAGTCTGCACGACGCTTAATGGGACTTGGTGTCTTATTAGGTAAATAAAAAAATAATGTCGTAGCACTGAATATTTAGTTTTTTTAAAGTGTTTGGAATAATATAAATTGTGTTTGGAATAAAAAGAGTATTTCCAAATACTCTTTTTACATCTAAAGGGTCTTTCAAACAGGCGCGACACGCGACGCGACACAAAGACACCGCCCGTCGCGCGACGAGCGGTGTCTTTGTGTCGCGTCGCGTATCGCGCCTGTTTGAAAGAGCCTTAACACGTTTACAACATAAAATACAACACTGTAATTGATGTTGTAACCGTTTTAATACCTAAAATTGCAATAATTATTATAGAACTATTCCTTAAGCGATTTGTTCTTATGGAACAAATCTATCTTAGAGAGATATACGTATTAATGATTTTTATGATTTTCTGTATACACATAACACATATCAGTATAGTCCAGAATCATATTTTGATCAAGACAACCTGACGCTGACCTGTAAATTGCAAAAAACGTAAGAAAATTTGAATTCCGCGGGCTACAACTGCGGATCCACCTTAATATTAGGTACCCTGTGGGATAAATTCGTATACCTACCTACTCGAATAATGAATTACTTATGTTTATTTCCTAGAAAAAGTGGGAGTTATTACCATTAAATATAAGCCTACTTTACAAAATAGGCTGAGATAATAGATAGGATGACCAGATACGTTGAAAAGTAAGAGGAGTATAAACAAATCTGAGGGCATTTTTTTAAATTCATAACCTTACATATTGTAAAACAAAGTCCCCGGCCGCGTCTGTCTGTCTGAACGCGATAAACTCAAAAACTACCGAACAGACTTTCAAACAGTTTTCACCAATGGACGGAGTGACTCATGCGGAAGGCATTGGTGTATAATTCATTAAAGGTTTTGTAAAATTACGCGTAACAAATTAATTTTGGTTGAGTCAATGACCCGGTATGAAATCCCGGTGGTCTACGTTCCCGTGGGATATTTTCCGACATCCACACGGGTGAAGCCGCGGGCAAAAGCTAATTAAATATAATTGTTAACATCGATGCATGCTTATTTTTATTTGATTTGATCATAGTGTTTCAATGCCGCTGCCGCTGTGCTGGCGTGTGAGGTCATCTATCGTGGGAGCAACGATAATAGACCCAAGAGCTGTTGATGACATAAGTGATTTAGTGGGAGTGAAGAAATTAGGTTGACCAACCTTTGGGGAGATAGGGAGACAATCTATAGTCAACGTCGCCGCCCCGTCGCGCGTTGCCTTGAAAGTAATAAGGCGTGTACGGTAGGTATAATTTTTATTAAAGTAGGTTGATAGATTGTAATAGGTAATCAGTTGGGTGACCTACTCATATAGAAAGAAAGAAAAAAAGAAAAATATTTTATTTGGGACATGCAAAGGAAATACAAACAGTAAAATTATTTAAAAAAAAAAATACAAAAAACCCGACTGTACGAACACATAACAAAAACAAGGATTATGTTATAATCTATAAAATGTTGGTATTGCAGGCGGGGACAAACAAAAATTACATCATAATTTCAGGTTATTGGTTTGTGGGGACCTAAGCTTTTTAGTTTTATTAATATATATATATTTGATTGACCCATTACTTGTTTTTCTTTGATACCTATAAAGTTGTAATTTTTTTTAAAACCAACCCCTCCTTTTTTATTTATTTGCAGATGCAATATATAAATATTTTATAGCCTATGTCACTCCCACAGTTAAGACGAATCTAACGACACCTCATAAGTTAAAATCCATCAAGCCGTTTAGGCTACAGAGCGTCCCAAAGAATTAGACATACATACATACATAAATACATACTCCCGAAAACTCTCCTGGGGCAGTCGGGTAATAACAACTAAAAAGGAGCATCAAGCACAAAAGTTTTGTTACTTTTAGTAACAAAATTTTTTGAATTACCTACCAAAAGGAAAAAGAAAGTGATGGCACTCCAGGAGTGCCGACAGAAGTGAAAACTTGGACAAGATCGCCTTGGTCGAAAAAAAATACTTGTATAGAACATTGGTCCGTAACCTTATCTAAATAAAGAGCACAATCGGTTTTACAAAAAAAAATCCTTCCAAAACCTTCAAAGTAAAAATACTTGCATAGAACATTGATCCGTAACATAATATAAATAAAGAGCACAATCGCGTTAACAAAAATGAGGTGTCGTCATGGTGTCGCGAAATCAATGGTTTAGTCCCATCTCAAAAATGCCTAACGCGCCTAAAGTCTTCATGATATTTAGAAAAAAAAAAAACGTATTTACACGTACGTAAAGATTCATCAAATAGCTTGCATGTCTCAGTTATTTCAAAATTGGACCTATTTTGGCCTCATTTTTGTCGCACTGCAACTTTTCTGGCGTTTTACAAAATACGTGCTAAGTATTTCATAAACAAGTTTCTAGTCTTCTACGTAATTAAAAACCCAAGAATCTCAAGGTACCTTGGTACTATCTATTCAAAGATGCTTTGAACATAAACTGTGTTATGGATTCAAAACTAATTTACCGGCGCTTCTCGGATGCGTTGAGTTGAGAGCCGAGCGTTTACCAAGCCTGACATTCGATTAAGAATTTATACTCGGTAAAGCAAAATAAACGCGAGGATGAGTGCCTTGTCACTCGTAGTCAGTCGCGGCATGGGTTTAATGATAGTAGGGTGCTAAATACTAGTTTACACGTTTCTTTTGGCGTCGGAGATCTAAATAGGAAATGACATTCTGTTAATTGGAGATCTAATAAAGCCTGTTACATTTTTTGCATATGTTGGCGATGGAAATTAGAATCATCATTGGTCATCAGTCAGCTAAATCTGAATAGTAAAGTTGTCACTACGTTACTAGCCCTGTCAAAATCGAAACAACAAAAGCAGAACATCGCAAACGCGCATGTAACTAAAATTTTGCTATATGTTGTTAGGTCCCTTTTTTTTTGGGTGATGTCAGCAGAATTGACGGGGTCCGCTAGGGCCGACGCCGGCCGGGGTTGCGAAGAAAACCGAAAGGGAGATCGTGGCCCCCGGCAACAGGGCAACCGAAGGAACACGGGTGGATTTTAGTCAATAAGAGTCTGACACACCCTCCCGCTCCGCTCAGAGCGGGAGAAGTTATTTGAAGATTTCCCACCCAAAAAAAAAGGTCCCTTTTTTTTTGGGTGGGAATTCGGGCAATGTGTTAAGTTACTCAGATTATTTATATTTGAGGGAAATGTGTTAAGTTATTCAGATAATTTATTTTTGTAAACATAGGTTAGAGATACACAGGTGTGTGAGATGTTACATTTTTGTAAGTTCTCTATGCTTTGCCATTAAGCGTACAAATGTTAGTATCAATTTTAATTATTTCATTATTCACTTCACAATGTTTTACAATATCAAATAAAAAATATAGAAAGAGCTAGAGTGTTGGCTAAATCAATATAAAATTCCCCTGACAATTAATTCAATTAATTAAAAACTACAGTGTCAAAACAACTACCAAATTAATGAAATATTTCAAAAATGTCAACAATAAAAATTCAAGACTTGTCTTGAATGTCAAAAAAATTGGTATAAGATAACGTTAATAAATTATTCAAATTAATAAAAGAGTGTCAAAATAAGTAATAAATCAATTAAATATTTTTAGGATGCCGACACTAAAATCTCAGAACGTACAAAAATAAAAATATATATAAATAATAGATAGGACGACTTAATGTATATTATCTGAAGGAGGTTATGGAAATGTCATTCAAGTAGTCCTTTATTGAGTAGTAACATTTATCGATTAAAATTTTCAAAAGTACACTTTTGAATTTGTCCAGATTTAATGATTGTAATGTCTCAGGCAGCTTGTTAAATATTTTTGTGGCCATACAGAAAGTACTTTTATCCATTAGGGCTGTTTGGCCATGTGTCTTTTCGAGCTCTTACTTATTTTTGTCACATTGAAATGTTTATCCGCGTAAAATTCGATGTTTTTTTCCGCGGTCGAAGCGTCACTGAGATTATTGTTCGAACGCCGTATCATAAATTAAGCAAAATGGGTTTTGGCGTTTTATATAATTCGGTATACAGCTGCAGCTAAGCGACTGAACAAAGTCAAAGTAAAATAATTGATTGCAATAAGGTACATTTAAGGCATTTTTGAACGTCAAAATTTACAAAAAACAGTATTGATTCTAGTCGCCCCTTCTAAAAAGTAGTTTTCGTATAGAGAAGAATGGGCAAGAAACTCCACCGTTAGTCTTTTAAAATGTTTTACAATATTTTGTATACGTTAATTATATAATTATAAACGAAGCCACCATCGCTTTCTAAACCCACGTGTTGGTTTTCTTTTGACCATTACACGGAAATAGGAGCCAAACTTGTAACAGAACGAAAACTGTAGGTATCTGCCTACAGTTTTCGTTCTGTTACCTTTAGCGATACCCACTTAAATATTTTTTGAGGAATTTAAGAATCAGTCCGAGTTACATTATGTACCTATAGGTATACGGGATATAAATTTATTACTTAAGTATACATATTTGATTTATACATATTACTTATACATATCGACGGTATGTGAAGCCAAGTCGGAGGGCTTAGTCCATACTCATCCCCAGTTCGAACTCCGGGTGAGTTCGAACTGGGGATGAGTATGGTTCGTATATATCTACGTACTACTACTACTTACATGTATAGTTAGAAGGCGCAAAAGTACTGATGGTAAGAAAAGTGATAGTATGATTTTTATTTATTTTTATATAACATAACATCACGCCTGTAATCCCCGAAGGGTTAGGCAGAGGTGTACGTATAGTACACCCACATTTCGCCAGTTACGTCCCATGTAATAGGGGGCGAGCCTATTGCCATCAACCGGGCACAAATCCAGACTCCGGGCTGCTACTGAGAAATTCCAGATGGAAAAGCCCAATAACACTATGCCCGACCCGGGAATCGAACCCATGACCTCATACTCAGCAGCAGTAGCGCTTGCGACCACTAGACTAACGAGGCATTTATTTTTATTCAGTTATTATACGTGATATAAAATGAACAGCAGCACGCGTAGCATGACCACCGTAGAAACGAGTTATGTCGACAGAAGAATAGACAAAAATGACGTTCCGTGTAGACAGGACGGCAGTAAAGTAGAAAGACACAACTGCACTTTTTACGCAATTCACTCTTTTCATAATTAGACTCAGAATTGTTTGTTATGTCATAGGATTTTTTTTTCTTTGTTTGATTCTCAATTTTTATTGATATTAAGAGTGTCGAAGTATCGTATTTTGGAAGAAATCATATTACAGTAATATTGGATTTAACCATTTCCTTGGTAATGGTGCCGATTCTTTTGCACACCGAACTAAACTATCTAAACTATCACTAAAACCCCTTTATTTTTGGCTATGAAAATCTTAAAACTATTCTGCAACAGAAAATCCCTAAATTTAAATATAATTTTGACACAACTTAAATCGTATTTGACAATCGCGAGTCCACGTGGTACTCGTTTGTCCTACCCCGTGATTTTTTTTAGAGCCGGAGACGCGAAGGCTCGACGTATTTTATATGGAATTTTTCACTTTTTGTATGGAAAATAAGAAAAATTATTACCTACATGTTCAGTCTTAGGGGTTTGTGGGTGTTATAAAGGGGGTCGAAATTTTCATTATTTTTGCGATTAGACACACCATTTTCTAGATATAAGCAAAAGAAAAAAAAGATACAGTACTATTTTTGCACATGAATTCGAGGTGTTGGTGTGAATTTTAATTATGATAATTATTACTTATCACAGTTTTGCGTTCAAAACGCAAGCGTTTCATGATTTTGTAGATAACCGTATATACTTTGTGGCCGTCGAGTAAAAAGTTTTCTACCGTCTTTAGCATGGCGATTACAAAATCAAATTGTCTTCACTACTTAGTGATTTTGACAGTTTGGATAGAAAACTTTCTTCTGAAATAGTCTACATGTAAAAGGACCTAGACAAAGATCGTTAGAAGCGGAAGACAAAATGACAGATTGTAGAATGATTTCTACGGTGCGATGTCAAAAATGAAGAGACGAAATGTCAATTTGTATAGAAAGAGCTATGTCTATTCTTCGTAGACATAGAAAGCGTCATGCTACGCATGCAGGTAGGTATGTACTCTTAGTGTTTTCTCATCATCCATGAAATAGAATCAATATTAATAAACAACTTAGGTAATAAACGCTCGTTTAAAATAACCATTCGTTTATCCACCCTCGTTAAAGTCACAGTTCATAAGTACAATAATTATATAGTTAACAAAATATTAAAATATTTCTCTAAAAAATAATAGTCTGTATATTATTAATATTTATCCAAACTATAGTCTAAGAAATCACAGTTTTTTCAATAATTAAAGCTCTCTGTTAAAAAATCACAGTCTGTATATAGTAGAGGATACATAGAGGATCGACTTTCACCCATCTGTTTAATAGATGAAAGTATTTTAAATCAAATTTAGTATAATCATATTTAGTATAAATTAATACGTGATAAGTATTTATTTACTACATCGTAGCACTTTTCCGTCAAACTGTACCCTTGCAGCTGATAGGCATATAAAAATGTGGGCGAGTTCGAATTGGGTCCTTACCGACCTTGACGACCCCATTACCCTTATCCAGGAGAGCACTAGGGAAACCAGCATAGTGTACAAAAACAGATGTCTCCCGTCATTCCGACCTCGCCGCCGAGGTCCTTTGCGATCGCGACCGCGTCCCCGAGTAAATGATACTCCCCCCCGACCCATGCTCGATAACGAGGTGCCAGCAGTTGTTGCAGCTAAGCACGTAGCTTTAAATTCCCCGACTAATAATCATGATCAAAACTTTGATCCAGCCCGTCCCATCCTTGATGTCCTCCTTCCGGTTGACGCCCTAAGCCAAGGTTCGTACCTCACAGAGGGTGCCCTTAGCGAGCGTTCACCTAGTTTTAAGTAGCATAGTTGAATAACCCCTGGCTGGAGGTTTTAAGTGTAGTAGTTTAAGGCACCCACAGGAAAGCCCGGTTAAGTAGTCATGATGTCAGAGGTCAACTAAGAGATGCCCTACATAAAAAAAAAAGTTCGAACTGGGGATGAGTATGGACGAAACTAGTCGGAGGCCCATGGGCGGCATAAAAACAACTTCATAGACTTTAACGGATATGTTCTAGATACCTAATACTAGGAAAAAGCGCAAAATCGAATTCCAATACACAAATTGCAATATTTTTGAGTAATGCACTAACTTTTTGGGAATTTTCAGTAAGCTTTCAGCTAACTAGCTTAGCTTTCAGTTTCCTGTTACAATATTGTTAAAGTAAACTAGAAATTCTAAAAAACTGTTAGTGAATGCTTTCCCGAATCTATTAGTGAAATAAATGCCTGCACGAAAAATAAATGCAAAGAATTGAACATATCATTTTGATGCTAGAAAATATTAAGACAAAATGTAGAGAGATAGGTACCTTTTGAAACTAACGAGCTCAGGGATTATTGTGAAGTATCATATCTAGTTTCATAAGTTTCAATAAACAACGTGGAACTCAGCTTTATCTTTTATTCTTTCAGAAGTTACCTACGTAGAAACTTCTTTGTTGTCTAGGTAAGTAATAGGCTACCCACTAAATTACTGTCTTACCTAAGTCGGTGAGTATTTTGAAAATGGTAATTGAATATTTCATACTTAGTCACCAGTTATCGTTGGCGACTTGGGGTTTCGAATATCGGAGTTTTTCAATAACGGTAACGTAAAGAAGATTTACTCTATTTTTTACTTAATATTGTTTTTTTTTATTTTATTCAACAACTAATAAGTTTTACTACAAAATAATAAAACACTGATTTTTAAATGTAAAAACACTTATTTAATAAAACTTTAAGTTGCAAACAGAATGTCTTAAAATAACCTGACACGGTATGAGAAAAGTACCTAGATAAAATAAAACGTTTAAATTTGAATAATCAGTATTTAAGTAATTAAAATTTAGAGATATATTTGTAAATATATATATATCTCTTTAAAATCAATATACAATATTTTTTACTAAAATCACATAAAAATCACATCACAAATACAAATATGTTATGCAAGCCAAATCGAAATATAAATAAAATTTTGACAGTTCACTTCCTTGGTTGCCATATGTTGAAGTAAAAAGCTCGTTCCATTTTTAAATAATTATCACGACAGTTGGATTTTCACACAAGCATTGCCGGTCGGGCGCTCGCATGTATTCGACCAGTACAGCATTTTAGATTTATCTCGAAGAAGGTTGTCAAAATAATGCTCGAACTTCCAAGCTTATCTAGGTATTTGAGAAAAGTTATGTTACAGGACCTACCATGTACTTACTTACACACATCAAAAGTGTCTAGGGATCAACATATATTTTTGCAATAACTTTTCTCCTGATTGATATTAATTAAAATTTTCTTTAAGGATTCATCAAATAAAGTGTTTTCGTTTGTCACAGTAACGATAAACCAAGTCACCTTTGCATTAATAAAGAAATTTGCCATTTTCCTAATAAAGGGATTTTTGACATTTGAACCACTGACATTAAAGTTCGAAAAAAAGACTGAAATAACAGTTTTCTTTAAAATGTTATTGGGTAACTTAAACAATTAATAATCCGTGTTTCTACCGCGAACACTAACAACACAAGAACATCGGTTTGGCATACTCAAAATGAGTTCATCCAAATCACGCTGTGGAATGGCCGCCCATGTTCGTTGCAACAACAAAAAAAGGTCTTCTTGCGACTGGATACCCTCCATATTCGGCAGAGCTCTTCTCTGTAGCATATCCCATGCATGCTCAATCGGGTTCAAGTCTGGCGACTGAGCAGGCCAGAGCAGGACATTGATGTTAGCTGCGGCGAGAGTCTGTCTTACAACTCTTGCGGTGTGCGGTCGTGCATTATCATGCATTAACTGAAATAAGGGACCGATTTGCACTTGTAGAGGAACGATGACGTCAGATACAATCGTCTCAGCATAAATTTGAGCGTTGAGGTTGCCTCTGATCCAAATCAACTCAGTTCTTCCGCCGATCCAAATACCCGCCCATACCATGATGGTTCCACCACTATAAGGATGGACTTCCTGGCAGGATTTTAATCGCTGTTGGCGTCCAGGGGTTCTCCAGTGTCGTATACGTCTTGTATCCGGTCTCATACCAAAACGAGACTCATCAGAAAAGCACACGAAACGCCATTGTTCTTCTGCCCAATTTCTGTGTTCAAGAGCCCATTGATATCGAATCCTACGATTGTGCATTGCTATAGGTGGTACCCGTAGCGGTCTTCGGGAATGAAGGTTCACTTCATGCAAGCGGTTTCTGACTGTTTGGTCGCTAATTAAGTTCCCTGAAGAGTGATGAAGCCTCACGGCTAACATCATGGCGGTTATTGTTGGAGCTCTTCGAGTTAAGATTTGAATGTATCGGTCTTGTCTCCGTGTGGTGCAGCGATACCGTCCTCCATGGCGCTCAGCCACGGTACCAGTGCTTCGGTAACGTGTCCAAAGTCGACTGATAACACTCTGACTTGTATTCAGAGCTAAAGCCACAGTACGTTGCCGGGAACCAGCTTCTATCATTCCCACGGCTCTGAGCATTTCTTCCCTGCTTAAATGACGTCGCCGCTCCATAATAACGTTGGTTTTAATCAGTAGTAGGGAAACAGTAGCACTAATAATGTCTTCAATGCGTTGTATGTTTTTATAGGGAAAATATTGACAGCTGATTTTCATCTTTTACTCGAATTTGATTAACAGTTCCTGTTTCAAATTATGAAATGCACCAAAAAGGATCCATATAAATTTATATAATCATAAATTTATTACAAAGCCACATCTCAATCTCAAGAAATCCGCATAAAAATGCTTGATCCCTAGACACTTTTGATGTGTGTATGTCATTTTATGTGATATCTATCGAATTGCTGATTTTATTGTAAGCACCAAATAAATCCTTTATCTTAATATTACACATATTAAGATAAAAGATTTATTTGGAAGGATGAATTTTGCCTCATTTTCATTCCAATAGACATAAATAACTTCTCATGTAGGTATTCAATCCCCAAGTAAGATAACACAAAGGTAAGGAAGGGCTCTTTAGAAACAAATCCAGACCCCTTTGAACTTCTGGCAATCTTTAATACATGGCAGTTTCTTTTATCTATAGGTAAGTAATTATACCTACCTGCTACATCTATTTAAGTAGCTGTAAGGAATTAATAAAAGTTTTTGATGTGTAAGATCTTTCCTCTCGTTTTCCTGCAATCAAAATCAAAATCGAAATAATCAAATCTGTGGGAGTGATTTCGTGAAAAGTGACGGAAGTGTGTAACAGGAACCCAGGAATCGCGCGCTATCTGATTTGGCCAATAAGCGTGCGCGGTGTTACAGTTGGCCGTCAGAAACGACCTTGACGAGGCCGCGCCCCTTTAATGTTGCTTATTACCAAGGTGAGATGTACAGTAGTCGCATAATGATGTGTATAGATATACAGTACAGTACAGTGGACTACAGTAGTAAGGCTCGCTCGTTTTTAGTTATTATTTAATTATATCTACCTATTTTACCTACTTGGGTGGTGTTTTCCTAATTCAATTTTCCTTGGAAGCCGAGAACTGCCGATCTATTCTTATCTGTAATAATCTCACCGTGAAAACTTAGGTAAAGTGATCTTGAAGTGACCGATACACCCTCACAATCTGTCATTTTGTCTATTCCTCCGTCGAAAAAACCCGTAGAAAAAGCCATTGCTATGGTTGTCATGCTACTCGGGGTAGGTGAGAACTAAGTCAACGAGAACGAGATGACGACGTCAAAGTACCGACAGTACATTTACTATGGCCGCGTAATCTCGTCTCTCGTTGACGTCCCATTCATGGTGCGTTGGACAAACAGTGTAAGGGTTAAATGGTGGGTTAGAGTTAGGTTGTCCAGTGATGTTTTTTAAGCCTACCTAAGCAACGAATCTCTCACTAATTTGCAAAAGGTGAAGCGTAAGCCGACGAACGCACGGACATAATAAAATCGCGGCGGGATTTTATCGCGCACTGGATTTTCAACTCGTGGTGTTAAGCCGAGCGTTGAGAATCCAACGCGTTGGGACACACTCTCGTCCCACAGCGCGTTGCAAAAACACACTGTTGGATTTTCAACTCATACACGAAAAATAATAGATTTTATTACCTTCGTGCGAACGTGGGCTAACCCAGAATTTTCTTGATACAGGATTTATAGATGAGGTATTAAATATCTACCTGTAGGTATGCGTACTATAGGCCTGATTACGAAAGAAAGATTACGTCTTTTGATTACGTCAAAAAAGAAAAAATACGTGTCCAATATTTTTTATTAATCTATCTTCCGGACAAAAAAATACATTTGGACACGATACATTGAGTTAAAATGTGGCATGACGTCACGTCTTGCTAGATTTTATACTGAGTTGTGACGTAGGGAGCCCCTACTTCCCAACTTTAATGCATGATTTCTAAGTTATTTTTGATTAATATGATAAAGCAAAAAATATGTGTCTAATATTTTTTTTATTATTTGAAAGATGGACTAAATAGAACTTCTTTTTTTTACCTAGGCAGCTACCGTATTATCTATAGCTTGTCCACTTTGAAATGACGCGCCCCACGAAGTAGTGGTAGTGAGGCGCGTCATTTCAGAGTGGACACCTAAGTGTCATGGATTTTATGAGCTCCAATTTTCATGGAAAATCATAACTCATGACAAGAGTGATCATAAAATATTTAACCTCGATCGTCATCTTAGCACTCAAAGTGATAAAAACTTTGAGAGCATCATAAATTTTATTTATCTTCACCTATTGTTTTTCCATTAATTTTCCTGTATGTTCGTGGGCCATACTTTTGAGCTGTTTGCTTTAAAGCCAACTAGTTCAATCAAGAAAATGCTTTAACGCCGTCCAGCAGTTATTTCACGTAGGCAAATACACAAGTACCTATCTACACTGCTGCACAAACTATTTTTTAAAATTACAAGCAAGAGAAAATTAAATGTTCTTTTTTTGCTCTGAATTTCAGCGATCTTCATTTCAGCAAAACAACCTAAATTCCGTATCTAATTAAAATTTTGTTGACGTAGGTCCTTAAAGGTCACCAAGTGTGATATATCTATTCACAGGCCCTAGTATGAACGCGTGACGTAAACGCAACGTAAAGCGTCGTACAAATTGGCGCGACGCGCCACCGCGCAACTAATTTCTAAGAAAACTTCACTTTATAATTCCCGGTGTCACGTCATGCCGGCGCCGGCGCGTCGTACTAGTCTGCACGAGGCTTTAATTGGCACTTTTGAATGATAAATACAATTTTTCAGCGTCACTGTTACACAGAGTGCGTGTGAGTAGCAACAGCATTCTGAGTGTGATAGCTGACAGGTATGACTGTCCGTTCTTCGAACATGTGTGAACTAACATAGTTTTATGCACTATTTTACAAACACTAACGGATGGATCAATGCATGGCGCAAAATCCATTTAAACCATTCCCCCTCTTAAAAGCTTATTTTATTCACTGAAAACAGTGAATAAAAAGCACTTATAATCACTATTTTGGTGTTTGAATTTAGAACACAAACGCGCGCGAACGCTTCTAAAGTGACCAAAGCAAAGGGCACTGACCACCTTGTTTTCATTTCTTGACTCTCCCACTTCCCCTAGTTATCTAGCCCCCTACTTTCAGTACATTTGTGACAACCATAGTAAGAATCTACGGTCATCAAATAATCGCGTTCTTCAATGCCCCACTCACCGCACAGACTTCGTTCACTCTTCCTCCTTCGTTCAGTCTATCTCTCTATGGCGCTCCCCCTGGAAATCAGGATGGCAACCAACCGATTATCCTTTAAAGTTAAAGTTCGCGAGCACATTCGTAAGAAGCTGGCAGTATCATCACAACGTTAATGTTTTCCCATTGTTGGTCTTATTTGATTTAGTATTATATATTCATGTGTTTATGTATATTTAATTGTGCTTATTTTTAAAAATGTAATTAGACATATATATTATATTTATAGTTTGTAATAGGAATATGTGTATCTTGATATTTGAATATTTTTTTAATCCTCAATTTTTCGTAATTGCACCTACCACTGTTTGTCTCTGCATCACCCAAAGGTTGACTGGTAGAAAATGCCTATGGCATTAAGTCCGCCTATGTACACCTATGTACATTTCTGTGCTTGTTGTATTAAATAATAAATAATTGACACACCAATATATTCAACCTTCATCTCAATGCTATACAACGCCCTTGCGAAAAAAATACTCGATACAAACTCCTTGTGCAAAGAATACTCGACAAACAAACTCCTTGTTAATAACTCCTCGAGATTTGTTTGGTCGACATTTTCGACAAGGAGTTTAGCATTAGCATAAAAACTGTTTTGTGTTCTTTGCTGTCATTAGTAAATTGGCGCTATTTTAATAATACTAAGAAAATTAGTCTTAATTTTAGTAATTGTTCCAGTTTTAATGTGCATTTTAATTAATTTAACCTTCCTTTTTTCTTCATTAAATGTCTATTTTCTTGCGTCTAAATTTTCTTTTTCTCGTAGTCTAGTATAAAATATAGTATGCAACTCTTGAATAAAACGGATTTATATCGAGGGCCATGAATCACTCGCGTCACTCAAGATTCTAACATTTTAAGCACTCGCTACGCTCGTAATTTAATCCCTTCGGTCGTGATTCAGTCGTTAGAATCCTTCATTTGCTTGTGATTCATCTATGGCCCTCGTTTTAAATCCGTCGTTTATTCAATAATTGCATAATATACTATTGCGCAGCGGATGGCATAAAAATTGATCACGGTGTCTGAAAAAAATATGCATTTGTTTTAATTGTTTGCGACCAGCACTCTTACCTTACAAGTACCCATAGATACGAATAAAGTCTTTAAAATAAGTTAATATAATTTGTGAAACGAATATTTTCAATTTTAAAATCGTTCGATTTTACCATTACGTTTACTCCGCACGTTCGTTCTAGGTCCACAGCAAAGTTCTGGGGAGCCGCACGTATTCCTATAGAATATCAGCGGATTGTGCTCAATGCTATGTGCTATCTGATCTAATATTGTAGCTTCTAATAGAGATGTGTGTGAGGGGTGACGACTATTCGAGAAGTTACTAACAATAGCATTCACGAGACGGTTGGTTTTGTTTTCCCCGTCTTGAAAATTAGGTGTAGGTAAGGTCGTTATTGGTTGAAATGTTTGGAGTAGTGAACCTTTCTTTGCTTTGATGCTTAGCTGATCTTTAGCTTAACGAGGGTAAGAGTGAATTTAAAAAAAACATTTTACAAAAAAAATAAAAAAAAACAACCGACTTCCTTTTGTAAAAAGTTTATATTTATCACTTTCATATCATCCACATAGTAAGTGGGAAAAAATACGTATTATTGAAGCTAACTTAAAAACTATCCAAGCAAAGTTAATAACATTTATATGGGATCACCTCGACAGCATACCCTTTCAAACAAAAAAATAATTTTCAAAATTGGTTCATAAATAATGGCGAAATCGGCGGTCATACATAAAAAAAAATCGCTTCGGCTAAAAATGATTGGTCTTAGATGATGTTCATTTCCTAATCTTTTAACAAGGACACTTTTAACTCTATGACTAAATATAATTGAAGGGTTACTTTATTGGGTACCTACTAGCTTGTGCCCACGAGGCCGCAACTTCGTTTGCGTGGAAGTCGTAAGACAGCAATACCTACTAAAATTACCAACCACATTTTTATAAACCTTCCTTGTATACTACGTTTGTAATCTTGGTCTCAGCAGCCAAAATATACAGAGATTCAGGAACTGGTGACGTGTGAGCAAGCGACGTACAGTTGTCCGTGTCAGAAGCAGCTCGTCCTAAGGTCGACACCCGCAGCCTTCAGTAGCAATTTGACATTGCTTAATAAGCAAGTCTATCAATTATAAAAAGTACCTAAGTTGGGGTCTTATTTTCTACGAAATGTATATGGTATGGAATAATTTTTTTGCGATCTCGGACTTTTCTAGGGTACCTACTCAAACTCAGGTGGTCCAATAGTTTTTTGATCCTTATAAGAAATGAACATAATGCAATATTGCTCATCCCCTATAGCAAATCGCGTGATAATTTATAGCCTACAGACTGACCAGACTTAAATCTGTGCCAAATTTGAACAGAATCTATCCAGTAGTATTTGCGTGAAAAGAAAAAAAAAATCTAAAAATTACACACATCAAAAGTGTCTAGGGATCAAGCATTTTTATGCGGATTTCTTGAGATTGAGATGTGGCTTTGTAATAAATTTATGATTATATAAATTTATATGGATCCTTTTTGGTGCATTTCATAATTTGAAACAGGAACTGTTAATCAAATTCGAGTAAAAGATGAAAATCAGCTGTCAATATTTTCCCTATAAAAACATACAACGCATTGAAGACATTATTAGTGCTACTGTTTCCCTACTACTGATTAAAACCAACGTTATTATGGAGCGGCGACGTCATTTAAGCAGGGAAGAAATGCTCAGAGCCGTGGGAATGATAGAAGCTGGTTCCCGGCAACGTACTGTGGCTTTAGCTCTGAATACAAGTCAGAGTGTTATCAGTCGACTTTGGACACGTTACCGAAGCACTGGTACCGTGGCTGAGCGCCATGGAGGACGGTATCGCTGCACCACACGGAGACAAGACCGATACATTCAAATCTTAACTCGAAGAGCTCCAACAATAACCGCCATGATGTTAGCCGTGAGGCTTCATCACTCTTCAGGGAACTTAATTAGCGACCAAACAGTCAGAAACCGCTTGCATGAAGTGAACCTTAATTCCCGAAGACCGCTACGGGTACCACCTATAGCAATGCACAATCGTAGGATTCGATATCAATGGGCTCTTGAACACAGAAATTGGGCAGAAGAACAATGGCGTTTCGTGTGCTTTTCTGATGAGTCTCGTTTTGGTATGAGACCGGATACAAGACGTATACGACACTGGAGAACCCCTGGACGCCAACAGCGATTAAAATCCTGCCAGGAAGTCCATCCTTATAGTGGTGGAACCATCATGGTATGGGCGGGTATTTGGATCGGCGGAAGAACTGAGTTGATTTGGATCAGAGGCAACCTCAACGCTCAAATTTATGCTGAGACGATTGTATCTGACGTCATCGTTCCTCTACAAGTGCAAATCGGTCCCTTATTTCAGTTAATGCATGATAATGCACGACCGCACACCGCAAGAGTTGTAAGACAGACTCTCGCCGCAGCTAACATCAATGTCCTGCTCTGGCCTGCTCAGTCGCCAGACTTGAACCCGATTGAGCATGCATGGGATATGCTACAGAGAAGAGCTCTGCCGAATATGGAGGGTATCCAGTCGCAAGAAGACCTTTTTTTGTTGTTGCAACGAACATGGGCGGCCATTCCACAGCGTGATTTGGATGAACTCATTTTGAGTATGCCAAACCGATGTTCTTGTGTTGTTAGTGTTCGCGGTAGAAACACGGATTATTAATTGTTTAAGTTACCCAATAAAATTTTAAAGAAAACTGTTATTTCAGTCTTTTTTTCGAACTTTAATGTTAGTGGTTCAAATGTCAAAAATCCCTTTATTAGGAAAATGGCAAATTTCTTTATTAATGCAAAGGTGACTTGGTTTATCGTTACTGTGACAAACGAAAACACTTTATTTGATGAATCCTTAAAGAAAATTTTAATTAATATCAATCAGGAGAAAAGTTATTGCAAAAATATATGTTGATCCCTAGACACTTTTGATGTGTGTATGTACTCAGACCTCACAGCAATTCCTTCAGGCCATGGTACGGAACGAGAGCAAATGGGAGGCCGTCACTTCCTTCTGCGAAGCAGTAATGCTCGCGAAGGATAAGGCGGAGCGCATGAGGGAGAGGCAAATTTCGCACCCTCATGCCCCTCACGCCGCAGGAGGAGACGTACTGGGCGTCGGGAATCGCAGCCCGATTTCTGGCCACCGTAGGCGCGGGCTTGCGGACGGTGAGCAATGGGTAGCTTGCCGTCCGACAAGGACCAGGCCCGGGTCGATGGCGCGTTGTGTTCCACGCGTGCCTCAAAGAGATGTCAGTAGAACTGACGGGGTCCACTAGGGCCAATGCATGCCGTGGTTGCGAAGAAGTCCGAAAGGGAGATCGTGGCCCCCGACAACATGGCAACCAAAAGAAGGGCGTCAGGGCGGAAGGGCGTGTCAGACTCTTATTGACTAAAACCGGGTGGGTTTTAGTCAATAAGAGTCTGACACGCCCTTCCGCTCCGCCCAGAGCGGGAAAGTTATTTGATAAATACCACCCCAAAAAAAAAGACCAGCAATTACTGATTTTTTTCAAAAATATTCTATGTTCAGTTTTAACTTCGCTACGATTTTATTATATTACCTATATAGGTATAGATGTGAAACAAAATGTAGTTAAAGTCTTTGATTGATAAACAATAAAAAGTATTCGATATCCCGTGCTAAATAAAATTCAAACTACCGATAGTTATGTAAATAGTAAGTTTTATCCGTACTGAAACAACTTTGGCGCCGGAGGCGCGAGCGAGTGGTGCCTGTGGCGTGAATTTGTGCGTTGGACAATTCATTTTCGCTGTATTGTATTCTGTTTTATGAAAACGTAACTTCGTTTCAGAAGCTTTTAAAATGTTAACCTGTAAGCGTTAAAGCAGTTTTATGTATGTGTTATAGTCAAAGTCCGATACACAGTCTCTTCGCGGAAGGACTGGTTTATCCTAGGTTTGGCCAAAGCCATCAGGCAATCCCCGAAATACATTTCAATTTCGCCCTTTGCCTGAAGTATTTTTAGTCAAACCCAGGAGCTCCTAACTTTTCAGTCAAACGTCGAAAGTAAATTATTCTGTTTCGGTTTTGGCCTAGTCAATCCTAGAAGCGACTGCAAAACTCGGTCAAACGTTGATCTGAACATGTTTAAACAGGTTCATAATGTCTCTCGCGGTGTTCCGACCGATTGTTTTGTCATTTCATGTTCGTTCATTGAGCGTCAAACTAACCTCCGTATATTCCAAAGCATTTATTTATTTATTTTATACTTTATTGCACATCGTACAAAAGGCGGGCCTAATGCCACACGGCATTCTCTCAAAGCATCTCAAATATAAAAGTGAAAATCACGTAAGCTGACCAATCAGGTGTCAGAACTGGCAGAGTTAAGCGGTTCTTAAGACTTGAAAGCTGCTTAAATGATAAAATGCTTCCAAATATACGAAGATAAGACACTTCATACCTATATCGGAGTTTGACTCGTCGAACCCCGATTTAATAAAATTGTGTTTTGACGTTTGCCTGACCAAATTAGTCTCTCCCAGGTTTGACGAAAATTGTTTAGTCAAAGGCCGAAAATTTACATTTGTTTGGGCTTTGACTAAGTCATTCAGTCTGACCTGAGGATTGACCAGTCCAACCTAGGAGCGCCGGAGCTTCGGAGTTTGCCTATAACATATGCAACGCTATTGATTTTATGTTTCACAATTGTTTTTGTTTTTTTTTATTGACTGAAAATAAGTAGAAAGATTCAGAAGCGTTCCAACTTTCTTTTTTTCATAATGTTTTTGAGTGTCAGTACTCCGTACCCCGTTGGTAATCAACTAGGCTTGTTGCAGTAAATAACTTTTTCTCAAAATTTCGAGCATTATTATGACAACCTTCTTCGAGATAAACCGAAATTGCTGTACCGGCCCCTAATAAATTACTATGAAAATTCATAATTATGGGCCGTGTTATTTAAAAATGGAACGAACTTTTTACTTCAACACATGGCAACCAAGAAGGTAAAGCAAGGTAAGGTGAAGGTAAGGCTTACTAAAGATTATATTTAAATTTTGATTTTAAAAAAATCGGTAGAAAAGAAACAAATTAACATAATGGCGCGTGAAACATTATCGTTGTTCGCTATTGATTCTGGAATTTATAATAATAATTTACTTATAGTTTGAATTTCCGCGCATTCATTGAGAAAAGTACTATACAAGCCTTGGCCGTAACCAGGCGTTGATGAACTCACGTATGTGTGCCTCGGCTTATTTTCACAATAGTCCATCAATGCCCTAGTTGCAGGCCGCTACAGTAATGTCGTACAGTTAAAACCGTTTATAACGACTTCAAAGGGACCGTCAGATAACGGTTGTTATAGCCGATAGTCGCCACAGTATATTTTTTGCCCAAAATTTCGGACATGGCTTTTTTATTATCTTATATCTTAGGACTTGCAATTATAAATGCGAGACGAGAACACCCGATTGCCTATTTGTCATGAAAGACAGAAAATTAGTACTTGAAAAAAATTTCTATGGTTTCCAGAAAAACCATAGAAACAATTGTAGCTCAAAAGTTTGATATCTTTTTAAGACTTTACTTATGGTATTGAACAGTGATTTAAAGACTTTACGATAGTAAAAAAAATTAGGCTTTATTTGTTCAAGATAACAGAGTTATAGCTGATTTTGTAAATTTTTGATTTCTTTTTTTTACCGCCATATTATTACGTATTAGGATTTGAAACTAGGACTGAAATGTTCTTTTTATTTACACTTATGACCTTACAAACAAAGGAATCCTAATATAGCAGGATATGGGAATTATTGTAATTCAAACTTTTTTGATTAGGGTTATCACCTCGTAAATTTATTAAACTTAATATTTGAAGTTATTTTTTAATGTTAGTAAGATTATACAAGAAGACATTTTTATCACATTCTAATTGTATTTTGAGTGTTAGGTGACATTCGAAAATTCTATTTTTAAATAAAAATAGTAGGAAAACTTCCCAAAAAAAAAAAAAAACGGTGAATTCCGTAATTTCAATTTGGATCGTCTCCTAGCTAAACGTAGATCTTGATTAGGGGGTGGGGCGCTAGGCAGCGTGGCGCGCGCGCAATTTTTTTTCCCTTTTTAGTCAACGTCACGTGTCTGCACGTGACGGGTGTGTTTTTCCTAGTTCCGTCCCAGGCTCCCGTGAGCCGCGCCACCCGCCGCCAGCCAGCACGCCAATTTATTAAAACGCGAGTATTGTAAAATGGTGCGAAGTTAAGTTCATGGAGGATTGGAGGTCTTCCCTTGGCCGCTGCAGTCACTCAAACTCACCACCATTTACGTAAGTTGAATTTATATAAATGGTTTCAAATACAGTGTAAACTCTTTATAACGAAACTCAAGGGACTGAGTATTTTTGTCGTTATAGAGAGTTATCGTTATATGGAGTGAACAAAAAAACAACCAAATTAACAAGAATTTTTATTATGTATGTCTTAGATAATAAATGCTTATAAATTATTGTTTACACATATAGTCTGATAACTTTGTCTGACGTTTTTTGCTATGCCATGTTAACAGTTTCACAGTAAGGTTTACGACTGATAATACGATAGGTACCCAGTATGCTTGGTCAAAGACCATCACTTCCGAGAAAACAATGCGTCATACTGCACGTGTTCAAGGCAATTAAGGATAACAAAAGCTAGACCGACCTCGGATGTTTCGGAGCTTCAAAGTCTTTTGTTACCTGATTACATAACATAAACAATAATACCGATAATGAATATTTACTGTCTAAAAATATGAACACATTTCTTCGTAATAGAGAATGGCGTATCGCTATAAAGAGTTTTTCAATATGTGGGTTTTAACGCAAACCAACCAAGTTGGGCTCACTTCAACGTTACAGGGAGTTTATTGTTATAAAGGATAACGTTATAAAGAGTTTACACGTTAATTCCCATTTCTTAAGGACGCCGTAATGTACAAAGACATCCAGATAAAATTTAAATAACGGTAATTGAACCCACCAAACATTCTAGATTAATTTAAAAAATGGAAATGAAGACATAAAGCTGTCTTAAATCAACATCTATCGAAATCTTTTACAATTTCTAGTAATGAAAAATAGTTAATTGTCTGTTTTTCGGGCATCTACGCAAAGATATTAGGAAAAAGTCAATTCACTTTATTCCCCATTTATATAGCGCCTTGTATAATCACAGTATGATATGCATTTTGCAAATTGACGGAGACTTTGAAAGTATGAAGGTAAAATTTGCAATTTAATTTGCCAATTCGGCGCGGTGACCTATTTTATCGGTTTGTGTTTGTGCATGTGTGTGTGAGTATGTACACAGCACGCTACGCACTGTGTCCATAAGAATTGTCTTTTTTTGGATAAGTTCGTGATGTCTTATCTCAATTGTTTAGTATTAAGACGTGATATTAAAGAAAAATCAGGAATTTTATTGCTTTTCTTAAAAAATATAATTTTTAAATTTGAAAGGTGATGAAAATGTTTGCCTGTTTTATGAACTGCGTTGAAGAACTAATATGAAAAAATAACTTCAATGTATTTATGCTAATATTCTTTTGTTTTTAAATGTTTAGTTTAAAATCCAATGAAAGGTAATATGTGGTGCAGGGAAGGGGTCCGCCCTCGTTAGGCCACGGCTAAAACCTTGCACCGACACATATTTCCTGGAGGAACGGGGGTGAGGCACCATGGAGCCGTCACAGACCCATGGCGCCACTTTGCCTCAACAGGACCTGACCCGCCCTGTTGAGGGATGTCTGTCCGGGCTCCGACCGGCTGACTTACTGCAAGGAGAGCATGAGGGCGCCAACCCTCATGTTGGTTCACGAGTGGCAGTTGATGAAGCTGTGGATAACGCCACAGCCGGTACTCTTCATTCTCCGGGAGTATTCGCAAGTACGCAAGGAGACGTAATTAGCAGACTCGATGTATATAAAATGTTAATCGCCAAATCAAAAGAAATGGGATCTAAAATTCGACCTACTGACTTGCCTTTAGAAGATAGATCAGAGCTTATCTTGACTATTTTAGGATTTAACAAAACTGAACTCAATGATGAGAAAGCATTTAAAGAGGCAATAGCTAGATTCACGTATAAATGTGAAATGCTTTACAAAAATTGTAAATATAATTTTAAATTTTTTGCAAAGAAAAACAACAAATGGCTTAAAGAATCACTAAAAAATGACTTAAATAAATTTTTCTTTAGAGCATTACAAGACGCGTCACTTTCAGAGTCTGTTATGATTACTGATTCTGAATCAGAATCTAACATATTGAGTCAATCCCCTGACAGACATGAACTTGTACCTCATCATCAGCCACTAATTTCAGATTCCAATACTGACCCAAATTTTAGTGTACAAGATTTACCTACAGTAATTGAAGAAAATACTTTTAATATTGCAATATCCCCCACAATCGATACTATTGCTTCGACTTCTTCTTGTCTGGTCTATGAGTCACTTAGTGACAGACAAAAACGAAGGGTGTGCAAAGAACTTCAATATTCTTTAGAAAGTGAACCTCCTACAAAAGTTATTAGAGCTGTTTCGAGTGCATTAGAAGCAAAAGGACAAAAATTAAAAACCAATGCGTCAAAGGATTTGCAATACGTTATTAATACTTGTCTTGAAAGTCCAACACGACCGACTAAAATAGCAACTAAACTTCGCGAAGACCCTCGTCCTTATTCCCCAGATGAAGCTTTAGCAGTATTTATAGATAGAAAATTTACTGTAGAGACATACAACTTTTTGCAACAAGATTTAAAATCAAGAGGATTTCCAGAATTTCCTCCATATAATAAAGTGTTCGATGCAAAACAAAAATGTTATCCGGATAGTGCGATTCAAGTAACAGAAAGAGAAGCCTCGGTTCCATTTGTTAGTTTACTTTCTCACACTCTTCAAAGATTAATAAACTCCTGCGACGAAATTATATCAGCATATTGTGAACAAAAAGGTCTAGATACGGTAGATTGTATTTTTGAGGGGAGTTGGGGGTTTGATGGTAGTTCGGGTCAATCATTTTATAAACAGAATTTTTCTGATAATCAAGAGCCTGAAAACACTTTATTTGCCACTACATTCATCCCATTACGGATAAAAACAAAAAAAGACTTTGTACTTTGGTTAAACCCAACTCCACAATCATACAGATTTTGCCGTCCGATTCATATTCAATATCGGAAAGAGACAAAAGATTTAATACTAAATGAACAGAAATTGATAGAAAACCAAATTAGGGATTTGACTACTTTAGAAGCAACTACATCTAACAATAAGAAAATAAGGGCAAAACCACAACTTTATTTGACATGCATAGATGGCAAAGTACTAAATATAATAACAGAAACCTCTTCTCAACTTAAATGTCCATTTTGCAAAGCAACTTCAACGCAATTCAACAAATTAGACATAATTTATTCTCAGCCAATTGATATATCGGTTTTCAAATACGGAATAAGTCCCTTGCATGCATGGATTCGCGTGTTAGAGTTCTTACGAAAATTTTGAAATTATTGAAGGACATACCGACAATGTAACAGAAATTCTTTCGTCAGATCAAGCTGAAGAATGTACATCAGAAAACAATTAAGTAAAATGGCATAATGTAATTTACTACTAGTGAAAGAAATTTCAATATAGGTTCAGTACAGAGATCGTTTCCTACAAACTTTACCTCTTTATAATATTAGATATAATAATTATGTAGATTATGTTCAAAAAATTCCAAATTAGTATGGCAGGATTGGCATGTCAAATGAAATTCATAGTTTTTTTTTATTATCTAAGCACGTCTAGGAAAACTGGGCTAAACCACAGCTCGATCCAAAAATGAAATAAAAAGTATTTTTTTTTTGTTTTTCTGTTCATTTAAAAACTATTTTTCTGTGTAAATAAAGTGTTCCGATGCACACGCCCCAACCTCCAGTTAATATATTATTTACGAATAAAAAGTTATGGTAACTTTTTACAATAAATTCTATTTAGAAATATTGACAACCCTAAAATCATAATTACCATAGAAAACTTTAGAAGCTTCTAAGTTCGATATCCTTCAATATTTGGATCTGATTTTTTTTTCATGGATTCATTCACTTTTTTCTAACAATTCTATAGAAAAATAGAAACCAAATAATTAAAAATACGACCATAAAAAAAATAAAATAAAAAAAACATTAATTGTAAATAAATCTCTGAAAACTCGTTTAACAAATATATAAATCAATCAGTATTATGTGTCTTAAGATTATTGTTTATCAGGAAAAACAAGAAGATAATTCGTGAATTATTTCAAAAGTTATGGGTGATTTACAATTTTATCATAAAAAATAATTAAGTGGTTTTTTTTGGTCATAATGAGAAATAGGCGCTTGTGAGTTCTATTCATTAATTTTATAAAACATTACAAACAAAGTTATCACATAAAAAAGACATGTCCGAAATTTTGGCCAAAAAATATACTGTGAGTCGTTATAACCACACTATGTTAAGTAAACAGAAATGCTGGGACCACAAAACCGGTACGTCGTGTCGTTTTAAGTGAAGTTGTTATCAACAGTTTTGACAGTACTATTAACAGATCGCCTCCTTGGAAGTAAATAAGATTTCTTTCTCCCGATAAATAATCATGAGAATTGGAACTGGCCATGTAGTGAGAAAAGTTTTGAGTATGAATGTCGATGGCTTTATGAGTAGGGGAAGACCAAAGAAATGTTAGATGGACTGTGTGAAAGATGATATGGCTAGAAAGGTGTGACTACCGAGATGACGACTAATCTAAATAGATAACGGCGGGAAAATGAAAATGATGTTAATTAGAACTGGCCATTTAGAACTTACAGCGAACGACGAACGTACAGTGCGCGCCACGAAGGCCCGCGGAAAATTGTGGAACTACATTTTTTAATGCACTGTGATGCAATGGTATAGACACTAGCGCCGCGTCAAAGGGCCTTCTTTCCTGGCGCGCACTATAAATCGCTTTGACAGAACATGGAATGGTGTGATATTCGGACAATACTTAACCGAATTATGGAAAGTTTTGAGTCTCCTTGAAACTGTCGAAATAGTATCTTCATGTAATCAAAATATTCATCATACAATGTAAATTTAATCCAAACTTAGATCATACTGGGAGATTCGATACCTGGCTAACTGGTAAACTCAAATCTGTCAAGATCTATATTAATCATGGAAGTTGTGCAGTGCATCCGAAGTTTGCATAGGAAGAGGTAGGAAGTTTTAAAGGGTACTTAGCTAGCTAAGAATACATGGTCAATTTTAGTTAATTTAACTTGAGCTGACCATTGTACCTAAATGAATAAGTAGGCAAGTATCATCATCATCATTTCAGCCAAAAGATCTGCACATCCACTGCTCGTCATGGAACTTCCCAAAGCACTACCACTTTGACGGTGTTGATGTTAACTTGCTGTTTACTTGCGCGAACAAATATTTTAAGAATGCAGCATGCATGCAAATGCAGCTTTCCAGGTTAGAATAGAAGCTTGATAAGAGTAGTCGAGATTCATGTAAATGGCGTGCAATTGGAGAGGCAGTGAAAGGAAGAAAAAATAATTTATTTAGGACACGCACAGGAAATACAACAATAAAAAACAACATTAAAAAACTACCTAAAATAGTGAAAAAAAAGAAGACCTGTGCGAAACCAAAAAGGCTCATAACTCAGCATGGTGCTAGGATATTTGAAAAAAATAAAATACCGTAGCGCTGGTATTTTGATAGGGACTGCCCTATAATGTTATGTTATGTAATCCACTGGGATTACATAACATTATGCCATCATGTCATGTATTTCCCGAAGGGTTAGGCAGAGGTGTACCTACAGTGGGTTGCCATATTATTAGGGACAGTCACGATTTTTGTTTAATTTTGATAGGGACTGCCCTATAATGTTATGTTATGTAATCCACTGGGATTACATAACATTATGCCATCATGTCATGTATTTCCCGAAGGGTTAGGCAGAGGTGTACCTACAGTGGGTTGCCATATTATTAGGGACAGTCACGATTTTTGTTTAATTTTGATAGGGACTGCCCTATAATGTTATGTTATGTAATCCACTGGGATTACATAACATTATGCCATCATGTCATGTATTTCCCGAAGGGTTAGGCAGAGGTGTACCTACAGTGGGTTGCCATATTATTAGGGACAGTCACGATTTTTGTTTAATTTTTGAAGTATTAGTCTTAAATAATTAGGAAAATACATTTTAATAATGATGAAAGCTTTAATTACACAAAACAGTTATTAAGGAAGAAAAATATGAACAAAAAAAAAATAAGTACATAAATAGGCGAAAATAAATGTTACATAGTAGTGATCAGGGGGCCTACCACCAGAAATGAAGCTCTACAAGACGTATAGCTCCATCTCTTTCTCCCACTGAAGTAATATTAAAATAATACTGCTTATGAGCTGGTGGTAAGCCCCCAGTACTTAGTGACACTTCCTTTCGCCACAATTAGTGCTTCTATACGCTTGGGCATGCTTTCTGTGCACTGTTTCGCACTTTCTTTTAACTTAGGGTTGTGACGTCAAACATTAATTAGCTTTTCTATCAGCCTGACCTTGGTGGTTATCAATTCTTTGGCTATTTCGGACCTAGTAATCTCCCATAAATTTTCTATGGGGTTTATATCAAGAAAATTACCAGGCCAAAGTAAAACTGGAATGTTGTGGTCTGCTAAGAACTTGGTAACGCTTTTGGCTTTATGGCATGGCCCTGAATCACGCATAAACATAAATTCCTCACCATCAGGGAACCATTTTTCAATGTGTCGGTAACAGGCCAGTTTGTAAAACTTGCCTGTACTGGTCTTTTTTTATGGTTCCCTGGACAACGTACAGGTACCCCACCCCCTAGGCGCTTATGACAGACCACGTCATTATTTTAACAGGGTGTTTACTCTCTTCACGATGCAGTCGGGGTGGTATTTTTCTCCTGGGCGTTGCCTGACGAATCTGCTCTTGTCGGCTAGAATCTCGAATGTTGACTCATCCGAGAAGAAACAAAGTTGTTTATTATTTTGATAGTTATTGTTTTAAATGGTGTAAAATACCAGTAATAATGCAAACTGACCTTATTTCAGTCCTCAACCGTCTTCTGGCGGTGTTCTCGAGCCCAGGCAAGGCGTTTCTGCTTCATTGCATCAGTCAACCGTGTTTTTTTCATAGGACGATGACTTGTCAAGCCTTCCTCTGCCAATCTGCGCGGCACAGTTCTCTTGGAAACTGGTACTTCCGACTCCTAGACTAACTGAGTTAACAGTCCAGCACTTTTTTTCTGTTTTGCAAACAGATGTCTCTAATTTTCCTGTCCGAACGTGGGGTAGTGATGCGTTTTCTGACGCAGTTGCCTTTTTCTTAGGCGAAATTGGCTGATTAAGGTTCAATTTAATTTTTATTTTATTGACTGCTGACTTAGAAATACTACCAATGTCTGCTATTGTTCTTTAGAAATTACTAGTACGCTGGAGTAGGTTTTTTGTGGCCGATTTTTTTTTTTGGAGTAAAATCGCACCCCCTGCCTTGATATTGAAAGCAAACAAAAAAAAAAGATTTTTACCATAATATGATAAATAATTAAATTTTATAATAATATATAAACAATACTTACATTTTATCAAAATTTTGTAACACAAATATTAAAATAACTTTGTTAAAATATAAAAATTCGTCTTTCACTGATTAGCGTCTAAAGTGCACTACGGCTCTCACGTAACTTAAAAAATCGTAGAAAATATAATATACCCTTTCATCATCAACATCCATTTAAAATTTGAGTGACAGAGACATGAAGAAAATAGTTAATATATTCCTGGAACCCTTAAAACTGCAGTCAAGTGCGCCCAAAGTAAGAAATAAAGAAAAAAATGTGACTGTTCCTATTAATTTGGCAATCAACTGTATAGTATACCCACATTTCGCTAGGGCAGGCCTATTGCCACCAACCGGGTACAAATCCAGACCCCGAGCTGCTACTGGGAAATTCCAGATGGAAAAACGCGATAACGCTTTGCCCGACCTGGGAATCGAACCCAGGACCTCACGCTCAGCAGTGGCGCATGCGACCACTAGACCAACGAGGCAGCAGATTACCTAGTATTTATTATAATTATGATTACGAGTACATTATCAACCTAAATTGACTACCCTCTGAAAAGAGATAGATTTCAAAGTTATTAGTAGTTAGTATTTGTCCGAAATTCAAAGACACGTACCATCGAAGAAACGCATATATATACACCGTAAGGACTATTTCTGCTTGCAGCGCTTGGCCGTTCTAGTAACGCTTAGATACCTACGAAAAAAAGGGTCGTATGCACGGGATTTTGATTTTCAAACTGCTTAGATATGCCCATACGATAATATGCGTTTCTGCGATACCTACTTAGTTCATATACCAGTCACCATAAAATTAGAAAACTAAAGAAATTTGTAGGAGGTGTTCTAGAATATGTAGCCATGGCCATGGTTGCAAATAAACTTATGCTAAGCTTGTATCCTCCTACCTACTTTATGTGGAGGTTAAAAACGGGACGGTGTTATCACGCGACCTCTTTTATATGTTTTATAAAGTGAGTCTACAATCATTCTTCGTTTCTTTTACAACTGAAATAAAGTTCTGTCTTATAGGTCTGGAGATTATAAAAGACTCCAAGTAGGCTCAAAGTTAACCACAGCGTAGGACACTGGTAATAAAATTGATGCCTTTTCTCATTTATGTGTGTGCGTGCTTTTACTGAAATCAGCGTCATGTTTACAAAAGGTTTTATAATGAAACGTCAAATAATTGCCATTTTGCTTTCCTAAAAATATTATTGAACACTCTAATATATTGAACGCGCCTCTTTATGGGAACTTCTAATAATTCCTATTTTGAGGACCCAAAAAATACAAAATATCCAAGTAACTGCGAGCAACTTGGATCGCGCTCGCCGGTCGCCGGTCGCTGCTGCGGAAATTTAAAAAGAAGCTCATTTATTTAAAACTCTGGGAGTGCCGATAGAAGTGAACACTTGAAAAAAAATCGGCACCGCGGTAATCAACGCGTTGATGTCTTTTACTCCACGGTGTCCGTAAATTCCGTCACAGTGTCGCGAAATCAATGGTTTAGTCCCATCTCAAAAATGCCTAACACGCCTAAAGAAGTTTTCACTTCAAAAACTGCATCATTAGAAGCCCAAAAAGTTTTTACAGGTTCTTTAATTTAGAAAAAGAGTTCATCATAGGAAGGTCAATAAGTTTTTTGAGGATCAGTTACATATTTTTCCTTACAAAATACATATGTATTGAAAGTAACTAAGTCTATACAGTAGCGCGAAAAGTTTCCAAAGTTCCGTTGACTAAACGCTTCAACTCAATTCCTAGATTGGTACTAAAATTGTGCTTCTTTTCGACAGATGGACCATTTTCTTATGAACGCCGAACTTTATGTCTATTAGTAAATGAGGAGAAAAGTTAAAACCTGGGTATGTGAGGAATGCCTCACATACCCAGGTTCACCACCCTATTAATATGTGCTAGAAATACGACTTTAGTTGACTTATGAACTCTGCTGCTTTCCAATTGTAAAGTGTAATTTTTAACACAGAAAAGCACTCACTTAACCTCTCACTTTCTTCCGATGGGGGTAGACAGTAACTACAGAACGCCACATGCTACAGTCCTTGCATAGGATACTTTTATTGCTTCGTTTACGTTCATACGAGTACCTACATCTGGTTATACACGCACGCTGGTTGTAAGTACTACGCACGCACCTGAACTTTCTGAAGAACATCACTCGGTCACTGTATATTATGTCCTTCTAGGTCAGGGGTTCCTAACCTTTTAACATATGCGCCCCCCGAACTTTCTTTTAAAATCACTACGCCCCTGAGTAACTTTATCGCCATAAACAGAAAAGCATAAGAATGTAAAGCGAGCAAAAGTGAGGTGGAAAACGTTTGCACCCCCTTGGCTAGGTCAGATTTACTTTTGATCATTCAAACAGAAATATAAGTTTAACTTTTCTACATAATTATGTAGAAAAGTTAAAAAATCAGGAATATATAGAATGGAAGAGCGAACGAAGCGAGCTCGAAAATTGTAGTAAGCCGCCTCGGATTGGTTCGGTTTTCTTTAGACGATTCATACAGAAATAGAAAAACTTATTTTGCCGAATTATGCAGAAAACCTGACCCTCATTTTACAGCACCTAAGTAAGTATTATGAAACGTTTGGGTTTCGGAAACTAGTCTTAACCTTTTCTAATACCAAGAACATAAAATGTTATAAATCTATACTTTATTGTTGGAGCCGCCGCGCCCCCCATTGGTCACTAGGCGTTCCCCGAGGGGAGCGCGCCTCACCGGTTGGGAATCCCTGTTATAGGGCGTCCCCGCCCGGCGCTTCAACTCGCATCTGCCTTATAGATTTTTTAACCTTTTGTTAGTCGCCTTTCATTCATCCACTCAACATGAACAAACCATCTAAGCATAGGGACTCTTTTTAGGGTTCCGTAGTAAAAACAAGGAACCGTTATAGTTTCGCCATGTCTGTCTGTCTGTCTGTCCGCGGTACCAGTAAGCTGTAATTTGGTATGAGTATACATATTAATCACGCCGACAAAGTGGTAAAACAAAATTACGAAAAAAATAAAAACAGTGGTTTTCCGGGAGTGCCGACAGAAGTGAAAATTTAAACAATTACGTGTGTATTTTTTTAATTGTCAGGAAATATTTTATTGTGCAGGACTTTTTTCAAATTAAATGTTTTTTATTCATTAAAATGAGGTGTCGTCATGGTGTCGCGAAATCAATGGTTTAGTCCCATCTCAAAAATGCCCAACACGCCTAAAGAAGTGTTCACTTCAAAAATGGATTTAGAAATCAGTTTGTGAAATATTAAGCTTTAAAGAGCTAATTTTTGTTTGAGTCTAGTGTCCCCCCCTGCAAGCTAAATGGTTCGTTTTGGATGTGTGAAAATTACGGCAGTGGTTTAAATAACGAAATTAAAAGGAAAACTATCACCGCTAAGTAGGCTCTACAAGTTAACGAGTAATAATCGTCCAACTTATATTTGCAGTTGCAAAAACATGTTTTCCCATACATTCTGTATGGGAGAAGACGTTTTTGAACTACAAAGTTAAGTTTGTTTTTGGGATAAATTCATCCCAACTACGGAACCCTTCATTGTGCGTTCTTCATTGTTGTTGTCCGACACGCACTTGGCCGGTTTTTAATTTTAAGCCTTTGTAGATCCTCACCTTTACCTTTACCTTTTATGTTTTGATCTTACCTTTTATGTCAGATGACAAATGGGCTAAAAGAACCACCAATTGGGTCCCACTAAACGCACGACAACATCGCGGCAGGCCGAGATGAAGATGGCGGGACGAGCTTGACGCCCACCGAAAGGACTGGCCAAAACTAGCAATAGACAGAATTGTAAGGAAAAGGTAGTAGATAAGATTATACATGTCGAATGCTTCATGTACCTTTCTGTTATAACATGTAAAATAATGACATGTACTATAAAAAAGAATCCTCAAAATCGGTTCACCCAGTCGAAAGTTCTGAGGTAGGTAACAAACAAGAAAAAAAACCTCCTCCTTTTTTGAATTTGGTTAAAAATAGAACAGAGCCATGCTGCTTGACACCAGAAATAGTTTCCCGAAAGAATTGTTTGCAATGAATGAACTCTACTACAATTGCAATAGACCTTAGTAGTACAAAACTAATTGAGTTTACTAATTATGGAGTACTTACTTACAAAGGTCATTGGTGGTCAAAGGTTGTTATTATTCATAGAGACTCGTGGTGATAACATATAACAGTAGGTGGTGACGGTATTTTATTTATCATAGTCTTTTGAACTGTAGCCTAGCGATCCTACTGCTCCTCTCATAGATATAATTTTAGCCTTTTTATACGACTGCGGCGCAGTCAAAAAAGGACGGTTATGTGTTTGACCTGTATGTATGTTTGTAAGTCCGTCTTTATGTTCCCTTGTAACTACTAAACGGCTGAACCGATTTTGATGAATGATATGTCGTTAGATTCGTCCTAATTGCGCGAGTGTCACTGAGTTTACGAAAGTTAAAAAAATGGCAGATTTTTGGCGCACAAATGTATGTTAAAAAAAAATAAAAAAAACTTCCAAACCTATCGAGTGGGGTATCAAAATGAAGGGTTTTATAAGGTGATAACAAAAATATATATTATATGTTTAAATGTAATTTGGAATGAAAAATGATAAAAACTAAGCTGAAGAGGCGGAACAAAAGTTACACCATATTGCAGATTATTGGGTTGTCCCGCCTGCGATATCGAAATTCTATAGATTAAAATGCTTGTTTTTCTCTTTTCTGTGATGTGTTTTTACAGTCGAGTTTTTTGTTTTTTAATAACTTTTTTTTCAGACAAGAGTACCACTGATCGACATCGGCTTCTCCATAAATTGCCAAAATGAACAATCCTGCGGATTCCTTGCTGTCCATTGAGCCCAGCTCACATGCAGCGGATTCCCGTAGTCTTCACTACGTCTCATTTTACTTCGTGTCGAAACGATCGAAAAATCAAAATATTTTATTTCATATACTTAAACCTACTTGCACTTATGAAACGTCAGAAGCTAGGTGCAAGGTTCCATTTGGTCGTTCCCTATGGAGAAGAGACGGCCAGAAACTCCACGGTTACTCTTTTAAAAATAAATTGTTATTACAATGTTTTTCAATTACGTAATTAATATGTGTTAGTAGGTATGACACAATGTAGATATGAAGACAATGTAGGCCTGTCACAAGTACCAGATACATAACAAAATAGAAAATCAAATCTAATCTACACTCTGTTAAGCCTACAACGTTCTCACATTCACAAAGTATTAAAATAAATATCTCGTCGGTCCTCATTCAAAGATATAACGTTCTAACAAACACTGAAACTTCATAATTATCAAAATAAACTTGTATGAAACAGTGCTGTGACGTAGAATGTTACGATAACATTATGTGAGGGAGAAGTAATGGGATTTACTCTCAGTCTCGATAATGTCAATCTCCAAAGATTTATGGTGACATTCAGATTTTCATTATAACTTTCTTATGAAGGGAACTGTTTGGAGTGACACGTTTCCTTGCAGTGATTTTCTCGTTATTGTTCATTAACATGATATGTAGGAATATTTTTATTTATCTGGATTTGATACAAAAGCTTAATACTTAAATTTTAATTCTTCCAATTAGGAGTATTACGAGGATATTTTACGGTGGACGTATCAAATAAAAACTGACTAAATGTGGGTATAATATATACCTCGCTGCCATGTAGCGCATGTAACATCAATAAATATAGGTAGCTGCTATAAAATCCCAGGGGAAAATTTCTGCTTTTTATTTTAGCTTAACGATCGCCATATGAGTTTTCAGTGCAGTGCGCTCTCGAGTCGGAGTTTACTTATAAAAGTCCAATTTGCTGTGAAAACCCGATCGCGGTCGCCGCCGTGCACTTCTGTAGTCCAGGAGCTAGGAATAATCGAGAGTCATTTATTTATTTTGGTGTCATGGCGGCGTATCGATGAAGATGGTAAAACCAGCACGAAGGTGAAAAATGTGGTAATCTCGTGTGGTTAGTGACTAACCTGGTGTCAGAGTTTTAAAGCCGCCCAAGAGATATTCTTCGACGGCATATGACTTGGCTTCATATGCCGTCGAAGAATATCTCTCAAGCATGCCGGTTTCCTCACGATGTTTTCTTTTACAGTTTTTGAATCAAGTGATAATTGTAAAATACACACATAAATCCTAAAATTCAGAGGTGGTTCGAACTCGAGATCTATGACTTGGCAGTCTGACGGTCACACCACTAGGCTATCACTGCTTACTTGTGGTAATGGAAAGGCGGTATATTGTGAGGAAGGTGATATATGATTATGGAAACAAAAGTGAAAATAGTTTTTATCTAAATTGTATCTTTCGTGAGAGACATTCATAATTTCAACAGTTGACGCGCAACCGTCATCGTAAACGGTCGAGTATTACGCGTCTTCTATACGTTGGTTCCGTGTGGGGGGTCATTGACCTTGAGGCTACGCAATGGCCTCTAAAGTGTTAAAATGTCAAAACTGTAACATTGTGATCAGCGAAGTGCTGGCATTTGTGCAAAATAAAATTGAAGTGATGGATGAAGAAAGTCTAGTGCAAATCTGTGTGACAGCTTTTTCTGAGGAGGAAGTCGAAAATGCCAAAAGTCTGTTGTTTGATTCAGTTCAGACTTCAAAGCGTAACATAACGCGCAAAAATAAAGGCAAGACCAACAGAAATTTGGAGGATATTATAGGCCTTCTCAAACAGACAGATCCAGAGTTAATCCCAATTTTTGTGGCGCGCGATCTACAGAAATTACCGCCAATATCTTTTGACCATATAGATGTCACAAGATTACTTAAAGATCTCCTAATTTTGCGAAGTGACATATCGTATATTAAGGAAAAATATGTTACTGACGATCAATTCAGTGTACTAAAATGTGACTTAGAGAATCTGAAAAGAGCTTCATTGGTTAACGTTCATAATTTGAACGTTAATAACAAAAGAGGTGCTTGTGTTTACGATACCTATGATAGCGGGCCAATGGGTTTAGTGACACACTGCGAACAGCTGATAATGCGTGACGCGCAGGATCAGCTATCCCTTTCACCCGAGCGCGCTAACGATATGTGCGTCTCGCTTGCAAAACCGGATTCGCCGATACAAGTGAACGAGCCTGTCATCGGTACGGTGCGTGCGGCTTCACAGCTGAGTCATGCGCCGTCTCAAAGTTCGGTATCTACTCATGCGCAAATGAAGGTAGACAGCGAAACAATGCCTCGCGATTATATCGAAAAAGCAAAACAAAGCACCTTAGCGGATATTGTACAGCAGCCTGGTATTTGGAAAGGAAATAAGCAAGACGAAGAATGGATAGAAGTTAGGAAAAAACGATACAAAAATCGTTTTATTGGGCAGAAAGGTACAGCAAAGAATGATGTTGAATTGAAATTTAAAGCGGCAGATATTAAAGTCCCACTCTTCATTAATAACGTAGACAAAGGTGCATCAGTGAGTGATATATCGAGTTATATTTTAAGTAAGACTCAGGTGTCCGTACAGTTGGAAAAGGTTGTTATGAAACAGGAAAGAGAGTACAATGCCTATAAAGTTTACGTTCCGAGACATAAGTTACCAGTCTTCATGAATGACAACCTATGGCCTGAGGGCGTCAATTTCAGGAAGTTTATTTATTTCAGAGGTAAACCTGCTGAAAAATTACGAGTAACTACACCTAGTCATAATGGAACAAAGTCTAATTAATTTCGTAAGTTTCAACTGTAAATCTATTCATAGATCTATTGACAGTGTAAGATCACTTTGCCATTTGTCTGATATCATTGCACTTCAGGAAACGTGGCTCCTACCGCACGACATAGCTTACTTAGGAACTATCCACAAAGAGTTCGCTTTTGTGGGCAAATCAGCTGTGAATACGTCGAACGAGATACTTCGCGGGCGGCCATATGGTGGTGTGGCGCTAATCTGGAGACGGAGTTTGTTTACATCGGTGTCCGTCATTGAGTGTAAAAGTGTGCGTCTAGTGGCGGCTAAGTTTGTAGTGGCGGAACGCGTGTTCATAGTTGTTTCCGTTTACATGCCTACCGACTCAATGGACAACCTTATTGAGTTTACGGAGTGTTTAAGCGAAGTAAGTGCAATTATTGAGAACGAGAACGTTGAAAGTGTATTTGTGTTGGGAGATTTTAATTCACACCCAGGTGAGCGTTTTGGTGTTGAGTTACTTAGTTTCTGTAAAGAACAAAACTGGTTATGTGCAGATATAGAAAGACTTGGACTGAATTCTGATACATATACATATGTTAGTGACGCTCATAATAATTGTCGTAGATGGCTTGACCACTGTGTAGTCACTAAGGCCGCGTGTCAAACTATTGTAAATGTTAAGATTATGTATGATGTTTTTTGGTCAGACCACTTACCCGTACAGCTGACATGCAACCTAAAAGTATTGCAGCCAAAAATTGTTGGCAATAAGGCATCATGTAACGAGATTAAGTGGGGGATTAGAGAAGCTAGCCAGATAAATAAGTACCATAAGTTGTGTCAAGAGAAGTTGAGAGGAGTTGACTTTCCGGTTGTTTTTCATGAATGTTGTGATAAAATGTGCCACAACCGGGAGCACAGACTGCATATAGATAAGTTGTATAAAACTGTTATTGACTTTTTAAGTGAGTCAGCAGCGGCGACTTGTTTGTGTCGGACTGAATTGAGGCGAAGGTATATCACGGGTTGGAACAAACATGTGAAAGAGGCCCATGCGGAGGCTCGACTAAGGTTTGAGCTTTGGATGCAATATGGTAAACCCGGTGTGGGACCCATTTATAGCCAAATGCGTGACTCTCGAAAAGCTTTCAAGGCAAAGCTTAAGTGGTGTCAAAATAACCAGCAGCAAATTAAGATGGACATTATCGCTTCTCACCACTCGGCGAGGAATTTTGGAAGCTTTTGGAGAGAAACGAAAAGGTTGAATCCTGAGTCGAGTCTCCCTTCGAGTGTTGGGGGCAAAAGTGACTTGGTCGATATTGCTAACTTATTCCGACAGCGTTTCAAAATTGATCCACCTCTGGGTCCAGCAGACCAAACATCGAATATAAGCTATAATGACCTAAGTGTACGTTTCACTGCCCGTGACGTGTCTTCCGTCATCAAAAACATGTCCAGGGGTAAGTCACCTGGTCACGATAGTTTAAGTATTGAGCATCTGCAGAACGCAGGTGTTCATCTCCCAAGGGTTCTTGCCTTACTATTCAACCTATGTGTCAGCCATTCTTATCTGCCGGCTGATCTAGTGAAAACAGTGGTGGAGCCCGTTCCTAAGAATAAGACCGGTGATATGTCTGATGTTAATAATTACAGACCGATATCCTTGGCAACGGTTACAGCGAAAATTTTTGATTGTTTACTTGACCGTTGTCTAGGTAAACAATTAAAAATTAACGACAGACAGTTTGGTTTTAGGGATGGGTTATCAACTGAGACTGCAATCATGACCCTTAAGAGTACAGTGCAATATTACACTGGGAGGAGGACACCTGTGTATGCATGCTTCCTGGATTTATCCAGTGCTTTCGACCTCGTCTCATATGACATCTTGTGGGAAAAGTTGTCTAATGAAGCTAACCTGCCGCCAGAAATAATTAATGTCCTAAAGTTCTGGTACGATAACCAACACAACGCTGTGAGATGGGCAGGCTCATACTCAGATGTGTACAGGTTAGAGTGCGGGGTGAGGCAGGGGGGTCTGACCTCCCCCAAGTTGTTTAACATCTATGTGAATAAGCTGATCGAGGAACTCAGCAGCACTGGCATCGGATGCACGATCGATGGTGTGTCTTTCAACAATATCAGTTATGCTGACGATATGGTGCTGCTGAGTCCGTCGATCAGTGCTCTTAGGAAGCTGTTAAATATATGTGAGTGCTATGCTGGAGCCCATGGACTAAGGTATAATGCCAAGAAAAGCGAGCTGTTAGTTTTTATGGCACAAAACAAGACCTATGAAGTTGTACCACCAGTCTCGCTCTGTGGTGCCACTCTAAACAGAGTAAAACAGTTCAAGTACCTTGGTCACTGGGTTACAGAGGATGGCACTGATAACTGTGATATTGAGAGGGAGCGGAGGGCATTGACCGTAAGATGCAACATGCTGGCCCGCAGATTTGCAAAGTGCGACAGCAATGTCAAGATTACTCTGTTTAGGGCTTATTGCCAGACCTTTTATACTTGCAGTCTGTGGACCAGATACACGCAAAAAACCTTTAATGCCCTGCGTGTGCAGTACAATAATGCTTTTCGGATACTGCTGTCGCTGCCTCGTTTCTGTAGCGCGTCAGGAATGTTCGCAGTAGCGCGTACAGACGACTTCTTTGCGATCATTCGTAAAAGATCCGCTTCACTACTGCGTCGAATGCGGGGCAGCGACAACAGTCTTCTGAGTGTTATTGCTAGTAAGACTGAGGGCCACCTTATGGGGCACCTGTGCGCAGTGCATGTACTATTGCCAGGTGTCTCCGTGAGATGGCGTAATTAATTATTATTAGTTAGTGTGTGTTTTAGTCTAATATACTAACATAGGTTAAGGAATACTAACACATTTATGGGTTCTACCTGAAATAAAGATAAATAAATAAATAAATAAATAAATAATTAATAGCTGGCAATCATCTTGAAAGAAGAATGGCAGTGATTGTGCAGGTCCCCCACCTCAGTCTTGTATGGAAACACGCCCCCGCGCCCAATTATAGTGTTTCGCGCATATTCCAGATTTTTGGCAGCTTATTACCTTTACCTACTTACGTATATTAAACTAGCAACCTCATCGTGTTTTGTCCTCATGCAATCCCGGAATAAATACTGGAGTAAAAACCAAGGCCTGTGTCCAATTTTTTTTTCGGAATGTAAGTTAATAAAAAAATATTGGACACGTATTTTTTCTTTTTTGACGCAATCTTAAGATTAAGGATACATTGAGTTAAAATGTGGCATGACGTCACGCCTTGCTAGATTTTATACCGAGTTGTGACGTAGCGAGCCCCCACTCCCCAACTTTAATGAGTGTTTTCTAAGTTATTTTTGAATAATATGATAAAGCCAAAAATAGGTGTCTAATAGTATTTTATTATCTGAAAGACGGACTAAATAGATTTTCTATTTTTAACCTAGGCAACTACCGTATTATTATAATGTCCTACTTGTAGGGCGAAGGGCTTTACTCTCTTTCCACATCTCTCTATTAAAGCTTCTTTCTTGTAAAATATTGATGATTTAATTCACAGTTAATTCAAATAAAACTACTGATACTACAAGATATGTACTGAACAATATAAAAAATTAAGTATTAAACAAACAACTACCCGCTGTTCAAACTCTCCTTTAGGAGGTGTCAACTACACAAAGAGCTGCGGTGATGCTTGCAAAGTGCTGATTATAACTAGGCTGCGGGCACGAATCCAGCGGTGAGGAGAGATGGCCAAGCGGGGCGGTGACGATGGAACAATTTTGTACCATCGCATCGCCATCGCTCCTCTTCACTGGTGTCGTGCCCGCAATACTACAGTCCGGCCGTCGGGAGAATGCGTTCCTGACACCTGTCAGTTGGACAATTTCTAGTGGTAATAAGGATAAAATTCGCAAAAAACATATTCGTTAGTAAGAAACTGACAGATGTCAAGAACGCGTTCTTGACGACCGGACTGTAGTCCGTCGTATTCTGTTCTAAATACATGTTTTCTTGAATACGGTCTTTATTAAACATTAATTAGTATACATTTAAAAATCTCTGTAACATGGTAAGTATGCTTTTTTAAATGGAAACTTTTAAACATGCAGACCGTAGACCATGAGCTAAATTATCGATGGCCACTTGTAAAACAATTGCGAATCACGAAGGCAGTTTCATCAAAGAAAAAAATAAAATAAAGACCACGTAATTTGCCGCCATAAAATCTCAAAGGATCTCGTCCTAGGAAGCTGTACAAAATACCAAAATTTTTTCATTAAGCTCGCAACAAAAATTTGCTAATGAGGGTTACTTGACCCAATTTGTCTGAGCTCTTCAATTACAAGTTTTGATTTAAAAAGCGTTAATTAATATCAATCTTTAAAACGAAATTTTTATTTGGGCGTATTTTGAAAATTACAATCCAGAGAAGTATTAAGAGACCTTAGTCAGTCTGATCCAGCACGCACAGCATCACCACCGTAGAAATGGGTTTTGTCGACGGAAGAATAGACAAAATGACAGATAAACAATCACAATCTGTCATTTTGTCTATTCTTTCGTCGACAAAACCCGTTTTTACGGTGGTCATGCTACGCGTGCTGGGCAGACAACTCCATTACCCCACTGTCTAACTAATAACAGCTGTACGGATCGATCAAAGGGTAAGCTGCGGTTAGTTCGTGAATGGGTGACCATCCATTGCATAACGAGACCCCTCCATGCCTCGGAATGGTCCCGGCTGACATCTGTAGATCTTTGACAGCTGTTACGGGTAGTCAGAAACCCGAAATTCAAACAACCAGTCCTACCCAGGGCTATCGTATTACCCAGTAACTGGGTTGTGGAGGTCGGATAGGTAGTCGCTCCATGTAAAATACTGGTATTCAGCATCCTGTTAGACAGCTAGCCAGCCGCAACATAATTGGGAAAAGGCTAGGCAGATGATAACAGTACCTACTTAGCTATTTTTGATGATACGAAAAAGTATGAAAAATACTGAAACCTGAATCTGAAGCACCAACTAGTTATCAATTTTGTGATGGTAAATTACCAACTAAAATGTTACAGCTCAGTTTTCTGATAATAATTAGTTAGATCTCGTATCAATCATAATTATATTAATTTGGCATGTGGGTTTAATTACGAGATAGCAATTAGTTTATATAATATTTGAAAATTGAACTGACTCACATGGATTAAATACGTAGATATCTACTATAATGTGCTTAATAATAATTGGGGACTCAATTAGAAGGAAGAAAGAAAGAATTATTTGGCAAAAGATCGTGAAATACAAAATAAAAAGAAAAAAAAAACCGGCAAAGTGCGAGTCGGACTCTCACTCGAAGAGCTCCGTACCACCGTACAATATTTAGCAAAAAACGTTCTTTTGGGGTAGACCGCCTTTAATTTTCAACTTCATTTTATTTTGTTATTTGTTGTAATAGCGGCATTAGAAATATACAATCTTTGAAAGTTCAACTATTACAGTTCATGAGATACAGCCCGCTGACAGACAGACTGTCAGACGGACGGACGATCGGAAAGCGGAGGAACACAGTGTCGATGTTTGACGGCAGAAATAGTTCGACCACTTCTGAATATTAGTAACTAGCTGTTGCCTGCACCTTCGTCTGCGATCAAGGATGAAAAGTAGCGTAAGTCCTTCTCTAGGTCATGGTCTACCTAAGTGCAAAAATTCATCCAAATCCGTTTAGCTGTTTTAGCGTGAAAGCGTAATAAACAAACAAACTGACTCATTTTCGCATTTATAATAATAGTTAGGATGTAATTCTTTTCTAAATACATATACCTAATACAATTCTAAATAAAGGTACTGCAATATTTTTACCAATCAAACTAAAAGAGCTATACAGAAGAAAAAATACTGTCTCGAATAGAAGTTCTCGAACATTATTCGCAAATTTCCACCAAAGCTTTTTTGCCCTTTCCATAAACAGAAACAAAGTACCGACCTACAAGAGATCCAAACAACGGTGATGAAAATCATTCAAATAAATCTGTTTTGTCCAACTTTTGGAGAGTTGGCCAAGTTTTCCATGAACATTTCCCGCCAACATGTTTAGTGATATTTATTTTGTTTGAAAATTTGTGTCTAATGTTATTGTGTTATTTTTGTTTACGGACACACGGCGATACCTAAGTCAAGATTTTTCGAAAATTTCCACACATTTTTGTTTTCAGGATATTTTTCTGCACTTATCTTTTCGATTAATGAATTTTTGTTTCCTCATCCGACCTGAAAATGCATTATATTATAATTATGAATGTCCTAATCAACCATGCGATGTACCTATGTAACTTTTAACTAACAAATCAGAACCCTAATTGCGTAATACACGATCAAACACAATCTGGATCATTTTGAAACATATTGCTAATCCATTGCTTGATAAGTTCGAACAAAAAATCTGATAAACAACGTAAATAACGCAATGAATGTTGTTGAACTGTCAAAATGAAACATTTACAAAAATGTGTTACGCAATTAGATAGCAGATTGAATGAAAAAGGGAAACTCCCGTTCAGCACAGCTAGTCCAATTTTACTTACAGAAGCAAGTCTGTTTTCTACTTACATACTCTATCAATAGATTTTATATCAACTACATCTAAAACTTTAAAAAACCGTGCACGTATCAATAAGTTTTTAATATCTTCTCACATGAACGTTGTCTGAGTGCGTTGCAGGTCTTACCTATTTATTTTTGCACCGCGTAACGGAATGCATTTCATTTCAGTTCGATTTTATACAGCTTTCTGTATTTCTATCGAGCTATTGAATTGTTCAATCAAATAGAACTTTTTTTGTTGTTTTTCCAGTTGTTTATTGAGTTTCTAATTGATTGAGAGTACATTTCTATGTTCTCCGTTGCTGGGTTCTGTGCTCAAAGCTAGCAGACATTTTATTGACTGGTTTTTACTGGATGATGTTGCGATAGTACGTTCCCGTGGACAAATTTCTAAAAGATAGAGACTCTATAAAAACTAAGCTAACCTAACAAAAAGCTCAGCATGTCCTAGACAAGGCTAAACTGTTTTGTGAGCCTGCAGCGATATTAATCATAGGAGACAATGTGAGGAGCGCGGAAGAAAATCAGTTTTCACTTCATTTTAGCGAAGGAAAATAGACAAATTAATAGCGTTTAGCAGGCTTGCCTTGAGTCGATAATGTAGTTGATAAGTAATGAACTAAGCTCTTGTTTATAGATAGAGTCGAGATATTTCTCGACCAAGTTAGAGGCCCATGACCGGCTTTAAAACTCTGACACCAGGTTAGTCACTAACCACACGAAAAGAAGAGAAGATTTACCACAGAAATCTCGTTATGTATTGTTTTTTTTTTTGTTGAGTTATGGGACCTCTCTTGACCTTGATCTCACCTGATGGAAAGCGATGGATGAGGTCTATGATGGAACGAGCAAGCCCAGAAGATGCCTGTTCACTCTTGCATTGAAAGCTGACTTGTCGCCAATGCACTCGTGCGAAGCAGAGGTCAACACTACGTAGGTAAGTACTCCTTTCTTGATTAGAAGAAAAATCACACAACTAAAAGATTAATTTGTGGACGATGACTTCGTCGACAAAACATTTCAGTTTTCTGATTAATTTCTTTAAAAAAATGCATTGGTACAAGTGAATGACCTAAGTAGGCGGTGCGCCAACTCTTAATTAGTGCTGTCCATGCACTACTTAATCCAACACCATTAATTAGGAGTTCGATCGATACGACACCGCTTCCTTGATGCTTAACTAGTCTACTATAGCTAGCAGTCTCTGTCGAGCGCTCGACAGGAGGGACGTTGGTGAAATAGCAAGAGTTATTCTAGGTACAAAAATAAAATTAAACAAGATCATCAAATGGCAATAAAAACGGATATTGCCGTTTTAGGGTCCCGTAGGATGTTTTTTTTAAATATTTTGAATAAATTATATTTAGGAATGGTAAGTTGATATTGTTCTGTAAAACATGTTTGGAGTACCTACCTATTGTAAAGCGTAGATATAGGTGCAGAAATATTATTTAGTTTTCCTTCTGTATACAATACATTTAGAAGGAGACCATAGACAATTGAATTTTGTAAAGGGATTCAAAGTTCTCCACCTGCTCCAAATATTTCAAACAGCTATTAAAATATAAATTATTCCTACCAAAACACGTGCTACCATTGTGAGAAAAAACCCCGTAAACAGACAATCAATCACGTTGGCACGTAGTGACACTTTTCAGCAAAACTTCTCCAAATAAAAAGTTTTTTTATAGGAACTCCGTACAAAAAAACTTGGAACTCGTGCGTCAGTACGCATTTACAAGCGAATTCGTAAAAATACTTTGTCGAATTTTCCGAATAACCTACCTTGGTGGGGAAAATTAAAATTTTCTACTTTTCTTTATAATTGGGTTTACGGCTTTGTTAATTAATATTTTTATTATTTTTGCGGCATGAGGCAAACATTATTTTAGTATGTTACCTAACCCAAAGACCAGGGAAGCGTGGCTCAAAACGGAGGAAGCCTATACTCAACAGTGGGTGGAAAACAAGGCCGCCAATTATGCTGATGACCTAATCCACACATACGGGAGTGTGGAAGGCTATTAGTGTGGAGGAAAGCTTTGCTCAGCAGTAAGACGGCACTTTCTTCTTCATAGCACTCTTTTCAGAGCAGTTCCGGTCTTCATTTAGTTTCATGTCCAGGGGTTGATAAGACTTGACGGGGTCCGTTAGGGCTGATGCCTGCCGGGGGTGCGAAGAAAACCGAAAGGGAGATCTTGGCCCCCGGCAACAGGGCAACCGAAGGAACAGGGGTGGGTTTTAGTCAGTAAAAGTCTGACACGCCCTCCCGCTCCGCCCAGAGCGGGAGAAGTTATTTGATAATATCCCACCAAAAAAAAAGAGGCTGATGTGATTCGCCTCACGATTTCTCGCCATGTACTCCGATTTTAGAACACTCATACACCCGTGTATGAATGCACTACTTCGTTCACTGCGTATTTAATTTAGTCAGTCTATCTCATGGGTGAGCGTCCGCATGGTCTAGTGCCCTCCACTCTACCCTGCACGACAAGGCCCTCTATAGAGTCACCCTCACGCCTCCAGACGTTTCCGAAGTATTTTTCTCGAGACGTTTCTGCGGTTGCGCGTACGTGTAGGAACATTTATGTTGACAAATAACGTACCTCAGGGAAATAATAATATTAAAATAATTAATAATAAAAAATGTAAGGAACCTTCAATGCAACGCGTCATTTTCTGAATACATTTTTAATTCAAATCGCGATCGTGCTGTCCGTCGGTGGTGGAGACAAAAATAAAAACAAGTTCTAGAATATTATAAAAGGAAAGTATAAGAGGTGAACGCTGAGAAATTGCACAGGTAGGGCTTGCTAGACAAAAGCAATATTCTACAAGTGCAACACTAAGAAACCTACACCTCCTTATTATAAAACGTGGTTTTACGATAGTCGTGGCCTCTTCTTGGTCAAGTTTGCGTCCAAAAAGGTGTACCTAATTAAGTTTTTTAATTTTTAGGGTTCCGTACCCGAAGGATGCCAAACAGAATCCTATTACTAAGCCTCCGCTGTTCGTCTGTGCGTCCGTTTGTCTGTCAGCGGGCTGTGTCTCATGAACCGTAATAGATAGACTGTTCAAATTTTCACAGATTGCGTATTTTTATTGCCGCTACATAAAAAAAAAAAAAATTTAAAATAAAATTAACATGTCAGCAAATGCTGCCACTATTACTTTGCGTCAAGATATCACTCATACAAAAGACGTCAAGTTCTTCACTGGTGTATTCATTCCATGGAAGTACGTACTGTGTACCTATACAGGCTGTATCAGAAAAGTGAGGTCTTTAAGGGTGTGGTACAGACCATCAAACAAATTCTGACGTTTCATAAGTGCCTATGTAGATTTATGTGAAATAAAAATATTTTGAATTTGAATTTGAAAACTGAATAACTTCTCCATGGGACCAACCACCATAATTGCGAAAAAAATAATCTGCTATCGCCTATATTAGGGTCGAGTAGATATTGGAGTTTTGTATGGGACAGTTTAATTTTTTTTCGCGATTTCTATTTGTGGATGATGGCCCAGTATGACTGAAAATCCGGGAAGTACCAATGTGACTTTTTCAACTCATACGTACTTTCTGAGTTTATCTTGGACATTACTGACATCGGTGATTGAAAACATCGTGAGGAAACCTGGACTTTATAGTTAATATAAGTATGAAATCGTCAACCCGTCTTGAGCAAGCGTGGTGATCAATGCTCGTGCCTTTTCTGTGTGAGCCTATTATTATTATTATTATAAGGTCTATGACATTTCTCGGGACCTTGGGATCCCGGACCTTTAGAAGGCGTACGAGGGGCCGAAGCCATTCGCAGAGGCCCGTTCGACGTTTTGAATGAAATGAGGCACCAAGCGACGATTATCCCTGTTCGCGCTATGCAGATGCACCCAAGGACAACCCCCGGTTGGTGCAAGACTATTGTAGGATATGGAAACAAAGATATTTGATTATGGGTTTGGGTGGCTAAGTGAACTGGTTACCTAGAACTGTGGAAAGACTATGGCCCTGCCTGACCAATATTTTATATAAAAAATACACAGTTAAAATGGCAGGGGGTGACTGGCACACTCAATAATGGGCCCCCGGAAACGGTCGCTAGCACATAGTGACGTAGCGACAAGGGGGCAACATGTCCTGAGGTGCTTGAGGAGTGGAGAGGTATTCCACGGCTTTCAGAACAATCCCAGAGCCCGGAAGATGGTCAAGATCCCTACGAGCTCTTACTGGAATACTTCCTTCCTCCGAGCACGTTTGCTCTTGCGAATTTCCACTCAAGCCGGCCAATTAAGGCAAGAATGAGGTGGGAGCTCCGTTCCTCGTCAGTGTTCACTCCAGCCGGCCAATAAAGGCAAGCCAGAGGTGAGGAACAAGACTTCTCCCGGGAGATAGGGTCCGTGGGGTCGCTACTGCCCAACGGCTCGCCACATGCTGCCCTGCGGGTTTTTGTATCTCTCTTGGTCTGGCTCCTTATCCCAGACCCGTTCCGGCAAAGTAAACTCTACCGGCATAGGCCTAGAGTTCGGAGCGCGCAAGCCCCACCACGACGTCAACGTAGAGATACGGCGGTGGGATTATTATTATTATGTTGGTCTCATGGAGAAAGTTGTTCAGTTTGATGGTCTGTACCACACCCTTAAATTTGACCACACCTTTCAGATACACCCAGTAGGTACTAAATAGTACAGCTCATTAGTTCGGTCAAATTGGTACCGGGAGTGGGGTGAAAATTACCGCATGGTTTGTTGCGTAGGTCAACAAGTAGGTACCCGGAAGACATTTCCTTTATTAGAAGGTCAGACCATTTACAATTAGTAGGTAGGTTCCCAGTATACAAGTATCCCAGCACGCGTGGCATGACAGCCATAGAAACGAGTTTTCTACGGGATTTGTCGACGAAAAAATCAATCTGCCTAGCCTTTTCCCAACTATGTTCCGCTTCCAGTCTAACCGGATCCAGCTGAATACCAGTATTTTACATGGAGCAACTGCCTATCTGACCTCAACAACTGGGTAATACGATACCCCTTGGTAAGACTGGTTGTCAGACTTTTGGGTTCTGACTACCTGTAACGACTGCCAAAGATCTACGAAGTGACAGCCAGGAACAGCAGCTTTAAGTATTCTACCTAATAAAAACCTTAAATTAATTAATTCACTGACAGACAACGACCAGCCTAAACCACTGGATCTAGACGCTTTCAAATTCATCCCTTCATAATCAGCCTATAATGTTCCCACTGCTGGGATGGGAATACGATACCCCTTGGTAAGACTGGTTGTCAGACTTTTGGGTTCTGACGACCTGTACCAACTGTCAAATCCACAAATAGCAGAAAGATGTCAAAGATTCACGAATGATAGCCGGGATCAACGGCTTACACGTGCTATACGAGGCACGGAGGAGTCTCAGTAAGTAAAGATGGTCACCCATCCACGGACTAACCCCGGCAAGTGAAGTGTTAACCTGTCGGATCGACCCGTACGGCTGTGTTTACTTAGCCACAAGCTCCTCAGGTTTTGTCGACGAAAGAATAGACAAAATGACAGATTGTGATTGTTTATCTATTATTTTGTCTATTCTTCCGTCGACAAAACTCGTTTTTATTGTGGTCATGCTAAGGTGGATCCAGACTTGGCGAGGCATGCGCTCCGCACGGCGCACAACGCATGCCTCACAAGGTGTGTACCTTTATATTCGCGGCGAGGCATGAGCTACGAAGTCAAAATCGGTTGAACGGACTGTAAAATCGTTTGTTTAAATGTCAAATCTTATTTCAAATGGAGTATTTGTAGTACATAATGCACGTAGGCATGCGTTGTGCGCAGTGCGGAGCGCATGCCTCGCCAAGTCTGGATCCACCTCTAAGCGTGCTAGATACCAGAAATAAATATCCGGCCAGAACGTCGTCGCCTAAATAAACTCACAATCAGGTAAATCAACATCGCTTTATCTGTGTAGGCTTTCAAAGGGCAAATAAGTGACGTCAACGCGATTAATTTAACTTTTGATTAATTTTAGAATTTAAGGTAACGTGGGTTGGTATCACTTTGAAATCAAGATTGCTAGAATGTTCTTGTACCAATGAGCCTGGGTGAAGCATTCCAATGGAACATTGCGTCGTTTGCGACTACTAGAATGTTCCATTTAACTTAATAAATTGGTTCTTACAATTTGTGAGCTCTTAGATTTAAATAGGACTACGTGGGAATAGATTTACTGTGATTAAATTGATTTGTAATATCAATAGCACGTGTAATTAAACTAAGCTTTAAAGGTTATACCTATTTGTAATGGGAATTTTGTAATTTACTTAGATATTGGTCTTTTGATAAGAAAATAAGCAATTCTCTGCAGCTATACTTTACACCAGGGATCAGTAATCAGTTTCATTGGGGGTCCATTTAAAAAAAATATATGACTGTCGCGGTCCGTTTGGTAGACGATTACCTACTTGCAACCTAGATTAGAAGATGTTCAAAGACCTTCCGTATTTAAGTATTTTCTTGGAAATCGATCATTTCGATCTGCTAAAGTTGGGAACCCCTGTTCCCAACCTTTTAAAATACGCGCCCCCCTACCTTTCATTTAAAATCGCTACCCCCTGAGTTACTTTGTCGACATAAGCAGAAAAGCATCAGAATGTAAAGCAAATGAAAGTGAGGTCGAAAATGTTTGCACCCCCTTGGATACGTTAGATTTTCTTTTGATCTTTCAAACAGAAATAGCAGTTACTGTGTCGAGTTTTGCAGAAAAATTCAAGAATTATGAGAATGCATAATGTAATGCAGAACGAGCTCGAAAAATGTGGTACAATTTCGGATTAGTTACATTTTTTTTTGACCATTCATACAAAAATAGAAAAAAATATTTTATCGATAAAGGTAGAAATGCTGAACCACATTTTACAGCACCTAAGTAATCATTATGAAACGTTTAGGTTTTGGAAACTAGTCTTAACCTTTTCTAATACCAAGAACATAAAATTTTGTAAATCTATACTTTATTATTGGAGCCGCCGCGCCCCCCATTGTTCACTATGCCCCCCGAGGGGGATGTGCCCCACCGGTTGAGAATCCCTGATCTATAGAATAGGTATCTAGCTTTATTACTCCTGAGACGGCCCTGGCAAGCCGCATAAAGCTGCAAACAGCTTTATGCGGCTTGCCAGGGCCGTCTTAAGCATACTGGGGCGCCGGGGTGCAAAAATCAGCTTGCGCTCGCAAGCCAAAGAAAAATTGATATTTTCAATGCACTTTTTTAACCGACTTCAAAAAAAGGAGGAGGTTCTCAATTCGTAGGATTTTTTTTTATGGTTGTTCCCCGATTACTCGAAGACGGCTGGACCGATTTGAAAAATTCTTTTTTTGTTTGAAAGGGTATACTTCCAACTTGATTCCATTGTCATTTGGTCACGATCTGATGATAGGATCTTGGAGAAATCGAGGGAACTCTTCAAATATTATAGGCACACCTATAGCGATTTAGGTATTTTTTACAGTAACTCAAAAAATTACCATTAAAGTAAAGTACCATTTGGTAAAGTGTGGCAGAACTTAAATTTATTTTTCACTTTGTATTTTGGAAGTCGGTTGTATTGTTGGTATTTTTTTTGTAAACAATGTTAGTGCCTATGTTTTATAGGTATAATGAATATTTGTTAAGTTTTTGTTTTTTAAATTGTAACTACGCATGGTATGTGTCGGTATAAGGCGATCGTCTTGCGCCCCCTTAGACCCTGCGCTCGGGTACTAGTAGGCGGTTGGCGCAGTGGTTAAGCGATTGACTGCTGCGCTGCGTGTCGCGGTTTCGATTCCCGCACGGAACAAATATTTGTATGACCTACAAATAGTAGTCCTGGGTCTGGCTGTTTGTGTATGTGAGTTTAAATGTTTGTAAACACAACCACAATATAGGAGAAATTTCTAGTGTGGGGCAACGTTTTCAAAAATAAATAATAAATAAAATATAAATAAGTAATTTAAGATCGTAACAGAAAGTCAAAGTCAAATCATTTACTTCAAATAGGCCCATGTATGGCACTTTTGAACGTCACAATTTACAAAATAATATAACTGATTCTAGTCGCCCCTTCCAAAAGGTAGTTTTCGTATGGAGAAGAACGGGCAAGAAACTCCACCGTTACTCTTTTAAATTGTTTTACAATAGTTTGTATAAGTACGTACATTAGTTAAATAATTATATGTGAAGACGATGCACCTAGAATAAAATTACTATACCTCAATAGGTAAAAAGAATTAAAAATGAAGCAACGACAGATAATATAATTAATTATGTGATAGATACATGGTGCTCACATATTTACAAACATTGTAAAAGAAGACGATTTTCCTAATGTTTTTAAAATTAATAAGTCAGTGTGTGAGGAAGTAATCACAGAATGTAAAATCAATGTCATATAACACAAAATTAAATTTTTACAATTAAATTAGCAACCTGTTTCATTTTGTCTTGATTCTAAATTGTCCTATGGAGCAGGACCAGCATGTTTCCAAGCACTCTTATCTTAGATATAATCCTCTAATTACAAAACAACAAAGGGATTTACTCGCAGGATTCACTGAAATTCAGGAAACGACATTCGTGCAGTAAAAACCTGTTGATATCAGGATATCGTCGTTTTGTCGAGAGCTGCGACTAGTTAACGCAGTGATGCGTAATGGCAAAATCCGTCATGACAGTGCCACGACGTTAAATGGGCGACAACCAGAAAGCGCGAATGAATGCTGGCAACACTTTGACAATTCAAAATGCACACCGGCAAGAGACGTTAGAAGTTTTAATAAAGGGGAAAGTTCATAGTATGTAGTTTTATTATATACAGTACCTGGGCGACCGAGCTCTGCTCGGGTGAAAATAAATAAATATATCATTCAGGTATACCAACGTTGTATCACATTCCCGAGGCTGTGAAAATAGAGAAAACGTATTTTCCTAGATATGAGACCTACCTAGATCGATTTTTCACCCCCGTAAACCTCTATATTGCAACTTTCATCGAAATCGTTAGAGCCATTTTCGAGGACGTGATTAAAAATATATATGCTCATTTAATAGTACGTACTCGACCATAAACAACACATTGAGTTTTAGAAAAAGTTTTCCTTTCACTTAAGTTCGGAAGCGCCCCCGATTGGATCCGAACACACAAATCTCCGCCGGCTCGGTAGTGGATCCAATTGGACCCCAGAATGACGACATACGACACCCCTAACTGATTTTGTAAATATTTATTAAGCTACCCATCAAATCTTATAAATGTGCGTAGTTTAAGAGAGTTGGTTAAAAACCTCATATGCTTACACCATTATATATCTCATACTTAGCACGCAAGATTATTAATTTACCTTTATAAAATTCAAATCTGTAGTAAATGCGATAATCGCCATTTTGATGGCAGTCGAGGTCGAGGCTAAAAGACGTAAAAATTGGGGATTTCGAACATCCAAACTCCACCACAGGGGCAGTGAATACTACATCATTTAATTATTTGATGAATTCATCCATTGTTCAAGTTAAATAGGCAGTGGTAATGAAGTGTTTTGATATCCAAAGTCGAAGTTTCGCGCCAATTGTGCGTGATTACATTTTAATTTTTCACAAATATCACACATACCTACACATGTAGATACGATTTAAAATGTGACAAATATTATTAAAAATGTTGTAAAAAACTAGAACATGCCCAAATCTTAACGTAATATACGAACACAGGTCTAATAACACATAATATTCATTCACTACTAAATTTGTGTTAAAAATCGCCGACCATTATTGTTTTTTTTTTATTGTAGTGATGTGCGAAAACGATTATGCCAAATGATTTTTTATGAATTTTGAACGACTCGATTAATTAATATGTCGAATGTCAAAAATCGATACTTGGAAATTGAAATAAAACAATAAGCATTGTTTATAATAATTATTTATACTTTTCTAATATAATTTAAATCGTTTTTTGGACATTATGTATAGAACGAGTCAACAGACAGGACGGGGATAGATACTTACCTAATTTATTGAATTTCGTGCTGAATTGCTTCTATATTTGAATTTAAATTCGGAATACGCTCGCCGTTCAAAATTATTTTCATTTATTGGACAATTATTTACGGTGTATTTTATTTTTGATACTTTCTGATAGTTTGCAACAGAATGTCCGGTATAAATATTTTTTAGGTAGACTTAACAAAATTTTGTTTGGGAATGATGATAAAATTAATTCTATAAATTGGGGAGGTATTCCACAAACACTTTTAAATGACGTCCATATTTTTATTCAGTTGTATGAGTTTGGTTTTTGCTTACTTTTAATTTGGCTTACTCGAGTAATAGATATTGTATTTTTTTTTTTGTGGTAGTTTCCCGACGAAATTTAAAAAACTGGCCAAGTGTATGTCGGACTATGCACAGTGAAGGGTTCCGTAGTTGGGTAGAATATTAACGCATAAACATCGCACAGCATCAATTTTATCGACTGCAAAAATAAGTTAAAATTACTCGAAAAAACTATAAAAAACAAAGTTAATTCTGCGGTTGAAACCGAAAATAACCCCTATCTCAAAAACTATGGACTTAAAAAGCAAAGTCACTTAGAAACATCTTTATCATTTTAATTATGAGATCCAACAATACACGCTTTATGTACATAGATTTTGTCAAGATTTTGTCGCGATATGTCAAAATCTAGTCGAGCAGAGAGGCTTGTGTCTTATCTTTAACTTTGTCAAAACCTCGACATATCATTCCCTCATTTAATTCTTCAACTGCTATCCTACTATTAATTTACGAGGACTCCGGATATTATTAATTTGTGATAACAAATTCTTGCCGTCAGCGTACCGACAAACACTTTGACGTTAAATTGAAATTATTGGAATACGTTTTATCGACTTCAGAGAGTAAACTCGTTAGACTGTGATGACACCTTTCGACTACAATGTTGATTAACACTTGTTTGTGAATTGTTGAAAGCTTCCTTTAATCAACAGATATTAATCTTCCTTTCGAGATGTACATACCTACACACATACATATAATTACGCCTTCTTCGCATAAGCGTGGGCAAAAACTACAGAATGCCACCTGCTACGATCCTTACATACCTACTCCTTTGGAATTATTTATATTACATCTGATCATACACGCAAATCGGTTGCGAGTACCACGCACCTGACCTTTTTGAAGAACATCACCAATTAGGTCACTATAATTATGTCCTCCTGGGGCGTATCCTTCCGGCGTTTCCACTAACATTTGCCTTGTAAATATCATTTGTTACTCGCGATATAATAATATAAGGTGCGTTATTTATCTAGCAATTGGAAACGCATACTGGATTGAATTGCCGAATAGATCAGAATGGGATGGAGTGATTGACTTAAAGCTTGGAAATTTTTGATAAAACAAACAGAACAAACAGATTAGTACATCGCACTGAACATTTCGGTAATCGATCTAATTCCAATTCTCAAGTAAAAAAACTTCCAATCGCCGCGCCACTTCAGAACTTGAACTTGCAGATCCAGATTCGGAACTTAAACACCCCACACATCTCAGATTGTCGGTCCATTTCTTACTGACTACCAAGTACAGTCGAACAAAGATATTGGTAACTTGCAACTTTTAAAGTGTTGTCCTACTACTGCTAAATTATTTTTATTGTGTCGAAATAAAACAACCAGGCTTTTTCTTCCATATACAATTGACATCTCCTTTTAAGAATTAAAAAGGAGATTTCAATTGTTTCATTCGTATGACATACAGTTTTAATAAAAACGTAGAAAAAAGTTTGAGTTTGTATATGATAAAATTAATTATAAAAGAAAATAATAAATCTTCCGCAACAAAAGAATGTTGCGAAGTGACTAAACTAGAGGATATTATTTGATTGAATTTTTGTATACAAATTGGGAACGTCATTTCATACGTGAAGTTTAATTTACTGACGTATTGTCGTCTCCACCTTGTATATTTTTGCCTGCGTACCAAACTTATTGTTCAACTGTACTTTTGTGACCCATTTCTTCGGTTTACTCTCGATAAGTTGCGCGGGAATGAACCAGCTGAAACTATGAAACACTTTCTTAGATAAATACTGCGATCTTTTAATCTTTATGATGTAGTTTATGTCGGGAGTTAGTTTTTGTGGTGATCTGATAATTAAAGCAGTGCCTGAAGTGAATCTAGCTCGGTGATTTCGCTTCATTAAAACAATAGTTGTTGTTTATATTTCGTCTAGTTGCTGTTTTTTTTCGCCTACGTAGATTGCGTGTGTTGCTGTAATAGTTCGAATCTTGGGTAATTTTGAGCTATCTCGGCAAAAAAAAAAACATGGAAATGGATAAAAGGATAGTTTACGACAGGAAATAAATATGGCGACCAACTGTCCGTCTGACCCGCCGCTATAGATTCCTTTGTTTCACTTTAAAAAAAAGGTTTTCTAAGGATTGTTACGAATGACTACATTTGGGCTTTAATTCACAGACGAGAGAGTCGTTTCAAATATCCTACTAACATTAACGCGAATTTTGAATTTGAAGCAGAATCATACAATTTGTTTCATGATCTCAGACCATTTTGTTGGTCTGAGTTCATGATCCAACAAGTTAACTTGTTACGGTACACACGTATCAATAAAACTCCGGTGTGTAGCCATTGAGGTTCAATGTGAATTTAAATGTGTTTATATGCTTTTATTTGTTTATTCTTCTGGCAAAATTCAGCTAAATTTTTCAATGGCGTATCCGGTAGTTCTCAGAACTTACCTTCGACCTTCGACGCTCTTTCACAGTAGCATAAGCAAATATTTTGCTCGATAGTAAAATAGTCCAAACATTCTATCTGTTGGCAACTGTTCCCGTGATTAATATCCTGACAAGCTCATAAACAAAAAGGTGCGTTGATAACGTGTTTATTTTTATCTTTTATTTCGATCGCGGCCGAAACAAGCGTTATTATGTAAAACTTGTCGGCCATGATTCATAAACTGGCCAGTAATTCTTTTTGGCGGGAAAGCATCAATCACTTGGGGCAGTGTTGCTATTGTGGAAAAATTGCGTTGATCGCAGAAATGGAAGGAAAAATCAACCTATCTTTGAAAATAATGTTTAGTAATAATGTTTACCTAGCGATAAGCTAAATGTAATAATACTTGCTACGCCCTAACGGGGTCATTTACTATTACGTTTTAGCCTAGCTAGCCTGTAACTGTGTGCACATTTTGCAATTAAATAAATAAAGTTGTATTGAATTACAGGCAAATAAATTAAAGTAGGCCTTTAATTTATTGGGCTTTAGTAATCATTTGATAGATTAGGCTGTGGAAATTTAAAAAAAAACAAAAAAAAAAAACACAGTGGCACTTCGGGAGTGCCGAAGTGAAAACTTGCATAGAACATTGATCCGTAAAGTAATATGAATAAAGAGCACAATCGCGTTTACAAAAATGAGGTGTCGGTAAAGTGTCGCGAGTTCAATTGTTTTATCCCATCTCAAAAATGCCCAACGCGCCTAAAGAAGTTTTCACTTTAAAAATCTTCTTATAACTTTTAACTTTCTTAATTGGTACTTTACTACATTTATTGTATTGATTTTGGTACCAAACATTAAATTATAGAAAGTTTTTCAACACATTTATTGGTTGATGAATCTTAATTAATGAGCCATCAATTTTACAGGCATTAATGTTTGACTAGGTACGTACTTACAACGAAGGGGAAAGGGATAATATTCGGCATCAGCTGGCAACACTAAGCTATGAAACGCACTCGACACGGCACACCTGGGTTCCGTCGCTAATTTACGTGTAGTAACGCGTAAAATTGGGTTACACAGATTATTATAAGATCTATGTTCGGAAGGGGGCGAAGCACGAGTTTCACACGCACCGTGTTTCCGTAGTTACGTTCCGTTAAAATTAATCTACATGTTTCAGAATGTTTAGAAACGCATTCGTATTTTTAAGATGTTTTCAGAACTTCTTAAGGCTTTTAGAAATGTAAACAGAAACAACTGCAGTTTTGAAACACAAAACAGTACAGTGTACTTATGTTAAAAGTTTTGTTATTTGCCATGTAATAAAATAATTAGGGTAAAGATACAGGAAGCTTATTTCTAGCTGTAATCACAACTGTGAAACACTAAAAGCAATATCTCTATTATATTTTGTACCTACCTAGTTCCATCATCTACGAATTTTTATGTCACCCAACAGTAGGAAATTCAAACAGATTTTGATTAAATTAAACTAAGGCATTGTTCGCGTATATTACGTTACTTGAATAGTGTTTTAGACGCTTTATGTAAAGTAAAAGCAACAGTTGTGCTACGCGTATAGTGCTCGTACGAGCATATTGCAACCAACGTCTGAAAAGCGAGTATTGTATGAAAACGGCGCGAGCTCTGCGCGAGAAGCAGTGAGCGACGCGAGTTAACAACGTTAGGACGCCTACCGTCGCGACTGGCTGTACAGAATCAACGCCTTGGCTTTACCGCGTTAATTTAAAAAAAACAACGCATCTGTTCCATAATTAAAAGGTGTAATATTTTTTTTGCAGTGAGTCGCTGTGTCTGTGAGTTTTTTAGTGTTGTGATTTTTTGTGGAGTTTTACACATTTTCTGGATTTTCGCGCGGGTACGTATAACTTTAAGTACCTATTACTATTTGGTATTTATGAAATTAACGTCAATAATCTTTACTAATGACTTGAATGGATTTTTATAACCCATTTGGAAATTGAATTTACTATGTAGGTACTTCTAACTCATAAAAGCGAATCGGAAAATGATGAAAACGAGATTTAAAACCAATTTACCGCTAATGTCGAATGTAAAAATTTGAATTTATCTGTTTTTATGTCTCCCTGTTTATTACTTTTTGTTTATGGCGTATTTGAATCTTCGTTACCACTCACAAAGAAAATATGAGTTTAAAAAAAGAAATTGTTTGAGAGGAATAAGGAATCCCATTCTTTAAGTTATTTTATTACAAACAAAGAAAGCATTTACATTGCATGAAAAAAGATCGCCTAATATTTGACCCTAAATTACTGACACTCAATGTTGAGAGCCCTAAAACTAGGTAAAAAGATTTTAGATAAAAGCTATTTGACAGTTATAGAGAATTTTCGAACTGAGAACAGATAAAGAACATTCAAAATAGGCAAAAAGGTTATTTATGTGCGAAATGGCATAGACACTCGGCAGTGATTTGGCAAAATCCAACTTTTAAAACGTTTTTTACCCTCGAGAATTAGAATTCCACAGGCTAAGTAAATTAATGTTACCAACTTTGTTTCGGCTTTCTTTCAGCAACTTTTGTTAGTCGTACATTACACAGATAATAAAACTGGGTTTTTTGCTTCCGAACAAATATCGGGGATTGAGGGAATTCCCAACTTCTCCCTCATGCTTTAAATTGTTTCAAATACGTTTTATTGACCGATTCAAAATTTTCATTCAATTTTCGAACAGATTATGACGGGAAAATGCAAATGCATTTTCTCGTCATAATCAATGCAAGTGTGGTTCAGCAAGGAACCCTTACCTGCGGTGTAGATTAAATACTCTTTGGAGTAACATTGTGTTCAGTCCAGGGTTTTGTTAGTTTTTTCAATAGTTTGTAGGAAATTGGAAAACCCGATTGTAAACCGGTAGAACAGTTTAAAATCAGAATGGTCTGGAAACTAAACCAATTGTTCCTTGGTACTTGCAAAGCGCTCCAGCTCTAGAATGAAAACTTTTGCTAGTTGTTATGATATTCTTAGCGAGATAAGTAGTTTTGGTACTTATAAATTCAAAAATATATAGCCGGCGTGATATCGTTATAAATATAATATAGCCTATATTACTCAGTGATAATATAGCATTTTATAGGTGAAACAATTTTCAAAATCGGTCCAGTAGTTTTTGAGTTACATTACAAACAAATATACAAAAATACAAATCTTATCCCTTTATAATATTAGTGTAGTAGATAGTAGAAAAGAATGAGGTTGAGTCCGGATGCTAGATAAGTTTTCATTAACCACTGAACCACTGTCGTCCCCTATTTCATTCCTTTAGGCGCAGGATTTTCAAAAATCCTTCGTTAGTGTTCACCTTCGTTATCTAAATAAAGAACTCTTGTACAAAATTTCATGCTTCTAGACCCAAAGGTTTAGGCCGTGCTCTATCTGCCAGTGAACGAATTGAAGATTTTTATTACGTAGAAGATGGGAGTAGTGTTACAACTAGATTTTTTTGTTTACAATTGCACGGTAGTTGTTTACATGACTCAACTAATAGTCAAGCTGAAAAACACTCAAACTATCAATAACAAACCATTCCAAAAACAACCTATTAATCAGTAGAGTAATTAAATAAATTCACTCATTAAAATATTTCTGCAATCCGTGTCATGTTAAAGACAACATTCCAATATTGAAACTGCGCCCTAACATTATGTTCCTACACGTTGTCACCTAATCAATACGTATTATAGGTTAATAAGGCATTAACTTTACGCACGACACGTGAACTAGACTGTATGAAAAAATTCCATTGACAACCTACAAGTAAAAAGTCAATCCCATCTAGACGCGTTCCGAGTTTGAAAATCAAATTGTTCATAATGCAATTTCATTGCTTGTACCTATTACATAAATAAGATTAAAAACTTTTTGGAATAGAAAAAAAGTTAACAATCTGAGTCACCGTGATTGGTGGAAAAGTAAATGATAAGCACTTTTTGGGTCTTCGAATTTGGAAGGTTCTCTATCTCTATGATCAAAAGAAAGTGAATGGTAAATAGGAGCCGAAAGTTCTCTTCTCTTCGTGTGACAGATTTTCCTTTAAAACAAATTGTTTTTCTTCTATAATCAGTATCTACAGTATACTTCGCGGTCATTTGTCACTCATTGATTGGAAAACGCGGACACTCCTCTGTCGGCGCGACGATGCATCCGGGTTCGCCGAAAAAATGAATCCATCGCACAAAGTAGGACACGGGCAAACAGTCGCATTTTGACATTATATTTCTCTTAACTGGACATTTGTATGTCGCGTCATCCGCTCTTATATTATTCCTCCTTATGGGGAACTCTCAACGCTAATTTGGTTGAAATTGTTTTGAGCTGAATACATTGTAAGCAAATCTTGGACTGGAAACGACCCGAAATGTTAAAGCACTCAATGCTAACCACCTTATGAAAAGAGGTTTTACCGTGGAGAAGCACGTACTTATGTTTTTTAAAGAAGTCCGAAAAGTAACATTAAAATTAATATTTCAGTAAGTTTTACACCTTCCATCGAAATAGATCCTATATCTGCCGAAGGGGCTTTCCTCGTAATGTATGTAACGGTCGGATTTCGGACTCCGAATAGTTTCCGAGTTCATACCCCACTTGTTGAGTTATGGTTTATCTAGTTTACCAGAGGCTTATGTAGGTACTATAAGAATTATGATACTGACTTACTGTAAACTGAGGCGCTGCCATAAATACCAATCAGTATACTAATGGCAGTTTTGCAGTGCAGAATAACAATTATATTGAAGGGTAGAAAGTTCCCGCGAAATCGTTGCGTGGTCGTAAAAATGCTAAAATCAAATTTCTGGTTGAAAATATGTATTTGAATTTAACAATTATATTAAAAATAAAAGAAATTTACAAAAAAAAAAAACAACTTCCAGAAAAGTTGTTTTTTTTTTTTGTAAAAAAGTTTTTCATTTTCACTTTTTAGTTATGGTACCTACCCGACATCATGTATACCACTACTTGCTATGTACACAACAGTGACAGTGAGTATTCATCATCAAGATACACGAAGTGGATTAAATACGTATTATCGAAGCTAACTCAAAAAAACTACCCGAGCAAAAATTAAATATGGATCCACCGCATAAACTTCTTCTACTAAGTGAAAAAAGATTTTCAAAATCGGAAATTGACGACAGTATAATAAATACAATGAACACAAATAAAAAAAAAAATAAAAAAAATGGAACTCTGGGAGTGCCGGACAGAAGAGAAAACTTGAAAAAAAAAAATCGGCATCGCGGTAATCAAAGCGTTGATATCTTGTTCTCCACGCACCGCAGCAATCAACGCGTTGATGTCTTTTTAATGGTCAAAAGGTGGTGTCGTCACGGTGTCGCGAAATCAATGGTTTAGTCCCATCTCACGCCTAAACAAGTTTTCACTTCAAAAAAATACATACAGACGAATATATACAATTATTGAAGTCGGTTTAAAAGAGGTAGATAAGTTATACACGCTCCGCAAGTGTCACGTCAAATCTTGGCTAATTAGTCTAGTTACGTATCTCTCTGTCTCTTTTTCGCTCCCGATACCTTCCACGTCTCATCTATTTGTATAACATTGTGGCGTTTTTGAAGATCGAATGTTGGATAGTTTGGTTATTGTTGCTCTTGAGAAAGTACAAGAAGAAACCTAGAAAATTAATTGCACGTAAAATATCGACTTACAAAACTATACAACTCGAATTACTTATTAAAAGGGTGAAAGCCTTCTTGTTCTTTGTCTATAAAAATAAATAAACCCACTATTAGTAAAAAAAGGTGTTTACCATTTTTAATCTATATTTAGTTGATCATCATGAGTCGGATAGGAAAGGTATATTACGTGAACAATGGACACTCAAACCAGAGAGTGAAATTATATACTTACTTACCTACTTAACTTGTTAGTTTTCAATATTAGGATGTCATTCCGTAATATAATTACAGAAGAGACACGTAGTATACAAAGATACTTAATTTCTTTAAAATTGTTAGATTGCATCCTCTGCATGTGGAGTATGGGGGGTGTGTTTTGAAACCTTGTCACTCAAGGGCAAAAATACGTGGCTTTGAACTGAACAAATTTGAACTGTTCTAGAAGGAAAGGCAGTATAATTTTCTGAACTTTATTTTAGCATGACTGGCGAAGTAAGATGAGACGTATGGTGAGACTAGTTTTGTAAATTAGATTAATTGACATCGCTGATTGTGTATACATTTGCCCGCCATGTTATGGCAGGATATGCTAAAACAAATTTACTGTAACACCCTATGTACCATATTCTAGCAAATAAATATTTTTGATTTGAAGTAAGATATAAGAGGTAGCCAAGTGTTTAGTTCACCCTTGATTTTCATTAATTATTGAGATGGATTTTTAACTGGTTTATTTAAAGTAAGTAAATAAATAATAAATTAAGGAAAAAACAATCTATGCTTAAAAACTTGTTTTAAATTATGTTTCTTCAATCGTATTTTCCTATAGACAATATGTCTGATTAATGGAGTATAAGAAAGTAATTACCGTCCTTCTGGGGAAGTTGGATAAAAAAAAAATGTAACTTGATTCACAAGTTAAGTAGATTACCTTCTCACTTATTGGAATAAGATTTCGTTTAAAGAGCTCTTTTTATTTAAAAGTAATGGCTTTGTTAATCTTTGTCACTCAACGCCGGGACTGAGTTTGTAAGTGAAACTTGTAATTTGTCTCTTTAGAGCGCTCTTAGTCGCTGCCTCGCTTCAATGCTTGGTCAACAGGTAGTTTCAGATTCTCCATTTTCCCACAGAATTAATGTTCTACAAATCTATGTTGTTTGAAGTAAACTGTGTTGTTACATTTAAAACACTCGGTCTGGTATATAAAATCACCCGACACTTGTAACTGCAATGAAAACATAAAACATGTTAATCTCTTTGAAATCTATTAACGGTTTTCTATGATAATGACTAGGTAGATACCTATAACCGTATAACCGTGCCTAATTTACCGTTTTGGATTTATCAAGTTTTGATCGTAAGGAGATGCGGGTTGCGGTTATCGTCCGAAATCGTTAGCGTGGCCCCTGGCAATATAGGCAACCGAAGGAACATGGGTGGGTTTTAGTCAGAGAGTCTAACGCCCTCCCGGTCCACCCAGAGCGGGAGAAACTATTTGATAATTTCCCACAAAAAAAAAAAAACAATTTCAACCATTACAATTACCCGCACCCTAATTGCGTAACACACGATCAATCACAATCTGTTTCATTTTAACAGTTTAACAACATTCATTGCGTTATTTACGTTGTTGAGCAGACAAGTTTCTGAGCATATGAAGCAATGGATTAGCAATATCCTTGAAAATTATTCAGATTATTATTGATCGTGTGCTAGGCAATTAGAATGTTGGAAATAGAAATATTTGTACATGTAGTGTCACGGCTACTGCTAGTAAAAATATAAGTCTGTATTTTTAGCACTTGAGCGCTGAAGAGCTTAGAGCCCCGCACTCAAAGTTAAAATAACAATGAGTTTCGGTACCTCAACGATCATTGAACCATGACTCTTAGACATCGCTAATTAAAAATGATCAAAGTTTAAGTTTGGGTCACAGGATTTAAAATGGGGCAGAAGGTACCAAAATGGTTTCTGAATTTATAGGTCAGATTTAAAAGGTTTTTAATAATTACTAGCAGCACCCCGCGGTTTCACCCGCATAAGTTTCGATCCCGTAGGAATATCGGAATAAAACGTATTCTATCTATTTATACAGGTTATAAACTATATGTGTGCCAAACTTCATCCGAATCCGTTCAGCCGTTTTTGTGTGATTGAGTAGGTAACAAATACACAAATTTACACATTTATAATATTAGTAACATATAGTGGGAGGATTATATAGACTGTTTTCTCTTGCTTGTGATTGTTTGTAAAAACTTAACTGACCTACAATCAGGGATGTTACGGAAGTCGTTTTACCGGAACCAGAACCGGAATCAAAAATTTAAATTTGATTGATTGGAATCGGAACCGGTATTGGAACCGGAACCGGAGTCGAAGGTGGCAGTAAAAGAAAGATGTGTAATGAAATATTTGAAATATAATTCAGTCTCTTTAATCGGTCAAATATTAGCGATAACATCCTCAAACATACAATAAACTGAGACTTCGAGCACGAGCGTGTATAAAATAAACTAAAATTACACTGGCGACGAGTTAAAACTTGTTTGTACGCGCTCTAGTCACGTGTATCGCTGCGTTTCGAACTTCGGTATAACTCCGATTTAAAATTAGCTGCACCGAAGTCGAAATCGGAGGTGTAAAATTAATCAGAAGTTCCGACCTTTCGGAACCGGAACCGAAGCTCCATACATTCCCTACCTATAATAATCAGCAATTATTTGTCATTAAATGACGAAACTGAATCATAATGCGAATCAGCACGCCGAAAAATGCCAATTATAGTTACTATTTTGACGTCGAAATATAAGCTATCGCTACCTATTAATTGCTATTGTAAACTATTAACGGAAACTATGAAATAATTAAGATGTGATAAAGCAGACCGAATGTAGGTAAAAGTACTTAACTTAAGACCGCTTAAAAGAGTTCTAAGTTAAAGTAAGCTATTGCCTCGCGAGGCAGGTGACTTGTCGTGCAGTTGTAAACTACTAGACGTTAATACTGGTCGTCCAGGGACTTGTATTCCTGAGTATTTTATTGTGTAATACTTTCCAAGCTTCTTAAAATACTAAGAGGAAGTAGAAGTGTTTCTTGCTTTAAGATGTAATTAAAAATGGTTTTTAGAAAATACATACTGCAGTGTTACCTTTGCGGGTTGCAACTTTTTGGTGTCTATACTCCATATATTTAGGTAGTAAAATAAAAGTAACTAAATCGTAAAAAGGGTTTTTATAGTGTGGCGTAACATGACAACTGAAGTGACAGGTATTACGTGTAGGCGGTTACTTGACAGTTGTCTCGTCATGTGGTTTGATTTTGTTTACCTTTATTTAACTACCTTTTTTTTTTTTTTTTTTTAACGGGCATCTCGCTGTTTTGACCACTAAGGTCTTGGCACCCCCTGTGGCGTACGAACCTCGGCTTAGGGCGTCGCTGAGGGGAGGACAGCAAGAAGGGACAGGCTGGATCAAAATTGGTTTATATCATGATTATTAAGCGGGGTAGTTTTAAAGCTACGTGCTCAGCGGCAACAACTTGCTGGCACCTCGTTTTCGAGCAAGGGTCGGGGAGGAGTATCAATTAATCAGGGACACGGTCGCGATCGCAAAGGACCTCGGCGGCGAGGTCGGAATGACGGGAGGCGTCTGTTTTTGTATATTGTACTGGTGGCCCTATTCTGCTCTTGGAGGAGTGTGATGGGATCATCAGGGTCGGAAAGTACATGCCGCGGACGGCGGATCTGACTAATTCTAGAAGGGACATAATTGGCTGCTTCGACAACCAAGGGGTTACGATGTCTAGGAGCGGAGTCAAAGTAACGCTTGGACATGCGTTTTAGGAACTGGTGAATCGTAGGGATTCTACAGTCGAGATGGAGGATCTCGTTTCTGACATAGAAGGGAGCTCCCGTGGCTTTACGGAGGAAACGGTTCTGCAAAGCTTGCAACCTATGGATGGAATGGGACTTGGCGTGGGCGAATACTGCACCCGCATAGGTCATAATGGGTCGGATACATGATGTATAGATGCGCAGTTTGCACTTAAGTGACAATTTGCTGCGTGCATTTAGAACGAAATGGAGTCTACCTAGAGCGAAAGCGGCTCGCGAACGGACCGTCTTTATGTGCTCAGAAAAAGAGAGATGATGATCTAGGATAACACCTAGGTATTTGGCGCGCCTAGCCCAAGGGATAGGTTTGCCGAACATGGTGATAGGTCGGGGGAAAGGGGGGGGTCTAGTTCTCGGTTTAGAAAAGCTAACCGCTTGACTTTTGTCGGGATTTACTTCTATTCGCCATTTTCTAAACCAGGCGCCAAGGTTGTTGACAGCCCTTTGGAGGTTTAGCAGCATCGTAGCTGAATTTCCCTTACAGATGATCGCTGTATCGTCTGCGAACAGAGCCAACTGCGTCGATCTGTGTTTGGGGATGTCGCTGGTGAATAGCGTGAAAATGAGGGGGGCTAATACTGAGCCCTGAGGGACTCCTGCCCTTATGGGGCGGGGGGAGGAAAGGGCTCCTTCGATGCGGAAGCGAAAGGTGCGATTCGACAAATAGTCTCGTAAGATGAGCACGAGACGATCTGGCACACCGAGTTTGTAGAGCTTATAAATTAAGCCGTTGTGCCAGACTTTGTCAAACGCCTTTGCTATGTCGAAGAATACTACGCTCGTTTGTCGGCCATGGGTGAGAGCACCGCTGATTAGCTCGACAATACGATGGACCTGATGCACGCTAGAGTGCTGAGTTCGAAAGCCGAACTGTTCGTTGGGGATGAGGCCCTTGGTCTCTGCATAGTCTCTGAGACGCTTATAAATAAGCCTCTCATAGATCTTGCCTAGAACCTTGAGCAGACTGATGGGCCTATAACTGGATGGCTCGTTTTTGGGTTTTCCGGGTTTAGGGATACCTATGACAGTGGCCTCTTTCCACGTCTGGGGAAAAATGTTGTTGCTTAACGCACCATTGAAGATGGTGGTCAAAAGCATAATTAAGTGAGCTGGGAATAGTTGGACCACCCTATTGGTGAGTCCGTCTGAGCCGGGGATTTAACTACCTAAACCTATGGACTATATATAGTTGGTCAACGATTGCAATCGATTCTGTGGCTCCGAAACCAAATGCGGTACTAAAATGTACCATCTAATGTTCCTGTTTTCTTAATCCCTTTTCATTTAGATCAAATTACCTGTTCCGCGACTATTCTATCATATTGTTATGATATGATATGATGCCTTTTTTAATAATCAATCAATATGTCTAGCGTTTTCCCAACTATATTGGGGTCGGCTTCCAGTCTAACCGTATTCAATTGAATACTAGTATTTTACATGGAGCGACTGCCTATCTGACCTCCACAACCAGTAACTGGGTAATACGATACCCCTTGGTAAGACTAGTTGTTAGACTTTCGGGCTTCTGACGACCTGTAACGTCTGTGAAAGATCCACGAATGACAGCCGCGACCAACGGCTTAACGTGCTTTCCGAGGCACAAAGGAGTCTCGGTATGTAAAGATGGTCACCCATCCACAGATCAACCTCGGCAAGCGTGATTATAACTCGTTAATTTATAGAGCCTACTTAGCTGTGATATTTTTGCTTTTAATTTTATAATCTACTGCCGAATTTTTTTTTACATGTCTAAAATCAACCATTTAGCCGGCAGGGGCACTCTTAATATTTCGCAAACGGATACCTAAAGCCAACAATACTTTTGAACGACCTTTCCAATCACACCCCCACCTCACAATATGAGATAGACGAGAAAAAAAAAACAGCCCCACTTTACGTGTAGGAGGAACCCAACCTAAAAAAAAACTTGTTTTATTTTACCACTTTGTCGACGTGATTATGTATGTCGATGTATACCCATGTCAAATTACAGCTTTCTAGTACTAAGAATTTCTGAGCTAAGCCGCGGACAGACGGACATGGCGAAAATATAAAAAAAAAAAAAATTGCACATAAAAAAAAAAATACACATACAATAGTAGCAAAAAGCCTCGTATTCAACCGACAAAAGTTTGACAATGTTGTTCATTTTGTGACGAGGCTTCTGGAGGGAGGTATTTGTCCAGTAGGGGTGACGTCTTTCAGCCGGGATGATGTTGATTGCTGAGAGTCTACAACAGAAGTTGGACTTACCTATTATAAGTCTATTGATTAAAGTAGTAGGTATACTTTCTTCACCAGAAGCTATGCCAACCTCTGTTAGCAATTAATTTATCATAGCTTATGGTCAAGAGCCCGAGAAATTGACAAACTTAAGTGGCAGTGAGCAGGGAGCACATTGCTTGCAGAATAGATAGCTGATGGGGCTAAAAGGTTCTGGAGTGGCGACCGCGTACCGGAAGACGTTGCGTTAGAAGGCCTCAAGACGAACAAAATTCAAAATATTTTATTTCACATAAACCTACATGAGCACTTATGAAACATCAGAAGCTAGGTGCACGGTTTCAATTGGTCGTTTCCTATGGAGAAGAGCCGGCAAAAAACTCTACGGTTACTCGTTCAAAAATAATTATCTTTTACAATATTTTCAAATAACACACTGTTATTTTAAAATATTGCAATTGTGTGGTATGGGAGGACAGTGTAGGCCTTTCCACCAGTGTAGGCAGAACCGATGACCTTGTGAAGACCGCAGGAATCTGCAGGACGTGAGAATCACAGAACCGGTCGAAGTAGTGATGCTTGGGGGAGACCTTTGTCTAGCAGTGGACGTCTTTCGGCTGAAATGTTGACGATGGTGGTAGCTACATTGCCAAGTTAGCAAAGTTGATATCAGTGTTGCTTGCCCAGAATGTGACGTCACTCGTAAAGGCTCTTTAATATTTGCTTGACTGATTTAAAGCAGTAGTAGTTTTTGTAAGAGTACGAAACCCTTAAAGTGCGAGCGCCCTTCCCTCATTTGTTTTTGTAGCACCCCACGTCAGCATTACCATAATCCTTCCACCGCTTTCTTTTTACAAGAAGCAAATCTTTGGGTATTGCAGGCGACAGTAGTGCATCGTCGTCTAAAAATACGGTTGAAAATCGCGATGCGTTTGATTTTAGTTGAATCTCGGGGCCGCCAATAATATGAAAGTTATTTCACAATTTGAGTTTAATTTAAAAAAAAATACACCAATAAGTTAGAAAAAAATTACTTACATATGTCTTTACTTGATTAAATTTATTTATGTAAAGTTAAAAAAATATGAATAGGTTTTTGGGTATGGTTGGTTTATTTTGTCGCTCAAAATTTTGAACATTTCGAGCCGAAACAATTTTTCATGTTCTTTCTTGCGATTTTTTTTCAGCATGTAATAATATCCTTTCTATAGAATATCTTTGTATAAGTTCTTCTTTATACACTTGATAAATACTGTATTTTTGTTGAACTTGTTGTAATATGTGACAATACGGCTAACTGTGCGACGAAAAAATGGACGTTTTACGGTGTCCTTGTTCGGGCAGTGCCTTAAATTCGGAATGTCATAATAACGTAAGCGCCATACCACGGAAAGACTTTACCAAAAAAAAAAAATGTTTCTAAAAATGTTGCATAATGTTTCTTTCATTATCGATATTAATATTTATTGGAACATTAATATTTTTGAGGATTGTTTGGGTTAAGTATATCGCTCGCACTTAGTGTAAAAACATCGTAAAGTTTATGATGAATGATTTCTATGATTGATCATTAATGTAAGTGTAATGAATGATAAGCTAATAATTGTTTTTTATAGCCTACTGGTAAAGTGGGAAGCAGGTTGAGTAATTGTGGCCCAGTGGTAACGGCCCCGACTAAACGAGTTGTAGGTCGTGGATTCGAACCCAGGGAGAAATTAGCGCTGTGCGACCTGAATTGCACTTTATTGTGTCCTAGCAAAAGTTATTTTTATTTGAATGAAGATTTTGCGGAGTGAACCATCTGTATTAATCTGTCCATCTTTATAATACTGGTATAGAAGTATTAATTTAATTTCATGTTAATAGTAAGTTTTAATTTCTGTCAGTCTAAGTTATCTACTAGAACTCTGTCAATGTACAAATTACAGTGTATAACTCTCAGCCATTACGGGATAGACAATGCCTTGTTATAATCTGTGTTAACCTTTATCTATGTACCTATAGCTGTGTCGGCTAGAAACGTCCATTGTCCGTAATGGCTACTTCCATAGAATAAGTCCATTAGTTCTACGGGATATTTGCCATAATTACCTCCACTTAGCGGGGAGGTTTTGATCTGTAACCGCAAATTCATGTTGTAGATATAACGGTGGCTGACTGTAGGGATAAAAAAGGTTCCAATTCGTTATTTTTTTTTTATCACAATCAGAGGTGCAATTCCCGTAATTTTAAGGACGGTCGCGTCACAATCTCAGTTTCAATTCCCGTAAGTTTAAGAACAGTCGTATTTAAATCACAGTGTCAATCTGTAAAAAATCCCTCTAATTAATATTTTTGACAAGTTTTTGACGTTGACTGTCGCGGACTAGATTTTGAATGTTTTTAAATATGGTAATGGCCTTCAGTTTCGAACAGACACTGCTACTGCACTGCATTGTACTGTTATCCTAAGGGGCTTGTCGCATAGGTAACGATAGGATGCAGGCTGCGTTCGATTTGTTAGAGTTGACCGGACCGTAGGACGCTGAACGCATCCAGTTTGACAAGTCAAGGTAAGAGCATTGAAAAAAAGTTAAATTATATTAACTTTTTTTCAATGGCTAATGTACGTTGCATGTTCAATGAAAAAAATTAATAAAAAAAAACAGTTAATGTTAAGGAAAACTTTTAATAATTTAATACAATTTCTGATTTCAAAGTCCGAACTATCAGTGTCTAAACCGCAACTATAGTTTGGTCTATGACCGGGTTTTTTCGAAACCCACATTTTTCACACAAATCCTACAAAATGTATTTATTTTATTGTATTCTTCAAATATAAAGTAGCATATGTTACTTGAAATGGGAATATTAGCTTCAATTGGCTATCAATCAAATTGTATCGGGAATCCGAAACAATACGGTTGTTGGATTGATAAAAGAATTTCAGTAAAAAAATAACGTTACATGTTTATGTTTTCCTCGCTTTTTATTTCCGAAGTAGATAGGAATAAAATCAAGGTAGATGTAGGTAAATCACTACATATTACATAGAACAAAGTGGGCGCCGCGTCTGTCTGCTTGTCTGAACGCGATAAACTCAAAAACAATCGGACGGATTTTCATACGATTTTCACTAATGGACGGAATGATTCATAAGGAAAGTTTAAGTGTATAATTCATTAAAGTTTTTGTATAAATTTGCTGAAATATGACGATGATTGTTGTAGACGTCGGAAAAATTATGCCGATTGGGAGCTTTACTGGCGTGCGCCGCCGCGCGCGTAAACCAATAGAGCTTTATGAAAACAAAGAAGCCTGAAAGTTGATTCGCTGTTATTACATTTTTTAATAGATACGTAGTGATAGTGATATATACTGTGGTGATGATACTACCCTGTCATACACACAAATGCGTCATTTACGATATTTGGAAAATCTAAATTTGCACGGCTCATAGCTCTCATTCAAAAACTGAAAAATATTTAAACGACTTTTCATGAAGTATGTTTTGACTGATTTTTTACCCATCATCATCATCAGCCTACAGCAGTCCACTGTTTGACATAGGCCTCTCGAATTGCACGCCATTCAGCTCGATTCTAGGCAACGCTCATCCAGCTGCTATCAGCTACCCTGCCAAGATCGTCGCGAAGGGCGTCCTACCTTACGTTTGCTGATTCGCGGTCTCCACTCAAGAACACGTGTACCCCAAGAATCATCGGTTCTACTGCAGATATGGCTGGCTCACTGCCACTTCAGGTTGCTTATTCTATGAGCTATGTATCGACATAGCTCACAGAATGAGAGGTGAGAAATTTCGCAATCTTTATGTACTGTCAAAGCCTATTTAGATTTGCTTTGTTTAAAGTTACACGCTCTGTGTTGGTTGCAAGGCAACGGAAGAGGGTCGAAGTTGGAAATGTAGATATAGATATTTTATTTGTTCGTTTTTTAATTATAATTATACTACTTTGAATAAAAGAGCCATTTTCAATAGGGCTCCTCCGATGGCTAAAAGAACTCTTTAAAAAAAAACTCAGATAATTGATTTTCTCGCAAGCTACAATGTTTTTAGGTTTCATACATTGATTGACGGGATTAAAAAAAAAAAAAAAAACTATTTTGACATTTTTTTCGTTTCTGCTGCATTCAATAAATTTTTGAAAAGTACAGTATTAATCACCATTCAATTATTATCTATACAATGGTAAATAAATTAAGTAGGTTCTGTGTACTAGCAGGAGTGTAACATAAAACAGTTGCAGAAAAGAAGCAAAACAAATTTTTCGATCGCATAGCACTCTCTAATGCTTCGCATTGTGAGTCGTGCAATATTTAATTTAACCTTGCATATTAATGTATATGTTGTTTTTAATGAACTGTCAAATAAGTTAATAGAAGCTGCCATGAAAGAAATGTAAGCTAAATTGCACAGAATTAAATGAACTCCCGGAGGACATAATTACCTAGTATAGAAAATTTTATTTAAATTATCTGGTTTTACAACATTTTTCGATAGCTTTAATTTGAAAAGCCGTAATGTTATAAAATTAGCTTAATCAATATTATAATAATAATAGTGCTTACAAAATAAATTGGCGAAAGAAATTTATCTGGAGCTCATACATCCAATTATACTGTAAGTTGCCTATCATACTATAGAAAAATAAACTAAATGTCAGCTCATATGAATATTAAGAAAGGAATAAGGTACAATTTTTATGTGTAACATCTATTCTCTCGCTTTCCTGCAATCTGTGCACAGAACATATAAACCCTAAAAACCTGTGGGAATGATTTCGTGAAAAGGGACGGAAGTGTGTAACAGGAAGGTGGGGAAGCACGCCCTATTTGATTAGACCAGTGAGCGCGCGCAGTGTTACAGTTGGCCATCAGAAACGACCTTGACAAGGCCTTGCCCCTTTAAACCAAGGTAATATGTCAGATGTTACACATCTTATGCGACTATTGTAAGGCTCGCTCGCTGTTTTTGACACACTATCGCACCTACTAATAATATAGATTCCGCGCACAATATAATTATGCTTGTCTCTTTTAAAATCGACTACCGTTTGAAAAGAGACAAGCATAATTATGTTGCAGTGCGCCGTCCCGCTTGCCTTGACGCCGCACTTCCGGTACGACCCCTGACACTGCGCACGCTCATTGGTCAAATCAAATAGCGCGCGCTTCCCCCGGCTTCCGGTTACATACTTCCGTCTCTTTTCACGAAATCACTCCAACAGATTTTCTAATCAGCAAAAAAAAATTAAAGCGAAAGGAGCGCGCATAACCTATCTACCTTTTGTACTTATAATATCATTAAGATATCAATGGATAAAGTGATCAAAAGTAAAGGTTCTTGAGTATATAGTAGAGCTATAATAACATTATCTACATTAGGTAATATCAGCATTTGTTACCCTTTGTAGTTTAAAGGGAACATCCTGTCTATTGGTGACCCAAACTCTAAAATTCGAGCACGTATATAATGTAAAATTGAAAAACATTGATTTATATTTCGGAGTTTATGAAATAAACCTTTTGTAACGTATTTAGTTATGAGAACATTTCTCTTTGAAACAATAATTTCCAATCGCTGAATAGCCTTCAATTGTGTTGGTTCGGTAAATACCTATGTTGTTTGGTACTGACGAATAACTTTATTCTGTCTGTACCGATTATTTCAAAATGTGTTGTTATAAATTAAGGTTTTGGCTGATAGTAGAAGCACCAAAGTTTTTTCTTTTCGCGCAAAAAGTAAGGGGCGACTGATTGCGTATTTGCGCGACGATTGCTTTTAAATAGGACGCGGCCTTAGGGATAACTCCAAATGCTGGGGCCACACTAACGCGGCGGGAAACGCCGTTGATTTTCACGATGGTGGATGTTAACCGATTCTCGGCGGTTGCGGGCACTGTGGCGGCGCGGCGCGGCGGCGACAGCGGCACGTTCAAATGCATAGTTTTATGTGGAACTGTTCTCGATGGTAGCGGCACGGCGCGGGGAGTGATAACAGGTCGATAATAGTTTAATAAGGTTAAAACTATGCATTTGAACGCGTCGCTGCCGCCGCCGCCACGCTGCCTGCTGCCACCCAAAATACAGCCAAAGAGCGGTTCCCCACTACGTCCGATCCGAATCCGATCCGAATTCAAGATCCGAGTTCAATCCGAATTGGTAATATGGCTACTTCGGACCGACATTTCTCGGATTCGGATTGGACGTAGTGCGAAACCGCTCTAAGGGTCAGCTGTAAGAAAGCCGTTTGGCTAGCTAAAGAGTTTTAGTAGTCAATGAAAAAATTGGGTAGAGGATGAACCATGTAAATCATTGGTAAAAAAAAAAATTGCCAGTGCTTTTTGTAGTGCAGTGTATTCGATTTTTTTTTAACAATCATCTACAGAGTAAATCCTCAATCCGATTGTTCTGCTGACTGGTGAAACTCTTCAGCTAGTAATACGTTTATTTTCGTGGCTACTACTTTAATTTTTATATATAAACTTATCCAAAACCCATAACACGATTTCCCACAGCCGACCCTTAAAGAATTATTGTACAATTAGCTTTTGCCCGCAGCCTCACCCACGTGAAGGTTGGAAACTATCCCAAGAGAACATATTACTGAGATAAAAAGTATCCTTTGTCCTAATCCAGGTCATGGTCTACCCATGTGTCAAATTTCATCCAAATCCGTTCAGCAGTTTTAGCGTGAAAGCGTAACAAATAAACAAACTCACTTTCGCATTTATTATATTAGTTAGGATGTACTGGTTTATAATATACGTCATTTTACGAAGTTATGTCACCTGAAGTTATGTAATGGCCCTTTAGAAAGCTGCAAACTTCACTGAAATGGCAGATGCACTGTATCACTCTAATACAAGTACGATTCGTTGGAAAAAGGAATCGTTCTCTGGGGTGTGGAGTGTGAAATTATGCATATTTGCAGAGTTAAAAAAAGATATCCCTCTCCGAATTCTTGTGGAAAAATTACCGATGAAGTTATGGTGAACAGCGTAGGGAAAATTTTAATACATTGTGGTCTTTTTCCTGTTTCTAAGAATAAAGTTGTGGTACATTAGTAAGTTGATTGCTGACTATACTCTGTTCATTTTGTGGTGATTGATATGACACATACCTCCTAGATACCTCTTCTTACCTGGTCAATCTAGCAGATAAACTGAAGAGGTATTTTTTCGGCTTATTCGCATTTTAAAGTCTTTCAAATTAAATTTAAGTTGACACGTACCAAATACCCTATTTCATAAAACAAAATGATACCTCGTTTATTGTCTAAAGCGCTAGAGGGGTAAACCCTTGAGAAGGTACCCCGAGGTAAAATAAAACATAGCTCTACAAACATATATGTATGCGTTACAATCGCGTAAAAAATTACCCTCCCTTAGGATTTACCACAGTCAACGAAACCTCAACGCGATCTAAAAAGAAAAATGGTTTACGTCCCTTAACGTTATATTTAGGATTAGCGACCCGCCCCTGATTCGCACGGTTTTTACGGCTTCAAAAAACATCGAGATTTCTTTGTACTATGTAAGTTTAATATTATTTTATCATACACAGTACCTGGGCGACCGAGCTCAGCTCTGGTGAAAATAGAGAATGCTCATTTAATAGTAAAGTAAAATACTTACTAATTCCATGCTGCCATGTCATTATTCTAAGGTAGCCATCTTGTTCTAAAGTTTGGGCGACAGAGCTCTGCTCGGGAAAAAATACGGAGAAAACGAATTTTCCCAGATATGAGACCTAGCTAGATCGATTTTTCGCCCCGAAAAACCCCTACATTGCAACTTTCATCGAAATCTTTAGAGCCGTTTTCGAGAACGTGATTACATATATACATATATATATATATATATATATATGTAAAGAAAATATATTTCTTATTATTTGATTTAATACTCTTTGGTCAGTAACACCAAAGAGTTGATAAATGTCAAACTACTGCTGAATAGAAAAGTAGAAATTGATGGAGTCTATGATTCAGGCTCAAATGTTTCTTTGATAAATTCAAAATTGTTGAATATAAAAAGAAAAGGAAACAATATAATAAACGAAGCAGATTTAGTAACGATTAATGGTGTTAAAAAAACAAGTGGTTTGACAACTTTACAGGTTAAAATATTTGATCTAGAAAAAAGTGTTGATGTATACATTATTGATGACAAGAATTTCAAGTACGATTTTTTGATAGGATTGGACTTGATAAAAAAGTTCAAACTAATTCAAGATGAAGATTTAAAAATAACTCGTAAACAGAGTTTAAACAATGAAAATAATGTGGAAGAAATTTCTACGGATAAAAAAAGCAATGACGCTACACAAGAATACAAAATAAATTTTAATGAGCATGTAAAAGAAGAAGATTTTGAAATAAAAATAAATCATTTGAATCTGTTTCAAAAGTCTGAAATAGATAAACTGATTTGCAAATATGATTCGATTTTTGCGAAACATAAATATGACGTGGGTACGGTTAATGGATATGAAGCAAGAATAGACTTATTGGTGGACAAATATTGTAGTAAGAGACCTTACAGATGCACTGTTGAAGATAAAAAAGAAATAGAAGAAAAAATAGCAAAATTACTTGATAGTAAATTAATAGAAGAATCATACAGTCCATTTGCTGCACCTGTTACTTTAGCATTCAAAAAAGAGGATAACAAAAAATCCAGACTATGTATAGACTTCAGAGACTTGAATAAAATAGTAGTACCACAAGCTCAACCATTTCCGTTGATTGATGATCTAATGATAAAAGCGAGGAATTGTAATTTTTTTTCAAGTCTAGATATAAATTCTGCATTTTGGTCGATCCTTTTACGAATTGAAGACAGGAAAAAGACTGGATTTGTAACACAGGACGGACATTACCAATGGACCTGCTTACCATTTGGATTAAAAACCTCACCAGCAATTTTTCAGAGAATATTAAGCAACATATTGAGGAAATATAAACTTACTGATTTTGCTGTAAATTATATCGATGACATTTTATTATTTTCTAAAACATATTCTGAACACATGAATCATCTAACACAGTTGCTGGAAGCAATCAAAACAGAGGGGTTCAGGTTAAAGTTTACAAAATGTACTTTTGCGACAGACCAAGTTAAATATCTGGGTCATATAATACAAAATAATTCGGTCAGACCCATAAAGGATAATTTGATCTCAATAAAGAATTTTCCTGTTCCAAAAACACAAAAGAACATAAGACAATTTCTTGGAAAGATTAATTTTTACCATGAGTATATACCAAGAAGTGCAATAATATTAGATCCGTTGCATAATTTACTCAGGAAAAATCAAAAATTCGTTTGGTCTGATGAATGTCAAATAACTTTTGAGATGATTAAAAGTCTTTTATGTTCTCAACCCGTTTTGGAAATTTTTGATCAAGATTTACCAATCAATATTTATACAGATGCTTCTTTAGAAGGGGTTGGAGCCATTTTAAAACAGACACAGCCTGATGGTAAAGAGAAACCAGTGGCTTATTTTTCAAAAAAACTTAATGAAGCTCAAAAGAAAAAAAAAGCAATATACTTGGAATGTTTAGCTATAAAAGAAGCGGTGAGATATTGGCAATACTGGTTAATAGGCAAATCATTTACAGTTTTTTCAGATCACAAACCACTAGAAAACATGAATCTAAAATCTAGAACTGACGAAGAGTTAGGTGATTTAACATATTATCTATCGCAATATGATTTTAAAATAAAATATGCTCCAGGAAAAAATAACTTAGAAGCAGACTGTCTAAGCAGAAATCCAGTATTAGAATCAGATGAATACAAAAGACAATAGAGATGAACAATCAAAAGTTGTAAATTTAATAAAACTACAGGATATTATATTAGATCAAAATAAGAATGAAGAAATACAAAGTAACAAAAACAAATTGATAGAAAAACATAGTGTATATTTAAGAAAAGACAGAGGAAAAGAAAAAATAATGCTATCAGAAAAATTTAGCATCAAACTCCTAAAACATATACATGAATATCTGTGCCACATTGGAATAAGACAAATGCAAATAATGGTAAGTCCACTTTACACTGCCAAAAATTTGACAAAAAATATAAGAAATACTTGCAGAAGCTGTGAAATTTGTATTAAAAATAAATCAAGAGGACACGATCGGTTTGGCTTGATGTCTCACCTAGGTCCGGCCACAAAGCCTTTCGAAATAATGTCTATGGACACAATTGGAGGTTTTGGAGGTTCAAGATCGACAAAAAGGTATCTACATCTATTAGTAGATCATTTCACTAGGTACGCATTTATTCTTACCTCTAAGACGCAAAGTGCTAATGATTTCATAAAACTAGTCAAGAATATAACAGAAACGGATCACATTGGTATGCTTCTCACTGATCAGTACCCAGGAATCAATTCAAAAGAATTTAAGGAATTTTTAAATGACAAGCAGATACCGATGGTCTTCACAGCAGTAAATGCACCATTTTCAAATGGCCTAAATGAGAGGTTAAATCAAACATTAATTAACAAAATCAGATGCAAAATAAACGGAGCAGAAAAAAAGAAAGCCTGGGCAACAATCGCACAAGAATGCGTCAATAAATATAATAAAACTAATCATTCGGTCACTAGTTTTACACCAAGTTATCTTTTATATGGTGAAGATTTCAAAATTTTACCGAATGAATTAAAAGAAGAAAAATTAAATAATGACTGGATTAGAGATAGAAAAATAGCACTTGAAAATACATTGAAATCACATAGCTACAACAAAATACTATTTGATAAAAATCGTAAGCACTATGAATTTAATATAGGAGACATGGTTTATGTAGAAAATGGAAACAAAATAAACAGAAAAAAATTAGATGAACTGAAAATTGGCCCATATGAGATTCTAGAAAAAATTTCAAACTCTATATACAGAATAGGAACAAGACACAGAAAAAATGAATCAAATCTTTTTCATATCACAAAACTTATTCCAGTTCTTGCATCCGGAAATAAAGAAGAAGTAATAGATGAGGATGAGTAGTATACAATAAAACGAAAATTTGTTGTAAATTTTCTTCTCTAAGGGGGGAGATGTAAAGAAAATATATTTCTTATTATTTGATTTAATACTCTTTGGTCAGTAACACCAAAGAGTTTATTATGATAGTTGTACGTGTGCAGAGAGAGATGTCAAGATGACATAGCAGATTGTAAAATAGATTTTTTCGTTGTTAAATATTTTAATAATTTTATGATAACAAGAATCGACTGGTGTAATAAAACGCTTAAAATGTCGTTTCTTTAATTACAGGTTTGTTTTTGTTTATAAATACTTACATCTTTTTAGTTTATATTTTATGTACATAGTAATACTTAGCTTATAAATACATTTCTTTAATTACAGCAACACATTTTGGTTTAATTGTTACACCTCTGATACGAAAACAAATATCTTATATATATATACAAATATTGCTCATTATAGTATATGGGGTCCAGACGCAGTATCAGTAATAATGACATTAATATTTATTGTCATTCCTTTCAATATTGACCACCATAGAAACGGGTTTTGTCGACGGAAGAATAGACAAACTGACAGATTGTGATTGTTTATCTGTCATTTTGTCTATTCTTCCGTCGACAAAACCCGTTTCTACGGTGGTCATGCTACGCGTACTGTTCATTTTTTTAATCCGAAAAACTAATTTGACAGGTGTAAATGTCAAACTTCAAATTGAAAAAACAAACAACAATTACTTCAAATGTCAAATTAGTCTCCGGTATTAAAAAAACGAACTTCAACTTTAATATTAACGTATTAAACATAAAAACTTTTCGGAATAAAATCTCTAAACGATGGTGAAAACCTCATCGAAATATGTTTTATGATTTAGAAGAACAACGCGGACATGCAGACAAACACGAAAAGCGCCTTTAATTTATAATATGTATAGATACAGAAGAAAAAAAAACTTTGACTCGGAAGATGTCACTGAAAATACATAAAACATTAAATTATACACGAGGGAAATATAAAGTTATATTAGTAAACAATTTGGACTTCGGAAACGTATTTGAGTTTTGAAAAGTAATTATAAGGTGAGCGCCGAACGAAGGTGACGTTAACTGAAATTATTTTTAAAGGTTCCATACGCGACAATTTTGTCGATAAGATTTTCGTGAATGACACTAACCATGTACTGTTATTTCATATTGATCATAGATAAGTTCGAATTATTATTTACTTGTCAGCAAAAAAAAAAAAACAATATGATGTTTTACTATATCCATGACTGTTGGGAAGTCAATAAGTATTTTTTGCACATCTTCAAAACTATTTTTTGTTGTTGTTTCTATTTTAATGTTTTTAGGGTTCCGTATCTCAAAAGGAAAAAAAGGAACCCTTACAAGGGTTCCTTTTTTCCGTCTGTTACAGCCAATTAGATCCGAATCCAATAAACCGATGAAATTTGGTACACATATGTATTTCTGTGACCCAAAGTATAACGTAAATAAATGAATTTTGAATATGGGGGTCACTTTTAAAAAGAAAAAAGAAAATATTAAATATTTGGCAAAAAAGAAAATATTAAAAAAAAAATGCAAACCGTGTGACATATCAAATGAAAGGGCTCGTTGCGAGGATCTCAAGTATATTTTTATTTATAATTTTAAATTAAATACTTTTAAAGATATTTAAGAAAATAGATGTAAATGGACCATTCCTTATCTCCAAAATTTTTGAAAAAAAAAAAAAAGTGTTTTTACTCATAGATTACAGGAAAACCTATAAGAAGTCTGTGGTCTTAAAATAACATGGTAAATCCCTCAATATTGTACGTACAAACTTACATTTGTAAAGTATGGGAGAACACGTTTTTCAACTACAATTTGAAGTTTGTTCTTGCGATAAATTCATTCTTACTACGGAACCCTTCATTTTGCGTAGTCCGACATACACTCGGCCGGTTTACATGAAGCTGCCTATCTGACCTCCACAACCCAGTAACTGGGGTAATACGATACCTCCTGGTGGTTGTCAGACTTTCCGGCTTCTGACGACCCGTAACGATTGTCAAATATCTGTGAATGACAGCCGGGACCAACGGTTTAACGGGCTTTCCGAGGCACAGAAGTCTTGGTATGTAAAGATGGTCACCCATCTATGGACCAGCCCCAGCAAGCGTAGCTTAACCTGATGGATTGACTCGTGCGGCTGTTCAAGGTTTTCGTACCCACATCGTTTAATGAATTACTTCTTTTAACAGAAAAGTATGGTCTGTTTTATTTTCTGTTGGAATTGTACGAGCAGGTGACATTGCATGGAGCATGGCCGGGTTTTGATTTAACAATTGGCGGTTATTACCATAATTTGTAATGTAAACCGCTGTAATTTACATAAAACATTTTACAAAATAATAAAATAAGGCGTTTACGCTACAGCGATAATATAATAGAGTGCATTTTATCAAATAGTTCCTATGCCGTAATGTTGGCTGCACTGTTGTAGGACGAACACGAATACACTTAGCGGCGGCGCTAAGTAATTGGTCCGTTGTTAAATTTTAACAGTGGAGCCAACATTACGGCAAAGGAACTATTTGATTAAACGCATTCTACCACTACCATGATGTCCCAAAGCACAGATAATATAATACTACGAAGCACAGATAATATAAAGTCCCAAAGTAATTGACAACCACTTCCAGTTTTTTTTTTTGTAAGGCGATACTACCCTACCTTCCCCAATTATTTTTCCATCAACGCCTGTCATCCTACTTCCTACTATTATATAATATGTATATGACACGACGGGGAATCCCTTTTGTGCCATTTCTGACCAATCTCTGTTGAAATTCTTCGTTGATGGTAGATATAGGTAGTTGGTTTTCATCACTCAAACTCAAAGCATTTATTTCAATTAGAACATTTACAGGCACTTTTGAATTATCACTTTATCACTTATCAAGGAGTCTTTCAGTTTGAGTTGGTGAAGCTAATCGCCCATTCCAATGGAGAAGAACGGGCAAGAAACTCCATGGACACTCTTTTGAATCATAACAATAATGTTTTGATTTAAAAGAGTGTCACAGAGTTTACTTGTTTGACAATTACAATTTTAGTCCTTTCTAACACAACTTTTCTTGATAATTTTACTACACACACACACGCCATTATGTAGGTACGCGCCTCTTTTTCAAAAGTGGAAGGACATACCGCGTTGTCCTATAAAACTCACAAACAATGCTAAAATCCTTACCAGTTAATTCTTTTATAATTAAACAATGCTAAAATTCACAAATACAAAGGTTTTTTAGAATTAAAGTTTAATTAGAAGCTTCATTACTTTCTTCTACAACTTTACTATTCCTATTTTTGGCAACACTTCCTGTGATTCAAGGAATTTAATCAAACAGCAGTTAATATTTAGTAAATTACAGTGTAAAATAATCTTATTCCTTTATAGTTTGTTTTCTATTATTGAAACTTATTTAGTTCTCGTATTAAATTATTCCATTCAATTATTGATCACAATATTCGCAATCCGCGCCATTTTCGTCACATGAGGTAGCGCTTTATCATAAACAAATTTACTATGTCAAATGACCACTTGTTAATTTGACTAAAAACCCAAAAAATCATTAAAGAAATGTTCCTAATTTAACTTTAGTTTTAACTCCAACATTGAAATTAGTTTAATAGTTATTATTCCAGCAATATACTGTGAGTTCGATTTCCTGGCAATAGACGGCATTTGATCTCAAAGGAACCGATATCATTCACAGCATGCATCCAAACGGTTGTAACAGTATTCCACAGTAACCCATAGAGGGTAGGATCAACGACTTTAGAAAGAAAGAAAGAAAAAGTATTTATTGGGACTCGCACAGGACATCACAAATTAAACTAAAACAAACTCATTGGAACATTAATAAAAAATTAAAAAACAAATTAAAAAAAAAATAACAGAAAGTCCTGTACGAGGCCAAAAGGCTCCTATCTCAGCATATGCTGCGACATTTTAAAAAAAAATCTCGCAGCGCTGGTATTCTGATAGGGCCCGCAGTGATGTCACGGATAGATAGTGATAACTTTATGGTGAATAACAATTATAATAAATAGTTACGCATAAGATTATGTTATAATCTTTATAGGTAGACGTTTTCACGGCGACATATATATATATATATATATATATATAAATATATATTTCGTTAGCGTGGGTGGAGAACTAAATAACTGCGATTTTGGTCAAATTGATATTTCACCATTTTCGTAACGCTTAAATAAATCGCAATTTTCTCCAAACAAGAAAATTTTAGTTATTTAGTTCTCCGCCTACGCCAACGATATATCCTACATTATAAATGTGAAAGTTTGTGAGGGTGGATGGATGTTTGTTACTCTTTCACACAAAGACTGCTGAATAGATTTGGATGAAATTTAGCACACAGGTAGTTTATAATCTGGATTAACACATAGGATTCTTTTCATCCCGATATTCTTACGGGATCGAGACATATGAACGATAGCCGATTTGCGTGGATGTGACGCATGCTTCTCCAACCTTTTCTCATTTTTGTATTTAAAACTTTTTTTTTGCGTCATGTTTACCGCAAATAAACGTTTTTTCTTTCTTTCTTTCTTTATATGCGAGTGAAACCGCGGGTCGCTGCTAGTAAATTCATAATCTAACGTGCGCTTTTATAATTTCTGACGTGACGATATTATCGTGGACGTTCAAGACGAAATCACGATACCACATACGTAAAATGTATGGAAATGTATGAAGGCGCTTTTAAATTTCCGTCCACAAAAACGTTATAACGTGCACGTTTTTCCGAACAGTTTATGGACGTGGACTGAGGCCGTCCACGATAATATCGTGACGTTAGAAATTATAAAAGCGAACAAGCGCGGTTGTCGAATATTGAAAAATACATTTTACCAAGTCTGTAGGGCGAAGAAACTTTATATGTCAAGCGTATTCCTTGAGAAGCGGTACACATAACCCATGATTGTTATTTTTTATTTACGCGGATCTCGAAAAGTACGTACAATCACGAGCAGTAGGTACGTTCCATTTCTACAAGATTCAAAAGCGATTTTCTCGTGAAATAACAATAGGGATGTCGGCGAGTAAAAAAAAAAAAATCTATTTAGTCCATCAGTCAGATAATAAAAAAATATTAGACACGTGTCTTTTGCTTTATCTATTAATAAAAAAATGATTTAGATAAAACGCATTAAAGTGGGAAATGGGTATAATAGAGTATAAAATCTACCGAAGAGTGACGTCAGGCCAGATTTTAACTCAATTTATTGCCGTAATCTTTCGATTACGTAAAAAAAGAAAAAATACGTATCCAATATTTTTTAATAATCTATCAGATGGACATAATTTTTTTTAGTCATCATCCCTATTGCAACTTTGAGAAAAGAAGTATTTCATAATAGTCAATCAAGTCGGCTTCCAATCTAACCGGATGCAACTGAATACCAGTATTTTACATAGAGCGACTGCCTACCTGGTTTCCACAACCCAGTTAACGGGTAACATGATACCCCTTGGTAAGACCAAGACCGGTTGTCAGACTTTAAGCCTTCTGTCTACCTGCAACGACTCTCAAAGATCTACGAATAACAGACGAAACCAACGGCTTAACGTGCTTTCACGAAGGCGTCTCGATATGTAACGGATGGGTCACCCATCCACGAACTGACGGCGGCAAGCGTAGCTTCACCTTTGATCAACCTGTGGGGTTGTTATTATTTTAGTCACGAAACCCCTCATTCGACTATTTAATAATAGTATGGTTTTGAAAATACATAGCACAATCAAACTATCAATACTTCAAGAGAAAAAATGCTTTTAAATCTTGCGTAAATGTCACATGGTTATGATTGTACGAACTCATCGGCAGCTCTTTCCTCATGAAATACATAAGATGCGTGACATTTTTCGTATTTCATTCTTATGATAACTTGAGTTGCTTGAAGACGTATGTATTTGTGTTCTTTGCGCTTTTTTTCGGAGTAATATAATGTTTTTTGTGCAAATACAATGGAATCAACACATCTGGGAGCTGTAATGCGATCAGGCACTTTTATCAGACAAGTATAATATATATATAGTTTGTTATCGTATTGCTTTCGCAAATTGTTGTGTAGGAAACTGCCGCGAACTTCGTCTGCGAGCCTATAACCTTCCTCAAGAATTGGGCTATCCAATGAAAAATATTTTTTTTTAAATCTGACTGGTAGTTCCAGGGATTACCCCCTACATACAAACTTGCAAACAAACAAACATACACACAATACCTTTTTATAATATTAGTATAGCTGTAACTGCCTCTTTGGTCTAGTGGTTGCAACGTTACTGCTGAGCAAGAGGTCCTAGGTTCGACCGGACCTCTCACTCCCCGGCTTGGTTATCGCCATGCTGAGGTATGAGAGGTCCTGGGCGGCAGTCGCCTCTTTCTGCGAACACGTCATGTTCCAGAAGGAGGCGGCGGATCGCACGCGGGAGGATGACCCTGCCGCGGCACCGCTCCGAAGGCGGAGGAGGGGTCGAAGAAGACGTCAGTTCGAAAGTCATCTCCGACTCCTCCCAGGTGGAGGCCAACAGGCAACGGGTGCGAGGGCACCCTTGCCTGCATTGCACAGACCTCTACTAGTGCCGGACGGGAATGGCCAGGTGTTCCCGGCCATTTCCGTAGCCCCCCAGCCTGGCATGTGGGGCCCGCCAGTTAGGCGGGCATGCGCCGGGAGGGCTGTGGAAGTCAAGGCTGAGCCGGTTTCCCATGACCCTCCCATCACGGTGATGTGGGAACACCGCTGAGTTTTAGTGGGTATACTGTCATTAGTGACAGGAGTCCCACATATCCCGACTCGTTCCCCACGAGCTGGGATGCGTAAAGTTTCGATTCTCGGGTCGGGCAGTATTATTGGGTTCGTGACTGTTGGTGGCGATCAAACTAAGGGTTCATTCGCGCGGTTCTGGTTAACGTGGCTGTTACTCTATAAAATTCGTTATGATAAGTAGATAGGTATCTTTATCATGAACTAGGTTTTGCCTGGGGATTCGCCCGCGTGATTATCGGAAAATATCCCACGGAAACGTACTACCGGGAAAAGTACCCTGTGTGTTATAAACTATCTGTGTGAAAAATTTCATCCAAATCCGTTCAGCCCACTTTTGACCCAATCTAGAACATACATCCAGACAAACAGACAAACGGACAAGAACTCAAAAAACTATATTTTCTGCATCAGACTCATTCCCACACCTTGTAGAAATTACTTATTTTTCAAAATTATTCTTCTAACAGTTTTAACTTCGATACTATTTTATTATGTGTATATGTCGCAGTAAGATGGTTATAGCCGTGATATAGTTATATCCCTAGGGATATAGCTATAAAGATATACAGTGTGAGTCTTTATAATGTGCACATATCGAAATGATGCCGAATCTATGCTTACATTTATCGACGGAAAAAATATTTTAAGATCTCTAAATATTTTTTATGTAATTTTTAAACTTAACGATGCATGTCACTTTTAAACTAAATAATCTATCACGACGAAACAAACTCCTCAATGATTGCAAGTAATTAAGCTTCCTCATAAAATGAAAATTGATGATTTTTTACAATAATCGTAGTTTCTCAATAAGACCATTAGGTACCTTCAAAAAAAAAAAATCCCTAGGGATATAACTATATTACGACTATAACCATCTTACTGCATCTTACTGACATAGGGTAACCTACTTCCTACATATCATCGCTCGGCATTCAATACCGCGAATGTGACATTTTTGACCAAAATCATTTTTAAATACAAGATCATGTATTTGAACGTGTAGAATGAAATAAAACAAAAATCTGATTTTCGTCAAAAATGTCACATTCGCTGTATTGGATGCCGAGCGACAATATGTTGTTAAATAATTCGCGGTTCTAACTTTGTCTACTCACTTCTAATAAACCTCACGTATTTTTATTCCAAGACGATTATTCGAAAAGTTTGTAACTTATTTTACTGAGATGAATTTTTCTTTTATGTTCTGAATTAGTTTTGTATGTTTAAGTTTTTTTTGAATTCAAGTACTTTTATAAGATACCTGCTAAAGTTTTGCTTTAGTGGGAGCTATTTATTTAAAGAGCAGTAGGGGTAGAAACGGCCGCGACTTACGACTTGTTGTAGGTTCGAACCCAGGCAGGCACTTTACTTTGTGTAAATTATTTCATCACCACTGCTCTCAAAACTGTAAAGGAATACATAGTGAGGAAACTGGCATGTCCTAGAACTAAAAATTCGAAGACATATGACATTCACCAACCCGCCCTGGACCCGCGTGGTGGTTTACGGCTTACTCCCGGGATCTTACAGAGAGGAGGTCTGTGTCCCAGCAGTGGGAACATTAGCTGATTATGTATTTATTTCATTGAAATACAGGCTTGTAATCAGTGAGTTGATCTCTATAGGTTGTCTTCTATAGTGTGTCCTGCACTATAATTTTCTTCAAATAAGCATTTTATGGGCTACTAGCTAGCAATGCGCCCGCGACTACGTCTGCGCGGATTTCGTATCTAAATCTCGACAACAACGCCGCCTATCGGGTCAAAAACTCCTCTGTTTAAATCCTATCTTCCAAGCTGGAACCAAGCAAACACATTCAGAAATTTAATTGAAATCGGTTGGGTGGTTTCGGAGATTAGCCTGTACGAACATAATGACAAGTGATTTTTATTTATTAAGAAAAATACCTACTTGTTTACTAACATCCTTTTCAAGAAAGTATCAAAATGCCTATAAAAGAAACATTCTATCTTTCTTTGAATATTCTTCTTTTACATTCCAATAAATATTTTGTGTAACTGAATATACCTAACAATTGACAAGACTATCACCAAGCCGTGTTTGTACGGAAACAAGCAATAAAGACTGTGAGACGGTCCACTACTTCACGGGATCTTAGCCGCAGGCAAACTCTACGTGTACGCACATCCATCGCTTTTTATAGCCCGCATAACGTTGATAACATTCAGAAAGCGATTTTGGTCTTACAGATTACGAGCATTGTATATTTTCGTTTTGGTGATAGCGCGGAGTTTGAGAGGCTTGTTTTAACGAGGGAATCCTATGGTAATACGTTTATGGTATATATGCGATGCGGGGGGAATAACGCTAAACCGACTTTGGCCAATTCAAAAAACAACCGAGAAATCGATCCGCTTACATGTAAATCCGGCAAACTGTTCTTCAACGGCATCTATCAGTAGATCATGGCGATGAGGTGAAGCACATTCACAATGCGTTATTTCACGCGATTGGAGTTTATAGATAGCGGTTTTTATGGATTAGGATTATAGTGGTTTTTTTATTCAGCGGCGCGTCCTCAAGTGGCACCTCAGGAAAGGCGATTTTTGCTAAGATCTGGCCATCCTTCAATCTACCACACTCTAGAGCGCTACGGAATTAGTTCCACAACCGTTGTGGAGAAAACAATTAAGGGCTTGTTATGAGGAAAGACATCAGTGTCTTCATGTACTAATTACCCATGTTTCGAAAATGATAAATGATTTGATTTCATTTGATTCAGCAAATAACATCATACTGCAATCATCACCAAGCTGTTTAAGAGCATGTATGGCTTAGTCGTTAGTCGATCACTATCCCGACTAAGAAGTCGAACTTAAAGCATTTGTTTCAATAAACCATTTATAGGCAATTTTGAATTGTCAAAGAGTCCGTGAGTTAGTCAGAAAGTTGAAGCTAGTTGCCTATTCCAAAACGTAGATCTCTATGGAGAAGAACAGGCAAGAAACTCCAAGGACACTCTTGGGTACATTATTCTTGTTGCTTCTGTATGTGAGAACAATGTACAAAAAATAATCAAAAGTAATTGAAAATATAAGATTAAAAATAAGCCCTGGCAGATAAGAGATGACCAGTTTCAACTGACGGCGCCCGTTCACGAACATGACGCGTGGATCAGCACCATCCAGCTCAACCATTTTGTAGGGAACCGAATGATCCAACACACTCGCCACCATCAGCGAACCCAGGATCCCACACTCAGTAGTCACAGTTGCCATCACTAAATTAATGAGACACAGAGGCAGTGTACTCAGGTCTTCATAAAACTCTCGAATACTAGTTCACTGTGATCTATCGGAACTCCTCCATGCGTCGGAAAGCACCTTAAGCCGTTGGTCATTCGTAGATCTTTGACAGTCTTTACGAGTACGCGTTAGTCAGAAGCCCGAAAGTCTGACAACCAGTTTTACTAGTAAAACGTGAAGCAGAGCCCAACATAGTTGGGGAATAGGTTAAGCAGATTAATATTTTTTGGACTAGTTCACTGCGACGTGACTATTTCACAGTCAAAAAAAAAAAAAAAAACGAGCGACCCTTACAGTACTCGCATATGATGTGTAACATCTGACATCTCAACAGTAACAACCTCTCGGAAAATAGGTTGCTACCATCTGAGCGCCAACTCTAGCAACGCGCGCGCTCATTGGTCAAATCGAATAGTGCACGCTTCCCCGGCTTCTTGTTACACACTTCCGTTCCTTTTCACGAAACTACTGCCACAGATTGCAGGAAACCGAGAGGAAAGATGTTAAACATTAAAAATGGTTGATTAATTTCGCCGTTTCACCTTCAATAAAAATCGATGGCCTATTAATAATTTACGTGAATCTGTATCACAAGTTGTCACCGACATTTTTATCAATGTCTGCGAGATAAACTGATAAATTAACCAAGCTTAACTGTTGTCGTGATTATTTTGGTATGTAATATATCAATATTACGCCTGTTATGAAGTAGGTTTACTAAAATGTATGGTGTTATATTTTTTGGCGAATATTTATCGCCGTATCCTGTGTGTAAACTGAGTCATACTTAAAATGGAATCGTACCTCGATAATTTGTGTTATTTTTTATTCATGCTGATTTTTAATTACACCGTAAAATGGTTTATTGCTCATTTCGGATGACAGGGTTTCAATATTTCATTGCCTGAAATAAAGATAATTTGTTCGATGTGTGTGCCTCTTAGCAGATGCTTTAATTTGAAAGATTACGTTGGAATCTCTTACACGTTCTTGTTATTCGACTGACATTTCTAACCGTAACACAGTAAAGTAAATTAATAGCAGAGATAAAAGAAAGTGCGAGGCGTGGCGAGTGTCTGTTCAGATGGCGATGATCAGTATTTTACTGTTACATTTTGGAATCACGTGGCAGTTTCATACTGCTTTTGTTTTTTACGGTATGAACAGTAGGTTATTGATGTGTGATCCCAACTTTTTACCGAAAAAAATCGTACAGTCGTACTGACCATCACCGTGCGAACGAGATTTTACGATTTTATCGTAGTCGTTAAATAGTTTCAATAATCTTGGTATATGTACACATATAATTAACTCATAACTAATGACCCATCTCACGCTTTACACAGCAGCCCATATTGGACACACGTCACCCACGTTAATATGTGCGCTAAAAGTTAAGGGAGTAATATTGCTAGGCGTTTTTGTTTATATTAGTCCGCAATCTCGATTCGTTTCAGACCCCTGTCAGGAGAAAGTTGGAGTAATCGTCAATACTGAAGACAAGGAGGTATTGAGAGTAATTATGTGTGGTAGGGTTGCTACGATTATGTAATGCATAGTAGATAGGTACCGATACTTCTCCGTGCCTCGACAAACCCGTTAAGCCGTTGGTGCCGGCTGTCATTTGTAGATCTTTGACAGTCGTTAGGGGTCGTCAGAAACCCGAAAGGGTAGGTATCGTATTACCGAGTTAGTGGGTTGTGAAGGCAGTCACTCCATGTATTCAGCTTCATCTGGTTAGACTGGAAGCCGACCCCAACATAGTTGTGAAAAAGCTAGGCAGATGATGAGGGTTGCTATAACTTAACAGCCTCGTTGGTCTAGTGGTCGTAAGCACTACTGCTGAGGATGAGGTCCTAGGTTCGATTCCCAGGTTGGGCAAAGTGTTATTGAGTTTTTTCATCAGGAATTTCTCAGTAGCAGCTCGGAGTTTGGATTTGTGTTAGGTTGATGGCCATAGGCTCGCCCCTTTTACATGGTACTAAAGGTACCATCGACAAGGAGCGAGGCAGCGAGGAACGAGGGACTAATGCGAAGCGGAATTGCGGACTGTGTCTGTCCATTGATGCGGAGCGAGGTAGTATGGAGCGGAGTTGCGGACTGTGCGGAGCTAGGCCAAGTTCACGCAACGAATAATTTGAATGGGCTGCAATACCCCGCGGCCGGTTTTTTTCCGTTTCCCCGCGCCGCTTCCCCGCTCCTCTTCCCGGTTTTGTATGAATTTTTAAACTAGTTCGCAAATCACTGTCCACTGTAGCGGAGGGGAGAGTTTAATCAATTTCATTAGTTAATATTGACACAGCTCCGCTCCGGTCCTCTCCTCCAATGGACAGTCAGCCTTAAACTTAGCTGGTGATAATTCGGTGTACTGTAGGTACACTTCTGTCTAACTCTTCGAGGAATACAGGCGTGATATTATGTTATGGAGTCCAAGTTTTCATGGTATAGCTACATTAAAATAGCCACTGCACAAAACTGCTTGTTTTCAATATCAGACTATCATGTTGACGTCACATATTTTTTACATAATTCAGTGGTGCCTTTTATTTCGAAAGAAATGGAACATAAGGTTTTCAAAAGACATAATAGTACCGCGTTCAAAACCATCAACCTTATACTTCTAAAGCAGATTCTTAAACTCGAAAGCATCATTAAAGTGTTATTTTATAGGCATACCATAAAAATGCTATTCCGAAGCATCGCTTTTTCAATGTTTGAATAGTCCTCTGCATCGCCCGATATTAAACCTTGAGCGAATATATTTTTTCAGTCGTATTTTTTTTAGTATTTCGATTCACGAGAACTCGTAGTGTGTTGTCTTTTTGTGCTTCGTGTTTGCTTCAAAAAGGACTATAGCATTAAGGTATTATTCTATGGAAATACCAATAATATATGAATGTAAAGATCGTCTTATTTAAAACTGCACGCCCCTCCACTGCTTGATGCATACCCATTTCAAAGTTTGTATTGAGATTTTAGTGGAGGGGTATCTCTAGATAGGACGAAACATCTAGCGTCCTCTTGTTTAGTAATAACTGCATTCGACATGCAATCAGTCCGTAATGAAGATAATTAATTTTTTACCCAACTGCGGCGAAGTCTAAAAGATGGGTAAATGTTTTCTTACTTAAGACGTATTGCGATGAGAAACTTTATAATGACAAGTCGTGGTAAACTTTAATTACGAACATGTATCTTAATCAACCTTATATTTAATTATTAAACTTTGCCTTTATAAAATTATAAGCAGACCTGAAGGTCCCTACTTTATTAGCAGACTGCAAGGTTATAAAACAAAAATAGCTAATTAATTTTGTGGCAGCCCTACCCAAAATCCTTTATTGCCTCACCTAATAATAATCTAATGGTGATTGACGGAGCAAAAACCCGATGTCAACCGAAGTTTTCCGATTAAATCCCGATGATAGTCAATGGTAAATGGAGACACACCTTTAGGTTTAGGTACATTATTATTAGTAGGGAAACAAAGACTACTAGGGACAATAGACGAAAAGATTTGGCGGAATGTTTTTATCAATCAAGTTTGGCCGATTAGTTTCAGTCGGTAAAAGGCATTATGTACCAATAATCGCTTCTTAAAATGAAATGATATTAAATTAGTTTAATTATCTCAAACCCGATGTTAACCGAAGTTTTCCGATTAAGTGCCGATGATAATCAATGGTGAATGGAGATACGCTTTTAGGTTTAGGTACACTATTAATTGGGAAACATACTACTAGGGATAAAACTTGAAAAGATTTAGCGGAATGTTTTGTCAATCAAGTTTGGCAGATTAGTTTCAGTCGGTAAAAGGAATAGTTGCCAATAATCGCTTCTTACAATGAAATAAAATTAGTTTAATGATCTCAGTTTTAAAGGGAAAAATCTACAAGTCCATGATAAAGCCTGTCGTAGTGTATGGAGCGGAATGCTGGGCCGTGATGAAGACGGATGAAAACATATTGCATGCAGTGGCGTGAATAGCTATGTTTAAATTAAAAGGCAGGCTAGTTGCCCCCCTCCTCTATAAATGCAGCCTTAGGAGCGGAGTGAGGCAGCGGAGCGAAGAAATGTGTCAATATTAACCAATCGAATCTAAACTCTGCTTCAGAGCTCCGCTCCTATTGGTCAATATTGGATCATTTCTCCGCTTCGCTGCCTCGCTCCGCTCCAGTGGACAGGCAGCCTGAGGCTGACCACATAATGACGAAGTGGTAGCGTCGCTTGTCACTTGTCAGAATGTATGAATGTAGTGGGTAGTGTAGTGATGTAATGATGTTCCGTGTCGGCGCGCGCTTAGTGTTTAGATTAACTGCGGCTTTGATCTTTGCATTGTGGCTGTTCTACGTGTAGCCTTTGATTGTCTATGGATTACGTCATTTACGGCTAGTATGTGAATGAGTCGTGGTTTATTGAAGTGGCTTCTTTTTGAATGCTATTGAACATTAAGAAAAATGATTATTAAACATGGCAGACTTGTTTAAAGCGTTCATTTCACGTTGTATTTGCAACAGTTACAGAATGAAATAGTTTCACGTTTTTCCAGTAACTTGAAAAAGAATACCCCTTTCCACTTCTTGGGTGTCGTAAACAGCTGTTTAGGAACTGCAACAAGTGGTTGACAATTTATTAAAATGCAGCTCTTTCTGTTAAAAAAAAAAAAAAACTGCTTTCATAATGCTGCTTGACCATTTACTGACTGTAATTCGGCGTTTATATAATTTCTAACACGACGATATTATCGTGGACGTCCACGGCATCGTGATAATAAAGCGAAGTAAAATATATGGAAATATATGGAGACGCTTTTCTGTCCACGATAACGTTATAGTATAGAAGAAAAAGGTATGTCGCACGGACCCCAAATAAATTGCGATAAGGGTAGGAGAATGATGAAATGATTACGTTATAACGTCCACGTATTTCCATACTGTTATGTGGATACCTGTATATTTATAAATTAATATGTAATAAGTAGGGTAGACTAGTTTCTTAGATTGCTGCGTTAGTCCAATATATGAGCTTGTTCGTATCGGTTGCGTTATTCCATCTCCACGCCCCCTTTTTTTTTGGGTGGGAAATGATCAAATAACTTCTCCCGCTCTGGGCAGAGCGGGAGGGCGTGTCAGACTCTTACTGACTAAAACCCACCCGTGTTCCTTCGGTTGCCCTGTTGCCGGGGGCCACGATCTCCCTTTCGGTTTTCTTCGCACTTTCGGCAGGCATCGGCCCTAACGGACCCCGTCAATTCTGCTGACATCTCTTTGAGGCGCGCGTGGAACCCCTTCGGTTGTAAACTTATAACAGTTGACGACGAGTATAGTAAGGCAGCGAATTTTACTTTCTTGTCGTGGACGTCCACGATAATATCGTCACGTTCTTCTTTTTGTGTGGTTAGTTACTAACCTGGTGTTAGAGTTTTAAAGCCGCCCATGGGCCTCTGACTTGGCTTGATTTGGATCGTTACATTAGAAATAATAAATGCGCACATTAGGTATTGGATAAGGAAATACTCCCACAAGATGGACCAATGACCTTGTGCAAACCACAGTAATCAACTGGATGCGGGAAGCACAGAATCGGTCGAAGTGGCGGTGCTTGGGGGAGGCCTATGTCCAGCAGAGGACAACTTTCGGCTGAAATGATGAAGGAGGTATTCAAAGATGCCAAAGGATATTTAGGTAGTTACAAAAATAGTCTTACATAATTTTGTAAGGCCTGAAATATGAAGAAACGGATACGTACCTCGACTAGTAAATGTTAGGAAAACTGTCTTTGGCTTGGGTCGGAATGTAATATCGTCAACCCAATGCAATTTACTAAAGGAAACCTAAATATATGAAGTTGATGGATGCTGTATATTTTAGTACGTGTGGGCAGTACGTACTTTATTTTGGGATATTCAATGTGGAGTAGTATCTATCAGTAATATTCTTAGTAGAGAAGGATATGTTCGGTCGAGTGTGAACAAGAATTTACGAGTGACCGATATAGTTGGTTTTTAACAGAATTATTATTTGGTTGCGAGTGGCAATGTTCTAATAAATATAAAATTATATTAATAATTATTATTAGTGTACTCATTGTTTAAGAGCTTAATAAATAATTATTTAGGTACGGATATATATTTTTCACTAAAGATTTAAAAAAAAAATTGGGCTCGAGCAATTTTGTTGGATGCCATAGTAGGCCCACGGGATCAGTGAGCCGCTTTGAGCACCATATTGCGGATTCACATACATAAACTCACGCCTTCCTGCTACGATCCTTACATACTCCTTTTGCCTCGTTTACGTTCATACATCTGGTCATACACGCCCGCCGGTTGCGAGTACTACGCACCTGGCCTTTTTGAAGAACATCACCAATAAGGTCAGTGTATGTCTTTCTAGGGCGTCCCCGACCGGCCTTCACAGGAGCCTTTTAAATGCATTTTGTTAGTCGCCTTTCATTTATCCTCTCAACATGCCCAAACCATCTCAGCATACCCTTTTCAATTTTTGTCACTATATCTTCTTTTAAATCACCCCGCTGTCTTATCACATCATTCCTCAGCCTATCATTCATAGTCAAACCACACATGCTTCGCAAGGAACGCATCTCCACAGCATATAAACAGCCAATGGAGCCTTTTTAGACATCGACTGGTTGGTAATAATTGCATGTATAGCATCATTAACTTTATTTCCCGCGTTTACTCTCTTTACCACATCCCCATCAAATAAACAAACTCCCCAAAATATATAAACTCACTTACTTGCTCCACACTCTTATCATTTATTTTCACATCACACACAGATACAACCTCTCCTCTTTCAAACACCATGAGCGAAGACGAATCTTATTCACATTTATATTCATCCCTTTCATCTTATATGCTTCATCCATCACAGTCACCATGTCTTGCAACTGTTCTGCTGACGATGCAAGTAGAACTTGATCATCTGCGGATTCACTACACGGTAAAGTATGTCTAATTCATTTCGTCCTTTAGTATTAACCTAAAATAAAAAGTTTCCAAGCGTTTCCAAAAATAGAGCGCAGAAATTTATGTCTTGAAAGAAAACATAAAATCTCTGAAAAAGGAAGCTATATAATGCCGAAAAACGGTTGATTGATCACAAATCAATTAATCATATCTTCGCGCGTTCCTTAATTACTTAGTAACGGACGTTGTAAATTAATGATTACGTTGGCAGTTGTCAACAATTTATTTAATGAACAATCTGCTTCTTTATCTTTGTTGAAGACTTATCATTAATTTTGGCCAACATAACTTAATCAGTCTCACTGCTGGAACACAGGCCTCCTCTCTGTGAGAGTAATCCTAATCCGTAATCCATCACACGGGTCCAGTACATTGGTAGATGTCATGTTTGGCCAGCATTAATGATAAATCTTTGGCTAAGTTTAATATTAAAAATAAACCTACTTCACTAAGCAAAGCATGCTGAATCAAACCTTATTCCAAGATGTTTATTTCAAAGGAATGGATTCTTCAGTGAAAACTCCAATATTTTTGTTGGAATATTTTGCAGATAGACTATTTGCTCAAGTCTTTATGACCAGTCACGAATACATTTCATTGGTTGAATAGTGCCACTCTAAAAGTTTATTGATGTTTCTCGATATTGAAATATTACAGACATTTTATTGTAGGTACTCACTTTATTTTTACTAGACTACGGCGAAGCAAAAAGAATGGTTATGATTTTGACTAGTATACTTGTATGTTCATCTGCTACCTTATAACTTCTAAACCACTGATCATAATTTGTAAGCGTCTTACGCGTCCGCTGGTTACAGGCTATGTGACATCACATTAAATACAATATGGCGCCCTCTAGAGGACAAAGCCATGAAGTAAAATAATTTAATTTTTAATGTGCCGTGTTGGGTATCAAATTAAAGCGCTTGGCGAGCACATTACAAATATGTATATGTATCATAATTATTATCTAAGTAAATAAATATGTTCAAATTGTTAAAAACAAGCAAAAGTGAGACTACTACGTACGGCGCGGCTGTAAAATTAATAAATACAATAAACTCCAAATACAACATATTTAAAGCTGCTCTGCAAATACTATATCACGAAATTATAACCCCAAAATAATTTAAATAAAAAGTAAGTTCAAAAACTAAAACCCGACTACTGAAAAATTACGCTCTAAAAAGTATGAAACAAGAAAATATTTGAGACAGAAATCAAGACATAGGTACAAAAATGATCAAGGTTATATAATGGCATGCGATAACGGCTTTACCTTGATCATTTTTGTACCTATGTCTTGATTTCTGTCTGAAACATTTTTTTGTTTCATACTTTTTAGAGCGTGATTTTTCAGTAGTCCGGTTTTAGTTTTTGAACTTACTTTTCATATAGTTATAAAAATGTTAGCTGTATGTCGGAAACGCCAAATAAAATAAACATAGAGTGTGTATCAAAAATGTGTGGTCATATTTTATTTAAAAGTGTGACAGTTATTTTTTCTCGATTACGATGTTGGTCCCATGGAGAAGGTTGTTCAGTTTAAAAGTCTTTACCACATTCTTAAATATGACCAGATATTTCTGATACACACTGGATAATTTGTCATATAAAACCAGTGTACAGGGATCAAATTAAAAAGCCTGAAGATAGAAAAATAATCGGTATGTCCTAAGATGGTTAGTCACTTTATAGCTAACATTTGTAGTGGTATGTAACCCACTTTTTTTTTTTTTTGTGGTTGGGAATTCATCATATAACTTCTCCCGCTCTGGGCGGAGCGGGAGGGCGCACAGTGGAACGAATGTATGGAAGCGGTTGGACGTAGACATGTCCGAAAAATAAGAGTAAAATTATGACAAACTAATGATGCCATCTTATTTGATTACTTAATGCCTTCATAAATTGTGGTGATGAATTTCTTCATAACTCCCATATTTCGGGAGTAATTTGAGAAAATGTGAAATTTTACTATGAAAATGAGTGTATTGAGCTCTCTCCCTCCTGATTCCGGGCTTGTTTCAAGTAGCGGTCTCTAATATCGTAATGCTATTACTAAGAGCTATATTTAATACTAAGACACATAGTGCGCCAAATGTGCACTTTCTGGGATAAAAGGAAATGAAAATTTAAAAAAAAAAACGTTTTTTCCCCATTTGTATTTACTTTAAACCGCAGACAGACTTATTAAGAGGTCTATAAATATATTATATATATACAGAAATATATATTAACAAAAATATTCACAAGAACTGATGAGAGTATGACTTTTAAGTAAGTTGATAATAAATTACCTAGTTTCATTAAAAGTACAATAAATAATTAAGACGTAAGCTCTAATTTACTAAGTTACACATTTTAAAACAATAACATCATTTAATTATCTTCGTCATCATCATCATCATCAATTAATTCAAATTCAGAATCGATGTCCGCTAAATCATTTATGTTAACAAATTCGATATCACTTTTCTCAGAATCCGTAAGCTCATAAAATTCCTTAAAAGAAGATTTTTTTACAAACTTATTTCCTTTTGGACGGATACTTGTAACAAGTGGATCAGAAGACAGTAAAAGATTGTGCATAATATCTTCATTGCATGAGATACTGCTATGCTTTCGAGAATGCCCCTCTCTATATTTTCTAAAATCTTTATTTCTAGCCTCAGATGCCTCTTCGGATAGAAAACCAATGGGCACAATTGACATGTTCTGAACTATGTCTGGCCCATGCATTAAAATTTTATGAAGTGAAGAAGGCATATAATACCATGGGTATAACTCCACGTAAAGCTTAGCAGTATCAAAGCAGAACTCTCGGAATTTAGTTACGTTGATCTTCTCTCCTGATGAAATACACTGCAAGATCACACAGATTTTTCTTAAAAGCATAGCATCTATTCCGGTCAGTTCAGCAGATTTAGTGTAGTTATCAAAAAATCTCCTTGCCGAGTTGCCATTGTTGGTGGATCCACTGCCTTGTTTCACAACATCGAGAAGTAAGCCCGTTTCTCTTCTTACAGCCTCTTGAACTCTTTTCTTCCTGTCATCAACTTGCCTTTTTGCTATATCACCCCTTACTTGCCATGATTTTATGTCTAATTTGTAGGAAATGTGTAATAAGCATTCCATTGAGCGAATCCAAGCGTGAAGGGTGCTTAAGCTATATTTATACATGTCCTCGTTTGCGTGTTTATCTTTGATTAACTCTAAATTATTCATTTCTTTAGGACAAGCCTTGCATATGTCACACACTGAAGCTGCTGTATTGGATATAATGGAATGAATTTTACCATCAATCATTGTCAACAGCAGTTGGTGTTTGACACTAATTCCATCAGTGATGGTGGATGGAGTTAAGGCTTCAATCTCTGCTTCGATTTCAGCCATCTCTCTCTGCACATTTTCTTTGGTTTCCTTTATAAACTTAAACAATATTGGCCGGCAAAATGAAGTGGAAGATGGTCGCTCGTTTTCCCAAATTGTTACACCTTTTGAGACGAGCCGCAGTGGTACAAGACTAATCATAAAATTACTAGCAAGATCGATTTGCTCATCTTCACTCGTCCTTTGATGATAAATGCTTTGGCTAGATGATCCGTCAAAACCCCATTTGCTGGTCAATACGAGCTGTTGATTGGGATCAACAGGGGTTTCTAACGACCTAATAAGTCTTCTTGAGGTTAAATCCATCAAGGCTTGTAATTTGATTTTTGCAGAGCTCTCTGTAACTGTGAGATCTTCTTTGGCCGGATAGCACTTAATTTTTTCTTTAACCAACATGTAGTAACTCGGGTATTGAAGAGCTCCTTCTTGAGTGTTGAAATCCCGAAGAGTGTTATAGCGCCATTTCGATAAGTTCATCGATACATAAAGAGCCAATGCCTTCAAAGGGGATATTTCCCGTACCTGAATTGATTTACCTTCAATGAAGGCTTTGATTTTTGAGGCCTCTTCTGGATTCTCCGTCAAGTATTTCATAACATAAGCTGTATCGCTTTGTCCTGCCTTTTGAAGCGCCCTTTCGGCCGAAAACATAATTTCAGCGCTGCTACTGCTGCATGAAAGACTATCTTCAGTGGTGCGTCTTCTTTTTTGCCGGTTACTAAGGTCCTCAAAAGATTTACGAGGACTAGGATGTGTACAAGTTGAAGCATCAGATTTAGCAGGAGAAATTATGGGCTCGATGACGTCACTTATATTTTCTGTAGAAGGTTCCATATTTTCATTCTGTAATTCCGGCCATTGAATTGCAGCCTGTAGCCAAATCTCATGTTTCTTCCGAAACTTATCTGTGCTTCTTCCAGACTGTGTCCATTTTGCATAAATGCGGTAGCAAAATCGACGACACCAGTCTTTTAAACTTGTTTCAGCACTTTCACATAACTGAACACAACTGTTATCTTTTAAAACACTGAACAAATAGTTAAAGTCGCGTAAATCTTTATGTGCGCGTGCGCATAAAGCAACGTGAATATCAAGATTTGTATTAAAATTTGGAAAATACATTGCGAGATTAGCTTGGATACAACGAGGTGTAAATCAACACTGATTTTAAAGTTACTAATAGTGACCTATTTATATAAAATCCAGGTATCCCAGGTATCCTTTGTTAAATATTGCAAGGTAATTAGTTATTGTGATAATTAGTAAATGATGCATGCTAAATTAGTGTATTAAGAGCCATTTAGTAATTAAATAATAGCAATGTTCTTATCAGTAATCATTAGTGCATCAGTTTTATATGTAAACCTTAAGTCCCTAATTATATATCCTAATTAGCTTATATCTTCTCTAATTGGCTGATCAGAAATGTTATTGTAATAAGGTAAACCTTTAGAAAAACGGTTTTAATCAACAAAATAAACAAAAAATTAAAAAATTGTGTTATAAAATAAACATCACTCTTTATCCCAGAAAGTGCACATTTGGCGCACTATGTGTCTTAGTATTAAATATAGCTCTTAGTATTAGCATTATGATATTAGAGACCGCTACTTGAAACAAGCCCGGAATCAGGAGGGAGAGAGCTCGATACACTCATTTTCATAGTAAAATTTCACATTTTCTCAAATTACTCCCGAAATATGGGAGTTATGAAGAAATTCATCACCACAAGTTATGAAGGCATTAAGTAATCGAATAAGATGGCATCATTAGTTTGGCATAATTTTACTCTTTTTTTTCGGACATGTCTACGTCCAACCGCTCCCATACATTCGTTCCACTGTGGGGCGTGTCAGACTCTTACTGACAAAAACCCACCCGTGATCCTTCGGTTGCCCTGTTCCCGGGGGCCACGATCTCCCTTTCGGTTTTCATCGCAACCCCGGCAGGCATCGGCCCTAGTGGACCCCTTCAAATCTGCTGACATCTCTTTGAGGCGTGCGTGGAACAAAACGCGCCGTCACCTCGGGCCTGGTCCTTATCGGACGGTGAGCCACCCATTGCTCACCGCCCGCAGGCCCGCGCCTACGGTGGCCGGAAATCGCCTCGCGATTCCCGACGCCCTGGGCGTCTCCTCCTGCGGCGGTTAGGGGCGTGAGGGCGCGAAATTTGCCTCTCCCTCACGCGTTCCGCCTCCTCCTTCGCGAGCATTACAGCTTCGCAGAAGGAGGTGACGGCCTCCCATTTCCTCTCGCTCCGTACCATGGCCTGAACCCACTCATGCACACAAACTTGGAACTCAAGTACTTAAGAGCGTTTGTTCTGAAAGTTGGCAACGTCGCAAATAGATGTCAAATATTTCGCTGTTTTGATTAATTTGGCAATATTACTGTATAGAAATATGAAATGTAGCTAACTTGTGTTTTTCTCTCTTAATTAAAAATACGAAAAATACCTACGAGCCCTGCTTTCAGGAGATTTTATTTTATTTTTTAAATTTTAGAGATGTATGCTCTAAAATTTAAAAAATAATGTAAAATCTCTACGTCCATAATTATGTGCATAATTAGTTAAGGGTCTGTACACACGAGATATGAGAACGAACCTTCTCAGTGGAACGAATGATTGATTGAAGCTGAACTGAATTCCTAATCAATCTTTGTTTTCATCGTTTCGGGATTCCGGAATAGGGTAGCCTTTTAGAAGGTGTAATAATGTTACGGTATTCGGATTTGATTTTTTAATCATAGGTATTTTGAATTTTGATGTGAGTTACTGGTCTATTTTTAAACAAATATGGCAGATTTACAAGACAAATGAATTCCCTTATTCTAATACTAAAGTGCACAACAACATTAACAGCATTTCAGTTTATTTACCTACCATCTTACAGCCTGTTTGGTCAAATAAGTAAACAGTAACTGGGCGGCCGAGCCCTGCTCTGGTGAAAATAGAGAAAACGATTTTACTCAGAAATGAGAAATGAAAACAAATGAGAAAAGAAATGAGACAGCTAAAGTACCCGTCACGAGAAGCTATAAATTATGTAAACAAACATCTTTTACTAAGTAAACATTTTATACTGCGAGATAATAATAAATTGACCATATTCAATCGACATGAAATATAGACGGGTTATATGAAAGTAACAACCTATTTAATTTAGTCGGATCATATTTTAACGACGCAAAGCGCTATCGTTTGTGTTTCTTGGTACCGGAACGCGTCCGTCGCAGGGATTGTAAACAAAATACAAATTTTAAATTTGACGAGGTAAAACAATGATTACAAGAGGGACTGCAGCAGATTACTTCGGAAAATTGGAAGCGTTGTGTGGAGCATGTTATCAAGGAAGACGATAATTCTTATTCCAAAATCGATGAGATGATTGATAAAACTGTAGACAGCTTCGTGATACATGTCACTGATTCTGACACAGAAATGGAAACATCTGAATCTGACGAATAATTATTCTTAAATAATATATGTTAATTAATATTTGTTACTTAATAATTTATTAAATCTTAAACAAATTCATTTTTTTTTGTTGGTCCAAATGTTGTGAACTCCTGAACACTTGTTTACAAAATTTATAGCTTCTCATGACGGTTACTTTAGATCGATTTTTCACCCCCGTAATCCCTATATTGCAACTTTAATCGAAATCGTTAAAGCCGTTTTCGAGAACGTCATTACAAATATATATAGATACAAATATTGCTCATTTAATAGTATAGGATATTTGATTTGACAATATTTTGATCGCCGCTGAAGATTTATTACGTCATAATTAAGAAAAACAGTCTGATCAGTGACGGTACGGCCGGTCTATTCTGTAAAATCTAACGAGAAAAATTACTTGAAGTGGGCTGTCATTCCCTCTGATGCTAGGGATTGATATTATTGGCAGGTCACTCCACCTAAGTCTGTAGTGAGTCTAAGTGTGTGTGCGTGTGTGTAGTCTCTGTGTGTGTGTGTGTGTGTGTGTGTCTATGTGTGTATCTTTGTTTTCTGTTTTTATTGTTATAAGGTGTATTTTTCAGTAGTAATGCTAATTAACGCATCTTTCTTTCTTTCTTTCTAAGTCAATACGCACGGTGAGATTTTTAACCGACTTCCAAAAATGAGGAAGTTTATTTATTTATTTATTTAACCATTTATGCACACACATATAAACAGACAAGAAGAAAGGAACAGAAAAATACGTACAAAGGCAATGCTTATTTCTAAATAAATCTCTTCCAGCATACCTGCGACAGGAAAGTATATAAAATGAGATGTAGACAACGTGTGTAACCGTAGAAGATAAAACAAAAACATAAATCAAAGAAAAAAAAAACAATTCACTATTTCAATATAAACATACAATATAAGAATATACTTACATAAATACTTCTAAAATAAATATCACTACAATATATATAATTGTAATGTGATTTAAAATAACTATGCAACTATGACGAAGTGGAAAGATAATGTTCTTTCACTCTTCGTTTAAATGCTTCAACAGTTTGGTAGTCTCTAATGTCAGGCGGAAGTGAATTCCACAACCGAACTGGGTGCACAGTGAAGGAGTAGGAATAGAAGTCGGTTGAGTGGGGAGGGGATCTAAGGAGGTTTTTAAGATGCGACCTGCAAGGTGCATCAAAAGGACGGGCGTAGGAAAAGCGTTCCCGCAGATAGGATGGGGTTTTAGGGTTGTGAAGGATGTTGAATAGCAGACACAATATCCGAGAGTTCCTGCGAAGTTGAATAGGGAGCCACTTGAGTATCTTGCGAAAGTTAGAAACGTGATCATACTTTTTAAGGTTAAAAACAAGACGAATACACATATTTTGCAAACGCTCAAGTTTATTTAAAAGCTCCTCGGTTGCATCCAAATAACAGGCATCAGCGTAGTCTATGATGGGCTGTATGAGAGTTCGAGCAAGGGAGATTTTGGTCTTCAAGGGCAAGAAGCTCTGGAGGTACTTCAACGAATGGAACGTGTAGTGCACTTTGCGACTGACTTGAGCAACATCGGCAGTCCAAGATAAGTGAGAGTCTATAGTCACCCCTAGGTTTTGAAGTTCTATTTTCGTAGCGTGTTTTTTTAAATTTTATTAGAAAATTCCCACTTAGTATGTGGATGATATGATAAGTTCCTATCACTGTTATTTACTGGTATTCGAATTTGTGTGGGGTAGGTACCACAACTAAAAAGTGTAAAATAAAAACTTTTTACAAAAAAATTAAAACAAAATAATCGACTTCTAAAAAAACACTACAAAGTGAAAATAACTTTAATTTCGGAAGTTGTTGGCAAAAAACGAAAATTCAAAACCAAAGGCACCGACTTCTGAAATTAAAGTTATTTTTCACTTTGTAGTGTTTTTTTTTTGGAAGCCAGTTATTTTTTTTTTTACCGATTTATTTGGCAGGTCTCTCAATATCAGACAGCAAAAGGCTGAGTTGATAGATCGATGCAATACAGTACGCCAGAGTAATTACAAGCCATCCATTACAAGACCTACTGGCATAATCACAATGTATCACTTACTCAAGAACGAATTTTCTTTCTTTTTCTTTATTTCTAAGAGACTAGTAATACCTCCTTCGATCATTTACATCCTTATATCGCACAATACTATACAGAAACTGTAAAGTCGGGTCTCTTTTTTTGAAACATTACGCAAAAAACCTTACACATAAACATTTGCTTTCGAACAAAACATCGTGTTTGCATACACAAATGTGTATGGCCACGCCTCGTTGTTGCGATGTTTTTGTGTAAAAACCTGACTTAACAAACATTTCTATTATTTGTTACAAGAACAAAACAAAAGTTGTCTAGTGAAATAAATCGTTAGGAGGCGGGTTTCCGCGTCAGAGTGTATATTTGTGGCACGTACGTTTCTGCGGTGACAGTAACTGTGTCGCGTGAACTTGATGAACTGTTATGGAATGAATGAATTGTATGATTTGTGAAAGGTATTGTTTTATTTATTTTGGTGTTAGCATGGCCGGTTTTGTAGGAAGTTTTATTCTTTAAAATTCTAGTGTTTGTTTTCGGTCAGGAAATTCTTATGGAGGTATTCTTTCTGGAGAATCTGCAGGAGCATCCTGGCCTGATAAAGCCATTTAGTGGCCGCCCTCAGCATATACGAAGCAAACTCTGAAGTCAGGCGAACGCTACGGATTTATGTTTTGAAAAAACAGTTAGTGCTAGAACAGAAAAAAAATGTGAATTTTGTGAGACTAAAAAAACAGATGTTTTGTATCTTATTTCTTTTTTGTCTACACCAACAAGATAAAACATTATTTTTTCTTGTCGACATGGTAATAAAGTAAAATAACGCTGTCTCTCAAAATTATGGAACATAATAAAAAACGACGCTTCTAAACATAGCAGCTCGCGAAAATAATTTGTGACTCCATTTCGTTGTTAGAAAATTCTTCGAAGCAGATCTAAAGTTGTTATTTATGATTTCATGCTTATTCGAATAACCCTTTGGCACATAGTTTCAGGCAAAAATCATAATAATTCATTGGAAAAAACTTTCTAATTCACTTCCTTTTGTGTTTGGAGTTGGTATTAGCGCCGCGTGGGGTTAATTGACCACGCGATCCTATTTTGAGGGTTGAAAAGATATTTGGTTTCAATCAATTTTCTTTCGCCTTCACGCCACATTATAATAAAATAACTATTTTCTTTATTACTTTTATGGCTATGACGCCTTAACGGTAAAAATTATACTGCTGCGTCAGATATTTCTGGGCTTGGCGTTGAAAATTACGACCAAGCGGTAAATCTAATTATAATCTTGGTCAGGATACAAGCTAGTTGAATTTACGATAGTGAAAGAAAAAAGTGAGGCACTGAAAATGAGTTCATCGGTGTTACGATGACGTTGATTATAATATCTCTGATGAATCTGATCGTTTATCTCAAACAAGGTTTCCTTGAACTCTATTCGAAAGAAGCTTCTATAAAATTCTAGAGAAATTGTAATGTAAAATTTAATTAGGTATCTACCTACTATATTGATGTAGTCACAGCTACGCCAGTAGTAGATATTTACATTATATACAGAAGAAAACTAAATAATAACAGCCGCATGGGTCAATTTTCAACGTTAAGCAACGCTTGCTGAGGTCGGTTCGTAGATGGGTGACCATCCATTACATACTGAGACCCCTCCGGACCTTAGAAGGCACGTTAAGCAGTTGGGCCCGCCCGGCTGTCATTTTTAGGTCTTTGACAGTCGTTACGGGTATCAGAGCCCGAAAGTTTGAAATCCAGTCTTATTAAGGGATATCGTATTACCCAGTAACTGGGTTGTGGAGGTCGGATAATCAGTCACTCCATGTTAAATACCGGTATTCAGTTGCATCCGGTAAGACTGGAAGCTGACCTCAAAATATTTAGGAAAAGAGTAGGCAGATGATGATGACAGAAATAATTTTCAGTGTCTTTATTAAATTGCTTAATTAGTAAAAGAAAAGACGCAGGCGCAGACACAGCTCCTCATATTCTTCGTAACAAGTCATAACAAGCAATTTGTATTTATTTCTCCAAGGCCGTGTGTTAATAATATTGTCTTCTCTAGTTCTCTCAATGTTTCACAAAGTCTATTTTTGTGAATGACAAAGGTTTTATTTGAAACACTAGCTTCTGGCCGCGATTTCGTGTGCGTGCAACTTGTTTTTTCGAAAAATATGTCCCTGGACCCACCGCTTCGGATCGCATCACTCGCCAGCGCTGTTACTTCGTTTGCACTTAGAAATCTTTCAGATTTTTTTTTCGCTTTGCTCGGCTCCTAAAGATCGTAGCGATGTAAAATAGCTTCCTCAGGAATTGGGTTAATAAAGGTAAAAAAAACCGACTGGTAGTTCCAGAGATTAGTGCGTTCAAACATTCAAACAAACTCTTCAGCTTTATTATTTTAGTAGACAAAGATAACAAGCGGGATGTTCGTAAAGTGCCTGCTACATGGCTGCCAACCGCGTCCCCGACAGAAGTGACCTTGGTTGGCGACAGGTAGATCTGTTTGAAATTTGGTCGTAAACCACCATCTACACGGTTGTAAACCAACAAGGTCACGTCTGTCGGGACGCAGTTGGCGACCATGTAGTAGGCACTTTACTCTCCGAATGATCTTTTTTCATTATACGAACAATGAACATGGTATATCAAAAGGTAGCTATTAACTTACCTAGTGATGCTTTGTCCTTTGTGTTTTTGATATATAAAAGCAATATGTAACTTTTTTTTTTTTAATAAGTTTTAGTAGAAACTTCGTTGATATTACGTTGGCACAATAAAACGTTATTACTTACTTGTAGGTAAGCACTTAGTAAGTAGCAAATATAAAAAGAAAATAATGCAGTTTTACTTGCATTATTATGATACTTAGATAAAAGTTTATAAACAAAGGGCTGAGGGCAAAATACACCCAGCTCTGCCAGCTATACAGGGTGGCAGGGAATGCGAAAACTGTTACCATGGTTCAGTACATGATTATGAACACTCCTGCGTTGAAATTTTACGGCGGTTATTTAAAAAAAAAAACAGTGGCACTCCGGGAGTGCCGACAAAAGTGAAAACTTGAAAAAATTGGCATCGCGGTAATCAACGCGTTGATGTCTTTTACTCCACGCACCGCGGTAATCAACGCGTTGATATTTTTTAATAGTCAAAAGCTGGTGTCATCACAGTGTCGCGAAATCAATGGTTTAGTCCCATCTCAAAAATGCCCAACGCGCCTAAAGAAGTTTTCACTTCAAAAATCTGCTGTTTCATAGAAAAGTGCAATACTTACGCAGCCAAAATTTATGGAACAGCAGATTTTTTTTGTTATTTATCCGACGAAAAATTTCAACGCAGGGGGCACACAGTTTGGTAACAGTTTTCGCGTCGATGTCCCTGCCACCCTGTATAATGACTCGAAACACCTAACAAAAATAAGCATTTTTATGACACATAAAAAAATTATCCCCGAGCTCATTATTAATAAGTTGCGTAATTAAATTATTTTGTTAGTCAACGGCAACTAAAACCTATGGAATGAGAACTCTTTGGTCGAGCTGTACATTAAAGGTTATGCTCTATGTTAGGTTTGCATTACATATCTATTTACATATATTAATATCACATATATTATACATATATTTTGACATTAGCGAGCCGGTGGTGTGAAAATAATTGTCTGGAACTGAAGTGCTTAACAAAAAAAAATATATACTCGGACGAAGTCGTGGGCGAAGTCCTATCTGCTTATTTGTTTAAAGTCCGGGGGGCGCGGGGCGGTCGCTTGTTCAAGTGGTTTATTCTAGATACCCGTTGGACACTCTAGTATCTCGCCGTACAAGCGACGGCCTTTCGACGGCCGGACACTATATACACGAAGTTAGTTCTTCAGTGATTGTTTATCAAGAAATCAAGAAAAGGATAGAAAATGCGTTGAAGCGTGATGTAAAGGTTAGAACGGAATAGACATAATATTCAACATGTACCCGTTAGACACTCTAATGTCCGCGAAACAAGCAATGGCCTTTTCCCCATGGACACTATATTATCCAGAAATCAATTCAGCGGCTATATAAATAATATAAACACCAAAACAGTTTCCAGTAACAACCTCAAATCAATTACGGCTGAAAAGCCTTCATAATGGCCCTACAAGCAACAATAATTATGATATTTCATCATTACATAAATTTCAAAGTTCTACAAATTGACGAGCGACCGCGGCCGCACGCTGTTAAAAGCACTCGTGCGGTATGTGGGTTCGACCTGTTGTTGTCATGTTGGTTCGGTTTTCAGTTAGATGTAGCGTGATGTGCTGCTAGGCTAACATGCACAGCGTGACAAAATTTTGTCGTCGTATTATCTTGTGCCGCATCGAGATTCTGACTTTCGTTTAGTCGTGTCTAGTATCGGCGAGGGGGTCTAAGGCTGTCTATCCACGGGAACGGAGTGAGGCAGCGGAGCGGAGAAATGTGCCAATATTAACTAATAGGAGCGGAGCTCTGAAGCGAAGTTTAGATTGTATTGGTTAATATTGGCACATTTCTCCGCTCCGCTGCCTCGCTCCGCTCCAGTGGCAGCCTTAAGCGACGGTTTCCTAGTAGAAGCAGTGGTTGCCACATAGCATCTGCAATTTATCGGCGAATGACATCACTGAAATGTGATGAAAGTATGTTGGTGTGTTTTCCTACAGAGCGTTTTTTGACTCCGTAAAGTCAAACCCTGCTGTCATAATTTTCATGACAGTCGTCACTAGCCGAGCGGTGGCCACCACGTAACGGCCACTGCTCTCCACAGGCTCTATAGCCCGGATGGGCATGTCATGTGGAGGAGTGAGAAAAGTTTTGAGAGTCATGAAGTCATGAATTGATTGTGTAAAAGGCTGGAAAGGAGGTAGGTAATTATACTCAGATAATGACTCGCATGTGTGTATTATTTCTTAAATTTTTTGTAATTATTTGGACTGTAATACAGTCTTAAATACAGTCTTATATATATATAAAGGAATTAATAAGTAACATATTTAAATATTTTTATTAAAAAATATATATAAGTCCATCGGTATAGGGAATAGGGTCTAAGCCAGGCCGGTGGCCAGGGCTAATGAGATAGGAACCTCCTTACCTTATTATTATTATTTCCTTTATTTGAATATACTTATAAATTATATTTTTCAATATTAGAATAAAAATAAATTTATTACAATTATTATGTCATTAGCACTTTGTAGGTACCCTTTTTATTTTTTACCTCAAGCAATGTTCGTATTGTCGATGTCGAAACATATAATTTTAAAAGAAAATTATGCCTATTTCTACTGATTTTCCATAAACCAGATGTTATCAGCTATCTGACCGACTGAGGGCGAACTTAAATACAGGTCAGTGATAGTGTGACAAGGGCTCAAAACATTTAGATACGATTTTGAAACGTAAATGTAGTGGTGCAGGGATGGTAAACCTAGAGCTATGACAGAATCAATTTAGAAAAATCATTATGTGCTCCTGTCATGTCTTACAACAAAACAGTTTGATATGTTATGCGGGAAAGAAATAATATCTAAATAGAATGCTCGTATTCTTTACCGGAAACTTGCAGAAGAACGATACTTACAACTGCACAATAATAATGATAAATAAGAAAAAAAAATGGGTGTGCTACTGACCACAAGATACAAGTGAAAATTAACGACTGGAGCCGAGTATACCTACTCAATTCAGCGTCATCGACCGACTGGAGCTGAGTATAACCGATTCAGTGTCACCGACCGACTGCAGCCGAGTATAACCGATTCAGTGTCATCGACCGACTGGAGCCGAGTATAACCGATTCAGTGTCACCGACCGACTGGAGCCGAGTGTACCCGATTCTGCGTCACAGACCGACCGCAGCTGAGTATACTCGATTCAGCGTCACCGACCGACTGGAGCCGAGTATAACCGATTCAGTGTCACTGACCGACTGGAGCCAAGAATACCCGAATCAGCGTCACCGACCCGAGCGTGACGGTTCAGTTTCGATTACTAGTCAGAAAGAGCACAAAGTGTGTCTAAAGAAGTTTTCTCCTTAAAAATGTAGTTGATTGCATACTCACTTATTTTTTGTTGATTGTTTACCAGTTTTGTTGACGGTAGGCACACTAATATTAATTAGTGCCTGCATTTTATGTCTCATAACAAATAAGGCACGCTTACCTTTGGTTCACCAACCCTGTACAAGTGGAAAAAGAAAGGTAGAACTATCAGTAGATGGCGCTAATGATCTGTGCGGTACACGCAACGAGCCGATTAGATCGACCCTTGGCTTGGGGGCGCAATTTCCGCTAGATACGGCCGATAGCTGCCTTTCACCATTGTGGGGTTATTCTGGAGTTCTTGGACGATGTAGCTCTTGGAATGTTATGGTTGTTTAGGAACAAAGATTTTTTAACGATTGTGCCAATTTGTGTATTTTTTGTTGGTATTGAGACGGTATGTACGCGTTCTGAAGATAAATTTTTATTTTATGGAGTTGGTATAGAGCTGATGAAATGGGAATAAGTGTACCTAAGCATAAACCTTCAACATTAGAGAACTGTAAAACAGCAACTTACCCAACCTTCTTGAAGAAAGGATGCGGTGTATAATCCAAAGCATGTTTATTAAAAAGGTGTTGCAAGACATTTACGAACATAAAAGTTATAATGTACAGTCAGGAAAATTCATTGTATAAACAAATTGACACAGTACGTCAATGAGGGTTTTCTGAAATTAATGTTTCGGTACCTGTCAACATTGTCAAAGTGCCTTTATTTTATTTAGTCGTGACTAAATGACGAACGAATGAATGACACGAATTTTGAACGTCATCATTTATTTTATACTCATTGTCGAAATGGAAGACCTCTTGTCAAAGTGGCGCCAACTGGTAGTGTGAGTTTTCACGAAAACCCTCATTTACGGAAAATTGTTAAAACCTTTTCAAACAAGCTTTCAAAGAATGACAGTTGTGATTTAAATATACGGACAACTTAAGTCGGTACTTAGTCAATTTGCCTAACAATTAATTTACCTAACTTTCTAAAAGTACACTCACTGAAGCTCAATGTCCACTTAGTGCTTTTCATAGACTTAACAATGTTTCATGACATAAAATTAATTTAAGAATTTAATACACTGTGCTTGAGCAATAACCTATGTCTAGACAAAAAGTAATTTCGTTGTATTACTTTAATAATACTTTGGATCTATAACAGAATAAGCCTGCTCCACCCCACTATGACTGGATACCACGAAATTATATTACAAGATGGAAATACGCACACCTTTCCTTTGAATTGTTTTGGTTTTGTGAGTAAAAAGTAGTTTGTAAAGTTTACAAAATTAGTCAAATTGTTACATAAATTACCCTAAGGAATGCCGAAGACTACCGCTTGTTTTTGTGAATTTTGTAAACAATATAGCAAAATTCTATTTAATCTGTATGTTATTACTGGTTGACATAAAAGAGTTTGACGTGGTGACATTTGGAACTAAATATTTTACTTAATGCTGACCATATTATGATGACACTGCTTTGCCAACAAGTGCTAGTGGTTGATTTGAATCGCCACAGGCATCGTTTTTTGTTGTACATTTATTTGAACAATTTATTTCCAATTTAAAGTGACTTAAGTGCGATAGTGGCGCCCTCATTTTTTTCGAACTCTTTTTTGCCAAGCTGTATATTCTTTCAAAGTTATATAGAACGAGGATTTCCTGAAAGAGGTTTCATTTAGACAGAAATTGATCACAAATCTGCCAGTGAAGCTCGGAGATTGATATTCCCCTAAGACTATTCTCATTTACTACTATGTATAAGGCCTATCTTCTATTAGTAAAACATGCGAGGCTTTCTTCAAGACCAAATAAGATATAGGAAGGACATTCACATACTTTAATTATGCGCCAGAAAAATCATTGCTACAATGTCAGTTTAAATTAGCTGGCGAAACTCCGCAGACGTGATGGGGATCGATTTCTAAACATGATAAAACAAAAAGAAATAAATTTTATGTTTTTTTTTTGTGGGGTCGTTGACCGCAGTTATTGGAGTCACTTGAAATATTAGTTAAAACTCTGTTTTTTTAACCGACTTCAAAAACAAGAGGAGGTTCTCAGTTCGTCGGAATTGGGTTTACTTTAAGGTTGGTTCCATTGTCATTTGGTCACGATCTGATGATGGGATTTTGGAAAAATCGAGGGAACTCTTCAAATATTATAGGCACAAATAAAGCGATTTAGGTTTTTTTTTTATAGTAATTCGTGATTTTTTTTACTTTGTGGTTTGGAAGGCAGTTGTATTTTTTGTAAAAAAGTTTTTGTGTAAACTTCACAGATGTGATTGGTTTCGATACTTAGCCACGATAAAACAAAGGACAATAGATTTTCTCAACTTATACCTCAAGTAACAACACTACCAGCTGACGTTGGTACCCAAAAAAAAAAACATTAAATCAATTTTTTTAAAATTTTATCGTACTTTTAACTCAAAATCAAAGCATTTATTTCAATTAAACCATTTACAGGCACTTTAATTATCAAGGATTCAATCAGTCAGAAATATGAAGCTGATTGCCCATTGCAAAGCGTGGTAGGTACCTATGGAGAAGAACGGGCATGAAACTCTACTCTTTTAAATCAAAATTGTTACGTCATGTTGAAGTTATACATGGTGAGAACAATGTAGAAAGACGTGCATGTTAAAAGCGTTCGTAATAAAAAGATAAAAAACAAAGAACAATTAAAAAAATTAAATTAATTAAAATAAGCCAAGGCAGCTCAGAGATGACCGACGGCGCACGTTCACGAACATGTCGCATGGATCAGCACCATTCGGCTCAACCATTTTGAAGGGAGCTGAATGATCCAACACACACGTTTAAATATCGATTACGCCTGCAGAGTTTTGCTAGCAAATTATATTTGACTCTGTAAATTCTAACAGCTACTTTTAATATAACAGCTAATCTTTCTTATTTCAGATTTCAATATTAGCCCTGAGAAACTTGGCAATATAAACCCACCTGTCAAGTAGAAAACTCAATATAGGGGGCGGCGGGCATCCAGTAGTCACGGACTCCCAGCTGAGTGAATTCACGTAATGCACCTTGTATTTGTTTAACTTACTAGCTTTATAAAGAGTTTTATTTGTTCTGTAGTAATTATACGCTGTTTTAAATTATCGAGAAAATAATACTGAATGGAAAAATTTTGAATGCGAATGACTACTTGCGCGGAAATTATAATTATTTCTTGAATCAATCTCCGTTAATAGCATAGCATAGCATAATCAGCCTATGATGTTTCCATTGCTGGGATACGGGCCTCCTCTCTGTGAAAGGGATTCGCCCGTAATGCACCACACGGGCCTAGTGCGGGTTGGTAGAAGTCTCATGTCTTCGAAATTTTGGTTCTAAGACATTTCCTCACGATGTTTGCTTTCACCGTTCTGAGAGCAGTGATCATGAAATAATTAGCACAAAATAAAGCACCTGCCAGGGTTTGAACCTACGGGCATGCTACAATTGCGGCAATAAGTCCCTTCTTTGAGGAGTGGCTATAGAGGCGTCACGGCGTTCTCATCTTCCGCCTGACGCGCGGTTGTTTCGGGAGGTTCCTGTTCCGGATAAGGCGGGGGGAAACGCCCGGGTGTTACCATTGTGTGGATCGTCTGAAGAACACGGTGGAGCATACGGTGAAGATCTGCCCGGCTTGGGCGGAGTACCGCCCTGGTCCAGGCCATGGTAAGGAGCGAGAGGGCATGGGGGGCCGTCACCTCCTTCTGCGAAGCAGTAATGCTCGCGAAGGAGGAGGCGGAACGCGTGCGGGAGAGGCAAATTTCGCGCCCTCGCGCCCCTGTCTGTCGCAGGAGACGCCCTGGGCGCCGGAAATCGCATCTCGATTCCCGGCCACCATAGGCTCGGGCTTGTGGACGGTGAGCAATGGGTAGCTCGCCGTTCGATAAGGACCAGGCCCGGGTCGACGGCGTGTTGTATTCCACGTGCGCCTCTAAAAGATGTCAGCAGAACTGACGGGGTCCGCTAGGGCCGTTGCCTGCCGGGACTGCGGGAAAATCCGAAAGGGATACCGTGGCCCCTGGCAATACAGGCAACTGAAGGAATACGGGTGGGTTTTTGTCAGTAAGAGTCTGACACACCCTCCCGCTCCGCTCAGAGCGGGAGAAGTTATTTGATAATTTCCCAAACAAAAAAAAAACAATAAAAAAAAGGGTTTGAACCTACGACCTACAACCCGTAAGTCCCGTTATTAAATGTAATAATTAATGACAAGGTGTTAATGATATTTTATAACTGATAATGGAAATATTTCCAAGTTTTTCCTATAGTCGTATACTTAGATCTATGACAGATCTATAATTACACAACGCACGGTCGACCTCGTATTTTCTTCACTACCCTAAGGTTGAATATTACTTGCACGTAATAGAACGACAAGGTCTATTTGTGTTTGTGACAGTTAGATAGTTTCCACCTTAGTGAAACTTCAATTTACCGAGAATTGTTGTCAAAATTGGAGAAGCAGTTACGAGGTCGACTACAGGGTAGTGATTTTTTTTTCTTCGAACAATGAACAAACGCGAATGGATACTCACTAAACTACGCAAGATTTTAGAACGAGAATGGATACTCACCAAACTACGCAAGAATTTAGAAGCTTTATTTTTTAAAGGTTTATTATGTAAAAAGCACATCATAATCGTTTATTTCGTTTATATGTATGTATCTATCTTTACTCTTTCGAGTTATCTATCCCTTATTTTGCACCTGCCATATTTTGTCTCTGCATCACCCGGATTGGCTAGTAGAAAATGCCTCAGTCTGCCTTTGTACAGTATGTTTTACTTGTGCATAAAGTTTTAATAAATAAATATTCTCTAATTTAGTGGTGCTCTGGACAGGTGACTTAGAACAGGGGTGGCCTAGTGAGTAGTGGTGGCCCAGTGATATCAGCCCCAACTTACGACTTAGGTAACCCAAGCAGGCCTTTCACTTTGTGTAATTTATTTTATCACTACTGCTCTCAAAACGGTGAAGTAAAACATCGTAAGGAAACCGGCATGTCCTAGAATCAAAAACTCGAAAATATGTGATATCCACCAACCCGCAATAGGTCCGCATGGTGGATTATGTCCTACTTCCTCTCACAAAAAGGAGGCCTGTCTTCCAGCAGTGGGAACATTAAGGGCTGATAATGCTATTATGCTAATTCAGTTTCGCAGGTCTATTAATAAAGCTGATGGCGTTCTGATTAGCGTGAACTTTAACATTATCAGCTTAGCGTGAAGGGTGGCGATTGAAGGCAATTTTGCATAACCTTTTTAGAACAGCTTTGAAGGTATTAAAATGAAGCCACTAAAAGAAATACTTACAGCAATTTCCTTTTAAATGATTTAATTAAGTCTCTCCACGGCTTTCAGTTGTGTAGAGTGATAGCCTAGTGGGACCGTCAGACCAAGCCATAGGTCAACTGCCAAGTCATAGGTCTTGAATTCGAACGCAAGACCACAGACTTTTCGGGATTCATGTGCGTATCGTAAAGAAAAGAAAGAAAATACATAAACACGACACGTAATTCTTACTACGATATGTACTTCGATATGTAATTATCACTTACTTTAAAAACGGTGAAGAAAAACATCTTGAGGAAACCGGCATGCTTGAGAGATATTTCTGGACGGCATGTGAAGCCAAGTCAGAGACCCATGGGTAGATTTAAAACTTTGACACCAGGTTAGTCACTAACCATACGACAAAGAAGAGTCGAATATTGTTGAAGAGTTTTCCCTTAATTCTTGTTATCTGACTGAATTATGTTTAATTTAATACAATAATCTGATCGTGGTTCTATTGACATAAGACACTAATTCACATACCATTGTACCATACATAGCACAATCAAAACCAATGTAGTATTGATTTATTTGATTTGGTGAAGCCTACTAACAGTGGACCGTCAGGGCAAGACGACAGTAAAATTGTTTGAATCCTTTTTAAATTAGCTCGCACCAAGGTTTTTAGGTACACTTGGGCAGTCGAAATAGGTCTTCCTACAAAACTAGATACATTTTTCAGAATAGAATAGAATGTAGGTACAAAAACCAGTTGTGAGTTAGTTTATCGGCGGAGAAATCTTGTACAGAATAATAAGATTCTTCATTTAATAATGCTGTTAGCTGTATTTTTATAATTGTTCTTTAATAATTTGTTCAGTTTCCTTAATAATCTTTAATACATAAGAAAGTGGTTACAAATTTTGTGAAGTCCCTGACACTTGTGCTAGATGGTTAACCGGTGTTACAAGAGCCAGTGCCCTCACCCGTTTGAGTTGAGTATCCGGATAACTCATTTACTTTATCAATCCACAAGAAAACCAATATTCATAGGAAACAGCTTTATCATAAAGTAATATAAAGTTAATAAATTATATCTGTACGCTTAAGGTAATAACATTTTCAGCTCATAAATATTAAACTCAAGCTAATGTATGGCTGACCCTAATCGAACTCAGTAAGGTGTTTTTCGAATTGCTTTTTTTTTGGGTGGGAAATTATCAAGTAACTTCTCCCGTTTTGGCTGGACCGGGCGGGCGTGTCAAATTTTTACTGACTAAAACCCACCTGTGTTCCTTCAGTTGCCATGTTGCCGGGGGCCATGATCTCCCTTTCGGACTTCTTCGCAACCCGGCAGGCATCGGCCCTAGCGGACCCCGTCAATTCTGCTGACATCTCTTTGAGGCGCGTGTGGAACACAACGCGCCGTCGACCTGGGCCTGGTCCTTATCGGACGGCGAGCTACCCATTGCTCTCCGTCCGCAAGCCCGGGCCTACGGTGGCCGGAAATCGGGTTTTTCGAATGTCTAGGCACTGAATATAATGAGTAATGCCTAGAGCTAGACCTAGGCAGGTACACCCGGCTACACATCAAGCTATACATTTCCAGTTTATGCTGATCTCGCATTGCATAGAATTTCCGTACAATGCGAGGTCAGCTTATACTGGAAATGTATAGCTTGATGTGTAGCCGTGTATACAGGCCACTCACAACCGCATAATAAAATAGAGGTAAATATTAGTAGACTGGCGTCTGCTCGTGACTTTGTCCGCGTGTTTCTTGTTTCTCCCTATCTGCCGCGCCGCATCGCATCGCCCGCTCGTGCTATTACTTCGTTTTCGCTGAGTATTCTTTCTGACTTTTTTCTTTGTGCTCGGTTCATAAAGGTTATAGCGTGATATTAAAAAGCCTATAACCTTCCTTAAGAATTGGGCTATGAAATGCATAAAGAATTATTCAAATTCGATCGGCAGTTCCAGAGATTAGCGTGTTCAAACAAACAAAGTTTTCAGCTTTTTTATTAGTATAGATTTGCCTTTTCATTTTATATCGAAACCATTGATGCCACTGTTTTTCTCGACTACCAATGTTTATTCTTGAATGTTATATAATTCTTGTCATTACATACATGTATATTTTGTGACTGCCATTCTTTCGAACTAAAATATGAGTCGATGACGCAGCAAAAATGTTTATGCTAAACATGTTTAACAGAAAAATGAGAAAATTATCATATACTATTTAAAAAAGTAAGCACAGCATTTTATTTAAAATCGCTCGAACACATGCTAATATAAAGCTAGTACTGGTGTTGTGATTAATATGTTGACATTTTTATTTTAAAACCTTTTCATGTGTCACCTAATTTTTACATTTGTCTTACCTTTTCAGACGCCACGAATCTATATTAATAGGCATTTCTACCTTTTCTAAACAGTCTGAGGGCCAAACTAAATTCAGACACAGATAATAAAAGGCTTCGTTCATAAGTTAACATACGAAAGGAACTTTGTTTTTGAATAACATGTCTAGGTAGTTGCCTTATTGTTTTGAAACCTTTGTAATGTGACAAAAAGGAATAGACTTATATTCTGAACTAGCTGTTGCCCGCAATTTCGTTTGTGATCTAGGATGAAAAGAAGCTTATGTCCTTTTCCAAGTCAAGGACTACCCATGAGCCAAATTTCATCAAAATCCATTTAGCTGTTTTAACGTGAAAGCGTATCACAAACAAACAAACTCACTTTCGCATTTGTAATATTAGTTAGGATTAGGATAGGTGTCGTGTCAGTATTAAATAATCTAATTTGTTTTAAAAAAGGGGCTCGTGGCTAATCAGTCGTACTGGTCGATCGAAGGTTAAGCTACACTTGCTGAGGTCGGTTCGTGGATGGGTCACACATATCCAATCCCTTCCGTGCCTCGGAAATCACGTCAGGCCGTTGATCCCGGCTGTCAAGGCTCGTGCAAACTGGCGCGATATCGCGGGCGCTATAGGCAGTGGCACTCTTGTAGCGCCCGCGATATCGCGCTGGTCTGCACGAGCCTTCATTCGTACATCTTTGACAGTCGTGACGAATAGTTAGAAGCCCGAAAAGTCTGACAACTAGTCTTATCAAGGGCTATCATGTTACAGATATTCTATTTCACGAAGTCCGTTCGGTTTTGATTGTAGTAGTGACGTATCCCGACAAGCGCGCTTGTGTGTGTAAAAGTAGGTAACGTTAGCAAAAAAATCTGATATATATTCAAGTCGAGATTTAATTATCTAAATAAAATTTTGGTTTTAAAAGTATATACATTTTGTAAATAAATTAGATTAGGTTGCAATAAATACAAAAATATTAAGAATATGTAGGCATTTAATTAAGCATTGGTGTTACAGAATGGAAACGAAACAATTAGGACTATTCAGTATTTTCAATCACTATCAGATAAATTTTCGATTTCCGATTCCGTTTTGCTGTCGTCAGAATCATCTTGTACATTGATTATAAATTCAAAATCGAGATCAAAATATTTCAAGTAGTCCTTTTCAATTTTTTCAACATGAGCACAAGTTTTTTGCCACGTTTCACTGCTAACTTGGCCCAAACTTTCATTGATCAGTCTTTCCGTATTCGTCATGTTTTGCTCGATATTTTTAGATGCGACATAATTTTTAACGATCCCCCAAATATTTTCAATCGCATTTAATTCTGGGTGATAAGGGGGAAGGCGTAAGACATCAAAACCCTTGCTTTTTATAAAATCGTCAATCTTGTAGATTACGTGTTGGGCTTTGTACTTCTTTATTGTATCGTACAATTCCAATTTAAGAAGAGATTCATCAAATGCTATACCCTTATCCCTGAGCCATTGCTGCATATCGGCTTTCTTTGTAGATTGCGTCGGTAGTCGTTCAGCCCGTGTGTTGTGATAAGATGCATTGTCTAAGACAATGACAGAGCGCGGAAGTAAATTGGGTAGCAACTTTTCATTTAGCCATTTTACATAGTTATCATAGCTCATATTTGAATGATAATCACCAGCTGTTGAGTTGGCCTTATAAACCAAGGAAGCATTTTCAATAAAACCATCCTTGGTTCCCGCGTGTACTAAAATAAAGCGAGTGCCTGTGCTAATTTTTTTTAAAAACGGAGTTCTTTCCTTTTTTTTTGCCCAGGTGTTGTTTCGTACGTGTGTCGAAAGGACGTAGCTCTCATCGTTGTAGACAATGGGCCGACTTTGAGAGCGGTACTCTGTTATTTTTTTTAAATATTTTAAACGCCACATTTGTATATCATGACGCTCCGTCAAGACTTTACGGTTGTTCTCTGTTTTGCGCCACTTGTAACCTAATTTCAACAGTAACTTGAGAACAGTTTCTAAACAACCTTCGAATCCGATTTTTTCATTCAATGCTGTTCTTAACTTAGCTAATGTTGGAATTTCTTTATGGACAATATGGAAATCTTGTACAGTACTGCGAACCACATCGGCTGTAAAATTATCTATATCCACTTTATTATCTCGCTTTCTCCTTTTCTTCATAGGTGAAGTGAATTTTGATGAAGTGGATGGCAATTCCTTCTCTTCTTTTAATATTCTTTGAACTGTTTTTTGGCTCACACCCGTAGCTTCAGCTGTACGGCGTGTAATGTCTCGTAAATGAGACAAATCACAGTTGAGTTCCATTAATGATTTTGTAAATTCATTTTCTTCTCGCAGAAAATGATAAACACTAGCTATCATGTTTCGACCCTAAAACAAAATGTAATCAAAATAATTAAGCAATATAAACATTTTATAACACAAAAAAACATTCATTTTATAAATACTTCTATTGCTATATTAAGTATCTTTGTATAACATTTTAATTGAAAACGGATAAATAAATATTACCTCACTATGGACAACTCTTCTTCGTTTTGTTGCCATGCTGACCTTACTCCGTGAAACAATTTGGCGCGAACTAAAAACCACTACTGATCCGGACCGTGTCCCGATCGACACTGAGCGCTCTCGAGGTTACGCACACAAAAACAATGTGCATGTGCACGCTTGACAACATTCATAGCCAAACGGACTTCGTGACATAGAACATCTGTACTCAGTGGTTGTAGAGGTCAGATAGGCACTTGCTACTTGTAAATTTCTGGTATTCAGCTGCGTCCGGTTAGACTGGAAGCCGACCCGAATGTAGTTTTTAGTTTAGTAGAAAGGCTTTAGTTGAATTTGGCTTTATTTGAAAGGGTTAATGGGACATTTTGTTTTTAATTAAAGTAAATAATTATTTTTGGAGTTGTGTACTTGATAAATAATGAATGAAAGGTTAAATTTCAATCTTTCTGAATGTATTTATTGAAAAATTATAAGAACAACGGCTGGCTTAAAACGGCCACATTAAGCAATTCCTCTAAAAGTAATTCATTTTCTGAATTCCCAGCAATTCCTCTATCGTGACACATATTTTAGCTGAATCATATTCAATTCAACTCAAATCAGAATCATATTTGGTGTAAATATTGCCGCATGAAAAAATTAAGACCGTAATTTTACTGGATAATTTTTCTTTATAGTTTTTATTAATCAAATGAGATTTTTAATGTTTATTTCTACAGTATAAATGTTATTTCATTATAAAACAAAACTGTCAAATAGATAAATTGCGTAATATGAATTGAACGCAGATAATATTATGAATTGTCAGTTTGTGTGAAGCGGCCATTTTAGGCCCACACGCCCAATTCAGGTTAAAAACTCCCAAAATAATACCAAGTACGTACTCTACGTAAACGTGAGTGTCGAAGGTCGACAAATTGCCTTTTTTTCATATAGAACCTCACTGAATATGAACAGCCCTCATTTATTATTCGACGGAGGCATTTTTAAATCGGCCTGAGTGAATTCTCGAATTACGTGTGACTTTTCCATCAATCGTTTGTGGGAGTCGTATTGAAAGCGCGTTCGGTTTTTTAAATAAAGGTGATGTGTTTCCTATTTTGAAATTCACTAGATATGTTAAAGGTACTTGAGTTATACATATGTCGCAGTAAGATGGTTGAAGCCGTGATATAGTTATATCCCTAGGAATATATTAGGATATAGTTATATACCGTAATGTAGTTATATGAAAGCGGTTCATAACTGTCTTACTAGGAATATAACTATGATACGAGAACGATCTAGTAATGTAATTATTAGGGCACTCCGACCAAATAGGTTAGGTTAGAACTGTGAACTACTCGCGAGCCGAGCGAGCGCTACGTTGGAATTGGTCGCAGTAATAAAATTAAGGGACTCAGACAGTTATGAACGGCTTTCATATAACTATTAATGAAATGAAATGAAATTGTTTATTCTGTAAATAGGATATCGGAATCACTTTTACACGTCATATTAAAAAAAATAATAATAAGCTAGTTGAGTTCGGCGTTTCCTATCTGACTACTCTGAGAAGAAAGGCCGAAACAAACTCAGAGGTCACAGTCTCTTTTAAAGTCCAGACATAATCTTGGTCAGGCCATATGAGGACCATGTAGGTAGTGTCTGAAATGGTCTTTTGAGGAAAGAACCACACAGATTTGAGTGAAACTGTCCAGTCTGAGCTCAACTCAGAACTTAAGGAGCTCAACTCGACGAACAATACCAAAGAAAGGACATTTGGGTAGGCCGCATAAACTACTCAAACTGCCAGACCATAATTAAAACTAACTGAAAAATGAAAATAATAATGATATCCACATAGTCCTCACATTCACAATAATTAATTAAAATAATATACATACATACATACATACATAAACTCACGCCTTCTTCCCATGGGGGTAGGCAGAAACTACAGAACGCCACCTGCTACGATCCTTACATACTCCTTTTGCCTCGTTTACGTTCATACATCTGGTCATACACTCCCGCCGATTGCGAGTACTACGCACTTGGCCTTTCTGAAGAACATCACCAATAAGGTCAGTATATGTCCTTCTAGGGTGTCCGCGGCCGGCCTTTCCTTTCACATCAGCCTTGTAAATACGTTTTGTTAGTCGCCTTTCATTCATCCTCTCAACATGCCCAAACCATCTCAGCATACCCTTTTCAATTTTTGTCACAACATCTTCTTTTAAATCACACCGCTGTCTTATCACATTATTCCTCAGCCTATCATTCATAGACAAACCACACATGCTTCGCAAGGAACGCATTTCCACAGCATTTATTCTACTTTCATGCTTGTTTTGCCACACCCAACATTCACTTCCATACATAAGCGTAGGCACCAGCACACCATTGTGAACAGCCAGTCAAGCTTTTTTAGACATCGACTGGTTGGTCACAATCGCATGTATAGCACCATTCACTTTATTTCCCGCGTTTACTCTCCTTTCTACATCCCCATCAATTTTCCCATCCCTTGTAAACAGACTCCCCAAATATATAAACTCACTTACTTGCTCCACACTCTTATCATTTATTTTCACATCACACACCGATACATCCTCTCTTCTTTCAAACACCATGACCTTCGTCTTATTCACATTTATATTCATCCCTTTCACCTTATATGCTTCATCCATCACAATCACCATGTCTTGCAACTGTTCTGCTGATGAAGCAAGTAGAACTTGATCATCTGCGTAGCTAAGGCATTTGACAGGTAACTCATTCATCCTCAATCCGCACTCACTCTCTTTCAAATTTGTCAGACAACTATCCATGTACAAGTTGAATAGCCACGGTGACGCTACACAACCCTGTCTAACACCCCTCGAGATGCAGAACCAGTTCGTGTATGCCCCATTTATCCTAACACAAGCACTGGAATCCTTGTATAAAGATTTCAGTGCCCGTACCAAGCGCCAGTCCACACCGTACATGGATAGTGTCGACCACAGTTCTTCCCTCCACACACTGTCATAGGCCTTCTCCAAATCAACGAAAGCACAATAGACGTTTTTGTGCTTTGCTAGATGTTTTTCGGTTATGCACCTTAAGGAGAAGATCTGGTCCATACAGCCCATTCCCTCTCTAAATCCTGCCTGTACATCCCATATTTTCTCATCTGTCACTTTTATTACTCTATTTATTAAAACCTTCGCATACAGTTTGCCGACAACACTCAAAAGACTAATGCCGCGGTAGTTTTTACACTCCTGCTGAGAGCCCTTTCCCTTATATAGTGGTACGATTACAGCCTTGCACCAATCATCCGGCACACGGCCATATCTCCAACACATATGAAAGATTCGGCACAACAGGCTTGCTACCACCCCATCACCGCCCTTCAGCATTTCAGCAGACACTCTGTCGTACCCTGCAGCTTTCCCAATTTTCATCCCTTTCAGCGCTCTTATAATCTCATCTATTTCTATTGCATTTTCGTCATCTTCATCTGAATTTGGGTCTTCAAAACTGGCGTAAAACTGACCTAGGTTGTATATGGCTCGAACAGCCCTTTTCTGTAGAACAAAGATAGTATCAATGTCCGCACTGGTTTCCCCAGAGAAGAATCCCATATGACATAAGACTATGAAAATAACTAAAATAAACAATTCTGGTTGTATCCACATCAGTTATCTGTCTAATTTTTTTAACAGCATAGGCGGCCGAACTTAGTCTTTCTGACAATTTTTCTATGTGTGGGCCCCATTGTAATTTACTGTCAATAGTGATTCCAAGAAAAACTGTCGACTCAACAGGGTCCAACTCTGTTCCATTTACTTGAACATTGGTAGATAGCTGCCTGACATTTGGCATTGAAAATTTAATGAGTTTAGTCTTTTTTTCGTTCAGTAGAAGATTATTTACATTAAACCAATGCACTACTTTAGAGAGTGCATCGTTAACTTGTTCAAAGTTGACTAACTGACGTTTGATTTTAAAAATGAGCGAAGTATCATCTGCGAATAATACTATCTTGTGATTATCCCTTATGTGATAAGGTAAATCATTTACATAAATTAGAAATAAGAAAGGCCCAAGAATTGAACCCTGCGGAACGCCCATGGTGACCGCAGATCCTGCAGATTTCTTGCCATTAACATCGACCCTCTGGATTCTGTTGTTCAGATAAGAAGTCAGAAGGTCAAGAGCCTTGTCCCTCATACCATAGTGGTACAGTTTCCTGGTGAGTGTATCATGATGTACGCAATCGAAAGCCTTAGACAAGTCGCAGAAAATGCCAAGAGCATCTTGCGACTCCTCCCAGGCCTCGAATATGCTCTTCAGTAATTCCACGCCCGCGTCTGTAGTTGAACGACCCTTTGTAAAACCAAACTGTTTCAGATGAAGTAGATTATATGCATTGAAATGTCCTAACATTTGTTATATATATTACGGTATATAGCTATATATATGCCTAGGGATATAACTACATATATCATGGCGTCAACCATTTTACTGCGACACATACATACTTATATACAGGGTTAAATTAAATAGTCTAGTTAAACTTCGCAGATGCGATGGGGATCGATATGTAAACACGAAAAATTACAAGAATTGATGTTTTTTTTTGGAGGTCAACGACTGCTGTTAGTGTTGTTACTTGAAGTATGGGTTGAGAAATAGTAAATTATTTGCCTAGGGAGCAAACAACTATTTTAAAGGTGAGAGTGTTTTTTTGAATTCAGAGCGGAGCGAAGAATTAGTAGGTACTGTAGAATACTGAGCGCAGCGACGGTTTCAAAGTACGTCACTCGAGCTTAAAATAGTGTTCGCGAGGTGGAGACTGTACTTTTTATCGCCTTCTATGAGAAAATGAGTAAGTGCATCACATCTATTCAAAAAGAGCTAGTTTATTTTTAGTAAACAGGGACCAAAATAGCTTTTTAATCCCTAGCGACTAAAAGTGATTTGAATTTGGAATGTGGATATTGTTAGTAAAAGTTCCAATCCCCAAAGAGATCAATCACGAACATTTTATGAACAAGTAACAGGCTGTATGATAAAGAAAAGTACGCATGAGCCAAATAAAAAAAAAAGTGTATGAAAAATGAAATAAAAAACGCATGAAATGCATTCCGCCTTCGTTCGTAATTGTTTACTCAAATTAAACCTTTTTTTAAATCTTGCCCTACACTAGTAATTCCTCCTGTATTGTGGGTGCGTTTACAAACATTTAAAAGCCCATATACAAACAGCCAGACCCGGAACAACTACTTATAGGTCCATACAAATATTTGTTCCGTGCAGGCATCGAACCCGCGACACGCCGCGAAATTCGGATACTTACGTATTTTTTATAAAAAAAAATGTGTTTCCCAAGTAGTGAGAATGAAATAAATAAACGTAGGTACTTATTCTTATTCATAAGTTGCACTTATTTATTTTCTCATAGTGGGTGATAAAAAGTAGAGTACTCACCTCGGGAGCAACACTATTTTAAGCTTGAGTGATGTACTTTGACTCCCTGGCTGCGCTCAAGATTCTACTTTAAAATCCTTCGCTCCTCTTTGGATTCAAAGAAACACTCTCGCCTTTTAAATAGTTGTTTGCTCCCTCGGCAAAAAAATCTACTATTCTGCTTGTTTTTTAAGTCATCATCTATGTAGGGGTCGGCTTCCCGTCTAACCGGATGCAGCTACCACCAGTACTTTACATGGAGCGACTGCCTCTCTTACGTCCAACGTCCAACTCAATTACTGGGTACCACGATATTTGAAGTAAAAGTTCAAAGTAACTGGTCCTGTGCTAAGCAATTCGTTTCAAATTCAGCTACCTGATTAGTTGACTCATAGTTTATCGAAAAATCATGGCAGGTACGAACTTTTACAGTATTTCCAGGTAATGGGTTCAAAAGGCTAAAATTGTTTCAAACTCCATGCAGAAATACGGTACAAAGTTATTAAAAGTTTTTAATAGAGTTAAAACAACATTACAGCCTTTTAGCTGATTGTAAGTCTACTTTAGAAACTTTCTCAGAAATATGAGTAGGTAGTAGATACTTCTGACACGTGCCGGATAAATTAATACGGATATTATATAATTTTTCTTCATCGTGACCTTGTTGGAACACTAATCGACGTTTTTTTTTGGGGAAAAAATTACCATTTGTGGACTCCAAAAATTGGTTATCAATAAAATCTACCAAGTCCCGTTATCTTTTAAAGTGAAGGCACGCGAACACATACGTAAGAAGTTGGCAGAAACATCCCAGCGTTAATATGCTGAATTCATTTTCTCCTATACCGATCGAAATTTCTCCTGACAAAGTTTATTTTGTTTATATGTATCATACTGGAGGAATTCAACATTACCAAGCGGCTATCTACAATAAGCCAAGAGCATGCCCTCAGTTTTTCGGACATATTATGCGTTCACAAGCATGGTCTGGAAAGGCTTATAATGCTTGGCCGGGTGGAAAGAAAACGCGTTCAACGCAGAGTACCGCCAAGATGGTCAGACGTGATCAAGAAGGCTGTTGGAGGCAGCATTTACCGAGCGGTACACACTGGGAACGATGAAGAAGAACATAATGTATCGATGTATTAGTATTTATTCTTGTATTTTATAGTTATTTTCAAATTATCTATCCCATATCTTGCACCTGCCATGTTTTGTCACTGCATCACCCTAAGGTTGACTAGAAAATGCCTCAGCATTAAGTCCGCCTTTGCACAAGTCGTTTTTTTAAAGTGATTCAGTGATTCCTCGATTTTTTTTCCTATTTGTCATGTTCTCTCTCTTATATGTGTTTGCTCCGAGGTGCGTATTAGGGCGGTAAAAAAATGACATATCTATCCTATCCATTACGTTTCGGTGATATGATTTCGGTAAGTATGCGATTGAAGGGGTGAATCATACTGTCATCTAATACTTACGTACACACCTACGTATGTAGACTGCACCTTTAGAAGGGTAATATTATAGAGTAGGTAGAGTTAGCGAAAAACAAAAAAAAAACAGTGGCACTCCGGTAGTGCCGACAAAAGTGAAAACTTGAACAATTTTATTGTGCAGGAAATAATGTATTGTGCGTTGATGTCTTTTTAATAGTCAAAAGCTGGTGTCGTAACAGTTTCGCGAAATCAATGGTTTTATCCCATCTCAATAATTCCCAACGCGCCTAAAGAAGTTTTCACTTCAATAATAAATTATAACGTGTTGTGATCCGGACTCCACATCCACTTAAATACAATCAGTACCTTCTTATCTTAGCCACGCATCTGCACAAAATCTAGCATCAATTCTTTCATTAGGAAATAAAATTTCCAACAGTATTACAAGAAAAGGTATCTTAAAACGCTAAGTGAATCCAAAGGATGAGATTCTTAGAGTGTGAAACACTTGTTGAATAAAACGGATCATTACAGGTTTTGGCAAGGGTATTTACACAGTCTGGGTAGAATCTCACTCGCCCTTTTTGTGTTTCTTGCCTGAAAGGGCCTTCCCTTTCAGGCAAGAAACACATTTTCAAAATATCAGTATGCATAGGAATAACGTACTATATAATGTATTTTCCAAAACTCGTCAAAAACTTCCAAGAAAAACAGTGGAAAAAATCGACACCTCGGTAATCGACGTGTTGATGTCTTTTTAATGGTCAAAAGCTGGTGTCATCACGGTGTCGCGAAATCAATGGTTTAGTCCCATCTGAAAAATGCCCAACGCGTCTAAAGAAGTTTTCACTTCAAAAATATCAAAACAATGAAAAAAGGAAATGTGACCTGATTAATTGAAGAGTGATTTGAAACTTAATAAGATATTTGTATATTTTATTTGTAAGTATATTTTAACAAATCTTAAAAGCGCAATATACAAGCTACCACCAAAATGTATATGCTATGTAAAGTTCCTATATAAAAAAGGGAAGAGCTCATTGGGCATCAAAAAGATAAGTAATATCAATCGTAAATCAAGCCTTAAGCAGATCAAACTGGGTTTAAGTTTACATTACGAAGTCGCTGACAAAAGATTTTGAAAATGAAATATGATGTGCAAGTTTAGTGTGTGTGAGTGCAGACAAAAGCTGTTGCACGTTAATTGACCGTCATTGATTAATCAATAACTGATACTTGTCTGTAAAGAAGAGAAATAATAATAAATAATAATAGAAGAATAAAAATACTCTAAAAGTTTCAAGTTTCCGATTATTATAATTATTTTTAACTGTACTATTGAATGATGCATGCACTATGGTATAGGAATAGTGCTTGGGATATCAAATTGGATTAAATTGTTGGGATGCAACCTTTTCAATGTTGGCAAAAGACTGGTCTGAGGATGAATAATATTAATGTTAGATTTAAATTGACTCGTAGTGCACCAATTTGTAAAAGAAGCATCTACAATTGATGTCGCATGCAAAGTATTCCCATTGACTATTGGTAATAATTATAAATGCTTTTACTTCCATGATATACTCAATTTTTTAATTATTTTTTTTCGGAAATGGCGAACGCCCAATTTCTTAGAAATAAGTGTGAAGATCTTCCTTTATGTCCATTACGATTGAAAATTTCATATGAAAACACTCATTTAACATTTCCTTTGATTTTAATTCCAATTAGTCCCTTCTAATAAACGTATGCGTACAATTTGTAAGGAGTCGCTAACAAAGATGTAATTATTTCAGGCAGACGTAAAGGACACCTGTTTCTTTGTAACTGAACGAGTGCCACGAGAGCTAGTAATTAATTTCGAGATGAGAACGACACTGACAATGTTGTTGTGATGGTAGCGGTTTATTATAATTATTCATAGTTAATTTAATTATTAATAAAGTTAATATCGGGTTCCCGCGGTTTTACTCGCTTTTTAGAGGATGTGTGACTTTTTATATATATAAAAAGTAAAAAAAAACCACGCGGTGTCTATGCGTTTTTTACACTGCGCTGCCCTACGAGCAACGGCGTAGTGTCACTGCTACGACCGAACCTGCTAGGAACAAACAGAACCTCACGTTTATTTGCGTAACGTTACTTTTAACATAATTGCAGATCCATGAGGTGCTGGGTTCGATTTCCGGGTCGGGCAAAGTGTTATTGGGTTTTTCTATCTGAAATTTCTCAGTACCAGCCTGGAGTCTGGATTTGTGCCCGGTTGATGGCAATAGGCTCGTCCCCTATTGCATGGGACTTAAAACAAAACTGGTGAAATGTGGGTGAACCTGCTACAGGGACACTTCTGCCCAACCCTTCGGGGATATAAGGCGTGATGTTATGTTTTGTAGATCATTATTGACTGATTATTATTAACTTACTAGTCCTTTGCAGTTTTAGTAGCTTCATTTTATTAAAACATTGTCCTCTCAAAAATTGAGTAAGAATAATTGAATTTTCAGAAAAATCCACACTGAAAATTTTATCCTGAAAACCGATATGGTGCAACAAAGTGCGTTACATGTAACGAAACTATGTACGCACGAGTGCTATGTATAGTCAAGCCTTTGCCTGTGCAGCCGAGGGCCAGTGATGATTAAAAATGGCTGCCCCGTCGATGCATTTACAAAATATGTGTGACGAAGTTAGGATATTGAGTGAACAATGAGGTCTTTTTTTTACTTTTGAAAAACTGTTTCAATGTTAACTCGCATTACTAAAAAAGTTCAGTTGGTAATTTATTTTGAAAACTTAAATCCATTAATTGGTCACTAAGTATCGACTTAAAGATATTATTTTTTGATAAAAAAAAAACTTTTGAGATACATTGGTTATTTTTGATCCTACCAATACTAAAAGGCAGTTTAGAAAGATGAACGAATATATTTGAATTATTCAGGCTAAAAAGTAATCAATGCTAACATACTAACTTGCTTATAATCGCGTATCGCCTTAGTTAGTTTAAGTTTGTATTAAACATGTTTTTTTAACAATTGTCTGGCAGTTTGAGTACTATAATGAGCTTAACTGTCACTAATGAGACACAATATAATTTTTATTGTTATCGACTTCTAAAAGCAAATCGATAGTAGAGCGGATATGCGGCCTACCTAAATGTCCTTTCTTTGGTATTGTTCATCGATTCGTTGAGCTCCTTAAGTTATGAGTTGAGCTACACGATTACTGACAAATGCGTGCACTGACTGGACAGGTGCACTCAAATCTGTGTGATTCTTTCCTCAAAGGATCATTTCAGACACTAATCTACACGGTTTTCATATGACCTGACCAAGATTATGTCTGGAGTTTAAAATATGAGAGTCAAAATGGCGGGTGTACCATAGTTTGGGTCCGTTATTTTACCTACGCGGTCAAAATGTATGAAACAGCATTTCATTCAACGCAGGGGGTTTCAGAATCATGTACTGAATCCATGGTAACAGGCTTCGCGTCGATGTCCCTGACACCCTGTATAAAGGGTGTAACAAGACCTTTAACGATGCCAAAAGGTACTTGTTCTCCCCGTCATTGCGATTATTTTGTTGTTCTAGACTAGACCATACCTAGGAACCTTCTAGTTACGGAGATATTAAGAGTCAAAGTTTAAACTTTTTCACATGTTTTTTTTTTTAATACATGTTTTTATTAACGTAAGATTTTTACTGTAAGCACTTCCATGACCTCCATACTATTCAATCCATCCATCAGCACGATGTTTTGAGTGCGTTACATTGAGTCCTACCGCAAAACGTGATTTTTCACCCCCCATTCAAGATTTATCCCAAAAATATATATAAATATGTACCTAGATCAATAATACATAATAATAATAATAAACATAAGTAAACCGAGACACGGTTGTTTTATTTCTCAGGAACTATCCCACTAATCAAGTGTGTGTTTCTATTTACTTGAGGTACATTTTAGGTACAATTTTTTAGTGTAAATACATTTTATGAGTAATGGCTAAATAATAAAATATTTTAGTACACCCGCCATCTTGATGTCAATATGGCGGGTGTACCTTAATTTCGAAATAATTTCGTTCTGAAGGAGGTACAAATTTTTTAGAGCTAGGTACTAAATAGTACATTTTAGGTACATTTGTTTGGTAATTGGTATAATTTAATTCGCTATGGTACACCCGCCATTTTGACTCTCATTTTAAAATAAACCTTTGATTTTGTTTCGCTATTTCTTATCAGAATAGTCGGTTAGAAAACATGAAACTCTAGTTTTAAAACATTATTTAATTTTGACGTGTTAAGGCCCTTTCAAGAAATAATTGTTATTTATCATTTATCACAAATATCCCAATTGATTTGTGGTCGGTGCAACATGTCCCTTTTTTCCATACTCCTCTATAAGTCGTCATTTTGGTAGTCACCCCCTTTCTAGCCATATCATCTTTCATACAATCCATATACAAACATAAACATAAGTGTTAGTAATTATGTCTTGCGCTTATAAAGAAAAATTTACGAGTAAACTACGACCTCCGTCCGTCCTATATTATATATAGGTTCAAACTCGTTTACAAAAGGGAGGCCATTATTTACAGTGACTTTCAAGTAACCGTCTGTGTCGATCGATCAACACGCTGCGTCGCCGTTGCATACATTTTATGGCGTTGATTACTCTATTATCTACAGCCATCCTTTACTTTACGCTTACCGAGACATTTTTAATGGCAAAGGGGTGTTACTTTCTATTTGAATTAGAAATCATATGGTAGCAAAGAAATGAAATAACTAAATTAACTTTCAATTATTGTTGTAGCGATTATTTAAATCCTCAAAAAAAAAAAAAAACAAAACTTCACGCCGGCTTTCAGAGTTAGGCAGAGGTGTACTAATAGTACACCCATTTGCTATTAGCCTATTGCTAAAAATCTCTGTCCTTAAGGACTAAAAAGATATGATAAATTATGATATATTGATTAGGATAAGGTTTTTTTTAAACAATTTATAAAGAAACAATTAAGTATTTCTTCATTGTTCTAAACATAATTTGACCAAGAAATCCAGAAACAGAACCGCAAAATAATTAAATTGTTGCCAAAAGTACTTAACTTGAAGTACCTACCTCCGTTAAGGCGATTGTGGTCTTAGTATAATAGTTGCGAAGTCTGAGCCCGTCGCTAAAACATCTCAATGGAATACAATAATATCGGTATTCCCTTGTTTCGCAGACAGAAATTTCATAGAATTTCGTTTCGCAGAAAATGTTTCATATAATATTTGGTCTTCGTATTTTTATTTCGATTATTATTGTTTTATTTACTTGAATAAAACATATTTCACAGAAACACAATTCAATTAATTTTATACTCACATTTTTTTATTTAACAAACTTATCAAACAGTACAATTATTTTTTAAAGAATATTGTTTGTTCGGTGTATTTTTCCATGGTATTTTATTTCAACAAAAATGTGGAAATATACGATAAGCTATCCACAATTTTATAAGCGTACATATTTGAACGTCGAAAATTAAGTGTCGAATTAAAGTTGAATGAGAGAGCGAGCGAAGCGAGCTCGGGATTTGGGGCACCCCGACTCGTAAAGGTTAGGTTAGAAGGGGATGACGGGGTTTTTAGACCCCGCCACACCCTTCGTGGTTATTTTTATATGAACCACATAGAAATAAGAGCCCTGCCAGGCAGGGCTCCGTTGACTACTCTGCCTAAAAAAGTTATATTTACCCTATAAAATACTATAGACTATTGACTTTTGAATATTTGTTAAAGGTATGAATTGAAACGTTAAGAAACTGTCACTCGATAAAATGTTTTCATTTGTAATAAATTTTATATTAACTAAACAATATGAGTATAAATAATATTTGATTTTTTATTCTATTATATGAATATTCACCAGAAAAAAAAATATCGAAACATTTTATTTGTAACAAAAATCCATGATATTGATTTATTTAAAGTAAGTATTCGACGTATTGATTATTATTCTATGAAATGATAATATGAAAAAAAATATGTGAAAGGAAATTCTATGAAAATGAAATCGTTAAAACAACGTACAACCAATAATATCAATGTGTTATTTTACTTGTGTAGTACCTACAAGGCCATCATTTACTAGCATTCAAATTAAAAATATTTTATTTCACATAAACCAACTTGGGCACTTATAAAACGTCAGAAGCTAGGTGCACGGTTCCAATTGATAAACTCCACGCTTACTCTTTAAAAAATAATTGACTTGTACAATTATTTTAAAATACACATAAAAGGTATTCGAGGACAGTGTAAGTCTGTCAACAAGTACTCGACATAGAAAACAGTCGACAAATCTCGATCAAACATCGATGTCTCTACAAGGCCAACATTTTTGTTTACTGCGTTTTGGTGTTTACAATGGTAATTACTATCTGTATTAACGTTAGCATACCAGTAAAGGTTTTAGTGTCTTATCGTATCCGCGTTCTCAAGCAAAACTTATTTTGTATTCTCAGCTATTTTGAGATGTATTGTAGGGGCAGACTAATATTTAATAACGGCTAAAATTAACTAACTATTCAAGGGTTAAGTTATGTTAGAAAGTTGATCCATATAAGATTAAAAGTGACATAAAAACTTGTCAGATTTGTATCCCGTAACCCAGGTTCATAAGCGTGTTCATAGACCTGCAAGTCACCATGTCAATGTAATGATCGTTGATATTTCAGCATACGAGGGTGCTCGCTAGAACGGAACTACGCTAAGCCGCCATAATGCTAAGCCATTAATAATGGCTGCCCTGTAGTTATATTTAGATAAAATCTTTCTGATTGTAAGGCTTAATACAATTTTGCAGTTCATGCCGATAGATGACTGGCTTTTGATTTGCAACTCCGTAACATTAATGTATTGTATGAAAAAAATGGCAACATGGATTTGCACAAACAATGTTTGCTGTAGCGCCCCCTGGAGAGTTGTCACCGTAAAACTAAGAGCATGCACCAATCAAACCCGAACCCATAACTGAAAACTGCATCAAAATCTGATTAGTAGTTTTGGCGAAAAATGGCAAAATGGATTTGCACAAACATCCTCTCACCCCAAACGCATATACCATCTCCGTTCCGTCGTGGGTAAAAAAGTAATTCAATTCAAGTCAAAGTAAATCATTCTTAGCCCCACAAAGCCGTCTGGTCATCTTTTTCATTTTAGAGACACTAAGTACACCTATCTTGACACTTGGTAGGGATTTTCTATGAAATTATGCTTTAAGTGAAGTCACAATGGACATAAAACCCGGTCAAATGCGTGTCGGACCACACACAATGAAAGGTTCCGTATTTGGGATGAATTTATCCTAAGAACAAACTTAAAATTGTCGTTGAAAAACGTGGTCTCCCATACATTACAACTGCAAATGTAAGTTTGTACGCACAATATTGAGAAATTTGCCATGTCATTTTAACACCATAGACTTCTTATAAGTCTTCCTGTAATTTATGAGAAAATAACCATTCTCTGTATTTTTTTCAAAATTTTAGGCTCAGTAGTTTTGGAAATAAGGGGATGGTGGGATGGTCAATTTTCATTTATTTTCTTAAATATCTTTTAAAGTTTTAATAATAAAATTATTAAAAAAAAACCTCGCAACAAGCCATTTCATTTGATATGTCACACGGTACAGTTTGCAAAACTTTTTTAAAAACTTTCTTATTTGCGCCCCCAAAGTGACTCCCATATTCAAAATTCATTTATTTACGTTATGCGTCCGTATTTGGGTCACAGAAATATATATGTGTATCTTTCAACTTAATCGGTCCATTCGACTCGGAGCAAATTAGCTGTGACAGACGGACAGACAGACAGACACACGAGTGATCCTATAAAGGTTCCGCTTTTTCCTTTTGAGTGACGGAACGTTTAAAAAACGTGCAATTACTTCTCTTGTATCAAAAAAATGGCCGTTACTGGATTAAATGATGCTCAAATGCTGACAAAAAAACACACCCATCAATTACTAACTAATACTTTTTTTCGTATTCCTCGACAATCTGGTAATAAAGCGCTGGGAGGTGGTGACACGAATCCGGTCGAAAGTCAAGCCACTTCGAATGTGATTCAACGGGGCTTGATTGATTACCTTTGCGCACGTTACCGTCATAATGGGTCTCTGTGGAACTGGCTTTAGGGGGCTAGCATATGCAATATGTAAAAAACCCCTGTCCAATCCAAAGGAGCTCATAAGTACTGCAATAACAGTACCTAGAAGTAATAAAAAATTTAATTATTATTGGAAATAGAAAAGTTATTGCTATTTAAAAATCACATTGTTAGTATCAAAATTACCCCAAATAGGTAAAAGACGGGTAAAATCCACCATTGAAAAAAATATGATGATTTTTTTTTTCCCGTAAATTACCATTTAACTAGACTCTCAATACGATACCTAACAACACCCTCATGGATCGGACAGGGTTTTTTTACATGTTGTAGATGCTACAAAATTACCACTACACCGTACCACTACACACCACGCGCAGCGTACGTATTGGATTTCCACAAGGTGGACCGATGACCGTGTGGTCGCGGTAATCCGCTAGATGTGAGAAAGCACATAATCGATCGATGAGACAACCCTCGGGGAAGGCTTATGTCCAGCAGTAGTCGGCTTTCGACTGAATTCATGATAGTAATATCGAACTCGCCCGTTTCAGTACAACGTCTGTGTCACGGTAATATTATATTACCGTGTCTGTGTGTAGTCTCCAATCAATAAATAAAAAATTAGAGCGAAAACGTCTACAGCTAATTGTTGGCAGTCGAAAGCAAAATCGCAAAAATTATTCAATTATTCAAAAAATTAATCTAATTAATTTTGGAGGACGCTGCTATCCATTCTTTTGATGCACTCTGTCTCTATAGGGATTTTAAGATGCCTCTATCCGCATTAGGCCTGCGTGGCTGATTACGGCCCAATCCCTCTCAAAAGAGAAGAGGCTTGTGTACCAGCAGTGGGAACATTATAAGCTGATTATGTATTACAGGTGGTAAAGGCTTTTCTCTACAGGAATCATATGGAATCATAGTGAAATGTTGGGAAAACTTTTCAACTAGAAAACATAAATGTGCATAGTTGAGGGTTCGTTTTCTATAACTGGAAAGTCTAAGCTGATAAGTCGCTTATAGCAAAAGCATGGCGTGTGTATTAGTCCTTAAACATGTTGTATTCCATTGTGATAAAGATCAAAATCAATTTGCGAGAATTTAAAGGTAGGTACAATGTTTCACAAAGATTAATTGTTTCTCTGTTTTAACGAAAAGACGTGGAGTTTGGTTTTTCTTCCTGTAGGTACATCAACTTAAATGTAGGGAATGAATAAACAACATTCTCTTTTATCATAATGACTCAACTATTTGAGTTAAGACTAGCATTGGTTATGGATATCTGGGAAGTTTTCTCGTGGATTTATCAATTTTTTTTAAATATCAAACACATTAATATATCTGTCAAGCCTTTTCCCAAATATGTTGGGGTCAGTTTCTAGTCTAACCGGGTGCAGCTGGATACCAGTATTTAACAGCATTTTAATAGTTTAGTATTTTTGCCACACATATTGTATAAAAATAAATCACTAACAAGTTCGTACAGAAAAAAAAAAGCAATAACCGCTGAGAAAAACCTTTGGTTTTTATATTGTTATGTGTTCCCCGATAAGAATCTCTTAGTGAAACTCAAAAAGCTTCTCAGGAACACCTCAAACAATATGTTAGGTTCGAGATTACAGTTCACAAAGTGGAAATATATCGCCTTCAAAAACTTAAGTTAGTTTTAGTTAGACTTATGTAATAACACTTAATTATCTCAAAAGTAGTGCATCTACTCAATTACTGTTGAAATAATTAACTGTTGTTCGGTTTTTGATGTTAATATCAAAACAACATATAAAAAAACACACACATCACTTCAACTACTACTACTTTTGTTTATTCGTTTTTTCTTTAAAGCTGTTATTTTCATTTCCAAACAAGGTAATAAAACTAAAATTAATTTAAAAAGGTAACCAGAAATAGTGTGGTGCTAAGTGTCCATTCCATTTTTGAAAAAGGGTAATTAAAACCTGCGGACTATTTCATGATCGTATTAACGCCGAAAATAGTGATAATTTTACTAAACTATTCAACAGTGATTTCAAACTGTAACTGTGCCCTAGACATCTAATATAATGTAGCTTTATTATCATGTGTTTGTCAAACAATTTCTATGACCCGTAGCGAACGTACACAATTAAATGTACCCAAAATAACCTCAACAATCCTGCTGAAACCAGTAATTTAATTTTCCTAATTCTACTAATACCTCTCGGAGTAATGTAGACGGGTCCTAAAGGGTTTGTCTTAAAAGGGGCAAATCGATTTACTAACTATCCCCGGACTAATGTTAAAGGTTAAATTACACCATTTTTAATTATGCCTAAATTTGGTTTTTAATTATAAATAAGTTTGGAAAATATATTGTGATCTTTTAATATCCTGGAACGAAAAGAAGTATTTAAACGACTGGGACTTTTCGAAGATAATAATGGTTGGTTATTTATAATCCGCTGGATGCGAGAAGTACAGAGCCGGTCGAAGTGGCGATGCTTAGGGGAGGCCTATGTCCAGCAGTGGACGTCTTCCTTGATCCCCGGATATCTGGTGTACCTACCCAGGCAGTCAGCTCCGCTACCTACCTTACTGATTGGCTAGATTCTTTAACACGGCATAAGCTGTTCTCATCATAGATTCCGAAACGAGGAAAAGCTATAAAACCGAAAACAATGTTTTTCAAAAGGATTCTCTTGACGAAAATTTATTTAATTAGGTATTTTTCCAAAAGTTCCACAATAATTTACATAACTTACCTAATTACTCACGTTGCCTGCCCACTGCCAAACTTCGTATCATTTTCCTTTCGAAGAGAAAATATGCGAGTTTAGTAATTACTTTATTTCGTTGTTTTCGAGATTACAAATAACTTATTTCGACGGTGTCGGCACGTAAATCGAACTTTAAGATAAGCTTTATTACATAACCCGATAACGTTAATTTCTCTGATTGCGAAAGGCTAGCTAGCAGTAGTCTCTTTTTTTCTTTCATAAGTACCTACTGTGATCACTAATGGGTTTTCCAAGCGTGGTGATTAAGGCTGAACACGAAGTCACATTCAATAAAAGAATACACCAATGTTTTCGAAAAATAAATACATATTACGATCATCTACTAAAGTCGCCGCGTTAAGAAATAAGTCTTCGAGCAATAAATTATTGTTATTAATCTGTCTAGCGTGCACTTATGAAGCTTATGGAGCTGGTAGCAAACTATCGATAAGACGTTGCACATTCTTATTGCTACTGACATTTATGGCTCAATGACTTAGTTCATAACGCGAGTACTATAATCGGTTTTCAAAGCGTGGAGATTAAGGCAACCTCCTACCTACTAGACGTAACATCTGTTTCTTAGGAGCATACGAAATACCGTGTTCTATTGATATCACCAATGAATTTTCGAGCGTCGTATTTTAGGCAGAATTATTATTGTAACTCCCATTCATGATGAGGAAATTCAGCATGATCTAGTGTACATACTACTTATATACTCATATATCCGAGAACATCCTATGTTAACTCTTATAGAAGACCACATACAGGGTGGCCCACGAAACGAAATCCTAAAGAAAAATTTTGTATCCTCTATCGAAGGTCTTCCCGAAACACACCCATGTATTTGCAGCGACTATTTATAGTTTAGGAGTGAAAGAGAAGAAAAATCATTCTGAATTCAGGTGAGAATTTCCCAAGCAGTAAAAAAAAGTGTAGTTTCTAAACTATAAATAATCGCTGGACATACATGGGGGTGTTTCGGGAAGCCCTTGGATAAAGGGTTATAAAATTTTCTATTAGGCGTCATTTCATGAGCCAGCCTGTATATTGTATTTATGAGCGCATCGTTCTTAGCAAGTCAATAACCCCGTTCCAAGATGTATATTATGTTGCAGTTGCAAGCCTTGCACAAGGATATTAGTTTATAAGCGAGGCACGTTTGCCCCATACTCAATTTGCTGTTTTTTTACTGTATGAAGTTTTATTGTAGAAAATATTATATCTACATAGTGGAGAGAATTGTTTATTTATCGTTAAAACAGTCCTATTATATATATATATATTTTTTTATGCGTGGGAAATTATCAAATAACTTCTCCCGCTCTGGGCAGAGCGGGAGGGCGTGTCAGACTTTTACTGACTAAAACCCACCCGTATTCCTTCAGTTGCCTGTATGTTGCAAGGGGCCACGGTAACCTTTTCGGACAAACCCGCAACTCCTACAGGCATTGGCCCTAGCGGACCCCTTCAGTTATGTTGACATCCCTTTGAGGCACGCGTGGAACACAACGCGCCGTCGACCCAGACCTGGCTCTTATCGGACGGCGAGCTACCCGTTGCTCACCGTCCGCAAGCCCGCGCCTATGGTGGCCGGGAATTTGCCTGCGATTCCCGAAGCCTAGGGCGTCTCCTGCGGCGGTCAGGGGCGTGAGGGCGCGAAATTCGCTTTTCTCTCTCTCACGCGTTCCGCCTCCTCCTTTGCGAGCATTACTGCTTGGCAGAAGAAGGTGCTGGTCTCCCATGCCCTCTCGCTCTGTACCATGGCCTGGACCAAGGCCGGACGCGAGAGGTCACCGCCATCGATATGTTACAAAGACCTGAATTTAGTCATCTTATATTTAGAAATTGATATAATATCAACATTTTATGTGAGAGATGTTTTAATATCTCTTTAGATTGCTTTTATATTTTCGAATGAATAAATGAAAAATTCAGTTGAAGATTGAGGTATTTGAAAGCTCTAGAGTGATTGTTTATGCCAGCTTTCATATTTAAACTACAATTACTACTGAAAAAGGTGATACATTTTTTTTTGGGTGGGAAATTATCAAATAACTTCTCCCGCTCTGTGCGGAGCGGGAGGGCGTGTCAGACTCTTACTGACTAAAACCCACCCGTGTTCCTTCAGTTGCCCGGGGGCCACGATCTACCTTTCGGTTGATACCTAAAGATAGGTTCAAAACAAGTCTTAAGGGTCCGTGAAAATAAAAACTCTTTTGTCAATTTCTTAGAAAATAATAATTGAAGCTTATGGTCTGTGTGACTATTAAAGTACACTTTTTGTGGCCCAAAATCGTTCGTGTCACTCACAGCACCGGTTAATAGTTTCATCACTTTAGCCGTCACGAACAAAATAGTTTTATTTCGCCTTTGATTTATTTATTGAACATAAATGTATTTTTCTAAACTTAACTTTTACTAAAAAAATTGGTTTTATGAAATTAAATTTCTGCTATATTTTGTATCGAAGTTGAAAAAGTGGCTTAGCCACGTCCAAGTAGACGATGATGATGAGAATGACGTTGATGATATTTTTTCATGTTCTAAATCACAAATAGTTTCTTGTAAAATGATGATCAAACGTCAGTCTCGCGTTATTTTTCGGAAAAGTACTTGCTCGCAAAATTTGTGATTTTCCATTAATGCTTAAATTATTTGAAAAATCCCTTTCAGCCACATGCATAATTAAGAACCCGACTTTTTAAATCACAAACAACTTTGTTTAAATTATTTTTCCTTTCTCACAAAATGTGAACATAATTGATCAAAATTTGTCGATTTCGTGAACGGCCTCTTAAGCTAATCAAAGTAAGAACAATACCCTAGTCAGCTGTACTTCTTTCACGTCAGTCAGACTAGGAAGTGGGTCACCACAGTGCCATGGTGTTAACAGTTAGATTTGCCAGCTAATGTTAGCTGTCATAATGACACTAACTTTGATTTATAGTGCCTCACGTCACGGCTTTACTGGATTAGGTTGTGATTGCGTTTGTGTTAGTTTTTTATGAGTGTGTAGTTTAGTTACATAAGAATGTTTTTTAATAGTAATATCAATTTATTATCTCATCAAAGTTAACGGCAAATGGAACTAAATTAAGTTTAAACTATCTCAAATTCTCTGATAAAATCTAATAGAGTATGGATCAAGGACCATAGTTTATACAGTGGCAGGACAACGATGAGGTACGACGTTAACAAGACGTAAGATTTTTTTTTTATTACCGATGTCTTCAAAAGATCCAGAAAGAGGTGATTCTGATGTCAATGATTTTATGAAAAATGCTACAACAGCAAAAACCACTTTAAGAATTTATTTAAATCTCAAGTGCAATTTCAATTGCACTTGAGATTTAAATAAATTCAGCATTCACACGTAATAAGTGCGACTTATTACGGCTTCGCGTAGCTTTCGCAACGCAATCACGGTTCATGTTGGTCACTAGCAGTTCCATTTCCATCCGTTCTCATAAAGGAAACGTGTGATGTGAGTTACATACGTAAGTAGTGTAATAGAACATTTTAATACCTAATGCTTGCTCGAGCACCTATTATGAAAGTATGCTTTGCTAATCGTCATGTTCTTGATAGTTCTTTTCACATGTAAAAGAAAGACAAAGTCACTTGCACTCCTAAACCTACTAGTACCTATTATCGGGTGTTTTTTTAGAGGCGGAGAACCTAAATTAAAATAAAACACTTAAAATGGTTTTAATATCCATGAAATTGACTTTATTCAGGCAATATGGCCGCCGTGGCTAGCGCGAAGGCCTAATTTACAGAAAGCTTAATTTTTTTATAGGCTTAATATACTAAAACCAACATTTGACGAACGACTAATTTCACGAAATGGACCTGTTAACTGGCCGTCTCGTTTTGTGCGATTTGACGCCATTACATTATTTTCCGTGGGGATCCAGAAACATTTGAGCACTTGTATGCCAACATTCGACCCATTATTGCCGAAATACAGCCTGATTTACTGCAAAGAGTGTGAGAAAATTTGACTCCAGATTACGCCATGTACGCGCCAGCCGCAGCGGCCACATGCCCGAAATCATATTCAAACATTGATGCCATAAAATTATCTGTCAAATAAAGCCAATTTCATGAATATTTAAAACAAAAAAAAAATCTGTGTTAAGGCGACACTAAGCGACTTTTAATGATTTTATGCTGAAGATCACGTCGAAACGAGTAGTGTTAATGATTTGGAAAAAAATATATGTTAAATTAGAGCATTTTTTTAATAATTTTTTAAAAGAATATTTAAGATTATGTTTATATTACATAGTGTAATTAATTTGTAAAGTTATGTCTAACGCGGATAAGAAAAGAGAATCTCGCAAATCGATCAAGCCTATTTTTCTGAAACCCTCATCATTTTAAAGATAACTTAATAATGTATATTTTAATAAATGTGTTTTATGAGAATCCCTTTTGATTTACATATAATAAATTAATAATGCGTCTTATTAGGACAGCGCTCCTTGATGGGCAAGTTCTATTACCGGCTGGACGTACGACGCTTTGCGTGAGCTCAGCACAGAACACGCAAGCTAACTATTCAAGCTCGCTGGCATTATATCGGCGTCTTAAGTATATTTCTAATTAAATTTCTCCGCCTCTAAAAAAGACATCCTTGACTACCAAAAAATCTATTTTACTACTGAGATAAAAAGAAAATACACAAGATTATATAAAGCTTGCAAGTTGACGGTGAAAACAAAAAAAAAAAAAAAAAAAAACCAATTCCGTCTAAATCTCAGGTCACCTCAAAAGTTTCTTCTACATGCTCCAAAACATATAAACACGCTGCCTTCAATCATATACTTTTTCTGAATAAAGAGTACATAAATAACATTACTAAATACATGGATCACTAGTAAACCAATAACTGTACCTACATACTGGACCTATCACCCATCGGATGTAAATGTTAACCACTAATTGGAAACTGTTAGCTCGATGGATATTTCGTTAGTCTCGTTAGACCAGATTGGCGGGTAGTGTCAAATTTAACCCAAATTTCATTTCAGTTCATTTATTGGTAGTTCTACCAATTTAGAATAGTTTTGTAAATAATTGTTATTGGTTTGCATGAAAGACTTCAGTTTTATTTATTTCAAATAACTTCCTAAAATTGTTTTTTACCGGAAAATATTAATTTGCATATTTGTGTTCAGTCTCCACTGAAAATCAGTTGAAGTTGAAACAAATTGTAACAATACACAATACAATACAATTGTAACAATGTTGTTCAATATAAAATTAATTATATATCAAGAGAAATCGACTTAATTAAAATATTAAATTCATTTATTAACTACAAATGTCTGTCAGTGAATAAATAAATTAATGAATGACATGTCTAGAAGTGTGAAATTTTGTACAAAAGTTTCATTAACGAAGGTGAATACTAAGGAAGGTAAAGTCGTATCGAAGTTATATATATTTTTGACGATGGGAGATCCCGTCGGGCACACGGCTTGTAAGCAAACAAATGATATAAAATATGGACCTGTATGTTAATGTAGTCTTTTTAATTGAATGTGTTTTTATCTTTACTTTGATCCTTTGTTGGTCGAAACAAACGTATTTTTTTGTTTTACGTTATCAAACTAATTATCCTGTTGTGAACTTCGATAATTATTTTACGAAGAACTTGCTTCATTCGAAGATATTCGCATATCAGTTGTTTACAAGCGTCAAAGCACTAGTAATGTTAATAATATCAAGAATGAAATATCTGGTGAATAATAGGAATAGAAAAGTCAGGCTTTAGACGTTATATTCTGTAATATTGAGTAAACCCGAATCGCTTTAGCGTGGCAATAGCGGTCATTGCCCTTTTAATATCTCTCCGTAGGAACCCAAACAATAAACTATGTCTGATTTTTCGTTATTAGAACATGTTGAAGATCACGATACATATTGTATTTATTCAAGACGTTAACGGACTTTATTTCAGTTTTTTAAATAAAGAATGCTAGAAAATGTAGGTGGGTCAGTAACCGACATTGCCACGCTAAAGCGATTCGGGTATAGCTTACAAATGTACTATGATGAAGTTGACAGTTTGACAACTGCTTATAGAAAGCAGAGTAGGTAACTACAATCTATGTAAGTAATTGGATTTACCTTATGTATTGGACGTTATTGCTAGTAATAAAAAATAAATGGATGAGTTATTATATTCTAGATTAGATTTTGGGCTCGCTTGTGCTTTTACGATAATACATAGTTTCCTATGAAGAATAATCACGTTACAGTTCTCTTGACAAGGCCTCCAGGGGTTGTTTTCAAAATTTATGCACATTTATGGGTTTATTTTGTGTTATCGTGACACAAAAGTAACAGAAATGAAGAGCAAGGGCAGTCACAACGAAGTCGACGAATCTAATAAATAATAATAAATAATATCTTTCTTCCATTTTTGTGGATGTTTTGATTTTAAAGGCTCTTGGTAACGTCTTTGTCGTTCAGCAGGCGTTAAAGGCATCTTTCTTAAAACGGAAATACAATTACTATTCACATTTAAGTGAATGTACTGTGACAAGCCCTAAGTGTCACGTGACACAAAAATAATAACATAATGGTCACACAATTAAACAAAATGAACTTTTCCCTAAAACTAGTGAAATATGCATATGACTATTATACCATTAACTACACTCACGTGCTGCACTATCAAATATAGTACTTACCAAGTTCACGTAATTTGGCAATTTTAACACAATTTCTTAGTCCTTTTTGCGATGCGCATGAATCAAAACCTACAATCACTAAAGAAAATGGTGCAGCCGAAAGAAACTAGTGCCCTCTTGTTGTAACTATTTTGATGAATAGATTTGCCATACTAAATTTGGAATTTACTTCCATCAATATAAAAAATCAAAGTTACAAGAAGGAATCACACAATGGAATGGAATATGAGACGTTTTTTTTATTGTATGTTTCATATAAGTTCCCTTTCCTTCACCTGATAAAATATTGTTGAATCAGGTTACATAGTGCGTGCATTATTTATTATTTGCTGCATTTTTGAAATTTATACGCGCGACTGTGGAAATTGTAATTTTGCATGGGAAACAAATTATGACAGTAATTAAATTTAGTTTTTTAAAGCAATAGAACCAATTTCCACATTAAAAAATCTATACTTGTTATTTTATTACTAATTAGTCTGAATGTTGGTTTATACGTTTAGATTTCGAACTGTATTTTATGTTACCAACAAGTTGGTGGACACATGATTACAGCAAAATGTACATAAATTTGAAAACGACCCCTAGAGGTTAGAATATTAGATCGAATATCGCAAGGAATATGGCTTTTGAACCGGAAAATATTGTGTTAAAAAACAACCCTTTGGATGCCTTTAGGGAATTTCGGAAATCCTTGCTTAGTAACCTCTGCTATGATAATAACCTCTACTATGATAACAACGCTCCCTTCAAACTGTAACTTTATGTTTATCCGATTAATAAATAATCCACTACTAAAGAGATTTATCCTTTCAAAATAAATCGCGTTTTCATACATAAACTCTAGCTTAATTTCCAATCGATAGGCAAAAACTACAGAACGCCACGTGCTATGGTTGCGTAAAGCTTTACTTTCATAAGAAAGCGGTGAACGGTCACACAATATCGCTGTGTTTCCACCAGGGATGTGAGAGGATGCGTAGCGAGGGATGTGTTTGTTAAGAACCAATAGAATCGCTTCATTTATCTAGCCTTACTCAGCGCAACTCCTGTGGAAACGGCTTAGCGGAGCGAGGTTTTTGTACGTACCAAACAAGCGAGGCAGGTGCGAGGGATGTTTGCGAGAGATGTGTGCGAAGGATATATGCGAGGGATGTGTGCTAGAGTGGACGCGAGCAAGAAATCGCATCTGAAAAAAAACTTTTTTACAAAAAATACAACTGACTCAAACAACAAAGTGAAAAATAACTTTAATTTCGCAAGTCGGTGTCGTTGGATCAGTATTTTAGTTTTTTGCCACTGACTTCCGAAATTAAAGTTATTTTTCACTTTGTAGTTTGGAAGTCGGTTGTGTTTTTTGTAAAAATGTTTTTTTTTTCACTTTTTAGTGGGTTGGTTTATCTAAGTTACAATAGCCTAATGCCAACTGCTCATCACCTTTTACAAAATATTGCTTTTCCCGATGCGGGGACTTTAATTGTTGAGAAGTTCTTCAGGTACTTCACCATCAGCTCCACTGCACCATATGAATTGTAACGAGCATCAATTGCTTACCAGCCATATTAAAGTAAACGAATCGCAACCCGTGAAATACATATTATTGAGTAGTTCCGGTGGCCATCTGTGTCCTTCATCATCAGTTCAACTTTACTAAATGACGCTTTCCAAGAGCAAATGTACGAGTTACTATAAAAAATACCCAAATCGCTATAGGTGTGCCTATAGTATTTGAAGAGTTCCCTCGATTTCTCTGAGATCCCATCATCAGATCGTGACCAAATGACAATGGGACTAATTTGAAAGTATACTCTTGCAAAGTAAAACAGATTTTTTCAACTCAGTCTTCGAGTAATCGGGGAACATACATTTTTTTTTTAATCCGACGAACTGAGAACCCCTCCTTTTTTAAGTCGGTTAAAGAGCCCGCTATAGCGTCGTTTCATGGCGTCGCTACGCATCTTCGCAACGCTCAGTGGCCCAGCACATCTCTTGTGGAAAAGCTCACATTGTTTGACAGCTTCGTTACGCATCCTCGTACCGCTCAGCTACCTCGCTCATCTCTGGTGGAAACGCAGCCTTACGGCTGTCCAAATACAGTGCGTTTTATGACTCCTTAATGCCAAATACTGGTGAAAATGACAGATTTTCATTTCGGAATCGTTTTCCTAGGAAATAAAAACTTTAAACTCTAACCCACTAACCCACTACCACAATCCCTTTCATTTTGACAATACAATAAATTCATTGCTTATTATTTATTATATATTTATTCGTATTATTTATGTGTAAAAATGTCTTCCGCCCGACAACTTAAAATAAACCGTAACGAATATTGATGAATTTTAAAAATGATAGGGAATTTTATTGCGAGTGAGTTGCGCAATAAAGCTGCCAATCTACACGTGCTTCGATTTTCCTTAATCCCCCCATTTAAATGTAAAAAATGATTAAATGCCCGCACGCTCGCGTAAACCCATTATAATAAATGGCGGTGTACAACGGAAATAGATTTTGACGTCGATTTAAAAAAACGAAGACGCGCTAGACAATAAATATATCTTTTAACACGTCGTAAATACGTCATAGCATTGTTTAATCTTTCAATACTTAAACAATCAACACCTTTGTTGAAACCTACTAGTTATTCTGCTAACCTATTGCAACTTCGGTCACATAGAAGGTTCTATACCTAGGTACCTATATCATTCGACCTAAGGCGTAGACAAGAGGCAAATGTTAAAAGCTGGCTTGTCTTAAATACATTCCCAGAGGGTCATGGCCATCCGGCTGGCCTGAGGATACCGCACGGTCTCCTGTGAGACGGCGAGTCTCCTTGCCGGATTACCGCCATGGGATCTGGAGGACAAGGTCCTCGCGCACATCTGGGAGTGGCGCGAAGAGGCAAAACGCCGGGGCTTAACTCCGCTGCCGCGAGAAATCACGGCACAGCGGACAGAGCTCCGGTGGGATCTCATGGCGTCAGGGAGAGTGCGATTGTTGCAACCCAGCGCTGGACACGCCGCAATTGTGGTGATAAGACCCTTCTTTGAGCAGTGGCTGGAGAGGCGCCACGGCGTCCTCACCTTCCGCCTGACGCAGTTCCTCACCGGACACGGCTGTTTCGGGAGGTCCTGTTCAGGATAAGGCGGGAGGAAACGCCTGGGTGTCACCATTGTGTGGATCGTCCGGAGGACAAGATGGAACATACGGTGGAGGTCTGCCCGGCTTGGGCGGAGCATCACCGTGTCCTCGTGGAGGCGATTGGCGGCGGTGATCTCTCGCGTCCGGCCCTGGTTCAGGCCCTGGTACGGAGCAAGAGGAAATGGGAGGCACCTTCTGCGAAGCGGTAATGCTCGCAAAGGAGGAGGTGGAACGCGTGAGGGAGAGGCAAATTTAGCGCCCTCACGCCCCTAACGCCGCAGGAGGAGACACCCTGGGCGTCAGGAATCACAAGCCGATTTCCGGCCAAAAATTTTTTTGAAAATTTGAAAATTTTTAATAGATTTCTGGTCATTTTGGTACTAAAATGTGAGTTTTATATTGCAATAACTTTTTTTTCTCAATAATAATAGAAATATTATTGCAGTACCTATGTGCCCCTTTCGGATTGGACAGGGTTTTTTATACATAAAGTGTAGTTTGTGGTAGCGCAAAAAAATATATTTTATTCTTGAATGTATTTCTCACTTGATTGTTACCAAAACTAGATTAGAAAAAAAAAAAAACACGGTAAAACTAATGTTTTGTAACATATCTGTATTTACTATCAACGTGCGTTGGTTTTTTAATTAATAACAAGAACGTTTTATTAACCGACTTCCAAAAAGGAGGAGGAGGTTATATGTTCGTAGCGTATGTGTTTTTTATGTATGTCCACCGCTTCCTCCGTCAATTATAGACCAATTTTGAAAATTATTTTTTGTTTGAAAAACTATGTATGCTCTCCAAACCCCTACAAATTTTATAACTTTGCTTGGATAGTTTTTGAGTTGGCTTCAATAATACGTATTTTTCCCCAACTTAGTATTTGGATGATATGATAAGTTAATGTCATTTTTATTTACATAGCAGGTAGTGGTATTCGAATTCGCGTGGGGTAGGTACCACAACTAAAAAGTCAAAAATAAAAACTTTTTACGAAAACAAATCAACCAACTTCCAAAAAACACTACAAAGCAAAAAAATTACTTTAATTTCGGAAATCGGTAGCAAAAAACGAAAATTCAATACCAAAGACAACGACTTCCGAAATAAAAGTTATTTTTCTTCTATCTTTACTAGTGTTTTTTTTGGAAGTCTGTCGATTATTTTTTTTTTATTTTTTTTCGATTACTCAACTAATTTTTGAGTAAATAGTCAATTTGCTTCATTGCTTTGTAGGTGTTAAAATTATTTTTACTTTTTATTTTGTTATTTGTATTTTAAGAACTATGTCCAAATGAACGTTATTCTTTATTATATTTTGCAATAAATTTCAAGCGTTGTGTCATCGCCCTTCTCATTCTTTTCTCTGCAGTCCAATAGTGACCACGGTGTAGCTCTTGTCAGCGTCTTAACAGGCAAAATTTCGAAAATAATTTTATGTGTAAATAGCTTACTTTCAGTAAGTATCTTCAGTTGTTCAAGCTGTGCGTTGTCTGTCTGTCAACAGCTTTATATAAAAGCGATGTATAACTTTTCAAAAGATAACATGTCACCGTTTAATATCACTTAACATTAAAGTCACGTAACAAATCAATGTGATTCTAAAAAAAATAACAGACGATGGTCCAGGTAGAAGCCATTTTCCAATAGCAACAGGGCTATTGGAAACCTCCAATGTCCTTCCGAGAGTATTATTTTTGGCGCGAGCGCGAACGGGACGATGGATCGGGGCGGCCAGACATCAGTGTGGGACGCGACCTGTTGACGTGAGGTTGCCAGCCGCGTCGCGCTGTGTTGCCATACGATGCAATTCATAATGGCGGGACTTTTGAATTGAGAAGCGTTTTTTTTTTCTGATCGAACGATAAATTTGTGCAGTGTGGCCAATTTTGAGGTGTGTTGTGTTGTGAGTATTGAATTAGGAAGTTGGATTTCGTGTATGTAGGTATGTTTTTAAACAAATATTTTATATAAATAAAAATACTAAAGGTGTGTAGTACTGTTGTACCTTATTTACTTGTAGTTGTAGTTTTTTAATTAAGCAGTCATTTCACGTGTCATGTTTTAATTCGAATAAGGACGACTGCTATTAGTTTTAGATATATGGGAACAATAGGTTGCCGCCATGTTACAACACAAAGAAAACGGGTAGATAGATACGAGATTTTCCAAAACGTATCAAACCGAAGAAAATGCAATAAATACCTATTAATTACGTTAACTAATACAAGTTTTTTTTTTTTTTTATAATCATACGTTTACGACGTTTTAGATATATCTAGATACCTTGAAAAAAAAAAAAAAAAAAACATTGTTTAAATTGCGTATTTTTAATGAATTGCAAGCAGTATGTTTTTATCTTAATTTTAATGAAAAAAAAAAATATATCCTTGGTCTTTTTTATAATTTTTTTTCTGGGTATAATTCTGAATGCACTATTGCTAATAGCTTAATGGCTCTTTTTCACGTTGTAAGTGACCGATGGCCTACGATTATCATGCAAGCCATTTGCCACACAGCCATGTTTTTGAACTATCATAATCTAAGGTTATAACGAACATAAAGACATCAGCAGTCGCCTGCAGACTCTAAGCCAGTTCAATCCAAGAAATTATAATTTTGAACGTATTACATCCTACACCTGATATATGAATAAGTCACATTGGTAATGGGTTACTCCTGCATTTGCCAGGTTTCGAACGTGCAAAGATTCTCCAAGTTTTGCGATCATAATTTCGTTTTCGAACAAAACGTATTTACAATAAAGCATTCATATTTTTTTTTAAATAGCACTTCCATTTCGTATGTACCAACTTATATAAAAACGATTTACGTACGAAAACGGATTATCGAGTTATTTCCACACGACTTAGTTAATAAATAAAACCTCTTTGCCGATCGTTTCCGCATGGGAAATTATTTACATCACCATTTGTATCGTAAATTATTGTGTGATGCATTATTTTTAATCGACTTAAAAAAGGAGATTATTTATTTTGGGAAATCGGTTATCGATTATTATTGTGTTCTTTTTAAGGCACATGAAATATTTAATAGCAGTATATTTTTATTCATTACTGGCACTTTGTCAGCAACTCGTCCATGGGAATGTCGAAAACTCCGTATTCCTTGTCTATATCTTTTAAGAATGTAACCTCAGTTTTCTAGGTCTAAGAGTTTGGGCTGGGCGTTGATGAGTTAGTGAGTGAGTCAGGATTTTTTAGATATGTATTGATAAGGAAGGAGATCGTTATTATTGAATTAAAGTCGAACAGATTATGTGGGAAAAATCCTATCTTATTGGGACTTAATTATGTTCGAACCGTTTGGGGTTGAAACACTAGTGCCATGAGGTCCGAGTGCCCACTTTGTTTTTCGGGGCATCGCCAAGTGGCTGTTCAACTCTTCACGTGACCAGAGGGCTGGCCTATTGTTTGGCAAAATAATCAGCATTGCCATACAGCGTGGCAATGCTGCCAGCCTTTTGGGCACTTTTCCTGTTACAACAAAATACCTTGTGACATATTGCAATTAAATGAAAGAAAATTTAAAACTCATATTAAAAATACACTTTGTAAACAAGCATATTACAAATTAGAGGATTATATACAAGATTAGAGTGCTTGGAAACATGCTGGTCCTGCTCCATAGGACAATTTAGAATCAAGACAACATCAAACAGGTTGCTAATTTAATTGTAAAATTTATAATTTTGTGTTATATGACATTGATTTTACATTCTGTGATTACTTCCTCACACACTGACTCATTAATTTTAAAAACATTAGGAAAATCGTCTACTTTTACAATGTTTGTAAATATGTGAGCACCATGTATCTATCACATAACTAAATTATCTGTCGTTGCTTCATTTTAAATTATTTTTACCTATTGTGGTATAGTAATTTTATTCTAGGTGCATCGTCTTCACATACAATTATTTAACTAATGTACGTACTTATACAAACTATTGTAAAACATTTTAAAAGAGTAACGGTGGAGTTTCTTACCCATTCTTCTCCATACGAAAACTACCCTTTGGAAGGGGCGACTAGAATCAATTCTATTATTTTGTAAATTTTGACGTTCAAAAGTGCCATACATGGGCCTATTTGAAATAAATGATTTGACTTTGACTTTGACTTTGACATGTTATTATTATTATTTTAGTTTGTAAGTTTCTAAATTATGTAAATATTATCTTGAAAAAAGTATATAAAAGTCCAGTTAATGTTTTTCCTCAGCTTTACTGAAGGAAAACTTTTGACGCACTGAGGGACAAAACGTTACTTTTTGTTCCCTTAAGGACCTATTGTCGGTTGGTCGATATGCGCTTACAAGTACCTGGTACTAAGAACATTTACCTTCCGGTAAAACCCCTTAACAATGGTCAGGAAAATATATTGTCTATATTAGCTGCTGCCCGCGGTTTTGCCCTAATTTACTCCTGAAAGTCCCGTCAATAATCGGTTCAGCCGTTTCGGAGATTAGCTGGAACAAACATACAGACGGACAAAAAATTTAATAATAAAAATATTATATTTGCTTATATGTAGTACCGCTATACTTTCAAATAAAATTTCAAAATTCAAAAGTCATTTATTCAAACTAGGCTGAGAATCAGCACTTTTCGACCGTCAAAATTACATAAGACAGTCCCCCAAAATGCCCGCCCTTCACCGGAGTTTGTTGCGCCACTTTTTCTTCCCAGTTCATGCGCTAGGAAGTATCCTAGTGCAGGAACTGGGAAGAAGAAGCGGCGCAACAAACTCCCCAGCAGCACAGCTGTTCTGTTCAGGTAGAGAAAAAATACAAACAGTACTACCTACAATTTTATTTATTTGTATGTGTGTATCGATTTATTTAAGACACTACGTCAGTTTGCCGTGTTATAGAGATGACGGCACGGTTGCCACAGTGGTTAAGCGATTGACTGCTGCGCTGCGTGTCGCGGGTTCCCGCACGGAACAAATATTTGTATGACCTACTAGTGGTTTTTCCGGGTCTGGCTGTTTGTGTATGTAATTTTAAATCTTTGTAAACGCACCCACAATATTGGAGAAATACCTAGTGTGAGGCAACGTTATAAAAACATACAACTACTGGAAGAGATCGCGGAAAGCGATAAGGCCGCCCAATGTATATTTTGTAGTGTTTGATTTATTTTTTGTTATGTATTTTTGTGGTGTACAATAAATAATATATAAATAATAATAACTTAGAGAGAATATGGAAGAAAGAGACATGACAACAAATAAATTATAGGGATAAGAGCAAGAAAATGATGAGGATGATGATAGCCATTTTATAAAACTGCTAAAGAATTACAGTTGTGATTTGAATATGCATATCCGCACGGTACACGTACCTTTACATTCAAAATAGGTTACATTAGCCACATCAGAGCACACACACTTGTAGCCGTCGAAAACAAAAAAAAAAAAACAAAAAAATTTAGACGAAATCAGTATAAGGATGTATTTTTGTTATTAATTAATTAAATTAATACAATATAAGTTGGTACTCAATTTAATTAACAATTAATTTCCCCAACACATACATCGTCCACTTGATACTGACTTAATATAGGACACTGTTTCCCGTCTAGCGGCTCTATTTACGTTAAAATAAAACTCCAAAGGGCAAGCTAAATAAGGTAGACAATTTTTTGTATTTTTCATAAACCCTAAAACCATACAACTTCCATAATGGTGCTGTAATCTTTGTACTGCAAGCACTAAAAATAAAGTACACTAATGTTAGTAGCAAATGCCATCGGGACGACTTAAAAATGGTAGTTAAAATTGTACCTTAATACGTAGAGATAACAAACAACTTTAAATGTTAACACGAACATTAGCACTGTCTGGCTCAAATATTATTTGTGCAAGATTTTTAACAAAATGTTTTGATTGGCGGTTACATACTTAATCAGCCTATAGTGTTCCCACTGCTAGGTCACAGGCTTCCTCTCTTCGAGAGGGAGTTGATTGACGAACTGATTGGCGGTTAAACAATCGAAATTATGAATAATATGGCGCACATTATGCGACATGCAATTGCGAAACTACACACTTGGCGAGGAGTTGCAGAGTCGTAACGACAGGTTAGGGGAGTCCAACGCTCTCGCTACTTGTTGCAGGGACTAGTCGCATGGTGCACGCGCACACACGACGACAGTTACATGCGACAGTTTCGCGTCAGTTTTGCTGTGAGCGCGTAATCTGCGCCTTCACCTTCACTTGCCTTGGTGCAAGATAAGCACCAAGGCAAGTGCAACTAGAGGCTCTATATTCACCCACAAAATGAACAACACGACCGTCTGTCTCGAATACTAATAGACAATGATCGCTTTCTGCACGACGTCTGTCCTAACGACTTGTTGCAAACGTAAACGATAGCTCTGCGTCAAGTCGCAGCGGCATGATGCAGAAGCAAACTACCACTCTGCGTCTTGTTGCAGCTACTAGACGCAGCGACAAGATGCACAGTTTGCGCTGGCACAATATACCGAATTTTACGAAGAAATATATTATACTAGGATACTCCTAAAAAGGATTAAAATAAAATTAACTGCCGTATCCAGTTATTCATTGGTCTATGCAAGTCATCATCATCAGCCTACAGCAGTCCACTGCTGGATATAGGCCTCTCCAATTGCACGCCATCCAGCTCGATTCTCGGCAACTCTTATCCAGCTGCTACCAGCCACCCTGCGATGATCGTCACTCCATCTAGCCTGAGGGCGTCCTACCTTACGTTTTCCGATTCACGGTCTCCACTCAAGAACACGTGTACCCCAACGGTCATCGGTTCTACGGCTAATATGGCCGGCCTATTGCCACTTCAGCTTTCTTATTCTGTGAAAAATAGCATACAAATAAAAATAGCATAGCTCACAAGCTATGTTGACAATTTTGGTTCTCTGTCGGATTACCTCATTCCGGATTCTATCCCTCAGTGATATTCCAAGCATAGCTCCTTCCATAGCTCGCTGAGTGACCTTGAATTTATGTGACCCCAGTCGTACCGTGGGTGTCCACATTTCGGCTCTGCTAAGCCATAACCGACAGGACGCACTGATTGAAGACTTTAGTACTAGGCTCTGCGGAATACCCGTCGAGAAGACTCAACGGAGCTTTCCAAACGCTGCCCAGCCGAATTCTTCTGTTAGCCTTCTTTTCAAAGTTATTCTTACCAAACTGCAGAGTTTGCCCGAGGTAAACGTTTTCTCGAACAACCTCAAAAGCACCGCCATTCACAGCAATCAGTCCCCGAGTGACGTGTTCGTTGAACATAACTATACAAGTGCTTGCAGTCAATTAAGCTAGTATGTTGCTTTAAAACTTTCGTGAATACAGATAAAACTAGCTGCGCCCCGTGGTTTCACTCGCATAAGTCTCGATGCCGTAAGAATATCTTAATAAAAAGTATTATATGTGTTAATTCAGGTTATAAACTACCTGTTTGCCAAATCTGATACAAATCCATTCAGTAGTTTTTGCGAGAAAGATTAACAAACATCCATCTATCCTCACAAACTTTCGTATTTATAGTATTACTAGCTTTTGCCTGCGGCTTCGCCCGGGTGGATGTCGGAAAATATACCACGGGAACGTACTACCGGGCGGTACCGGGATTACATACCTAATAGTCCAGGAAAACGTTATTGACTCCTACCGCTGCGTTTGAGCATTAATTATTTTGTCCCTCGTAATTTTGAATCTGTGATATCTTTTAAAATATTCATTTAAATTACATGATGTCAAGGCATATTTTAATCTCAATTAAATGACCAATTTCAATAACATATTTTATTGGATAAGAACAACTACTATGATACTGGTCAATATAGCTTCGGAAATAATGATGGAATTTTTATCAAATTCTGAAAGATAAAAATGGTTACTGTGGGTCATCTTTACAAGATAGACATATGCCAACGCAGACTTTTTTGTTGAACTTTTTATGATCTTCAATCCTGTAGAACATAAATTTGATGAATCTGTAACGGTTTACGCGGCGGGAAATTTGTTTTATAATATGTAAGGATATATAAAACCAAAATAAATGTATATATAATAAAATAAATATATATATATATATATATATATAAAAACAATATAGTAGGATACTTGTAGTGATTACTATGCACTTTCACTTGTCACCATTATGCTTGTTGCACTGTTGAGATAAGAGAAAAAATAGACTGGACTGATAATGAAGTATTACGAAAGAAAGAAGAAAGAAAATTACAACACAAAAATACATCGTAAAACTATAAAAACAGAACATAATGAATATAATGCCAAAAGGGCCTCAGCTCAGCATAATGTCAGATGACAACACAAGCTCACCACCTGACGCCGATTTTCAGCTGCAGCCCACGAGTGTCATACGCTAGAATAATAATAAACACAAAAAGGGAAGTGTCAAACGTTACGCTAACGTCAATTTCTGTCATTAAAGTATAGTCAAGTATTTTATATCTTCGTCAATTTCAAATGCTTTCCTTTATCAAGTCCTGACAAATAATATCTTTGGTAGCTACGGGCACTGAGAAGGTTGTTCTATAGAAAACTGTATTTTATTACTTTATAACAAAGACCTGAATCAAAAATCAAACATTCCTTTGACTACTGTTGCGTTGACATCAAACTAAAACCCTTTTTCAAAGTGTTACATTCTTTATTCGGTCTGACAGGTTAAGAAGATGGCTGAATGTTTTTGAGAATAAATTTATTTGATAAACCTACAGATTCTGTCGTGCAATGAGCAGATAAAAATAGCACTTAAGGTAATGAACATATTTTGAATGTGACTGTATCTTGTCGTCATCAAAAGGAGTAGAAATTGCGAAGAAGAATTTGTTCAAGTAATAATTAATTTATTTACAAATTTGTTCTAAATATTAGAATATTAGCGACGCTGAATATCTAGAGAGTATTAATTGTTTTCTCAAAACTGTTCATGAAATATTTTATTTTTCTCAAACATGCTTGGAAATTCGAACGTTATTTTGACAAGCTTCATCAAAATAAATCAAAATTGCTGTACTGGTAAAAACAAGCGAGTAGGCGGCCGGCAATCTTACTATGAAAATCCTTATCTGTCGTGTTTACCGGCCAAATAAATGAAAACTTATATCTGTCGTGCTATTTAAAAATGGAACGAACTTCTTACTTCAACACGTCATGGCAACCAAGAAGGTAACTTATCAAAGATTTTATTAAAATTTTGAACTGGCTAAGCGAATAGAGCTGTTTAAAGTAAAGAAGAAACAAATGAACATATTGGCGCGTGAACTTTGATTCTGGAATTTATAATTAATTTACTTAGTTATTAGTTAGTGACTGCCTCGTTGGTCTAGTGGTCGTAAACGCTACTGCTGAGTAGGAGGTTCTGGGTTCAATTCCCGTGTCGGGTAAAGTGTTATTGGGTTTTTATATCTGAAATTTCTCAGTAACAGCCCGGAGTCTCGATGTGTGCCCGGTTGATAGCAATAGGCTCGCCCCCTATTACATGGGACTTAAAACATAACTGGCGAAAAGTGGGTGAACCTGCTACCGGGACACCTCTGTCCAACCATTCGGGAAAACAACGCGTGATGTTATGTTTATGTTTACTTAGTTTGAAATTCCGCGCATTGTTTGAGAAAAGTACTATACAAGCCCTGGCTACAACCAGGCGTTGGTGGACTCACGTATGAGTGCCTCGTCTTCGCCTCGGCCCAAATTTTAACGGTCGCCCATCAATGGCCTAATTGCTGGTCGCGAGAGTAATGTACTATTTCTGCACCCAAACGAAGCACAGAAAGACAATGAATATTTTAGTATTTTCATTTTAGGAATACCCAAATGTTAATCTTTATTGTATAGGTAATAATGCCAACTTTTACAACCACCACGATTAATGGCAATAGCACTTGTCTCTGGACTTTCCTGCAATAATCATTACAAAATACCATATACCTATGAACATACATAATAATAGATAATGCACTCGTATGATAAGCCCAAATGAAGCCTTTATCTAAAGTAGTTGCTGAAATCTGTTAGTGACGCAACAGTACATTAATAAACCGGGTTGATATGGCGTGTAATGTTATAACACAGTGATAAAATATTATCTTTGGAGTACGTGCTATAAGGTCGAGTTCCACCAAAGCCAAGAGGAGAGGAACAGGAACAACCAGTAAACGTGCGTTATTTTCATCTCTGCGCTTTGGTGGAAATCGGCGCTTGTAGTCTGGGAATTAGGGAGCGTAATTTTGACAAAATCTACAAATTATTTAGAAATTCTACAAATTAATTAGTACTAAGGTACAGTATAACTATTTTCTTAATGGCCCTCAACAAAATTCGTGTTGCGTTAGTCGTCAGATCTCTATCAGTTGCCCTTTGCACTTGGTGTAGACTGGACGCTCTCAATCGACTTGGAAGTTTATTGAGTTATTAATACTCTTTTAAAATAATAAACAAAATCCAAAATATAAATACTAATTATCTGTCATTTAATAACACCCTACAAAACATATTAAATCAGCGTATACCTAAAAAACCCGTAAGAATTAAAAAGAAATCATCTAAATCATGGCTTACGACCGGATTGAGAATAGCGTGCAAGCATAAAAGACAACTGAAAGCATTAATGACGACAACAAATAATAATATATTGGAAAGGTACTATAAATGTTACGAAAAATTACTTAAGAGAGCAGTATCCCGCTCCAAAAAACTAAATTACATAAGAATAATGAGTAAATCGGATAATAAAACTAAAACAATGTGGCAAATAATAAAAGAGCGTACAAATAAGAATACCAAAAAGCAAATAAATAACATAAAATTACGTATACATAATACCGTGACAGAAAACGCGACTACCATTGCCAACGCTTTCAATGATTATTTTGTGTCAGTAGGAAAAACGGATACCGCAAATGGGAACGCTAGTCCGACTGGCCGTCCTACCTCTTCCCAAAGCGAAAACTCAATTTACCTAAGACCTGTAGACCCAAACGAAATAAGATTTATTATAAAAAGATTGAAGAACAAGCGAAGTTATGGACATGACGAGCTACCACCTATACTTATAAAAGCATGTGCTGAACAATTAACGTTACCCCTAAGTTATTTAATAAACCAGTCTCTAGATGAAGGCTCAGTCCCTGACCTGCTGAAAATATCGATAGTGAAACCGATTTACAAAAAGGGAGACAAGACTGATACTAGCAATTATCGGCCGATAGCATTGCTACCAACCTTCTCAAAAATATTGGAGACTGCTATGTCAAAACGACTTTATTCCTACTGCGAAAGATATAAAATATTCAATGATAGTCAGAATGGGTTCAGGCAAAACAAATCCACGACATTAGCAATATTTAAGTATATCCAGGAAGCTCTAAATATAATTAATAATAAACAATATGCGGTAGGGATTTTACTGGACATGAGCAAAGCCTACGACAGAGTCTCATACAAAATTTTACTAAACAAATTATATGCAATAGGTGTTAGAGGTATAGCACACAAATGGTTCTGCTCGTACCTAGAAAATAGGGAACAATTCGTAGAAGTAGAACATAGCGATCCACACACTGGCCAAATAACACGAGTAAGATCGAATAAAGCAAAAACAACAATGTCAATACCACAAGGCAGCGTTTTGGGATGCTTATTATTTCTACTATATATTAATGACCTCCCTAAAGAAATTGACGCTCAAAGTATTTTATTTGCTGACGATATTTCCATCATTTTTCCTTACACCAATACAGAAAATTTAAATTTAAGTCTAGATGATAAGCTCTCCATAATAATAGCATGGTTAAAAGATCACAACTTAGAATTAAATTTTGACAAAACGAAGCTAATGCAATTTAGACCATACCAAAAACGCAAATTGGATATAAACTACTCATACAACAATATAAAGCTGGAATGCATAAACGAGTTTAAACTGTTAGGTTTGACTATAGAAACTAATGTAAACTGGAAAGCCCATATAAATACTTTGGCAAATAAACTAGCTAGTTTTATATATGCCTTGCAGGAGCTTAAAAGAGCTACTGATTTTAAAACTGCTCTAACAGCATACTATGCCTACGCATTATCCGGGCTAATTTATGGAATCGTGGTGTGGGGAAACAGTGTAGACAAGGATAGACTTTTTATTCTACAAAAGAAATGAGTACGAATTCTTGCTAATATAGATAACACAGAAAGCTGCAAGCCATTATTTGTAAAACACAAAATTCTTACACTAACCGGTATCTACATTTTAGAAGTTAGCAAATTTGTAAGAAAGCATCAGTCACTATTCCCACTCACTAAGGACCTTCGTCCACAACATCGCAGTGTTAGACGCCAGAACAAACATGAACTAGCCTTACCCAGCTCTAAATTAACAATGTTCCATTCAGGACCTTTAGCCATGTGTGTGAAAATATATAATAAGGTCCCAAATTCTATTAAGGATATTGAGTATGAAAATAGATTTAAAGACAGTCTCCAAGAATACCTTATATTAAAATCGTATTACACTCTAAAGGAATTCTTGGAAGATAAATAAATTTTGACATTTGAATTCTTCCCTGTACACAACACCATTATAACCCACTACCGACCTAACATGTTATTTTATGATTACTATTTTTATCGCTAATTTCTTAATTTAATTTATTTTTTAATTTTAATTCTGTATTTTTAATTTTTATTTTTATTGTATGTTGCTGTGCCCTAACAGGGTCCATAACTGTACCTTAGCTCTAAGCCTCATGTAACACCTTTTATACACATTATGGTTCGCAATAAATGAATATGAATATGAACTTAATGTAATTTTTTTTTTAAATGCGAGGAAAGCCGTAAAGTCGCAAGCATGAAAAAAAAAATTACAGCTCTATATAGTTCACACGGAAATAAGAAAATAAAATAAAAATAAAGTGCTTAGATCCGAATTGAAATTATTATACATGATAAATCTAATAATTGACGGACATGGAAATTAGCATTCGCTTGTATACTGTAACGTTACATTTTCCCAGAGGGGGAAAATGTAAGGGAAAATATAACAATATAATTGAATATTATAATATAATTAAAAATACAAGGGGAGTACAAAAAAACACAGTTTAACACTACTGATCGGCACTGCACGTTTAGGAGGTTAGGCCTCAGAGGTGGCCTGCAGCGGGAGGTGGTCCTCGGGAGATGGAGGCTCCGGCAGGGAGTGATTGACGGCTGGTGGTGGCCTCGGCGGGTCGATGACTCCGAGGGAAGGAAGAGTTGGCTCCGGCAGGGAGTGGGTGAGCCCCGGAATGGCCAGGGTAGGCCAAGATGGACTGTAAGAGAGACAGACCCTTTTATTATTATAAAGTCGGAGATAGAATCGGAGATAGATAGAATCCGAGATAGAATGGCCCGTTGCTTCTGACGGCCTCTGCTTTTATACCCTTCAGCTCGTTTCCAAAATCAATATTCTTTTCCATTTTCAAACAGTGGTTTCTTCCAATATAATCGGACCTCCTTGGAGTGCGTTAAATTTCATAAATAAAATTTAGAACAATAGTTAATTTGGTACAATCATAATATAAAAAATAAATTATAATTAATATAATGTTTTAGCGATATCAATAAAAATAATTAAAACTATATAAACCAAAAAGTAACATCATAGACTAAGCCAAACAGAAAAATAAAAAAAAAACTGACAGTTTAACATTTGACATAGGTAAGTGTCACAACAAGAAAAACTACAGAAAATATTAATCAATGAAATACAGAGCCTCAGGAATATTTAACACACCGGCAATGGTCATGCATTTATACAGAGCCTCAGGAATATTTAACACACCGGCAATGGTCATGCATTTATCTAGAGAGAACGTATGATAAAAGACCAACATTTTAACAACCAAACCGTAAGTAAAAACATGCAACATTACAATACGGAAATGCGATGATTCCCGAGGGACCTTAAGAAAATAGTCAGTCTGTACTTTTCTGTCTTACCCTTCAGGGGATACAGGCGTTATGTTATGTATTTTATCCTAGACTCATCCTAATGAAAAGTGCGAAAGAATTGTCGAGAAAGTACTGTCCTTATTGCCGGTGTCAAGTTAAGTACTTGGGACTTATTTTTATTGGATTGTATTCGATTTCTTGTGGTTGTTTCTTGTTGTGTAGGGGTATCGTATTACCCAGTAACTGGATTGTGGAGGTCAGATAGGCAGTCGCTTCATGTCAAACACTTTCTCACTGTTGAGTATCAATACACATTTTAAAAAATAAATGTAAAAATTGCATTGCCATGCTATATTACAGGGCTCAATTTTAATAAAGTTGTACGAGATTTCCTAAATGTTTTAAACTAACCTCTGGTCACGTTTTGACCATTACGCCACACCATTCAAATTGGCGTTATAACTCCGGGAAATTCGAAACCAGTTCAGGAAAACCAATCATTTTAACTTGTTGGCTGCTGCTAAATCCTCAAATAATACGTCCCTCGATATCGATATATCGGGAAACTATAAACTATATGGCTTAAAATATAGTGTAATTAATAATATCACAATTGATTTATAAAAGACTGCACAAACCTTTCTGAATGATGAAGAAAACCGGATCCTATCCATTATACGCTTTATAATATCTAACGTGACGATATTATCGTGGACGTCCACGTCCATAAAATGTATGCGCACATGCGCAATAATGTCTACGTGCACGTTATTACGTTATCGTGGACGGAAATTTCATATATTTCCATACATTTTATTTCCCCGTGTTATCGTGATGCTGTGCCGTGGACGTGGACATTATAGTACGCACATTGTGTAGTTAGAAACGACTGAAGTACATACACAGACCGATACGAAAAGCGACTTTATTTTATAATATTTAATTTATGGTATTCATAAATCATTCTAACCATTCTTTCAGTATTCTATTCAATTTTATTCTGTTTTTATTACAATATTGTCTTAATAGTAACTAAGTAATAGTGACTGTTGTCTTCCGCTCAACTCTCGAAACAGTTTAAATTACTTAATTTTGTGGTATAACATTAAATAAATATAAATTTTATTTCATAAAAAACACATTTACGGTTCACAAAAACAATTTTCCAAGTAAAAATAGAACATTCTAGAAAGAAGTGTATCGTTGGTGTACACCAATTAATGAAAAAATCATTGTATCACAAAGACCAGGAAATTAAAATAAATTAAATAGGTAATAGACCTTACAGTTTTCGTCTAGTCTATATATTCTGTTAATAAAAATAAAGAAGGAAATATATACTCTTTCGAAGGCATTTATTAATATTATTAAAAACATATTTTGTTTTTGTTGAAACCAGACAAATTCTTCAACTTGTTTCTTCCAACGTGTGTTTTTCCTAAAATACATCTTGAATAAACAGTCTTGAGTGAATTTTGCCACAACTTCGAAAACAAAAATATTATTACACTCAATTCCAACAAACTTCTGAAAGTATTTCATACTTCTTGAATGAATTTCCATCTTCCATGTTCATTAATTCGAAGCGATCGCGCGATCATCTGAAAATTACTTTCCAAGTTGCGTTATCGACAAAACTGTCTCTTACACTACCCAGTATTGTTAGCTATGCTTCAAAACAGCATAGTAATAGGTGACAAATGACTTTAACCATGTATGTAAATGGGCGATTTCCAAATTCGGAAAATTGCCTAATTTATTTTATGTAGAAACATTTTTTTGACCTCTTTATTGGACAGGATGAGAGCAGAATATCAAACGCTGCTGTTTTTTCTAATAATATTCGTAAAAGCATATCGTAAGCATAGTAGGTCATTAAAATGTAAATTCACGGGCATTAAACCAAACTGTATTTTGTTGCGAAATCGTGTAAAATATATTTAATGTTTTATATTACTTAGCGTTGCTATACTATTATGATGGTGACGTCTGTACCTGCTTGTAATAGAGATTATGACAATTTTTTTTTGTCCAACAGTTATATTATTAAAAGATATTGGACACGTATTTTTCTTTTTTTTACATTTTCAAAAGATTACGGCGATACATTGAGTTAAAATGTGCCATGACGTCACGAGCAATCTCCACTCCCTAACTTTAATGCGTTTTATCTAAGTAATTTTTTTAATAATATGGTAAAGCAAGAAATATGTGTCTAATACTTTTTTATTATCTGACTGACGGACTAAATATAATTTGTTTTTTTACCCCGGCATCATCCCTGTTAATTAGGTATGTATTATGACAATCCAAAAAGTCTAAAAAAGTACTGGAGTTTTAAAGAAATAATGAAGAACAGCAAGATAAATATGAATTTGAAAAGAAAGTTCTATGAGATAGCAATCTTTCCGTGCCTTACATATGGATGCCAAACATGGTCACTACGGATAAAAGAAGAACACAAACTCGGAGTTATGCAAAGGAAAATGGAAAGAAGCATGTTGGATATTAAATTGTCAGATAGAATTACTAATGAGGAAATTAGAAGAAAAACAAACATCTCTGACACATCCTTAGAATGGAAAACGAAAGATGGACAAAGAAAATCATAGAGTAGGTACCTAGAGATGGAAAATGAAAACGAGGAAGGCCGCGGAAGCGCTTGGAACATATATTTAAAGAAAGATGTGGACCAGACCGGAGGAGACAAGCTAGAGATAGGGAAAAATGGAGAAACTTGGGGGAGGCCTACTCCGTAGAAGCGACTTCCATAAATAAATAATTTCACGTGCATGCCAACATTAATAATAATATTTTTAATACTTATATACATTTTTAAACTTTATTTTGCTTACACGCACCTAAAAATGATTAATACAATTATAAATATGAATTTAATTCAAATAATAAACTGTAATATTAATGATAATGAAATGTCAAAATATATAAACCATTATCTGTTAGTATAAAAGAAATATGCTTAAATTGTTCTATGTATTTATGGTAGAATAAAGGTTTTTTTTTAAATTTTATAATGACAATCCAAGTACCCAACAGCACCTAGTCTATAGGTATCGTGACATGCAGTTGTTAGGTACGGTAATGCTTCGCACCTTGTTAGTTCGCATCTCGCTAGGACGTTCAACGTCATTACAATGTATTTTATAGAGGTTGAATAAAATATACTTTTATTTAGATTCCTGATATCCTCATTTGTCTAGCCTTTTCCCAACTATGTAGGGGTCGGCTTCCAGTCCAACCGGATGCACCAGAATACCTTTTTTATATGGAGCGACTGCTTATCTGGCCTCCACAGCCAAGCTACTGGGTATACGGTATATGGTATTTGTATTATCCTATACTGTCTTTATTCATAGTTTAATGGTATTGTGGCAGAATATAAAAAAAGGAATTTAATTGTAGTTACTGAAAATGCGTTTTATACTGTCTCCTTGTCATCTTCTTATCGAGTCGGTATGCGCTATACGTGAATAATTCAGTGGTACAACGATCAGGTCGTCAGCACAATTAGCAGCGGGACTGACTCTCAAGGATGCATAGGACTTACTTAAGTGTCGAAAATCGTAAACGCCTTTTTCATGTACCATATTTCAATTTTATTTCTGACTCGCTTTAATTCCAAGTACCTACAGTCAGGAAAATTAATTGTTTAACAAATTGACACAACACGCGGCTACGCCAAATTGCTGTGTTTGAAATCAATGGCTTCAATTGCCATTCGCCAGTAGTGAGTCAATTTGTAACATAATTAATTTTTGACTGCACTTGGAAATAAAGTTAAATTTTATTCACTAGTGATTTAAAACGAACAATTTAAGTTGGCAGTCAATTTGATAAACAATTAACATTCCAGACTTTACTTTTCGGTCAATCAATGTGATTCTTTTACCGAATTTCAATACACTTTGCTTGTAACAACACATTATTATTTACCACGTAATATCATATAGAGTACTGTGGGTAGGCACAAATTCATGAATAAAGTTGTATCCCTGTCGAAAATAAAAAAAAATCAGTGTGCGAATTTTCCTCGCAAAATTAAAACGAGAGGCAACGGTAAAAGCTTTTACGCAAAATCAAAGTGCAATACGTATAGTACGTAATCTATACGTAGATACTGTTTTAGTTTCCGAAGACCCAATTGGAACAAAAGAATTTTCGATAGGTACGGAGGAGTAATTGAATTGGAACTACGGAGAATAGAGTAGAATAGAATACCTACTCCTTATTCCGTATTTTTGTGCTGTACTCGTTATCATATTGTTTACTAATATTTCATTAATTTTAGTTTAATATCCGCGCGTTATTGAATTCTATATTGGTGAACATTAATTTTTCGATAGCTTGTAAGTTTGTTTATAGGTATATTCCATAACCATCTTTAGTTATTATTCAAGTCTGTTCCCAGCAGAGGCTAGTGTATTATTTTTTATTTTATTTATTTGACAAAAGCAGTTATAAGGCATTTATAAATAATAGTAGTAAGTATAATGGAAGGAAGAAAGCATAACCCACAGTTGTTGTCCACGAAATGATAACAGAAATAAGATATGATAACGGAGAATCTTCTAGCATACATCTCGTAGAAATACAATCGCAAAATCCACGCACATATACACACACATGCACACGCACATACACGAACTCTCACTCACATACACAACACACTAAGTAACCACCTACACTTATTTCATAGAATAACTTTATCTTATGTAACATCGACACTGTTTCACTTTCTTTCTAGACTTAGTTAAAGGGATAGAGTCGTGACATTTTAGTCGTTTACAAAAGGCCACTCAATGTACCCGATATAAAATACCCATATATTTGTTTTTTAATGGTTGTTTAGTAGTTATTGGACACATGAAGACGGCTGCTTTAGCAAGACGACTGAAATGTCACGGTGTATAATTGTGCTTATAGTGAGACAAATGTAAAATTTATAATATACAATTATGCAAACAGTGCAATGTGTTCTTGTTTTATGAAAAAAATAATCTTTTTTTTATTTTTATAACGGACGAGTATTAAACAAAAGTTAGGCTACTTATGCAAACCTTGTACTAACACCATGGTGTTAATAAAAATTTTCAAGAGCGGTAATAATCTTGTATCGACCTACTAACTAGTTTGTAAAAAAAAATAGTTTTGAATCGGAAATATGCAATACATTTCTAGGATGACCTGTTGGACCTTGGTCAGTAGACGTGATCTTGCCTACAGCTGATCCTATTGGCAGACAGCCAAGCGAGTGATCTTACAGTTTTCAACTGTAAACCAGTTTTACGAGTACGGTGTAAGCATTTTTGTACAATGATTGCAATATCGATTGATTCCGCCAATCGGTTCGAATTTGTAGTTTATGTTTTCAACTATATTTAAAAACTTTTGGTGCATTCCGTGTGGCATGCAATATGTATAAATACGTAAAAGACGAACCGCTGAATTATAGAGACAAACTTCTGAAAATTGTTGCCAAGTCTGGCATATTTAGGCTAACTTGCACGACTCACCAAATTCAATTTAAAGCTGAACTTATTTCAAACTATTCTTTTATCTTAACTATGGGGCTGCACCTGCGTCTATAGTGACAAAGCAATGCTTGCCGAAGCTTCGTATGTTTTGCTCACTATAAGTTTTATAAGTTATCGCGCTAATGCGGTGGTCACATTAGCGGCTTCATAATTTTAATGGATTATCGTGCAATAATCCAACTACGACAAAAAGTCAACTAAAAAGGTAGGTATAAACAAGAAATCACAGACAGACAAATTTTATTTTTACAGAGCGACTACGCAGTCTCGAAACACCAGTCAAACTGACCAACGTTAGTTCGACCATGCGCCACGCTTATTACGAACCGCCACCCGGGCGATAATTGGTACGCAGCCCGAACTATCGCAACGATAAGCGACAGTGGTTGGTCACATCTGCGTGTATCGTATCATTGTGCAGAGCTCCGTCACGATAGACGCAGATGCGACCCCAGCATTACAAAAATACTATAAACATCATTGTTTAAAGTGACTCGTCTTCAAGCAGTTTTAATGTATAAACTGTGACTAGTATCGTAATAAAGGTTCTCTGTACTGAATAAAAATAACATTTAATCGATCAATAAAATCCCGCAGTCTAAGCTGTAAAATCACTAATAACCACCCACACGACGTCCCACCTCACTTTCATAGCGAATCATTTCATTTCAGCTTTATGCATTTATTGATTTTCGGTAAAAGCCTACCACGGTCATCAAACTCGATTGTTATCTCGCTTTAAGACCATAAAGGTGGTCAATAAAGTTGATGTAACTACTCGATCACGTAATGTGGCCGGCTGTTTCGAGTTCGTAGTTTATAGTACCCACCCATAAGGCACCCTTCCCACCTACACCATTTTTACGAACCATTAATGACTGTCATATTGTGAGTTATGTTTTTTTACTGTAAATAGACGTTTATAGACGTATATAGAAAAAAATATTGGTTTTATTATCAAATAATTCGATTTTACGAAGTAGAAGTTCATCTGAAAAAGTAACGAAGAACAAAATGTCGCTGCTCTCGGTTCGTTATTTCAAGAATAAATTCATCGTACTTATGTCGAGTTTTTGATGAATATTAAGAGTGGCCCCGTCCGCTTTTTCAGCATCGTTTGCTTGAACAAGTACACTCGATGCCACTGCAAATTAAAACGTATAGGTATCGGGGAACAAACGGTTCTGCAAAAATAATTACTGCTTTTATTAAAATAATTTTCTCTGTTTCATTAGGTATTACGGCAAAATTATTGTCTCACATTTTAATTAAAACCTTTTGTTTTCGAGTTGCTGTAACGAATGGATATCGGAATTGAATAAATCCTACACTATTATGTGAGCAATATTTGTATATATATTTGTATTCACGTTCTCGAAATCAGTTCTATATGAAAATTGCAATATAGGGATTTACGGGGGCGAAAAATCGACTTAGCTTGGTCTCATATCTGTGAAAATTCGGCTTCTCCTTATTTTCACTCGAGCAGAGCTCGGTTGCCCAAAGTTCAGAACAAGAACAAGACCTTAGAATCATAGATTTACACTAATAATGACATGGCAGCATGGAATAAGTAAGTACCTACTATCAAGGCAGCATGGAATTAGTATGTACTGTACATCGAATTAGTATGAACTTTCCTATACTATTAAATAAGCATTCTCTATTTTCACCAGCACGCTTAGCATGACCACAATAAAAACGGGTTTTGTCGACTGAAGAATAGACAAAATGACAGATAAACAATCACAATCTGTCATTTTGTCTATTCTTCCGTCGACAAATCTGTAGAAAACCCGTTATTATGGTTGTCATGCTACGCGCGCTGAGTAGAACTCGGTCACCCACATTACTACTCATATATTTATAACCAAGTTTAATCCAGTTGGACAACTCGATGACAAAAAACGATATCTTAGTGTAATAATAAAACCCGACTACTGAAAAATAACGCTCTAAAAAGTACGAAACAAGAACATATTTCAGACAGAAATCAAGACATAGGTACAAAAATGGTCAAGGTAAAGCCGTGGTCGCATGCCTGTACACCTACAAAATTATAATGGCGTGCGACCACGGCTTTACCTTGATCATTTTTTTTATTTCTTGGCTTTATGTCCATATTGCATTTAATTTGACGTCATATATCCAGAGGACAATCAAGACGCTTCCAATGATAACTCAATTGTCAAATTATGATCGGTAGTTTAGAAGTTACGAGGTAACAGATGAACATACATACATACCGGTCAAAATCATAACCCTCCTTTTTGCTTCGCCGTAGTCGGGTAAAAATAGGGTTCCACTGTACGGCAAAGGCCTCTTCTCATACAGAGAAGGCACGAGCAGTGATCACCACGCTTGCTCAAGACTGGTTGGGGATTTCAGACTTATATTGACTATAAGTCCAGGTTTCCGAGCTACTATAGGAAGGTACTATTATTATACATGTTTTCAAACTTTAGAAACTAGACAAAGTAGGAGACAGAGAAGTGCAAGAAGAAAATAATTGAAGGAAGAAGATAATTCTACTGTATCTCTCATTGGTAATCCTGACAAAATACTACTTGTTCCTTTTGATATCTCATATCTTTTGAAATTAATGCGATGATCTCAAATAATCAAGTGCATAAGAATTATTTAAAAAAAAAAAATGTAGTTTCATTTTTCATTCAAAATAATTCGACTAAGATTATTTATGTAAAACACCCTTATGTGACATATATATATATATATATAAATAAAATAAAATAAAACTTCTAAATCCATAAAAAAACCACTCCGCTCCGCTTCTCTTCTAGTCCATAAAAAAACAGCGTCACATAAAATGATTTACTCGTACTTATCAACGAAACTTAGATACACACATCGAGAGTCTAGTGTTATGTTATCTTCGAAACTACGTATTTTTGGAACACTTGTTGTAGGACCTTTTGTGTTATTTTTACAAGCATATAACCTTAGAGTTATGGTCATCAAAAAGAACACGTCATAAATAATATTGATAGACTTTTAATATTTTTAGTTTAAAACATTCGCGGCCAGTTTATTTACTTTCTGCAATGCATATTTCATCCAAAACTGCAACTCAATCAATCTGCCTAGCCTTTTCCCAACTAAGTATGTTGGGGTCAGTTTCCAGTCTAATCGGATGGAGCTGAATATCAGTATTTTACATGGAGCGACTGCAGATCTGATATCCACAACCCGGTAACTGGCTCAAACTCAAAGCATTTATTTCAAATAAACCAATTACAGGCACTTTTGAATTGTCAAGGGGTCGGTCAGTCAGAAAGATGAAGCTAGTTGCCCATTCCAAAGCGTAGTAGGTACCTATGGAGCAGAACGGGCAAGAAACTCCATGGACACTCTTTTAAATCACAATATGTTTACAAAATATTGGTTACATCATTCATGTTAAAGTTATAAATGTGAGAACGATGCAGAACGATAAAAGCGTCCGTAATAAAAAAGAAAACAAATAAAAAAATTCAAAAATCAATATTACGATAATACTGGGTAATACGATACCACTTGGTAAGACTGGTTGTCAGACTTTCGGGCTTCTGATGACTCGTAACGTCTATCAAAGATTCACGAAAGACGGCCGGGACTAACGGCTTAACGTGCTTTCCGAGGCACGGAGAAGTCTCGGTATGTAAAGATGTTCACATATCCATGGACCAATCCCGGCAAGCGTAGCTTAAACTGATGGATTACTTCGCCACAAGCTCCTCCAAAACAGCAACTTATGGAGGTTAACGTAGAGCAACACGACTTGCATGTAGAAGTTGCGCAAGATCAACAAACTTCCAAAACTAATCAAAACCTTTTCTTTCCAGGTACAAAGAAGTGTAGTGAGGAAATAAATACGTGTGCTAGTGTATATAATGTGCACACGCTCCTGAGTGTAGTGTAGTGCTAGTGCTGTGCCGCGGTGTGCAGGCGCAGGCTCGGAGTTGTCGGACGCCTCCGCCATGTTGCTAAGTTGACGACGGCGATCGGCCGCGCCTCACGCCGCTGCTCCACTCATACGACAGGTAAGATTAGATCTTAAGATCAATATTGTAAATAAGCCATTGATGAAAAAACAAGAAACTAGCAAGTCGCGGATAATACAGACAACATTCGTCATCATCATCTACCTAGCCTTTACACAACCAGGTTGGGGTATTTTACATGGAGCGACTGCCTCTCTGACCTCCACAACCCAGTAACTGGGTAACACGTTATCCTTTGGCAAGACTGGTTGTCAGACTTTCGAGCTTCTGACTACCCGTAACGGCTGTCAAAGACATACGAATGACAGCTAGGACCCACTGCTTAAGATGTTTTTCAGGGCACGGAGGGGACTCTGTATATGTTATGGACCCATCTACGGATCGACTTCAGCAAGCGATACTGAACCTTGAAGGTTGACCCGGGTGGCTGTTATTATTTAGCCACGAGCCCCTTATACAGTACCTATACACCAGGCCATAATGATGGATCATCAACTTTTCGAAAAATATCGGGTTTACAGAGCGTCGCGTTGTCTCAGTTCTCATAGGAATGAGGGATAGTCTTTTTCTTATGTATGATGTGTCATATTGATTGGTATCACTGGCTATCCACTGACTGGCATCACGTCTCCAGGAATTCGCAGGACTATAGCCAGCCGCATCGAGAGAAAGGAGCTACAAGATGACCCACGCCACCTATTGCACAACTTTGACCCAGTGCCACAGAGGCTTAAAAACCGCAAAAATTTTATTAGGCCTCACGACCCAATAAAATTTTCCCTCCACAGAAAGATATGATCATTGGAAAGAACTGCTTAAGCCTCCTGATTTCTTCACCAAACCATTGGAGAGCCTCCCACCCGGGCACAAGTCACCGTGGCCTACTTGGAAACCTTAAATAGACTTTGTACTCAAGTAGGTCGCAGCAAGGACAACCTTTACAAGAGGGGGTTCATGGACGGCTCAGATCTCCGATGTGTATGCCGTGTCTCTCCACACACAATGACTCACCTACCATCTTGCACCGTATGCTCTATCACCTGCACAAGTGAGGACCTGATGGCTGCGTCAGCGAACGGTATTCGCATTGCTGATTTTGTGTCAAAGAAATTTAAAAAAAAGTAGGAGCATAAATTCGTATTATTTTTGCCATCGACACGCTAAGAAGCTCTATCATATTTCACGCCCGGATACTATCACCAGTTTTACCAAGAGGTCAAATATGCAGTTGCTCCATGTAAAATACTCGTATTCAGCTGCATCAGGTTAAACTGGAAGCCAGCACTAACACATAGTTGGTTAAAGTTTAACCGGGGGATGATATACCTACCGGTATTTATGTTATTGATCAAAGCAGGAAGAGAAATGTTTAGTTCGGGAGTTTTTTTCATCTAATACGAGATCATCATCACATACTTCTCAATTATAACTTTGCGAAGCGACGTAGGGTGGGCGTTTTGAAGCACTGAATGATAGCGTACAAAAATTAGATTTAATTTTGAAAAACGTTTCTTTTCAAAACTTTATTACGGGCTTTGCTGAACTTTTCACAGTAGCATCATTGTCACCTTGAATCATTATAACAACTTCCATACTAGCTAGAATGATTATTCCAGGCCAAACAATTTGCGTTTGCTTACCTAAACGTGTGAAGACATGCCCTCTGGCATCCCTATTACCGGAACACAGCAGCAAATTCTTGATGCTAATTTCGGCAGTAATTATGTTGTCATCTCCGTTTGTGCCAGAAATTAACCATATTCAGTTTGAAGTACCACTTGCTACGGTTATTAGGGATATAGGATTTCAGTTCTGTGTTACGATTATGCGAGCAATTTTGAACAAATTTGCGACATAGATATGGGTATGGAAATAGGAGAATGATACAATGTAACCCATACAACAGTTCACACAGTTATAGAAAACAGACACCATACACAATTAGTCGTATAGATACATACATAGACAAATATTATAATATGTTTAATTGACCTTATCAAATAATTATTATGTACCACAACCTACAACTGATCTCAATAAAATAAATGTTATACATATTTATGTAGTTAAATAAGTATTATTAACATGTAAAAAATGTTTATTGTTCGTCATTTTATTTTTAGAAATAATTTTATACTTTTTGCTGTGCTCTACAGGGTCCGTAATATTGTACTTTAGCTAAAAGCTGTAACAACTTTGAAAATTATGGAATGCAAAATAAATATATGAATTAGAATGCACGCCGATTGGGAAATGAAACAAACACAAAGTGGAGAGTATCACACAGCTTTATTATTGCTGATAACTGTTTTCCTGTATGTGTTATAATATGTATTATGTCTTTTGTGTAAATCGAATCAGGGAATATTCATTTGCAGACCTATTCTCAAATGCCCAAGAGATTAATTCGATAGCAATAATATATACTAATGTAAAAATGTGTTGATAAAATACTTTTAAAAAAGCTACCATAGAGTTTCTTGTCCTTCTTCTCCTAGAAGACCTAGATTTGGAACGGACAACAAGCTTACTACCTATTTATTGACAAGCCTAATTAAAATAAATGCCTAGTCTTGTGTCTTTATGTGCTGTTTTTTATTCATAAAATCCCCTCCCTACATACAATATCCAAAGACACTTACATACATAATAATTAACGAGTAACCATTCTGACACTCAAAGCTCGATAATTAAGTGGATGTCAATGCCTATAATATTATTATAATTTTAGTTTGTATCCACATTCTAACACGTACGACGCGCCGATCGCAGTCAGTAAGGAAGCGACCAGTGAGCAATAAATATATTATAAAGAGTTGAAAGTAAACACAAAATAATGATAGGTCTTGTGACTATTGTTTACAATATTCGATTTCAGGCATTTACAGAACAAATATAAATGTTGCTATTTTCTAGAGCACTTTAATTATACAAGCAGCTAACTGCACTAAGACCCCTTTTACGTAGATTGCTACTAGCTGTTCATTTGTTTTATGTTAATATTCATTTAGAAATCGACCCCGTGCATTATTAAATGTGTAATTTCAGTTTAAAGTGATTTAACAATTCGCTTTGCTTGGTAGACGGAAATAACAACGTTGTAGTTAGCTATTTCGAGAACCAAATGCAATGTATCATGTATTGTGTACATATTTAATTGTGTATAGGTACAATGTTGTGCGAGAAGATGGGCAAGAAATGTCTTGAGTAGTAAGTTTTCAATCCTACTATCCCACTAATATTATAAATGCGTAAAATTGTATGTTTGTTACACAATCACGCAAAAATGACTGAACGGATTTGGATGAAATTTGGCAACCAGATACTTTACCTGAATTAAGAGCGTTTATTTTAAAAGTTGGTGACGTCGCAAATAGATGTCAAATATTTCGTTGTTTTGATTAATTTGGCTATATTACTGTATGGAAATATGAAATGTGGTTAACTAGTGAACTAGAATATAAATAATGAATTGCAATTATAACACTGAATTTGATGTCGTAAACGTTTTAGGTGTAAAAAAGGCATTTGAAAAGTTTCCAAACGCATTTTTTACATCTAAAACTAAATATTTGGTGCTAAAATATTAATTATTGCATTTCATAATCAATATTTTAGTTCGCTAGTTAGCCACATTTCATATTTCCATACAGTAATATTGCTAAATTTGTCAAACAGGTAAATATTTGATTGTTATTTGCGACGTTACCAACTTTTAGGATAAACGCTCTTAACAAATAGGATGCTTTTATCTCAGTAAATAGCTTAATGACTGCATTTGTCATTTCTCTCTGGACCCAATTCTGAAGTTCACGCAGATGAAGTCACGGGCAGAAACTGGTATTGTTTAAAAATGGAAGCCTGTAATACTTTAAAAAGTATTTTGAGTTGATAAGTATGTGAAGGGTGGACGTTTTGGGGGACTGTCTTATGTAATTTTGACGTTCTAAAAGTGCTGATTCTCAGCCTAGTTTGAATAAATGACTTTTGAATTTGAAGCTACAATATTCTATTAATATTCAAAGGCATTCGCTTTTAAATGTTGATCTGTATGCTACTCCAAAAATCTTATTGCATTTTCATGTAGGTACAAAGTGCAGTCTTAGTTCAATGAAATAATCCGTCACAATGACTTGTTCGAAGATTACCCATGGATACCTACATCTTACACAAAAAGAAATGTAATCCGTTTGGTAGGCTAGCTGTTATGACTGCGACATTACCTAGGCATGATCTAATCTGTTACTGATCATACACAGTATTTGACGGCGCAGCAAGTGGCGCCATCTAGTTTTGTTACAAAGTTACTGGAATCACCAAAAAGGTCGGATGAGATTGACACTGGCTGGTGACTGTCATTCTAGTGGAGCGTTGCATCGATGGTTGTGTGGCGGTTCTCTTCTGATGACAGATAATGTGAACTGCTGTCGTACCACGTCCACGTCGAACTGCTTTATTGCGGTACAATCCTGATAATATTAAAGCTGCTAAACCACTAATACGATGACCACTTCTGGTAAAAGCTATCCTGCTCCATCATTACTCCATTTAATATTGCACACATGTCATTGTGGCCTTGTCATATCCAGCGTATAAGCAATCTAGCCTCGCATATGTGTGTGTTTGTAATATCATTGCATGATTGCTACCCCTTTGATGTGCTCATGTTAGATGCACGACAATACATTGACATAATGTATTGAATGATCAATAGTGTACTAGAACTGGCTGAAATTGGATATGTGTTGGAACACAATATCAGAAGGTCAGTTACCCTATTAAAAAAACGTCAAAAATTTAGTGGCAATCTAATCTCAGTGACCATCAATATCAAAAACTTGGCAAAACATTTGGGTTAATTAGGTGTAGTTATTTTTGAAAAAGTGAGACTGAGATTAGAATGCAAACATTTATAAAAAAATTGGATTTTTCCATCTAGCATGTGGCTAGCAGTTAGCTTTATAAAAACTTCCTACGCTCTTTTTCAGTTTCTATTGGTAACTGTTAAGTTACCAATAGAAACTGAAAAAGAGCACCTGCCATCCAATCTCTTCACCACCCTTGGTTGACTGGTAGAGAATGCTTAAGGCATTAAGTCCGCCTTTGTACCGTTTGAGTGTGAAAAGTTTAAATAAATGAAAGAAAACTTCAAAAAAGAAAAGAATAATGATCAGCTTCCATTTTGGGAATTCGTCATAATAATAAAATTATTATTAACGCTGCTTTTTTTCTTGAAAGTTGAAACGCTTTATTTCTCAGAGATATTTGTATACTTCTTTAAGACACCCGTAATATCTGTGAAGAACCAAGAAAATCATTGTTGTTTTTCTATTTAAAAACTTTGATAACAAATATCTACGTTAAGTTAAAAAGTACGATATTACATAGAACACAAACAAGTCCTCTTTCAAAATTTACATTTCCGACGATAACGGTTAACATACACAAAAATTAAAAAATGTGTGTGTGCGTGTGTGTAAAAGTGTTTTTTTTTTAAATTTAAAACATAAAAAAAAAACCGCTTTATGAGAACAATGTAACTGACATTTGATGCACGTTCGCAAATGTGATCACCTCGGAACAAGTCGTATTTTAATATAATATGTCATTCATAAAGTGACATGCGTGTCACAAAGATTTTTTATGTTACCCTCACGTATAAATAGGTACACCTTTATGTATGTTCATGCTCATATCTACCTTTATATTACACACATCGTGTGTTAAATGTAGGCAAACAGTGTGACATCGTTATTTATAAAGTCGGGCTGCCCGTCTATTCAAATCACAACTGTAATTTCTTGACATTTTTATGATGTGGCTATAATACCGCAAATTGACGTAGGGTGTCATTATGTTCGACATTTAATTTTCTTGACTGTACTGTCAATCAAAAAAGGAGTCTTAGAAATTTGATGAATAAAATAATGTGTATGCAGTACGCAGCGATTTCATATACAAATGACACTCAGACGAATGATGTCAAAGATTAGACTCGTCAAAGTTGAGTTGAAAAATAGTTTTAGTTTACTTCAATTTTTTTTTAACCACAACCGGGAAGCTCTAGCCCTGCATCTCACCAGATGGTAAGTGATGATCAGACCGAAGGTGGAAGCGAGCTTCACCCGGAATCCTCAACCACAGAGGAACTGGCTACCTTACCTCTAACTGCCGTTACACAACAATGATGGCGACAGATTTAGATAAGATGGTGGTAGCTAGCCAGGCGAACTTAGAGAACTTTTGCCCCCACTGGGAATCGAATCCGGGACCTCTGAGTCTGAGGCAGGTAGTCTAACCAATAGATCACAGAGACGGTTAACTTATCTCGTTTGTTGACTGTACATTCTACAATATATTGAGTATTTTTCAATATTATTCAGATCGCCAAACCCATACCAATTTCATTCACTGACTGACTAAACAATCTCAAAAAGCCTTTAACCACTTCACACAGCCTTCCAACCTACCTGTTGAGTAATTTATGCGAGGCCCCGACAAATATCGACGTACCTATTGAAATTCTACGTGGAATGTCCAGATAAAATCTCTTGGGCATATTGCGCGTTGTATTAGAGGAAAAGGCGACATAAACCACTATTGCCAAGGGAATAGTAATAAATCAACGCTCTGGATTTAGTTTATAGCCAGTCGTAAACTTTGAAAGCTGTTGTTACTGTTTATGTTTTCTGGAAAAAAACCATTAGCAATTATTGTGATGGTAAGAGAATGCGTAGCTATATTTCGTAGAGGTGCTACGGCGTAGCAGCGTAGCAGGCGAAGGCGGCTACGAGAGGTAACTTAAGTAACTGTGAGCGTCATTCATCATGAATCGATTTGTTTTTTAGATGTTTATCGATGACTACTGTTAGTAGACATTATGATAAATTATGAGGAATCGGTCGATTGAACGATTAGTATATTTTGACCGACCGAATTTCTGTTGGAACGTAAATTAATTACCTGCCAGTTACAGCTCCAAGAAACCGTGGAAGGGCCAACTTTGAAGCCCAATTGGGAGTGGTGAACAGCTAGCAGAATTCGCTGATTAGTGCAAAATAATTACGATGCCACTTACGGTAAAATAATCGAAGTCAATATTGAATTATATTTTATTTCTTTAAATTGTTAAAAAAAAAACACTTTTACACACACGCACACACACACTTTTTATTTTTGTTTCAACAGAAATGATAATATTTGAAAACTAGTTTCTTGTCCGACTATGAAAAGAAACACCGAAACAAACAAATAAATGGTTATTATGGGCCAAGTACCTACAGCTTTACTGTTTAAATTTTACCATATGGAGTGTTATTAGATTGGGCTTTGATCTAGACCAGAGATTCTCAAACTTATTTCATCTACAGCCCGCTTTAAAAATCAATAATTTTTCAGCACCCCCAATTCGTTTTTTACTTTACATCTTAAAAACCACAATGACATTCATTATCTAATTAATTTAATTATAGTGCTATGTTAGCTGGTCTGGAGTTTAGTAAAGGATGATTTTTAAAAAGTTTGTTGATATCAGTACCCTAATTGCGTAATACAATACAATCTGTTTGGATTTGAAACAGATTGCTAATCCATTGCTTCATAAGTTGGAAAAAAAATCTGCTCAACAACGTAAATAACGCAATGAATCTTGTTGAACTGTCAAAATGAAACTAATTAGGCAATTTTTTTTACGAAAATAAGTTACGCAATTAGGGTACAGGTTCGAATTTAAATATTTTTATTTTTTATACAATCAAACAAGGCAGAAATATTAACTAAATAATCGATTTTGTGTAGTAGGTAGGTTTTAATGTCAGTGAATTTTTAAATATTAAGTAGATGAAATTAAAAATCAGCCATTGCCCCTAAACCACTTTAACACCCCCCAATTTTTTCTGGGCCCCTTTACCGCCCCCCTCTAGGCCTGCAGCGCTCACAAGGGGGCGTTATCGCCCACTTTGGGAAAGACTGATCTAGACTGACCTAAGACAAACAAGTTAGTCTAAGTTATACCGCCATAGGAAATATAAAAAGGCAGACGCTAGACGTCATTACATCGAGTCTTATAAACTTTAATAAGTTATGACATAAATTACACACATACATAAACTCACGCCTTCTTCCCATGGGGGTAGGCAGAAACTACAGAACACCACTCTTTATATACTCCATTTCCTTGTCTACGTTCATACATCTGATCATACACGCACGCTGGTTACGAGTAAAACGCACCTGACCCTTCTGAAGAACATGTGGCCATGTGACCAATGAGGTCACCATAGGTCCTTCTAGGGCGACCCCTCCAAATTACATTAACCTGTTTTAAGAGGGAACTCTTAAATGAGTGGTGTATTTATATGGGCCCTCACTCTCCACAAAACGCAGTGTTAATTTATACTCTTTTATACTTTTTTTTTTTCTCTTGTATATTTTGTAAACCTACGCACGCATGCATGCCATAACTGTTTTTTTTTTTTTTTTATATCGCGCTTCTATAACATATTCACCTGTAGATTGAGAGGTCTGGTTCTTGTGATCAGCCAGGGCTACACAGATCAACTTTTAAGTGTAAATGAATGAATTACTAAAATTATTATTATATCGTGTAATACACGATCATTACCGACAAACGACGGTTGTTTCTTTTTGCCATAAAAGGCAGTCAATTAGGGTACACTACATTAACATGTGCGCGTCGGTGAATTTGATAAGTTTTATGGGGTTACTACGTCAATATTGTTCGTTCATGTGAAATATACGTGGAATCTTGTCGAAAGTGTAGACTTGGATAGCTTTTGAAGGACGCTTTAGGATATGATTTTTCCGACTTATAACATAACTAATCCCCGAAAGATAAAATAGGGGTGTACCAATAGTACACCCATATTTCGCCAGTTATGTTTAGCATAATCAACCTAAAATGTTTCCACTGCTGGAACACAGGCCTCCTCTCTTCGAGAGGGAGTGGGCTGAAATCTACCACATGGGCCCAGTGCGGGTTGGTAGATGTCACAAGTCTTCGAATTTTTGATTCTAGGACATGCCGGTTTCCTTACGAAGTTTTCTTTCATCGTTTTAAGAGCAGTGGTGATGAAATTATTTACACAAAGTAAATCTGGGTTCGACCCCGCTACCTACAACTCGTAAGTCGGGGCCGTTACCACTGGGTCACTTTGCCAGTTATGTTTAGGTTCCACGTAATATGGGGCGGGCCTATTGCCATCAACCGAGCACAAATCCAGACTCGGAACTGCTTTCCCGACTTGTAGGTTTTAAAGGCTTTATTAAGTGATAAGACAGTATATTTTGCTTGTAGCTTCATCGAACATTTGTAGAGCTTTCAATATTATTGAGATAAAGTCCTTGTTATGTCAATAACGCGTGCGACATGTGACTCGTCATATTCATATAAAGACAATGGTAATTAATGTAATTGGTGTTGTACTGTTTTAAACGTCTATCTATCTATTTACATAAATAAAAATCAATGTTTTCAGTTAGTCCTCCATGCGTTCCAAAATAACTTTGTACCGGTGTTCTGAGGACGCCTGTGAGGGTGTCTGGCCCGAACAATCTATATTAAAAATAAATAATAAACGTGGCATTGCAACACAGTGCAGTTAACTTTAAAACAATAAATCCTACTAATATTATAAATGTGAAAGTTTGTATATTTGTGTTACTCGAGCATGCGATAACGGATTACATGTGAAATTTGGCACATGAACATTTTTGACAGATAGACTTTGACTTCAATTAGGATATAGGATATTCCACCTTAACGACCACGACAATAGGCGGAATAAGCCCCGGCTCTTGCGTGACTGTCACTTTAAATTCAGATCAGCTTCTCATTTCAAACTTTAATAAAAACCGAGTAAATATAACCAAAACACGAATTCACAATTCCAATTTAATATTCAAAGTCGTCATAGACCCGTGTCCGTGGCGGAAACGAAGGCCTCACTTCATTAAACACCCTTCGTATTAAAGTAAAAAGGGCTTAAGCGCCCTGCAAGCTAAATTGGCCTCTACGCTCTTCATAATTCAAGCGTAATCCGACGCAATCTGATTACAAGTGTCCCATGGGTGTACGTAATTAGTCTTGGAAACGAAACAAGGTTTAACAAGTTTGAATCGGTTTTGTGACGTGTCAAAGCAATTGAACGTCATGTGTAATGGAATGTTTGAAATCTTTCAAGGCGGAGACTGTCTTGTAACGTTTGTTTGTAATGTATCATTCGAGGCGAGCTTGTTTACAATACGATGATACACAAAACGCGGTGAACGCTCGCTTCGAGCACCATGAAATTTTCGTTACTCCGTTTCAAAGGAATTCACGAGACAACCGACAGTGGAGTGGTGGATCCGGCGCTCGCATCGAGCGGCTCAGCTGGCTGCACTAATTTCTGTAACGCGTTACAAAAACTCGATACATTACAAGCAAACGTAACAAGTCAGTCTCCGCTTTTAGATTGTAGGGACGAATGACCGAGAACGTTTCTTTTTTTTTTCTGTTGTTACGAAATTACTGAGTCAGTCTGTGTGAGAAATACAGGCTTAATGTTTTGTCAGACTCTAATCTAATTATTGGTAAGAAACATCGATTTTTTGTAATGCACGGGCGAAATTAACGATTATCTCGGTATTGCTTGAGAAGTCTCGCATCCAGTTTCTGAAAAAGACATTTTATATACACGCTGGCAAATGTCATGGGTATGGGTGCGTGCGTGTGTTATGTATGTGTGTTGTGTGAGTGTGTTGTCATGTCTCATGTATGTGTGTAAGTATTATATTCTATTCTACATGATCTTTCAACATTTGATTTATCAATATTTGATTTAACAACAGCAAACCAAATAAGTTATTATTTGACTGCAGATTAATTTTAATCGGCTACCAGAAACCGGGGACTATTCAATCACAATCGCTTTAGCTTATCGATACACACCTCTGTGACCATTCTCGCATCACTTAAGAGTCGATAAATCTTTTCGATTTCAACAGCTTTAGTTAAACACATTTAGGGGATCAGCCTCGAGATTAGGGAGGTTTCGAAGGACAACCTGTCGATCAAGATAATGTATTTTCTCTCTTTACTGTTTTTATGATCGGTATCAATCTGATTGAGTCTGAAAATACAGTTTGTATAGGACAGGCGAAAATAGCTAGTCATTAGGGGAGTGGGATCTATTGGAAGATTTTTGACCGGTATCGTTGAAGGCCCACGTGCTTAAAAGATCGTAAATCAATGTAGGTATGTGAAGGTGTAGAACATAGATTAGCACTATCTAATTTATTTAGTGTTTAATAACCAACATATTCGTTATCGTCAAAAATCTTTGTCGAAAACAAGGATTTTTAGGCTAGTATTTGAAACAAAACGTCTTATGAAAGTTTGTTTGTAGTTTTTCGCTTTCCAACAAATTTCTTTCCATTTAGCTCAGTCTTGTAAATTATAGATTAGTTTTATTGGTACTTATATCGAATTTTGCTAAGACACTTAAAAAATAATAATTTAAGTGTTTGTTTAAGTAACTTGCCTCGTTGGTCTATACTCACAATTGCTACTTTTGAGCATGAGGTCCTCGGTTCGATTCCCATTAGTTTGCTCCGAAGTTTTACCCGAGCAGAGCTCGGTCGCCCAATGTTTAGAACAAGATGGCTACCTTAGAATAATCACATATCAGAGCAGTATAGAATTAGTATGTACTTACAATACATGGAATTAGTATGAACTTTTCTATACTATTAAATGAACATTATTTTGGGTCCTACTTTGTTTTTCATTTATATAAATGACCTCTGCAACTTGACACTTCAAAAAGGTGTAATTATGTCATATGCGGATGACACAGCTCTTCTGTTCGCAGCTAAATCAAAGGCCGAAGCCTATGAGGTAGCACAGCACAGAATGGTTTTAACACTGTGTCTAATTGGCTTCATAAAAATCTCTTAACATTAAATACAGATAAAACCAAGTACCTATTATTTACAATGAGAAACACTAATCTAACGCTTACTAATCTAAACATTCAAGCGCATAACAATTGTAATTTACATTATGCTGACATTGCATGCACTTGTCCCACTTTAGCCAAAACCCACCATATCAAATATCTAGGCATCACAATTGACACAAACATGAATTTCCGCAAACACATCGATCTATTATGCGCCAGAGTACGTAAACTAATATACATTTTTTTAAATTTACGTAACATTGCCGACTTTAAATTAATTAGACAGGTTTATTGGGCTTTGTGTCAATCTATTATTACCTACTGCATAACGTCCTGGGGTGGTGCCGCTAAATCAATTTTACTGCGCGTCCAAAGAGCAGTTTTAAAGGTTGCTACTTTTCGTCCATTTAGATTTCCTACACACCAGCTCTATATGGCATGTAAGGTGCTAACAGTACGTCAATTATTTGTTTTGAATGTATTGTTATTACAACATACTGAACTTTATTTTAACCCCGTACCCTCAGATAGGAGAAGAAAAGATTTGGTTTGTGCTAACTCTCATACTAAACATGCTTTTAATAATAGATTTTATTTATTTTTAGGACCCTACTTGCATAACCAGTTTAACAGAGTGCTAAGGATTTATAGTTTTAGTTATAATAGGTGTAACTTACTTGTACAAGAATATTTGGCAAACTCAATTATGTAGACACGGAAAAACTACTAGAAATTTTAAAATAAAATTTCTGTCTACCTACTCTAATATAAGTCTCTTCCTTTACCAAATTAAGAATACTTTATCTATTTTAATGTTATTCGTTAATTTATTTAAACATAATATATCTTACATAATCTAGTTTTAAAATAATATACCAAATAGTTAATGTTTAAGTAATTGAAAATATTACGTCTCCTTTTTAATTTAGCTTCTAATAAATGTATTGTTGTCTTCTATATAAATGTTTGATGTAAATTGATGGCCTGAAACACAGGTTTTCATAAACCTTGATCAGGCAGGTCTACATTACAGTTAGAATAAAATTTTCCTCGATTGTAATTAATGTAAATCATAATTTTACTTTATACTTGATTTTTTATTTTATTTTTTATTCTCTGTTTTCACCAGAGCAGAGCTCGGTCGCCTAGATAGATACTAATACATAATGTTGCTATATTCAGCACAGTCAATCTTTGCAAACTGTAGTTAGCAGGAGCTTCTTCAAACCACTTTCTTCACAGTAAATTAACTTCACGAAATTCCATGTAATTATTTTGCAAAGAACTTTTATACAAGTTATTTTCCTATTACTTAAGTTTCTGAGGTGAAGAATTGTTTTGAGTTAATAAGACTTTGTTTTACCGAGGAACAGCTAATCTTGAGACTGGATTTGTTTTATTTTCTTGTTGTGAACAGAACGTCTTATCATCGTGAAATAAAGGTAAGTAAGAAAATATTAAGCTTCGGTGTCGTGTTCCTATGTTAGTGCTTAATTCTTGGGATTGAGCGAAATGAAGTTGAATAGAAAAGTTGTGTATTTTTATTTAGTGACATTCATTTATTGGTTATGGTATCTTACAAGTCATCACAATAAACATCATAACATTTAGATGTTACAAATAAAAAAATATACACAATGTCAAATATATCAATTAACTTTAAATAATTTAAATAAACAAAAGTCATATTTTATGCATATAGGTACGACAAATAATAATAATTCAGAAACAAGGAAAAAAAGAAGAATAGTCAACGCACAGCCTAAACTGCTAGATCTAGAATCACGAAATTTAGCGCAACACTCAGTTATTTTTGTAGATGTTAAATCCCATCGGGCACACGGCGGGTACTTAAATAATTCACATAGCACATTATTTGAACTCAAATAATGAATGAATGAAGATCAAATAATTAATTTAAAATAAATAATTAATTTCTTTAAATAATATCTAAATATGTTAAATTTGCACGCCGAAATTGAAGGCATAATAAGAGATCGATATAAATATTATCTTAGGAACCTTCTGTACCTTATTTGTGTAAAGTCTATGAATTTTCTTGAAAAAAAAAAAAAAAAAAAAAAAAAACTAGGTATTGAACTGATATACAAATACCAGTTTTAAAGCCGCTCATTCTGCCTTTAACTGTATTGGCACTTAGTAAGTCTCCAGATACGATAGCGATGCCTATGTCACTCCGTCTGTATCTGTAAAAGGAGCTTTCACCAAGATTTTTTTGCGAATGACAAAATAACCGTGCGAAGCAGGCGCTAGTCTAAAATAAGATTAATAGTGCACTTAATGTTATTCCAAAAACGATTACACTTTATTTTAATGTACATAAACATGACAACATCGGTACCGAACCGATGCAGTAAAACGCGTACCGTCACGTGGTACCAAAATGATCCCGCACCGCAGATGACCGACCAATGAGGAAAGGGCCTTAAATTCAATAAATAGTTTTAATTTTTTTACAGTAGGAAATATTTTCTTTATGGCAGAAACTATCAGCCATAAGAAATTTAGTTTGTCATAGAGCCTAGATTTGTTCGAATTTCAATAGTCTTATGAGAAGCCTTTTAATGCACGTTTAAGCGAAATTATACGAACGACCCAGCTAAGCTCAAAAGGACTTCGGTTCCTCGAAGTCTCAGCAGCTTTGTTTGAGCAAGCCTTCTTTAACATTATAACGTTAGAATATTACGTCCAACAATATAGGCAGAAGCTTATACAATGTCGCCATGTGCCCGCCCACAGTTTTCTGAATATTCATGAAAAATTATCGAAAAATAACTTGACAAACGCATAAAACTTTCCGTCATATTCATATTCTAAGAGTTTCCATTAATTTGTAGGGCTTTCACCAATTACCTCCTCTTGTAAATATCATTAAACCTCCATAATATTTGCATTGTAGTCAAACTCGTCTACATAAATACTGTATATATCATCTTTACAATGCTAAAGGAGGTAAAACAAGGTAAAATCCAATTACGTATTATATTTTTTATGACTAAAACGAACATTTAAAAATACAAAAACTTTAATTTGTTTTTCCGGTCAAGTATTTCTCCCTAACTTCACAAACGAAAAATATAAATCATTTTTCATTCATCCCTATAAAGAAATCGTTTTAAAGTTTAACGAAAAAGAATCTAGAGTAAATAAATTCAAGATCCAATTTCGATTATTTCGTCAAAATCCGGATGTTGTCAAGCATTTGAATCGGGCGTTATGACGAATTTCGCGTGTCTTGCGAACTTGTTGTTGTAAATTGTTAGGACGTGTCTCGCGACATTTTGTCTGGAAAGTTTTGTTGTATGCGTGTCGCGAGCAACAAACGTGTCCGCTTTACAAGGCAAAACGTTTCCTTTGAGTTCCGAATTTTAGTGTTGTGTAACTTATGTACATGTTAGTGTTATTTTTCGAGTAAATACAGTAGAAATTACTTGGAAAATAAAAATGAATAGACTAAATACTTACACGATTGAATATTATGTCCAGTCAGAGGTATTTGTCTACCTAAGCACCACATTTTTCGGATACCGATGTTCATTTTTATGTAAAAGGTTCATGTCGTTTATCAGAAACAATTCCAAACTTCGGGTCGCTTCAAACAAGTTCCTGACAAAATATCATGGTAAAATTATGTCCAACCTGACATTCACATTCCACTCAGACATTATTACATATGAATGATTGCAAGCCTGTAATGCAGGTGGTATTTATTATTCAGATCACTAGATCCAGTAATATTGATCGATATCGTAATTACAATTTATAGTCGGCAAATTGACAATCAATCACAATGTTTTCTATTCGTTTGCTATTCATTCCTTTGTCCTTACAAACTTTCCTATAATAAAGGAAAATCGGCCTTATTGTTTTCTTTAGTGAAAAAGAACGACAGAGTAGCATACTACTTAATTACGTATAATTAGTTATCATTGGTCATTTGAAAAAAGAGCTAAGTTCAATGTTTTTGAGAATTGTATTTTAAAAGAGCACTATCCGTTGAACTAAAGTTAATGCCAGTGAACGAGAGTGCTTTAAATGGCAAGGGTTAAAACTATGGCATGGTGACGTAAAATAAAATAAAATTGTGCAGTGGATTTTTTTTTCCTAGATTTTATAATTTTGCTTCGACAATGATTTTTCCTACTACAATAAGGTCCAATTACTATTATTTAAATCAAATCACCCTATTACGCTCCACAAATTTCCATTTTATATCGTCAAAAAAGATTTCGGCCCCCAAAACAGACCCCGAATTTGGAATATCTTATTTGGTAACCAGATTCACTTACACCATAATAAGATTGGGTCACACGTCAGTCCATCGCTCACTGACCACTCCAAATCTCGAGGGATCCCGAGATATATGAGTGAACCTGTATACTCATGTGTACAGGTTTCGTGATAAATCATATTGGGTCATAGTTTGACAAAGTGGGGGCGTAGAGGCACGCCCGCGTCTCTTGGGCACTTCAGTCGAGTACCGCTGATTTCGCATTCGACTCTTCCTACTTATAAATAGGGATGGATACATCTATTTATGAAGCAAGGGAAATACAGAAACAGAAAAGCTGCTCCCGATTATATAATCAAGTGGCAATCGCTTTCAAAGCGTGTCGTATTTCTTCAACGACTTTCAACGCGATTGTCTTTGAGTTTCCCTACGTGATCGAATCAGAAATGAAGAGATCCGCAGGAGAACCAAGGTAACCAAAATAGCCCCAAGAATTGCCAAACTTAAGTGACAGTGGATAGGGCACATTGGTCGCAGAACGGATGGCTCATGGGGCCGAAAGGATCTGGAGTGGCGACCAAGTACTAGAAGACGTAGCGTTTGAAGGCCTGCGACAAGATGGACCGATGACCATGTGAAGATCGCAAGAATCCGCTGGATGCGGAAAGCCGAGAACCAGTCACAGTGGCAGTGCTTGGGGGAGGCCTATGTCCAGCAGTGGACTTTTAACGGCTGAAATGATGACGTCACTCTCATTCATTTTTGGCTTTTCCACCATCATTATTACTAACAGAATGTCACTTTGTCAAGACCTGGTATAGTAACGAACCTCTTAAACAGTTCTTAAATTTTAGGAATCGGTGATCTCAAAATTGTGGCTAAGTATTCCAAATGTTTAAAAAGTATGTGTCATCCTGAAAGTTTAGTGGAACTTGGTAAGTACGTAAATAGTAGATACCAAAAAGAAATCCCACTCTAAGTTTTAATTAAGTAGGCAATATATCCGAGGAAGGGACAACCCTATAACAGTTGTTGAAAACACTAGATTATGCAAGCAAACTTGTGCCAAATGTGAGAATGTGAAAAAAAAGAAAAAAATAATTGTTACTTAGTATATATCAAATGGTGGAGTTTTTCCATTGAGTAACCAGTTTCAGTAATGAAGGAATAACTTTGAATGTGAAATAAGTTTCTGTTAAAGCTTGCTCTAAATCGCATTAATATTACTATTTACTTTTTTCAGGGACTTATGTAACTTTAAAACATGAAATGTTTTGATGAATGTGTTAGATAATTCATTTTGAGGTTATTATAATATTAACATATTGTTTGTTGGATAATGACATCTGTCATATTTACGAAGCTTGGGACCAATATAGAAATAGAAGCACCTAATTTGACTAGGTATTGATTACCTAAAAATAACATTTAACTTGTAATATTAATTTAGATGTTATTACTATAAACTACGTAATATTTAATGATACGTATGTCTTAGATTTTATATTGCTATTTTAGCTGTTTCAGACGAATGTCACAATACTGTCAGTTAATGTTGATATTCTAATGAATTTTATCTAAGAATTACGAATCAGCTTTTATTAAATTGCTTAATTACCTTATAATGTTATAAAACGATTTCACTACATAAGATTTGTTTATTATTACCTGTATTAGAAGTCATTGAGCCAAAATGTATGACGATCTGTGATTTATTCAAAATGGTGGTAGATGTTTGACATAAATTGACGTTGGTAGGATATAAAAAGGATTGTAATGACGTTATCGAGTCAGTTCCAGGTGTTAAGTAATTTAATAATTATTGCTTAATACGATAATGTTGTTGTGTATGGTATATTGTTGCCAATATTGCTAATATCTTAAATTTATAATGTTGCTATTGTTCTGAGTAATGGTTCAAGAGATAAAATTAACTGTCTTTGAGATAACGACGATTTATAGAAATGTGTTGATAAAATCCAGTAATACTGTTTCCATGAAGTTTCATGTCCTTCTTCTTCATTAAAAAAGCTTTCCGAACGGACAACTAGTTTTCTGATTTAATACTGACAATTCTATTTAAATACATGTCTAGCCTTGTCTTTTTGTGCTTTACTTCATGAAATCCTTTGCCTACAAAACATATTCATCAGAACTTTCATACACAGTAAATAACCAGTAATCATTCTGACACTGAAAGCTTGCTAATTTGAGTAATATCTATATATTACACTTATACCGCTTTTTCTAACAAATGCATATTTGTTTTGCTCACTAGAACAGTTGAAATATTATCTTCAGCAGTGCAAAGAGACGTTAATTTAATTCAAAAAATGAAATCGAATAGTCTCGCTCGCGTATTCCACTCACTGTTTGTATTTTACCTTTCGTAAATTAAAGGTGAGTTTATTTTAAATGTCCAATATTGGGTTTCGAACTAATTTTAGCTTGTGAAACTTTTACCGATTGATTGATGTGAGTTTTTAAATCTGTTTTTCTTTCCAACCACTTAGAAGTTTTACGGTCGTACTTCGTTTTAAAGCTGGAAATCTATATCTGTAAAAGGAAAGGGTGACTGACTGACTGATCTATCAACCACTGAACGGATTGGGCTGAAATTTGGCACACAGGTAGTTATTATGACGTAGGCATCCACTAAGAAAGGGTTTTTGGAAAATCGGCCTTTAAGGGGGTGAAAAGGGGGGATTTTGTTTGTATGAAAAATCTTATTCCTTGAGTTAATACATTTGAAACTTAGCACGAATACTTATCTATGTAAATTATAAAGCTTACCGTTTTTTGTTTTTCTAAACTACTCCCTAAAGAAGGATTGGGGGTGTCAAAGTTTGTATGGAAGAATTTTAACGCGCGGTCTGATTAACTCGAAACTCAATATTTATACATATGACTGAAAATAAATAAAAAAGTATATCAAGGTTTTTTGAAAATCTACCCCTAACGGGATGAGTAAGGGTACTCATTTTTAGAGAAGAGGATTTTACTGTATGGTTCCATCTCAAAGCTGTGCTTGCTCGGTTGCCCGAATTTCCAAATCTGGAAGGAAGGAGAAATTAACTTTTCAATTGAAAAATTACTTTAAATAGAGTGGAAAGTACGGATTTGAATGAAATACAGACTAAATATTACTTCAAGAAACGGCCTACGAAATTTTGATCCCAGATTGAAGAACAAACTTTGCAGTTCATTATATTATAACTAGAAATTACCAATTTTCGGATTTTGCTCTGTACTTGACCTTGCTTCTCGCCAAACTTCATGCTGCTGGGCCAACGGGAAGTACCAAATAGGCTTTGGTTTATTTGCGAGTATCAAGATAAGCGACATAAATGGACGTAATTGTTTATTGCGTTGACATGAAAGTTTTATTTTCTTTACAGATCTAAGGGACCGTAGATCGAAGGCTAAGCTTGCACTACGAATTTTAACCGTTGCGGATAATATTTGCCAATCTGTGAACAATACCATCAACTAGAGTCCGCACACTGCTAAAAGAAATCGTTTGTGAGTGCGCCTAGGAATTATTTTCGTTTACGATTTTATTTCGCAGTTTAATAATCGCAACGATCAAAATACGTAGTGCGCGCTTAGCCTAAGTTTTTGATATCTATTTCAACTTGATGCCTCCATGCGTTTCTGACAAAAAGGGTCTTGACAGACAGCGAAGTCATCCTTTAAGGGTTCCATTTTTCATTTTGAGGTACGGGATCCCAAAACAGATTTATTATCTGTCTGTTACATTTTCATGCCACAACGGCTGAACAGATTTAGATGAATGGCGTACGTACAGGCCATGACCTGGGTTAGGACATAATTATGATAAGTACTTTGAATCGCGGTAGTACGTTCTTGTGGGATATTTTCCGACATTTACGCGTGCGAAGCCGCGGGCAAAAGCTAGTGTAACATAAAATGCATTACAACAGTGTTGTTTCGATTCTGAAGTAATTAAGTCACGTATTCCCCGTATAATCCCTTGGCTCACCGTAATCCAAAAGCCATGACATGAAGGGCAACTGCCGAGGGTATAACCTGCTCGCTCGTCGAATGAAGCGTGTAACACATTATGTATGGACGCGCTTATGCCTCAGAAAATTGATATAAAATTCGCCAGAAATGGACATAATTTCTAACGAAGTCTTCGATATAATAAATACACCTATTCAGCGCTTATATAGTGGCTTGATGTGAATATTTTATATGAGGGTATGTTTTTACCACTTCTGATAAGCCATGTTGAGTAGACAAATTCGGAACTAAACATTTTTTATGATTTTATCTTGGAGTAGTTATGACGATCTAGTCAGATAGTGCTAGAAGACGTCGTAGGGAGACATATGTTAAAAGATCCTTAATACATAATTTAACACCAAAAACTATGTAATGAATTTTAATATGAATTTTGTATGCCTCAATGGCGGGACGCAGACTTATCTGTAACTAATACAATATCTAAGGAACCTATGATCCACAATAAATTATTAGAATTCACGATTTTCATTATTTAATACTTTCAAGCTGTTTTCAAAATGTATATTCCACCATTTTAAAAACCTTATTCAGTGATGTGTCTCAAATAATAAACGAAGTTATTTGAGGTGGAAAAGATTTTTCCTTTTCATCGTTAGAAAAGAGAGAAAAAAAAATGAAATTATGGATCATCCGTTTTAAGCTGTTATTAATATGAAATCTTGTTGCGGGCTTAATGAAGGTCCTTTCTGCTCCATTCTTGTGAGGAGTAAAAAAATATCAGCAAACGTAAATAGAATGCTTAATACGGAAGGAAAATGTTAAGAAGTTTTTAATGACTATTATTTTTTTGTTACACTATTACTCGTCTAAGTAAATCATAAATAATTTTGAATAATACACAACATTTTCTCACATTTATGAACACAATTAAATCAATTTTGCTTCATAAATCAATTCAGTTTTATTAATGAGTTTAGAGACGATAAATAATTCTTAAAATACAAGTTTTATTCTCATCTTGCATTTGATAAAACCCTTGACGTAAGTCTAGACGAATATCTCGCAGTATATGCAACATAATTATATCTAATAATATTATTTGAGTGTTTAATTTCCTTTTCCATTTATCTCCGTGACACGGTAGCCTACCCGGTAACGCAGGGGAGCAGTCACTTAGATTTTAATTGATCAGGTATCTTCAGAATAAAACTATAACCATGACTAGAAAGAGGTCAAATCTTTCCCAGCGTTCCAAAGGAGCTAAAAGTTTGAGGATCATAAGATCCCAAGAATCTACCGAAGAGCGTCAGGATAGACTTGATGCTGCTCGGGAACATCAGGCTGCAACTCGCTCCGTAGAAACCTCTTCGGATCGCGAAGCTCGCTTGCGTTCTCAGCGTATCTACGCATCTGCTGCTAGGTCTCTAGAAACAAGTGCGGAACATGATGCGCGACTGTCCGTTGATCGTGAACGTCACGCATTGTCTCGCGAGTCGGAGACGTTTACCGATACAGAATCACGCTTGAGTTCTCAGTGAATTCGCACATCTACTAACAGGTCTTTTGAAACGAGTGATGAACGTGATGCGCGACTAATTGCTGATCGAGATTATCATACATTGTCCCGAACACGCACACAACAAAATATTAAAATATTCAATCAGTTAGAAAGTGAGAGAGAAAGAATTGCTGGAGTACGGCATGAAGAGACAGAAGAAGAGCGCAACGAACGTTTGAATTCTGATCGCCTTAGGCTATACATAATTTATTTTGGAAAATGAACAGATATAAGAGATATAAAAATGGTGCCATAGCAAAAAATATTCCACGTGAAGAGCATTTTCTGCTGTGAGAAAAAATTTGAAGATCTGGAACACCTGTTGTGGAACTACAAAGCCCAGCGACACTATAACATATTAAGGAATGACGTCTTAGCAAAAGTTGTTTAGTCTGATGGGCATTTCCTGTTGACATACAAAAATGAAAGATCTGGAACGACTCCAATCGTCTTGCTCATCCCGTTGTTTTCCTGTCCCTGGGCCTTAGAATTCTACATCAGACGTTTCAGATCTTCGATTTTGACGACCCCGTTGTCGCTGGCATAAGCAACAGGATCCGCGTACGAAGTCGCGGGCAGAAGCTAGTATCTAATAATACATTAAAAATTATGTAGTATTGTATTGTAATTAAAAAACAGTGTGTCAGCGTTAAATTTTGTTTAATTAGTGAACTGTTCTCGTTAGCTTTGATAAAATGGTCGCCAACAAAGCATGCATTTTAATTGTACGTTGGAGAATTCATTAGAGAAACTTTGACGTTAGTTTTCTATTATTTGCTATTCAGTTTTTATTAGAATTTTGTTGTGGATGTCTCATTGTTGTCTGTGTTTATAAAATTAATAAGACTTCGAGAGGTTTAAAGATTCAGGATATTACTATACATCGTGCCAAATCAGTTACGTCATGATTTAGCTTTACAAACTTTTAGTTACGTAGACAAATTCTCCCATCCTGTGATGAGGTCCTCCATTAACGGTAGGTCAAGCAAGTATAGATTTTTTATTGTGTCTTGTGCTGTAATGGTCAAAATCACTATATTAACAATAGCACAACATCCATCACCTCATAAGATATCTATTGCTTAACATAGCAATCTTCACAATGAACTAAATAGAATACTTCTCACACATTTCAGTGATAATGTCTGATGCCTATTATAACATATTCTGCAAGTCTGCGAGTTGCGACCTACATGAGTTGTAGACGTATCAAACCGTCCTTTGTCTCAACAGCTCAGTACTGATGCTATAGAAATATGTCTCCGATATATTCCTCAATACATTATGAACACAAAATATATTGTTAAGGGCTATTCATGTAAATAATATTCAATATGAAGAACTTTCTATTTTGTTAGTGAAAAGTTTAATAATTGTCGTAGGAAGAGGAGTTCAATTGGTCAGGTTAAATTGGAAATTATTGAACTTGTAAATAGAATTATGGAAAAGGTAAAATTTGATCTTTGAAGTCTAATGATGCCAATTTTTACTGAACATTATCTATCATGTTATATACTAAATTAAATAAAAAACGTTGGTAATTATCTGTTTGAAATAAGGTTAACTTTTTTTCTAAAATAAGAGATTCTTACCTTGTAAAGCCAGCGGCAGACTTCTACTACTATGTACATACTTGAATCAATAAGCCGACAGAATATGGTGGCTTCACACAATTTTGTTCAGAGGCTCTGGCACGAAAACGCGACAAAGGTACCTAAACGTAACGTAAATTTGAACGATTTTTTAATCGAAAATTCAACTAACTTGTAGCTTTTTGGTTTAAATTTATGTCACACAATTAATTTCACCAACAGAAATATATATTTTTTTAAAACTAAGTAGCGAGATATTATGTGCAAAACAAGCATTTGCAATTTAAAAATCATTAAAATAAATTTGACGTTAAAGTCTACGATAGGGGTGACGCGACAGTGCGACGCGATTCTGGTAGAAAAAATTCCATAAAGTTTTCATAGAAATTGTTCTACTAGAATCGCGTCATCCCTATCTTCACGAGTTCATGCTAGGCCCACAGGTATCCATAATGAACGGCCCGCTGTTCAGTGAACCATGCGAAGTTATTTTCACCTTTTTAAGAATACGTATATTTTTTCATGAAACGCTCCCTACAGACGATATTATTACCAGATTTTGTTTGAAAAGCAATCCTGATCGATGATTGGCTGGAATATAGTTTCTTCTGAGAATCGTTATTTGTTTTTGATGTCAATTTAACAAAAGTAGGTACGTATTTGAAGGATTTTGAGTTACCCTAGATATGTGGAAAAATTCTACTTAAAGACAATCTAACAACATATTGGTTGTTTTGATTAATTTCAATAACTTGTGATAAGCAAAATTTGATTTTATCGATTGCCGATACTGTAATGCTAAAGGAGCGCTACCTGTAGAGCAATATTGTGTGCGTAGAATAATAGATAATAAATAGATTTTATATTTGTCATCTTATCTCAGAGAAACGTGCACACTTCTATGCGTTTATTTTAACACTGTCGTTTTGCGGAATCAAAAACCTAAAAACTTTTATTTAAAACTAATTCTAAATTCGCTTGAATGATCGAATGCAACCAGAGTTATTTTTCTATCAGCCTTTACGACATAAGGTGGTCTTTTGCAAGTAACCTTTACAGGGTTTAGGCGCAGAAAGCTCAATTCTGAAAATTACCTATCGTTTTGAGTTTATTTTAGTTTTTAATTTTTATTTATTCATAGTTAATTAAAACGGTACAGCACCAATTACATTAATTAACATAGAAACAATTATAACGTTGACAATAATTTAATTTAAAACTAACATTGAACAGTGGACTCCCTAGCATACCGTTTCTCACAGAACACCAGCATAATAATGATTAATTATATCGTACAACTACAATCAGGACCTAATCTAAGGATTAGGTTACTACTAACTGGAAATGTACTTGACCTACTAGATTTTCAGTTAGTAGTGTAGTAAATTAGTGAATTGATTTTTTTCTTCCTTGATTTGTGTTTTTGGTTTTCTCTTCTACTGTTACACTCGTTGTCTACATCTCTTTTTGAATACTTTCCTGTCGCAGGTATGCTGGAAGAGATTTCATTAGAAAAAAGCATTGCCTTTGTACGTATTTCTCTGTTCCTTTCTTCTTGTCTGTTTATATGTCTGTGCATAAATGGTTAAATAATAATAATAAATTGTCTTGGTCAGAGCTAGTCTATCACCGCTTTGATGACCGCACAGGATACCATGCATCATAGAGCTGTAAAATTAACGGACGACTGTGACATCGGGCACTGATCTGCCTTTGAATCGGTTGATGCAACTGATGTTTGTTTTTTAGTGGACTGCTCTTTTGATTAAGGAATAACTGTGAGAATATTACTTTCCTTAACAAATATCTGCTTGTTGCCTGATTTTCTAACGCAGCTTCAAACTTCAGCGTCCCGTGTGCTCGCATTGAGACAATTTTTTAGAACTTCATGTTAGATAAAATCTTTAGTGGTTTAGGGTTTAAGTGAAAACTTCTTCATTGGGGTCAGCTTGGTGAAGCTGAACCGGGTATACTTGGCTGCAGTTGGTTGGTGATCGTGAATCGCGTATTCTCGGCTTCAGTCGTAAGATTTCACTTCTGACGTAGCTTTGGAAGGCCTCCTACAAGATGGACCGATGACCTTGTGGAGGCCGCAGGAATCCACTGGATGCGGGAAGCACAGAACCGGTCGAAGTGGCGTGTACTTGGGGGAGGCCTATGTCCAACAGTGGACGTTTTTCGGCTGAAATCATGAACGAAATTTAAAACAAAAGATGGGATAAAAAGAAATAGTAGTGAGAGGCCGTGTATGGGTATTACCAATCTATGACTAACTATAGTGACTAACATACTGCTGGGATACATGTCTCCTCTCCGTGAGAGGGAGTAGGATGTAATTCACTTCGTGGTCCCAGTGTAGTTTGGTAGACTATGTCACACGTCTTAGAATTTTTGGTTATAAGACATGCCGGTTTTTTAACGATGTTTTTATTCACCGTTTTGAGAGCAGTGGTGATGCAATAATTTGCATAAAGTAAAACACCGGTCTGGATTGGGTTGGTACAACTCGTAAGTCACGGCCGTAACCACAAGACTACCACTGTTCTCACTAAACTAGTTTAATGACTAAACTATTGGATATATTTAATAGAATTTTTGTAAGCTGATTGGGAATGGCATTATTTAGATATAAAATCAATCTGCCTAAGGCTAGGCCCAACTATGTTAGGGTCGGCTTCCAGTCTAACCAGATGCAGCTGAATACCAATAGTTTTACATGGAGCGACTGCCTATCAGTCCTCCACAACCCAGTGACTGGGTAATATGATACCCCTTGGTAAGACTGGTCAGACTTTTGGGCTTCTGACGACCCGTAACGACAGGCAAAGGTCCAAGAATGACAGCCGGGACCAACGGCTAAACGAGCTTTCCGAGGCACCCATAAGGGTCGATCCATAACCTGATGGATTGTGCGGATTTTATTACTTCGCCACGAACTACTCCATTATTTAGTTATATGGAGTTTAATTTGTTGTCACATTGTTATCTACGCATTGTATAAATTGGGTACAACGTCTCTATGTTGGTTTGTTCATCAGTGCGTTCATTAATAGAGAATCACTGTTCTTTTTTGTGATTTTGGTTTCAATTCAAAGATTATGTGGTCTTGCCAGGTATATAGTCCTTCAGACCGTATTTTGGCCATGGCAGCCAATCTTAACGAAGACAAGCTTTCGGCGCGCGATATTATAGTGCACAAGTGCGTGCGCAGACACAGGTGCACTCTCTCTTCCCTCAATCTCATTGTCCGAGTAGTGTCGTGCCAGGTATTAGTGGGTATACGTATGTATTACCTTTACACACGAGTGGAATCGGTGGCACAAGTCTTGCACATTTCATAAGAAATTGACCAATCACAAATAGATAAAAATAAACAAATAAAATATGCTGTTGTTTGAAAAGATAGTTCGTAAACTAACTGCAGCCGTCGTTACAGGAAATAACAAGGACGTTCAAAGAATATATCTGTTTCCAACGATATAAGGTAAACTACTTCAGGCTGATGCAGTAGGGAACTTGTTTCTTTGCTGAAACAATAGGTCTGTGTCCAAAAATGTATTTATTTTTTGTCCGGAAGGTAGATAAATAAAAAATATTGGACACGTATTTTTTCTTTTTCGACGTAATCAAAAGATTACGGCGGAATGCGGGGTTTTAAGTCGCACTCGTGTGTTTGGTTGCATTGTTGTTGCATGACGTCACGCCTTGCTATATTTTATACCGAGTTGTGACGTAGCGAGCCCCCACTCCCCAACTGTAATGCGTATAGTCTAAGTTATTTTAGATAAATATGATAAAGCAAAAAATACGTGTCTAATATTTTTTATTATCTGAAAGATAAACTAAATAGAATTCCTTTTTTTATTACCTAGGCAACTTCCCTATTACCTGTTTCTCCTAGAAGACTCTTGGGTTTTAGATAGTGCATGCATTGAAATTTGATTAAAAACTGCTAGATTACAAAAAAAATACCCTATAACTTTTCTACTTTATAAAAATCTTAAATAGTTACATTAACTGACAGACAACAGACAGTAACCGCATTTAATGTTACCGTCTAAGTACACATTGTGTAATTAAAAAAAAAAAGATTGAATCAATATTGTAAACCGCTGGATCTACGTATAGAAAACATGAAATTCTAAATTATAGAAACGAGTCCCTTTTATAACGAAGGTGGTCAGATTTTAGAAAATTCATCTCATAAAGGGGTTAATTAGGGGATGCAGTTTGTGGGGAAGTATATAATTTCTGTTTTATGCTCCTGATTTATTATGTACTTTTTGTTGTTTTCGTTTACTCTCGTCTTTTATGTATGCACGTGTCTCTGTGACAAATAAACCTATTTTTCTTTCTTTCTTTCTTTCTATTTTTGTGCACACGGGTTGGAATTGATAAATATAATGTTATTAGTAAATAATAAACTGAACAATAATCCCCATTAGCTGCGCCGCGCGGTTTCATCCACATAAGTCTCGATCCCGTGAGAACATCGAGACAAAAGGTATCCTATATACTTCTCCAGGTCATGGTCTACCCATGTCCCAAGTTTTATCCAAATCCATTCAGCCGTTTTAGCGTGAAAGCTTAACAAACAAATAAAAAACTCAGTTTCACATTTACAGTATTAGTTAGGATTATCATACTGCTGTTATTAATAGGCCGTACCGTACTATCAATTTTTTTACTAATTTTTCAGTGACAAGTAATCGGCTAATGTGTCACCTAATAGATTAGTTTTAAAGGTTGACAATATTTGACCATTAGACATTACGATGTGAAGGTCAAGGTCACATAGTCCCCCATGAAGGTCATTCGTTGATAGAAACTAAACACACAAATAAAATAATCAGTCTATAACGTTCCCAGTACTGGGACACATGTCTCCTTATTTGAAGACATGTGACATCTATCAACCCGCACTGGGACCGCGTGGCTGATACGGCACACTCGCTCTCACAAAGAAGTCTGTGACGAATATTAGTAGACAATAATAGGTATAATACTGGTATTATAATATTATTATACCAGTATTATACCTATTATTTTCTCACTGCAAGGCAAAGGCCTCTTCTCATACAGAAAAGGCACGAGCATTGATCACCACGCTTGCTCAAGACGGCTAGCGATTTCATACTTATATCCAAACTTAAAATTTTCTAAATGCGAAAGTTAGTTTATTTGTTTGGTTGTTATGCTTTCACGCTAAAATGGCTGAACGGATTTGGACAAAATTTGGCACATGAGTAGACCGTGACCTGAGTTAGGGCATAAAATATTTTTTTATCCCGATATTCTTACGGAATCGATATCTTTGCAGGTGAAATCGCAGGGCGTGGCTAGTTTAGTAATAAGTCCAGGTTTCCTCACAATTTTTTCCTTCACCTACTTCACTAATGATCAAAATAAATTCAGAAACTATATATGATATTAATTGCCAAATAAAAACGATGTCTCACAACAAGAGATTAGGACATCGTTTATTTCAGCGTAGGAAGACGTAATCCATATTTACGGAAAACTACAATTTCCCTTCCCCTCGTATTTCTGCGGAAGCGTATTAACAACTTTACGATAATAATGAACTCAGTCTTTGGTTTGGCTAGATTACTATAATGGTTCAGTGTTATCAGATTGTGATAATATTATCATTAATTTCTCTCACACCAAATATTCTAGTCTAAATTCACCGTATGCTTGGTTTTCGAGGAAACTCCAGAAGTAATTGCACTAATTGAATACATGCACCGTTTATTTTCAGACAAGTTCATTACATTACATTAGGTACATGAAATTAAAATATAAAATTAATATAAAAAATAAAAAAAATACACATGTCTATCAAATCAAATATAAAATATATAAAAATGCCATTCAAACAATTTTTTTTTTAATACAGAGTGCAGCACTACTAAGAAGGCAATTAAAAAAAATATGGTTTAGAGTTAATTTGGAACTAATACTATTTTTTTTTATATCTAAATGCTGTTTTATTTCAATTAACTCCATCGGTACCTACTGCATTATTTAAATCGTTATAATAATGCCTCTCAAGCCTCAATTAGAGTAAAACGCAAATTAATAATAATAATCTGACAGCTGTCATGAGTCGTTATAATTAAGGTAGTTAAATGCTATAGACAGTGATTGAAGAACGTGTGAATTAGTATAATTGCTTGTAAACATAGGTATATTTCCTTGCGAGTTGAGTGTGGCTAGAAATTGTACAGTAAGCTGAATCCTATGTCCACCAGACGTAGGGTTCAGTCTTCTATTTATCAAAATCCTTACATATTATAAAACAAAGTCCCCCGCCGCGTTTGTCTGTCTGTCTGAACGCGATAAACTCAAAAACTATCGAACGGATTTTCAAACGATTTTCACCAATGGACGGAGTGATTCATGCGAAAGGTTTTTAGTGTATAATTGATTAAGGTTTTGTGTAAATTGGCTGAAATATGACGATTATTGTTGAAGATGTCGGAAAAAATCATTGCGACTGAGAGCTTTATTGGCGTGTGCCGCGAAAATCCTAAAAGTTACATAAAATTGGTGTACTACAGTATTGTTCATCTTAAAAAGTTCAACGAAAAAATCCGCAATAGCATATGTCTATCTTCTAAGGATGACCCACAGTAACCATTATTATCTTTCAGAATTTGATGAAAATTTCATTGTTTTTTCCGAAGCTTTTTTGACTGGTACCTATTATATTAATACTTATCCAATAAAATATATTCTTTAAATTGGGCAATTAATTTAGATTAGAATATGTTTTTCATCATATCATTTAAATTAATAGTTTAAAAGATATCACACTTTCAAAATTACGCGTAACTGCATAATTATGGTTGACGACAACGCGGGCGCAGCGGTATTAGTCAACGATATTTCTCGGCTATTAGGTATGTAATCCCGGTAGTACGTACCCGTGGGATATTTTTCGAAATCCACGCAGGCGAAGCAGCGAGCCAAAGCTTGTATTGTATATAGAACTCTCAGAAAAACTTCAGTGGGTAATTAGGGAAATTAATTGTTTAGCAATTTGGCTACTAGCTTATGTTACCCATATATTCAAATCACAATACTGTCATTCTTTGACAGTTGTATAAAGTGGTTATATCACGGAAAATTGACGTGTGACAATTAAAAAAAAAAACAACTAATTTCTCCTGATTGGACATAAGGCTGGCCGGTTAGAAGTACAAATTAGAAAAATAAATTACAAAACTGACTTCAAAAATAAAGTCTTTGATAAGTTTGAAAAAATTAAAACCTTCTCTTTGAAGTTAATTAAAAATAAAATAATTTTCATCAAAATAGACGAACCAGTATATTTTAAGATATTCATTATATTTTATAATGTTTGATAAATTTGTAAACTTTTCTAAATTGAACGCAAACATTGAATCACTTCAGAAACTTTTCGTTTTTAAATAAGTTACAGAACTCAAGAGAATATTGTTGGAGGAGACATTTAGCTGTTTGTTATTTTATTCTTTTAAATGAAGGACATTTAAACTTTTTTTAGATTGGTAAATAGGTACTTTACCTTCTTCAAATATTGATGTCTGGATTTAAAATGCTTTGAAGTACGGTTTGGCTCAAAACGAACACTACCTACCACTAGTGAGTTCGAGCCCGCGACTAGTTTAACCTTAAAGAGCGTTTGTTGACTCCGTAAAGTCAAATCCGCTACCGTCGCTGCGGCCGTTAAGTGGCGGCCAACACTCTTCGAAACCGTAGCTTAAGTGCAAATAACTGAGACTTGCTTTATTTCCAAAAATACATAAAAGTCTACAAATTGTTGAGGTAACATTTGTATTTTAGTTATTTAACAAGAACATAGCAATCAAAGAGAGAAATCAGAAACTTTTTGTGAGAGGTAGTGTTCGTTTTGAGCCAAACCGTACTTCAAAGCATTTTAAATCCAGACATCAATATTTGAAGAAGGTAAAGTACCTATTTACCAATCTAAAAAAAGTTTAAATGTCCTTCATTTAAAAGAATAAAATAACAAACAGCTAAATGTCTCCTCCAACAATATTCTCTTGAGTTCTGTAACTTATTTAATCTCTATATCTCATATATATTTATATATATCTATATACTTATATCTCAAAAATGGTGTATCCAATCGCAAAAATAATGAAAATTTCGACCCCCTTTATAAAACCGCTAGTCTTTTTTTTACCTACACTTAACATGTAGATCATATTTTTTCTTATTTTCCATACAAAAAGTGAAAAGTTCCATATAAAACATGTCGAGGCTGCCTCCCCTGTGCGCCTTCGGCTCTAAAAAAATTTTCAAGGGGTAGGGCAAACAAGTACCACGTGGACTCGCGATTGCCAAATACGATTTTAGTTGTGTAAAATTTGTATTTTAATTTAGAGAATTTTTGTTGCAGAATAGCTTTAAGATTCTTATAGCCAAAAGTAAGGAATTTTAGTGATAGTTTAGTTCGATGTACAAGAGAATCAGCACCATTGTGAATGAAATAACAACCTTTATTTAGTTGCCTTTAAAAAGTGTTTCGTAGAAGAGAGGTGAGCGGCGAAGGATGGCACTGAAACGCTTTTTTGAAAGTAAGTTGGTGTATTTTCTATTCTATCTTTATATACATAATTCTTCTGTAAATGTGTTTGTCACCTAACTCCTCCTAAACTGCTGGACCAATTTTGATGATTTTTTATGTGTATATTTGAGTGGCTGCCTGGATGGTTTAAAATACAATTGGACCCAGTAGGTAGCGCTGTTCGGACAGGAACAACGTCTGTCGGGTCCGCTAGGTTTTAATAAATGGCAAGCAAAGCCGAAGTCGACTAATTTGTCAATGTCTAAGGTGAGATGGAAAAAAAAAGTGTGCAAGAAAAAAAAATCTTCGATTGATTCAGTTCATCATAATGTAGATCCTGTTGGAATTAGTACGGGACCGAAAAAAACAAAAAATATAAATATTAGTGTGTTTTCCTTAAGGTGGAACTAGTTGATATTTTTTCCATACAAATTTCAGGGGGGTTTTACTCCACTGTTTAACATGGTACATCCAAAGGTAAACATGATATCGTTTTGTTTCATTATTAATTTTGTCTATGCGGAAACAGAATATTCAAATAATGAGCCGTTGAAAAGTTAGGAGCCCACAAAGATTCCTTTTTCTTGCAAATTTTAACGCAATTTTGGGGGTAAATAAGCAATAAAAGAAGTGTAAAATCTCCAAAACAAAGTCAGCACCGACAAAGCTTAATTATCGAAGAGTTCAATAAACTTTATTGGTAATTGATTTATGCAGTGGTTTTTTCATAAAACTCGATTTTCCAAAGGACTTTTCGTAATTTTTTGGCTATCGGGGCATAGCCGAAAAGCACGCTGTCTCACCTGGAATTGTGTCCGACAGAGATAGTGTCAGTGATGAGCAATTAGACGCTGGTCTACATGCACAACGTCTAGTTCGCACGCACACAAACACGGTTCCGTTAAACTATTTTAGTAAAACGAGCGCGTAAAAAATTACGAAAAGTCCTTTGGAAAATCGAGTTTTATGAAAAAACCACTGCATAAATCAATTACCAATAAAGTTTATTGAACTCTTCGATAATTAAGCTTTGTCGGTGCTGACTTTGTTTTGGAGATTTTACACTTCTTTTATTGCTTATTTACCCCCAAAATTGCGTTAAAATTTGCAAGAAAAAGGAATCTTTGTGGGCTCCTAACTTTTCAACGGCTCATTATTTGAATATTCTGTTTCCGCATAGACAAAATTAATAATGAAACAAAACGATATCATGTTTACCTTTGGATGTACCATGTTAAACAGTGGAGTAAAACCCCCCTGAAATTTGTATGGAAAAAATATCAACTAGTTCCACCTTAAGGAAAACACACTAATATTTATATTTTTTGTTTTTTTCGGTCCCGTACTAATTCCAACAGGATCTACATTATGATGAACTGAATCAATCGAAGATTTTTTTTTCTTGCACACTTTTTTTTTCCATCTCACCTTAGACATTGACAAATTAGTCGACTTCGGCTTTGCTTGCCATTTATTAAAACCTAGCGGACCCGACAGACGTTGTTCCTGTCCGAACAGCGCTACCTACTGGGTCCAATTGTATTTTAAACCATCCAGGCAGCCACTCAAATATACACATAAAAAATCATCAAAATTGGTCCAGCAGTTTAGGAGGAGTTAGGTGACAAACACATTTACAGAAGAATTATGTATATAAAGATAGAATAGAAAATACACCAACTTACTTTCAAAAAAGCGTTTCAGTGCCATCCTTCGCCGCTCACCTCTCTTCTACGAAACACTTTTTAAAGGCAACTAAATAAAGGTTGTTATTTCATTCACAATGGTGCTGATTCTCTTGTACATCGAACTAAACTATCACTAAAATTCCTTACTTTTGGCTATAAGAATCTTAAAGCTATTCTGCAACAAAAATTCTCTAAATTAAAATACAAATTTTACACAACTAAAATCGTATTTGGCAATCGCGAGTCCACGTGGTACTTGTTTGCCCTACCCCTTGAAAATTTTTTTAGAGCCGAAGGCGCACAGGGGAGGCAGCCTCGACATGTTTTATATGGAACTTTTCACTTTTTGTATGGAAAATAAGAAAAAATATGATCTACATGTTAAGTGTAGGTAAAAAAAAGACTAGCGGTTTTATAAAGGGGGTCGAAATTTTCATTATTTTTGCGATTGGATACACCATTTTTGAGATATAAGCAAAAGTAAAATAAAGATCCAGTACTGTTTTTGCACCTGAAGTCGAAGTGTTGCTGTGAATTTTTGTTCATATTGTATTCCATACCTTTTTAATCGCGATTAGAAAACTAAATCTGACTAAGATTTAGTTGGATAATTAAAATTTTACGTGAAAAATATCAAATTCAGAATAGCAAAATTACCATTTTCACTAATGTTGTTTGTTAGTGTTGTCAAACTAAAATGTAGTTAAGTTGTATCACTTTAGTCTATTTCAGAATGGGAAATCGTCGTTTGATAGGAATAAACTGAATTTTTGTGATTTTTTGTCTAGTTTAGAGGCATTTGTGACAAGAGAATCGGCACCAATGTTGGAAAACCCGAGTATAAAACTTAAGTTATTAACCGATTTAAAAAAAAGGAGGAGGTTCTCAGTTCGTCGGATTTTTTTTTTATGTTTGTTCCCCGGTTACTCGAAGACAGCTGAACCGATTTGAAATTTTTTATTTTTTATTGAAAAATTATATTTTTGATTGAAAAATTATTTTTTTGTTTGAAAAAATATTTTTTTGTTTGAAAAATTATTTTTTTGTTTGAAAGGGTATACTTTAAAGTTGGTCCCATTGTCATTTGGTCACGATCTGATGATGATGGGATCTTGGAGAAATCGAGGAAACTCTTCAAATATTATAAACACATCTATAGCGATTTGGGTATTTTTATAGTAAATCGTGCATTTGCTCTCGAAAAGCACCATTTGGTAAATTGGAACTAATTAATTACAAACCAACCCACTAAAAAGTAAAATAAAAGTATTTTTACCATAAATACAACCGACTTCCAAACTACAAAGATGAAAAATAACTTTAATTTCGGAAGTCGGTGGCAAAAACCTAAAATAATCAGTATTTCAGTTTTTTGCCACCGACTTCCGAAATTAAAGTTGTTTGAAAGGGTATATATACTTTCAAATTGTTATTTCATTCATAATGTTGGCAAACTCGAGTATAAAACTAAAGTTATTTTACTTGTTCAGTCTACCACAGTAATAAGAAACCTCATGAGATCCCAGAACAACTTTTTTCAAGTATTACGTATCACTGAGGTCTTTTAATGATACCTACGTCTCAGAATACGGTATGACGTACAATTTTATAAGCATGCCTGGTTTTCGTAAAATAAGGTAGCTAATTTTTTTTTTTTTTTTACTGATTTTCCAGTGTATCTAGGTATTATGCTAAGATAACTTCTGCCTTAATTTTTTTTTTGATACACAGTTAACTTAGAAAAATGACGAATGAAAAATGACGTGACGGAAAAATTACGTGACGGAAATTCTGGGAGCTTTTTGCTTTGTTTTCTACAAAAATTACGCGACATAATTTCGGCCTGATGTGTGATAGGTAATTTAAAAAGTATTGTAGGTAGCCTCTTAACTTTTCGTCGCGTAATTTCGGCAGTTATGTTGCTAGATTTTTCAAGAACCCTTGAAAAACATTACGTTTAGTATAATTTCTATCCTCGCCTAGGCAAAGCTGCAGGCACTTCAAATAATACATACTGTAGAATCCTGTTGATCCCGTATTTAAGCTGATTATATCACTACACTGGCTCATCACCACACCAAGCCTCCCGTGCAGGCACCGCCTAATTTTCAACTGTTTCCCGCCATTCGTGATTGAACTGACAGTTGACATTAGTGACAGCGACCTCACTGCTGACGTGCATGAGATAGTGTTTACATATCTATTAAATAGATACACTATAAATACTTATATATATCATTATAACATACATTAAAGTTAATTAAGCATATTAACTGAACACTCAATCCTCATTAACCCGTGTTACAGTATATCAACAGTAATCGAAATAGCGGTTTATTATCTTTGAGGTGCTGGTTGAATCTTCGCTTATGTATGGAGTTTTGTTATGATGTTGGCAGAATAATTATCGCTTGTTATGGATGTGTCTCGATAGATTACAATGCACTCTGTTAGATGTCTACTCGACTCATGTATAAAGTGTACAAATTAACTGAAAATTGTGGAGCGGTATTGTGAAGTTAATTTTACTTCGATTTTATATAATAAAAAGTCTTCAGGTCGTGCGTTTTTATGGAAGAATAATTTATAGAATTTATGCCAGTTATTCTTTACAATAATAATAATAATTAATTCTACTAATAAACACCTTCATTAACACTACAGATTAATTAACCAACGATGGCCACAAGTTTATGCTCGTAATGACAGATTGACCAATAACCCATCGATCATTCAGTGGAATGAACAGGTCATGATGTTAATTGACTGAATGAATGAATGAAACTGTACACGTTATTACGTTGCTTAACAGGCTGGAATACTGCCAATAAGTGGTGCAACTTTTCAACTGTGGATTCGAGTTCCTGGATTTTTTATCAATTGGATTTCAGGCTCTCGTGGCTGATAGCAGCCGCACGGGTCGATCCATCAGGTTAAACTACGCTTGCCGAGGTTGGTCCGTCGATGGGTGACAATTTCTACGTACCGAGACTCCTCTGTGCCTCGGAAAGCACGTTAAGACGTCGGTTTCGGTTGTCATTCTTGGATCTCTGACAGTTGTCGGAAGCCCGAAAGTCTGACAACCAGTCTTACCAAGGGGTATCGTATTACCTAGTTACTGGGTTGTGGAGGTCAGATAGGAAGTCGCTCTATGCAGTTAGACTGGAAGCTGACCCGAACATAGTTCGGAAAAGGCTTGGCAGATTGATTGGATTTCAAGGAATATTATGAATACGCTTCAATAACCCACCGTTTATAATGCAAACTGACGAGTAAGATCTCGTGACTAATTGTTAACCCATATGTTTAAATAGCAAAAAGTTTTAAAACCTAAGTTCAAAACTTCATAGCAGTTTTATCCTATACTATTAAATGAGCAATATTTGTATTATTTGTATATTTATTTATATATTTCTAATCACGTTCTCGAAAACGGCTCTAACGATTTCGATGAAGGTTGCTTTACAGGGGTTTTTGGGGGCGAAAAATCGATCGAGCTATGTGTCATATCTGGGAAAATTCGTTTTCTCCGTATTTTCACCCGAGCAGAGCTCGGTCACCCTAAGTTTAGAACAAGATGGCTAACTTAGAACAATGACATGGCAGCATGGAATGAGTTAGTACGTACTACTTTCCTATATTATTAAATGAGCATTCCCTATTTTCACCTGAGCAGAGCTCAGTCGCGCAGATACTTTAAATAAAATGATAACAATACGAAATAAATTCACAAACATTACCTTACTAAGTTAGTTTCATACATCCGTTGTATACGACAGACATCAGAGCCACAGAGTAAAATAATAAAATTACATCAGTAGGCTAACCGCATCGGTCGTTGAAATGCAACCTGAGTGGTCTGGCCTACCCACTCTACCACTCGTAGCTAGTAAGCTACGGAGCGTAGATATTTGCTCTGCGATACCGCCTTTGATGATACGTGTTATAGATCGTGAGTTTCACAAAGATTCGTTTGATAGATACCTTTTTTTTTTTTTTTTGAGGGTGGGAAATCATCAAATAACTTCTCCCGCTCTGGGCGGAGCGGGAGGGCGTGTCAGACTCTTACTGACTAAAACCCACCCGTGTTCCTTCGGTTGCCCTGTCGCCGGGGGCCACGATCTCCCTTTCGGTTTTCTTCGCAACCCCGGCAGGCATCGGTCCTAGTGGACCCCTTCAATTATGCTGACATCTCTTTGAGGCGCGCGTGGAACACAACGCGCCGTCGACCCGGGCCTGGTCCTTATCGGACGGTGAGCCACCCATTGCTCACCGCCCGCAAGCCCGCGCCTACGGTGGCCGGAAATCGCCCCGCGATTCCCGACGCCCTGGGCGTCTCCTCCTGCGGCGGTTAGGGGCGTGAGGGCGCGAAATTTGCCTCTCCCTCACGCGTTCCGCCTCCTCCTTCGCGAGCATTACCGCTTCGCAGAAGGAGGTGACGGCCTCCCATTTCCTCTCGCTCCGTACCATAGCCTGAACCAGGGCCGGACGCGAGAGATCACCGCCGCCGATCGCCTCCACGAGGACACGGCGATGCTCCGCCCAAGCTGGGCAGACCTCCACCGTATGCTCCACCGTGTCCTCCGGGCGATCCACACAATGGTGACACCCGGGCGTTTCCTCCCGCCTTATCCTGTGCAGGAACCTCCCGAAACAGCCGTGTCCGGTGAGGACCTGCGTCAGGCGGAAGGTGAGGACGCCGTGGCGCCTCTCAAGCCACTCCTCAAAGAGGGGTCTTATCGCCGCAATTGTGGCGTGCCCAGCGCTGGGTTGCGACAATCGCACTCTCCATGACGCCATGAGATCCCGCCGGAGCTCTGTCCGCTGAGCCGCGATTTCTCGCGGCAGCGGAGCTAAGCCCCGGCGCCTCGCCTCCTCGCGCCACTCCCAAATGTGCGCGAGGACCTTTGCCTCCAGATCCCATGGCGGTTTGATAGATACCTGGGATTTGTATTCTGTGTTCGTATAGGTATTTGCGTACGTGCTTTCGAATCAATATTTGCGATATATATCGTATTGCAAGTGGATAGGGTAGGTTTTTTTCTGTTTTATAAGCGATCAAATGAGATCTAGAGTCGTCCTTGGGTAATCAGCCTATAATGTTTCAACTACTGGTACACAGGCCCCCTCTCTGTGAGAGGGAGTGGGCCGTAATCAACTACGCGGGCCCTGTGCTGGTTGGTAGATGTCATATGTCTTCGAATTTTTGGTTCTAGGACATACCAGTTTTCTCACGATTTGTTTACCTTCACCGTTTTGAGAGTAGTGAAAAGAAACAAAGAAAGAAAGAAATATGCATTTATTGGCATTACAGCAGAGAAAATACACCTTATAACTACAAAAAACAGATAAACATGATTGTAAATGCCAAAAGGGCCTCAGCTCAGCATATTGTCAGACGATAACAGAAAGTGTACCACCTTTTTTTTTTTGTGGGAAATCATCAAATTAAAAAAGAGGGAAAAAGGAGGGTGTGTCAGACTCTTACTGACTAAAACCCACCCGTGTTCCTTCGGTTGCCCTGTTGCCGGGGGCCACGATCTCCCTTTCGGTTTTCTTCGCAACTCCGGCAGGCATCGGCTCTAGCGGACCCCGTCAATTCTGCTGACATCTCTTTGAGGCGCGCGTGGAACACAACGCGCCGTCGACCCGGGCCTGGTCCTTATCGGACGGTGAGCTTCCCATTGCTCACAGTCCGCAAGCCCGCGTCTACGGTGACCGGAAATCGGCTTGCGACTCCCGACGCCCTGGGCGTCTCCTCAAAGTGTACCACCTGACGCTGATTTTCAGCTGCAACCCACGAGTGCCATACGCTAGAATAATAAACAGTGAAGTGTGTGTCCGTTTTAATAAATTAGGTATCAGAATAAATAATGTAATAAAAGATAGGATAATATAAAAAAGATCACAAAATCAAATATACTGTGAATTATAATAACTACAAATAGTAAATCTATCATCTTTTTATAGAAAGAAAGTAGGTAAGTACCTTCAAGGAAAAATCGTATGACTGCGTTGTTCTTCTAAAACTACGAAACGGAAGAACGGATTTTGATGCGGTTCTTATATCTGTATTGGTGGTGAAATAATTTACGCAATGTTACGCGCCTGTCAGGGTTTGAACCTATGATCTAAAACTCGTAAGTTGCGGCCGTTACCACTGAGCCACCACTGCTCTGCTGCTGTGTCCGTTGTTAAAGACTTTTATTTTTGAAGTTGCATTACAATATTTCGAGGATTCCTCGTGCTGTCCTATATTTTTAGTCAAAATAATACACTGGTCACCGTGCTTATAAAAGGAATTCAGAAAAAGTTGATCTTAGATACCTACAGTTTTAACATTGCATTTAAAAAAATGATGTCATGGAGACATCATTTTTTTTAAATGCAATGTTAAAAATGATCAAACAACAAAAAAATAATTAGTGCTTTCTCCCCAGACATTTATTATCAATTTCATATGCCCATTTAACCTATTGACCACCTCAGTCGGATTAATACAACAAATGTTTTCATGCCCTTGCCGCCTTGTCGTATTTATACGACTGAGAACCTATGCAAGTATATTTTGGTTTTTATTTCCTTGCAAGACCCGATAACGATTAGTCGATTTATGTGGTGGGCGCTGGGGGCACGACAATTGATATAAAACCAAGCGATCAATAGGTTAATTCAACCTTTCCGACCCAGATGACCCTCCTCCAGGAGAAGAATAGGGCCACTAGTACAGTGCACAAACACAGACGCCTCCCGTCATTCCGACCTCGCCGCCGAGGTCCTTTGCAATCGCGACCGCGTCCCCGAGTAAATGATACTCCTCCCCGACCCTTGCTCGAAAACGAGGTGCCAGCAGTTGTAGCACCCCGCCTAGTAATCATGATGTTAACCAAATTTTGATCCACCCTGTCCCCTCTTGCTGTCCTCCCCCCAGCGACGCCCTAAACCGAGGTTCGTATCCCACAGAGGGTGCCCTTAGCGAGCGTTCGCCCAGCTTTAATTTAGAATAGTTTATTTGCTCCTGGCTGGAGGCTCTAAGTGTAGCAGCTTAAGGCCCTGGAAAGTCACAGGAAAGGAAAGTCAGGAAAGTCCTGTTAAGCAGCCAAGACCTTAGTGGTCAAAACGGCGAGTTGCCACAGTTAAAAAAAAAAGGTTAATTCAACTTCAATTTCACACAAAGGATTTCATATAGAATTGAAATTGTTTATTATATTATTATAACGAGCACTGGTCAGTTAGATTGTTCCCGGCGGTAACGTCGGAGTTTGAAACTTTGTTTGTAATATTGTTACTACCTATTGTCCCCGTCTCCCTGTTACGTTGTTTTTAAAAGAATTCTAGGAATTCCTTTTTAATGTCATTACTAACGCTTCGAATGAAATTCTGCTGTCAGTGAGTTTATTATGGCTTAACCTTTTGAGTACTGGCGTCGCCCGGACGAAGTAAGTAGGTAGTAAATTACGAACTTAAAGTTTATATTAAAAAAAAAACGGCTAACATTATTGTTAATTTGGCTTGATACTGTAATTATTGCTATACCTTGTCATTCTTTTTCAAATGAACATCTTTACCGATCAATTGTATCGTTGATTGAATATGGACTGCAAGGATATGGCAGGGCTGTTGTCCAATATCGAACACGGATAAAAAATTCATGAGTATTCAAAAGCACTTTATTTTTGAGAATCGTACATTAGGATACTCGAGAGGATCTTGAGAGACACTCTAAAGCGTAGAAAGACATAGAAAGATATCGCTGTTGCCATAATCGGCTAGATAATATCATCATCATCATCAAGAATACATTCTTAGATAAGCGTGCGTTTCTGAATAGAAACTTTGTCCTTATAAAAAGGTACACACGTTTACATATTAAGCGATACATTTTCAGTATAAAATAACCTCTCATTGTACGGAAATCCTTTACAATTCGACATCAGCTTATACTGGAACTATATATAACTTGTTATATAGCCGTCTCTTTAAAATATCGATTAGTAGATGTATGACGTCACAGTGACAAAACACACTTATCGGCTTCGCCCCATCTACAGGGTGTAAAAAGACTCATCACGAAGCCGTCATCTAGGTACGCATTCTTTACATCAAATTATGTAACTTTCAGCAAAATAATTTCTGGGAGACAATATTTATTTTAGGTATGAAAATTCATTGATTCACGGGAGTGTGCAAACGCTCGCAAAATATTGTACTTCTTATATGGGTGCAGGGAACTGTATAGAATACGCACAAAAAAGGTTGAAACTTTGAGCTTCAATATCTCCGTAACCAGAAGATTCTCAGTTCAGCTGCGTCCAGATCTGTTCTTTAGTCCGTACCGTACCTCTGTTTTGTATCAGCGTGCAGCGTCGGGATCCAAAAACTCTGGATGCAAAGTAAAATAGCCCGTACCTCCGTATTACTGCGTGTTCATTTCTGTGTCAAGTTTGTGTGTATCCTTTAAACGGGGCGAAAAATCCGATTCCGATTCGTAGCGTACCTATGTTTATCCGTATCTAGACGCCCGTACCACCGTACCGTACCGATCGGGCGGGCGTCCAAACTGGCGTTCTTGGATTGCGATGCTGATACGAAATGTAGGTACGGAACGTATGAAATAACATAACTGGTAGCAGCTTTATGATCTACTACAAAAAAAAATATATAATAATAAGAAAAACAAATTATTTCGGCTTCGTCAAGGGTATATTTTCACCCGTATTATCACGCGTGAATACGGCGCCCGGAGCAGCCATTAGGGTTAAACTTAATTCAAATCGTTTAAACTGATTTAATGAATAACGTTAGTGTTAACACGCCTTGTCACCACTTGCCTTTTTCTATCTTTTATACATCTTGGTAGGTAATAGGTTAAAGTTAATAGAACGTATATCACTTTACACATCAAAGTGAACAGTTTCCTTTAGCCGACTTTTACACCTTCCGCCAGATGAAAAACAGTCGATATGCGGTGTTTTTCTTCCGTTGCTATTCCTTTGAAAAACTCTCTGATTTATTTGTAATTTTAAACAGTGGTTCGCACTGTAGGTATTTTTCGGTTTTACACTTGAATAATATAATTTGATAGGATTCCTGTAACCATTCTCATATTAAACTCTCATATTAAGTTTAAGCTTCATTTTACATTTGAATAAAACTATTTGCCGGCGAATCACGTCAAAGAAAAACATTATGAAAGTAAGTTGGTGTGTTTTTCTAGAGAGCATTTTTTTATACTGTGAAGTCAAACCCCGGTGCCATTATTTTCATGACGGTCGTCACTGCGGTCGACAAAAAACAATATAAAAGAAACACTCTCTACACGTGCACTTGTCTTTCAACGTTATTTATTATTATTACAACACCTTAAATGTATCTTTACAGGTTACCCTAATGCGATAGTTAAGTCTACATATAAATTTCCATACTTTCTAGTCACTAAATATATACTCAATTAAAGAAATACTACAAAACTATAATATTCTTAACTAAATTCACAATAAACTAAATAAATATAACACCAAAATTTTACTTAATTATAGAGGTCGCCAAAGTAAATTCGTTCAGAGAACAAGAAAACAAGTCAACTTTATCACCCTGTTGACCGTGCACAGCGTGCGCGTAAGGGGTGCGCGCTATGGCGAAACGCCGGGGCTTAACTCCGCTGCCGCGAGAAATCACGGCACAGCGGACAGAGCTCCAGCGGGATCTCATGGCGTCATGGAGAGTGCGATTGTTGCAACCCAGCGCTGGGCACGCCACAATTGTGGCGATAAGTCCCCTCTTTGAGGAGTGGCTAGAGAGCCATCACGGCGTCCTCACCTTTCGCCTGATGCAGGTCCTCACCGGACACGGCTGTTTCGGGAGGTTCCTATTCAGGATAAGGCGGGAGGAAACGCCCGTGTGTCACCATTGTGTGGATCGCCCGGAGGACAAGGTAGAGCATACGGTGGAGGTCTGCCTGGCTTGGGCGGAGCATCGCCGTGTACTCGTGGAGGCGATCGGCGGCGGTAATCTCTCGCGTCCGGCCCTGGGAAGCTGTGACCTCCTTCTGCGAAGCGCTAATGCTCGCGCCCTCTCGCCCGAAACCGCCGCAGGAGGAGACGTCCAGGGCGTCGGGAATTGCAAGCCTATTTCCGGCCACCGTAGGCGCGAGCTTGCGGACGGTGTGTCCGGCCCCGGTAGGCCCGGGTAGACGGTGCGTTGTGTCCCACGCGCGCCTCAAAGAGATGTCAGCAGAATTGACGGGATCCGCTAGGGCCGATGCCTGCCGGCGTTGCGAAGAAAACTGAAAGGGAGATCGTGGCCCCCGGCAACAGGGCAACTGAAAGAACAAGGGTGGGTTTTAGTCAGAAAGAGTCCGACACGCCCTCCCGCTTCGCCCAGAGCGGGAGAAGTTATTTGATAATTTCCCATCCCAAAAAAAGCGGTGCGCGCTGAAGCAGATTGGTGCGCGTGAACGTGGAAAAACAAGTGCGACAAATGCGCGTATACACAGTGATCTTTTACGTATCAATTTAACATTTTTTGTGAATATATTGTTATTAAAAAAAAAAACCTTTTTGGTAAATGGTAACTTTTTTAACATGTATGAACGCTTTACTATTGCGGGTTAACGGGAACGCCCTAAGTTAGAAAACATACTGTATAGTGTCTGATCCGACGTTTTTAGTTTCAGTTTAGATGTAAGAAAATCGGACCCTTGTGTCATTACAAAAATTATAAAACCGATCAAAACTGCATTTGGTTGTGAACATATGACATATGATACACAAATTGGAGCGTATCTTGGGCTCTCCTTTCTAAACATGTAGGTGAACTCAAGTTGTAAGTAATTCACTTTGCGAACCGTTAGGACATGCAGAACTTGGACGAAAGCATAACAGTGCATTTAGTTAGGAGGATATAGTGTAAAGTTTACTTTATGGTGGATCCGCAATTGTAGCCCGCGAAATTCTAATTTCCTTACGTTTTTTGCAATTTGCAGGTCAGTGTCAGGTTTTAGCTTGATCAAAATATGATTCGCGATTAAAACAGATATGTATTTACAGAATTAGAATCATTAATAAAATCTCTCTAAGTTAGATTTGTTCCATAAGAACGTTTCCATACTTGATTTGTTCTTATGGAACAAATCTCTCTTAGAGGTATAAAATAAAAAATAAAAAATAGATGTCTGTAAATACGTATCTGTTATAGTTGCAAATCATATTTCGATCAAGATAAAACCTGACACTGACTTGCAAATTGCAAAAAACTCAAGAAAATTTGGGCAAAAACTGCGGATCCACTTTAAGATAGAGTATGTTATCTCTTTGATGTCAGTTGCATATTTTAATTGAAATACCAATGATTAATGAATAAGTTGCATCTTTTGCTGATCATGTTGGCAAAAGATGTCCTTAATCTTTTAAAGTTGCTCATAGATTTAGTATTAGTATCATACAAAATCATGTAGTTGCTGCTAAAATCAAAGTCTGCTAGTCCGAATTTTGGCCATGGCGACCAATCTCAGTGGAGACCAGCCTTCGGCGTGGGAGATATTATAGTGCACAAGTTTGTACGCAGATACAGGTGCACTCTCTCTTCCCTCACTCTCATAGTCCGATGAGACGGTAATCCGACACGAATGGAGCGAGATCAGGCATAGGGTCAACGGCTTAACGTTCTTTCCGAGGCACAGGGGTATCACACCGCCAACTTCCAAGCTCCGGGCTGTTACAATGAAATTCCTAATGGAAAAACCCAATAACATTTTGCCCGACCCGGAAATTGGACATGACACCAATGGGGCAGTCAAGAGGTAGTTGCTGCTACTATGTATAAGCCATCATTATCATCCACACACCACTACCACCACAACAAGACACGTACCTCTGAGGTTTCGGATTCATGTGCGTATTGTATAATTATAACTTGCTGCAAAAACGGCGAAGGAAAACATCGTGAAGAAACCGGCATGCCTGAGAGATATTTCTCGACGGCATGTGAAGCTAAGTCAGAGGCCAATGGGCGGTTTTAAAACTCTGACACCAGGTTAGCCTCTAATCACACGAATAGAAGAGAAGATTATCATTCACAGGCCGACTACATCAACTGCTGGATAGGACTGGCTATTTTCTCACGCCAATGCACAAGTCAGTTGGACATTATTTCTTTAGTTTAAAAATGAAATACTTTTTTGCATCTTTTTAGTTGGTTGCTCTATCAATAAATTAGCTATATTATATAGTTTCGAGTTGGTGAGGTAAAAAACTGATCGGCTGAATCTGTAAAATAGAATCCATGATACAACGAAGACGAAGCTGAATCCATTAAGACCAGGCACTCCAAAGGCAATGTCCACGCAAACTCCGCCCCCATGCATACCACTACTCCACTATGTGCTAAACGCTAATACATCAGTAATTAAGTTGAATATCGCGTGCGCTCTTTGGTCGTGTTCGAGCACGGAACTAAATTTCGTAAGTCTCAATTCTTATTTCCTTGATAACTAAAGTAATAATTGATCTAGGGAAAAAATATCTTATATCTGGATAATAAACTATAATTTCTTACTGTCAATAATTATTTTAGACATAAAAGCCGACTAATCTTGTTATGTTTCAAATAATCTTTAAAAAAGACATGATTTTTTAATAAAAATCGAGCGAAAATGTTATAATTACGTAACTTTCTTATATATGGAAAGAAAAAGATCCAATAAATCGTAAACAAAGTTCCATTTTGATTGTTGCATAACTTTTTTAGAATATTAATGCAAATTAACATACAATTCAGGGAGCCTCCTCTTAAACATGGAGTCTTAAAGAAACAATGATAACTGTTCATTGTTTTGCTAATATTGAGCTGTGGACTCTCAAATAATTCAGCACCTCTATAACGTTGCCTATATTAGCTACGTTATTCCCTCCTAATTCAATTCGCAAGCCCTGGGTGAAGGCGAAGACGACATCGGCCAGTCCACCGTACCTCATTTTATGTAAATATTTAACTATTTTATTGGAGTTACGCTGCTAGATAATTTTAAATAACGTCATCTGTAGCTCTGGAATATAATTTTCTACTTGCATTACGCTGACTCATTTTTATTAGCCATTTAATAGGAAAGTCTCGGTCGCTTCGCATAAACCAACACTTTTCTAAGAAATTCTTATGAGATCATGGTTGAAGATAAATTCGTGAGCTCCGCCGAACATAGTTGTCCTGTCGTTTTTCTTTAAACATTAATTTGTGGTCCCGGTCATTTGAAAGTGAGTCATAATCAGCTTATCTGGGACACAGGCCTCCTGTCTGTGAGAGGGAGTGGACCGTAATCAACCACGAGGGTCCAGAAGTGTGGGTTGGTAGATGTTACATGTCTTTGAATTTTTTGTTCTAGGACATGCCGGTTTCCTCACAATGTTTTCATTCCCCATTTTTAGAGCAATGGTGATGAAATAATTTACAAAAAGTAAAGCGCCTATCAGGGTACACCCACGATCGTAAAAGTCTTGGCCACTAACCTTTTTTTTTCTGGATGAGAAATTATCAAATAACTTCTCCCGCTCTGGGCGGAGCGGGAGCGCGTGTCAGACTCTTACTGACTAAACCCACCCTTATTCCTTCAGTTGCCTGTATGTTGCCAGGGGCCACAGGTAACCCTTTCGGATAAACTCGCGACCCCGGCAGGCGTCGGCCCTAGCGGACTCCTTCAGTTGTACTGACATCTCGATTCCCGACGCCTAGGGCGTCTCCTGCGGCGGTTAAGGGCGTGAGGGCGCGAAATTTGCGTCTCCCTCACGCGTTCCGCCTCCTCCTTCGCGAACATTACTGCTTTACAAAAGGAGGTGATCGCTTCCCAAGTCGTGGCCGTTACCTGAAAGTGAATTGAAGTCCTAGCTATCTGTATTTATCGAAAACGTTCCCTTCCATGCTTTTAGTAAGACCTCTTTCCACGCAACGCTGACAGCAAAGTAAATAAACGCCCGTTGTAATAACACGCGCAGACAAGAAAGCTCTTCATCAACATTATTGCCAATACCCTCATTCCTATGTCTATTACCGTTGAGACCATCGCTGTTACATCGGGTTTTTATTTAATATTATATTGTGTAAGAACGTTGTCTCGTAAGGTGCGGTCACTTTGTCTGTCGGATCGTTTATGTGGCAGTCATTCGTCGGAGAGATTACTTATTGATCAGCGGTTGGTCTTTCCTGATCACGGTGTTGTTTACTTAAATATTTAAGTTTGTGTTTAATTTTAGTACCTACCAACAATATGTATTGTGCGATAAAATATTAAAAGCATCTTTTTGTTATTAATGTTAATGGTACCTAATTTTTATCAAGAGATAAATACATTTATACCATTCCCCCTCTGAAAAGCTTATTTTATTTACTTAAAACAGTGAATAATCCGCACTTTTAATCACTATTTTGGTGTTTGAATTTAGAACACACCAATATATTCGACCTTCATTTCAATGCTATATAACATCCATGCGAAAGAATACTCGATACAAACTCCTTATGCAAAGCATACTCGACAAACAAACTCCTTGTTCACATAACTCCTCAAGATTTTATTGGTCGACATTTTCGACAAGGAGTTTAATAAGCATTAGAATAAAAACTGTTTTGTGTTCTTTGCTGTCATTCTACGAATAATATTATTCGTAGCTGTCATTAGTAAATTGGCGCTATTTTAATAATAATAATAAGAAAATTAATCTTAATTTTAGTAATTGTTCCAACTTTAATGTGTATTTTAATTAATTTAACCTTCCTGTTTTCTTCATTAAATGTCTATTTCCTTTCGCTTAAATTTTGTATGCAACTCTTGAATAAATTTATATCGCATGGCTATGAATCACTCGCGACGCTCAGGATTCTAACACTTGAATCACTCATTACGCTCGTGATTCAATCAGTCGTTAGAATCCTTCAATTGCTTGTGATTCATCTATGGCTCTCGCTTAAAATCCGTCCTTTATTCACTAATTGCATAATATACTATTTTGACATAAGTCTAATTCACGTGTATCTAAACTCATATATTCTAATAATAAAGCTGAAGAGGTTGTTTTTTTTTTGTTTGAACGTCGTCGAAGTCGGATTTGAAAAAATATTTTTTTGCTGGGCTAGGCCATCAAAAAGCCCATATGATGAGAGATGAGCAAAAAGAAAAAAAAGGCAGTAACAACGCTATGCGAAAACGCAGTAATTGGGCAGGGCAGGCGATGCGATGCGACGCCGCGGCGACAGGGTGGTTCGGGAAACAAGAAATTTCACGCGGAAGGACGAAGTCGCGAGTAGAAGAAATAAATATTTTTTATTATTACAAGAAATACAACATTAAAACTAAGAAAATTATAAAAACAATAGAAATTTCAGAAAAGAATATGAAAATGTAAAAAAAATGTGTAAGCAAAAGGAAGACCAGTGCGAGGCCAAAAAGGCGCCTATCTCAGCAATACTACGATATTTGAAAAAACAAATACCGCAGCGCTGGTATTCTGATAGGGCCCGAGAAGCTTGTTTATTATAAAATATGTATTTTTCGGTAGCTCTGGGACAGTAGAAATTGCAAAAAACAACTAAGAGAACTTTACAGCCGTATTATAATATGTATAAAGCTACAGAACCTAGGTTGGTGTTATCTTCAACCCAGTACATAGCCTCTATGCTCCATTCTAAGACACCTACAATAGATCCATCAAAATGTACCCAATCCATCAGTGTATCTTACCTACGTTAAACCAACAGGTCCCATTGTGTACCTACTCAACTGAATCTTTACTTACCCGTACATACGTACAATCAGTTCATAGAGTGTAGTAGTAATAGAGTGTAGTAGCCATAGATTGTAGTAGTCATAGAGTGTAGTGATCATAGAGTGTATAGATATTTTGGGACAAAATTTTTACTTTGTTTTGGTAAAATAAATTGTATAGGTACTATGTTTTGTATCTGCACGGTGGATATAATGTTAATGAACAATGGTTGTAGAGAATAAAATAGTTCCTTGTCCGTGTATACATCGTTTTGGGGATGACTGTACATTCTGTGTGTTTTTCTTATTTGTTCTATTTAGTAAACTAACGGTATGAAAATCACGAGTTTTAGCATCAATTACTTACGTACTTTAAGTTGTTATGTGATTTAATCTTTGTAAAAAAAAAAACCCTTACACTATTTGCGCTGTAGCATGGTGCGGGTGACAGTTGCCCGTATGACGTTGACATTTGTCAGTACCACGTAGGGATGTGAGGTTATGCAATTCATTTTTATCGCTAACGATACTCGCAGCGTGAATCTAGTTCTCTTTAATATTGTTATGAAAATTAGTGTATTATTCAGTTGTGCAGTGTAACTACGTGTGTGCTACGTGTATAAACTTGTCAATATAAATGTTTTATGGCTACATAATTATCTTTGTACTTATATAAAATAATCAAAATCGGGTTTATGTTTTTTTTTTCGTGACAACATTTTTGCTCTATGGTGCATCGGCGCGGCGGCCATGTTGTTTACCCGTGCGATGCTGTGAGTGCGAGTACGAGTGCAAGCGCGTTATATTGTGACTTAATGTGACACGTATTACGATTTCATTGTTTGTTTTCATTTTTGTTAAATTGTTATTTGTTATAAGTTTGTTGAGTTTGTTGTTATTACCATGCCTAAGCATACAAAAAAAACTGTTTTGGGTAGTCAGGCCAGGGAGCTTGTTGTTCGCCTCCGAGACTACTTTGAAAGAGAACAACAAAATAATGGACCGTTGTTACCATTGAATCATATTGTAGAACGAGTAGCCGAAGCTCTTGATATTGGCCGCAATACTGTTTCGCGTATAACACGTGAGAAAATTGGCCAAGATGGGATGTTTGAAAATAAATTATCGACACCCAACAAAAAGCGGACCAAGGTGAAGCCAATCACAGATTTGGATGATTTTGCTAAGGTTGCTATTAGAAATCATATTTATGATTATTATAGAAGAATGGAGCTACCCACATTGCTCAAGCTTCTAAAATCATTAAAAGAAGCTGACTTGTTCAAAGGAGGTATTACTTCGCTACGGCAAGTTATAAAAGATATTGGCTTTGTTTACAAAAAAGTTAACAAAAGAAAGATTATTATGGATAGGACTGACATTGCCCTAGCAAGATGTAGATTTTTAAGGAAGGCCAAAAACATAAGTGATTGGAGCAAAGTTGTCTTTTTGGATGAAACGTGGCTAAACGCCAACCACACAGTGGGTAAAAGTTGGACCGACGATACGGCACAATCGTGTACCAAAGTGCCGGAAGGCAAAGGCGAACGCCTTATTATTTGTCACGCAGGTACAGCAAGTGGATTCGTCCCTGATTGTTTGCTGGCTTTTAAGTCAAAAAAAACTACGGAGTATCATGAGGAGATGAATTACGAAAAATTTAAAGATTGGTTCATAGGTCTATTAAACAATTTAAAAGAGCCTATGACCATAATAATGGACAACGCACCCTACCATTCGGTGCAAGTTAATAAACCCCCAAACCAATCCAACCGCAAAAGCGAGTTGGTGAAGTGGCTGAGTGAAAACGGAGTTACAGCAGATATAAAAATGTTAAAGACGGAGCTTATTGCCTTAGTCCGACGCCATAAGCCACCAACTCCTACCTATGCTCTGGACGAGATGGCAAAAGAAAAAGGCCACCAGGTCCTTCGACTACCACCCTACCATTGCCAGTATAACGCTATTGAGCTGATTTGGGCCCAAATAAAAGGTATGCTTTTAATTTCAATTCCCATTTTGAAGCTTTATAAAAAAATCAGCTTTCCGATCGTAGCATGTACCTAGTTTAAAAACATTACCAGATACTAGATTAGGCTGATTGATGATTATTTGAATACTTTTTTTTATAAGTTCGTTTATTTTTAGGTTACGCCGCAAGAAATAATACTTCGCCGCCATTTACGGCAAATAAGATGTTGGCCCTATTACAAGAGGCCATCAACAATGTTCAACCTGAAGACTGGTCGAAGGTCGTGAATAAAACAAAAAGGGACATTATGTCTGATTGGGATCGTGACATACATATTGACAACATAATTGAGTCATCGTTAATAATATCCGTCACAGATTCAGATGATGAATTGAGTGACAATTCAGATGTTCCTGACTCTGATATGAGTTTAGACGAATAACATGTATTTTTTTTTAGCAACCTTTTAAGCAACCTTACCCTATAAATGTTCTGTTGTATAATTAGACCTTTTAAAAATAAAAATTGACCTACGCACAATATACGTTTTTTATTATAAAAAATATCGACTATCCATCGTAGCAGTACATCCCATCACTAAATACGTCTATGGCGTTACGTTATACGCATAACACTTTGCTTAATTTTTCATTCAATTTGATTTTATTTCTTGATTAGAACATTCTGGTTGGGTTTAATTTAATTTACTACAGTTATTAATTATTTAATATATTACGAATGTGGTACAACTGAAATATTAAGTCATAAATTGTAAATCGCGGCAACTTTCAAGAGTGAAACGAAATGTTACTGAAACTGTCACCCGCACCATGCTACAGCGCAAATAGTGTAGGCCCGCATGTTCCACAAATCACTAAATCCGTTTAGCGCTAAACAAATTTAAAACGTTTTGTTCCTGTCAATCAGAGACGAATGATGGGTTTTTCCATTATTTTCACTTTTATTTTGTTATTTGTATTTTGTGTTTCACGAACTGTGTCCAAATAAACGTTACTCTTTTTTTCTTTAGAAATATGTTTAGCACTAAACGGATTTAGTGATAAGTGGTGCAAGTGGGGCTTAACGTATGAATTTGATCAAAAACATCTTCAAATTAACCATTTAGGCACAAATATTTCAAAATCAAAATCTCAGTGATATTTGTTTACCTAATAAGACAAATCAATCTGCCTAGCCTTTTCCCAACTATGTAGGGGTCAGCTTCCAATCTAACCGGATTTAGCTGAATACCAGTATTATACATGGAGCAAGTGCCTATTTGACCTCCACAACTCAGTTACTGGGTAACACGATACCCGTTGGTAAGACTGACTGTCAGACTTTTAGGCTTCTACTCATAATTATTGTTAACCTAATAAGAAAAGCCAGAAATATACACTTCTAGCCAGCGCCTTACGGTTTCACCCGCATAAATCTCGATCCCGTGTATTCCCACGGGATCGAACCCGATTAATACATAGGATGCTCCGGAATGCCGGATCCGGATGAAAATCCAGGTTAGTCCAGGTTATAAACTTTCTGTGTGCCAAATTTCATCAAAATCTGTTCAGTCGTTTTTTTTTTTAAAGAGTAACAAACATTCCTCCATCCATCCTCACAAACTTTTGCGTTGATAATATACGCTATACGTAAGAGGTGCCACAATAGGTATCGGCCGTAAGCTTGTCCAATTTTCTCCGAATTATTTCCCCGTTGTTAAAGTTCGAGTGTGACCCCTTTCAAAGCTTTATTCCGACAAAAGCATTCGTTGAGTTACTTTATGAAAGAGCTTTTGAAACACCCAAGAATGGTTTTGTATATTTTACTGGCAGCGTCCCGTGGATTCACTCGCATAAATCTCGATCTCGTAAGAATATCGAGATGAAAAGTATTCTATGTGTTAATCCAGGCTATAAACTATCTGTGTGCCAAATGTTATCAAAATCCGTTCAGTAGTTTTAGTGCGAAGGAGTAACAAACATCCATCCATCCTCACAAACTTTCATATTTATAATATTAATTGGAAGTAGGTATTATATTATAAAATATTAAAATATTAATTAGTTAATAAAATATATTAATAAGTAGGATATAGAAAGTAGGATTTATTCTCACATTATTTCTTCTACAACTGTTTCGTTGGTCTTGGTCGCATTCGCTATTGCTGAGCATGAGGTCCTGGGTTCGATTCCTAGGTCAGCAAAAGTGTTATATTTATAATTTCTCAGTAGCAGTCCGGAGTCTGGATTTGTGTCCGGTTTATGGCAATAGGCTCGCCACTTATTACATGGGGCTTAAACATAACTGGTGAAATGTGGGTGTACCATAGGCGTACCTCTGCCTAATAGGCTTGATGTTATGTTAATTTCTTTGACTGGCTCGTTCAATTCCCAGGTCGGGCAAAGTATGTTCTTGGGTTTTCCCATCAGGAATTTCTCGGTACCAGCCTGGAGTCCGGATTTGTACCCGGCTGATGGCAATACGGTGGTCACTTATTATATGGAGCACAAACATAAATGGCGAAATGTTGGTGTACAATGCGAGCGCTAATATGTATCCACTTACCAAAATTCAAAAGCGATTTTCTCGTGGAATATTGACTGCAACTTTGAGATAAGACCTATTCCATATTAGTATGGGTTCCAAAATACTATATTCGTAAAAATATAAAATGACAATCGACACAGTAATAGAAAATCACTTTTTTCACCTTTGACTAAGGGTTTTCGGGGATTAGGCATGAAGTTATGTTATGTTAATTTCTTCCACACCAATACCTTTCTATACAGGGTGGCAGGGACATCGACGCGAAAACTGTAACCATGGATTCAGTACATGATTCTGAACCCAGGGGTGTTATCCTTGGTTATTTAAAAAAAATCAGTTGTTTCATTCATTTTGACCGCGTAGGTGTTGCATTTTTCTATAAAACAGCAGATGTTTTTTAAATAACCGATGAAAAATTTCAACGCAGGGGGGTTCAGAGTTATGTACTGAATCCATGGTTTCAATTTCCGCGTCGATGTCCCTGCCACCCTGTATTATTACCTTGCTCCTTTGGTTGTGGTCGTTCTTGGAACAATGATATCGGACATAGCATGTTCTTACGTCTTGAAATATTGATTTTGCATAAGTAAGCGGCTGTTCACCTAGATTCGTTACTAGGACACAAGTTTTACATTGTATTTGTTGTTGTGGGATATAAAGCCGATAAGTTATTAAGTTTTCATTGATTTGTGACAAATGTTCAATTAAGTATAGGGTACAAGAAAATCTTGTGATTTTATTGTTGTTGTTCTTTGTTCATAGAGACAAGTTTGACAAGAAAACTGAGAAGTATGAATAGAGTAAAGGAAAACTAAAGAAAAGATGGATGACTTTTGTGCCAGATGAAGAAATATGGCTAGGAAGGAAGTGAACTGTGAGATGACGATGACATATTAGGATAAGTTCAAGAGTATAATAATTTTATGATGATTTGCGTTCATAAATGCAATCATAATTAATACTTATTAACTTGTTGATAAAATCAATTAGTGCTAAGCTTAAGTAAACAATATATTTCCGATTTAATAACAACATTAATTAGTATTTGATTACCTCCCAACACCGGAGCTCATGCCTAAATAATAACAGTCACACGGGTCGATCCAACAGGTTAAGCTACGCTTGCCGGGGTTGGTCCGTGGATGGGTGACCATCTTTACATTTGTCATTACACGTCATTCGTGGATCTTTGACAGTCGTTACGGGTCGACAGAAGCCCGAAAGTCTGACAACCAGTCTTACCAAGGGGTTGTGGAGGTCAGATAGGCAGTCGCTCCATGTAAAATACTGGTATTCAGGTGCATCTGGTTAGACTGGAAGCCGACCACAACGTAGTTGGGAAAAGGCTAGGCAGATTGATTGATTACCTACCAACATCCATTTACCTACCAACTACAAACCATTGTTCAATAAAATGTACATAATAACTTGTGTTATAAAACGCGACTGATAAGTTAATTACACAAAGCATAATTAAGTTATTAACAAACGATAATAAATGAACCGAGCGTTGGAATCCGAAATTTTAATATTGCACCCTAATTGGCCCGGTATTGCATCCACTACGTCTGTTAATTTACACAACATTGCAGGCTACTTTTATTACAACAGCCATTCCCCAAATTGGCAAAGGTTGACATACGAGAGTGTCGAGTTAAACACTGTCCATTGCTCGTTGTTAACAATCTGCGAATGCGTACGCTCGGCTGCGTGGTTCAATGTAGGAGGGAATTGTGAACGGTGATATTGTTGAAGTTTGATTTAGTAGGGAGGCTGCTTGGCAACGCTCCGGGCACCTGTTGCCCGGGCTTCCCCCCTTCTCACCCCCTTTCACCCCGCCATCCCTCTCGGGATGCTAGTACTCGTTTCGTCTGTCTACGAGTGGGGGACTAATATGGAGCTTAAGCTTTGTAAGTCTCGTAACTACACGGAAGCTTACGTCTAGACTCGGTTGCAGCGAGTTTGTAAATGAGTTAAGCGTTCAGTGAGGATTGGAGAGTATGTGATGCAGAGATATTGCCAAGAGATTCGGCAATGTACGCGCGCTTTGGAGTAAGTTCAAATATTTGATTGTAGCTTCATGTTGCTCGTCTTTGAGATGGATTGATTTAGTAGTAATTGGATTGGTGTTTACTAATTGTTGGGTTGGCGGTTTCTGATTCAACTTTAGATTTGATCAAAGATGATCTTGGTAATCTTTAAGTGTGTAGTAACAATTGGTAGAATTGGAGATCGACATAGAACGATGAAGTATTTTATAACGCCCACGTGTGTTTAATTAGAAGTGCTTGCCTATATGAACAGCAGTTTAATTATTGCTGCAATATGTCTCAACTATGCAGTACTTATTCCACTATAAGCACACAAAAGTAGATTACCTGCCAGTATCAATTGAGCGCGGTTGTAAAATAATAGATTACATATAATTCACCCCGCGTTCCTGACATTTACAATACACCTACAGTATAGTACCATAGTTCTACTAGAGTTATACATATGTGCAGTTGGTCAATGCAAGTAATTTAAGCATGCAGGGGTGGCAAAATGAAATGCTGGGATTGATTGAACTATAACATAATAACTACCACTGGTACCAGATTCATTTTCAATAACCAGCATCTATGTTTTTATCGCAGTGCCTTAAGACGCGACTAAATGCCAGTGACCTTGAGTGATTAGCTTGCGTGTTTTGTGCTAAGCTTACGCAACGCGTCGTACGTCATGCCAGTAATAGGACTCGCCCATCAAGGAGCACTGCCCCAAATTAGACGCATTATTAATTTATTATACATAAAACAAAAGGTATTTTAATAAAACACGTATATTAAAAGATAAATAATTAAATTATCTTAAAAAATGGTGACGGTTTCAGAAAAATACGCTTGATAGTCTTTGCGTGATTCTTTTATCCGCGTTATACATAACTTTACATATTAATTACATTAAGTAATTTAAACATAATCTAAAATATTCACAGATTAAGTTATTAAAAATGCTTTAATTTAACACGTATTTTTTCCAAATCATTAATTTGACATTGTATATTGTTACTTCATACATTTTGAAATATAAAATGTCAAATTACTCAAAAATGGTTGACATTGGAATAGGGGTCATCAGGAATAATTTGGTTGCAAATGACCACTTCTACATCCCCTGAAAGGATTGCCGACGTATAATCAATAACCCTGTATATACCTAACTCGTTGTACCACTAAATAATTAATTATACTGTGACCACTACGATTAAGTGACAGCCCTGAAAACGTTTGAGCCTCGTTCGAAAGATGCAACCGTATCGTTCAATATTTGCTGCCTTTATGTATCGCATCGGAGATTGAAACGTTTTATTGAAAGTATTTTTAATAAACGGAACGTGCAAGTGGAGCGACTGTTAATGCCATATCGAATGCGGGTTTTATATTACTATGATATTTATTATGATGTGGTCATCAATACTTATAATATATTTATAATACAATAATATTATTAAGGGGTATAATTTGTTTGTTCGTGTGTATGTAGGGGGTAATCTCCGGAACTACCAGTCAGATTTGAAAAAATATTTTTGCAATGGATAGCCCAATTCTTCAGGAAGGTTATATGCTATGTATTATCACGCTACGACCCTCAGGAGCCGAGCAAAAAGAAAAAAGTCAGAAATAATGGTAAGCAAAAACGAAGTAATAGCGCGGGCGGGCGATGCGATGTGATGGGTTGGGGTCTGAAATTTCACGAGGACGAAACTAGTGTTTAATTACTTACTCGAATTATAAAAGCAGTATCTGGTCGACCGAGCTCTGCTCGGGTGAAAATAGAAATAAACATATCATCCAGGTATACCAACGTTGTATCTCATTCCCGAGGCTGTGAAAATAGAGAAAACGAATTTTTCCAGAAATGAGACTAGCTAGATCGATGTTTCGCCCCCGTAAGGGGGCGAAACATCGATCTAGCTAGTTTCATTTCTGGAAAAATTCCCCTCTATTGCAACTTTAATCGTTCGAGCCGATTTCGAGAACGTGAGTACAAATTTACAATATATTAACAAATTTGTAAATATTGCTCGTTTAATTGTATAGGATGTAAACACCAAGATGACAGTTTCACACTTCGTAATGACAACACTTTACATCAAGATGAGTATGATTTCTTTATCTACAACTAGTAACTCGCCCCTGCGTCGCACCTTTTTTTAAGACTTGACAAAACATTGAGATTTCTATATTATATATAAGTTAAATATTAGTTGCGTTGTGTTGTGTTGTGTTTGTTGTGTTGTGTGTGTTGTGTTTGTTGTGTTGTGTTGTGTTTGTTGTGTGTGTTGTGTTTGTTGTGTTATGTTGTGCAGTTATTGTTTGTTACTTGTTTGTTTGTTTGTTATTGTTGTTGTTTATTTTGTATTATACACATACACTTTCCAAAAAAAATGTTGGTGAAAACCGCATGTAAATCCGCTGCGTAGTTTAAAAGCACAACTCGGTCACACAGACAGACACAAAAATATATTATAATACTAGCGGACCTGACAGACGTTGTCCTGTCCGAACAGCGCCACCTACCGGGTCCAATTGTATTTTCAAACAATTTAGGGATCCATTCAAATATACACACAAATTTTCATTAAAATCGGTGCAGCCGTTTAGGACGAGTTGGGTGACAAACACATTTACAGAAGAATTATATATAACATAACATCACGCCTGTAATCCCCGAAGGGTTAGGCAGAGGTATACCTATAGTACACTCACATTTCGCCAGATGTTGAAGTCCAATGTGATAGGGTGTGAGCCTATTGCCATCAACCGGGCACAAATCCAGACTCCGGGCTGCTACTGAGAAATTCCAGACAGAACAACCCAATAACACTTTGCTGGACCCGAAAATCGAACCCAGTACCTCATACTCAGCAGTAGTGCTTAAGAATTATATATAAAAAGATGGATATATATATATATATATATGTGTATAGACATATATATGTATAGATTTTAAGTGGTTACGTCTAGTTATACCAACTATAAATGTTTGCTAACTAAAGGCTTGAAACTTCCACTTAAACCTAATAAAAGACTTGTACAGATAGCAAAGTAGGTACCGACTTACGAATACGAAAAAAATATTCCTTTTTATAAAATAAAGAAAATAATCTTACATTTTTACGCATGATGACAGAGAACAAGAAAGTTGAAGCGCTTTACACTTGAGCTATCACGTAAACATAAAATCGACTAGGTAACGAACTTCAATTGAACTCAATATTATCTTTCATCGTTTTTCTTTTCTCCGAATGGATATAAATGGCTTTTCTTACCTTTAGTAGAACAATATTCTCTGCAATCCATCATTTCTAATGGCTTTATAAGAGTATTGTGGCTTATTTTTTTATGTCTGTTTACATAAAGCTTCGGAAAAAATTTGACCATTTCTAAGAACGTACAAGAGTATGATGCCAATAAGGAATTTATTTTTGCAGCCTGTTGGTTTTTCAAGAATATAAAACGAAGCGGTCGGTTCTGTCTTTGACATGCATCAAATCATAAAGAATATCTTTAGAGAGAAAGAAAATAGAGAGAGAAAGAGAAAGAAATATCTTAAGGTTACTTTTGGCAAATTAAAGGTCATTGATCGACAACAGTCGGCACAATTAAGACTGAAAAAACATTCGGCATGTTGGCAACTCGTCAACCTTGGTAACATAGTTTATCAAGAATAAAAAAAAAAACACAAAAATCAAAAACCGATTTTTTACGAAAAAAAAAACATAAAATAGTTTAGGGTTTGCCTAAAACTTTTTTATTATTTTTGCAGTAACAGTAAGTATTACATATAACATCATCAAGATACACAAAGTGGATTTAAAACCTAGTATCGAAACTAATTCGAAAACTACCGAAGCAAAGTTAATAAAAGTTTATATGGGATCACCGCGCAAGCTCTCTTTAGGGTTGCAGTTGAAATGTATGGGAGAACATGTTTTTCAACTACACGTTGAGTTTGTACTTAGGATAAATTCATCCCAACTACGGAATCCTTCATTGTGCGTGGTCCAACACGCACTTGGCCGGTTTTTAGAAATAGGTTATGTCTACTGGAGTTCAGTGCCTCCCCCCCAGACAAACAAACTATAGATTCTCACCACGAAACTTTTGCTCCTAAAACTTAAAAACATTTTTAAGATAAGTTTAAACAAGACAAATACCAGTGAGCTGTGAACTTACGAAGCATTAGCGTAAGATTGACTCTCTGATTGCTGTTTATTTCATTAAACTTGGTCCAGACGCAGATTAAATTAGTTAGATTTAGTCGAGTCACGAAGTTTGTAAGCTTTATGGAACACTAAAATAGCTCCTTCGAGATGACAACCATTTTGTAGCTGTGATATGTTTGTTGAGTTTTTATCTTTTTTTAGATTTAACTGATGTGCCCGTACTTATGCACCTTTGTTCAACCCTTGTCCTAATAAAGGAATGATTTTATGATAGGTTTTTAAATTAAATTTTTATTTTCCTAACATTATGTATAAAGAGGTAACATTTGTTTGTTTGCTTCTTTGTTTGTAAGTTTGTATGTAGGGGGTAATCTTCGAAACTACTAGTCAGATTTGAAAAAAATATTTTTGCATAGGATAGCCAAATTCTTAAGGAAGGTTATAGGATGAAATGCGGGCAGAAGCTAGTAACACATAATTTGATATTAATTTTAACGTATACTTACCGACGTTTGCTCCCTTCATCCGATCAGATACGGTCCAAATCCGTTTTGAATCCTATAAATGACTCTTCGAAGTAGCCGTAGAGGCACTAGGTATTTGTGTGAGCGGTTGCATACTAGGTAGATCCGAATTTCATCAATCCGAACCTATTATCTCAGATTTTGGCCAATCGCTAAGGCCCACTTGCGCGTTTACAGCTAACTCGGAGTTAACAGCTAACTCAGGGTTAATCCAATCATTCTGTTTGGATCAATCCTGATTTAGCTGTTATCTCAAGGTTAATTAGGAGAGTTATTTAGCAAATCCATGAACGTACAAGTGGGCCTAAGTCAGATAGCAATGTACCTAATTGTGTTAGTGAAATGACTTAAGAAATTATGTTATCATCATTTCAATAGTTGGCAACAGTACAAAGGGATTATATTTCATAAGCTAGCATCGTATAGGTGCCTATATCATACAAAGAGGAGAGTAGTAAACATAACAATACCGAAAAAGCTAACTATTCTTGTTGCGTCCTTTCAATTTTGAACAAAGATACTCGAAAATCGATCCGGTCCGGGCACATGATGGACGAGCCGGCAACAAAAGAAACCGACTCCCGTACGAATCACCGGGACGCAATATCCACGATTTTGATTGTACTCGTCTGAGTACATGGTCAATAATGCGATGGATTTTAATAGGATGGAGGTATATTACGTTAAGATTATTTTATAGTCATAGGTAGATGTAGGTACCTATACCTACTTGTGTACGCAATATACAAGCTTAGTTTTTGTTTACCCGAAACCTTTTAAGGGGTTATTGTAGTCATTATTATGAACAACTTAAAAAGAACTGGCAGAACCATAAATATCGATTTATTTGAATAACTAGCAGTGCCCCGTGGTTTTACCCAGATAAGTCTCGATCCCGTGGAAATACCGGGATAAAAAGTATCCTTTCTGTTAATCCAGGTTATAAGCTATCTGTGTGCCTTTCATCCAAATCTGTTTTTGTGTAAAAGAGTAACGAACATCCATCCTCACAAACTTTCGCTTTTATAATATTAATATTAAATAGGAAAATAGTTCTCCAGATCGTATTTCGACCATGGCGGTCAATCTCAACAGGGCCTAGCCTTCAGCGCGGGACATATTATAGTGCACAAGTGCGTGCGCAGACACATATGCTCTCTCTGCCCACACTCTCATATTCTGATGGGACGGAAATCCGACACGACCGGAGAGAGATCAGGCGCAGGACCAACGGCGATACGTGTTTATATATAACAGCTGTTTTTTTTTTTGGAATTTCAGTTTTGGTCCAATAGTAAGATTTGTTAATAATAACCCTTTAATAAGTTTAGGGTTAACAAAAACTAAGGTTGTTGGTAGTTGTGTTATCTCACGACAAGCGTCACGAATTTTGTGACATGTGTCTTGCATGTCTTGCCACGGTAGTGTGTGTGGTAGGCTAGGTCGAATTAGGGTGTGTATCAGAATGGCGGGTGTAATTTCCAGATTTGCCTAAATTTATTACAGTTATTTGGTACCTTCTGTGTACCTTTACGTACCTCTCTTGAAAATCTGTGTACCTACACCCGTATGATGATATTTTAAAAATTAGGTACACCCGCTATCCTGATGTCAGAACCGCGGGTGTACTGCTAACCAATATATGTAGCCAAGCGTACTGTTTATGTAAATTTGGTACCTCTTGTGTACCTGCAGATAAAAGTATTAAATAAACTAAATACTGCAAGGTTACTGCAAAAATAAAAAAAAATAATTTCTTGTAAAACGTATCTTTTAAAATAACAATCTACGTATTGATAACTTATCTTAAATATTAAAAAAAACTATATGTATACATAATTACAAAAACAACATATTGCCCATTTTAGAATTGTGAAGGATTTATAGAATTAGGATGTTTGTCTATCAGTGTTTCCAGAATCAAAATGAAACAAGAGACAGTTTTAAAGGATATATTAATTAATTTTCACGATAACGAAATAAGAAAGGATTAATATATGAATAACGCACTGATTCCATGTGTATTTAACTCGGCCTTATAATTTGTTAAATAAAAATAGTTTAATTGTAGACTGCCAGTGGTCCAGTGGTCGTAGTATGCGACTGCTGAACACGAAGTTGTGAAACAGAACACATAAAACAACAATTTGCGGATCACATTTAAAGTGTTGTCCTGAGTCTGTGTGTAACTTGTGTCCGTTAATTTCATTTCCGATTCCCGGTATAGTCACGCACGCAACAGTGACTAAATGATACACGGAGGTTTGGGATTACTATTAAAGATATTAGGTACACATTAAACGTATCTTGGCAATATGTTTAATATGGAGGTTCAAGGTTCAATTATCGAAGATTGTTATTATCCTTTGACGTCGTTACTATTGTTAGTTAGTATTATAAAATACAAAGTAATGTCGTGTAATAAAAAAATATTTTTTTATTTTTCGCAGCAACCTTGCAGTATTTAGTTTATTTAATACTTTTATCTGCAGGTACACAAGAGGTACCAAATTTACATAAACAGTACGCTTGGCTACATATATTGGTTAGCAGTACACCCGCGGTTCTGACATCAGGATGGCGGGTGTACCTAATTTTTAAAATATCATCATACGGGTGTAGGTACACAGATTTTCAAGAGAGGTACGTAAAGGTACACAGAAGGTACCAAATAACTGTAATAAATTTAGGCAAATCTGGAAATTACACCCGCCATTCTGATACACACGAATTAGGCAGTATTGTTTTGGGGAGAGTCATGCATGACTGAGCGAATATCTGTTTGTATTCAGTGGTCTGAGCCGTTGGGAAATCAGCATGTATTTCAGCAGTCGGCATAATGTTATAGGTATTATCGGCCTATTGCTTTTACTTATCTAGGAGAGCAAAACGACATAAATAATTATTTTAAGTACATATATATAATTTAATAGTGCAATTACATGTTTAGTGGTATGAGGAACAGGGTGTTAAGTTCACTGATCCACCATAGAAAAGGGAGGATCCTCAGACTAGACGGGTGTTGTGTTTGGTGGGCAACTGCCCGACAGTTGAAGCCGAAAATCTTATATAAATTTTGATCGCGCGGTAAACTCTAATTGCACGATGCAGGATTTGGGTGACGTCATGTCTTTGATGCGTAGTTCGTATGTGGCGGTGTAACCGCTACACATGCATTCTTCAGGGCAAATTCCGCTAGTCGAAAATTTTCCACATAATTATGTTCAAAATGACATATATCTCCTTTTTGAATTGGACCAGGCGGGGTAATTGCGTAACACACTTACAATTTCAATACCTTTCAGTTTGACAGTTCAACAACATTAATTGCATTATTTATGTTGTTGAACAGACGAATTTTTAAAACGTCAGAAGCGTGGATAAGCAATTTTCTTCAAAATCTTTATGATTGTGATTCAAAGTGTGTTACACCATTAGGCCCTTTTGTACACGGAAAGAAAAGAAAGGTAGAAAAAGAGTAATCAGAAAACAAAATACAATAAGTATAAAACTGAAATAGTCGGCAGCTGCACGTCATAACTGTGACGGCTTCCACTCAGCATGATGCTGTGCAACAGCACAGCGCTGATTTTCAGTGGTCACCCGAAAAAGACGTACGGAAATCAAGTCAGGTACGGCACGGCACGGATTCTTCACGATACGGCGTATAAACCGTGTCGTAAAACAAACGTGTCCGTCATAAAGCTTCCATAGTGATACTTATAATACTAACAACCGTGCCTACACACGGCGTATTAAACCGCGCCCTAGAAAGAACGTGTCTGTCAACAAGCTTCCATAGTGATCCATACAACACTGACAACCGTGCATTGGTATAAACCGCGCCGTAGAAAAAACGTATCTGTCAATATTATCTATCTATAATATATATATATTGTACTGTATATATGGCCCGTTTTCCACGGCAAAAAAGGTGTGTGTACAGAGGGCCTCAGGGTGCTGGTGAGCGCAACTGAAATGAAGCTCGCTCAAAATGAGTCTCCCAAATTACGTTCGGTTGCTTACGGTCTTCTAGCATTTCAAAAACAGTGTGTTCCATACATCGCTCTGCCATACCCTACACTTACTTTGGCAATCATAAATAAATACACCCCTATATACCTCGTAACAACTCGGCCTTTGAGATGCCTGCTAAACGTCTTAATTGCTATGAATAATGTTAGTAAATGGCTTACCTTCTTAGCTATTACTATGTATAGGTTTAATCATGCAAATTAGCATACAATTGGTATGCTTGGTTTAGTTGAAGATTGATCTCAACCTAAGCTATTAAGTATAAGTGGAATTTGTAATGCTTAGTGTCGAGTATGAGGATCTCGTGGCTAAGTAACAACAGCCGCACGGGTTGATTCATCCGGTTAAGCTACGCTTGTCGGCGTTGGTCTGTGGATGGGTGACCATCTTTACATACCGAGACTCCTCCGTGCCTCTGAAAGCACGTTCAGCCGTTGGTCCCGGTTGTCATTCGTGGATCTTTGACAGTCGTTACCGGTCGTCAGAAGCCCGAAAGTCTGACAACCAGTCTTACCAAGGGGTATCGTATTACCCAGTTACTGGGTTGTAGAGGTCAGATAGGGTGTCGCTCTATGTAAAATACTGGTATTCAGCTGCATCCGGTTGACTGGCATCCTCATAATTATATAAAACAAGCACTATTAATATAAATGATTTGCCTAATGAAGGCCGCAGGAATCCGCTGGATGCGAGAAGCACATACCAGCACCCTAATTCCGTAACATACGATCAATTATAATCTGAATAATTTAGAAGGATATCGCTAATTCATTGTATCATATTTGCGAAAAATTTGTCTGCTTATAACGTAAGTAACGCAATTAATGTTGTTGAACTGTCAAAATGAAACAGATTGTGATTAATCATGTGTTACACAATTAGGGTACCGGTCGAAGTGACGATGCTTTGGGGAGGCCTATGTCTAGCAGTGAACTTCTTTCGGCTGAAATGATGAAGACCTTTATAGAACATAAATACATTTCAATAACGTCGAAAACATTGTTTAACCTCATGGTCTAAATTATTTATGTCAAGCACACAAATCACTCAATTTAGGAATCGACAGTTTAATCATATTCCTCTATTTACTATACAATCTACAAAATCAAAATCCAATTTTATATAAGTTAATAAAAACTAGAAAATAAACCTAAAACTCAGTGAAAGTCTAGACTGGTACTTTTAGTTGACACAGTCAGCCCTAAAAAGATGTATGATAAGAATTCATTTGATTTGATTTTTAAAGGTCTTTATTAACTGAAAAAGGTTAACACAATTTAACAAAAAGATTCTATTCTAAATGTAAACGAACATAATCCGAACAATGTTAAATAAGCTAAATCACCTCTCTTAACATACAACATGATACATAATATAAGACTGTGCTGCTATGTAGGGTTTGCAGACCCATATTTTTTTATTTAAGTTATCCAGGTTATCCATTTTAAATTATTTTGAAATTGTTACATTATGAAGTAGGTATTGTAGATTATTGTAAAAAAAGACAAAATAAAAGCAATGTGTAGTTACATTATTAAGTATCTAATGTGTTAAAAGATAAATGATTTACTTCTGTAAGTAGATCTGTGGCAAAAAGTTCAAACATGTTTGGTAACTCCGTTTAATGACGCAGCCATAGAATCATCAAGTGCACTGGCAACAGGGAATGCGGTGCAGGATGGAAAGTGGACCATTGTCTGTGGGGAGATACCGCATACTCACTTGAGATTTGAGCCTTCCATGAACCCCCATCTGTGAAGATTGTCTTTGCTCCGGCCGACTTGGGTTCGAAGTCAATTTAGAGATTTCCATGTCGGCCATGGAAGTCATATAACTACAACCCACACACAACACATTGATACAATATTATTGGAATGAAGATTGTAGACAACTAATTAATTTTCTGGTCGATATACACATCTTCTTGAGGCTGTCTGTACTTGTAGTTACGCCCCACACAGCTCGTATTGGTGGTGTAACAAAGGAGTATATTAATTAAAGTTCAAATGAACGCAGCTGTGCGATGAAAGCTTCTGTAGGGAACAGCTCTATAGTTTCTTACTTCTAAGTTAGCCTGCAGATTGTGGTTTGTATTTAAATAGGTAGCTAGAGTCGTGTATGTACCTACTTACTACTACTTTTTAAAACCTGGGAGTGATTCGTTTTATGTTCTTATTTAAGTTTTTAATCCGTACCATAGATGAATACAGATGGTTTACTCCGCATTTTAGGTATGAATCTACAAGAACGCGACGGCTCGTCTTGTCGGACCAATTCAGTCAGAGTAACATAGTCAGAATATATAAGAGTTACACAATAGAAAGAGAGGCAACTAATAGGTGAATAACTGTAGGTAATTAGCGTTGTGCGACCTGGAATTGCACTTTATTGTGTCGTCACAAGAGTCGCTTTTTATTTAAATGATTTTGCGGGGTGGACCATCTGTATTCATCTGTCTCCGTTCTAATAAACGTGTCAATCTCTAAATCCGTCAACTCAGAAACGGGCCCGTCCGAAAGAAGTTCGAAATTTCGGAGTGAACCCTACACCCTTTTAATTAACACTTTTGGAGGGACTTAGCCACATTGGGAGTAGGGACAACTGTCAAACCGTGGTGTCATTCATTCTTTGGCCGGACCCCAAACTAACCTTATGTCCGTAGGTGATACGGAGTAACTAGCTAGCAGATGTCATAATCGTCACGACATAATTACCATCCGTATACATAAGAAAAAAATCTCACATCTAATAAAAAAACTTTTCACTTTTTCACAGTTTGTCTGTACGAACAGATCATTATAATTAAGTTATGTATAAAGAATAAGTTGATCATGACCAATTCATGTAGAACCATGTGTTATTGAGCTATAGATCATTCTCTTGATAAAGGTTATGTTTCAGCTTTTCATTTACAGACTATAGAACCAATAACCTCACAGTATAACAGAAGTAGACCATAACCAAAGGCATTAATCATAATTAATACAAAGAGATAGAACTACATTGAAAGGAGTCCGTATTATTTTTCTCACAATAGGTAAACCCTTTGTGGCAAGGTCGAAGCCAACTTTTAATCTACGCAAGAAACCAGGATTACAATGTACCAGAATCCATCCACAAATTTCTTCAACGTATTCAATTGAATCCACATAACTTTTATACTTGATTACCTTTTCATAGAGGCATCATGTTTTAATATTCTTTGACGAAATGAAAAATAAACTACCTAGGTTAATTATTCTGTATACTTGTAATGCCTCCCTATCTTTTGATGAAGAGCGTCTCCAGTTTGCTGTCTTTATATTAAGGCTTATGTTCTTTAGTTGAGTGAATGGTTCATGAAGATTCTTTTGAGTTTAATATACTTACAGAAACTTTTTCTTGGGCTTCATAATATAACCATAATATAGACCTTTATTCCTCGAAGAGTTTTGCAGAGGTGAGTACCTATTATTTAGTAAATCCACAATTCCCCAGTTATGTTTAAGTCCCATGTAACGAGAACAGGTTAATTACAGACGTTGCTACATTTTAAGGGCCCGATTACACGTATCAAAACCAAACCACAACCACACCACAACGACAACAACACGTGGACGGGCGCTAATTTAAATAAAAATTAAAAGTGGTGGCACTCCGGGAGTGCTGACAGAAGTGAAAACTTGGACAAGATCGCCTTGGTGGAAGAAAAAATACTTGTATAGAATATTGGTCCGTAACCTTATCTAAATAAAGAGCACAATCGCGTTTACAAAAGAAAATACTTCCGAAACCTTTAAAGTAAAAATACTTGCATAGAACATTGATCCATAACGTAATATAAATAAAGAGCACAATAGCGTTTACAAAACCTTTAAAATAAAAATACTTGCATAGAACATTGATCCGTAACGATATATAAATAAAGAGCACAATCGCGTTTACAAAAATGAGGTGTCGTCATGGTGTCACAAAATCAATGATTTAGTACCATCTCAAAATTGCCCAACGCGCCTAAATAAGTTTTCACTTCAATATATAGTTTATCCTTACGGACCACATTAAACCGTCAAAATCAACCGTGTGGGCGATACCGACTACATCAAGGCCACGTCGCAGCCACAATGCAACCACCAGATAGACTATGCACTAGCGCCCGGCCACATCGCAAACACAACGATTTGCCTTTTTTTGGGTGGGAAATTATTAAATAACTTTTCCCGCTCTGGGTGGAGCGGAAGGGCGTGTGAGATCCTTAAACTGACTAAAACCCACCCGTGTTCCTTCAGTTGCCTGTATGTTGCCAGGGGCCACAGGTAACCCTTTCGGATAAACTCGCGACCCCGGCAGGCGTCGGCCCTAGCGGACTCCTTCAACTGTACTGACATCTCGATTCCCGACGCCTAGGGCGTCTCCTGCGGCGGTTAAGGGCGTGAGGGCGCGAAATTTGCCTCTCCCTCACGCGTTCCGCCTCCACTACGATCTGCCTATCTGCAAACACTACAGCCACAAAGTAACCATATCACAACTACTAGCGACAACCTAACCACAACGTAACCGCAAGAAATTGCAGTGACACTATTCACACGTAACCACTGCTTGCCCACAATTTCGCTGCTGCGATGCGGTGTGGTTGTGGTACGTGTAAATGGACCCATAATTGGCGGCTCGGTTTGTGGTTGTACATAAATTAACTGCCGTTTTGTTTTAACTGTTCTAAGATTCTACAAAAAACAACACTTATTTTTAAAGGTTAGTTATTTTTTGTAGCTAGGAATAGCTGATTTCATAGTTTTACGGAAAAGAAAGAGAAAGAAACTACGATGATTCTCCTTTAACGGCGGAACTAACTGGTAGTTTGACTTTTAAAGAAAAAGCAGCGTTAGCATTCAGATTAATCTCTGTCCCCCGAAATCCCGAATGTGAACATCCAAGTGAACAAAATAGTTGAGTAGCACTTAGTAGTTTGTTAGAAGTTGGTTCCGGTGTTCAGATCCAACGTAAAAAATCCATTCTAAAATCATATTTAACAGAGTAAGGCGTGGGCCTTACTCTGTTAAATATGATTTTAGAATGGATTACGTATGATGGAAACGTGTTTAGAGATTAGTTGTAGTGGTACAACTAATCTCTAAACACGTTTATAGTGCTAAACGAATTTAAAACATCGTTTTGTATCTGTTAATTGTTTGAAGATGACAGAGACAGAATTATGTTTGAATTATGTTCGAACTCAAACAGCACAGAACCACCAAAAACCCTTTTAAGTACACATAACAATTCATTTTAATCCACTTAGCCAAGTTCAGCGCCATCGGATAGCTGTCAAAAGCATTGGACAGTTCGACAGCTGCCGCGACCTGTTGATAGCCGATCCATGTAATAAATAAGTCAGGTTTTATTGGAAAACTGACTACGTGTGGAGTTTGGTGACGTAATCATTGACTGTACTTCTTCATCTGTTGCTTTGTTTGTGTTTGAATTGTTGAGCGAATGAGTTGGGCGGCCAGTAATAGGTGGTCGGTAATTTAGAGGAATGGAGTGGAAAGTTTCTCACTATCCATTAAAATCCACCGACCAGCCGGGTGTTGTATTTGGTGGGCAACTGCCCGGTGCTTGTTTTTTTTTTTCTTTTGTGACTTGCTTCTTGCAGGTCAACCTAGGAGGTTGCTTAACCGAGCTATCCTGTGGATGCCTTAATAAATTGAGGCCTCCAGCTAGGGCATAACTTATAAATTAAGTGACTACACGCTAAGTACCCTGTTGGGTACGGACCGGGGGGTAGCAAGAGACAGGCTGGATCGAATCAATACTGGTGCTTGTTTTCGAGCTGATGTTAAATGTACATTCTAATCTCTCGGATAATTGTGCCTAATCATTGAATGATTATTTTGTTACAGTTTATAGTTACAGTTGTTGTGTTATAACATAACATAACATAACATCACCCCTTGTTTCCCCGAAGGGTTGAGCAGAGGTGTCCCTGTAGCACAGGCACACCCACATTTCGCCAGTTATGTTTAGGTCCCATGTAATAGGGGGCGAGCCTATTGCCATCAACCGGGCACAAATCCAGACTCCGAGCTGCTACTGAGAAATTTCAGATAGAAAAACCCAATAACATTTTGCTCGACCCGGGAATCGAACCCAGGACCTCATACTTAGCAGTAGCGCTTGCGACCACTAGACCAACGAGGCAGTCATATTGTTGTGTGTTGTTGTTGTTGTTGTGTTATATTTAAATTAAAGTTAAATGATTGATAAGGTACAATAAATAAATATAAAAAAAACCTTTATTATTTCATTGGCATGTACTTTCGTATGAAAAGTAATGGGTATTGTTAGTTCAATATACATTCTATCTGGACCCCTCTTCGTGTGAAGGCCTCCTCCAGAGATTACGTATTCCGACGGTCTGTATCTCGTCCTTCCACCTTGCTTTTGGTCTCAAGTCACATAGTCACAGTCTGCGTCCACCTGTTGTCAGTGTAGCGTACTACGTCATCTATCACGCCAGTCTGTTTTCTTATTGCCCTTTGAAGGACTGTCCTTCAATTTTATTTTTAGTGATCTAAATTCTAAGGCTCTTTGACATGATGTTAGCTTTCTGTTGGTTTTCGAATTAAATATCCACGTTTGACGGCCATATGTGGGACAAGGTATGGCATGAATCCATAATAATGATAAGGTACGCATATGGGTTGGCATATCCGTATGGACAAAAACCCCCTTTTGATAATAAATAATAAAAAATAATAAAAAAAATCTCGCGGTTATCTCTGCTTGCGTGATGTAGGATTTGCACGACGTCAGGTGTAATGCGTAGTTCCTAATTGCCGTTTTAGACGACACATAAAAAATTGTTGAGAAGTCATAGTTTGTGTATTTAGAATATTGCTTCGTTGGTCTAGCTAAGGCTTAAGTTCGACTTCTAATTTGTCTAAGTGTATGTGTTTAGATCAAAAGCTGCAGGTCGGGTAGTACCTAGTATCCCGGATTCGGGAATTCTATGCTGTCAATGGTGTGTAGGCGCGCCCACACAGGATGTTAAACATTGGCGAAATGTGGGTGTACTTAGTCGTCTGCTTCCCATTCCTTGCCTTCCGTTGTATACGTGAGAGTTTCTAATGGGTCCAGGGGTCAAGAAAGTACGAAGTTTGACTAAATTCCTGAATTGACAGGATTTATTTTTAAAACTAGATACTGAAGGTACTCTAATCTTTTGGTCAGACGCATTTCTTTGCAGGTATCTTCCACCTTTAACTAGTTCTAAAAGTTTTCCTAAGTATTGTGCCCAAAATGGTAGATTTAAGACAATTTCTCAAAAGTGAAAAAGTTTTCATTTTTCTCAGGTGAGCGTTATTATCAGCTAGGATTTTTTTAATAAGTGGAATTTTTATGATTTTGATTTGACAATATGTTGTGTTGACCCAATTGCGTAACACACTTTCCATCACAATCCGATTGATTTTGAAGAAAATTCATAATCCATTGCTTTAAATGTTCGATAACATAAATACTGCAATGAATATAGTTGCGTTTTCACAATGAATGACATTGGGATTGTGGGTCTTTTTTAAATTAAACTTTATCTCGCTTATATAATATATATCTATATTACAAATCGTAAATACAATATATATCTATATTATGTACCATCGGGGTAATGCATATTTAACCACTTTGAAAACAAAATCCCGTGCACACGACCCTTTTTTTCGTAGGTAAGCGTTACTGTAGCGGCTGAGCGCTGCAAGCAAGAATATTCCTTACAGTGTACAGATATGCGTTTCTTCGATAGTACATGTATATAAAAAAGAAGAGCTGATTCATTAAAAAATTCGTCCACATCGGTCATAATGAGAAAAGTGCCTAAAAGGCTGGCAGCATTGCTACCTTGGATGTAGCAATGCTGATTCCTTGGCTTAAAAAAAAGGCCAGACCTCTGATCACGTGAAGAGTCGACGAAAACAAAGAATTAATTTATCACTATTACTAACGTTTATGATTCAACCTACCTTTTGTTACCTCAAAGGTAATAATATATCTACCCTCAGCAATCGAAACCGGGAGTGTCTTCTATTGTAACTTCTACCTTTTTGTTTCGTTATTGTCAAAGAGATGTAAGAAGGTACCCTTTTGTGTTTCTATTTGAGGCTTATGAAGAATAAGTAGCTGTCTTTTGTAGCTTCTTGGGCAGGTTTCTGGTTTCTGTAGGGAAAATTAAATGTAGCTTTATTTTTCAGGCTTGTTGATGGTTCTCTTTACTAAAATATCACGAAGTGAAACCAATAATACTAACTGATTTTAAAAATATAATTATGTAACATGAGAAAGAAATAAAGAAAAGAAAGAAAGAAAAGAAAGAAAAATTTATTTATTTGTCACATAACAACTTACATCACGCTTGTATTCCGCGAAGTGATAGGCAGAGGAGTGCTTATAGTACACCCACATTTCGTTGTAGTAAGAAGATAAATATTTAGTGTTGTAAGTCTTAAGGTTCGTGCAGACCAGCGCGATATCGCGGGCGCTACAAGGGTCGTGCTTACTGTAGCGCCCGCGATATCGTGCCAGTTTGCACGAACCTTTCGCGTCTTTTATACGCAATTGTAGCAAAAATAATGAGAGCTACGTATTTACGTAATTATTTCATCTAATTTACTTTTATTTTCTTTCTTCTTTAAATCATTAACGCACAAATTGAAGAAAAGCCGTGTAAACTCAATAATAATTACGGCTTCTTATGGTGGCTTATACCTAACAGTGAGAAAAGTTGTGAAAAGTCACAGATTTGATCAAATATAACACGTGTTATTTTATAATTATAATAAAAAAAAATATTTTCAATAGGTTATGGTTAAAAATTAGGTAAAAGTGGTTAAAAATTAGGTAAAAGATCGATTACAGCTGGTTGGCATAAGAGTAAAGACAGGTATTACATCATTATGCTGTGACCACAGGGTCTATACATGAATTGGGTGAGCCTTGCCTCTTAAACTAGGGTGACCTGTACCTTAAGAGACAGAAAACCTATGAATACCTATAGATTATGAACCTTAAATAAAATAATTGGAATTACTTTAATCCAATAAAACGGTGAAAAGTGCATTAGGTATCAGATACGGATAGTTAAGACTACATGAAAATTTATTAAACAAAGTTTGCTTACGGAAACTCTCCATCTTGTTCATATTCGTTTCGTATTCGTAATCTTACGAGTACATCGAATTCCTGTTTTAATGACTTCCATGCAGTTCAGAACTACGGATTGACGGTTCTTTTCCTTTGATGCATACAACACTGTGAACAAAAGTTCCTCTACTAGTATTGAGATTTGAAAGAACGGTACAATATCTGTAGGAAAAGTCCTCATTTAGAATAGTCCCAAAAAAAAAATATCGACATTATTTATGTCGATTTTTTTTTTTTTTAATTTTCAGAAATCAAGTTGCCCTGTTCCTGTTTTTCCGGAAAAGAAATTCCAACATATAATAAATACCTTTTTCTACCTCCAAGCACTATAATTTCCACGCTGCTCACAAGCACCTATAAAAATTATCAGGCGTCGTCCAAGGCCGTAATAGGCCTGTAATTACAAAGGTCCGACACATAATCACGTAATAAATTGGGAACGTAATAGACCTAGAAATATTTTTACGCTTCAATTATCTTCAGAACTAACTCAGAGAAATTAGTTTTGCAAGAAAATTTGGTAAGTAGGTTTCTTAAATAAAAAAGGACGACGACACAAAAATTTGATTATCTGTAGGTGTAATGAAATTTTAGTGTCCCGTCTTAATTTTTTTAATTAAGGAACCTGTTATACCCTAATATTAAGTTCAAACAAATTCATGAGTAATGTGTTCTGTAAAAAATTGTTCGAGTAATTTTTTGAAACGTATATAATGAAATAGCACTTAATTATACTAGAAGACTAACTGCACCCCGCAATTTAGCCACATAAGTGTCGATCCCGTGGAAATATCATCCAAATTCGTTAAGTGTTTTAGCTTGACAGCGTAACAAACAAACACAAAAAATCTAATCTTCGCTTCTAACCTAAACTCTTTATAATATTAGTTTAGATAGATGTGTATTGATGCCTAGTTCATCTCACCAAATACAAATGAACTACTAATATCAAATATTTAAAAGTTTAAAAGCCTAACTGGACTTTCGTAAAATATTGAATTGTGGATTCATGATCTTCAGGACTAAGGGAACCATAAAAGGTAGATAGAGATACAGATTGCTAAAAAGAGTATCATCCTCTTCCTGCCCTTATATGCCCTGCATGTTACTTGTGGTCAACGCAACACTTTTTCTTCTTTCCCATTCTCCCCTGTCAACCGTCACACTATCATTCACTTCGTTCTCTTTCATATCATTACATCACATAATAGATCTTTTCTTTGATAAAAAAGAGTATAAACCATTATAATCCCCAGACAAGGAATTTCCTAAAGAACATATCGTCAATAATGATATATTTTGATATTTTCGGTATTCTGGTATCGATTTTATAAGCGTACGTCGACACATGTCACCCACGCAAGTATCAAAAGAGTGAATGAAAACAACATGATATTTTTTCGTGTGACCACTCCAAATCAGTGTTGTCCTGTGGGTCCCCCATAACACAGCATCATGCTGAGTGGAAGCCTTCTTGTCACAGTCATTTCGTGCAGCTGCCGACTAATTTCTATTTATGCTTGTTATTTATTATGTACTTTCTGTTGTTTTCTGATTACTTTTGTCAGGGTGGCTGGATGAGAGTTGCCGAGAATCGAGCTGAATGGCGTGCAATTGGGGAGGCCTATATCTAGCAGTGGACTGCTGTAGGCTAATGATGATGATGATGATGATGATTGCAGTCAAACAAACAATAATACCTACCAAATCAATTACCAATACTGGTTTTCCATAAATCCGAAAACAAAAGCATACGTTCATGCAGTTTAAAAAAGAATCAGTCATATGTGCAATTAGAATAAATAAAACGTACACTCATATTGCTCTTTTATGCAAGAAAATCATGAAATCCCTTTTGCATTCCACACGTTGACGTCACTTTCTTTCGTTTGTAATTTTCATGCACTACCGTCACTAGTTTCTGCCTCGCTGCCTCCCTAAGACTAGCAGCTTCATTTTGTCCTGCTCACTGTCACTGTGGAGAAGTGCGGGTCGCTTAGCGCGGCACGCGAACATTAACGACATCATCCGACAACCTCTTGTCACGGTCGGCGTTCCAGCGCGAATTTGAATTTTGTACGCGACGATGGCAAGAGACTGGCATGTCTTTATTTCCATGGAAGGTGGGTAGGCTTTTAGTGGGGGATGCAACGTGTGTCGATACTCTTGCACCATCCCATATTCTTCGGTCGGCATGCTGTGCTGGCGCTGCCGCTAGGGCTGCGGAAAGCCTCAAACGGCGTAAATACATATAATAATCTTATTGGTAATTATATTTTCGAGTCGTTTGGGGTTGAAACCCCTGGGCCGTAGGGTCCAATTGCTCATGGTCTCTTTAAGGAAATCTCGAAAAGGCTGGTTGACACTTCCCATAACCCAAGGACTGGTTTTACCTTGGCCAGAGGTTAAGCATTGCCATACAACGTGGTAATGCCGCTTGTCTCTTGGGTACATTAACTTTTCGACGCCATATTTTAGTTTGTGAATAGTTTTACTTAAGTTAGGATATAATTTTGTTATTTTTGTCATAAAACATCGTGAGGAAACACGATACCTGAGAAATATTTATCGACTGCATGTGAAGCCAAGTCAGAGGCCCATGGGTGGCTTTAAAACTCTAACACCAGGTTAGTTACTAAACACACGAAAAATAGATTTTTTTAAATTAATGAATTAAGCATTATTTGTATTTTTAAAATACATGTAATTGTTATTCTTTTTACTTCAAAAAGTCGACGAGGCACGATCTATATATATCGCGAGTGCTTCGTGAAATCAGAAACGGATTTTAAACAGATTTTACAAACAATTTCTAGACTGCAACGGATATATTAAATTGTTGATTGTTAAACTTAGTTTCTGTTAGCTCGTTGAGATTAATCTTGGATTAATATTTGTATATTGGATAAATAGTTAAGATAGAGATGAATTTGGTTCAAATATGTTGTAGCTTAGGTATGGATCAAATCAAATCAAGTCAGTATATTTGTAAAATAGAGGTGTATACAGAACTAAATAATATTAGTAAGGTACATAGCACATTTTAATGATATTTGTGTCTCTCGTTATTATCAGCCATATTTTAACTACTGTGGGCGTACTGTGGGTAGTGTTGGTTATTGCACAAGAGAAAACCTTTTTACAGTTCAGATCAAATCATAATTGACTATCAAATTAATCACACTAGTAATTCACACACAAGACCCGACTATTCGTAATGCGCGATAGTTTCTAAACATCTTCACTGCTTGAATGCCCCCCATGTACTCTGCTTAGCTCCGGTCCGAGTGTTATGTTCTAGACTCTGTCGAGCGCTGCTCGTCCGATTAGTCAACTCAGTAACGTATTTCCGACAAATATAAGAAATCTTAATGTATACGTTGGCTCCGCTGGAATTATATATGTATATTTATGACTTATTAGCTTTTGTCCGCTACTGCTTCTGCGTGTAAGTTTAACTGTACCATAAAATATATCTAACGGCACTCGGCAATATTGTAGCTTACGACCAGTGAAATAATTTTTGAAGTCGGTTGAGAAGTTTCGGAGATTACCTCCTACATGCAAACTAATAAACTTTACCTCTTTATAATATACTAGCTTCTGCCCGCGTGAAATTTCTGGTTCCTTCGACCCACTTAGTCGCATCGCATTACCTACGTTTTCGTTAAGCGTTCTTTCTTTTATTTTTGTTCGGTTCCTGGGGGTCATTTTTTTGCGTGATGTTAAATAACTTTATAGCCTTCCTCAAGAATTGGGCTATAAAATGCAAATTGATTTTTTCAAATCCAATTGAGAGTTCCAGATATAAAACAAACTCTTCAGCTCTATTACGAATTTAGAAGTGTAGAAAAAGAACATTCTGGTGGTTGAACTATTGGTAAAGTTCAAGAAACCCAGTATGAAAAAGCAAAACAATCTCTTCAACAAATCACATAATAATATATATGCAAATAAATACCATTTGCCGCTATTTTACGAGAAGCAATTAAAATAACATTAGAAGAAGTATTTTCTTTAAATCTAGAATCTTTTGAATACTAAAGAGCTTTATACATCGGCCCCGTTTAGTCCATAAGCCTTTGTTTGATGTATTCGTTACGTTTCGCAAAATTGGCTACAAAATAAATGTAACTTACATAGGACTTTAATATTTTCCTAAAAGCTTGAGGCTTATCTTAAAGCTTAAGCAGGACATTCACGCCTTAAGCTTTTATGAACCCTGTTTAGAACGGACTATCTTAATTAAATGCATAAAAAAATTTCGTGCCTGTACTGTTGACCGTTAAGGAGTTCTCTCGTTTGCAGCCAATCTTGGGTACAGCAGACAGGGCATGGTGGACTTTCGAACTACGTATCATAATTTAATGCGTATATAAAATGTTTTGTCTGTACTGTTGACCGTTGAGAAGTTCCCTCGGTTGGACCCAATCCTGGGTGCAGCAGCCAGGTCATAGTAGACTTTAGAACTAAATATCATAATTTGATGCGTATATTAAATTTCATATTTGTACCATCGACCGTTGAGGAATTCTTTCGTCTGGAGCCAGTCCTAGGTGTAGAATCAGGTCATGCACCATAAAATGCATTGTCTTTGACATTGAACCAACAAGTAAAATTTCAACTCCGTAGGATAAGAGAAAGTGGTTTTAATTCAGCTTGCAAGATTTGACCCATACATAACTACTAACTACATAACTAACAAGGCAAGTTAAACAGAACCTTGTAAAAAACCATATACAAAAAAACACATACAATCCAGTCAACTTAATAATCATCAAACACCATAAAACAAAGACACTTACATTATCATAATCAGTCTACTTTTCTTAGCTTTACAATGAAGCTCAGAGCACCACAAATTGCCTCCACATCATAAAACATGGCTATGTAGGGTTTCAAACAATCCCAAGTGTTTACGGCGCCCTTTATTATCGTCCCAAATGATCGCGGCAGATGAAAACGTTCTATGTTGATAGCACATGTTGATTGAAGCTATTCTATGTTAATTAAGTGAGAAGGTTTTATGAGGATTTCGAAGCTACTGGTGGGTTTTCATAGGACGATGCTTTTTTGTTTTATTGTTTATTTCAAACGACGAAGAGAGAATCGGAGGAATGTTGAATTTTAGAGAGATACAAGCCGTGGAAAATCACTTCGCGGGATGGGATTTGCCATTGGCAAAAATCAGAGACTTCCATACAAGCATTGATCTCCAATTACAACCCGGATGCATTTTCGAAATCAATCCGCACCCAGTGGTATAGGAAGTGCGTTGTTTGTCAGTCAATTAATTTAGTGTTATTACTAAGAGTGTTTATACAAGAAGTGGGCAACTTTGCAAATAGCTGTCAAATATTTCGCTGTTTTGATTAATTTGGCAATATTACTGTATGGAAATATGAAATATGGCTAACTAGTGAACAAAAATATTGATAATGAAATGCAATTTAATATCGGTTCGTATCGTATTTCGTAAACTTTCCAAATGCATTTTTTACAACTATAACGGTTACAACATCAAATTTAGTGTTCTAATTGCAATTCATTATTAATAGGCTAGTTGACTAGTTGGCCAAATTTCTTATTTCCATACAGTAATATTGCAGTGATTTTGCAGTATTATTGTATTATTGACTGCCTCATCGGTCTAGTGGAGCGGCAAGCAAGCGCTACTGCTGAGCATGAGGTCCTAGGTTCGATTCCCGGGTTGGGGAAAGTGTTATTGGGTTTTCTATCTGAAATTTCTCAGTAGCAGCCCGGAGTCTGGATTAGTGCCCGGTTGATGGCAATAGGCTCGCCCCCTATTATCTACAAAGGAGTTAAACATAACTGGCGAAATTTGGGTGTACCTGCTACAGGGACACCTCTGCCCTTTGGGGAAACATGGCGTGATGTTTGTGTGTAACATTGCCAAATTAATCAAAACGGGTGGATATTTAGCTATTTGCGACTTTGCCAACTTTTTGGAAAAACGCTCTTATGTAGATTTTCAGAAGTTTGTATCTCTGTACTCTTTGTAATTTAATGTAACTATTACCTATTTGAATTTTTCTGTAGCAGCTCGGAGTTTGGGTTTGTGTTGAGCCCTTATGGTAATAGGCTCGCCTATTTCTTGGGACTAAAACAAAACTGGCGAATTGTGGGCATAGGTACTTAGCACAAACACCTCTGCCTAATCCTTCAGGTTATGCACGCGTAATGTTATGTTATGTAACCTAGGACTAATGATAACTTATAAAAACATGACAATTGCTTTTCATTTTGTTTTCCTCTGCATGATTTTCGTGTAATATATTTGATTTATTTTAATGTTTTCGTCCTTGTCAAACTTATTTTACCTACCTAGATTGAAGTGAATGATGGTGGCTATAATTGAAAGCGTACACTTGTATTTGTCTCTGTTTTTTGTAAACATGCATATAATCGTGTAGCTTCTGTTGGGGATCCAATAAACAAATAAACAAGTCCCTGTGTAAACTGTCGTGTATCAGTTACTAAATAACGATAAATGAAATAAAATATCACGTCTTATGGTACTCATTGTGTTTAGAATTCCAAGCGGCAAGTAAACAAACGAAAGGTGTCTATTACAGGTTTAAGTGAACCTTCTAAGGTATGAAAGGTACTTGTGTTTGAATTAATTCTATGCTTGAGTAACTTTTCATTCAACGGTATTATGTGATCATCAATCAGTTTGCCAAGCGTGGCGATTGCAAATGTTTGTTTTCGACCTGTAATTTTAGCAATTTAAGGGGCTTCCGTTTAGAAACAAGCTGGAATTTCCTATTGCCAGAAAATACGAACTTCCATAAAAATATTCCCCCGAGCATAACATAATCGGTCTATAATGTTTCCACTGCTGGGACACAAGTCTTCTCTCGGTGAGATTGAGCGGGCCGTAATCCACCACGCGGGCCCAGTGCGATGGTACTGATAGATGTCACAAGAGTTCGTTTATTTGTGGGTTCTTGGACATGCTGGTTTCTTTACGATGTTTTCCTTCAACGTTTGAGAGCAGTTGTTATGAAATAATTCCGTACCTACGACCTACAGCTCGTAAGTCGTGGCCGTTACCACTGGGACATCACACATCAAAATTCACGACCTCCTCTTTTTTAGGGTTCCGTACCTAAAAAGGGAAAAACGAAACCCTTCTAGGGTCACTTCGTTGTCCGTCCGTCAGTCTGTCAAGACCCATTTTCTCAAGAACGCGTGGAGGTATCAAGTTGAAATTAATTTCAAATACGAAAATCTATGTTCCCTTGGAGCTCTAAAAAAATTAAGCTTCTAAGTCAACGCAATAAAAAAAATAGGCCATTTATGTGACATATTTCGATACTCGCTAATAAATCAAAACCTACAGGGTACTTCGCGTTGACCTAAAATCATGAAACTTGGCACGAAGCAAGGTCTCACAGCACGAGTAAAGGAAAAAGTCCGAAAATTCATAATTTGTAGTCTTATGATATTCTTTTTCTTGTTTATTATTAAAAACTTAAATTTACAGTTGGAGAAATGACCGTAATGTATATCGATGTACTCGTATGGGAGAACATATTTCTCAACTACTGAATTAAATTTGTTTTTGTTTTTTGGGATAACTTCATCCCAACTACGGAACCCTTCAATGTGCGTGGTCTGACACGCACTTGCACGGTTTTTATAATTTTGACACTTTTATAAAACACTTTCTTTCTAGCTTTATTTCCAGAAGATCAAAAAAAAAATCTTTTTTAAGTTCTTTTTCTAGTTTACAGCAGCAAGTAATGACGTAACCCAATCTTTCTAAAGTTACATACATAATAATATGTTGTGAGTTACTTTTTATTATTTTTAGTCCGTCGGTTGTGATATCAAAGCAGAAGTTTCATTAAAATTGTATCTTATTGACAGTGCTCAACATTTTTCATGAAAAATATTTAATATTCTACTAAAGTTTGTGCTTAGCATTTTTTAATATTTAGTACATGGCATTGTAATATTTATGATCATCTCTAAATGCCAAAAAGTAATCACAGATTCAGAAAATTAGTACGTGTCTTGGGTAAATTGTGAATTTATAGAATAAGTCTTCCAAACTAAAACATATCAACACCACTCAGGACCACACACCAACAATACCACCACAAACACATACACACACACACACACACACACACATTAAACACCATAAATAATAGAACACACCTACCTAAATTCTCGACACAAGCAGTCAAACACGTGTCGAATTTTTTCCCACCCTAAATAAAAACAGAAAGAGAAGGAGTATAGTCCAATAACTTAATCCCATTGCCAATAGGTACTCAGACATACCGATACCACTACCTGAGATGAAGGAAAACACTCACCTACTTTATGGATTGTGAAAACTAAACAGCCAATAAACTCACTGATGGATAAATATATCCCCCTTACAAATAAGATTATGGGATCAGCGAGAAAAAACTCAATTTCTCATAGTTAATTGATTCAGGCGTGACCTTGCGGAAATCCATAATGAAAAAAAAAAAGTAAAAAATAATACAGGAAACGTTACACTGTTGAACGAATTAAATACGAGTATGCCAAGGTCACCTTTACTGCGATTGTTCGCCCCTTATCGCGCTGATCACGTTCCGAGCCGAGGTGGGGCGAGCAGTATATAAGTGGGTTGGACGGGCGATTAAGCTCTCTGCGCCTGGCATCGGACGCGGACGGACGTGCTGCGCTGCTGATCGTGGTTCCTGATAGTGACTCAAGCGATCCTGTTGCTGAGTCATCGTTTCGTCGCGTACTGCGACGCTCTTCATAGTCGATTATTATTAATCGACTATCGTCGACCAATTAATCGGAGTCTTTTTCAAGATACGATTAATTATCTGTTTCTTTATCAGAGTATCGTCAACTGACTCTTCAAGTCATTTTGCCCCTTCAGGGAAAAACCACAGTTTCGTGGTCCTCGGTGGAAACCATACGGTGCCAACGAAACCGAGGGGGTGTTGACCCAATCACACCCGCCGAGCCCCTTCAGGGTTAGGCAGTCAATTGGCCGGGTCCCAGTGTTCGGCCTTGGGGGGTCTCCTAGTCGGCATTGGTGACAGTTTTCCTTCCACAGCAACACACCTAGTGTCGGTCGGGTGTGTCTACACCCGGCGCACTAGACTGGTCAGGACCCCGTTGCACAATAAGATAGGCAACGGGCAAAAGCAAGCTTAGGGCTCACCATTAGGCACACAACCTCCCTGTCTACACCCGACAGGGAGGGTTTACACATCCCCGGTAGTCCGCCCGGGGAATTAGGTTATTAGGATTTTTATTAGGGAAAATTAGGTCCCAATTTTAATTAATCATTATGGAGGCCGTACAGAGTGACATTCAGTCACTCCGTAACGACCTCATTTCCCTCAGGAGTGAAAACTCCAAACTCCTTGACCTCCTTAATAGAGTCCTTAAAAAGGATCCTACCCTTATCAACGAGTTCGGTAACGAACTAGAAGGTCTCGCTGCTTCACAGCAGACCATAACTAGGTCCCAATCCATCGCTGACTTCAGCGATGTAATCGAGGCTCAATTTAGTCCCTGTCCCTCTGACAGCATGGACATAGTAGAAGTTGCGACCGCCGTAGCTCGCGCCCCGACCCCCCATCCATTTTATACCCCCGACTCAGAGGCCCTAGCCTCTGCTCATTCTTCTTCCTCTTCCCACTCGGATGACGAAGGCTTCACGCCAGTCACCGGAAAAGGGAACAAGAGGAAGAAGAAGAAGCAGAGCTCGTCCCAAGCGAGCAAAGTAGTCGTCATCGACGACTCAATCATAGTCGCCCCTCAGGCAACCCCCACCGTCACTCCCGCCGCTACTTGCACCCCCGTAGCTTCCCCCTCCACCGCCCCCCGCCCGATTGCGTCATCCTCGCAGAATGACGCACCGCGATCCGCTCATAACTCCGGCCCTAAAAAGGTCGCGCCGCCACCCCCTGTCTTCATCCAAGACAAGGACAAGTGGACGGCAGTATCAAAGTGGTGTGTAGACCTTAAAATAGGCTACACTAGCGCCCGTTCCACCCAACAGGGTATTAAAGTACTCGTCCCTACGTCGAAAGACTACAGGGACTTAACCAGGGTCCTGAGAGAGAGAGGTGTGTCATTCCACACCTACTCCCTCCCAGAAGAAAAACAGATCAGGGTTGTGATCAAAAAGATCCCCAAAGAGATCCCCTCCTCCGACATCCTAGCCGACCTTCAGTCGCAGAACATCCCCGTGGATGAAGTCCACCGTATGCACCGCTCGCGTGGCAGGGAAGCTTACGACATGATCATTGTCGTGTGCTCCCCTACCGAGGGGCATCACCCCATATTTAACGTAAAGACCATCTGTCATTTAGGGGGCTTCACTATCGAGAAGCCCTGGAAAAACAGCGCCATAGGGCAATGCCACCGTTGCCAACTGTATGGCCATAGCCAAAAGCATTGCCATGCGAAACCCAGGTGCGTCAAGTGCCTGGGAGACCATGGCACCGCAGACTGCACCCGTCCCAAAGATCGCAGCTTATGCGTCACCCCGCCAAGCTGCGTGCTGTGCGGCCTCGAAGGCCACACGGCTAATTACCGCGGCTGTCCCAAAGCCCCTAAGGCTAACACAGTAAAGCTGTCTAAGCGTTTAGACGCTAGGCAGCAACGCCAACAGGTTTACCAACCTTTCCCCTCGTCCCAGTTACCTCAGAGGCTTAGTCCACAGAGACCTAGCCCTTGGTCTCAGCTAAACTACAACCACCAGCAGACCTTCCCGGCTCTGGTTACCCCGCGCCCCCCTCCCCCTCATACCCCGCTATACTCCTTAATGGACCCGCGAGTCCGCCCTCCACCTCCCCCCGGCTTCCCCGCTCCCCACGCGTCTACACAGCGTAGCGCACCCCCCGCACCCCCCGCGCCCCCCGTAAAACCCAATAATAATTTGGCTCCCCCGCGTCACGTTCCCACTCCCGTGGCTAATAAAAAAGATATTTACTCGGACCCCGCTAAAAATGCATTCAGCATTATCAGCTCAACTTTCATGACCTTTTGTACCCCCAGGGCTCAACAAATGGCCTTAGACATTGTTGAAGCCAAGAAATCAGGTTGCTACGAGCAGGTTCAAAATGTGTTCCTGGCTTACGAGGATATTACCTCCGCCCTCACTTCCTTCACTAGACCCTCATAATGTTTAACGCCTCTTATGAAAGGTTTAAACCCCGATCCCTAAAAATAGGAACTTTCAACGCCAATGGCTTATTTAATCAGAAAGATGAAATCGCGGAATTCCTCCGCGATCATCAGTTAGATCTTCTCCTCATACAGGAAACTTTCCTAAAGCCCCATAAACGAAACCCCTCTATTGCTAACTATCGTTTAATTCGAAATGATAGGACGCGCTGTCACGCGGGTGGCACTCTCATTTACTATAAAAAGGATCTGTATTGCATCCCTATGGACCCTCCACCTCTCTCCCGACTAGAAGTATCAGTCTGTCGCCTAGGCATGACTGGTCACTCGCCGATCACTCTAGTGTCGGTCTATATCCCTCCCATCCCAGCTCAGGCCTCAGAAAACTACCAACTTATTTCTGATGACCTACAGCTACTCTTCGGCATGAGCGACTCTGTCATTATGGCAGGGGACTTCAACGCCAAACATCCTTCTTGGAACAGTCAAATCACTACCCCCAGGGGCCGACACTTGTTCGACCTCTCTTCCACTCTTAACTTCGACATCATCGCTCCGATGAATCCCACTTATTATCCCCATATGGTTAATTACACCCCTGACGTCCTTGACATAACGCTCCTTAAGAACGTGAACTTACGACTTGACTCGATAGAAACGGTGCACGAGCTTACCTCTGACCACCGCCCAGTTATTACCCATCTTGTATCCCGCATAGGTCCCTCTGACCCAAACCACCCTCTCCCCACTAGAAAGGTGACGGACTGGAAGAAAGTAAGCGAAAAGCTGAAATCCAACACGTCCCCCTTACTAGACTCTATTCCGGACCAATTTGACTCTGTCGCTAACACGACAGCTGCGATCGACTCACTCACGGAGCACGTGCAAACCGTCCTGAGCGATTGCTCAAGGGAGGTTCCGGCAACAGATCCCTGTTACCTGAAACTCCCGGACGATGCGCGCGCCCTGCTGACTGAGAAGAACGCAGCTGTCCGTGCCTACAGTAGCTTTCCCTGCGCCGCTAACAAAGCCCACATGCGCTACTTACAGAGAACTGTGAGGACACGTATGGCGGAGCTGCGTGAAACGGGCTGGGACAAGATGCTGAGCGACCTTGAGCCTACCCACCTTGCCTTCTGGGAACTCCAGAGAAAACTTAGATCCCCTCACTCAGGCCATATGCCCCCCTTAGTCCGCCCGGACAAAACATTAGCCTTCGATGACATCGACAAAGCCGAGTGCCTAGCCGACAGTCTTGAAGCCCAATGCTCTCCCAGTACCCTACCAGTAGACAAAGCTCACCTCGATGAGGTCGACGCCGAAGTCGAACGTAGAGCCTCAATCCCTCCCATTGAAGACCCTGATTTTCCCCTGCCCCCCATCGAACCAGATGAGGTACATGAGATTATCAAAGGTCTGAAAAATCGTAAAGCCCCCGGCTCAGACGGACTCACCAATAGGGTGGTCCAACTATTCCCAGCTCACTTAATTATGCTTTTGACCACCATCTTCAATGGTGCGTTAAGCAACAACATTTTTCCCCAGACGTGGAAAGAGGCCACTGTCATAGGTATCCCTAAACCCGGAAAACCCAAAAACGAGCCATCCAGTTATAGGCCCATCAGTCTGCTCAAGGTTCTAGGCAAGATCTATGAGAGGCTTATTTATAAGCGTCTCAGAGACTATGCAGAGACCAAGGGCCTCATCCCCAACGAACAGTTCGGCTTTCGAACTCAGCACTCTAGCGTGCATCAGGTCCATCGTATTGTCGAGCTAATCAGCGGTGCTCTCACCCATGGCCGACAAACGAGCGTAGTATTCTTCGACATAGCAAAGGCGTTTGACAAAGTCTGGCACAACGGCTTAATTTATAAGCTCTACAAACTCGGTGTGCCGGATCGTCTCGTGCTCATCTTACGAGACTATTTGTCGAATCGCACCTTTCGCTTCCGCATCGAAGGAGCCCTTTCCTCCCCCCGCCCCATAAGGGCAGGAGTCCCTCAGGGCTCAGTGTTAGCCCCCCTCATTTTCACGCTATTCACCAGCGACATCCCCAAACACAGATCGACGCAGTTGGCTCTGTTCGCAGACGATACAGCGATCATCTGTAAGGGAAATTCAGCTACGATGCTGCTAAACCTCCAAAGGGCTGTCAACAACCTTGGCGCCTGGTTTAGAAAATGGCGAATAGAAGTAAATCCCGACAAAAGTCAAGCGGTTAGCTTTTCTAAACCGAGAACTAGACCCCCCCCGTTCCCCCGACCTATCACCATGTTCGGCAAACCAATCCCTTGGGCTAGGCGCGCCAAATACCTAGGTGTTATCCTAGATCATCATCTCTCCTTTTCTGAGCACATAAAGACGGTTCGTTCGCGAGCCGCTTTCGCTCTAGGTAGACTCCATTTCGTTCTAAATGCACGCAGCAAATTGTCACTTAAGTGCAAACTGCGCATCTATACATCATGTATCCGACCCATTATGACCTATGCGGGTGCAGTATTTGCCCACGCCAAGTCCCATTCCATCCATAGGTTGCAAGCCTTACAGAACCGTTTCCTCCGTAAAGCCACGGGAGCTCCCTTCTATGTCAGAAACGAGATCCTCCATCTCGACTGTAAGATCCCTACGATCCACCAGTTCCTTAAACGCATGTCCAAGCGTTACTTTGACTCCGCTCCTAGACATCGCAACCCCTTGGTTGTCGAAGCAGCCAATTATGTCCCTTCCCGAATTAGTCAGATCCGCCGCCCGAGGCATGTCCTTTCCGACCCTGATGATCCCATCACACTCCTTCAAGAGCAGAATAGGGCCACCAGCACAATACACAAGAACAGACGCCTCCCGTCATTCCGACCTCGCCGCCGAGGTCCTTTGCGACCGCGACCGTGTCCCTGAGTAAATACTCCTCCCCGACCCTTGCTCGAAAACGAGGTGCCAGCAAGTTGTTGCCGCTGAGCACGTAGCTTTAAAACTACCCCGCATAATAATCATGATTTAAAACCATTTTTGATCCAGCCTGTCCCTTCTTGCTGTCCTCCCCTCAGCGACGCCCTAAGCCGAGGTTCGTACCCCACAGGGGGTGCCCTTAGCGAGCGTTCGCCTAGTTTTAATTTAGTTTAGTTTTTTTGCCCCTGGCTGGAGGCTTTGAGTGTAGCAGCTTAAGGCACCCACAGGAAAGTCCGGTTAAGCAGCCAAGACCTTAGTGGTCATACTGCGAGATGCCCGTTAAAAAAAAAAAAAAAAAAAAAAAAAAAAAAAGCGATTAAGCTCAGTCTGCGCTCGGTGCTTGGTGTGGCAACACGCCGTGTACGAGTTCACGACAAGTTAATCGTCATCCTGAGGATGCCTCGTTGAGAGGTGAAACACGTGTCGATTTCTTCCAGGGTCTTTTCAAGACTCTTTAGAAATAGCTAAGCGGAAAAGGTTACTAAATATATCCACATCATCATTTCAATTTCTCATGCTCACCTGGTATTATATTTCTCCAAAAGGGAAGATGACAAAAAAAAATTGTCCGTCTTGTAGATTATGAAAAAATATTGGACACATATTTTTTCTTTTTTTCAACGTTATCAAAAGATTACGGCGATACATTGAGTTAAAATGAGGCATGACGTCACGAGTATGTACATTTTATAATTACTTGTAACGGAGTGACCCCCACTCCCTAACTTTAATGCGTTTTATCTAAGTATTTATTTATTAATATGACGAAGCAAATTATGATTATCTAACTGACGATGACGGACAAAAAATTTTTTTTTTTTTTTGACAGTCTGTCCAGATACTTGATTTTAAAACATATTATTATTAAGATTCCATCGTCATCTCATTATCTTTTCAGTGTGTAAACTTTTACATATATTTGTGTGTCATGAACTAACGTGACTACCCATTAAAAGGAAATGTATGTACCATTTCTATTACGTTGTATGTTAGTAGATATTTTTCCTATGTATATCATTTTATTTATAGAGCCTTGCATAAATATTGGTTTTGTAACGCTTGGATAAGATTGTTTGTTTATTTACTTTTCTACCGCTGAAGGTATATTTACCGTGCGGCTTTTACTTGGGGATGAGCTACTTCGATTGAGGTGCCAATCTGGAAGCAAACCTATATTGAAAATATTTGTTTTTTATTCATGTGCGTATCAAATCCATAGGTCAGATTAAAGTTGATAAGCAGACCTTGGAACGAATGTAAAAATGTATTTCTAAATTATTTACAACAACATCAATCTGAAAATGGGCTGTTCAATTTCGTAGTTGAATTTTTCCACTATTCTATTCATCAAACTGTACTTTTTAGAAAAAAATATCTCAAATTAACCCCATATAATATCAACCTTCTGACTGTCTAAGCCTCGCCTCTAAATAAAGTCAATACTCATAGTCACACAAACAGACACCCACTAATCAATACTCAGCTTAATTACTCTTAAACAAACGTTCCAAGTCACTAAGTTCCGTATTTGCGAACCCTTGACTGTATTTTAATAAGTTCAATATGTTCGTATGTAAAATGGGGAAGAAATGAATTAGTTGGTTTTGGGTTAATCCTTCATTACGAAAGATCTTGAGACGCTTACCGCTAGTCATATTAATGTCCATTTAATTTTCTCATAGATACTTATCGTTATTAAAAGCGAAAAACTAAAATTATTTCTTTACGTCGCTGGAAACCAGCGCTGGGGTTGGCTCGCATGGGGTCGCAGCATTATGCTGAGCAATGGCCGTTTTGCGTGGATGTGACGCATATTTTCCCCCAAATTGTTATTTTCATGTTTTTTTTTCTTGCTTTGCGTCATGTTTACCGCAAGTAAACGTATTTTCTTTCTTCCTTCTTTCTTACAAAGTAATTTTATAATGATTCTGAGTCATTTTATGATGATGTACTTACATCAATTATTTATTTCTCTTAAACCACAAATGTTAGTTGTTTTCAATTTTTTTAAACCTAAAATCACTGGCCCGAGCGGGTCACCTTGTTGACAGCCAACAGCAGATTCCAGAACGTTGTCGCGAGACAGTACTTTAGAAGGGTGTCTATAACATTGCCGAAGGAAACTAAAGATTTGGGGTATTTCTTTTTTAGTTTCTGTCAGCAAGGTAAGGTGTCCTTATTAACTGAATTGAAGGAATAAAAAAGTTAATAAAAATCCAATTACTTAATTATTTTAAACATGAATGCTACTATAACGTAATTAATCAATTATGTATGTTTTTAAATTTTAGTTTTTTTTTTTCTAATATGTTTTTAATATACCCAAGATAAATTAAATTAAAATGACTAAAACACATTTTTTATGCATGATTTTTTTTATTATTTAAGTCACAATAATTATCGCATTTTCAAATACCAGCTGTTTCTGATTTTGTGCTAGTCTGTAACCATATCAACGATCTAATATTAGATCCTTATAGCCCTAGTTCCAATCAATGTCCTCGGAGGAGGCAACAGGTCGTAACCATAGCAACTGTCGGCAACTTCTACGAAGCCTGTGCGCGAGCTACACGCTCAAGCGTCACGCGTATAGCGACGCTAACTGCGGAGAAAACAGATGAAAATATTCAGGCCGTGAACTGGGCTTAAGAGTACTTATTAAACCGAAATAAGTTTATTTAGACATTTAGTAATAGAAAACTTTGTTTTAGCCATTAGATACTTCGATTTAGTTAACAACAAAAGTTTTCTAAGAACAATTTAGTTTTGGCTATATAATTAATTATAAAACTTTTTAATATTGATATCAAAGTAGTTGGAAAAATAATTTCCTTTTGATTCTTAATGACTTTCGAGGAAAATATTTTCATTACGCAATTATAATTTAAGTTGGTTAAAAGAGGGAGAAAACAACATTTAAATAAATAAATATGAAATGCGGTTCATTGGTAAGCGAATCACTTGAAGACGGCTGAACCGATTTGGCAATTACGTATTTATTTTAAAAAGTTTGTATTATTAATTCTACGAATTAGGTTTTAGACAAAAATCCCGGGAATATTTCAATTTCGGAAAAAAACTAAATGTCTTTTTTTCTATGAAATTTTCGTATTAATTATTGTTTGAAAAGGCTGCCGGGTCAGCTAGTTTTTCATATAAAATAATCATTTCTACATTTTTCTTAAGGACTCACCTATCCCCCCTATGACATGGGACATAAACATACTTACCTAACTTATTATAATTATGTTCTAAGCACCTCCGCGCCAAACCCATCGCGGATAACGTCATGTTGTTTATAAACATTTTAAAATTCCATCACAGCGCCCTCCAAGTATAATCGAATACGTAATCATCAAAAAGTCCAAATTACTGTTTGAAAATTCCCATAATGAGATACTACCTTTGCAAAATGTACAGCCGTAATCCTTCGTTCACCGAACCATCTGAATGCGACTGAATCCTTCAAGAACCCCAAAATGGATTAGAATAGATCCCTCTAATCAAATTACTCCTAACAAGAGCTTTCTCGTTTTTTAAGCTCCACGACCGAGTCGATTAGAAAGGGGGCGTTGAAGATAACAGTGGTATTGCTGCCAAGGGGATTATTAAGTAATCAGGGGTGAAACAATGTTTTAAGTAAATGTTTTAAATACTTTTTGGGAAAGAGGTTCAATATTGTTGGGTGATATTGAATTGGTAGGAAAATTCTCATTTGTACCTTTAATTTACGAATTGACTGCTCGTTATAATTTTTATGGACATTATATCGTATTCTATTCTAAATTGCAGTAGTTAATTGATTCAGGTGTGACCTTGCGGAAATCCATTATAAAATACAATAGACGTGGATATAATTAGTAACTCGTTCCGCTTAGCTATTTCTAAAGAGCATTAAAAACCTCAACGAGGCATCCTCAGGTAGTATTATATCTGTGCTCAGGTCATCCTGAGGATGCCTCGTTGAGAGGTGAAATTGGCGATTGACTTGTCGCGAATTCGAACACGGCGTGTTGCCACACCGAGCGCTGAACGCAGACTCCGTTGACTATTGTATTTTCTAAATTGCAGTCTTACAAGTCATAAAATTAGGGTAAACTTGAACGCAGCTTACTTTTTTTGAAAAATCGTATGTCAAACCTTAACTACTTAATTGCTTAAATATTATTTTATCTTTGGAAAAAATACTTTTGGGTTTACTTCACACTTCTCATAATTGTAGATATTAAGATATGAAATGTTGTAGAACGACACGAGCGTTATTCTACACAAATATAATTATGGTCTGCTCTCAGGTAGAGATTAGCGGTTAGTTGGTTAGATTAGCCACGATACGAGGTTCCACCTCAATGTGTGAGCTTAATTACTCACCGAATGCCAAGTTTCTCACACACAGGTAGCTGAGGCCACAAAATTTACCGTATTTACATAATAAATGTTTGGGAGCATGCAAAAAATTAATCAATCAAAAGTTTGTGATTCAAACACTGTTATTTTAGAACGATTAGAGAGTTATTTGGTCTTATTTTCTTGGAAAGCTTAGGTTTTCTAAGGAAACGGTGCCGTCATAATGCGGTCGCAGAATGATGGACGTCCTTATACAGTCACCAACACTGACACTGTTTTTGACACCGTATAGAACAACGATAAAAATGACAGATTTTCATAATGGCTTTTATTTTGCGTCCGTTTTATGATGGCAACGCTGTCTAAGAAACCCAAACTTAAGGAAAGAAGGTCTAATGCTCGCCTAGAAGTAACGTTTTCATTTGTGACTTGAAGAATATTTCAAGTACAGAATCCTGTAAGGAGTTGCAATTTTATACTCGGAATTCTAATTCAATTCCAGATTTGACAATTTCAGTGTTGCAACGTTATGACAAGTACTAAATAGTGACGTTGCGAAATTATTCGATATGGGAATGGAATATTTCCGGATCGATTCTTCTCGTTTATAATTTTATTCTCGTAAACTAAGTATATCAGGAAATTAAATATTTCTGAACCGATAATTTAGTTTTGACGATTAATTAACGATCTGAGACTTTTCTTTTATAATTGTGTGTGAAATAAATAAAAAAATGTGATCATGAAGGAACATGACAAATTAAACAGATAGATGTATTATGGTAATAATTTATTTTATATATTGTCGCCGTCATCGCTATCGCTATCGCTGTCACTCTCTGTAACATTTATTATAAATGTGTCTGTGATATTGTCAATTAACATATCTAGCCTACTCATTTTTTCCTCTTCTTTGACAACATGGGATACGCATTTAGACCATTCGGTAGCCGTAATTTTTTGAATGCCTTCCTGAAATAAATTTCTCACGTCTGTCAATTTGAAAGTTTTATTATTTTGAGCTACATGCCCCTTTACCTGCGCCCATATCAATTCGATAGGGTTTAGCTCGCAATGGCAAGGGGGCAGTCTTAAAACCGTGATCCCATGTTGTGCTGCCATTTCGTCTACAGCGTACTTATTAAAAGACTCGTTATGTGGAATCAGTTCTAAAAGCGTAGCTTTAACCATATCTGGTTTGTAATGAATATTTTTATTTAAAAGCCAATCTTGAATGGCAGCTTTTTTCCAGCTCATTTTTGGTGCCGTTTCCAATTTTCGGGAGTGGTAAGGTGCATTATCCATCACCACAATTGAGTTTGGTCTTAATTTTGGTAAGACTCCAGCGAACCACTCCTCAAAACAAACTGCATTCATCTCATCATGGTAATCTTCACAATTTTTCTTTGCTTCAAAAATCATGAGCCCCTCTTCCAGGAAGCCTTCTTCACTACCTATATGGCTAATTATGAGACGTTTGCCTTTTCCAGATAGATTTTTTAATCCAGTGGTCAGTCCCTCCAAAAACGCTTGTCGAGATGATGTGACTTTCTTGTCCACCCAAGTTTTTTTTACAGTATGACCTTAAAATAAATATAGTACATGAACATTCAATATTACTATTAAATTTAATGTAAAATGTATATAAATTCATTTTGTGTATAAATGTTAGCCTTACCTGCGTTAACCCAAGTTTCATCTTGATAATATATATGTCTCCCTTCTCATCGAAACTGACATATAGATCGCAAGTAACGCTGGCGCCATGTTATTATATCATTTCGATCAATAAGTGTGCTCTTGCGTGACCGTGCAACAAATTTAAAATTAAGATGCTTCAAAATTTTTCTGAGGGTGTCTTTGGAAATCTTGGGCATTTCTGAATCATAGTTCATCACTTGTAAAATCTAAAATAGTAAGTTTTATAATAGCTTGGAATCATTACTTATATATAAAAGATCTAGGTATAAACTAATACTGTCTGACTGATTGACTAACCTTGGCAATGGTTGGAGGTTCATTTTGGTAAAAGAACTGATGAAAAATTCTTCGTATTGCAGAGAATGTAAATTCATCAATTTTATCTTTGAAACTTCGCTTTGGTCCAGTTTTTTTAGGAGGAGTTGGCGGCGCACCTGTATTTACTTCCTTCAAAACGTTACAAACAGAGCGTGAGGGTATTCCCAATATGTCAGCAACTTTGCTCATACGTTCATTTTCTTCCACAACTTCAAAGGCCTCCAATTGCGCAGAAATTTCATTTTTCACGTATTTGTAGGCGTTGCGGATCATTACTTTTTCAGTAACAGTGAAAGCTTTTCGTGGACGTTTTTTTCTTGGGGACAAGAAAACATCCACGTCTTTTTGTGATGTACTTGGCTGAGGATCCATTTTGATGGAAAACCAAAACAAATAGATTCACTCAAAGTTCACAAAAAACTATAAACGTAACAACAAACACAACGTAACAACACTTTAACAAAAACCCAACAAAATATCGATTCGCAATGAAATAAGATATTCGTGCAGTCAGACTGGGAGAATGAAGCCGAATGACACGATAAACAAAATGGCGATAGCTGCACGAGCGCGCACGGGTTGCCAATACTGAAAACTATCTAGGCTCTTTTATTATAAGTTTTGTTTTTAATATAAAAACAAAAATATTAACTTTTTATAAAATAGAGCAGCGATTACTAATTAGTAAATAATTATTAATAATAATTATGTATTTATTTAAATAAAAATCAATAATTTAGTCTTTAATTGGCACACTGATGGCACACACACTGATTGTTTATCGATTTTTGTGTTCATCACTACACTATTATATGTGGTATCATTATTTCAAAAAATGACAGTAGCTAATGTCAAATCTGGAATCGAATTAAAATTCTGACTTTAGTAGTACGCACCATTTACTTGTTTCCAAAAAGTTTTGAACACATACCCTGAGCACTATAGTGTAGGCTAATACCTAATAGATTAATACCTGTTTCAATACAAACCTCTCCGTGTAATGGAAGGAATTTCTTTGTGCATATTCCTTCCAACACACGTAACATCATATTTGCGTAAGCCTAAATTTGCGCAAGTAAATCGTTACGTGTATGGCTACCATTAAGTGTACCTATTGGGAGAAAGGAGAATGGCCACGGCTAAGCTAAGCAACTACAATGGACAAATAAAATATGTTAGCCACTGAATTCAGCAATGATGACAACTGAGAATATCTATACTAATTTAAATGTACAATCTGAAATATAAAACGTTTGCGCCGGGCCTAGGTTTTTATTGGCCATCCTCCTTTGCGCAAAAATCTTCCAACAACATCGATATACTCAAGCCTAAATTTGCGCAAGTAAATCGTTATGTGTGTGGCTACCATAAAACGTCAAAATGTGAAAAGTTAGGTGAAAGTGAGCTCAGAGTGAGCTGTCCATGGTGTCAAACCCTATCTCACTTCACCTATGTTTACAGAATCGATCAGCTGAAATAAACGTGCAGTGAATTGGAGCGAAAACCAAACATGAATTAAATCAAATATTGGTGCAAAACATTTTAAACCAAACACTAGTTTATGTAATATTATGGCGTTGGTAAACAAGAATATGCAAATAACGTACTTTGTTTTAATAGTAAAACATATGTGCGCAGCGTACCCACAATGATTTGTAGGAAATTATAAAAGTGTGGGTTTGAGCTTTCAATTAGGAAATTGAATAACATTGTGTTACATTTAATTTGAATTTTCTTTTTTTCATCTTTTGTTACTTTTTACATAAAGGCTGTTCTATATTGTACTCAGTAGAGAGTAATAAATAGATCGAGCATAGCTATTATAAAGAAAATACTCTTTTCTTGCTGATACTTTTAATCCACACCATTGTACTATTTCACAATCGAACGACGACTAACTATCCATTACATTTTACAATTTAAAACGACTTTTGCTCTACCCAGAAATAACGTTATTATCATAACCGTCATTGCTATGTGTTTCCAAAGTAAAACAATACATTCAGTTGCTATAATGAAAACACATTTAAGGCTCTTTCAAACAGGGGCGACACGCGACGCGACACAAAGACACCGCCCGTCGTGCGACGAGCGGTATCTTTGTGTCGCGTCGCGTGTCGCCCCTGTTTGTAGGAGCCTTTAGAAGTTTCTTATAATATTCATATTAATAATTTGTACTTTGACAGTGTTGCTACAGTGGATATTATAAATCGATATTAAAATAATACATTTTTTAAATTAAATCAAAGAAATCACGACACTATGCACAACCATTCGACAGACTTCCGAATCGAAAATGACACATTATCGGTTACCTGATTTGCTTAGTCCCCGACAGTAAATAGCTGTCGGAAGAATAGTGAACTGTCAAGATTTTTGGGTTTTGTGAGCAGCGTTTAGAGGACTGCTTTGATAACATTGATTGACGTTCGATTTGGTACGGAAGCGTATTTATTGAAATTTTATCCACTGTCCCACTGCTATGCAAAGGTTCCTCCAAAAGCCTTCCACGTCTCTCTTTCTGCTTCCTACTCAGGTCAAATTGTAATTAATTAATTCAAGTGGTTACGCCAGCGCTCTAGCCCTGCTTCCTCTAACAAAACGCGGGTCATTCTTTTAGCGTCGCGGGTTATGACTAAGTACATAAAAGAATATAAAAATGTTTATAACTTTAATTTTCATTCTTGGGTTATATCTCCGGCAAACAAATGTTGTAAAAAAACTTGCAGTTTGGGATTTTCATTATTTTTTTTCTACTGTGTAGGAAAGTAAGTATGACTAGGTGGTACCATCAATGTATTTATTAATTTTTTGCCACATAGCAGAATATTTTTATCACAATGTTTTCTCCTAGCCAATATAATAAAAGCGTTGAAAGCGTTGAACGTCTCAAAGAGTACCCTCAGGCTGCAAAAATACGACGCTAAGATAAAAGAGAATGTGCAATACTATGATTGCAATCATCGTTTCCGATGTGTTGCCAACATAGAAAACCATAAATGGGTACATAAATATCACAGAATACGGAGAATCTTCAGCGGCCGCTGCTAGAGGCGGCAATATCAACAGTTTCCACAGAAACCTAGAGTGTCATTATTTTCTCGCACGACGACACAAATAAAATATATAACTCGATGTTTATAACTGTACGCTTGGCGCTGTCAAAGTCGTAGGTTAATAGTATTGAATTGAACCGTGCGGTTACCTCCTCAGTGATACAATACCCAAATCTGGAACCCATATACGGAATTGATTCAAAGGATTATTAAATATTGTTGAGAAAAAGATTAATTAGTCTATTTAATTGTAAATCTGCTAATAATTATGGCTCATGAGGATATATCACAATTTGAGCATTTTTTTTTTTCAGTGCTTTGTACAGATTCATGTAGGTTTTCAAAGACGATTTTAGATAAATGTTCGCAAAAGCTGGGATTGATAACACCAAGAATATCAAGTCAATTTATTCGCTGAGACAAGCGTGTTGCTTCTATGGCCACTTTCTACCTTCGGTGTTGAAAGGGTTAACATGTTTGCTCGATGCATGAAGATTTTTGGGTCTTCTAAAAAAATACAGGATTATCCCATGAAAACAAATGGCCCCAGTGCGATTACATATGCAAAGAAAACATTTGAGAAAACCCTTGAGGGAGATTTAGTATACAAAATCAACATAACGTCTACATTTCTTTCTCATTTCTCCTGTCACAGGTCTGCTGGAAGAAATTTCTTAATTAAGTCATTTCTCTATGTATTTTACTGTGTGTACATAAATAATATGAGTCAATCAAACCGAGACGAGCATACAATTTTGCTATTTGTATGCTTTTAGATACATAAAAGATGTTTGCATGACGTATACTAAAAGATCCTCATCCTAACTGCCTTTATCCATACCATCAAACTACTGGATGTGAAATGATGATGTCATCATTCACAACTACTGGAGTAGTTTGATCACATCATCATTTTATAATGGATTTCCGCAAGGTCACGCCTGAATCAATTAACTATCTACTGGATGTGCCTGATATCCTCGGTGAAAATTATCCACTCGTTTAGACCGATTCCCAATCGAGGTCGATTTATGAGACATTGAATTTACTGCAGTGCAACTGTATGCAACGCGAAAAGCTAAGATGGAGATGCAGTTAGGTTAGCCACTACATTTGCTTTTAGCAGAGTTATCGATGAGCTGAGTGGTTCTTTGTGATGGTCTGAGCTGGTATGTGAGGTAGAGTGGCTATGCACATGATAAAAATGACATGGGGCTTCATAATGCATAGATATTAAAATTTTGGCTGCACAACTTACTCTACATACACCTTCGTTCCCATTGCATGATATTCCCAATATTTGATACTTTTTCACTCAGGAGAAGAATTTAATTTATGGTGTGTATAAATGAAAATATCATACATCATACATCGTACATTTTATTCGATTAGCGAATCTTTACAGACGTGATGATAGTAGCGATACCTATCTAATGTTGACGATAAAAAATAAAATATGTAATAATAAATTTATTTAAAAATAAACAAAAACGATTCAAAATTTTCCAATTAAAAATAGGACGTTCCAGAAAGAAGTGTATCGTTGATGTCTGTACTAATAAAAAAATCATTGTATCACAAACATCAGCAAATAATTAACAGCAGATAATTAGTTACAGTATTGCAATGCCTACAGTATTTTTTTTTAATGTCCCTCGAGAATCATCGCATTTCCGAATACTAACGATAGCTAATTTTCATGTTCATGAATTATTAGATTCATTGTGTATAATCATTTGAATTCAGAACTAAGTACTTCATTGTTGTTTTGTTTTGATTTCCGTGTGAACTATAAAAACCTGTAAAACTATTTTCCTACCTGTCGTGCCCACGATTTTAGCAGCTTTCGACCCATTTTTAAAATAAGTTACATTAAGCTAAGACAGTATTAACAACTCTTTATACTTCCAAGTCGATTGAGAGCGTCCGGTCTGCATCAAGTTCAAAGGGCAACTGATAAAAATCCGACGACTGACGAAACACGAAGTTTGCCGAGGAACATTAAGAAAATAGAAATACTGTACTTTATTGTATGAAGCTTGGTCTCTGTTGGATATCTTACTCCGTGTGCCAGTTCGCCGTAATAGATTTTTATTACAACGTTTCTTCTACGACATCCACGCATTTTGTTCTATTTTATAGTTTTGAGTTTTATGTTTGTTTGGAGCGAGGTGTAAATCTTGAAAGTTGTAAATCAATTGATAGAAATAATTCATTCCTCGCTATTTTGATTTCGAAGTATTTTTACGATAACAGCTTTAGATTTTTTGTTTAAGTGCTTTGAAACGATATTGTTGTCTGTATTGTGTGGAATGAGAGTAAAAAGTTTATGTATGATCTAGTCTCGTCTGCTGCGGCAGAGCTTACACCCAAAACTATTCAGTAAAAGATACCTAAATTCAGAATTGCCTATTTTTTAATATTATTAGCCATAAGACTGTAGACGATTAACTTGTCGTGCTCGGTGCTTGGTGTGGCAACACGCCGTGTTCGAGTTCACGACAAGTTAATCGTCATCCTGAGGATGCCTCGTTGAGAGGTGAAACACGTGTCGATTTCTTCCAGGGTCTTTTCAAGACTCTTTAGAAATAGCTAAGCGAAAAAGGTTACTAAATATATCCACATCATCATTTTATTATGGATTTCCGCAAAGTCACGCCTGAATCAATTAACTAACAAACGGAATAACTTTACAACGCTTGAATACTGAACAAACTAAAGAAGGATGTATAAAACGTTACTTCCACATTTATATCGAGCAGTTTAATTCTAAATAATAATATATAAATTCCTACATGCCTTCACATTATATTAAAAAAAACCCTGTCCGATCCGAAAGAGTAAAAGTAATATTTTTTTTTATTATTATTGAAAATAAAAAAGTTATTGCTATTAAAAATCACATTTTTACTACCAAAAATACCCCAAATTCGTAAAAAAATAAGCAAATTTTCAACAGGGGTTATAAGTTATGACTTGTAGACACCCGCTAAACGACGGCCGCTCACGCCCCAGGTCATATCCCGGTAAAATTCCCCATTGAAAAAAGTGTGTCATTTTTTTTCTCTTCTCTTGAAAATTACCACATAAATAGACTCCTAGTACGATATCTAACTATCTAACCTAACCTAACCCAACCAAGCAGTAATTTAAAGGGAATGAATACCTTCTACACCGGTCTGGCACTATCCCACTGGATGGAAATAGCTTGCTTCCATACAAAAAAAGGAACGGGGAGGGCATTATTACCCCTACTTCACACTCCAATGATACTCCAATGGGGTCCGTTTAAAAAAATAAATATGTCTGTCGAGGTTCGTTTGGAAGACGATTACAAGCAACCAAGATTAAAAGATGTTCTAGGACCTTCCGTATGTTTATGTTTTCTTGGAAATCGATCATTTAGATCTGTAGAGTACCTAGCTCTATAACTGCAGAAAACATTTGCTGCTTCATGCAGCTTGTGTCTCGCGTCGCGCCGTTATTGAGTCGACGGAAGAAAATACAAAGCGCGGGCTTAATTAAATTACATTTTTTTTTGTATGAAATCTTACTTAAAGTTCGCACAAAATAGATAGGTGGTTCTGATGCGGACCGGGGTCCGCCATTTGGTGACACCTGCTGTAGGTAAACGAAATTCTTTAGAATATTAAACAATGCACGTAAACCGCATCTAAATATTTCGGTAATTTACTCAGATTTAAAGCAAAACAACTGCCGTATTCTAAAAGTGTTAAAAATGTAAACACTCTCTGTTATTTTTGGAAAGTTTCAATCATATTCCTGTTCATGAATAAGTCGAGAGGTTTAAAAGCCAGAGCCGAGCCTCCATAACGTTAATGTTAGCTAATATCGCTCAACACATCACAAAATTGAGTTTACTCTCAATGTTTCATTTTGGGTTTAGATTTTTATCAGTTTCAAGACTGTATTTCGAAAATGAACCATAAGAGAAACGGTGTAAAGTCGGTATTAGATTGTATTGGTACTCTACCCGGGAGAACGCAACAGGTCGACTAAAATGAATATTGAGTAATTTCTGTAGGGAATTAAAACATAGATTTATGAGAAGATATTTTATAGAGTTTTAAAGAGATATCGGTTTTGTTTCAGAAAAGGTGCGCTTGTGATATTTTGGTTTCCCTACAATAGTTATACATAACATTGTCGTTTAAGTAATAGAGGATAAAATTTGTATAACAACATTACGTACACTTTCATACCTTAAAGGCGTACGCAGATGTGTAAAGAAAGTACTGTCAACGCTGGGCGAAAGCGCTGACGGTACCAGAATCAATGAAACACTTATTTGTGATGATAACTCGAAAACTTATGTAGAATCTTTTAGTTTTTACATTATCATATTTAAGACGTGCGGTGCTCAGCTCGAGGGGCCGACTAACTAAATACATCTTCGATTATTTATTTGTATCAACGTTTATCTTTTAATTTTATGCCCAAGTTAATACAATAACAATAACTAAATAAGTTAAGATATCCACAGTACACATGTATATTTCGCCAGCTGTCGTCGTGAGATAGCAGAAAGTCGTGCTGTCTATGAACGATAATAGAATATCTACACAGCAAGGTTGAATCTGATCAAATCATATAGCATCACACAAATATTTATCCCAATCGATGCAGGAATGCCTCAACACTGAAGCCCACATTATTCACATTCATTTGACATTTCTACGCGAATACCAAAACACGGCAAATTGAGCCAACAAACACAATAGAACAATAAACATCAAGTTCTTTAATCTTTCTATACAATTATTTGCCTTTTGTTGCGGGACTGACTTATTGACACCAAACATCCTAAACTGCTGAAGATTATTAAATTAACATTTATTTTTAATACTTGGTTGGCTGCATGATAACTTCACCTGAAAGTAAAGTATGTGAGTAAATAAAGTTTCAGCTTGATAGGTCTAGTAAGTTGTCCAAAATAGGTTGTAAGTAGCTACTTTCAGCGCTACGTATTGTGCCGGGACTATTAATAAAATAAAAGAATAGAAGAAGAGTTGAATAACGTTTATTGTCTCCAGTATTACAGCTAGTAGTAGTGGTACGTACGGAAAACTATAAATTTACCGGAAGCAAAAGGTTTAAGCGCCAGCATTATGCGTAGGTCCGCTAGCGGGTTGCTAAGCGTTGGTTTTCAGCTTAATTCCTTGACTCCAGTTTACAAAAAAAGAGAGGTACATTTTGCAACAACGGATTAATGAAATTTAAAATAAAAACCGGCCACAATGTAGGGTTCCGTAGTTGGGATGAATTTATCCCAAGAACAAACTTAACTTTGTAGTTGAAAAACATGTTGTCCAATCTATACGAAATGTATGGGAGAAAATGTTTTTACAACATTTCACAGCCAACATCTTGGATTTGCATTTCGACCCCACTATCGGCTTTAACACCCTCGAAAACCATGAAAACACTACGCATGATGAAAAATTTCAAAATTTTCAGATCTGTCATCTTGGATTTACATTTTGACCACACTATCGGCTTTAACACTTTCGAAAACCATGAAAATGATACCGCCATCTTGGATTTTCATTTTGACCGAATTCATCCTTTCTCTCTCCGCATGTAATGTACTCGGGCCGATGTGTACAATTTTATTCCACGACACTGTAATCACTTTACTCTTTTCTGTCAGCGTTCTCTCTCTTTCTTTTTTTCTCTTTGAATTAGAAGAAAACAGTCGCAAGTATTAACACTTTTTAGCGTGACGATTTCTGAAAGTTTACAAGCCACGTTAAAGAACTTCGTTCCAATAAATAGATTTTGATGCGGTTATCACAATCATTTAGAGCATTTATTTCGGAAGGTGAATGAATGTGTATTTAACATAGATTTAGGATAGAAATTTCGATGCTTTGACCTGTCGTCATTGCATTGGCTGTCGCAAGTAAAATATTTAAATCAAAGTCAAATAATTTATTTCAAATAGGTACATAAAAGGCATCTTTGAATGTCAATATTTACAAGTAAATAGAATTGATTCTAGTAGCCCCTCCAAAAGGTAGTTTCGTATGGTGAAGAATGGGCTAAAAAGCAATAGAAAATTAATTAATTAAATGTGAAGACGTTGCACCTAGAATCTTATACTATTAAACGAGCAATAGTTGTATATATATATATTTGTTTGTATTTAGATTTGTAGTTACGTTCTCGAAATCGGCTCTAACGATTTTGATGAAAGTTTCACTACCTAGGTCTCATATCTGGGAAAATTGTTTTTCTCCTTATTTTCACCAGAGCAAAACTCAGTCGCCCGAAGTTTAGAACAAGATAATGAAAATAACATTAGAATAATGATCATGGCAGCATGGAATTAGTAAGTATCTACTATCATGGCAGTATGAAATTAGAAGGTACTATCCTATACTATTAAATGAGCATTCTCTATTTTCACCAGAGCAGAGCTCGGTCGCCCAGTTGCTAAAATTACTATACCACAAAAGGTATATATTTACAATATATAATAAACTAGTGAAACCACATAAACCTTTTAGTAGGTCATAGACAAAAACAATTGCAGCAATAGACAAAACAAATTAATTAATTTTTGATCAACACGAACAGCGAGCGGTCAATACACAACGGCCCAATGTGTGAACACAGCGTGCCACTATTGAACTTCTTGGTAAAACTATGTACGTGTGTGGCTCAAGTCTCAGGAGAGTGCAATTAGATCTTAATTGCCAATGTTCGATATTTATTTAGGCAGCCACATGTATAAATTGTTTTATTTGATGTTCCGAATAAAATGTATTTCCTCAGGTAATGGATAAAATGTTCGTAATATCAACTTTAGGCATTGTTTTTAATTAAGAATATGGTTTTTTGTTTGCCAAATATACTTAATAAAGATACACATAGTAATGTTAAGTTCAAAGTGGTGCCCCTGCAAATATTTTAGGTTAACCTCGCGGATCGATCGGGTTTTCAAATGTGCTTATGTTTTTTAACAGGTATCCGTGGGCCATATGCAAACAAACAATGATTTTTTTACTGAGTCTGCTGCATGTAACATTATAAAGGAATCTACCATTATCAATTAATCTGCCTAGCCTTTTCCCAACTATGTTGGTGTCGGCTTCCGGTCTAACAAGATGCAGCTGAATACCAGTATTTTACATGGAGTGATCGCCTATCTGACCTCCATAACCCAGTAACTGGGTAATACGATTCCCTTTAGTAAGAATGGTTGTCAGATTTTCTGGTTTCTGACGACCCGTAACGACTGTCAAAGATTCACAATTGACAGCCGGGACCAACGACTTAACGTGCTTTCCGAGGCACGGTGGTGTCTCGTTATGTAAAAATAGTCACCCATCCACGGACCAACCCCGGCAAGCGTAGCTTAACCTGATGGTTTGATCCGTGCGGACAACATTTCACGTAACTATCTATAGATTAAAGGTCATCATCTTCACGTGCTCGTGAAGATGGTCCTTTCGAACTTGACTAATACAATTGATCACATATCTTTAGTATGGGACAAGAAAAGACTATTATTAGCTCCCAACAACAGCTTGCCGAGGTTGCAGAGCAACATTTATATCAAAATGTGTTGGATGCATGAACGGAGTGCCTTCAACACATTCAGTGTCGGCTTGCGTACGCCCACGCGTCCTAACCGGTGTCGCGTGTTATCTAGATTGCTTGCAAATACCTAAGTTATTAATCTGCGTCCATGCAGAATACCATCGCTATAATATTATATCCAGTCATAAGCGTAGTGGAAGCACAAGCAAAGAAAAAAACCGTTTCTACTAAATGCTCATTTGGAATAAAGGGTAGTTAACAACAACTAGATATTGACCATTGCTAATTGTTTAGTTGAGCTGATTTTACTTATCCTAGACACATGCAAATGCAAACCCGGGCCCTATCAGAATACCAGCGCTGTGACATTTATTTTTTAAATGTCGTAGCATCATGCTGAGATAGGAGCCTTTTGGCCTGGTACAGGACTTTCTGCTTTTATTTTAATTTGGTTTTTTTTTTTAAATAATGTTTTAATGAGTGTGTTTTAGTTTAATTTGTTTTTTAATTTCCTGTGCGAGTAAATACTTTTTCTTTCTTTCTTTCAAACCGAATCTTCCCAGCCAATGATAACCTTGCGCATTCTAAGGCAGCTAAAATATTCATCAATGAATCATAAATAACCATATTACCATACGAATATATAATCAGAATATTCAGTAGATTTATATCAAAATAAAGTAACATATCATCACGACTATACGAAGGGTAAAGCGAAGATGCACCTAAAGTACACACGACTACATATCAAGCCGTACATCTCTAGTATAAACTGACCTCTTATTGTATGAAAATCCTGTACAATGCGAGATCAGCTTATACTGATCATGCCGTGTTTGTCAGTTGTCAGTTTTGTCAGTTTTCTTGAGGATGATATTCTCGTAACTTAAAATAAAGTATGTATATTTCTTTTTTGTTTTTTACATCTATTTAATATATTGGATCACATTTTAATTTTAATAAACTATTTTTCTTTAAGTACGCTGTACTGGTACACCGTCTAACTATTTGTTTGCTGCACCGGTCGACGTCATAACGTCGGCGCCGGCTGTCGCTGAAAACCAGCGCTGGGGCTCTGTCTTGCATAGGGTCGTAGCATAATGCTGAGCGATAGCCGATTTGCGTGGATGTGACGTATGCTTCCCCAACCTTTTCTCATTTATGTATTTTAAACTTTTTTTTTGCGTCATGTTTACCGCAAATAAACGTTTTTTCTTTCTTTCTTTTCTTTCTTTCCGTGTGTACACCACACAAAATTACACGACAGATTAGGAACACAGGTTTGACTTATGACAAGTTACAATAGAAACTTGGTTAACTGTAAGGCAAGATGTAATTATTATTAAGCTTCTTCAGTAATTGAATTCCAAATAGATCTCACTTGCACACATTAGGAAATCACTTGCAATTATGACGGTAGATGCTCTTAATACTATTCTGCTTTCTAATGTTTCAGCCTACTCGACTTAGTACAGATAACGTACAATAAGCCTTCAAAGTATATATTAACGGTCTGCTCAACTATACAACAAAATAAACAGACATATTTACTAATACACAAAAAAAAAGTTATGAATACAAGAAAACAATAACCAGTTGGTTAAAGACACTTACACATAATGAAACGGAAGCACTTTTGGAGCAGATACACTCACACATACACTCTCTCATTCTCTCTCACAGACACTCTCACATACAGACACACAACGCACATTCACACTCAAATCACACTGTTTTTATTTGATATTTTAGATGTGTACGAGTTTGTTTGAATAGATTAAGATTAAGCTGTATTATGGAAGAGCGGAGTCTCCTAACACAGGCATTGTTTGCTTAAAGGAGGCTCCAAACACGAAACCCTTTTTTGTAAACTGAAGCATAAATAAATACATTTTATTTTATTTTTTAAGTACTAGATATAAGAAGGTTTGCATAGATTATAGCGGTTTCATTTGCCAATCGGGTAAGTATACCTATTTTTGGGATAAACAGAATTCTTGCAGAAAATCATACAGCGTACTTTTAATTTCGAAAAATAACAAACTATTTCAGGCGAAGTAGATGCTTACGAGTCTCATATCTATCATAGCTAATAACTCTTTTGTTTTAACCGACTTCCAAAAAAGAGGAGGTGCTATGTATTGTGAACCGATTTTGGTAACTGTTTTTTTCAGTGGTCACATAAAAATGTTATTAAGTTTGCTTGAGTAATTTTTGAGTTCGCTTCAATAAATACGTATTTATCGCACTTAGTCTAGGTGGATGATGTTACAATAAGCTCCTGTCACGGTTATTTAGATCAGATAACAAGAAATGTTATTTGAATTTGTGTGGGGTAAGTACCACAACTAAAAAGTAAAAATAAAAACATTTTTAAAAATTAACTTTTTTTGTATAATTATTTCTCGTGGTATAAGCCATGTGCGCGAAGGGATTTTCCATTGGCAAAAATGACGAAACTCCAAACAAAATTTGATCCCCTATTAAACACTCTTAGAGGATGAATTTTCAAAAACCCATCCTTATTGCTCATTTTCGCTATGGAAAGAACTCTTCTGCAAAATTTGAAGTTTCTAGTTTCTGTTTAGGCCTTATGACCTCGCAATATTAGAAGGACTGGAGCCTACCACCAGCTCATAAGCAGTATTATTTTAATATTACTTCAGTGTGGGAAAGAGATGAAGCTCTACAGGACGTATAGCTCCATCTCTTTCTCCCATTCTCTTTATGAGCTGGTGGTAGGCCCCCCGGTGACTACTAGACTTGACCAGCAGTCAATTAATAAAAAACTCATTTCAAAAATAGAATGAGCAACATTCAAACATTTCGAAATGCTCATGTAAAGGGAACTTGCAACACAACAAAATCAAACTCGATGAGAGCACATTTCAAGCAGCTGCAGCGGCGTTTAATAATTAGCTTGAACATCGCGAGCGGGTTCTCTTCCGTGCAAATAGGGTTTCCATGCGACAGAAACAAAAAATGCATCATGTCACTTGCCGTAGTTTTATTAGGGTACGTGCGGCAAACCTGCAGTTTTAAATGGTTTTGTTTTACGAAATATAGGGTGCATCATGTAGCAAGTGAGCGACAGGACGTAAAGAATTGTGAAGATTATTTTGATCAACTGTTGATTTGTATTTTGAGGGAGTATTTTGTGTCTAGAAAATGTTTAAATAGCATAGCATAGAAATAGGCATAAAGCAAGTTAAAGAACGGTAGCGAAATTCGAACCATAGTATCAGCCTTAGAATAATTATCAGGTAGCGTAATCAGCCAATAATGTTCCCACTGCTGGGACACAGGCCTCCTTTCTTCGAGAGGGAGTAGGCTGTAATCTACCAAGCGGGCCCAGTGCAGGATGTTTTCTTTCCCTTGAGAGAAGTAGTGATGAAATTATTTACACAAAGTAAAGCGCCTGCTTGGGTTCGAACCCACAACCTACGTCTCGTAAGTTGGGGCCGTTACCACTGGGCCACCACTGTTCTAGTAGTAACTCAGTTATCAGGTAACTGGTAATAAAATGCTAAATTAACATACTAATACCATTAGAGCCAAAAAGCTTATGAATCTATCGAAACTGAATAATGGTTTGTAAAAAACGAGTTCTTTGATGTTACAAAAAGAAAAATAATTTCATATCTACTATCAGGTGCAGAAAAAAATGCAGAAATTGCCGCTCTATTCTATTTTAAAAAGGTCTTACTCTACAATTCAACATAGTCTACAATTTAATAATCATAACGTAATATCACGCCTGTAATGCCCAAAGGGTTGGGCGGAGGTGTGCCTAAAGTAAAATTTAATACTCATTCCCTTTTTTCAATTTAAAAAAAAACCGATAGTTAAAACGTACTGGAAAGCTTAGAAATATAATTCGAGAGCGTCGCATGTACGAGTTGTAACGGCTTTCCTAATTGAATACCATTTGTAAGTCTAATACAGTTGAGAACGATAATAATTCAGGTCATACGTTGAATTGTCCACGGTGGGAAATATTCTTGCTACTTGAATTCATACATACCAATTTGGAATGATCAAAAAACAATTGGAGACACTTGAACACACTGAAGTATGTGGCTTGTTTAAAATGACAGTTTAACGCGCGACTGAGCGCATTCTTTTGTTTTAAACCCGTCCGCTTATAAAGAGGAGTGTGTTGTAGTTTGAAGCTAATCAGCAAGATAGTTGAATAATACTTACAATAGCAACACCATTCATTTTGAAAGTTCAACAACATTAATTGCGCTATTTACGTTTTTAAACTTATGAAGCAATGGATGATGGATGCATGATAATGATGATGATGAAGCGGATTAGGAATTTTCTTCAAAATCCCTCGGATTGTGATTAAAAGTGTGTTACGCAATTAAGGTGCACGATAAATTCATAATGTTAGACAAGATTGTAATAACTGTGGAGATGTTTCATCTTTAAAATAATGTATTCATTCTAAATTCTACGTAACGCTGTTTGTAAAAAAATTGTTCAGTACTGTTTGTAAAATAATGTAATACATTTATTATTTGTATAGTCGTTTCTATAGCAACATGTATATTATTGTATCAATAAGTTCTTCCGAAGAACTCGTAGGATATTGCAAATAAATAAAAATGTTATCAGTTCGAGTGCGGAGAGAGCCCTATTCATCTTATATGGGTCTCCAAGTTAAAGGAAACGATAGAATGATACCATCAATCAACATCTAAAGTTGGGTATCTACTGTCTACCTACTAGATACCTTTATTTCTTTTTTACACTACGTTATGCCATAGATTTTTGCAAACTTATCTCATTAGTTTTAGTAATCCATCCAAATCGGTCTTCAAAAATTGATTTATCTATTATTTTGTACCGTTTCAATTTGCCTAGGCTTTTCCCAACTATGTTAGGGTCGGCTTCCAGTCTAATCGCATGCTGCTGAATACCAGTATTTTACCTCCACAACCCTTACTGGGTTGTGGAAGTCAGATAGGCAGTCGCTCCATGTAATACGATACCCCTTAGTAAGACTGGTTGTCAGACTTTCGGGCTTATGACGACCCATAACTACTGTCAAAGGTCCTCGAATAACAGCCGGAACCAACGGCTTAATGTGCTTTCTGTGGCACGGAGGAGTCTCGGTATGTAGAAATGGTCACCCATCCACGGACCAATCACGGCAAGCGTAGCTGAACCTGATGGATCGACCCTACTGAGAGTCTATTTACGTGGTAATTTTCTATAATAAAAAATTGTCTTTTTTTCTATAATAATAAGATTTTTTATTACTGATGATGATGATATTTTATTGGTAATGTTACTGCAGTACCTATGTGCCCCTTTCGGATCGGATAGGTTTTTTTTTACATATTATAGTAGGTACCTACAAAACCTATGAACTTGCATGTATAAACAACAGGTAAAAAAAAAAAAATGTTATTTGTGCAACAAGAGAGCAAGATTCGATTTTGCTGCGAGCGTGAGACAAAGTAACTTTTTTTTTTTTGTTTTAGTGCCGGGAACTGTGCTGGGTCTACTCACAAAATTCGAAAGATATGAACTTCACTTTGTTCTGTCACTTTCACTTCGATACGAAAAGAGCGAGAGATAGAAACAAGTCGAATCGAAGTTCGATTTTAAAATTCCATAGCTAGTAGACCCAAAAAAGAAACAAACAATAAAACGTTCGGATACACATTAAACCGTAAAATTACAAATCATTTGTTAAGGTTTTATTTAAATGAAGTTTTTTTTTTGGAACGAAGTTCTTTAACGCTGAGGTGAAAACGTTTTATTTGCTTTATAGGCAAATTCCTTGAAACTCATTATTTGTGTTCAATGGAATAACGTACATAAAAATCATCACTAAGAAAACTACTCGCTTTTACTAGCTATTTCCCGCGACTTCGCCCAAGTGTAGGACGGACAAAAAGTAATCATATGTGTTAGTTCAGGTTATAAACTATCTGTGTGCCAAATTTCATCTAAATTCGTTCAGCTGTTTTGGCGTGATTGAGTTACAAACATGCAAAGATCCACATTTGTTGATCGCGACGATAGGTCGTGGTGGAATTCAATGAAATTGAGAGGACTGTATAACATGTATAATTAAAAAGTGAAAAGGGTTAAAATTTAAACAAGAGAACATGGACGTTAATAAAACGCGCAACGCAGCTGTGCGTGGAGGCGTGCAACAGCTGAATGGTGTAACTTTATGCATGATTCGTTTATTCGTATTACCTACAATACAATAAATCATAGCGATTTTTAATTCTTTGATATTCTCATACAAGCTCTGTAATAAACCCGTCACACAAACGAATATGTTCCAGACGTGCTAGTTCAATTAAAATGAATAAAACGCATATCCGTTACTGGGATGTAAAATAAAGCGTGGGTTCTGTTCTGAACTGACGTCACGTTATGTAAAGACAAATACACGTTTGTTTAACACTTGTTTTTTATGAGCATCTGCGTCAGTAAGCCATCCTTCGCACGGACGATTTTTTTCACGCACTTCATTTTGAAGATACAGCGCTGGGATGCGCTCTGTTGGATTCTCAATGTTCGGCTTAATACCGAGAGATGAAAATTATTTTTTTGGTGCACTGGGCACCATAAAATATCGTCGCGTGTAACTTTTATGCCCGGTGAGGTTCTGCCCACTCGGTAGTTCACAGAATAGTTTATTAGTAGAATAAGGACATCGCTCATTATAAGAACAACTGCTCCGACACAACAAATAACTTTTCATTCAAGTTAAGATTTTAAAATCAAATACATTAAAGTCTATTTTACGTGTGACGGCTCGCGGGCAGTGAGCGGCCGGCGAGCCGTCCAGTATTCTGTATAACCATCATAAAATAAACTTTAATACACTTGACTTAAAGTCCTAACTTGAATGACAAGTTATTGGACGTGTCGGAGCGGTACTGCTGTAATGAGCGCTGACCTTTACGGGGTTCGTTTGGTGTTAATTGAGATGTATGACAATATCGTGGGCGGTGACGTGTTCTGATTTACAAGTAGCTACTGAGGTTTTCTAGTCATGTTTTATGGTAGTTGAAGTGCCGCTAAATAAACCACATACTGAGAAATTGACTAGTTACACAGAAAATGCAATTTTAAACATGATTTTTTGGAAGGAATTGGTAACATTTTTCTATATTTTTGCTGCCTTTTTTTTGCTGTATGTGTACTCAAAGCGGTGCCTGGTGGGTTTATGTCTGTGGCATAGTAATTTTGACGTATGAGAATACTTTTTAGAATTGATTGTGGTTGAATTTAATTCGCCGCATATTGTATACGATTGGTAACACCAAGACTGTATGAAAGAATACGCATTTCTATCAAACTGATAGTGTACCTAGGAGTAAAATCCAATAACGCGTGTCAGCTCTTACGAGCACTAAACGAGATGAAGTACCCAGGCAATTAGGAAGATTCATGATTATCTTACGTTCTACCTACAAAAGAAGTAAAACAGTAGCACTCCAGGAGTGCAGACAGAAGTGAAAACTTGAAAAAAAATCGGCACCACGGTAATCAACGCGTTCATGTCTTTTTAATGGTCAAAAGCTGGTGTCGTCATAGTGTCGCGAAATGACTGGTTTAGTCCCATCTCGAAATTGCCTAACGCGCCTAAAGAAGTTTTCACTTCAATAAAAAAATAATTAAACCAAACTATTTGGTACAACGATTTTTCACTATTAGACTATCTTTGGGTTCCATCCTCAGATCAGCTCCTAAGAAACTGTATTAATATTGGAATGATTTAATAATAAACTATTTAGTAATTAAATTAAGTCTCAACTCAATCGCTTTCCGTAATTACGAGAAGTGAGTGAAAAATAATGGTAAAAAGATTCAAATTTTTGTAATAATCGTCTAAAAAAGACGATAGAAAATTAGATTATTCACAATTATTATGATATTCTATTCCCCAATACCTATTCAATTTGCCTAGCCTTTTCCCAACTATGATGGGGCGGCTTCCAGTCACAATGGATGTAGCTGAATACCAGTATTTTACACGGAGCGACTGCCTATCTGACCTCCACAACCATGTTACTGGGTAACACGATACCTCCTATACCCATTATGATCTACAATTCCATAAAGGCTCCCGCAAATAGGCGCGATGCGACTTCATAGTAGAACAATTACCCTTGGCCTTTTATTATTATTAGTTATTAGCCTTGACACAGTGTTTTCGAGAAATCTAGACCACGAGAAATCTAGATCAATTCGGTAATGCAATAATTTTACCTAGACAAAATTCTAAGAACTATTTCAATCATTAGAATGATTCTGATTTCACTTCACGTTTTTCTCAATACGTCTGAGGCATTCAGGTCGATTGAGCCATTTATGAGATAATTTCAGGCAAATAAACAGACAGCTAGATGAAAATTCCCAGAAAAACTGTTTATATTTAGTTCGGTATATACAAACTAACGTCATATTTATTTTAAAATCTCATTTATTATAAAGCTAAAGTTTTATTCTGTTAAAGTATTTATTTTTTGTATTTACTTTTATTTAGTTATGCTTCAATGTTTTTTCTTCAAATAGAATAAAATTTCATATTTAAAATAAGCAGTTTAAAAAATATATATCTAAATTACTTTTATTTATTGTATTAACATTGACGTTTGTTGACAAATCTGAAAGAATATAATAAACAATCTAACACCCAAATGTACAAGAAGGAAAATGAAAAAATAAATAAAGGGAAGAACTCATGGGACATAAAAAAAATCGTCCGCATCGCTGTTAGTGAAAAAAGTGCCCAGAAAGGCTGCTTTGCCACGTTCGATGACAAATGCAATCTTTGACCTAAAAACTGACCAGCCCTCTGGGCTATCTACAATTTTTTTTTTTTATGTTAGAGATATTCTCTCATATTTACTCACCTAAATATAGGCGCATTACCAAAACAACAATAACCGTGATACGGGTGATATCTAGCCAATCTCTTACAGAGCTCTGCCAAATACTTCGTCAAAACACAAAACACTGAACACGAAAAATATATGCAATATTCAACATTTTCGACGACTGTGTACGCCGAATATTCCGTTATCATGTACATTTTAAACTAGTGTTTACATCCGAGTATGTGCCATCGGCCGCGTACGATAATTTACATTTATATTGCCGAAGTTCCACCGCTGACGTTTTGACTGATGGGTAAACACACAATGTTCGAGAATATTGCAGCGTCGGTTGGGACGCTTGAATAAAACCGGGTAATATAAACAGCAATGGTTTCGCCGGCGTTTTAATTTCCATTTTGATTTTGCTTTTTGTTTTAACAGTGATTGAGGTGAATGAAATACGATAGTTGAGGCGGGATATTTTTAGAAATAACTACGGAGGAACGGCTGATTTTTTTACCTGTATTAGCCTACTAATCGGAAAAGAAAGAAAGAAAATACGTTTATTTGCGGTAAACATGACGCAAAGAAAAAACGAATAATACAATTTGGAGGAAAATATGTGTCACGCAAAACGGCCATCACTCAGCATAATGCTGCGACCCGATCCGACCCCCAGCGCTGGTTTTCAGCGACAGCCGGCGTTGATGTGATGTCCTCCAAAGGTGTCCCCCATATCTTCACACTGTTCTTGACATAAATAATTTTAACTTTAATTATACGAAAACAAAAACCATCCACAGAAAATCCCGAGGTTATGTAATATTCAGTCGTTTATGAGTATGTTTAAGTATTATCACAAAACTGACAATGTGATTATGATAATTGATAATTAGTTTGTCAAATAAAAATCAAAACCAACTGATGATTTTTTCAAATACATGTCTATTTAAATTCATTCTGCTAACGTCTAAATCAGGTTATTACAATCGTCAAAAAACGCACATAATCTTCACTTCCACTGATACATAACGTAACATCACGCCTGTACGCCCCGAAGGGTTTGGCACTTATAGTACCTACACCCACATCTCGCCACACACACACACACATTCTCCACTGAACTACAACCAATAAAAAGTACAAATGATTTATAAATCAAATGATATCTACTTCCGACGTATTTTTATTCAGTACGGCTATGAACGTGTGTAGGTGTTGTACGGAACGTCACGTCTTACTAATCCCGGATGGCTAAGGAATGCGAAGGTAATTCAGACATGCATCGCGGTATTCCAATCAACTTCAAACTTGAGATCATTATGATGTACCTATTTTGAAGGTGTAGGTGTCGTGAAGCCTGTACTTAATTAAGTAATATTCTGTATTGAAACTAGTCAAAAAAAAAAAAAACTAACTAGCTTGGCATTTCCCAATAATGTTGGGTTCGGCTTCCAGTCTAACCGGATGCAGCTGAATATGGAGCGACTGGCTATCTGACCTCCACAACCCAGTAACTGGGTAACACGATACCCCTTGGTAAGACCGGTTGTCAGACTTTCTAGCTTCTGACGACCCGTAACGACTGTTAAAGATCAACGAATGATAGCCGGGACTCATGGCTTAACGTGCTTTCCGAGACACGGAAGGGTCTTGATATCTAATGGATGGTCACCCATCCACGAACCGACTGCAGCAAGTGTAGCTTAACCTGCGATCGACCCGTGCGGCTGTTACCCACGAGCCGAATATGGTCAAAACATAAACATTATATTAGGTATTTTCTTAGCAAATACTAATAAAGTAAAAAGAGAGACAAGGAAAACATGAAGTTCTTTGTAGATAAAATGGTCACAAATATATCCTGTTTACGATCATCTTTTCTATTTGTGTAGATTTAAAACAATTTCACAAAGTTGCCGTTTCATTCTATGTAGATATATTTTATTTTGTTTGCCTGTATATTAAAGAAACATAAATACTCTTTACAGTTGCTTTATTGGTACTATTTATAACAATATACGTATAGTAGTGAGTTACTTTTGGACCTGAAAATAATATGGACTATAAATTTTGTCACTACCTTGAGCGAAATGAATAAATATGACGGCGCAGCAAGTGGCGCCGCCTCGCTTTGTACGAAGTTACTAGAATCACCGAAAAGGTCGGATAAGATTGTCACTGGCTGGTGACTGTCATTCTAACAAATCGTCGCATCACAGTCGCATCGATGGTTGTGTGGCGGCTGTCTTTTGATGACAGAGATGATGTCAGGGGAGCCGCTGTCATACATACCGGGGCACGTAACTTGGCAAGAGTCATAGATGCGCAGAATGCATTTTCACATATTACCTATATATAGCAGTAAAGTCGTGAATACTTTTGAACCAGAAAATATTATGAACTTATAATGTTGTCACTAACTTGAGTGAAATGAATAAATATGACGTCGCAGCAAGTGCTGCCGCCGCCTCGTATTGTTACGAAGTTACTGGAATCCCCAAAAAGGTAGAATAAGGTAACTGTCACTCTAGCAGAGCGTTGCATTACAGTCGCATTGATGGTTGCATGGCGGCTGTCTTTTGATTACAAAGAGGATGTCAGGGGAGCCGCTATCATACAGACCTTGTTACGTAACTTGGCAAGAGTCGAAGATGCGCAGATTGCGTTTTTTTTTTTTTTTACTAAACTGACATGTTTAAAAATAAATTATGGCAATAACCATAGAATAATGACAAGCAATAAACCACTAATACGATAACTACTTCTGGTAAAGGCTATCTTGAACTATAGAGTGCAAAAGTTATCTTACTGTAATAAAACTATTGCCAAATAAAACAAAAGTAAACGAAAATAGTTTTCAATTTAATTCGTACCGCAAATAAATTATTATAAAACATACGATACGTACATTAACATTATTTACTAGTGCTCGATAAGACACGTTATTAAGCGTAGGGGCGTAATAAATATCGCTGTTGTTACACGTTTCATAGCAACTAAGATTTATTGTAATGTTGCCACTTCTAGCACAATTACCTATGTACTTAAATAACAAACAAGTGTATGTGTGTGTTTATGTATGTAAACATTTTGTGTACGAAGGCTACCTACTAGGAATGTCGTTTGCACATAATACACAGTAGGTACCTAGTTACCTTTGTGCATTAATAATATTCTCCCGACCGATTTTCCGATATAAGATTGCCTGTCCACTGGAGCGGAGCGAGGCAGCAGAGCGTAGAAATGTGCCAATATTAACAAATGGAACCTTAACTCCGCTTCAGAGCTCCGTTCCTATTGGTTAATATTGGCACATTTCTCCGCTCCGCTGTCTTGCTCCGCTCCAGTGGACAGGCAGCCTTATAATGCACAAGTATGTGCGTAAACACAGCTGCATTTTCTTTTCCTTCACTCTCATAGTCCGATGGAATGGCAATCGGACAAGACCGGAGAAAGATCAGGTGAAGGACCAACGGCTTTACGTGCTTTCCGAGGCACGGGAGAATATCACACCGACAACATCCAAACTCCGGGCTGGTACTGAGAAATTCCTAATGGAAAAAACCAATAACTTAAATTTGTCCGACTTGGTAATCGAACTCAGGACCCAACGCTCAGCAGTCACGCTTGCAACCACGATACCGACGGGGCAGTCAGTCGAGGGTTTGCGCTTTATAGCAATGTGTTGCGTATAAGAAGTTTTCCATCAAAATTTCAATGGTGGATTAAGAACTCACATCCTCTCGCACGCTAGTCTAATGGGTAACCCATTTCGCAAATAGCCATTAGGCTGTTCCCGCTACAAGGCATAATAATTATATTAAATCAAACTCAAACTCAAAGCATTTATTTCAATTAAACCATTTACGGGCACTTTTGAATTGTCAAAGAGTCGGTCAGTGAGTCAGAAAGTTGAAGCTAATTGCCCATTCCAAAACGTAGATCTCTATGGAGAAGAACGGGCAAGTCTGTCTGAATTGTCGTCTCAAATTAACAATATGATTTCATCGAGAACTTGGACCTACGTAATACGAATGTTATGCCTATGTCCTTTAAATAGAATTCCAGACCGCTACTGTATAAAATTGTCACGTCTTGTTTTCCCAAAGGGTTGGGCTATATTACACCCACATTTCACCAGGGGGCGAGCACAAAGCACAAATCCTGATTCCGGGCTGCTACTGAGACATTCAAAATAGAAAAAACCGATAACACTTTACCCGACCTTTTTTTTGGGTGGAAAATTTTCAAATAATTTCTCCTGCTCTGGACGGAGCAAGAGAGCGTTTCAAATTCTTACTGACTAAAACCCACCCGTGTTCCTTCAGTTGCTTGTGTTGCTAGAGGCCACGGTATCCCTTACAGACTTTCCCGTGACCCTGGCAGGCATCGGCCGACATCTCTTGAGGCGCGCGTGGAAGACACCGCGCCGTCGACCTAGGCCTGGTCCTTTTCGGATGGCGAGCTACCCATTGCTCCGTCCGCAAGTCCGCGCCTATAGTGGCTGGAAATCAGCCTGGAATTCCAGACGACCAGGGCGTTTCCTGCGGTGACTAGGGCCATAAAAGCGCAAAATTTACCTCTTCCACACGCAGTCCGCCTCCTTCGCAAGCATTACTGCTTCGCAGAAGGAGGTGATGGCTTCCCGTGCTCTCTCGCTCCTTACCATGTCCTGGACCAGTGCCGCGAGAAATCACCGCTGCCGATCGAACACTTTACCCTACCAGGGAATCGAACTCTGGACCTCATGCTCAGTAGTAGCGCTAGCGACCACTAGACCAACGAAGCAGGCTACTGAAAATCTTTTCACATTACAATATATAATTACTTTTTCTGACCTGTGAATCGTACCCAGAAATTCACTCATCAACCATGCTTGCGCTTACTAATCAAATATGAGACATTATTATGATCAGTACCTGGTCGACCGACCTCTGCTCGGCTGAAAATAGAAATAAACATATCGTCCAGATATACCAACGTTTAATCACATTCCCGAGGCTGTGAAAATAGAGAAAACGATTTTTTTCAGATATGAGACCTAGCTAGATAGATTTTCGCCCCAATAAACCTCTTTATGCAACTTTCATCGAAATCGTTAAAGCCGATTTCGAGACCGTGAGTAGAAATACCAAAAAATATACAAATATTGCTCGTTCAATACATAGTACAGGATAGGATGTAATTAGATAGTACGAAACTATGGAATGTCTTGATTAATTCAATACTATCGATTTGCAGGTGATTAAGGGTTCAGCAAACATCGTCAAGGGTATTTCCCATAATTACAGGTGAAGTTATGTTATAGTATGGTAATTATTACATCGGTTGAATATCCTCGTCCTTCGTCCTGACATAATCGTTTGGTAACTTTACGATACAGATGGGGAAGCTATGGGCCTATTTTATCACAGGCTACAAAATTATAGGTGTTTTCAAAATACGATGGATGGACTGTGTGAAAGATGATATGGCTAGAAGGCGGGTGACTACCGAGATGACGAAAATTAGAGAAGATGGTGATGATGAAAGTATTTTCAAAATATTTGAAACTAGCTGCGCCCCACGGTTTCACCCGCATAAGTTTCAATCCCGTGGGAATATCGGAATAAAAAGTATGTCTATGTCCTAATCTAAGTCATGGTCTACCCATGTGCCAAATTTCATCTAAATCGGCTACGCCGTGAGAGCGTAACAAACAAACAAACTCACTTTCGTATTCATTTTATAATTAAAGTTAGAATTCATCCAACATTTTCCGCTTCAGTATGGTTTCAACATAATGAACATTTAATTAAAGAATTAATGCTTACCTTTCAACTAGTAGGAAACCGAGCCGTTGGTGTCCTAAAGTTTGCAAGAATATGAAAGTGTGCCGCGAACACATTTCGCGTAGCACGAACTCGTAGCATGTCGTAGCGAGTTCGTAGCCGTAGCACTCGTAGCACAGAGTTGTTATAGATTGTTACACGACAACTTTGTAAAGTTTACACGTGTTGAGTATAATTAAGTTTTAATATTGTTTTATGTAACAGGGAATATGTTAATTAAGTGTTTAATTAGTGTATTATGATTTTTATCAGTGTTATCAATAAAATTACTAATTTATTTATTAGAACACTTGAGGTCGGTTGTTCTTTGCTTACAGTTTAATAAAATAAATTTTACGGATACAACATAAAAAATAAATAGCATATCCAATTAGTTTCCACATGTTTCGAACTCGATACACACTTTTTATTAAACTATCTTCTGAATATATTTAAACATTACCATAACTCCACAATTCTACATATTATTAGTACATCCCACTTCATTGTAACAACCAGGCACGAGACCCTTTCCTATCTCGCCACTGAATAATGAAACCGCGAAACTTTCATCGAAATAATGCGGGTAGTTTGAAAACTTAGAACTATTTACAAAAGAATGTTACTACAGTGATAACAAGTCGTGATCGGACGGAGATTGTGACGTATTTAGGATTTAGTACACAAAGTTTGGAGCCTCAGTCCGAGTTTGTGTTTGGGATATCAAGTCCTAATGTTTTGTGGTGGAGTGACATGTTTTTGGTAACGTACTTTTTTCTGTATACAACGTGTTCCTTTTGATATCACATAACTCTAGGGTATTGAAGAGACCATGGAAAAAAGCAACAGGCATTCGTTTTTTTTGCGTTTTTAATATGATTTATTTTTAATATTTTTTTTTTGCTTTTTTCATTCAAAATAATTCGACAAAGTTACGATTATTTATGTCAAACACCCGTACGTGAAATATATTTAAGAAAAAAATCATATGCCAGTTGATTTTTTGCCATAGTCTCATGAATACCCTAAAATCAGACTACTTTTTACCATAAATAAAAAAAAATATGTCAACGTCGCATTTTCTTAGCTTTAATTAAGAATGATTGGTCTAAATAAAAATGTTTTACTCCTTCTTATCAATGAAACTTAGATACACATATTGAGATTCTAGTGTAAGATATAATCTATTTTTTTTTTACTTGTGCATAAGATATTGCATATATTTTCAGCAGTTAGGCTGAATTTACAAACTGGCAGATTCTAGTAACAAAATATAACATCAAGCCTGTATTTCCGAAAGGTAAGTCAGATGTCAGCCTATAGTTGGCACTCTCACATTTCGCCATTTATGTTTATTTAAGTCCCATGTAACATGTGGAGAGCCTATTGACATCAACCGGGAATAAATCTAGACTCCGGGCTACTATTGAGAAATTCTTGATGGTAAAGCACAATAACACCTTGCCCGAATTGGGAATCGAACCCAGAACCTCATCCCGATCTCAAAGCAGTAGCGCTCGCAACTACTAGACCAACTAGTAGTAATCAACTCTTTTTTTTACACATTATTTGTTTTGTTTTAATACGGTAGTTGCCTAGGTAAAAAAAAGAAATTCTATTCAGTCCGTCTTTCAGATAATAAAAAAATATTAGACACGTATTTTTTACTTTATCATATTAATAAAAAATAACTAGAAAACACGCATTAAAGTTGGGGAGTGGGGGCTGGCTACGTCACAAATCAGCATAAAATCTAGCAAGCAGTGACGTCATGCCACATTTTAACTCAATGTATCGGCGTAATCTTTTGATTACGTTAAAATATAAAAAATACGTGTTCTATATTTTTTATTAATCTACCTTCCGGACTAAAAAATGTTTTTTATGAAACAAGCCTATTATTATACAAATGTGTTAGAGGATTATAAACATTGAAAGAGACTGAATAACATAGCACGCCATGCCGGTTGCACGGACACTTAATTGCTATTATAGCAAGAGTATATAAATTAAACTCCTCTAACTACGCTCGAGTATGCGTGCTCGCAGTGGGCTCAACACTAAAGCTCAACAGACTATAACTGGCCAATTAATATACAGTCAGAGCACGTGCCATTGGACTGTGGTTTGTCGCTTCAATTAATATTATTGACAATTTGCTGTGTCTGTTGCGAAGTCATCCATTCAATTGCCCGGTTGAAAAGTCATTTCATGCTAAACGATAATTTTAGAGCTGACATCCAAAGTTGGCTTTTCGATTATTGATTCTTTTATCTATCAAGAACTTCTCGATCTAACTTTAACTTTGTAAAAAAAGGTGCTTTTTGATGTGTCATTTCCTATACTATTAAATTAGCAATATTTGTATATATACATTTCTATTTGTGATCACGTTCTCGAAAACGGCTCTAACAATTTCGATGAAAGTTGCAATATAGAGATTTACGGAGCGGAAAATCGATCTGGCTAGGTCTCATACATGGTGTAAGGGACAGCCCTCCGCAGACTGATAGGGTGAAGTCAGTATATCATACTATTCAGAACAAGGAGCTGAATGTACCCTGTTAGTTTGCGGAGGGCTGTCCCTTACACCCTGTATGTGGGAAAATTTGTTTTTTCTATTTTCACCCGAGCAGAACTCGGTCGTCCAGGACGTACTCTATACATTACGTGCGTACCCTAACTAGTTAGGTACCTATTTTACTCTACCAGTACTGGTCTCAACATACTGAAATTTTATGGAAAAATGATGAAAGTTGTATTAAAATATTAGAAGTTACCAGTTAAGTTAGGTACAAGTTTTAGGGTTCCATACCTCAAAAGGAAAAAACTTACTTCGTTGTCACTTCATTGAGGATCAGTTGAGTCATTGAGGATCACTTCGTTGTCCGTGCGTCAGTCTATCAAGACCCTTTGTCTCAAGAACACGTGGAGGTCTCAAGTTTAAATCAATATCGAATACGGAAATCTATGTTCCCTTGGAGCCCTAAAAAAATCAAGCTTCTAAATCGATGCAGTAAAAAAATACGGCTTTTCAAGTTACATATTTTGATACTTTAATACTCGCAAATAAATTAAAACCTACAGGGTACTTCCCTTTGACCTATAATCATGAAAGGCAGGAAGCAAGGTCTCACAGCATAAGTAAAGGAAAAAGTCCGAAATATGATTTTGTAATTTTATCACATAAAAAAATATTTTTTGCGATTAAAATTTGTAATTGAAGAATTGACCGTGACGTATATCGATTTATGGAAGAACATGTTTCTCAACTACTAAGTTAAGTTTGTTCTTGGGATAAATTCATCCCAACTACGGAACCCTTTATTATGCATGGTCTGACACGCACTTGGCCGGTTTTTTCTTCATTCAATTTAAGTGAAAACAAAATGTAATAGCAATTAAAGCTTAAAATAAAGATAACTGAAACTTAATAAAATACCAGCATATTACTGTCCCGCTGCTGGGCAAAGGCCTCTTCTTTCTCATACAAAGAAGGCACGAGCATTGATCACCACGCTTACCTAAGTCGGGTTTGAAATTCCAGACCTATATTTACTATAAGTCCAGATTTTCTCACGATATTTTTCCGACACTGATGTCTGTAATGTAAATGTAATGTAATGTTGTGTTTCACGGGCGCTTAAAAGAGATGTCAGCAGAATTGATGGGGTCCGTTAGGATTGATGCTTGCCGGGGGTGCGAAGAAAACCGAAAGGGAGATCGTGGCCTCCGGCAATAGGGCCACCGAAGGAACACGGGTGGGTTTTAGTCAGTAAGAGTCTGACACGCCCTCCTGCTCCGCCCAGAGCGGGAGAAGTTATTTGATAATTTCCCACCCAAAAAAAGACCTTTATTTATTATATGTCCAGATTTTCTCACAACATTTTTCCGACGCCGATGACAGTAATGTAAAAAATATGAATTGAAAAAGCTACATTAGTACTTGCCCGAATTTGAACCCACAACCTCGACACTTCAATCAATCTGCCCAGCCTTTTCCCAACTATGTTGGGATCGGCTTCCAGTCTAACCGGAGGCAGTTGAATACCAGTAATAATTACATGGAGCGACTGCCTCCACCACCAACAACATAACACAACCTCGACACAAATAGCACTACTACTTAAATAATATTTTCTATCTATTCATAACCTATTTCAAATTAATCGACAGCCTCGTTGGTCTAGTAGTCGCAAGCGCACTGATCCTGGGTTCGATTCCCGGGTCGGGCAAAGTGTTATTGGGTTTTTCTATCTGAAATTTCGCAGTAGCAGCCCGGAGTCTGGATTTGTACCCGGTTGATGGCAATAGGCTCGCCCCCTATTACATGGGACTTAAAACATAACTGGCGAAATGTGGGTGAACCTGGTACAGGGACACCTCTGCCCAACCCTTCGGGGAAACAAGGCGTGATGTTATGTAATAACCTACTCCAAAACAACTCTCAGTTTATTTTCCTAGTAGCCGCTAATAACAACAACTGTTGCTCATCCACCAGTCGCCAGGGATTGACTATAAAATAATGGACTAGTTGTCTCGCTAACAATGGACAAATTAAGAAATAGGATGAATGTATTATTTCTCAACATTAACTAACTCATCTTGCACTAAACATTATTTTCTTTTATTCGCTTATGCTGCTTTCGACATTTTTGCAAGTAAAAAAAAATCCCACTTCCATTAACGTTGAATTTAATCATTAATCTAAAATGTTTTATCCGTTTCTTAAAATTGAACCAAAGATAATATTTTAAAATGAAGATAATATAAAAGTACTACTTTTATCTACTATCGTTGTAATAAACCACTTCAAAACAACCCCGAGTATATTTTCCTGGTAGCCGCTAATAACAACTGTTGCTTTTCCAGTACTCGCCAGGGATCGAATATAAAATAATGGACCAGTAGTCTCGCTAACAATGGACAAAAATGAAATAGGATGAATGTATTATTTGTCAACATAAACTCATTCATCTTGCACTAAGCTAAATTTCTTTTTTCGCTTATATGCTGCTTTCGACATTTTTGCAAGTCTAAAAATTTCCCACTTTGATTCATGTTAAATTTAATACAAAACATTTTATCCGTTCCTTAAACTTGAACTTATAACAATATTTTAAAAATAAAGAAAATACAAAAGTACTACTATTATATTCTATCCTTTTAAAAAACCACTTCAAAACAACCCCAAGTATATTTTCCTAGTATCCGCTAATAATAACAACTGTTGCTTTTCCAGTACTCACCGGGGATCGAGAATAAAATAATGGACTAGTGGTCTCACTAACAACGTGTGGGAACAACATTAATGGGCTATTTATTGCTTGGTGGCTTGGGATTTAATGGTTTCGTTTGAGAGGGAATGTATTCTTTTTATTATTGACTTTATATGTTTGCTTGTTTTTGGACAACTAATACTGATAGGTAGTAAATTAAAGCCGTATATCAGAAAGGTGTGGTCATATTTAAGGGCCATGGTGCAAACCATCAAACTAAACAACTTTTTTCATGGGACCAACATCGTATCTAATTGCGAAAAAACCCAAATGACACACACATTATGAATACACATTATGTATCGTTAACTGAAAATGCTAATGTTACATGAAACAGATAAGTTACTGGTTTTGCTCATTATGCACGAAGTTTTTAATAGTTTTGGTGGTTAAATATGTATTCATTAAAAAAAATTGAAACTTTGTTTATAATATTTATACTTAAAAATCATTTAGTAACAATTATTCGGTAATTTAAATCCGGCTATGCACATTACACACCTACAGCATTATAATTACGGTACCTGTCAACTCATTTTCAAGTTTCAAAATAACATCTCTACAAAATTTAATCAACTACATATATACATACATTTACTCTTAGTCGGAAACAAACAATTTATACTTTAATGCCCATTTTTACTAACACTAGCATAATCAGTCTATGAAGTTCCCACTGCTGGGACACAGGCCTCCTCTCTGTGGCAGGGAGTGGGCCGTACCTAATCTACCACGCTGGCCCAGAGCCGGTTGGTAGATGCCACATGTCTTCGAATTTTTAGTTCTAGGACATGCCGGTTTCGTCGCTATGTTTTCATTTACCATTTCGAGAGCAGTGGTGATGAAATAATTGACACAAAGTAAAGTGCCTGCCTCGGTTCGAACCTACGACCTACACAACTCGTAAATTGCGGTCTTCTACTGGGCCACCACTGTTCTTCTAATATTTATCTTTACTTTTGTAAGAGAACACAAGTGAGAATGCTGTAGGCTTAGTGGATTGTAGATTTGCTTACCATCTTCTATTTTGTTATGTAACTGTTACTTGTTGTAATACCCACACTGTTCTCCATAGGAAGCGACCAATAAGAACCGTGCACCTAGCTTCTGACGTTTCATAAGTGTCCATGTAGGTTTATGCGAAATAAAATAATTTGAATTTAAGATTCAAGTAATTGTTCAACTATTTACAAATGTGCGGCGGTGATTATAACCTTCCTCTCTTTGTTTGTTAACTTTGGCTGTCGTTAGAACTTTTCAAAGTTGCGTGAATGTGAAACTGAATAACTGGATTAGAACTTTACAGCCACTAATGCTAATGCTTTAAAGCTGCGAACAATGATGATTAAGTTAGGAGGATAAGCTTTTACATTTAATTAGAAACTACTAGTTTATTTTTTTATTTAGATGAAAATGGTTATTCTTTTTCACATTAGCAGCCCGGAGTCTGGATTTGTGCCCGGTTGATAGCAATAGGCTCGCCCCCTATTACATGGGACTTAAACATAACTGGCGAAATGTGGGTGTACTATAGTTGCACCTCTTCTTAAACCTTCGGGGATTACAAGCGTGATGTTATGTTATGTAAAAGCTACTGAAAGCTTTCGTTCACTATTGTTTTAATTTGTAATGTATAAACTTATTCTAACGGAATATTAAAAAAAAAATGTTCATATGTAGCCGTGTTGACAAGAGATTGATAAAAAAACTGCCTTTTAAATGAGGTCTTCTTTAAGTTTCATTAAAGGCTCGGTTAATGTTCCAGGTCTTAGTTTCACCTGCACGCGTAGCATGACCACCGTAGAAATGGGTTTTGTCGAAGGAAGAATAGACAAAATGACAGATTATGAATATTTGAAGAATTCCCTCTATTTCTCCAGGATCCCATCCTCAGATCCTGACCTGATGACAATGGAACCATCTCGAAAGTATACCCTTTCAAACAAAAAAACAATTTTGCAATTCCGTTTATATATTTTTCCTTTTACATAAAAAAAACACAAACAACATACATAAAGAACCTTTTCCTTTTAGAGGTCGGTTAATAAAAATGTATAGATATCATTTGTTCATATAAAATGAAATGTATCTTTATTCGTGGTACTAAAACTTGACATAAATGGGTATTAGATAAGAGTTCTTGATGTGTTAACAATAGTGGAACTGACACAGATACCCAAAATTAAGGTTTAGAGGCGGGACTGTATTCTATTTAGTCAATTGTTTGCACACTCACATACAATTTTCATTCTAAACTGTTATCAAAACTAAAATTACAACATAAAGCCTCGTGCTCACTGGCGCGACGCGACTCTAATAAAAAAAATCTAAGAACACTTCACGGTAGAACAATACCGGTGTCGCGTCGCGACTGTCTACACGAAGCTTAAACCAACTTCGAAGGCTCCCCTCGTGTCCTCATATAAACGATCGTTGCGTGAACACACATTCGTCACTTATTTGTTCCAAAAGCCGAACGCGCTTCTGTCGACGTGACCACGCGTTCTGGTTCACTGAACAAAATGAACACGACGGTCGCGTCGCGTGTTCGCGCGTTTTTCGCTTTGGTTATGACGCGATGGCTGGGGGTGGAGTTAAATCTTATTTTAATTTCCGTCACACTACTACAAATAAAAGTGTCCATAATGAGGCTATGTCACTGGAAATAGAACAGTTTCTTTTTTATTTAGGCACGTACTCAACTGAATATAAACCACTGTACTACCTTCTCATTTTTTATAAATAACACTGGCTTTTTCCCACGGCTTCGCCCGCGTGGATGTCGGAAAATATCCTACAGGTACGTACTGCCGGGATTCAGGCTATCCTATCTCCTAACCCAGGTCATGGCCTATCCGTATACCTTCCATCTAAATCCGTTCAGCCGTTACGGCATGAAAAGGTAACAGGCAGATAAATAAATCTGTTTTAGGGTACCGTACCTCAAAATGAAAAATTGAACCCTATAAAGGATGACTTCGTTGTCTATCTAGTCCCTTTTTCTCAGGAACACGTGGAGGCATCAAGTTGAAATAGATATCAAAAACTTAGATCTACGGTCTCTTGGAGATGTAACGAAAATCAAACTTGCAAGCCAACGCAACAATAAATACGGGCATATATGCCGCATATTTTGACACTCGCAAATAAACCAATCTATTTGGTACTTCCCGTTGGCCCAGCAGCATGAAGTTTAGCAAGAAGTAAGGTCAAGTAAAGAGGAACATCCGAAAATTGGTAATTTATAGTTATATATGAACTGCAAAGTTAAGTTTTTTCTTCAATCTAGAATCAAAAATTCATAGGCCGTGTCTTGAAGTAACATTTAGTTTTTATTTCATTACTCTATTATAAGTTATTTTTCAATTAAAAAGTTAATTTTGTCCTTCAATCCAGATTTGGATATTCGGGCAACTGAGCAAATACAGCTTTGAGACGGAACCCTCAGGGCGGAAGTCCTACTCACACTTGTCCGGTTTTTTTAATAAATATAACAGGTTTATATGATGCAAAATACCTTTCTTAAAATACTAATTATTAATTTTACTATTATTATCACCATTGATTTGTAATACGTACTCTTGCCGCCATTGAACACATAATACGCATGTTAGAAAGGTTAGTTTATGAATTTAAATTGTAATAACTTTTGACCGAATGGGCCGATTTTAATGAAATAAAGACTAAATGTTTATTTAAGATACGGACTATGACTGTATTTCCAGTCCCTTAAATCTCTTGAAAAGAAGACACAAATAAAAACAACATTACATGTGAATTTTAATTTAAAATCATTCCCTATTTTACCCTCTTGAAGGATGATTTTTGAAAAACGTTGATATACATAATTCTTTACTTGTTACCAAAAGCATAAATTTTAATTTTCATAGCCCTAAATTAAGAAATTATAGTTTTCTCATACAAACTTTCATCCCCCCTTAGGTTTATTTTAGAGACAAATAGTAGCCTATGTCCTTCCTCGGGATACCATCTATCTTTTTGCCAAATTTTATCGGAATCCGTTCTTTGGTTTAGGCGTGAAAAGGTAACATACAGACAGACAGACAGAGTGAATTTCGAATTTATAATATTAGTATGGATAATAAAAGTAATTAATTAAACGTGAGCAAGCTAAGTTTAGCTAGCATTTATAATATATCAAAATGCTATAGGTATAAGACTTCTAGGTAGGCGTAACAATTTCTGCAAAGGTCAACGTAGTTTGAGATTTACACACCAATAAATCTACAGGCCCATTTGATTTATAAAGCAATAATTTCAAGTTGTATTTGACCTTTGTTTGACATTAAAGGTCAAAGCACACATATCAACACGGAACGGGATCGTCACCGTATCGCCGCCGCCGTTCGCTTCGTCGTAAGCGCGCGCGGCAGTAGTGTGCTGCAGGCAAGCTACCGGAGGAATGAGAGGGGCAAGGGTGGATGAAGAAACGTAAGCTTGGGTACTGAGAGACGTAAGCGCGGGGACGACGAGTCGTAAGCGCGGAATCTTCAAGTTGACCAGCACCGCACCGCGGTTCGTGAGCTTGTCCCGAGGCAAGGCGATTATGTTACGATTCCGATTAGTGTGCATTCCAGTAGGGAGTTTAGTACAAAGAATACTGAATGACTCGAGTTGATACGGTGACGATCCTTTTCCGAGTTAATATGTGTACTATGATGACCTTAAGTCTACCGTCTACTGCTACGTAGGATGTGCACGGAGAGATATCTACGTTAGCTGCACGATTCATTTGTTTCCAGCCAGCCACGCGTTCATAAGACTTTTTCGTCAACTGGCGAGTGTGAAACTCGCGTGTGTCGCGAGTTGACACCTGCTGATTTCACCTATTTTTGAAGTGAAAACTTCTTTAGGCACGTTGGGCATTTTTGAGATGGGACTAAACTATTCATTTCGCGACACTGTAACGACACCAAGTTTTGACCATTAAAAAGTCATCAACTCGTTGATTACTGCGGTGCGTGGAGTAAAAGACATCAACGCGTTGATTACCACGGGGTAGATTTTTTTTCAAGTGTTACTTTTATCGGCACTCCCGGAGTGCCACTGTGTTTTTTTGTCGTCAACTCGCTACAGTTAAATAAAAACGGATTGAAATCAATAACTATAGATAACTAGCTACTGCCCGCGCTTTTACCCGCGTTGGCTGATTCGGTTAAGTACCAACTATCTACTTAGTTTTTGGGGTACGTTTTAAAGCCTATGTTGGAGGTGCGGAATGAGGCGAGGGTGATGTGGCCGACGACGCATGATACCAAAGCATGCTATCCAGCGTTGCCAGAATGTTACTTTTGTAACATCTTTTGATCTTTTCACGCTACCTCCATGTAACACGACTCAAAATGTTACTTGTATGTTACTTTTAGGACTTATTAAAAAATATTGCGCCACAGTGGAGCATCGCACCTATATTTTCATACAAAGTGAAAAAGCGAAGCTTAGCCTTAGGCTGCTGTGGATCTGCACCTTTAACCCTTCGTATGGCCGGAACGTGGATCCACGCGAGACACAATGTCTTTTTAATTGTTTCTGTAATTACGGCATTCAACCGGTTAAAACTTGCCCTTCCTATACGGCCAACATGTCCTATTCTCGATCAATCATTGCTAGACAAGTTACACTGCACGCTAATTAAGAAGACATCAATGATCTGCCTAGCCTTTTCCCAACTATATTGGGGTCGAGCTCTATAACCCAGTTACTGGGTATCATGATAACCCTTGGTAAAACTGGTTGGGCTATCGGACTACCCGTAACGACTGTTAAAGATCTGCGAATGGCAAGACCAACAGCTTAACGTGCTCTCCGAGGCACGGAGGATTCTCGATATGTAATGGATGATCAACCATCCACGAGCCCCCCGCGGCAAAAGGACCCGTATGGCTGTTATTATTTTGCAACGAAATAGACATTTTATTTATTTATAAGTCACCAACAATTGTTTACACTGGATTAATGCTTATGAGTAATGTGCAAAAATATGTATGCAATAGTGCAACAATCACTTACAGGTAAAGTCCGCATGCATAGAGAAGTTATAAAACAATAAATAATAAATTAATCTAGTTTTAAATTACCTATCCAAATGTCTTAAACCCTTATAATAACAATATAATATACTATACTTATTATTTGTAAACATATTTCTTTTCAAGTGAGATAATGAAAGGTTTAATCTATTTAGGAACGTACTTATAAAAATTGGCTTTCAATTTGCCCAAACTTTCAAACCACAAATCGATCTGATCACTGCAGCTATTTTGTAAATAGCTGCATAACCTTCCATAGTGGGAATTGGACCTAGAAACGTTCTACTCTGCGGTGGGCAGTGTGGTGTTATTGCACTGCGAGAAATTATTGAGGAGGCACGGAAATTAAAGGTGTGCAATATATGTGGACAGTTAATTTTATGGTACATTACTTTGCACACAAATATTGCGTCATTAATGCGTCGGCTATTGTCTAGCAAAACCATTTTAAAGTATTTCTTTCTATTACTGTACGAACGTACCTTTTTAGTTATTCCGCTAGAAAACGCCAGGTGCCATAGAAAACGCTTTTGAACGCGTTTTAGACACAACGAGTGTGTGGCATAGTGTGGACGTGACAGATTACGCTACAATATTCTAATGTGCTTCGAATCAAGCAATTGTAATGCATAATTTTAGTTTTACAACACCTAAATTGTTTGGCAAAACAAATCCCAGCATTTTGGAGGATTTTTTTATATTATATTGTCTATCTGCAAAATAAAAGTTACAGACAAGACATGTTCGTCTTTATTAGAATTTGTAGGTCGTCTACTTGACTCTTCAAATCATTAAGTTGATTATCAAATTAGTCTGTAAACAAGCACGTATAATATATACAACAATGGTCAGAGGAGAAATTTTTACGTGATGTGGTGGTTTTGGTAACTGCAGCATCAGGTCTCTAAATGCTAAATGGAAATATTTTTGCCGCAAAAACCATGAAGATTTGAATGGCAATTATTTCAAGTAGGGCATTTTCTGAGTACATACTTCAACTGTACCTACTGTTACATACAAACCTGTCATACTAATAACTTTCTGTTTGTAAACACTGATAAGACCGATAGCGGCAACAACAAAGTGACCTAAAAACCTAAATTCACCTTCACTAGTTCATACAAATAACTTTCTATACCAAGCCCCATATTCACTCATACGAGGAAACGAAAAAATAAGTGCAAAATTCCAAAGGTCCCTTTCATGGGAGTTCATAAATGTTGCGAGAGGCCAATGACCTTTTGAGCGATACGTTTATGTGACCTTGAGTCTGACAGCTGTGATTGATATCATGTTATACGGATAATGGCGGTGATTTTTCCCTGCAAACTTATATGGAATTTTTGTAGGAGAATTATATAACACAAACATACCCACGCCTGCTTTTCAAGGTAGGCATAAACTATGGAAAGCCACCTGCTGCGATCCTTACATACTCCTTTTGCTTCGTTTACGTTCATACATCTGGTCATACACACACGTCACTATATTTCCTCCTAGGGCGTCCTGTCCCGGCGTTTCCAGTCACATCTGCCTTATAAATACCTGTAGGAGAATGAACTAATAGTAATATTGATTTAACCCTGCAAACTTTTGTGGAGTTTGTGTAAGCAAATATTACTAATAAACAGGAGTGTCATAGAATGTAGAGTTAGTATGGAGATGTAGGGAAAAGTAAGTTAATTTACTCACAAAAAATCCCTTGTTATAAGGGTCGTTTTCAAAATTGATGTACATTTTTTTTGTTATCGAAATACAAAAGTAAATAAAACATACGTACATCAATTTTGAAAACGAACCACAAATTAATGTATTTATAATGACTTCTCCATACCTACCTTCAACGTGTTGTTTTTGCATCACAACTATGACATTACAGGAAACTTGATTGAATATACCCACCGTCAAGATTACGTACATAGATATTGAAGACATTATGTACGTAATAGTGCAATTAAACAAATACAAAACATGATAGGACATAATAATCTAGCAACAAAATTTCTATAGCCGCACCCAATTCTATTTTCTGCCAAAAGCATGAAGCAAGTAAACTTTGTCACAAAGTTTTTTCACCGGGTTTATTCAAAATCACCTTTTGCCAGCAAAGTTCATACAATCCAGTTGGCAGTACAAAATCAATAGCTTCAACAAAAGAGGTGTCTAGCATCGACAGGTACAATCAAGCGCTGCAGCTGAAAAACTTCTGAACAGATTTTAGCAAAAACGGTGGACAATGGTGGCCCTGGTTCTGCGTTATTTAAGATTATTTTCCATCGAATTTGTAGGACAATAGAATTTTGTCTAAACAATTCAAAAGCTAAAAGACTGTTAAACTCATGTTAGCTGCTGTTATTGGCTGACTTAAATGACTCATAATTTCAGCCAAAAGACTTCCACTGCTGGACATAGGCTTCCCTCAAGCACCGCCAATCCGACCGGTCGCATCCAGCAGCTTTCTTTCACAGGGCCATTGGCCCACCTTGTGGGAGGCCTTCCAACGCTACGTCTTCCACTACGCGGTCACCACTCCAGAACCTTTCGGCCCCATCGGCCATCTGTTGTGCGAGCAATCCACATTGCCACTAAAATGACTATAATCAATCAAATAATTTTACATGCGTTTCATTTTATTATCAAATTGATAAGCTTTTCAGAAATGAGGTGTCAATCTAAATATAAGATTTCGTTTTTCAATTCTCTCCCAACGTGGTTTTGGTTACCAAAAAGAGTTGAACAAACCGAGGTATTTTATCCATGGTTTTCGAGAAGTGTAACCACAAAGTTACTATACTACATAGATTTTTTAGTAAAGCTGAATTTGTAGACGACGTAAGCGTTCAAAATGGCAGTCTTGCCCCGCATCCTTCCGCGGATCTTGCAAGAATCCTTGCATATCCTGCCCGCTTCACTACACAGCTAGGTATTTACGATAAAGACATACCCTTTCACAGCTTAAGCTTCCCTCGCTCAGCTCATCTTTCTGTTGGAAACCCAGCCTAAACTTCGTACATTTCAAGAACATATTCTATTCAAAAGATGAGGTATATTTTCAAACTGTGTTCACAAGTGGGGGAACAAATACATATATTCATGAGGATAAATGCTTGTCTGCGAGTGGTTTAGCGTTTTTTCGTTTCGATATAGAAGTTACCTGTTGAGTTTTATGTTATTTTGAGGTCAAGGTTCTTGTTTTTGTGTGAGAATAATAAAGGAATTAAATAAACGAGAGTATATATGTTAAGGGAATGTTCGTAATTTGAATTTAATTGGAATGGTACCTAAATAATATGTTGTAGTCGTTGTAAATCACGAGAGTTTGTCAAGTGACTTTTACGTCATTCACATAAGGTTTCAATTGCAGTGACGCATGCTCGTTAAATGCAACAACCAAACCTTTTTAGGGTTCCGTAGTCAACAAGGAACCCTTATAGTTTCGCCATTTCCGTCTGTCTGTCTGTCGGTCCGCGGCTTAGCTCAGTCTCTTAGTACTAGAAAGCTGTATAAATGCGGCAAAGGTATACATATTAATCACGCCGACAAAGTGGTAAAATAAAATAAAGAAAAATATATTATTTTTGGGTACTCCCCTACAGGGAAAGTGGGGATGTTTTTTTTTCTCGTCTGTCCTATTGTGTGGGGTCAAAAATATTGCGGGTATGTCAAAACCATTTTTGGGTTCAATTACCCGTTTGCGAAATATTAAGTTTTAAAATGCTAATTATATTACTATAATCAAGTGCTCCCCCCCTGCTAAATGGCCAGCTAAATGGTTGGTTTTGGATATGTGGAAAAATTCACGGCAGTAGTACGTATATATATAACAAAATTAAAAGGAAAACTATCACAGCTAAGTAGGCTCTACAAGTTAACGAGTAATAATCGACCAACTTACATTTGTAGTTGCAAAAACATGTTAACACATACATTCTGTATGGCAGAACATGTTTTTTAACTACAATCTTAAGTTTGTTCTTGGGATAAAATTCACCGCAACTACGGAACCCTTCACTGTGCGTGGTCCGATACGCTCTTGCCCGGTTTATATCATGTAGCTCTTGCACGCGTAGTATTACACTTTCTATTTCTACGAAGAATAGACACAGCTCTTTCTATACAAAGTGACATTTCGTTTCTCCATTTTTGACATTGCACCGTAGAAATCATTCTACAATCTGTCATTTTGTCTTTCGTTTCTAACGATCTTTGTCTAGGTCCTTTTACATGTAGACTATTTCAGAAGAAAGTTTTCTATCCCAAATTGTTAAAATCACACTGACAACTGACAGTTGTCTAAGGTAGTGAATGCAATTTGATTTTGTAATCGCCATGCTAAAGACGATAGAAAACTTTTTACTCGACGGCCACAAAGTCTAAACGGCTATCTACAAAATCATGATTATGCAGGAGAGCGTTTTGAACGCAAAACTGTGATAATTTAAAGAAGAGAAAAAGCTATCTTCTCCTATTTTCCACCATTTAGTTAATGGGGCATTACCAAGGAAATGGTTAAAGCCAATATTACTATAATATTGTTTTGTACCACAATTCAGTACTTCGACACTGATAAAAATTGTTGTAGTTGACGTGACTTAATCAGTAAAAATTTAAAATCAAACAACAAAAAAAAATCATATGACGAAATAAAGAATTTTGAGTCGAATTATGGAAAAGAGTGAATTTCGTAAAAAATGCAGTTGAGTTTCTACTTTGCTGCCGTCGTACTGAATACCCAGAACGTCATTTTTCAAAAAAATCGACACGTGTTTCACCTCTCAACGAGGGATCCTCAAGATGTCGATTGACTTGTCGCGAACTCGAACACGGCGTGTTGCTTTCAGGGTTTTTTTAAGACTCTTTAGAAATAGCTAAGCGGAACAGGTTACTAAATATATCCACATCATCATTTTTTAATAAAGAAGTAATGCATTATGTCTTGGAATTTAAGCAGACGATATACTACACTAAAATTTTACTGGTTAATTAGAGTGTGTATGTGTATAGGCTTGCTTATAACGGTGCAATAAAGATAGAGAGGAGAAATAGAAGCAGTCTTCTGGCATTCAATTAATGTGATAGTTGCTAGTGAGGATGCCAAAGTCTGATGTACACTACCACGTACCTAATAACTTCTTCTTTTCGAGTCAATGGCAAAAGTAAAAATATTTAAGCTAATAACTAACACGTAGTCCTCTTAAACACGTTAGTAGCATCTCCAAAATTGCAAATAAATTACTTATATAGCTATGCAAATGGATAGCGTTCATCAGCTCGTTCCACTTAGACGTCCCACAAAAAACAAGAACAACAATTCAGACCAACACAACACACGTTATTCATATAAAAATGTGATTCACACCTCCAGTATGATATTTCAAAAGTGAAAATTACACTACATTCTCACTACATACATGCGACGAACACATGATTGCAAACCGTTTGTTCCTGTCGTCATTCTGACGGGAACGTGTGTGTTACAATTTTGTTCAGTTTTTTGTTTAAAATAATATGAAATACGAGTACATTGTGAGTAGTGTTTTGTTTTAGGTAAATCAACATTGTTCTTGTAAAATGGGGATTGTTTTTGGTTGCAACGTATTTGGGAACAATGTTTGTAGAGAATGATATATGGGTTTATTTAAATTCAAATACGTCGTGTATTAAAAACTACTCCACAAGGTTTTTAAAGGTAGAAAAAAATGTATACCATTTTTTTAACTATATTTATCATAAAACATTCACCCGTTTCCCGACTGAAAATCAGTGGTTTCTTGGTGGGGTACTAATATAGTAACTTCAATATTAATATGAATACATAGTATAAAGCAAGCAAACCTAGCAAAGCTACGCTTGCCGTGGTTGGTCCGTAGATGGGTGACCATCTTTACGTACTTAACAAGAACCCGCCGTGCCTCGGATAGTCTGATATACCGTTAGATCCGGCTGTCATTCGTGGATCTTTGACAGTTGTTACGAGTCGTCAGAAGTCCGAAAGTCTGACAACGTTTTACCAAGGGGTAATATCATATTACCCAGAAACTGGGTTATGAAGGTCAGATAGGCAGTTGCTCCGTGTAAAATACTGGTATTCAGCTGCATCCAGTTAAACTGGAAGCCGAACTGAATATAGTTGGGGAAAGGCTACGTAGATGATAATGATGGAGAATGAAACAAAGTCGCATATAATATCTGTCTGTATGACCGCATAGTTCTTCTAAGTTACACAGTGGATTTTGATGCGGTTTCGACCATCATTGAGACAATTCATTACAAAAAGATTATGTGAATAATACACTTATGTTAACATAGATATAGCACAGAAATCTCTTGTAAATTATAAACTAAAACCTATTAAATAAAAGTAATCCAAATGCAAATACAGCAGCTAACCGAAATAACACAATTTACTTCGTCGTTAAAAATGAAGTTAATTCTAGTTTTGCTGGAAACTTCTCCTCATCAAAAGTTGGCGAGTAACTTCGTAGCAAAACATACAGTAGTTACGTACCCAGACTGGAATTAAAGTGCTCATCTTATCGAGAGCTCTACTTTAACTATTCAATGTTTCAAAGTTTATTCTTAAGATTAAAATAGATGGTAACTTCCCATCTCTTGTGGAGTTTCTTGCTGGCTCTTTTCCATAAAAAGCGACCAATTGGGACGGTGCACCTAGCTTCCGACGTTTCATAAGTGCCCTTGTAGGTTTATGTGAAATAAAATATTTTGAATTTGAATTCTTATATAACATGTTTGTGTATCAGCAACACATCGTGTTGTTGCATGTTTTTATTTTTGATTGTCCCGTTAGTCTGGTGGTCGCAAGCGCGATTGCTGAGCATTGGGTCCTGGGTTCGATTCCCGGGTCGGGAAAAGTTTTATTCGGTTTATCCATTAGGAATTTCTTAGTAACAGCCCGGAGTTTGTAAGTTGGCGGTGTGATGCGCCCGTGCCTCGGAAAGCATGTTGAGCAGTTGATCCTGCACTTGATCTCTCTCCGGTTGTGTCGGATTGCCGTCCCATCGGACATTGAGATTGAGAGAACTGCGCACACACTAATTGTACAGTATAATATCTCCCGCGCCGAAGACTAGTCTCCGTGGAGATTGGCCGCGATGGCCGAAATACGGTCTGGAGTTCTACTATTACATGTTTTTGAATAATAAACTCCGCACCAAGAGGTGGCCTGTGTCCCAGTAGTGGGAACATATAGGCTGATTATAGTGATATACCAAACGTACATCTAATTATTATGCCGAGCTGAGACCCTTTTGGCATTATAATCATTGTTTTCTGTTTTTATAGTTTTAAGGTCTATTTTCGTGTTGCCAATAAACGCAATTTTCTTTCTTGCATTCTTTCTTTCTAATTAATCAAAGTAATTTTCTCTGCTCGGATTTTGGAAATAACCTCCGAAAAATTCCTTACATATGTTTATAATTTGGTACACACATAGCTAATCGTTGTTACGATTTCTAGCCTTATTATTCTGCTGGTATTTATTTACTTAAAGCTTTCTAAAATTTTCCCCAAGCCTTACCCCATTAATAGCGGCAAACGTTGATAACATTTACCGTTATTAATGAAGTCGATTAAAATCCAACCAGCTCATTAGTAAGGTCTTTAAATCCGTTTAAATCTCATTAACAGAGTAAAGAAACCAATTCCAGTTTAAAAGCCCTTTTACATCCTCATTTCATAATTAGTTTCTAGCTACTATGTTGATTTGCAGACTAAAGCACTGGTCAAACTGAAATAAATCCCACTCGGGATGCGGGACGAAATTCACGCGCGCCGATTGCGTCAACTAACTTGTATGAAGGTATTCACACTGGCGCGAATAGTCATGTGACTTCCTAATCATTAAAACACACCGCGCACAATCGCGTCTGGGATTCGCCTGTTTAACCAGTCCTTTATACCTAAATGGTTCGTAGGTACTCTACCGAAAAAAGAAAAAGTTCCGGGAGAAAATGTGATTTTTTTCCTTTTTTTTTTGCTCTATGCACTAATATTTTTTGAACAAAATATTCAAAGATGTTCTTTAAAAATTTCGCAAGAGCTCTAAAGTGGCAATGAGTTAACCGATGCATCTCCATTGAAGTATTAGTGGCTGTAACTTTACAGGGAAAATTCATTGAAAGTAGTTTGCAAATCCGCTGTTCGAGTAGGTACCTTTAACCATTCCTAGGAAATGGAAAACCAACCCCTTTGATAAAGTTATGCTGCATTACTGTCAACTAAATACGTTTTCTGTGGCATGAAAGTTTTTTTGTTAGAAATTTAGGTATCGTTAAAAGGATATTTTTTATTTATCATGATGTTAATTTTGGTGATGATGTTGTTAATTTCATTTATTTATTTATTTGCTATTATGTAAAACACAGGTTAGTAGGTATGCATTTAAATTTCATGACACAATATTAAGACGTGCACTCTGTAGGGGCACTGCAAATATTTCATATCAAATGATTAAATTACTTATTATAGTATTAATTCTAATTATTACAATTCATTACATTATACTAAACGTTTTTAAATGTTTTACTTGAATTATGAGGGTTTTTTTTATTATATAGAGTGTTTTCAAACACAATGTAAATTGTTTACGCATATATTACATTGAATTGATTTAATGAAATGTGTTATTGTTTTTGTCGTAATTTGATAATCTTGTACCTACAAAAAGTGTGTTGCTAATGCTAATAAAACTTTCCTATATTTTACACAACATAACATAACATCACGCCTTGTTTCCCCTAAGGGTTGGGTAGAGGTGTCCCAGCAGGTTCACCCACATTTCGCCAGTTATGTTTTAAGTCCCATGTAATAGGGGGCGAGCCTATTGCCATCAACCGGGCACAAATCCAGACCCCAGGCTGCTACTGAGTAATTTCAGATAGAAAAACCCAATAACACTTTGCCCGACCTGGGAATCGAACCCAGGACCTCATGCTCAGCAGTAGCGCAGTATTTTACATTAATTAAAAACATACAAGACATACATACATGGGTCAATTTTTTTTTTTTCATTGCTTCTGTAAGAACTCGATAACACATTAACATTTAACTAAAGGTAGGTTGGTAGGTGGTGGTACGTATGGTGGCTTTTAACTAGAAACTAGGTTCGTTACTGTTCGATTTACTTCGAGTGATGCCGGTGCCAATTACTGTGGCATCAAGTGGCATCGTTATTGTGAGCTTTACAAATATTTCAAAATATATTCGACCTACGAATGTTGTTCATACCATTTGGTACTTGTAACTTTGTGGATACAAAATCTTTTTAAACTATTTTTTTTTCTCGACAAAGGAGTAGTCATCAAGATGAGAATTGAATGAAAATTGGAGATACAAATTCCTTAATCAGGTAAAAAAAATCATTACTAAATATTATCTGGATTGCCAAGTTGGTCTAGTGGTAGCAAGCGCTACTGCTGAGCATAAGGTCCTGGGTTCGATTCCCAGGTTGGACAAAGTTAAAGACAGGGTATATGGGTTTTTCTATCTGGAATTTCTCAGTTGCAGCCCGGAGTCTGGATTTCTGCACGGTTTTACATGAGATTAAACATAAATGGTGACGCGTGAGTGTATTTTAGGTACACCTCTACCCAACCCTTTGGGGAAACAAGGCGTGATGTGTTATGTTATGTTAACTATAGTCTGGAACTAACACTTCCAATAACATTTATGCCTTAATCATTACTATTCACAGCCTTTTTCGTCTCGATTTTGTAGTGTACAATCCTCCTTTCTTTTAGGTACCCCGTAATACTATGCTTTGTTACTTTATTCATGGGGTCTCAACTCGAACAAATTATAATTAGTGTTGAAAAAATAATCATAGATGGCATCATAGGAAACAATTATAAATTAACAATCACTAAAAACGAGTAAACGGCAGAATTTGGCTGAAGTAAGATTAGTAAAAATCAAAACTTCCTTGTTTAATGCTGATTTATCCATTTAAAGTCGTAAATCACGTAGTTCCAACAAAAACGATAAGTGAAACCTTTTACTTGAATTCGAACCCATAGAATGATAAAGTTCTGAGTTGATGAGCTCTTTGCAATAGATGGCGTTTTACTCAATTTGTCATGACATACTGTATAAGCGTTTGGTAGGAAAATCAAACAACATAATTTTTTATAATCTAATACCTACTTTACATAGAAATAAAGGAATTGAAAGAATAGTTTCAACATGTTTTTGGCAAATACCTACCGACTTAATTATTTTTTCATTTTACCAATACCTTTCTAAAAATTCTATAAAAAACTGGCCAAGTGCGAGTCGGACTCACGCACTAAGGGTTCCGTACCATTATTATCTATAAAAACGAGCAAAAAAAAATCACTTTGTTGTCTCCCATACAACAAAGTGATTTTTTTTGCTCCCATAAATATTTATTTTATTCTGTTTTTTTGTATTATTTGTTATAGCGGCAACAGAAATACATCATCTGTGAAAATTTAAACTGTCTAACTATCACAGTTCATGAGATAGAGTCTGGTGACAGACGGACAGACAGACGGACAGTGGAATCTTAGTAATACGGTCCCGGTTTACCCTTTGAGTACGGGACCCTAAAAAGGATTTGTACGAAACATTTTAAAAGTGCATAGGTAGCTAATGGTGACGATTTTCATTAGAGTCTAGTGTCCTCCCCCACCCTGCCAGCTAAATGGTTGGTTTATGTGAAAAAAGATCACAAGAGGAGTATTTATAACGAAATTAAAAGGAAAACTATCACAGCTAAGTAAGATCTATAAGTTAACGAGTAATAAATCAACCAACTTAAAGCGGTTGCAAAAACATGTTCTTCCGTATGTTCTCCCGTATACATTCTGTAAGGGAGAACATGTTTTTCAACTACAAAGTTAAGTTTGTTCTTGGGATAAATTCATCCTAACTACGGAACCCTTCATTATGCGTGGTCCAACACGTACTTGGCCGGTTTTATTTGATATTTTTAAAAACATTAAGCCGTCCTTCGCACGAATGTAATTTAATTGCGGCGGGATTTTATCGCGCACTGGATTTTCAACTCTCGGTGTTAAGCCGAGCGTTGAGAATCAAGTGCACGAAAAAGTCGTCGCAATTGTATTACATCCGTGCGAACTTGGGCTTACTGTCAAAATTAGTTCGGATGAAGAACGCGTGATTTCAGTTTTAGGGTTTTAGCAATAGTAGATTTGGTAACGAGGAGATGAAAATCTAGATTTAAGCATTGAAATACAAAAAAATACATAAAGAGGCATTCGCTGCCGCGTGAAAATTGCTAGCTCACTCACAAAAATGAAACTATTCCGTCAACTCGAGATATTTTTGTTGTATTGTTAATATACTTGTCCTTGAACGTACCGTGCGATGTGTGAATGCCATAAGTATCTAAGTCGACTTCTAGATGGCGTTATAAAACTACAGTCTCTGGCAATTTGTGAGTCGCTGATGCTGCCATCTGTTGAAACAATGGAGGAAGGAAAATAGCCAGCTCAATAGCCAGACTTAGGGAGGTATCATTTCTTTGTATGGGATTGGGTATCTGTACTAGTATATTATCTGTGCTTTATTAAAGTTCCGTACCTCGAAAGGAAAAAACGGGACCCTTGTAAGATCACTTCTTTGTCCGTCCGTCAGTCTGTCAAGACCCTTTTTCTCAGGAACGCGTAGAGGTAGCAAGTTGAATATCAAATACGTAGGTCTATGGTCCCATCAAGAGAATATTTTTTTTTAGTTTTGTGGTCCCATAGAGCTCTAAAAAAATCAAGTTTCTAAGTCTACCCAATAAAAAAATACGGCCATTAATGTGTCATATTTTGATACTTTCCGTTTATCTAGAATCATGAAATTTGGCAGCAAGCAAGGTCTCACAGCACATATAAGAAAACGTTGAAAATCGTTTTTTTTTGTTTAGTTGTATCACACATTATAAAAAAATTGCAAACTCACATTTACAGTTGAAGAATTGACTGTGACGTATATCGATGTATGGGGGATTGGGGGAACATGTCTTTCGACTACACTGTAAATTTTGTTTGATGAATTCGTCCCAACTACTGAACCCTTCATTGTGCATGTTCTGACACACACTTGGCCGGTTTTTGTCTCTCGATGCAATAGTCTATTGAGCCTGTAACCCTTTGCTTCAGATTGCCTCACCACTGAATATCATCGTCCATAATTATTTTTCCTCCACTAGACGGCACAAGAAAGTAGTTTTCTTTACATAGTGTATTCCTAAAAATATTGCCAGTACTCGCTTTGCTTAGGATAGGTTCAGCCATCCTGTGGGAAATCAAGATCTTGCAGTATGAGATTATCAGTGGATAGGATCCTACGTACTCCTTTCACGAGCGATGGGAATAGTTGAGATGGAAGCCTTCTTAGCCTGGGATATAATTGAGTAGTATGAGCTTAGTCTTTCCATGGATTGGTAGGTATATGTTGTAGGTAATCGTTCAACAAGGTTAGGACAGCGCCACCCTATTTCAATAAGTTGATGGTACTAATGTCTGTCAGAACTTTTATTCGAATTACTATTTTATATCCTTTAAAAATGAGCAATATTTGTATATATATATATATTTAATATTTATATGCATATATATTTGTAATCACGTTCTCGAAAACGGCTCTAACGATTTCGATGAAAGTTGCAATATGTGGGGGAGAAAACTCGATCTAGCTAGGTCTCTTAACTGGGAAAATTCGTTTTCTCCGTGTTTTCACCCAAGCAGAGCTCCGTCGCCTAAAGTTTATAACAAGATGGCTACCTTAAAATAATGACATGGCAGCATGGAATTAGTAAGTACCTACTATCAGGGCAGTATGGATTTAGTAAGTACTTACTATCATGGCAGCATGGAATTAGTATGTGCTATACATGGAATTAGTATAAACTATCCTTTTATTGAATGAGCATTCTCTATTTTCACCCGAGCAGAGCTCGGTCGACCAGGTACTTTACTATTTTACTAAGTATTACTGAGTGATCCTATTATATCAAAAGCCAATCAAGAAAATTTTAATTAAGTAGGTACTTTCGTTGGTATTTATTAGGCTGACAATTATGAATTTAAAGACGATCAGTATTCATAAATTCGTAATTTTGAAGTGAAAAATAGCATCCTCAATATAATTTGGAAAGCCCGCCATACAAGAACAATCTGACCGTGGTAATCTCCGCATCTTGCCATTAAATATTATTTCAAACCACCCTATGATGACAAAAAAAAAAACTTGCCATTACATATTATTTCAAACCACCCTATGATGACAAAAAAAAACTTGCCATTACATATTATTTCAAACCACCCTATGATGACAAAAAAAAAACTTGCCATTACATATTATTTCAAACCACCCTATGATGACAAAAAAAAACTTGCCGTTACATATTATTTCAAACCACCCTATGATGACAAAAAAAAAACTTGCCATTACATATTATTTCAAACCACCCTATGATGACAAAAAAAAAACTTGCCATTACATATTATTTCAAACCACCCTATGATGACAAAAAAAAACTTGCCATTACATATTATTTCAAACCACCCTATGATGACAAAAAAAAAACTTGCCATTACATATTATTTCAAACCACCCTATGATGACAAAAAAAAAACTTGCCATTACATATTATTTCAAACCACCTTATGATGACAGGATTCGTTTCACAAAATCCAACGTGGCTCTAAATAAATTTCATGCGACTTGGTTCCGTCGAGAATTAATATTATTCGGTTTTTATGCCTTTAAGAGATAACAAGATTTACCATCTGCTATTTTTTTTTTACAAATGAGTTAGTTTCAATATTAAGGACATTGGGTACTTTGGTTTGGTATTTGTTAAATTATGGGCACTTTTCCCACTTACAGTGATGTGGACGAACTTTTTGATGGCCAATAAGCCCTTACCTTTATTTTTATTTTTCGTCGAGTTAATATGAATTATCGAGTTAATAAGTTATATGGTCTTTAACTTTTTATCTATTCAGCAACTATATATTACAGAGAATCGGGTGTTCTGTCGCAATTATTCGGAGTCTGGCCTGCGTATAAATATGACCGTGACAAGATATTTTCCATTTCATCTTACAGTTCACTGAATAATAGACATAAGTGCACTTTCTCTCTACAATGGGCAAGCGGGTTATTAACCCAGCAAGCTCTCAGACTAAATAATAATAAAAACTTCATATGAGTTCACTACGACTTATTATTATTACTACTGAGAAGCATCAACGCAAGTTGTTTTTTCACAAAAAAAAAAAAAAAAAAAACAGGATGACTGAAGTGCGGTGGCCGCCACATAGCGGCCGCAATGATAGCTGACATGAAAATGAGGTTTGACTTTATACGGTATCAAAAAACGCTCTCTAGGAAAACACACCAACTTACTATCATAATTAACGTTTCAATGACGTCATTCGCCGGTAAATTACAGACGGTATGTAGTGGTCACCGTTCTTCTAGAAAATCGTTGCTTTAGGCATGATTTTCTCAAAGAACTGACAGTAGAACCAATTCGTCACCTCCAGACTTTCCCCCTAAAACCGCGGTGACCTGACTGGTTTGATCAGACCATTAGATATGTATATCAATTGCGTGTCCATCTTTGTTACCGCTAAAAGCTTCTTTATGCACGAATCGCGATATATGATGATTGATGATAATATTAGAGGTTGTGGGTGGAACCTCGACTAAAAAGTGTACAATAATAGCCCGAAGTTAGTTTTGATTGGATCCAACGCGCCATCCTTTTGAAGGCAGTGTTTGGAACACTACTGAAAAAAATTGTATGAATTGTATGATACGGACTAGTTAAAATAATTGTGTAAAAAATATGCACCTGCCGGGGTAATTCCGTTCCATTCATGACATTTTTTTAATTAAGCCTATGGTAACATAAATTTGTCCATAATTTTTCTTGAAACTAAAAAAAAACAAATAATAAAATAAATCATGTCAACAAAAATGGTTGCACTCCGGTAGTGCCAATAGAAGTGAAAACTTGAACAAGATCGCCCGAATACTTGTATAAAATATTGGTCCGTAACCATATCTAAATAAAGAAAACAATCGGGATTACGAAAAAAAAAAAAACTTCCAAAACCTTTAAAGTAAAAATACTTGCCTAGAAGATTGATCCGTAAAGTAATATAAATAAAGAGCACAATCACATTTACCAAAATGAGATGTCATCATGGTGTCGCGAAATCAATGGTTTAGTCCCATTTCAAAAATGCCCAACACGTCTAAAGAAGTTATCACTTCAAAAATCATAATTGTCATCTCGTCACATGAAGCTGGATGAATCTTCCCAGCACTGCAGACTCTGGCCTCTCAAGAGATCATATTTAAGATTCCATTGGCGCTCCCCCGGCAATCCGGCGCATCAGAGAAGCTGTTTTCTTACATATAATTACATAAAAAAATACCTTTGGTTTTGACAGTTCAACAACATTCATTGCGTTATTTTATTATGTTGACGAATTTTTTAAACCTATTAAGCAATTTATTAGGAATTTTCTTTAAAATCTATCGGATTGAGATTGAAAATATATTACGCAATGGGGGTGCTGGTTATGTCGATGATTAGATTAAATAAAAAACGGGCCAAGTGCGTGTTGTACCACGCACAATGTAAAGTTCCGTAGTTGAGATGAATTTATCGAAAAACATGTTCTCCCATACGGAATGTATAGGAGAACATGTTTTTGGAACTGCAAATGTAAGTTCCTCGATTATTACTCGTTAACTTGTTGAGTCTACTTAGCTGTGATCGTTTTTCTTTTAATTTCGTTATATATACTACTGCTGTGAATTTTTTCACATATCCAAAATCAACCATTTAGCTGGCAGGGGGGAGACACTTGACTCTAACAAAAATTAGCACTTTAAAGCTTAATATTTCACAAACGAATCCCTGAATCCAAAAAAGGTTTCCACACACTCACAATATTTTTGAACGACTTTTCCAACGATGTCCTATACCATGGGGTAGACGAGAAAAAAAAAATATCCCCACTTTACGCGTAAAGGCGTGATTATTTTCACGTTTTTATTGGCGTAATTAATATGTATGCCCATGCCAAATTATATCTGTCTAGTACTAAGAGTCTCTGAGCTAAGCCGCGGACAAACAAACGGATACGGCGAAACTATACGTGTAAGGGTTCCTTGTTGACTACAGAACCCTAAAAACCGTGTTAATTGTGGAATGAGTACAAACCATGCAATATTAATAAACGAAAAAACTGTACATTGTCAAGTTGATTAGAATTAAATCCAGAAGCAAGGGTAATATAAACAGAAAGTGGAATGATACGCAGTCGGAAAATTGCTGCACCAAACTATAATTCTGATTGTCACTGACAACCGCGCCTACATACGGCGAATAAAACGAGCTGTAAGAAAAATGTTCGTTAACAAGCTTCCGCAGTGATCCATACAACACTGACGACCGTGTCTACATACGGCGAATAACCAGTAGTTATTAACGGCAAGAAAAAAGTGTGTGTACAAAGGACCTAAATAAATAGTGCAATAACTGAGGTATATCACTCAGAGCACTGATTTCAACAGCACTTGTCCGAACCGCACGTGAGCACTTTCACTAACCGCACTGAAACAAAATTTTGATAAGTGCGGTTATTCGTGTTACCTAGCAAAAACCGCGTTTACTCCTTTTCAAATAAATAGCTTTGCTACGCTACAAGGCTTTAGCATAATTCGTAAGAAGATCACCCCCTTTACTCCCATTTACCCAGTTTACCCTAAAAATCAACTTAACATTTTCCTAAACGTCGGGTTATAATTAATTAAGGGAAATAATTGAAAATCATTTATAATGGCCATTGTAAGTCTCCGTGAGGCCGGATATCTGTTCGCACGAAATGATTAGCCGTCTTATCTTGGATTGAACTTGTAATTAAATATTGCAACTGTTTTAAGATTGTTATTTTTGTACTGTCGGACTCGCACACGAAGGGTTCCGAATCGTACTAAGATGGAGCAAAAACCACCGAAAAATAATAAGTTTCTGAGGACTCCAAATACTAATCTGTCCCGAAATTAACAACACACACTACACATACATTGTAATACAAGGATAGTTCTATAATATTTTGTGTTGTATGTCAGAAATAAAACGAACACAATCTTCAAACACCTGAACAATTTACCTCATGAAATAATGGAAAATTGGAACGTGAGCTGAAACATATTATATTACAGTCACCTTAATACGTTCATCACTCCAACCGCCGCGTCTCGTCAACATTTTGTCATTATTACACCCGCAACGAATCGGGAACCTAATAATATTCAAATAATTTGTGGTGAGCACCCCTGCCCTTTAATTACTTCAGCACTTGTGGCTTTATTATTGTAAATTGTTTATATTAAGCAAACTTGAGTTAGACGATATTAATTTTCCACTTCAAACTTAGTTGTAAAGGAGGAAGGAGTTCATCATCTTCCTGCCCTTGTACCATGTTACGTGGGGTTGGCGCAAGACATTTTCTCTTTCCATTCTCCCCTGTCAATCATCACACTGTCATTAACATAATAAGGATGATGCCGGGGTCAAAAAACCGAAATTCTATTTAGTCCGTCAGTCAGGTATTAATAAAATATGACTTAGGTAAAACCCATTAAAGTTGGGGAGTGAGGGTCGCTACGTCACAAAAAAAATCAACATACTCGTGACGTCATGACACATTTTAACTCGATGTATCGCCGTTATCTGTTGATAACGTAAAAAAAGACAAAATACGTTTGCAATATTTTTTAATCATCTACCACACGGACAAAAAATAAATTTTAGTTATCATCTCTATTATCAATTAATAAATTTATTAAACAAGAAGAAGAGGAAATTTGATTATCGAATAACTACATTGTGTTATTTCATAAATTAATGTTGAAGGAAAAAGCGAAAACTTGTAATAAACGAAATACGCTTCAGTATATTTTTATTAGATTTCCGGGTAGCACCCTTTTTGATGTATGGATTGAAACACAAATAGTTTATTTTTTTCCGAGTGATCCTTATAGCGATTCCGATGAAATAATATCAGATTTGCTGAAAGGTTTAATTTCCCTCAACGAAATTCAATCTAAAGGCTAGTGCAGCCTGGCGCGATGCGACGCGCCAGTCTGCAATATTAATTTTTACACTACACCACCATTATTTTTAATTGGGAAATATTTAATTGACCCTCTAAAAACTTATTGACCGTCTAATTACGGACACTTCTTAAACTAAAGAAATTTAAAAAAAAAAAACCGGCCAAGTGCGTGTCGGACTACGCACAATGAAGGGTTCCGTAGTTGGGATGAATTTATCTCAAACACAAACTTAACATTGTAGTTGAAATACACGTTCTCCAATACATTCCAACTGCAAATGTAAGTTTGTACGCACAATATTGAGAGATTTACCATGTTATTTTAAGACCATAGACTTCTCATAGGTTTTCCTGTAATTTACGATTAAAGAGCCACATTATGTATTTTTTCCAAAATTTTAGGTCCAATAGTTTCGGAGATAAGGGGGAAATCAATTTTTATCGAATTTTTTAAATATCTTAAACTGTTTATTTTAAAATTATATAAAACATATGCTTAAGATTTTCGCAACAAGCCCTTTCATTTGATATGTCACACAATACTGTCAGCAAAACTTTATTTATTAATTTTCTTGTTTGCCCCCCAAAAGTGACCCGTATATTCAACATTAATTTATTTACGATATACGTTCATGTTTGGGTCACAAAAATACATAAGTGTACCAAATTTAAACTTAATCGGTCCACTAGGTTCGGAGCAATTTGGCTGTGACAAACGGACAGACAGATACACGAGTAATAATAAGGGTTCAGTTTTTTCCTTTTGAGGTACGGAACCCTAAAAATTGCTCATATGATGCACACTTTTGAAATCATTGAGCTGCTTTTTAAATTTCTGGTCTATTCACTCACAGTCGGTCGCAGTACCTATCTAAGCTATGGGTACCCCTTCCAAATGGGTTAGGTTAGATTAGAAATGAGAGGGCGCCGCGGCAGCGGTCAGCGTGCGCTACATCAAAGATGGTCGCACTTACTCAGCCATTTAGTATTTTTAGGACCCCAAAACAAGAATTATTTGAGGTTCACGAAAAGAGGAGCATCATTATATTAGAATGTTCAATAATATTTTTTGGAACGCAACATGGAAATTATTTAAAGGATCGATTAAATTCATGCCATTTGATATTCATTTTTTTGTATATATGGCATACCTAAGAGAGTGATATAAAAGAATTGAACACTCAGCACACTCACGACATTTTATAAAAGTAGTTGCAAGTTAGCTGTGTATGGGCAACCGTAGTGTGGGAAGTCACCCAGCTAGATTGACCACCGACCTTAAAAAGGTGCCTGGGTCAGACTAGATGCGGAAGGCGGAGGGCAGAGTGTTGTGGCACAGCCTGGGAGATGCGCCTATGAGTAGCAGTGGACTGCGATAGGCTATAGTTAGGGGATAGTTGATTGAAGTTAGCTGCCTGTATAACAAATAGCTTGTTTGACTTTACATTTCGTTACTAAATCGGGTCCTCATTCGTTACTAAATCGTAAACGAGGGTTTCGTGATAATGATCTTCAACTACCGACTTGGAGACTACGGCTTTTTGTGCCTCAGCACTCCTAAAGCACCAACAAATGCCGGCTAGAAGGACCAGATACCAGCCCTGTACTGGGTGCACAGAAACATCGCGGAGTTCGGCGGGAACCCACATGACGTCACAGTATACGGCACTGGCGATGGCGCCGGTGCCGCCGCAGTACAGCTGGTCCTTTTGTCCGGATTGGTCGAAGGATTCTTACATAAAGTAGTTCTACGGATACTTTATCTCTTTCAAGTGCTAACACGTGTATTCTCTTGTTTCAGGTAATGACGCTGATGATATAACTTCAACCAGCTGACACTTTGATGTTATTTCAACAATTTCTAGCGACCTCAATGACATTGCTACAAGTAGGTATACACGCTCATTTACCCCAAACAATTTTCTATTAGAGGAAAATATGATGAATTTTTCTTGGTTACGAAAACTGTCGATGCAATGAAGGGTTCATAAAATGGGATACCTGGAGCAATATGTCTTGAATAGCTTCATCCCTTTCCCACACTTAAGTAATGAAATAATACTGCTTTAAGAGGAGTTAGTAGTTCCCCTGTAGAAATGAAGCAGTGAAGCAGCGTTCAATAATATTGACATCGATACTTACTACAACTACTTAGAAATAGTTTTCAATCCCTCAGGCGAAAATATTTGATACGCGGAGCACTATCGTAACTCGAAACTCAAGTTACCCAAGTTACTACAAAACATCTTCACAGTCACAACATCCAATTTCGTTTGATTTTGTAACGAAGTAACAATCAATAAGCGTTGCAAAATGGCGCGTATTCCTTTTGAAAATTCTAGTAAAGCAGAGTGCTACTTATTTCGTTCGATATTCATCCATGTCAAAGAGTGCACACTACACAGTCGTCCTTTTTGATAACAACCCTATCAATGGTTGCACGGTGATGGTCTCTATTTCAGTCAGTTGAAACTCATCAAATTTGCAGTGAGCTTCTCGGCATTGGTGTTTGAAAACCTTATGAATGAAGTGGCCTATTTTTGAGTCGCGCACAGCTTGTACTAGTAAAGTGATTTTAAGACGTCTTAAGTCGAAATGGAAGGAATTTTCCTGTGTTACTTCATAGAACAAACGCTGAATGGAAATTTTTAAAGATTTTACTACGAGCTTGGTTTCTTACTTTTGATGTAAAGCTGAAATGTTTACGAGGCAGGTTCATTTTGATTAAGATTTTGAGGATATCGTAAAATAGGAAATCAATGCACTTTTACGATACTTAAAAAGTATAAATTAAATTAGCTCACCAGCTAATTTAATTTCACTAATTATAAAATCAATCAATTTATTAAAGGCCATGTAATATTTTATTGAAAAAAAAAATCTTTAAGTACCATCGGGGTAACGCATATCTAAGCATTTTGAAAACAAAATCCTGTGCACACGACCCTTTTTTTCGTAGGTAACCGATACTATAGCGACCGAGCGCTACAAGCAAGAATAGTCCTTACAGTATAGAGATATACGTTTCTTCGAATGTACCTATCGTAAAAGTGCACAGATTAAAGAAAAAAAACAAATTTCCCTTACCCATATTTCAAGTAACAGTGTAGTGTCGTGATGGATACTCCCTTTTGCCCTGAAAAGGGTCAACCTACTATTATGATTTCTGAAGACGGCTTTAAGTTTAGATTTTTTAAATATTTTATTTTTTCGTATTTAGGTATCGATCGATACCATTACTTTTACGAAGTTTCACCAGCTGATTTCATTTGAACCTGTGAAGAATAAAGATGAAAAATAATAGATTAAACTTAACTGTCCACCATAAAAGTCGACAAAAAACACGTAAAAATAAAGCAATAAAACGTCCAAACAACACACAATAATATGCGGAGCCTTTCAATAATAGACTTAACGTAAATCAGTCCAAACCAATATCTTCGAACCCGTCTTCAGAAATTATAATAGTAGGTTGACCCTTTTCAGGGCAAAGGGGCGTATCCATCACGACACTACACTGTTTTCGAGACCTTTCTATAATATATCAAATTTTTTGGACTTTTTATGAAGAATATTGAATTTCAAGGAGTTTTTGTAGAAAGAGAAAAGAAACAGAATATTTAAATTTGTAAATAAATGCTAACAAGTTAATGTAACTTCAAAAGTGTGGTTTTCAGAATGGCATATTTTTGTTGAATTTTTTATTTTTCAGTTTGGATTAGGTTATAAAGTGGATATTTGTATTTTACCTGTAAATGATACAATGTAGCGACTTAAATATTCAAGCTGCGTATTTCTGGTGGTGGTAGTAGTAGTTTAATAATAAATTTATTTTCTTTCTTAGTGTATCGATGGCAAAAAGTTCAAATATTTTTGGGCCGAAATTCAGCTACACGCTTACTGACGCAGTCATATAGTCATCAAGTGCACAAGTGACAAGGCATGCGGCGTAAGATGGAAGGATGACATACAATTATACAATTAAAGTATCTAATCAAATTATAAATCGAGTGGCGCGTGTCATAGAATTAATGATCTCTTCAATCAAAATCCTATTCGGAAACGCTACTTGACGAATACTTGATTAATATAGCATCCTCATTTGCAAAATAATCCTAATAACCCAGTAAGACATTTTAAACACTATCATCCATATTAATATTATAAATGTGAAAGTCACTCTGTCTGTTACATTACATTTACAGAAATTTAGCACATCAAGCCCATGACCGTAGGTTCGAACCCAGACAGGCGCTTTACTTTGTGTTAATTATTTCATCACCACTAGTCTTAAACAGACAACATCGTGAGTAAACCGACATGTTTCGAAGATATGTGACATCTATCAATCCGCACTAGGCCCGTGAGATGGATGACGGCCCACTGCCTCTCATAAAGAGGAGGCCTGTGTCCCAGTAGTGGGAACATTATACACTATTATGCTTATTTTACATTATTATGCCCATGACCTGGGCTAGGACAGGATATTTTTTTTATATCCCGATAGTACGTTTCCGTGAGATGATTTTTTACCTCCACGCGGATTATAGCGAATTATAGAGTGCACCCTGAGTCATCACATAAAACAAACAATAGTTTTAACTCAAGTACCGACCCACTTATTTGCGCAAGAGCTTGTTTTTCAAACTTTCTGAATTATTTACAATGTTATATTCATTAATGTTCTTATTTTAGCGACCATTCATAACTTTGTAGACTGCTGACTTCTTCGAAAAAGTTGCTTTCATTCAGATTTGTTTTACCATTTATAAAAGTTGTAATGAGAAATGAAGAATGTTTTTTGGATATTTTCTTACCTCAAATCTTTCCTGTTAATTTTAAGCCCAGTGGGATGTTTTTATTTTTTTTTAAAAACTTGAGATTTGCTTACATAGTGCCGTGTTTACTTTTTTTTTTTGAAATGTCAAGATTTACATAGTGTCGTGAAATATTTTAATTTACGTTCTTGAATGCTGATGAAATTGTATGCTTCTCTCACAGTTTTATGCTTAACATATTTCAGTACAGTGTACCTACCTTTATTAATTAGAAAGCTAACGTAGGTACTTACAATACGCGCCACGAAAGATGAGACTTAACCGCGCCTCCCGCGCACTTTCCGCCGCCCCGATGTCGCCCCGGCGCAGACCTCATACCGCTAAAGAGACCCATAAATCGTCTACTGCGCAAGTCAAACCACGTGGTGTGTCAAGTCTCATCTCTAATGGCACGAGCTGTACGCGTTTATGTTTTAGTCTTAGTTATGTCTTAGTTAAAAACTAGATTTAGTTCCTAAGCTATCAAAATCTAATAGAAGTACGAGGAAGTCGTGTTCTTATATATTTTTCATTACGGGACTGTTAACAAAATTATACCCACTTTCTAATGGACACGATTAATACCTAAAAACTGTTATAATTTTGTAATTTAGCAGCCGTAGAACCACATGAAAATATAACGATTACAACCGTCCTCCAGGCCAAATTCCAGCCATGGCAACCAATCTCAGCGGAGACTACCCATCTACGCGGGAGATATTCTAGTGCACAATTGTGTGTGCAGACACAGGTGCACTCACTCTTCCTTTACTCTCATAGATCACGGGTTAACGTGCTTTCCGAGGCACGGGGGTATCACCGCTAACTTCCAAACTCCGGGCGGTTACTGATAAATTCCTAATAGAAAAACCCAATTACACTTTGCCCGACTTGGAAATCGAACCCAACACTCAATCAGCAGTCGTGCTGGCGGCCAACGAAGCAGTTCAATTGTAAATTACAGTGTAGGTAACCCAGGTAACCTACTAGGGCTTGCTCCCAAACTTTGAGATCAGCTGACTGACCACCTATTTGTTTACGCCTTTTATGAATTCGAGACTTTGTTCCCTTGTATAGATATTCTAGTCATGATACCCGTAAGATCAAATGTTGGCATCGGTAAAAGTGTATCGTGTCAAACTTTGCTATTGTGTAATTTTGCTTTATTTTGCTAGATGGCGTCATTGAAACATTGGATCAATCACAGTTTTTCTATGACATTTTTTCTCATAGCCGTTCTATGGTATCTTAAATTTCTTTGGCCGGAGTATAGCAGATCGTGGACATTTCAAACAGTGCGCTTCAATTAGGCATTACATTAAAGGTATTAGAAACTAAATGATTCTCTTCTATGAGCTGAATATTCTTGGTCAAAAAATCTTCAGTTTTATCGCGAACTAATAGCAAATTCAAACGGATATAATAGTATCAATAATTTTTGACGAATCGTTATTTCAGTGTTGACACGCTGACAAATCAATTAAATTCCCTAATTTTACCTACTCTTTTTTCGCACAATCGACACATCCGCACGTATGTAAAGGCAGCTTACAAAAAACTGCTTTTCACGGTATAATTTACAACCGATGCCTATGTGAAGTAAAAGGCAGTGGTATTGCTTTCCAAGCGCTTGAAAAACTTTTAGCTAAACTGTGATCAGCCACCCACAGCTTTAAAGCTACGTTCCTACGCTATTAGAGCAGGTAAAAACCATAATTAGAATTACAAAGCAGAGGCCGTCAAGAGCACGCTCATTTAGCATAAAAAAATAACTTACAAGAAAACAAGAGAAAACGTCAATTAAAACCTTTGGTAAAGGTAGCTCCTACTTACTAAAGCGCGGAAGTAAAGCTTCTAAGTTGAATCTAGTTTTAACTGCATTTCGGCACTTAGCCTAGAATAAGCTTAGCGCTAACTTAGAACCACTTAACTAGACAGTTTTTGGTAGGTTGATTACAGCTATACATGCTTCTTTTTAACCAAAATAGTGTTGATAGAAAGAAAATAAATATAATTTGGTTCGTACTCGTTCGAAAGAAGGTTACATTTCAGAGGGGCAATTCCAGTATGTATAAGAAAATTCGATGTGCGTCGTGTTTGAGACTGCGATCAGATTTTGTACGTTTTTAAATACGGGAAATGGCCTTCATTTGATTGATGCTAACGTTGTTTTTTTGTTTTTCAAAATAAAAAATATTTATATAATGGCGCAGGATAGCCTTTATAAGAAGTGGTAATCGTATTAGTGGTTCAACAGTTTCAATATAAATAATTGATTGGGCCGGAGTCAAAGACATTAAATTATTTACTTAAAAATATAACCAACAAAATCGTAATGCGATACATCTGTGCTAGTGGTCAAAAGTCATGCAGTCTAGTCTAGCACGCCTGCATGTCAAGTCGCATTCATGTCCACCAAAAGAAAATTATTTTCGAATGAAATACACTGAATTGTGCATTATGATATTGCTAATCTACGTACCCACGTACGACGTAACCGCGGTTTATTTTCGTTAGTGCCTACCTATTTTGTAATTTATAAAATATTTAGATAAATTAAATAATTTTCTCAGTTACGTCAAACTATCTGACGTTGTTTCTGAAGTTTTTCAAGCGCTTGGAAAGCAATACCACTGCCTTTTACTTCACATAGGCATCGGTTGTAAATTATACCGTGAAAAGCAGTTTTTTGTAAGCTGCCTTTACATACGTGCGGATGTGTCGATTGTGTGAAAAAAGATTCGCTAAAATCAGGGAATTTAATTGATTTGTTAGCGTGTCAACACTGAAATACCGATTCGTCAAAAATTATTGATACTATTATATCCGTTTGAATTTGCTGTAAGTTCGCCATAAAATTGAAGATTGCTTGACTAAAACTATTCAGCTCATAGAAGAGAATTATTTAGTTTCTTATACCTTAAATGTAATGCCTAATTGAAGCGCACTGTTTGATTTTCAACTTTTAGCGTTAAGCCGAGCGTTGAAAATACAAGATTAGTATGCTTTTATTTAGGTATTCATTTAGGTGTCGTAGTGAACACGGGTATGAATCATCCAAAAACCACCTCAAGTTTTAGAGTAACCTACGTACCTAAGTTTCTAACCCTTTCACCGCAAACTACGTCCAAAATTAAGTTCTCACCTCTAAAGTTAAGTCCGTCTGTCCCTAACTAAAAATGTGTAAATAACACGAACTGTAATCAGCCTGTTGATACAGGCTACAAATTAAATAAGTTTCCCTCTGATGGACTTTGATCCTCCGGGAGGGGCTGATACTTCCACTTTGTTGGTTGAAGTTGGTACAGATGTTTTGTTAGAAAAATTATGTGGATATTAGCGGGGTGGAGTGAATCGTTTTGCGGTGGTCAAAAGCGCTACTGCTGAGCATGAGGTCCTGGGTTTGATTCCCTGATCGGGCAAAGTGTTATTGGGTTTTTCCATCTGGAATTTCTCAACAGTAGCCCGGAGTCTAGATTTGTGCCCGGTTGATGGTAATAGGCTCGCCCCCTATTACATGGGACTTAAACATAACTGGCGAAATGTGGGTGTGCTATAGGTACACCTCTGCCTAACGCTTCGGGGATTACAGGCGTGATGTTATATTATGTTATGTAAATATGTAATAGACTGCCAGCGGATTAAAAAAAATGTTAATTACTAACCCTTTTAAGGCTAAGCTCAAATCATTTCTGTTAGGTAAAAACTTGTATTCAATAGACGAACTGTAATTTAATATTAATATTTCAATTTTCTATTTTAAAGAAAAATAATGCTATTTATTATTATTGCAGATTTTTTTAAATGTTTTTATTATTATTATTGCTGCATGTTTACTCTTAGAATTTATAATAATATTAATTATGATGTATGTAATGTATTAAACTCAATATAAATGTTCCTAATAAATAAATAAATAAATAAAATAAAAAAAATAATAAACAAATACATAAATAGGCTCTCCTCCTATTACATGGGGCTTAAACATAACTGGCGAAATGTGGATGGACCTACCTATAGAGGTAGGTAAACCTCTGCTTAACCCTTCGGGAAATACAGGCGTGATGTTATGTTATGTAAACTCCTGTAATTATGTGATGGCACCTACGAATAATAAAAGTCTTCGTAGGTTGGCACTTAATGATAATTAGTTCATTTAGTCTTCACTTTCTTGTTCAATAATTTAAAGGAACATCAATATAGTAAACGCCTTCCATTACAAACGAAAATTGAAACAAATTACCAACAATACCAAACATCCCTCTTTCCGAAAGATAAAGAAAACATCTCCGAATCTTTTTAGAAAATTCATGTGCCTACACATTGTGTCTTGTTAATAATTCTAAAGCCCCGATTTATAACCAAACAGCAAAGAAAGTTGTTGCGTTTGTAAAAAGAAAGAAATAAATAAAGATCTGTTTCTTTTCTTCATGTTTGATTATTGGGTCAATAATTTGCATTTGCATTTTGCATTTGCATTTGCATGCTGAGATAGGAGCCTTTTTGGCCTCGCACAGGTCGTATTTTCCTTTTTTTTTGTTAGTCTAGAATGCTCCTTTTTTATTTTTGTTAATGTTTGTACCTTTTTTTTTATTATGTTTTGTATTTTCTGTGCGTGTCCCAAATAAAATATTTTCTTTCTTTCTTTCTTTCTTTATATTTATGTTGATATTAACTGCAAAAGAAAAGTGAAAAATCGTTAATCGTAATATGTGTGCCTCATGGGCGCACTAAATAGATTCTGAGTCCTCTAGTAAAATAATTAACATTAACGTAAAATCTCCACAAAAGCATTAAAACACCTGTCGCTGTTGAAACTAATTTCATCGACTTTTAACCGTTATCTCAATTTTGCGCAAAGTGATTTTCATAATAAAGAACTCGACTAAAACATTATTATTTGAAAGGTTAATCATTGACTTTGCTAACGAGAAAATTGAATTCATCTCAAAATCTTAGTTCTCAAAAGAAACCTATTAGAAATCCTTGAACCCGTAAACCAACTTCATTTAAACTTTACCAGGGGCAAAATAATATTTTATAATATTTTTTACGATGGCCTTTGCTCAGCAGTGACATTGTAGTCTAAATGAAAAATAAAAAATCCTTACGCGATTCACTTATGCCTTTCAAATTGGTTGAAGCAAAGAAATTGAACATTCATACTTTATATTTATACACTGTGACATTTTAGTCATCTTACAAAAGCAGCCCACTTCATGTGTCCAATAACTACTAAACATTCATTAAAAAAAATATATATTGTAACAAATTTTTAATTGCTCCTAGAGGTATTTTAAGTCGAGTACATTGAGTGGCCCTTTGTAAGACGACTAGAATGTTACGGTGTATATATATATTTTTTAATGAATGTTTTCTTTTCATCCTGGATTATTTAAAAATACTACTTCGTTAGTCTCGTGGTCTCAAGTAGGTACTGCTGAGCACGAGGTCCGGGGTTCGATTCCCAGATTGAGCAAAGTGTTATTGGGTTTTTCCAGCAGGAATGTCCCGGAGTCTAGATTTGTGCCCAATTGATTGCAATAGGCTCGCTCCCTATTATATGGGACTTAACTGGCGAAACATGGGTGTACTATCTATCTCTGCCTAACCCTTTGGTGCTTACAGGCGTGATTTTAAGTGTCATTTAAAAATGATGAAATACAAAATACAGCCAGGCGAAGTCTTGGGTAACAGTAGTGTACTTACCTAAAAAAAAAAAAATTGGGATGTTTATCCCAAGAACAAACTTAACTTAGTAGTTGAGAAACATACATTCCAGCTGCAAATGTAGTTTGTACGCACAATATTGAGAGATTTACTATGTTAAGACCACAGACTTTTTACAGGTTTTTCTATGAGTAAAGAACAATTCTCTGTAATTTTTTTCAACATTTTTGGGCGTAGTAGTTTTGGAGATAAGGTCAATTTTCATGTATTTTCTTAAATATCTTTAAAATTATTAATTCTATAATTATTTAAAAAAAATTGGAGATCCTTACAACAAGCCCTTTCATTTGATATGTCACACGGAACAGTCTGATTTATTTTTATATCAAATTTCCATGTTCAAAATTCATTTATTTACGTTACACGTCCGTGTTTGGGTCACAGAAATTCTTATTAAGTGTACCAAATTTCAACTTCATTGGTCCAGTACATTCGGAGCAAATTGGCTGTGACAGATGGACAGACAAACACACGAGTGATCCTGTAACGGTTCCGTTTTTCGGTTTGAGGTACAGAACCCTAGAAATGAATAATTTAATGGGCAAACTTTTTTTTGCGTCTTTCAATCAAATTAGTTGAACCGTGTAATTGCAAACATTCAAAAAAATACCTCAGCAAAATAGAATTCTATAAAACGAGATTCAAAAAATAATATCTTTACAATTACGCACTCTGAACCGCCGCCGCGCCAAAGAAAACTTGGAGCAATTCTGCCAACTTCACGGAACGTTAGTGCTAACAAATAGCCCTTATTCTAAATGTTGCTCAACTTCACGGGCAATTAATAGAAAAACTTCTCATGAATATTTTACGTTTGAGTTTTCGTGGTTTTGTCATTTATCTTATTCTTTATAAGGTAGGAGTATCAAACTGATGACATTTTACGGAAATAATACCGATGTACTTCCTATTTACTTTTTAGTTCTGTTCTGTGGTTCAAAGTCAAGGCTGGCAGCAAGGCTAGGTAAAAGGGCTGTCTGACCAGGGTGTGCCAAAACTACTAACTAAACTATTGTAACACTTTTAAAAGCTCTAATGTTTTACCTGCGATACCCGTGGTTTGCCTCTGTTTTGAACTTCTTATTTACGAGTGTTCACACAGGCCTTTTCTCGGTGAGAGGGAGTGGGCCGTAATCTACCACGTGGCCCAGTGCGGGTTGGTAGATGTCACATGTCTTCGTAATTTTGGTTTTAGGACATGCCGGTTTCCTCACGATGTTTACCTTCACCGTTTTGAGAGCAGTGGTGATGAAATAATTTACATAAAGCAAAGCGCCTGTCAGGGTTTGAACCTACGACCATACAACTTGTAAGCCGCGGCCATTACTGGGCCACCACTGCTCTATCGTGTAACATGTACCTATTATATTAAAGCACAAGATACTTACATTCATGTCATCACAATCTAATGACTGAAAATCGCTCCATAATTATTTTCACTCCAGAACTGCACAAAAGAATATAGAAAGGCTATATCCTATTAAATAAGCAATATTTGGATATATATATATACATATTTGTAATCACATTCTCGAAAACGGCAGTAACGGTTTCTGGAAAATGGCTGTAACGATTTCGATGAAAGTTGCAATAAAGAGGTTTACGATGGCGAAAAATCGATCTAGCTAGGTCTCATTTCTGGGAAAATTAATTTTCTCCGTATTTTCACCCGAGCAGAGCTCGGTCGCCCAAAATTTAGAACAAGATGGCTACCTTAGAATGATGACATATGACAGCATGGAATTAGTATGACTTTCCTATACTATTAAATGAGCATTCTCTATTTTCACAAGAACAGAAATCGGTCGCCCGGTACTTTTCTTCAATACAAAAACGTTATAACATGTTCCGAGACAGAGTGAATATAGTGTAACATTATGTCGTCGATAATAAAGGCGAGAGAGTGAATTTTACGTTAATAGACGTGTCGTAAATATTGTCCTGCCCTGTTTATTGAAATTAATGACTTTATGACAGGTTTTTATAGGGATTCCGCACCAAATGTGCTGAAGATTGATTTTCAGAATGAGCCATTATTTTTTGGGTGTTAATTAGTTTTGCCTCCATTCAATCTTATAGTGTATCAGAGAGGAAAAATTGAAATTCCTGATGGAGGCTATGAAAATGACTTTCCATTAAATAGGTAATGACTCATGAAGATACAATTAAATCTAGGCGCTCCTCGCTCCTAACTCCTAGCTGACAAGTAAAAGAAAGAAAGAAAATTGCATTTATTGGCATTACAGTAGAGAAAATACACCTTATAACCTTTAGTACCTTTCACCTTTTAGTAGGTAGATACCACATCCTACGCTATTAAACGAGCAATATTTGTATATATTTGTAATCACGTTCTGGAAAATAGCTATAATTATTTCGATGAAAGTTGCAATATTGCGATTTTTGGTTGCGAAAAATCGATCTAGCTATGTCTCATATCTGGGATAATTCGGTTTTTTCGTATTTTCATACGAGCTGAGCTCGGTCGCCCAAAGCTTAGAACAAGATGGCTACCTTAGAATAATGACATGGCAGCATGGAGTTAGTATGTACTTTCCTATACTATTAAATGAGCATTCTCTATTTTCACCAGAGCAGAGCTCGGTCGCCCAGGTACTTTAGATAATAGCAAAATATTTATCTAAATACGAGTACTTAGGTAGGCTGTACAACAATTGCTATTTGGTTTACGTGAGTTTGACTTTTTTTGACAAAATGACTAATTTAAAGAGAAATCAAGAAGGTTAGTTGTTTGTTGATTAGTGTTTGTTGTTAATTAGTCCATTTTCTATTTCCATAGGAGAAAAACATTAAGAATAACAGTATCTTATCTCCGCTCGTTAAGTATAAATCAACATCAACGCCTTAGGGCACCATTAGCCGGTGGAGTCGGCGATAGAACCGTTTAGATTTATTGACGCCAAAAACAAAGATAACAAAACTAATCAATATGTCCTTAGATAAAACATGTTCTTTTATCTAAAATGAAATTGCAACAAGGCCAATATTAAATGGCCCGTATTGTATAGTTAACCCTGTAGCTGTTCTATCACTTTTGACAACAGGCCTGAGTCCGAAAAAAAATTTTTTGTCCTGAAGGTAGATTAATAAAACATATTGGACACGTATTTTCTCCTTTTTGACGTAATCAAAAGATTAAAGCGATACATTGAGCTGAAATGCGGCATGACGTCATGCCTTGCTAGATTTTATACCAAGTTGTGACGTAGCGAGCCCCCACTCCCCAACTTTTTTTAATGCGTGTTTTCAAGTTATTTTTGATTAATATGATAAAGCAAAAAATACGTGTCTAATATTTTTTTATTATCTAAAAGACGAACTGAATAGAATTTCTTTTTGTTCACCTAGGCAACTACCGTATTCCCACTAAATTAAAACTTCGCTAAGGTTAAAACTATGTAACTTAATTGAAATTGTTAATTGAAATAATTAATTTGGACGACACGGTTGGCGCAGTGGTTAAGCGATTGACTGCTGCGCTGCGTGTTGCGGGTTCGATTCCCACACGGAACAAATATTTGTATGAACTACAAGTAGTTGTTCCGGGTCTGGCTGTTTGTGTATGTGAGTTTAAATGTTTGTAAACGCACCCATAATACAAGAGAAATTCCTAGTATGGGGCAACGTTTAAAAAAAAAAAAACATAAATATTTACAATATTAGCTTCAAACTACAAGTATATAATCATTGGATTCTACCTGAACTAGGAATAAACTGTATCTCAGGTAGCGGTTTTGTTCGAAAAGGTAACCGTGACTCCTGGCAATACAGGCAACTGAAGGACCACGAGTCCGACACAAAGAGCAGGAGAAGTTATTTGATAATTTCCCACCCAAAAAAAAAAGTATCTCACTCATAAATAATATCTAAAGTACTCAGTGAATAACTTTCTTGATTTTATCTCAAGGATAGCTGAAGACTAATGTCTGATTTTTTTTATTTCTTGATATGATTAGCTAAATAATAGGAAAAACACATTACTGGGTTTAGAAAAAAGGTTTTTTCAACATAATTTTTCTGCTATATTTTGTACGGAAGTTGAAAAAAGTGGTTCAAGTAGACCATTTATTGGTGATGATATTTTTTTTATTTCCAAAATCAAAAGTAATTTCTTATAAAAAAATGATCAAACGTCAGTCTCGCGTCATTTTTCGGAAATTTTGTTGCGAATATTAGTGATTTTCCATGAATTATAATAAAATTATAAATTTAATTTATTTGAAAAATCCCTTCCAGCCACTTGCAGAATTTTTTTTTTTTTAATTATTTTACCCTTTCTCACAAACAATGAACAAAATTAATCAAAATAAGTCGATATTGTGCACGGCCCTTTAACGATCGGGTGAATGTACTGCCCAACTTTATTCTCGTGTGCTATTTATTTTATATTCATCTAAAAATATCATACCTATTTCAGAACCAACATATATTACAAAGGAAGAAGCCCGTTTGCTCACAATCTAAGCAGCACATAGCAACACATACCTCATATTTCAATAAACAATTCCTTCATTTCACCTAATTCGTTTAATGAATGGGTCTCACGAAATGAGTTTGATACAAATGGGGCGTTTTCTGTTTAAACTCGAATAAATAGATAATGAGATTTCGAGGTGCTTCAATGCTTCAATTTATTTCATAGAATATCTGATTACAAACGGGTTGTGGATTAAATATCTGATTTAAAACAATGTAATTCACAGTACCCGCACCCGTTCCGGTATAACTCGTTCCCTATTCGTGGGTGACGTAAAAGGGTACTGAGACGTAGCAACGTCTTTCTGTCTGATAACACTTGTCATGAAATCCCCATTGACATTGTCGAACTTGGTGATCACTGACATATCAATGTTCCTGTTCAGCAGAGGAAGTTTATTGTGTTCACTCCTTTAGGCGCTGCACAAACGAAGCAATTTTGATACTCAAGTTTCTTCAACTTGCAACTGTGGAGGGCGTTTATCATATAATATTTCAAGAAACTGTGCAAAAGTTGGCAGGTGCGTCAACTAAGGTTGTTACGTATGGCCAGCGCCTTTTTGTCTTCATTGCTATATACAATTCAAAGGAGTATTACACACAGCTGTAACAGCTAAGCAGGTTTTTTAACCCCCTACGCAAAAAGAGGGGTGTTATAAGTTTGACCGCTATGTGTCTGTTTGTCTGTGGCACCGTAGTTCTTAAACAGGTGAACCGATTTGAATGCGGTATTTTTTATTTGAAAGCAAGTTTTTAACGATGGTTTTTAGATATGTTTTATCAAAATAGGTTCAGCCGTTTGAAGATTATCAGCTCTTCTAGTTGATGAATGGATGTGAGTATCTTCTACAGGTCTGATGAATTTTAAATTTGGTATTCTGTTATTTCAATGATATTAGAAGAACATAGTAACCTTGAACTGATGCTGCAACATCACCTGGAATTTCCAGGATACCCAACTCTCTAACTAACTTACAGCACAGGTATCGTGTTTGGGCTCATTTGAATAGTCTCAGTGAATAGGTTATAGATAAATGGTGAACAGGGTCTGGTGATGGAGTAGGAAAGAGAAATGAGGAAATGTTTGTGTTGGGGGATTTTTAAATTTTAACTGTTAAAATTGTACTTGTTAACTAAGTATTTTCAATACAGGACGGCGGTCTCATATTCTTAACAAACAATAAACTCTTTTCTCGTCAGTCAATTCGCACTCGATCGAATATCAAGGAGTCGATCAAAATATTTCGTTCAGAATAGAATAGGCGAGAAACTCCTGATAAAAATGAACCCTGGTAAGCATAGTTACAATATTATATTGTGAAAAAGACAATCACTGGACTGCCTAAGCAATATATTTCTGTCGAATTACTGACAGAAATGATGTACCTTCACCCTTTTAATGTACAGGGAAAAATTACATACGACATATTCTGAGGGAGACGCGCGTGTCATACAAAGTTTTTATTTCTTATCTTTCATAGTCGGAAGTTCTTATTGATTTAGAATTTGCGCTAGAACTAGATAAAGATTTATAACACACACACACACCCCAATCAGCCTATAATGTTCCCACTGCTGGAACACAGGCCTATTTGCCTCTCTTTTGAGAGGAAGTGGGCCATAATTAATCAGCCCAAGGATAAGGATTTATAAGCTAATTTCTAATTTTATTTTCAAAATTAAAAGTCATTTATTCAAACTAGGCTGAGAATCAGCACTTTTTGAACGTCAAAATTACATAAGATAGTCCCCCAAAACGCCACTTTATCACTTCCTAGTGCTTTAGCTGGGAAGAAGAAGTGGCGCAACAAACTCCCCAGCAGCACATTATTAATGTTACCAATAGGCAAAACCCTTTGGTAAAACCTTTTGATCAACCAGAATTTAGCTTTTAAATCCTTTCCTATAGTCGCCGCGTTAAGAACTGAGTCATCGGGCCATAAATCATTGTTATTAGTCTGTCCCACTTGGACATATCGAGCTTATGGAGCAGATAGCCAACTATGGATAAGACGTAAGGCGTTGCACATTTTTATTGCTACTGACATTTATGGCCCGATGACTCAGTTCATATCGCGAGTACTATAATAGTTCTATTCCTAATTCAAAAAGTGCAGAACAAATTCTGACTTTTCTTTCGATTATAGCTTTATTTTCAAAGAACTGGTGAAGTTGTTGTTGTTTTAACTCCAGTTATTCCATGAACAATAAATCACTAGAAACAACTAATATTCACTCCTTTTCAATTCACGAACGAAACCAAAACCCGGTATTATCTCTACACCACTACCAGCAATTGAAGGCAGCATTCACAATAAACAAAGGTTGAAACAAACAGTAAATCCAATTTTATTCGGGCACGTAACTGTGCTATCATTGGACGGCAGTCGCCAAACCTAACGTTATCCTTAATACAACAGCCGGCGTCCAGCTCACCACTTCGTATTAGGGTGACGACCGGAATGTGAGAAGTTTTGGAGCTGATAAATTACGAAGGCTCATTGATAAAGTAACTTATCAAATTACGTACGATTTAGGTTCAGATCTCTTTTAGGGTTTTTGTAGGTGCTACGAATGCAAGTGAAAGATTAAATTCGTTAATTTTGTAAAGATTTTCATCTGTAACTCTTGTCAGAAATAATTACTAGATCCTACAAAACACTGTATTTACCTATATGTAAATAAAATATTTTTGTATCATGTCTATCATCATATGATTGTAAGAGAATTAATCTACATACTATTACTATATATTATATATTTATATAATATTATATTATGAAGAGGAAAGATTTGCATTTCTGTATGTAACGAATAAATTTAAAAATTACTGGACCGATTTAAAAAATTCTTTCAGCAATTAATAGCTACATTATTAGCAAGTAACATAAGCTATATTTTATCCCCGTACTCTCACGGGTTCGGGAACTACGCGGGTGAAACCGCGTGACGTCTGCTAGTGTTAGATAAGTATAGAGAGAGCTAATAACATTTACATGCTTCAGCAACTCGTATGTGCTGTTCTTTGAAAACTAAATAGTAGTATACTTATGTAGGTACTGATGACTTGTACAATTAATGAAATACAAAAAGCATTCACATATTTCTCAAACTCATTTGAATCATTAGACAAATCGGCTATGATTTACTTAACCTCATTGAGGTAGTTTCTTAAATGATAAATGATTTTATTTCTGTAAAGTGTTTGTACAAACACTTTTACACATCAATCATATTTTTTTAATAAGATGAGGTCGGCGTTTCTTAAAAAGTCAGAGATCACAGTCGTTTTAAAGTCCGGATATAATCTTGGTCAGATCATGTGAAGACCATGTAGAAAGGTGTCTGAAATGGTCTTTTGAGGAAAGAACCACACAGATTGAGTGGACCTGTCCAGTCAGTGCACGCATTTGTCAGTAATCGTGTAGCTCAACTCAGAATTTAAGGAGCTCAACGATTTAACGAACAATACCAAAGAAAGGACATTTGGGTAGGCCTCATAAATTACTCAAACTGCCAGACCATGATTAAAACTAACGGCGAAAAAAAATAAAAAATAAAAAAGAATGACCCACCTAGGCTTCACATTCACAATAATTAAAATAATATCTATACATATTATAAATTAAAGTCGCTTTTCGTGTTAGTCTGTACGTCCGCATTGTTCTTCTAAACCATGCAACAGATTTTGATTAGGTTTTCAACATTGTTTAGAGAATTTACTTCGGAAGGTTTATGTGTATAATACATTAATATTAAAGTTACATATAACTAAAAAAAAAACATCGAGTGTTTTGTCGAGTCGTAAAAACCGTGTGAAGCAGGAGCGGGTCGCTAGTAATACTATAAAGAGAATATTCATTTCATTGTATAAATAAAATTCATTAGTATCAATGAACGAACCTCTATTGTGTAAGTACACTTATTGTTGCCACCTCCACCCAAATCTGTCTTCCCACCTCCACGTCAAGATAAAGTTAGAAACCGCGGCTCTGACATCAAGCTGCGATCCACGGAACTCTCCCAAATTGATCTACCTGTTGATTCATCTCTCGCTCGTCTTCTGTAAGATTTGTACGATATATACTCGTGTAGGATTCATTACTCAGATGCCTGTTGCTTTGAGAATGAGGCGTTTAATAGTGGAAGTCGAAACATAGTTTATAATTAATTGATTTGTTTTGTACTATTTCTCCGCGATGTTGTTCATGTTTACTGCTTTCTGAATGTTTTTTTGGGGTAAAAATAGCCTATGTAACTTTTCGCCCCATAAATTTTCGATATGCTAAAAACCTGTGCTCCGTTGTTGCGTGAATCAAGGACAAACCAACAAACACACTTTATTATATTAAGGCGAAAGCGACAAGGTAGCCCACGAAATTCAAATTTTCTTATGTTTTTTTTTTGCAATTTGCAGGTCAGTATCAGGTTGTATATTAGTATAGTGCATTTAATTACTTTGAGTTAATTACATTACTTAGTGAATAGGTTTTCTTTTAAGTTTTGTAATCGATTACTTTAATCGATAGTCTCACGAAAACTATCTTTATCATATTTCTCCGCTTCCAGATGGAGAATTGAGCTGATTTTTTATATTCAAGGATAAAAAAGATGACTAATTTTTTAGATCATCCCCAACTTATTACATTTGGGCCCACCGTTCCCCATCTCCATTGATCCATCTCCTTTGTTGATCTAAATATGATTCACGACCGTATAAAATGTTTATTTATAGAATTATAATCACAAAAATCATCAATACAACTCTCTAAGCTCATCTAATCCTATTGAATGACTATTTCATGTAATTGTGATATTAAAGGTAACTCAAGGAGATTATTGCTGATTCTAATGATTATAGTTCTATAAAGCCATATTTGTTACGGTCGTGAATCATATTTCAATCAACATACAACCTGACACTAACCTGCAAATTGCAAAAAACTAAAGAAAATTTGAATTTCGCGGGCTAATTTAGAGCATCCCCTTAATAGTAGGAAGTCAGTTTTAGATTAGGCAGTTTTACCTTTTTAACTTCAAAATTATGAACATTGTTTTATGCAAGCAAATTTATAAGGCCCAGTACAAGTGACGGCTGTTATCTATGCGCCTTCCTCAAGAATTCAGCTAGATCCCTATGTAAACGCTACCTAACAAGAAAAGATATAAATAAAGAAATAACAGTTTACTTCCCTTTAATGAAATCACTGTGGCGTGTCAGTCATTAAGAATCAAATTAAGACCAATGTGACGTTTTATAATTTTACACGACACTTTACGATAAAATTAATTGTAGGGGAGATAATGATCCTTAGTTTTCCAACGATAAGTAAAATGATTAACGAGCATAAAATAAATAGGATTGTGAAAGGTAGGAAGGTTCCTGTACCAAGAGCGTTTTCATACAATACAGTAGGTATCTCTGAAGTTTGGATATCAAGATATATAGGAGGAGGAAGAGCTCCTGTCTAAGTAATAACAGCCGCATGGGTGGATCAGGTTAAGCTACGTTTACCGAGGTCGGTCCGTAGATGGGTGACCATCTTTACATACCGAGACTCATCCGTGCCTCGGAAAGCACGTTAAGCTGTTGGTCCCGGCTGTCATTTGTGGATATTTGACAAACGTTACGAATCATCAGAAGCCCTAAATTCTGACAACCAGTCTTAGGTATCGAATTACCCAAGTATTGGGTTGTGGGTCCATTTAAAATACTGGTATACACCTGCATCCGGTTAGACTGGAAGCCGACCCCAACATAGTTGGGGAAAGGCAGGCAGATTGATTTTGGATATAAAGATATATAAATAGAATATTCTTTATTATGTACACCATAAAAATTACAAATATAAATGTAGAAATTTTACGTAGGATGCCACAATGGGCGGTCTTATCGTTAAAAGCGATCTTTTACAGACAACCTTTGGATTTATTAAAGTAAGAAGGAAATACAATCTGCAGGTAGTCAGTGGTGTACCATTTACATCCTATACTATTATTAAACGAGCAATATTTTTATATATATTTGTACTCACGTTCTCGAAATCGGCTCTAACGATTTCAAAGAAAGTTGCAATATATGGGGGCGAAAACTCGATCTAGCTAGGTCTCTTAACTGGGAAAATTAATTTTCTCCATATTTTTACCCGAGCAGAGTTCGGTTGTCCAAAGTTTAGAACAAGATAATGAATAATGACATGGCAACATGGAATAAATAGGTACTATACATGGATTAGTATGAATTTTCCTATTATTAAATGAGCATTCTCTATTTTCACTAGAGCAGAGCTCGGTCGCCCAGGTAGGTACCATACAATAAATATGTACATACATACATAAAGCATATATAAACTTCAGCCTAATACTTTAAATGTAAAAATCCAAAGGTTATATTAATACAACAGCTATAATGATATTCTTGAGATATTACGTAGGTAGTAATATAAATATGCAATTACTGTGAAGGTTTCTAAAACAACGAGAAATTTCGACGTTCAGGGCTATGTACTTACCTAAGTTTAAACAATTTTTGATGTGTAACATCTGTCCTCTCGCTTTCCTGCAATCTGTGGGTGTGATTTCGTGAAAAGGGACGGAAGTGTGTAACAGGAAGCCGGGGAAGCGCGCGCTATTTGATTTGACCAATAAGCGCGCGCTATTTGATTTGACCAATAAGCGCGCGCGGTGCTAGAGTTGGCCGTCAGATGGTACCAAACCATTTTCCGAGAGGTCGGTACTGTCATCCAAGAGGTCACTACTGTAAGGCTCGCTCATTTTTAACTCATAGCTTTAAAGAACTTAAAAAAAAAAAGATTTGCTATAACGCGAGCTCAAGGAGGACTTTCAAGCCTGAATATTAATTAAGATTTGTGTTAAGTACATAATGAGAGAAATGGTGGCCAGTGGTAGCAGCCGTGACTTACGAGTTGCAGGTCGTAGGTTCGATCCTTGACAGGCGCTTTACTTTGTGTAAATTATTTCATCACCACTGCTCACAGAACGGTGAAGGAAAAACATCGTGAGCAAACCAGTATGTCCTAGAACCAAAAATTCGAAGACATGTGACAGGTGGATTATGGCCCACTCCGTCTCATAGAGAAGTGGTCTGTGTCCCAACAGTGAGATTATAGGCTGATTATGTTAAGTGCATAATGACGATAAAGGTAATTTGGTAGCCGTATGATAAACCTTTAAAAGTATTGTTTAGTTAATAAATTGATTCAGGCGTGACCTTGGGGAAATTCATTATAAAATACAATAGACGTTGTTATATTTAGAAACCTGTTCCGCTTAACTATTCTTAAAAAGCCATAAAAACTCTGTAACAAATCGACACGTTTTTCACCTCTCTACGAGGCATTCTCAGGATCACGATTGACTTGTCACGAACCCGAACACGGCGTGTTACCATACCGAGCGCTGGTTGCATTTTTTATTACAAATTTTTACCTAATAACTATTAATGTTATGCACAAATAGTCAAATAAGTTTCCGTTAGTTTTAAAGTCCAGACTTGCAGGAGAGTCATAATCTACCGTATCACTAATATAATCTATATCTCACCTTCTTTGAGACAGTGTTTACCTCTCTGTACCTACTGACTCGAGAAAGTTAATCAAAATCTTAAATGTACATTAATGGAAATGAGATTCTGCGGTTCTTTTGCGTGGGAGGTTACCAAATTGTCGCTACCTACGCGTTATTATTTATCATTTAAATGTATAGGGTTAAAGCAATCTAGGCCCTATTTGATGAAGCTGACATTGAGACATTCTTGTCAAAAATCAACAAAATTTACGTATTTTTACGACAGGTATTCTTTAAAAGGCGGGCCACACTGAAAACGAAGCTAAGATGGTTTAGCTTCGCTCATGTGCTACCGCGTGTTTGCATACTTCGGTTCACACCGCGAACTACGAAGCTTTATAAGCACAAAGCATTTGAAAAATCTTATAACATTGTCGAATTGTCACTTGTCGACTGTCGGTTTTATTAAATAAGCCCTTGGTGGTTAACGTCCTATGTAGTGTAGGCAAAGCATTTGTCGCTTTGCCTTGAAAGCCTGACGTAAGCCAATCTAACTCACCCAATGGCTGATACGAATACCCTACGAATAATGAATGTCGTAGCTAGAACGTGTCTGTTGGTTTTGCTGTCAACCAAAAAACCGGCCAAGTGCGGGTCGAACTCGCGCACGAAAGGTTCCGTACCATTATCTATAAGAACGAGCAAAAATATCACATTTGTTGTATGGGCGCCCCCTTAAATATTTATTTTATATCTATTTTTTAGTATTTGTCGTTATAGCGGCAACAGAAATACATCACCTGTGAAAATTACAACTGTCTAACTATCACAGTTCATGAGATACAGCCTGGTGACAGACGGACAGACAGACAGACGGAAAGACAGCGGAGTATTAGTAATAGGGTCCCGTTTTACCCTTTGGGTACGGAATCCTAAAAACTAGCACACCTTTCATCTATATATTATGAAGTTTTTGTTTAATGTAATAATAGATAACTGACGTACTCGTAGATACAGCCAGAATTGTTTATTTTAGTTATTTTTATAGTCTTATGTCATATAGGATTCTTCTCTGGGGAACCTGTGCTGACATAATACTATCATGTTGTACAGAAAAGGGCCATTCGAGCCATTTACAACCTAGTTCCAAGAGATTTTCTTCGAGAAAAATAAAAAAATAGATATTCTTATTAAATTTCATCATTATAAATTATCAATCACATAGGTACTACATCTAAATCTAAACTAATTATTATTATTTTAAAGAAAAATGATTTGTTTTTTTGTATGTCTGTTTGTTTGTGATGAATTAATCTCAAAAACTACTGAAGTGATTTTAAAAATTCTTTCACCTGTAGAATGTCATATTTTGTCACTGAGTAATGTAGGCTATAATTTATAAAGTGATCACGCGGCCGAAGCCGTTGGCAGAAGCTAATTGATAGTTTAATAAAAGCACAACAATCTTGAATATTATGCCGATCATCAGGAACCTGTGCCAATCTTATTCAGTGTCGTCGCAATATTTATAAGTTTATTAACTAATAATGTGCCCGATGGGGGTTTTGTCCTGTCGACAAAAGTGGAGAACTTCCATACAAACTTTCATCCCCCTTTTGATTATTGAACCCCTTTAGCGGATGTATTTTCAAAAATCCTTTCTTAGTGCTCACCATCGCTATGTGTTTCATGCCTCTAACCCCGGTTTAGGTTGTGCGTTGTATGTCAGTGAGTGAATTAATGAATTAGCCGCCGTGCTTGCATATCGAACTACTACTTTCAAATAGGACTTTTTCTTCTCCTTCTGTTACATTTACTTATGACTGTATGGGTTTCTTTCTTTCTAAATCTGTGGTTGACCTTAACGGTCTTCTGAACTCGATATTTTCCTCTACAAGCCAGGCAGGGCCTTTCTACCATAACGTTTTCTGTTGTATTTCATAGCGAGCTCTACTTTCTCCTTACATTCTTGACAGTTTCCTTACAGATCATTATGATGCCAGTTGTTAAGCCAAGTGCAAAGCCAGTATAAACATTGATAGATTTCACCCACAAAGGACCAAAGGAGGCCCAATTTTGATTGCCATGGAAATCATAAAATTAGCTCTCTCGCTCCTGATTCAAAGATGGCTGCGGTCACTTTAATTTGAATGTTTGATGGCTTCCTTCAATGAGCTCAACAAACGGCTAAACTGGAAAAGGATGGTAGTAATTTAATTTTCAACGAAGGTACCAAAAAGCTTCGTGTCGATTCACAAAACGGAATTGGAAATGGGCATGAAAATGATATTGTGTACGCAATTTAAGATGGGATTTCTTTAACTGAATTATGGCGCAGAAATTACTGAAATGCTCGATAAATGTATCGAGCATTTCATTGGATAACAAATTTGATTTAATTAGAAAAAATCTTAAATTCACTGGTAAACAACGCAAAGCGTAACCCTGGGTTGCTGCTTGATGCTTCAAATGTTGCACACGAGTTCCATAAACAGGGTGGCAGGGATATTGACGCTAACTCCGCAGCCGCGAGAAATCACGGCACAGCGGATAGAGCTCCAGCGGGAGTCGCAGGCCGATTTCCAGCCACCGTAGGCGCGGGCTAGCGGACGGTGAGCAATGGGTAGCTCGCCGTCCGATAAGGACCAGGTAAGGTCGACGGTGGGTTGGGTTCCACGCGCGCCTCAAAGAGATGTCAGCAGATCTGACAGGGTCCGATATAGCCTATGCCTGCCGGGGTTGTGGTTTTGTCCGAAAGGGTTACCGTGGCACCTGGCAATACAGGCAACTGAAAGAACACGGGTGGGTTTTTTAGTCAGTAAGAGTCTGACACGCTCTTCCGCTCCGCCTAGAGCGGGAGAAGTTATTTGATAATTCCTCACCCAAAAAAAATAAAAACAAGGGACATCGGCGCGAAAACTGTTACCATGTTGTGTTGTGTTGTTCTCTTATTTATAAATTTCTATTTCTCTATTTGTTTAAATATACTCATATGAATAGAAATATAAAGCTCTTCTTTTGAAAATATTGCAAATAATCCCTCCCTCCTTTTTCTGGCCTAACATTCCATGTTAGGCCAAAAAATCCATACAAATTTTTCATGGGTATAAAAATCAGCCGTTCCATACATTTTGACCGCATAGGTATTGCACTTTTCTATGAAACAGCAGATTTTATTTAAATAACCGACGAAAAATTTCAACGCATGTGCTTTCAGAATCATGTTCTGAATCCATAGTAACAGTTTTCGCGTCGATGTCACTGCCACCATGTATAGAGTGGCCCATTTATAGTGGCCCATCTTTTTTTGTGTCTAGGACATCCCATGGATACCTAGACGCAACTTATGTTCCGCGAAAATCAGTAGTTCAGAAGTCGTGATTTTTAAATTTAGTGTCTTAAAATCTCTTCTTTAGTTATGTAAACCTCTCTAGATTGTAAGTGATTGCACTAAATCGAATATTTCTTTCCGCGAGAATCTTCTTATGGAAAGAAAAATTTGAACAGTTTAAAAATTGGGATAAACCGAAACTGCATTTTCTATAGGAATTTTGTATGAATTATTGAAATTCAGATAGAACAACGTGTGTCGGGTCAGGTAGTTATAAGTATATGTAAGACCGATGTAGAAAGACAATGTGTATGTTAAAAGTGTCGAATAAAAAAAAAAACAATTTAAAAAAACATGCTATGGCGACTAACAGATGACCATTAACCTACTGACGGCGTCCATTCACGAACATGACGTATGGATGAGCACTATTCAGCTTAACCATTTCATAGGAAATCGAATAATCCAACATTCACCTTCTTATCTTTTCCAGGATGCTGGGCGGCGTGGGAGGGCGGCACGCGTCCGTGCGCCGGCGCGGCAGCTCCCCGGGCGTGCGCCGATATGCGGCAGGCGCGGCCGCCGCAGATGATTCGCCGCCGGCGTCGCCGCGGCCGGTGCGCCGGCGCCGGGCCGCGATGGCTGCGTCAGACCACAAAACCTGCGCGCTCATACATACGAGGCTCAAATTGGGAGATATTATGTAAGTGCTAAGGTTAAAACTTCTTTTTTATTACGAAATGGGCGCACTGTGGCATCGCGAAGCGTACCTAGACTTTTTCCAGAGGTAGATCAATTTAAAACTCTTTGAAACACCCATGCTGGCTGTTATACCTATCTGTAATTTATGTAGTGTGCAGTCACGAGCACTAGTTGTATCGCAAAAAATCGCTTTTGAATTGTGCTAAGTGTATACATACTACACTTAGCACAATTCAAAAGCGATTTTTTTGTAGAATAATGATTGCAACTTGGAGATAAGACCTATTTCAAAACAGTATGGGTTCTAACATAATAATAGTATTTTTATAGTATAGTATGCTAGGACTGGTGTCCGGAACTCCATGTTCGAGCACATATTTTGCGTACACAATAGGAGAAAATCACTTTTAAAATTTTGCGCAGTGTACAAATATTTAGTATTCGTAACCGACAGACATCTATTTTACATTATCTTCTGCTACAATTATATTCTAAAAAGCCAGTCCAGAAAATTACTTTCAATTTGATATTTCATAAGACTCATTTTGTTTCAATAGAATTGTGTCAATTATAATATTGTATGAACGCATTTGGCAACACACTTTCAATTGCTACAAATTAGACAAAACTTCTTTTGCCCCAACATACATTTCATAAAATTATCTAGTGACTAGTATTTGGTACAGTAATAGGGTGGCTATCGTAACTCGGTTTTGTGAATCGAGTCCTTAGCTATATATAGCTTATGTTCTCATAAATCACTTCGTAAACATCTAAATCTCTACCTTCTCTCTGTAATCCGCATGTTAGGGATAGGAAGGTTTAGGAGCGAAAATAAGATTTTAAGCTGAGGGCTGTCTCAAAATATGATTTGGTCATTATTGTAACTTTATAGTATGTCAATGTATATCGCATTATTTTGAGTATTTTTAACAGCCTTTGAGGCTTTTTATCCGGCGGTTCCCATGGCACTCAAAAAAAATTATTCCGTAGGCCAAAGCACATACGCAAAAAAAGTATCACATTTTCTAAAACCTATTAGTAAAAACTATTTGGGTCAGGGCGGATCCCACGACGTCCTGTAAGATTTTTTTTTGGACCCGCTGGCGTATCTCACGGCCTCTTGTAAAAATTTTTGACTTTTGACACGCGGCGTTCACAAGCAGAAACTTTGGGATCCGCCGGCAACCTCCATGGCCTCGTGAACTTAAAAAGTTTTATATATTGTCGGCAGAGAGAGTGTTAAACATATAGAAATCGTACTATTTTAAGTTTTTAATTAGTTCTTTGTACCACTTAGTTCCAATGAATCGCAAATCAAACTTACGATGATATAACATGATAAAAAGTTTAGTAACTTTAATGTTTTATTATTCCTTTCACTATCAATAGATCTTTTTACACATACTCTTGCTTACTTATCTTCTAGAAATATTGGTTAAATTTTAAGTAAAAAATGTAAATTGATGTCTGCAAAACATTTTAAAATATACGAAAAAATAGTTGGAAATTAAACTTGAGTGAATCGCCCTCTACCAATTAAATATCAAAACTTTGAGATTCAAAGCATAGTAGCGCCACCGTAGCCGTGTAACAAGCGGAAAACAGTGAAACTTAATCATAACTGCGATCCCAGAGCGATCTAGTGACAGTCATTTGAACCTCTAACTAAAATTGTCTAGTAACGCCATCTAGCACCCAGGCATTGGCAGCGGGAAAATGATGAACTAAAAATAGTCCTCTGACATCAACGCTCGGTATGGGAAAAACAGTAACGTGTTCCTGCGACGCAAGAGCCATCTAGATTCAACAATTTTGCGGGCAATGCTTCTGCGTACCGAAAGTTCCCTATGTCAGAGGGCGATACTAAGCTTGGGTGACCTTGGGTGGTTTTTGTTCACGGCCGATAGATGTCCCTACTTGTCTCATACAGACGACAATGGTTGGAAGTCTTTGACTCGTGCTTAGCGTACTTGGCCTAGTTTTGTGTTTAAAGAAACGTGTAACGTGGCTTCTGAGTAAAGTTTAATTAAATAATAATACATAAATCCCGATAACTATCTAGTATTATAGTTTTAAGTAAAATATAATTAATCGAATCTAGACTGGATCTGTAAAAATATCTAGCCTATACAAAATCAGAGTCAACATTCGCCCGTGTACCGCAACATCGACAAAGGTCTATTTGTCGAAGTATTCCGACCGATGCTATCGATTGGAAATTCAATTTCCATTCGGAGTCCAAAACAGAAGACGGTCGAATTCGATTCTGTAATAAAAGAGTCTCGTGAAGTCGTCCGTTCACCACGTTCGGCCAGTGTAAATGGAGCAGACTTGCTTCCTGCCTCCACGTGTTGAGATGCCATTATTGATTTCCGGCGCGAGAACGAGACAGCGCCATACCACAATTTGTTGCACTATTTTCCGTCCCATTCTTTCGCCAATATATGACCTATTTTTATGCCGCTTTCCCTATATTAATACAGCCTAAGTAATTAGGTGAAAAGTTCGGTTGGCGCGATGTAATCTGAACAGTGGTTTAGTTATAATGATGTACCTATTTGTTTTTTGTATTTGGTTTACGTGTTATGTTGAACTACGATATTGCTTCGCGTCATTGAGTACGGAATAGAACCTTTCCGAATTTGCTCGAAACTGTGGATTGAATAATAAAGCGGTTAAGGTACACCTTTACGTTTTCGGGGCATTGTGCTTTGTTACTTCCAATGTCGAAATTTGGATTTACTAAGCATTCTAATGCATAGCTATAATGCGTGTAATGTATGTACCGACTTAAATAGCATGATTATTTTATCAAAAACATACTTTGGCATTAATTCGTTAAATAAATATTATTATGGATAGGTAACTAATAAATAAAATAAAATTTTACGTAAAATCTTGTTTATTTTCATACAAAAATAATTGTTTAATTACAAAAAAAAATAAACGATAGATTTACTACCAACTAACCATTAACCCTTTATCATGATAAAATTGCACACAGTTTTTGCTAATTTCCCAATCATAAAATCAAACTTAACCTTTCATAACACAATCACCATTCTCAGTAATCACCAAACCGAGCAACAATTGTGGGTTGAACAGTAAATCAGTGGATTACCGGTGGCCGGCGGTTCGACGCACCTGCACCTCACGGCTTACGGGAATAAATACCCGGGATTAGCACCGCGTTAATTGGACGTATTTTATACATGTATGTCGGGGAAATTGTTGAAAATATTTTAATTATGATGTATCATTTAATAATTAAGCAGTTTTCATCAAAGAATAATGATTTATCTGCTGCTTATTTTACGCTCGCTCGTAACCCTTATATTTCATATCACATTTATCCAATTACATAGTTATTTCATTGAATAACTTTTGGTTGACAATTAGTTTAGTCCGATGCGTCTAGATACGAAAATGATATCTGTTATTTAATGAAACCCTCGTTACACCATAACGCCATCTATACATGTATGTACTAGTAAATAAAATTGAAGTGTCTGTTTGTAATGTCAAAATAACAGCTTTATACTAAATGCATTGATGAAAGTATATATTTACGGTACATATAACAAAAAAACAACTATTACATTTTTTGTCTCTCTGTCTGCTCTGTCTGTTTGTTCCGGCTAATCTCCAAAACAGCTGAACCGATTTTAACGGGAGTTTCATTGGCAGATAGCTGATGTTATAAGGAGTACCCTACTTTTTTTTAAGAATTTGTTTCCATGCGGGCGACGTCGCGGACAGCAGCAATTCCTGGATAAAAGGGTCCATAGAAGAAAAGTATGGGACACATAAAGTAGTATAAATCCCGAAAAAACTGGCTTGTAAATCGTTACTAAAGCTAACGCTGGGAACAAACTCAATCTTACTAATATTACCATTAATCCCAATGTTGGATATACCTACGTTTAAATTGGTACTGACTATAACAACCAACATACAATCCCTATCAAATTATGAGTGAAAATAATGGTTTTGGCATTACTTTGGGTACTTCACGTCTCATATAAACTAGGCCTGTGAACCATGCCAACTATGTGAATAGAGTCGCGGGATGAAACTAGTTCTTTAAATAATAAACTTCAGAGGCATGCCAACCAACATGGAGTAGATAAAAAATAGAAACCTGCATGGAATGTACGCTTTTATAATTTCTAACGTGACGATATTATCGTGGACGTCCACGTCTACGTCACGGCATCACGATAACACAGGGAAGTAAAATGTCTGGAAATACATAAAGACGCTTTTAAATTTACATCCGCAATAACGTGTACGTATTTCCATACGTTTTTGGACGTGGCACATGAACGTCCACGATAATATCGTCACGTTATAGAAATTATAAAAGCGCACAATGGCCGTGCAGATTTCTATTGCTTCTAGGATTTTTCAGTTCAACGCATTTTGTTTTCATAACAAATATTTTCGTAAAACAATGCAACTACACCACTACAGGAATATTCATGAAGGTTATTTAATACCTACCGCGTACAATAAGCTCTATTTATGTACCTAAGTATGACAGTCATACACACATAATCCCTATAAAAAGTAATCACCGATATAAACTTACTCATTTATCCATTAAATAGCTACTACAATGTATTAAAATCAACGAGTGAAAGGATTATTATAATTTACGACCGGCCTGTGTTACAATGCATCGCAAAATAGCAATTCGAATGCTGAATACCTTAGTGGACTAATAAATTACTAATTGGAACTAATTAAATTACACTGTAGCAATTGTTTATTTTGTATTAAGGAATGAACATCTGCAAATAAATACCTACCTACTATGTTTACATATTGTAAATTAAAATTCACTTTTCGAGTGTCTGTGTGACCGCGTTGTTATGTACATAAAAAATTAAGACCAGGCACTCTAAAGGCAATTTCCACGCAAGCTCCGCCCCCGTGCACCCCGCCACTCCACTATGTGCTAAACGCTAACATATTAGTAATAAAGTTGAATATCGCGTGCGCTCTTTGATCGTGTTCAAACACGAAACTTAATGGCGTAAGTCTCAATTCTTATTTCGTTTATAACTAAAGTAATAATTGATCGAGAGAAAAAAGTCTTGTGGCTGGATAATAAACTATACTTTCTTACTGTGAATACTTATTTTAGACATAATGGCCAAGTAATCTTCATTGTAAATAAATAATCTTAAATAAATACATGATTTGAAAATGAATCGAGCGAAAGTGTTACAATTACGTAACTGTCTTGTAGATGGAAAGAAAAAAAATCCAATAAATCATATACAAAAGTTCCATTTTGATTGTATGCGTGATTGTTTCAGAATATTAATGCAAATTAACATAGAATGTAGGGAGCCTCCTCTTAATATTAAACATACTTTTAATAACAAACAGTGGCACTCCGGGAATGCCGACAGAAGTGAAAACTTGAAAAAAATTGGCACCGCGGTAATCAACGCGTTGATGTCTTTTTAATGGTAAAAATCTGGTGTCATCACGGTGTCGCAAAATTAATGGTTTAGTCCCATCTCAAAAATGCCTAACGCGCCTAAAGAAATTTTCACTTCAAAAAATCTCGATGTTTTGTCAAATCAAAACCGTGCGAAGCTAGTCACTAGTTTTGAATAAATTACACTGCACATTTTACAATACTAACTCGGAATCCCAATGAGAGAAAGAAAAAGACGAAAAAAATGAAAGTGTTGTGTAAAAAGAAATGGAAAAATCACCTACACGCATTAAAAAACATGGTGATAAATGCTTGTTCATTTTGGAATTAAAAACCCAAGATTACTTACTAAGAAACTCAAAGATTTAAACAACAATTTCAGCAACAATCCCATTAAAATTCTAATTTAAAACAAAACGAGAAAAGAAAGGAAAAACAAAAGAAGATAGCACCAGTGTTATCACAAATCAAAGAAGCTGTAAATGAGTGCAATCCTTTACTGCGAGGCGATAACGAAAGAGTTTGCGAAAGAAAACGGAACTTGAAATAATTGAATCTTGCGAAACAATGCGACGACACTTCCGTTTCGTAATAGCTCTCCTAATAAATACTAGCTTCAATAAATATTGTAACATGCTGCCATAAATTAATGTTATCATATAATATAGCTTCCTACATGTGAAAATAATACCCTTTGGGCCTTGATACATTTCCGTCTCGAAGGACCAAAAATATGTGGGTACGATTTTGGACAAGACAAGTGCTATAGTCCGTTGATTGGCAGTTGTTTAGTGGGGGACGCGTTTCGTAGTATTCAACTTACAGGGTCCCCGAAACGATCAATTGCAATTGTCGATGAGAATAAACACACAAAAAATTGACAATTGCAATTGACAAGTACAATAATTAATTGTTTTGGGTGGAGCCGCAGTGATAGCTCGCGAAATTCAAATTTTCTTACGTTTTTTTGCAATTTGCTGGTCAGTGTCAGGTTGTATCTTCATCAAAATACAATTCGTGATCATTACAAAATATGTATTTACTACAGAATTATAATTATTAGAATCATTATACATCTCTCTAAATTAGATTTGTTCCTTTAGAGATTTATTCTTATGGAAAAACGTAAGAAAATTAGATATTTGCGGGCCACCACTGAGGTTCCTACTTAATCATAATCTTCTAAAATCGGGTGCCGTAAAAAAGCTGCATGATTCTAGCAGCTTTTTTACTTCGTTAACGAAGTCAAAAATGTATCGGATTGACATAAACTACCGTAAAGCAGATTTCAATTCTATTGAAAGAGGGTATAGAAACGCTTTAGGCCTTCAGGTAATACGATTATGGAAAAGTTTGCAATGGAAATGGAACAAAAAATTCTTGAAAGTCCCAAAACAGCAACGACACTACGTTTTGTAGATCATGAAGTTTTTGGTTTGTGTCGCACTAGTAGGGCGGAGTGTGAATGCACATTACGTACACACGGCTATACATCAAGCTATAAATTTCCAGTTTACGCTGATCTCGCATTGTATAGGATTTCTATACAGTGTAAGGTCAGCTTATACTGGAAATGTATAGCTTGATGTGTAGCTATGTGTACCATAGATCTATGTATGCTTCGTACTAATCACTATACTGTCCTGTAAATATCGTGAAGTAGAACGATTACCACTAGAAAAATAAACAGAAAAAACTATCATTAGCAAAAGGAGTTTTTTTTTTTTTTAAAGAAGGCATATTAAGACGTAAGTCGTCTATCGTGGAGTCGTGCACGTTTCCATCCACGATAATGTTATAACGTGAAGGTTCACAAAATTATAAAAGCGTACATTTGTGTTCGCCTGGGTAGCAATATCAACATACAGTAGATCTAAATGCATCCGCCACATTTTCCGATTGTGAATTGGAAAATTTCACATTCTGCAATGAACCTTCAGGCTGAAAAAATTGAACTTACGAAGGCTCTGAGCTCTGGGATCATTGACCTACTTATCAATTGTTTGCATTCTGTGGTGGGGAAGCATCATTATTGCAAAGGAATATGCTCTAACAAAACTGTTAGCATCAAGCAATTGCTAAAACTGATTGATATGGCTTGTGAATTAAAAACCTTTTTCTGATAGTCCTAGCAGGTTAGTCGAATTGAACAAAATCTCCTTTACACGAAAACGTTTTATTTTTGTAGAAAAAATATAGGCACTACTATTTTGTTTTGCTAGCATGTTTTAGCAAATGCTCGCAGAGCTCATGTTGGAATTTTAATTACTACCAAGTGATGTATTTTGTTAGTTTATTTTAGGTTTTTTTTTGTTTCCTATACATGCAATAATGTAACATACCTGGAAGGATCTAGTTCTGTTGTAAGCGCACTTACGACCTGCTTGAGGTTTTTTTCACAAAACACATTGAATTAAACGCTGGGTAGTCTAATAATGACTAATGACTATTTTGCAATTAACAAACCTAAGCCAAAAAGAGTTTACATATGATGTGTTTTTCTTCCACATTATTCATGTGTGCACCCAAAAACATACACAAAACACAATCTAAAGAGACTGCACTATAAAGTGTACCTTATGCCCAAAACACCCCCCTTTTAATTTATGGCAGCGGCAGCTTTGTGAACACGACGTGTGAAATTATTTTCCTCTTGTTGGCGGAGCGTAGAACGATGCCCATTTCTCCCTCCCTTGTGCCTTCACCGCACCGGTGCGGTGCAACCACAGCCTAATAAACGCTGAGTTTTTGTTTTATTTCGGTTGGTCCTGCTTTCTATGTTTGCTCGTCAAAGTTCCAGCTGAAAATGGGCCTCCCAATAAGTACTTTTTTTAATGTCTGTAATACCCACTTACAATCTTTGAAGACAGATTTACATTTAGCAGTTTTAGTTATAAAGAAATAAGAGCATTGCCATTTCCCATCGTCTTTAGTTCCCTTCTATTTAATTTTTCAGTAACCACGCTTGTCTAATCAGGACAATAGTCTGATTACCTAAATGAATCCAAAATTATGCCAATGTCGCTTCCTCCCTCCCTTGTGCTTTCACCGCACCGGTGCTACCGCAGTCTAATACGCGCTTCGTTTTTGTTTTATTTACTTTGGTCCTGTTTTCTATGTTTGTTCGTCAAAGTTGGTAAAAAAAAGTCCACGGCTGAAAATGGGCCTCTCGATAGCCGTTATTATTAAAATGTTCATAGCCCACTCCTGGAATACGGATAAACATGTAGCAGTTTATTTTTACTAGGAAACAAGAGCACTGTTATTTCCTATCATCTTTAGTTAATTTTTCAGTAACCACGTACATCTAATAAGAACAATAGTCTGATTCGCAAAATGAATCCAAAACTATAATATTCCATTAAAAAAACTTCACATCAAAAACCGTTTTCTTTGATAGAACCAGCTAATCTGCAAGAAACTGGAGACTACGTTCTACCCCCTTTTTAACCGACTTCCAAAAGGAGGAGGTTCTCAATACGATTGTATGTTTTTTTTTTTTGTTGTTTGTTACGCGATTACTCCGCCAATTATGAATTTATTTTGATGATTCTTTTTTAGCGTTCAGTACCTCAAAAGGAAAAAAACGGAACTCTTATAGAATCTGTCTGTCTGTCCATCTGTCACAGCCAATTTGCTTCGAATTTAATGGACCGATTAAGTTGAAATTTGGTACAAGTTTGTATTTGTGTGACCCAAACACAGACGTTTATCGTAAATAAATGAATTTTGAATGTGGGGGGTTCCTTTTGGGGGGCAAACACGAAAATGTCAAAAAAAAAAACTATAAGCAAACTATACCGTGTGACATACCAAATTGTTGCAAGGATTTAAAATATATATTTTAACATAATTTTAAAATAAATATATTTAAAGATATTTAAGAAATTCGATGAAAATTGACCACTTATCTCCGAAACTGAGCCAAAAATTTCGAAAAAAATACAGAGGATGGTTCTTTACCCATAGATTGCAGGAAAACCAACGAGAAGTCTAAAACACTACAAAGTGAAAAAAATCGGAAGTTGGTGGCAAAAAACGAAAATTCAAAGCCAAAGACACCGACTTCCGAAATTAAAGTTATTTTTCACTTTGTTGTGTTTTTTTTGGAAGTCGGTTGTTTTTTTTTTTTGTAAAAAGTTTTTCTAAGTAATATCTTATATATAACTAATATAATCTGTACTTAACATGAAATCACAGTACCAATATAAACGCGCTGACTCAATCACTTACGCTATTAACATGTTCAATATATAATTAGCAATCAATCGCTTAGCATATTGACTGACTAAGACAGGCGTTAGCCAGTACAGTGTCGGATGTCAAAGGGAGTTCAAAGGATCGTTAAATGCAAATTGCTTGCACTCACGTTTGGGTGAATGGGTGAAGAGCTTGCATTCTAAAAGTTGGCAACGTCGCAAATAGTTGTCAAATATTTACATGTTTTATTCATTCGTTAATATTACTGTATGGAAATATGAAATATCGCTCTATAATTGCAATTCATTATTAATATTTTAGTTCAATAAATCTAAAATATTAATAATGAATTGCAATTATAACACTGAATTTGATGTTGTAACCGTTTTAGGTGTAAAAAGGGCATTTGGAAGTTTCCAAATGCTTTTGTTACATCTTAAACGAAATATGCAGTGTTACGATATTATTTAGTGCATTTCATAATCAATATTTTAGTTCTAGAGAGCTATATTTCACATTACCAAATTAATCAAAACAGCGAATATTTGCCAGCTATTTGCGACGTTGCCCACTTTCAGAATGCACGCTCTTAAGTAGGTAAATGCTTAGAAAGTATAGCTGAAGGTAGTGTAGGTAGGCTTTGATTTCTTCTGAGTTAATCACAATATAGCCTATCAGCATTCATAACAACTTAACTTTTATGAAAAGTTTGAACACAATTTAACAACATTTGGACTCATTTAAATTCTTCATTTAATGCTCTAATGATGATTTGATACTATTTGCCCAATTGAGAGGTATTTTATGATAGCATGCCCATGCCAAACCGAATTCCCGCTTAGTGTTTACCTATTGGTCGCTGCATTCTGCATGCACCCAGTAATCAGTCTGCACCTCTAAATATACTGATGAAGGAAAAGACACACGTAATAAATAACTTAACCTTAAGGTACGATTTTTATTGGTATAAATTCGTTCCATTTCTACAATTACACGTTTCTATTACAAATATGTTAACGTATCGATTTGGCTAGAACATCCACATGCCTCCATACAACATCTTAGCATTACAATTCTATGTCAAACTTCACAAAATAAGTCAAAAGTAAGGAAGTGTGAAGAAAATAGCATCTGTACAGTACAACTGTTAGAAACTCTTTCTTCGATAGTCGGATTTCCGGAATTGATTAAACATTTTTAGATATTTAATTTGATCTATCATAGACATTTATTATGTTAAATCATTATCTGTATTTAAACTTAAATACTGTTTATATTAATAATAAAATTAATTGTTATCGCACACACTACTTCCGAGTGTACCACCACGTTTTATTAAAAATGTCAACCTAGGCTGCTTCCGGTAAAAGAATAACACGTGGTGGGAAGTAGTGCGCACGACCGTTGGTCAGTCGACGTCGAATCATCGAAGTGTAAAGTGATTTCTTAGAAACTTAATAAATATTGTGCGTGATATCGTGATAAAATTGTTTAATTTTCCTGGACTTTCATAGTTCAGAAGTGGGATATAATCGGGGTAGCGATCAATTTTCGCCCTCGGTGAAGGACTGAACGCCCATAAAAGGTACGTACAATGTTAAAAGCTAAAATTAGGTATATCAAAAATTATTCAGCTGGTGAATGAGTGATTAATAGCATTTTAGCTGAACTGGTGATATATTTACTTATTATTATTTTTTTTTCTCTTTTCTTTCTTTATTTTCTCTATCTTCCCTTTTGTCTAATATTTAAAGATAATTAAAAGATTGATAGGATTATCTTAGGTGAACATTAAATTAAAGAACATTAACTTTTTGTAATATATGTATTTCTAGCGACCATGACTCGCAAAAGAAAGTCTCGACAACATACAAGGGAGTCATACGACTCTTCACCAAGTGGCTCTGAGTCCGCTGTGCGGAAACGTCTCAAAACTCACCGCAACCGTGACGAGTCGAGTAAATCGAGAACTAGCGAGTCGAGAGACCGCAATGAACCTTGCAGCAGTCGTGGTCCAAGGCGCCGTGGTGCGACGCGTGATGCAGCGCGTGATGCGTCGCGAGTGCGTGATACGGCGCATGCTGAGGCGCATGGCGCGTCGCGATCGCGCGATGCGCCGCGATCGCGCCATGCTTCGCGGAAGCGTGATGCGACGCGAGCTGCGGCGCGTGATGGGGTGCCTGATGGGGTACATGGCGCGTCGCAGTCGCGTTATGCGTCGCGGGTTCGCGATGCGGCGCGTGCTGAGGCACATGACGCGTCGCGGTCGCGTGATGCTTCGCGGATGCGTGATGCGACGCGAGCTGCGGCGCGTGATGGGGTGCCTGATGGGGCGCATGGCGCGTCGCAGTCGCGTGATGCGTCGCGGGTTCGTGATGCGGCGCGTGCTGAGGCACATGACGCGTCGCGGTCGCGTGATGCTTCGCGGATGCGTGATGCGTCGCAGTTGTGCGATGCGTCGCCCGGTCGGGAGGTGGATCATGGTCGCGACATATCGTACAATCGTGACATGCAGCGAAGACATAGTCAAGATATAGCGAGAGCATCGCGTTCGGACACTCCACCAGCAGCAGTAGTGAGTTCTTTTGATTCTACAAAAGACGCAGATACTAATACTAACATTTTAGTTTCGGTTTTTAAAGAGTTCATGCAGACCATGAAAGCAGACGGGGGCAGTGAACGTTTTCCGGTTTTGAATGTGATACCAGAATTTGATCCCAGTAAACGAACTCAAACAATAGAAACATGGATAAGTAAAGTTAACGAATGTGCTCAGATTTATAATTGGACCGAAAGGCAGACTGTTCACTATGCTCTTCCTAAATTAGCGGGATTGGCTCAGAAATGGTATCAGGGCCTACCTAGCCTTCTGTTTTCATGGGCTGAATGGCAGAGCAAATTAAAATTGGCATTTCCAAGTGACCAGAACTATGGTCAGCTATTAACGGAAATGCTTGCTTGTAGGGCTGATTTTGGCGAGTCTTTAGAAGAATATTTTTACCAAAAGGTTGTTTTATTGAATCGCTGTAATATACATGGTAAAAATGCAATAGATTGTATCTTGTATGGAATTGAGGACAGGTCTGTCAGAACAAGTGCAGAAGCCACACAGTTCACAGAACCTGATAAATTATTAGTTTATCTCAGAAATATAAGAATTACAAAAAGATTTAACAAGCCAAATTCATCCCTGCGGGCAGGGAACACTGATAGCAAACAATCTAAGACATTAAAAGGAGCTCAAAATGATCATGATAATAGGAACAATAGGAACTATAGGCTTACAAAATGCTATAATTGTGGTGAAGAGGGGCACCCATATTTCAAATGCAAACTACCAATCAAGCGTTGTGATAAATGTCATCAAGTAGGGCACTTAACTGATGGTTGTCAAGGCACCAAAGAATCTACTAATAAAAAAACAGTTTTAAGAATTTCAAAAGAAACGGATAGTGACTCCAAATATTTTAAAACTGCCGTCGTGAATGGTCTGAATTTTGATTGTTTCATAGACTTCGGGAGTCAATGTTCTATGCTGCAAGAATCTGCGGCTAAGAAATTGGTTAACTCGTGGTCGGTATCAGAACTACCTGTATTGAGAGGCTTTGGGGACAGCGTTGTCAATTGCTTAGGTAAATGCAGTGTTGAAATAAAAGTAGATTCAGTCACTACTACGGTAGAAACTCTTATCGTTCCTGATAAATTATTACAAGTTCCTTTATTACTAGGACAGACATTCACAGAACAAGAACATATTGTGGTTCTTAAAACTAATAACCAGCTTAAGATAACCACGAATATAACTGAAAACGTATTGGTGTACGTCGATAACTCACTTATTATACATGGGTATACCCCAGTCAGTATTTATACTAAACCAAGATATTCAGGTGACTTATTTGTTGAACTTAGTTTTTGTCAGGATGCTCAGAAACAATATGAGATTATTCAAAGTGTAGTACAAGTGAGTAACGGACAGGGAACGATTATTCTTAAGGGCTTAAACTCTGGGTTTGAATTGCTGAAAGACACTTTATTGCTCCGGGCCATTCCTTTAAGTGAATTAAAGACATTAAATATTTACAGAATAGAACACTGTCCAAATAATACAGTAACACCCCAAATTAAAGCTTGCATGATACAGGTGGATGATAATATTGAATCTGATCATAGAACCAAATTAACCGAGTTGTTAAACGAGTTTAGGGACTGTTTCGCCTTTTCGGTTAAAGAGTTAGGGTGTATAAGTGATACAGAAATGAACATAAACCTAAGTGATACCACGCCTGTAGTGTACAGACCTTATCGATTATCCCATCCAGAAAGGCAGGTAGTTCGCGAAATGATAAAAGACTTGACTGACTCGGGAATAATTAGACAGTCGTCATCAAATTACGCATCCCCAATCGTATTAGTACGCAAAAAGACCAGTGACTATCGTCTTTGCATTGACTTTAGGGCACTAAACAAAAAGACCGTCAAAGAACACTATCCTCTACCCCGTATAGATGATCAGTTAGATAATCTGTCAGGTCATAAATATTTTACTTCCCTCGATCTCGCATCCGGTTACTATCAGATTCCAATGGCAGAATCGGCAAAGCATTTGACAGCTTTTGTGACCCCAGACGGTCATTATGAATTTAACCGCATGCCATTTGGGCTAGTTAATGCGCCATCAACATTTCAAAGAGCTGTTAATAGTGTTTTGGGAAACGCAAGATTCAAGGAGGCGTTTGCTTACATGGATGACGTAATTATACCATCCAGAACAATAGACGAAGGGCTGCAAAGGCTACATGATATATTGAGCCTTTTCCGATCTTCCGGCATCACACTAAATTTATCAAAATGTAATTTTCTGAAACAATCCATAGATTATTTAGGTTTTGAAGTTAGTGAGTCTGGAGTGAAACCAGGCAAAAAGAAAACCGAAGCCGTGGATCGATTTCCCAGACCAACAGACCAACATAAGATTAGGCAGTTTGTGGGATTAGCGAGTTTCTTTAGAAAATTTATAAGAGGTTTTTCAATTATTGCGAAACCACTAACACAACTTTTGAAAAAGGACTCTAAATGGCGTTGGGGAGACGCAGAAGAATCTGCATTTTTAAACCTGAAAACAGAACTTGTTAAACGACCCATTCTCTCATTTTATAATCCCGAATTCGAAACACAGTTGCACACAGACGCGTCTAAAGTCGGGGTTGCCGGAATCTTGATGCAGAGACCAGATAAAGTGGTTCCTTTTAGTGCCGTAGCATTTTACAGTAGACAGACATCCCCTGAAGAAGCCAAATTCACATCTTACGACTTAGAAACGCTGGCTGTAGTAACGTCGCTTCAGAGATTTAGAGTATATTTGTTAGGGATTCATTTCACAATTGTTACCGATTGCAATTCTCTTCGTGCAACCTTTGAAAAGAGGGACATACTGCCAAGAGTTGCAAGATGGTGGAGCATCATACAAGAATTCGACTTTCAAATAATTTATAAACCAGGCACAGGAATGGCTCATGTAGATGCGCTGAGCCGAAATCCCATTTCATCAGAAATACTAGAGTTACAAGTAAAACGAATTGATACAGATTGGGTAGCCACGGTACAACAAAACGATCCTGAGTTACAAAGAATTATTGCTATTTTAAATGATAAAGAAAATGACAATATTATAGAAATTAAAAATAATTTTGTTGTTAAAAAGGGACTATTATACAGGAAAACAGATACTGGTGATCGTTGGGTTGTACCGAAAGGCGTTCGATGGCAAATTTTGAAGTCAAATCATGATGAAATTGGACATTTCGGTCTTGATAAAACGTTAGAGATAATTAAAAATAATTACTGGTTTGCTAAAATGAGACGATTCACTAAAAAGTATGTTCAGTCGTGTTTAGAATGTGCTCACTCTAAAATACCAACTGGGAAAAAGTCAGGCAAATTGCATCCCATTGAGAAGGTTGAACAACCATTCCATACTGTACATATTGATCATTTAGGTCCTTTTGTTCGAAGTAAACACAAAAATGCATACCTGTTATTAATTATTGACGCTTTTACGAAGTTTGTGATAATTGTTCCCGTTAAAAGTACTAAGTCTGTCCATTCCATCAAAGCAATGAAAAACTATTTTCACACATTTAGTGTTCCAAAACGTGTTATTTCCGATAGAGGTACGTCATTCACTTCTAAAAGTTTTCAAGATTACTTAAGTTCATTAGGTATTAAACATGTAATGAACGCTGTAGCGACTCCGCGGGCCAATGGCCAAGTTGAGCGATACAATCGAACCGTTTTAACTGCATTGACAGCTACTAATTACGGCAAATCCGAAAATGAATGGGATGAACATATTTCAGAAATTCAGTGGGGAATTAATAACACACTAAACAAAGGTACCGGGAAAAGCCCTGCTCAGGCACTGTTTGGTCTTAATTTAGTGAGTACTTCAAATGCGTTATTACAACTTAACGTTACAAACGACACACAAAGTTCGGCAACTTCATTAGAGGACACTAGAAAAGAAATTTCAGAACATATTAAAGAAAATCAGGACATACAAAAAGAACGTTTCGATAAAGCTAGGAAAGAAGTCAATTATAAGATAGGAGAACTTGTAAGGGTAGAAAGAGATGTTCCATCAATAGGAAAAAGTAGGAAATTAGTTCCTAAACTTAGAGGACCGTATCGTATTGCAGAAGTTCTTGATAACGACCGATACGTAATTGAAGATACACCACTATCTAAAAAGGGAAATCGAAAGTTTAGCGGTATCTTTTCAGTAGATAAAATTCACCCCTGGGTAGTTTTTAATAGATCGGATTCCGAGTCTGAGGTGCCAGAAAATGACAACACAGACTAATAATTTATGATTGATTGGTAATGATGCAATTATATTAAAGTTTAGTCTAATACCTTATCTGAGAATATGTCTGAGGTCTCGGCTAATAGAGATATTAAGGATGTGTATGAGGCCTTGATATCTCAAGTTAAGTATGTATGTGGTATGTGTGGCTTATCTGAGAATATGTCTGAGGTCTCAGCTAAGACAGGTGTTAAGAATATGTCTGAGGCCTTAACATCTTAAATTAAGTGGCTTATCTGAGAATGTGTCTGAGGTCTCAGCTAAGACAGATGTTAAGAATATGTTTGAGGTCTTAACATCTTAAGTTAAGTGGCTTATCTGGGAATATGTCTGAGGTCTCAGTTAAGACAGGTGTTAAGGATATGTCTGAGGCCTTAACATCTTAAATTAAGTGGCTTATCTGAGAATGTGTCTGAGGTCTCAGCTAAGACAGATGTTAAGAATATGTTTGAGGTCTTAACATCTTAAGTTAAGTGGCTTATCTGAGAATAGGTCTGAGGTCTCAGTTAAGACAGGTATTAAGGATATGTCTGAGGCCTTAACACCTTAAGTTAAGTAGCTTATCTAAGAATAAGTATCAGGTCTCAACTAAATGATATGTTGAGGCCTTAATATCTCAATTGTAGTCTAAAGTTGGGGTATATTTAAAGAAAATACCCAAATAAGTTGCGTATATTTTACTATCTTAATTACGTTCATAATATATATATATTTTTTTTTGTATCAGAATTAATTTTCCCGGGACGGGAAATGTATCAGGAAAGGCCGACTGTTAGAAACTCTTTCTTCGATAGTCGGATTTCCGGAATTGATTAAACATTTTTAGATATTTAATTTGATCTATCATAGACATTTATTATGTTTAAATCATTATCTGTATTTAAACTTAAATACTGTTTATATTAATAATAAAATTAATTGTTATCGCACACACTACTTCCGAGTGTACCACCACGTTTTATTAAAAATGTCAACCTAGGCTGCTTCCGGTAAAAGAATAACACGTGGTGGGAAGTAGTGCGCACGACCGTTGGTCAGTCGACGTCGAATCATCGAAGTGTAAAGTGATTTCTTAGAAACTTAATAAATATTGTGCGTGATATCGTGATAAAATTGTTTAATTTTCCTGGACTTTCATACAACTATGTAATTAATGTCCCTCGGCAAACCTCATGTTTCGTCAGTCGTCAGATTTCTATCAGTTGCCCTTTGCACTTGGTGCAGACCGGACGCTCTCAATCGACTTGGAAGTATATAGAGTTGTTAATACTCTTTTAACTTAATGTAATTTATTTTAAAAATGCTAGGAAAGCTGCTAAAGTCGCAGGTACGACAGATAGGAAAACAGTTTTACAGCTCTATATAGTTCACACGAAAATCAAATCAAAACAACAGTAAAGTAATTAGTTCTGAATTCAAATTATTATACAAGATAAATCTAATAATTGATGGACATGGAAATTAGCATTCGTTTGTATTCGGAAATGCGATGATTCCCGAGGGACATAAACAAATAGAAATACAGTACGTACTTATGCAGTGACAGCCAATCACTTACAAGCACTAACAATCCTTTTCCGGAGCCAACCTTTAAAACTTGTGTGGGATGAAGCATATGCGATGCACTTAAACTTCTACTTACATTTGCACATTTTCCACATTGGATTAACTTTTAGTCCAATGTGAAAAATGTGCAAATGTTAATCATTAATATGAAAATAGGGAGAGATTATTCAGTGAATTTGTGGATGTTTTAAAGTTCCATTTTCTTGTGTATATTTTTTAAAGAAAGAAATAAAGAAAAAGTATTTATTGAGACTCGCACAGAAAATCACAAATTAAACTGAAACATAGTCATTAAAAGATAAATAAAAAAATAAAAAAACATTAAAAAGAGAAGTAAAATTGGCATTTTATGGGAGTTAGGAGGCAAAATTTACCTCAAGTTTTGGTCTGGAATGTTCAACACCACGAATGTTCAACATCATAATTATTGACAACATTTTGTCATGAGTGCGTTTTAGATAATCTCTGGGCTACCTACCCCTTTCTGACCCTTCTAAGAGGTTTATCAATCACAACTACATCGCATGATCAGGCCATTGAATCTTATATTATTCGTAAACATTGTGTAACTAACACCATAATTTTCTGATAATCCTTGACGCCAACTTGTGTGATTTATGGAATAAATTACCATAACATGGTTGGGAAATCTGTCTGCAAGAGCACTTGCATCTCTTGGAGGTAAAATCTATATGGAAATGGTAACTTTAGGAATAAAAGATGAACTGTGTACGGTCATCGTATAAGGAACTGTGCAAGAACACGCCCATAAACCGTACCTTATAAAAAAACAAGCCTACATGAATTTTACTAAGCGATCCGTATCAACCTCGTATCCGTATCTACACAGAGATGCGGTCAATTCCACAATCCCGTGAATAAAGGACGCAGTCACAGCAGTTCGGCGCACTGCAGCAGCTATGAATGTTGAAGTGTGACCATGTTGTAAGGCCGTGTAAATGTGCGTAGGAATGTGTAGGAATATGCGTAAATGAATCTATTAGGTTCATTTTCATGGCTATCCATCGCTCTAATATTTAAAACACCATAAACGCATGGAGCATTTATTCAGCTGCATTCAGTTAGGCTGGAACCCGAACCCCTCCATAATTAGGAAAAGGCTCGGCAGATGACTGATGAATCAATAATTATTGATAAAATAATAGCGTGTATGGACAAAACCTTATATCCTGAAATATTATGTTGAAAATGGCCGCAGGTGACGGTAGTCGAAATTAATTTATACAATAGTAATTTTGTTTTCAACTTTCAAAGAAACAGTTATCGAGAGAAAGCAACATGGACTACTTCAAAGGAAACTATGTTGTACGGAGTTATATTATGCCATCCGAAACATAGGAATTAACATCTTTTTTTGTGCACAGTTAGTGTTTTCTTTAATTTTTACGTAAAAATTTCCATGGTGCGCATATCTCTAAATATTTCAAAATCTAGTTTATTTATTACATTTTCAACAAAATGTCTATCCCATTATACAGTAGATACATGTCTATGTAGTGTGAACCGTCTATTGTTCGACGTTGACACTTTTCTAGGTTCGTAGGTCAATTGCAGCGGAGCCGGGTCACGGCACCTTCATCTACCAACGCCTTTGAGAAAATGTACTGTACATATCTACTGCTTGTAACTTGTAGCTTTTTATTCAATAAAGTTAATAGGTACAGAGAAAATGTAATGTATTTTTTTCTCAAGTTATCAATGAAATGGAATGTAGAAACAGTGTAACGATCTGTAATTTCTTTTTCAAATGAGACCAAACACAAAATTTTCCAACAGGATATTTATTTATTTAATACTTTAAGCACACAAATGTAAAGAAGCGGACTTATTTTATTTCTTAAAATATGTAGAAGTTGAGATACGGTTTCACTTGATCTATAAAACTTGCTGTAAGAGCTTAGAGATCTAAGTTACGCAAAAAAGTTTGTAACGAAAACATAAAAGTGTTTTGTTCTTTTTACTTACTCCCATGGGAAATATATGTAAGTTTTTTAGCATGATAAGTGATGCATAAACAAAACTTGTATGTGCAACAATGTCGTCAAGTCAATTTTAAACTACTACAACAACAACATCTGCAACATTCAAACAATGATGAACTCACCTCAGGCTCTGAAGCCGAAGCAACTAGCTAAACAGCTAAAGGAACACAGAACCGCTCTAAGTTAAGTTAAGTCGTAACTTGAACGTTACTTGAGCGTTCAAAGATTACAACGCTACGGATGGAGCAAGCCACTTGCAGTGCTGACCTATTTCTGTAGTTAATTTTTTTAACTACATTAGACCGATAACGCTTTTCAAATTTCTTAGAGTTTGAATAATTAATTTTAGTTTTTAGTTTTTTTTTGTAGATAGTGCGGCGATCTAGATATTTGCATGGATGGAGATGGCGGATAATAGAGAATTTTGGATAGAAAAATAATAGAAAGTTTAATGTATTTAGCCTCAATAGTCAATGACTCATAAAAAAATATGATTTTTTAATGGTTCGTAGGTTTCATGTTTATGCGTCGATAGTAAATGCCAAATACAAAATGTTCCTTCGTTATTATAGGAAATAGGCTCTGACCCATTTTTTCTGAACAAATTATTTTTTGAAACCCTAAAAGGCTTTCTGTACATGACGCCGGAACCGCACCGGCGCCGGACCGCATGTTTCGTTGGTAATGCTTTATTGCTTTATTTTTATTGATCGTTGCTTTACTATTTAAATGCCAGTGTACACGCAGTTCCGGTGCGGCGCCGGTGTGGCAGCGGCGCAACGCATGTGCGATATTCATTCGTATGCACAAACTTGCGGTCCGGCGCCGGTGCGGCTTCAAATTCAAATTCAAAAGTCATTTATTCAAACTAGGCTGAGAACCAGCAGTTTTCGAACGTCAAAATTATATAAAACAGTCCCCCAAAACGCCCACCCTTCACCATTTCCTAGTGCCTTTAGCTGGGAAGAAGAAGTGCCGCAACAAACTCCCCAGCAGCACAGCTGTCTGTTCAAGTTAGAAAATTATATAAACTCATATAACTTCGGCGTCATGTATTGTACGGAGGCAAAATAACAATCAAAGAATACGGCTGTACGATACCATAGTTTTCCCACCCAGAACACAAAAGTAATAACAAAAGGACAGAACGTTAAATACACCTAAACCTAACCTAAACCTATTCCTAAAAAAAAAACAATCCTCAAAAATTCAAAACTCGAAGACAAAAAGACCCCTTTACACAACACAAAAAAGCCGACATGAAAATGCCCGCTCACACGAGAAGCCAGCGCGTCGGCTACGTTGCACGTTGCATGGTTGCAGTGCACCGGTCGTCGACCTCGGTCAGTAGGTCACCGCCGCCGCGGCAGGACACTGCATCCCCTTCCGTACTTGAACTTTGCGATTGACGGGCTGTATAACTGGGACGGTTGTAGGGAGCTGGTAGGGATGTTCGCAGAATTGAGTGATGTAACAACGTATAGTAAATAGTTGTGAAATTCGGGGAAGCGGCTTGCAACTGCGTCGGGTTATTTCACGTTCGTGTTTACGGGTTTGTTTACGCGTGGTTTATTTATCTAGGGCTGTTTTATAGAGTAATGTTATGGAAGTGTTAGTTCATAATTAGAAGTCAATTATTATAGATAAAACAGATTCTCTTCTTTTTCTTTTGTTTTCTATATTTTATTTGTGAATCTCAAACATTATTTTCAACCTTAAACAAATTATTCTACTATAGAGTATGGCTAAATACAATAAATAGCAGTTAGGTATAACTACAAATTAAATATGAACGTAAAGCCTCATGCAGATTGGCGCGACGCGAGACGTGACGCGAAACCGATAATTGTTCTACCGTGAAATTTTCTTAGAAATTGTTTTGTCAGAGTCACGTCGCTCCAGTCTGCACAAGGCTTAAATCTGCAGCTATTATAAATAATATACGCTTGTCTTTTATTTTACATTTTTTATCTTCTGGTACAACAACTGTCACATATCCTATAACACTGGGAAATAGTCTAGTTTTCTAAAGATTTTTTTTTTTTTGTAATCGGATCAGCACTTCCGGAGATTACCTCTTACAAAGAAACAAACAATTATACTTCCAAAGCTATAAAAATATCTAGATATACAGGGTGGCAGGGACATCGACGCGAAAAACGTTACCATGGATTCAGTATATGATTCTGAACCCCACTATTCGTCGGCTATTTAAAAAAAAAATCTACTGTTCCATACATTTTGACCGCGTAGGTATTGCACTTTTCGATGAAACATCAGATTTTTTTTTTTAAATAACCGACGAAAAATTTCAACGCAGGGGGTTCACAATCATGTACTGAATCCATGGTAACAGTTTTCGCGTCGATGTCCCACCCTGTACAGTCAAAGAAATGAATTCGCCTAAAAAAATTGTGTCCAACTGTTAGCCGCTTAAAGCACGCACACTAGAAAAGCACAGTGACAGCAAAAACGTGGCGTGAGTGTAAGGGTTCTGCCTCGAATTTTGCGGGCAGCGGGGCGGCGGCGGCGGCGGCGTGGCGGTCACCGCATGACTGGAGTGCACCGCTCGTTGCCCGCCCCCGCGCCGCTGTCACGCCGCTGTTTTCGAGAACCGGTCCATTTGATTTTACGCATAAGATCCTGCCGCTCCCGCGCCGCCGCTGCCGCCGCCCTGCTGCCCGCAAAATTCGAGGCAGCGGCCTGACTGGAGTGCACCGCTCGTTGCCCGCCCCCGCGCCGCTGCCACGCCGCTGTTTTCGAGAACCGATCCATTTGATTTTACGCATAAGATCCTGCCGCTCCCGCACCGCCGCCGCCGCCGCCCCGCTGCCCGCAAAATTCGAGGCAGAGGCCTCAGATGTAGCTGTCACGCACACCATAAAAAAGTTGGCTTGTTTGTTTTAGTCCTTTTGCAGCGAGACACGATCTACTTAAACATATAAATAATCAAAGCATACTTCTTTCAAAATCTGCCTAGTTTTTCCCAATTATGTTGGGGTCGGCTTCCAGTCTAACTGGATGCAGCTGAATACCAGTATTTTACATAGAGCGACTGCCTATCTGACCTCCACAACCCAGTAACTAGGTAACACGATACCCTTCACGATTCCCTTGGTAAGACTGGTTGTCAGACTTTCGGGCTTCTGACGACCAGTAACGACTGTTAAAGATCCACGAATGACAGCCGGGACCAACTGCTTAACGTGTTTTCCGAGGCATGCAGGAGTCTCGGTATGTAGAAATAGTCACCCATCCATGGACCAATCCCGTCAAGCGTAGCTTAACTTGATGGATCGACCCGTGCGGCTGTTAGTAAGAAGCCACGAGCTCCTCCTAAAGCATACTTCTTTCTAATATGAATTCTAGAAAATCAGTTAATGAAATAGACATAACAAAACAACATCAACATTAACATCATGCGTGTATTCCACAAAGAGGTAAGCAGAGGTGTTGAATACACCCACATTTCGCCAGTTAATTCTCAAGTCCCATTTAATGAGAACCGAGGGACTATTACCGCAAAACAAAAGCACATCAAACTACCCTCCATCACTCAGGTCCGAACATAATTGTTTGATGCAGCACATAACTGGGTTACCTGAGCACTTATTGTTATAAAGTATTGGACGGCATTGTCAACATCGCTCCCTAGTTCCTACACTGTACGCTCGAACTAGACGAATAAAGGGAAATTGTGTTAGACGGGTAGGTAGACTCGAGGGCTGGTTTTAATTGAGAGTGTATAGGTAAAGTATACGTGTCTATTAATAGGTATGTAATTAGTATATTTGATAGCGTATCTACAAAACAACCAAAAATTCTATTAAATTTTTTGATATAGCTAAATATACTATTATTTTCAATAAGGGTAGAAATACGAAACACGTTTTTGTGTGATATTTTATAGGTGCCATCTTGTTCTGATAATAACGTTTTGATAATATCAAAATCTTATATAACATTTTATGAAACATCTTTCCTCTCGTTTTCCTGCAATCAAAATCTAAATCTAAATAATCAATTCTGTGGGAGTGATTTCGTAAAAAGGGACGGAAGTGTGTAACAGGAAACCCCTTCGAAGCGCGTGTTATTTGATTTGACCAAAGAGCGCGCGCGGTTGGCGGGAGTTGGCTGTCAGATGTTACCAATCCATTTTCCGAGCAGTTGTTAACAGGACGATGATGATGATGATGACGTGAGGATGACGTTACTATGGTGGTGACGGTGACGTTGATGAATATTGTTTATATATTATATTCGTCAGCCAAGATATCAGATGTCACACATCATAATTATGCGACTACTGTAAAGCTCGTTCGTTTTTTGTTTTGATGATTTCATGAATCGACAAGAAATCAGTACCTACCTACGTGAAAGTATGAAACTTTTTTCCTTATAAACATGTGCAGGACGTAATTCTGTTACAACAATATCACCCTGAAAACGTCCCTGGCGATAAAAAAGAACAATTTAAATGAAAATACAACGCGCGATCCAGTATTACGAGTACAAGCTATAAAAAGTGCAACCCACACATAAACATAAAATACTACATGACAGCACAAGTTGTGGTGACACGCAACTGATAAAATATAACGTTTTTCTTTCATATTACTGTCGTAAATAGCTAACACATCACTTGAAAATGGTTTCACATTTACATGTATCCTGCGTTAAAAGGAAATGCACTATTCTAAGAAGGAAAAACAGCCTCGGGCTTAGTACAAAGGAAAGATATAAATCGTTAGTTTCACCCGACCATGTCAAAAAATAGTCGCGTTAGGACCTGATCACACTGGCGGACGGCAGAGGAGAGCATCGAGGGATTCCTCTATCCACCAGCGCACACTGATAAGAAAAACCCTCTGCGATACCGTGAACGTCCGCCAGCTTACCGGAGCATCCGCCAGTATGCCGTGGCATGCGCTGGTATGCTCCAAGGTCAATCACCGAGCATTGAAATATATACCTTATTTCGATTGGATAATTAGACCTGACAGACTCCAGCGCATACCAGCGCATATCGGCGCATACCGGCGCATAACTGCGTATTTCGGTGCATACCACCGCATACCACCGCATACCGCGGCATACTGCTGCCTCCCGGCACGCTATCCTCCAGCGTGCTCTTCGATGCTCCAGAGAAAACTGCGCCGTGATACTCTAAGGTTGCGATGCCGTGGCATGCGCTGGTATGCTCCAAGGTCAATCACCGAGCATTGAAATACATACCTTGTTTCAATTGGATAAATATTAAACTTTAGACTATTTTTTGATAAATTTAAAATCCTCTGCCGTCCCGTCCGCCAATATGCGCAGGCCCTTAGTGTTTCGTTTTGGCACGTCTGACATACACAATTAACAAAACAAACTTCATTGTTATGGAAATGCTATTAATAGTGTGTGAGCTCACTTTTCTCAGTATGGACCTCGCGTGACTAAGTACGGTGAGGGCGAATCTAACGAATTAAATCTTTGGTATGGTTTGATATTATGCCTATACCAGTGCTTAGCCTGTTGAAACCTTTGTGTAAAAGAAACTTGATCAAATGTAAACGTCATCATACTTTGAGTCGAAGATTGTGTTGTATTTAGTAACTGGGAAATTAAAACGACAAAATGCAGCTTAAATGTCAATGTTTTAAATGAAGCGACTGTCCTCTGACCTCCACAACCCAATTATCGGGCAATACCGATACCACTCTACATTATCAGTTGTATTTCGTGTATTTCAAACTACAGAACAAATGAATTACTTCAAAATTGCGATATTGTTTGTGTACATTCTGACTATGTACCACTCCATGTATATCCACTCTATGTACCACTGTATAATCATGTATCCACCGGGGTGTTAATACAACAAATCGAGCTTTAGAAAGATACAGCAAACAAGTTTTAGTATCTCAGGCGAATATCGGACTCTCTTAAGAGCGCACCGACAAAACGATACGTAATTGCGAAATAATTGCGTTTGGTCCTTTGCTGCATCGTTATTACCTAAACTTAATTCATATTTAAGATATTTAAGGATTCTATATATGAATCGTACACTTAAAAACACGATTACTTGAAGTTTCCTCAATAGAAAAAAAATCAAAAGAAATCTCATTCATTGTGAGGCGTGTGGAAAAATAGAGGACCGCCCAGCATGTGTTGGTGGAATGTGTCCGATATAATAGTACTCCAGACCGAATTTCGGCCATGGCGACCTATCTCATCAAAGACCAGCCTTCGGCGCAGAAGATATAATAGTGCACAAGTGTGTATTAATGAGACACAGGTGCACTCTCTCTGCCCTCACCCTCATAGTCCGATGGAACGGCGATCCGACACGACCGGAGAGAGCTCAGGCGCAGGGCAAACGGCTTAACGTAATACTCACAAAAGAAACGCATTTCTCAACTCGAAATTGTCGGTAATGGATGTTGAAATGTTCTATGGTATTTTAGCTAAGCCTACTTCTGAAGCAGTAAAAATATTATATAGTTTTTTGGCTAAGAAATTAGATTAAATTTTGTGTTACTAAGTTTAGTTCATTTAGTTAGGTGTAAGTTATTATTTGTAAAAGCACGATGGGATTGACATCGTCACACATGGTATACGAAAGTCACTAAAATAAATAAATATATATTTTTTAATATTAGTATGAGAGACAGTCAATACTCGACTATGCTTTATTTTCTTCTTAAATTCGTTGTTATTTTTACCGCCGGGTACCGTACCTGCCAATTAAAAGGGTTTATCCTAAAAGTTGGCAACATCGTAAATAGCTGTCAAATTTTTACCTGTTTTTATTAATTTGGCAATATTACTGTATGGAATTAAGAAATGTGGCTAACAAGGGTACTAAAATATTGATTATGAAATGCAATAATTAATATCATAACACTGAATATTTAATTTTAGATTACAACTACTAAAACGGTTACAACACCAAATTCAGTGTCATAATTGCAATTCATTATTAATATTCTAGTTCGCTAGTTAGCCTCATTTCTTATTTCCATACAGTAATATAGCCAAATTAATCAAAACAGCGAAATATTTGACATCTATTTGCGGCGTTGCCCACTTTCAAAATAAACGCTCTTAAAAGAGAATACCAAACAGGAATGAGTGACAGTGACCTTTTTTTTTCTAAAACTGTAAATGCTATTTTTACGGCCAGGTACTGTACCAATAAAGCAGTAATTATCTTTCCCCATCCATAAGTATATTTACCCACTAATTATTATGAACAATTTGCGTAATGGAGTGTAGCTGTACGCAACTGGATTGCGTGACTACCCTCGGTTTGCGCTCCCGTAGGAATGCGTTGCTGTAATGGATTGGCATCGATAGAGCGAAAGTTTTCAGTTGAATTTGTAGTGGAAAAGGAGTTCGTGGGTTATTAAAAATATTTCTTTAAAAATATGTGTGAGTTTCCGTACTTATTGCATAATCAGCCTATAACGTTCCCACTGCTGGGACATAGGCCTCCTCTTGGTGAGAGGGAGTTGGCCGTAATCCACCACGCAGGCCCAGTGCGGGTCGGTAGATGTCAAATGTCTTCGAATTTTCGGATCTAGAACATGGCGTTTCTTCACCATGTTTTCATTGACCGTTTTGAGAGCAGTGTTGATGAAATTATTTACACAAAGTAAAGCGCCTGTCTATTCAAACCTACGATGGCACAACTCGTAAGTCGCGGCTGTTACCACTGGGCTGCGCTCTCCTGCACTTAATGAATAATATTGTGGCAATTTGAAAGAGGCTACTATTCGGTGATTGCCAAAAATCGATGGATCTTTGCAGTAGCCTTCTATGGGCTACAGCTATTTTACTTGCATAATGTATGCTAGTACAAATAGAAAAGAACAATGGCTTTTACAGCTCACGTCCGCTCCGGCTAAAAATCTTTATGAGGTCAACGTACGAACGCTGCTAAAGTGAACTGAAACAGACGAGCAGATTTTTTTTTTTTATATTGATCATAATCTCCAGTAGATGCTTGTTTTTTCACGGTTAAATGTTTAGAGCCAGATTATTTTTAATTTACTTTGACTATAAATATTATTAAATATTATTTATGGGAATAATCTCGCCCCCTTTTACATGGAATTTAAACATAACTGGCGAAATGTGGGTGTACTATAGGTACACCTCTGCCTAACCCTTCGGGGATTACAGGCGTGATGTTATGTTATGTTATAAATGTTATCGACACAACTACGTATCCATTCTTTGTTGTCAGCGCGACAGCAAAGACTGCTTGAAAAGTGATCTTGTATTTACCCAACTACGGCGAAGCAAAAAAGAGGGATGATTTTGACCGGTATGTACGTAAGTGGGTATGTATGTTCATCTGTTCCATCATATCTTCTAAACTACTTATTATAATTTGGCAAATGAAGTATCAATTGAAGCGTCTTGATTCTTTGCTGGTTAAAGGCCTATAACCAGCAAGAGATCAAGACGCTTCCAAAAATGACGTCACATATGACGTCACGTTAAATTGGCGCCCTTTAGACGACAATATAGTCATGAAATAAAAAATAAAAATAATTTAATCATGCTATGCTGGGTATTAAATGAAAGGGTTTAATTAGCTCATTCCAAAAATTAATTATAACCCCAAAATAATTTAAATAAAAGCTATAAAAACTAAAAACCCAACTACGACAAAAACACCATAAACAAGACATCACAGTCAGAAAAATCCGAAATCACACATCGTGTTAGGGATAAATCAAACAGCTGCGGAGCTCCGGATTTAGTTTTTATAACTTTTATTTTTGAACTTTTTGGATGAGGTCGGATTATTTGATTTTTTTATTTCTAATTTTTCAGTACATAACTCAATCAGACAAGAATACAGTCATCCACCAACATTTCCATCCCAGGATACAGTAAAACATACGTACTATTATTAATAATGATTTATACCGGCGCCTGCTCAATTATGAATTACAAATTCTCAATTGTTTGCCAAGCACTATGTTGAACCGTTGAACGGTGCCTACACTATCGCATAGTTTACTACGACTTCTTATTAAATCATCTGACTATAGCAGTTAGAATTGCAATGGAATGCAGTGTAACTTAGTTGCATGTATTTTTGTGATGATTGGGTGGGGAGTGAAACAAATGTAGAAAGATGCTTTAGTGGTAGTAGAACTTTGCTATACGTAATTATATTGTCAAGCAGGTTTGCTGATTTGTTTGAACAGTTGAGGTGCCATTGAAACTACAGTGAGAGTCTTGTGTCATAAGGTCGATCACTGATACTGCAGACGTTGAACTTTTTCATAACCTGCTATTAGATTAGGAGGTTTAGGAGCTCATGGCTAAGTAATAACAGCCGCACGGGTCAATCCATCAAGTCAAGCTATGCTTGCCGGGGTTGTTCCATAGATGGGTGACCATCTTTACATACCGAGACTCCACCGTGCCTTAGAAAGCACGTTAAGCCGTTAGTCCCGGCTGTCATTCGTGGTTCTTTGACAGTCGTTACGAGTCGTCAGAGGCCCGAAAGTCTAACAACCAATCTTACCAAGGGTTATCGTGTTATCCAGTTACTGGGTTATGGACGTCAGACGTCAGTCGCTCCATGTAAAATACTCGTATTCAGTTGCATCTGGTGAGACTGGAAGCCGACCCCAACATGGTTGGGAAAAGGCTAGGTAGATTGAGATTGGGAGGTTTACCGGATAGACGAAATCTTTCGGAGACGCAACGAGCTTTTTTGGGGTAGTAAGGAAAGGATATCGTATCACTGGAGATCCTGAAGTTGCACCGTACGTGCTGAGCAAGTCTACTGGGTATGTTTAAGAAATCCAGTAACACAACTTGGCGGAGGATATTCATGATGACAACTCGATGTATGTACTATAAGCCAAGAACTACAAAAAATTGTTGAGCCAACATAGTAAGTATCTTACAAGTTCCCTGCTTCCATTTCCCGGGTCATTGTATTTTGCTCGAGCGGAAAACAAACAGTAAAATATTCCACTATAACTATGCTACGTATAGTAAGAACCGGGTTAATAAAAAGAAAACTATCCACTTACAACGTACCGGCTATACATTGAAATACTTTATGCGAAGACAGTGTACGGTGGAAAAGAGGAAAGCAGTAAAGTGCGAGTTGGGTTGTAATATTTCTAATAATGTAGTATATAGTAATTTGGTGTGATAGTCCTTAGAATTTACTTTTTTTTTCTGTCTTTTACACGTAAACCTGTAATTGGCGTTCAGACTAATGTACTGTCCTCGATCTGTTTCTTTTAGGTGTAAGTAATGATAATTAAATAAATAAAATAAATGTGAATTGATTTGTGTTAGCAAAGTTGATTAGATCGTATTTGGACCCGCGGTTTCGTTTTTGTCCACAGTATTTTTTTGCAAAAGCTTAATTTCTGAAAAAATCGTTTAAAAATAATAACTGGGTACAAGAACAATTTGCAGTCAAGCTGGCTGTGTGCAAACTAATATAGTTCCAGTAACATCTCAATTTTGGTTGATTTAGTAAGTGATTCTTAGGGCGAATTTTACCAATGACATTGCATGCGATCAGCCACCTAAACCGCGTTTCAGAACTGCTACTGTCATCATTATTGAGGAATGTTGACACTGGTAGTTCTTGAACACGGTTTAGATGTGCTCATTGTTGAGGAATGTTGACACTGACAGCTTTAGAACGCGGTTTAGATGTGCTAATCGCATTCAGTTCCTTTGATGAAATTCGCTCTCAGACGACATGCAACAATGTAAACCTAAGAAAATCACCTTCCTTGTGTATCAGGGCATGACCCCAAAAAATGTCCTAATTCTCAGCAAACCAGACCCAGATAATAGGACATCTAACAAAAAAACAACAAACAAAACGTTTCCTCCAAGATTGCACATCGTACAAGAACAAAGCAACATCGTACGGAACCCTAAAAAGCAGTCTAATACGGCCTACATGAACAAAGAGTTCGCTGCAAAGTGCAATATTCGCTGGACACGGATCTCGGAAACGCGGACACGGCCCGAAAATATTTATACGTAGATTTGGACTTCGTTCTCCGCTTGTGAATACATTGCGGGTTATATATGCAGTGTAATAACAAGAGCGTGATGGAATGAATTGTAAAGAATAATGGGTTTTTTAATTTCAGCGTGTTGGATGAAGATAGGTGAAAAATAGTTCGTAAGTACTTTTTATCAGGTTCGCTGTGTGCAAAAGCAGATACAATACGTTTGTGACGAACTGAGTTAGTTACGTAGCGCGTTTGTGACAGATTGAGTTAGTGACGTATCGCATTTGTGACGAACAGAGTTAATGACGTACGGCGTCTATGACAACCAACGAAAGTGTCCAATCGCGGATTATGACGTACTACGTATATGACGAATAGCGTTTGTGACCAGTGGTGCTATTCTGTAAAAATATCATCGTGAAAATTTAGGTGAAGTGCGCTGTCATTTCATCAGATGCTAGGGATTGACACTATTAAAAACTCACCTGTAATAGACGGGCTGGAGCGTGTTATCCAAAAAATCTACATGCAGATCATAATATTATTAATCTGGTTAATGGGACTGTAGATCGGTTATGGATTCAAACGAAAGCGACGGTCATCAGCGTACTCCAGTATCGCTGCTTTAAATTGCATTTAAAAGATAACTGATACTGCTAGGATTTTTACCACATTTTATGAAATTACCTGGTCGACCGAGCTCTGCTCGGGTGAAAATTGATAAACATATCGTCCAGATATGCCAACGTTTTATGTCCCGAGGCTGTGAAAATAAAGAAAACGAATCGATTTATCGCCCCCGAAACTCCCTGAATACATACTAAATTTCATGAAAATCGTTGGAGCCGTTTCCGAGATTCAGATTATATATATCGCCCCCATGCATATTGCATTTATTTTATTTTATTTATATACAAATATTGCTCATTTAATAGTATAGGATAAAGATACTTACTTACAATTTTTTCTCAAAAATTGAGGCAAATTTTCCGTTAGCATTCCAGCTATACACTAATAGCACACCCCAGCTACCAAGCTCCATAACAAATCTTTACAATGCATGTGCTCAAAAAGAGCGTTTTCCAAGCAGCCAAACTGGGCGGTAAGTGTCACTTTTTTTTACTAGTGCTTTTTACTTTTCTGTTTTTTTTTTTAACTCCTTCGTCTTGCCGACGCAAAGAGTATTTATTATTTAAAAAAGGCGTCAGTGGCGATGACGATGGCTATGGCAATAGTCGAAGTCGAAATCAAAGTCAAAATCAAAGTCATGACGATGGCGATGATGATGATGAAGAATATTGTTCATTTTATTTATTTACGTTAGCTAAGAAGTCAGATGTTACACATCAGATGCGGCTACTGTAAGGTTTGCTCGTTTTTTTTATGTCCTCGCATAATGCATAGTAAAACTTTGTATCATACACGTGCTAAGATGATTTCCGACTCGTGTCGACTTATATAAAACACTCGTCGGAAATCACCTACTTTCCGCACTCGTAGCATAAATAATTATTAATTTATAGAAAAAACAGTCCATTATTTTTCATTGAAAAAATCTTTAAAGCTTCGTGTAATGTAAACTGGGACCTGTTTTAATCGTGCAAGCAAGGCTCGCTTCTAACGGGGTACATTTGTGACCCGCTCTACTTTAGGCGGCTGGTCAAGTACCTTGCAAGTTCGGGATTTACTCGTCGGACTCCCGATGCAGTTTTTCTATGTAATGGAGTGCGTTGTTCGGAGTTTGCAGTTTGGACGGTGTTTCATTGTTGATAGGTAAATGGTGATACGAAGAGGTTGTTCTTGTATGTAAGAGTTTGCTGCAGTTTTCTCGCTGTAAACAGGGTCAGATTTAGAGGTGTGGAGGCCCTAGGGCAACCAAGAAGTCCAGGCTCCGATTTTTTTTTTTTGGAATAGTCGAAAAAAAAATACTACGTTCAATCATTTATACATAATACTAAAAATATACAAAAGAAAAAAGATAATTATTAGGCGAATGGAACTTTGCGAACTTATTTCGTCGAAAAATTCATTGACTGTTTCAATGAAACCTACTTCTCGGAGTAAATCACTTTCAATACGTAGTAGGGATAACTTTGGTAGGCGGTTCTGTGTCATTGTAGTCCGAAGTCTATTTTTTTAGTTTTCTTCTTCGAAAATGACCGTCCTCTAGTGCAGGTCCACACCATCAACACCAAGTACATTCTCAACGTAATTTCAACATTTGGAAATGTAGCTCTGAAATTTTAGTTTTCGAGTATTTGGTGGTAGAAGATCTCCTTAGATTGATTTTTTTGATAATCGTTTTTATACAAAACGATCAATTTAGCGAATTGGACCATAAAAAAATCTCAATATATAAAATTGTGGAGGCCCGAGGCCATGGCCCCTGTTGCCCCGCCTTAAATCCGGCCCTGGCTGTAAAGGTACTCTTCCATACTTTTACATTGTTGAGAAGAAACCTAGATTTTTAATGGTCTCTCTTTATGGGAACAGGCCTTTACCCACCTGTAGAACAGTTCTTATGCTCGATCAGGTTAACGATGTTCTTTGATTAAAGTAAAAATAGTGGTCATTAATCTTGATATAAACATAGTTTTTAGTATAAAACAGAAAGCAATTATAAGCTAAAGGTCAACAAAAACCAACACTGATTACCAAATTCTGAAAACCAAAATCATTTAATGTGTAATAGCATTTCTTCGTATCACTTTGTTGACTAACATTTCTAGGTACTGCACAGCGCGAATGATGCCATATTATTTAATATCATGATGCATCGCGTGCTAGGGTTAGGTTTTCTGGAAAAAAATTGGTCATCCCTTCGTCGTAGAAGATGACTAATGGATCATTTTCAACCTTCTTCAGCGATCAGTTTATTAACCCTTCATAGTCCGTCTTTCCAGGAAGCCAGGAGCCGATAAGCTTAACAACCAGTGTTTCCAAGGGGTTTCGTATTACCCAGTAACTGGTTGTGGAGGTCAGATAGGTAGTTGCTCCATGTAAAATACTGGTATTCAGCTGTATTCGGTGAGACTGCAAACCGACCCCAACATAGATGGGAAAAAGCTAGACAGATGGTGAAGCTTCTCGTGAGGATTGGCTTTACTGGTCCGTTCCTTTGGCCATAAACAAATTAGTATTTATAGAATATTTTTAATCTTCTTCTTTTCTCGTATGGTTATTGACTAACCTGGTGTTAAAGTTTTAAAGCCGCCCATGGCCTCTGACTTGACTTCACATCCCGTCAAAAAATATTTCTCAGGCATGCCGGTTTCCTCACGATGTGTTCCTTCACCGTTTTTGAAGCAAGTGATAATTATAAAATACGCCCATGAATCCGAAAAGTCAGAGGTGCGTGCCTTGGGTTCGAACTCGAGACCTATGACTTGGCAGTCTGACGGTCACACCACTAGGCTATCACTGCTGACTTGCATAATTTTAATTGTGGGCTGTGCTAAACCTTGCGTTTTATGCACTTTTACTGTTTTAAATACGTAACAAACATTGTTTAATTATATGAACCAGTAATTTAAAAGACCCTTTCCCTTGTAATTTCCTGCAACAGGCTGACTCCATTCTCACGAAACAGGGTTTTCTAGGAAAAAATAGGCAACAAATTACAATTTTACGCCCACGTTCGATACAATGTAACGATTCTGCAATCCGAAATACATGAAATAGATTAATTTTATACGTTCATAATTTTATGGGGCTAAGTAGACTTGCTACTGCTTTTGCTATCAGTTTTTTAGAAGCTTGATACAGCGACTGAACACTATGCACAGATTCTGTTGCCAGTCGCAGCGATTTAGTGAGGGTTTAGGCATATGCGGGACATAAGCGCGTTGCCCATATAGGTTTATGTGAAATAAAAATATTTTGAATTTTGAATTTGAATTTTGCCAAAACGCGCAGCATCTAATTAATAGCTGAAACGCGCTCTTTTGCTATAGTAACCGAACGCATAGGGAAAAATTCATAGAGCGCACTTTGACTTTCGTTGAGTAAATTAAGCATTTCGTACTCTATACAAATTATAAATATTATTATAAATTAAAGTCGCTTTTCGTGTTTGTCTGTATGTCTGCGTTGTTCTTCTAAACCACGCAACAGATTTCGATGAGGTTTCCACCATCGTTTAGAGAATTTATTTCAAAAGAAGAAGAGAATATGAACATTAAGTTTATAAGAATAAAGTTCACTTTCGTTTGAGACGCTTACTTTACTCTTGCCCTGTCTCTGCGAAATCTGGCCCACTGAGTTGCTAAAACGCAATGTATGATTTGAGCTGTCGCAAAATCGCCGATCGCAGATGCTTACAGTAGCATGTCTACTTGACCAGAACGAATCGTCTTTCCACGTGCCATACGTTTGAGGCTGGTTCTAACTGGGTCGACAAAACTTGCTACGGTTCTTTGCCAGCCGGGGTTTAGCAGCCAATAAACTAGCGGTTGCACTGAAATAAGCAGTGCTGGACATAAAGAATTTTTAAGCTTATTCGGTTGTAAAGTGAGAGAGTATTATAACGTAGTAAAGTTATATTTTTCCGGTATGTTACTGAAGTGATGCACGAGGTGAAACGCCATTCTTGCACAAAACAATATCGTAGGGAGATAATTAATTCGCCAAGAAAAAACAATTTTCGCCAAATAAAGTTCAGTAGTTGCTTCAAACTACATAATATTATCATTTGTATGCACTTATTACATTCAAGAACATATTAACATGAACCAAATATTGTTATTAACAACAATAATATTTATGTACGTGCCTATGTATATACCCACTTTTTCGTTCTTAATGTCCCTCGAGAATCATCGCATTTCCGAATACAAACGAATGCTAATTTCCATGTCCATCAATTATTAGATTTATCTTGTATAATAATTTGAATTCAGAACTAAGTACTTTATTGTTGTTTTGTTTTGATTTTCATGTGAACTATATAAAGCTGTAAAACTATCTTCCTATCTGTCGTGCCTGCGACTTAAGCAGCTTTCCTACTATTTTTTAAAATAAATTACATTAGGTTAAAAGAGTATTAACAACTCTATATACTTCCAAGTCGATTGAGAGCGTCCAGTCTGCACCAAGTGCAAAGGGCAATTGATAGAAATCCGACGACTGACGAAACACGAGGTTTGCCGAGGGACATTAAGAACATATTTGTACTGTAGATACATACGTGCTAGTATGTACTTCATATATGAGGCGCTGCAGCCATCACTACTTTTATGGCTTCATCCTACTGTAAGTTGCCAGCATCTGACCCGGGAGTTCGCAAATATTGTATTTGCTATTCACCTCTAAGTATTATTACTTGCTTCAAAAACGGTGAAGGAAAATATCGTGAGGAAACTGGCATGCCTGAGAGATATTTTTCGACGGCATAATGTGAAGCCAAGTTAGAGGTCCATGGGCCGTAGCTTTAAAACTCTGACACCAGGTTAGTCACTAATGACACGAAAAGTAGAAGAGAAGTACTGTTTTTGATCAAGACATAACATTTACTCATAATCTTCTTCTTCAATCCATTTTCGCCCACAAGTGGTTTTTCCGACATTATAATCATGTAGGATTGAAGATTATAATATGGACATTTATTGTACAAAGGAGTTCCGCTACTATTTAATCTGTTGAAAAAGCTCTATTCAAATGATTTCTTGGCGTACTTAAGCCAGTCAGCACAGCCACAGCAGCTAACTTGCTATTAGATAGATTACTGTTGACTGAGCAGGCTTGACCAACTCATGTATCAGAAACCATAGAAATTTATCAGACAGTACTAATTTACACACCTCTCCTAAGTTTCGCTTCCGAATTTAACCCTCTGCCGTATCTTAACGAGTCTTCAGTCATTTTCGGGCTATCTATGAGTATTGTACACTACACACTCCTGCATTAATTTAGCAAAAAAAAAACCAGTAATAGAACATAGGAATCGAATCCAGGTGTTCACGATTTGTAACCTCTTGCGGATACTAGGCCAATGAGGCAATTTCCAAGACGAAGTGAGTTGTTCGGGTTAGTGGGCGCAGTTTGCGAAAGGTCTTCATGGTCATACAATATTCAATGCTGCGACACAAGCTGTGACGAAGATGTTCTCGTCCTGTTTGTTGTTGTCATGTGCGTGAAGTAGAATGTAGGTAGATAGTATTCTGCTTGGTAAACAAATATGGCACACTGACATTAAGGTTATACAAAAATGATTTGTTAAAAAATAAATAACAACGTACTACTTTATTATTTGAAAAGATCAAGACATTAAAACCAGGCACTCCAAAGACAATATCCACGCAAACTCCGCCCCCATGCACCCCACCACTCCACTATATGCTAAACGCTAACACATTAGTAATAAAGTTGAATATCGTGTGGGCTTTGGTCGTGTTCGAGCACGGAACTAAATATTGTAAGTTTCAATTCTTATTTCGTTTATATCTAAAGTAATAACTGATTTGGAGAAAAAATATCTTATATCTGGATAATAAAATATATTTTATTACTACAAATAATTGTTTTAGACATAAAAGCCGAGTAATCTTGTTTTTGTTTCAAGTAATCTTTAAAAAAAAGACATGATTTTCTACAAAAAAATGAATTGAGCAAAAATGTTCCAATTACGTAATTGTCTTGTATATGGAAAGAAAAGATCCAGTAAATCATATACTAAAGTTCCATTTTGATTGTATGCGTGACTTTTCAGAATATTAATGCTAATTAACATACAATTTAGGGAGCCTCCTGTTAATAACTAACTTCAAATGTATGATTGATTTGAAAGTTTATTCACAAAGAACACTTTGTCGATTCAGGATTGACTTAGGTTAACTATAACTAAGTAAGTATTACGGCGTTCTGAAATAGACAAGTGTACATTCCCAAATCGCTCAGTTTATCTCCCAAGCTTTTTGGAATTTTACACAAAATTTGAATTCAGAACATCGCTCGGATGTATGTAATTTAAACCATATTCTGAATGAAACCTGAGAACATACGAGGAGCATAATTTATAATATTTCTCATGCGTATCCTCGAAAGGAGCAAAAATAGGTTACCATGTGACTTTAAAACGGGCTCCCGTCTCATATAGAAACATACATTATGTGAGATGCAACGATAGAATTCTTTATTTACGATATTGCTTCAGTTGCATTGAACAAAGGACATATTTTTTTCCCATAATGTTACGAATTAATGACCACATTCCTGTAAAATATTGTTATCTATAATTTTCGATGAATAGCAAGTGCTACTGCTGAGCATGAGGTCCTAGGTTCGATTCCCAGGTCAGGCAAAGTGTTATTGGGTTTTCTATCTTGAATTTCTCAGTAGCAGTCCGAAGTCTGGATTTATTCAAATTTAAAATATTTTATTTCACATAAACCTACATGGGCACTTATGAAAAGTCAGAAACTAGGTGCACGGTTCCAATCAGTCGCCTCCAATGGAGAAGAGCCGGCAAGAAACTCTACGGTTACTCTTTAAAAAATAAATTGTTTCTACAATGTTTTCAAATTACAATATTAATAGGAATGGGAGGACAGTGTAGGCTCATCAACAAATTCCAGGTAGGTACTTAATAAAATAGAAAATGGTCCACAAGTCGATGTTGTGGTTGATGGCAATAGGCTCGCCCCCACTACGTAACTGGCGGAATGTGGGTGCACTAATAGGTACACGTCTGACCAACTCTTCTGGGAAACAAAGCGTGTTATGATGTTATGAGCAACCGGAATTCGACATAGCAATGCAAAACGGCTATAATACTTGATTGTTAGTTGACGTCAAGGTAAAGTTCGGGTATTAGCTCCAAGTTGCTTTGAATAAAACTGAACGATTGCCGCTTGGTATTTGCAACCAACGAAGTTCAAGTTTCGGAGTTCTAATATTGAAATATCATTCAGTGTTAGTTTACAGCCTGACGGAGCTCGTGGATAAGTAATAACAGCTGCACGGGTCGATCCCATCAGGTTAAGCTACGTTTGTCGGGGTTGGTCCGCGGGTGGTTCGCCATCTCTACATACCGAGACTCCTGCGTGCCTCGAAAGCATGTTAAGCCGTTGGTCCCGGCTGTCATTCGTGGATCTTTGACAGTCGTTACAGTTACAGGTCGTCAGAAGCACGAAAATCTGACAACCAGTCTTACCAATGGGTAGGGATTACCCAGTTACTGGCTTGTGGAGGTCAAATAGGCTCCATGTAAAATACCGGTATTTAACTGCATCCGGTTCGGGACCGTTCAAGTATTACGTAAGCACTATAATCTATGCTTTGCTTATTTTTGAAGACATGCGGGGTGGGGGGGTCTAGATGGTGATTACGTTAGCTGTAATAATTTACTTTTTTACACATATGGCAACCCACACATTGTCTATGCTTGAAAACGAGACGCATATTCGGAGATTGCCACAAATAATAAATACTGTATTTAAAAAAAAAAACAGAATACTGACATTAAAAGAGAAATGCATATATCAATGTTTACGTAAGCATGGGAGGGGGGGTAAGAGCTTTGCTTACTTTTGCTGACAAGGGGGAGGGGGGGGTAAATAATTGTAATAAATCTGCTTACGTAATACTTGAACGGCCCCTTAGACTGGAAGCCTAACCCCAACATAGTTGGAAAAAGGCTAGGCAGATTGATTGTTAGTTTACAGCCTCATTTTATATAGTCAATCAATCATTAATTTTCCGGCAACTATAAAAGAAAAGGCAGGTAATGAACCTAGAAAAGAAAACATGGCTCTTACGTCTTCTTTTACATACCTACTAATCAGTCCCTGTTTTCCTCCACTATTGAGCCAGAACTATGAACAGCAGCCATCATCAGGCACTCTTCTGACCCTACCATAATATCAACCAATTCCCACAAAGAATCAGCATCGCCATACAACGTGGCAATGCTGCCAGTCTTTTGGGCACTATTCCTGTTGACAGCGGTCTGGACGATTTTTTTATGCCCATTATTCTTTTCCCTCTTTTTATTATATACATCTACATATTATTATATTATTTTAAGTCTCTTAGCTTATACATTATGTAAATTAGACGTTAGACTAATACAAATTCCCACAAACTGTCTTCTGCCATAAAATATACGGCATGCATACATGTGATACGCAGCCCGAACATTGCATTTACAAGCTTACACAGATTTATAGTGCAGTACCCGACGTGAAATCGAGCCAGCTTTCGAAGCCACGTGCTTCGGAGATTAGATTGCACTAAACAGAGGATGGAAGCCTACTGAACAGCAAACAATGTCGTCGACTAACTTTGTTAGCTTGAACTCGAGCATTATGTACTTGCAGGCAGTGGCTGAGATATCATTTATATTTTACATATATTGAAATGCGTGTTTGATGACTTTCGTGTGTAAATGAAGTCAGTTTTGTGATCATGTAACGTGTGGCGATCAGCTATCAGTTGTAAATCAAACACCCTGCACCTATGATTCTAGTAAAAGGTCAGGTTAGACGAAGGACATACTTTTTGAGAGTGAACTAATTAAAATGAACTTCTTGTATTATGTGACTAAGACTGAAATATGAAAAAATCTGTTGTTCCCTACGTTTTGTCAAGTTCTGCGAACATAAATGATGGAGGAGCTGTTTTATTTTTGCGTTATCAGCAGTGATCGGAGTAGGTTGATTGATTTTACGTACTCGCATCATGAATAGTCACAAAAATCATAACATGAATAAGCCTTTTTTCCAGGATTTCATTTTGGTACTAACGGGATTGAATTAAATATTGTAAAAGTAAGTATTTTTAAGCATTGCATGTATTTTTAAACAACTACACATTAGAAATTTATAGAATGCGATAGATAAACATTTTAATTTTTTTTTTTCTTTATCAAGTAATAAAGTGAATCTTACTGTTGTTCGTCCATTCGAAACTTACATAATACGACTAATTTAGTAGTTTTTTAAGTAAATATCTGCTGCTTGTAATTGTTACTATTCTTGAATAAATAAATTAAAATATATTTTTATACCTCTTAATATTATTTCGGATTCAATGCAGCAAAAGGGTTAAACATTTATTATTCATATTGATGTATTCTTTATTCTACACATTACAACATTTGAAATTCCTTAAAAATAATCTGCATAATTTCCAAATCCCGGAATCCCGGAGGCATAATATATGCATGCCAGTTCATTGACCCCAAATCAATCTACCTACTCCGATCATTGGTTATCAGAGTTGGTAGAACACGTTGTTCATAATGATAAGTACAACGACTTCATCGACTTACACTTGTTTAAATTACAGCCTGTATATCAAGTATTTATTATGTACTATTATTTATTTATTTATGTAAATCACAATTATAACACCTTAACAGATTCATCGAAAGCGATTTTATAAGTCTCAAATTTTTTAAAAATGCAATGACCTGCAAGCAAAATTACAAAGAATTGTATGCTAATATAACAATTATTATAAATGATGACATGACAGCGTCTATAATATCTGACCAAACCTGACCTAACTCTAGTACTAAAAACCTATCTTCTGCATTGTTTCACCACCAAGAACAAGACAGTGAAAAACCTATTATATCTAATAGGTTTTCACTTTCTAGAAACACGTACTTTATACCTTCAGTTTCTTGGAAGAGTCACACGTTATTCACAGTGACACAGTGACTATGTCAGATTTTCTTGGGTACTTGACTGATAAGCTTAGTTTCTTCGATATTTAAATTTTGAAATAACGGTCTTAAATTATTTCTATTACATATTACGTGACTTCAGGTAATGACAATGTGGTCCTCAGTAAAGAACAGCCGATATATTCAGTAAAATATCAACTCACTTCACTTCACCTAAATATATTACCTTGAATATTTAGGTGAAGTGAAGTGAGTTGTTAGTAGTGTCAATCCTTAGCCTGGTCGAATGACAAAGCTGTCATTCGACCAGGCTTAGAACTGACATTGTAAAAATGTCTAAGCTGCTTAGCTTAGACATTTTTACAATAGACCGGCAGGTCATCAACCTGAAGATGTATTGCAATGACTCTGCTGATTGCCAAGCCTATCTCTTTAAAACATCTGACCTGTTATTCTAAATACCCAGATATGATCAATCAATCAATCAAAAGTTTATTGTGGATCATAGGTATGTATAGTACAGTTCTTAAATATTTGAAAATTTTGATCAGCTATGTCCCACCCGTAGGGCATACAATAACAATAATTACATTTAAACAGGCTACTAATTAAATTAACATTGTTATAAAACAACAATTGATACAAAAAGACTCGACCTACATATTGCAGACGCGATTCAAATCAGAGCCAGATGCGAGTTTATCTCAAAACCTAATTTGTTGTGCGTTATTCCGAGTTCAAATCCAAGAAAATACTATCCTAAGTATTTTACTACTAACTGGCTGCTGCCGGCAGCATCGCCCGCGTGGGCCGTTATTCGTTTTCTAAAATAAAAAGTAGCTTCATCAGCTATACAGCCAGTGAAAGTCCTGTCAAAATCGGTCTATCCGTTTTGGACATTAGTCAGAATAAACAGATAGACACATCATTTTTTTATAAATAGTTTATTTGAAAAGTACCGTAGGTATTTACTTTCTTATACATTTAGTAAAAAGCTGTTATTTTGACATTACAAACAGAAACTTCATTTTTATTTATTTGTATAGATAGGTACCTATTGCAGCTACTTCACATGTATATTAAGTACATCTAATCCGAAAATTGATGACCTGCCTAGTTTACCGCATCATATATGCTCAGTGACGATATAATAACAGTTACAAAACAGGACTCTAACACCTTAAAAAATTCACCCGAATCTTATAGAATATGTAACAGATACACTTACATAAACAAGATAAGGGGAAGTGCAAAGATTTCGAGATGATGCTACAATAACCGTGCGTCACTTTAAAAATAACAGGATAAGCAGAATATAAGGCAAAACGGAGAATCCGATTTAAAAGAATTGTGTCAAAATATGCGCTCGTGTTACTGTAATTAGCTTAGTTCTAGGAACAGTTTAAAGTTACTTCGGTTTGTTGAACATAACTAATATTGACGTGATGAAACTACTTACCTATCTGAAAATATCGTCAATATTTTTTAATATAATCGTAGCAACACAAAGTTCTTGCCCTAATATTTGTAAGTTACTTGTGTACAAGCATAGCTACATCTTTGATAAGGAAGATCCTCCATAGATGTCATATATGAGATGATGAGGTGCTCGGCAGCTAGCAGGAAGGAAATCCTGCATCGCATTGTGCCAGATAGAATCTGTTTGGGTTAGCACACTCGAGCGAAGTCGTAAAATTTTGACGACGCGGCGACGACGTGTCTCGCTGCAAGCGAACTGGATTCAGACACCAACACCTAGTGATATATATCTACCTATTATGTGTACCGTAAGTATGTATATAACCACTTAACTGTACACCTTTATTAGGGTCAATGTTACTTGAATTAAAAAATGGTTCCATGTATTCCGAATGGCCAGGTTTAGGCTAATAACACGAATAATGAAGAGCCACGTCGTTACGTCAATCAGTCTGCGTGTCGAGTTTATTTACACTTGTCAATCTGCCTCTGAGTGAGAGTGCACAGTGACGACCTTTCGTAAGGTGCAGAACCCAAGAGTAGAATCGATAGGTAGCGTGTGTTGTGTTGCGTGGGCCGTGTGCGGTGTGGTGCCGGTGCACGCGGTGCAGGCCGGAGGCCGAAGGCTCGGTCGCGCGGTGCGGCCGCCGGCGGTGCGGGCGTGCGCGCGCAGCGGCGGCGGCGTGGCGGGCGCGGGCGGTGCGCGGGTCAGTGGCGTGCAGCGCGCGCCGCGGACGCCCGCACCGCAGTGTCGAGCAGGAGCCCGCCATGCCCGGCCCGCGCCTATCCCGCGCCGCCTGACAGCATGGCCCACCCGACCGCCACCATCACACGCAGCCACGCTCTGACGACGGTACGCATCAGTGAAAGCATTTTGCGAAACGTGACCCCCAATCCCGCAGCGTAATCGCCACCCCCATCCACGCTCCGCGATACTCCCGATCAGTGACAGTGTTGCCGGAGTCCGGTCGACCAGTGAGGGTCGGTCAGCGCAAAGGTCTCGTCTCAATTCGATCGTCCGCAGACCGAAAGGAGTAGGCGCGAGTGGTCGCCGCGCGCCCGCTAGATGGCGCCTAGAGTCGCTCCTGCGGCGAGCGCTCTCCGCCCGCGCCCCGCCGTCGCCGTCGCCGCCTTTTGTTTCGCGCCGTTCGTGTACATAAAATAATAATTGGCAGGCCGGTGGTGAGCACCGCCGCTCGGCGCCGAGCCGTCGCTGACGTCAGCGGAGCCCGGGCTCGCGCCCCAGCCGACGGCCCGGCTTCCCCGACCTTCCGTCAGCGCCGTCTACCACTCGCTCGACACACGACACTGACACGTCAGGCTCTACACTAACCCTCCGCCCCTCTTACGTGCCAAATCCAAAACGAGAAGTTCACGTTCAATCGACTGAATTTTGAAGACGTTTACAAAATATTCTGTAATTTTAGTACAATCGTGGCGTATCTGAAGGTCTGCGTCGGGTGCGAGCGATATGATAGCTATGACGCACCGAAAATGTGTAGGTTTCATTCATGTAACCTACAAGGGTTGGCAATTGATCTGCACCTAGCAACAACGGCGGCGGCGAGGGCGACCATCTTCTTGAGTCTTTAGCTAAATGTTCGGTGGTTTTATTAAGAGAATGGCGAGAATCGAAGCAGTAAATAGTCGTGGATTCATTTAGTTAAAGGAGTGCGGTGGGTGCTGAGTCGCGCCGCGCCCATGCCCCTAACTCTGGTGAGTGATAGATTGTAAGGCTTCGTGTGCCATTTTCGCGAGAAATACTGAGTAGGTGTTTTTATCACCTTAAGCCAATAACTTAGATGTTTCGAAACAAGAGTGGATGAAGTGTATTTTGTATTTACAATTTTGTCTGCGTCGATACGTAACGTTGTGTGCCTCGGGAATACGTGTGGATTATACCAACGCCGTAGTAATTATTCAGCCATTTCACATTCAATTAATTTAATTATAAACACCATTCCTCCTTTATTTAATTTGTTAAAGTAAAGTCATCGTTTGCTCAGTTTTATAAGTCACGATTTTCTTTTTTACGAGTATTTAATCATATTTTATTCATCGCGTGAATAAAAGCTTCAATCATACAATGTAGAGCACACACGTGAACAAAAAGTGATTAGATAAAAAATGATATAGTACTAATATACAAGTGTTTTCTATCACAAAATGATCAATAAACAGGTTATGACAGAAACTGAAAATAACCTGAAAAGTCATGAAATCAGAATTTTCATTCAATATGCATTGCTTATGTACAGCAGTTATTCTGTACATATACCTGTAATAGTCCTAATCTTTATTATAAAGGAGCTAACTTCACGGCTCTCCGAAAAACGTTTCTAAGATTGAACTAAAGATGGCGGTACAATACGTAGTGAAAAGAGCACGAGCGATGACCGAAAATATATGATTTTATATACAGAAAAGCGTACAAAAGGCTTTGGTTTATTTTAAGTGTATTTTTGTTGGACTTAATTTGTATGATACATCTGTTTTCTACTTGTTCAATTTCCAATGCTTTGCTACGCATGCTTTGTAGGTTAAATGTGACCTAAAGTTCAAATGTCGGATAAAAATGTTCAATCACTGTGTATTGTTTTCAGCTGTAGGATTATTCTTTTTTATTGTGTATCCACAAAGATTTTGTCACTTCAGTCTAAAAGTTGGAATCGTGGCTTCATATCGTTTTACATTGGCTCAGTTCTCTGAGTAAAGTTTTATTTAGAATTGTGGACAAAAATAGGCTTTAAAATTAAAATAACAGGTAAGCAATAAAATAACCCAAAACCTAATATTCCACAGGATAAAACAAGTCCCAAAATCCAAGCATGAAGGATGTTAGTAAACATTTTCTTCCAGCATATTATAATTGACTAGATTTACCTACCTTATTGTGGTAGTCTACACTAATATTTTAATTAGAAAATATTTGTATTTTTGTTTGTAATTAATAAACTCAAAAACTACTGGACCAGTAGAATGCTTTATTATCAATGAGTAACATAGGCTATAATTTATCAAGATATTCGGACGAAGACGCTGGCGGAACCTAATTGTTACTATAAAGTAAAAACAGTACATTTTCTTTCCATGAATCTAAATGTTAATGTTTCTATGATCTAACTACTAACTAAAGTTCAAACCAACCAAGCTATAAATGCCCACTTACTCATCCGTCACACCAAAGCAATAACAGTGGTTTTATTGTTCGGACTATCATATTAATATGACTAAAACATTCCATAACAGCCTGTAGAGTTCCTCTGTCAACACAAGTTTCTACAACTCATTTTGTTTTAAGGATGATCTTAGATTCATGATAATTGATTAGTATTATAGTTTTGTGATGGGTTATTGAAATAATAATTGTTATCGTAGTTGATAGAAATAATAGGTTTTTATCATGAAATTATCGGTTATGTATGACAGAGGCCTCTGATAAGGCATATAATGAAAAGATGAGACACCTGATGAACCTGGGATGATGTTTATCTCCTTCTTTTCGTGTGGTTAGTGACTAACCTGGTGTCAGAGTTTTAAAGCCGCCCATGGGCCTCTAACTTGGCTTCACATACCATCGAGAAATATCTCTTAGATGTGCTGGTTTCCTCACGATGTTTTCCTTCACCGTTTTTGAAGCAAGTGATATTTATACAATACGCATGAATCCGAAAATTCAGAGGTTGATGTTTATAATGCTAGTTCATGTTTCTGGTCCCAAACCCACACCTATATAATTTGTACACTAAAATATTAAAACTAAATTAATGCTTGATGAACAACTCCATTCTTATAATGTTACGTGTTGCCGATGCAAAGAGATACAAAAAGATGGCTTATTGGTTGATTCAATTTTATGACAGATATGTTCGATTAATTTTTATGTGTTTAATTTTATTTCAAAATATTTAACTCTTATCACTTCTGTGTGCCAGGTCACATAGGCAGTCGCTCCATGTAAAATACTTGTATTCAGCTACATCCGGTTAGACTGTAAGCAGACCCCAATATAGTTGGGAAAAGGCTAGACTTATTTATTAATCACTTTTGTGTGCTAGTGTACTTTTTTCTATACTTTATTGCATAAAATACAATATGTGCCAATTGCCTAATACGTATTTCTGGAGTTGTCAATTCACCCACAAATAAATTAACTTCGTGCGAATCGCTTACAGAAAAAAAACATATTATTTAACAGTGTCAATTCACCCGTTTCAGACGAGATGATTCGTGCGAATCAAGCGATAAACCAAAAAAAGGTACCCTTCACTCTTTTTTAATCAAACGATTATATTCCTAAATTTGTACTTTTATATATTAGGTTTTGAATAAACCACCTAATTCAGAAACTGCTCATCTTTTGAAGTCGGTGGTTAATAATTATTTCAATAAATTTGCATTTTTAACCGACTTCCAAAAGGAGGAGGTTCTCAATTCGGCTGTATGTTTTTTTTTTGTATGTTTGTTACGCGATTACTCCGCCAATTATGAATTGATTTTGATGATTCCTTTTTTGTTTGGTAGGTTACACTTTAGAGGTGGTCCCATATAAATTTTATTAACTTTGCTTGGGCAGTTTTTGAGTTACCTTCAATTTTACGTATTTTTTCCCACTTAGTATGTGGATGATAAGTTCCTGTTACTGTTATTTACATAGCAGGTAGTGGTTGGTATTCGAATTTGTGTGGGGTAGGTATCACAAGTAAAAATTGAAAAATAAAAACTTTTTGCAAAAAAAAAAAAAAACAACCGGTTTCCAAAAAAAAACACTACAACGTGAATAATAAATTTAATTTCGGAAGACGGTGCCAAATAACGAAAATTCAAAACCATAGACACTGACTTCGGAAATTAAAGTTATTTTTATGCTAAGTATAAGCTTATCCAACATTTACAAAAGTTACGTAATCTAGAAACAATAACAGCCTAACAAAATCAGTATTAATATTAATAGATATCACTCTGGTAGCACTTAATAAATTCTCTTTAAAGAGCTATTTTGATATTCAACGGAGAAATGCTGGCCCACTGAAATCACATTTAAGCCCAGAACGGAATTAGGACAAGATGCAACCTTTAGGAATTGGGTCAGTTAAGTGTGATATTGTCTTTAGACAAAGCCGAGATACGCTCGTTTAGCAGTTAATCGATTATGTTCACGATATTGGCTTCAATAACGGATCGGTTTCATCACTAAAGTACCAACTGTACAGTTTGTCGGTCATTGCTTTGCGGAAGAACTTACATTAATATATTCTTGGTACCGTCACCCCCGTATTTACAACTCCCGCTATATATTTTGCACCAGCTCTGCAGGAGACAAACTCAAGAATCTTCAAAGTGATTGCAGAGTGCATCACACGCTACATTCAAGAACTCTGTACCTACATATCGAAGCTAGGACAAAACTATTTTACAATATGTATGGTGGACATGTTGTAATACAGGTGATCATACTCACACATGATTAATCTCGCTGTATTACCTACAACTAAAACAGTACGACAGAAATCACTTATTTGTCCAAATAGTTGTTACTAGTAGGTAGTGAGGAGCTCGTGGCTAATTACTAACAGTCGCACCGGTCGATCCATCAGGTTACGCTACGCTTGCCGGGGTTGGTCCTTGGATGGGTGACCATTTCTACATACCGAGACTCCTCCGTGCTTCGGAAAGCCCAAGCCGTTGGTCGCGGTTGTCATCCGTGGATCATTGAAATTCGTTACGGGTCGTCAGAAGACGGAAAGTCTGACAACTAGTCTTACCAAGGGGTATCGTATTACCTCGTTACTGGGTTGTGGAGGTCAGATAGGCAGTCGCTCCATGTATCATACTGGTATTCAGCTGTATCCGATTAGACTGGAAGCCGACCCCAACGTAATAGGGAAAAGGCTAGGCAGCTTGATTTTGTTATTAGTAGGTATGTATCAATAGCACTGCAGCTACGTCTCAAAACAAACAACCATGCGTAATAAGTCATATCCCTGGTGATCTAAATAATATCGCATGAATTCTGTTCATCCGATCCCCATTAAGTGGCGAAATAATAAATCACCTGTAACTGCATACATTTACAAGCGAAAATCGTAATTCCGTGAGTGGATATTGGCTGCATTACGATTACGCAGAAAAATATGTTCGTATTTATATAAATAGTCTGGTGGAATAATAAATAAAATAATGTAATTATAACCGTACCAACATTATACCATTTTACCAATACGAAATAATATGAGAAAAAATAATTGGCATTGGCATGTCGGTGTAGAACTCGAATCTTCGACTCCAAAATGTCCAAAAGTACCATATTAATCTATCAATGATCATTGATAGATCAATTACTTTTTCTTGTTTCGCTCAGTGATATGATACTTCCTCAAACTGATTGCCAACTTGGGTTACACGAGAAGCAGAAAAGCTCAAACATTTTGTAGTCGCCCAACAGTCTCTACAACCACTATTTGACCTTTACCATTTGCACTTTAAGGTCAGAAGTTCAAAACCAGTTAGTACTTTTTTTACCGCTTATCAATGACCCAAGACAAACTCATGACTCATCTGACCTAGTCAACAATCGTGTAGGTATTCGAATTTGGGGCACATGTGCATCTAGAAGAAGATAATGGTAGCCATATTATGTAGTTTAAGACCCATTATTGTTCCAGTACGGGAACAAGATGGAGCTATGGGACAGATGGTGTCATCCCTCTTTCGCAATGTCCCAACGACAGTTTTAACACTTCAAAGCCCTAGGGCGATAAAATCGCAGGATGTGATCCATCACCGCATAATCTGTGAGTGTGGAAGCGTTTATTGTCGGTCACTTTGTTGTATTAAGCGAGTCTATGTACGGCGTTTGGTACGGACGGCATGCAATGTCAATATTTATGAGAATGGTCAAGAAACGTCACGTTAGCCTAAGATGCTTGTATAAATGACTTTACGGTGTCAATAATTCTGGAATAGCAAATGACTAAGAACCAAAGACTTCCAAAATACTTGTTTTAACACCTGCTAAAAGTCAAGTCTGTTGCACTTTGGAAATAAATGAATATTGCATTTGACTTGCTAAGAAAACAGAAAATAATATTATTAAAAATGTCTCGCAAGTGGGTGTATTTCACAAAGGTGGCACTTTTGGTAAGAATCCCCTCCTCTTTTATTTAGCACTGATATCGTGCTACAGAACATCCTATATACTAAAGTCGTACTCATCGTCATCGTATCCATCACGTATCAGAATTGATACACTCGTGTTTTGACAGTGTTGTTAGTAGCAGTGCACCCGTTTGACATAGGTAAGGTAACATTTTACTGTCATGATTTTTACTAGCGTTTTGTTACTACTAGTGCTTCTATTTCTGTCCACTAGTGAGTTTGTGTGTGTGTTGTTGGCTCGCCCCCTATAACACGGAACTTAAACTTATATGGCGAAATGTGGGTGAATTATACACTTCTAAAACCTTTCGGGGATTACTGGCGTGATGGTTTTTGTTACCTCTGGAAAAGAATAGGCCTGTAGCTGCCTTATTCTTAGTGTGTTCCATGTCATCAATTAATTTAATTAACCATCAAAAATATAAAATGTAAAAATAGCAAGTCTCGCAACGCAGTTCTTCTACCGCAAAAAGATGTGATATTTAACGTAAAACCAAGTCTGTTAAGTTATTCAGTATCTGTCTATTTGGCATCTTTATTTTTTTAATAAATATAATGACTTGGCCATCGCATGGCAACATAATCAAATAAGAGTAATCTACTATTTTGAATAGTCCTAATTAAGTAAAGCGCAGTGCTAATATTAGGTAGATTTTGTTGTATGTAGAATCTAGATTTCTATTGCCTTGTGCTACTCTTGGTCACTGACAATTCAAGCTTCTAGCTTTATCCACAACGAAGTTACAGGGGGTTGAAAATGTCCTCAATGCCTTCAAGAAAAGATGGTACGGCTGTGCCTTTGTGTTTTTTTGGTTCAACTTGGTGGGGACGTGCCCCCCGATGTAATTATGTGCACTCACACTAAAGCATACATTAGTACAGATGTTCACTCCGCAAAATCATTTAAATAAAAAGCGAGTCTTGCTACGACACAATAACGTGCAATTCAGGTCGCACAGCGCTAATTACCTACAGTTATATTCACGTAGAAGTTGCCTCTCTTTCTATCTCGTTACTCTTGTATCTTTTGACTTGTCCCACTGAATTCGACAAGTCGAGCACGCTGCGTACCTACTTGTAAGTTCATACGTAAAATGTGGAGTGAACCATATGTATTCATCTGTGATTAAAATCAAGATGCATGCGTCGTGGCTTTGCCTGACACAGGCAGGTCATTGAACTCTAAAGTCAATTGACACGCATTGGTTCTTTTCTTCTCTCCATTTAGCACGAATTATAGAATAGATCAGCGATAACAATTAGTTAGCAAGGTGGCAGCTAGCTTCCCAGGGCGCGCCAAACGTTTACATTTTAATTGGGGGCCGCTTCAATTTATTACTACTATAATACCTAAGATGGTTTTAAATAACCTTCATACTTTTAAATTTTATTTTTAAACTTATTATAATACTAGCGGGTGCAATGGTGACATGTCAAATCATCAAGATTTTTGTGGAAACGAAACGAAACGAAGCTAAGTTCGTTTAGCTTTCTTCCGAGCCTTGCCATACTTCCGTCCATAGTACACGGTGTGAACCGAAGTGTGAAAAGACGCGGATGAAAGCTACACGAACTTAGCTTCGTTTCGCTTCGTTCCCAATGTGGCCTGCGCTTAAAAGGGTGGTGAAAAGTACACCAAAATCCATTTTGTAGTTTAGGAGATCTAAGCTGTCACACGGACTAACATGAAAAACGACTTTGTTTTATATTATGTTTATTTTTTAGATAGATATAGAAACAGAGAATCCAATTTCGAAAGATTTCGTGCATAAACACCATTTAATAAAATCCCATAAAATCTCAAATAAATGCAATGTCGTGGAATACTGTAATACTACTCAACGATTTCTTGTTTAATGTTTAAAAATATTTCAGACTGATTGATTGTAACATTGACTTCTTCATTATCGATTGACTCATTCATTCATTCACCTAGTAACAAGTTCATTAACATCCATAGTAGACAAAGTAATTGAAAGGGATTCGTCTCACCCCGTAGACAGACCGGCGAGCTTTGCAGGAAATCTGATAAGTAGGTACGGTACTGCAGTTTCAGAACGAGCAACAACTTTTATCTCAACAGTCATGCTCTATTTTCTTTAAAAACACATTTAGTTAAGACTAGATGGAGGATTTCCTACTTGATTATATTTATATTTTATTTTATATTTATATATTAATATTATAAATGCGAAGGTTTGTGAGGATGGATGGATGTTTTTTACTCTTTCATGCTAAACTTACTTAAAGTTTGGATGAAATTTGCCATATATATAGTTTATAACCTGAATTAAAACGTAGATTATTTTTCATCCCGATATTCCCACGGGATCGAGGCTTATGCAGGTGAAACCGTGGGGTGTTACTAGTTGGTCATATTTTTTTTTTAATAGGCTGTCAAGTATGACTCTGAGGAATCTGATACCAATAAAATCGAAATATACGTATAGATACATAGACGAAAATACCTTATATAATAATTAATTATCCTTATATAATAATATATTACCGGATACCTTCTACTTGACTCTAAAGTTAACATATCATTTATCTAGGTACAGTGACGGAAATTAATTGTTTATCAAATTACCACCTCTCAGCCAATTTACTGTGATAATATAGTAATCTTTCATCTGTCAAAGAATAACTGTTGTGATATGAATGAACAAAATCTAAGAGAGCAGACCGGGTGAACTCCTAGTTCAGACAAGATAAACTTGTGCATTATGTTACCACCGGTAATAAGGTGTCGATATAAATACAGATTTATGATTATGATACGGACAATTTAATTCTGTAGTCAATTTGAGGAATTGTTAAATTCATGTAGAATATTGACAGATAATAATCAGAAATTACTGACAAACAATTTAATTTATTACCTAGGTGTCAAGAACGCATTCTCTCGACGGCCGGACTGTAGTTCCCTTTAACACAAATCTGCAATTGCCTAGTTCAAAACTAGTTCTCATTTATTACTTTCAAGCAGGTTTTTTTTTTCATTCTCTGATTATCCACAGTCTCGTATAATCAAGGGAACATAATTGAGTTTACAATAGAAACAAATGAAGTGTTTTAATTAACCCTCTCTTGCACTGCATTCTATCAGCTCAAAGGTAACTACAGGGTTGACGATGCTGTCATTGAAAAATTTATATCGATACATATTTATTAAAATAATAACGATGTCAAAACTGTACATTGAATCCTTTTGGAAAATAGTTGTGGGAGGTGTGAGAACGAGTCTGATGCCGAAAATATACTTTCCGTTTGTCTGTCTGGATGTATGTTCCGGATTGGCGCAAAAACGGCTAAACGGATTTGGATGAAATTTGGCACACAGATATTTTATAACGTGGATTAACATAAAGTGTACTTTAATCCCGGTATTACGTTCCCGTGGGATATCTTCCGACATCCATGTCGGCGAAGCCAAAAGCTAGTATTAAATATGACTCTATAAAGATTTTGCAATAGGAATTTATAGTTTTGTGTGGGTTTGAATTGAGGCAGTTAATAACATTTTCTGTAAGTTTCTTTGTTTGTTTATTTGTAAGTAATTCACTTGAAAGATAATAAGTAATGCATTCGCAGGAACCGTGTGATTTTATGGAATGTTTTTCAAAAAATACAGTCACGGTCAGTATCATATTTTTTATTTTATTTGGTGTTTGGTTGATGACACCTGAATTATACTCACGTTTATAAATGTTTAAAGTTCTTGTATTTTTTTATTTTATTTATTTTATTTAGTTTTTTTTTAAACACTCAAAGTCATCTAGTAAAATCCTCCTGAATTTTAGATTGGGAGAACGAAGGGTTATGTTACTCATACCAATTCAAATCCCACAGTGTTCCTCCTACCTCCGTTAGTCGGAAGCAGAGGATTCATACAACCTCCCTGCTGCAATCCCACTAATATCATATATATTGCCCTTGATTTAATTAGGATCACTTAAAATTAACTCTGAGTATCTTATACTAGTTGCACACCGCGTTTTCACCTGCATAAGTCTTGATCCCGTAAGAATATCGGGATAAAAAGTATTCGATGTCCTAACCCAGGTGATGGTCTACCCATGTGCCAAATTTATTCCAAATCCTTTCAGCCATTTTAGCGAGAAAGCGTAACAAACAAAAATACACAAAATTAAATCTTTTCTCTTTATAAAAAGTATTAGTTTACTTCCTTCTACGTTGCCTTTACAACATAATTACCCAAGCATTTCAAACTTTTTATCAAGAAAACTTATCAGAAGTCCACAATAACAGGCAAACAGCGCGGAAAACATGCGGATACTTCGTATGCAACGATGATTCGCAAGCTACCCGCTTTTTTGCAATAAATGCTGGCTGGTTATACGGTGACCTAGTTCGCCGTTGTTTGTTTTTCCGTGTAAACATGTATAGAATCGAAGCCTCGAGGATCATGGGGCAATTTCTTGCAGTGCTGTTTTAATAACAATGTTTTTAAAGAGATTTGAAAGGAATATAATGTTAATTTGTTTGAAGGAGACGTAGTTCATTCCCTCAGAATTTGTTCAAAATCTCTTCTCACGTTTTATTCCTCAATATATTTTAAAATTTCTTACCCTGTTAGAACTCTAGCAATTACATTAGTACATTAAATGATGTTAATACAAGAAATAGCAGTTGACAGTTAAAAGTAATATGCATAAACTCTCTTACAGACTAAATCATTTTTGTGCAGAAAATACTTGTTTTCAAAATATGATGATACCTAGGTAAAAAAAAGAAATTCTATTTAGCCCGGCAATCAGATAATAAAAAAAAATGAGACTCTTAGTTTTTACTTTATCATATTAGTAAAAACTTACTTAGATAAAACTCATCAAAGTGGGGAGTGGGGGTCGCTACGTCACAAGTAAGTATAAAATCTACATACTCGTGACGTCATGGCACATTTTAACTCAATGTATCGCCGTAATCTTTTGATAACGTAACAAAATAAAAATTACGTGTCAAATATTTTTTTTATAATCTACCGGACGGATAAAAAACAACATTTTTAGTTATCATCCCTATTGTATAGCGATTTAGCCGCGAATGTCAAAAATGTGCCCAAAAAAGAAAGTGTGACTTACCAAAAAAAACATAGTCAGCTAGGTAGCGGACGTTGCCTTTTACGTTTGACAATTTCTTTTTTTGGGCATATTTTTGACATTCGCGGCTAAATCGATAGTTAGTCCATCAATATCAGTAAACCTCCATTCAAAGTAAAGCTATTTGATATAGAAATCGTATGACCTCAAGTATAAACAGACGCTGTAAGCAACCACTTAATTTGCAGCGCTTTATTCAGCGGGCGCTAACAAACTGCCGACGCTTTAAAATCAAAATGCACTAAAATCTATTCCGGTATTCTGTTTTGGGCTAATGGAGCGAGCACAGACAATACGCCCGCAGCCTTTAGACCAATTAGCCGATAATGACGGCTCTATAAGCCTGGGGTAATGGTCTGTTGACGTTCAGTGGACGTTTAATTTATTGACTTGAATTCATGTACCTACTGAGATTTGTTTTAGTTGTGTGGGGTAAAAGACGCGTATGAGATGGTAATGCTGCAATTAATAAGTAGTGTAGAGGTTTAGTTTATATGGCTTTACCAACCAACTTCCAGAAAACATTATTAGATAATGGCATAAAATTAAGAGATAAACACTATTTAGAAATAAAAAAGAATAGAAAGTCTGCTCGGATAGCTGACAATGCCCGTAAAAAAGTCTAGCCTATCTCTACAAATATGTGTTTTATTCAGCAGGTTACTTACAGTAACTAACAAGTTCCATGTCTCCTAGGTATGACATATTTATCAAAGATGAAGTAATTCTACAGATAATTTAAAGCAATGTTTATTATCTATCTAAGACATTGCTAGCCTAACCAGACGATATTTAATATAAAACTGTTACAAAAAACTACATTGGTACCACTACAGGTAGTTTAATTTTAAATTGGTCATTTATTTTGTACTAGCATAATTGGGTTCTCGTGGGAATATCGGGATAAAATTATTATATGTTCTAACCCAGGTCATGGTCCACCCATGAGCCAAATCTCATACAAATCCGTTTAGCCGTTTTAGAGTGAAAGCGTAACAAACAAACAATCTCACTTTCGCATTTATAATATTAGTTAAAATTTGACTGCATCCGAAAAAAATAATACAAGGTTTATGAGTCTAATATTTTCATAAAAAGCAGTCAGTTGACCGTTACTAATAAGTACTACAACTATCTGAGAGTAACATTGTAAAATTATTAACTAACAACACGCATATTCGTTTAAATTTACAGCAATTACATATATAAAATAACGTAAAACATTTTTTTGATGCGTAACATCTTTCCGCTCGGTTTCCTGAAATTTAAATCTAAATCTAAAAAAAATCATAATAATCAAATCTGTGGGAGGGATTTCTTGAAAAGGGACAGAAGTGTCAGAAAGCCGGAGGGAGAAGCGCGCGCTATTTGATTTGATTAATGAGCGCGCGCGGCGCTAGAGTTGGTCAGAAACGACCTTGACGTGGCCCCTTTAATGTTGCTTATTACCAAGGTGAGATGTCAGATGCGACTACTGTAGGCCCGCTCGTTTTTTATTTTATTGAAACCATTTATCCACAGCCCATCATTCAATTTCTGCTAACCAAGTACCCAACACTCAACCGAGTAGGCACATTATTGGATAAAGCCACAACACCGACTGATTGAGGACGATATTAAGTAGCCAATCGATTTACACTCCAGTGCGGTGCCCGGCGCACCCGCTGCACTGATTGTCGGTCACTACGATAACTGGGAATCAATTGATAGGCTCATATTGTTGATATAGATGTATGTAAACCTTACTTTAAAATTTCACACAACATTCGTCGTATCTCTAAATATTTTACTGTATGTACATCCTAACTAATATATACATATATTATATATATGGTTATTGGTTCGGCAAGTATATACGTTGGCAATCTGTTGAGGGGATGTAGGAGAGGTCATTTACAACCAAATGACCCCTTTTGACTCCTATGCAAATCTCAAAAAAATTCGAGCTATTGGACATTTTATATTTTCATGTCATACATTTTAAAATGTCAAATTATTCGAAAATGGTTGACATTGGCATAAGGGTCATCGGGGTAATTTGGTTACAAATGACTTATGCGGGGGAAACCGTGGGGCGCAACTAGTAAATAATAATATAAATTTAACTTTCCATGCACCTAACAATGTTAGCAACCACTTGCTATTTTATAGTTGTAATGATAAGGTTGTTTTTGAAGGCAGGATTTTGTAAGGAATTTGCCATTAATTAATCAATTAACTCAGCCTTTCGAAATTCACTGCTAGAAAAGCCATAATGTTATAACCTACCATGTTTTTTTAATTATTAAAACCTATATTAGCAGACCACAGAGATCCATACAGTGGTGTTAGTAAAGAAAAACTAAATCTAATGGTAGTATCCTAATCTTACCTTAAGACTGGAATCAACCCTCACACTAACCACGTAGTAAGTAGTTCATACCATTAGACGTATGAAGTTTTAACTTAAGTTATTATAAGGAAGTTAGTAGGTTGGCATCTAATTACACCTATTTCCATCACTTATCATTTGTCATTTTCATTTTGTGCAAATCTGGTAGCTAAACAGTTTAAAATCTGCTTTTAATGGTCCTAACATATTGGCGCCGCTCTATTCACCAGTTTTAATATATTAACGATTACATACAGATATAATAAATTAACAAAAAACTTGAAGACTTTACCACGAACGCAAATATTAACTAGACCAATTTAATCGAGCAACTGCAGCTGAATTTACTTTCCAACATCACACCGTTACAATTTGATAACCAAACTAGATGAGCAAATTACTCACCGGTCCTCATTAAAAGGTTCCTATTCTAATATAAACAACAGATGGTCGACTCGGATAGAGAACAATTATTGAGCGATATCCCGGATTACACGCCCCGAGGGAATATGAAGTTAGCGGCCGATTCTATTTGCATAAATTGCGCTTTCAATTAAACTTAGATCTGCGACTGATGCATTGACGAGTTTCTCTACAGCGTGGGATAATCGGAATAGGGTCCAGAATTGAATGAATGTAGAACTGTGATTGAATTGGTTGAAGTATTATCTGGTCAATCACGTTCATGAATCGTAAAGCCCTTTGTACACACACATTTTTCTCGCCGTGAAAAACTATGGTTTATTCGCCGTGTGTAGGCACGGTTGTCAGTGTTGTATGGATCACTATGGAAGGTTGTTGACAGACACGTTTTTTCTACGGCGCGGTTTATACACCGAACAGGAAAGAAACCGTGATGTATAAAGGGTCTTAAGGTAGATGAAATAAATTGACAGATTAAAGGCCATAATAGCACACGTATCAACTTGGAAAGGGAACATCACCGTATCGCCGTGGTTCGTGAGCTTGATTACGTTACGATTCTGATTAGCGTGCGTTGCAGTAGGGAGTTTCCCTTTCCGAGTGACTATTCCTTTCCGAGTTGATATGTGTGCTATTTCCTTAAGGCTGTGCATTCTGAAAGTTTCACACGTCGCGAATAAATGTCAAATCTGGTCTGATTTATTTGTCGATACACTGTATGGAAATATAAAATGTCGCTCTGTAGTGCCCTCAGCTAATGATTATGAAATGCATTAATGAATAAAATATAAATAACATTTCGAAATTTCCAAAATACCCTTTTTACACCTTAAACTGTTACAATACATTCAGTGTTATTATTGCAACTCTTGATTAATATTTTAATGCATTACTTATAGAGTTATGTTTCATATTTCCAAAAAGTAATATTAACAAATGAATAAAAACAGGTCAATGTTTTGACCGCTATTTATTTCTAGAATGCACGCTCTTAAAGTTGTAACTAAAAAAAAAGTTATGTAATTACGAGGACAGAACAGAAATAGTCGGTAGCTGCACGTTGTGACTGTGACAAAAAGGTTTCCACCCAGCATGATACTGTGCTATGGGACACAGCGCTTTTTAGTGGTCATCCGAGAATACCATCACCTAAATTGTTTCCTCGTATACTTAAACAGTACTACCTATTTATGTGGTGAATGACTCGTTTGGTATTTCTCATATTAAAAAATTGCATATATATAAAGTAATACACGTTCGAGATATTTGAACTCACACATGCTATAGACAACAGAAGTTACCTGCGAGTATGTGGCCATCGAAGTGACGTCATTGATCATTGATCGATCGTGCGTATATATAACTTTTTACCGTTACGGGAAAGCGTAGTTATAAGTGGCCGTAAGACTATATAGGAATCGATTGAATTAAATAGCTTAACTTACTGATGTGTTGGTTTCTTTGCGTGGGTTTCATGGAACCTAGTGACACAGTTATTAGTAGCTAGTTATGGGTGAGGCACGAGTGCAATTGTTATATTTATTCACATCTAAACATAGGATTGTATAATTATCACTTGCTTCAAAAGCGGTGAAGGAAAACATCGTGAGGAAATCGGCATGCCTGAAAGATATTGCTCGACGGCATATGAAGCTAAGTCAGAGGCCCATAGGTGGCTTTAAAACTCTGAGACTAGATTAGTCACTAACCACACGAAAATAAGAAGATAGGATTCATAAAATTATACTTCTTTTGTAGCCTATCCAATAACTGAAAGTCGGCCATCAGCTCCGAATATTTCCTGCAGTATTGTCTCTCCTTCTCTCTTTAAATCCATCCGAAGGTTGTCTATAAAAGATCGCTTTTAGCGATAAGACCGCCCATTGTGTCACACCAATGTAAAATTTCTACATTTATATCTGTATCATAATAAACAGCATTATATTCTATTCTTATATTATTTCTCCTCCTCCTTTGTGAGACTGAACAGCTCAGCAGCACTCATGACTCTGATACATTTGCGAATCTAGCGCGAGTTCATTCTATCAAAAGCCTCCCTCTCCTTTTTCAAGACACGTCTGTCCTCTGATATTGTGGGCCAGTCCTTTCAGTACGAGTAAAATTCATCCCTCCATTTTTGTCTTGGTCTGCCGCAAAGACACCTAGCATTTAATAGGACTACAGTGGTTCTATTAGTCTACAACTCATCTGACTGTTCTTCATTCATTACCGAATCCTTCCAAAATAAAAAAATAATTTAAGATTGTCTCGCACACACACACTTCCGACTTCACCACTGTCTCGGACGGTACCAGGAGCTACTGCGCTTACACACACTTCCGACTCAATAGAAACTTATGATGGAATAATATTATACAAGGTTTATATAAGCTGAGTGTAAATTCATGTCAGCTGTTAGTCGCATTTTGGTGGATTTTTATGTCAAATTCAACATAGATGCGATAAGACAAGACAAACAAAGAACCTATGTAGTTTTTATACGTAGACATTATGATTCGTGAGCATTAACATTGTATACTTAAGATAGTTAATTGATTCAGGCGTGACCTTGCGGAAATCCATAATAAAATGATGATGTGGATATATTTAGTAACCATTTCCGCTTAGCTATTTCTAAAGAGTCTTGAAAAGACCCTGGAAGAAATCGACAAGCACCGAGTGCGCTCGGTGCTTGGTGTGGCAACACACCGTGTTCGAGTTCACGACAAGTTAATCATCATCCTGAGGATGCCTCGTTGAGAGGTGAAACACGTGTCGATTTCTTCCAGGGTTTTTTCAAGACTCTTTAGAAATAGCTAAGCGGAAAAGGTTACTAAATATATCCACATCATCATTTTTTTTTTGTATACTTAATTAAAATGATGCTTGTGGCTAAATGATTTCAGCCACACGGGTCAATCGTAGGTTAAGCTACTTTTGCTGCGCTCGGTTCGTGGATGGGTGAGTATCCACTACATATCGAAAACCCTCTGTGCTTCGGTAAGCATGTTAAGCCGTTGGTCCCGACTGTAATTCGTAGATCTTTGACAGTCGTTACGGGTATTCAGAAGCCCAAAAGTTTGACAACCAGTCTTACCAAGGGCTTTGTGTTACCCAGTCACTGCAAGGTTGTGGAAATCAGATAGGCAGTTGCTCCATGTAAAAGTACTGGTATTCAGCTGCATCCGGTTAGACTGGACGCCGACTCCAACATAGTTGGGTAAAGGCTAGGCAGACTTTGATATAAAATGGAAAGTTTTCATATCCCTGTAATTTCAAAACACTATTTTCATTTGTAGCGCTGTTAGGATTTTATCATAGTGCTTTTAATTCCCTAATAACAGTAGCGTGGCGTGCAGTGACATCTTGATTGCTCTAAGTAATTAAAGTCTAGTTGACAATAGCCCGGTTACATGTTCCATCTGATACTGTCGTGACGTCATCACTGAGTTATGACGTGTTGTTATCTATTGTCGACTGGCGTTTGTTTTTGTCGTCGATATGACTGATTGGTATTGAAATAACAAGGCTATTGGAGCTTGTTAGTTGGGAAGGTCCAATATGAGTTCAATTTTAAGAACTGTTTTTTGAAGTGAAAACTTCTTTAGCGGCGTTGTGCACTTTTTTTGTAATGGGTAAAAAATGTTAAACTCGCGTCAGGACACGTGACCTGATCCAAAATTCGTAAGATGGTTAAAAAGACATCAACGCGTTGATTACCGCGGTGCCGATTTTTTTTTTCAAGTTTTCACTTCTGTCGGCACTCCCGGAGTGCCACTGTTTTTTTTTTTAAATAACTGGCTGACCCGACAGACGTCTTCTCGTTATTATACAAAATAGGATGTTCAGTTACAGAAAAGTTTTCCTATTTTTTTGCGTAAGAACCTGATGACTATTACGCAAATTTTAAAACAAAAATAGCTAAATTGGTTTAGCCGTTTTCAAGTAATGCGCTTATCAACGATCAGCATTTTATTTTCATTAAATACTAGCGACCCACTCCTGCTCCGCACGGTTTTTACGACTTGACAAAACATCGAGATTTTTAGGTAAACGTAACTTTAATACTGTCGTATTATATACATAAACCTTCCAGAATAAATTGTCTAAACGATCGTGAAAACCTCATCAAAATCTGTTGCGTGGTTTAGAAGAATAACGCGGACATACAGACTAACGCGAAAAGCGACTTTGTTTTATAATATATATATAGAAGATGTCACAAGTGACCCGCCCCTGCTTCATATGGGTCCAATTACTGATGTGGCGACGTGTCAAAACATCAAGATTTCCATACTATATCTTAATTAAATATTATAATGTACCTTAAGGCTCCGTGCATAAAAAAAATCTTGTTCTTCAATAACTTATCTAATTGTAAGAAAGCTTGAAATAATTGAAACATTAGTCAGTGTAAAAGTACACGTTTCGTAGTGCTTAACCATTCGTGTCAGTCACAGCACCTTTTAATAGTTGCATCACTTTTGCGCTCTCGAAAATATGGTTTATTTCGCCTTTGATTTACTTAATGAAGATATGGTATAATCATAAAATAAAATATATATTTTATTTCAAGGATAGCTGAAGACTAATATGTGATTTTTAAATTTCTTGATATGGTTTGCTAAATAATAGGAAGAAATATTTTACTGACAAGACTTTAAAAAAAATGTGATTTTAATTTTTTTTCCGCTATATATTGTATGGAAGTTGAAAAAAATGGTTCCTCTATGTACAAGTAGACCATATAATGATGTTGATGATATTTTTTAATTTTCAAAATTAAAAGTAGTTTCTTCGAAACGAAACGATCAAACGTCAGATTGCGTCAATTTTTGGAAAGCATGTTGCGAATTTTAGTGATTAAAATCACTAAAATTAATATAATTAAAATCACTTAAATGAAAGAAAGAAAAAATAAATTTTGCACAGACCAAAAAGCACACAATATAATTAACAATATAATTAACAGCAAATTAAAAATTAAAAATCAAAATCAAATAAAAAGTGTTAAGTGCGATGGAAGAAATTAGCAGGGGACTTTCCACGAACCCTTAATTTATTTGAAAAATCCCGCTATATACAAGACTTCTAAAATAATATTTTTTAAATTCTGTTTCCCTTTCTTACAACTAATGAACAAAATTGATCAAAATCTGTCGATTTTATGCACGGCCCCTTAAATCTCTGGAATAAAATTCCTAAATTATGATGAAGACCGCATCAAAATCCATTGCGTAGATTAGAAAAACAACGCCACACAGACAGACAGACACGAAAAAAGAATTCCCATTTATAATAATATGTATATCGTGTCATCGCATTCATAAAAGATTTAATCGCATTTCATAAATGCATTTATATAACGTTTCTTTAGCTTACTTTTAGAATGTGAATGTTAATTCAAATATCAAACGATCACACATTTCTCATGTTTGACTTAGTTATATAACGTGCTAGGTGATTCTTATCACACTGATATAAAGTTTTAATTGATCGACGTCATCGTCAAACATATCAACTAACAAGTGGTTTACAACTTACAGAATAATAAATTTCGTTGCTTATATATGAAGTTTACAAATCACTGTTCAAATTATAGAACAGTGATTCTAAACTTTTCTATTGTACGTATATTGAAACTTCAATTATACTCGCAACAATTTAAGAAGCCCGATTTGACGTTTCTCATTATACATGCCGCAATAACTTTGAATGAACGTTTACGTAAGAAATCGATAAATCTCATTCACAATCCTAATTAATTGGTATGCTATCCAGACCCTTTGCCAATGAGCATCATTCGTAAGCACCAAGTTTCACTTTATATTAGAAAAATTCATTTTAAAAAAAACGAATTAATCATTTATTAATAATCCGACAGGACGTTATTACAATGTCATGTCTTTGAGTGCGTTGCCGTAGTGTTATAACTGTTTTAAGCCGTATTTTGACGAATAAAATCGATGTTCTGAAAAATCGATACTTTTACAAACATTACGATTTAGAAAAGGGAAACGTATAATTACTGTATTATTAAATGTAATACAAAAACAATGTACCTACATATAAAAACAAAATCGATCGAAAGAAAATTATAACGGAGGACTTCAGAAGAAACATCGTGTTCATTTATTATAAGAGTAACCGACGAAGATATTTCACCTGATGATAATTTTTTTGAATCATCCAGTGACGAAAGCAAATAGTGAATTTATTTATTTACCTGATGATGATGATAATTACGTGTAATAAAACAATATACCTCGAGAATCAGTTTTAAGCAATGTAGATAAATTTTCGATTACAAAACCTAAATATGATAAATCGATATGTCTCGAGAATCGTTTTTGAAAGCAACCGATTTTTCCCCCATCACCACACAAAGTATTTTGATAGGTGTCAAATCGGGCTTTTTAGATTGTCGCGAGATTAATCAAAGAAAATCTTCATTGGTGTAAGGCACGTGTCCCACTGACAACGGTGGTAAAATCGTGTAAGCGGTGACGAGCAGCGATTACTCGTTCGTTGGTATGCGTATGTACACATGGCTACATATGAACCTATACATTTCAATATAAGCTGATCTCACATTGTATAGGATTTCCGTAACCGTTTTCCGTACCTAGCGTGAGTCTCCCAGTGTGTTCTGGTGTTCTGCCCGCTGAGCGAGCGTCGCTGTGCGAGCACTCAAACTTTGATAGTTCTTGTCGCTGAGACAAACGAGTATACGCTGGCGGTGTTCACAATACCGAAAAATTTATAAACAAGCTTTTTTATAAACAAGCTAAAAATAAACTAAGATATTTAAATTTAATTTGGTATTTTATTTTTCGGTTTTTTGCCTAAATTAAGAAGTACCTACCATAGTTAAAATATGTGGTTTAAATATTGCTAATGATGTAAATTTCAACCTGCATAATTATGTATTTCTTTTACTAACACGGGACCTACTTTACTTAATTTACCCACTTTACTTTACTTTTGTACGCTTCTTGAGCGAAGATATCAATGATAGCTAGTCGCTTCTTCGTCAGCGCGCGCGGCGGTGGGACAGGTGCCTTTTGACGAACAACATAATATCGTTAAATTGTTCATAGTTAATTTGGAAACTTATTCACATTCATTGATCTAAACAGATTTCTAATTACTCGTATTTTTTAATTTTCTTCATAAGTTTACAAAGCACATTCATATTTCCTCTTGATTGTATGACACCCTACGTCAATGTGCCGTGTTATATCCATTTTATACAACTGACAAAATAATACAGTTGTGATTTGTATATACGGCCAATTTAAGTTGGTAGTCACTTTGCTGAACAATTAAGCTCCCTGACTTAACACATATTTGGTTGGTCTAACATTAATGTTACGAAGATCAAGCCCAATTTATGAATAGGGGACTTGTCAGTAACATCTAACCTAAACTCAGCTCACTTTTGTTCAAATATTGGAACAAACATTTGCTCGCTGCCAATTGACTTGGAGTTTCGAACGTTGCACTAGAGCTGTGGAATAGAGATATATACAAACATGTTGGTAGATGTCTACGGGCTGTAGCTAAATATCGCTTTCAAAAGACATGCGAACCTGGGCGTTTATTGTTCAAGAAATAGTTTATTTATTTATTTAAACTTTTCACACTCAAAAAGGTACAAAGGCGGACTTAATGCCTTAGGCATTCTCTACCAGTCAAGCAAGGGTGGTGAAGAGATTGGATGGCAGGTGCTCTGTTTAAGAGGAACAAAGAAAAAAATATTAAAAATACATCATTAGAAAAAAAAATAGGTAGGAACAACAGTACATAAATAGGTTATAACTTATAATACACATACATATTTAATGTAATATACATATATTTATTATATATATACTTATATACAAAATTCAAGGGAGAGAGAGGTTGAGATGACTCTACTCTATTTATTTTGAAAAAAAAAACTGCAATTTCCGCTTAAATGCTAAAATCGTGGTAAAAAAACTGGCTACGGTCAGCGGGCTGATAGCACGACTAACAAACTGCCCAAATTCACACGAACGCTTTGTACCCATCATTACTCGTGGACGATATAAATAACCGCATTGTTGATCAAGTAGACACAACCGGTTGACTACCGGTTGACATAAAGAGTTCAATACTCCATGACAGGATGTCACAGAGTAAAAAAGTTGTTAATAAATACGCGATAAATAATAATACTTACTGTAATATAATAATACTACTCTGGAAGTACTTTGAATGTGAAGTTTTTTTTTTACATTACATTAAATTCCACCTCGTCGTACTTGCCTCGTTGGTATAGTGGTTGCAATCGCTACCGCTGAGCATGAGGTGCTGGGTTTGATTCCCGGGTCGGGCAAATTGTTATTGGGTTTTTCCATCTGGAATTTCTCAATGGCAGCCCGGAGTCTGGATTTGTGCCCGGTTGATGGCAATAGGCTCGCCCCCTGTTACATGGGACTTAAACATAACTGGCGAAATGTAGATGTACTAGAGCCGACTTCCCCATTTCACCAGTTAAGTCCCAAGCACCCAATAGGGTGCGAGCCTATTGCCATCAACTGACTACAAATCCAGACTCCGGGCTGCTTTTGAAAAATTAATTTGGGAAAAACCCAAAAAAGTCTTTGCCAGATCTGGGTTTCGAACTCAGGAGGACCCCTCATACTCAACATACAGTATTTATTTTTGAATTCATAAATTTCTACAGTTAAAATTTAACATAACTTTGTAATTGAAAAATGTGTTATGTATGGAAGAACATGTTTTTGCAACCGCTTCAAGTTGGTTGATTATTACTCGTTAACTTATAGAGCCTACTTAGCTGTGATAGTTTTCTTTTTAATTTCGTTATAAATACTCCTGCGGTCATCTTTTTTCACATAAACCAAGCATTTAGCTGGCAAGGTGGGGGGGACACTTGACTCTAATAAAAATTAGCTTTTTAAAGCTTAATTATTGGTGCCGATTCTCTTGTACACCGATTTAAACTAACTATACTATTACTACTACAAGACCGAGAATTGGAAATGAAATGTCAAAATACTCAACTTTCACACCACAACACGCAGGCCAGTCCGCCACTGATGACTACCTCGTCGATGCGATGCAACGATTTAATTGTCCCACTGATGTCTTTGTCTATTCCACAACAACCTTCGCCTATTTATTGGCAAAGTATTGATCGGCTTCTGTAACTTTCTGTGTACGGTCGTGGAATGAAGAGGGTAAGCACTTTTTTTTAACACAATTAAAAATCATTCGTAAGTAGGAAAATAGGCAAGACACTGGCATATGAAGGAACACGGGTGGGTTTTAGTCAGTAAGAGTCTGACACGCCGTCCCAGCGGGAGAAGTTATTTGATAATATAAAAAAAAAAATCTTGGTGAATTTGCTTTTTGTAATTGTGTGTAATTTCCACATGTATGCCTTTACTCACATCTTTGGTATTTTTTTCTGACTCTGAACTACCAATGATAGAATACCAAAGAAACGATGGATAGACTGTATGAATAAACTGTATGATACGGCTAGATAGGGTGACTACTAAAATGTAACGGAAAAGATGGAAGAAGAAGCAATTTATTTGGGGTAGCAGCATGTCTTCAAATGATAAGGGCAAGAGAGTGATGGTAACTTTGAACTGCCAATTCTTTAATAAATTGATTATTAAGGTTCGAAATATGAAGTCATCTGTCCGTTATGCAAAAATGTAATAACATGTATTTCAAAACTGCTTAAACTTTTTGTACCGCGACTGTACCTTACCTATGCTAGCCGATCAACCGCCAGTGAATGTTCTACAGAACGTCGACCTTTCTACTACGAGCGGTTTATACCACGAGTTACAGAATAAGCTCAAGACCTCAGACACACCAATTAGAATATTGAAATATCAATTATATCGACAACATAACAACTAATTATGTATTTAAAGTTCATGAAACTAATATTTTTCATTGTTGAACCATAATAATATGGATTTTAATTGTGTTTTCGTAAATATCGTGGCTGCATATCATGACTTTGAGATAAGGCTGTATTTTTCCTTAAGTAATGAACTGATATATATTATCAAGGCAGCAGAATTGCATTACAAACCTGTAGTTTTAGTTACGAATGATCTAAAAATAGTATAAAAATCTTTTCGTGTACTTTGTCTGTATGTGTGTTTAGTTCTTCGAAACAACTTAATGCATTTTGATGGCTTTTCATCTTAATAAATTTAGAGAATTTATTCCGGAAGGTTCATGTGTATTACACATTCATATTTACTGAAATATAGTAAAGAAATCTCCACTAGAAGTGCGGTGACTGCCACATATAGCCATAGTGACAGCTGTCATGAAAATGATGGCAGCTGGGTTTGAGTTTTATTTTATTACCCGACTGTCCCAGAAGAAGGGTAATGTTTTTCGAGAGTATGCATGTCTATTTCTTTGGCACGCTCTGCAGCCTATAAGCGGCTTGATACATTTTAATATATGAGGTGTGCTATATAATATTTATACATTGCATCTGCAAATACAAAAATAGGGAGAGGTAGGTTTTAATAAAAAAAAAAAAACAGCATTATTGGTATTAAATAAGAGACGAACTAGACGCGTACCGCAAGGGTTGGATGGAGGAGGCCCTGGAAAAGAATGCTTGGAACTATTTGGGGGAGGCCTTTGCTCAGCAATGAGACAGTGTAGGCTAACATAAAAAATAAAATTATTTAAAAAACAATAAACCCGACTGCAAAAACACATAACTGAAAAGAGAAAAACAAGCATTATAATCTATAGAATTTTGGTATTGCAAGCGGGACAAATCAAAGTTAAACCATAATTTCAGGTTATTGGTTTGTCGGGTTTTTATTTTTTAGGTAATTTTATTTTTTATGTTAGCCTACACTGTCCCACTGCTGAACAAAGGCCTCCCACAAATAGTTCCAAGCATCCTTTCTCAGGGCCACCTCCATCCAACTCTTGCGGTACACGTCTAGGTCTTGTCGCCAACTCTTCCTGGGCCGGCTTCGGCGCCGCCGTCCATCCTCAGGCACCCAGCGTGTGGAGACTGCGGTCACGATGCATGCGGCTGACATGACTCGCCCAATCCCATTTTAGCTTGGCAGCCTTTTGCCTACGTCTAAGATCCCCGTTTTGGAGCGTCGCGTGGTGTTGCGTATTCTGTCAGTTCGTTTTACACCCAGAATGCTACGCTCCATTGCTCTTTGGCAAACCTCAAGGTGGAACTTCTGCGACTCGGTAGACGACCAGATCTGAGAACGGTAGGTTAGGATGGGCAGAATACATATCGATGAGTTTTCGCTTCAGGGAGATCGGTAGAGCGCCCTTCATTAGCGTCTTCATAGACCAGTAACTTTTCCAGGCATTTTCGATCAATTTCCTTTTCTCGCCTGTGGTTTGAGTTTACGGTGTCAAAATTCGCTCTCTAGGAAAACACACCTACTTTCATAAATAAAGTTTCAGTGACGTCAGACGTAAATTGCGAACGCTATGTGGCGGCCACCGCTCTTCTGGGAAACTGTATCTTTTTTTTGACTGTTTGGCCGTTAATGCCTTTATTACTCCAGAACCACATATTCGATTTAAGGTACTATATTTTTAATTCTTCCATAGTATATGTTTTGTGGCTAGTTTTTCAATACTTTTATATGCAGTCCATGCAAGTGGCACAGCTAGTTATTCTGTAACTGATCAATTAACTGTAAAAGTGTCACACGCTTTGTTTCTTACATATTTTATATCTTTCCTTAACTGCTTACTTTCGCATACACTAAAATAAAGTTTTTTCTTTAATGATTTAGCCTCACACAAAATTTCACAACTAATTTTGCCTTACATAAAATTACAATACACAATTTCACAGAACTTTTATTATTACATAATTAACACTCCCAACATAAAGCACCTGTCCCACTGCCAGCGATTAACGAGAAGCGATAAGAGCTAGCAACTAAAAATGAGTTGGCGAACAGCGAGTGCACGATGGCGACGAGTCAATTAGGCCAATTAGGCGTTGGGGCAGGTGCCTTAACCACAGTGTTAATTGATTTTATAACGACATAAAACCGCCATACTTTTTATTGGTCAACCAATGACGTCGACTCCACACGTCATTCCCGCGTCAATCCATCAATTAGAACAGTAAAGTGTACTTTGTTATCTTGACTATCACACGTCTGGCGAGCGGTGGTCAATTGTTTTTGGGAATTCATTTGAATTTCGTATAAAAACTCACTGCTTGTCAAAAGTTTTTCTCAAGCAACCGAAGATGTTAAGAATATGTTGATGGAAAACTTTTGGAAAGTGAAGATGATTTTTTCCTTTATATGTAACCTCTTTTGTCTCGCTTTCCTGCAATCAAAATCAACAAAATCTTAAAAAATCGATCATATCTGTGGGAATGATTTCGTGAAAAGGGACGGAAGTGTGCCACAGAAAGCCGGGGAAGCGCGCGCTATTTATTTTGACCAATGAGCGCGTGCGGCGCTAGTGTTGGCCGTCAGAAAGGACCTTGACGAAGTCCCGCCCCTTTAATGTTGCTTAACCTTAATGTTACTTATTACCAAGGTGAGATATCAGATGTTACACATCATGTGCGACTACTATAAGGCTTTTAAATGTGGTTGTGACTTAAATAACTATTCCATTCATCTCTCTACACACTCTATCTTTTCTACACACTACTGTTCGCTGTTAATGCGGACCAATTCTTTTGGTAACAGTCGAGCTCCTCCCGATACCTTCATTAAGCATAAAACAATTAGAATAATACGGTCAGTACTCTACATTACCTGACCCCTCTTACAAAGGAGAAAAGGGGTCGGGTTATGCAGGTCATTGACTGTACAGTATTTCAATCATAATGCTGTAAAGTTCTTGTATATGCGTAGCGATCTTCTACTTCCCTTGGGTTGATGGTACCTTTTAGTAGCTGCTGAAACTAAACATTTTGTTGTTGTACATTTTTTGAAGTGAAAACTTCTTTAGGCGCGTTGATCATTTATGAGATGGGGACTAAACCATTGATTTCGCGACACCATGACGACACTTAATTTTTGTAAACGCGATTGTACTCTTTATTTATATTAAGTTACGGATCAATGTTCTATGCAAGTATTTTTCCTTTAAAAGTTTCGTTTTTTTTTTTTTAAACGCATTTTGCTCCTTATTTAGATAAGGTTACGGACCAATGTTCTATACAAGTATTTATCTTCCACCAAGGCGATCTTGTTCAAGTTTTCACTTCTGTCGGCACTCCCGAAGTGCCACCACTTTTTTTTTTATTTCTTTCAAAGTTCCCTAGTATTTATGAAGTATTTCTTGATGTAAAGTGATCAGCACCAACAGAATATTTTTAACTAGTAGAGACTCCATGTTGTAGTTTTCAGACATACACATTTTCTTCGACTTTAAACCCGTAGATAATCACCTGGTAGCGTGTTCTTACCCGTAATAGGTCTGCATAAAGTTTATTTTTCAGTATAGTAAATGATAAATGATTTTATTTGTGTATAAGTAAGTTTATACAATCACTTTTACACGTCTTTCATATTTTAAACATAAAAACTAGATGAGGTCGGAATTTCCTATCCGACTTTTCTAAGAAAAAAGGGCATAACAAACTCACAGTCTCTTAAGTCCAGACATAATCTTGGTCAGATCATGTGAGGACCGTGTAGATTGGTGTCTGACATAATCTTTTGAGGAATTATCAACACAGATATGAGTGGATCTGTCCAGACAGAGCTCGCATTTGTCAGCAATCGTGCAGCTCAACTCAAAACTTATGGAGCTCAACAATTCGACGAACAATACCAAAGAAAGGACATTTGGGTAGGCCGCATAAATTACGCAAACGTAATTACGTTACAAAAGTAATTACGCTTACTTACTTAACTGGGTGTCCTTCAATCCGAGTACTGTTTGACGAAGCTTATCAACATCAGTAGACCAATATCCTGATTCGAGCGGACTCATTCTCAACCACAGACCGACTTTGATATTTTTAAGGACGTTGGATTACCATTTACAAATACACAAAACTGAGCACAAAAGGGAAATATTTAAATGATCCTCTAAAAACTTAATGACGTTCTGATGAAGGACACATTTTAAAATTAATGAACCCCTAAAAACTTTTTGCGCTTGTAATGATGCACACCTTTTTCAATCATTGAGCCTCTTTTTATTAATTAACTTTTTGTCCTTTTCTTACAGTTGGTCGCAGTAATTAAACCCCAACCAAACGGTTTAGATTAGGTTGGAACTCTGACCAACCGCTTCATCCAAGTTGATCGCAGTTACTTGGGTATTTAGTATTAGAACACAAAAATAAGAATTATTTGAGGTTAACAAAAAGAGGCGCAATAATTAGGTATATTAGTGTTCAATAATGTTTTTAGGAGCGCAAAATGAGAATTATTAGAGGATCAATTAAATAAATACCAACGAAAACTTTGTTAGATTCCGACGATTTAGCAAGACTTCATAACACAGTAGATGGCTGTCAATATTAATTTTTAATTGCAGCATACACACCTATTAGCGAACATTCCAACAAGAATATTGCGTCCTATACCAGAAAATAGGTACGTTATCATGTAATTAAAAGCTAAAAAGAATACCAGCTCATAATACTAAACAGTTTCACATTACTTTAATTCTGTAATGCGACTTTTATGCGTTCATAATAACGACCCATGGGGTTGTAATAAAGTGTGATGTTCTGCACTATTATTTCCTATGAAGCGTTCAGTGCTAATTGCGTTAATTAAAATAATTAAAACGTGGTAAAACAGTCCGTGGGTGAGACGAGCGCAATGTGTAAACTTTTAATAACTGCAATACTTTAAAATAATTATTGACTTCAAGGTGTCGCAGTTACCTACATACTATGCACTACATACCTGCTATTGGTACCTCTGCCCCATATTGCCTTAACCAAAAATTAAATGGGTACCTGCATATCATTTAATGGATACCGTTATAAGAAAAAATTCTGCTGTATCGATGATGGGCAGGGTCCGTGGTCGCACCAACACTTCCCTCAGAACGTAAGCGTGTAAAATTGATAGTAAATTAATTGGGCAGGCATCTGCACAGAAATAGGAAATAAACTTTAAGCAAATGATTGTGGAACTTGCCTTGTTTATTCCTGCTTATTTTCATTTTTGTCAACCACCCTGCAGTTCTACAGTAAATAAAAATAATTTAATAATCATTATATTATACGTACGGAAAAAAATCTTAGAGTAGTCAGATTAAAACTTTAGTACGTACATTAATGTAAAAAAAAAAAAATAGGAAAGATTTGAGAATAATGTCAATCAAAGCCCAACTAATCTAATAACTATTTGATCTGCTTTTATGTCAATGTTTTTTTGTTTGCTTTACAACAACACGTGAATGATTAAAATTGTTAATCAAGACTGCAAAAAGTACTTTTATTTTAAAATAAATCGACACATTTAAGAAACAAAGACTTGCTCGTAACTGTTGTCTCATTTATCTATTTTAGTCTATGACTGTTGTTGACTGTGTTGTGAAAATTTAGTTGAAGTATTGTCAATCCCTACCATCGGGTGCAATGACAGCTGACTTCAAGCTCAATTCAGCTAAGTTTTTACGGTTAGATTTTTAGAATTGAGAATTGACCGAAGGTTATGAGTAAGTTCACTTAAAATTCAATTTAATACACCACGAAAATTAACACCCAAAACTTACCAAAAATTATAATAAAAGTTAAAACTCAACTAACATTTTCCTAATTCACTTTACACCTGACAAAACACTGAACCACCCTCGTTATCCGATATTTTTAATGCCGAAATAACTGAGTAGCCTGCCGTCATGCGATTGCGTGTACTTCATATTTTTATTGGAAACAACGAGGAAATCATTGTATAAACAGAACTCATTTTATCCTGAGAAGGTAGGTTGCTTAAACCTGGTTGACACGCACTGTAAGATTTGTAGTGTTGACTGGTGGTTTGCACCTTCCGAAAATGTAGTCTTAAATAAAATCCAGACACTGAGTATGGGTTCCGACAGATATAGGTAACCTAGACGTTTTCAAGTCTACACTGAACAGGTTACTTCCAGGCAAGCAAGCGATTTCATCCAACGCATCATCGGTAACTATAAATAATCTACTAACCAACTAACCAACCAACCAACAACCAACCAACTAACCAACCAACAACCAACCAACCAACAACCAACCAACAACCAACCAACAACCAAACCAAAACCAATATGAAATGTGAGAGGAATTACAATCATATTATAATGTACTAGCTTCTGTCCGCGACTTCGTCTGCGTGATATTTCTTATCTCCCCGAACTACCGCGTCGCATCGCATCGCCCGCCCGCGCTATTACTTCGTTTTCGTTTAAGGTTCTTTCAGATTTTTTTTTTCTTTTTGCTCGGCCCCTAAGAGTCCTAGCGTGATGTAGCCTATAAGCCTTTCTCAAGAATTGGGCTATCAATTACAAAAATAATTTTTCAATTCCGACTAGTAGTTCCAGAGATTGGCGCCGTCAAACAAACAAAAAAAACTCTTCAGCTTTATTATTAGTATAGTTTAGTGTGTTGTCTATCACGCATATCTAAAAGAAATATATTTTATTACTTTACTACTCGACCACAAAGACAGGGGTTATGTGTTTTATGTGTATCATTCAAATCAAACGAACTTACCCGTGAGTGAAGTTTAGTTCAATCTCAGATTTTACGCCACCAACTGCATCGAGCAGCTTGAAAAGCTTTATTATGAACTTTTTAGTACCGGTCAGGTATTTTTTTTGTATCTAACTGTCATGCTTAGAGTATAATAAGTGTCATGTAAATAAAACCTACTTATCTTAAAGTCCTTGGCATAATAATAACTTCCATAGGTTTCTCGTCAAGTTTAATTTCAATATAAAATGTGGATATTTGGTGATATTTCCACTAATTCATAAACCCAAAAGTTTAATTTTGTATTTATTTATCTATCTTACATCTATCATTGCAGGGTTTTCTAACCCAATGCGATAAATACGCTATTCTAACTTCATCGATACTTTAAAATAATTATTATAATAAAAACAATGCAATCCTTGTGAGTTCCAGCGAACAACAGTCTTAGTAACTCATCATTAATTGTCCCCAAACCGAAGTTCAGCAGTTGTACCATTTTCACGTTTATCGATGGCGTATACAATGAAGGCATGTTTGCCTCTTTCTGATCTGTAGGTGGTACCAACACAACGGCCAAAATATTGATCACAACGGCGTACAAGCTCAATATTTACACAAAAAGCAAAACAAACACGCTTACACGTGGACCCTGTACACACTCCACAATACCGAGCAGTAAAATTACTGAATAACATCGTCTATAATATTAACATGGCCAATTAAAATGCGCAAAGGGCGCCCTCTAGCGTATTTTAAGAGGTTTACAGCCGGTGCGGACCGGACGCGTTCAAAAATTAAACTTATGGTATAATCTCTCTTATGAGCACAGCATGAATGTGTTGAGTCGATTGTGAATGGTCATTTGGTAATTGGGTCAGAATGTACATAATATTATAAATTGAAGTCGGTTTTCGTGTCTGACTACTACTATTTATTTATTTAAAAGAGTTTCCGTGGAGTTTCTCGCCCGTTCTTCTCCATAGGAACCTACTATGCTTTGGAATGGGCAACTAGCTTCATATTTCTGACTGACCGACTCTTTGACAATTCAAAAGTGCCTGTAAATGTTTAATTGAAGTAAATGCTTTGAGTTTGAGTTTTATGCAAACGGATTTTGATACCGTTTTCACTATAATTTACAGAATTTATCCCAGAAGGTTTATGTGTATCAGTGTTTTCAACTCGATAAAACCGTAACCGGAAAAAATAAAATTGTTTGCCTGAAATATAATGGAATATTTGGTAGATATACAGTGAAGTACAATTAACAAATTGCACTTCGAAGCTATGAGATTGCGTTTTTAAATAACTTAATCAAAGAACGTTGAACTCCATTTTTCGATACAAATAAATACGAGTTGAAAATGGTTGGATCGATGTGAAGTAGGGAGTTACGGGAAGTATTATTTACAGAGAATTGCAATTACACAACAACAATCATGTTTTATTTGTTGTAAATTATATTTTCCAATTGTTTTTATTATTTGCTAGATGTTTTATTAATTTTACGCGAAACATTTAATTAAATATTTACTAAGTTATATCCGTAATATAAGAACTAGAATGTTGTAAACCATAAAAAATAATAGCACAATTAAAATGTACACTTCAATTAAATTGTAAGACTACTCATAATGTTTCCAATTTCCGAAGTATGTAATTCATAAGAAAGCTTACAACCTTGTCACAGTATTAAACTACTATCGTACGAATGACCTAAATGACGCAATGGCAAAACCTTCCCTTTCTCTAACGATCCGATTAGGTTCCCATAGAGAAAACTATATAATATGCCCTATATTTTATTTTTCTGGAACCACTCATAGATGCATTGAATCTAAAATGTTTTAAAATCCGCTATTTTCTGCATGAAAAGCGAAATGCTACGCCGTAGCACAAGCTCCGAAGCTCGTAGACGGTCTACGACTTCGTAGCGTACAAATTAATCATCGAGCTGTTAATTCATTTATGTTGGGTTATTTTCATCGATTCACTTTCGTTGGCAACTAGTAAGTCGCTGTTCGTAATAACATTGTTAGTATGTGTTACAGTTGAGACTTAATACTTTTTTATTTTCTGTTAAGGTTCGGTTTACGTTTAGGAATGGGAGGTAGTAGTAATATTAAAACTGAGCTATTGCTGTCGATCCCTGTTGTTTTTTTTTTCGTAGAATTTATTTTCATCAATTCACTTCAGTTTATCTCATATTTACATATGAGATCATAATCACTCAATAACATGTTTACGTCGCCTCCGTGACGTACATAACATTATTATTCAAACACTAAGAGCACAATGGCACACTTTCTGTACCATACAATAGTTCGTTTTCATATCGAACTGTTAATGGCGTTCATTCTATACAAAAATTCAGTGACAATTCTTTGAACAGAGTCAAAGATGACGAGACGGGCGTCTGACGTCACTCGCGGCACTCTGCGGCTGCGGCTATCGATCGGATAAGCTCGTGTCATCTCGCTCGCTCCCGTGATCTCATCTCGCGCTATCCCGCTCGCACTCGCGTACCTTCGCCTCAGTGAAAAGCTGCGTTCCGAAATACGCTACTAATATTTATTTTAACGCAACCACCCGGGCCGATACACGTGGTGGCCGAGTCGCCTTTTACCTGAATTTTTTTATTGAATTTGAACTTTTGTGGTAAAAATATTACAATAGAACACAATGTACTTAAATCTAGGTTACTATCAAACATTAAACTAATTTGATATCAACATTCTCACTTACATGAATTCTCTAAATTCTCATTACTATTTAATTAATTAGTTTGTTAATAATGCATTATTCTTGGAAGTTTTGAATGGCTAACTACCGCGAAGGATGACATAATCGGTTCAATTTGAACGCGGCAGAATATAATGGACGATGACCTGCGTATTCATGACCTTGGATATAGAATGTTCATACCTATAGTAGGTATGTATGTACACTTGAATTTTGTATGTAAAGGTACAATTGAACGTTGAACTTATAGGCTTGTTTACATAGAAACATGATATTTTATTGGACACTATCACAATGTCGGTAACTGCTCAAGTACCACAGTGATTTGTTTCAATGAATTTTCTATGGTAAATGTTCTAGCAGTAGCAAAAATTTTAGCCAAATATATACTTGTTAGTTAGAATCATTCATAACAATAACGCCTCTTGTTACATGCAATGGATCAATTTTATTATCGACGAGTTTTTAGCAAATTACAGACCAGTTAAAGGAAAAATATAGTAGGTATATAGTGAATAAAAACGTAGGTTCGCCCGATAAGCTATTGTAGCGGAGCCGCCGGATTATACAAATGTAGTCATATAGAATAGGTAGTCTATAAAGGCTACCAACCAGGCTATAGGTACATAATATACGAGTACAGAGACTGAACAGTACGCTACATCAATATTAAATAACACACATAACATCACGCCTTGTTTCCCCGAAGGGTTGGGCAGAGGTGTCCCTGAAGCAGGCGCACCCATATTTTGCCAGTTATGTTTAAGTCCCATGTAATAAGGGGCGAGCCTATTGCCATCAACCGGGCACAAATCCAGGCTCCGAGCTGCTACTGAGAAATTTCAGATAGAAAAACCCAATAACACTTTGCCCGACCCGGGAATCGAACCCAGGACCTCATGCTTAGCAGCAGCGCTTGCGACCACTAGACCAACGAGGCAGTCAATATTAATTATAAAACACGTTTAGCCTTACTTAAGGTTTTTTCCGGAATTGATCGCTTAAGCTATAGCTTTCTAGAAAAGCGGTGGCCGCTATATAACGGCCGCAGTGACGGCTGTCATGAAAATAATCGTACCGAGGTTTTTCTTTACGGTGTCAAAAACGATCTCTAAGAAAATTATTTAAATAAACTTACTTTCGTAAATAACATTTTAGTGACGTCGCCGGTAAATTGCATACGCTATGTGCCAGCCACCGCTCACCGAACTGAAATTTATGAAATGTTAAGATTTAAATATAAGATAAAACTCGCCCTGGGCATTCGGAACCATTTGCTGACTTTTTATCATGGCACAAGCTATTTCGTTGTCTGTTGTTCATTGTTAAATTGTAGTTTCTGTCAACAATCTGTAGAAACTCACAACGCCTCTTCACTGTTCACAGCTCAATTACCATCATTATTTCCACCCTGTTAGATCTTAACATAAACCTGAACTGTCCTACCATATTGTTAAATAGAGAGTCATGTTTTCGAGTCACGCTAGATCCTCTCCGCTCTGCATGGATGAAATTTCTCTCCAAAGAAAATAAAAAATGCAATGCGGGCACCACGCATACAGAGCAATCCAGTGCAGTATGCGTGAACAAATACGCATGGCTCAAAAATCGCAGGCACAGCAAAAAGACAAGCGAAAATATGAATCAATTCCTGCCCAACTTGCTCCACAAATGCCAGGTTGCATGTTTTAAAACTTATTCTATCTTATGTTATTCTGGGCCCACTGCCAAACTTGGCTTTGCAACTAAACGCTCTTTTCTAAAAGCTTATTGAAATCGTAACAGTTTTTTGAACTGATAATAATATGATTAATATAAGTCTGCCATCGCCAACCAGTCTTGAGCAAGCGTGGTGATCAATGCTCGTGCCTTCTCTGTATAAGAAAATGCCTTTGCCCAGCAGTGAGATATTAATGGCATATTTCCGTCCAGCCACAATCAACTGGCTAAAATGAAATTTGATTGTTGATAAACTGATTAAGCACTTAATTAGGCTTCCGGAAACCGCGGGTGAAGCTTGCTAAATTTTATTAATTTGATGTTTCTATGGGGTTTTCAAAAGTAAATAGCAACTAGCAGAGTTTGAAGTTATGACCGACTAGGTTTTGCTTTTGCCACTGGCTTTCCCTGCGTGATTTGATAGATCATCGTACGTAACACGTACCTACAATTTTCTAAAAAAATATATCAAATTAGATTTGTCTCAGCTGTAATGGCAATCGTGTCATTTGGTTTAAATAAGTCCTTATTTTTATTATTTTGTTATTCTTTCTTTTTTTTAGATTTTGTGAATATGAGAACGTTGTAGGCTATAGACTTGTGGACCATCTTCTATTTTACTAAGTACCTGGTACTTGTTGATAGGCCTACACTGTCTTCTCATACCTATTAACACTGTAATTTGAAAACATTGTAGAAACCATTTATTTTTAAAAGAGTAACCGTGGAGTTTCTCGCCGGGTCTTCTCTATAGGAAACGACCAATTGGAACCGTGCACCAAGCTTATAACGTGTCATAAGTGCCCATGTAGGTTTATGTTAAATAAAATATTTTGTATTTGAATTTGGAATGTACTATCAGGATAAAAAGTATGTTATGTCCTAATCCAGGTCATGGTCTACCGGGTGCGACATTAGATCCAAATCTGTTCAACCTGGTTCAATCATTTATGTAAGATTGAAAAACAAACATTCAAACATAAACTTTCATATTTATAATATTATTATATATTTACATTTGGAAATCTCGGGAGTATGTATCCCGGTCTTTTGAAAGGCGTACGAGGGGCCGAAGCCAACTCACAGAGGCCCCTTGGACAAATTAAATGCAACAAGGCACCAACCGACGATTATCCCCGTACGTACTGTGCAAGTGCACAAAAGGACAATCCCCGGTGGGTGTAGGACTATTGCAGTACATGGGAACAAAAAATTGGACTATGGGTTTGGCTGGCTATAGTGGATTGGTAGGTAGAAGAACTATGGTAGGACTATGACCCCTGCCTGACCAATGATACGAATATATAATATACACGGATAAGGTGGCAGGGGGTGACTTGAACACTCAATAATGAGCCCCGAAAACTATATTATTATATTATAAATTAATAGGATAGTCAGATGTATATTGGTTACTATTTGTTTTCTCTTTATTCTTTATATTTTTCTAATTATAATATTGAGGAAGTCTATATTTGTGATTAGAGGCAAAAGGATCGCTTCGTATTACTTGGGACTTAAATATAAGAATCAAAATGTGGGTCAAAATATTGCCTGAAAGAGCAGACATATGGTATAGATCTCTTCCTGCTCCTTCTGACTATAGGCGTGATTTTATTATGATATGTTAATATTGACAATCAAAAATATATATACATATAACATTTTTCTGATACATTATAAATGTCATACATTATCACAAGGATAATTTCGTCACCAAACGCTTATCTAGTCAAAATGTCACAAGGCACGTGAACTTTCACATTCGAGCATAATTTTTCGCTCCATTTAAATATTTCGGTTCACCACATTCAATAAAATTAAATAAATTCGTGGTACAGTATTAAAATCATAATTATGTAAATGTTCAAGAGTGAAGTTATTTAAAACTGCAATTAAAGAAATTGATGCGATTTTACAAATAATACAAGAGGATTGTGAATGGCTCTCATTTCATTATTTATATTCCTGTTCATTGCTCTTTTCAAAGAGACTACAAATTGATGCATTCATTCATCCTTTAGGTACGCTGAATTACGAGAGAATACACAGTAATAATGAAAGATAAGATAAGCAGTCGCTCCATGTAAAATACTGGTATTCAGTTGCCTCCGGTAGACTGGAAGCTGACCCCAACATAGATGGGTAAAGGCCAGGCAGATGATGAACAGTAATAATGAAATATTGTACAGATCGTTTTACAACTTCACGTAAAAAATATACTGTAAAAGCAAGTAGCAAGAACAATTATTACAATATACTTTTAGGTGTAAAATTTGTAATTACATTCTTCACAGGAATTGTTGAACAAGTTTTAAAATTAACGATATTTCACGCTTATTTTGAATGCACTCAATGATTTGCTGAAAGAACTTGATCCTAACTTAATATTATAAATGCGAAAGTGAGTTTGTTTGTTTGTTTGTTACGCTTTCACGCTAAAATGACTGAACGGATTTGGATGACATTTGGCACATGGGTAGACCATGACCTGGAGTAGGCCATAGACTTTTTATCCCGATATTTCCACGGGATCTTATGCGGGTGAAACTGCGGGGCGCAGCTAATTTACAATTTATTACTCTTTATTTTACACCGTAGGAAGAAAGCCGCATAAATATTTACAATTTTAATCCTATTTTTGTCTGGTATAGTCTAATATTGTTAAAAAAAAAGTGTAAACATGCCCATAGCTACCAAGGTAGCAGTGTGTGAAATAATTAAAATCCAGTGTTGCTTCGGTCATTGAACTATCACAGGTGGAGTGGAACAACTCACATATTATTTTTTTCATACCTATGTGAAACTTTTTCTCGTATTCATTTGTAAAAAAAATGTCCTTTCATTTATTTGACACAGCAACATAGCTCCAGTTTATACCACTCTCTAAGTTCAAATTGTCATTTCATGTAATCATGACATTTAAGGCGCATTCTAACTTAGAGAGATGTATTAATGATTCTAATGATTATAATTCTGTAAATACATATTTGTTACGGTCGCGAATTATAAAATTATTTTTACATACAACCTGATACTGAACTGCAAATTTCAAAAACCGAAAGAAAATTTGAATTTCGCTGACACGTCCCTGCACTATGAATACGGGTTAATTAATTTATTGACTTACTAATTTATTGACTACTACTTTACTAATTATAATCACTTTACTAATGTATTTTTGTTTGTTACAAGTAAACTCAAAAACTACTGTACCCTGTACCTGTACATCACTGAGTAACATAGGCTAGAAATTTATAAAGTTATCACGCGGCCGAAGCCGCTGGTGGGAGCTTGATTAAAAAACAATTATTAACTCAAATGAGTCTCCGTAGCCTCTTCTGGCCACAATACTCTTCACCTCCATTACATTACAACCAACACATTAGCGGTGCATAGCCCGCAAAAGCGTTACACAGCTGAAGTCTCCCCCTACCCTACCTCCCCTATGTTACCGTGCAAGTAATGGTCTTAACTCGTCACACCCGCCCTACTTCCCCTCTTAATGACTGACCTGGTATAATTCTAACGCTTTACACTGTTGAATTTGTTGCATTTTCTTTATGCATTATTTAAAATTTTGTTAATTTTAATGTGAAAAACTTACTCACCCAATTTAAGTTGGGTGAGCAAGTTTTATTCAAAGTTTTAAATTCGAAGGATTTTTTATCAAATTAAAAATTATCAAATTAGATTCGTTACAACTGTAGTGGCAATCATGTCATTTGGTTTAAATAGGTCCTTATTTTTATTATTTTATGTGTCTTTTCTTTCTTTTTTTTAGATTTTGTGAATGTGAGAACGTTGTAGGCTATAGACTTGTGGACCATTTTCTATTTTACTAAGTTCCTGGTACTTGTTGATGAGCCTACACTGTCCTCTCATACCTATTAACACTGTAATTTGAAAACAGTGTAGAAACCATTAGAAACCATTACGCGTTGTTCAATTTTGCCCAGCTTTTTTAAACCTGCAAGCTATTTATTTAGACTTATTTAAAGTAATCAACTATTTTTAAATACAATATTTTATTTTAGATCAGAAATTGTGGAAGCCTAACGAAGGCAGTGATTTCAGTCCAAGTTTAGTTAAAAACTTTATTGATTTGCATTATATTTTCAAACATAATATTATTGTGCAGGATATTTTTCTCGATGCTTAAGTAATAATTGTTATCTTCGCGTCGTTGGCAGTGAAAAGATTTGATATTACCTTCAGTTTTGCTGAATTTAAAACTGTATTCACTTATAGAACAAGTTTTAGAAAATTTTTATTTTTTTAGCGCGAATAAACATAATAGCATTATATGTGTGCAATAAATGGGTGATGGCCTTTCAGACAAAGTAACTGGACGACCGAGCTCTGCTCGGGTGAAAATAGAGAATGCTCATTTGATAGTATAGGAAAGTTCATACTAATTCTATGAATAGTACACACGGCTACACATCAAGCTATACATTTCCAGTTTATGCTGATCTCGCATTGTATAGGCTTTCCGTACAATGCGAGGTCAGTATAGCTTGATGTGTAGCCGTGTGTACATACTAATTTCATGTCATTATTCATGTCATTATTCTAAGGCAGACCTGTTGTTCTAAACGATGGGCGACCGTGCTCTGCTCGGGTGAAAATACGGAGAAAACGAATTTTCTCAGATATGTAGACCTAGCTAGATTTATTTTTCGCCCCCGTAAAGCCCTATATTACAACTTTCATCGAAATCGTTACAGCCGTTTTCGAGAACGTGAACATAAATGTGTATATATTATATTGCTCATTTAACAGTACAGTATTATTTTGTACAGTGACATCCACAAGTCGCATATTACTTAAATACGTAGCTCACAAGGATTTTTAAAGAGTTTCTTGCCCATTCTTCTCCATGAGAAATTACCTATTGGGAGGAACAACTGTACATTTTGTTTTATACTTTACGATGACGTAAGACGTTCAATGAACTGCAATACTTACATACTTTCACAAGTAATATCTAGTACAGTGACATCCACAATTGAATGACATTGTATTTTACAAGTGTTCTGTATTTAGTCCACTTTGAAGCGACAGACGATGCTTAACCCAACTGCAATACTGGGCACAGCAAAGTACAATGGCGTCCACAAGTATTATTAAGTTGAGTAAATATCGCGCATGACGTCCATGGACACTTGAGTCGCCGTTGAGTACTGTAATCCACTTTGCGTCGTCTGACGTTGTGACGTGAGTGAACAGCTGATGGCTTGAACAGTGACGGTTACGGGTTAAGTCGTATTTGTTAGCTGCATAGAAACGTGTTTGTAGGTCGGTAGGTTTATTGTGATATTAGGACGATGAGAGCTGTGGAAAATTTTACATGGTGGATTTTGTTTTATATACATTCACAACAGAATGCCACCTGCTACTATCCTACGTTTTATATAGGTTATTTTTGTCAAAGACGTAACAGTTTAGTAATGAAAGAAAAGAGTTACTACTAAGAAAAGAGGTACTACTTACCACTACAACAACCAACATATTGAAATGTATGGGTTGCTAATAGTTCAGATTAACATGAACTTCTTGTATTTCAGTTCTATAAGAAAACAAAAGATTCGAAAAAACAACACACTTAACGCTCATTTTATTCTCTTCACCTCCTCGTTCTAAAATCGAAATTCAAAATAAATTCGAAATTCGATTCTATAATCCGCAAGCCGACAGCCCCGCTGTCATTGGCGCCAGTTCCCTCACCTGACGGTATCATTGGCAGCTCTGTAGCGGTCATTTTTGGCGGGAAATTGCCCCATATCCGACGATCGTCGATACCTCGACGCGACTCGTTTTGTCAGTCAAATGTTGTTTGGATACTGCGCCTCTATGAATTTTTCGTGCTGTGATTGACATGTTTGCTCTAGTGATGTTTTTGAGCTCGGGATTTTGAATTTCGAACTGTGCTTGTGCGTTGTTTTAGGAACTATCGATGTGTTGTGGATGTGGGTGGCATTGCTTACAGGTAATTTTTTTTAACTTTAATACAGTGGTTTATATATTGCGCTACCATTATGATTTCTGAATATGTTTTGCATAAAGAATACTGACGGGTTTAGATTTTGTTTTTGTTTTATTGGTCTAGAATTAAATCTATTTTTGTGCGTCAGGTCACCTTGAAAGTCTAGTCGTAAAATAATATACTTTTGGAGTTTATGACAAACATACCGATAAATATTCTAAATTGCACCTTGCCAAATCAATATGGCGAATTTTTATGGTTAAACTTAATGTTTGGAAACTACAATCTTTTACCTGCTTTTAAATTATCCTGTAACATAAAATATTAGTACTTTTAATTTTATGATCTCAATCCCGAATCGCATTCGCAGAATTCACAAAAAATAATTTCGCCATTTGCAATTTTGGCAGTAAACGGTCCGATTCACACGATCGGGGTAGACTAAAGAACGATAGTTAGCATTGCAGATGCTGTAGCCTCCATGGCGACGTGTTTACAAGCCCGACTGGCGTGCCAACCGGCAATAAGTTGCCTGACAAAGCCAGCGACCATTCACTAATGGCAACTTAACGTAAAACTAACGACATAAAACGTCACATAGATAATATTACCTACTTACTAGTTTTCAATGACGATGGTAATTTTTACCGCATTTTATCTTGAAGTGACTTAGGGTCTTGAAGTTAAATTAGGCTGAGAATCGGCACTTTTTGAACGACAAGAATTACATAAAACAGTCCCCCAAAACGCTCTTTACTACTTCCCGGTGTTTCAGCTGAGATGAAGTGGGATAACGAATACCCCAGTAACACATGCCAACGCTAACCATTTTCAAGTAATTTTACAATTTATATTTTAAAATGAATGAAATAAAAATATAAAATGTCAAATGACATTTGCAAAGTCAAAAGGGGTCATTTGATTGTAAATGACCTCTCCTACAAACCCTAAATGGATTCTCGACATATATATACAATAACCCTGTATTTTGACATACTAGAACAATTCGACGGTACAAACCGAAAAAACAAAGCATTTGGCTTTAAATATTTAGCTATTTAAGCATTCCATTAATTGTGTTTTACTATTTTCAAATTCCATTAAAATTTAGGTTAGCGCGGAAATATTGCGTGAACAGTAAGCGTTCACGGCATGACAAACTTCTATCGACTGTGTTCTGTGACAAAAACTGCAAATTAAATTCAAATTCGTATTATTCGAAACAATACTTAATTAGAAAAAGAAATTAAGCCAATTAACGTTTTTGGCAATTTATTGGAACACACGACACGATCAATGTAAATGGAATTGCCATCAACAGCGTCTTTATTTCGTTGTAGCAAGGTTGGATTTCGTAGTATAACGGTTAGTGCTGACGGAATGTTGACTGGTTTGACATATCTACACCAAAAAATGTCATTGCCAAAACTAACCACACACAATTCGAATTACGAACCAGATTTAGAGCACTATTAAGTGCAGGGTGCATTGGGAACGAAGTTAAATTCGTTTAGCTTCTCTCTTGTAGCTACCGCATCTTTTCATACTGCGATTCATAGTTCGCGATGTGAATCGAAGCATGCAAACACGCGGTAGCTACATGAGCGAAGCTAAACGAACTTAGCTTCATCCCCAGTGTGACCTACGCTTTAGTTTTAGTTACTTACCCTTCCAAATTCCCCAAAGTTCAGTAGATCGAAATTAACTAACTTTTATAACTACTAGCGGGAGTTAATTGCAACGGTACAATCGCGAGCATAAGAACGACACAATTACGCAAGATTCCAAAGCGAGTTTCTCCTAAGGTTTTGGTAGAAATTTTATGGTGTTACGCACCCTTTATTTACGAACCTATCTACTCTTATGAAACGAATCTTTTTTCAAAGTTGCAATCGTAGCTTCACGAGCAAATCGCTTTTGAATTTTGTGTAACTGTGAGGTATTTTTGCTCGTGATTGTACACTGCTAAACAAAGCATTTATCTGTGGTTAGTCTTCGCGGGCTTAATGTGAACTCGATGCAAACGATAGCGTGAAGGTTGTCTAGACTGGGCTTACACTGTTAGTTACTGCAATAACTGTGGGCCTAACACGAACGCGCGATGTAAACATTACGAAATATCGAAATTTTATTATGATTTTTTATTCGGTAATACATAATAAATGATTTTGTTTCTGTAAGTAGGTTTGTACAAACACTTCAAAAATATATATTTTTTTTACTCGATGCGATCGGCTTTTCCTATACGACTACTCAGAGAAGAAAGGCCGAACAAATTCAGAGGTCACAGTGTCTTTTAAAGTCCAGACATAATCTTGGTCAGATCATGTGAAGACCACATATTGTCTTGTCTCAAATGGTTTTTTGAGGAAAGAACCATACATATTTGAATGGCCATATCCAGTCAGTGCACACATTAATCGTGTAGCTATACTCAGAACTTCCAAAAGTTTTTTTTTTTTGTCCGCAATGTAGATTGATCCAAAATATTGGACAAGTATTTTTTTCTTTTTTGACGTAATCAAAAGATTACGGTAATACATTAAGTTTAAATGTGGCATGACGTCACGTCTTGCTAGATTTTATACTGAGTTGTGACGTAGCGAGCCCCCACTCTCCAACTTCAATGCGTGTTTTATAAGTTATTTTTTATTAATATGATAGAGCATAAAATATGTGTCTAATATATATTTTTTTATTATTTGAAAAAAAATTAAAAAAAATAAAATAATAATTAAATAGAATTAAAATTAAAATAAATTGAATTATTTATTAGTTTTAAATAGAATTTCTTTTTTTTCCCTAGGCAACTACCGTATTAGTATCAACCATAGATATGAAGAGAGTATTGAAACTTTGTTAATTTTATGTGTGAAACGAGCACGAACACGCGGAGTAAACGTTACATAAATTCGAACAATTTTAACATTGTTCGAATTTATGTAACGTTTACTCCGCGTGTTAGTGCTAGGCCCACTGTGCTAGTGTATTGCTGTAAATAGGAAATAGGGTCCATGTGAACTTTGTAACTATTATTAAGATCTTGTACACACTTGAGATATGCAATAAAGATTTGAATTTAATAATATGATTATACTCCGTTGGTTTAGGTAGGTAAACAAAAAAAAAAATCACGTGACGAGAAGCTGTCAAGTAACCGCCTAAATGTCATACCTGTCACTTCAGTTGTTATGCTACGTCACAGTTGTACTTTTCAATTTAGCAACGTTACAATTCGTTGACGCTTAGAGAACCTGTGTTTGTGGGCTCTTTACAATAGACAGATTACAAAATATTATATTGTTATTATAAATCTAACAAACAAATTGTGCTTACGTCTTCGAAGAATATTTTAAGAATAAATGATAAAGTTTAACATACATTAATAAAAGAGGAAACTATCGTAAGCAACAAAAATAAATTTAATTTGGTTATAAAAAAAAATTAACAAGAAAATTTCATCTATAAAAACCTATTCTACGATTTGTTTATCTTTATTTAGTTACATGTGCCAATGACGACAGAATATGTGAAGATGAACATTATTATAAAATATGATTTTAATTTTTTTTTTTTAATATGATTGATGATTTTAAACATTTTAGTAATTTAGTGATGATTGTGATTTTGTTTTTATGAGTAATGTAGTCTGCCATTTTAATCTTAGTAATATATATAAATAGTATGATTGTGGTGTGTATTTGAACACGAACATAATTCTTAAGTAAGTATACCAACAAAAATATGGATTACATGAGTTGGGTTGGGTGGTAAATGATTCTAAATAAAATAAATGTATTCTTTTTTATTTTACAAAGATGAATATTATTAATTATGCCATTGTTATGAACTCAATGAAAACCATGCCGCGATGGCATCTAGACTTATTTTAGAGTTTTAGATACTTTACTGCATTACATGAGTAGTGTTGTGCGGTAATGGGGAATGATAAATATATTCTTGTTTATGCAAAGATAAATATTTTATTCATAATTGTTTTAAGTTGTGAATCATAGGCAATTTCTATTACTTACTCATAGCTATTGGACTTGGCAAGTGACTGATTTAGACCAAATGAAAAAAAAACAGTGGCACTCCGGGAGTGCCGACAGAAGTGAAAACTTGAAAAAAAATCGGCATTGCGTTAATCAACGCGTTGATGTCTTTTAGTCCACGCACTGCGGTAATCAACGCGTTGATGTCTTTTTAATGGTTAAAGCTTGTGTCGTCACAGTGTCGCAAAATCAATGTATTAGTCCCAGCTCAAAAACGCCCAACGCGCCTAAAAAGTTTTCACTGTAAAAACAAGACATATCGCTGTCAACAGTGTCATGAGGCCGGTTTCGTTAACATGTTTGCACTTAGTGAGGTGTAGTTTGATTGTGAATGGTAGTAAATGTGTGCGTGTGAACGTGTATGCATAGAGCAGAGGTGTAGTTGTGACATGCTTCACTGTATTGTTCGCAGCGCTATGTCTTGGTTTTTATTTGGTCAGGTAAATTAATTGTTTACCAAATTTACTATCAACTTAAATTGTCCGTACTACATTCAAATCAAAACTATAATTCATAGATAGTTTTGTATTGTTTGGTATTTGTTAATGAAGCAATTAATATTTTAACTTTATATTATTTTAATATTTTTCTTACACGTCCCTAATGAGGTAGAGTGCGCGCAAGATAAGTCTGCGTGTGACTGGTCGTGCGCGTGCTTAATTCTATACTGTAATATTTAAAATATTAATTCGATACCAATAATTTAATCTTATATTAATACTAGCTGCGCCCCGCGGTTTTACCCGCATAAGTCTCGATCCCGGGGGAATATCGGGAAAAAAAAGTATTCTATGTGTTAATCCAGGTTATAAACCTATATGTGTGTAAAATTGCATCCAAATCCATTTAGTAGTTTTTGAATGAGTTACAAACATCCATCCATCCACACAAACTTTCACATTTATAATATTATTAAATTAAATATTAAGAGGATTCAATAATTAAATAATCCTATATTTAAATTAACCTTACATGAACGACAAGTAGGCGGCATACGATTAGTACCGATTTCAATCGCGCGCATACTTATCTTGCCCACACTCTAGCTAGCTAAACATCTCTTATATCTAATCTGACGTGTGTAAATACATTGTCATAATGACAGCTGTCAAACGTCTGTTAACGTTGCGTTACTACAAGTTGTATGAAATGGTTAAGACGTAGTGTGTCAGTTTGAAAAATAAATTGTTTCCCTGGCTGTACAATAAATCATATTCTGTGGATATTTCTATAACGTCACATTTACTGTTTTATATAGTTAAAACGTGGAAGTTTCCTTTAAACTTATTAGCTAATATTTACTAACCTACTTAATGTAAGGAAAAAGTTGCTGGAATAAATTAACTAAGTTTGAATATCCACAATAATAATGAGCCTTCGTTTTTAAGCTTAGCTGTTCTATAGAAAAACTCATTTAATTGCATTGGTTTAAACTTTTACTTATAAACTTGTGATACGAACCTCTTTATTTTACTGCTTCATTGCTAAGTATAGACGAGGCTTTATAATGAAAAAAATCAGTACAAATATAATTAAAGAAATTTGTCTTATTTAGTCTGATATCAACAATTATAAGCAGTTGTTTCTCGCATCAGCGCGGCGCCTCGTTGTCTTGAGCTGTCGACGTCGCTACGCCGTAGCAGTCGCAAGTCTACGCCCGCTACGCCGTAGCAATGGCATCTCTAAAGGCGTCAGTTCTAGCAAAAGCTTTAGTCGAATGCGACCGAAACGATTTCTCGGTATTTGTATAGTCTCCAGCTTCACATTGACAGCTTTAAGGCCAAGTTCATAAAACATTGTTAGGTGTTTTATGAACTTGACCTTAAAGCTCTAGCTTGTTGTAACAGAATGTTCCACATTTTTCCTGTTACTGGATCATTTAGTAACTAAGAGACTTGGTTGAACTTGCCCGTTTAGACCTTGATGCATTATGATTTAGTTTTTTTGACGATAACAAGACATTGTGTGCTTGTGGTTACACTAAATACCTCAGCAGACCAGGTTTGCTTAACATACCGTCGATCGTTTAATAACGAGTTATTTCATTAATCTATTTTAACCCGATGGGCTCCAATAATATACCTTATCTTATAGCTTTTCCAAATAATATACTAGTTCCATACTCAAAGGTACTGAGACTCGTACCTTATTTTGATTAGGGAAGCGTACTCCTAAATTCTCAAGCATAATCCTAACTTAATATTATGAATGTGAAAGTAAGTTTGTTTGTTTGTTACGCTTTCACGCTTAAACGGCTGAACGGATTTGGATGAAATTTGGCACGTGGGTAGACCACAACCTGGAAAAAGACTTAGAATGCCTTTTATTCCGATATTCTTATGAAACCGAGACTTACGCGGATTAAATCGCGGGGCGCAGCTAGTATTGTATAATTTTGCAGCCGACCCCAACATAGTTGAGAAAAATTTAGGCAAATGATGAATTTTGTATACCAAAGAAAATTTAGTTATCTCATAAATGTTTCTAAAATATTATTTTTAATTTGGTAAATTCATGGCATTTTATTTGCTCAATTAACCTACCACAATGTAACATGAGATTTACTGATCATTGACTTGTACAAACTACATCCTTCACATCGCATATCATCGAGTTGTTTTGCCCAGTTCGGCGCCCTACAGTCTTCGGGGAAGAAGTGTTAAATACTCAGAGATCGTGGTTCACGACTCGGTGTTATTCAAGTCTTATTTAATTTTTCTTAGAAACAGCTGGTTTTTAGCCCCACAAAATGCAGTTGGATTAACCTATACAATATTTATTCCTTATTATTTACCTGCAATAATGTTAGTTCGCAGGAACAACGTGTGAACAAACATTACTGATCATTGACTCGTACAGGCTTTCAAAAGCCGGGGCTAAAACAAACTACATCTTCGACGTCGCATATTATCGAGCTGTTTCACCCAATTCGGCGCCGCGGAGTCTTCGCTTCGCGCTCGGTAGCGGTCATTACCCCCGGTTTCAGCAACGCCTCATATAATCTGGCCTTCACTTATAAGATTTCTTTGCGCAATCATTTTTAGTACCGCAGCTATAGTAACGTGTTTAGTATTTGTTAAGTAGCTGTAAACTACATATTGGTTGTTAATTTTTGAAGTGAAAAGTTCTTTAGGCGCGTTGGGCATTTTTGAAATGGGACTAAACCATTGATTTCGCGACACCATGACGACACCTAATTTTTGTAAACGCGATTGTGCTCTTTATTCCTATTATTTTACGGATCAATGTTTTATGCAAGTATTTTTACTTTAAAGGTTTCGGAAGTATTTTTTTTTTTTGTAAACACGATTTTGCTCTTTATTTAGATAAGGTTACGGACCAATGTTCTATACAAGTATTTTTCTTCCACCAAGGCGATCTTGTTCAAGTTTTCATTTCTGTCGGCATTCCCGGAGCGCTACCACTTTTTTCTTGACAGTTTTTGAGTTGATAAGTCTTTTCGATGGTACTTACAATGTATTTGGCTCTTGCGCATAATGATCGAAGAAGGATTTATGTTTATTACTCAATTATTTAGGGGGATCACTGTGGGAGCTATAGAGAGATAGGAAGAAAAAGTTGCCCTGTTTACAAGAATTCATCTAAATTACATAAGTAGTTCAATGAACTTATTAGATATATCCTTAAATCTGCCAAAATGACATCAGTACGAGGTCTTTTAAGTGATGCTTTAAATTGAACTTCTAACCACAAGTATATGTATAGGGAAGCCTTTGAACCGTTTAAAGATTGGGTGAAAGTACAGTTATCGACAATAATTAATTTAATTTCTATTATTATTTTATACGTGGTGGCCCAGTGGTATTAGCTCCGACTAACGAGTTATAGGTCGTTGGTTCAAAATCAGGCATACGCTTTATTTTGTGTAATTTATTTCATCACCATTACTTTCAAAACGGTATAGGAAAACATCGTGAGAAAACCGGCATGTTCTAAAACGAAAAATTCAAAGGCATGTGACATCAACCATCCCGCACTGGGCCCGCGTGGTGGATTACGTTCCACTGCTTCTCACAGAGAGGAGGCCTGTGTACATTATAGTAATGTTTTGTGAGCATGCATAAGTAATGTTTTGTTTTGTAATTATACATTGATACAATATAAAAGAACATAAATTGTAGACAATTACATGAATTTTTATCATCATCATTATTTCAGCCGAAAGACGTCCATTGCTGGACACAAATGAATTCTTTTCGATGTGTAATTTTTAATGCTGACAGTACATTAATAGTAACGAATGCTAGCGCCACAGTAGGTACAATATAAATGCAAATCGTAACTCAGATTATAAAATAGACTAACTACATACATTACCATACTAATTCTAGGTTAAGACCGCCATATATTTTTCACTCTGGCAACAGAAATATTTGTAATGTAGGAAAAGAAATCCTTATTTCTTTTTTTTGTGAGAAAATAGCTATTACTGAAAGCTGACTTAAATATAGTTAGAAAATGACCTGCCTCGCTGGTCTAGCGGTTGCAAGCACGACTGCGGAGCATAAGGTCCTGTGTCAAATCCCAGATAAAGTGTTATTGGGATTTTACATATGGATTTTTCAGTAGCAGTCCGAAAACCGGATTTTTTCCCGGTTGGTGGTAATAAGCTCGCCCCCTATTACATGGGACTTAAACATTACTGGTGAAATTTGGTTGTACAATAGGTACACCTCTGCTTAACCCTTCGGGGAATACAGGCGTGATGTTACGTTATGTTATGTAGAAAATGGTTTGGCAGATGATAATTTTTTCAGGCAGTCACTTAAACAGACACATTAGTAGCCACTGAATTATCTTCCATCCTATACAGGGTGGCAGGGACATCGACGCGGAAACTTGTACCATGGACTCAGTACATGATTGTAAGCCCCCGCGTTGAATTTTTTGTCGATTTTTTTTCATAATCTCCTTTTTCTATTGCACTTTTCTATGAAACAGCCGTTTTTTTTTGTTCATTTCCGATGTATAATTTCTGTTATACCCAAAAAAAAAGGTTTATGTTATCTACATACACAAGCATAATAAACTTCGTAATAGGTAACAAGAAGGGTATGCTAGCCATCCTCTTCTTCTTCGTTTCGCTCTTGACAGAGCGGTCGTGGTCATAATGAATTGTGTCCAATCGCAGGTGTAGTCGCTGCCCGTCTCACGATCTCCCTCCATCTGTTACATGTCAGTCAGAAGCATTCATTAACAGGGCCTCCAACCGCGGATTTTATTTTAAAAAAAATAAAAAAAAATTGTTTATTTCAATTACAAAAGGCATTTAGACACACTAATGTTGGAGATCACCTTTTAAGCAAGGAATTGCTTGTGTTAGGAGATTTATTTGATCGGTGACTTCCAGCGTAGCCTATTACATTCCACTCTGCCCTGAACCACTAGACGCTCTATAGAGTCATCATTCCGCCTGGAGACATGACCAAAAAACTTCAGTATTCGAGACTGTGCTAGTGCTGATAGACGCTGTTTGATGCCAAGTTCATGGAGTATGGAGACATTTGTGCAAAATTCTGTACATGATACCCCAAGCATTCTTCTCCAGCACCTCATTTCAAGAGATTTTTTTTTCTTTTCCAGGTCTCGTAATGCTAGCTACACACGTTACGATATACTTGCGCAAGTTTAGACTTGCACAAGTTTGCGTGAGACACGTTTATGTATACTTGTGCAAGTCATTAGAATAGGCATTAGAATGACTGACTAGTCCACGTGCAGTATACATGATGTGTTGAGAAATAATAACAGCTGTTCGTGAATAGTGACGCAGACGGGGTACCACCACCCACGTTTATACAATAGACGAGTATCCATAGTAACGAGTAGAACGTGCTGCACTTATGCTGTTTTGTTTGGAACCAGTATTTTTTTTTTAAATTAATACTTATTCTTTATGGCACCTCTTTAGGTCATGAGCCATCCGAATATCAAAAAATATTTGGCCTAGGTCTTAAGGAGGAGGCGTGAAAACTAATTACTATATATATCAAATGACGTCTCCTCTCTGCTTACAAAAATAGTTCAGTCACTTTAACTCGTCGGCTGATCGACAACATTCATAGTCGAATTTATTTGATAGTTTCAAAATACTATGCGTTAGTATTGCCAGTGTTTTCATTTACCGTCGTATTGTCGTCTCCACATCGTATATTGCATAGGCTTCTTTAAACAGCTATCTTTAAGCAATCGTTAATAGAAACAGCTAACTTTTTAATGTAGCTTAATTCAACTTAGTTAACAGAACCTAATAATTTGGGTAATTATAAATAGTTAAACTAAAACTCCTTAATCTGTTTCAGTTTTCAGTATACTTAACTAATACTACAATCAACCAGAGGATTAGACAATTCGAGAAATAATACCATTTTATTTCATTCTCGAAAAAAACAGACTCGCTGCGCGTTAATTTCATCTCTCAACGAATTATCAAAACCGAAGAACTTATTTAAAACAACACAACCCAACACTATGATCAACATAAAACCACCTATAATCAAATTATTCTATAAAACCCCACATTATTCCCTCCAATCATATAACCTAGCATGTATAGCAATATCATCTATATTTAAACGCCGAAGCCCCGCTCCCTGTGCCTATAAATACGGCGTCGAACCCGGTTAACCATGGTAACCGAGTTACTTACACCTAACTGGGTAACGCTTCATAGTCACCTCTGTGTATCAATGCGGTTGTAAAGTTCGTTGCACACCAGATTGGCTCGTAATTTTGTGTAAGCATCGTGCAATTGGTTAATGGGGGAGTGACGTGGTTGGGCCGTGATTCGACCGTGATGCGTGGTGGATTTTAGGTTGAAATATGAATTTTAATTGTAATTATGTTTTCCGAACTTGGTTTGAAACACTGCTATGCTGCTCTAGACTTTTGTGTTGTTTGGAATAAAATGGAGTTTGATTTTTCAAACTAGTTGAAATGTGAATTATTATTATTTTCCAAATTTGTTTTGTAACACTGCCGTGTCAAGACTTTTATGTTCTATGGAAAAAAGCGTGTTAATAAAAGGATTTTATTTTGTCTAACTGGATAACACTTCATAGTCACTTCTGTATATCAATGCTGTTGTAAAATTCGTTGCACACCGGATTGTCTCGTAATTTTGTGAGCCTCGCGCAATTCGTTAATAGATAAATAGTTAATAGTGACGTGATTCTGTCGACCGTGATTATACGTGATGAATTTTGAGGTTAAAATATGAATTTTAGCAATAAATGCGATCGTTATTGTTGTTTTGCAAACTTGGTTTGTAACACTGCCCTGTCTAGACTTTTATTTTGTATGGAATATAAAGGAGCAATTTTGTCTAACTTCATAGTCATCTGTATATCGATGTGGTTGTGAAGTTGTATGCACACGTTTGTTGTTCATTCAAAGTTTATATACTTACGCCGTGACATGATTCTGTCGCGATTAGGCTGTGATACGTAGTTGATTATGCGATAAAATGTGAACGCCTTGAGCAAGCGCAGCGATTAACGCTCGTACCTTCTCTGTATAAAAAAATACCTTTGTTCTGCATTCAACCAGTAACAGAATAAGCATATAGCATAATCAACCTTTAATGTTGCCAATGCTGGGACTCATGCCTCCTCTTTATGGGAGAGAGCGGGCCGTAATCCACCACGCGGGCCCCGTGCGGGTTGGTGGACACAGTAACAGGCTGATATTATACTATAATTATTATAATAAAAAGCTACAAAAATACAATGCCTGTCAAGTCATTATTCTCATCATGACATGTTTTAAGTAAATATTTGCTAACTACTTTATCACCAAAACTTAAAAAATAAGTGTTTAAAAACTAAAAGCTTATTAAACTGCAGTGACCCAAATCGTGTTCACAATCACTTTTTAAATGAGCTAAATAAGTTATTATAAGTAGAAGTAAAAATGGGGCTGTTCATTAACACCGTTGTTAACTGGACATTCTTTCTGAGTGATGTTACTAATGTGGGTCATATATTGTGAAGCAGTGGGCTCTTCCACCACGTATATTAATTTTATAACACTGTTACTATAACATAAGAATTAGGTAAAATTAGCTGGTTTCGGTTTGAATATTAATTATATTTTGTGTCTTAGATTTGAAACAGACATTGAAATGTCTGCTGAAAAGCTTAAGGTTTAAGAGGAGACTCCCGAAATTGTATGTTAATTTGCATTAATATTCTGAAAAAGTCTTGCATACAATCAAAATGGAACTTTAGTATATTATTTATTGGATCTGTTTCTTTCCAAATATAAGACCGTTACGTAATTAGAACATTTTCGCTCGATCCATTTTTTAAAGATTATTTGAAACAAAAACAAGATTACTCGGCTTTTATGTCTAAAATAATTATTGACAGTAAGGAAATATAGTTTATTATCCAAATATAAGATATTTTTTCTCCAGATCAATAATTACTTTAGTTAAGTATAAACGAAGTAAGAATTGAGACTTACGATATTTAGTTCCGTGCTCGATCACGACCAATGAACGCATGCGATATTCAACTTTATTACTGATGTGTTAGCGTTTAGCACATAGTGTAGTGGTGCATTGGGGCGGAGTTTGCGTGGAAATATAAAGTTTGTGAATCTTTGTGTTATATAAACTAAAAGTTTTTTGCTGTTCATAATATAGAGTATTCTATCTATCCATTCTATCTATCTTTATCTAAAACTAGCTACTGCCCGTGACTTCGTCCGCGAGCCTATAATCTTTATCAAGAATTGGGCTATCCGATGCAAAAAGAATTTTTCAAATCCAACTGGTAGTTCCGGAGATAACCCCCTACATACAAACTTACAAACAAACAGACAAACAAATATTACCACTTTATAATATTATTATGAGAATAAGTAAGTATAGATTCCTCCTGGAATTCCTCAATGATTAATATCATTTATGAAAACGTCTGAAGTAGGTAGGTATATATTTTGTAAATGTATTTATTCCAAAGATCACCTCCACTACACATCTAAAAAAACCTCAACTAAGTCTGTCTGACTTTAGAAAGTCATTAAAACACGAAAATAGATTCTGACTTTCGAATGTCATTTCGAAAGCAAACACAAAGTCACATGACTCATTACACAACAAAAATACAGCATCAAAACACCCAATCCCACACATTCCCGCATTAGTCAGAATGCGGTATCACAGTACTATTCCCGGGAACGGTGGGGTGACCTCGAAAGCGCCACAATGCTATAACGCCATGGCGCCGCGCCGTCGCCCTATCTCCCGCCAAGGACCGAAGGACAACCCACTGGCTGTTTTCCAGACAATGCAGAGCTTGTTACGTCACCACACGTTATTGGTCCTGAATTGGAAGGATGTTTTGATTGTTAGTCGATTGGGATGGTTGCTAAGTACATACTAGTGCACCATTTGCAGTTAATTAACTTGAGGTAGTCCCGCTAATTATTAAACTAATACTAATAATTTCCGTAATAAACCACGATATGTAAGATGGAAAACAATTTGAACACTTTAACAATGGTTTAAATTGATTTCCAAATATCTTTTTACGTTTTATAAGTTCACCATTCATTCATACAAGCTGCAGCTGTGAGCAAGTACTTAAATATTATTTTCGTCTTTCTCTATACATTTAGTGAATCACATTCCAATTCCAGTAAACCCACTAACTATTTATACAGATACAATTCTATTTGAATTTATATAAAAGTTGAATAGATTATCTATCAGACTCCCAGACTGACTCAACGCGAAACCTGTGAAATACTTACGTTGGCTAACCACCGGCAAATACTCCGAGATTTCTAAGAAACACAGGAGTGAAGTTCAATGGCGAACGCATTTACAACTACAGCTACAATACACCATAAAATAAACATGACTTCAAAAAAGGAGGAGGTTATGCAGTCAGAAAGTTCACACATTTAGAGGTCAATTCCCGTATATAAAAACGTTCAAAATCTAGTGACAATCTCATGTCAGCCACAATCAGTTTATTTTCAACCGTCTTCAAAAAAATGAGGAGGTTCTCAGTTCGTCACGATCTTTTTTTTTTACTTTGTGTATCGGTGATATGAGATTGTAACTTATGACATGAAATTATCCAAAATGTTGGTAAATTTTGTCAGATTGACGCTAAGAATTGATTCTTCTTTTTATTCTATACTTTTTTTATCAAATTAGATTTGTTTACAGCTGTAGTGGCAATCATTTCATTTGGTTTAAATAGGTCCTTACTTTTATTATTTTGTTAATCTTTTATATAGATTCTTTTCTTTTAGATTTTGTGAATGTGAGAACGTTGTAGGCTGTAGACTTGTGGACCATCATCTATTTTACTAAGTACCTGGTACTTGTTGATAAGCCTATACTGTCCTGTCATACCTATTAACACTGTAATTTGAAAACATTTTAGAAACCATTTATTTTTAAAAGAGTAAGCGTGGAGTTTCTTGCCGGCTCTTCTCCATAGGATGCGACCAATTGGAACCGTGCACATAGCTTCTGCCGTTTCATAAGTGCCCATGTAGGTTTATGAGAAATAAAATATTTTGAATTTGAATTGTATTCGAACGTTTTTAAAATTCAGGAATTGCCCCTAAAATTTGCATTAACGGGTGACGCGTTCTCATTCTTACAACACCCACGCTAGCAATGCGTCACGACTACACGGTTACCACGGCTTAACTACTTGAAAAATTTCTCTAAATTTCTTCGTTGTTCTAAAAATATCTATATTTTACTCCTTTAAATACCAGGTAATTAATTCTGTAGTGTAATGAAACTTAGCTGAAATTGAATTAGGAGATAGTACTTTTTTATTTTTTATTTACTCTATTAGTTTGATACTGGCAGGTAACCACACAGTGCTGATTGCACGTTTTATGAAAAGTATCACAGTCCATATTTCCATAAACTTGAGTGCCGAGAGCCTGCTAATGGAAAGTGAAGCCAAAATCCGCTGCTTAGGCAATCGAATTTGTAGTAAATGTAAAGAAAACTAATCTTCTTAACATTATCCATAGTATCACTCACGAAAAATGATTACTGATTTCCAAACTACAACAATATTTTGGTTCCATAACTTTTACAAATATAATTAACCCAAAAGATGTGCTATAAGGTTAGCTATTAATTAAGAATCCCGACCGAAATAATTACCCATATAAATAAATTCAAGCATTCCAACTCAATTCAATGCATTAAATTTGAAACAAGTCGATTGACCTGTTTCAGTTTCATTTCAATGGAGATGAACAATAATTAATATTGATTAATTTAAGCACAATAAAGCAATGTAATTATATCACCACAAATTCGCATCACTCAATTCATATCAGTATTCGAGCATTTAAATGTCGATGCTATCCATTAATTAATAGTCTTAATACTGCAATTCGGATACCTAGATTCAGTTTAAATGAATTTGTAATTATTGAAGCTAGAATATTTCATGAATGGACGACTAAAGTGTTAGTGGGTTGATTTATAAAGTTCTATAACTTATTAAATGGTTTTAGAAAGCAGAACTATCGTAAAATTCACTTCAACCCATTTTGTATTACGTTACCAAAATACGACTGATTTAAATGATAGATTTTCTAGAATCAAATTGAACCAAATCCAAATATAGAACAGGAGCTAAAATTATTCTTATTCCTAAAATAGTATGTCTTTCGCTTTGTATAACAATAATACATCTTCTAACATACGAATATATTGAAATATGTATCTTTGCCTTTGTAATTCTCTTATCTAATATTGCATCTGCAGATTCACCCACTCTAGTATATTATCTTCCATTATATTCGGTTCACAACCATTTACAAAGTTCAACTCGAACTCCGAACGGGTTCAAGCAATAGTTCTGTAGCCAAAATGAAACAACCGTATAAAGCTCTGGAGGGAGGTGGCCCAATTCGGCTCGGCGCCCGATCGGCGGGGCGGCGGCGCCGTCTCGTCTGCTTCATCTCCGAAAAAACCAGATCAACCGGCGCCTTGGAAGACACCCAGAGATTTTTTGCCTGTAGATGTAGGCCTCGAGGTCACCCGCCTGTTATGTTAATGGGGGCCGGGAAAGCCCTATGGTGTAGGAAAAATTATAATTTGTCAGTGTCGTCGCGTGATAGGTCATTTTTTCTCAAGTTAAGGAGGTTTTTGTTTGTGTTTTCATCATCGTTAAGTTTGTTGTGTAGCTTAATTTCATGGCGGGAAAGTATTTTTTTTTAATGATGTTTTGTGTCTTAGAATCGAGTGGCGTAACGTATGGTTTTCGTAACGTTTGGTTGTATGTACTAGCTACTTATGATTCTAGCCAAGACAATTGAACATTCTAACTCTTTCGTTTTCAGGAGTTCACTATCATGCAACCAAACTTAAAATAGGCTATTGTATTGCATTTTATTGCAGTGGTGGCTCAGTGGTATCGGCCTCGACTTACGAGTTGCAGGTCGTGGGTTCGACCCCAAGTAGGCCTTTTATTTTGTGTTATTTCATCACCACTGTTTTCAAAACGGTGAAGGAAAACGTCGTGAACAAACCGGCATGTCCTAGAACCAAAAATTCGAAGACAAGACAACCAATAACCCCCACTGGGCCCGCGTGGTGGATTATGGCCCACTCCTTCTCACAGAGAGGAGACCTGTGTCCCAGCAGTGGGAACATTATAGGCTGATAATGACTGTATGTTATGTATTGAATTTTATTAAATTAAGGTTTTTATTCATTTAAATCTGTTCACCTTTCGTTCTGCCTAAACACCGTAAAACCTCCGTAATGCCGTAAAATTATTCGTGTAAACGATATTGTGGCCTGCTTCAACTTTAATTCACGTAGTTGCATTTAATCCCAGCACAATAATATTTTGCCTTGACTACTTCCGCGTCCAGAGTAAATTGAAAATTCCTCAACCACGTACTTTTGAAAAATGTGCTCAGATTTAAGCATAAAATCTTCTGTAGTGAAACTTTCTTGTATAAACTTTATTTCTGTACTCATATTAGGTTATCTTTAGTGAAGAATATTTTTATAAACCATGTTGTTTTAGTACTTACCTACAATAGATTTAATAAATGAGCCCAATTACTAAGATTCTAAGGCAATTGACAATTGACCCATGGCACCTATGATTATGAACAAGGATTTAATGTTGAAAATTACTGTATATATAAGTACATTCATCGTTGTGTGAACATCTTTACTATAATAGTAAATGAATGCTCATTTAATAGTACATACTAATCCATGTATAGTACCTACTTATTCCATGTTGCTATGATAGTAGGTACTTACTAATTCCATGCTGCCATGATCATTATTCTAATGTCATTATTGTCATGACATTATTCATTATCTTGTTCTTAGCTTTGTGCGACCGAGTTCTGTTGAGGTGCAAATACGGAGAAAACAAATTTTAAGACCTAGCTAGATCGATTTTTCGCCCCCGTAAACCCCTATATTGCAACTTTCATCGAAATCGTTAGAGCCGATTTCGAGAATGTGAGTACAAATCTATATACAAACAAATATTGCTGGTTTAATAGTATAGGATTACAAAGAGAGAATGCGATTTTTTGAGATTATTTATATGTGGAGGGTAATATCTCCGGAACCACCGCTCCTATTTGACAAACCGTTTCACCATTTGAAAGGTACATTATTCCAAATGGACATAGGCTATATATTCTGTAAATATATACAAAAAGAAGTACTTAATAATAGCCTAGAACCTTTTGTTAGGTTACTGCTCAGAATACCGTCAACAAATGTTGATTACACCCGTGCGAAGCCGGCTCGCTTGTATCATAATAAAATGCATTCGTCAACATTTCTTTTATTACGTTGCGTTTACTTCGCGTGTTCGTACTAGGGCATCTTTATACCAAATAGGTTGATCAACTGTACATACGTGTTTTCAAATGTGCTGAACAGTACATATCCGTTACCATCGAACATTGTTTGGTTAAAAGTTCACCAACTTAACAGAGTTCAATGACCCCACTGTGAAATTTACTTACAAGATTGATTACTTCTGTAGCTGTTACCTTTAAGAGCGGCGCTCATTAGGAGGCACAACGCGGCATGGCACGGCAAAGCATTTTTTTTTTTCGTTTATGACGATATCAACGGTATTCTAGTGCTAAGGGTATGAAAATATGATTCAAAATCATTTTGAAAATCCGTTTACGAAAATCCTTTGCCACACCATGCCACGTCGTCCCGCCTGCTGAGCATCTTTATTCGTGTGCGAAAATGCTTTTTACGGCTCTGTAAGTAGAAACAAATGTCCTGTTACTGACTAAAAATAGCTCACAACTTTATTGCTCGTAAACGGTCTTTAAAGGATACTGCAATGTAACCCATATCTAAGCAATTTAAAAACAAAATCCTGTGCTCACGACCCTTTTTTTCGTAGGTAAGCGATAGTATAGCGGCCGAGCGCAGCAAGCAAGAATAGTCCTTACAGTGTACAGATATGCGTTTCTTTGATACTACCTTTATGGGAAAATAATGAAGGAGTCGTTGGAAACGAATGTTTTCCGAGTGCGGCCAAGTTTATGAAAGTAGCCAATGGTCTTTTTACCATAATTTGATCGCTTGATCGATCTTTTTATGAACGATAATTGGTCATTATAATACACCAAAATGAAAAGATGGCTTAAGTGCAACCTGTGCAACTTTATCAATTTTCGTAACATTATAATACGTTATTCATAAATTTTATTTATTTATTTATATATACTTTATTGTACACCACAAAAATACATAACAAAAAATAAATCAAACACTACAAAATATACAATGGGCGGCCTTATCGCTTTCCGCGATCTCTTAGAGGCAACCTTGATTTTTTTAAATTAAATTGAAATTTTCTTAATTAAATTAATTCATTAATTTATTTTAGGCTCGCCCCATAGCACATGGGACTTAAACGTAACTGGCGAAATGTAGGTGTACTATATGAAGTATGTTTCTTAATTTAGTTGTTGTCTGCGATATTTTTCAGTACGAAGGGCACAGACAAGGGCTTTTTTGAATGTCAGTCGTACCGGGTGAATGTACCTACCTATACGGCATCTAAACAAATGGCTGAAAGACTAAACTGTACGAATTTTGAAAAATTTTAACGTCTTTTGCCAGGTTTTTTAAAATATTCTAAACTAGCGACTCAGCCCTACTTCGCACGGTTTTTACGGCTTGACAGAACATCGAGATTCCTTTATGTGATTTTTTTTTATTTATAATACAATTTCCGTAAAACCTTCCGGTATAAATTCTCTAAATTTTTGTGAAAACCGCATCAAAATCCATTGCGTAGTTTAGAAGAACAACGCGTACACACAGACTTAGAAAAAGCGACTTTAATTTATAATTTGAATGTAGATAATCATCGAATTGGGCAATGGATTAAAACTAAACTCAGTGTTTGGCAAATTATGCATTAAACAGTTGTGACAACTTATAATGGTATAAACAATCTAGAAGGTGTATAGTCACGAGTACTAATAAATACGGTTTTCAAGTTTTTAGAGTTATTTTCTCCTACAGTATTGATTGTAATTGTATGCTGTTAGGAATATAGTATTTTGTAACCCACAATCTCACACTACATAGGGATTTTTTTCAAGTTGCAATTGTTATTCCACGAGAAAATTATTTTGCATTTTGCTAATTGTATGTATGTTTTTACTCGAGAGTATACATAATTGAAATAACTAAAAAACCTAAAATGAGGCTGTTGTGCCAAATTTCTTCATAATAATGACATTATGAACAAATTTTACTATGGGAAAGATAATCAGCTGCTCTTGACATTTAAGTTCGCATAACTCGACTAAATGTAGGAGACATGATTTTCTTTTTGCGATTTCTGTGGTAGCCCCATTTTAGTACAAGTTGATCATGATGATGAGTACAATGACCCCTTTTCAGGTTTTCAGTTATTTCAATGTCACCTCGCCTCGTCTTATCAAGGGGTATCGTGTTATTAAGTAACTGGGTTCGAGAAACAGTCGTTCTATGTAAAATACTGGTATTCAGCTGCATCCAGTTAGACTGAAAGACGACTCTTAGTTGGGAAAAAGCTAGGCAGATTGATTTTATCCCTTTGTTTAATTAAATCCCGAATTTAGGTACATAACATCACAACACCATAAAAATCCATATTGACACACATTTTGTCAATTCCCTTATAGTCCAATGCGGTTACGCCATAAATTATTTAATAATATGAGTTGCCAAAATGACTTTGTAAAGCGGACAAAATGGAAAGTGGCCAAATAAATCTTATAGTAAATCCTTGAATAAACGAAACTTGGCTATACCATGGCTGCTGTATGCCATAACCACCATCATCTTTAATACTGTGAACAACTTGGCACAAAATCTCATGTGTATGTAATTTAGATATCTCGTTGACCTCGATTTACAAAGAAAATATTGTAACTATTTTTATTACAATGATATATTATACGCATTGCCGTATAAGTTCGTTAGGGCAAATTTTATTATTGTACTGAATAATACAGTTTGTATACATATATTTTTTTTTTACATTAATATGACCAAAGTGACTGCTAGAACCTGTATTTTTTTCCAATAAAATACGAGCCTACTTTCAATATAATCGTTTAATAAGCTTTTATAATGCTGGCAACACATCACTACTTCACAACTCGAGAAAGTGTTAGTATAATTATAAACGCAGGTAGTTTACAAAATGATAAATTTTATTAGCTATTGCCTTGTCAATAGTGCGACACGCGTTTAAAGTAATTATATTTGAATACCCTCCGTATTCAAACATAATTTACTTTAAACGCGTGTCGCACTATTGATAGAAAGCAAGAATATGTTTAGTGATAAGAAGTATTTAAGCATTCCAATGACTTAAATATAGATTAAGTAATCAAGTAGACGAAGCAAAGTGACGTTTGGTTAAGTGTTAGTTGTCGAATGAAGATGCAGACAACATGTCGAAAGTAGTGTATTTTTTTTATTTTTTTTACCATATCGAAATCATTATACAGTGTAAAAACAAATAAGTGAATACTAAGGCGATTGGCACACTGCACCGCATCACGCAGCGTGGCGCGGGGCAGCAGATTTAACATAGTACCAGTTTGTATAGAAAACACAATCTGTTTGCGCAATGCGTTCCCGCGCGCAGATTATTTGCTATGGCTGCCCCGGACCACGCAGCGTGATGCGGTACAGTGTGCGAATCGCCTAATTATTAAGTTGTGGCTGGACTGGCTTTCAAATCATCTACATAGTTTCTCAAATCAATAGATTCAATCGATTTTAATTTTAGTATTGATTTAAATTTTATGTGATTTTAATTTTTGTTTTATATTCAATTATAGATTTTAAATTGGAAATTTGTTGAAAAACATATTATGTTCGGTGAGTATAAGAACTCATCTAATTTTAAGTAGGCACTAAACAACAAATAAGTAATGGATGATGTGCTTATCTGTAAGAAATTGGTACACTAGTCTATAAGTTTATTGCATGTATCTCATATCTTTGTATCGGTGTATTCAATTGTTGGTGAGCCAAGTAAATAAATAAAATAAATCTAGTTCAGGCCTAGACAGTGGGTCCAGGCCTGAACTAGATTTGAGAAACTATGTTAGCAAAGATAGTTCAACGTTTTAGTTCGTCGTTCACACCCAAAAAAAACAAAGACATAGCGCTGTGAACAATACAGTGAAGCATATCAAAACTACACCTCCGCTCTGTACATACACGCACTCATTTACAACCATTTACAATCAAAATACACCTCACTAAGTGCACACACGCCGGTTTCGTAAACACGAAACCGGCGTGACGTCACTGGTTGATAGCGCTCTGTCTTGGTTTTTTATTGTTCCGTCCATCATGTTGTAAATAACATTCGATCTTTCAAATAAAAGCGCATATTTTCAAAAACCCTACGTTTTCCAATGCATCACTTTCGTTAACCGCGTTTGCACCCAATTTTACTGAAGGCTCCCCAAAACGATTAATTGCAATAATTGTCAATGTGTTCGATGCGCAAAATTATCGTCTACGTAATGCAACTAAAGCGATTGACAATATTACTACACGCTCATTATTGTTGGGGGACCCGTAACAAACGTTCTCATTGCACAGGAAGATAATGTTTCGTGTTGTTTGTGTTTTTTCATCTCTAATAAATAATGTGACGTCCATAGCGTGAACGTCAACAGAAAAGTTTAGTAGCCAAGAGGCACTGCAGACAGCTTATTGCAATTTCCTTTCAAACTATGCGATGCGTTTGCTTGCAATAAATTCGTAGACAACGTTTGTCCGTGTGCGGTAGAACAATAAAAAAGTTCTACATATGATTTTCGGGTCCTTGTAGGAATAAAATGTGGGGCGTATGAGTATTATTTTTATGGCGATTATGGAAGAAATTTTCCTATTTTAAAAAATTTACTGTGCGCTCAATTACTATAGTGCAAGTATTAAGGCAGGTCAAGTTAAAACAAGGTAGATCAAGTATCGCAGCTGTCACTTTAATCGATCCAGTTTCCTATAGTCTATGCGATAATGGTTGTGTGGACTTCAAACTTAGTACATACTTTTGAACGTATAGTTAGACTACAAATAAACTAATTTCCAAGCTGATAAGCTGATAATTGGGATGTTTTCTTCGACAAAACTTATTTTTTGTTTGTGGTTTCCGAAAGCAATTGAATAGTAAAGTCTTATCTAAGTAATTCTACATTGTAATTTAGGGATAAGTGACTTGTTTGTTTGCTTCTCTTTTCCTTTTACGGGCCGTGAAGAGTGCAGTAGTAAGTTTTTTTGTTATGTCTTACTTCCGCGCATGAAGGTTTTGATCTGATTACGGACTGACACAGACCAAATAAAAGCAAGACGCTGCGAAAAATACAGTGAAGCATGCCAAAACTACACCTCCGCTCTGTGCATACAGTCCTTTATTGTCCAGGCCGCTCGTCTGTGGAATGCATTGCCAATTCAAATAAAACGCGTGCAATCGTTACCTGTTTTTAAAAGACTCGTGAAGGAACATTACTTGTTGTTGTGATCTTGTTCTCGTAACTGTAATTATCTATAGTTTTCATTTATTTTTGTTGCTTATATATTTAGTAAGCATGTATGTATTTATGTATCTATTATTTAGGTTATGTATATATCTGTGTATTTATTCTAGTATATTGTATACCTACTTATTATTTGCACCAACGACAGCCCCATTTTATGTCCAGGCAAATCACTGTCCATTCCAAGGTTGCCTGGAAGAAATCGCGGAAAGCGATAAGGCCGTCCATTGTCTATTTTGTAGTGTTTGATTTATTTTTTGTTACGTATTTTTGTGGTGTACAACAAAGTATATATAAATAAATAAATACACGCTCACACCCGCACATTTACAACCATTTACAAACATTCTACACCTCAATAAGTGCACACATGTTTACGAAACAGGCATCACGACACTGTTGACAGCGCTATGTTTTCTTTTCTTTTTTTTCTTGATTTTTTTATTTAGTCTGTGCGGACTGATATATATACGGATACTGACTGATATAATATACTTTATTGGACATCAAAATTTAACAAAACTAATATATATGACCTCTCCATCCCATTTACTAACAATAAAGTTACAAAACATAACGTATCTCGTTGCATAAACTCAACCGTATCATATCTTTCGGCTTTGTGAAGAGCGTTTATACTGAAAGTGGGCAACGTTGCAAAAAACTGTCTAATATTTCGCTGTTTTGATTAATTTGCCAATATTACCATAAGGAATTAAGAAATTTGGCTAACTAGTGAACTAGAATATTGATAACGAATTGCAATTATAACACTGAATTAGATGTTGTAACAGTTTTAGCTGTAAAAACATCTAGAACTAAATATTCAGTGTTCCGATATTAATTATTGTATTTCATTATCAATATTAGTTCACTAGTTAGCCATATTTCTTATTTTTATACAGTAATATTGCCAAATTAATCAAAACAGCGAAATATTTGACCGCTATTTGCGAGGTTACCCACTTTCAATATAAACTCTCTTAAGGTAGTGTTAGAACTATGGACACTGATCAGCAATCAATGCAACGTAGGTATCCATATAGGAAATTAAACCCACCTACAATATACAGAGAACATCCTTTGACGCAGCTCCCGCAAGCACACACTTTACCACTGTGCCAACACGATCGGCCCAGTAACATAAGACCGACATTTCCCCCCTATTCTCATATCCCGACGACAATAACTCGAGTGTTCTAGCTAATGAGGCGGTCGAAGGGCAAGATGCGCCGATGTCCTTAGTCGCGGCCGATCACTCGACCTCCCTACCCTCCCCCCTCTTTTCCCTTCTCCCCCGCACCCGGCACCTAGTGCCTCTCTATTGTGTTCATGAGGTTTTCGGGTGCCTGTTCTTACATCAAAATTGTGTTAAGTTTTCATAACATTAGGTTCGAATGAGTGTGATTTGTCTTTTACCTGTCATTTGTTTTGGATGACGTGTCTGCAGAGTTTCTTGATATTAGACATCAAGAAACACAATCATTGTAATTTTCAACCGAGTTAAAAAAGGAAGGCCATGATTTAAAATGTTCCTTTTCATAACCTCGCGTATTATCTGATAGGTTTTATTATTTATTAGCTGTGTAAATTATAATCTATGTTACAGTGAACATGTAGCATTATACTGGTGAAGAAATTTTTAAAATCGGTCCAATGGTTTTTGAGTTTATTAATTATAAACAAAAATACTAATCTTTTCTCTTTATTAGTGTAGATAAAATTCTACAGAGTCCAATTTCCAAGCTAACTTCTGCTTACGGACACAGTAAATTAAAACACTTAAAAATATTTAAGTCGTCAAGTCATTAAAACGTGTTGTTTGACACGCATACTTCTAAATGAAATCTAGTTAAGGTTTAAAGCATAAATACACAATAGGTACCTACCTAACATGAATGCCTCACGACATCATTTTTATGATGCACTCCCACAATACGTAGGTTATGATAAAAAATTACACTAAAGAATTAGCGTAGAAGGCATAACTGATCTTTATCCAATTTTTTTTTTATCTATACATGTCAAAATAACAGCTTTTAATAAATATTTATGAAAGTAGATACGGTTCTTAACAATTTTTTTTTTAATTTGTATGTCTGTCTATTTGTTCCGGCTAATCTCCGAAACGGCACGACCGATTTTGACGAGACTTTAACTGGCAGATATTTGATTTTATAAGGATTAATTTACTTTTTCGCTTTTCATTTTAGAAATAGAATTAAGGCGCACGCAGCCGCGGGCGTCTGATATGTAAAAAAATTCAACTCCGTAGGATAAGAGGAAGTGGTTTTAATTTAGCTTGCAAGAATTGCTAACTAACTAACTAACAAGGCAAGTTAAATAAAAGCTTGTAAAAAGAAGAGTTGGTGAGTAAAAGTAAAGAAAGAAAATTCGTTTATTGGCACAAATACATAAAAAAAAACCTTGAAACTATTAGAAAGTAAACACCTACGTAAACTAAACGACAAGTAAGGCAAACCAAGGCTTCTGCAATCCCTGAATAGCTGCATTTCTCTCTCGCACTGGAGCAATGACGGATCTACCCCTTCATAGTTCTATCCATGGTTTTAAATCTGCCATGTGTATCTACTATAAATGTACTAAACAGTTTAGATAATTATGTGTGTAAAAAATATAGGTCGTCGTGTCACGTAATAGAAACTTCCTAAAATAATTTGCCGAATACAAATGGATGCCAACCTGTACTAGTTTTTCTTTATTTAGTAGTTCTGTTGACCTAGATGTGAACAAGTCAAGGGGTCAGTCACATTAGCTGGACGCGAGACACTCCCGATTTGGGGGACTGAATGTGAATGCATCAAGAATTGTGTTAGGAGAATTGGGTTCCCTTTGATTTTATTGAATTGACCATGTAGTGACCGTTTTGAGTACTTTGATCCGAATAGAGGGTCATGGGACCCCAGAGCTCGCCACGTTTAGTGGTCAGCTCATATTTCCTACCAGCATTATACTCTTTTAAAAACAAAAACTCCCTACGAATCCAAAAAGTATTGCTATTAATTAATTACGTGCAATGTACTATTATTTATTTGCCTCCCAAAGCTTCCCTTTAGATGGCAACCTCTGATAACAGTCGAAAACTGGCGTATTAATTAATCTAATGTACTGAAACCGCGGCTTCCCTTTCTACCGTCACGTGTTCAAATGGATATACCTACGAACTGACGTAGACTATTACAGAAGGTCAGTTTCATATGCCGAGCGAAACAGGTTCATGCAATCATAGATGTGTACGGACGGCGATCTCAGGCCGAGGTCTATGAACGATACTTAGCTCGTGCTTTGACTTGGACATGTCCCCGTCCCTATCTTACACTTGTAGTTTGAAAGTTGTGCGACAGTGACAGGAATAACGCTTAGTCTAAGTACGTACTAAGATTATAGATCTCGGTCTCAATCTATCTCAGAAACTCTTCACACTGGCTGCGATCCGATCTTGATGGTACGGTTCGCTTTTGTATCGAACAGTACCTACAGTACTTATTTTGCATACTCTAGAGATCGGTTCAGATGATCGGAAAGCATTCTGTGTTAAGAAGTTCTCAGTCAAATTGTGGTCGAATGCCTGTCGTGACTGCGCTTGCACTTGCTTTGCATGAATCGTGTCTATGTGTGCGTGCGTTTTCACTCGTCGTATGGAGTCGACCTTCTGTATTATTCTGTGGTACTGACCTAGATTTTACATGTTGTCTATTCAATTTTGCCACACACGTAATAAATAGTATGTCAGTACAAGTCGTAATACAATTACCATTGTGAAGAAAAAATTCCGGTTTCCGCGGTTTTCCGATTATGGTGTTGTCACTTTGAAGGTCGGAAAGCAGTTTAACGATTTAAATTAGGATTTTAATTTCACGTTGTACAGATTTTACGTTAATCCTTTTTCTAGCTGTGGGTTATCACATAAATGTTAAAAATATAGGCTGAAAATTATTAATCGTCGTATGTTTTTTTATCACCACCTCATAAAATCTCATAAATTTACTGTTGCTGCCATAAAAAAGCGTGCATTTCGCATTAACATAAAACTAGAAATTATTATAGAAAATTTAAAACATTTGCTAAGTGAGCCTATTTATATTTGATAATTTAACATAGTTTTAGTTTCATAGTAACGGGACATTGGAATTTAATTGATAATGATATTAACCGCTCGAGCCTTCCCAGGCATGCACACACACAAAAATGATATTGTAACACGCTACGGCAAAACGAATTAATAATAGGTACTACTAGTTTATGCTGCCCTGGTACACCTTCTTGATTAAATAATTCGGTTTGCTAGAACTTTGCGATATGTAGGTTGATCGAATTTTATGATGTGTGTTTGTATGGTTGAAGAAGCCTTTTAAGATGTTAAAAAATATCTTATGTTTCAATATTTTTTTTGGACAATAGCTGCACCTCCCGGTTTGACAATTTGATACTGACAAATTCCGTTTTTGTCTTAATTTTAATAAAATATTATCATGTATTTGAAATAATAACTTATGTTGATTTAATCAATAAAAAAGACACCTAAAAGAAGTGTCATCTCTCATTCTTGTCTGAAAACCTAATAAAGCTTATCCAACCACTTATTTACTGTGTAAATTCTCTGAGGTAATCGCAACAACGGAACTTTGAATGAGAAAATAAGGAAATATGAACATAAGACCTCAGTGCCCTTGAACTAGGAGCGCATACCACCAAAGGGGGTTCAATTAAAACTATTCGGTGTCACGTATCTGTCTATTATTTTATTAAATGCGTATTTTCTAATGTAATCGAGCCACACTTATGCCCCGGTCGCATCTGCGTCTATCGTGACAAAGCAATGCGTGCCGAAGCTTCGTATATTTTGGTCGTTAAAAAGTTATCGCGCCAATGCAGTGGTCTCTATTGCGACTTCATAATTTTAACGAATTATTGTGCAATCATCCAAGATGGCTCTCCATTATTTCGACAGAGCGTTTACACAGCGGAAACAACAAGTCGAAATGACCAATGCTAGTCCGACCACGCGCCATGTTTATTATGTACCGCTATCCAGACGATAAATGCTACGTAGCCCGAACTATCGCGACGATAACCAATAATGGTTGGTCACATCTGCGTGTATCGTATCACTGTGCGAAGGTTCGTCACGATAGACGCAGATGCGGCCCCAGCATACGGAACCTTGTCTAGTCTTGCAAAATGAGACGCTAAGCAACACTAGAACTCAGCTCCCTTGTACTAGGAGCATATATCCCAAAGTAGGTTACAGCTTACTAACTATACGGTGTTACATTCCAGGTTGGCGGCAGCGCAGGAGGCGGCGGGGGCGCAGGCTCGCGCGGCGCCAGCTGATACCATGGGCGGCGCGCACCAGCCCGCTACTCCTGGGCCCAGCTCACTCTTTATATTTGCCGACGAAAATCCTATTCGGAGGTCAGTACACCATGTATATTATATAACTACTACTAAAACCATCTTTACGGTAATGCAATATTTTTTTGAAAAAAAAAAATTGCATTACCGTAAAGATTAAGAAGAAAACAATTGCAATCTGTCAGTGCTCGAATCACACAAGCACAGTATTATAAACTAACAGTATTATTTCTCGGCAGTGACCTTGAAATATACCTACGGCCGCTCGGTAGATAAACGTTCCGCGTCTGTGCGTAACTGAGATTTCGAAGCGCGTCGTTTCGGCCGTTTTCTATGAAGTTATAATACTGTTACTTATTCATACTGTGACACAAGTCAGTCGGTAACTATGTCAAACTACGCAACTGTACGTAATCTCGCCCTATTAGGAAAGTAGAAATTAGTTAAATGCTTGCTAATGAGCACACAACTCGTTCATGAAACAAAGGTTTTTCGCTTGAAAGAGAATTACGTATTCTATGTATAATCTGGTACATTATGCACTCCCGGACTCCGGACTAAAGGAAATAGCACACATATCAACTCGGGAATAGAAATCGTCACCGTATCAACTCGAGCCATTCAGTATTCTTTGTATGAAACTCCCTACTGCAACGCACACTAATCGGAATCGTAACGTAATCGCCTCGCCTCGGGACAAACTCACGAACCGCGGTGATACAGTGACGATCCCTTTCCGAGTTGATATGTGTGCTATGACTTTAAATCGAGCCACCCCGCAGTTTTTTGAATAAACTTTTTAAATGGTCGTAAAATCAAATTTGTCACAATGATGACACCTAAATGATAGCCAGTATGTCCGCTTAAAAACTGCATAATAACTTTTTCTATTACTCAATATTGGTTTGATGTTTTTAGGAGTTTATGTCAATGTCAACGACTCGATTTAGGAGTCCGGGAGTGTAGTTTACAGGAAGCAAAGGCTAGTTGTTTGATGTCATTAATTTCTAAAGTTATTCATATAATACACTTAACCAATAAAAAAGCACATGTAGGTTCTCTCTAAGTGACGAGAATACTGCCAACAAACTGCAACACAATTATTCAGGAGGACTGAGTATTTTTTTTAAATATTTCTGTATGAAACTATGAAAAAAAACGGGTGCGGTCGGGGAACCCCCGTTAGGAACGAAGTTCTTTCTCACGTATGATTTAAAACAAAAACAAACATTTTGCAGCCGCCATCTTGGATTTACATTTTGACCAAATTCACAATTTCTCTCTCTTTCTCTTGCAATGTACGTACACGACATCACTTTACTCTTTTCTTTTGATTTTTTCTGCCGGGATTCAATTTTTCTCTTTTTTTTCTCTATGAATTAGAAGAAGATAGTTGCAAGTATTAACACTTTTTAGCGATTTATGAAAATTTACAAGCCGCGTTAAAGAACTGCGTTCCAAAATTTGAGTCAGAGCCGCCATCTTGGATTTTCATTTTTACCAAATTCACACTCTGTCTCCCTCTCTCAGTAGTATGCAGTGTAGTCGGGCTGATGTGTACAATTTTATCCCACGGCACTGTAATCACTTTACCCTTTTATTTGATTTTCTTTTGTTTTTTTTTCTGCCGGCATTCTCTCTCTTTCTCTTTCTTTCTCTTTGAATTAGAAGAAGACAGTCGTAAGTAGACACTTTGTAGTGTGACGATTTCTGAATGTTTACAAGCCGCGTTAAAGAATTATAACAAACGAAAATCCACTGCTACTTTCACGCAGCCAGTAAAAATGAAAAATATTACATCACAAAATTGCCATGGTCGAAAAACAAGCGGGAAAATGAAAGGTGTATATTTTTATTTTAAACGGTAAGGTAGATAATTGGGTGTCATTCAACGGGACATAGTTTGGCATCCGATATGCGTGGTGCCGGCAGTAAAGGCAGAACGTAAATAAATACAAATTGGAAAGTTTACAGTGACGTGAACTGTAATTTAGTTATTTGTTTTCGTTATTGTTTACTATGAAATAATTTAAATAAGTTATTACACTTACTTTAACAGGATAGTTTTAGTAAATAAATTTAAGCGGTTATTGAAGTTTTCAATAAGAATCTTTGGGTGCCCGTTACTGCTATATTTAGTGGGCGTCGTTCGGCTGATGGTGATAAATAAAACTAAGATTTATGGCCATCCTAATATTATAAATGCGAATGTGAGTTTGTTTGTTTTTTTTACGCTTTCACGCTAAAATGGCTGAACGAAAAGAAATTTGGCACATGGGTAGAACATGACCTAGAGAAAGGCATACCTTTTATCCCGATATTCCCAGTGGATCGAGACTTATGCAGGTGAAACCGCGAGGCGCAACTAGTAAACAATTAAATTGACTTTCAATGTCATGTTTTCGAAAACATCCACTAAGTTCGACACAATTTCAATACAAAATCATCAAAGTCCGAATTATAACCAATCAGACTACCTCAAGCATTTCTATACCGTAGAAGGAACTTAAATCAACCCCCAAAAGCGTCCACTATCGTCTTCATATTACGACTTAACCCTGCGCAACATCTGGCAGAATCTTAGCATGGAACAGTGAGGGTGGGACACTATTGCCCCCACTTATACATATTAACCGCACACCTTATTTGCCCCCCTTATGCATTTTGTAAACAAGAACGTTCTTACACTAGGTATTCGTAATTTGATAACAAAAATAGAGATTGTATTGCGGAATGAGACACAGTTTTGTTGTGTTTTTCTTTGTATGGGTCTGTTTTAGAAAATTGTTAGGATTTATGCCAGTGCGGTTTTTTTGAAATTGGAAAGACTTTCGACGTATACTGCCGTTCATTCATTGAAATCAATAGATACTTTTGATGGCAGAAAACTTTCTAGAGTCCGCGCCACCACTTCACCACCGATAGACCCGGTACTAGTGTCTATGTCATTAAATCACATTGCATTCAAAGAATGTAGTTCCATAACTTTTCCACCGAACTTCATGGTGGCGCGGACTCTATACTTTTCCTTTACAAATGGAACAAATGACAGTCACCTGCTGTCATCTAGCAGGGCTATATAGGCATAAACTTGTTCAGTCACACGAACTTAAAAGCCTGTCTGACTCCTAAATCGAGTTACCCAAAACTTCTTTCATGGATTTTAAAAGGCCATTGCTAATCATCGAGCTAACACACTTGACCTAAATTCAAAATATTTTATTTCACATAAACCTACATGGGCATTTACGAAACGTCAGAAGCTAGATGCACGGTTCCAATTGGTCGTTTCCTATGGAGAAGAGCTGGCAAGAAATACACGGTTACTTTTTTTTAAATAATTGGCTTTTACAATATTTTCAAATAACAGTGTTAATAGGTATGGGAGGACAGTGTAGGTCTTTCAACAAGTACCAGGTACTTAACAAAATAGAAAATAGTCAACAAATCTACAGTCCACTAAGCCTACAGCGTTCTCACATTCGCAAAATAGAAAATAATCTGTACAAGATAATTATATTAAATAATAAAATAATAATTAAATAAAAATAAAAATATATTTTAATTAAACGCAATTACATTATTGCTATTACAACTGTAACAAATCTGAATAATTATCATGTCCACAAAAGCCAAAAGATAAAGAGTTGAAATTAAAGTGTAGGTATATAATGTCAAATAGGCTGATTATGTCAAGGACGAGGGTAAAAGGAAAAAAAAACATGGTGATTTGGGAGCAATTAATTGCAGAAGAGCAGATGTGCAAAAGGAATTATTGCCAAACTTCCTTAAAACCTAAAATAATGAACTTCCCCACAAAAACGCTAAAATGCGTTACTAACTTAGTCTGACATTTTAAGATCTTTGAGATTTTAAGATTAGATTTTAAGATTTGATTTTGATTTGATTTGATTTGATTTGATCACACTACTTGACTGCCTCATTGGTCTAGTAGTCGCAAGTGGTACTGCTGAGCATGAGGTCCTGGATTCGATTTCCGGGTCGGGCAAAGTGTTATTAGGTTTTTTTTATCTGGAATTTCTCAGTAGCAGCCCGGAGTCGTTGGCAATAGGCTCGCCCCCTATTCCATGGGACTTAAATATAACTGGCGAAATGTGGGTGTACTATAAGTACACCTCTGTCCATCCTTTCTGGGGAACTAGGTGTGATGTTATGTTATGTTACTACCCAACAAAGTAAATATTTCAAAAGAAAAAACAACAAGGAACACAAAACGTAAACAAAAAGAATCGATAGGCTTCCATTGAAGCCAGTCCCGAACCTCGAACACATCAGTCGTTTAATTTTGAAACATTTTCGTTTGAAACATTTCCGTGTCGTCACGAAATTCATGACGGTAATTTTAAATTATGTATATAGAACGCGGCAAAAGGAATATATTCTTGATTAGTTGAAGAACTTTTCCTTATTGTATTAAAATTCAAACCACCCTTGGTATGACTATAATTTAGTTAAATAATAATCGACAAATAATTTATTTTGTTGGGTGTGACACGTGAAGGTTGCTTCATAAATATCCGATTATTTTCTTTTGTTTTAGCAGTATCTTTATAAGTTATTTCTGGCCAGTGATACTGAATTTTTCTCTCACATGTCTATCCGATCAATTTGAAAATATTCAAAAAAAAAAAAATACGCTGTTCTTATAAAAAATTCAAATTGAAAACCGAGACCGCCAAGTCTTGTTCCATGAAACAGTAAGTAAAATACGAAATGCATAAAGTGCTTGTCAAAATGTTGCAAGAAAACCTTTTAAAATTGTGAAAGTTTGGCTAAGTTTCGCTGTCAAAAGTGCACACCGCACATCGTTGGCCGTCGGGGATTCATAGACAACATTTTGCTATAAATGTTCCTGCATACATTGATATTGGAACTATTTGTTAGTAGTTCGGAGTTTGAATTTTTTAGGAGATTGTCTTTTGTTATATTTTGAAAAGGGAAGAGATAGATAAAGCCCGTTCCACACTCTCTGCAAAACTACACGAGACTTGCCGAATACGAGAGTGTAGAGGGAATATTCGTCTATATTCTTGTTGTTCTTTCTTCTTGTTCTTCTCGGTAAATGTTCTCGTCGAGACGTACCGCCGAGAATGTGGAGCGGGCTTAACTTGAGTGTTTATTTTCGCTTTCAAAGTGTCGGCCATGTATGATTTGACACAACAGGTGCAGTCTTTCCCAATTATTTTAGGTCTGACAGCAACCCAACAGGAACCTTATTGCAACTAGAATAAATATCATTGTGATTTTGACAGCAATGCGAAATCAGATATAAAATAACTGTGGCAGGAGACATCTTCTACCCGTTGAGCGGTAGAATAGGGAAAAATCAATATTCTATTATGTAATGCCTGGCGTTCAAAAGCTTATGAAAAAAATATGTAGTTTAATATCGACGTTTATCTCGAGTGTGTAGAGATTTACTATTAATTCCACTACCTATCACCAATTAGACTATCTACTTTATTGCAAAACAAACAGATTCTGTACAAAATACAGACTTATACCTAGTTATCTAGCTGTGCCCCGCGGTTTCACCGACATAAGTCTCGATCCCGAAAGAATATCAAGATAAAAAGTATTCTATGTCCTAATCCAGGTCAAAGGTCTACCATGGAGCCAAATTTCGTCAAAATCTGTTCAGCCGTTTCAGCGTGAAAGTGTAATAAACAAATTAACAAACAATCTCACTTTCATATTTATAATGGTATAGGTAGGATAGACGTTTAAACGTCAAAAATGTATGGATACACAGTCGCTAATCAGTATTATATTGTAAATAAACCCCTTGATGCCCATATGCATTCTCTTCCAGTCCTTCGAGCCAGACAGTCTTCTAGTCAATTATAAATATGTGCATCAATTGGGTACCCCAGTTATATTAAAATTTTACACAAAATGAATGGACTAACACACACTTTTTATACACAGTTCGACATAATAGCAAACAGACACAAAAGAGGCATCCCCTATCCCAATTATCTACAATGTTATGTACATACATAATAACGTTCGTGTGAGCGTTGAAAGCTAACTGCATTTTCTAATAATCGCTTAGTAGTCGGAACGCGACACAGTTGCCCTATTATCGCGTCTAATCGGAAGGTAACCTGATAATATTTTATATTACAACGCTAGCTCCTTGCCTAGTTGTGAGAGGCAATTATTTACATGTCATTAAAGTTTCTTGAGTAATTCAGAAAGAAGGTTTACTTTGAACTTTATTGAGATAAAAATGTTGCAAGTCTGTGGTATATATATTTATATGATAGTGATGGTCCCACGAAGACGCGCCCCACTCCGCAATTACTGTACTGTAAGCTGTAGCGAAGCGGAGTGCGGCGCGTCTTCGTGAGGGCACTATCTATACATTGGTATGTCTTTCATGTAGAAAAAAAGAAACTAACAATTAAAAGCACTTATTATTTCTAACCTTTTAACCCGATCCAGTCTGTCCTTTGCTGTCCTCGACCAGCGACGCCCTAAGCCGAGGTCCGTACTCCATAGGGGGTGCCCTTAGCGTGTAGTCGCTTAGTTTCTAAGTTTTATGCCCTGGAGCCCTTAATTTATTGAGGCAGCCACAGGAAAGTCCGGTTAAGGAGCCGACAACCTCCTAGGTTGACCTGCAAAATGCCATTGAAAAAATAATAATATATATTTAACCTAACCTGAGATCGGTGATGGTTTTAGATTTTGATAAATCATTCAACTACCTCTGAAACAATATAGGAGAAAACCCAATTAACCTATAAGAAACCTTATACTATAAATTCAGTTTTTAATAAAAAATAATTCTATTTCCAGGTACACAAAGTTCATCATCGAGTGGCCGCCCTTCGAGTACGCGGTGCTGCTTACCATCATCGCCAACTGCGTGGTGCTGGCGCTGGAGGAGCATTTGCCCAACGGCGATAAGACCATCTTAGCACAGAATCTGGTAATTACAACTTTATGTTTATACATTTAAAGTGCATTAGGTTTCGTTAAGTCCTTCCCAGTTAAATGACTAGTTGCTAAAAATGGCGCAACATTTTCTATCACCTTCAAATAAACTTATCCCAAAAATAGCAATTGCATACACATATAGATAGTTCAAAACAATTAATATTAATGTGTTTCATTTGTATTTTGTACAATTTGTATCACTCTACGAAACGTACGTAAGCTATTCACAATTTCACTAGTGCAAGCTGTGCGATTTTGTTACATTATTATTTCAAGCTTCACGTTTTTACAAACGAAAACACGTCATCCGTCGTACTACCGATATTCTAATCTGGGTTATATATACAAAACGTTTTCTTCTTGCTCAGCTTCCATCTCCATTAGCTGTTAGTAGTCACTCATTTTTATATCATCATCTTTTACATCATATCATCATCTTTTACAAATCATCATCTTTTACAAAATCCAGCCTTTGCTCCTCATCATCTGCCTAGCCTTTTCCCAACTATGTGGGGTCGGCTTTCAGTCTAATTGGATGCTGTTGAATACCAGTGTTTTACATGGAGCGACTGCCTATCTGACCTCCACAACCCTTACTAGGTAACACGATACCCCATGGCATTTTGGGATAGTGGTTGTCAGACTTTCGGGCTTCTGACGACCCGTAACAACTGTCAAAGATCTACGAATGGCAGCCGGGACCAATTGCTTAACGTACTTTCTGAGGCACGGAGGGGTCTTAGTATGTAAAGATGGTTTCCCATCTATGGACCAACCGCGGCAAGCGTAGCTTAACCTGATCGCTCCACCCGTGCGGCTGTTATTACTTAGTCCCTCCAAAATCCAACCTTTGTTCCTCCTCTAATCGAATCAAAGCATTCATATTTCCATTAAACCATTTATAGGCACTTTTGAATTGTCAAGACTCTTATACCTGTCGACATTCATACTCAAAATTTTCATCACGACATGTACCTCACTCATTCCTCCGCATCACATGCCCCCACCATGACAACCGATTTCAACACAACTTCTCAGTCACCAGCACCACTTTCATACTTCCCCTTACATACTCATTGCTAATTCTGTCCATTCGTGTAATCCAGATTCAGACGCGAATAACAAGAGGGATGTGGTAACGAGGCATGTTAGCATTCATGTCTCAACTGCATACAATTACAACCATTAATTCCTTTTGTGTTCTTACATCTTGATTCATACAATACAGCCGGTGTCTGTTACTGGTCATAGCTACACATTGTGATTATCAATGCGCCTTTTGAGCATGATGATAACAGAATTATGTCCATAGTGCATATAGTTGGTTCATCTCTCGAAGCGTCGTCGGCCATTGTGTGTGTTAGTTGCCCGTGCACATTTGTAATATATGTTTTGAGTTCGGGGCGCCTAATATTGGCCGAGTCGCCTGCAAGCATACAGAAACAATATGCACGTATTCGATCTATTTACAATAGGCCGATGACTAAAAACTGTTATTTTTGTCCGTCAGGTTGATTGTAAAAGAATATTGGCCACTTTTTTTTTTACTTTTTCATTAAATAGTTTACGGCGATACATTGAGTTAAAATGTGCCATGACGTCACGAGTATGTAGATTTTATACTTACTTGTGACATAACGACCCCCACTCCCCAACTTTAATGTTTTTTAAAGCAAAAAAATACGTGTCTAATATTTTTTTATTATCTGTCTGACGGACTAAATAGAATTTCTTTTTTTTTGACCCAGGCATCATTCTTTTTGTGCACACACAACCAGGCAAGACCGCCAACGCTTTGTGAGATAAACGTTGATACTATAACAGAATATATCGTATGGCAAATATTTAGTATATTTGCCATACGATAGCTATCGCATTAATGCAATCTAAACAGTATTTAATACACCATGATTATTATGATCGTTATGCACATTAAAACCAATGATTTCTGTGCAAATACTGGCAACGTAATCATCTTTTACTACCCGACTGTAAAGGGTTAAGTTTTTCCCGCGAATCTGTGTACGCTTACGGGATTTTTTAATGCCTTGTAGCATCCAAATAGCTGGTTATATTATCTTAATTACTGAGTATGTATACATTTTTGTCGTGATTTAATATTTTTATATACTGAACACTGTTTCCATTGTTACAGGAAAAGACCGAGGCGTACTTTTTAGGAATATTTTGTGTAGAAGCCTCGTTAAAAATCTTAGCCTTAGGTTTTGTTTTACACAGGGGATCGTATCTTAGAAACGTTTGGAACATCATGGATTTTTTCGTAGTAGTAACTGGGTGAGTTGTTTTTCATATTATGTCATCTTTATTAGAGTTAATTTACTCGATAAGAGGTATTGATGAAGTTATGTAAAGAAATCTTGACATTCTTTAGTTTAATCGATTGTCAAATGTCACGTTATCTTTCATAATGATCGGTTGTTGAAATTTTTGTTGACTTGTCGTAACTGCTCACATGACATCAGACAAAATTTTTTTTCGAAGACACTTTTTCCTAAAATTATGATTCTTTACATAACTTTTATTTCACAACATTATTAAGTATTCACTGCAAAAAAGCATCCTCAATTGCTCGAATTAATATTTCACATACAAAAATATTGTAGCACCGAGGCCGCTTACAGTGAACCGTCATATTGTAATCTAAATTATACAAATTACCATTTACAAACTATTAGGCCACACAATTGGTTAAACCGTAGGACACTAGGTTTTGTCAAACACAAAGAAGGGTTGACATTATTGAATATTCGATAACAAAAACTAGGTCGATGACGATATTCGCCGAATACAACGTGGACGTTGACCTCCGGATGCTGCGCTCGTTTAGAGTGCTCCGACCGCTCAAGCTCGTCTCGCGGATACCAAGTAATTCACAGTAATTGGCGAAAAGTTCACATAATACCTCTACCTTATTTGTTATAGACGTTACTCGCTAGATGTTTTCGAATTTTGAAACTTTTTTGAATGTAGAACTACAGCTAGTTATGGACAATAGAATTTTTATAATTATTAGTAAAAATACGTAGCATCGTATTCTCGACATGTTTATTGACATACTTAACATAGATTAGAAAATGTGTGAATTTTGATTAATATGTGATTTATTGAAAATGTTTAATGTTTTAAAGCTACGTGTTGCATAATAGTAAAGATTTGCTATACATTTTGTGTATTGTGTAGGTTTACATCAAATATAAAAGCTAATACGTAAGAAATTAGATAAAGAAATGGTTTTAGGTGTGAATAAATATGGTGTATTTAGATTAAAATGCGTAAAATTAATATGATTACTTAGCATATAATAATCGAACTAATTAGATACACGATATTTAGATTGTAGTTTATTTTTTACATAAATTAAGGCTGTGCTTTGTCACCTATGTTTTGGTTTATTACTTTTTCGTTAATATTCATAAAAGTTCTTAATTATTATTTTTTATTTTCGTTCGAGACATCATGGACATGGATAACCAGCGGAGTAATCACGTAACATGCTCACAATCGAAAGAGAAGCGACTGTGATTTTTCCGAGTACCTAAATTAAATAACTTCCTACCATGCAATTGCCATAAACATAGGCCCTTTTTCAGAATCCTGTGTCAACGGTAATGTAATGATGCATTGGCAAATCACTCAAAAAAATCACACTCGTATCAATTTCGATTATGGGCGAATTGAACATCTCTTATCAACCTGTTTTGTTTTGAAGATTAAAATCATTTGTTAAAACAAAAGCACAGTCTTCAGTAGTAATTTATTACTCAGCTAGTTGCTAGTTCAAGCTATAGTATCGAGTGATATGTGTTTGGCAGTATCATCACGCAGCTGCCGATCGCGCCAGCCGACGTCGACTTCAGGACCTTGCGTGCCATTAGGGTGCTGAGGCCCCTTAAATTAGTATCGGGCGTTCCTAGTGAGTTCTAGAACATTCATAGATTAGTTAATCGTATTGTAGTTTCACTAGTTACACTGTTGCATAATTTTATTACAAAAAAAAAAAATGTTGAATATAAAATTACATTGGCAAGTTTGTTCAAAAAGTTTATATGCGAGAAAATACTGGCCATACACACCTTGTGCAAAAAAAGTATTTGGCGCCATTTTTAAATAAAATTATGCAACAGTGAAAATCATTGTGCACGATAACTTTTTGATTTTATATTGTGTTACCATTGTTCTGATGTCTTTTTCAATAAATAGTTAATGATTTTCATCTCTAGATATATGGCATTTAGTCAGAAAATCTATTTCTTGTTGTCTGTATCTTTAATAAAACTTTCTTTTAATGTTATCATCGATAAAATTAGCAACTAACGTCGAGAAATACACGACATATTTGGTAATTATCTCTGTTTTATCTAATTTAATTATAATGTCAAAGATAAATAATTTCCAAAACACTATCGAAATCTCTCCTTCAAAATTCATTTTATGAACGTATAATATTATTGCCCTGTAATTTATAATTAAACACTGGATACAATTATTTTTGCCTCTCATCTTTGTTTTTTTTTTTTAATTTAATATTTTAAACTATGCTGCTTATCTTCCAAATTCCAATACAAATTGGAATAGTTAATATTGGACTTAAATTTTGTTGCACAGAATACAAGTGCCTACTCAGTAATTTTGAAACTAATGTTCAAGCTTCTTTTGCTTTAAGAAAATTCTGCTTCCTCATACTTTAATTTTCCACCAAATTGACCACATTGGTGACACGGGAAATTGATATTCCTCCTCAATTTTCCAATTATTCATGCATGAAATGGCTTATGAAAATTCAAGAGAACTATTCACTAAATAGCTAAAAGGTTATAAATTACAGGGCATGACACGAAATAATGAGCCTTATTGTCTAATACAAATAAATACCATTTCCGTATAGGTCTGCAAGTCGTATTGAAGTCCATTATAAAGGCGATGGCGCCGCTGCTGCAGATCGGCCTCTTGGTGCTTTTCGCGATAGTCATCTTCGCTATTATCGGCCTCGAGTTCTACTCAGGGGCGCTGCATAAGACTTGTTATAATTTAGAAGATATTAGTAAGTATACACCCTACATATTTTGGAACAAGAACTCTTTAAAACAACCAACGATTTTGGCCCCCATTTTTTTTAACAGTTCTCTAATATATGTTGTGACCCATTGTTCGTAAAATCTGTGTATAATTAAAATATGATCAACCTATTCAAAACGTATAAGCGATAGGAGCGATAGGGATAAGTTAAAGACTGAAAACTGACTGTTTCTCATCGAATAAACGGTCTCTTGAGAAATGTGCCTACTGCAAAAACAGATCAAACAATGTTCCAAAAAGTAGTTTAACACTTCATGGAAACGTTCTTGATACTTGCTTAAGTTGCAAACTATCACATTGTTAGAACCAAAGTTAGGTTTTGTTGGCAAATTAAGCTATATACAACTCTCGAACGTAAAGTACTTGGCTTGCCCACAAATGAAACAATACATTATATTTCTAATTAGCAAATAAGAACACACACTATATCGATACCTACTAAACTTTAAATAACCTCTCGGTAAATAAAGGCAACCCAGTTAAAGTTTGTACTACACTAACATGCAGTCGCAAACTCACGAACGGGTGACACCATTGCATGCGGAAATTTAAATTAACGGCTAAACTTCAAATTATAATAAGTAGGGGTTCGAAACTTTTCAACGTTTTAATTATTGGCTATAAAAGTTAATTATAACTGCCTTCGGAAACTAGTATATATGTTGCATTTTGAGACGGCGTTGGTTGACTTTGTCAGCGATTTTATCAACATAATGGGTTTAATTGATTAAGTTTTACATAGGTATACGAAAATACCTTATTTTGGGTAACGCTGAACTCGAGAAAAGTGACAAATATTTTATATCTATCATCTGTTGCAATAGCTTAAGTCTAATTATGACGCAGCTGTCTCTAAAACTAGTTTTCTTAGGGCCAATTTCTCAATCATTAGATAACTTTTACCTGAAGAATAAGGGCTTTATTTATAAACGTTGCTTATAGTTAACTGACGTTCAAACGTCGAAAATGTATGGTTAAACAGTCGCTAATGATTACTTAACTTTAAGCAACGTTTATAAATAAACCCCTTATATGTGACGTATTGACAGATTTTCCATACAAAAACTGTCAAAATGATAAACTTATTCGTCAGATAAAAGTTAACTGGCTATTGAAAAATCGGCCCTTAGTCTTCCCCGATAAAAGAATTTAATAGGTGACGTAATTACTGTTTTATAGGTACACGTGTAGGTAGGATACATGAAATCACTCCCGTCAATTTTATTAACTTCGAAGCCAATATATGAGGGACTATCCGTCTCATAGGAAAAGTTATATAAATAAATTCCGTTTCCAACAAAAACGACTACACCGAAGCAGTCACTAAAACCCTTTTTAATTCCACAGGTGAAATAGTAAACGAAGGTGACAGTGCGACGCCGTGCAATGCGGACAACATTACCTTAGCGCCATTTGGCGCGAACGTGTGTGAGTACGAGAAGAGCACGTGCCTAGAGAAATGGGAGGGGCCGAACAGAGGCATCACGTCCTTTGACAACATTGGCTTCGCGATGCTCACCGTCTTCCAGTGCATCACCATGGAGGGCTGGACTGCCATCCTCTATTGGGTATGTGGAATTCCTAACTATTAATTATCCTATAACAACTCGTTAAGTGTCCCTATCTAGATTGATTTCTCTCCCTTTGTGGTCAGTGAGACTGATGTCATAATCTATCACATCGACACCATATTTGATCATTTATACGAATGTGGATTTCATAAGCATTGGAATTGCAAACTTAATAGGTAAAACTCATTTGTGTGAAACACCTTTTCAAGAGACAGTAGACCATCTTCATACGCGATAGAAATATGATTCGTTTTTGCCTTCAAAATTAGAAATTCTGATGAAGATTATTTGTTACAGACGAACGACGCGCTAGGTAGTGCGTTCAACTGGATTTACTTTGTGCCTCTCATAGTATTGGGTTCATTCTTTATGCTCAACTTAGTTCTCGGTGTTCTTAGCGGGTAAGTCAACATACTTTAACATATATTTACATCTACTGCATATATTTTAATTTTTTTACGTTTTGTGTTATATTTTCTTTATCATCATTTATATCCAGAGAGTTCTCTAATGAAAGAGGGCGCGTAGAGCGAAGGGCTCAGTTTGTAAAAGAAAGAGCTCGTGCAATGTTCAACGCAGACTTCAGTGCATATCTCAACTGGATTACTGAAGCAGGTCTTTTGAATACTGATGCTGTGCGCTCAAGTAATGCTAGAGAAAAATGTTGATAAAATATTGCAGTTAAAGATTTGCTAGATGTTGAAGAAGCATAAACGTTTTGAATAAGATCCTAAAGCCTCGTATCCACTAGGCAACAATTGACGCGCAATATGTGACGCTCAAGATGTTCGGCAACGTTGCCAGCTGGCGCGCAGTATGACGCGCGATTTATTGTTTGTTTCCATGCAACATGCAGTTGAACATCCAATGTTGTCGAGTAAGACGTCACGCGCAGAAATTTAATGTCCGTAATATGGTGTAACGAACGAGTGCTCAAATGAATTGAACTGTACCAAAACTATGAATATTTATTGGATACTGCTACTTCTTTTTGATGAATTTTTCGATAAAATTATTAACACCGCCACTGAAATCAACTCTAGTTCCTCTGGCGACATGTTGTTGACAACTGATCATGCTGAGATAGACAACGTTGCTAAACAAAAGTTCCGCGCTAACTTTCAACATGTTGAGCAACATGTTGCGTAACATGTCACTCGCCAAATGTTGCCTTGTGGATACGAGGCTTTATGAATCATGTGCTCAAACTATGTATATTGCTAGTCGTATTTGCTATCAAACAAGAGTTGTTTTACGTGTTGATTTATGCTAAGAACTCAAATATTTGATGTTTTAAATTATTTAAACGATTCATAAAATTATTTGTATCATTAGTGCTAGAGTAGTTCAATATGCGTAATTGTGTTTGCAGTGAGTTCGCTAAAGAAAGAGAGAAAGTAGAAAATAGACAAGAATTTCTTAAATTAAGAAGACAACAGCAACTCGAGAGAGAACTCAATGGTTACGTTGAGTGGATATGTAAAGCAGGTAAGTGTGCAATTTATACACGTGTTTAACTTGGGATCAGTAATTAAAAGAAATCAAAATGCGTAAGTAATAGTATAAGTAGGAACTAATTATTTGAAAAACATACAAAATATCAAGTTAACGCAATTAATATTTATTATTTTCCCGCGGCTTCGCCCGCGTGGACGTCAGAAAATGTCCCGTGGGAACAAACTACCGGGATTAAAATGACTTTATGTATTAATCTAAGTTATAAACTATTTGTACGCCAAATTTTATTCAAATCCGTTCAGCCTTTTTGTGCTAATCCGGAACATACATCCAGACTGGCAGAAAATATCTAAAAACTATATTTTTAGCATCAGACTCGTTCCCACACCTAGTAGCATTTTTTTAAAAATATTCTTTGTACAGTTTTGACTTTGTTACTATTTTAATAATATGTATAGATTACTTGAATAAATACCTTCTTTTTTTTTATTAAGAGTTATTGTTTGTTACAGAGGAAGTAATATTAGCAGAAGAAAGAACAACAGAAGAAGAAAAAATGCACATAATAGAAGGTAAGCAGATTGATATCATTTTAAATTATTTCAAGATTGTTATTTCTTGACGGACAATTAAATACGCAAAGCTATATTTGTTTGTAGTTATTCATCTGCTTAAATAATAACAGTCGCGTCGGTCGATCCATCAGTTTATGCTACGCTTGCCAGGGTTGGTCCGTGGATGAGTGACCATTTTTACTTAGATACCGAGACTACTCCGTGCCTCGGGAAGCACGTTAAACCGTTGGTCCCGACTGTTATTCGTGGATCTTTAACAGTCGTCACGAGTTGTCAGGAGCCTGAAAATCTGACAACCAGTCTTACCTAGGGGTATCGTATTGCCCAGTTACTGCGTTGTAGAGGTCAGATAGGCAATCGATCCATGAGAAATAGCTGCATTTGGTTAGACTGGAAGCCGACCTCAACATATTGAGGAAAAAGCTAGGCTGATTGAGTTATTAATGTATAACATGTTTTATTCTTAATTACTAGCGCGGAGAAGAGCAGCGGCCAAAAAGAAGCTAAAAAACCTTGGTAAAAGTAAAAGCACAGACACTGAAGAGGAAGAACAGGATGAAGACTGCGGTGATGACGGTCAGTATCATCTTCCTGACACATGAATGTTACATATTCTGTAATCTGAGTGTCGTGTTGTGTGTATTCCTACTACAGATAAAGACATCTTCAGACTTTCTATTAAAATCACAGTTTGTTTTCAATCCTCAAACAGGAACCAAATTTTAGAAGCATGTTTTAATTTTCTTTACTTTTTATTTCTTTTTCGTCTTTAATACTATTATTAATAGACAGGTTAGGTATCTTTGAACTTTCCGATACATTAGTCACATTTGTAATCATTAAAATATTATCTTATTCTTTTCACGTAATTATTGTATCGTAAATTCATGAATGTTGCATGATATTTTATCGATAACTAACTTTTTTATTTCATTTTCATCCATTTTCATTGCGTATTCGTACTCTATTTGTGTGTTGGTTGTTTACAGTTCCAAAGAAAAAGCAAGGTATGGGATCAAACGTGATGCTGGTAGAATATTCCTTTTCATCTTCTACTGTAGTCAAACTAGTATAGTCTTAGATTTAGGAATAGTTACCCTTCCCATATATATCCACATTATGAAAACGTTTGTACGTGTTTCCCAAAATTATGTAAATATAGGAATGATATTCCACTTGCCTTACGTGATTCGGAGTCGTCGTTTAACCGTACAGACGTCAGAATACCCTCTTAATTATCTCCTGCTACTCTTCTACCTCTAGGTCCGCTATTTCCACTACCCTCACCCAAAGCTTGTACAGCGTGAGCTTCAACAAAAAGTTACCATAAAACGTAACATATTTTTCTGGGGATAACATAACGGTATCTCAGAAGAGGGTTGTTAGTGACTTATACGAACGAAGTATCGGATTGCGACCCCGATTGAATTTCGATGCCGTTTCCATACCGTCCAATTACTTCGTGTTATAAAACTTAACGATCTAAAACCAGCTTAAACAGCACAAGAGCATTTTTGTGTCGCAATCTGTAAACGTAGTAGGACTGCTATCGTGACGTGCGTACGCTAAAGTTAATAAACAATTAGCTGAATGTTTAACCCGAATCCTTTAGTTAAATGCAAATGCCGTTGATCGTGCAATAAACATTAGAACCTTTAAATTGCCGATATTTGGTAACGAACACGACTATTTACACGCGATGTATTTATAATGGAAGCATAGAAACTGGTACCTTAAAAGTGGCTCATATTTTTAAGGTACCGGTAGCATTGGCATAATAAAATATTCTGTTGTAGTAAAAACTATATTAATGAAACAATATGTGGAATTTAAAGTGTTGTCAGACAATTGCAAAATCAATGGCAACTTTAACATCAAGACATATATTAACATTTTTTTTATTACAACAGGTTTTCTGAAGAGTAAAGCACGCTCAGCCGGGAGGTTTGCAGATTTCTGGCGGGCCGAGAAGAGGTTTCGGTTTTGGATCAGACACACAGTGAAGACCCAGTGGTTCTACTGGTTCGTCATTGTCTTGGTGCTCTTCAACACGATATGCGTGGCTGTGGAGCATTACAGACAACCCAAGTGGCTGACTTCGTTTTTATGTAAGTTTCATATGTTTTTGTAAATTACTTTACTCAATCATTATCATCCACACACATTATAACACACACACTTCACCTACTCCTGGGCATGAGGCCTATATCCAGCAGAGAATGACATCGGGCTGTGGATGCTTGTGTCCCACTTTATTAATTGAAAATTTGCTGTTTTCGATTTAAAACACTTGATTAGATTTCGATATCGATGTTAGGTATCCATCAGATAACAAGAATGAACTAGGAGACTTGATATGTGATTACTTACTTTAGCTTGTTTTAAATTATAATGATTGATTTAAGCATACTAAAAATCAATACAAATATATCTATGAACCTGAACCCACTTAATGTTTCCAAATAAACAACAATGTTCTTCTCCACAGACTATGCCGAATTTGTGTTCCTGGGGTTGTTCATGATGGAGATGTGGGTGAAGATGTACGCGCTGGGGCCGCGGATCTACTTCGAGTCGTCCTTCAACCGGTTCGACTGCGTGGTCATCTCCGGCTCCATCTTTGAGGTCGTCTGGTCCGAGGTCAAGGGTGGCTCCTTCGGTCTATCTGTCCTGAGAGCTCTAAGACTGCTAAGGATATTCAAGGTAAAGATTAATTTCATAACTTGCAAAGTTATATGATTGAAAGCAAGTATAACATTAGACTGTGTATTTCAGTATCAACATTTTGTTTGTAGGTACAATACAGCACATTATATCTATTAACATAAATATGATTACCAATAAAAATAAAAAACAAAACTGAAACTAGAGCCGTTTTTAGCAATTTACTAAACCCCCAAGTACAATTATTAAATAAGCCCCTAACCTATTGATAATATTCTCAGCACGCGTATCATGACAATCATAGAAACGGGTTTTCTACAGGTTTTGTCGATGGAAGAATAGACAAAATGACGGATTGTGATCTGTCATTTTGTCTTTTCTTCCGTCGACAAAACCCGTTTCTATTGTAGACATGCTAAGCGTGCTGCTTTTCTAAAAATGCTTTAGTGTTAAATAATAAAAACTTATTTCAACTTTGTACTCAGTTTTAAAAATTCACATATAGTCTCCAATAGGTGTGCCATGATCTTCAATTTCAAAACAACTAATGTACAACCATTAAAACGTATGCTAAGAAAATTATTTGTGTGTTCCAGGTCACCAAGTACTGGTCATCACTTCGGAACCTGGTGATATCTCTCCTCAACTCAATGAGATCCATCATCTCGCTGCTGTTCCTCCTCTTCCTCTTCATTCTCATCTTTGCACTGCTCGGCATGCAACTGTTCGGAGGACAGTTCAACTTCGAGGATGGCACGCCGCCGACCAACTTCAACACCTTTCCTATCGCGTTGCTAACTGTCTTCCAGGTAATTATGAATTAACTTTATTTTTACCATACCTTTACGAAGATATCATTGATGCAAATACAGAGTGGCGCATAATTAATGCCCTATTATGAAGATGTTCCTTTTTACAAATAGCATTTTATGTCATTGCGACTTTTTATTTGTGAAACTCGATGAATTCATTTATTCATGATTGCCAAAAAACTAGAAAGCGCTTTACTTCACGGGAACTCGATATATTGTGTTTCGGCTGCTTATTCTCTCACTTTGGCGATTTGCGTTGTTATCCATTTCTATATTTATTTTACTACAACTATCTAATAGCTAGAGACTATTTAGAGATTTGCTAAATCTAACGTATATCGCATTGCGATAGCTCTTGTGAACTAATTATTCTGAGAGTGAATTCTACACACCTATTTTGACTAATTATAACCAATGACTTGTTGTCTTCATTCCAGATTCTAACAGGTGAAGATTGGAACGAAGTGATGTATGATGGCATCCAGTCTCAGGGCGGTATCCAGAGGGGCATGATCTACTCGCTGTACTTCGTCATCCTCGTCTTGTTTGGCAACTACACGCTGCTAAACGTGTTCCTCGCCATCGCTGTCGACAACTTGGCTAATGCCCAGGTGCGTTTCTCTGTCTGTGCTTTGTTTTGCGTTATTCGGTCTTAAATTATTGTAAACATCTAGAATGTTCAAAATCAAAATGACAAGTTGTCTTATGTTTTGTTTATGTGTTATTATGGTATTAAGATCAACTAACGCAAATCAATATCAATGGGTGTGTTCACAAAGGATACGTTCGCCAATTTGATGTATGTTGACTTGTTGACGTCATCGCGCTCTTGTAAATCTGACGCCGCTTTTCGTGTAAATGTTGCAAATCTGTATTTACAGGAATTGACAGCGGCAGAAGAGGAACAAGTCGAGGAAGACAAGGAAAAACAGCTCCAAGTAAGTATCAAGCTTCTCTTTGTTTATAGTACCTAGTATTCATCCTCTGATGCTTTGGAGTTTAGTTGATAGTCTCACAATTTCAAAGCCATAGCATGTTCAACCACTCTTCCACAAGCATTTACTTTCAAGCGGTTGTACTAATTGGTTTAAGCTGTTGATTGGAACGAAATTTGTACATATTTCATACATTATTCCGGATAATTAGGAATTGGAGAAAGAGATGGGTGCATTACACGCGGTGGACGGCTCTCCAACGGGAGTAGACCTAAGTCCCTCTTCGCCGACGAGTAGGAAGGTAAAACGAGCTCGGCATTGGCAAAGCTATGCTTCAAAATGTATTGGTGTCGACGACTTAAAATATTGTTGATATTTTAACTTCCACTATTTTCATTGAATTCTTCTAAGATCTCATTCTGCAGCTTTTCTTAACACTGCATGACATTGCACGCTGTCTGATGTGTTGTTATTTCCTATGTGTGTTCGTTCATGACTTCGATATCAACAATATTTTAAGTACGCTAGACGGGTCGATGTCGCTTATGTGAGCAGAATGTCATGATAGGTGTTTTTATCAAATCTTTATGATCTTTATCTCTAGATGGCTAATGGATGTCAATATCAACTTGAGTTTTTACGTTAACTTCAACTAGGTGGCTACTTAATTCATATAAAACACATACTAGTTCATTAATTTCAATACTTAATTTCTTACTGGCTTGAGGATCACTCCTTCCTTTCACTTGTTAGATTTTTTTATTTATATTTACGACATTGATTTGAAACGCATGTTTTACCACGACATCCATCAGTAATGGCTTATGTAATCGTATTTACTTTTAAATCTAAATGTGAATCTTCTAGCAATAAGTAATAATAATTTCATTTGTGTACTTATTCATTGAATAAGTCATAATAGTGATCACTTGCTAAGAAAACATCATCATGTAATTTATCATAAAACTTTTACTGAATCTAGTGTAGTTTCCTTCTACATTTTTAAAGAACTCTTATAGAGCCAGAGTAAGAACTTAGAAAGTAGTGGAATCAATGTAGATGAAAGCAATATAGGGAACGTATATTATTATGGATTTGAAATATTTCAGAACAAAAAGAAAGAAGAGGCCAAAAAAGAAGATGATGATGAGGTACCAGATGGACCAAAACCAATGCTGCCATATTCGTCCATGTTTATTTTGTCACCTACTAATCCGTAAGTTGACCTTATTACTCAAGATATTACTGCACATGCCTTTAAAGACTTACCAAAGAACTTTTTGTTTTATACGATCATATCATATTGTAATGCTATTATATTTCTGTGTTACAGAATTAGGCGAGGCGCACACTGGGTTGTAAATTTAAGATATTTTGATTTTTTTATCATGGTAGTTATATGTATGAGTTCTGCGGCTTTAGCAGCTGAAGACCCCGTAGTGGAAGAGAGTGACAGGTACGTTTTCTGATATATTATCTTAAGTGTCCCAACATAATTTTGTCTGAACCAGTTTTTGTCTAGTAGAACTACTATCAAAAACATATTTTTTGACATTGTGAATTCCCTTGACATAATATAACTTCTTCCTTATTTTAAATTAACAATTGCAATTGAATTTGAGCTTTATCATGTATGACATAGAGTTTGTGTTCCCAAAACTTATAAAAACAACACGACTTTGCTTAATCGACCTAACTTCCTTCGAATCACGTGGTTACTCTTTTACTAAATCTTACTCTCTCATCCATCACAGGAATAGAATCCTGAACTGCTTCGATTACGCGTTCACGGGCGTGTTTACCGTGGAGATGCTGTTGAAGATAGTGGACCTCGGCATCCTGTTCCACCCGGGCGCGTACTTACGCGACCTGTGGAACATCATGGATGCCGCCGTCGTTATATGCGCCCTTGTCAGCTTCGGATTTGAGATCGGGTACGTTTGGAATTGTATTTCTAAATTTGATGATATGACTGATGATTTAAAACATCATGAATTTAGCTGCGTCATAAGCATTCTTGCCAGTTTCGAAAATGAAATCAGATGTATAAAGAACAATATTTTTTACCTCGATGACATATTCACCATAAATAGTAGTAGTGTACCACGAACTTGTACAACACTAAGAATATTGTATATGTCATTTTCATAACTGGCTTTTTCTAATTTTAGATTAAATACGTTTATGCCAATACTTTACTTTGAGAACATGTTTAATCATAAAGTTAACTTCCATTTGATGATACGCTGCCGATGCATCGACTTGAGATTATGAAATTTGGGATAAACATTGGTTACCTCCTGTTCATTTTAAATAACTTTGACGTTATACTCACATTATTACAGTCATCTAACTTATTGTAATTTTCTTGTTACAGAGGCGTGAAAAAGGGTGCGGGGCAGAATCTGTCCACAATAAAATCGTTAAGAGTGTTACGAGTGCTCAGACCTTTGAAAACTATAAAACGAGTTCCAAAGTTAAAAGCAGTGTTTGACTGTGTTGTGAACTCTTTGAAAAACGTCATTAACATTCTCATTGTGTACATATTGTTTCAATTCATATTTGCTGTAATTGCAGTTCAACTTTTTAATGGTAAATTTTTTCACTGCAACGATATCAGTAAGAATACTTTTGAAGACTGCCAGTGAGTATTGAATTTTAATTTATTTACTTTCGTAACCTAAATAGCTGGTGTATTTTTTAGTATATTCTTCCAATCTAAACCTTTGCTCGAGTTTACATGAAGTTAATGTCTTTGCTTTTAATCGATTAGCGATGAAATGCATCGTTCATAATGAAGCAATTGTCATGCATGAAGGTAAATGCATCACAATTTCTTATCGTGCAAATTTTGTAGAAGAAAATTTCAACACATACTTATTTGTTGCTGAAGCCTAAATTCTAATACAAACCTTATTGTGTGGAACAGAGGGTCGTATTTCGTGTACGAGTCTAACACCTTACTGCCGAAAGTCAACCAGCGCACGTGGACGACGCAATCCTTCCATTACGACAACGTAGCAGTGGCAATGCTTACGCTGTTCGCGGTGCAGACCGGGGAAGGGTGGCCACAGTGAGTATAATGCATTTTTTTGATTAAGTTATTTTAACATTTGAATGTGTAAAATGTTAAAATATTTATTTGTTTTTGTAGTAGCATATAATAAGTATCCCTTAAAACTTTCTAAGCCAAACGTTTTCAACAGCGATGTTAGAGACTGAAAAATAGAACAAATTCTTATATTTTAAGTTAATTCCCATTCACATCTTGTCCTGTTGGAACAAGAGCTAATAACATGATATAAGAATTTTAATTAGGTCAATAATTCAAGAGATTCTTATTCTATTTATTTTTCTGATTCTAACTAGAAGTTGCTCCCGTCCTTAATCTGTGATTATCTAGTTAGAAAACAGGACACTAACACAATTCTTTATTTACAGAGTATTACAAAATTCAATGGCCGCAACCTACGAAGACCGGGGACCCATACAAAATTTTCGAATAGAAATGTCCATATTTTATATCGTTTACTTCGTGGTGTTTCCTTTCTTCTTTGTTAACATATTCGTAGCTCTGATAATTATCACATTTCAAGAGCAGGGCGAAGCTGAACTGCAGGATGGTGAAATTGATAAGAATCAGGTGAGTTCATTTATAAAATCCTGACTCAATACAGTTGCCAATGATATGGCATTACATAAAAGCCAATTAAAACCAACACCAGCCACTCTCGATGAGGACATGATACTACATTTTGGTTTACAGAAATCGTGTATAGACTTCACGATAGAAGCGCGACCTCTTGAGAGGTATATGCCAAGCAAAAGGGCGAGTTTTAAGTACAAAGTGTGGAGAATAGTCGTCTCTACGCCCTTCGAGTATTTCATCATGACTCTCATCGTTCTCAACACATTGTTGCTCATGATGAAGGTATGTATCACCGACGCTTCTGACTGTTCTAGAATAATTAATGTAAGATCGACTACAACTAATCTTAATTTTATTATTATAAAGGTCTATTTATTTTAAGTACAAACACTTTTTTCAAAGTGATCATACGAAATACATAAACAAAAGAAGCACTAAATGTGAAAAGTAGAAAATGATCACTTATGTAAGGTAGTTGCTGAAGAACCTAGCCTGTCTCACAAGGCACTGAAAGTGACGATCTAGATTAGCAACCAATCCTTGAAGCCTGCACAGTACCATTCTAGAGAGCTCATCAAATGTAAGTCATAAGCTCTCTAGTTTGGAAAAACTTATACCAAGACAATATGTGTTCTTATACAAGAATATATGTTCGCACCTGATAGTACCTTTTAGTGGAATTAATTTGTTAGTTGTGTAACGTCTTAAATGTTAAACTATACCTGGATGACGTCATGATACAACAACATTATTGGCACAACATTAGTACTGCCTACTAGGTTTTTCAAAAATCACATCACACACATACACACAACATACAAAGTGTTTACGATATCACTGTACTTATTCGGCGTCAGTATACACTGCATCGGAATGCGCCGTATTTAAAATTATTACCGAGCCTATCCCGTCAAATGTACCTACCGCCAAATATCATTTTATTTTCTCCTGTGTTTCGTTGGATAATCCTTTCGTTACTCCTCGCTTGCTATCAATTAAATATGTATGTATCGGTGTTTACTGCACGATATACCTGTCCTTCCAGCACATTTATGGCACAAGATACACCAAACATTTTATTCGGTTATTCGTGCTTGTGAATGCACAACAATCTCTGGGTACAGATAGGACGTGGCATGGGCCATATATGTTGTTCGTGTTGCATGATCTTATTTAAGACCTATTCCTAATTGTCTTTATGTGGATATTGTGCATGCTTGGTGGAATGGCCTACTGCCAGGCGTGATCTGTTGGTGGCTATGGGCTGCTTTGTATATTTATTGGAAAATTGACAAAATTGATCATTTTTCTAATTCAGACAAAATTTTAAAAGGAACAAAAGTTATATTACGTGATCAAAATTATTACACTATTTTTTTCTGTTCTACCCAATTTTGTTCGATTTTGAGTTCATATTATTTTAAGATCTATATGTTTACTTTCCTATATATTTCTATAGTATTATAAAACTGTTTAGCTTTAATTTCACTGTGACCCTGTCTAATTTTATGTTAGTCTAATTTAATAAGATCTTCGCACATATCCTCACCAAACTCTTGTCACTTATCCCCTTGATATATTTATCCTTATACTATATATTATGTATTACTGTTAACTGTTACATGAACCGTAACATAACTAATTACTTACTTACATTGATTCCATACAAATTTCAATTTTGTACATCACATTAAAATACTAATTCTTGTGGATGAGGTAATTTATAAAGTAACAATTATGTATTTTCATTGCCATGGGTTTATCCATAACGTCCGGCACTTCATCACAAAATGGCAGTACTATAATCAAAATGACATCTACGCGGATGTCCTCAAGTATTCGAATATGGGGTTTACTGGAATGTTTTCTGTGGAAACGGTGTTGAAAATCATCGCTTATGGTGTCAAAGTAAGTACACAAACACAAAGTATCGACCGACACATAGTACAAGTACATAATGAAATATAAATAAATACTATATAGGTACAAATGTACTCTTTCTGCTATTAACGTGATTGTTTTATCTATTTACATGACTGTATGGGATTATTTCCAGCCGTGTAATTATTATCCCTTCCCAAGTATCCAGTACTAGTTTCTCTCTGACGACGATGATGTAAAGGTTTATTTGCAATAATAATAAAGCATGGCTTCTTCTCCTGCTGCATGTAGCACTATTGTATGTGAATACACGCGTTATAATGTTGTCTTTCTCCCGATTTTACTAATCCATACTTGCCGAGCGTTTTCATGGGGTAAGTACTGCGATCTTTTAAAATCTGGCGGAGATCTGCGGTTTCTGAGGTCAGTATAATTTTATATTTTTCCTGTAATTAAATGTTGTCCGTCATAACACCTAATCGCATGATTGTACATTCGGAACAGCATGCCGCACGTGCACCCTATGCCACAAGTCTCGCAATTACATCTCAATAACATGATACTCATCGACAATGAAGGAACATAACACAATACTAACACACTCACTTCTACATGAAAGTTTACATAACAAAACATTATTTTATTAGATAATAATATCGGCTAGATAAAAATATTTTTAATCATACAAAGTTAAATGCTAGAACGAAATATGTCCATTTAGCAATTAATGGACATTTTTGAATATTTGAATGAAAAAGACAGTTACACTGGTCTTGCATTTAACTTTTATTAATTTGATAATGTTTTGAGTTAAGGTTTAAAAGACTGGTATTGATTTTGTGGTAGTTTCACGAGGCTCCACCACTACTCATGGACATGTTAACATTCATGAACCTCGTCTTTACGATCTTCTTCCTTCTCGAGACCGTTTTGAAGCTGATCGCCTTCGGGTGTACGGTAAGAATTTGACACACTTTGAATTTTATATTACCTAATTAATTAAAACTTATTTTATCATTTAACAAGAACATGATAGCTTTATTTCTATAAAATATGCAAGAAGCCATGGGTATGTAAAGACAAAAATCAATTGTAGGTGTGAAAATGAGCTAACCTAATGTATTGAATCATTTGAGATTAATGTATGACTTTGTGCTGCAAAAGTATTTAAAATAATACGAATGCATTATGGAATGTGCAAATAATCGTGTGCGCCTAACACAATACACTATCATTATTTTATAAATATTTTAGCCTAGTTATTAATATTCAATATTGACTTGAATATATTTCAATTTAGAACTCATTTTTATAGAGAATTTACGAGATAACGCTTTTTAATTGATATAGGTTTTTAAATGCATTAACTTTTCTTAGATTTATGAATAACATATTTTTATGTATTTGCATAGATTTAAAAAAATAAAGAGAGATTTCCTCATTCCTTTCCTTATTCATAAAGTCCTTTGATCTTAAAACAGTCTATGAATGGAAAGTGTACATTTGTATACAGTTTTCCTTGAAATGTTATTGTACTCGTTTTGTAATATTCTTTTAAAATTAATTATGATTTTTACAGAATCCTTGCTAACATATTGGTCTGTTTCCAGAATTTTTTCAAAGACCCTTGGAATACATTCGATTTCATTACGGTCATTGGAAGTATTATTGACGCTCTCATTATGGAGTTTGGCGTAAGTATCATCATCGTCTGATAAACCTTATTCTTTCTCAGCTTCTCTACTTACATTTGTTGTACTAATTTCATTTTTGCCTACTCGATCCTTCTTTGCTGCTGGCAATTTTATAATTATTTTTTGACTTTGATGAAAGTGAAGATAAAGGATCTATCCTGATTACAGACCGACCTTGCTGAAAACTGTGCTGACATATCCTGTCAGCAGGTAACAAATCAACTATTTGATTGCTAGGAATCTTAGATTTTTGTAACGGATTGGTCGATGGTTTAGACAGAGTGTGTACATACCGTTGGACAGTGGTCTAATATTAGTAGTGCTAGAGAATATTTTTAGAATATTAGGATGTATAGAAGTTTTGTAGTTTATAACGTATGTAAGGTTGTTCGCTAGGGACCAATAATTATTGTTTTTGGGGTTGTTTTAGATATTATGACAACTATACATTGGTGTGTTACTTTCCATAAAATCCTAGAATATTTGAATTTTTTCTCGTAAATATTGCTAGATTTTTCATATATTTTAAATTGTGAGAAAGTATTGAAGTTTGTTCAATACTACTAAGAAGTAGCTGATACAATTATTATATTCATTACATTAATATTTTCATATTCTTCATTACCTAATCTGAATATTATTTATTTTCCTTAATTTCGTGATTTTATCTAGTACATCTTATCTCATTGACTATATACCTAGTTTTATTTTAACGTTGTCGTTAGTTTTAAATTATAATATTACTAGATATTGGCTGGCTGAAACATCAGCTTGTTTGAGTACCAGACATGTTGTCCAAGATATTGGTTGTTTTTAACGTGTGATTTTTTTTAATGAAGTGTTTGAGGATTTACGAAAGGGATGGATATATAAATGTGTATATCATTCGCAGGAGAACACATTCAACGTCGGTTTCCTCCGCCTGTTTCGAGCCGCGCGACTGATCAAGCTGCTCCGACAGGGATACACTATTCGGATACTACTCTGGACATTCGTGCAGAGTTTCAAAGCCTTACCCTACGTGTGCCTTCTCATCGCGATGCTATTCTTCATCTATGCCATCATCGGGATGCAGGTCTGTTGGAATTCCTCCTGTTCCTTCTCACATGAAATTCCTAATTAATTTTCTAATTTGAATAATATTAATATCGTTACTAACAATTTAAAAACTAAGAATAATTATAATACTTAATTTATGACAGGAAATATAATTACATATATGATAGGTACTTTTTTGGGGGTAATTATTGTATTTTACTTGAAAATAGTAATTTTATAGATTTTTCATACGTAATTTATTGTTACTAGTGAAACTAGTTTATAATTATAATAAAGTTTCCTAGTTCATTTTATAAATAATAGTTAGTAGTGTTAGGGTCTAACAACCATAAGTCTTAGTTAAATTAGCGTAATGCTAGGTGATGAGCTTTCAATAGAAATATCGTGAGTTCTAATCCTTTTGTGATGTCGTAATTTTACACCCCTGGTACTATAGAATATTTTTGAGGGGCTAGATAAAAATCTATTTAGCATCAAATACTTGTTAGTATTCCTCTTATCATATGCTTAGAAAAATATAGTCGAGTTTAGTGTAAATTAGTCCATTTACTAATCCTAGTATTAAATAATAGATTAAAAATAACAAAGTCCTAGATAATCCAAGTATTGATAACCTTAATCCAAATTATGTTCCAAAATGTAATCGTATTTAGTTGTGTAGTAATTTTTTCTAAAATTCAAAACATATAAAGCCAGTCTAAGATGAATTAGCAAAATTCATCTTAGACGGACTCATAATAGTTATGAGTAGTGAGTACATTATAAGATTGGATTAAGAAAATACAAAACCAGTATTGATAAGTTTCTAATGACAGGTTTTCGGAAACATACAATATGATCCAGATGATGCCATCAACAGGCATAACAACTTCCAATCTTTCGTGGCGGCACTCTTGCTACTATTTCGGTGAGAGTACAAAAGACGTAGCTGTTACTCAGTCTTGCGGCCACTGCCGAAAATCTGTCTCTACTATCAGTGTTACATATGTACTTACTATCATTATCATTGGCAATACTACTATCATCAATATGTATATTCATATAATCAGAACGTAGATTTAGAAGATCTTTAGTGGTGACAATATCCTGATTGGTGTACTTAACTTTGAGATTGCTTCTTATGTTTGTATCTCTAGATAGTTTGGTACCCTTGTTTGATATCGTTTGTCGTATCCCTAGTGCTAGTTATAGATAGATACGTCATTAGGTAGTGTGTTTATTTTTGTGGGATGAAGCATAGGAATCGGGCTACGTGTTATCATTTGCATACAAAGCTGACGTTCTGTGTTGTATCTGCTTGGACACAGGTGTTTGGCAATATAGAATTAACACCAGAGTCTGACATGAACAGACACAACAATTTTCGAAGCTTCATTCAAGCACTCATGCTACTGTTCAGGTAAGGAACATTGAATACAAGTTACTCCAGCCTGAGGATATATTGTAAACTTTTGTAAACATAGGAAAATACAAACATTTATCGAAACACCATTTAGACTGCTCTAATCAATTTAATCCAGAAGCAATCTAGTTGAAATGTTAGTAGAGTAACGAGTAAGCTTCTCAATGGAGTTCTGGGAGTACTTTAGAATGATTTCATTTGTGTATCATCGCGCACGTCTCATGCATGCACTTCAACTATCAAGAGTTACTTCATCACTCACTCACTGTTACTTAGTTGTGAAACGTGTAGAACAGTCTGTTTTGTGCAAACCGAATGTGTATTTTCCCATAATTGATTAATACTAAATCAATCAATACTAATTCTGGAAATGCTCTTTTTATAGTATTCTTCATTGCATTTTATAAGATTTTTTGAATTGGCTGTTGAATATGGAACGGTTTCTGTGAGCCACTGTATGTTTAGATGCGCGACGGGTGAGTCGTGGCCCAACATAATGTTGGCATGCCGCAAGCCCGCCAAGTGCGACATAGCAGCAGGAAAGGCCTCCAACGAAGAATGTGGAAGTACGCTCGCCTACGCCTACTTCGTATCTTTTATATTCTTCTGTTCGTTTCTTGTGAGTATACCATTTATCACTTCAAAATATACGCCTTTAAATTTATATACCTCTTTAAACTACTAATTTGCTTTCAGATGTTGAATTTGTTCGTTGCCGTTATTATGGATAACTTTGACTACCTAACGAGGGACTCGTCCATCCTCGGCGCACATCATCTTGATGAATTTGTTAGAATATGGGCAGAATACGATCCAAACGCCACGTCAGTACATGTTTGAAAATACTTTTAGTGAAATTTCAAGGATTTTCAAGGATTCGTTCATTTGTAGTCAATGATCTAAAACCATTATACTTTATCATTTCAGGGGTAAGATCCATTATACAGAAATGTATGATATGTTGAAGAATATGGATCCTCCTCTGGGGTTTGGTAACAAATGTCCAAATAGACTAGCATATAAGAAGCTTATTAGAATGAATATGCCGCTAGACGATGAGGGGAAAGTTAATTTTACAACAACACTATTTGCCTTAATACGAGAAAACTTAAACATCAAAATGAGATCTCGTAAGTATCACCCTATTATTTCACTTTGACGATTGATCACTTTGCAGAACACAACTACGTACAAGACCGAGCAATACCTTGCAAAAAGATGTACTGCTCGCTTCGAGTGAAAGATGACCTAATAACGATTTGTGTTTTATTAATAGTAATTCTGTGGACAATGTATTTTTTTTCTTCATATCAGTGACTTATTGACATTACAATTATTTATTATTGACATTATTGCATTTCGTTAAATATTTTCATTACTTACCTGACATTACCTATTGCATTTTATTACGGTACATTAAAAAAAATGACCTTAAAAATTAAATTATTATAATTTAATTTACTTGGCAAAAGCCTCCCCATTAATGTATATTTGTACGCCAAATGGCAAAACATAGAGAAATTATAATATAATAATTGTAACATTTTTTACACTGTTGTAACCTATGTTTACAAATAAAGAATATTGATTGATTGATTGCCAAAGGACTAAATAAAGTTATCAGCAAACTGTCCCGAATGCTAATAATATCAATGTAAAATTTCAGCCGAGGAAATGGACCAAGCAGATGAGGAATTAAGAGAAACGATAACCCATATATGGCCATTACAAGCAAAGAAGATGCTCGACTTGCTGGTGCCTCGAAACGATGTACTCAACGCTGGGAAACTGACAGTTGGGAAGATATACGCTGGACTATTGATCCTCGAAAGTTGGAGATCGACAAGGTTCAAGCAGAACGGTGTTCCGGTAAGTACAACTGCAATTTTAACGCACCTCTCAGTATTTGTTTTCAACACTGTATTTATGTATAATAATGGACATTTTGATGAACATATAAATATAGTAACTTTAGTAGATCCAAATGAAGCCAGAGTAAATTCGTGTTGGCTTACGCCAGTATGTATATATGTACACTTTGAGCCAAATGTAACTATTACGTGGGTAGGTAATACTACACGTTTACAAGTAGTGTTTGTTGATGGCCCCCTATAATTCCCCACATTAGATTACAATTTGGAACATTATAGTTAGTTCTATAGAGTTGGTTGTGTTGTCTACCTGTCGTTGTATTGTTGTGTACATTTACAGAACCATATTTAAAAGAACTTCAATTCTATCGAAAACCATTTGTTCCTGTGTTCAGTTTACATAACTTGTGATTGGCTCCCATATAAACAAATGTCTGTATAACAAAGAGTACAACAATACAGAATCACTTTAGTTGAAATCGACTCTTAACGAGTCGACTACATTGGTGGTTTACTTTTCAGGCATTCAACGAGAATAGCCCTACGGCCATTCAGCCGGTAGTATTAAAATATTTTACGGAACGAAACTTTGAATACTTTTTTCTTGCACTATTCTAGATATTTTTCTTTATCATAAATTTCTTCTCGCATTGTGTTTAAATAAAGTTATTAAAAAAAAAGAAACATTAAATAATACATGATGGCCCATAGACTAAATGGATGGTCAAGAAATAAAACGAAGAAATAAAAACCGTAGTTTAGAGATTGAATTAATTAAAGAATTTAGAATTAGAACTAGTGACGCACTTGATAACACATTAGTTTGGCAAACTTGTGCAAATCTGGCACGTTTGTCTGTCAAGTGTCCGTCAGGGCTTTGTAAACCACAACATAAAATCTGTCCTATAGTTGCAAAATAATGTAGTCGTTAAAAGAATGTGTGTGTTATAATGTTTGAAACCGTGTCTCGTAGATAGAAATCCTACTATTCGTAGATTTGTTTGTCTTACCAATGTGTGTCATATCGTCCCCTTTGCCTCTTGCTAGTTCTTACAAAATATATTAAATATGTTCATATTGCATTTTTAGATTACTGTGATCCATATATTTTATTGAAGTTTTGGGTAGCCTGCATGGTGAAATGTTCAAACTATTCAACAGATATTTATTTCATTCTTTCGCTTTTAATATCGTTCAATTTACTTTCGATTACATTTTGGCTCAATCGATATTTACCATTTTAGAAGCCTGGTGATATAAGAAACGTTAAAATATTACGCTTTCTTGCTACCTACGCTCTTATTTGCCTCCTGTAATTTTTATATTATAGCATATGAATTTATTAAAATAAAAATCATTATTCTCAAGTCTGCGCATGCTGGAGAACAATAATACTTAGTCACTCGACTACCGTATCATATTTCTGAGATATAAAATGCAAACGTGAACTCGCAACCTCTGCCTCTGGCTTCAACTTTGTCGCACATGATTTTATCATTATAATAGCACCCGTTTCGAAACAAGATGCTTTGTAATTTCAGCTCTTTCACGGTTTTACCGACATGGACTGAACAAAATTTACTCTAACATGATACAACTAAAGTGTGATAGTTGTTTTCTCAGATACCTGTAGCCGAATTCCTCACTTACACTACAAAATATACATTTTTAATTCGGTTGTATGTCCAATTGTCCATTCGTTGGATCTCTTACACAAACGATACACACATAACACAATTAAAGAGAACTCCAGCATGGACATGATGTATGGGATGTTTGCGCAAACTCATGTAGGCTTTAGCCGTTAGTGACTATTGAGTCCTATGCGCTTGGACGCTGTGTGACATGAGCATGCGCAAGTGTGCGTGTGTGGGGGGGATGCGTGATGTGGGGTGCGTGTGTAGAAGGCGTCGCTCTTTAACTGCTTGATGGACGTGGCGGCGGGACTGGGCCCCGGCTCGCGGGCCGGCTCGCTCAGCCACGAAGGGCCCGTCAACGCTGATGGACATCCGGACGACCCGCATCTGCTTGCCAACCTCGCCAGACGCGGCAACAGAAAATCGCTCAAGTGAGTTATGTTGCATAATTTCAAATATCATTTCCTGAACAAGTATATCTACAAGGTATAATAAAATATAAGCATCAGTAGATCTGAAAAGTTTTGAATAAAAATCAGTGTTAACATTTTGAAGAACTGGTAAAGAAGTTTCAAAGAACTGATAAATTTAAGTATCTGCTCGATACTTACCTTCCATACCCATGGCAGATAGATTAGTGATGGCAGTAGATATTATAAAGACGCTGATATGACCAGAAAGGCGTACGCTGCTGTACGTTCCTTTGGCGCACCGTCTGATTGATCTTATACAATCTAGGGCAGGAATGACTTTAAAAACAAAGATAGCAAAAAGTACATGCCCTTCATCACGGTTCTCTTTTGTTACAGGAACAATAAAAAGGTGTGTGAAACCTTAAGTGAAACGGTGATTATATTGACTCGATCATTACTGTTGTTAACCTGATCAGTCAGAGCCATGATAGCCATTGTCTAGTGCAATCGATGTTCCCACCAATATCATTATCACAAACAAAATTTTTTGTAACGATTTTTATGAGTAAAGAGACAATTGGACAATTTCCCCACGCATACGTGATGTTGGTCGAAAATGTGATGTTATATGTGTATCCGCTAAATGGGTGTCCTCCCTTTAGTACTACTATACATCGATGCATTTACTTATGTCATAGATAGTCGATGTTGTACGTTTATGTTCAGAGCTTTGTTTTGAGTGTTTACTAACATGATCATAGGATACAAATGTTTGTTGTTACAACTTAGCCCTTAATATTAACCGTTTTCTAGGTATTATTGTCGTAAACAAAGTAACTTAGGGCCTTAGGCTCATAGTAAACCAATTGATTTGATGTACAATCGAAAGTATTAATCGTACAATTTAAAGTTTACAGATGGTTGTTGATGTTTCGGTAAAGAGTTTCAGTAATAGATGATTTTTTTTTTATGTCAATCTTGTAGAACTTTTGTCTTTTCTCTTTCTTTGATAGGAAATGGTTTTTTAAACGACTCTTCTGTCATTAGGGATGACTATTTGAAAGTTTTCTTAGACATAGCACTTTCACTATCAATACATAAACATACTAACATAACAGTCATAATATCTAACATGACACCAGGACATGTCGTTTTTCTTGCCGGAATACATATTGCATGCAAAGTTAATACTAACCTCGCATGTTTATAGATATTTTAAATATATTTCCTAAACAGAATGGGTAAGTAGTGTAAAGTATAATAATGCACAAGCACGGACTGTTGCATGGAATGCAAAGTTTGACACTTTCGTGTGCATGATATTTAATGGCAATCTAAAATTTTGTAAATATGGGACAGTAAGTCTAAGAAACGTAAATTAAACTAGCTTGCAGATGAACGCTTTGCCTATTCTATCCCTGTATGGGTTTTTAATACAAAGAATGTTGTAGGTATTGGAACTCCAAGGATCGCACCACGCCTCAATGGAGTCATTAGACGAGGGACGATTACAAGCACCGCACACATACCAGAATGGTCACCATCACCACGGAAGATCTTCCAGTTTAAGGTGAATACACCTCAACTAAAAATCAATATTACTTTTGTTTGTTTTATTATTTAGTTTGTTATTTCCTTTTTATGTTTATAGTGTCATCGAAGAAGAGTCCATTGATCTCAAAGTTATCGTAGTGACCAATGGTATGTGCTATGTACACACCTTCTACTAACCGAATGTACTTTCTTCAGGACTAACCAATTTCACTCCCCGATTTTCTCGGTGTTGCATGATTGGTAACATGCATGGTAAATGAACGTTGCCAGTTAATGTTTATTTGTTAACCGTGGTTTATTTACAGACGAACACCAAGTCCGAGAAGACGAGGCCACTACGGAGGTTATCATCACGATATCGGGTTCTCCGACACCGTCAGTAACGTCGTCGAGATAGTTAAGCACGAACATCAAAGACATGGGCGAACGCACAGAGCCCCCCACTACTACCACCCGCATGGTAAGCGATTATTTCATTATTCCGCTAAAGAAGCCAGAACTAACCATTACCAGTACTTCTAACGACAGATATGTAAACTTATATATTACAGGCAAATCTGGTGATAACCCTTGATGAGATCCAATAGATAATCTAGTTACTTAGATGTTCATTCTAGATCATATCGTGTGTTCTTATTTTGTTTGATAGCATATCAACAGATTTGCCCTTTCGCCAAGTATTTATAGCTTAACGCTATTGCAATTTTGATGACATATCTACGTTTTTAATAATATATATATCATACTTAACAAATTAGCCTTTAAACGAGCTACATGCTATTAACTATTTATTCTTTTGTTATTCCTGTAGTATTTATTGATTATTATTTATTGATACTAAAAACATTTACCGTAAACATACCAAATATATTTTATTTAGCTTCAATTAACAAATTGAAACAGTTTTGCAAACATTTTTCTTCTCATGAAGGTACTCTGAAAGTTTTGTGAGAAGATGGGAAGTCTAGCTTAAAAGTAGTTGTAGATATTCATGTTTTTCGTAGTTGTAGTTATAAGAGGAAAGCGAGCGAAGCAGTTACTGCTGCAAATGATAATCATGGACTTAGATAATTAGATTGTAATATCTAGCTAATAATTGAACATTCTCACAAGGCTAGTCTTGTAACATTATATTTGTAGCTAATTAGCTATGATTTGATAACTGCTCCTTTATTATGCTCGTGATTTATATTGTTAGCAGTACCTATCATTAATATTTTATTCACCAGGCCACTCGTAATTAGTTGTAAGTACATTACAGATTGGCAATAGATTGAGCCGCAACATACTCTAATGAAGCATTATATATTGTAAAGTTTATATAAATTGGCCTGTATTATAATATAACAAATTAAATTAATTTGCCTGCTGCATGCTAAAATATTGGTGCCCAACCAAATATATCTGCTCCTATTTGCACATAAAATAACTGCTTAATCATTGGTACCTCGCAACAGAGGTACCCGAAACGCATGCACTTCAATGATATCACATAAATCATGCAGCATGCAAAAGCTTAACAATGGTTTTGTATTTATTTTTGTATTCTCTGCAGTAGTCTGCTATAGTTACATCAAAGAAGTTGATCTCATATTGTGATGAACAACTTTTACCAATTGTATCAAAGTATTATGCTCTCGGTTCTCCTACAACTGTAGTTACAACATTGGATACACAGCTAATCAACCAAAAAACCTATCCCTATCAATCCAAATCCGTGTCCATGAAACCTTTCCATTTGGAACCACGTAGGACAGACACCCAAAACTTTTAGAGTCACCTTTGTGAGTAAGGAAATAAGGTCGGTAGTCCGACGGGCTTAGGGTAAACCGTGGTGGAAGGTACATGAAGGTATTCCTGACAGCAGGGAAGGAGTGGAGGGCGCCGCACCCCACGACCAGCCTGAGCCAGCCCTCGCGGTCGCCCAGCCCGCCACACCACACCTACGGTGAGATCCACTCGCCACACACTACGGACCTCACATACCACACTGACTATCATCACGATAAGCGCTTTGCGACTACCAACATTCAGTACTTAGGTATAAGAACAGGCACGTTACGGTAACTTATTCCGATGTTAATATTTATAATAATAAGGTCAAAACTCGTAAAAATATGTTAACATTAACATAACAAACCGTCACCTTGATAACTTTGAACAAAATTAGGGAATACATCCTCGACCCGAATTCGAAACTGAAAAGCAGCCATAACCAACATCAACATATTCTACAAAATGTTTTTTAAAAAAACAGTCGGGCGTTATTATTTATAATCAGTGTCATTGATTGTAAAGCAAAGGGTCTGAACCAAAATTCCAATTGGCACCTACATTGAAAATTGTTAGACCCATAAGACCCTTTGCTGGAATAGCAATGTGTCTAAATTATTAGTTAATCGATGTTGATGCGATCCGGCTTTGCACGTCTGTAGATGTATGAAAGCAGTGCGAGTGTAGACGGAGAGCATGGTGGATATCCACGAGAAAATTGTTTGCACATCTGTTTATTGTTCATCTGAATAGGTATACTTATACTTTGATTATGACCCCTGTTATTTTCCTTGATTTGATTCGAACGTCCTGTTATTTATGGATAATAATATCATATGTATCATTACCGCATAGCTCGAATTTATTGATGGTGGGGGTATAGAACATCAAATCATTCAGAGTGCAGTTTGGGCCCCGATAGGTGAGCGGGATCGGGAGCGGGATCGGGAGTGGCGGGAATGGCGTGACCGGTCGTGGGAGCGAGAGGGCGCGCGGCGCGGCCGCGGCCGGCAGCTGCCTCCCACGCCCACCAAGCCGTCCACGCTACAGGTCAAGCAGCAGCCACCCTTCACCAGAATCAGCCACAGCCCCTCGCACGTGAGTAGCTAACCAAGGAAACCTGTATTTCCAAGAATCTATCACGATTTCGATTCTTTTAGCAACGAGATTACAAGATGGTATCCCGGACAAACACGGCTACATTGATTGGTGGTACCTATAGTAGCAATTTTTAATCTCCTAATACTTTAGGAAACTACCTTGATAAGTGTTGTATTTAAAACCTTGTGTTTATAGAGTTATCGAACGAACTGGGTTTTTGAAATCCTGAATTTCGTCCGAAACCGACGTCAACCGCAACGATCAGAAAATATAGAAGTGTCCCAACGATTGTTCCAGTTATCGCTGAGGCACACCGTCAGAGAACCGTTGGAGCCTCAACACGATGAGTACGAGTACGGCCGAGAAGTTGAAAGACTGATACACCGAGATTATAGATCTAGAGAGAGGTACGTACTTCCAAAGATATATTTTCTTGGACGAAATTTCTGTGCTCCGGTGTGATAGGTGAATGCGCCAATCAAGGTCCACAAATATTTCAACCAGATAGTATTGATTTTCTGGGCAGTAATTTAAAGCGCGCCAAACACAAGACTTGTTTCTCTGCTACATTGTTTTATTAGTTTAATTATTATAATAAATTAGTTAGTTCTGCTACTTATGCTACGAGTAGATGGCGCATTTTGTCAGTCTAATGAAGTCTATTGCTAGACATGAGCTTCATAACTTTTGTCGAGAAATTCGGTGACCGGGATATTTTACCTGCAAAAGCTAGAATCGTTTTTCTAGCACATGTTGGTCGTCAGACCCTCATCATTCAGTGCCCGGGTGTACCCATGCAGGTAAGATTGGCGTAGATGCAGATAACTGGGTAATTAGCGCTTTCCGCTTTCGCTAACCTCCTTTCAGTAAATTGTAGCTCTTTTGTTTTTACTGTATTGTGGCGTCCCCGCATGCAATATAGCATCGAAACAAGTGCTGTGTGAGGATGGCTTAATCGCTGGGCGTGTGCAGACGCGGCCGGGGCTACGACGCGGAGTGGGGCTCGGCGCGCGCCTACGAGGCGCCGCTGAGCTACGAGGCGGCGCTGGCGCTGGGGCGGGGCGGCGGCGCGCGCGCGCTGCCCTCGCCCGCGCCCGCGCCGCGCCTGCCCAACGGGTACAAGCCGCGCGCGAGGCACTCCGACTCCGACGAGGACGACTGGTGCTAGCGGCGCCGCCGCGCGCGCTCGCAGCGGGACGTGCGCGCGCCCCCCGCGCCCCGCGCGCCGCACTCCCTATGACGCGCCCGCGAGCGCCCCGCGCCTCGAACGATCTCGTTTTATACTCGGCGACCGTGTGTACATAGACGACTCCCGTTGCTCAGCGGTTCGGACGTCGCTCCCGGCCCGCCGCGGCCCGCCTCCGAATTCTAGTATTTACGAAGTTTTGGAAAATTTAATTTTTAATTCGCTAAAATTTTACTCCTTGATTTGTATTACGGTTAGGGCGCTCGAGGTATGAGACGGTGCCGGACGACTCGTTTGCGCTAGGATTTTTACATAAAATGAAATTACTAGTCTGTATTGTAAAAGTAAACTTTCTATATTAAATTTGCACTACGTAAAGTCTACGTTATATCGCGTGGTGAGGGCGCGGGCCCCGGCCCCACCCCGCCCGACGCCGTTTCGTATTCAAGTTACACGTTGGGAGAACACTAGCGATTCATCGTCAGACAAATTAATACTAGTATTGTATAAAATATTTACATAGCGAATAATTTTTACTTAGTTAATATTATATACTAAATAAATAATTAAACATTTTTTATTGAATTTGCTGTCCTTCCCCCAAGTGCTTTATACCTACGTTATTTAAATTTAAATACGATTAAACTAAATAAAGATGAATTGTGTGTAAACTTTGAAAATATATTTCTGCATTAAATGATTACCCAAATTGTTAAATCGTGTACTGAGTATTGTTTAAAAGATTTTGTCGCCTGGTTTATAAAGCGTTGCTACTTGACCTAGAGCTACGCACTTGTAATGTATAACGATGCGCAGTTTTGTGCCGGGTGGGAGTGTCTTATTGCTTTGTGAGATGACTCTAAAATATACCTCAAAGTAACATATTAGGATGTAAATTAAAGACGAGCCAAAGTTTTGTTGACTATTATTATTATTATACTAAGGAAAAACAGGATACTCCCACTGAAGAATGATACAGTCATCGACATTTTGATTAATCGCCTTTAACGTTAGCGATATTAAAAGTAGGTTATGGGTTATAACTACTTGTAAGTCTCAACAGTTCAAATATGAGTGACTTTCAATTTAAATGTTAAAAGTAGGTAATTCATAGATTAAAATATTCATTGAAAAGACACACGCATTACCTAATACGTTTAAGGAATCTATTGTCGATGGCCGATTGTTTGATGCGAAACAAAACAACATTAGTGTCCCCAGGCACAAAATCGAACTATTGTTTGTACACTCTACATCAGAATTGGTTTACAACTTTAGTATTAAGCATATTAAATAAATAGTAATAATAAGAAAAAGATTTACCTTGATAAGAATCATCTTCATTGATCAACACCTATGCAAAAGCGGTGAAACCAATTCTGCGGACGATTGTACCGTATATTATAAATCCGATATTCGTCCTAATCCCACTTGATACTACTTCATGCCATTGTCATACTAGTCACTTGTTAGCTGTCAACTTTGTTGAGACTATTGTGTTGAAAACATCAATAATTGTGTCATCCACGAAGTGTATTGTCAAATATTAGAAATATAATTCAGTAAATCTTTCAATATGGTTCACTTATTTAAAAATTCACTCTACGTCTTACGACGTTACATGTCACTGATGAGCAATGCAACAGTCGCAACAGAGAGTAAATCGTTCAACACCATCAAACACATTTGTTGCAAGCATGATGTAGGTTACTTTAGTACGACAAAATTGTAAATACATAATTTTCTGTGATAACATGATGAAAAAATGAGAATTATTATTAGAACTGTGTGATTGCATAGGGGTGTTGTTCATTTCTCTAAGGGACGACGCGTGTTTGGCATAAACCGAAAAGTGATAAGGATAGTCGACTTTAGACGGATATTAGCGTGTCATATTACTATTAAAGTGTTATGCCCAATAAATGCAACATTTAAAGCGGACATATAAATTATGATATTTCATGTTATTCAGTTTTGATAGATACAGTACATGCGCACTAAATAAGTACCTTTCAGTTTTTTTTTTTAAATACCCTATTTACACGATGCAGTTTTTTGCCTGTGGCATACCCACATAAAATTGAAGAAACAAAATTATTTACATTGTCTGAACACTGTTTAGACGATGTTAGTTTTATTGTTGCTTCAACTTATGGTATGCCACAGGCCAGTGGTTTCCAAAGTTGACAGGATCGCGACCCACCTTACAGACCCTACTTCCAAACTCGAAACTCACCTCTTGCCTGTCATAGTGAAAAAAGGGGCAACTATAGGAATGGAGTGTTTAAATAAGAAAAAAAATCATTCAATTACAATCGAAAATAATAATACTTAATTAAATACAAAGAGTGCTATTTCAATGAGAAGGACGTATTTTGTTTCCTATTTTTTGTCATTATAGCTTTAGCATCAACTTCAATTTTAGGTACTTTTAATCGCAAAGAGTTTGATGCGTCCAATTTATTTCGATATTTAATTTTAATAGCTGAATATCAATTTTTCAAGGCCCACCTAACATTCCTTCGCGACACCCACCCATAGTTTGGGAGCCACTGCCACTAATCAAATCGCACCGTGTTTATCAGGTTTTGAGGATTGTGGTGTGAACATCGAAAGGGTTCGGATGAGGCGATGTTTTACTAGAGATGGAACAAACTTGTTGCTTCCAAACACGCGGCACGTCTAACAGTAGATACCTTTAGTCGAATCGGATATTACTCCCTCAATATTTTTGATTGTTGTTGTTTGTTGCGAAGGGCAGGAACGAGTTATAAGATAGCTTTTATATTTTACCTCTGTTATAGTTACGAGTACAAAATGTCTACGCTGGTACACGAATCGTGTCATTTTTGTGCAGTACTGTCCATTATTATAGTACCAATACTTTGTTAATAAATACGCCTGTTTTCATAATTCCGTTTTAACTACACATATTTATGTGATCGATCGTTTTGAACAATTGATATTATTAATGTTATAATTACAATGCTAATCTAGTCGTAATAAAAGAAATAAATAAAAATTGTTTTTTAAAAAGTGTTCGCAAGGAATGCATGTCTCACAAAATATAAACTTGTTGCCCTCGATTTCAGAGTGATAGATTTCTTCTATGTAGTTTTATTATTTGACAAGATTGACTCATGAGAAATATTTATATTGTTATTGTATAGACGTATGGGTATTTTCGTTTTGTCATTTGTAATCGGGCTGTTAGGATGATATCTACAATAAGCCGATGGACTTTCGATGACTGAGTGGTATTATAGAGTACCGAGTGCGTCCCGCTTTAGTGTTTGTGACCCCCTCGTATTGACTACGACGATGTTTCACTAACATTCGTGTATAAGATGTGTAAATATTGTAAAATATAAAGCGACCGTTGTGTAGAGGTCGCATGTGAAAATGTCTAGTGATATGTTACTAGTTAATGTTAGCTAGGTAATCTCGTCCCCAACTGTCCTTGAATTTAAGTTGGGTGTTTCACTGCCTTAAAATAATAATGAAAATATTCGATGTAATAGTTACTAAACTATTTACAAATAAGTGGCATTTCAATTGTTCTGATGCGTTCTATTGTTCCGTGTTCACGACACTATAGTATTGAATAACAAACACTGCGGTTTACGTTCAAAGTAATCAGTTTGATAAGCGATAGGGGCAAATAATACGAACACTGATTTGACAGGCAGCAGCTAATAAACAAGGTGTAATAAAATTGTTAATAAATAAATTGTAACTAATATAAACACTCTCTTAGCTCACTTCCTTCATTTAGGGCGTTGCAGACGAGCAGTTCATTTGCGATATTCAATGTTGAGCCTGAAACTTCATATTTATAGTACTACGATATAAATAAGCTCGTGTGCTCGTTACCTAATAAATTATCTAATAAATTGAACTATTGAAGTGAGATGAGAAAGTCTGAGCCAAGATGTCATGCCTGCCTTGTATCTGTGTAATCGCTTCACGACGATCATGTTTTATATTAAAAGTTATAATTATAATTGTATATTTAGCATAGAAAGTTCATCGGCGTCGAGAGAAGCACCATAGAATGTTTTTTGGTACGTTCCAATAACTTTACAGGATAGTGCAATCCTAATGATATTGTATTAATAAAGAACCAAACTTAAATTAGTATTTAAGTAATTTATTATCCTAAAACTAAAAAACTATACGCATGTTTTCACTATACTGGTAAAATGGTTATGTACAATACGAAAGAGCTACTGTTTTATATATGAATTCTTGCTCGCCTGTAAAATTTTGCAGAATGAATCATAATATAAGATTGTACAATATGAATAAATGCAAAAAGACATTTCCTCGATAATGTGTTTTTTTATTCGATTGATTTTGGAACAGCTATTAAAATGAGTATCAACATTAATTATTATAAATTCTAAAATCAATCTCGTCTTCTCCTCTAATATGCTTGAAGTGTAATCGCTCGATTTTATTAATAACTGTAGTTCAAGTAGATTCCGATAGGCCTAAAACAACAGCATTGGCTTTTCCTAACTGGAGGTAGTATATCAATATTTGATATGAAGCGACATTTATATAAGCAACATGTACTTATATAAGTTACATTATATAAAACAGTTACCTTATGTAAAGAAGTCACATATGAAGAGATTTTCGTTAACTAATGCTGGAAAGGGTCTAAGGCGGAATGAATGTCTAGCTACGGGCTGACCAAGAGGAACGCACCACAAATTGATTTTTACAGAACCCCAAAAATAATTAATTGAATAAAAAATAATAGCTTGGAAATAAGCTTAGAAACGATTGCCGTCAAAACAATATTAAATAGCAAATTTAAAAAAAATGCTCTTCACGTCATCCTTTAACCTGATGGTTCCTGAGATGATTCTCAATAAATATTATTTATTTAAAAAGGTATTTAAAATGAAAAATAAATAAGCTTACTACAGTATACTTACACCAAATCGCAATATATATGTATGCTAAATAGCAGAAAAAGAAAAAAAATCAATCAAAAATGTAAAAAATAAGATTTTTAGTTTAAAGTGCAGACACTCAAAAACAACAATTAGTTCAATTCAAATAAGTACGTAGCTAAGCAAAACAAAACTATAGCAAATACCACTCAATTATATTATTTCTCTATATATCGAGTCAAACGTTGTTTCTACGTCGTAGTAAAACTGTTATAACATATGCTACGTCGTAGCAAAACTGTTATGAAAATTTATGCTGCTACGGCGTAGCCGAACTGCTCCGAAGTTGGCTCGCAAAGCCAGTGCTCAATCCAACCCAACGTTTAGCAACGTATTGTGGCAAATATTGGTTGGCTACTATTTATTTATTTAAACTTTTCACACTCAAAAGGTACAAAGGTGCCTTAGGCATTCTCTACCAGTCAACCAAGGATCGTGAAGACATTCGATGGCAGGTTAATGAATAATGAATGATTAGGTACTATGACCGCAAAGCAGCTGTAGCAAAGTTTGCTACTTCGTAGCAACGTTAGTTTTATCATCTGCTACGTCTTAGCAAGAGCAAGATTCGTAGCAAGAGCAAGATTCGTAGCAATTTTGCTACGTCGTAGCAACGTTTGAAGCTGTCGTAGTGAAGTTCCTAGTAGTAGGTATAGTAATCCCCGTTTTGGGTTTTTCTCAAATAGGTACCTCAAAAACTGCGTTTGAGGAATTAATAATTAATTTTTAATTCAAAATAATGAAATTTTCTTTAAGTTGTATAACATCCCTTGGGAAGATTGTCTACAGATTTTTGAAAACTTTGACCGTGACCTTTGTCGAATTATTGTTGGATTTACACTACAAGCTACAAGCATTACGACCTAAAATGGATAACTTACGACGGCAACAAACGAATACTCGCTGATAGCTTGTACAGCATCAAACAGAGAAATAAAACAACTCAGAACCGAGATTACAAATAATTTATTAGAACGCCAATATCCACAATGCGCCGAGGCGGAGCACATAAAATATCATAACTATAATTTCCAAGATGTTGAATTTCGCCCTTTACGACCCACTGCCACTCTTAAACTCGAATCACCTAATCGTCAACACACTGTTTGAAAAGTCATAGGCCCATAGCTGAGAAAACTGATTTAAAACAATTTTAATAATTAAATCAGTCAGCTAGACAATTTACGAATACCCTAACAGGCTATTTTTCTCCGAGCTTTAGGATAGGGCAATCTAAGTGTCAAAAACCCAAAACTCTACCAACTTATCCAGTTTACACCCAGATAAGGTCTCAATTTATCAACTCACACAAGACACTACGACATACAGTGTGTGATAAGATGTTCAGTTATCAGAAAGATCCGGGGCGTCGGTATCGATGGAGCTAATATCTGCGTCGACGTCACTAGCCTCATTTATCGTTCTCGTGCGATCGTCGCGAAAGCTAGTCAGTGTCCCGCTGACATCTGTAACAGAAGTAAACTTTGATAAATCAAATTCTTCTGAAGTTTGGCCAAGTGAGAGCCTTAAAAAACTTGTAACCCACATTAATTTTCTTTAAACAATACTTAAGCACCTACATAAAACAGACTAATAGAGGCTCAGTTTACACGGCATTGATCAGAAGTAACAAAACCTGTATCAGCTGGCCTGGCGTTTAATTGAAACTTACTACCCAAGCCAGCTCAAGTTCAAAGTATTTCCACCAACGTACAATATTTTAATATTTAATTTTCAATTTCATCATCATTTCAGCCGAAAGACGTCCGCTGCTGGACATAGACCTCCCCCAAGCACCGCCACTTCGCCAGATTCTGTACTTCCCGTATCCAGCAGATTCTTACGGCCTTTACAAGGTCATCGGTCCATCTTATAGAAGGCCTTCCAATGCTACGTCTTTCGGCACACGGTCGCCACTCCAGAACCTTTCGACCCTGGCAGTTTCATACTGCATTTGTTTTTAACCATAAATAAAAACAGTGAGATGTCGACCAACTTTTTACTGTTACTTATTGAACGGGACAGCGCCGTGTGAGCGGCCGCCTAACATCTAAAATAATGTCACGACGTTCTCGTCGCCTAACCCTTTGGGAAAGCAGGAGTGAAACATAGCATCACTCCTGCTTTCCCAAAGGGTTAGGCAGAGGTCTACCTATAGTAAACCCACATTTCACCAGTTATGTTCAAGTGCCATTCATTCAGGATTGCTACCTTCTCCAAGAGGACTTCGAACTATTGTTACAGTAGTAAGCTCCATCTGAGTATTTCCAAGTGCAACTACCTAAATTTTACAAAAACAAAAACATCATAAGGTTTTCTTACTCATCATTTAATGATTTATTGAATAAAGTGAATTGACTCGGTTCGTTATCTTGGCATATTGCTTGACTCAAAACTCTGCTTGGATTTGCATATCGAACAAATTGTAAATAAAGCATATGAGATGTATGGATTTACAATGAGATCCACTCATGACTTTAAGCGGACCACCTCTTCATACCTCTGCTTGTATAAAACCCTAGTCCGTTCCCAACTCGAATATGCCGTATCCATCTGGAACCCGTACTATGGCAAATACATTGACATAGATAGAAAACGTCCAACGTACATTTTTTCGTGCATTGCACTACAGGTGTCACAACACTTATCTACAGTATAACCAGTTGCTCAGTAAATACAAGCTTTTGACGCTCCGCTCTAAACGTAAACAATTAGAAGCAATGACATTGTTAATAGCAATTTTGACTGAATAGTAGAATAATGTATTGTGCTATGCAGTCCCCAGAACTGTCTATAGACGGCAGTTGCCTGCAGGCATACTCTTTGCAGTAGGTACCTGCCGATCTAACACTGTTCTACGTTCACCAGTTCGACGAATGGCAGTAACCTACAATGAAGCATTCGAACACAGACAAATTTACATTCTCTTTGAAAAAGTTTCGTAGCCTTTTGTATGAGACCCTTGAACTCTCAGACTAATTGTTTGTTGTTGTTTTTTTAAATACTGTCATGCATGAACAGGTCACCTCCTAGTGACTAAGGTTTTATTTATTAATGGTAATCTGTGAACAGCGCTGTGGGCTACATTATTACTTAAGTTATTTATGTTTTTCTGTGTGTAATATTGCATAATGTAGCCGTTTGTTGTTCCTATTGAATAAAATACAAAGTCCCATTTAATAGGGGGCAAGCCTATTGCTATCGATCGGGCATAAATCCTGAGTCCGAAGTGCTACTGAGAAATTCCAGCTAGAAAAAGAGAATAACACTTTGCACTGGGAATCCTCATGCTCAGCAGTTACAATCACTAGATCAACGAGGCAGTACTCACTAGACCCACGAAGTGGTAAACCATAGTATAAACTTGTGGAAATTAGAATCTACCTTCAACTTCATAAGTGCGATCTATCGAGGTGTGATGGTCAATCGGCACCACCGCGGAACTGGTCATAGGATCCCGAAGCAGTTCGAACTGGGTCGAAGGGTCAATTAAGACAGTCTGTACAAGAAAAATTGAAAATGAGAAATTACTTTTTTTTTTCAATATGACCTAAAATCTCCAAAAGCCCAAATAGTCTCTTGGTTAAACCTTGAGTATCACACAATGGTTCTATTAATGCTTAATGGTTCTATAATTTTTTTAAAGTCTTAATAAATCTTGGCTAGTTAATTTTATTGCTGATAACGCTAAACCCTGAACAAAAAGCAAGCTAATAACTACGTCAAAAGCAAGAAGATTACTCACGCTGACCTCGCTCTGTAGTCCGGAAGAGGTATCACTGGAACTAACTGATGTGCCTCTCCCTGAACTATCCTGCGAGTGGTCACTATGCATGCCTCGTCCGTCTCCTGCGCCGGCAGCAACACCAAGCAAAGTCGGTTCTACGATGTTTCCATTCGCGTCATATATCGGTTCATCAAGAGGCGCATCTACAGGACCAAGAAACACTGGCTCCTCCTGGTCTTCTTGTACCTAATTAAAGCTTTAAAATTTGAGTACAGTGCTCGCAACCAAAACGCATGTACCTACATAGTATCAACTAAAAGTAGGGTTTGAAGGATCGTAACTGCTGTCGCCTAGGCGTTTTACATTTCTTTATGCTTAATGGAGTACCTGAAAAAAAAACGAAAATGTTCTAGGCACTCCATTCGGCATAAAATTAAGGGGAGAGGATCTGGACTGTCAATACTGGCTTTAAGAACCATAGTGAAAAACAAACAATTTAAAAATCAGAAATAAAAACAATCAATCAAGGTACATACAGATTGACATGAGGAACTTACAGACTGTTGCTGACTGATCAGTTGAAATAACCAATTGGGGACAACAACATCTTCATTTAAGACACAGGACTCGAAGCTGTGTGATGATCTGCCCGATATAAACAATTCTTCTGACGTCTGAAAAAACAAATAACGTTCATCATTTCATGACCTAATAGTAACCTATATTTACGATGCTTTCAATGTGGTCAATCCTGCAAGCCATCATAATCTTCTTGCCCTTATCCCATGTTATTTGGCGTTGGCGCCAAGTAACATGCCACGCTAGCATTCACTCCCTTTTCTTTCATATCATTACTCACACAATCCATCCATCTTTCTTTGGCCTTCCTTTCCCTCTCCAATCATCCACATTTTATATTCATCACTCTTTTAGTTACACGAGTCATTTTCACCTGCCAGCCATGCACTAGATAATAAATAGTTAATTGATTTAGGCGTCACCTGGCGTAAATCCATTATAAAATACAATAGTCGTGGATATATTTAGTAACCTGTTCCGCTTAGCAATTTCTAAAGAGCCATAAAAAAACTCTGAAAGAAATCGACATCGTGTTTCACCTCTCAACGAGGCATCCTCAGGATGACGATTGACTTGTCGCGAACTCGAAAGAAGTGTGTTGCCACACCGACCGCTGAACGCAGACTATGACAGAGACTATTGTATGATAGATAATAAATATATAATTTTCTGAAAAAAGAGCTAAACTAGTTTTTAATAGGGAGACATAATATGTTGAAAAAAAATCCTTAGATGTAAAATGAAAACAATAGCGTACTTACAGCTTGCCTGTTAATTTCCACAGCCATACTGCCAGTTTCTGAGTCAATGATGGCGATCGAGTCTGGTTGATCACCAGCCACTGGCGCAGCGTCAAGAGAAAAGCCACTGAATGCTTGACCCGCAAGAGTACCCGGATTAGTCTGTAATTTTGTCCAGTAGTTTGTATATCTAATGGTGTTCTTCTAAAGGCAACTGCAAATCGCAGCGGTAACCACAATTGACAGACCAGTTGCTGTTGCCTTCGGAAGAGCACCTTGAAGGTTGATTTAAAAGTATTTTATGTAGTGTTCCTAAAAGTACCTGGGTCAAATGCGGTTCCTTTCGCTCAAATATATCCTGCACTGAAGTCATATTTTGCGTTTGTACCTCATCAAGTTCTTGCGAGGTATTCAATTCATTATCAGCCAAATAATACTCTGAATATTTTGATTCTGATGTGATGGATTTAAATGAAAGTAAATCCAAATCAGTCACTGATAACCTGGTGTCATTTAAACTGAGCATGGACTCGTCGCCGAGTACGGAATTAAAGGTTCGATGCAAAGAATTTTTTATATCGTTCTTACTGGTTTCGACAAGACCAACGTTTATTTTAATTCCTGGCGAAGTAACTCTATCAAAGTTAGGTTTCTGCATACCATCATTACTTAATATTATTGTATGCTGAGAACTTAAGTGACGTACATTTCCATGTGAAATAATAATTCGATCTAGTGTTTCTTCTAATATCTGTCTCATGGAATCCAAAATATGACGGCGGCTGGGGTCACTGTGTAAACTCGACTCATGTACCAACTGATCCATCAGATTGTGGTTACTTTTAATAACAAACTCTGCCGATGATTTACGTGAGATATTTCGTGTCCTCGAAAAATCTTCATAATTCTGTTGTGGTCCCAACACAAGAACCATATTCGTAGAATCCGTCTTAAAAGATTCCGATTCACTTTGGATAAAATCGTCATAAATTGAAGGACTAATTGCTCTTCGTTTCTCGTCACTATCTTTGCGTGAAGATATTTTGACATTGGATTTGTTAGATATTTGCGTCTTTTGCCGCCCTAAAAGCGGGGATGAACATTCCGTTTCAACTTGCGTTATGCACATACTTTTGGGTCTACCCGAGAACGGCGACTTAATATTTTTTTCTTTATCTTTATTATCAAAGTTCTTTGTGGACTCCGGAATATTTTCTTTATTGCCAATATCTTTGTTTTCAGTCTTTTTACCAGCCTTATACCTTTTGACAACTTTTTTAGTCTTTGATGGTAAGGTATTATCTGATTCACTGTTAGTCACATTAACCTTATATGATGGAGCGGAATGCCTCTTTGTCGTAACTTTTGTTCGTGTGGAAGCAGCTTTAACTGTTGCAACGCTGTTTCGGGAAGAACAAGTAGAACTGTTTATTGAATGACTTGGACTATGTGAACGTTTAAGCATGTCTAACTGCCTTGGGCTACTTTTATTATAATCTTTACTAGTTTCGCTAGTCTGTTCGTCAGGTGATGTAATCTTGTCTTCTATGTCGTTACGACAGACGACGTAAGTAATATTCACACGCAAGTCATCATTAAATTTGAGTAAATCGCTTCTGATCTCTTCTGTATTCGATCTCACCAGGGGAGCAATTTTGTTGACTAATGTATCTATACTGTCCCTCACGGTGTCAGAAGCAGAATCTAAACTTTTGTTTAGTATATCTTTCGGTAAAGTTCTCTTTAAATATAAAGGAATATAACTTTTCGTGGGCTTCTGCGGTTTATCGATTTCTTTTTTATTAGCAGTAGCATTGGCCAACATTCCAGATCTTCTAATAGTAAACGTTGATTTTGCATTTTTAGAAGTATTTGTACTAGAAAAAAGAAAATTTTGCAACATTCGCTATATTAAATATCCCACATTATTAAAAAGAAATAATACCTTATTGAGTGTTTTGATGCCACCTGTAATATTTAAACAAATTTTAATGGGGAAAACTATGGTTTAATATCTTTATTTTGTTTTTTTTTTTTTTCATTACCTTGGTAGTTTTTATGGGCCTAGGGATGCCTCTCGATTTGTTTGAAATTTTAGCAGCACTTTTAGAAACACGTGGCTTGCTAACCTCGGCACTCTTCTCTTCCTGACTTACTTTACGTAGTTTGTCATTTCGAATTTGCGTAGGTTTCATAGGCTTCGCCTCCATTTGTTTTTTCTCTTGTCTCTTTCTATAAACCTTTTCCTTGGAATTTACTTTCTTCTCCTTTAACTTTTCTTTACTTTTCCTAGTAACCACTTCGTTACTTCTTCTCAGCGACGAAAAATTTAAAGTCTTTTTCCGTGTATTCGATTTTGGCTTGTAGCGCTGCCACGCGCCTTGGTAGACGACATCTTCACAAACTTTACTATCTCTATAACTGTGAACATGAACAGCACCACAGGATAGTTTGGTCATTTTAGTAGGCGAGTCTATTCTTGGCACTACTTTGTTCTCAAAAGTCTCTATCAAAACATTACTTATAGTCTTAGATTCAGCCATGCAATCGGTGCACGTCTTTATCGTGCTCGCGATACTTGGTACACAAAATTCTGATCCAGAATCCTCTATTTTCAAAGTACTTGATATAGGCTTAATTAGTTTTGTTCCATTGAACGACACTTGACTATGTACTGGTAAGCTGCCATCTGTCGCAAACGTTTGTGAACTTTTAGGCACGGGGTCAGGTATCGTCATAGTATAACATTCAGTTTGACTGCTTAAATTTACATCAGAATCTTTTATTTTGATTCCATTTCGTCTCAATCTTGGTGTTATCGTTTTGAAATTATAAGTTTCTTGCGTAGATGTGCCAAAATCTGCCCCTTTTACTTTACTCTCGTCACCCATATTATTAATTTTAATAGCTGTGGAATATACTTGAGGCATCTTGACTACGGATGTACACGGAGATAGCAGCGGACGAGTCGCAAGAGATTCGGGGCCACATTGTACATCCGTGCTTATAAAGTGACGAATTCCTTTTGATGTACTGGGTTCGTTTATATCTAAAGGAGAAAATGAATTTAATTTAAAATGGTTCCACTACCGTTAGTACAGTATATACGATACAAATTGTAGGTAGGTACCGTTAAGAAAAATTGTTTGTGACTGCACATTTTCTGTGCTGACTTCATGCTTAGTACATAATTTTTTATCAAAATCGTTACTCAAATTATCGTCACTAAGTTTTCTTTTCATTTCTGGCGCTACTTTTGCGTCAGTTCCTATAGTTCTACGTAGAGCTATAGTTTCCACATAGTCTTGCGTAATAATATCAATGTGCAGACTTTCTTCAGTAGCAGATATGCAACTAGGAATGCTAATGGCGTTGGTTTTACCAGCGTTATCTGTTACTTCAGGCGACTCGGTACCTTTTTCCACTTTTGAAACTGGTTGACAGAGTGCTATTAAACTTCCAGGAATCTGAAAGCACAAAAGTAAGTTTAAAAGGAAAATGCCAATAATGAATGAGAAATGTCAATACCTAACTTAGTTAATAGATAACTTGCCGGTTTGGATCCCGCCACATTAAAAGTTGGACTCCTTGTATCTTTTCTCTCCAACCCAATCACACAGTTGTCGTAGTCAGGAGGCGAATATTCAACCATATTAGTGTAATTAGACTTCTTCCTTGCCACATTTTTAATCACAGTTCTACTATTCTTTCTAAATTCATGTTTAATTTTAAACTTGCACGAAGTTTTGCTTAAAGATGTCTTCGGAGCTGTGACTGATTCTCGAATACTTTTGTTACTGGTCTTGTGTTTTTTGATAGATTTCTTGTGTTTAAGTCTCACCTTAGAACCGCTCTGATCAGTATCGCCAGAACTAATATTCTCGTAATTCATTTCGTGTTCCGAATACGGTTCTACTTCAACGTCTTCGGCTAGCCATGCTTTAGTTCTTTCTAATGGGTTTGTATCCGGAGTTGGTTCTGGAGTATTGAACGCCTCCGTGCAGAATGACTCAGTGCTGAATACTGGCCGAGGAATAACTAGACTAGGGGACATTCCCAAAACGAATTCGTTTTCTGAAAATATTATATCATAAGAATGAACTAGCTGACATGAGGATTTTAGAAATGTACACATACATAAATTCACGCTGTTTTCCATGTAGGCAGAAACTAAAAGCAACCTGCTAGAGTCTACTCTTTTGCTATTTTACTTTCATACATTTAGTCATACACGCAGAAAAAACTAGCAGTAGTCTACATTAATTACACTTTACATGCCTTTCGAAAACTCGTTACTGGTTGAACTAAGGAATTCGTCTTCAATATCCACGTCAGTTACAAGATCATTGTTATCACCAGTGTTCGTCGTTTTCTCTGCAAAGAAATCGTTTGATTCAAATCAAATTGGCCAAACATGAGTTACTTTATAAGCAACTTACCTAATGGTTGAATAAGATGTCGATACTTATTAACTAGTTCCTTCCTGAAAATAGAAACGATATTGAATTATTTATATTTTAAAGGTGGAATATGCATCAAAATTTATTACATTACATTCTTTTTTTAATGCATGGTTGCTGAAAGCTTGCTTGCTTTTTGTATCGCACTGCACGTTTCAAAACCTCTATTGTTAGTTTTCTGCAAAATGAGCACGACCACTCAAGCTCTGGACAAACTGAAGCGAACCCCCGCGGGATGCGCGAGACAATACGCGCGCGCCGATTGTGTCAACTAACTTGTATGAAGATTCAAACTGGCGCGAATAGTCGCGTGACCTAATTTCTTATACAATAGCTGCGCGGTAATCTCTTGGTGGCCCACGCGGTAATTGCGTATTCAATTCAATTGTCATTTTATGTGTTTCACATAAAATGACAATTGGTCGCAATTCCTTTCATTTTGACAGTCATCGCGATATTTAAATTGTAGAGCAGGCAAATTTTTCAAACTAATAAAGCATTGGATTAGGAATTTCATTAGAAACCCTCGGATTGTGATTGGAAGTATGTTACGCAATTATGGTGTAGAGTATCAGTGATTTTGAAGAGCGGTTCATTTTAAAATGTTGTCACTGCGTTAATAAATGTCATAATAATTTTATATCTTGAAAATAGTACTCACACTCTAGTGTCTTGCTTCAGCACAACATCTGGATGTTTATCTAAAAATTAAAGACATTATAATCAAAACGTTAAACAAACTTTTTTAAACAACACACAGTGCAAGGCAGATGGTACAGTGTAAGGGTATAAAGCTAAGCTAAAAAAAATCAAGATATACTTTGACCGATACCGATGTACCGCGCCTAAGGCATGTGCGAAACGAGACGGGGAGGGGCAGTGCAGACGGCTCATTCGTCAACGCTCACGGCGTCCCGCCGCTCATTCGTAAACGCCAGGGCTAGCAAATCTGGTTAATATTATTAACAAGCTCGTAAAAAACGTCATACATTTTAAAAAGAGCGTTTTCTTTTAAATTTTCCTCGAACTGAATCGATATTATTACGGTTTTAATCAATGAACAAAATAATTAGAAAATGAAAAAATATCATCAACATCATTATATAGTCTACTCGCATGTAGCTGAACCACATTTTTCAACTTCCATAGAAAATATAGCAGAAAAATTCTGTTGAAAAGTTGTTTTTTTTTTTTTTTTAAACCCTCTCGGTAAAGTATTTTTCATATTATTTGGCAAACTATACCAAGAAATTGTAAATTACACATTAACCTTCAGCTATTCTTGAAATAAAATCAAAATTTTATTTTATTGTTATTCACAGGCGAAATCTATCATATTTTCGAGAGCGCAAAAGTGATGCAACTAGTAACAGTTATTGTGACGACACCACACTGAGGTTTAACACCACGAAAACAGTACTTTTATAGTCAGACAAACTTAATCTTTCAATTATTTCAAGCTTTCTCACAATTAGATAAGTAATTGACAAAAGAGAGTCTTTTTCGTGCACGGAGCCTTAATATACAAAAACTTTACATCCTTTCAAAAAACACTACAAAGTGAAAAATAACTAGTTTCGGAAGTCGGTCTTTAGTTTTGTATTTTTGTCGGTTCAGTGGAGACAAAAAGGAAAAGTCCGCTTCCTTTTGTTCCGTGTTTTACGAATTTACGTGTCCCACCGACAATGTCATAATATGAAGGAATTATAACGTACCAACTATCGAAGGAAAGCTCTCGATAAAACACTTCTTGCGTCTGCTTATAGCCTTTTCAGTGAGGGTAAGGAGATCTAGCAGCTTGCATTGCATCCACCTAGCAGGGGGGGGCGTCTGGCGGCCCTTACTGGAATGTAGCGCCAACTTCATAAGCCGACATACAACCTTGTCCAACTCCGTACTAATATCCTCATCGACCAACAACATTGTTCGAAGGTTCCGGACTTTCTGGTCCAGAGCACGGCGTAGACAACGCCCTTGAGCCAGAAAAAGTAATTAAATATTTCTACGTCCCGACCAGTACTGAAATAAAAATCTGTGCAAAATTATTACTACCTAGTTCAAAAATAAACAAAACTGTTGAAAATTGGTTGTAAAGACATGATTTTTTTAAATGAAAACTTGTTTAAGCGCGTTGAGCGATTTTTGGTAGGGAATTAAATTATTGATTCGCGTCACCGACACGCTCGCGCCATAGTGCTGTACTATAGAAGCTAGATGGCGCTAATACTAGTTTTAAGTTTTCACTTCTGTCGGCAGTCCCCATGACTACTTATTTTCAAAGACAGACTGAAAAAAAAACATGTATTTACAACGAAATCGAATGCATTGGACATAATATGATAAACCCTTATTTTTTTTATCCGTGCCTAGCCTTAGTAGTCTGAAAAAACTCGAACCAGGTAAATCCGGCACGTTTGTGCTGCCATCTGATACCGATGGTACCGATGTTGAGCGAAGATCTGTGCCCCACTGCAAATAAAAAAGACATGATAATCTGCAAGCTAAGGAGGAAACTCACTCCAAAAAATAATAAGAGTTTTGAATCTGCAGCCCTTTTACAGTTATCTTTACCTCTGACTTTATATCACTGTCAAAATCAAAGTGATCTTTATTTTCGTTGCAATAAGGTTGCTGTTGGGTTACTACTTGGTTTGCTGTCAGAGGTGAAATAACTGTGAAATGACTGTAATCAAATTTGAGCAAAGCAAATGTGTCAAATTGACACTACACTCCGGCCGATGAGAATGCGTTCCTGACACCTGTCAGCTAAGTACAAAGGAATAGCTCGCGCGAATAATACCGCCTCGAGTGTAATGACCAACATAAAACACTGCTATTATAAGGTATTATTACAACACACTTGCTCGTAAAGTGGCTCTGTTTTCGAATTTAAACTTTATTAGTTCATAATCTTGTCCAACTGACGGGTGCCAGAAACGCATTCTCTGGTAGCCGGAATATGATTGATGGCAAATGAACTACGACACTAACTCAAAGCAATAACTGAAACTAGTTTCAAAAAAATATACGTCAAATTGATAGAGGATAGGAAAATAATATGTTCAGTCAGGGAAACTAATTTCAGCAAAGGCAATGACAGTTATGATTTGAATATATGGGCAACTGAAATTACTAGTCAATTTGCTTAACTTTACATTTTCCTGACTTTACTTGAATGAAACGACCGAAATACTTATAAAAATTTAATCATATAAATTTTGACTCACATTACATGTGATCGCTTATTTACTAAACATGTTAATTAAAATGCAAGACGAAAATTAAAAATGCTTCCAACAGTAAAGTAGGTATGGAGTATCAATAAGCGAGTTGGCCATTACAAATAAAAGCTTGTAATAAAGATAATTACAGTCCGACCGTCGACAGAATGCGTTCCTGACACCTGTCAGTTGGACATTCGCAAAACACAAATTCGTTCATATGAAACTGACAGGTGTCAAAAACGCATTCTCTCGACGGCCGGACTGTAGGTAGTTACGATTCTACCGCGCTATAACACTGGACTACTAATATAGCTAACTTTTATGAGCTATAGTGTAGTTATGACATAAATTAAATGGACACCAACTTTTTGAAACCATATCTTACAAGCCCTTTGTACACACGTTTTTCTTGCCGTGAACAACTACGGTTTATTCGCCGTTTGTGCCTACACACGGCGAATAAACCATCATCAGTCAACGATATAAACGGTCATCAGTGTTGTTTGGATCACTATGGAAGCTTATTCACACATTTTTTTTTTCTACGGCGCGATATTATACCCCATCCGTACCATAAAGAAACCGTGGCGTGTACAAAGGGCCTCTGGCACCATTCAAAAGATGCAAGTTTCTTGTCTGTGGATATACAATAAAATTTAATATGCTAAAAATATAATAAAAATAAACAACAAATTATTTATTAAATAAACACTTTTTATAACGATAAACGGTGCAACTTTTATTGTCGCTTCAATTTATGGTATACCACAGGCAATTCATTCTCGTGTAATTCTCTCAGTGTAATCGCTAAAATATATCAATCCACTTTGTGAAATGAAACAAGTTTCCTAAAATATTCATTATTATGAATAGTGTCCACGAGTAACTCGCTTTTGAATTTTCCTAAGCGTTTACTTATTTTTGGTGTTAACTGTACTTTTATACCTATAATTAAACTATGAACACCAAGGCTTACAGTGGTAAATATTCATATATTTCCTTATAACTACTTCTTTTAAGTTCATGAGTAATGGAATGGAAATACACTGATATAGTTTGACCGGGACCGCTGTACCGCTCCTTAAAAATGTGCGGCGCGGCGAAGGGCGGGTTGCCGTGAGCGCAGATGAATGAGCAGTGAAACGCCGTGGGCGTTGACCAATGAGCGGCCTACACTGACCTTGTCTCGCCATGCACATATCTAAGGCGCGGTACAGCGGTTTCAATCAAACTAATCCAGGATATTTTGGCGCTCGAATGACGTTGACAGGAGCGCGTTGTTAGTAAACATTTGTGCAGTGAGGATAAAAACTGCCACTTGCTCACTTCAATGTCGCTACTACCCAGTGTCTAAGAATTTGACAGCTAGCGATCACTATCCGTACATTTTTTTGTAAACAAGCGACTTCTTTTACGCATAATTATCATTAATATAATAATTATGCGCAGTTACATGGGTCCCCGTATTTTTCTAGTTATGTAACTAGAAGGGGACCCATGTATTTGCCAAAGATGTTAAAAGACGAAATCTGTGAAAGAAAGCTCTCCGAAAAAAATTGGAAACTCAATATTTTGGCGAGACTATGTCTTCAGGTTTCAAAATATCCTTTTGAAACCTGAAGACTCTTATGGGAGAAATTCTTATACAGGTGATGGTCCCAAGAGAACTGTGTGTTTTTTTTTTTACCTACAGGCACTTGTGATATAATATTATATAAATGATAGTAAAGGTGTGGTGTGTTTTGTGTTATCATATTAGAGCAGTGCTAGAATTAACATCTCTGAAGTTTTTCAGTCAGGAAGATCATGCTCGAGTTGGTTTTCAACTCTGATCAGGTTATTTCTGTCGTACGCGTTTATCTTTAACAAAAATAACATAGTCACACAAAATTATAAAACGTTTATAATTTCACTAAAGCTGCTTTTTACCAGTGCTGGACACCCTTAGCTCTCTTGCTACACTCCAAGTCGAACACATATTTATCTAGTTTTCGTATAATTTGTGATCGACACAACAGTAAACAAACACAACAATGGCGGTTTGAAGACAGACAACTGTACTGCCACCTATGATGAGCTTTCAGTTTTTAACCCCATTGTTTTTTTAAATGTCAATTGAAATGTATTCAAAAAACAAAATGACGGCGTTAGTTCCGATAAATTTAAATTCAGAATCTTACTCACTCCATTGCAATACACTCAACTATGCAATTTAGCCTTATGTAGTCAAGGTTGATTTTATAGTATCTATTTTTAATAAAAAAAGGTTATAAATCGGTTGTATGACATTGAGTATGTGGTTCCATTTCTAGATAACGATTTAAGATTCTGAATTTAAATTTAGACACTACCCAAAAATCTCGTTAAAGGCACATCACTAATATTAAGTATATTAAAACCAAAAATCTAAATATAATCACTACGCTATAACAGACAACCAATCCAAGCAACAACAACAAGTAATTTATTTCAGAGACATTTATGTCATGTACGAATTTCTCGACTAGAATATGCGATTATCAAAACACATTTTACTTATTGTGGTAGCCACCTAAACAACTCGGATTCAAAAATCAGTTCACAAAAATAATGGGAGGACTCGATCGTAGTAACAACCAATTCAACTCAGTAACTAGTGTGGTTAACCTACTGATAAAGTCTACTAGCCTAGTAATTTAAAATAAGACAAATTCATATCATCAACACAAAATGAAATAACTACCGTTAGTCCTTTTTCACACGCTCCGGCTGCCTAAGAACCGGCACACATCTAGCGAAGCGCAGCGTAGTTTTCATTGCCAAACAAATATCAACATTGCGTGTCCTAAAAATAAAATCGAAAAGTCACTTTTTTGTTGCTCTCTCGCCGCTCTCGGACCGGAGGTTTATTTAGTTTCAACTTTATTTCAACTCATGCAGGGTTGATAATTGATTGGCGGTGGAAATCACGCTTCGGCAGATGCGTCAGCTAATGTATGAGTAAGCCGTGTATATTGAGGCAGTAAATGTAAAATGCTTTCATATTTACCCTGCAGCCGAACCGTGTGGAAAGGTACTTACGAAAGAGACAGTTGATCCAACCATATCGGGTCGTCTAACAGTACTGTACGACAACGATCTACATTACATAGTTCAACCTGGTACATTTACATCAGAGAAGTCGTTGTCTTGCCACACGTCGTCGTGCGTGGCCACCGAGGTGGTGTCTACCACTAGGCGAGAATGGATCACCACGTCGTCCACAATTTCGTAGCCGTTCCATTCCAGTAAATCCCTACGAAATAAATACATATTAGATGCAGAAGTAGGAGTACGGCAAATTTGCGCCTCGTTTTCGCTTTTCCACTTGTGACAACAATGAGGGTTTTCTAAAATGACGTTTTTACAGACGCCGTGAGGTCCAGGCACCTGTCAAAAGTGTCAAAGCGCTTATATTTTCTTTAGTCGTGACTGAATGATGAACGAATGAATGAAACGATTAATGAACGTCATCATAATTTTATATTTATTGTCGAATTCGAAGCCCTCTTGTCAAAGTGGCGCCAACTGGTGGCGTATTTTCATGATAACGCTCATTCCTAATAAATTGAAACTTCACTAAGGTTGACTATAACTGAAACATAGGCAAATAGAAGGATTAATGGGTTTAGGACAGGTTCTGGTTTGGGCAAATTCTTGTTACGGCAAATACTTTTTTTTGCAGATTCTTAATAAGACAGATATTTTACACTCATAGTCTTTTCATTATTATTAGTGTCATGAAGTGCAAATAAGCACGCTTGATGCGAGGATATTTGATGTCTGCGTCGATTTTTGTACAACTTTACACTTCATGACAATGGATGTAACGTTTATTATATATACAATGTCAACAGAAAAGCTTAGCTCCGGACTCTTCTCGGTTTGAACTCAGTATTATTATTTTGTGTAAAAAATAACTTTAAGCGGAAATAGTAGAAATAGTTTTCAGCTGTATTTTGTTTACTTATTATACTAAAACCCAATAACACTTTGCTCAACCTCGGAATCGAACCCAGAGCCTCATGCTCCTGAAGCAGCGCCTGCGAGCACGAGACTAACGAGTCAGTCAAATAAATAATTGTTGTTCTAAATCTGTACGAAAAGTTTGTACTAACCGGACCCTATCAACGTCGTTGGTAATGTGCTGTACAACGGCCATGAGATGCGACAGCGGAATCTCCAGCCGGTTCACGTCCACTGAGAAGTCTTCGTCGTACTCGGTGTCTAGCCGACGGTTGATCTCCTCTGACACCAGGTCTAGTATGCGTGCCTCCTCTGATTTTGTCTGAAAAATTATAAAATAACACACATAACATCGCGCCTGTATTCCCCGAAGGGTTAGGCAGAGGTGTATCTATAGTACACCCATATTTCGCCAGTTATGTTTAAGTCCCATGTAATAGGGGGCGTGCCTATTGCCATCAACCGGGCACAAATCCTGACTTCAGGCTGTTACTGAGAAATTCCAGATGGAAAAACCCAATAACGCTTTGCCCGACCCGGGTATCAACAGAGCACACAGACAAAAGAGCACACACACAATACATGAAAGTAGGTACGGCTCAAAAATTATTAGTTTGTAACGAAAATAGTGTCTACTTTGCAATCAGTATTTTGTTTGAGTTTTGTTATTAAATTATTATTGTTTATTTATAAGCTGTCAATGGCCAGTGTTGTAACACTCGTCGGTAATATTCATAGACATTTAATAAGTATGGACTGGAAATACCTACAAAAAAAAGGTGCATACCTACAACTCAAAATGTCGCATAAAATGGCTGCCAATGCTAGGGTTGTGTCATTCAGGGAACATGGTGTTACTATTTCGAGTATCGATACTAGTACGTAATAGTATAACGAATCTTACTAGATATCACGGTTGAATCATATTTAAAAAAATATTAGCTAATAGTCCGTTGTAACAGAAAAAAACGAGTATTGACAATTTATCACTTCTCAAACAATTTTCCGCATAATTATAATTTCATTTATAGAATTATTACTTAGCAAATAAAGTTTTCACAAATATTTGTAACGCAAACCTAATGTTTGGCAAGTGAACGTTTAAACAAAGCCAAATATTTAGTATCGAGTGAGCATGCAAGTCTTATGCCTGTTTTCACCTTCACTAAGTGACACTTAAATGAATCCCTAATAAAAGTTCACTGTTGGATTTTCAACGGTAGACTCAGCGCTGAGAGTTGAAAAACAGTGCAGTTTTATTTAGGTATTCATTTAAGTGTCACTTAGCTGTCGGTGAAAACGGGCATTAGTGAATTAAATTTTTAACAATTTTATCATAAGTGAACATTCGGAATAATACACATCCTTACATATTATAAAACAAAGTACACCGCCGCGTCTGTCTGTTTTTCTGTCTGTCTGAACGCGAAAAATTCAAAAACTACTAAACGGATTTTCAATCAATTTTCACTAATGGACGGAGTGATTCATGCGGAAGGTTTTAGTGTATAATTCATTAAAGTTTTGTGTAAATTGGCTGAAATTTGACGATTATTGTTGAAGATGTCGGATAAAATCATGCGGACTGGGATCTTTATTAGCGTGAGCCGCGGAAATCATAAAACTTACATAAAATGTATGTACTACAGAATTGTTCATCTTAAAAACTTCAACAAAAAAATCGTATACACTACATAAAACTCTGCGGAACGGTCTCTCGGTGCTATGAACTAAAGAGTACAGTTTGCTGTAAACCACGGGCCGAACCTAGCAATATCATTTCAGCGCAGCGAAGGAACTAGTATCAGAAACTATTACGGAAACGGTACAACACTATTCCACCATGACATAGCATTGTAAACAAACGAATGAAATTATGAAATAATAAAAAGGTCTGTTGGACGGAAATAAACCCATATATTAAAATTTAAGCCGTATTTAATGATCACCTAGCAATTTTTTCATCGAAAGTTTATCACTTTATGTACTATTGCATGAAAACCGGCTACTAACCTGTGCAAAGATAATTGAGGTTGATTTTCCTTCTTTCTTGCACCGCACTTCACAATACAACACACAGGCATGTTGAATTGGTGTTTTCCAACGTATATATGTAGTTTTAAAAGAAAACTCCACGTAATTTTCTCACAAATCTCAATAAAACAAAAAGTAAACAACCACTTGACAGCAGAACTACCATGAACTTGTCGCATATTATGGCGGATATGGCACTTACCTACAACTGTTACTACGTCTCAACAAAATGTTGCCATTATGAGGAACAACTGAATTATTGTTGTCTCTTTTATCAAATACGATTACCACATTAGAAAGAGTGAAATAACACGATATTTCACATTCTAGTTCGTTTTTCACCCATATTTGTATAAGCAAACTTATGTATAGAATATCGCGGCGCCTCCGTGTTTTTACTATCTCAATGGTAATATTACACAATATTATTATTCTATGGCTCTGACGAAGTAATAGACAATCTTGACATATTTCTACTACTTAGCCAAGGCTAATTCGTGAAAGTACATTATAAGTAATATTTTTTGGCATGTGCGTTTAGTTTGTGCAGAATAAACAAATTTTCTTTCTTTCTTTCTTTCTTTAGGTAAAGTACTACAAAGGTTTTTGGCGCTTGAATGACATTGAGAGGGTGCCGTTATAGGTAAATATTTGTTTTGTTTTTTTTAGATACATCTACTTCGCCACATGCGAACTACGCATCACACTGACGGCACGAAAAATCGTGCATCACGCAACCAGAATTTGCCGCGCCACTAGCATATATACAACATCCCGACATCAATAATCGGGCAGTTGCCCATCAGTCACAACACCCGTCTAGTCGGAGGTTACTCCCTTTTCTATAGACGATGAATGAACTTTATAACCTGTTCCTCATCCCTCTATACTGGTGACCCCGACGTGATATGTGTATGCGGCATATGTTCTGATTTCTGACACGCGCCAAAAAATCCTTGTACAATTGTAATTCTCACCTCAAAGGGATAGGCGTACTCCCTCACAATCTTATAGTACTGGTTCCAGTACGGTGCGTTGTCCCCCCAATTGATGTTACACCAGACATGACCCCCATTTTCTGCCTGACTGAAATTATTAAAATTCAACACCTTAGTTAGGTGACGGATTTCATTAACCACTTCTCTAGTGTGAACTATAGAGTCGATTCTGTTTTTTGCCATTAAATTTTGAGTGGTTTTTGAGAATTTTTTCACTTGTAACGTCGTGCAGTTCAACCTGAAATGTAGAATAGAAACTTATGAACTGATCAAAGAAAGTTTGTGTACTACTTGTTTAAAATAAGGCAACAGCAGTTATTTATATCTCAACGAGGATTGTTACACGATGAATGAAACTTTTAAAGAGTTGCATTTCTTTTTACCCGACTACGGCGAAGCAAAAAGGAGAGATATGATTTTGATGTTTGCATGTACACATGGCTACACGTCAAGTTATAATATTTCCAGTTTACGCTGACCTCGCATTATACGGAAATCCTATACAATACGAGATCAGCTTATTCTGGAAATGTATAGCTTGATGTGTAGCCGTGCGTACGTGGGTAGGTATGTTCATCTGTTCTCTCATAAATTCTAAACTACTTATCATAATTAGACAAATGAGGTATCGTTGGTAACGTCTTGATCGTCCGCTGGGCTTTTATATGCTACGTGACGTCACATGAAATTGAATATGGCGCCCTCTAGAGAACTAAGTCAAGAACATTTATTTTTTATTTATTGTGTTCTCTCTTGGATTAAAAGTATATGTATTAAAACCCATTAACTACTTTGGATGATTAGTGAATGATTAGACCCGCGAAATATTTTAATTAAAGCATAGTAATATTCAGTTTAAAACTATCGACAAAATACCGTTAACATTTCTACTATTCAAAACTTTCCAGATAAGAATACCAAGCTTATACAATAGCAAAATGTTTCACAACCTGCTACAAACATCCTCAATTTCATAAACTTTATGACAGATCCTCCTTCGGGGCACCATGACATTGTAGTAATCTTGACTATCGAACATCATGAAACTCTTCCCTACTTCAACGTCTAGGTTGCACTGCAGAGTCTGGTCTTGGTACGAGAAAGTCTCCAGGTTGAACGTTTTGTCGGTTAAAGGCACAGAGTTGCATAGAGTTGAGGAGAATACGAGAGTCATGTGTGACTGTTCTTCAGGGTAAAGAATCTCGGTCATCGAATCGCTGGAAAGGTTGGGAGGAGTTACTGACATGTGCTGCAATGGCTACGCTTACTTACTTCATTTTGTGGTCCAATTTGGATCTTTGGTAGTCATCTGAGATCATAAACATCACGCCTGGACTCCCCGAAGGGTTAGGCAGAGGTGCACTTATAGTACACCCATATTTAATTTTGTTTAAAATCCCATATAACAGGGGGCGAGCCTCTTGCCATCAATCGGGCACAAATCCAGACTCCAGCTACTGAGAAATTCCAAATGGAAAAACCCAATAACACTTTTCACGACCCGGGAATCGAACCCAGGACGTCATGCTCAGCAGTAGCGCTTGCGATCACTAGACCAACAAGCTAGTCATCAAACAGCTCATAAACGATAAGATTGGCCTTATTACAAAACAAAGTTTATCTTAGACCCAAGTTTAAACCATCTAGCCACTTACGAATTTTGAACTCTATTCCTACAAAGTTAAGTTTTAAATAAAAAACTGACGTCAAACCTAGGGACTAGGGTTTGACGTCAGTTTTTGTATTTTGAACTTTATTTAGAGCATCATGAAGTTCAAAATGCAATAACTGGCAGGAGGCGTGGACTAAAGTTAGAACTATTTTTGTAATAAGACGGAATTAGTCTGCGCAACTGTCAACGAAGAGGCCTGTGTATGGTGGTCCATTTAGTGGACAATATAGTAGTTATCAATAACGTATGAATCTCATGCTAGCATTACACGATCGTCCAACTCCCAAATTGATCGACTAACCCACCATATGTAGAAGCTTAGTTCAGGCACATAGATCAAAGGAGACGCCTCGGCTGACGCAGCTGGGGGCGGTATTGTCAACACTCTCCATATGAATCAAACGTGTCGCCGTTTAATCACGCTGCGTCACTAATGAAGTATTGAAACAAAAGCTTTGAAGGTAGTCCATGCCTGAAAGTTTTGCCCTCAACGCACTTTCAGCGCCACGAATTTTATTAACACTGCTGTCGCAGCGATTCCGTGCTGTGTTCGGGGCGTTGCAAGAGATCACTCCAGTTAATTCGATTAAATTGATATATGGGGATCGGATGGGTAGGCGAAAACACACGATCCGGCTCATCCTATTATTGGGTATTCAGACATTAAAGAAGCTATCCATACCATTTCGGCGTTCACAGTGATTATAATGGAGATGAGAGCGCTCGGCCCGCTCTATGTGCCATCACGGAGACACGAGAATGTACAGCGACGCACTTGCAACTGCCGCGAGATCCTTTGACTCGGGCACAAAAAACCCAACACGGGACGGAGAGCGAGCGAGGAACGCAGAAACATACTTCTGCGTTCCTCGCTCGCTCTCCGTCCCGTGTTGGGTTTTTTGTGCCCGAGTCAAAGGATCTCGCGGCAGTTGCAAGTGCGTCGCTGTACATTCTCGTGTCTCCGTGATGGCACATAGAGCAAAGCAGCAGCTAGTTGAATGTTTGCGTCCATCCTCTCGGGGTTCACAACCTCAACTGAACTTGGCGAGAGTATGGCCGCACTCGGGCTGAAGCTAGCGACTTTTTTTGCGAGCCCTAGTATGCAGCCGCCATAACCATTTAGAAGTTAAGAGATCCATCTTGTTCACCCAAATTGGGAAGAAACTTCGAAACTTGGGTGTTGTATTCAAAATCAAAACCTGATGTCCTCTTAAAGCTACAGGTAACCCGAAACTTGTCTTCAACGCTAGGTTCAAACTGCGTAAAGCTGAAATAATAAAATAAAAATCTATTATTTTAAAACTTACTCTTCTGGTGGTTGTGGTGACGGTGATGCCGAACTTTCCCAGCAGCCTGCAAAGATTTCGCTGAAGTTATTGCGGTTCTGGTCACCTGGTCGAAAAAAAAGTATTTTATTATGCACTTTTAAAGAAAAATGAAACTCCATCGTTACCCACCTTTTTGATAAAAGTATTATTATTTTTGTAAGTTTTCAGACCGATTTGTTTACAGTTTCATCAAATTGTTTTGAAACAGAGTATACAACAATTAATGTTTGTTGTTGGTAATAAATGCCACATTTTTCTCAAAATCCCCATGAATATTGGGAATAAAATAATAAAAAAATCTAAAAGTTAATTTGAAATTTTGCTTGTACGCACTACTCCAACAGACAGCTAATTGTTCAGTTATGGCCAGCCCACCACCACTAGGAGTTGCTAAAGCTGCAGCAGGATATTTTAGTAGTTCGCTATAATAAACGTAACGCATAAGACTATTACATTCAGTCTTCAGAATAAGAGCTAAGTTGCCTTTTACAACTTATAAATAAGGAGGGAGGTTCTTCTTTTCTAGTTTTCTTAAAATAAATGAATATTAATCTATATGAATGGCAGCAGTGGTGGATCCAGGATTGTTGCACAAAAAGCACAAAAAACGACACTTGCAATAGGTATCACGTCGGCGCGACCGCAGGGAGACGCGCGGGCGGTAGGCTGCCGGTAGAGGCAGAGCGAGTGGCAGAATGAGTGGCGCGCGGATTCAAAGTTCGTCACGTAAAAAAAAACATCTTATATAAATTTTAAACTTCAAAAACATAATACTTATTAAGTTAAGGATAATTAACGACAATTGTACCTTAGGTAGTATAATGCTTGCTAAAAATATTTAATTACAATAATATTCAGTTTAAGTTCAATAGGGGCTTGAGCCCCTTAGCCCCAATTGTCTTTTTAAGCTATGTTGATAGTAGTTGATCATACTTACTTCCGACCAATTGAGAAGCTAAGGCATTTATATTGAGGTCAGCTTGCTTATTGTACTCCTTTGAAATAAACAGTGACAATTGACTGCAGCAACCATGGTGCAACGTCCCAGGTGGTCCGGGACCAATACCCTTGCAGATCACCATGTAATTTGGATACCTCGCTACAATGTTGCTACACCTGAAAAGTCAAATATCGAAATTATTACCACATCTGCCGACTATTCCGATTTCCATAGAAAATTTCATCCCCAATTTAACCCCTTTAGGGGGGGGGGGGCGGTCATCATCATTATTAACCTACAACAGTCCACTCCAGGCCTTTCCAATTGCAAGTCGTTCAGCTTGATTGGCGGCAACTCTCATCCAGCTGCTAGGAGCCACCTGCCTTACGATTGCTGATTTGCGGTTTTTTAGGGGGTGATTTTTAAAAATGTTTCTAGATTTTTTTATTTTCGCCATTATATGGAACACTTGTGCAAAACTTCGTGCTACCCAGCGTTTTAAGCTGTGCCTCGTCTGTAAGATTTATTTTTATTTTTTTATTAAGTAAATGATTACCAATCATGAAACTGTTCTCTGGTCCATTCAAACAGATGATCCAAACGTCGGAGTCCATTCTTCTCCAAAGCCTTAAATAGGACATTGAAATCAGCATTGGGTGTAGTGAAAATGGCAATCCTAGGTTTTATGAAGCCAAAAACAGTGTGAACGAATCTTTCCAGGTCGTGAGGGAGCATATGTTCTATCATCTCGATGGCGATCACCGCATCACAGCCGATAAGCCGGTAGTCTGGATCAGCTGCATTGCCTTGGAATAGCTGGAATTAAAAACATAAATTGTAAACTCAAACTCAAAGCATTTATTTCAATTAAACCATTTACAGGCACTTTTGAATTGTCAATGAGTCGGTCAGTTAGAAAGTTGAAGCTAATTGCCCATTCCAAAACGTAGATCTCTATGGGGAAGAACGGGCAAGAAACACCAAGGACACTGAATATTTGTGAGTATGTGTATGCAATCTATACTATGGCTCGCCGCGCATTCCTAAGGCGCGGTACACCGGTTTCGGTCAAACTACAGGGTTATTGGTCGTAAATGACCTCTCCAATGGATTATCCCCTTAATGGATTTCCGACATAATATAACTCTGTATACTACATTATTAGAGACAGCATTTTCACACAACAAGGAGAATTGTGTGTGTTGTGGACTGGTTATTTTATTTTAACAATTTGATTGGTCAACATACTTACAATTTATGAAATGCATTGTCAAGTCAAATCACAAATTAAAAAAGAATACAAAATAAATAGTTTTCTTACAATGACTTTCAAGGGACTCTCCCGCTTTGGAGAGTACTCATCCCCACCAAGCAGATCAGAGGAACATCGGAGAGGAATAGTCTCAATATCTACGCCAAGAATGCAACTAATACCAGGTACTTCCTTCAGGTACTTGATGAAGCTCATGTCATGGTGGCCGAAATCCACTATCTGTGAAACAATGTAAAAAAATAAATAAATGAAAGAAATCTCAATGCTTTGATCCAACTGACACTTTATTTGTATTCTTATAGATTCTTTTTTTCAGTGAGCAATTTATCAAATTTATTATAAACACAAATCAATCAGGCCTAATATAATTCATTTCTAGACAATTTTAAAATTTACCTGAGGAAACATTTACAAAAAACAATCAGAATAACATAAAAAACGTGCGTATCGCGCGTTGATGTCTTTTTAATGGTCAAAAGCTGGTGTCGCGAAATCAATGGTTTAGTCCCATCTCAAAAATGCCCAATGCGCCTAAAGAAGTTTTCATTTCAATAATCACAACATTAGTTATAGTTAGTACTAACTAATAAACTATCTAATCTGTGAACATACTTTTTTTTTGTAATCAATAGAAGTAGGTAGGCATGTAACACAGATACTGAACCACCCAGTACGCTCTGTATGTTCAGAAATTTTCAATTCCGATTTTCGTTCTTAGATGTACCTTACCTAAAAGTATATTTAAATATGGGGAAGTCCAAAAAATTCCTGTGGGGAATTATCTCTTTTCACAAGTGACGAAATATAGATATGGGTACATAGGCAGGATGGACTCTATTCAAATAAAGGGAATCCCCAAAATTGCTACGGGAAATTAGAAATTACTTCATTTCGACCGGCGACAAAGTGTTTAGAACTATTTAACCTTTTTAATTTATTTTTGTGCTATTTAAAGTCCTCAAAATTAATAACTTTTCATTTATTTCAATTCATTCACGATTTAAAAACCATGTTTTTTTTTCTTAACTTTTAAAACAATATTTTAAACTTGGTTTATACTGTGATTTTAAACACTTATTAAAAAACATTGTTTTGTTTCAATCTGTTTTAAACACTGTTTAAAATATTTGTTTTAAAACAACTTTAATGTTATATACAACCCAGTCATCTCGTAATAGTCCAGTCATTTTTATGTCAATCAGCTTCATACCTACTCTATTTGATGCAGCTCTCATCATTGTTTAGATTTTAAAATAATTTTTTTATGCATGAAATGCAGGTCAAATTATTAAATATATTGCACACTGGTGCACAAACTAGTGACCTGCTGTCTCTGCATGGACAAAGTAGAAAAAAGTAGCTAGCTCATTCGTAAAACTAGTTCATTTTTTTAAACTTTTTAAATTGTATGTGAACATTTGAATATAAATCGATCTGTAGCAACAGCAAGACTTTCAAATTGTATTGTTTGAGAATTTGGGGTATGATTGCCTGCTATAAACTAAATCCTAGGCCAGAAATTATGTTTCAGTCTTGACAAGCGATATTGTTTTACCCAGTTACTGGGTCAAATAGTCACTCCATGTAAAATACGGGTATTCAGCTGCATCTGGAAGCAGACTAGGAAAGGCTAGGATGATGATAATGGGACGTTAATTAAACTTATAGTACTAATTTTCAGGCAATACCTTCTCAATACTTCCACACCATCGTTCGTCCAAGAGACAGTCGCTGACCGCGGCGTAGCGCTGCGCGTACATCGGCGGGTAGAAGGTAACCCCTTTCTCTTCGTCATACTCCGAAAACACCTGGTCATCTGCCTCCTCATCCTCCAAGTCACTCCCACTTCCAGCAAAAAAAGCTAATGTCAATTGCTTGTAGTAAGGCCGCACTAAACGTTCGAATGCAGCAAACAAGGATTCACGGAAAAAAACCAAAGTCTGAAGAGTAACGATCATGATTCACGGATTGGACTGGAGATTTCAAAATATTATGGGTCTTTATAATTAATCTCCCAATTATATGGTGGAAAGTGGAAAGTAGCCGACAATGCTCAGATGTTCACATGTTTGTTTTCTTTTTTTTAATGTTTTGATTGACTTTGGATTTGACAGTGACATTTGTCGGTAGAAGATATTTTCGTGAAAAGGAAGGTAAGGCGTTTTCACACTGCGAAGTTATCGACAACGACGTATCGTCAGCTCGGATGACATCGATATCATCCGACGATAGCGCGACGATATCGGGACGATAAGTGATACGATGTAACCAACAGTTCTAGTCGTGTTACGCCAGTAAAAACTTACATCACCCCGCGATTCCAAAAGTGTAATAGTGTAGGTATAAAGGTATTCGACGTAATAATGGCGGCAGTGAACAAGTGCACTGTGTCGCCGTTATTAGCATGACAATCAATGTCGGCGATGATACCGTTGGCTACAATGACGCAGTTTCAAAGCGTTTAGTAGTAAATTTATGAAACTCCAGTCTGACGAGATAGTGTCGTTCTCGTTATTGTTATCGTCCAATGTGAAAAGGACAGTTCAGCACAGTGTAGGCCTTTCAACAAGTTAAGTACCAGGTACTTAACAAAATAGAAAATGGTCAACAAATCTACAGTCCACCAAACCTAAAACGTTTGAGTCACATTCTCAAAATAGAAAAATTTTAACTAGATTCCGCCAGCAGCTTTGCTCGCGTGATATCTTTATGAAAGAAAGAAAAGAAAATACGTTTTTTTTTGCGATAAACTTGACGCAAAGAAAGAACAAAACACGAAAATATGCATCACATTCACGCAGAACGGCCACCGCTCAGCATAATGCTGCGGCCCAATGTAAACAGAGCCCTAGCGCTGATTTTCAACGACAGCCGGTGTTGACGTGATGACGTCAACCAGTGCAGTATATAGTGAAATAACAAATTAAGAAATCAAATAAATATAAATATTTAAATGTTTATATAAATATAATATTTAAAATGGCAACATTTCATTCCGTCGGTGACTCACGCGCCGCAAACCTGCGCACACAGGCAGCGTGTGAGTCGCCAATGCTGTCATTTATCTATTTGTTTGAGGTTTTGACATTATTGGATAAGATACGGTTACGTAATAATTTCATCATGGCGCATTATAAATTATAGTCCAAGTTCCTCAGTGATATAGCATTCATTGCTACTGGTAAAATATTTTTTTAAATCGGTCCAGTAGTTTTTGACGTTATTCATTACAAACAAACATACAAAAAATCTTCAATTCAATCAATTCTTAAAACAATCTTTATAATAAAATATAAAACGCAATGACATGTTTGCCCTTAGAGCAATAGGGATTAAAACTGCCACTTGCTCACTTTAGATAGCGCTGATCTTTAGCGTCTTATATTTTGACAGCTAGCCATACATATTTTATAAACAAGCGACTTATTTTACGCATAATTAATTATTGAGCCCAGTTGTAAAGCTTTTTACTGCAAAAATACGGAGACTCATGTATTTGCCAAAGATGTTATAAGAAAAAAACTGTGGGAGAAAGCTCTCCAAAAAAACAATTGGAACCCGATATTTCGTCGAGACGAAAAGCCTTTAAGCCTTTTATGGGAGCCGTTTATTTGCGGTAAACATGACGTGCATTTGTTTAGTAGCCAAGAAGGGAAAAAGAACGAAAAATAAAATGGAAAATAAATAAAAAAAGATATATACAACACGTTCACAGTGCCGACTGCGCACTCATATACAGCCGTAGGTGAAGGTGCAGGGGCGCTTTAGAATAGCGACCTTTGACTTTTCCCTGTGGTGATTACCTGAGAGAAAAAGGTTGCTTAGTTTGTGTTTGTTGACTTTAACTTCGTTTTTGTAGACTGGAGGCGTACGATAGAAATAACCTGATCAGAGTTGAAAACCAATTCGGGCATGATCTTCCTAACTGAAAAACTTCAGAGATAGCACTTCTAGCACTAATCTAATATGATAATATAAACACACACATACTTTACTATAACTTACTAAATATCACTTCACAAGTGCCTGTATGTAATGTCAACAGATTTAATTCTGTTGGGAGCATCCCCTTTCTGCCACTTTCTCCCATAAAAGTCTTAAAGGATAGTATATCAGCTCGACGAAATATCGGGTTCCAATTTTTGTCGGAGAGCTTTCTCTCACAGTTTTCTTTTTACAACATCTGTTGCAAATGCATGGGTCCTCGTATTTTTGCAGTAAACAGCTGCGCAACTGGGCTCAATAATTAATTAATTATGCGTAAAAGAAGTTCTTTACATAAAATGTATAGCTAGCTGTCAAATTATTACACGCTGGATGTCAGCGCCATATGAAGTGAGCAAGTGGCAGTTTTTATTCCCATTACTACTGAGAAATTCCAAAATATGAATTTCTCCAAGAAAAAAAAATCTTTCGCTTGTTCTAAGTTCGACTTTTTAATCTGTACTAGTTGTGTCACGCAAATGTCAAAACGTTTGTCATGTCAAAAAAATTATCGATGTATCAATGAAAAGAAAAAGTGTGTGAAAGAAAACATTGTGTACTAACTAATCTTACACTTTTATTTTCGTTTTAAAAGTGTGTTTTTAATGCAGAATATTTAGGTTCATGAATGAACTACATTTATGTAAGCTCCTTCGGTCGAAACCGCATAAAGTTTTTATCTCTGAAAGCAACTCGAAATGTAACCTTATATCTGATCACAAGCTAAAACTTGTTATTTATTTTGTTCTATCGTACTAATGATTTTATAGCTATCAAGTATTACTACACAACTGTTTTTAAAATCTTAACTTTATGTGCGACCTTTTCTAATAAGGCGGTATGAAACAATCTGATGTACTCTTGAAACAGTAATTTAATATTTTTTCAGAAAAATGGGATTTGATAAACATTTTAATCAAGACCATTGTTATTTGGATGATCCTGCAGACAGTGTGGCAATGAATGTGGAAATTATGGAAGAGAATTATCAAGTTCCTCAGAATAATGCTATCCTTGAAAAATCTGTCATAAGGTAATTATTACTGTGCACTTATTTACGTAGATGTTTCTGAAAAAATTACATAACGTTGCCATAAACTTACGCCTTTTCCCATGGGGAAAGGCAGAAACTTCAGAATAGTACCTGCTGGAATCTTTACTTCTTTTTTTGCTTAGTTTCTTACAGTAGGGTAAACTTATTTCAAGCAGAAGCGACATTAAATTGATTTATAATCATCATATCAACTGGAAGATGTTCATTTTGACCAGTCCTGCACTGCCCACATCCAGATACTATCTTCAGATGAAGGGGTACCAATAAAGTTTGATTACTATTCAAAATTTAGAGATTTGGTAGATATAAGATAAGGCTCTGCAAAAAGTTAGTAACGTAAAAGACAACCTTGAATGCCAGATTCTATTGGGTCTTTAATTTTAATACAGAAACATTGTCAAAAAACCGACAGTGCTCTATTGCTCCACGGAGCGTGCTCTCTACCGCAAGTGTGCAGATCGCAAGCGACACATACACACCAACCGGGCATTTGGATCGCGCTCCTGCTGTGCTTGACCGTAGTGCACTGGATTGTCCTGTGTACACCCAGCTGATAGTCTTTAAGAACACACTGATCTAATAAGATTTTTTCTTTATTTTCAGGTATTTAGATATATCAGGGAGTTCTAATAGTGGAATGATAGTGAGCAGTGAAGATAATAATAAATATTCCAAAAAAGGTAAAACCAAAACTATGTAGTCAATGCCAAACTGGATTGTGACAAAAATGCATTTATTTTATTTGTTTCAACTTAATTGTTGAAAAATATAATTAACTATTGCTTATTTTCCAGCACTTGTATATCTACCATACAGCGAATACTGTTCGGATCACAAGGGATTGTTCTTGCATAAAGATGAGAAACTTGTGAAGCCCGGTGACAAATTCGCTTCTCACGATGACTTTGTACAATACTTGAATGAGAATGCAAAGAGATGGTGCTTTTACTACAGGTGTTCTGATTCACGCAAACCTAACACTGGTTATGAAACTTATACGTACAATTGTGTTTATTTGAGAAATAAAGAGAAGTATAAGAAAAAAGGGTTGAGAAAGAGGTTTGTAATTCCCATTTTTAAAACAACAGCATTCATCATCTGCCTTTTCCCAACTATTTTGGGGTCGGCTTTCAGTCTAATCGGATGCAGCTGAATACCAGTATTTTACCTGGAGCAAATGCCTATCTGACCTCCACAACCCTGTTACCAGGTAATACTGGTAAGACTGGATGTCAGACTTATGAACAATATTTTTATACTTTGTATTTTTTGCATGCTGTCTTGACATCTGGCGAGATTAAATAAACGCAATGTTGGAATTAGCTATCCATCTCTTGATCTGATGAAGATAAAATCAGGTTACCTCACAATAACTAGAGTATATTTTATTTATATTTATAGACTTTTGTATTACAAAAACGTTTTATCCCAGTTCTGAGTCTCTGTGTGCGCTTTGGCAAAGGCCTATATCCCCTTCCAATTCTCCATGTTCCTTGCCTGTCTAGTCCAGGTCTTTCCCGCCACCCTCACCAAGTCATCCTGCCATCTTTTCCTTTCTTTCTCTTCTCCTCCCTAGGGTACCATAGACAGAGTATCATAGATAATATATTTGTTACAGAAACAATAACATGAAGACTGATTGCCCATGCAAAATAAAATTAAGGCATCTACCCAATGAAAAGGAACTGACTGTTGTATATGTTTGTAATCATCACGATCATGAATTATCTTTACAAGAGTTTTATAAGCTGCAGCATGGCCGGCGATTACCGCCTTATGTCAAAGAAGAGGTAATTATTCTGTTTCTATAATTGTTAAGGTTCGTGCAGACCAGCGCAATATCGCGGGCGCTACAGGCAGCGCGACCCTTGTAGCGCCCGCGATATCGCGCTTGTCTGCGCGAGCCTATATTCTGTAAATTCATAATTTTTTAATTGGATCCATTTGTTTGTGGAGAAAATTCCTCCATTAAAAAGGGAAAACTTTCCGACGTCAGGTGTTGTTTCAGCAAGCATAGCATAAATACCGTAGAAACGGGATTTGTCGACTGAAGAATAGACAAAATGACAGATAAACAGTCACTATCTGTCATTTTGTCTATTCTTCCGTCGACAAAACCCGACAAAACTAGGCGTGGTGGTGTGTTGCTTTTTATACAAGATGTAATTGAAATTACTGAAAACTTCTTAAGGGGTCATTGTACTCATCATTAGGATCAACTTTTATAATAGAACCATGATTTTCATTTGCACCTTCTATATTCAGATTTCGCGGTAAATATTGCTTGCGCGATGTAGAATTCTGTGATGTCACTGCGATACTTGGCTGTATAGATGTCGCCACAAATTTGTCCATTGCAAAATGTCGTTTCTTTATGCCAATTTGACACCAGCGTTTTTTTTTTTTTAATTTACAGATAAAGGACTTTCTGCAACTGAAAATCGATATAATGAAAATCAGAGCGTATGTTGAAATGGAAACGGGATTCGCTATGAGTCGTCCATTTTTCTATGCTTTAGAAAAGAATTTGAAGAGCAGAGAAGTAGAGAGACATATCAGTGAGCAGAGATTGATGTCGTTGAAACAAAAAATTGCAGGTAATTTGTTTAATTTTACTTGTACCAAAAAGCTAAGAAAACGCTTACATGATGGTACCCATGACCAAAGGCAAAATTAGCACAAGGAGCAACCCACTCAGTTATGATTTGAATTAGATAACATAATTTTATTTGCCACTTACCTTGCGAAATGTGGGTGTACAATACGTACCACGTACTATACACCCGATGTTATTTTGCAGTTTCTGTAGAAATTATAATAACTTGCCACTAGTATTTATAACGATTTCGTATCATTATTTGCAGCTGTTGATGAAATGTACAGCAACAATGAGGAAGAAAACGAAGATGAACAGGCAGAGCAGGTGCAAGATCGTAAGTAATAAATAAGGAAGTCAGCCATAGATCTGCACGGCAAATTGTGATGTTTTACGTTTAAGAACAGCATAGGCGGAGAGCAGCACAGAGTGGAGGATTTTCTGATAACATCCATACTTACTATATCTATTAAATATTGTAACAGCGAATAAATTTTCCTTAGAACCTAGGTTAAATATTTTTTGATATTCGGATAGTTCAGACCTAAAGAGGTTCTATTAAAAATATGAATTAAAAAAAAACCGCGAAATTTTGCGGGTTAAAGCTAGTAATAATATAATAAAGCTAAAAAGTTTGTTTTAAAGGACTGAAACAATCAGTCGGATTTGAAAAATTAGTTTTTTGCAGTTGGTAGCCCAATTCTTGAGGAAGGTAATCTATTTAATATCATGCTGTGACTTAGGAGCCGACCAAAAAGGAAAAAGTCAGAAAGAAAACGAAGTCGGGCGGGAAATGTAGCTGTTATTTTAGTATACTCGTATTGTAGTGCCCTACGACTTCCACGCTAACGAAGTCGTGGGCAGCAGCTTTTGAAATTTATTATCGTCATCATTATCATCATCAGTGGCATAAAGTGCTGGCGCGCTCGAAGACTCCGCGGGTTATTCTTACAACCTTGCACTTAAACACTGAATACAGAGTTTTAAATATAATAACCAAATTATAGAGTCCAATTTTGTTATATTTACCTCAGATGCCGATGATGATCAAATTATGGAAGCAACTAAGAAAATAAAGCACAGGCGGACAATTCAACCCGCGGAAAGAGCAAGACCAAACAAAACTCCTCCACTGAAAAGACGTAAGTAACGTGGTAACACGTGACAACCAAGTACCACCACAATTAATTAAAAATGTTTACACAGCACTTTACAGTAATACTTGATTATAAATTCACAGGATCAAAACCAAATGAGGTTGTGACGTCTTCTGAAGACTCCAAAAGAATAAAAATTATTAATGAACATACAGAAAATAATTACAACACTGAAACATTGCAAAGTGTGAAGCATTTACAAGAATCCGTAAAATGTGAAATACAAAGAAACCCATGGATCGCAGATCAGTGTGTACCGGTATTGCCCAATAGGTAGATAATTGAGTAGTTTACTCTTATTGTAACCTAATTACTAATAACCATTCAATATTGAATTTTCTGCTAAAATAGTAAAGGCACTCATATTTGTCAATTATTTTCAGGACTGCAATAAAACCTGGTGAAGAATCTGTACAAATACAAACAGTTGAACATTTAGATGAAGACATTAACATACTGGCACAAAATGCAATTGAAAATTTGAGTTACACAATAGAATACTGTGATGATGATAATCATGAAATCATTAGTAATGAACTCGTTGAAATCATTAATGAAGGCCAAATTAATGAAGTTGAGGAAAACGATATTGATAATATTGCCTATGAAACAGTCGTAACTAATGAAATCGACGAAACTCAGAACGTAGTGCAAGAAGAATACATTGATCAAGATCAAACTTTAGAAGGTCTTGAATACCAAATTGTTTCGCAAGAAGAAGTGAATGATCAAAGTGAAATTCTGAATGATTTTGATAATACTGAGGATATAGTCGAAGAAGAGAATCATGTTGAATATACAAGTGAAGATACTGGAGAAAATAATAACGTAGTAGAATATGTAGATGATGAGGTTAATGAAGAAAGTGCACAAGATGTTGCGGTCCAAACAGGAGATGATGCGAATGGCAATGCCAGTACTGCTCATTCATTACTGCCAGTTTTCGATGTGTATATGAAAGATGGAAATGTTACGGGTTTTGTTGTGAGTGATAACTTGATCAGCGGACTAAAAGATGGTGTAGATAAAGAAATTCAGACCAGTGAAGATGTAACAGCTAGGTAAGAATCATACATTTTTAAACGGTTTTTTGTTTCTAATTCATAAAGGTACCGTTCCGTACCCGACCGCAGGAGGCAACTGCAGTCGACGTGTCGCCGCGACACGACTGGTTGCGCAGACCAGTAGTGCCGCCAACGCTCGAGCGATAGTCACGTTTTTCTATCTTTTATCCACCGACTGGAATACGGGCAGTTGCCGCCTGCGGTCGGGTTGGGAATCATGACTGGAGCGACATGACACCGCGACACGTCGCCTGCGATTGCCTCCTGCAGTCGGGTACGGAATGGTACCTTTATGTATAACTATTTTGTTCATAAAATCTATTTTTTTGTCCTTGTTTATAAATGAAGTATGTATTGAAGAATTTTCACATTACGCTCTATCACTGCTTACGTACTTACTTCCACTTTAAATCTGTTACAGCGACACACAAGAATTAGGAAACGAAGATTTCGATGGAGAGATAATCCATAACATCTCTAACAGTAAATCTGGTGAGACATACACAAAACATGAATACGTACATAAATACAACTTAGACAAATATATGACGCAGCCCCACTTTCCGAAATACGTTGAAACTCTTGCAAAGGAGACGTATATGGACGTTCTCCATATGTTCACGAACATATACAACGAAAAGGCCATGTTTAAAATTACTACGACGCAGAGAGGGAAAGAGGGGAACACTAGAATATGGTACATAAAAGATGGTCATCGATCAAAGAGGCGTAGAAAAGACGAAACCCAAAGGGAAAAGTTGGGTCAAAATCTGCAAAGCATCTTCATTTTGAAGGAAAAACTAAGATATATGAAGAAAAAAAATAGTGAATTACTGTCAAAAAATAAGCAATTAGAAGAAGTCGCGCTAAGACTTGTAGAGATGACAGAGGAGCCGTAGTGTATGTTTTTTCTGTAAGAGATTAATAAAAAGGTTAAGTTACTGTTATCTGTCCATTTATTTAAAAGAACTTGAAAACCTCAAACAAATCAGATGTTTATCAAGAGCACACTTCGGTTAATTATTTTTTCGTTTCTCCTTGAAAAAGCACAAATGACCACGTAGTTTCTTGCCTATTTCTGGGCTTTCTCTATTCTGTGAAGTATTCTCTGGTTTTTTACCAGTCGTGTCGCCTTTTTTATTGGGATATGAATATAAACACTAATAGACCAAGTATTGAGCCCTGAGGTACTCGTTGTTGAACAGACAGGCATTTTAGTAAATCTCGCTTCAGTACTATTGAAGTTACTTAACCTATAATGCAGAGAATTATTTATTACGCTGCGTACTTTGTCTGTCGTCGACATTTTAAGTTCTAAGGGACAGATTTTAGAACCATAGGTTCTCAACTCGATGAAAAGTTGCGATGTGTCGATTTCTTAAATAACGTCTCTTGTATTTCACAATGTTTTCAACTATACAGCGAACTTTTAGAAACCCACTCAATAAAAACAATAGTAGAGAATGTAAATCTACTGTTTGTTTAATTTTTATCGACTCTCAGGCTCTTATGTAGTTGTGACCTTTTGATATTTGACTCCGTCGCTAGGCTATGCGTGGTTATGCAACGTTAAGTTTAAACTCATCTCTGTTTGTTCGGTGTCTGTCAGTTATGCCTATGTTATATGACATGGAGCCACGACAACCAAGCGTAGTCTCTTTAAATATTTCGGGAAGTATATCCTTCCTAGGCTGGGATTCTTCCATCAAACCCTAGTCGAATTAGCTGCTATATTACTTAACGTTCTCATAGCTTAGGATTCATGAAATATTTTTTTGGTAAAGTGCGCGATATTTTTTAAAAGTCTTTCACAAAAAAAAGAATTTGCGCAAGAACTGTTACGGCGACTTAGTTTCATCAAGGAGTTTTGTCAACACCTTGTTATTCTTTGCCCTACCTAGTACATACCTACATGCTGCTTATAAAATAAAATATTTGCACATTGTATCGACACCGACTCAATTATGTTCCACACCTTAACTACACTTCTGAGCAAAAGTATGAAATCACCTAGTAGTTACTTGTTCCGAGCGATTTAAAAAACTAAATAACTGATGAAAATGAATGAAATGCTACTATTTTAAAGGCTGTACTGTAAACTTGAAATTCGTGCCACATGCATTTAAATTAAACCCATATTTCAAGAGCTTTCCTACTTTGAGTGGAGGAGTAAGGAAAAAATGCCGTCCATATCTTAGTCTCGGGATAAATCCTCCAGTCTCCCGAAAGCGTTTATAAACTTTAGAAACACAGGACTGGCTTATGTGGAGCTGACGTGCGACAGCCCGCTGGCTGAATCCTTCTTGCAGTAGGGCGATGATTTGTGCTGCTTCTGTAAGTGTGGTATCCATTATCGTCCAAGGTCAAGGGTTGAAAGTAGCGGAGATGTGTACCGGTCAACGTGTGACAGCCGACTGATAAAAAATGGTTTTATAGGCGCAACTCGCGGCGTATCGAGAAATTGAAACATTTATTTTTTCTTACTCCTCCACTCAAAGCAGGAAAACTCTTGAAATATGGGTTTAATTTAAATGCATGTGGCATGAATTTCAAGTTTACAGTATAGAAATGAAATGAAATGAAATGAAATGAAATGAAATGAAATTGTTTATTCTGTAAATAGGATATCAGAATCACTTTTACACGTCATATTAAAAAAAATAAAAATAAGCTAGTTGAGTTCGGCGTTTCCTATCTGACTACTCTGAGAAGAAAGGCCGAAACAAACTCAGAGGTCACAGTCTCTTTTAAAGTCCAGACATAATCTTGGTCAGGCCATATGAGGACCATGTAGATTAGTGTCTGAAATGGTCTTTTGAGGAAAGAACCACACAGATTTGAGTGAACCTGTCCAGTCAGTGCAAGCATTTGTCAGTAATCGTGGAGCTCAACTCAGAACTTAAGGAGCTCAACTCGACGAACAATACCAAAGAAAGGACATTTGGGTAGGCCTCATAAACTACTCAAACTGCCAGACCATAATTAAAACTAACTGAAAAATGAAAATAATAATGATATCCACATAGTCCTCACATTCACAATAATTAAATAAAATAATATAATACTTTACAAAGTAATCATGTAATTTTGAATATAATTTTCAACAATGTCAATGTGTATATAAAACTGGTATATTTTCATGATTTTACAAAATAATTAAAATGTTAAGTTTTATCACAAGGCTTAGCAGAGCGAGCAGTTCAATCCCATGCTTTTTTATCTTCTAAATAATCTGAAATTTTATAATACCCTTTTTTACAAAGTTTAGTTTTAATACAGATTTTAAATCTATTAATGGGTAAGTTTCGAATGTCAATGGGAAGTTTGTTGTAAAAGCGTATACATTGACCCATGAACGAGTTGCCTACTTTGTGGAGACGTGTGCGATGCAAAGCAAGATTGTGTTTATTCCTGGTATTTAAACTATGAATATCGGACATTTTCTTAAAATTTGATATATTTTTGTGTACATACAATAGGTTTTCAAAAATATATTGTGAGGCTACAGTCAGAATATTTATTTCTTTGAATTTTTCTCTAAGGGATAACATACAACAACAAAATAGCATTTAAAATGGTAGCATTTTCATTAATTTTCAACAGTTATTTAGTTTCAAAGATCGTTCGGAACAAGTAACAAGTAGGTGATTCCATACTTTTGCAGTCGCAAGTGTAGTACCGGTAAAATCTCATAATCTCACGTGGGGTATCATATGATGGGCACACTCCCAGCCTACACCCATACCTACGCAAATACTAACATACAATTAATTTCGCGATTGCACTACGTTTATTAGCGATACGTGGCATCGAAATGTGAAAGTTTAAAACTATTGTCTGTCACTCTCATTGTCTGTGATATATCTTGCGATCTTGTCGCCGACCGGTTTCGTATGCAAATAAGCTGTTCTGAGTTCTGATGAAATTATCGATGTTGATGGTAGGTAGCTATTGCTTGTTCCGTATACCGAGCATGTGTCATTGAGACGGTTCGAAGTTAACTATTGTGCGAAGATATGTATCAGTTGGGTTGTAGAGAAATAACTTAGTAATTTATTTATTTAAACTTTTCACACTCAAAAAGGTACAAAGGCGGACTTAATGCCTAGTAACTTTTAGATGTCTGGCAATGTGGCCTAGAGATTAATGGTTGTCATTATAATGTAATTATGGTGGCGTTCGGAAACTAGAATAGCTTTGATAATTCAAAGCTGACTAACGTCAGTGCCTAGTAGAGAAGTAGCGAGGACTGTTAACGTTTCAATAAATCAGTAATTTAAATATAGCATGCAATCAATCAATCACAACAATGATATTATAGCAATCATTACAGAAAGCGGTAAAAATTGTCAGCATTGTATAACGACGGTAAATTAATGAACTGTGTCGCCTTTAGGAAGTCGGTTTTCCACAGTAACTGCCTGCCTATTAGTATCGTCGTTTGATAAATTCCATATTGCAGGACAAAGATAAATGTTATCTCTTACAACAGGCTGAGAGGAAATTTTCTAACTCGGGGAGAGTTAGAAAATTTTCTTTTTTTTGGGGGTTAGGCCGTCAATCTACCGAATTGGCCTGGTAGGTAATCAAAACTATGATAATTATAATCTAGTAGTCCCAAGCACAAATCTCCAATCTCTTATCTGCAACTGATCGGAACAAGCTGATAGGCGCAATCTGGCAGGCGAGGTCACGCGATCTTCTAGGAGCGTGTCGAAGGAGATTGTGCGAAAGTGCGCACGCGCATACGGCAGTTGTTTTTGTGCGCAAGTTTGCGCGTAACTCGGGCTATTTTGATTATGTAGCTGATTGTATATCCGCTGTCTGTTTTTATGAGGTGTAAGAGTAGTTGAGTACCTGAGTTCCCGGAAAGTGCCTATAGACAATGGTGTTCTGCTGTTAAGCAATTTTGGTGGATGGAATTTGATAATAATGTCGTACACGGATGTAGACACGAATTCGAGGACATATTTGCGTGTTATCAACACAATAAAATTATAAATGATTTTTTGCTATAAACAATATAGCTATCTATCAATATTTTTAAGCGGTAAATCAAAAAAAAAAAACATAAACCTACATTTGGGCACTTATGAAACGTCAGAAGCTAGGTGCACGGTACCAATTGGTCGTTTTCAAGAAACTCCACGGTTACCTACTCTTTTAAAAATAATTGGCTTTTACAATACTTTCAAATAACAGTGTGACTAGGTACGGGAGAACAGTGTAGGTCTTTCAATAAATACTTACAACTTAACAAAATAGAAAAAAGTCAACAGATAGAAAATAATCTATACAAAAGATAAATAAATTAATAAAAATTAAAACCTATTTTAATTAAACGCAATTACACGGTTGCTAGTACAACGAATAAATCTGAATAATTATCATGTTTCACAAAAACCACTAATAAATAGTTGAAATTAAATCGTAGGTATAAAATGTCAAATAATAGAATGAATATGTCAAGGACGAATGTAAAAAATAAAAAAAATTAAATAAACATAGAATAACTATAAGTAGGTACAAAATATTTGTGCCCATGTGCCTGCAATATACCTACGCTATTGTCAGTCAGTCAGTGCCCATTATGTAATGGCTTTTAGTGAGGTATTACATTAGGTAAATATTTTTTACTTCCGCCTTGTATTACAACGATTTTGCAATAAATTTATTGACACGTCGTTTTCTACAGGACATAACAATTTATGATCATTATATCGATTGCTATAATCTGCTATTAGATAAGTAGGCTCTCAATTAAAAGGCAGGTTTAGTTTGATAATCATTTATTTTTTTTAAACCGGATCAAAGTAGCCGTATTCTTCTGCAGGTGACCAGTAGGTAGGTGCCTACTGACGCTCATCATGTGTAGGTGCATACCAGAAAACAACGTCTCAAGTCTGTCCGTTAGTATGCATTTAAGCCGCAGATATATGCCAGTGACCTTGAGTGGTTAGCTTGCGTGTTCTGTACTGAGCTCACGCAACGCGTCCTACGTCCAGCCCATGATAGGACTCGTCCATCAAGGAGCGTTTTCCCAAATTAGACGCATTATTAATACATAAAACAAAAGGTATTTTAATAAAACACGTACACTAAAAGATCAATAATTAAATTATATATATACGTTTGGTAGATTTTGCGTGATTCTCAGTTTTTTGTCCGCGTTAGACATAACATTACAAATTAATTTCACTATGTAATATAAACATAATCTAAAATATGCCTATATTAAGTTATTAAGAAAATGCTCTAATTTAACATATATTTTTACCGAATCATTAACACTACTCGTTTACAAGTGATCTTCAGTATAAAATCATTAAAAGTCGGTTATCGTCGCCTTAAGTAATATCTCGGGAAAAACTCGTTCGTAGAAAAGAGAACTGACTAGGATTTAGTTTGAAATAAACCTTGTTTGTTACACGATTGTCCAAAAAAGGAGTGTAATATTTTCACTAACGTATCAAATGAATGAAATACCTATACAATATGATAAATAAAACAAAGTTTTCTCCTCACAAATCTCTTAAGATTCCTAACACAGCTCTACTTCTATCCACTGTAGATTTTCTCTTTTAACTGGTCCGAATACATTCGTCTTTATACAAACGGTTTGCCACACGCATACGACACAACTCCAATAAATTAGGGTACATATTGAAATGCGTATCGTATCAGCATAATGGCTGGACTGATTTCTGGAATAGACATTGGACAGTTAACTTGCCGAAACGCGCTCCAGTTCTTTGTTTTACTTAATGTTTTTAATTATGTTCCTGTATGTCGTAAGTAGTACAAGGTGTTGCGAGGAATAATATTATATTGATTTGCTTTTATGTTTTTTTATGCAGCTACAGTATGACAAATGTAAAATAAGCTCTTGTCAGCGATACTTCTGTACCTACTATGTACCTGCGACATGAGGACCTTTACGAAGAATTTGATGTCTCCTTAAAATGTCCGCTATGCATCCGTTTCTCTGGTGATGCAGATGTGCATGGGCGGCAGACATTGCGTTACATCAGGCGACCCGAATTCTGACAACTTCGTTTGCTCTTCTAGAATTAAATGAAAAGAAAATTGATTATTTGTTCGAAATAGGCGACTTCTTTTCGACGTCAGTCTTACTGTTACCTAAAATAGCAGGAAGTTCGACAAATCCAGCCAGTATTTAATTTAATGTTAACATACGAACTTTAGCTGATTGGATACCTATACTGCTAGTAAAGGCCTTTCAAACTTTTTGTGAAGCTTTTAAAACTGCTTATATAATTCACTGCTGCCAGTTACATGCGTCAGCGTATTGTGTTGTTTACTAACGCGTAGGTAGTGTTAAGGACATTGTTACTAACCCTATATGAGTCTTGGGTCGAAATAAAGTTATTAATTAATTATAAACATAATGGACCTCCATTTTAGACCTCCACGATGAATGGCAAAGTAAGTAGGTAAGTATCTAACTACAGTTTAAGTAAATCAATCATGTTAGAAGTCACAGGTGACACTTACCTACGTGTAGATTTTAATAATTACATAATTTAAACAATGTCGGGGTACTAAAACATGGTTAACGAACAGAATAATAATGTAATACGCTACGTTGAATCTACTTAGCTGTCTTTTAACATTGTTTCGGGTGGTTAGACATAGTGCATTTTTTAAATTGTTCGTTTATGGTATTAAAAATGTTTAAACCGCAACTGATCTCGGATGCCAGCTTGTAGCCAAAAATGTATGCTTCTGTGGGCTTGTGGGCACAGGTCAAAGCATCTATTTCAATTAGAACTTGAGATGTTTCCAGGTGCCTACTTTTAAACTGCTGAGTGTTCAGCCAGTCAGGTAGAAAGAAGTCCTAAAGGAGCGGCATGCTTCCTTGGATCAACTTCTGCATACACGAACTAGGTACTTACTGAGTGTCAAAAATATTAACGCAATTTGCATTACGAGGTTAAGCTCAGGATATCTATAGGTTTGATTGCTTTATTTTGTAATCTACGATTACGCATAACAAACAATAAAGCATTGAACAAAGCCTGAGTCACTTTACCAACTTACATAGACACATTTACATAAAGGCAGACTTGTTTAACTGATAATATATGAAAGATTATATTGTATCAATATCTCTGATCTGTATATGTAGGTAGATACTGTAGGCCTACCGTCTTGTAGAGTGTTCTTAGAGCTCTCTCTAAGAATAGTTATTCTAAAGCACGCACAGATTCTGATGCGGTTTTCGGAGAATTTATACCGGAAGGTCCAAATAGTGACGTCATAAAAAAATCGATTCTTCATGCCCAGGGGTATCCGAAATGACCCCATGTTTGTTCCGCAATTCTTGATGGTTTTCGAGTTGCAAATATTTAAAAAAAATCTTGAAAAATGAATGGGAAACGCTTAAAAAAAAATTAAGTTTTTTTATTTTTACACGGCTTTTTCACATTATTTTTTATTTTTTTTCTGTTTTTATATATTATGAAATATTCTTTCAGACATAAAATAATCATCTTACTATCATTAATTCAAGATTTAAAAAAAAAATCGAAAACTAACACGCTTGCTCAAGGCGAGTTGGCGATTTCAGACTTAGGTATATTTATTATTTTTAATCCAGGTTTCCTCACGATTTGACGGTGTCCATTAGGGCCGATGCTAGCCGGGGGTGCGAAGAAACCGAAAAGGAGATCGTGGCCCCCGGCAACAGGGCAACCGAAGGAACACGGGTGGGTTTTAGTCAGTAAGAGTCTGACACGCCCTCCCGCTCCGCCCAGAGCGGGAGAAGTTATTTGATAATTTCCCACCCAAAAAAAAAAAGGTTTCCTCACGATGTTTTCCTTCACCGATGTCAGTTTTATTATTATGTATATTATAGTAACTGTATATAACATAATGAGTATCTTTCAGATGATAAAAAAACCTTGCTTGATTCTAAACATTTTTAATTGGGTAGATAGTGTCTTATAAATACGTCAATGTAAATTTTTCAAATATCGATTTGTAGTAATGTCCACATTGATATAAAAAAAACGTCACTCAGAAATGAGAGAGAGACAGTATACCTAACAATTTTAAACCTGACCTTACATCAATAAAAAAACTGAACACCTTATTAAAATAATTATAACTAACTAAGCTGTAATTATTTCTTGTTCAAAATTTCTCAATTAGTGAGTGCTTGTTAGCCTCTAACCTGCCAGCTAAAATTTAGCTATTTGCTTCATTGAACGGTTACTTCAAGAATTAAGGTATTACTGAAATATCTGTATTTGCAAGAATGTGTGACGTAGCGATTAGATTTTATTATTTATTTGTAAGAAACTGTCTAGGAAAACTGTCTAGAAAAAGATCTAATGATTAGATTAATAATCACTTTAAAAAAATATGTAATACTTTCATTTAAAGATCAACGACCCACGTAATTCACAAGGTTCAAAATAAGGTCTGAAAATTTGGCGTTAGAGGTGAAATGAGGGACATTTTAAGGAAAACGAACATTTTAAACTTTTGCCAAATCATTCGGAGAACTTGCAACAAACACTCCTTCGACTGGACAAGTTTACGATATCAAATGGTTACAAACTGCATGTGATGGCATCGAACATGTGAATTTATAATTAATTAAATTACATATGAATTTTGTAGTGGTAAGGAAATATTCTTTCTTAAAATATACTAGTGGTCGCCTAGTGGTCGAAATTTGATCATAATTTATTTAAATTTTAAGTTTTATAGTACATTCAAATTCCATGCTGCCATGACATTATTCTAAGGTCAAACGAATGGTAGTATGTGTGATATTTTTTTAATTAATTTAATTGATTTCTAATGCATTATTATTATTTAAAAATATGAGCTTTCTGCACTCCTTCTCCAAATAAACTGCCAAATTTCATACTCCTCCGTACGCATAATAATCATAAAAAGGGGTACAAAGCTTTTGTTTAACGTATACAGATTTGCTTAAACTTGCTACATGAAAAATTTAGATATCTTAGGCACTTCTCAAGTTAGCCTTTTCAGGGCATCATGGTCAAAAAAGCCATCAGGGTGGTATAATTAATAGTAAAGTTATATTTATACAGCACGTATCAAAATATTTTAAGGTTTAAGTACAGTTCATCAAACTTAACAACTTTCTGCATTGAACTCAAACTCAAAGCATTTATTTCAATTAAACCATTTACAGGGACTTTTGAATTGTCAAGGAATCGGTCAGTCAGAAATATGAAGCTAGTTGTCCATTCCAAAGTGTAGTAGGTAGGTACCTATGGAGAAGAACGGGCAAGAAAAGCCGCGGACACCCTTTTACCAACCAACCAACATCGTAATCGCAAAACAATATCTGCTGTCGAGTAGGTATTTAAGTTTTGTATGGGATAACTGTTTTTTTTTTGCGTATATTCAGGTGATTTTAAAAAAAGAGTTGTCTGCTAATTAAATTCATCATCGTAGAACTACAGGGCGTTTCATGAATACCAAATAATTCTATCTGATTAATTTATTAAATATCTGGTCGAGACCTTGAAATGAGACATGCACACAGTCCTTTTTCGATTTTATGCAAATAAGTGCTATTTCGAAGACTTCTTTGGAATTCTGAAGGGGGCGAAAAAGTGAGAAGTTTGCATTTTCAAGGACACTTCAGCTGCTCGAGAGCAAGTACGAAAACTTTTCAAATCAAACGAAGCTCGAGTCTGTTGCACCATCGGTTCGTAATCCCTCGGATTCCTAGGATCTCATTTGAATTTTAGTTAACATAATCAGCTGTTGATGGGGCTGTGCAACCGCGTAATGTTATAACAAATTAATATTGTTTCACTAATAGAAGAATTTGTTAAATCACGCCTAAGTCTTACCGGTTCCGAAGCGTGCGCAGGCGAAGAAAAGGCGCGCGCGACGCCCGAGTTCGTCAGTCTCGCCAGGGTCGCCACAAGGGTCGGACCACAATCTAGTCATTAAAAACTTTTTTTATAATTGTAATTTTTATAATTTTGTAATCAAAAGACCATCATGAAAGTGTTCATCGTACTGACAGCAGTCACCGCGCTAGCGAGTAAGTATACTTGATATAAGTTTTATATATTTGTGACAATATGTTATCACGTAAAGTATTCTTTGTGGAAGAAAAAATATATTAGTTTATGTGGAAAAACTGCTTCTATAGATTGAATTTTCATCAGAAATGATAAATAATCTAGAAATAACTTATATTGGTTATTCATACATTCATTTTGTGATTAATATTTCCAGTGTTATGTGAATATATAATGTCAAAGTGCGTAACCTATATACTTTGACGGGCTGCATAACCAAAATAAGCCACGCAGTCGATATTTGACTCCAAAAAAGTTAATTTTAAAGATTTCTATTTTGGTCAGTACAAAAGACTTCAACGAGAGCGCACTTCTCTTATTAAATCAAGAATGATTTATTTTAAACTGCTTTTAGTATTTTATATTCCTCTTATATTCTTTTATTAATAATAAGTTTACATTTTTTAATCGAAAATATATGATATTTAATGTATTATATGAAAATAATCAGCTCTTTGACAACCATGCTTTCAGTGCAGTTTATTTAACATATTTATTATATCCATATTTTGTGTTATTATTATCATAATATAGAAACAGCATAGTTATTTACTTGACATAACGCAATTAAAGTCCCTTGTTATATACCACGCAACAATACCTAGTAAGGCTATGTAACTATTGCGAAAATATTATACAAGCAGCTGTTGACCCGGCTAATTGTACTCATAGAATGTAACTGTTCACACGAACACTTATATGACAATCTAACCAAGGAAAAAGAACCCACAGAGTACCTTTCTTTATCAGTCAATAAGCTTAGATCCAAACTATAGAGGTTTTAACACAACATAACATAGTTTAAGATCATATCCCAGCGACATTAATAATATCATTTCTTAAATGCTTTAGACAATACTGAAATACTGAACCTCTGAAGCTCTATCCTTGCAACCTGTAATAGTAATTAGCATTTCACAAAGAATATCCATTAATATGTTTTTCTGACAAAGCAATCAATTTCATGCCCGAATATTTCGATCAAAGTGATCCAAATCTCGATGACGATATTTCGTTTCAGAATACTTTTGAAATTGATTGTACCTGATATAAATGTGTGTCAAATATATTGAGAAATATATAGGTACTAAACAATTTACCTACCTATAGTAAATACATACTTGTGATCACAAAGGTGTGATGATAAGAAAGTACTTTGGTGGAACGGAGCTTGCTTATGGCTTGAGAGAGACCCTTGTGATAGAAGAATACCTACAATTATTTTGTGATGAAAAAAATTGTAGAATTCGATTGTAAATTTCACAAAATAATAAGCGAAATATAAATAAACTTTTAAGAACTCCAAACCCAAGAGTTAATCCTAAAACAATGTCTGAAAATATTCCACTGAATAAATATCATAATCAATTCCCATCACATACTTTCGGGTTCAATTGCCAAGTAATAGCCCGCTAGCCCGCCTCGCTTGCATTAATAAAATATGTGCAATCAATTAGTAACCCAACCGTGTGTAATGGCTGCATGCAATCAGGTCTATATGTCGTTATTAATTGCTATTTCTCCTTATCAAAATGAGGGCAATTTCGAGGACCTTGAATTGTGAAGAGCATGATAAAACATGCCCTTTAAAATTACCTAATGTCACTGACATAGTTATTATCTATATATGCCTAATGTCATATGGATATTAACATTTAAAATTAAGAAAATAATTTTATCATCACCTTTTGGTATGACAACATATATGTTAATTAACGAATTCATTTAAACTTAAACTTTTGAAAGCAATCTTCAATCAATAACCAGTAAAGGTTAAAAGTACTCATTTCAGGACATTCACACAAAAATGTACTGTTCAATTCATCAAAGAATTACTCGACAGAGTATCACTTACAATAAGTATAGAAAACTATAAAATAATAACAAAAAAAAAAATGAAAAAGAGAGAAAATTGTGGTAACATTTACAATCGAGTGGTTTTGTTGTAACCCGACATTGACATTCACTTGCTTTGAATATTTTTTACTCGACAAACTATTGCGTGGAACTGTGTTGACATCGGTGATATTAAAATTTACGCAAATGTTGTGGGCTTTTGTAACAAATATTGCGGAGAGAGCATAGATTTATGTTTCTGTAATTTATGCTTGTCTTTATGCTGGCTGTGATAGAGTAATAGCTAGATGTTGATTCCTTTGGTAAAAAGGTGTCTCAGTGAAATATTGTTTTGCAAAGCTAGCATGAAAACGAAATGATATGGTAGCCAAAAGTTTATATTCCATGGTCATCTTCAAAAGTCAGTATTTATTATCTCGCCATTTGTATTTATTACCATGAAGCTATTACTATTCTAATATATTTTAATTTCTTACTGTAACATTGCTATTAATATTTGTTAATTTATGATAAATATTATTTATTAGTGTGTGACAGTCGTTTGGGTAGATTAAAGTAATTGCTCATTATTTATCAGAACAAACTTAATTTTGACAGGTTAATGATAATAATACAATTATCATGATGCATTAAAACTTAAGTGGCGTCGTTTCCAACAAGAATTTTGCGAAACTACATTAAATATCAAAATGCTTGTAGGTATGTAAATTCTGAAGTCTGATAAGGATATCCTAATCCTATAATTTTTAAGGAAGAAGAAGACAAGTAATTAAATGCTTAACATGCAAACTTATGTCTAAGTTACCTAAAGTAACCCTTTGAACGATTGTAGGTACAAATTTTTCACGTTTACTCGAAAAAGCAAAGATAAATAATTTATGGAATTGCTTGTAAAGCCTCTGAGCAAATAAAACTCAAACCCGTTTGCTGGAATGTCTTTATCCACAAGATATAAGTCTAAAGTTATTTTCGTATGCCTGTCACTACCTGAGAAAAACGACAAACGTGATTCTCAAATACGTCCGTGTTTTAAATATATTTCGCTTTTTTTATTAACAAATAGTTAGTATTCAGGGTTAGGTCTCAGAATATCTTGTAGTCTGAACCTGTTCAAGATGGTTTTTTTCCTTGAGAAACTTTCGTTTATCTTCAATCATCTGTAGTTAAATATAGAGACTACAATTACTCACGGTAATGCTTCTTTTAATGCAAATTCTTGTCATGTATTTAACATTACTTGTTTACGTTTAAACATTTTAATGATGTTAATAAAAGCAGACATAGCAACAGCTGATTGTATATCTATCTTTGTAATACCTAATGAATCATTGAAGCCAAGTGGTAAATAGGCTGACGTTATTAAAATAATTCTTCAATTAATGATGTCTGTTGAACATCTGATACTGATCTTACAGTTTAATATTCTTGTAAGATTTGATCATTAGCTTCCATAAACGCTGTAATAGGATGGATTCCATTATCTTTTTCTTCTTTGTAAGGAGATTCTTCTATATCGCCTCCTGTCTTACTTCTTGTATGTCTTTTTTTATATCAAGATTCCGTGTATTGTATTAGTGAATTCTTACATCTATTTTTAACATCCCTTTAGTTACTTCTATATTTATTTATTTCTTCTCGTCCATCGAGTTACGTACGCCAGAGTCCTTATTTACTTAAACTTTCTACTTTCATCATTACCAGCTTCCTTTTTCTCAACTTCTTACCTTAGCTGATGTAGCTCTTTTATAAGATATATCTATAAAAACATCTTCTTCATCACATAACACATCCAATAGAACAGTATCATCATAGTTCAGTGTGATCTCGACCCTTGCTGCATCAGCGCGATGCACTGGTGTCGTAAGTCTGAGTGACTTTCACTTCTTGCGTCATGCGAGCGAGTCGGCGTCGGTTCGGGTACGTCTCGATAATCATGTGTTACATTATGCTATGAGCTTTTGTTGATGAATTGATTGATAGGTTATGTTTTGTGTTAGACTTTTTGCTAAAGGTTAGTTCTCTATAGGTACTTACTACGTTTTGGAATTTGGCAATTGGGCAGCTTCATTACTTATTTCTGACAGACCGATTCCTTGACAATTCAAAAGTGTTTGTAATGGTTTTATTGAAATAAATGCTTTGAGTTTGAGTTTGAAGTTGTGTGGGTGATTGGATGTTGTAATAGACAAGTAGAAAGATGATACAGGATGAGGATAGTTTTAGATCAAATGTTGCTGAAATTCCACCAGGAGGATTTTTCCAGCTGCCATTGTGGAAAAAAAGAGAGGTAGAGATACACGTGTGAATGTAGTTTTAAAACCGCCAGTGCAGACAATGCGACAGCGCGGTTTTAATTTTGCAGTTTTTTCTTGTTAATAATATGGTCAAGATTCTTATAAAGGAAGAAATTTACTAAAGCCGATACATGTAAATGTGTAGTTTTAAAATAGTTAGCTTCGACTGACCCCCGGTTTTAAAAGGTCAAATTTTACATCAAGTCATATGACTAGACGTTATCAACACTACTAACATAAGATTTGACAGTAGACTGACCATCCTTAATCAGTTTTTCTAAAACCATATGCATCTTAACTCTTTACCGTCCGATTCCACTTCTGTAGTATTTCCAGCTCACACGGCTGGGTTATTTGAATGCAATTATTTACATTGCGACGCACACGTTACATGATCTCCGGGTCGTGTGAGGCTGTTTTATAATATCTGCTACTTGGGTCACTTGGTGACACACTTTTATTCGTAGGTGCAACGTTTAAATACAGAGAGATAGTATTAAAGAAAAGAATGTTGGCGATTTTACTTCTAGATATACCACTTGAGAAAAATGTTGAATTTATTTGACTTGACGACAAGTTATTGGGTCATTTGGGCATTAAAATTATTTAGACTTTCATGTTTTCTTGGAGTAACGACATAGATCAGGGTCGATCAGTGACAGTTTAATGTTGGTTTTTCACAATGAGAATATAAAAATAGTCTAGACTTCAACGTTTCACATGGTACAAGATTTGATATGTTCATAAAAATTAATTAATTAATTTGATTTAATTATTTCCTACATTTGGACAGAGTAAAGGTCAAGATTAGATTCTATAAGATTGCAAATTTATTAGAATGTCATGAACTTGATATTAATCAGGTCAACTTTGTTAGCATAAATTCATAGAAGATTTATCGAATCTTCTATGAATTTATGCTAACAAAGTTAGAGTCATTTTTCTGAATTACTAATTTTAATGTAAGGTCTAATTGGCTATTTTAATCGATATTAAAATACAGATGAATTAAATAAATATTACGACCACCAACTATGTAAAACTACTACTTATGCAAATATTATACGGCCTTGGCAATTAGAATCGATTTAAATTGCAAAAAAACCGCTAATCCAAAAATATCAATCTAAATATTCAGCTAGTGATGTGGAATAGCTGCGCATCCTTTGGTATCTTTGAGGACTAAATATTAACTCAATAACTATCGTATATTTAACTAGGTTTTCACTTTACTAACAATAGTAATGAAGTGGAAGTCTCTAAAATTCATGTCAACCTCAACAAGCCACAACACTATTTTACAAGTTCAACATTTAACATAAAAGTCTATAAATAAAAATATGTTTCAACATAGATCACCCTACAAACTATTCGCTGTCATCACAACAATGAAAAAGACACGAACACTCAAGCAGCCGCAAAAAAATAATTATTTGCACAATTCAAGCAAAGAAACTGATCACAACACTATTCGTAACATATCGAGCAGTCGAGAACAGTCGAATGTGTGTCACCTCTTATATAAGTATATAACAGTACATACTTATGTAACACAAACTTGATCTGTATCTCAGAAGGAAAAACTTGCTTATTTACCTAAATCGGCTTTCACTGACCGGTCCGATTTTTGGGCAAACTTGTCCAACCAGAACCGATTCGGACGAACGATTTTGTAACTAATTTAATTAGACAGTTAATGCGTTAATATTTATCGCTTCGTAGTAATAACTTTATAAAATAATGATGGATAGTATCTTTTAATTGTTTTGGGTCAATGCTTGTCATATGTTGCTGTAATGTTCAAGTTTAGTGTTTTTTTAATTAAGCCGCGTTTTGGTAATAATTTTAGAAATAATGATGTTGTCGAAAGATTTATTTAACATATTAAGTACTTGCAACATGTTTTTTTTTTGTAGATACCGTAAAGTTATTAAAATGTATTTTTTTTTTTTTTAAATAGTTACGTTTTCTGAAACATATCTGGAAAACAAATCAACAATTATAAAGCATATCATTTTCTTCCCCTTTTCTCAATTTATTAGGGGTCGACGCAACAAGTTTTCTTCCATATTTCTCTATTAGTCCTCAAAAAATTGAAACAATAGCAGCCTAAATTTTCCCAACTGCAGGGCGTTAAAGAACATCGTTCTAAGCTTTGGAAAACACACAAATTCTCCTTCCACAAAGAATACAACCCTACCCAATAATTCCTGAACCTTTTTAAAAAACCAGACACTAAAGTAATCTTCCCTTCACAGGTGCACAATTTAAATGCCCAAACAAGGACGGCCAATACGAGGACGAGGTTCAATGCGACAAGTTCTACGAGTGCGAGGATGGCAAGGCGACCACCAAGCTTTGCCCCGATGGCCTGGTGTTTGACCCTACCATCAGGAAGATCAACAAGTGCGACCAGCCCTTCAATGTAGACTGTGGAGACAGGACTGAGCTGCGTAAGTTATTTTGATTATTTTATTTCGTGGATCCAGAGTTTTCACGTAAGAAATTCCGAGTTAGTGCCCTTTACAATGACCCAAGTTTTTGTTCTGCTAGCTGATGGAAAGCTTACTTTGGCTTTCTTGAACTGTAGGTAAGGTTTGCTACTGCATTCACATTAGACAGTGAAATGTTAGACGAGATCATTCAAAAAGAAAGAGTTGCTTGGTGGACAATACAGACAGTTAAGAAAAAGAAAATGATTATTTTCGATATAATATTTAGGTAGAACGATTGTAACAATATAATATTTAGGTAGAATTATTGTAACAAAACTTAAACAATCAAATTCGTAGAACCGATACCATAATAAAACTTTTGGTACCAATAAAACACCGTTCTCGGAAGCGAATTACAAAAGCCACATGAGGAAAAATTATCAACTAAATGTGTTGTTCAACTGTAAGTTAGATCAAATGCCAGTATGAGGTCACTTGCGACAATTCTTAGTAAGTGAAGGTATCCTGTCTACCTTTGACCGACTAGGTCGTGGCGACACGCGGCTGGCTTTCTAGGCCAACGGGTAGACGATTCTAGACATTCATATGTACGTATTTGAAATGTGTAGTAAGCTCCGGGTATGTCAATATCTTTTTATAACTTGTGTCGCAAGATGGAAAAAGTTTCCGTAGATTTGCTTGAAGATCAAAAGTTAAAAACATTTCATTATCAGATGCTATTTCATCAAATAAGTCGATTTCTATGAAGGTTTTACAAATAAGTTATTCTCATGTTGACCGTTACTTTTCTCAATTATTTAGACAACGTAAATTATTCTACCACATATTCTAAGTAATAACATTTACATTGGAATGTGTTGTCAAGTTACGGAGTTCGTTCAAATGTGTGGAATGCAACAACTTCAAGTTCGTGACTTGGAAGTTGAGTAACTTTGACAACCTCAGCTGACATGAAATCAAATCGATTTTATTCTGGCCAGAAAACTTGAATTAGGAAAAGACACTATTAAAATGTTATTGAAAAAGTTATCTAATAAAGTTATCTATAGACGAAAAAATATCATCGATGACAAAGTTGAGGAAATAACCCAAACAATTACAAATTTCCGGAACTAAGGCACATAACAGGCGGAAATAATAAAAATAAAGTACCCGTCACGAGAAGCTATAAATTATGTAAACAAACATCTTTTACTAAGTATACATTTTATACTGCGAGATAATAATAAATTGACCATATTCAATCGACATGAAATATAGACGGGTTATATGAAAGTAACAACCTATTTAATTTAGTCGGATCATATTTTAACGACGCAAAGCGCTATCGTTTGTGTTTCTTGGTACCGGAACGCGTCCGTCGCAGGGATTGTAAACAAAATACAAATTTTAAATTTGACGAGGTAAAACAATGATTACAAGAGGGACTGCATCAGATTACTTCGGAAAATTGGAAGCGTTGTGTGGAGCATGTTATCAAGGAAGACGATAATTTTTATTCCAAAATCGATGAGATGATTGATAAAACTGTAGACAGCTTCGTGATACATGTCATTGATTCTGACACAGAAATGGAAACATCTGAATCTGACGAATAATTATTCTTAAATAATATATGTTAATTAATATTTGTTACTTAATAATTTATTAAATCTTAAACAAATTCATTTTTTTTGTTGGTCCAAATGTTGTGAACTCCTGAACACTTGTTTACAAAATTTATAGCTTCTCATGACGGTTACTTTTAGTTACAAACGGTAGACCTCTTGACATAACTGAGTGAAAGAGACCAAACCGAATTGACTTCCTGAACTGCGTAATGCAACTGTCATTTCCTAGGTTAAATGACCATCTATAATCAAGGCCGAGTCACTAATAATACTCAATGCCAGACCAATCAGACTCCTTGCATTCCTAGTCGGAAGAGACAAAATCAAGTTTTTTAAATACTTATTCGAATTTCAAAAAGTAGTTCGCTTTTGATCTTATGTAACCTGCCTGCATCTGTCTTAATTTATGGTTTTGATGTGCAACTATTATGATTAATGGACCAATATTATTAAAAATGCAATAGGTCACGCGAAAAGCAGTTGCTATTATTTTTAGATTGCTTATTTTACAGTTTGCATAATTAATTGGAGCTGCATTTTTTATGATCTTTGCATAAGCTTTGAATTGATGGATAATTAGCGTTGCAAATATGTTTTTAAATTTTTGATATTTGTTTTTCACTTTTGCTGAACAACTTTTCAGAATTGTTGAGTGTCTTTTGCAATTTTCACACATACTCGAAGAAGCCCTCTTTCTTTCGTTGTCTCTTGTAGCATCATTTAACATACTCACCCCCATTTTTTCTTTGCAGAACCGGCCAAGGCCACCCAGCTGTGCCCCCGCCGCAACGGTTTCTTTGCCCACCCTGACGCCTCTGTCTGCAACATATTCTTCAACTGCATTGACGGCGAATCCACTGAGGTCAAGTGTACCGCTGGTCTCCACTTCGACGAGTACTCCGGAACCTGCGTGTGGCCCGACTCCGTTGGCAGAGTAGGATGTCAGGCTCAAGAGAGTGAGTACATTTTCATCACTTTTCTCTTTTACCTGACTGTCCCAGAAGGAGGGTATTGTTTTTTTGAATGCTGTTATGTTAGAATTTTTGAATGATTTATAGTTGATTATTTCTTCTTGCGTGTAAGCACCATCTATACGAATACAGCTTTTACTGTAGTAAAAACAAATTCAGTAAAGTTGTTGATTGTCCAAGATGAGTCGGACGTAGTACCTACTTAAGCATCGGTTTTCACGTCGTTTTTCGTCAGATATTGTTTGATTCTTTTGTTAAATGTCTGTGTTGTGTCTTTGAATCTTTTCAGTCACAATTTTAGTCTTAATATACCTTTCAAAAGATTTGAGATATCAATCACAGATTTCCGAAGTATTGAATCGATCAAGTCTATATATTCTAATTCTACCCATCTCCTATTACAGAGAAACTCAAAGACGGTTTCGAATGCCCCGCATCACCGAAGCTAGACAAACAAGGTCAAATCGTTGCCCACCCCAAGTTCGCCCATCCCAGCGACTGCCAGAGGTTCTACGTGTGCCTAAATGGCGTGGAGCCCCGTGACCTTGGCTGCCAAACCGGAGAGGTCTACAATGAAGAGACAGAGAGGTGTGACGCTCCTGAGAACGTGCGCGGATGGTGAGTTCATGTCAAAGATTTTTGGAGTCAGTATTATAAAAAAATGGTTTTTGTAATTCTGACAGTCAGAATTACAAAACGTGTTCTTATTAAATTAATGATGCGGGTGGTAAAAAATATTTTGACGTTGATTTTGTGAAGCAATGAAATCAATTCACGAATTTTATTTTATTTATTATGGGACAATAAACAGCTACAATATAAAATGTTTACAAATAACAATAATATATGCTCATAAGTAGTATTAACAATATTGCAGCCCACTACATTATCCGCATGTTAACAAAATTAAGATAAGGTAAAAAGTGCCAATAGATTAGCATTACTCAAGTAAATAAAAAAAAAAATTGTCATTAAAATAATAATCCATAATTATCAAAAAAATAAATAAAATAAAAATATATTAATTTTTGGACAAATTTAAAAATTTGGGATTATTCCTTAGTATCACAAATAAGAATTAAGAATATGAAAAAATAAAAATAAAAGAATTGATTGAGATTTTGAATAATGAAGTAAGAATAAAAGATTTTAGTTCTTTTCTCTTTCTTGCATATTCAAATTAAACTATGAACTTGTAACTCAATTATTTTATTATTTAATGGAAGGTATAGTGCAGGAATTTCATTAGCTCAATCATCATTTATTTCATTGCATGAAGAACTTATCAACAGTTACCAAACATTCGTTTTAATTATTTTTATTAATTGATATAATTCATAGAAAGATCCGATTTACAGACACATATTGTATGTTTGTTTATATTGTTGGAAAAGAAAATGTAATTCTTATTTTTCTGTTTACAGTGAGGATTGGTACAAAGAATCCGAGGATGCCGCACCCGCACCCAAAGCGAGATCTTAAGACCCAGTGATATCGTAATATAGTTGTATGCTAAGACTTAATAAGTTAAATACATTTTAAGTTAAATTTGTGCATTTTATTTACCCCGTAACTGATGAAATCATATTGATGTATAATTTCAGTCACCAGTCTTAACCATTGCCCATTGTGGTTTTGGGGAAGCATTTTGTTCTTTATCACAAAATGCTGAAATCCTATCATGCGTGTTGCTGTAATCCCACCATCGAACAAAAAACTGGTGAAAAGCACAACAAAAACAGGCTTGCAATGTGTTAAATTAGCCCTTTGTTTTCCTTATTTGAATAGGTATATTGGAGAGCTATATACGAGATTTACTGACGCCTAAGCAATCAATAAATCACTATCAACCGAATACAATCAATTTCCCAACTATGTCGGGGTCGGCTTCCAGTCTAACCGAACCGAGCGATTGCCTATCTGACCTCCACAACCCAGTAACTGGGTAATACGATACCCCTGATAAGACTGGTTGTCAGACTTTCGGCCTTCTGAGGACCCGTAACAACTGTCAAAGATACACGAATGACAGCCGGGACCAACGGCTTTACGTGCTTTCCGAGGCACGGAGGAGTCTCGGTATGTAAAGATGGTCACTCATCCACGAACCAACCACGGTAAGCGTAGCTTAACCTGATGGATCGACCCCTTATATTCCTTAGTCACGAGCTCCTCAAACGAATCAAACGAATACATATATACCTAAACGCCTTCTTTCTCTAGAGGTAGGCAGAAACTACAGAACGCTATCCCCACCTGCTACGGTGATTACGTAATACTTTTTAAATATCAATGTCGTTATTGACTGCATGAGTTATACACGCAGCTAACAAGTTACATATTATTCTTAATGAACCATTCATAATACTCAAGTTAAATAAAAACTCAAACAATTATGAACAAAGGTGAATGCCTTTCGGAACTCTCACTCTACCCCGATGATATCGAATGAAATAGGGCTGCACAGGTACAACTTACCTACACTGTATTCATGTCTGCTGAATTATGTCTGATTTTTGAGGTGAATGGGAAAATTTGACCACAAAAGTACGTGCTTACATGGTTTCTGCACGAGGTGTGCAGAAACCATGTAAGCACGTACTTTTATTTTCAATTTTAAAGACGTAACCGTAAAGCCTCGTATCCACTAGGCATCATTTGGCACGCGACATGTTGCAAAACTTGTTGCTCAAGATGTTAAAAGTTAGCGCGGAAATTTGTCAAGCAACGTCGTTTGTCTACGCATGTTCAGTCGTCGACAACATGTCGCCAGAGGAGCTAGTGTTGAATTTCAGCGGCGCTGGTTATAATTTTATCGAAAAATGCGTCAAAAAGAAGTAGCAGCAGTATCCCATAAACATTCATAGTTTTGGTACAGTTCAATTAATTTGAGCACTCGTTTGATACACCACGGTACGGACATTTCTGCACGTCACGTCTCCACTCGACAAGATTTGATGCTCACCTACATGTTGCACGGAAACAATCAATTAGCCGCGCATCATATTGGATGAGGTTTAAGGTACTTTAAGGAAGTCAAAATAAGTCACATAAAGTATAAACTGCAATCATAAAATTATGAACTTCACTATCATAAATCATGCTTGTGCTCTGTGTCCAAATCAAGAATGAAATCAAAAGATACTTAGAAAATCAATGGCCAAGCAAAAGGCCGACTTTGTGTACGTACTCTGTGGAATCCTGTCTTCAGCGCTTGAAAACTGAAGCATTGTTCATTGCAGTGAATATCCCTTTTCTCCCTTCGACCATTAAGAAGCAGATATATGCCAGTGACCTTGAGTGGTTAGCTTACGTGTTCTGTATTGAGCTCACGCAACACGTCGTACGGCTAGCCAGTAATAGGACTCGGCCATCAAGGAACGCTGTCCCAAATTAGACGCATTTTTATTTATTATACATAAATAAAGGTATTTTAATAAAACACGTTTACTAAAAGATCATTATTTAAATTATCTTTAAAATGGTGAAGGTTTCAGAAAAATACGCTTGATAGATTTTGCGTCATTTTTAGTTTCTTATCCGCGTTAGACACAACTTTACAAATTAATTTCACTATTTAATATACACATAATCTAAAGAATTCCTATATTAAATTATTTAGAAAATGCTTTAATTTATCATATATTTTTATCCAAATCATTAACACTACTCGTTTAGACGTGATCTTCAGTATAAAATCATTACAAGTTGGCCATCACCGCCTTATGGCACACAGAATAATTAAGTTCCTCTTTTTGATTATTGACAAATAAACATTGCAGATTGTCTATTTGTCGTCTATGTGAACACATTACGCAACCCAAGTCATACAACAATAAACAAAGATGGTAAAAAGTAGGCAGCATTAAATATAACAAATGTCTCATTGTAATGCATCATCTTAGATATCGTTAGACAATTATAAAATTAGTCACATCCTCTCACAAGGGGCTTTGTACTGCATAACTTGTAACTATGTCACACACAATAAGCTTTCAAAAATTTGTTCTCACTGCACGTAGGAAATATAATATAATAGTGTAGGAGACAATGTGTATGTGAATATATTGAGGAGTACTGAGAACTGGCCACCCTACTAGCAGAGGCGGAGAAGGCCTTACTATCGGCAGGCTTGGCACTTGCTGGCAATCATCACTACCTCAATCTGCCCAGCCTTTTGCCAACCATGTTGGGATCGGCTTCCAGTCTAACTGGAAGCAGCTGAATACCAGTATTATACGTGGAATGACTGCCAATCTGACCTCCACAACTCAGTTACTTGGTAACACGATAACCCTGGGTAAGACTGGTTGTTAGATTTTTTTGGGCTTCTGACTACCCGTAACGGCTGTCAAAGATCTACGTATGACAACGGTTTAACGTGCTTTCCGCTCTAAATATCTTCTAAAATGGCTTCAAGACCAAAGTATCTGGCGCCAAAGCAGGACATGATAACAACAACATGAGTCACGATCTTCGGCACTGAGGGACCGAGTGTAAAGAAGAAGAATCGAAATTATATCAACGTTATTATGTTAATTCCTACTAACTAGCAATGGGCCCGCGTGGTGGATTACGCCCTACTTCTCCTTGCAATACCTGAATCCCAGTTGTGGGAAACTTGTATGGGCTTATTCTGTACTATCATGTAATCATGTACATTGGATATCATGGGACAACATAACACTCAGAAATGAGGAAGCGAAGGATAATTGGCATGATCAACACCCTTGAGAAATGGTGATCGCTGTAACTTACATAGGCCGACAAAATTTTTAACCAGAAACCAGACTATATATTTCCGAAGATTTTCGATGTTTTGAATCCAAATCTTCTTTTTTTTTTTAGAAAAATAATTCGTGTGTCTACATAACCTCAAAATCGGACAAAAACGGTACTTTTTGCACTTTTAGGTTAGGATATCTCAGAAACCTGACGTGATAGAGCGATTTTGAGGCCAGATTCGGATTCAGCACCTCGAAAACTTTCGGAAATGTATAGTCTAGTTTCTGGTTAAGAAGTTTGGTTAATTTTTGTTGGCCTGTGTTATTCATGCGAAATGAGTATACTGCAGCCCACCTGAAATTGGTATCACTTTTACTAACGATGTTTGTGCTGTTCGCGTACCTATTTTTAATAAATAAATACTTTCCACAAAAAATCTTAAAGTTTTTGCGATGGTCTTTCTTGCCCATTCTTCTTCTTACGTAACTACTTTTTGGGAGGGACAACTAGAATCAGTTCTCTTTCTTGTAAATTTTGACGTTCAAAAGTGCCTTTTATGTGCCTCATTGAAATCAATGATTACTACTTGGAAGGAATTCAACCAGTTCCCACGGAATAAAATTAATCTGCCTAGCCTTTTTTAACTATGTTGGGGTTGGCTTCCAGTCTAACCCGATGCAGGTGAATACCAGTATTTTACATGGAGCGACTGACTATCTGACCTCCACAACCCAGTAACTGGGTAATACGATACCCCTTGGTAAGACTGGTTGTCAGATATTCGGGCTTCGACAAAGATCCACGAATGATAGCCGGGACCAACGGCTTAACGTACTTTCCGAGGCACGGAGGAGTCTCAGTATGTAAAAATGGTCACCCATCCGCGGTCCAACCCCGGAAAGCGTAGCTTAACCTGATGGATCGACCAGTACGGGTGTTATTATTTAGCCACGAGCTCCCACGTTATTCCGCAAAATTGAAGATAGGCAGCTGTCAAACCACAACATTTCAGATAAATTCAAGAAATTCCAGTACCTACTTAAATTTTCCATAATTGGTATTAAATTGAACATGATTCTCGTTATTTCCACACACTAGGAAGACAGTGCTGTTGGCATTTGACATGCGTGTCTCTGAGCATAGCATTTGACTCTCGTTTGACATTTGCATGACCTTTAACTATCGTCAAAGTGAATACGTTTATGTAAAAGCTGTTATGTGTAAAGGTAGTTTGGTTTCTGTCTTGCATAGAAACAGTGATACCTTCAGGTAATTATTTCCATACGTGGGCAATTTTTTTTTATATTAATAACCTTGCATACTATATTGATACATTAAGACCAGGTCGAAGCTTTTAGTTTAAAAAAAAATCGATGCAATATTTTGACTTTTTTGTACGAATGCGGCAATTCTTTAAGGCCCCGTGTAGATATTGCCAAAGAAAGAGTATTACTAATTCTTCAAGTATCTATGAAATTTTAATTTCAGTGTTTCAGTGATGTTTCTTAAAAGTTTTATTTTAACTGCAGTTTTTATTACGAATTCACCGATAACATTTATAATATTGTTATTTCCATATAGTCACCCTATTGGTATATAATGTATATATTAATGCCATGAAATCTGAAAGCAGAACCTACCTTTTTTCATTGAAATAACCCTTGTCTTAAAGTGCACCATTAGAGAGAGATCTTAAGTAAAGCATTTCTTATTAAAATAAACGCACAAAATAAAAAAAAAAATACTAAAGTACATAAAGTGGTTTGCAAAGGTCGACAACCTCAGTAATATGTTCCAATCTAAACTCAGGTACCATTTTTATTTTTAGTGGCCTCCAAAAGCGTTCACCTTGTAAACTGGAAGACCTCTGGTTACTGCGGATTGCATTTAGGGATCCGTGGGGAGAAAATGAATCGTTTTGCTTATTTTCAACTTATGCAGATTTCAATGAAAGAGTGTCTGCTCTTTCATTGAAATTATAATCTTTCATTGAAACATTAATATCCTCCTAGATAGTTCAAGGTGTCACCAGACTGTGCTGTTGAAGCTTGTTGATACTCAGTTATTCCGTTAGTTCTTGCTGCTTAGAGTCATGGTATTCATATATAACGGGATCATACGTCTGAGACCGAATTTGAAAAAGCTTGATTGTGTGCCCACAAAGTGCAAAAATACGAGCAGTGCCCGATATCAATTATCGACAGCTTCTGTGATTCACTGTTTTCTGAATAATCAGCCTATAATTTTCCCACTGCTCGGACACAGGACTACTCTCTGTGAGAGAAAGTGTGTGTGTGTGCTCTGTGTGTGTGTGTGTGTGTGTGTGTGTGTGTGTGTGTGTGTGTGTGTGTGTGTGTGTGTGTGTGCTTGTGTGTGTGTGTTTACCATGGGGGCCCAGTGCGGGTTGATAGATATCACATCTTCGCATTATTTTTTTGGTTCTATGACATGCCGGTTTCATCACGATGTTTTCCTTCACCGTTTTGAGAGCAGTGGTGATGAAATAAAATACAAAAAGTAAAGCGCCTGTTAGGGTTCGAACCTATGACCGTTTTGACTCGTAAGTTGCGGCCGTTACCACTGCTCACTATTTTTCGAATGTTACGAGTTATTAAATTACAGTACAACTATGTTCTTAATGTCCCTCGGCAAACCTCGTGTTTCGTCATTCGTTGGATTTCGTTGGATTTCTATCAGTTGCCTTTTGCACTTGGTGTAGACCGCACGCTCTCAATCGACTTGGAAGTATATAGAGTTGTTAATACTCTTTTAACTATTTTTTTTTTAATGGTAGGAAAGCTGCTTAATTAAAATTAAAACAAAACAAAACAACAATAAAATTATTAGTTCTGAATTTAAATTATTATATATACAAGATAAATCAATTGATGGATATGGAAATTAGCATTCGTTTGTATTCGGAAATGCGATGATTCCTGGGGGACATTAAGAAAATATAAATACAGTACTCTACATTTGCTCTTGCAATACCAAGATTTGTTTTATTAACATTGAATTTGGGTGGTAAACGGAACCCGATAATTCGTAATAATTATACACAAACACAAAATCGTTCTTTTTTTTGTATGAGAAAGGAGTACAGTCATGATGAGATTTTAATGATAATATCACGATTTGGTTTTATTTAATCTGCTCGTATCTAAACAGTAATTAAAGCATTGTAATTTAGATAGATATCTAGATTTTGAAACTAACGCGTACAATAAAGGTATTGTTTTATTTTTGTATTGTACCATTTGTTTTTGTTTGGATTGGTATATTTATGTATTTGTAATATTTACAGATTAATAGTAGTTAATTGATTCAGGCGTGACGTTGCGGATATCCATTATAAAATACCTACAATAGAAGTGGATATATTTAGTAACCTGTTCGCTTAGCTATAGAAAAGCGTTTAAAAAAAAAAAAAGACCTGAATGAAATCGACATGTGTTTCACCTCCCAACGAGGCATCCTCAGGATGACGATTGACTTGTCGCGAACTTGAACATGGCGTGTTGCCACATAAAGCGCTGAGCGCAGACAATAGTGCAGATATTTTTGATACCCTGAATTTAATTTCGAAAGTCTTTGTTAGTAAAATTATCTTGATTCTAAGTTTTGAAAAGTATAATTTTGTCTAGAATAATATTGATAAATAATATTAATCATATTGATTTTTGAAAAGAACAATGTATTAACATGAAATGATTTTCGACTCCGCGCCTACTTGACTCGCTTGGACTGGACCCGAAGAATAATACCAGATGTTTTACTACCAATTCAGTGCCATTTGTACACTCAGGCAAAGTTTGACAACAAAACAAGCAAACAAACAAAAAAACTTTAATCTTTTAATTGTGTAGTTCTGTGTTCTTTAATACCTAATGTTTATTTTTTTTAAATCATTTAGTCAATCATGTTATTTTTTTTTATTTTAGAAGTTATTACCTACTTGATAACTTAATAATGAATTAAAGTCGCTTTTCATGTCTGTCTGTGTGACCGCGTTGTTCTTCTAAACTACGCAACGGATTTCAATGCGGTTTTCACCATCATTTAGACAATTTATTTCGGAAAGCTTATATTTATAATACATTAAAAGAAATCTCAATAGTTTGCCAAGTCGCAAATATCGTGTGAAGCTACAGGGGTCGCTAGTTTTTAATAAGAAATGGGATATTCTCTTATTAAGTGTGACAACTCGACTAATTCGCGTCTCCAATAGAACTTATATGGAATTTTATAACGGAGGTCACACCCATTTACATTAAGATTAAAAATTAAATTACCTCATTAATCTGAATACTTCCATTCATCCATATTCATTTACTACAGCAGGAAACATTCCCTTGTCACCTTGTATGGGAGTTCCAGTTTCATTTTAAAATGTCAACTAATTTTTATTTACTGGGTTTCAACAGTACCTGCCTATTTAAAGCAGGTACAGTAAACCACATATCAGTGGTGACAATTTGACATTGACAGCGCCTGTATTTCGTTACATCAAGAGCAGTTTTCATAGTACTAGTGTTATCACTGATATGTGGTTGAATGTACCTATATAGTTAGTACTTGAGTTATACTTTTTGGCTTGCCTTTGTAACGGACAACTTTAACGAACGTAGAAAAGGGCCCTTAAATACGATTTATTATATCTCCATGGTAACCGTTTTGTTATTAATGAGCTGATTATCATCTCATTGTGGAGATGGTATTTTGGAGCTTTTGAATTTTGTGGAAAGAAAACAACGAAAATGGCATGATTGATGATGTGTAATCTGAAACGCGGCCAAATCGGCTAAACACATGTGATTTGTTTATGAGTTCTTTGTAGGAATTCCTTAATTCATTGGTAAGATGCAAAATAATTTTATCATATCTTGATTTGAATGAGTCTCCTTAGAGTTTCTTACACGTTCTTCTCCGTAGAGATATACGTTTTGGAATGGGCAACTAGGTTCAACTTTCTAATTTACTGACTTCCTCCGTGACAATTATTTAAAAGTAACTGTAAGCGGTTTAATTGTAATAAATACTTTTAGTTTGAAATGTTTATTAATGTATGTATTATGTAAGTATCTATGCATGGATATGAAACAAAAAACTGTCTGAACTAAAATAAACTATTAACTAACTGTAGAACAATAAAAGTAAATTACATCAAGAAAGTAACAAATGAAAAACAAATGCGCGTGCTAAATCAAAATTCAATACTTTTGAAATTCTCCAATGCTGTAACATTAAAACTGGACTTTTTGTTTTTATAACAGCTATTAGTTATTTTTATTCATCGTGCAAGTGTAGCAAATGGCGTGGTGCAAGGCAGCAATACGTTGTGTAAGTGTGTGCTGCTTATTTTTGCGTTGCGCTTATGACCTAGCGCTGACTTAGGCTTACAAAATGTCCATCAATTAATTCTCTAATATATTTTTGGTAGCATCAATGTGATGTAAGAATGTGTGGATATTTCTATTGCATATAATTCGGTAATGATGAAGGTTAACTCACAAGTATCATCTGCCTTTTCCCAACTCTGTTGGGGTCGGCTGCCAGTCTTAACCGGATGCAGTAGAATACCAGTATTTTACATGGAGCGACTGCCTATCTTGACCTTCACAATCCAGTTACTGGGTGACATGATACCCCATGGTAAAACTGGTTGTTAGACTTTTGGGCTTCTGATGACCCGTAACAACTGGTTAACAAAGGATTCAAGGACCAAATTATTATCTTTATCTTAATTCTCCTGCCCATATCCCAATTTTATTGTGGGTGGCGATACGTCTTTTTCTTCCATACTTCTCTTTAAATCGTCATCTCGGTAGTCACCTCCTTTCTAGCCATATCATCTTTCACACAATTCATCCATCGTTTCTTTGGTCTTCCTCTGGGACTCGTATAGCAATCCACATTTCCAAATATGAATTAACAATTTTGGAAGTCAAAACTTCTTTAGGCGTGTTAGGCATTTTTGAGATGGGACTACACTATTGATCTCGCGACACCATGATGACACCACCTTTTGACCATTCAAAAGAGATCAACGCGTTGATTACCGTGGTGCCGATTTTTTCAAGTTTTCACTTCTGTCGGCACTCCCGGAGTGCCACTGTTTTTTTTTACTGTTTTTTAGTCCTTCGCTACACTCATACGATACTTAAAAAGAAAAAGGTTCCGTTATTGAAAAGTGCGCGACTGTTGTAGAATTATAAACTTGTTTGATAGATGAAGGGACACAGGCTCTAGCAATACGTGAGGAAAATATCGAATAGGAGTCTTCTATTTTAAATCTTACTGCTGAAGGATTTATGTACCTTATCAGGTAAAAAGATTTACTATTAAAACTACATTATGTGTAGGTACAAATAATGTGGATTTAATAGTAAATACTTACCTCGTGATAAAATCCTATAGTTTAGTGAAAGGACGTCGGAAGTGTTCAAATTGGTCTCACCATGAAGATGATTGATGTTCAGTGTTTCAACACGAATATGTAACATTACTATTACTATCATTATGTCATTTTATTGCTTGTTTTATTGGTATATCGGTAAAAAAAGGTTAGCTCTTGATGGCTATTCCGAAACCCTACGTCACTTCTAAAGTATTACTGGTTCACTTGGAATTTACCGATTTTCGGGCGTAATTTACTACAGAAAACCTATGGTACAATCGACCTTCAAAGTAGCGCTCATTTTTTGTGATTAGTTAGGTATATCGGTATACTATCGTCTCGCACAGACCAGGGAAGCATGGTACAAAAGCGAAAAGGCCTATGGTACTCAGCAGTGGGTGGAACAAGACTGCCAATGATGATGATGACGACCGTCTAAAAAGTGGTTCGTATGTGTACCATCGAAGAAATGCATATCTATACACCGTAAGGACTATTTTTGCTTGCAGCGCTCGGCCGATATAGTAACGCTTACCTAGGAAAAAAAGGGGCGTGTGCACAGGATTTTGTTTTCAAACTGCATAGATAGTACGTTGACAATAATACTGATAAACCAGATCAGCATAAAAGGGCAGATTTGGACTAAATACCCTGGTTTAACATATATTCATGTAACTTAGTCATACCATAACATTTTTAGTAATATTTAAACAGTGTCAAATCCGATAAACTCAGATTATTTCTACCATAATCCATTGTATTAATAGATCCCTCCAAGGTCAAACTTTCCAATTATGAAACGCAATTTAGAAATCAGTTCAATGGCTGTCGACTGTGAAAAGACACAAAACTGGGTAATTGTTGCTAAATATAATTAGTAAACTAAAATTTTTTGACGATTACTGTTAGGACTTGCATACAAGTTCTTATAGGATATGCACTTATGAATATTTTTGCGCAGTTTTATTTTATTGTTCCGTGCAAAGTGTGAAACTTGGAACACCATAGAACACCATAGTTATAATCAGCTAATGTAATATTTTTTTTAAAGTTTTATTATGTTGTACATCGGATTACCTCGTTAAGTCAGGTATAATATGTAAAGTGAGGGAGATTAATTGTTTTGCAAATTGACTACCAACTTAAGAGCGTGCATTCTAAAGGTAGACAACGTCGCAAATAGCTGTCAAATATTTAACTGTTTTGATTAATTTGGCAATATTACTGTATGAAAATATGAAATATCGCTTACTATTAATAATGAATTGCAATTATAACATTGAATTTGATGTTGTAACCGTTTTAGGTGTAAAAATAGCAGCTGGAAACTTTCCAACTTTTTTTTAATATTCGGTGGTACGATATTAATTATTGCATTTCATAATCAATATTTTAGTTCAGTAATTAGCCATATTTCATATTTCCATACGGTAATATTGCCAAATTAATCAAAACAGCTAAATGTTTGACACCTATCTGCGACGTTGCCTACTTTCAGAATTCATGCTTTTAAATAGTTCGTATATTCAAATCACAGCTGTCATTCTTTGACAGTTGGTCAAAAAATTTATGTAGTGCGTTATGTGATAAACAATATTTTTTCTGACTGGACATACCTATTTTGTTTTGGTTGACCAATGTCGAAAACAATAAATTGGATAATCCCAATCTCTAATGGACTTTTAACACGAAAAGTCAGTAATGTTTAGTAAATGCTTATTACTATTATTTCTTCAACCTTTTAGATTACAACATTGTTAAATTATCTCACCTATGCGTGTGATGCAAGTCTCTTGACAACCAGTCATCGTGCTTGTTGGCGCCGGTAAGGCCCGTTCCATATAACAAACCATATAGGCACGCAAGGTTATATAGAAAATCAACTATTGTCATGATCGATGTTAATTGCTCTTACAGGTGAGAAAATTACACACTATACTTTATTATACATTTTATTATACTGTAATAAAATGGAATCAGACGGAATCATAACAGATTTTCAAGGTATAGTTTTCAAAAATCTCCAGGAAAGTAATTAAATCCGTAAATAGTTTTTGGGATGATGATGTATCATTAACTTTATTTGCCGTCAGTGATTAAATGAAATCACAAATTCATTTTTTTACGCCTAAAGACATAACAAATTTTGAGACTAAATATGTTTTCGACGAAATTATTAATCCTACTGGTAAACGGTATTCCTGTAACTCGTAATCGCTTTGAAATTAAATAAGGAAATGTAGAGTGCTGTTCTGCTAAGCCCAAAGGCGGTATCTCTGAGATCGACACTTTTAGAATTTTTTATACCATTCAATAGCTTTAACAATTTCGCATCTAATGGTATAAGCGAAATAGCGCTATCTAATTTAAAACATTTAAAAAAAACCACTAAGAAGTTTTTTATATCTCCATGTTTCCTTAAATTTCAATTCACAAAAAGTCAATTTTCTCAAAACTTACTCCGGTTGAGATACCGCCTTTGTGCTTAGCAGGGCAGAATGTCGGTGGTCCTTCGATCCCGAGACAATGGTTATCCGATTACATCGAAAATATTGACGTTGTACATTTTTGCTCCGTAGATGTAACTCGGGTAGCTCGCCGTCCGATAAAAATCAGGCCCGGGTCGACGGCGCGTTGTGTTCCACGAGCGCCTTAAAGAGATGTCAGCACAACTGAAGGGGTCTGGCCCGAGGATACAGCACGGTCTCCTGTGAGGCGGTGAGCCTCCTTGCCGGATTACCGCCATGGGATCTGGAGGCAAAAGTCTTCGCGCACATCTGGGAGTGGCGCGAGGAGGCAAAACGCCGGGGCTTAACTACGCTGCCGCGAGAAATCGCGGCACAGCGGACAGAGCTCCGGCGGGATCTGATGGCGTCATGGAGAGTGCAATTTTCGCAACCCAGCGCTAGGCACGCCACAATTGCGGGGATAAGTCCCCTCTTTGAGTAATGGCACACCCTCCCGCTCCACCCAGAGTGGGAGAAGTTATTTGATAATTTCCCACCCAAAAAAAAGCACAACTGAAGGGGTCCACTAGCACCCGTTCCCTCCAGGGTTGCGGATTTGTCCAAAAGGGTTACCGTGGCATCTGGCAACATACAGGCAACTGAAGGAACACGGGTGGGTTTTAGTCAGTAAGAGTCTGACACGCCTTCCCGCTCCGCCCAGAGCGGGGGGAGTTATTTGATGATTTCCAATACAAAAATAAAGGGTAAGCCTTCACTTTAGCTGAAAGCTTATTGACAACTTTGTGTACGGTCAAACGCCGATGGGTCAGTAGGTACTGACCCATCGGCGTAGCATAGACATAGAGAATGGACTGAGCATTAGCCTCACAAAAGTGACCACTCTCTCGAAAGAGACAAAGCGACTGTGCGGCCAATACAGGCTGTAGTACTACTAAAGAGACAACTACTGGTCACACATTCGCTTTCTCTCTCATACTTTTCAGTCTGTATTCACAACTGAATACGGAACGCTCAGTCCATTCTCCATGTCAATGGTACCTAGTGACACTTGAACTACGAAAACTATCCGTACTGCTACGAAATAAAGGTGCTGTCAAAGTCATATTGTTACCATAGATAGCAGTCTATGAATAGCCGAGAAATACTCAATCGCAGTTGACTATTCCTTTATTCCTACTCAATTTAACATTCAATATTTTATCATTTCTTAGTAGTGTAGTGTTCTAGTATAATCGACTACATCCTTCCTAACAAAGGTGCTTTTATGCATAAAACGAGTCGCCACATCCAGTCGTGGTCACGACATTCGACTCATGTGTCCACAGCCTAAGTAGCGGTCGTGAATTTGCACACGCAACGCTAGGACCCCGTGTCTAGTTCATAATGCCTAGACCAGTTTGCTAGGCATGCTGTTACCCAACTATAAATGTGCTAATATTGCCTAATATCGGGTTATCAGTTTAATTGTATCCGTATTGCCACGGGACAGTTCTGAAATGTATTTGACTTTATTACGTCAGATGTCAAAGTATATATTTATAATAAGCTTTTGTAGCTTCACTGGCTTGGCAAAACGTAGTCTTTTTAGCTTACTTTTATTCCATAAAATTCCTTGAGTTTTTTTTGCCATTTCTTTTCGAGGGTAGTCAAATAGTAAACGTTTCAATCAAAATCAATCAATCAAAATCAAAATATTTTTATTTCACATAGACCTACATGGGCACTTATGAAACGTCAGAAGCTAGGTGCACGGTTCCAATTGGTCGTTTCCTATGGAGAAGAGCCGGCAAGAAACTCCACGGTTACTCTTTTAAAATGGCTTTAAAATTTCATATGGCTTTAAAAGAACATTACTTGAAAACTGATTTTTATAACCTACTTATGCTGGGGCTACATTGTGGAACTAAACTATCACTAAAATTCTTTAATTTCGGCTATAAAAATCTTAAAACTATTCTGCAGAATAAATTCTCTAAATTTAAAAATAATTATGACACAACTAAATCGAATTTGACAATCGCGATTCTACACGTGGTACTTGTTTGCCCTACCCTGTGAAATATTTTTAGGGCCAGAGGCGAGCAAGGGGCCCGCGGCCTCGACGTGTTTTATATGAAATTTTTCACATTTTGTATGTAAAATAAGAAAAATTATACCCATATATAAACCCCTAAAACTCAACATGTCGGTACATGTTGAGTTTTAGGGGTTTATGAGTTTTATAAAGGGGGTTGAAATTTTCTTTATTTTTGCGATAGGTCACACCATTATCAAGATTTAAGCAAAAGAAAGAAAAAGATACGGTACTGTTTTTGCACCTGAAGTCGAGGTGTTGGTGTGACGTTAAAGTTCATGACAACCAATTTTATCCCACACGTTTTTAATCGCGATTAGAAATAGTCAGATTTAGTTAGAAAATCAAAACTTTAGGATAGCAAATAGCGTCAAATTCAGAATAGCTTAATTGCCAGTTTCACTAAATTAATATCTCAGTGCCATCTTAGTGCTGTCAAACTAAAATATAGTTGTGTCACTTTAGTCTATTTCAGAAAGGGAAATCGTCGTTTGACAAGAATAAACTAAATTTTGGTGATTTTTAGTCTAGTTTAGAGGCGTTTATGACAAGAGAATCGGCACCAATGTAGCCCAAGCACCAAACTGATTGACTTAACAATTTTTTTTTCATTTCGATAACTTTTTCGTAAGGAAAGACACCATTTATACAATTTAGAAAAGCGATCCGATTTTGGACGAATTTATTTACTGACCATTATAACTGTTAATGTAGGAACCTAATGGTGATTTTCATTTCATGCATATCAATAACTTGACAGGCAATAATGGCAACAATTTCTAATCCTTAGGGCATATTATGGCATCAAGTAGATAATAGATTCACTGCTCAAGTATTCACTTTCACTGATTAATTTACGCGATAAAATTAAGTACGAAGACAGTTGATTTCTTAATTGCCATTAACTTCAAGCTATAGGAAAATAAGGCACCTATTTTAACCTTTTAACTTTATTACTGTTTATCTTATGAAATTGTGCAGCAATCGGAATAACTTGGAAGCAGATGGTGATATATAACATAACATAACATCATGCCTTGTTTCCCCGAAGGGTTGGGCAGAGGTGTCCCTGTAGCAGGTTCATCCACATTTCGCATTATGTTTTTTTTTTAACCCATGTAATAGGGGGCGAGCCTATTGCCATCAACCGGGCACAAATCCAGCCTCCAGGCTGCTACTGAGAAATTTCAGATAGAAAACCCAATAACACTTTGCCCGACCTGGGAATCGAATCCAGGACCTCATGCTCAGCAGTAGCACTTGCGACCACTAGACCAACGAGGCAGTGATATATATACACATTTAAATGATTCTGTTTGTCTGTTACGTTATCACGGCTAAGCCGCTAAACCAATTTTTATGAATTTTGGTATAAGATGAATCCTGTAAGTAGTGTAGTCCTTGAATCCCGTAGAAACGTAGGGCAAAGCATACTTTTTTTAATCAACACCTAAGTAATAAGTAGGTAATGGAGTGAAGTCAATTGGTGCAATTTGTATGGGAAATAGAGAAAATTTCGGACTTTGAACTTTATCATGTTTATCTTTATTTTGTTTTTTTTACTATGTTCTGAACAACCTTTCAATTTACAATTTTAACCCAGTGAATGGACTGCAAAAGAATGTTAATTCTGTATATATCCTTGAATAGTGCGCATTTTTTGCAACAATAACAAGGTTTCCTTCTCTAGTTGTAAACCCAATTTGACTTACAAAACGAAAGTATTTAAAAGTAGCCTATTATGTTAATTTAACTAGAGCAGGTAAGAACTATGGTAATGTCTTAGATGAAAGTTTTGTATCGCTAAGATTACTTCCCTACAGGGTAAGCAGAATATCAGGTAGCAATGGAAAATATTGCACAAGTTTTTTCATAAGGTGGAAAGTGTAACCGGAACTTCAAGGCAATGAGTACCTTACGGTAGCTGTGTTTTCCATCTCTACTACCTAAATTAGTAGCCCTAGCATATTACCATAGACTCCATTACCGTGTCGTCAGTTTCAAATTATTTAGTTAAAAAATTGTAACAGCGCCGTGTGAGCATATTTAGAACTAAACATTGTGAGGGAAAGGCTAGCGAAAAAAACGTTGCTATAAATTTAAATAGAGGCCTACAGTAGTATATTCATGCTAGCTGAATGGCGGGGGGGACGTAGAGAAGAAGCTTTAATATTTTCGACTTAAAAATATAATAAAGTTAAATAAATAAACACCTACTGAACGTGGTCTCGTAAGTAGTCTTCAGTGCATCGGAGGACATAAATGGTAGTGTTTAAAACTGCCCATAAAATCGAAGTATTTAAACGATCTGCACAACCTTCAAATGCCCAACAGGTTAATAATAAAAATTAACATTCCTTTTTGCCCCTGTCACCGTATTAAGTACGTAGTTGTGGTTTCTCGTACATAAAATAAAAAAAAAATACTTGCGGATTTCCGCTTAAATCGCATGATTCAGAAAGCGGTATTCCTGGACACGGCTCGCACTGTCAGAAGGTAACTCTCTGGAGCCCTGACCGTAGTATGAATAATAATAATAAGACCCTGTTCCCGATACCTGTGGGCTACTAATTTTTATATTTTTAAATGTTTTTTTATACTTTTGTTTTAAGAAATATTTAAAAATGTAAATTTTAAGATTTTAAATGAATAAACGAATAGTTTATTGATCCAATATTATTATATTTTTAATGTTGATAAATTACACACAATAACAAAAAAAAAAAATAACATTATATAATCTCACCTATCTAGCCTTTTTCCTTACTATTTTGGTGGCGGCTATTATATCCACCTCTAGTGTCCATTAATAATTATAATAAGAGATGAGGAGCCAGACCAAGAAGGCCAAACCCGCAGGGCAGCATGTGGCGAGTTGTTGGGCAGTAGCGATCCCACGGATCTTATCTCCCGGGAGAATTCTTGTTCCTCACCTCTGGCTTGCCTTTATTGGCCAGCTGGAGTGGAGATTCGTAAGAGCAAACGTGCTCGGAGGAAGGAAGTATTCCGGTAAGATGCTGGTAGGGATCTTGACCGTACTGCCAGGATCCTGATAGCCATGGAATACGTCTCCACTCCTCATAAGCACCTCAGGACGTTTTGTCCCTTTGTCGCTGCAACACTTTATGCTAGCGACCGTTTTCGGGGGCCAATTATTGAGTCTGCAAGTCACCCACTGCCATTTTACCTGTGCATTTTATATAAAATATTCATTAGGTAGGGGCCATAGTCTTGCCATAGTTCTAGAATCTAGAACTATGGCAAGACTATGGCCCATCTAGAATCTAGATAAACAGTTCACTTAGCCACCCAAACCCATAATCCAATATCTTTGTTTCCATATTCTGCAATAGTCCTGCACCAACCGGGGGTTGTTCTTGGGTGCACTTGTATAGCGCGAACAGGGATAGCCGTCGGTTGGTTCCTCGTTTCATTTAAAACGTCTAACGAGCCTCTGCGATTTGACTTCGTCCCCTCGTACGCCTTCCAAAGGTCCGGGACCCCAGGGTCCCGAGATATGTAACAGACGTAAAAAATAATAATAATACCAGCCTATTATTGTCCCACTGCTGGGCAAAGGCCTCTTCTCATACAGAGAAGGCCCGAGGATTGATCACCACGCTTGCTCAAGACGGGTGGCAATTTCAGTCTACTGTCCATTATATAACAATTATTAGGAACTTTGTAAGGTCAGCGACAAAAGTCGTTTCTTCGTACTGATGATAGAACGCTACACTTTTTTTTTTTGTTGGGAAATTATCAAATAACTTCTCCCGCTCTGGATGGACTGGGAGGGCGTGTCATACTCTTACTGACTAAAACCCACCCATGTTCCTTGATTGCCGGGGGCCACGATCTCCCTTTCGGACTTCTTCGCAACCTCGGCTAGAACGCCACATTAAAAAACATTTATTGGGGAATTATTGCTCTGTTTTTTTGGCTCATAATCTGATTTGTATGATGACAGCCACACAACATGGTAATTAATTGCTAATCCAAACCAATGACATTTCTAAATCGAGGCTAAAATTAAAATACCTACCTAATATTAGAAAGGACGTGATTTTTCTATGCCAAAATTATGCCAGGTAATTCAAATTCAAATTATTTTATTTCATATTAACCTACAAGGGCACTTATGAAACGTCAGAAGCTAGGTGCACGGTTCCAATTGGTCGCTTCCTATGGAGAAGAGCCGGCAAGAAACTCAACGGTTACTCTTTTAAAAATAAATGGTTTCTACAATGTTTTCAAATTACAGTGTTAATAGGTAAGAAAGAACAGTGTAGGCCTATCAACAAGTACCAGGTACTTAGTAAAATAGAAAATGGTCCGCAAGTCAGTCTACAGCCTAAAACGTTCTCACATTCACAAAATCTAAAAGAAAAGAATCTATATAAAAGATTAACAAAAACAGGTAGGTATACCAATCTAATCTAATCCAACTAGGCTGTATTTTTCTACAGTAAGACAAGGGCATTCCTCTCCCTTTTTCACACAATTTTTTCATTGACTTGTTAGGTTTTGATAGGCTTGACCAAGCTCTACGTATATTTGTTATGTAAACCAACGATACATATTTTTTCGGGCGGGTGCTTTGATTCCCGTAAAAGCCTTCATAATTTGATGCACATTAACGACGTCATCTTCATTGCAATGCAAGCCTATAACGATGCACCCTATAAAAATTAAGTACTCATTTCCAAAAGCAGGATAAATGGCCATCACATTTTTTTTTTTTTAATTATAATTCGACCTTATTACTATGCTAAATGCAATTGATTGAACCAAACGGCATTTAATTCCATGAAATTGGCCGTGACGTGGCGATTTTGGAGGCTATCGTCTTTGGGCCTCGACAATGTGGCTAGTCGTATACATACAAACATGTATAAGTTAAGTATATGTATAGGTAGGTACTGCTATAGGTAAGTGTCGTGACTTTTCTTGGCGACTTGATACACTCACTGTAATGAGAGGGCGTGCACTAGATTAGGGTGCGAGCAAAATTATGTCAAAGAAATTGGACATAGTCTTCTTTTCGTGCGGTTAGTGACTAACCTGGTGTCAGAGTTTTAAAGCCGCCCATGGGCCTCTGACTTGGCTTCATATGCCGTCGAGAAATATCTCTCAGGCATGTTTCCTCACGATGTTTTTCGATGTTTTTTTTTTGTTTTGTTTTTCTTTGTTGGACATAGTCAACTTATCATATTACAATCTATAAACACGTTTGATATCTAAGTAATTGTGACTGCAGTCAGTTTTCTAGACTTTCACTGCATATGTTGCCCGTCCACTGTAAATTTTTCTTAGTCATACATAATATCTAAACTAATATTAAAAAGATTTGATTTTTTGTACGTCTGTATGTTATGCTTCCACGCTAAAACGGCTGAACGGATTAGGATGAAATTTGGCACAAGGGTAGACCATGACCTGAGTCAGGAAATAAAATATCGATATTCTCACGGGATCGAGACTTATGTGGGTGTAATCGCGGGAGCAACTAGTTAAGAAATAAAATAACAATACTATGATAGATAAATGAGCTAGTGTAATGTTATACTATGTTATATAATGTTATGTTATGTTATCTTATGTTCAAATGTTGTAAATAAAGTAAATATACATTAAATAAATAACAATATCTGCCTGTAACTGTCCCATTACACAGGACAGATGGGTTATATCGTCCAAAGAAGAAAAGAGAATTGTAATGCAATATTTTTCTTTACGCATTGGTTATTAAAAAAAAAAATTGAGAATGTTATTAACGGAAATTGTATTCTATAAGATCATGTCAATTTACTGGGTCGATTACAATGTGCAATAACAAGGCGTTGTTACCAAAATACACTTATCTATATCAATTATTTCCTCATACATATTCAAAATAAATAGGTCGATAATAAATGACTCCGCTTCTAATAACCCGTCAAAAAATACAAAATAATTGATTTTCATATATTCAATAACAAAACTAAAATATGTAGTAACGAGAAGCAATTCGATTCGAAATGAAGATTAATCACACACTAGACACACACCCAAAAACTAGCAACAGATAAAAAATAATATTTAAAAACAAACACAGATACTTAAATTACATCTCGTGTGTAAGCTTCATCAGTCACTGTCTATTTTTAAACTTTCATTCACTTTCATCGCAATCATTTCGGTCGTGTGTGGTGTAGTAAGCTGCGCTTGCGCCGGCCACAATAGTCCCCGCTCGCAATACAGAGCAACCTTCGAAAGGAAACGCACGTACGAACAGTTTGATTCTATTTATATTTTCTACCTCAAATAAATTTAATAAAAAAAAAAAAATGAAAAGTTTACTTCTTGTCGTCGGTTTTGTGTGCGGGTTAGGTAAGTAATACTTTTTTTTTACTTTTAACTTATTATTGTAAGTTTAAATTAAGTTACAGTGTACGTTAACTTGATATTGTTAGAGGTGTGTTGCCTACGGGACTTCGATTGAGAAATTGGGTGATTCAATTTTGGTTAGAGTTTTCTGTAAAGTACTATTGTTTTAATTCGATAGATTTTAAAGTTATTTTATCATAATATTATATTGACGGATACAATTATATTCTTTGGCAATTAGGTATTTCAATTAAAACTAATCTAATCTAAACTATAATGTTATACACGGTGGCAGGGACATTCACGCGAAAACTTTTACCATGGATTCAGTACGTGAAACTGAATACCCTGCGTTGAAATTTTTTGTCGGTATTTTTTTTTTTTAATCAGCTGTTCCATACATTTTGACCGCTTAGGGAAGGTAGGTAGGCACTTTTTCTATGAAACAGCAGATTTTTTTTTAATTACCGACGAGAAATTTCGACGCAGGGGGGTGCAGAATCATGTATCATGTACTGAATCCATGGTAACAGTTTTCGCGTCGATGTCCCTGCCGCCCTGTATAGAGAAAATATTTTTATATTTGTATGTTTGTTTGTTACGCTTTCACGTTAAAACGGGTTAGGACATATGATATTCCGATATTCCCACGGGATCGAGACTTATGTGGGAGAAACCGCGGGTCGCAGTTAGTATTCTAATAATATCCCTATGGAAAATTTCTCACATATTATATCAGTTATGTGAAATCGAAAAAGCTATTTCCGTAACCATTCACATAAATTCCACCTTCCATTTCCTTCTAGAGTTTAGTAAACTTGTTTAAATTACCATTAAGCTGACATAATATTTACATGTCTGTCATCTATGTTTATTTTACGTAACATTTGTGGGCTTTCAAACCTTTTGACCCTTTTAAAATCGTACAAACAGTCACACTCATAGTTTCGTAACGAACAGAGCTATTACTCAATCGGAACTGCACCGAGAATTGTGAATAATCAATCAGCTACACTTATTAAACCTTTACTGACAGTTCACACTTTATAACGTGGCCCATTTGTGGCCAGTAGGGTTTATCTTGGAGATTACTGATATCTGTGAAGGAAGAAACATGAACTTGTATCTTATAGTTAATATGGGTCTGAAATCGTGAACCCATCTTGAGCAAGCATGATCATCAATGCTCGTGCCTTCTCTGTTTGAGAAGAGGCTTATACCCCGGCAGTAGGACAGTAATAGTATTATTGTGGCTATTGCTGTTGTAATTTAATTCAATAGTCTTCACGTATAATGTGCCATAAATGGCCAATTTGACATTGTATGCAGTATGCATAGCTGGGTCGTGTCAAGTTACCATTTTAGACAATGAATCGAATATTTCAATCACACTACAGTACCGTTAATTGTAGCGGTCATTGCCCATATTTAGCTTTCCATTCTTGGGTTCAATTATGATTTTAAATTTCTTTTATTCAATATTTTTTGTAAATGGATGTCAAAATGAATTGGCATCTCTACCAAGTTCTTCATTCGATGTTTCTACGTGATTTAGTTTATTACTTGATCGAGCTTTTACTGATTACGAAAATGCCGTAAGGTTTTGGTGTTGCAATTAAAGAAACTTCTGGAACATTTCCTTGGTGACTAGAACTGCAGTTTTGAAGATAGAGTTGAGACTTGGGTGTTAAGGGAGGAATTAGTTTGCTTATCGTTATCTCATTATTATTACATTAACATTAGGAAGAGTCAATTTCCGGGGAAATGAAGTTAGTACTGACATCTTGCCCTTAATTGTGAAATTTCTAAACACGAATTCTACTAGTTCGGGAAATTTTGGGAAGGAATTATTGCATTATATTCTGGAATGACGTCAGAGCTTTGTTATAGACTTTTGCAATAGTTTTGTTTGAAACTGGAACTGTTGTCTTGTTTATTAGTCACTTGTTACGTATTTAGTTATTTAGGTTTCCTAAGTTCGACAAGTCTTACCTACAGTTGCTAGTTCAATTGAAATGTATAACAATAATTTCATTTTCAATACAATTTCTAAATCTTGGCGCTGATGTCGTAATTTTTTTTTCTGTATTTTAGAGCTGAGTTATTTATCGAGAAATTTATTGGCAGTTTATTTTGCTCTATTTTTTTAATTGCTTTCTGAATTAGGTGCTCAATCTTCAGTGCATTTTTATTGAATATGTTTTTCTATGACCTCTGCAATGAAAGCGAAAATTGCAATAATCACCACAAATGCCTAATTATTTTTAAAAAAAGAGAATCATATCCATAATTTGCCTATTACAACACACTAGGGGTAATTTTTTCTTTAAAATTCTTATCATTCAGTTCTTAAATATTCCTAAATCTCATCTGTTTTCAGTGCATATATGCATATGCGCATATAACATTTTATGAGTTCAGACTCCGATATCCTTATTTCCATTCCCCCTTCCAAATTACATAATTGATAACAATTACATATTGTGTTAACATCATTTACGTATTAACATTCCTGGTTTTAATTACTCTTATTAAATGCTTATGTACTGATTTCCGATCCTCATTACATTACATTTGGTAAATAGTCTGTTAATGAACATTATGTCGATACTAAGCTATTAAAATTATTTAACTGATTGTTACTTAGGTAAGATATAAATAGGGTTACCTATAGTTTATGTAGTTAATGAGCATGTAAAATTATACCTTTGGTAAGATTTCGTACCGAGTGTGTAAACTGCATAAACCTATAAATAAAGTTTTATTTAAGTAGTAAATTCTGTAAAACCGACAAAATCACAGAGCTTTTGGGAAAAAGAAGGACAAATTTTTATAAAAATTTAAATAACTTACAAACATATATATGTAAACTCGCGCCATCTTCCCATGGTAGATAAGTAGGTAGGTTACAAATTGTTGTTATTGTATATTATAGAGTTATTTTTTAGTTTTCTATAAGAATATTTTATTATTGATTGTGTAGTTTTGATGATGTCACGCTTATTAGGTAGTTTTAAAAGTGCCCTGGGTTAACACTACAACGAAGCCTAACTTTGCCCATAGGCATTTTATATCGATGCACTGCGGTTTCGTTTTCCTTTCACCTCAATGTTCGATGCTCCAGTTCATTTGCCTAATAGACATGTTGCAAGGGCATGGAAACTCGGAGAGTTTTCGAAACATAAGTCACGATTAGCGTTCATAGGTAATTGTGTTAAGTACTGTTAGTTGTAGAAGTTGGTTGTTTGTACGTTTAAGCTTTGCATATGATAGAACAAAAGAGCCACAGAAGTATGACGTAAATCGCTTGGTTTGGTAAGAAGTAAATACGCACGGGTGACGACTGAGTGAGATAAATTTAAGAACCAAACCCTTGCTCTGAATTGAAAATAATAAGTTGTTGTAGTAAGTTGTAGTTGGTTAAATTTTGTGAATTATAATTTGGGCCAGGTAGGGTACTGACCAGGTTCCATCAACAGCTTTAACCGCGTGATATTTTTATAAATTATAGCTTATGTTACTCAGTGATAATATAGCATTCTACTGGTGAAAGAATTTTTGAAATAGGTCCAGTGGCTTTGAGATTATTCACTATAAAAAAAAATACAATTATTTTCTCTTTATAATTTTAGGGTAGATATGACAATGTTTATATAGGTCTATAAAATAGGTATTACACAGCTCAAGGGTCGTTGCTAAATAGCTAATGTGCAGATCGAGCTGCGGTCAGACGTCGGACAGTATAAGCCGGTGGTCACGCCCGAGTTTGAGTTTAACCGGTATTCTGCAGTTATTTGGCTGCAAAGGTCGATGTTTAGCAATTGATTCCAGTGTCGAGATTTACTTTGAACTTTGACTAATGATCAGAAATGAAAGGTGTAACTCAATCAATCGAAAGCATAATTGAAATACTTTGCAATTCTTAGGGTATGTATTTACAAAAAAAAAAAATGATGATGTGGATATATTTAGTAACCTGTTCCGCTTAGCTCTTTCTAAAGAGTCTTAAAAAGACCCTGAAAGAAATCGACAGGTGTTTCACCTCTCAACGAGGCATCCTCAGGATGACGATTGACTTGTCGCGAACTCGAACACGGCGTGTTGCCACACCAAGCACAGTCAAGTCAGTCTGCGCTCAGTCAGGTCACGCCTGAATCAAATAACTATCTTTACAAAAAAAATTAAGTACGCACTAATTATTTATTATTGATTTCTACATACATGCTAAAACAAATAAACACTGCCTACACAAGTAACGCTTTAGGTTTTGTAAGTTACGAGTGGTAATAATATTTTAAAAGTAATGACGTGTCAGCAGGCGTGCTACGACCTAAAACAAATCTGAACTCATTTCGAAACGCTTTTTTCGGTTTGGTAATAGCGACAAAAGTATAGTTACAAATTGGTCGATTTATTTTATTACACAATAAACTATATTAAAGTCGTGGGTTCGTGGGTCGTGGGTTCGAACCCAGGCAGGCGATTTACTTTGTGTATTTTATTTCATCACCACTGCTCTCAAAACGGTGAAGGAAAACATCGTGAGGAAACCGGCATGGCACAGAACCAAAAAATTTGAAGACATGTGACGTCTACCAATCCGCACTGGGCCCACGTGGTGGATTACAGCCCACTCCCTGTCACCGAGAGGAGGCATGTGTCCCAGCAGTGGGAACATTATAAGCTGATTTAGATAAAAGTGTGGCAAAAACAAATTTAGCGAGGGATACTATACTCGTAGCATAACATTACGCCTAAGCTAGCAGAAGCGTTAGGGAGAGGTACCTATAGTTCACCCACATTACACCAGTTTAAGTACCATGTAATAGAGGGCGAGCCTATTGCCACCGGGAACAAATCCAGACTCAATGAAAAATAGAGCACGCGTAAGATTTCTCGACTATAGATAGGTAGCTATGCTTGTCGCGGTTAGTCCGTATGTGGGTCACCAGACCATCTTTTCATATCGATATACCTCCGTGGCTCGGAAAGCACGTGAAGCCGTTGGTCCCGGTTGTCATTCGTGGATCTTTGACAATCGTTACGGATCGTCAGAAGCCCGAAAGTCTAACAACCAATCTTACTAAGGGTTATCCTATTACTCAGTTACTGGGTTGTGGAGGTCAGATAGGCAGTCACTTCATGTAAAATACTGGTATTCAGCTGCATCTGCTTAGACTGGAAGCATAGAAAAGGTAGATGATGAGGTAGGTATTCGTACCAGTACCTACTTGAGTATGATTATAGCTATGTATGATTATATCAGTCAATGTCTCTCTCGTCATTTCATTGGCTTTAAAGCATGATGACAGAGCTCAACATGAGGTAAAAAAACGCGAATTTGTATCAGTTACTTTTATAACGACCTCAAAAGGAAAACTTGTTATCTTCGCAATGTTCTAGAATGAATGTGAGGTCACTATGTAATGGTATAAATCTTTTGCACTCATTCTAGAATGATCCATCTTGCCATTCGTCATAACTTCGTCATCAGTCGGCAGGTTCATTCTTTTAGGACTTTGAAAAGTGCCTGTAAATGGTTTAATTAAAATTGATTGCTTTGAGTTTGGGTTTGAGTTTTATTGATAGGTACGAACGTTGGTTTATTTGTCTGATCATAACGTTTTCGCAGCTGCTGATATAATTGTGGTGTTTGGCAAAGATGTAACTTCGAATGTGGCAAAGTAATCACAGTATTCCTGGGAATTCAAAACATTTCAATTGCATTTAAATACTCTTTATGATTGAACAGCTTTTTTTTGTGTGGGAAATTATCAAATAACTTCTCCCGCTCTGGGCGGAGCCCTAGCGGACCCCGTCAAGTGATTGACCAGCTAACTTAAACATTTTACCAATAACGTTGGTGACTCATCAGTTTTTTTATCACCTCTTACATCAAACAAGTAAAATTAATGATGTTTAATCGTTGTCAACTCCAAAAATATCACAGTCAACTTTGTTACCTAATCCAGTTATAAGTCACACTTTGGTTCATTTTTAACACTTTCTACTCTCACTAAGTTGCTGATCAAGTACTTATGATGCAACAAGTAGTTTGATTGCCAAATACAAGGCGAACTTCAATCGTTGTCACTTCAAATACAACTGAAGGCTTTGATTGACAATTGCCGGGGTCAACAACTTTGTCTAGAATGCAATGGAAGTAATTTATCTCTTCTACGTAGGGTACAGTCGATAAAAGAAATAAGTATGAGGTTAGATAAGCATATGGTACTCTTTGTTACCGGCACTATGCATGTTCTGAGTAGGTAAATCTGTCGAAGATTAGGTACTGATTTAGGTATTTTTTTCAGTTATAAAAGCTCCTGGATGCAGGTTGTCTTTAACCTAATTTATTTGAGTTCGGTGAAGATGGCTTATTTTTAAATACTTCACTATTAGTCGACACATCAGTAGTCTCTTTCTTACTTTCACATAGTACTTCCATCGTTTCTTTGGTCTTCGCCTACTAGGGTGTCCAGGACAAGTAATTCTGGCGATATTTTTGGGTAGCTTATGTCCAACAGTCAACGTTTTTCGTCTAATAATAATATGATGATGATTGCCTGTGCAGTTCAAAGATGTTTACACATCCAAATAGAGATGGGATTTTAAAAAAATTGATTCCTCATGCCCAGAGGCATCCAAAAATACCCCATGTATGTTGCGATTCTTGATAGTTTCCCAGATATATTTTTAAAAATGCTCATGCCCCTGGGATTGTTTTTTTTTATGACGTTACTATTTGGATCAGACTGTATATCGCCTATAAACCAAAATCTTATGTCAACTGTACAATTTTCTCATAAGACTAGTAATTTTGTTCAAGGTTTGTCTTGGACATAAAAATTCCAAGTTACTACAGGTCAGAATTTTAATGTCCCAAGTTTCTTATTCTCGTAATTTAAAGTACTGTTTTGCATGTAATAAAACAGATGTGGCGATTAAGCTTGAACATCAGATTGTTTTTTTTTAATTTATTCCACCTTTTACTGGTCTAATAAATTATTTAATGTAAATTTTTTGATAATTTGCATCTCAATTAAGTGTTATGAAGGTTCAATTTTCATAATAACTACTATCAACCTTTTGACAAAAGACATTGACATTCACCAGGAAACGGGTACAAAACGTATGGAATTACCAATAATCATCGTTCATCATTTTAAGGAATAAGTGTCACAATACTTTAAAAATTACCCACGAGTTGCCATCTTTGTTCTTGACATGATTTTGAAATGAAATTTGCAAGAATTATAATACATACAGATGGTCGGGTTTTTTAACAAGTTCGAAAACAATTCGCTAAAATATTAGCATGCAAAATTATATAAATCTTCTACAAAGGATATTAAGCAACAGGAAACAAAACTACTCCTACACAGTCGGAGTTATCGGTGAAAGCAAGCTAGTCATTTTTATATCACCCTCTATAATGGAATTGAGTGAGCGGTAACAATAGATGGTAACAAAGGAACATTAGGCAATGTCTTTGGTGTATTGTGCTTTGTCTCAGAACTGCCTGTATAGCCTGAGATAGTTCGTAGCTTAGCTGTAAAGGTAGATTCGAATTTAGTGCTTAGAAGTTCATTTGTGCCCGGTTGACGATAAAATAGGCACGCCCTATTACTTCGGACTTAAACATAACTAGCGAAATGTGGGTGGACTATAAATAAAAAAAATAAAAACTTTTATTTTAGGTACCACATAACCCATATTAGAAAACATCTTTAAATTATTCAATTATAAATACAAAATCAATAAATACTAGGTACTGATTTTGACCTGCATAGTTTTAATATGCAAGCTTTTCTAGTAATTTAGATACTGGCATAAAGTTATGATATAAACGCAATTTCGGCAAAAATAAAAATAGGTGTCAGATTAGATAAGCGTCCTGCCGGGGTCGCGGGAAAGTCCGAAAGGGATACCCCTGGCAACATGGCAACTGAAGGAACACGGGTGGGTTTTAGTCAGTAAGAGTCTCACGCGCCCTCTCGCTCCGCCCAGAGCGGGAGAATTTATTTGATAAATTCCCACCCAAAAAAAAAAAAGGTTAGATAAGCGTATGTCATGAGATAAATGTGAAAACGCAAAACGATTCCGTAAATAAGTATTATGTAATTCCAAAGAAGTGTTTTATTTATGTACCTCTCCCACACACCTCTGCCTAAACCTTCAAGGAATACAGGCGCCATGTCAAGTTTTGATGGTTCGCATTTGTTTAAAAAAATGTTTTTTATTTTCTTACAAGCCTGAAAAATTAAGGAGGTGTTACTCAAATGATAAAGTCATGCGCTTTTGTTTAACTAAATTAATTCTTGGATTTGTGAAGTTCAAATTGTCTCATATTTATTCATTGCAATGAATACGATTTCCATGACATTTAAGTTCAATATTACATCGATTAGAATAATAGATTTCATGTTTATGTATTTAAATCATTTTCTACAAGGCTGATTACGAAGATGGGTGGGATGAGGAAGATATTTACCTGTGGATAAGCATTACCAAAAGTAGCTTTCTCGTAATTGTTCGTAAAACTGTTTTCAGCATTTTTAACATTGTTTTGGCAAGACTATTGTAAGTCAATCAATCTGCCTAGCCTTTTCCCCAATATGATGGGGTCGGCTTTCAGTCTCACTGGATGCAGCTGTATTCCAGTATTTGTACATGGAGCGACTGCATATCTGACCTACACAACCCAGTAACTGGGTAACACGAAACCCCTTCGTAAGACTGGTTGTCTAGTCCCGACTGTATTCGTGGATCATTCACAATTTAAAGATCCACGAATACGGCAGGGACCAACGGCTTAACGTGCTTTCCGAGGCACGGAGGATTTTAATTTCTATGGGTACCTAATGACTGATGCTTATAACAGTCGACGTTGTATGTTCGATCGTAGCTCAAAAACTGCTGATCGAGTTTTGACAAATAGTGCGATTTATATCAAAATGATTAAAACGTGTTTCCACTCAAATTATAGTAATAATTCAGTGATAATAACTCATACTAACTGGAATTAGTTCAAAGACTTAACGGCCTTGGTTAGGCGTTCAGTTACTTTCTTGTTTATAAAGTGCTGCTGGTATTACTGTTGTTAACTTTGAGACGATAAATATTTTTGTGTGTTGCTTCCGTTTGGTTTTTTATTTTAATTGTAAGTTTTTTTTTTGTGTGGTAACACTTTGACCTTGACTTAGTCTAGCGTAGTACGTAGTTTCGATTAAGAGGACAGCTTATATACTGGTTTTGTAACCATTGCCATGCGATTTAACGTACGTCCATTTTATCAACATATTTTGTTGTGAATCGCCCAATTTTCAGTCTTATCCCAATTGAATTAAAACATTTTTTCTTTTGAATATAACCAACTGTTTCTAATGTTAAATACTCTCCTGCCAGTTTTACCTGTAACTAAAAACCTTTTATTTCAGTTTCAGCACAAGAGTTCGAATGTCCACAGAAGACTGGTTTCTACCCGGATTCCTACCAGTGTGACCTTTACTACAAATGCAGCAAAGGTCAGTACAAAACTACAAAGGTCATCCATCCATGCAGTAACCAGAGGTACTTACCTCTGGTTACGTAATACATGCAAGAGGATGGTTGCGATGTCGAACCTAATTTGTCGGGTTTCACTTTATAAGTAGGTTTTAATATTTTTGAAGTGGAGGTGATTATTAAGTATTTTATGCGCAGCAAAAGAATAGTTTTTTAGTTTTAATGTGAGAAAAGAGACGCTGGTATTTTTTCATTACTACCTAAGGGAGTTTTCACTCGAAAAATTGCTCTAAAAAGTTACGGTTAATTTGGTCTATTTCACATCATTATTTTTCGTCTAAAATAAAACGATGCTTCTAAATTAAGCATTGCATTTCATGAGCATTAAGAATTTTTACAAGCACTGTTTCGTCATTTATTGGTTTCAAGACGGCATCAAACCTATAATTTATTGCAGCCTGTGCAATAAATAGAATGTGTAAACACGTTTAACTATAGATACTTCTCGCTTCAAGCAGTTCGAATATTTTCTTACACAGTTGTAAACTTTCTAGCACCATAAAATACATCACTAATACCAAAATGTCCTATTTTACCAATAGGTCATTCAATTTACCAATTGTTGGTCAATACTTCAACGGCGAAGTGTCAATACCTACTATCTAAAAAATTTCACGAAATTCACTTTTATGGTTTCGAATTTAAAGGTCAAATTCACATGCAACAATATAAATCAAAATGTAGAAATACCTTCTGACTAAACCACCGTGTCTATGCCATTACCTCCTAACTTCCATGGGACACATGTTGACTTCAACAGTTAGAAGTTACTGGCACTTCGATCAACCCTTCGTCGGCGAACGGGGATCCACGTGAGATCCAATGGCTTTTTAATCATTTATTTAATTAGGACATTCAAACGGTTAATCAATTTAACTTATCAAGGAATTAAAAGCTTTTTTCACTTTGTGTATATTGTTGACTTATGCACATTTTTTGCCACTACGCCATAAATTTGTAATTTCCCGACAATCCGTGCTTACCTACTACGAATTCAATTAATGAGTAGGCCCATTGTAAAATGTGACATTACTACACAAAATGTCGTGACTACTCGTATTTTTTGCCAACATTCGGACACTCTCATTATTATAGCAAGTAGAGTGTAAAAATTCCTAATATTTCCTCATTATTAAATAGCGAAATATTACGAAGGCGACCATAACTAGGTAATAAACTGCTTGCACGGTATCACCCAAATTGTGTCTATCGGCAATCGAGTGTGCATGCAAAAATTGTAATATATTACTAGATTTTGTACAGCTAGGCCGATTACCGAATATGAATGAAGAATGTGTTATCAGTAAATTAGTCTTCAGATATTTTTGTGCATAAAAATAATTATATTACCAAATTAATTATAGCTTTGGAGTATAAATTAAAATCCATAATTTTTTAGAAGGTGAGGATACGAACATGTCAGCGGAAACTTTTTGCTCAAACTGAGGACCCGATATTACTTAACATATCATTAATTTTGCAATAATATTATGTTTCTTTTAATAGATAGGACCTTTATTTATTGCAAAATTCATGTTGAAACTAGACCAACCCAGTTGGGATGGTAAACAGTCTGCTCATTCCGTATGTGAACTTGTGTTGGCCTCCAAACGATGTGCAATCGTGTTTTGTTTTAAGATTTATAGCTCAAAATTAAGTCAACCTATTCAAGAAGGTTGCTACATCTAGCACCTATTAGGTAATTGAATTTTCTAATTTATACAAAACAGCATTTCTCTGTTTGCATGGTAACTTTCAGAAGAGAATGTGAGGCAGATGCAGCGGGAATATTAACAAGATTTCTATTATTAAAAGATTTCATGGTGAATTTAAATTTGAATTTTACACGCTTGCAAGTTAAAAGCATTGAGCAAAGAGAAAGCTAAAAATGATAATGGTTTACTGTCTTTAAAGAATTATAATTGCTGTTTATAATGTTATGTATCTACCTACTATTAATTTCGTGTTGAAATCGTGAGTGTCAATAAAAATAGTTAAATTATTTGAAAGTATTATTGATGACTTTTTTTAAATATTATTTGCAGATGATTTTAGTGAGTTATGGTATGAGTGATCTCTTATTTAGTTTTATTTTTATATTAAAATTAGTTCAGTTGACTGAGCAACAATGGACTTTATTTTATTTTTTATGTATCAATTATGAAACAAAACAAAATATAAAGAGAAACATGACAAAAACTTCAATAGCTTTGTCTGGATGTTGAAACACTTTTAAGCAATGTTATTACCTACTAAATAAATATCATTATTGTTTAATGTCTGTAATTTGTCGTATTGTAGATCTTAAGCTACAATAGGTACATTTGTCATGATATGTCTTTGTGCGCGGTCGACGGATTAGATTCGTGTTCCCAAACAGTCTGATGGATCGTGATAGGTCATAAAATGATCGTAGGATTATCTGGAATTTATTTAATGATTTCAGCTTATTTGTCAAAAGTGGTGATCAAAGTAATTATTTTACATAGACCGGTGTATTATTGAGATGTTAAAACTATTAAAAATAGATGTGATGAGGGTGAATGTGCCTATCACTAAGATGTGTATTATCACTGTGGGACACTCCTCTTAAGTATTTTACTTAATTTCTTTTTTCTTACTTTTTTGGGTTCCGGACCTCAAAAGGTAAAAACGGAACCCTTATAGGATCACTTCTTTGTCCGTCCGTCAGTCTGTCAAGACCCATTTTCTCAGGAACAAGAAGAGGTATCAAGTTGAAATTAATATAAAATACGTAAATCTGTGTTCCCTTGGAGCTCTAATAAATCAAACTTCTAAATCAAGGCAATAAAAAAATACGGCTATTTATGTGACATATTTTGACATTCGCAAATAAATCAAAGCCTACAACAGGGTACTTCCCGTTGACCTAGAATCATGAAATTTGGTAGGAAGCAGCAGTAAAGGAAAATATCCGAAAATTGATCATTTGTTGTTTTAACACAATCTTTTTTTTTGTGATTACGAAGTCATATTTGCAGTTGGATAATTGACCGTGACGTATATCTATGTATGGGAACATGTTTCTCACCAACTAAGTTTAGTTGGTTCTTGGGATAAATTCATCCCATCTACGGAACCCTTCATTGTGCGTGATCTGACACGTAATTGACCGGTTTTTTTCTTTACTTACGGCTCTATTTTCAGTAACCATTATACAACCAATATTAAACCGTGTGCCAAATAAACCATAGCGTGATACCAACAAATAAAGAACACCATTTCACTATCAAGAGCTGTTTGAAATAACCATAAAATTTTAGGCAAGCCTTCATAACCTCTAGAATACTCTAGATACAGTAGCAATAATACTTAGCCTTTATATACATACATATGTAGATTCACAGTAACATTTTGTAATGCACCAACATACGCATTCTTGTATTTCCGTCAGTAATACAAGTGAGTGGTATTTTGTGGTTTTGCAATGTCCGTAGAGTCATGTATCCAGGTAAGTATTCTAGTATATAATGTGTAGTGTACAGAATGCTTGGCTTTTGATGGGCAATTTTCGTGTCATTCAACCTTTTTTTTTACTTTTTTTTGGGTACCCACACTATAACGTATGTACATCTTGAATAGCAAATAAAAAAGTGGCCGTTACGGATAAAATAAATATTTAAATTAGATTTATTTTAAGAGTGAAAGGAATTTTAACACAACGAATATACAAAACAAGGTCCTTGTCAAGAAAAATTCACGACGAGAGGCGCCCAGAGGCGAAGATCGTTAGAACCATACTTAGAAATTAGCAGTTACAACTTATTAATTCGATTATTTCTTATTTTTTCTTCGACACAGGTGTACCGGAAGTGAAGCTGTGTCCCGATGGTCTAGTCTTCAATGATGAGAACCCCAACAAGGAAAAATGCGACATTCCCTCCAATGTAGACTGCGGAGACAGGAAAGAGCTGCGTAAGTATCCCCTATCCATTAGTACACCCTATCCCTTTTTTTTTTTTTTGGGTGGGAAATCGTCAAATAACTTCTCCCGCTCTGGGCGGAGCGGGAGGGCGTGTCAGACTCTTATTGACTAAAACCCACCCGTGTTCCTTCGGTTGCCCTGTTGCCGGGGGCCACGATCTCCCTTTCGGTTTTCTTCGCAACCCCGGCAGGCATCGGCCCTAGCGGACCCCGTCAATTCTGCTGACATCTCTTTGAGGCGCGCGTGGAACACAACGCGCCGTCGACCCGGGCCTGGTCCTTATCGGACGGTGAGCTACCCATTGCTCACAGTCCGCAAGCCCGCGCCTACGGTGGCCGGAAATCGGCTTGCGACTCCCGACGCCCTGGGCGTCTCCTCCTGCGGCGGTTAGGGGCGTGAGGGCGCGAAATTTGCCTCTCCCTCACGCGTTCCGCCTCCTCCTTCGCGAGCATTACCGCTTCGCAGAAGGAGGTGACGGCCTCCCATTTCCTCTCGCTCCGTACCATGGCCTGAACCAGGGCCGGACGCGAGAGATCACCGCCGCCGATCGCCTCCACGAGGACACGGCGATGCTCCGCCCAAGCTGGGCAAACCTCCACCGTATGCTCTACCGTGTCCTCCGGGCGATCCACACAATGATGACACCCGGGCGTTTCCTCCCGCCTTATAGTACCCCCTATCCCTATGAGAAACTTTGGAGGTACTCGTGGCTAAAAATAACAACCACGCGGGTCGATCTTCAAGTTTAAGTAACGCTTGACGAGGTCGGTCGGTGGATGAGTGAACATCTATTACATACCGAGAACGCTCTGTTAATCCGTTAGTCCCGGCAGTCAATTATCGATCTATCAATCTATCTATCTTTGACAGTCATTACGGGTAGTCAGAAGCCCAAAGTCTGACAACCAGTCTAACAAAAGGGGTATCGTGTTACCTAGTTAGTAACTGGAGTTACTTGTGGAGGGTAGGCAGTCGCCCCATGTAAAATACTAGTATTCAACTGCACCTGGCTAGAATGGAAGCCGACTCCAACATAGTTGTGAAAAGACTAGGCAGGTGATGTTCCTTATGAGTAACTAGGTGCATGAATCCCTTTGGTTTACTAGAACTAGGCTGAGTTTAGTTAACTAATATATTTGTTAACATATTCCTTTTTTTTTCTTACATTTATTAATCAATCGACCTCATTTTATAATATTTAAACACTTTTATTAATAAAATGTTCGCTTGATTTTGGGTTCTGTTAATTATGGCTATGTTATGGAGAGCAAACGAGAAGACGTTAAGAAAGACGTCGTTTTTCTACACAAGCTCGATGTGGTTGATAAATATTCATACTTTTTCTTCTTTTATCAAACGTTGGGAAACGAACGTTATTATTATATAAATTAACCTGTGACCCGTTAAACTTCTTAATACCTTATTATTGCACAATCATATGCACCTATACTGACCATATTTTTTTTCCACAGAGGAGCCAAAGCCGTCTCCAGGATGCCCCAGGCAGAACGGATATTTCAGACATCCCGATCCCCAGGTACGTTGTGAAACCAACCAGTATTCTAACTAGCATTTGTGTGCACTCCAACATGCCAACGTAAGGCAAAGGGCAGTGAACGGAAAAATAGTTTAGTGGTACCATCATTGCATCTTGATCAATATGGATGAAAGTTGGGTTGTACGAACCGGAATTTTAATTCACTATAGGTTGATTTGCATAATATTTACACGAAGTGTGCAAAAATATATTGTTCAAACATTATTAAGGAAAATTAGGAAAAAACTTTTGCGTTTTAAAATGGCTGGCTGACAGGATTTCTAACTAAAATACTATTGTCATTCTTTCATCTTTAAATACCGTAGAAAGAGAAAAAAAATGAGATACAAAAGAAATATTCCTACAACGCGATATCAAAAAAATTAAGAAAAAAAATGTCTATTTGTCTTCGTAGAGTAGAGATGCAAGAGGTTATACTACTCGTGCTGGATAACCTCAACGATGAGTGTTAACGGTGTTATCTTGTACTTATATACATACTCACAACATTTACAGGCCTGTGACAAGTTCCACTACTGCTCGGACGGCACACCCAACGAGATGCCCTGCCCCCCCGGCCTGTACTTCGACGACGAGACCTCCAACTGTGACTGGAAGGAGTCCGTTAAGAGGCATTGTGATCAACTCACCAAGGGTACGTTGCACAAAGAACATTCTTAATTAAATGTACCCCATCTTCATCGAAAATTAAATTAAAAATAATTAACCCTTCTGAATTTGAGTGCCAATCAAGATACATTTCTAGATCTAGATATTAGACTAAATGGATTATGTAGCCTGTTTATGATCATAAGGAAAACTACGGAATATAACGTATTATCATCAAGGTCATAATCGTGTGACACGGGCTGTTTCAAAGCAATTCTGGAACCTTGTTTTTTCCAGAGCTGTAAACAAATGTGGCATTAGAGGATTTCTTTTAATGAAAGACTATAATAAAAAATCAGCACTTCCATTCACATCTCCTCTCGTTAATACAGTGTCTTTACCGATAAATTATCTTCAATTTCCAGACTTGCTTGACGACGGTTTCTCCTGCCCCGATGGTGAAGTAATGGGACCCAACGGCCGCGCCCTGCCCCACCCCACTTTCCCTCACCCAGAAGACTGCCAGAAGTTCTACATCTGCCGCAATGGCATCCAGCCCCAGAAGGGACTCTGCCCATTAGGCAAGGTCTACAACGAGGACACCTTCATGTGCGATGATGCTGAGAAGGTTCAAGGATGGTAAGGAACTGGCTTAATAGATATACTTAACATAGTCAGATCAACGGCAGGTCTTGACTGACTCATATAGTTAGCTTGTTTCAGGTTAAGTTTGAAACTTAGAAAGTGATAATGGTGTCATATTGGGAATTGGCAAAGATATTTTTGTTCCAGTGTAAAAATAGATCTTTTTCTGCATAGTTCCATTATTTTCTGGCTCTGGTGTCAAAATCAAAAGGGTGCTATTAACTCTTTCCGATTTAGTGGTTCGTGACACTAACGACCTTTTTCAGATTTGTCTATTAAGATCCGTGCCATCTAGTGTTGGCTTTAATAAAAAATAAAAAAACTGAAAGAGGTGTTTAGTGACACTACGTAGTCAGTAGTGGCTGAGTAATGCAAATATCTGGCAAAATAGTCAGTGCTGGGATAAAGAACCTATCGTCAATTTAGATATGCAGCTGACAGTATGCAGTATGTTTTTTTTTTAACACTGATTCTTTTTTTATAAAGGGTCAAATAAATTAGCTAGCAAAACTCCGTAGAAGTGATGGGTATCGATATCTAAACACGATAAAATAAAATACAAAAAAAGATTTGATATTGACTTGAAGTATGACTTGAGAAAATCTGTTTTCTTTTTTTATCGTGGTTCGATATCGATACCAATTACTTTCGTAAAGTTTACACTTAAAATAACTCAAATGATTAACCGGGGTCGACGAACCCACAAAAAAAAACATCAAAATTATTTATTTTTTGTTCTACCTATCTTGTTTAGATATTGATACTCATCACGTACCATGGTTTTGCTAGCTAATTTAATTTGACCGTGTATATGAGATCGTAATCTAAACTTAATATAAAAAAAGAGAAAAGATTTGATTTTTTATATGTTTTTTTGTAATGAATAAACTCAAAAACGACTGGACCGATATAATGCTATATTATCACTGAATAACATGCTATATTTTATAATGATATCACGCTGGCGATGCCGCTGGCGGAAGCTAGTTTAATGATAAAGAATACATGGTAGTGCTTATAAACTCAATTAATAAACTTATTTTTATGAATTTCAGTGAAAACTACTACGAAGGCCAGACGTTTGAGAAGAACAAATCTAAGAAGGCGTGAAGTGTGTCATACTTATTAAGATATTAGTTATGTATTAATAAATATTTAATAAGTCACTATGAGTTTAATTTACTATGATCCTCATTTATTTTCTACGTAGTACCTACTGGCCGTATGTGTATATAGCAGTGATAGACTCGTGGTATGACCGTCAAGCTGCCAAGTCATAGGTCTCGAGTTCGAACCCATGACACGCACCTCTGACTTTTCGGATTCATGTGTGTATTGTATAATTATCACTTGCTTCAAAAACGGTGAAGGAAAAAATCGTGAGGAAACCGGCATGTCTGAGAGATATATTTCTCGACGGCATGTGAAGCCAAGTCAGAGGCCTATGGGCGGCTTTAAAACTCTGAAATCAGGTCAGTCTCTAAACACACGAAAAGAAGAAGACCTACTAGTTTAGTTCGATTCCCATGTCGGTCAAAGTGTTATTGCTGAGGTTTTTCCATCAGGAATTTCTCATTAGCAGCCCGGTGTTTGGGTTTGTGCCCGATGGCAATAGGCTCATCCACTATTACATGGGACTTAAACATAACTGGCGAAATGTGGGTATACTATAAGTACACCTCTGCTTAACCCTTTGGGGCTTACAGGCGTGATGTTATGTTATGTGGTACCTACTAGAAAAAGTATTATTTCTACATTAAAAGTATATTCATAATAAGTTATGTAGTTGACAAAAAGGAAAAAAGCCTAAAGAATGCAAAGCTGAAAATGGATAAAAATTATGGCCTCAAATGTAAGCAATAAAATTATATACAAACTATGAAGAAATTATGAAAAATCTAAATAAATCGAACTATCCACACTCATGGCATTCCATTTTGTTTTAAACTCGGATTTAAGGTTATTTTATTAAATAGCAGCATTTTTATTAGTGACCGTCAGTTTGTCAAGTCATAGGTCTCGAGTTCGAACCCAAGGCACGCACCTCTGACTTTACGGATTCATGTGCGTATTATATAATTATCGCTCGCTTCAAAAACGGTGAAGGAACACATCGTGAGGAAACCTGCATGCCTGAAAGATATTTCTCGACGGCAAGTGAAGCCAAGTCAGAGGCCTATGGGTGGCTTTAAAACTCTGACAACTCTGTTAGTTACTAACCACAAGAAAAGAAGAAGACTGAGTTGCCTTGAATAAAATGAGTATACAAAATATTGACTATGCAACCTAGAAGATTTAGCCTAAGTACTTTATCAAAAACACTCCTATGACAGCAAACGGAAATTATTCCATTTTCATGGCAAATAGTGCTAATTAAAATCTATGGCCAGTGCTTTATTAGTGGAAGAGCAAGCATGCTTACTGCCTTGTTGCTTTTAATGTCAGGTAGCATATATGATAAACATGATTGCATTTCAAGGCCATAAATTACGTCATATTTTAAGGGAGAGGGAGGGGTCAATAGGGTGATATAGTGCGACAAGGGTGGAGACGAGCTATAAGTTTCTTGACGACACATGTCGGTATAAATTTCAAGTATTAAAACTCTAGTCTTCAACTCTAACGAAAAACTTTAACTCTTCTTCTTTTACTCTTCTTACGTTAACTTTTAGTCTATCAATATTATTTTTATGTGTTTTCCTTGGGCTCTAAAAATCATGAAATTCATGTGAGGTTTATGGGTGGTAATTCATGTGAGATTTATGGGTGGCCCCTTATAAATGAAACGAAAGGTTCAAGCCACATTTCTAGTATAAGGTTAATCTAAATCCATTATCCCATTCCAAGTTAATTGAAAGAACTACTGTGATAATACTTAAGAAGTTCTAAGTTTTAAAACCACAAACATTTTAATTGTAATGACCATTGAAATTATCATCACTTAATAATATCATATACAGATAGTCTTTTTAATTTTATTTGAGCAAGTAAAGACTTTAGCTGCAGGCCGTATTGCAAACCAATTACGGATAATAATTGTATCATTTGCGCAAGCGCGGTCGCAGTCGCCTGTGCTCGATACATCGATGTAAGAAAAGTAGAGTAGACAGATTTTGTAATAAGGATTCAAAAGAAAAATTATAATGATCCTTGGTTGATTATTCCTTTTACGATGATTGCGATAAAGTAATAAGATTTTTTTTAAATTATAAATATATCAATTTAACATAATTATTATACATTTTAATAACTTGTCCCGTCGAAGATTTTGTGTGACTGAGTTTTGTTAAGTGTAAAGTAGATTCAAAAGTAGTCTCGTGTTTAACAGATAGTAGTTGGTTGGTGTTGGGTTAGTTTATTTCTGTTTTATTGTCGTCTTGCCACCACATGCTTTTTAGTAACCTACAGCTGCAGTCGGGTTTTTTTTATGTTGGATAGGTATATTAATTATAGGATTTTAAACCGACATGGTTATTTTCGGAACTAAAGTTCTTTAATAATGGGATATTTACCATGTTTTTTGGTATTTTTTTTTAACAGAATATCCCGTTTTAAACAAAAAACATGGTAAATATGTTTTAAATAACTTTAGTGGTATATTAATTATTCTAAAAAGTTTGTGCTTGGGAGGTCTACTGTTCGCAGAACTACTAGCTTATTAAGAGTTTCGTTTCTGACGACGACTGTCGGTACTCGAGTGAACTACTGGCAATCTATTCTAGCAACATTTTGTTAGTAGTTAATGTATATCACGAAGAGATGGCGCCACTTATCTTTGCGTAGCTTAAGCCCGGTTTCCTGCGCGTGTTTTTCGGAAACATAACACAAAAAAGCTTTCACATAAACATTTGTTTTTTTGTGTTTGCATACACAAATTTGTCTGGCCACGCCTCTTTGTTGCGATATTTTTGTGTAAAAACACGTGCATGAGACCCGGGTTTTATGCTACGCATCTAGAGGTAGACAGTACCTAAACTTTAGCTCTATGTCACCGATACTAATAAAACCTTATTATTTAGATGCAAAAGTGTTTTAAATATGTCTTTGATTCTGAAATCGTTAAACACTATCTACACTTATAGATTGTTTAACCACCTCCTGATAAGTTCCGGTTAACTTATATGGCAGATTATTTCTTAACTAGCTTTTTCCCGCGGCTTCGCCCGCGTGGTTGTTGGAAAATATCCCACAGGAACGTACCACCGGGATTAAAACGTATGTGTTACTCGAAGTTATAAACTATCTGTGTGCCAAATTTCATCCAAATCCGTTCAGCCGTTTTTGCGCCAATCCAGAACAGAAATCCAGATAAACGGACAAAACTTCTACATTACTATTTTATTATAAGTAACAGATCAGTCTGTTTATTTTTTTTTATCCTGTGGAACAGGCTTTTAAATGAAACAGAAAAGGTTATGCAGTGTATGATTTTGTAAGAATTAAATTCGTAATTATTACAGTTAAAAAATGATAGGTTACATTTCGTAATGCTGTACCAAAAATTTGTAACAATTACCTTTAACACTGCATGTTCTAGTTATCGAATTATAATTATAATTTTGTTTATAAGAGCCTCGGGTTACATATTAAATTACATGCTTGTCATAACCGTTGGGCTGTCAGTTTCAATGAGTTGATAATCCAATTTAATATATTCTAAATCAAGGAGACCAGAAGATATTGATTAGTTTAGGCGTATCAGGTGATTATTAAACACACAATCTTTATTAACTTATATTAAACAGCTGTGGTCTGAACTGAACATGAAATTATTGTTTTATGAAAAAAAAAATGTCAAAATTTATTGTCAAATACGTGAATGTATAATTTAGATGACATGTTTGAGACAGTTATTAATTTCTAGATTTGCGAATGTCTCAAATCTCAAAATCTCAAATTCTTTCTTGCGTACCATAATGTATATAGTTGGTAGGGAAGTAATTATATTAGTCACAATTATGGACCCTATCGGGCACAGCATAGGTCAAGTAGGAGAGAGGAGGAAGAGCACTGGTCGTTTAATATGACAAATTGTATTATTAGTTAAGTAGTTAGTAGGTTATATATTTATTAATACAGAATTCAATTTAAGAATTATAAGTATTGTATTATAAATTATACATGTTTATTTATTTAGTAACATTAGAATAGCCATTTATTTAAAAAAAATATTCCTTTTAATTAATAATTATTGTTTTATTTAGTTATTATTATTTATTGCGTAATTAATATTTATTATTCCTAAGGTAAGTAATTTATTGAATGCTTCATATTTTTTATTTTTTATTATTGTATATTTTGCGTGAAATGGTGATGAAAATTCAGAGTGACCTAACTTCATACATTGTGGATAACAATGGCTGTGTGATTCCTTCAGTCAGTTCAGACAAACTGCGAACATCAAAACATTTTAAAAAGTTTTGTTATGTAAAATCCAAAACAAAAAAAAAAATGAAAATGTTTAAAGAAAAATAGAAATACGTACATGTTACTTCGTTTGACTTTGAATAACAAGTTGATACCACACTTTTTCACTTTTATTCTTCTCTTTCTGTGTCGCATTTTTTGTAAATATATTGTTTTATTTAGTTTTTTCAAGATATTATTTACTATAAGTATAAAAGCTATAAGTTATAAGCCATAAGTTTTTAATTTAAAATTTAAAAACTTATAGCCTTAAAATAATAATAATTTTAGTTGATTTCTACTTTTTATATATATTTTTTTTCAATTATCCTAAAAAAAAAAACGAAATTTCACCATTATTACCAAAGTAGTCATAAAAGCCTTCAGAATTTTGTCAATTGCATTAGTGTTATGACTACTATATTATTTATTGCTTATTCAAAAAGATATCATAACAGAAATGTCAATCAAATGTCAATATATTTTATAACTATACTATAAACACACGTTGTATTATATTCTTGTCAGATATATGATATGTTTCTCTTAGCTGTCGAACACAACTCGCGATTTTTTTTGACTCCTATTCAAATATTATGTAACAGTGCTAATTATCTTATGCTAATATTACGGAGAAAGTATTGGTGTGTATGTTCTCAGAAACGTGTGTATTTTTCATTGTGTTTTATTCTACACATGATTTAGTTACTTATATTTTAAGAGTAGCAGAGTAGGATATATAATAATAATTAGTACCTTGTCGACCGAGCTCTGCTCGGGTGAAAATAAATAAACATATCGTCCAGGTGTACCAACGTTGTATCACATTTCCAAGGCTATGAAAATAGAGAATATCTCGATCGATTTTTTGACCCCTAAAACCTCATATTGCAACTTTCATCGAGATCGTTAGAGCTATTTTCGAGAACGTAATTACAAATATATACATATAGGTACAGATGCATAGAGTTAAGATGGATTTAAAAATAAACAAATCTGTAGCAGTAGTAAAGTAGGTATCTGATTTTTACTGGCCTTTTTAATTTTGCAGGATTTTACAGGGATCAAATCTCACAGATGTTAAGTAGGAGTAAGTTTGTTGTTAGCAAGTTTTCAACAAGCTCCTACGTTTCAGTTTGCGTTCAATTTACTTTGCACCTTTGATTTAACAAACCTCTTTTTTATATTTAAATTACCTCCTCCAATAATTTCCTAACTCCTGGTCACGTCGAGTTCCTTACAACATAACTAGTGGAGCGGCTGATAACAGATAACGTCAACTTTTTGTCGGGTGACTCGAATCGTGACTGATTTGTGCGCATACGCAACTTGTAATACCTGCTTGTTTTATTGATCAGATTTTTTTTTCGCGGACTGTACTTAGTAGGAATTTTTGACTGTTAATGACTAATTGTGAATCATTTGATGTAGTCTCAGCTGTAATTTTTCATTTTTAGGGTTTTGTCATCAAAAGGTGTAGACAGGGAATCTCAGTAACAAAAGGTTGAAGGTGGAATATTATGAAAACTTGTTGTATAAAGTCTGTTTTTAATTTTAATGAATTAAAAATGAATTATTACTAGTTTTATTTAACTTAAATCGTACCTAAATTTAAAAAGATTTACGAGAATATCCTTTAATTAAAAATTAATTACCGAAAAAATTGTCGCATGTCCCAATGATAAGTTATTTACGGACTTATATCTTGCTGTTAGGTACAGAATCAGTGCGCAAATATGATATACTTATCATCGGTGTGTTTTTTTTTTAAATGGTTTCCGTAAATACAGGTTCTTATTTTTTATTGCGTTTAAATAACAAAGCTCTTATTTCTGTCAAAACCTTTTCCCAACATAATGCATCGCTCCCAATATGTCGATTTGGTTTAGCCATTTATTTTGTCTAGCAAGTCCAGTATTCCGAAATAGCGAGCGTATTAATTTAGAAGTTTTCGAAATTAGAGCAATTCTGTATAAATTGTATGTATTGCCACTTGTTCCGGCAGTTTGTAAGGCCTACAAATAAATGGGCTGGCGAAATTAGAACGTACTTTGCCTACTCTAGAAATATAGTTCTTAATGATACTAGAGTTTAGGAAAAAATGATGACTATTCAATACCGCTAAAAAAAAAAAAAAGCGACATAAGAGTTCCCGGGAGACTCGCAACAACTGATAATTTATAATATAAATAATTACCGTAATAATAATTATTAAAAATAAATATATTAACCCCACCGCCATATCTCTACGTTGACGACGTGGTGGGGCTTGCGCGCTCCGAACTCTAGGTCTGTGCCGGTAGAGTTTACTTTGGCGGCACAGGTCTGGGATAAGGAGCCAGACCAAGAGAGATACAAAAACCCGCAGAGCAGCATGTGGCGAGCTGTTGGGCAGTAGCGACCCCACGGACCCTATCTCCCGGGAGAAGTCTTGTTCCTCACCTCTGGCTTGCCTTTATTGGCTGGCTGGAGTGAACACTGACGAGGAACAGAGCTCCCACCTCATTCTTGCCTTTATTGGCCGGCTTGAGTGGAGACTCGCAAGAGCAAACGTGCTCGGAGGAAGGAAGTATTCCAGTACGATGCTGGTAGGGATCTTGACCGTACTTCCGGGATTGTCCTGATAGCCGTGGAATACCTTTCCACTCCTCAAGCACCTCAGGAAGTGTTGCCCCCTTGTCGCTACGACACTGTGTGCTAGCGACCGTTTTCGGGGGCCCATTATTGAGTGTGCAAGTCACCCCCTGCCATTTTATCCGTGTATTACATAACATTGATCAGGCAGGGGACATAGTATTTCCATAGTTCCAGGTAACTAATCCATAGCCACCCAAATCCATAGCCCATTATGTTTTGTTTCCATGTTCTGCAATAGTCCTACACCAACCGGGGGTTGTCCTTGGGTGCACTTGTATAGTGCATACAGGGATAATCGTCGGTTGGTGGCTCAACGCTTAAAAACATCTAACAGGCCTCTGCGCGTTGGCTTCGGCTCCTCGTACGCCTTCCAAAGGTCCGGGACCTCAGGGTCCCGAGAAATATCAAAGACAAATATAATAAATAAGAAAAAAACAAATAAATAAATATATATAATATTTTTATTTATAATTATTATTTATTATTATTACGGGGTGAACCTGCTACAGGGACACCTCTGCACAACCCTTCGGGGAAACAAGGCGTGATGTTATGTTGTGTTAAATAATTAACAATCCGTGCGTTCCATGGAATTTCCCATCGGAAGAAATGTGAACTTCCATACAAACTTTCATTAAGTATTCAATCCCCTTATGGGATAAATTTTCAAAAATCCTTCCTTGCTCACTTTTGTTATATAAAGAACTTCTGTGCAAAATGTCTTGCTTCACAACGCATTGGTTTAGGCTTTTCGTTGTCTGCCAGTCAATATAATAATTTTAATAAGTAGATAGTCGCATTATTTCATTAATCAACACTTGAACGATAGTTAAATTTGTTTGCATTTTCTCAGCCTTTTTGTTATCGTTACTAAGCTGCTGTAATTAGTTTATCGCAGACCAAACTTAAACTAGCCCTCTTATTTGTAAAATTGTTTGAATTAAAGTTGTCCTTATTTCAGTTATGTACCTAATATTTTACGTAGAAGAACCATGATCATGATCAGCCTAAAGGAAAGAAGTAACTGCAATTGCCGTCGTCTGAATCATAAAATCATAACACATATACAGCTTGGCAAAAAACAGTATGATGCGGTCACAAATGAAACTAAATATTTTACTTAATGCAGACTCGACAAGTGCTAGTACAAGGGTTGTGAGTCACCAGATATACAATAGAATAGAATCTTTTTTATTTTTCTAACTCGAACAGACAACTGTGTCGCTGGGGAGTTTATTGCACCGCTTCTTCTTGCCAGCTAAAGGCACTAGGAAGTGGTGAAGGGCGGGAGTATTGGGAGACTGTCTTATGTAATTTTGATGTTCGAAAAGTGCTGATTCTCAGCCTAGTTTGAATTTTTGACCCACAAGCGGCATTTTTTGTTGCACATTTATTTTAACATTAAAAAAATATTTTACTCATTTCCCATTCAAATTGACCTTAGTGCGACAGTGGCGCCCTCATTTCCAAAATATTTTTTGCCAAGCTGTAGCTGCACAAGGATCTTTTGGCGCGTGGCCAAAACCGGAACTAACGCCGCCTTCTTTATTTTTCAATACATTTCACAAAACAATTGCACAAATGTTTACCGCCCCCTGTCAACGTCATTCGAGCACCCAAAGATCTTTGTAGCAGTGTAAGCCTTGATAAAAATCTATACATATAAAATTGTAACGAAGTCAAAACTGTACACTGAATATTTTTGAAAAAGTCATTGTTACGAGGTGTGGGAACGAGTCCGATGCCGAAAATATAGTTTTTAGATATATTTTTTTGTGTTGGGAAATTTTCAAATAACTTCTCCCGATCTAGGCGGAGCGGGGCCCTCGGGGCAAAAAAATATATCTAAAAACTATATGTCAAATTCTTACTGACTAAAACCCACCCGTGTTACTTCAGTTGCCTGTATGTTGCCAGAGGCAGAGTCTACGCCTTTTGGACTTTTCCGCAACCTTGGCTTGGCTGTTGGTCTGGATGTTTGTTCTGAATTGGCGCAAAAGCGGCAGAAAAGATTAACACAGACAGTTTATAACCTATATAAACATTTACAGCCTTACAAATAAACAGGGTATAACAGTTATATTCGAGAATTAACTAAGAATAAGCAAAATGTCTTCGTTGTACGAATAGAAATGTCAACGCATGTTTAAGCTATTCTTTGTTTATTTGAACAGCCTATAGCGTAAAGCCGATAGTTCGTTCACGTGGGATACTTTCCGACATTCACGGGGGCGAAGTCACGGGAAAGGTAGTAAGTCAATGGATGACATTAAAGTATAAGTTTTCCCATTAAATTATAAGTTTTCCCATTACATTTTAAGTTTTCCCATTAAATTATAAGTTTCCCCATTAAATTATAATTTTTCCCATTGAATTATAAGTTTTCCCATTCAATTATAAGGTTTCTCATTAGATTATTAGTTTTCCTAAAAGTATCATTATGTACGATTACACCACAGCTTGCGGTTGCTTGTCAGTATCACAAATTATTAGTTTTACTACCATCTAACTGCCACTTATCTAACAAAATTCTTTCCTTTTAAATTATCTCCTATTTCACAAGAAATGTTCAGAATTTCTTTAAATAACAAACAAATATCCGTTGTTTAAATATACACTGGACATAAGATTAGCATAAGGAAAAGTGATTACGAAACATGACAAGCTGACAACCTACCACGCTCAAACTTGCAAAATGATCACCTTTTATCTGCCGAACACGTTCAACTGAGCAAAGCAAAAGGAGACTAACAGATCTACATACATAAATAACAGGGTTATTGTTAATATGTCGGCAACCCATTAAGGGAATTTGCAACCAAATGCTCCCTTTGCAAATGTCAACCATTTTCGAGTAATTTAACATTTTATATTTTAAAATGTATGAAATAAATCCCCTTAATGGATTGCCGACATATAACAAATAACCCTGTATAAGCAAAATAGAGCAACTCGCAGTTAAGTTCTGAAGGATTCTACCATCTCAGTTTCACATCTTTAAGGCTTTATGAAACTAGCCAGACGAATCTAATTACCCGATTGCAAATACAGATTTATATTTTTAAATGATAGCATAGCAATTTGCCAGAGATTTCCTTCGCCCCATATTCCCTTTCACGTGGGAATGTCGAAAAATTATTTCACCTTCTTCCTTATTTACATAATAAAAGGATCCTCTGTAAAAAACAGCTTTCTAGATCCAAGGGTTTGGGTTGGGCATTGATGAGTTAGTCAGTGAGTGAGTGAGCTAGGACTTTTTATTATGTTTTGTTTGACTCATTCTCTGCTAACTTTGTTTTTCATATTAATACCAAATTATAACCATTCGTGAAGGCACTGGTTTTATGATTACATAGAAGACCTTATAAACTCTTCATTTGCCTAGCCTGTTTTAACTATGTTGGAGTCGGCTTCCAGACTAACCGGAAGGAGCTGACTACCAGCATTTTACATGGAGCAACTGCCTATCTGACCTCCACGACACAGTAACTGGGTAATACGATACCTCCTGGGAAGACTGGTTGTCAGACTTTCGGGCTCATGATACCCGGTAACAACTGTCAAAGATCCACGAATGACAGCCGGGACCAATGACTTAATGTGCTTTCCGAGGCACAGAGAGGTCTCGGTATGTAAAGATCGTCACCCATCCCCGGACCGACCACGGCAAGCATAGCTTAACCTGATCGATCGATCCGTGCGGCTGTTATTACTTAGCTCTTAAGAAGACCTAATAATAGTTTTGAGAAACAAAAAAAAACAAACGTTGTTATTCATATTATATAATGTCTCTAAGGTCGAAGACATTAATTAAATAATACAAAGCTTGTTCACATTTGGTCAAAACAGTGGCACTTCGGTAGTGCCGACAGAAGTAAAACTTGAAAAAAAAATCTGCACTGCAGTAATCAACGCGTTGATGTCTTTTACTCCACGGTGTCGGTAAATTCCGTCATAGTGTCGCGAAATCAATGGTTTAGTCCCATCTCAAAAATGCCCAACGCAACTAAAAAAGATTTCACTTTAAAAAAAAATTGTGCAGGTTGGAAGGATATAATTCTTTCACAACAGGAGTATAAAAAACAGTTGAATGACTCAATAAAAAGTACCATTGTACAATCACATAATTAACTAGTTACATCTTATTGTATGTTTATTCATTTGTTTATTTTTCACGCCAAGTTTTTTTGATGATTGTTGCATGAACAAAGAAATGCGATGTAGACGGACTTCTCCGAAATCACGATAATAATTTAGGGGAAGTGTGGTTATGCAATCAAGGCGTAACATTTGACGTATTCTCACAAGAATTTTCGAACAAACTTAAAAGATCCCAAAAGCGGGGCTTCAATTACTTAGGTACCATAAAATGCAACGATTTTTCCGCAAAACGATTAGGATATTCAGAAGAGACATTATATTATCTTTCTTTAACTTGATTTTTTAGCATGGAATTGCGTGTTTTCAGGCATTTTAATCAACAGTGAGATTTTGCCACCAAAAATATTCGGTGCAAATGCTATATTTATTATATGGTCTTGGTTGCTACAGAAATAAGGTACGAGTTTGGTTATGCTGGTTCTACCAGAAACAGACAACACTATGCATGACATGACATAACAATTGTAATACAATATGGTGACAGAACTTACAAAATAATACATCTCACTAGATATTATACACAATTAATCTCCCTGTCATCTTAATTACGTACGTTGATAGATATTCCTGTCATTGACACAGTGACAGCGAGTTTCTCTCACGACTTTGCGCAACAAGATTAAATTTTAATTTCGATTAATTATTATCACTTCCAGACGTGTATGTCTGCATCGTATTGTCAATCAAAGCACGCCGCGTGAGGTATATGGCCGTTTTCGTAAGAGGTGACTTGAGACTGATACCGACAGGTGTTGTATTCATAGTCTTGCTGTAGCTAAAAATAATAATATAAAGGCTGGATGGATTTTTTTTTCCTTTGTAAATACTATTGATTGAGGATGATTTATTATTTTCATTGTTTTTTTTTAACCTTTACAGAATTTTTTTCTTCTTTTCTTGCGATTCTTTCTATCTAGAAACTAATGAATGGATGTTTAAATCATCATCATCATCTCCTTAGTATTTTCCGAACTATGTTGGAGTCGGCTTCCAGTCTAACTGGAAGCAGCTAAAAACCAATGTTTTACATAGAGCGACTGCCAATCTGACCTCGACAACCCAGCTATTGGGTAATACGATACCCCTGTGGCTTACCACATGCTTACCACGGTCAGAAGCCCGAAATTCTGACAACCAGTCTTAACTGGTTGTCAGAATTTCGGGCTTCTGACAACTCGTAATGACTGTCAAAGATCGAGGAGGGGTCTTGATATATAAGGATGGTCACCTATCCATGGATCATCCGCGGCAAGCACAGCTTAACTTTCGATCGACCCGTGTGGTTGTTATTATAAATTTTAAATAATATATAACTAAACATTATAGTACCGATTCCTGTATAATTATGGCAAATTATTGTTTTATCTAGTGCAGGGGCTTCCAACCTTTTTACGTACGCGCCCCCAACTTTCTTTTAAAATCACTACGCCCCTGAGTTACTTTGTCGACTTATGCAGAAAAGCTTAAGAATATAAAGCGAGCGAAAGTGTGGTCAAAAGAAAATTTAACCTCTCCAAGGGGGTTTAAATGTTTGCACCCCAAACATTTGCACCCCCTTGGAGAAGTTAGATTTTCTTTTGATAATTTAAACAGAAATAGTCGTTACTGTGTCGAGTTTTACAGAAAAACTTAAGAATGCATGATATAAGAGTGAGCAAAGCGAGCTCGAAAAATGTGGTACAATTTCGGATTCGTTACATTTTTCTTTTGACCAATCGTACAGAAAAAAAGGTTACTTTGTCGACTTATGTAGGAAAGTTGAAGAATCAAGAGAATATTGATTGGAAGAGCGAACGAAGCAAACTCAAAAATTTGTAATAAGCTGTCTCGAATAGGTTCAGTTTTCTTTAGTCCATTCATACAGAAATAGAAAAACTTATTTAGTTGACTTATGCAGAAAAGCTGAACCCCATTTTAAAGCACCTAAGTAAGTATTATGAAACGTTTGGGTTTTGGAACCTTTTTTTTTTTTTTTTTTTTTTTTTTTTTTTTTTTTTTTTTTTTTTTTTTTTTTTTTTTTTTGAGGGTGGGAAATCATCAAATAACTTCTCCCGCTCTGGGCGGAGCGGGAGGGCGTGTCAGACTCTTACTGACTAAAACCCACCCGTGTTCCTTCGGTTGCCCTGTCGCCGGGGGCCACGATCTCCCTTTCGGTTTTCTTCGCAACCCCGGCAGGCATTGGTCCTAGTGGACCCCTTCAATTATGCTGACATCTCTTTGAGGCGCGCGTGGAACACAACGCGCCGTCGACCCGGGCCTGGTCCTTATCGGACGGTGAGCCACCCATTGCTCACCGCCCGCAAGCCCGCGCCTACGGTGGCCGGAAATCGCCCCGCGATTCCCGACGCCCTGGGCGTCTCCTCCTGCGGCGGTTAGGGGCGTGAGGGCGCGAAATTTGCCTCTCCCTTGGGTTTTGGAACCTAGTCTTAACCTTTTCGAATACCAAGAACATAAATTTAATAAATCTGTATTTTATTATTGAAGTCGCCGCGCCCCCCCTTGTTCACTCTACGCCCCCCGAGGGGGACGGGCCCCACCGGTTGGGAATCCCTGGTCTAGTGTCTCATTTTGAGACAGAATCATGAAAAGTTTTGCTGAAATGTAGTTTCAGGTAGTTTTATGACTGTGGAAGGTCAGTTTTTAAATAAATACCTCAATTTTCTCAATTGCATTATGTTTGAATAATAGCTTTAACCAACCCTCTTGGCTTACTATCAGACAAATCAAAAGAATATCACATTCACACTATAGATACCTCCGCCAACCCGCGTTCGGCGGGCGGTCGGTGGTCTGCGCGCGCGCAGCCAGTGCTACCGGGCAGACTACGACGCGCACACGTCGCGACAACCACACACACAAACAAACAAGCAAACATGAGGAGTAGTGCACAGTTCGCGGTTTTGTTCGCCTGCGTGGCTTACGGTAAGTTTTAAACGTACTTTCAGTAATATACCTATGCCAGAAGTACTTTAAATAAGGGTTTGGGTAGTATAGAGTCAAATAAGAATCGCTGCTGAACCCTTTGGGGATGTAAGCGTGATTTAATATTGTTTACGTATTCATAAAAAAAGTTGACTCTTAAAAGTTGATTAAGTTATTAGATAATAATATCAAACCAGTCAGAATGCTGATTTGTCCTTTGACAAATCAAAGCCCCATTTGACACTAGAGTTCTAAAACGCAACTAGCTTAATATTCTAGAATCGTAATTTCTATAATTGTAAATTCGTTCCTTATCCGTGTACAGAGAAATGTGTCATAAGATACTTAATTATCTCTCGCTGCGTCAAATTCATTGATAAATATTATTATTCTGCATTCTTATAATATATATTATATCACCTATATATGACAAAAGAGTGGCCTTTTGTAAGTCACAAATATTGTTATTTATACATATTATAAATCGTTTTATATCTATCTGTGTGACCGCGTTTTCCTTCTAAACTACGCAATTAATTTTGATGCGGTATTCACCAGAATTTTAAAAAAATATTCCGGAGCGTTTATGTGTATACTACGTCCATATGAAATACAAAAATATACTATATTTATTCAAGTCTTGACTATACATAATATGTATGTATTGTAACCTCCCATATACAAACGCATATATATATACGCATCCATATATATGTAAAAACAAGCATACAAAACCAGAATATAATTATTTAGATCCAACGATTAGCTTTTCACAAGTGAACAGTCTCATTTTAGTATACTAGCCAAACTTGTCTAGCTTCGTAACAAAATGACACACGACAGATTGCCAGCATAGTCCGAAATGTCAATAATCAATAACACATTATGCATGCTTTTGAAAAACATATTATTATTTACCAAAATATCTACAGTTTCGTCACGAAAGGCCAGAGGTTTTGACTTTCGTTTCGAAAAATATCGTAGTATACAAATATTTGAATAACCTAAAAAAAATATCATTGACGATATTATGCCTTTAGTATATTAATCTCATGACGAAAGATACATAGTTCATATATTCATAAAAAACAAACACGTTTTTGACACATTCAATTTTATCTTATAAGCTACACGTCTAAAATAAATTAAATAATTAAAATTATTATTATTATTGCAAATAATGAAAGGCGAATGTAACAAACGATAAACTTGAAAACTTTTAGTTACCTTCGGCTGATTTTTATCAATGTCAGACTCACTTAACCGGGGAATAATTTAGTTGTTTTTAGACGTAAATGTTTTCCAGAAATAAAAAGATATCTAACGATGATAAAATCAGCTGGTGGCCGTCATATAGCGTCCGCAATTTACCGGTGACTGAAACGTTATTCATGAAATTATGTTGGTGTGTTTTTCTAGAGAGCGTTTTTTGATACCGTAAAGTCAAACCCGGCTGCCATCATTTTCAAGAGCAGCCCTCACTGCGCCCATTATATGGCGGCCACCGATCTTCTAGAGATCTTAAGTAATTAAAACTATCTACAACATGATCTTCATTCATTTGTTAGTACTCCTTCATAAAGACAGTTTTAGTTAGCTGTTGTGTGACGCAAGTTGCTGTTGCGACAAATTATGTTAACATTCTTGTCAGTTTTCGTTCAAATTCCTGACACGAATACCGATTATTCAACACCACGCATAAAAACATTAACCCGAATTTTAATTACATAAATATCAAGTTTAACTTAACGATAGTTTTTGCAAACAAGCCTATCCGCTTTAGTAATGAAAAAAAAATACTGTTAATTATTAACGTTAGATAAAATCTAAAAACTAAGGACAGTGTTTCAATTAGCGCCCAACACATGAAACAAAATATTAATTAATGTGTACTTCGCGTATAATTGTATAAAATAGAGCTGTTTCCTGCAGTCGGTTACCCAACCAATTGGAAAGGGAGCCGGAATCGAGACCGTTTGTACCAAACTCAAGGTCCACACCTGCTTCTGAACGACATTTAAAAATTATATATCTTTGGTCCGACCTGTGGGTGATTTATGTGTCGTTGAGAAATGTTAATGGGTATTGAAATGTATGATGTGTTATGACAAAGTGGGTTTATGACGATTGCTTCTGGTTTGACTTGATTTAACTTCCATTTTGGCATGAATATGTCGCGCGTCGTATTAATCGAATTATAAAATCGATTAAGGGGCCGTGCACGATATCGGCTGGTTTTGATCAATTGTGTTCATTAGTTGTGAGAAAGGGAAACAGAATTTAAACAATATTATTGTGATTTGAAAAGTCAAATTCTTTGTCTTTTACATTACGGAAAGGGATTTTTCAAATAAATTAAGGATTCGTGGAAAATCACTAAAATTCGCAACAAGTTTTCCAAAAATTGACGTGAGACTGACGTCTCATTGTTTCGTTAGAAGAAACTACTTGATTTTGAAAATTAAAAAATATCATCAACATCATTATATGGTCCACTTTTTTCAACTTCCATACAAAATATAGCAGAAAAAAAATATTGAAATAACCATTTTTTTAAACCCTGTCAGTACTGTATTTTTTCCTATTATTTAGCAAACCATAGCAAGAAATTTAAAAATCACACACTAGTCTAGTCTAGCTATCCTTGAAATAAAATCAAAATTTTATTTTATGACTAAATCAAAGGCGAAATAAACCATATTTTCGAGAGCGCAAAAGTGATGCAACTATTAAGGTACTGTGACTGACACGAATGGTTTAGCACCACGAAAACTGTACTTTTATACTTACACAGACTTAATGTTTTAATTATTTCAAGCTTCCTTACAATTAGTTTAGTTTTCGTGCACGGGGCCTTAAGAAAAGAATTTGTCTCAAGATCCTTTGAATCGATTAGATCTTCTCAGAGGTATATAAAATGTAGTAATAAATCATTATATACAAATATTATAAATGTCTCTGTTACTTTTCAATTTTCATGTCTTTAAGCTTGGGACCTTTAGAAAGACATATGTTACTTTTCATCTTGGAAAAATGATGAAATACAAAATTCACGCAGACAAAGTCGCGAGCAACACTAGTAAATTATAACCCTCCGTCGTAGCCGGGTAAAAAAATGCTAATTAGAGTATTTCAACAAACACAGAAAGTTTGCTGAAATACTCTTTTGTACCAAATATACAAACCATCCTAGTTCTATAATTCCCAACGTGCACTGAAAAGTAATATAACAATGTTAATCGTGAGATAAAGATTAAATAATCGCACGGTTATAATCCGTAATTGTCGGGTATAAATTGTATAACAGACGCACGCTAAAACCGCTCGTACAAAAGAGTTCAACGCGCTACTTACACAACCCATTGTATGTAGAGTGATTTTATCTCTCACATAAACTCATAAGCTTTTGCTTGCTAGTAATACTAATGTAAGTACTGAGTTTTATAGTAATTTGAATTCCGTAAAGAATGTTAAGGATGCAGTATTTTTTAAATATTTGTTCAATGAGTCATGTAAGTTGACGTAATGGGTATGTTTAATTTTAAACAAATATACTGTAGTTTTATTTTCTTAATGTCCCTCGGCAAATTTCGTGTTTCGTCAGTCTCAGTTGTCGGATTTATATCAGTTGCCCTTTGCACTTAGTGCAGACCGGACGATGCTCTCAATCGACTTGGAAGTATACAGAGTTGTTAATACTGTTTTAACTGAATGTAATTTACCTTAAAAATGGTAAGAATACTGCTAAAGTCTAAAGAAAATAGTTTTACATCTCTATATAGTCCACACAAAAATCAAAACAAAACAACAATAAAGTACTTAATTCTGAATTCAAATTATTATACAAGATATATCTAATAATTGATGGACATGGAAATTAGCATTCGTTTGTATACGGAAATGCGATGATTACCGAAGGTTTTTAAGAAAACAAAAATACAGTAAGTAGGTACCGGAACAAGCACTTAAACTTATCAAGTTCGTTTTATTACTACTTATATATTAACTTTTGTAAGCTTTTCCTATATATTCTTACCACTTATTTCTTCTATGATTTATTTCTGTGAACATAGCACATTTTTTATATATTTGAACATGAAAACATTTAATAATTTTGAAAATAGAAGGTTAGGACTATAAAAATCACGTAGTTTCTATACAACTAACTATACTTAGAAATAAAATAAAAATAGAAATATCCTTGAACATACAAATACAAAATAATATACAAAAAAAAATATGTCAAAAACTTTAGCACAATCAAGGCTACCAATTGTACTCAGTGAAGCAGCAAGAATTAGGTTCGATTACAATGCACAATGGGGTACAAAAGCGACTGATGACTGATATTCGCATGAACAGAAGTGAATAATTACAAAAAAAATATACATTCAAAAACAATTAGTATCTAAGTACTTACAAATACAAGAACACGTGTTGAGTTTATTATCGTGTTACAAAGACCTGCCATTAACAACTTTTTGCTTTGAGAACGGCAATATTGTACCAATTGATGATTGTGTTATTGGTAATAGTGGCAATACTTTTTTGCCATAACATTTTTAACAGTTCAAGTCTACTCTTTGCTAAGTTTCATTTGCTTCTGTTTGACTCAGTACTACTTTAGGAATTTATTATTGTCTATTGAGTATGAGAAGAAGTACTGTATAGAATGGAAAAAGGCAATTAGTGCAATGGGAAACAATACTAACCTACGAATACATTTCTTCAATTGACCGTTTTTGTTTCCAGCCTGTATAATTTTAAAATTGGAATATTTAATTTAATTTAGTTTGGGGGTAATTTATAATTTTGGAATCAAATAAATTACCCCCAAACTTTTTTTAACATACCGTAGGATAGGTTTTTTTTTAGGTAGGGCTTCTCGTTGACCTCTGAGATCATGACTACTTAACCGGGCTTTCCTGTGGGTGCCTTAAGCTACTACACTTAAAACTTCCAGCCAGGGGGCATATGATGGTCGACGGCGCGTTGTGTTCCACGCGCGCCTCAAAGATATGTCAGCAGAATTGACGGGGTCCGCTAGGGCCGATGCCTGCCGGGAATGTGAAGAAAACCGAAAGGGAAATCGTTGCCCCCGGCAACAGGGTAACCGAAGGAACACGGGTGGGTTTTAGTCAGTAAGAGTCTGACACGCTTTCCCGCTCCGCCCAGAGCGGGAGAAGTTATTTGATAATTTCCCACCCAAAAAAAAAGGGGGCATAGGATAGGTAGGAAGGATTTTACTATACAATTTTGTGAGTTACCATCAATTATAAAATAAAATTTCGTTTGATAAATTGCGACTAAAATAAATATATTCGTAATCATAATTCGTGGTGTCACTCTCAAGAGCATATTTATACAGTGTGTATTTTATCTGTCCATATCCAGTGTTGATATACGAACGAGGTTACCCTTGCGACAGCCACTTTACGTGCCTAATTAACAATTACGCGGTCATAGTGTTCGTTTGTTAGTTACGATATGCAATTTTAATGTGTAGTTTTCTAAGTGTTCAGTTTCTTGACCGATAACATCTAATATTTTTTCTTATTAATAGTGAGTAACAAAATATTGTGTCTGTCTATTATCTGTTCTTGTAATTTGCTAGGTCAATCAATCAATACTACCTATCGCAGTACATTGCTGGACATAGGTTTCCCCCAGGCTGCGTCACAACACCCTGTCCTCCGCTTTCCGCATTCAGTCTGTCCCAGCCACTTTTCTAAGGTCCTCGGTCTACCTAGCTGGGGGGCGTCCCACACAACGCGATACGTGGTCCCCACTTCAGGAATCATCTGCTCCACCGGCCATCGGTTCTTTTACACACTTGGCTAGCTCACAGCCACTTCATCTTGCTAACTCTGCAATTTTTGTTAAAGCAATGGAAGTTCCTTTGCAGTAGTGTGTGATTGTTTTGGGTGTATGTGCGATACCATAAATAATTTAAAGACTCGTTTATGATAGGTTGAGTATGAAACGTTTGGTAGTTGGCGAATTATCAGTTCTGGAAGTCATTTAGGGGCTATCCTGCCCTTCTGCACTGTGCCCTCAGAAAGGAGGCCTCCTAGCAGTTCCTAGCAGTTGGAACATTACAGGCTAATTATCCTTTTACTTAATTTAATAGCTATCTATTAAAAACCAGAGCATAGTTAAAAATGTCCCAAATCACCTTTTAATTCCGTATAAAAGGTGTCGACTACTCCTTTTAAGTATTCGTATGACCCGCAAAAAGTGGCATAAACAAATACATTTGCTTATTGTCATCATTTACAGCAATCTCACTTTTCAAAAGCAGTAAATAATATTATTTATGTGTGACTGTGTAAGCTCGTAAAAACAAAATCTATATTCGTAAAACCACAAGAATGTCCATATATAAAAATAAATTACCGTTCAACTTGTGTCGAATTGCACATGCAACCAAAAACATACAAAAAGTAAAACCACTGTATAATGTATACTAAAATTAAATGTCTTTATTTTACGAAGAAGATGTTGCCAGATTTTTTGTTATTTTATAATTTAACAAGTAAAAGTTTAAAGCAGCTTTTAAGCAGCTCTCTACATAGAGATAACTACGTATTAGGAATTTGGAAACCAGTTATGCCAGTTTACGTATTGTTCGAGTTGTAGAGGTCAAAATATATGCAGTCATATCTAATTGGACGAAAAACCTACACATAGTAATTTTGTATATTTAAAAAAGAAAACATTGTATAATATTTTACATAACTACTTCTGTTTGATTGCCTCATTGGTCTAGTAACCGGTTTAGTAATTATCTTATATGGTCTTATGGGTATTGATTTGCCAATTATTTCAGGCTTGATGTTATGTAGTACATATTATACATTAAACGTTTTGTGTCTGTTTGTGTGACCGCGTTGTTCTTCTTAATTACGCAGCAGATTTTGATGCGGCGTACACCCTCATTTAGACAGTTTATTCCGGAAGGATTATACATATAAAACATTAACATTACAAATAATAAATAAAACTCGATGTTCTGTCAAGTCTTAAGAACCCTAGAGAGTAGGGCCGGGGCGTAAGTGTAACATAATACAGGAGTTAAAACCACAACATCACGCCTGTAATCCCCGAGGGGTTAGGCAGAGGTATAACCATAGGACACCCACATTTCACCAGTTATGTTTAAGTCCTATATAATAGGGGGCGAGCCTATTGCCATCAACCGGGCACAAATTCAGCCTCCGGGCTGCCTGAGAAACCTACTGAGAAATTCCAGATGGAAAACCCCAATAGTAACACTTTGCCCGACCCGGGAATCGAATCCAGGACCTCATACACAGCGGTAGCGCTTGCGACCACTACACCAACGAGGCAGTCAATTTTACCGAATATCACTTAAAACCTCAATAACATCAAGTCACTAATAAAACCTTGCGAATCGGTTTCGCTCGTAATGCCACGGATAGGCGCGTCAGTTACGCAATGTTTCGCTCATCTTATTGCCTATAAATTAACATCTGTTACGTTGCGCGTACGCACAATAATGAGCTTTCTTTTATGTCACACGTCATTTTGCGCGTATCATTCATGCTTGCAATGTCGTATGCGCAGTTTAGGGAAATGAGGGAAATGTACTATGTGCATTTATTTACATAGGTAGTCAAAGGAGTGTTTGAAATTGTATTGCGTAAGGACAAAGGAAGTGGAAACAATTTCAAGACACTTTTGTTGATAAAAGAGAAAAGGTGTAATTTTTTACAGACTCATCTCAAATGACTATATGGCTTCTAAACTAATAAAAATATAAATGCCTAATACTTCTTCAGTAGTAAAAATCTGGTTGTTGTTTTTTTATAACATCTCTAAATACAGTTTAATACGTTTGAAAGGTTCATCGATAGAACTCTATCTCCAAAACAATATCTGAAGTTGAAATGGCTGTTATTGTGATCATTATTGAAACTTTATCCTGTGAATGCCTATATTATTTACAGATAAGTATGAAGATATCACACATTATATGATAGATATCGTACATCACACATCACACACATTTACAACACCTACAGCGCAGACACAGACACGCACACACTTTAAATATTAATAAATATGTCACTCTTTGTATTTCTTACTTTTCTGTGTACTTCTTAATTGACGTAATGTTTAGAAAAATAATAATATTATACGTACTTACGGCCATCTATGAAGCTACCTCTTATTATATAAATTAATGAATAAATAGTTATACGTATATTCATATATTCAAGAACATTGAGATAGATATTTACGTAAATATTCTATTATTGGCGTGTGCAACCAGTTTTCATCCTTCATATTGTGAGTAATCATAATACTTTTGATGCCTCGTTTAACACTAATGGGTCAATAACCTGTCGATTCAAATTATCGTAGCCCCGTTTCTTTAGCTGCTTCCGTAAGTTTCCGTTAAGAATTTTATAGCCGTTAATAATATATTTTTGAATGCAATAATAATTAAAAGACGAATCCATTAATGGTTAATAAAATATTAAAACTGTGAAGTGTTGATTCAGTAAAAATAATGTTGCGATTTTGAAACCATGATTTTTTGTATGAAATAAATATATCTACATTTCTTATGGCTTTCATCAATCAAGCCATGGTTTTCAAGAAGTGTCTTATGTATGTTTACCAGTGCCTGTTTCATGTAAGGCAAATTAGGTATTTTCCTGTAAAATTAAACTTTACTAATAGCCACACACTTTTATCTTGAATTTGGACGAAAGTCATCCACATCGCAGGGTCACTTCTTGAAGTTATGAAAGAGTATGTCAACCTTGGGCAAGTCATCCAGCTCGGCAGACACAACTTTGAGAAAAAAGTCGACTAAAGGATACAGTTGAGTTGGGTAGCATTTGGTTGGCAGGTCTACTTGATTCTGCAATTTTTGAAGACTAAGGTGTTTAACTAGTGCGTTCTGCCCATTATGACAGACGATGCCGAAACGTCCATGTTTGCGACCAGCCCGACGGGGCTGGTCCTCAGATTGAAGGTCGCTCAACGCGCTATGGAGCGGGGTATGTTCGGAGTTTCTTTGAAGGATAAAATCAAAAATGAAGTTATCCAGAAAAGGGCCGGAGTTACCGACGTAGCTTGCAGAGTAAGCAAGCTGAAGTGGCAGTGGGCTGACCATGTTTACCGAACGACCGATGGCCGGTGGAGCGAACGAGTCTTGGAATGAAGACCGCGTATCGGCAAGCGTAGTGAGGAACGCCCGCGAGCTGGATAGATCGACGGCCGAAAAAGGTGTCTGGGACAGACTGAATGCGAAAGGTGTAGGACAGGGTGTTGTGTCGCAGCCTGGGGAAGGCCTATGTCCAGCTGTGGACTGCGATAGGCTGAGTTGATTGACAAATGATAAATGATAAATTATTTTATTTCTGTAAATAGGTTTGTACAAACACTTTTACACGTCAATCATATTTTAAAAACTAGATGAGGTCGGCGTTTCCTATCTGACTACTCTGAGAAGAAAGGCTAAAACAAACTCAGAGGTCACAGTCTTTTTTAAAGTCCAGACGTAATCTTGGTCAGATCATGTGAAGACCATGTAGATTGGTGTCTGAAGTGGTCTTTTGAGGAAAGCATCACACAGGTTGAGAGGGCCTGTCCAGTCAGTGCACGCATTTGTCAGTTATTGTGCAGCTGAACTCAGAATTTAAGGAGCTCAACGATTCGACGAACAATACCAAAGAAAGGACATTTGGGTAGGCCGCATAAATTACTCAAACTGTCAGACTATAATTAGAACTAACTGAGAAAAAATTAAAAACAAAACAAAAAGAAGTCTTCACATTCACAAAAATTTAAATAATATACACTTTTAGCTCAGTTACATTGTATACGATTCGTGTGAAAAATAACTTAGGTGGTCAACAACAACAACAACTTTGTAAATAGGTAAAGTACCTATTTACATTACGTACGAAATGTGTAATTATAAGTAATTAGAGTAGGTACAAGTTACGTCATTACACACAAATCGAACTTTCTCAGTATCATTATTCGAAAATGTACTTATTCCTTAAAAAAAGTTTAATGACGCCTTCCGTGACATCAGCTGTAACATGAATGACTCAAGTATCAATGATTTACAAGCCTCAGATGATGAATGGATCGTTAGCTAACCGCGGAATTTCACATTTTATTATATTGTGGCAAATTCATATACTCAGTACTAATATTATTTAATGCGCATTTAGCGCGACCACGAATGTTAGTGGTTGTTGATGTAGTACGGTTATGTATTATTGTAAGGAAGTATGTATCATTCTAAATAATAAGCTTTTGGTAATAGACGAATAAAATTGATAAGCGACACAGCTATAGCTAGTGATAATGGTTTATACTTAGTTGGTAACCATTTATATATCAGTGAATAGTGTAAAAAATTTCGTCAGTGAAATCAGCTTCAATAGAAATATTTCCTGTGATAATTCTTTATCAATAAACTTCAACAGCAAAAATATGTTCCAAAAGTTTTTTTTTTTAATTCTAGAAATTGCCTTATGTTAATAAAACTGGATTTAATAATTATGCCTGTTGACGAAATTAATGAACTTTTACTAAATTGAAGGCCATGAATGGTAGTAGAGGGAAATTTCTTCGTTGTCATATTTGTCCTTTTACGACAACACGACAGACGTAACATACTAGAAAGTCAAGGTTTCTACGAAAAATATCTCATAATGAAATTCCTAATAAAATATTTCCAATATATTTGGTTTATGATACGACTAGCAGCGCCCCGTGGTTTCACCCTCATAAATCTCGTTCCCGTGGGAACATCGGGATAAAAAGTAACCTATGTTTTAATCCAGGTTATAAACTATCTGTGTGCCAAATTTCATCTAAATCCATTCAGTATTTCTTGCGTGAAAGAGTAACAAACATCCATCCATCCATAGTCACAAACTTTCGCGTTTAAAATATTAGTAGAATATTCATATATTTTTTTGCAAGAATATTGGCTTTCTAACCATTATTTATTAAGTAAGTGGAATCAAGATTTGATCGTTAAAATCAATAAAAAACCATTTCGAAATCAAAATCTAGATTTAACTTTGTGAAATCGAATAAAACTTAACTCAGCACTGCCGAATAGACGAATGATTTTTTAGTAGACCAAGCCAGCCACACCTCGAAATAAAAATAAAAATACTCGCATTATAAAATCTAGATTTTAGTAACGAGAACCTTCAAAAACTAAAAAAAAAACAGTATCTATATCTATACTTACTAATATAATAAAGCTGAAGAATAGGTTTGTTTTTTGTTTGTACGCACCTGTTTCTGAAACTACCTAGACTTGAAAAATTTTGGGAGGCTCAATTCTTGAGGAAGGTTATAGGCTTAATAGCCTATAATTGGGAAACATCACGCTACGACCTTTAGGTGCGTAATAAAAAGAAATGAAAACATCTGAAAAAACGCGAAAACAAAGTCCTACTATATATTCCTATATTATATTTATTATTATAATCTACGATCAACAATATTATAAATGTGAAAGTTTGTGAGGATGTATGGATGTTTGTTACTCTTTCACGCAAAAACTACTACACCGATTTAGGTGAAATTTGGCACACATAGAATTTAAAACCTGGATTAATACATAAAATATTTTTTATCCCGATATTCTTACGGGATCGAGACTTATTCGGGTGAAACCGCGCGGCGCAGCTAGTAATTAATAATTAAAACGATTTCTTTTACATTAAACGGCGGGTGAAACCGTGGGGCACCGCTAATTCTAGATATTTCTACTGCTAAATTCGACTAAAATTAGATGAAAGTCGCTTTCGATTCCAGTGTGAAAATGAGACCTCTGCCATTTGTTTAAACAAAATTGTGAAGCTCCGAATGCTTGATAAGATGTCGATTTCCTATTCATTCGATAACAGGATTGCAAAACCGCGGAAGGCTTGGAGAAACCGGCTCCGAGCCATCTCGGCTTGCGTCACAGAGGAAGCGTTTGACACATTCTGTGTGCTTCGTTTTAAACGACATTTTTTTGTTTACATAGTTTTAATTTCTAGCAAAAAATGTTGTGATAAAATCCCACATTAAATACTTCACTACTATTTATTAATAATAGTGAGCACTAGTCTCTTCAACAGTTAAGTTTAACATAGATCGATGAATTAAACTGAATAGAAATTCATTCTATGAAATTATTTGTGATGAAACTAAAATTAAACCAAACAACAAATGTTTTAGAATGATTACAACCAGTTAAAATCACCATCGTCAGCATCTTCATCTGCCTAGCCTTTTCCCAACCCGTATTTTACATGGAGGGACTGACTATCTGACCTCCACAACCCAGTTACTGGGTAACACGATATCCCTTGGTAAGACTGTCACCATTATCAACATATCAACCCAAACAATCTATTGCTGAAAATAAACTAAATTGTCGCTCTATTGCACCATCGCAGGGTAATTTCCACCATGTCTGGCAGACGGTTTGATGCTCATCATTTCAGCCGAAAGACGTCCACTGCTGGACATAGGCCTCCACAGCGTTGCCACATCGACCAGTCCTGTGCTTTTCGCATTCAGCGGCCTCCCATGCTGGTTATCATGGATCACTGGGTTGTTATTAGAAGATAGAAACAAGTATTCATCCCATCACATCCATCGCGTTGGCCTATTCACCAGTAACCTTATGCATCGAACCCTAATTGGCCTACTTATTGCCTTACGTTTTGTTCCAAATGAGTGAAATTGTAGCAGCTAAATATAGTTTACCAGCTATGATTTCTACAATCCAAGGATTGGTTAATGTTGGTAACTAGCTAACAATGAAGCACAGTTAACAGTTGGTTAATAGCAAATTAGTAGTTTCCCACAGCATCGAAGTAGTTAGAGCTGTGGTAATCTTAAATTTAAATACGATACTTTCGCTTAGACGGGAATAAAGATTAAAGTATTGGATAACGTGAACAAACGTTCCTCGATTCTAGATTGTTGGTGAGAAAACACTGAACAATAACGTACTTACCCATATTTTTGCGACATTTATAAGAATTTGGTACAAACTAGGCGTCAATCTTTAGTAAAAATAACTAGTTAATATTCAGGGTCATTTTTTGCTGGGAATTTTTCCCAAGATTTTTTTTATGGAGTAACATTTATAGGTTCCCATTTAGCAAAAAATAATGTGGTAAAAAGTTTATATGGTCACTGTTTTTCTAAATGAAGTCAAACTAGATTAAAAAAAAAAAAGTTTTTTCAGCGCTTTAATGTTTGGAAATCGCAAGTACGCGGATAACCAAAATGGTGGTAATTTGTGCGTAAGAGACACCTTTACCCTAATTCATCAAGAAAGAAGAATATGAGCTGGCATTATAAATTCATTATAAAAACTTAAAGAGAATCAGTATTATTTAATAACTAGCCAAGGAACTCAAAATGGAATGATTACAATTTTATTACTTCTCTAATTACATAAGCAAGGTCAAGCATTACAAATTACAATTACTCGAAATCGATTACGAACACTGTTCGACTATTACCGAGTTTCTATCGTTTTAAGCTAAATTAAGATTTCATGCCTAGATGCAATAAAAATTACAAGACCAATTTAAAATAGAAACGAACCAGGAAGTATTTTTGTTTATGTATTTAATAAAATGTAAACAATTTTAATGTCATTTGTGTAGTTTTTATGACTTTAGATATTAAAAAAAAACGGCCAAGTGCAAGTCTGACTCACACGCGAAGTGTTCTGTATACTAGTATATTATCTGTGGTACCGTATTAAGATCGAGCAAAAGTCGTTTCTCGTATGGATGAATAAATTTAATAATTAAAGAGGGTCCCTTTAATTATTAAATTTATTCAATTTTTATCATTTATTGCTGCAGCGGCAATAGAAATGTACAATCTGTGAATTGCAACTGTCTACCTATTAAGATTCATGAGAGCCCGCTGACAAACAGCCGGACATCGTAGGCTTAGGGTTCCGTTTGCCACCCTTCGGGTACGGAACCCTAACAAGGAATAGCTAAGTTTTCTTATCTTTATAAATAAGAACTAATCTTTAATTAAGCTAAAGTATCTTCTAAAGTATGTGTAATGGCTAATTTAATTTATTAAAATCAATCGTAAAACTTAATTATCTCATTTGCAAATATTTCAGCTAGCAATGTGTGTATAAAAACATAAATTACTCAAGATCAAAGTAAATAATTTTTATTACCTACTTTAATAATGGCAACAAAACATTTTATGAGCAATGGTTAATGCGGTAGAATCTAATATCTATAGTTAACCAACAAAATTGAGTATTACTATCTGTGGTATTACCGTATATTATCTGTGGTATTACCTAAAAATAGAACCTGTTTTCAACTTCTAATCAATTTTAATTGATTTTATGATTATGTTACAGTACACGTTTCATCAATCGAAACCAAAATATTATGGAGTCAATAATTACTTACTTCGTGATAACTATTCAACTATGTCTTATTCCTTTACTTCCTAAGGCTCAAATTAGAATTGCACTAATCTTAGCAAACTGCACATTACTTCAAATTAAGCTTGATTTACCTGAACTCAAATATAGGTATGATAGTCAATCCCCCTAGTCTTTTCCCAACTATGTTGGGGTCGGCTTCCAGTCTAACTGGATGCAGCTGAATACCAGTATTTTACATGGACCGACTGCCTATCTGACCTCCATAACCCAGTAACTGGATAAATCAATACCCCTAGACTGGTTGTCTTGTCAGACTTTCGGGCTTCTGACGACCCGTAAAGACTGTCAAAGATCCACGAATGACAGCTGGCGACCAATTGCTTAACGTGCTTTCTGAAGCACGGAGGAGTCTTCGGACATAGAGATGGTCACCCATCCACGGATCAACTCCGGCAAGCGTAGCTTAACCTGATGGATCGACCCGTTCGGCAATTATTACTTAGCACGAAATATAGGTATGATTTTATGAAAGCAAATACTACCTACTTTGACTCTATAAAAAATAATTCACCACGAAAGAAACTATTTATCAAGATAACTAGACGCTAAACAATTTTAATTATAATAATTACATCAGATTGTCTACTAAACCATTGTTTAATGTACCATATGTACGATCTAATCTGAAGCAGTTAGCGTCGACGGCGACTGCGCATGACCACCAAGGCTAGCCACTCGCAAGCAACTACTTTCGCCTTTTAGCCACTCGGGCCGCTAAAATGTTGCACACACATTTTGCGATACAGATTTCTGTAAGGATATATCACAGAGCTGATTCAATTGAAGTAAAATGTAGTATTTTAGAGTTTGAAAAGGGTTTCCTAAATGTTACAAAATGTATGGATTTGTTGCAATCGTGAAACAAGTTACGGTTGCACGGTGCACTAATTATTATTATCATTTATTGGTAGGTACACTAAAACCAGCTGTACAGAGATTAATATCGTACCCAATACGTACAGAATAGATGTATTCCGGCTTTTTGATTTATCTATTAATTATACCAACTTTGCTTAAGTGACTTAAGACAATATTATTTTAAATACAATAAAGTATATTTGCATGCACATGGCTTTACAAAGAAATAAATCATAAACATAAATCAATCATGGTATCATAAATTCAAGAGGCGCATTTTTTTCTGTCACGACATGTGTAAGCGACACTGCGACAGAGATTACATCGAACCAGAGCTCAGAGCATGAATTATTCATATTTATACGAGTAATGCTCGGATGCATTAGAATGTTGGTGCATAAAAGCAGCGATGAGCGGAACAGTTTATGGAACAAATCTTGGTTATTTTAAGTGGAGTTTTTTGAAGTATGTAAGTTCTGTTTTGGGCTACCAATTACTGAAAGAGACATACTGGTATTATCGTTTGTTTAATAAGACAGCTGCGTCAAGCGTGCTGTGCAATTTTTGTCACTTAGTTTGGAAACGTAATAAATATCTTAACAAAAAGTTTCACTGCTTTAAAATGTTAATTGCCATTCTTATTAATTGAATTTGTTTGTTGAAATAAAATCGTTAAAACATAACATTCGAAGTAACCTTTCCAATTTTATTTATTAACACAACTACAACAACAAAAAAAGTGTAGGAACGTACATAAAATTCATTTTATATTGCGAGTGCAATTAAATTAAATATAGAACAGTCATTTTAGTCCTTAGTTCTGTAATCTGTCTTAGTTCTGTAGTCTGATTTCATAGTAATCTATCAAATTAGTACTATTCTTGAATATGAACATAAGATGACGTAAGAACTAGTTAATGAGTAAAGCTTAAGCCTAAAGTTTCATCACCATAACCTCATCGCATCATAATCATCAAAAGCAATTCAATAACAGGTTTACCTAACACCGATTAGGTTAATTAGTTATAAAAGTTATATTCGTGGGAAAAACTATGAGTTTCATTCAGTTGAGGGAAATCCCGTATTAGATAAGCATAAAACTAAGCAGTTTTAAACATAGCAGAGCATATTCTGTTTATTCCATTAACATCGTTTATGCGTGTTCACACCATAACATGAGGTTATAATTGCTTTATTTATAAAAAAAACGATTCTAAAAAAAATATCATTTTAACATAAATGTAGATGGCTATCAACTTTTTTCAACACGAAAAAAACGAGTTGTTTCATTTTAACGGCCCAACACACATTATCAGTCGGTAATACCATTTGCTATGTATCGCAAGGTCACGGAAAGTATAACAGCGGTTAGTTCTTTTATATAACGTTTAGTATAATTAGTATTCTTAATAACCAGTTGCACATGTTACAAATACATTTTATTTTTATTTTTTTGTTGATATGTAATTGACATTACAATGTTAGGCGACATTGACTTTTGATTCGATTTAGTGTCAGTCTGGTTTTAATTTGAATGTCATTTTTGTATTCAGACCAAAGAGATTGGCAAGAATATGATACAAATAGTATCTTTAATGCGTTGAATGATGACAGACAAACTACTTTTAATAAGTTAAATACATTAATGTATTCCTTCAATCAACAGATTTGCAAAAGTCCACCGTTGTAAAAAGACCATAACTGAAAAAAGTGGATGACTTCTGTCACCACACTAAGGAAAAGTTAGAAAACAACACTTCTAATATAATATACATATCGAATCAAATCAAAATTAAATCAAATAGAAAGTCATTTATTCAAATTACGCTGGGAATCAGCACTTTTTGAACTTCAAAATTACATAAGACAGTCCCCCAAAACGCCCACTACTTCCTAGTGCTTTAGCTGGGAAGCAAAAGTGACGCAACAAACTCCCAATCACAACTTGGTGCCTATATAAAATTAACTGCAGTAAAATGTACCACATACTACAAATACACACATCCTACTCTAAATAATGACCTACCAAGTACTGCACTACAGACCACTACAATTGAACGAAGATGCTCTCCTAGTACATTCGCATTGTAAAAGTAAAAGTGCTCGAGGTTATTGCTTCGGTGGCCGACATCTGCGATGACGTTGCTTCACTCACGACGCTATTCATCTGGAGCGAGATAAACGCAATCGGTGTGCGATTGTTTTGTATTTTTGTGTAAAAATTGGTGTTTTGTTTCATGTTGAAAGTAGCATGCGATGAGGAAAGAGGAAACGCATATGCCTAAAAGAGTAATGTATATAAAAGTTGATAGATGGGAAGGGAGAGGAAGGTCAAAGAAAAGATGGAATTATTTTATGAGGAATGATGTGAAAGTGAAGGTAGTGAATGTTAGTTTAGGGGCATGAGGAACAGGGTGTAAAGTTAACTCATCCTCTATTGAAATGGGATGATCCTCCGATCAGACGGGTGTCGTGTCCGGCGGGCAAATGCCCAACGTTTGAAGTCGGAAAGTTATATATATGTCGCTCGCGCGAAAACTATAATTGCGCGATACAGGATTTTGTAGTACGTCGGGTCTTTGATGCGTAGTTCATATGTGGCAATGTAGATGTCGCCACAATAGCATGACGGTTGACAGGGGAGAAAAGAAGAAAACATTTTGCGCCGACCCCACGTAACATGGAACAAGGACAGGAAGATGATGATGATGTTTAAGGGGGGATTTTTGTATAAAAATCATCTACTAATCAGTCTTCATAATACTTAAACGGGATAAAAAGATTTTACCAAAAAAAAAAATCAACCGACTTCATTTCGGAATTCGGTGACTTTGGTTTTGAATTTTCCTTTTTTGCCATCGACTGTCGAAATTATTTTTTTTTTGCATTGTAATGTTTTTTTTTTTAGAAGTCGTTTGATTTCTTTTTTGTAAAAAGTTTCTATTTTTCACTTTTTAGTCGTGGTATCTACCCCACACAAATTCGAATACCACTACCTGTTTATGCAAATAACAGTGACATGAACTTATCATATCATCCACATACTAAGTGGGAAAAAAATATGTATTATTGAAGCCAACTCAAAAACTATCCAAGCAAAGTTAATAAAATGTTCATGGGACCACTTTGAGAGCAAACCCTTTCAAACAAAAAAAAAATATTTTCAAAATCAGTCCATAATTGACGTAGAAATCGGTGGACATACATAAAAAAAAACATATGCTACGAAGATATAACCTCCTCCTTTTTGAAAGTCTGTAAAAAAATAGACTTCAGTTGAAAAGTAGCTGAACCTCATATTTTTGGCATCTTCAATTAAAATAACGTCACAGGTGTAATCCCCGAAGGATTAAGCAGAGGTCCACCTATAGTACTCCCACATTTCGCCAATTATGTTTAAGTCCCTAGTAATAAGGGGCGAGCCTATTGCCATCAACCGGGCACAAATCAAGACTCTGGGCTTCTACTGAGATATCCTCAAATGTATCATCATGATTCATATTAATCGTTGCTATTGATCGTAATTGATCTTTCTTCTCAAAGTCTTTAACAAAATTTCTTGAGTCATTATTTTCTTCTCATCTCTCACAGCATGCAGCTTGTCTTATGACTCTATTTATAGATGTTAAAGTAATTCTCCAGTTCTTTTACCAACCTATAACAAGACTCCTAGTTTTGTTTCCAACTCTGCAGTCTATAGTTGAGAGTTGAGAGCCCAGTGGCGGCCCTTGACAAAGTTACAGGTGTATCTTCGGGGCAAGCAACTGTGCTTGCCCAAATACCAGAACCTGCCATCTCTTATTCCTTTATGCAGTCTCGCTCTAGATCTTCTTACCCAACGATAACATAATAACACTCCTAGTTACCTAGTTATTACTGTTTCCAATTCTGTAGTACTATTTCCTAACTCTAAACGCTATTCAACTGGTACGAGATAAACGCAATAACTGTTACGATTGTTTTATATTTCTAGTTTGTAGATTGGTGCTTCCTATGTTATTGTGGAATGACTTCCTACATTTGTCGCGGTACAACAGTAACAGATAGGATTTTTTTCATTACATAACATCACGCCTTGTTTCCCCGAAGAGTTGGGCAGAGGTGTCCCTTTAGTAGGCACACCCACATTTCGCCAGATATGTTTTAAATCCCATGTAATAGGGGGCGAGTCTATTGCCATCAAACGGGCACAAATCCAGATTCCAGGCTGCTACTGAGAAATTTCAGATAGAAAAACCCAATAACATTTTGCCCGACTTGGGAATCGAACCCAGGACCTCATGCTCAGCAGTAGCGCTTGCGACCACTAGACCAACGAGGCAGTTATCCATTTTCTCCATTAATTTCAGTTTTTAAATCTTCAATAGCTTTGATTTTAAAATTAATATTTATTCCAAATCGTTATTTTGTCTTCCATTCTCACGGTCACGATACAATATTCGACCACTATTCGTGATTTAAAATGTTAAGGCCCACTTGTACAAGTCACTAAATGTATTTAGCGCTGAACGAATTTATTCTGTCAATATTTTGAAGATGACAGAGGCAAAATGTTGTTTTAAATACGTTAAGATGCTGACAAGCGCCAAAGTGCAGTCACAGTCGGACTGCATAGAAAATAAAGAAAAGCGTGATGACACAGCACTTGTAATTTATTGCTATTTTGCAATAAATTACAAGCGTTGTGTCATCACGCTTCTCTTTATTTAACTTGATGCAATTATCTATTCACTTAAAAATTAGTTGAGTAATCGAAAATAAAAAAACAACCAAGTTCTACATTCAAATAAGACGATATAGTTATGAATTCAATACCAACGTACGTTAATATTTAATAGATATATTTTGGATTGGAACTCAAGGTAAAACGTTAATTTACCGTTTATTTATATCGAGTATTTTTGAAGTGAAAACTTCTTTAGGCGCGTTGGGCATTTTTGAGATGGGACTATACCATTGATTTCGCGACCTGTTACTAGCACCGTGGAGTAAAGTAAAAGACATCAACGTGTTGATTACCGCGGTGCATCGAGTTAAAGACATCAACATGTTGACTACCGCGGTGCATCGAGTTAAAGACATCAACATGTTGACTACCGCGGTGCATTTTTTTTTTAAGTTTTCACTTCTGTCCGCACTCCCGGAGTACCACGATTTTTTTCAAAACGTGTTTTTGTAGTAACCAAATTTTGATAAACATGTTCAAGATTAACATATATATTTTTTCCGCTATCAGAAGCTAAATAGATTTGGCAATTTTTTTTAAGACCAACCTGTTTAGAACTTTTACCTCTTGTCAATGCTTAAAGCTTTAAATGCATTTAGTGATTTGTGGTGCAAGTGGACCTAAAAGCTTCCAAAAACTTTAAAATTAATCTACATTCAACTAACTTTTTTGTTTTCTATTCTCAACTTTTACTATATATCAGACTTAATTGTATCATGAATAATTTTCATGATACAATTAAGTGATTAGCAATATAACTAGCATGTAATCATATTGCAGAATAAAATTGTATGATTTTGTTCATTTCCTGATCGGAAGTAAGAATAAGAACTGTACCGTTTGAAACAGTAATAAGTGAAAGATTCTACCTATTCGTTAGTTAACAGTGTGCTAAGGGAAAGTGTTGGCATAGGTCTTGGAGTGAAGCTGACCTTTCACGATTTATCTGTAGCGTCTAAAGCAGGTACATAATGGATTATAGGAAATGAAGGAACATGTTTTTGTGTTCCAGTTATCCTAATTAGGAACTCGATAGTGCTTTGTGCGATAATTTATCTGTCTCGCCCGCCTTTACATGGGACTTAAACATAACTGGAGAAATGTGGATGTATAATAGGTACACTTCTGCCTAGCCCTTCGGGGAAAATACAGGCTTGATGTTATGTTACGTGTCATCTGGAAGTAATATTTGTCTGACAGATATTTGCTGGCTTGTTTTCGATTAGTAGCCTTATAGACATTTCAGTCCTACCAGCTCGCTTAGCATGACCGCAATAGAAACGGGTTTTGTCGATAGAAGAATAGACAAAATGACAGATAAACTATCACAATCTGTCAGTTTGTCTATTCTTCCATCGAAAAAACCCGTAGAAAACCCGTTTCTATGTTTTTCATGCTACGCGTGCTGATTGGACTGAATTTCAATACTTTAGTTAGACTGTAATTTTACTTCAGTGAACTTTAAACTTCAGTACTTTATCAATATCCTAAGATTAGACCTTTGATGTCGGGGACTTTAACTAACGTCTCTGCCTAACCCTTCTGGGATTCTAACGTGTTATTATGTTATGTTCGACCTTTGATTAGTCTTTTGATCTTCTGATTACCAACAAATAACATGTCACGGGTACGTAGTAGCCTCGATACGATGATAGCTATTTTGATATACAAAAAATATTTTGACGGGATAAACATCGTGACGAAACTTGGAAGTTAATATAAGGCTGACATTGCCAAATTTTCTTGAGCAAGCGTGGTGATCAATGCTCGTGCCTTCTGTTTGAGAAGAGGCCTTTTCCCTGCAGTGGACAATAACACTCTGGTATTGATCTACAATTGAATAAATGCCTTTATCGTGTTCAGAGTAAAATTGAGAATGAAACAAGCTTACCTGTTAAGCGAAGTCTTGATTCTAATTTTAAGAATGGCGATCTAAAATATAATTAATTATACAGAGAAGTGTTTCTTAGACACACGTATTAAAAAAATATCTTTTTAAATAGGATAGCATTGCAGTGGGACAATAATAGACTGTTGTTATATATTAATCGACCGGTTCTGTATTTCTGGCATCCAGCGTATTTCTGACTGGGCGATGGCGATGCTTTGGGGGCCTATGTCCGGCAGTAGACGTTTATCGGCTGAAATTATAATAATGATTTTATATTAACACTCTTGATACTTGATCTTTCTTTACCATTCTGGCTTATTTTTAAATTACCAATTTCTAGCACGTAATATTTTTTTTATTAAGTCACTCAAGAAGCTATAAAGATCTATGGATATCTAGCTTTTGTCATTGCAGGCAATTAATTTGTCTATGAAGGAATAAAATTAAGGAACAAATTAAATTGTCGAAATGTCTTGTAAGTTGTTAAGTAAGTGAAGAGTTAAAAATGCGTTCATGAACTTTGCAAAGCTACAAGCTGGAGTGTGGGAATAAGTTACGTATGTAAGATATGAAGAATACCTAGTTTTAATTATGATGTTTTTCTTATGACTATTTATTTATGTGACTTGCTTAAGTACACCTCTGCCTAACCCTTCGGAGAATTACAGGCGTAATGCTATGTTATGTTACTCATTTATTTGCTTATAAATTTATCTCTTCATTGCTTTTTGTTAATATCCTATACCTACATAATATTAACGCCCTACAAAGTGATGTTTATCGAGTTGTTGTTGATGTTAAGTATTGTGTATTCAAATAGAAAAAATATATAAAATTTATTAATCGATATTATACAAACAAATATAATTGAATTTCTGTTTATAAATAAAATAAAAATAAAATACATTTATTTCAAGCATCATTAGCTCATAGGTGGTGGTGTACACACAAATACAGACAACACACAGGGATAATAAACATAAAATAAAATAAAAATAAAAACACAACATCTAACCGGCCCTGCTGACGGCAACATGCCTATCACAGCAGTGCCGTATGTATGGGCAGTCCATCCGGTCCGCGATCATCGCCAGGACAGCATTATGATGGAAAAATAACAGCTTTTCATTAAATGTATATGGAAGTATATACGCTACCTATACTTAAACAAAAAATACTTTTTAATTTTTTTTGTCTATCTGTCTGTTTGTTCCGGCTAATCTCCGAAACGGCTGAACCGATTTTGACGGGATTTTCACTGGCAGATAGCTGATATTTAAGAGTAACTTATGCTACTTTTATTTTAGAAAAAATATTAGGGTCAAGTAGCTAGTACTTGATATAAATAAAATATCTTTAATTTAGACCGAAATTAGTCCATAAGTTGTTAGTGGTTAGTAACAGATAAAGATATAAGACACTAGACAAAGCTCACACGACCTTAGTTTATGATGAAAACAGATTTCATTTACTTAATTAATTATTCTGCCGGACTGTGAACCAATTAGTCTAAGTACTAGCTTTGCCAAGTGTTTCATTTACGGCCAATTGTCGACGACCTCACTTACAATAGGGTTGCGACACGTCTCGCTTCAACGCATGTTACACACGCATGTTATTACATCGAAAGTGCAACCTCGAATTAGCTCTTGCCAACCCTTGATCGTTGAATCGTTGTTGATTGGTTAATGCGTGTTGAAAATGTCGTTACGCGTATTTTAATATAGGGGTTAATAGTCTCGATGATAGGTTTTCACTAAAGTACAAATATAAATAATTTCCTTCACACCATTATGCCTTAAGGCAATTCAATTAGGCCAGAAACTTGGTGCATAATTCCAAAATTATGTTTAGCAAGAGCGACATGTGAATAACTTAATGTCCTAGAAAGAAATAAGAAGAAATTGGTAAACTGTTTTTATATTCTTTATTAAAATCTGAAAAGAAATAGCTTTAACGATAGGTACATGGTTGAATACATACAGTAGCGAAAAAAGTTTAGAAATCTACCACAAGACCTCGAGCAATTAAATATACCTACTATGAACGACTTCTATGAATCAATCAATCTTAATCAGTACAAGCAGCTCGAGTTAGTAACTCCCTGATGTTGGTACAATTAAAACAAGAATTGCCTAGCAGCGCCATCTAGCGTCTATTGTTAGATATTGCGATTTTTTAAATTTCCTAGCAGCGCCATCTAGCGTCCATTGTCAAATAAACTAATGTTTGAATATTTAATTAAAATTTACTGTCTTTTGTTTCAGCAAGCGCTGGTATCCTGTTAGAGCATGCACCTGCGTGTCCTGAGCAGTATGGAATTCAGGTACCCACCTTCTTATTTTTTTTTTATTAGTCTTTAGGTTTATAGATATTCAATGCCAAATCAATGAGAAGTCAAGACAAATTACGTAGTGGCATCATTTCTTTGACCATTACGGCAAAAACGGATCGGTCATCGCAGTTTGTTGATCAGAAATAAGAAAAAATATGTTCCTGGCGTAACTAGATGCCTTAATGGCTATAAAGACTACTACCTACGGAGGCAATTTAGTTAGTAATTATTTTGACTAACATGGAACGACACCGATGTTCAGTGTTATATCTACGTGCTTAAGTATAATTATATGTTCCAGTACTTGCACTATTCAAGGACATAATTCTGATTGCTCAATTACTAACACGTTCTTCTTCACAATTTCCAGGCATACGCCCACCCTGAGCTCTGCGACCAGTTCTTCCTATGCACCAACGGCTCCTTGACAGTAGAGACGTGCGAGAATGGTCTCCTATTTGACGGCAAAGGAGCGGTGCACAACCACTGCAACTATAACTGGGCCGTGGATTGTGGTACCAGGAAAGCTGACTGTAAGTACCAGTTACATTTGTATTGAGCAACCATTACTGTAAAAAATTTTGACAGCCGGCCTGTGTGCGGCCCGTCAATATCGTTCATAACCGAGATTTATTGTGACAGTTCTATTTCTTCAGAAATAATGTCGTGGCTAATGGCGATAGATTCACTATACCCTATCAGTCTTATTGTTGCTTCTTAAATTAAATGATGTGCCAACTTTATGTTGATAAAACTTGACCGCTTGAAAATTCAAAGGTGGTTTAAATGTTATAAGTGCTTTGAGATTTTTTATTTTCGTATTTACAATACCTGAATACCAACCATATTAATAACTACGTGGTATGATTTCAATCAATCTTGTTTAACACAATTTTTCTCTAATTTTATGCCCATCTTCATGATATGCCTTAGAGAGAAAGTTGCCATATACTGACAAAACATCATCTTTTCCAAATTCCAGTGGTCCCTCTATCAACTCCTGGCTGCGAATACCAGTTCGGCATCTATCCTGATAGCGACGAGTGCTCCACCAGCTACGTCAAGTGCGCATACGGCATCCCCGAACAGGAGCCATGCACCCCTGGCCTGGTCTACGATGAGCGCATCCATGGATGCAACTGGCCCGATCTACTCCAGCCTTTCTGCAACCCAGAAGGTATTTGAAGCGTATCTTTATAGCGATTCTGTGTCCTAAAAATTAAATGTTGAATTGTAAAACTTACATTTGATGTAAAGACATGATTGATTTTACTTAGTAATTCTTCTCGCGCCTTTTCATGATTACAAAATTTATGCGATTAATTATCGCTGCTCTTAGTAGCATGAGGCAATAGGTAGGTAGGTATATTATGCAATTATCCACATAAGACACGAGATACAACTATCTAGAAACAGGAATTTGTAAGACAGACAAATTCAATTGAGCCTGTTTCTAGATAGGTACCATAAATCTGCACTACATTAGTAGCCACTTAGTGAAATAATTGAAATCAAGTATTTAGCTTGTTATACCTCTGATTGCGCCATATGTTTGATGTAAAGTCATATAGACTAAATCAGCAAACAGATGGCAACACAACAAGTTTAGCCCTACTACCGTATTTCTATTATCGTTTCTAACCAAATTATTTATTCCAACAGCGGTCGTCGGCTTCAAATGCCCAACCAAAGTGCCGTCCGACTCCCAAGCAGCTAAATTCTGGCCCTTCCCCCGCTTCCCCGTGCCCGGTGACTGCCACAGACTCATCACCTGCGTGGAAGGTCACCCTCGCCTAATTAGCTGCGGTGAAGACAAAGTGTTTGATGACCAGAGCCTGACCTGTGAGGATCCTGAGCTGGTCCCCCACTGTGGACACGCGTGATTGGGCGATGGAACTTGATATCATAAGACGAAAACGAAATTGAATGTAAATAGAATACAAAAGAGAAAGAGATAGAGCGCCACATTACTTCAGAACTTCTCCTGTGCCTGATAAAATATTCATAGCATGTAACAAAATGTTACTTACATCTACACATTGATTAATTATTGTGCTTTTAGATAACCGATGAAGGGTGCCATCGTTACACACACACATTAAATATGATGAAAATCATGAAAAATACCTAATTTGTAAACAACCGTTTTCGTTTTGTGATACGTTACTTTTATATTAATTTAATTTCACTGAATGATTGGAATATATTTCCACCGAGTCCTATTTATTCCTTAACCTAAATAACTCCGTGTGATCCATGTAATTTCCCGAACACACACTGAAAACGAATGATTTGCCAAATACAGTTGATTCGTGAGTGATATTAGTTACCATAGACATATGTATCGTTAACCAATAGAAATGTCAAATGTATGTATTTTTCATATAGATTTTTTCTGTAAATATTGCTACTGAAATAGTGGAAATGTAAATAGAAAGTTATGCGAGAAGAGAAATATATTTAATTAATTAAATTGTTGTTTGTTTTTGTTTATGTGTCGTACGCCTAAGATGTTTCAAAAAAAGCTTTCTGACAGAAAGCTGTGAAGATATAAAACGAATATGATACGACGAACACAGACGCAATATTATGGCATAACAGAGCCGAGCCTTATAGTGAATGAATTGAACGTTTATAAACTAAATCTTTGTTGTAGTTAGATCATTAAAAGGACCATAAATCCAATTAATTGAAATGTTTCAGTTCCTAAAAGTCCACAATGATTATAACAGTTCACACAGTATCCAGCTTTTTTGAAAAGTCATTACATCATCTTCCTAAATTGCTATAATAATAATAATAAATATTTATTCATTATTAATTGTTAAAATACTAATATAATTTGCTGTTAATCGCCTGGATTTTTTTAAGTAGCAGTCTGGAGACTACGTATTTGTGCCCGGTTATTGACAATAGGCTCAACCCCTATTACATGTGACTTAATCATAACTTTCGAAATGCCACCCTCATTTCGCAAGTTTTGTATAAGGCATAGCAGCAAAACCGCAGTAGTTCTACCAAGACTTGTCCGTTGTATGACAAGCGAACCAGAAGCGAAACTGCCTGTTCTAACTTATATATTTGAATAGGATTCTATCTCTTTCTCGCGTAATTTCGCCAATCTGCCCGGTAGTCGGTTACATCTCCGTGCTCTGCCTTGCTAGCGATTTTGTTGCGGTGCTGCGTTTGTTCGTTATATATGTCGGTGGCAATCGACAAGTTTATAAATCGCAACTTTTTCTTTTTTTGTAAAATGGATGTTCATTTTACTAAAAAACGAATCCAAGAAGTCCGTAGTAGGCCTATACTATATTTGCTAAGTCAAAAGCGACGACATTTTGCTCTGATTGCGACAATTCAAATGATTCGCATGATGTTTCTGCGATAATCGAAACCGCAAAACGAATTTTGCTGCGATACGTCGCAGCAAAATTCGTTTTGCGGTTTCGCATCATTATTTTCTCGCCGGAGTTGTGCTGAGGCCCTTGTTTTTTTAGCTTGGATATGATCAAATAACTTATTCCGCTCTGGGCGGAGCGAGAGGGCGTGTCAGACTCTTACTGACTAAAACTCACCCATGTTCCTTCAGTTGCCTGTATGTTGACAGAGGCCACGGTAGTAACCCTTTCGGACAAACGCGGCAGGAATCGGCCCGTGCTAAGGCCCTGAGTCGTAATTAATACTACATACCTATACAACATGTAAAAAAAGCCTGTGCGATCCGTGAGGGTGCTGTTAGATATCGTACTGAGAGTCTATTTATGTGGTAATTTTAAGGAAAAAAGAATAAAAAATTTGCGCCATATTTTTTTTTTTCAATAGTTTATTTTATCATTTTTAATATATGGAACGCGGGTGGCTGTCGTTTAGCGAGTGTCTAGAAGTCATAACTTATGACGCCTGTTGATTTTTTTTTTCTAATTTTTAATGGATTTGGGGTAATTTTGGTTCAAAAAAAAGGGAATTTTAAACAGCAATAACTTTTTTATTTTCCATATTAATAAAAAATAAAAATAAACTTTTCGGTAATCATATTGCAGTACCTATGTACCCCTTTTGGATTGGACAGGGTGTTTGTTTTACATATTGTAGATACACCTCTGCCTAACCTTTCAGGGAAACAAGCGTGATGATGATGCATGAGATGTTTAAAAAATCAAACCAGAGTGTATCCTTACAAATATACTTTATTAATCTAGACTACATTAAATGCTCTACTCGTCGTCTGCCACCGCTTTGCTGCCTTTCTGGGGCCTATTGGACTTGCGACGGCTTGCTGGCTTGGCGGTGGGGGGGTTCTCTAGGGCGTCGAGCTCGGCATCAGTCAGCTGGCCCTTGTACCAATCGGCGCTGGAAGAAGAAAAACTTGTGTTAGGTACTGATGATTATACGAGATAGCTAGAGTTAGGGTCGGTTAATAACCTAATTCATTTAATCTTCGGTTTTTGGTTTTCGGTTTTCGGTGTTTGGTTGGCGATCGCAGTATACTTTAAAAAAATGCAGAATGCTGCTACCTATTCTCTAGTAAGTCCTTTAGTCACCTTTTATGACACCCACGGAAACTTTATCCCAGTACTTTTAAACGAGCAATATTTGTATATATATTTATTTGTACTCACGTTCTGGAAATTGGCTCTAACGATTTCGATGAAAGTTGCAGTATAGGGGTTAACGGGGCGAAAAATCGATCTAGCTAGGTCTCATATCTGGGAAAATTAGTTTTCGCCGTATTTTCATCCGGCAGAGCTCGGTCGCCCAAAGTTTAGAACAAGATAATGAATAATGAATAATGACATGACATGGCATGGAATTAGTAAGTACCCACTATCATGGCAGCTTGGAATATACATGAACTTTCTCATACTATCAAATGAGCATTCGCTATTTTCACCAAAGCAGAGCTCGGTCGCCCAGGTACTAATAATAGTAGCATAAAACCTTTATCATCAAGGGAGCCACTCACCACTCAGGCACCTTCCTGGCCCATTCACACTTCTTGTGGACGTCATCGAAGGCCTGTCCAAGCTTGCATCCGGAGCGACGAGGGGTGTTGCCGTTGATACACACGTAGAAGAACTGGCATTCTTCAGGGTCGGCGTAGCGGGGATGCGTCAGACCGAAGGTCTCATTCACAGGGGGACATTCGAAGTCAAACACGTCTGTGGAAAAATAGTAAATAAACACGTAGAACAAATTTTTTGAGCTCTTTTCGAGATTATAATATCTCAGGGTGCAATGAAACAGTCAATGGTAGGTTTAAGATGAAATTGCGTAGTGCATTTCACAAATAAAAACTGAACACGATTAGCTCAACTCTTGAACGCTGTTGAGATGTGCTGATCGCATTCAGTCTCATTTGTGAAATCCGCCCTTAATAGTTTTAGTCCATTTCAATCTTTCATATGTAATCCACTTTCGATATACAATAGACTTACTTATCTGATGCTGTTCTTAAAGCAGTGAAAACAATAGGCACTGGCCTAGCATTAATGTTTTGAAGTTTAGAAAGGTAAACGTATCGCTAATGTAAATGAATTTCGAATCGAAAATGCAACTGTCCTATAACATTTGATAAAATTTTATACAACTAGTACTACCAAACGTTTCCATTTTTTTTTTTTTGAAGTATTGGGTATTCTCAACATGAACTAAGCAAAAAAGAATTAAACATAAGGCGAGTTACTCACCAGCAGCGCCACAGCCCTTCTTCTTAGCCTCATCAGCCCAGGTGCAGATGCCAGTCTTGTCGTTGTACACCAAGCCATCAGGACAGGTGATCGCATTGAACTTGCCATCAACGCAGTAGTAGAACTTGCCGCATTCCTTGGGGTCCTCGTGGGCGAAGTATCCGTTCAGACGAGGGCAGTGAAGTCGTGTGATCGGAGTTTCTGGTGATAATAATTGCTGTTTTTTTAGATTCTTGCTTAGTTTTAAGTTTATACTTGTAATGGGCGCGTCGAAAATTTTTAGTTTTCAGAGTGTGGCGTGAGGTACACACGGCTACACATCAAGCTATACATTCCCAGTTTATGCTGATCTCGCATTATATAGGATTTCCGTACAGTGCGAGGTCAGCTTATATTGAAAATTTATAGACTGATGTATCTACCTTCGTGTGTCCTTACGGTATGATTTAAGAAACTTTCCGACTCGATTCAAGGCTCGATCAAATCTTATCTGCAGTTGGAATAAATCAAATTAATTCAGAGCGATCTAGTATGGTCTCAAGTTTCAATTGCTAAGAACTTATACTAGATGGCTCTGTATTAAGAAACAAAAACAAAAACTTTTGACACTTGAAACTGACTTTTTCGGGCCTATCGCTTTTTCATTACGTGACGATTTCTACTAGTGTAAACTGGTAGAAATCGTCACGTAAGGTTTTTAACGCAGCTTTCGGTAAGAATAATCCTACCGTAAGCCGCGTTAAAAAAAATTGTTCTAATGACAACAGTATGACTACTGTGTCAATCGCCACGTACGAGAACTTTATGGCAATAACTCGACTGTTTACTATCTTTAAGACAGCTAAACATAGATCAGCTGAAGCCATAGACAAGTTTTTATGATAATTACAGATTCATCTACAGACATTTAGAAATACCATCAGTACACGTCAATCTGCAAGTCTGCCTAGCCTTTTTCTAACTTCGTTGGGGGTCAGCTTGCAGTCTAACCGGATGCAGCTGAATACTAGTATTTTACATGCAGCGACTGTCTATCTGACCTCTAAAACCCAGTTACTGGGTAACACTATACCCCTTGGTAAGGCTGGTTGTCAGACTTTTGGGCTTTTGACTACCCTAACGAATGTCAAAGATCTACGAATGACAGCCGGGGCCAACGGTTTAGCGACGTATTGGTGGCTAAAATCTGTTTCGTATATAATAAAAGAATCTGACAGTATTGCACGACTCACAATGAGAACCTTTCTGCAACTGTTTTTATTGTTATACTCCTGCTAGTACACAGAACCTATTTAATTTATACATACCATTGTATAGATAATTTAATGGAGATTAATTCTATACTTTTCACAAATTTATTTACTGCAGCAGAAACGAAAAAAGCATCAAAATAGTTTTAATTTTTTTGCCGTCAATCAAGTGTGAAACCAGAAAACATTGTTGCTTGCGAAAAAATCAATGAATAGTCTTTTTTATAGTTTCATTTCAGGCATAGGAGGAACCTAATTGAAAATGGTTCTTTTATTCAAAGTAGTTTAATCATAATTAATAAAAAACTTACAACTTTTTTTTATATACTACAAATGACACTTTTTATTAATAGTGTTTTTATTTCAAATAAAAAAGGATTGCAATATTCGACAAGGTAGCACTTCCCTTGAAATCGGAAAGTTGTTGGCAACATTATTGGAAACGGAAATATTAAATTAATCATCCTTCGTGATTGATGAAAACTGACAAACATGATATTTCTTTCCGTAAGCTGTTCCAAAAGGGGAAAAAAATCTTACTGCACCTCTTTTTAGGGCATAGCACTTAAACAAATATTTTATTGATAAAGGAACTATCCTACCTATCCATCGGCATTGGTCAATGATAGGTATCCTAAATTTATATCTATGTATATGTTATGAAAATGAAAAGCTGTTCGTTGGTAAGCGCAACAACGGCTGGACCGATTTCGAATCAGAATCATACGAAAACAAAAAAATTAAAAGTTGCCGGGAAAATAATTGGTAAATTATGGAAAACTGAAAGTGCATTTTTATGGGAATTTCGTATGAATTATTGATTTTTTTCGGGTCAACTAGCATACTGAATAATAACTACTTCGGTTGGATATGATTGACAAAAATGGGCGAGCCCTTATTTTCGAAAGATAAAATACGGTTTCCTTAAGCCGTATTTTGCGTCAATTACTATTCATACTACCGTACGAGTATGAAGATCCGTGTGTTTATTTCGGATGGGCAATAAATTCCGCGTCTTGCCGCCAAGGCCGCGCTTCCCTTGAGTTGTGAAAGTTGTTCCAGCTCTGTTGACCTACGGCATTTATGTAATCTGTATTCTAATGATGTCACTAACCAGTCACTCTGTGGCTTTATTTAGGGTTCACAGTAGTAAACATTGATGTTTTTATTCAATTGTGTAACTTAAATTTATCTTTTATTTTGTTTTAAGAGAGTTTTCAACTGAACTATACAATGTTGCCCATAGGCATGTGACCGCCCGTATTTTCCTGAATATTCATGAAAAATTATCGAAAATTAACTTGAGAAGGAGGGGTCTATTTTTAAATATTTTTTATGTTATCCAATTTTTATATTTTGAGTGGCATTTGTGACCTTGCTTAACATTTTTTGCCATATCTCAGATGTTATTGGCTCGATTTGGATTCTGTTCATTATTTCTAAGAGTTATTTTATCGGATTAACTATTTTTTTTTTTTTGTTAATATTGTTCGACTATGAAAAAATAAAACGAAGGAGAAATCATGTTTTTTTTTAAAAAAAAAAACCATTATTTATATATATTTATATAGGTCACAAATGCCACTCAAAAATTAAAATTCAAATAACATGAAAAATATTAAAGATAGACCCCCCTTTTAAACTTTATACTATTATTAGAAATAATATACATATGCCTTATATAAAGGTAACCATAGAACTTTGAAGCAAGTTTTATTGAATACTAAATTCAAACAGAGGCTATTCAATAAAAAGCTGTCATTTGACTCGAATGTCAATAAAATTGGTTAAATTATCCCACTGCAGTAAAACTTTTAGTGCCACTCCAAAGTTTAAATCTTAAGCTTTTATTGAACATTTTTATAGCTCATCTTTCATTGCTTCATTTTTAATCTAATTACCTCAGTAGGTAAAAAGAACACACACACATTTGACGTAGTAATTTTATTCTAGGCATAATTATGTGAAGATGATGCATCTTTCACATAATTATGCTTTTATATAAATGGTGAATACAAAATATTATAAAACATTTTAAAAAGAGTAACGGTGGAGTTTCTTGACTATTCTTCTCTATGCTCTTGGAAGGGGCGACCGGAATCTTTTTTTTTTTTTACTTTCAAAATGGCCTTGTATATGCCTTATTTGAATAATTGACTAACGTTAGACTTAGATCTACCTTAAGAATCGCTAGAGCCATCAGTTTAGTGAGAGAGCCAAAAAAAGACTGGGCGAATAAATAAATTGGTGTTACGGTAATCAGCCAGCAAACTTGACAAGTCCAATATTTAGCCATAACTTTTGTGATAGTTACCTATTGCGATAAGCTGATAAGTGTGGCAGCCCTATTTTATTACATAACAAAAACACGTGCTTTAGCAGATCACGTGTGTCCATCGAAAATAGCAACTACTTAACTATTCAATTCTTGTCATAAATCCTTTAAATGCCTACCGACTTCAAAGCTGGCTAATAATAATTGAATAAAAGTACTACTGGGTTTCCAACAAACACCCAGAAAGCAAATAAACCATGTAACCGAGGATTTAACAAGTTTCTAACAATAACAAGTTACTAATCAGTTGAACGTAGTGTCTCTCAGCACAGTCTATGGCAAAGAGTTAAGGGGCCGTGCACAAAATCGACTGATTTTGATCAATTTTGTTCATTACTTGTGAGAAAGGGAAACAGAATTTAAACAAAATTATTTATGATTTGAAAAGTTGAATTCTTTTCTTGTACATAATTCAAAGGGATTTTTATAATAAATTAAGGATTTGTGGAAAATCACTAAAATTGCAAAAAGTTTTCCAAAAATTGACGCGAGATTGACAACATTTTACAACATTATATGATTTACTTGTACATAGGGGAACTACTTTTTTCAACTTCCATACAAAATATAGCAGATTTATTTTTAAATAACCTTTTTTTTTTAAACCCAGTCAGTATTTTTTTTTTCTTATCATTTATTAGGAAACCTTATCAAGAAATAAAAAAACACACATTAGTCTTCAGCTATACTTGAAATAAAATGAAAATTTTATTTTATGACTAAATCAAATGCGGAATAAACCATATTTTCGAGAGCGCAAAAGTGATGCAACTATTAACTGGTGCTGTGACTGACACGAATGGCTTAGCACCACGAAATCTGAACTTTTATACTTGCACAGACTTATTTTTTTATTATTTCAAGCTTTCTTACAATTAGAAAAGTTATTGACGAAAAAGGGTTTTTTTCATGCACGAAGCCTTAAGCGACATTCAACTTTTCCAAAAGAATACCCTAGATTGATGAGGGATAGCCACGGAGTATAGAAAGTCCGTGGGGATAGCAGAGTAATTATAAAGAGCGGGCCCACGCTTTGGTCACCTCCAGCTTTCGTATTATTAGGTACCCAGTTTCTATTTATTTAAACTTTTCGCACTTAGAAAAGGTACAAAGGCGGACTTAATGCCTTAGGCATTCTCTACCAGTCACCTAAGGGTGGTGAAGAGACACTTGACGAGAGGGAGAGAATTTTTGTGTCAGGTCTTATCAAAGAAATTTCATGCAAGAAGTCTAGATGTAGACGGCGATAGTAAAAGAACTTACGGAGCTTAGGTCTAGCTGAGCAGTCAAGGTTAAATGGTAGATCGCACTTCTCTTCCTGTGAGCTGTAGTCATTGAACACCATGCCGTCAGGGCACAGCTTCTCGATTATGCTACCGGCTCTGAAAAGTAAAAAATGTATTTTAGAGGAAATCTCTTTACATAAGTAATGTTTTTCTTGTACCTATTGCATATTTGATGATTGATGTTGTATTGTATTTGATAATTGTATTATTAATAATTTTGATATTATTAACAGTGATTTTGACATTATTGTTAATGATTTTGACATTATTGTTAATGATTTTGACATTATCAATGATTTTGACATTATGGTTAATGATTTCAACATTATTATCAATTATTTTGACATTATTAGTAATTATTTTGACATTATTAATAATTATTACCAAAATTACAATTGGACATATACAAATGTATGTAATAACACTAGTGTTTAAGATGTCTATGTGATTACTAACAAATTGGATTTTATGATCTGGAAAAAAATAATTGATTTGATTTGATTAATATTTTGATTTAAAAGAGTCTACGTGGACTTTCTTGCCCATTCTTTTTCATAGGAATCTACTAAGCTTTGGAATAGGCAACTATCTTCATCCTTCTGACTGACTGACCCCTTGACAATTCAAAAGTGTATGTAATTGGTTTAATTAAAATAAAAGCCTTGAGTTTGAATAAGAATACATTAATTGAGTTATTGTATTCAGACACCACAAAATAGCAATATTTCTATTATTTCCATCTCGACCAATCATTGGTACCTACGATTCACCTAGGTACAAGACATATATTTATGAAAGGAAAGTCCGCCAACAGCGAAACCAATCTTTAAAAACATTCATCAACGAATCCTTTCAATGCTGCAAAACACACTTAAAGCTCAAAAAAACAATCTCCTCTTCTCAACAATTATTACCACTTCAACAAATATCTCTTTTTTTGGGTGGTAAATTATCAAATAACTTTTCCCGCTCTGGGCGGAGCGAGAGAGCGTGTCAGACTCTTACTGACTAAAACCCACCCGTGTTCCTTCAGTTGCTTGTATGTTACCAGGGGCCACGGTAACCCTTTAGGAGAAACCCACAATCCTGGCATCGGCCCTAGTAGGCATCGCCTCAAAGAGATGTCAGCACAACTAAAGGGGTCCACCCTTTAGTTGTGCTGACATCTCTTTGAGGCGTGCGTTGAACACAACGCGCCGTCGACCCGGGCATGGTCCTTATCAGACAGCGAGCTACCCATTGCTTACCGTCCACAAACCCGTGCCTACGGTCGGGAATCGGCCTGCGATTCCCGATGGCAAGGGCGTCTCCTACGGCGGTTAGAGATCCCGCCGGATCAACAAATATCCCTAGCTTTAAGCTTCGAGTCAATGTCCTTCCTCCGTTCAAGAAACTTTTTGAACAAATATTTTGCAAGTGATGATATTTCTTAAAATAACACGCGGTCGATGACCAACGAGGACAAACTTAACTACAGTTTTTAAGTTTGGGTGAGCAATAAATTTTATGAAACTGATGTGATTTATTCGAGTTTGAAGCCACCCATTGAGATTTAGGGACGAGCTTTAAATGTTTTTAAGAAGCTTTGTGCATTTCAAATAAAATTATTCTTGTGTATAATCTGAAGACAGGTAAAAAGGTGGTTTGAAAAGAACCGATCGAACGAGTTGGCAAATGTTTCTTGAATTTTATTTTGACAAAATGAGTGAGTAGTTTTATTTTAGTAAATTTTCCTGCTTTATATTTAACTTCTTTATAAGGGACCGAAAAGGTTTTTGCACTTTTGAAATGTGTCTTAAAAAAATCAAGATGCGGCAACCAAAATAAAGACCTTATCCTGTCGGAGGCCTGTATTCCTCCACAATTTTATTTATTTATATTTATATTTATTTTATTTATATATACTTTATTGTTCACCACAAAAATACATAACAAAAAATAAATCAAACACTACAAAATATACAATGGGCGGCCTTATCGCTTTCCGCGATCTCTTCGAGGCAACTTTGACAATCCACTGTTAGTTCTTCTCCCCTAGACAGAACAGTCTCTTTAATCCTGTCAGGTAACTGTTTTACTTCCCAGACAAAACCTTGCGTATTAAAAAAAAAGAAATATTTACCTGCACTCATAATACTTGTCGCACTGCTCAGCATCAGCAAAGAACCCATCTTCGGGACAGTCATTGGTGATCTCGGCCTCAGCCTCAGCTTTTCTTTCGTTATCACTGATGGTCCGGATAGGAGGGTTCACTGGTTTCCTACCCCTGGGCTTTTGGCCTGCTGATGATGCCAGCACTGGAATGAGAAAGGATTCATTAACAAAATGGTATATTTATTTACCATATTATAAAATTGTATTTACACCTTCAACATTAAAGATGGGTGAACTTAGGTAAAAAAAAAACATGAGTTCTGGGACTAGTTATCGTGACATATTCGTTTTAAAGGTACAGTAGCAGGTTAGGTAGGTCGGGTCAGGACAATGATAGTCTAATGGTATGACCGTCAGACTGCCAAGTCATAGGGCTCGAGTTCAAACCCAAACACGAACGTTTGACTTTTCGGATTCCTGTGCATATTCTATAATTTCAAAAACGGTGATAGAAAATATCGTGAGGAAACCGACATGTCTGAGACATATTTCTCGACGGTATGTGAAGCCAAGTCAGAGGTCCATCCATGGGTAGTCTTCAAAACTTCAGAGTTTTGAAGACTACCCATGGATGGACCTCTGACTTGGCTTCACATACCGTCCATGACCATGTCCATGACCTCTGACATGTAGTTAGTAACTAACCTGGAGTCAGTTCCAGGTTAGTTACTAACTACATGGAAAAGAGAAGATAGGTAACCAAATAGAGCAAAGAAAATCCTAGAAGGGGCCGGTGTTTAAAAAAATACCTGCAATAGGCAAGCGTAGGATAGAACAGGGACATAAGATGTTATAATGAATATATAATTATTTTAATTGTAGGTCTCATGTGGCATACAGATATTTTATTTTATTGGACTTGCCATAAAAATAATTAATGTAATCTTCATGTTCATATAATCGAGCACAACTTCTGTAAGCCATACAAATTAGCATCATTACTTCTTAAATGTTACCTAACATGGCCTCAATTGATAATAAAAATCGTTAAGCTTTGCTTATGTAATATTGGTATACATAGCTAATTTATGTAAATGTGTTAGTGTTACATTTAAAACGAAGATAGCTAATACATACATCTGCATTTCTTCTATTATTACTTTAGTTTAGTTGTTTTATTTGTTAAAATAGCTTCCATAAGAGGCAATTCTTATTCACGTTCAGCGCATCCTGAGCCTCAGCCCAGTCAGTCTCGCAAATATTTTTGACACGGCATTGGTATAAACTATGTGTTAGAGCAAAAAAAAAACAAAAGGAGAACGCATATTTTATTTTTGACTCATTGATTAGAACGATGCTAAAATATTATGTAAAGCTCACTCGCAGATATTACGAGTAGCTTTACACAATAAAAACACACACACCAACACACACTACACTACACACATACACACACACACACACACACACACACACACAGTACACTACACTTAAAACGATAAAAATGAACCTCAAAGCCATTCGAATAATCAATAATAACCTTTATATATAAACAACAACACAATAGATTAAAATAACTTTATATACACATCGGTTGACCAATGGCACATGCGCTACATTTCCTGCGCGCGAGTTGACAAAAGTAGTTCACATTGAGTGCGGCTACTTCCTTAAGTTCAATGCTACAATTAGCTGCAGTAAAACTAAATGAGACTCATGTACTTTCTAAATGTTTAAACTGGACATTTAAAAAAATTAACACTTGCAGGTTAATTACAAAACTTGGAGGTAAAGATTTTACTATTGAAAAATGTTTACAGTTTACATAGAAAGTCTGTTTCTGATTTCTCTCTGAAAGTGGATGTACTCGGTCTATGTATAGCTGCAGTTAATAAAACTACATATACCTACCAAAATATTGGATGGGTACAGAGAAAGTATCCTACATTTTGATAGCTTGAAAAGATGTAATGTCTCGAACTTACTTCACAAAATTCATGACCCATGTGCGGACCACGGTTTAATGCCTACATTTTCTCTCTATAAAAAAATTACCTTGAAAATCGGCTGGGAAAACGTAAATGAATCGCTGTTTATCAAAGAAAATATTTGAAATAACAATATTTAACGTAATATTTTCAGTGTTTTCAAACATGGGTAATGTACGAGAATTATTAAGTTTCCGTGGGAATTTGGAAATCAAAGACTGTGTGATGTTAATTGAACCGCAGATAAATTACAATTTAATTCAATTTAATCTGAGTTGCTTAAACGTTACTTATTTAAAAAAGATGCTAAATGCCCTTCTGACTGCCAACCCTGAATGTGATGTGTTTGCGGATGAATGGAGTAAAATTTTATTATGCGTATATGTCTGGTGTTCTGTGAGAGAAAGTATGCTAGGGAGTCCACTGTTCCATGTTAGTTTTAAATTAAATTAATGTCAAGATTGTTATTGTTTCTATGTTAATTAATGTAATTGGTGTTGTACCGTTTTAATTAACTATAAATAAATAAATAAATTTATTTGTAAATGAACCTGAACACTTTTTATTTTATAATTGCTTCTGTATCTAGCAACAGATTCTTCAATTTCATAACAACTAAATTGGCTAGCAATTACCAAAACAGCCATCCTTGATTGTAAATGTATTAATTTATAATCACGCTGCTATGCGTTAACAGAAATATGAAATCAAAATGATTAAAAACAAATTACAACGTTACCTTGAATGTTAAAAGCATTTTTCAAAACAAGAGTGTTGTAATTTTTATTTTTAATATCTTTTTATATTGATTACCTATAAAATTCCGTTTTACATTATTTGATATGTGTTGATTTATGGGGAACGTCCCTTTTCACAATGTTTGAGGATGAGTATGCAGCGAAAATAATTCGAATCTAGTAATACCTTTGCTCATAACTAACATGTTAAAAATTAATTGGTCCCTCTTCCCCGTACATATACAACTTTGTAATAGCCCCTAAATCTCATTTTCAAATCACGAAGTATTGAAAAAAAAAAAACATATTTTTACAACTACCAACATTTAAACAGATGAAAGATAACCAAAAACGGTGGTGTAAGAGCTGATTTCTCTCTTACCTAACACACGTAGCTTTGTACGAGGCGGTATGTCCAAATATTAGTGCTGTATTAATGTTCAAATCGATAACCTTCACTGTACAGACAAAGCAATAACTCGCTGAATATACCTTATTAGTAATACAATCAGACTGTTGAAACTTGGGACTGAATATAGTGAAGATATAGTTGAATAATAGTAGCTGATAAATAAAAGAAGAAAACTAGAAATTAGTAGAAGTGAAAGATGACACCCTATGGAAGTAGAAATAAGATTCAAAGATTTTGTAAGAAGTTAAGGGCGTTTATTCTAAAAGTGGGCAACGTCGCAAATTGCTGTCAAATATTTACCTGTTTTAATTAATTTGGCAATATTACTGTATGGAAATATCGTTAATTAGTGAACTAGAATATTAATAATGAATTGAAATTAAAACACTGAATTTGATGTTGTAACCGTTTTAAGTGTAAAAAAAGGCATTTGGAAAGTTTCCAAATACATTTTTAGCATTAAAAACTAAATATTCGGTGTTACGATATTAATTCTTGCATTTCATCTAAACTGAAAAGATTTGTTTTTTTGTATGTTCGTTTGTAATGACTAAACTCAAAAACTACTGGACCGATTTAAACGATTCTTTCACCAGTAGAATGCTATATTATCACTGAGTGACAAATGCTATAATTTATAAAGATATTACGTAAGCAAAGCCGCTTGCCTAAGCTTATAATCAATATTTTAGTTCACTAGTTAGCCTTATTTCATATTTCCATGCAGTAATATTGCCAAATTTATAAAAACAGCGAAATAATTGAAATTTATTTGCGACGTTGCCCTCTGTATGCACGCTCTTTAGTATTATATAGAAGTAATCACCAGGAACAGTAAAAATGCAGAAGAAGAATAAAAGCAGGAAAGGAGCAATCACTTATACGCTTGCTTACTAAGTATTGGCGATGTCAGATCAACAAGTCCAGGTTGACAGGATCAAAGGACCACAAACAAATGTTTAATAAACCTTCCACGAAGCACTTAACCCGAAGAAAAACAAACACAAAAGCAAAAACAAAATAAGATAGAAGAGAACCTCTCTTCTATCTTATTTTGTTCAGTAAGAGAATGCATGAACTATTCAGTAAGCTATGGTTAAGGTCAACGCATAAGGTCAAATAAATTATCCAACATCCCACCATTTATTAATCTTCCCATTAAATGATAACCCCGAACCCATTAAAGACTGCCTGTAAAACCCTATCAGTAATTAATAATATTATATTTAATGCGAAAATGGCCCTAAGCCCTGTGATAACTAAACACCTGAAGATATGAGGGATTTTGTTAAGGTATATTAAGGTTTTCGAATACAAAGAGGAGTGAGGAAAATGCCGTGAGGAAAGTTCTGAGTATGAATGTGGATGGCTATAAGAGTAGGAGAAGACCGAAGAAACGATGGATGGACTGTGTGAATGATGATATGGCTGGAAAGGGGGTGACTACCGATATGATGACTGATGTTGCGCCGATCACAAATAAATTGGGAGAATGATGAGCATGTAGCATTTAGAACAGCCTTCTCCTCCTTTCCTCCGTTTACGGAACAGCTTCTAGAAAATCTGATTTTGAGCTGAAAACCGAACTGGTAACAACAAATGTTATTATGCATTACGAATTCACAAATGACCCATTTCTATAATAGACCTGTGTCCAAAAGTTTGTTTTTTTGTCCGGAGGGTAGATTAATAAAAAATATTTACTAATACTTTGCATAGTAGACCCTTTCATACGGAAGTAGCTATCACAGGTCACAAATCTATTTATATGCCCAGTTTAGCAATAAAAAATGCTACCATTGCTAAAAAAAACGGTTCGTGATCGCTTATGGGAACCGAGTATTAGTTAATCTTAGTAACTAGTTTTTAAGATCACAGTGAAGGCACTCATTGTCAGGAAACCTCATTTTTTTAGGGTGGGAAAATATCAAATAACTTTTCCCGCTCTGGGTGGAGCGGAAGGGCGTGTCAGACTCTTACTGACTAAAACACACCCTCAGTTCTCACCCTGTGTTCCCTCAGTTGCCATGTTGCCGTGGGCAAAAATCTCCCTTTCGGACTTTTAGGAAACCTGGACTGATATTTTGGTTTCGTTTGAAATCAAAGTGATTGTTGGTTCACTCTCAGTATTAGATGATGCCTTTACAATTATTATTAGGGATCTTTATAATAGTATGAACTATTAGAACTACTATTGAATCTTGCTTACGAAAAGGTTAAGATAATAATCATATACGTATATTAAATCATTAACATTTTCCTAACCAAGTTAGTTTCCAGTCTAACCAAAAATAACTATTTATATTTTGTTGGCATTTGTCGGTATTCTGCTGGTATTTTTTGAAGAATAGATAACATAACATCACGCTTTGCTTCCACAAAAGGTACGGCGGAGGTGTACTTATAGTACACCCACCATTTCGCCAGTTATGTTTATGTCCCATGTAATAGGGGGCGAGCCTATTGCCATCAACCGGGCACAAATATGGACTCCGGGCTACTACTAAAAAATTTCAGATAGAAAAACCCGATAACACTGCTCGTCCTGGGAATCGGATAAACTGAATCTGAACTGATTGAATAATCTAGTAGTAGCGCTTGACACCACTTATAGTATTGGGAAATTAGTGTCATCATTTACCCTAGTTTAACTACTATGAGACCTCATTCCATTGTTTATTTGTGACGTCAGCCTCATTATAAATTCCGTCTATACAAAATATATATGTATGTTTGTCCATATTGTACTCATTTGAACTTTAATGGCATTCAACATCTCTGCGTGCGTTGAATAAGTACGCTATTTCTCCGTTACTTTACTGAGAATCGTTGTCTGAACTGTTATTTGAACTTAGATAATCGTCAGGTAGCCATTTGTTCGGGCTGTAGTTAGTCAGTAATATCTACAACTGTATTATAAATCTAAGGTATTTGTAGATGAAGAATTTCAAGATTTCAGGGTTTATTTATAAACGCCGCTCATAATTTAGAGTCGTTTAATCGTCTTCAGTCATCATCATCTGCCTAGCCTTTTCCAACTATGTTGGGGTCAACTTCCAGTCTAACCGGATGCAGCTGAGTACCAGTATTTTATATGGAGCGACTGCCTTTCTGATCTCCACAATCTAGTAACTAGGTAACACGATACCCCTTGGTAAGACTGTTTGTCAGACTTTTGGGCTTCTAACTACTCGTAACGACTGTCAAAGATCTACAAATGTCAACCGGGACCAATGGCTTAACGTGCTTTCTGAGGCACGGAGAGGTCTTGATATGTAACGATCCCATGCACGGACCAACCGCGGCAAGCGTAGTTTAACCTGATCGATCGACTCTTGCGGCTATTATTAACTAGGCCCCCTTAAACGTCTTCCATAATTAATTAACGTTAAGCAATGTTTCTAAATAAACCCCATTATATCTAACTAGCGGACGTCCCCGTTCCCGTGGGAGTACGGGGATAAAATATAGCCTATGTTACTCGTTGATAATGTCTATCCATTGCTGAAAGCATTTTTCAAATCGGTCCAGTAGTTTTTAAGTTTATTATTTACATACAAAAATACAAATCATTCCTCTTTATAATTTTAGTATAGAAATAGATAATAATAATCGTAAAGAATAACTACTTTCAATTGAAATCCATCAAACATTGACTGATGTTGTTTCAGAAAATAAGAAACTTTCTCCTTTGAGAAGGTGAGCGCGTTGGTGTCTTTTCTTCCTAGACGTAACTGACGGCTGTCGTTACGAAGCAAAATCATTAGCTAACAAATTAACGAAGCATTTGTAAGCTTTTAACTGTTATTTGATTGCGAAAACATTGCTATAGTCACAAGCTGTTGCCTGTGACTTCGTTGGCATCTTCAAGCCCCAACAGAACTGCTAGGTTCAGGTCAAAAATAAGTGTATTGTCCTCTGTCAAGACCTTCGTGTTTCAGTTCACTTTATTTATTTTTTGAGTAGTTATGGCTTTGTTTTCTCTGTCTTTCAGCCAAGGACAGGATTTTTATATACAAAAGATTAGATAATATTATTAGAAGCATAATTATCCCCTTATCGTAGCAGGTGGCCTTCTTCTTGTGGATTTATGCTGTAATTTTTCGGTTGTTTAGCCTGTGCATTGTCTGTCAATCAGTCACGATATTAATATAATGTAGATAGAAGTGTACCTAATAATAAATGTGCTTTCTATTGTCATTTATAATTAATCAAAGCAATTACAACTTTATTATCATTGCCTGTAGTCTGACATTCAAATTAGACAGGAATTGTAATTCTAAGCGCCAAGGCTAACGTGTACCCTGACATATTGTAATACTTACTGCTTCACTGAATATTAATTTGTTAAAGGCTACCGAAATAGGTCGTTATTATATCGAACTGTGAAGTAATGAAAGTATATGATATGAATTTATTATTTTTCAAACTTAACTCAAAAAGTTTAATAATATTCTTTGTTTATCTCATTTATTTATATTTTGAATTTTAAAAAAAAATTATGAGATCAAAAAACTCACCAACTAAACAGCCCAAGAAAACTACTCCCACGCACGATCGGAACGCCATCTCGTGATATCACTCTTATCACTTATTTAACTTAAATGTCACTTATAAGTGACTTTATTAATGTTTGCCTGACGTCCGCACAGCACTCTATGCCGCACTGACTTATTCACTTTTTGTCATCCATTCTTAGCTGTGCTACAGCTCAGCGAAAGGTTACACTAATTCTCTATCTCCTTCCCACCACACGTTTTCATATCTCCATCTCTCTCGCCGTAAACTCTTTGGATCCTGTTATTGTTCTACGTGTTCTGCAAGAATATTTACAAATGCCAAAATGCAGTTATCCGGTTTACAATGAAGTTTACTTGATATTAGAAAATTAGTAATTAATTGATGGTTGGGCAACTGATTGCATATTGAATGGAATGTGTTGCGATAATTAGGAAAGCTACGCATATTGTGTTGATGTTGAATGGTTGTTGTCAATGACCATGATTAGGGCAATTTAATTAAGTGTGTGTGTGTAGGTTTAGGGATATTTATTTTATGTGAACAGCCATAGTTAACTTGATTTGAAATATATTAAAAACAAACTTAATTGGAATCAGATACAATAATATAGTTGTCTGTCTGAAACTAAATAATTTGCATTTCATTTTTTTTTATCAACCTTAGTAAGCATTTTCAGTCAATCTTAGCAAAACCACCAACGATGAAATTATAAACTTTAAAATTATCTGCATAGTTTATCTATAAATTTATGGATAAAACAAGATACACATTGTTAAACTACGGATCATTAACATCTATTCTGCCCAACAGGGGAGTTTGTTGCGCCACTTCTTCTTACCAGCTAAAGGCACTAGGAAGTGGTGAAGGGTGGGCGTTTTGGGGGACTATCTTATGTAATTTTGACGTTCGAAAAGTGCTGATTCTCAGCCTAGTTTGAATAAATGACATTTGAATTTGAATTTGAACACCCTAGCAACAATCGTGACAGTCCTGTCCCACAGGTGAGTATAAAATAACCTGAATCGACATAAAAGTCCTTAAAAGCAGTGTAACATGTTCTGCTCATTGTGGTACTGTGTTTTTATAATTCAAGTGTCATCTTTATATGTACATACGTCTATGAAAGAACGTTGCGTGTGGAGGACACGGCTCGGTGCGTGGAAAAATGGATGACAGTCGTAAAAAGATGAATTATATTAATAATAATTAAAAAGATACTGCCTAAAGAAAATGGGGATTTCTTTTTGTAGAACTAACTTTCTTACTAACTGACGAACTTCATAAGTGTAGGAAGAAAATATACTAATTGTAAGAAAATCTTAGACTTTGTTGTGTCTTCGCTCGATATGAGATTCGTAAGGTTATGTGCATTATAAAACTTCCTAACACACGAGAAAGCTACGGCAACGTTGTTTATGACTTTAAACAGTGCGCGTAGCTATAGAGCTACGCTCGCTGCGATAAGGTAAGATTCAAAGCTGCCAGGGGTGAATCTTACCTTGATGCGGGATTTTCTTAAAATTATGTTAAAAATCGCCACATAATGTTTCCAGACTAGAGTAAACAAGATCTGCCGATGATTATATTCTTCAAGATATGGCAATTAATTTTTAAGGGAGTGCCTTAACTGCCGGCGCCGGCTACCAGAAATAACGCCATTGGGAACCGGCATGACATTACTATGGAAACCTTTCCAGTATTCAGAACTCCAACTAACTAACCCTAACTAAAGTATTTTTTCTATATATTCTAATAGTTTTTGCACTTGCTGACCGCTGCCGCGGCACCGCTCGCTACGCTCGCTCGGCTCGTGCATAGGGAGTCACAGTTCTAACCTAACCTAATCTAACCAGTTCGGTTCCGGGTACTTAGTACTTGATTACTGGATGATGGAAATCATTGATCATGAAAATGTATAAATGGAAAAATTAATCGTGTACTACCTAGCTACCTACATGTTTTTTTAATTATACCTACTCCGCCTATCTACTCCACTATGCCAAATTGACAACCCCGTTTTCCGCTTTTTTTCCAAACTCAGCGCCGGCAGCCCATTGGGGAGCCGGTGCCGGCAGCGGAAAAACTCCCAATTTTTAAATAACTCTTAAGAAATTTCTTAGAATCAGCACTATTTACCAAGGAAGTCGTATCGTGCTTATAAATTCAAATAATTCCCAATTCACAAAATTTACATTAAAAAAAATTGCCAGGTTGCTTGCCAGTTGTAAGGTATTCTATCAACCTCCCCCGCAATTTTAATACATCTTACACATTTATTGGTTAATATATTCAGTAAGTTGGTTGAGGTCTCGAAGCAATCAAACTGCAAAGGTACTTCTCTATCGCTTTATTAGCAATGATAGCCTAGTGGTGTGACCGTCGGCCTGCCAAGTCATAAGTCTCGAGTTCGAACCCCTCTGACTTTTCGGATTCATGTGCGTATTGTATAATTATCAAGTGTTTCAAAAAAGGTGAAGGAAAACATCGTGAGGAAACCGGGATGCCTCAGAGATATTTCTCGACGGCATCTGAAGCCAAGTCAGAAGCTCATGGGCGGCTTAGTCACTAACCACACGAAAAGAAGATCAGTTTTTTTCAGTGCCTAGTGAAATATTCGTTAAGTTGATAGATAAACCTCTTTGAAAATTTTTAGATTTATGATTCAGATATAAATAGAATATAATTAGGTACCTCATTCTACTTCTCTTGTAGCACAAAGTGTACCAGACTTTCATCCATTTAATGGACGGTATTCTTCGTGAACATTCGCTGCGCGAATGGGTTTTACAAACATTCATTCGTTGCGCGAGTTTTTGTTACGCAACTAACATTCATTCATAAAACGATCATTCGTGTCATGGTATCATGTCTGGATTCACGTACCCAACAAACTGTTCGTTTATGTTTTGAATGAATGTTCGTTGCGTAACAGAAGCTCGCGCAACGAATGTTTGTAAAACAAATTCGCGAAGCAAAAGCATCGCCACTCATGAAATGAAGGCTATTTAATACCGATTTATATTTAAGAATCTGATAAAAAGGGATCTTGTTTGTGGTATGTAAAAGCGCTTATACGCACTAGCGGTTAACCGGCGGGGTGGCCAACCGTGCGGCTAGCCGCTTTTTCATTTTAATATGCAACCGCTTATGATTGTACTCAGTTAACCGCCACAGAATTTCAACCGCGGCGGTTGAATGCAGGGCCGCGGCCCGCTTCGCGACTAGCCGCCGTCCTGTCTATACGCACTAGGCGGTTCATGGGCGGATAAGTTTGCGGCGAGCCACCGCGGTGAGTTTACAAGTTCACGATCGTGAGAAGCGTGCCATGAACTTTGACACAGAGAAATTTATTGTTGGAATTTGACATCGAGAAGCTATTTGAAATTGTAAAGGAGCAGACATGATAAAACGGAGACAATGGTATTTTCTTTCTTTCTTTGTTGCGGGATTAATAATAGATAACACAAGCTACCTCGACAGCGTCCATTTTGTTCAGGACCGACAGTACCTACTCCCCCTTCGAGTGGTTCAACGGCTTGACGCGGTTCAACATCACGGTTAGCCGCTATTCCAACCGCGTCAGGCGGCTGGCCACTCAAACGAACCGCCTAGGCGGCCAACCGCTAGTGCGTATGAGCGCTAAGGGATTTCCCAGCACAAACTTACTCGACTTTTTGTAATAAATTAAAATTAAACCTGACTCACCCCTACGGGGAAATACCTTAGTTGTAAGAAAAGGGCATAGCAAAATAATTGACCATCGCAATTTACGGTCGCATCAACATTCTTACTCCGGATAGCAATCCTTCACCTTTTCCCGAGATGGCTGAGAACAAACGAACAAAATTACTCGTGTGTTAATTTTACTTTACATGGTGGTTAAGTGTCCCGGACATGTCCGAGGATATTCAAACATCGTTATTATCGTGTCCATTGTTCGTAAATTTAATAAAAATGTCATAAATAATACCTTATTATAGGAAGGTTTCTTTCATGCAAAAGAATACTTTGCTACTGATTTATAACAATTGATATTTATTGACATTTCCAGTAATAATTGCCGTAGGCTACCCTCGAGCAATTATGGTTGTTGTATTGTTTCGTTGTTGGAACGTTGGAAGTCAGGCAATGGATTGTCTTGTTTACGAACGAGCCTTTAATAGTACATTATTGCAAAGGCCGTGAAATAGGCAATTGCAGGTCAAGTATGAGTTTGAGGGCCGAGCCGTAAGCGAGGACTTCACTAATACGAGACAGGCAATTGCCGTAGCCCATAGTGCTTTTCTCAAAAGAATGCAGGGAAATAAAACAAACTTTTTATATTATACATTTAATTTAATTAATATTATTTATTTATTTATTATGTATGTAAATAACAAATCAAGACGAATTTTCAGCTTTGCCGCCAATTTTCTTTATCATCTGTGCCGAAAGGCAAACGCATTTATGGCTATGCAGCTACGTGAACGCAATTTGTACTAAGCAAAGAGATTTACTTTGTTATGCCAAGAATGATAAAAGAGATCCAATCAAAGAGTATTTAATAACTCCAGCACGCCGTGTCATACAACATTGCTGAAGCGTTGTAATGTTCCAAATTCAAAAAACGCTCCTGCAATGGATTTGATTTTCTTTGACCGTAAATTCGATACTTCGCGTGTTCTTTTTTCGAAAATAATGACAATATTTCCGTGCATGTTTGAAAAAATGCTTTTTTATATTTGTTTTAAGGCTTCATGCATGTTATCCCTCTAGCAAGCATAATTTTATAAAACAAAACAAAAAAACACAACAACTCTAATAAAACATTGTGTAAAGTAATAAAAAAAAACAATTATTATAAATAGGTTCTTTTTATTTAAGACATGCGGAGTTTCTCCCTTCCGTGACTATAATTATAATGAAGAAATAGTACCGCAGTATCAAAATAGCCCTGATAAAAATATATTGATATATATAAAAGGATAAAAATAACCCGCTAAGTGCTTAATCTTTTGCATGAGCAATGGTAAATGTATTGAATTAATAACTTCTTTATTTCTGATAGTATGTAATGATACACGAAGTTAACACAGGAATACTTAAGAAATGACACATGTATGCGGAAAGGTAATAATTAAATAAAATTTAAAGTAAAAGATTGGGTATCTTTGCTAATGTAAATTTTTCCTTTAACTTGTTTCAAAAATGATTAATTAATGTTTATCATCACATAAAAAAGCTTAATTAATGGTTTATGAAACCAAAAAGTCTTCAGTGGGAAACTTAATTTACAAAATGCTTGAACAACAAGTAACTTTTTGATATTTCCATCTTATGAAACCATTGTGCCAACTTGTAAACTTGTAACCAACTAACTAATAAATTATTTGATACTACATTAAATTGTAATAACAAGGATCTAATGCGACTGCTAATGCCATCTACCGAAAGAAAGGAAATCTAACTCATAATGTATCATCCTTTCGCACAATCTAGTCACGCCCTCTATTGGCAAAGCGAGTAGTTACTGTAAAAAAAACTGTCTAACTTTGCCGTATATCATTGCTGAACACGGGGCGCACCTAAATTCAGTCCTGGCCATTATAATTAGGCTCAAGAGTTTTCAGTTTCAGCCGCTGTCATTTATATCGTAGCTTTGAATGTGCTCTACAGGGTCAACTGTCACCAACCCAGACCCAACTGAGGCAATATCATAATTATAATTATTATAAATAATTAATTTATAAATTATTAATATTATAATTATTATATATACATAATAATTAATTTAATTAATAATTTATTAATATATAATAATTAATTATGATAATACATATATATATTTTATTGATTCATAGCAGTGTTGGTAAAAACCCATGGTTAAATAATTATACCTAATGGGTATTTGCGCAGAATAATTATTTACATAGGGCTAGTCTTTAACCACAGTTAGTAACAAGAGAAAAACCTTCGCTGAATTTATGATGTTTTATTGATTACTATCAGTCTCAAGTGTCCTTTTAAGATTTTGACTTCATAAATAAATACTACTTATGTGGTCAAAGGTATTAAATAACATCGATTTTGACAGAAACTCAGATTATGATTTCAATGAAAATAGAGGCAGTAAACTTCAAACCGAGCGTGCCGCTAGTAGACCAAAGAGCCAACACTGTTTTTTTTTTTTCATATTACTATCGGTATTTACATATTCTACATAACGTTACACCAATTAATAAATCTACTCTCTACCGATTTACGCATATAATGAGCGTGAGTGTAAGATAATTGTTCATTTCGTGCGCATCATGCTAATATCGCTTTCATCCGCGCACGCGCAATAGAAAGTGATCTCCTCTGAAGCAATGGTTTCACTTTATCACAGATTTTATGACATTGTTTTATAGTATATAATGGAAAATTAACTTTAATGTAGAGGTATTAAAGTGTGTTTTTGGTTGGTAATTTTTCAGCTGATTTGATTTTATGATTAGCACTTAATTCGTTAATGCTGGAAGTTAAATCACGTTCAGGGTGCCTGTCGGCATGAATTGAAGTTCAATTTTTTGGGACCCACTTTTGGTAGATAAATGTAAAATATTTTTTCTTGTTTTTGATTGAAATTATACACCCCTTTTTTTTTGAGTGGGAAATTATCAAATAACTTCTCCCGTTCTGGGCTTAGTGGGAGGGCGCGTCAGACTCTTACTGACTAAAACCAACCCGTGTTCCTTCGGTTGCCCTGGTACCGGGGGCCACGATCTCCCTTTCGGTTTTCTTCGCACCCAAATTATACACCCCTGATCTCGCGTTTTCAGCTGATGAAATATTTGCGGAGTAAAATAAATCTAAAATTCCAACAACTTTTACACACGGTTGAATAAGAGGGAAGATTCTGTATCAGACAACGGCTCAATGGTTTCAACCTGGCTCCAAATATAAACCTTGTTCTGTAATAAAGCCGATTTAATCCACGATTAAGAAATCATCAATATTTTTTTTATTTTTTTGGTTGCCTGTTTTGTTAGTCCTGTGGGGAAATGCCTCCCCGTTTTTCTTCCTCTCTGTCTTGTTTGATCTCTGGCCCTGCAAAAATTATATGATCGTCACTCCAAATTAACAGAAAATATTGACTGAAAATTATTTGTTATTGTTGTTGTTGTGTGTGCATCGCATCTATTAATATGAATACTAAAATATCCTAATTTATAATAGAGACGTTTATCTTTGAACCTGTAAAAGTTTGAAATTATCTTTTGTATAAAATTGAGTCATTGTGACAGTAAAGTGAAATTGGAAAGGATAACAATCATGTGAGTATCGACTCTCTGTAAAAGAGTAAACGTGGAGTTTCTTGCCGGCTCTTCTCCATAGGAAACGACCAATTGGAACAGTGCACCTAGCTTCTGATGTTTCATAAGTGCCCATGTAGGTTTATATGAAATAAAATATTTAGAATTTTGTTGTTTTTTATATTTTACCTGCTAGCGACCCCTGCATCGCAAGTTTTTTACGACTTGACAAATCGTCGAAATTTCTTTATTATAATAAATGTAAGTTGAATTTATTATGTATAATACATTCAACTTACATATATTATATTTCGGGAGGTATAAGTGTACTTATACCTCCCGAAATAAATTCATTTAATGATCGTGATAACCGCATCAAAATCCATCGCCTTGTTTAGGAGAACAACGCGGTCACTAATATAGACAGAAAAAAAAAGTTACAAAAAAACCCGACTGCAAAAACACATAACTGGAAAGAGAAAAACAAGTATCATAATAACTACATAACAAACCAATAACTAGAAATATGGTGTAACTTTTGCTGGCCTTTTTTTTTTTGTTGGGTGGGAAATTATCAAATAACTTCTCCCGCTCTGGGCGGAGCGGGAGGGCTCTTACTGACTAAAACCCACCCGTGTTCCTTCAGTTGCCATGTTGCCGGGGGCCACGATCTCCTTTTCGGACTTCTTCTGTTTGGCCTGCGATACTCTTGTGAGTTTCTTGCCCGTTCTTCTCCATAGGTACCTACTACGCTTTGGAAAGGGCAACTAGCTTCATCTTTCTGACTGACCGGGTCGGACAATTTAAAAGTGCCTAAGTTTGAATACCAAAATTCTATAAGTTATGATGCTCGTTTTTCTCTTTTCAGAATATATTTTAGTTTGCAGTCGGGTTTTTTAGGTTTTTTATTACCTCTTTTTATTTTCTCATTTTTTTTATCATTTCTCATTCCAAATAACATTTAAGCATACAATTTGAATATATTATTGTAATCACTTTTTTAAAACCCTTCATTTTGATACCCCACTCGATTGGTTTGAGAGAATTTTTTTAAATATCCATTTTTGTGCAAAAAATTCGCTATTGAGATTTTTTTATAATTTTAACATACCCAGTGACACTTGCACAATAAAGACGAATCTAATGACATATTATTCATTATAATCAGTTCAGCTGTTTAATAGTTACGAGGAGGGAACATAGAGACAGACATACACACATACATAGCCCCCTTTTTTGGTTTCGGGTAAAACGCGACTTTAATTTATTATGTATAATAAATAAGTACCATAGAAAGAATATTTTGAGCTGTATTGGAATCTCCTTCTAAGCTAAATTTTAATGCTTTCGCCAGGAATAGATTGACATAAACAGTGCAATGGTTGCACGGATTCAAATTCACGACCCCACACCGTCAAGTATGCCTCTGACTAATTCAAAAATACATTAAATATTCTTCATTACCTTCTGCTAATATATGCTAGAATGTCCCAAATGTCTGTTCACCTGTACCCTTGCCGATCAGAATAACGCCTCTGACGTAGCCACCTACTGGGCCTGCTAATATCTGATAATGTGTCCCAAATGTCTGTTCACCTGTACCCTTGCCGATCTTAACCACGCCTCTGACGTAGCCACCTACTGGGCCCAAACAGTATAAGAAACAGATGTACCGTCGAAACGAAAAACAAAAAGAATACTTTTACCCTATTTTCTCTGTACATATGAGTAAATACAGAAACATAAAAGTATTTCTCGTGTGAAATAATTGTAAGGAGCAAGGCTTCGGGGCCAGCGGCTATACATCCCATGCGTACCTTACACGATCAACATTAAAAAGCACTTTGACTAGTTTGTGGCCTGTGGAATATCGAGATCGCGTGAAGGTATTCTTTTGTAGGTCTCTTATCTAGGAATCTTCAGATAAAAGGAATTGCTTTTTTAAGTGTAAGTAATTAATTATACATGCGGTTACAGAAATAGTACTAGTTTTAGCCCTCGACTTTGCTCGTATATAAGTTGGAAATTATAGAACGTACTACATGTCATTGTCTACATGTTTACCAAATTTCACCGAAATGCGTTGAGCAGTTAGGGCATGAAAAGGTAACTGAAATACAGAGTTACTTTCATATTTATAATAAGTATTTATTACTATGGAAGTATGGATGTTGTTATTTTTCTAGCAGACGCAAGCGCATCTTCAAAGTTTTCAAACAGTCTGTTAGATTATTTTAAAAAACCAACCGACTTCCAAAAAAAAAAAACACTACAAAGAGAAATATAACTCTAATTTCGGAACTTGGTGTCTTTGGTTTTGAATTTACCTTTTTTGACACAGACTTCCGAAATTAAAGTTATTTATCACTTTTAGTGTTTTTTTTTTGGAAGTCGGTTGTTTTTTTTTTGTAAAAGGTTTATTATTTTTCACTTTTTAGTCGTGGTACCTACCCCACACAAATTCGAATACCAGTACCTGCTATCAGTGACAGGAATTTATCATATCATCCACATACTAAGTGGAAAAAAATACGTATGATTGAAGCTAACTCTAACAAAAACTATCCAAGCAAAGTTAATACAATTTATATAGGACCACTTCGAGAGCATACCCTATCAAACAAAATTTTTTTTTTTTAAATTTGACCACAAATACGGGAGAAATCGGCGGACATACATAAAAAAAAAAACAAACATATGCTACATGACATATAACCTCCTCTTTTTTGGAAGAACGGTTAAAAAGGGTAATCGCTAAAATAGTTGAAAAGAATAATAACTACTATAGACAAAATTTCTTTTTAAATTTTTCTTTCGCATGTTTGCTGGACGTGATTTCTTAAGAAAGAATCAAAATTCAAAAGTTTTATGTCCTATCTCAATTAATTTTACTGTGTGTCTGTGTACATGAATAATAAAATGATAACTCCGTTAACAACGACTGTTGTTGAAGATGTTTATTTAATTGATAATTTTCAATTCCTTATCTTTATAATTCTTCTTATTAGGAGATTCATTAAGCGGTTGGCGGAAGGCGTTGGCGCGTGTTCTCTCGTAATTAACTAAACTAAATACAATAAAAGCACACATGCATGGAAATCCTACGCATGGATCGCTACAATGGTCGTTAAAAGCTAGCTTGCGGAATTATATTTTTAAACAGCAGTAAATGAAAATCAAATTCTCATTACGGTTTTGGAACAGTAGAGCTTCTAATGAAAAGGCTCATCCGAGGACTCGACAATATTTCGGTTCAAAAACTTTGTCTGTAAGGTTGTTAACACTCATTCTTACTTCAACGGCTGCACATTGCATCAAGTAAATAGAACTAAAGTATATATGTCAAGAAGATTGGCAGTAGTGTCGCAGTTCTTTTGCCTAATAGAGATGATACCTGGGTAAAAAAAAAATGAAATTCTAATGAAATGAAATTCTATTTAGTCCGTCAGTCAGATAATAAAAAAATATTAGACACGTATTTTTTGCTTTATCATATTAATAAGTAAGTATTTTTTTACTTAGATAAGACGCATTAAAGTTGGAGAGTGGGGTTCGCCACGTCACAAGTATGTTTAAAATCTACTGTATACTCGTGACGTCATGGCAGATTTCTACTCAATGTATCGCCGTAATCTTTTGATTACATAAAAAAAGAAAAAATACGTGTCCAATATTTTTAAATAACCTACCAGACGGATAAAAAGAAAAATTTTAGTCATCATCTCTATTATGACATGGCTTCACCAATATGACTTCAATCTAAGTGACAATACTAAAATTATGTCCTTTGGCCGTATTTTCTAACAGTAATTGTTCATATTCACACTTATTTACAGGTTACTAAGATTGATTACACTATCATAATAAATACCAACATGTTCATCACAAGAATGGACTCAAAATTAACTGTCACGCTTAATATCGTCAGCGAATTGATATCGAAACTCATCTCCTAACAAGATATTTGTAATATATATCTCAGGACATGTAATAAAGCTTCAAAATGGAGATGATCAAGACAAGTTTGATTAATGGGGCTTCGAGAATGTTCCATCGGATCTGCGGCCATGATTTAATGGTGCAACCGGGATGCCTAGATGCCTAGCTTAGACAGGAATCGGGTAAGGATGAGTTATGTTGCTTTAGCAGGTTGTTATGGCATGTTACATAGTACTATACACGTAGTTGGTATTGTAATCGCGGACTGGCAATGGCAAAGGAAGGATTAGATGAGCTTTTTTAAAATGAAAGTACAATACGCTTCACAAAAGATGAGACTTGACCGCGCCTCCCACGTTCTTTCCGCCGCCCCGATGAGACCCCGGCGCAGACTACATACCGCTAAAGAGACCCATAAATCGTCTACTGCGTAAGTCAAACGACGTATGTCAAGTTTCATCTTTAGTGGCACGAACACACTATTTCATATTTAGAAGATTAGAAATGAATTGAGACTCAAATTGAAGAACTTACAGCTCGCGTAATGATGTAATATGATTAGCATCGTTTTTAGGAATATATTGCAAGATTATGATAAAATAAGTCTTTTATTTATTTGACCCGGTAATATCAAGCTGAGGAGCCCTTATATTACTTAGAATCTTTTTATGGAAGGGCATTTCATTGATTTTGATTTAGAGATAATAATTTGTCTCATGGTTTATTAGCTTGAAATCTGTATCACTTTGTGCGATTGCATAGCTTAGTAACTGACTATCGTCAACTGCGTATTGTGACTCTATCAATGCATATCTGGCGTGCTACATATCTCCATCAAAGCCATGACTACAGCTGCAGGCTCAGAATTGTAATAAAACATCAAAGTTATCATTGTTTTCGGTGCAAGAAAATTAGTGAAAAATAATTGAAAACTCCGAAATTTTAGTGCGAATTAAAACAAATGACAATAGGTCGATATGTCAGTAACTTTCCTACCTTAATAATCAAAGAGAAAATACCTAACAAAAAGCGTAACCGGCCAAGTGCGTGTCGGACCTCGCACAATGAAGGGTTCCGTAGTTGGGATGAATTTATCCCAAAAAACAAACTTAACTTTGTAGTTGGAAAACATGTTCTCCCATACGGAATGTGTGGGAGAACATGTTTTTTCAACTGCAAACGTGATTTTTTCCACACATCCCAAACCAACCATTTAGCTTGCAGGGGGGGAGGACACTTGACTCTTACAAAAAATAGTACTTTAAAGCTTAATATTTCGCAAACGTATCCCTGAATCCAAAATGGTTTTCATACACTCACAATGTTTTTGAAGGACCTTAACAACAATACCCCAAACCATGAGATAGAAAAAAAAAACATCACCACTTTACGTGTACCCTAAAAAAAATTTTTTTTCGTAATTTTATTTTACCACTTTATCGGCGTGATTAATATGTATACCCATGCCAAATTACACTTTTCTAGTAGTCTCGGAGCTAAACCGCGGACAGACAGACGGACATGGCGAAACTATAAAGGTTCCTTGTTTACTACGAAACCCTAAAAACACAATAATAAAATCGAAGACTCAATTAAATGTCATTCGCTATCTATAAAAAACTTAAGTTATTATGGAACGAGCGCACCCTTTTAGGCTTTCCTTTAGTATCCTGACTAAAACTAGATCCCACGTATGTATAGCCAAGTACTTGTTTTCGTTCTCCGACGGTATATAAGCTAGGTTTTGCTTTTAGCCCTGACATTGTCCTGTCCGTTCACTGGCTATAAGGATCGAGATGAAAATTGTAACTCTTGCTATCTTTATTTGCGTGGTCTGCGTTAAGGGTGATGCGAGTGCGAAAGATGACCGGCAGAAGAGATTGTTATGTAAGTACTTGTGATTTCATTTGGTATTTTTTGGGGGTGTTAGATGAAATTAGAGAATCACTAGAAAATAGTAGATAATCTATAATTTTTTATTTTTTTTCGACTGAAATTCGCACCGCGTTTAATTAAAGGAATTCAGAACGAATGTATCTTAAAGCTGCTTTTGCTGACTTTTTGCTTAGCCCTTGCAGTTTTTTCATGCATTCAGATCAGTTATGCCTGTGTATATTTTTTAAGTGTGTAGGCCTTGTAGGCCACATAAAACATACACACGATTCACATAATTACCAGATACTCAGTTCAATTCAAATTTTGCTGAGTGCGTTTGTGTTTTTATATTCTTAAACCTCCTCCTCCAAAATATTTTATAAATTGAAAGGGCTCGTTCGGGGGAGAAAAACAAAAACCAACTAAAAAATTCAAACACTAAGCGCCATTTTTGTGTCCTACATTGAACGGTACTAAAGACATTTTATATATATTTGTGCCTCTAAAGTTGTCAACTTATCAAAGCGCTATAGTTGTCAATCGCGTGGCTGCAGACACTTTTCTTCAAATGTGGTTATTGACCAATATGTCAACTAATTATTTCGAACTTGTCGAGTTCATATTTATACATATCAGAAAGTATTCATCAAATCCCATCAAAGTTGTTCCACACCTCCCTTAAATAATTCAAACATACCTATTTGAAAAATATAACGACTAATCATTAACCTAATTTCTATGGGGCAATAGTTTGGCGCTTGTATTCTATAAGTAGGTACTGGAGTTCTTACTGTTCTCAAAGTGTTTAAAAAGCTCTCATAGTTAAAAGGGATATAACCAAAACAGGGAGAGGGATACGACCCGGATCCTTCGATCCTTTTGTTTGCCACCGGTCAGTTTTCCTGCGCACGCGCATGTACTTGACATTTTGTTGTCACCTGTTTCTTTCAATTACTCAGTAACATTTTTAATAATTTATTTACTTATAGCAACTGAGGATAAAATAACAACAACTTGAAGTTGAATTACGTGTAATAAAGTGAGCAAATGACGTGTTGATGTTATTATTTTTATTCGTTTGTTTTCTTAATTCTCGTGATACAAATATTTTTTTTAAACGAATATTAATTAATTCGGATAGTTTGTATATCCAAAAATGTGTCTTAATCTCCTTGAATTGTTATTTATATATGTAATTACGTAGATCCATGATTTTTCAGGAAGCCATTTTAGTCGTAAATATGAACCGAAATTATAATGGAACAGTCAATAATAGTTGATCGTAAGTCAGAAATCGAAAGGATATTGTGTAAGAATTGAAGTATGTTTTGATTTATTTATCAATAGGTCTCACTCAGCAATTGTTAGTTTAAAACGACTGCGACATATTAACATATCTATATTTAATCGAAAATAGCATTGAAGTAAGTTTACACAATTTCGTTCTAAAATCTTAATTGTGTTATAGCAATAAACTACGTGATAACTTGAAAAAAAAAAACCACTTTTTTTTTCAGAATAATGATACGTAAAAATATGTTTGTTATTAAATTAAAAATAAAATTAATGAAGTTTTTTTTTACATAACATATCATCACGCCTGTAATTCCCGAAAGGTTAGGCAGAGGTATACCTAATAGTACACCCACATTTCGCCAGTTATGTTTAAGTCCCATTTTATAGCGGGCGAGCCTATTGCCATCAACTGGGCACAAATCCAGACTCCGAGCTGTTACTGTGAAATTCCAGTTGGAAAAACCCAATAACACTTTGCCTGATCCGGAACTCGAACCTAGGACCTCTTGCTCAGCAGTAACGCTTATTACCACTAGACCACCGAGGCAGTTAATTTTTTAATTTAAATACTTAAAATTGTATGTGAACCTATTCCTAGCCCAACGCTTTACTTTAGAGCGAGGGGTTCGCAGGAATACAAGTATTAATAAATGCGAAGCAACTTAAAATTATATCAATACATCAAGCACTCGATAAACTGTATCGAAATAGCAATCCGGATTGCAATAAATAAATATCAAATACCTTTTTTTTTTTTTGTGGGTGGGAAATCATCAAATAACTTCTCCCGCTCTGGGCGGAGCGGAAGGGCGTGTCAGACTCTTACTGACTAAAACCCACCCGTGTTCCTTCCGTTGCCCTGTTGCCGGGGGCCACGATCTCCCTCTCGGTTTTCTTCGCAACCCCGGCAGGCATCGGCCCTAGCGGACCCCGTCGATTCTGCTGACATCTCTTTGAGGCGCGCGTGGAACACAACGCGCCGTCGACCCGGGCCTGGTCCTTATCGGACGGTGAGCTACGCATTGCTCACCGCCCGCAAGCCCGCACCTACGGTGGCCGGAAATCGCAATATCAAATACCTAGAGATTAAAATAGTAAATAGTTTGTTACTTCTATTGGAATCTGCTCATTTGCATAGCATCTTCATTGAAGACCCACCTCGCCCACGACTGGCCATCTTTACTGATGTTCAAAACAAAATGGTTTTGTTATTTTCTATGTAACACTGTAATCTATTCCTGTATAAATAAAGCTGAAGACTTTGTTTGTTTGAAAACGGAATCTGTAATCTTTGGAACTACCAGAGAACTACCGGTATTGATTTTTTTTTTTTGCAATTCTTGAGGGAGGTTACAGGCTATTTGACATCACGCTACGAACGTTGGGAGCCGAGCAAAAGGATAACAAGTAAAAGGAACGCTACGCGAAAACGGAGTCATACCGCAGGCGGGCGATGCGATGCTATATTTTTTGTTAAAACAAGAAATTTCACGCCGTCAAAGTCGCGGACAGAAGCTAGTAATCAAATAAATAAATATAGACTCAATAAAAATATACCTTGTATAAATGGCGGTCAAAGGGTAAACTAAACTGTCTAATCTTATCACGTATCAGCGACTAGCTTTTGCCCCCGACTTCTTCCGTGAGCCTATATAACCTTCCTTAAGAATTGGGCTATCCGATGAAAAACAATTTTTCAAATACGACTGGTAGTTCCAGAGATTACCCCCTACATACAAACAAACAAATTTTACCTCTTTATAATATTATATAAAATATAAATATAATATAGTATAATATAATAATAATATAAGCGATTTGCCGTTGTCTCGTCGATTCTTATTATTCTTGAGTACTTGAGTTTTGGGGAGTCTCTTCTTCTTCCCTGCCAAAGCACTAGGAAGTGGTGAAGAGTGGACGTTTTGAAACGCCGAAGTTAGATAAGCCAGCCCTGGCTTATCTAACTTTGGCGTTTCAAAATGACTGATTCTCAGCCTAATTAGAATAAACGACTTTGATTTTGATTGATTTCAATGCGTAGTGTGAAACCAAGTCATTATTCCTCTGACCATTTCCCTATTAATTTGGGGTCGGCACAACTTAACTTTTCGTCCCATCAATCGTCATCTCGGTAGTCACCCCCTTTCTAGCGATATCATTTTTCACACAGTCCATCCATCGTTTCTTTGACCTTCCCCTACTCTTATAGCTATCCACAGTCATACCCAAAACTTCAAACTGCAATAAACTGCTTAACAATCGTTATAATACCGCCATAATGTATAGTATGTCTTTAATCAAACCTCTATTTGCGCTCCTAAAGATATGATTAAATACTAATGTAATTATTGCACTTCTTTTTGTGAAACTTTTGACAAACTCGGCTCGCGCGTGGTGACAGTTCAAACCTAACCTAACCCGTTTGGGAAAGGTAGCTTAGATACCGCGACATACTGTGAGAAAAGGGCAGGAAGTTAAAAAAAGGCTCAATTATTCAAAAAAGTGTGCATCTAAAGAAGTGCATTGTTTTTAGTTTCATTAATTTTGAAAAGTCTCTTTAGAAGTACAATAAGTTTTTAGAGGGTCAATTTAATATTTCCCATAATACTCATGACCAGTGATCGGAGTAGGTAGATTGATTTGGGGCCAATAAACTGGCACGTATATATTAGTATGGATATGCCTCCGGGATTCCGAGATTTTGAAATTATTAAGATTTTTTTAAGGAATTTCAAATGTTGTAATGTGTAAAATAAAGAATACATCAATATGAATAAGAAACGTTTAACCCTTTTGCTGTTATTGCATTGAATGTGAAAAAATATTAAGACGTATGAAAAGATATTTTTATTTATTTATTCAAGAATTGTAACAATTACAAGCATCAGATAATATACTTACAAGAAATAACTACGACATTAGTCATATTATGTAAGTTTCGAATGGACGCACTACAGTAAGATTCACTTTATTACTTGATAACTAAGAAAAAAACAATTTAATGTTTATCTTTAGCATTCTATAAATTTCTAATGTAGTAGTTTAAAAATCCTTACTTTCACAATATTTGATTCAATCCCGTAAGTACCAAAATGACTACCTATTCATGATACGAGTACGTAAAATCAATCTACCTACTCCGATCACTGCTCATGACACTTTACGAAATGAAATTCCATTCACATGAATTAGAAATGATCTATTATGAGATGTACAGCAAAGTCCTGCCTACATTCTAATGGACAATCCAGGCGGGCCGGCTATCCTTTCATCTTTCAATTACAGCTAACATGACAGGCAGTAAGGATATCTCATATTAAAGCACTGTTCACTCTCGGTCAACGATCTCGGACGATAACCTTTTGCTTTATAATGTTGCACTCTGTGTACATATATTTAAGTAGGTAAGTATTTTAAGTTATATTCTTAATTACGTCTTGAACTCTTCAATAGAATAGTAATTAGTAGGTACCTAATGAATTTGATTGTCAAGCCTTATTTACAGGCTCATTTTTAGGCTTCGGTACCTCAAAAGGAAAAAAATTGAACCCTTATGGGATCACTCGTGTGTCTGTCTGTCTGTCCGTCTGTCACAGCCGATTTGCTCCGAATCTAATGGACCGATTAAGTTGAAGTTTGATACACATATTCTGTAACCCAAAAACGGACGTGTAACATAAATAAATAAATTTTGAATATAAGGGTCACTTTAGATGGGCAAATAAGAATATAAAAATAGCATTTGAAACTATACCGTTTGACATACCAAATGAAAGGGCTTGTTGCGATGGTCTCAATTTGTTTTTTTTTTTATAATTTTAAAATAAATAAATTTAAAGATATTTAAGAAAACAGATGAAAATTGCCAATTGAGTCGACACAATGTGTCTTTTTCTCCCATACTTCTCCATTAGTTGCCATTATATGTATATGTGAACATAATAAAGAATATTCTATCCATCTACATAGAACTTAACCTAATTATCAAAATGTGGATGTAATAATATTCACACATCTATATTCACTTCGGGGTAGTATTATATTATCTGTGCTTCTGGGAATACATCAAGTGTTTGGTAAAAGGACCGACTCAATTTTCTTAGGGATCCCTATCCCAATTCCCAATTTTTTTATGTGTGCTTCCAAAAATTTCAATTATAAAATTAAAACGAAAATGAAAAGAATTTTGTTCTAGCTAATGACATCCCCAATCCGTCAAAATATCCTGTCCCTATCCCAATTCCCAATTTTTTTATGTGTGCTTCTAAAGTCTTTAAATTGTGTTAAGGTAAGAAAAAATTCAATAAAAAAATAAAAACGCAGTTAAACGCTATAATTTCTCAGTAGCAGCCAGGAATCTGGATTTGTGCCCGGTTGATGGCAATAGGCTCGCCCCCATTACATGGGACTTAAAACATGACTGGCGAAATGTGGGTGAACCTGCTACAGGGACACCTCTGCCCAACTCTTCGGGGAAACAAGGCGTGATGTTATGTATGTGTAAAATTAAAACGAAAATGAAAAGAATTTTGTTCTAGCTAATGACCCAATCCATCAAAATATCGTGTCGGTCCTTCTACCAACAGCCTGTATAAGGTCTTTAATCCCAGGAAAATACGGATTTTTATTTACACCAACAAAATATTAAGTACCTACATGACGGACAGAACACTTCTCCCTTATTTTTTAATGCATGCGATCCCTCACGGGATTTATAGTTGTGTTCGAACTGAGAAGAGCTATACGTCTTTAGGTCCTTTATTTTGTTGGTCTGTTGGACGTTAAGGGCGATTCTCATGTCGCCGCGTCGGAACTGACGGGACTGAGCCGTATCGCGTTGCTTCGCGGTGCCTTTGTGTGTAAATGTGTCGTTTAATGTTGTCGATATTTGTCAAGTTTGTTTGGAGAAGGTGGCGGAATATGCGTGTGGATTTACATTTTATTATGGTGTTTAACATGCCTTTTAGAATTACAGTGAAGGTTTTTTAATAAAAATTTCAGTCGATCTTTCGAATCCGCTTCGAATCAATATAAATTTCATTATTTTTTATTAGATTAATAGGCTCACGAGTGATAGTGTCAAACTCGTAGCAAAGTTCTGGGACGACTCAATATAGATTAAATTTCAATCGACAGCCTATCCTTTTCCCAATTATGTTGGAGTCGGCTTCGAGTCTATTACATGGAGTTTCAGTATTTTACATGGAGCGACTGCCTATCTTCCCTTCAAACCCAACTAAACTGGGTAATACGATACCCCTTGGTAAGACTGGTTGTTAGATTTTCGAGCTTCTGACGACCCCCGTATCGACTGTCAAATATCTACGAATGACAGCCGGGACCAACGGTTTAATGTGCTTTCCGTGGCACGGAGGAGTCTCGGTATGTAAAGATGGTACCCTCGGACCAACCCCGGCAAGCGTAGCTTAACCTGATGGATCGACCCGTGCAGCTGTTATTACTTAGCCACGAACTCCTCCTACATAATAGGTACCTACTATACCTAAATGTGCTTTTAATATTTTGGAGTGGCGATGAAGTGTGAACAGTCTTTTAGTTTTAAACCTTTTGATTTTTTATCTGACACTAACTAAAATAAATATTATTTTCATTTAATTCAACTGTCTGTGCGTGTACACAAACGCTTGTTGAATAATAAATCTTATGAAGACAGATCTGAAGTTACGATTTATTTTATGAAATGAAATATGAACTTGACGGTACAATGTACCAGGAAATGTTTTGATTCAAATGTTTGCCACACGCAGAGGTCCTTTATACAAGTTATAATAGTTTATATATATATTTTTATATACATATATATAAAAATGAAATGCTGTTTGTTGGTAAATGCATCACTTGAGAACCGCTGAACAGATTCGGCAATTTTTTGTTAAAAATGTTCGTAATAGTCTGTCCCACTTATCACACAATAAACTCAGGATGCTGTGGGAGCTAGCACGTACTCTACCCAGAATAGAAGCGCACCGTTTCCGTAAAGTGGCATGAAAATCATCAACCCTGGCCTCGGTGAACAACCCGAAAGCACTACAAAAAGGGTGGTAGTAGACCCAACAGCATCATGAATACATTGTTATACTAGACACGCAGGGCGTTGTATGCCCTCAGCGTCTATCTGACCCATAAACAGCGTATGTTTTAGAAAGAAACTTTTACTTTTTCGCAGTCAATTAAGACGGGTCACATCTTAACTGCTAGGGCTTATTTTTAATCTTATATTTAGAGATGTTCTCTTTTGACATTTTTCTCACTTAAGGAAGCAACAAGAATAATGTACCCAGTATTTTGTAATTTTTTAATTTAAAAAAGTGTCCTTTTAGTTTCTTGCCCGTTCTTCTCCATAGAGATCTACGTTTTGGAATGGGCAACTAACTTCAACTTTCTGGCTAACTGACCATCTTCTTGTCAATTCAAAAGTGCCTGTAAATGGTTTAATTAGAATATATGATTTGAGTTTGATACCGAGACGACGCTCTACGAAGCCCAACTTTGTATAAAGCTTGACCAAATCATCAAACTGCCCTACTGGCAAGTACTGTGTTCGTTTCATGGTTTGCTTGCCCTGAAGCAAAATAGTACACGAAGGCGTTTGTATTTGCGAATCCTGCATTTATTGACCTTTCCTGCCTGCTTATACGTACTAGATATCACCCGCGCAAATTATTGTCGTATATTCATTAACATACAAAAATGATAATATTCTTCATATTTTTTATTTCAGTTTACGATGAAGAAGGAAACCTAGTGAAGACGTACTCCACACCCTACCCAAATAACCCGTTCTTACAAAACTTGAGGCTCAACGCTGGTCATCTGCCTTACTATGGAAGTTTCTTGAACCCCTTCTTCGGTTTTATTAAAGTAAGTACCTAATCGTTACACATCAGCTTATGACTATTATGACTTCATCAACAGCTGTGGCCGTGACCACCGTAGGCTATCTCTTTTTAGAAAAGAATTGCTCCAAGTGCTGGTGTTCCCACACACCAGCGCTTTTCCGGCCTGGGCTGTAGACTGGCCTTAATAAAAAAGTGAAGAAAGTCGGTGGAAGATACTAGTCTCAGAATAATGTAAATTCGAATGGGCATTTTATAGTACGTAGTATAAATCCGAAAACAAGTACAACAAATTACTTACAAATTCCAATAATACAAAACCATTTTTTTTGTTTTTTTTTTTCAACAGGACTTCGGCAACATATTCTCCCTCACAATCCCAGTATCCAACGAAGTAATCCAACAAATTCAGAAAGATCCAGAATACCACAATAAGTTGGTACTAACCCACACCCCAGACCCAGTTATCGAACCGAACCCACTGTGCGAAGGGAAGAGGGCACAGATTCCTTCGCCGAAGCTGTGTAATAACTATCTGAACTGCTGGGATGGGTGGGCAGTAGAACAGGAATGTCCTACTGGGCTGCTGTTTAGCAATCAGGGGTACTGTGATTATTCAGATAATGTTAACTGTGCGAGTCGGAAATTGAGTAAGTACCTGTATGTTACTTTAAAAAGTACCTATCCTATATTAATAAACGAGCAATATTTGTATATATTTATATGTAATCACGTTCTTGAAAACGGCTCTAATGATTTCGATGAAAGTTGAAGTACGGGGGCGAAAAATCGATCTAACCAGGTCTCATATCTGGGAAAATTCGTTTTCTCCGTGTTTTCACCCAAGCAGAGTTAGCTCGCCCAAAGTTTAGAACAAGATGGCTACCTTAGAATAATGCCATGGCAGCATGGAATTAGTATGAACTATACTATAAATGAGCATTCTCTATTTTCACACGAGCAAAGCTCGGTCGCCCAGGTACTAAATATTAAATAGATTACATTAGCCCTGGATCGCAAGCACTAGTAATTTGCCCAGTAATAGGATGATACAGGCGAACAGTAACAGTAATGTTATCCCCTCCAATTACTGGAAGGTATGCTTGTAGGAGTTATATGAGCGGTATGTATGAGTTATATCATCACGACAATGTGGCAACGGGAGGGATTCAAACTCGCAACTTTGTTCTTACCATTCTACTAATCAAAAATTCCACCTTACTTACGTTCATAGTTCAAAAACCTTTCATGATTTTTAAGGTATCATTCTCAATTTCGATTAATTTTCTCATAAATGCAAACTCAACCACAATTTCATTAAAATCTTTCATCACCCCAGACATCGTAAAACCTAAAAGCTCATTTAATATAATTACATGCGTGTATGCCACTAAGATAACGTTTCGACATGACCGCAGATGATTTAAAAGTTAACGCAATCGAATTTATGTATCTTGTTTATTTAGCACCTACATTTATGTAGATAGTGCCACGAAGACGCGCCCCACTATTCTTCCTAAACGCGATTACTGTTCTGTAAGCGTGGGGCGTGTAAGAGTGGGGCGCGTTTTCGTGGATGGCACATGAAATTAGTTCCTTTAGTTGATAAGTTTATTCTTAATGTTTCTAGAACTGATAAGGGTCCCTTGAATGACATGACATAACATAAAATATAGTAGCATTATATTCTAAGTACTATTTATTCTATTTTGTTATCTGTTTATCTATAATATAATTCATTAAACCTGACTTGGTTTCCGTACGTCTTTTTCGGGTGACCACTGAAAATCAGCGCTGTGCTGTGGGTCCCCATAGCACAGCAGCATGCTGAGTGGAAGCCTTCTTGTCACAGTAATGACGTGCCAGCAGTCACCGACTATTTCTGTTTTTGTGCCCATGACTATATGTAAATCTATTGTATTTTATTTTATTGTTCTACTCGAGTCTTTCTTTATGCAGGTGTTTCTGTGACAAATAAACTTATTTTTCTTTCTTTCTTTCTACTTTCTTTCATAAAAAAATCACCCTAGTTTTCCCCGAATGGATAGGCAAAGCTTTATCAAGTATATTACGTCCCTATTTTGCCAGTTATGTTTAATTCCCAGCAATAGGGGGCGAACTTATTGCAATCAACTGTGCACAAATCTAGACTCCGGGCTGCTACTGAGAAATTTCTGATGCAAAAACTCAATCACACTTTGACCTGGGAATCAAATGCAGTACCTCATGTTCAGCAGTGGCGCTTGCGACCACTACACCGATGAGGCCATCTCTCCAATATTCCACTTTTTTTTTTTTTCGTGTGGTTGGTGACTATCCTGGTGTCAGAGTTTTAAAGCCGCCGATGGGCCTCTGACTTGGCTTCATATGCCATCGAGAAATATCTCTCAGGCATGCCGTTTCCTCACGATGTTTTCCTTCACTGTTTTTGAAGCAAGTGATAATTATACAATATGCACATGAATCCGAAAAGTCAGACGTGCGTGCCTTGGGTTCGAACTCCAGGCCTATCACTTGGCAGTCCAACGGTCACACCACTAGGCTATCAATGCAATATTCAATATTCCACTAACACGATATTTTCAAATGATATGCATGACCTACTGTCCGGACTGCATCATTAAAGATGTGACAATTCTTATTGTCTCCAAGCTCCATGCTATTATGGTTAAAAATTAGTAGCATAAAATATCAAATATTATCGACTCAGACGTCCTTCATATTCCTGCCGGAGGCTCTACGCGGGGGTCGTGCGGTCCATGGCCCTTTACGGGGCGCCGGTGTGGGCGCGTTCAATAAGGCTGCGGCCAGCCCGCCGTTTGAACGCGTCCCAGAGGGTCATGGCCATCCGGCTGGCCCGAGGATACCGCACGGTCTCCTGCGAGGCGGCGAGCCTCCTTGCCGGATTACCGCCATGGGATCTGGAGGCAAAGGTCCTCGCGCACATTTGGGAGTGGCGCGAGGAAGCGAAACGCCGGGGCTTAACTCCGCTGCCGCGAGAAATCGCGGCACAGCGGACGGAGCTCCGGCGGGATCTCATGGCGTCATGGAGAGTGCGATTGTCGCAACCCAGCGCTGGGCACGCCACAATTGCGGCGATAAGACCCCTCTTTGAGGAGTGGCTAGAGAGGCGCCACGGCGTCCTCACCTTCCGCCTGACGCAGGTCCTCACCGGACACGGCTGTTTCGGGAGGTTCCTGCACAGGATAAGGCGGGAGGAAACGCCCGGGTGTCACCATTGTGTGGATCGCCCGGAGGACACGGTGGAGCATACGGTGGAGGTCTGCCCAGCTTGGGCGGAGCATCGCCGTGTCCTCGTGGAGGCGATCGGCGGCGGTGATCTCTCGCGTCCGGCCCTGGTTCAGGCCATGGTACGGAGCGAGAGGAAATGGGAGGCCGTCACCTCCTTCTGCGAAGCGGTAATGCTCGCAAAGGAGGAGGCGGAACGCGTGAGGGAGAGGCAAATTTCGCGCCCTCACGCCCCTAACCGCCGCAGGAGGAGACGCCCAGGGCGTCGGAAATCGCGGGGCGATTTCCGGTCACCGTAGGCGCGGGCTTGCGGGCGGTGAGCAATGGGTGGCTCACCGTCCGATAAGGACCAGGCCCGGGTCGACGGCGCGTTGTGTTCCACGCGCGCCTCAAAGAGATGTCAGCAGAATTGAAGGGGTCCACTAGGGCCGATGCCTGCCGGGGTTGCGAAGAAAACCGAAAGGGAGATCGTGGCCCCCGGCGACAGGGCAACCGAAGGAACACGGGTGGGTTTTAGTCAGTAAGAGTCTGACACGCCCTCCCGCTCCGCCCAGAGCGGGAGAAGTTATTTGATGATTTCCCACCCTCAAAAAAAAAAAAAAAAAGACGTCCTTCATATCAAATTTTTATTAGCCAAACACTAAAATCAACATACTTTTAATTTCACCTTATCATGAAAAATCCCACCTAACAGCTCTTATAAGTTATATGAACATTCGCAGTTATTTACCAATGGATATGTAAATAATATACCACTAGAAGATGTCGCCAGACGTGGAAATGTCAGGTTATATAAAATCCGCAGCCAGGTCGTCGTGGTTACGAAATACGAATGTGCCTCTGACCTGGTGTACTGGTCACGCCTGTAACCTCTGAATGTTGTTGAGATGCTAAGTGTGAACTCTGGTCTAGCAATAGTAGTTCCTGGTAGAAAAAATGACAACCTGACATAATCTGTATCGCTTATTCATGTCCATATTTTCTGTCGCCATCAGCGTAAAGTTTTAAACAATAAATACCTGTACCAAAAGCTTTTCCCTTTTCAGTAGATAAGTATTTCTATTTTCTTAAACTCCCTCGGGAAAATTCGTGTTTCGTCAGTTATCGGATTTCTATCAGTTACCCTTTGCACTTGGTGCAGACCGGACGCTCTCAATCGACTTGAAAGTATGTTTGTTAATATTCTTTTAACATAATGTAATTTATTTTAAAAATGGGAGGAAATCTGCTAAAGTCGCAGGCACGACAGATAGGAAAATATGCAAACATGTTAACTCCATCATTTCCTTAAGCAAGTTACTTCAAAATTTTCATAAGACTTTTAAATATAAATGTATAAATAAGCTTAGTTTTATTGCTTGCAGGGTATGCCAGAATACATTGAAATTGAAACCAAAATGGAATGCATTAAATTTTTTAAATTTCGTTTATGAAGCAAAATACTGTTAACATATCTTTGAAATGTGTCTAAATCTATTATAATGTGTAACTTGCAAGATATATTTGACTGTTTGCTTTATTTAACATCTCTTTCATTGATGTCCAGGAGAACAACCACCCACGCAGCCACAATGCAGAAAAGACTTCGAAGCGTTCCGAAGCGCGCTAAACTGCAACGAGTTCTTCGTGTGCGTTGGAAGACAGCCTGTCAAATTTAAGTGTCCTGCTGACCTTTCTTACAACCAGGTATACTTACGTAGAATATACATACATCTATTTTATTTCATAATATATCGATAAGCTTTCCATTCTTCAGATTCTTCAGGCTTATTTTATTCATGCACCTTCCGCATAGCTCAGCGAGAAGAGTAATAACAATTAAGGTGCGTCGAATATTTTATTGAGGAGAGTCACTTTAAAAAAAAAAAATATTATTAAAATAATATTATTCATTTTACTGGTATGGTAAAGTACGTACATGTTAATAGTATAGCTTGAGTACTCGTTATTTGATTTTTCTAAATAATATTGCTATACTTACCTACTTGATAGATGACCCGCATATATACATATATGACACTCAGATTTGAAGTAACTCAGTCGTGACTCCAATGAGGATGCTCATGCATTTCAAGAGGGGATTGTCAAATGTAATGTGACTTTTTTGAATAAACCATTTCAAGATTATATCTGCGTATCTGATCAAATAGATGTAAGATGGCTATAAATGCTCTACTTACCTAGGTACTTAGTCATCATAACAGAATTGTTTTAGTACGTTTTGCCTGTTTTATTTGGTTTTTTTTCTCAATATGTACGCACTCTGGAAACTGTGACTCATCGTTTTACATATTCAATGCAGGTATTTCAATATGGAAATCCTTATTTGCAATAGGACCAGTTTAACATGGTTTTATCGTACTTTTCTGAAGTGCCTACGCAATTCCGTAGCCACTTTTTATAGTAGTTATTTTTCAATGCCATAAAAGGGTTCAGTTTTTTTTTACTAAATGATTCATGCTATTTTTAACTCACACACACACATGAAATGTTTTAATTTCTGACTTTACTTTGTCCACGTTATCATGAAAGTCTTTATTGCTATTAGGTGCTATATTTTCATTTATATTTTTTCTTTTTTCAGCAACTAGGCGTCTGTGACTACCCTACTCGCGTGGACTGTTCATCGACTGCCATCAACACTGAAATCTTTGCTCCTCAATCACCTTCAATCCAACCTGCCGCACCCACTCCCGCGCCAATTGCATCACCAGCTCCTCTTGCTCCATCAGGCTTTGTTGCCCCTTCAGCACCTATTATACCATTAGCACCTGTAGCACCAACAGCAACATTTTCCCCACCACCGTCACCTGTTGTTTTAGCTGCACCAGCTTCAATACTGAACCCTGGTGAAATCAAGACCGTATTCTCAGAGAACTCTTTAGTTAATTCTCAAAGTAAGTTGAATACTCTTATGTTTTAGCCTTTTATTTGCTTAAGACTTTATTATATGTTAAGCAAGATAACCTCTTAAACAAAGACTGTTGCAAGATTAGTGTGCTTCATTTCAGACATCAAGTTTAAATGCTGTGTATTTTTCAACATCAATACAATTCACCAGGTTCTCGTATTTGCTCAATTATAAGTTTATTACAATGCGAATGGATACAAGTTAATTAACAAATGCTCAACTGTTGCCTAAATTATTAATTAAAATGGTCATAACTTAGATTTCATAAGAGATTTCTGCATTGAGTAATTAGAGTTTCTTGAATATATGGATGTTGCGTATGTGTCGCTTAATATGGTTTCAATAGGAAGAAGTGGGTTCTAGTCCAATTATATCTTTGCCGAGGTATTTATATACCACAGAAATGGAGATTGTTCAAATATGTGTAGCAGCTGCATTCAACGATTCTGAAATACCAATCACATAGTGGGGTGGCAAGAACTTGAATGTTCATCAACTTTCCTTGATCATACAGAAACTTATCCTATATCATTTCTGTTTCAGGTTGGACATCCACCCACATTGCTATGTCTCGTCAAGATGCCATCCGTCAGCTGCAGCTTGGTAACATCGCCAAAGTCGATGTTTAAGTTTACAGTAGTACTATTATATGTTAAGGCTTTTGCTACCTCTACTGGTAAACAATCCTTTGAAAATAGTTTAATATAGTCATGCTTGGCTAGTAGAGTGAGATCAAACAGTGCGTGTACTTTCAGCACTTTTGTTACTAAAATGTTGTAATATTAACAAAACCTTGTTCAAATACATATCAATAAATGGTATTCAAATTGAGTAATTAAGTGGCCATAAATCTAGTTTGGCTACTAGATTCCGCCGAGATTAATATTAATGTCTTATCTAAGTCTAACACTCTATCAGCAAATTACATTTTAATTTATTGAAATGATTGCCTACTAAATAAAGTGTACCCAATCATTGGTTTGATTTTTTTCCATATCACTCACTCTAAGGTCAAATTGTTATTAATATATTTTGTGATTGGTAATCAGAAAGAGCTAAGATATGATTGAAATAAAAAAGTATTTGTATAAAAATATTATTTATTTACAAAAATATTAAAAATATAAGTTCGCTAAACTTAACTTACATAAGTTTTATGACTAAGAACAACATATATTTCGACACAGCACCAGCACATTGTGTTGGTACCATGTCAAGGTTTTTGAAGATTTCCAAAATTTGGCAACAATTGTTTTCAACAAAAACAGACCAAAAATATTATAGGTTTCGATTCACTTTCGAAGTCCATGGTTTAGAAATAATCGAGCGCCTCTTCAGACAGACAAAAAAACCTTTCAAGAATCACTAGACACACTTGTAAAGACTAAAACAGATCATCTTCACGCAGATGATAAGGAGAAAGAATAAGATAATAATTTATCGAATGTCAATCATCATGTTGGATGGTTTACAGTCGATGTGACGTCACTAGTCACTACAGCACATGGGACTCTAACAATAACATATGACTCTGAAGAGGCCGTTCGTACACTATATCAAATGGAACGGGTTTAGCTTCAATCTGTCCTTCGAGCCGCTCCTTGACATTCAGAATCCCAACTTCTTCAAAGCTTTCAGGTCGACGTCACCGTAGTAATCCTCGCTGTAATGTTATCATGTTATGAATGAACTGCGTTTGGTTAACTGTTATTGGGAGAAAACATCTTCCTTTTTGTCGTTATTCGTATTCATTTTATTAACATGGTCAACTATAGATGCAGTAAGTTTTGTGCATTACTGATCTAACACACAATCAGTTATTTTTGTGTCATCAGTTGTTTTATCAGTTTCATATGAAGTAACTGTGGGAGCTTCACGACCATGAGCAAGATTAGAAAAAACTGCTTTCGCAGTAGATACTTTTAGTTTCCTTGTGAATGCTATATTGTCAATCCACATGGTAAATTTCTTTAGTCACCTTTTACGACACCGGAGGAAAATAGTACTCGAATATGATCTATCTTTTTATGTGTAGTTTTCTTATCTACGTCTTTACAGATATTGCATTTGTTTTGGCTATCTACATTTTCTACATACAAAGCAAAAAATATGTTGAAAGAATTACTAGATAGATAATATTCATTACGTACTACGTCATATTAAATCGACTTTCATTGAAGTGCATTGTAGAAAGGATCATGTTTACTCTTCAAACCTAAATTAAGATTCATATTTGATAGTCATTTGAATAAAGATATTACTTACAGAAGGGTACACCTTAAAATGCATTGGTTTCAACGTTAAAGAAGAATTAACGTACCTGGATTCCCAAGGATGAAGATTGGCTGTTACAGTCAGTAATAAAAATGATTAGACAGAAGAACATTACTATAAGAACCAAGAAAATATTAATATATTAGAAAGTGAATGCATTAATGAAACAGAAAACAGTGTGGTGAAAAATGTTAGGAAACAGTGCTTAAGTGCATCAATCACTACGTATACACACAGAGGAAATTAATACAACAGAAGTTAATTTTTATAAATTTTTGTTTATTTTATCACTAAAAATAAAACTTAAGTATTACAGTTTCTATCAAACAACAACACTCAGTCGCAGCGAAATAATTCAGTACAATAATATATTTACAAGGTCATGGTATTTAAACGGATACAATGGTATATCGATGTCCTCGCGGATTTTTAAACAGAACTACGTTGTCGTAAATGCAAAACAACTTCCTTTAACGATCTAGTTGTTAATAGTGCAAACTTTAAACAGGCTTGGATAACTGGTTTCGATATAATAATGTTGAAAGGACATCATAAATACTAAGATAAAGTAAAATAATAAATATATCTATCGCTGTATGGTTTTACTAATTTCCTAACGTGCCTCAGTGAAACTGTTCGAGAAGATACAACGTGAAGTATTTGGCAACTAGAAGTGATACATATCAACTGTAGCTCACGCACTAAACAATCGAATATTTTTGAACCTGGAACACGATCTCCACACACCATGAGCAACGTTTTTCTTTTTTTTTTACACAGCTAATCTGTATTCAGCCAGAACGTCAGATTGAAGTGGTTGCTCGTAGTGCGCGCAGAGTATTGGTTTATAGTTAACTATGTGAGTATTAAAAGGTTAAGAGGGTGGGGAATTGTATTTAGTTCTCCTTTTGGGGGCGGGGTTTGAGCTGCTTGGGCGTGTTGCGGGTCTGGCCGTCTTGCTGGAGGCCGGCGAGCAGCTCGCTCTTGCGGATCGTCTTCAGATCCAGATCCCCGTAGTAGTCCTCGCTGAAAATGTACGCGCACCTTACTACCTGCCTCGACTACTAGCGAGCCTTAACTCTATGTCTTATGCCTATCGACGACGAGTGAGTACATAAATGGCTATCAATTTCTAGCAACTTTTACTACGCGACTGGTAACTGGCTGCGAGAATTGTGTAATGTAATCTTGTACACAGTCGGCGTTAAAGAGTGAACCGCCTTGAACGGCAACAAGAATGATATCCACTCGCTTTTCCAACTAGCGTTATCTAACGTTTGTTTTTCTTGGCAGACAATTATGTGGTTCGGAGCTCTCGCAAAAACTTTTGAAAACGACTGGTTCTACGACCTTCATTTAACATGATTACATCGTGACCGGTGCAGGCACATCTCAATATCGATCTTTTTGCGATTGTTCGACGTACATAGACCATGAACCGGATATAAACATTTTGAAAGTTTTCTCATTGTTTCAAAAGAGGAATAATTTGATTCAGATAGGTCATAATTTTTTTTTAGAAACTGCGCGTAGAACTTGTAAGTTGTTGAAATACACAAACGAATATTAGATACTTAAATAAATAACAAGTAAGTACGTTCGAGTGCAAAGAGTTAAAAAAAAAACCTCATAACTATTTCATGATTGCAAGTCTGCGCCAGTCACCGGCATTCTTTTGAACGTTTCCTCTTTTTATGAAAGGCATTGAAAATTCAACCTTTGTGTCATACTGGAACAGTTACGGTCGATACTATATGTTTGAGTGAAACAACGGTCATTACCATAAACACTCCGTTATGTACCGGTCGGCATTGACCACGGTCGTCCGCGCATGACACGACTGTAAGCGCACTATTTTGCTCTAAGTCATGTTAATTTCAAAGTGTCCTAAATGTCGCAAGCGTGCAAGGCTCCGGACCGCATACTTGCGGCCAGCTATTCAGGTGGGCGAGCTTTACTACGTATCCACCTATGTCTACCTACACAACGACATCTGTACAACGCTGATCGAATCGTGTATAACAAAGCTTAGGCAACACGAAGTGCAACCGATCTGTGTTCGTATTATGTTTCATTATTTATGTGCAAGAAGAGTTGTTAGTCACAAGGACGACATTGGTTGTGTGGAAGTGGTTACAGGGTCTTAGGGTTTTGGGACACCAAGAATATCATTATACCAGATTAATGTTTGGGAACCCATTCAATATTAGTTATTTTGGTCAAGAATTTCATGATCATTAGGATACTTTCTTGGTGTCCATGATTAGGCTAGGTACTAGATGTTAATGTACCACACAAGACGCTGGCAACACCACAGAACCAGTATTCAACCAGTGAGTAGAAGAGTCCTATAGTGCGTTCAAGCTGCCTGTTTTACTTGCGTTACTTGAACGGTGTGGATAGGACATCCGCATTCGATCGTGCAGTTATAAATATCAAGAGTACCATGAATTATGAGTCATATGAACTGTATTGATGTTGAAATGCGTATGTCCTATGATGTGGTGTGTATACAATATGTACATGAGGTTTTAGAAAGGTAACTCACCATCCGGGAACATCTTCGGGGTCTTCGCAGTTGCCTGTGCCATCAGCATCTCCGATCTTGAACACGGTGCCGATGGGGCATCCGTACTCGCGGGCGACTCCTTCCAAACAGATGTAGTACTTGCGGCAGTCCTCAGGGTGGGCGTGACGGCTGAAGGAGCCAGCGTTTGACACCTCACCGGGAGCGGGGCAAGCAAAACCGTTCGCTACTTCTGGGGAACACCAAAGTGGTTACGTGAGCGAGAGTGCGGAAGGCGAAACCGAAATTCAGCAGTGACAGTAGTGATGAAGTTGAAGTAAGTTCACTGGAATAGTACGTGCACAGAGGTTTCATGTGCTTTAGATAGTATTCGTATAAGTATTCATGTTAGACAGATAGTTTGATCAGATTGCAGGACTATTTTAGATTTATATCCACAACAATCATTGCAATAACATTGCAAACAACTCTTGAGCTTGATTTAAATTTTCAAGGATTGAAGATCTGCGGTCTGTAACTGTCATTAACATAAACTACAGATCGACTGCTCAACCGCAAATCAATAAGGGTGCTGTAGGTCAAGTTACTTGTATAACGTTAAAATGTTACGTACCGTCGTTCCTGCATTCGGGGACCTGATCAGCCCACATGCACACACGGGATTCCCTGTCGTAGGCAAGACCGGGGCTGCACTGGTAGCGGGAGGCTTCACCGTTCCAGCAGTTCCAGAAGACGTCGCATTTGGCTTCATCAGGGAAGATTCCGTACAGCCTCGAGCAGTGGGGGGTTGTGACCGGAGGCTCTGTGGAACGAAAGGAGACATTGACAAGACGAACGAAAAAACAAATGAAGAGTCTAAAATTAGTTTGGAACACGACAAGAACTCATTCTTTTTTTAATGTTCCGGAGAAGGACTCGTAAATAATAGCTAAACTACAAAAACCCTGCATCAAAACATTCATGGTTCTCCGAAATGTCACTCCATTTTGAGGATAATTGGCTATCAATCAAAAGCAGCAAAAAGCTTTCAATCTTCATATCTATAAAAAAGCCATCAGAATTCGGCAAAAAACCGGCAGCAATAAAATAAAATTTTACGAAGTGGCTCTAGTTCAAGGTAAGCAATGATGTGGATATTTATATCTAAAATATTTTTGCATAAAATAGATATTTGAGCATCAGGTGATATATCGAGTATGTATAGATTTTTCTTTATAGTGTCAATTGGCCCAGTGACCTTTACGACATCCTGGTGGAGTTTGGTATTTCGAATAATATTATCCTTATGATACATGTGTGATTATGTAAAACTTACGGCCTTGACCGTTTGAGCTAGCAAAAAAATCATTGTTGCTAGCTAAGCATTCCTTTCGATTTTTATGACACAGATGGCTGAATTGTTGTTGAACGGAATTGTGGCGGGTAAGATCGGATGATACTTTTTGCTTTATTGCATTTTCATTTTCATTCTTATACTTTTCTATATCTATTAGAATATTTGCTGAATTACTATTTTTCTACTTTCAAAGATCTGTAAGAAAAAGAAGTGCCATTTCTTACCAAGCTGTGTCCTGTCTCCGCACTCGACGTTGTGGAGGTAGTCGCAGTTCTCAGTCAGGTATTTGGAGTCAGTGGCGTCGAAGGCAAGTCCGTTACCGCAAGTCTTGAGTTCAGCGGCACCATTGTCGCACTTCCAGTACTTGTCACAGGAGAGGTGGTGGGGATAGAAGCCGAAGTCATCGGGACATTTGAAGGTCTCCTGACCGACCGCTGCAAAGAGAAAATTAGGTTAGAATTTGTTGGAGAATCCATGTTGATAGAGAAAAGTAAATATTGTTTTGTCGTTGAAAGCTGTGGGTCGTACAATGTGGCTGTTATCGTTTCTCGGACAAGTTTCGAATACCAATTTCTTTGCATAATCCACAAACGCCTTGGACTCCATTTTCAAACTCAATATGAATAACTGTTTGACAAAATGCCAATATTGGCAACAGCGGTGGTGTAACGACACATCACAATGTTTGAATTTTAATGAAATTACAAAATAAACCGCTAGGGGGTTTGCTAAATAATGATTATGGAGCGCGAATGATGTTGATACAGACTGGGCTCGGGCAGGGCCGCTCTATCTCCAAGGAACGGAACAGGGCCTAATGAGGCAACAACGATATACTACAGCCTACGATTGATTAGCACGTGTAGCCTTTGTTGGTTGATACATGAGGTAATCCTGTTTTGGGTAATTACTGTTACCAAATACAACTATTACAAGTCTTGCACAAACATTACTGTTCAGCGTGCATTTTCGGCACGCGGAAACATAATTTACGATACTAATTGAACATTATGTCTGAAATCTAAGTCGTTGATGTTTTATTTATGTCTGAATGCGGTTTAAATTACCTTAGGAGTATTGAATGTGGTATACGTAACTTATGTTTGCCACGTTAACACCTTGTTTGCGTACGCGCCGCTTCCCCGTACGAGAGTTATGTCACATTATGTCACAACATGTGTGTCACCTGTAAACGGCTGACATTTGCGAGAAGAAAGCCCTCATCCGTACAGTTTTGCAATACATTACTCTCTTGAGAGTGTTCGACGATTTGCAAGTGCATTAGCTCGATAAATTCTAAAGGGATTGCGAATTGAATCGAGTTGTCAACTTAGAAATGGCTTTAACAACTTTCGAGACCGGTATGATAAAGCATTAAGTAGAGAAATGAAACAGGATACAATGCTTATTTCTCTAGAATCGATATGCTAGTTTAAGATTCGTCACACTACAGTTCGGCCGGTGAGAGAATACGTTCTTGACACCTGTCAGTTTCATACTAACAAATATGTGTTTTGCGAATTTGATCCTTATTACTACTAGAAATTGTCCAACTGACAGGTGTCAGGAACGCATCCTCCCGATTTCATATTAAAAGGTGTCGATTTATTTGTAAGGGACAAATAAATCGACACCTTTTGTTATTCAATCATACTGAACATAATCACAAAACTGGTTAACACAATGTTGATGAAAACAATACTAAAAACGCATCGGTTTTTTGTTTGCTCGGGGGTGCGAAGAAAACCGAAAGGGAGATCGTGGCCCCCGGCAACAGGGCAACCGAAGGAACACGGGTAGGTTTTAGTCAGTAAGAGTCTGACACGCCCTCCCGCTCCGCCCAGAGCGGGAGAAGTTATTTGACAATTTCCCATCCAAAAAAAAATCTAGTACCTAGCAATAAGTGACCACACTTTATGTCCTTGTGATCGAGCAATCAAGTCGTTATCGATAAACATCGATTATTAACATAGTTACAGTGTATATCGATTGGCAATGATGTTGTTTTTAAAAATAAATCGCCATTAAAATCTGTTTTTATTGGATAACCTTGAATTAAATTGTTCCTACTAAAAAGCTGTAGGTTATACTCATCTGCATAAGTATTCGCAAACAACTTTTCTTATTAAAATCAAACGTCGATATCGAGGTGAACCGCAGTCGCTTACCTGGCATACCTCGGCCTCCAGACTAATGAGCAATGTGGTAAAAATGTAGAGCGATTTCGCTATCATTGAAAATTCGGATCACCGCTCTTTGGGTCGCATTATGCTTGTTTTACGCCAATTACATCTGCTAATTGGCAGATGACTGGGGCTTTAATCGCTCATTAAGTTTGTGGAGCGAGCGAACACCGCAGAAATGAGGTGCTGATTACACATGTCAAACATTAGTACACTTATTGTGTTGGAACTAAGTGGATTTCACACAATGTTTGAGGGCTAAGATTAAATTAAATTGTTCTTTGTGTGACAGATGTTCACATATTCTAGAACGATGCTCAGTCAAGATTCTCGATTTATTTGTTATGAATCGAGAATCATAAAGAGCACATTTGTTCCAGAACACGAATGTTTGTCTAGTCATAAGATTTTTCGCAGACAAGGACACATGCGGATAAATACAGATGTTCTAGAATAAACGCCTATTTTCACACACCGGAACGCGTACTAAGCATTCGATGTTCAAAAACTTGATAGCACTTCATGGAAAAATGCTCTGGCTGTCAAGAATTCTCAAGTCCAGATGATATACAAAATACCTGATGAACAGTGAGCAGTTACCGGGCCATGTGTGCAGTGAACCGGGCAGGTTGCGCAATGCCCGGACGACACCGGAGCCCTCGTGTGTATATGACATAATTATTGATCTACACGATGCTGCCTTCTCATAACGTTTTATGTAACAGTACTACTGACTACTGGGTATTTCTTTTGTAATGACATGATTTTTCACTTGGTTTTTGCACTTGGAGGTACTTGAGTAGGTAAAGTAAGAAATAAAAATAATAATGAGTGATAATTCGAAACTCAACTATGAAAGGGCTTGAAAATAGAAGATTAGTTCCCTTTTACACGAGACCACAATAAAAATGAACTCACAAGATAAATCTCATAAGATTGACGCACCTGACGGTCATAAAAGAGGTAGTTATACAATTAAAACAGTAATTAAACTGTTGTCGGACCATGTTCTCAAACCCACATTTAACCAGCTTTCCCTCAAATATTTTTTTTATTTTTACGTTATTCATGAACAACGCATTGCGCTACAAATAATGTATATAATACGAGATACACAAGAAACAGCAAGTTACTAGCCGAGAGGAATTAATACCTGCAAATTACGCCTATTGTGTAATGGCCCCATGTGTACATTACATAAACACGACACATTATTATGACAAAGGTCGTGTAATGCATTAAGTAATACAGTGAAAGCCTCAAAAATTGACCTACCGACGCGAAGTGGGCGGAACTTTCGATTTCGTTAAGACGATGCGCCCGCGTCTGTGAAGTTGAGTAATCTCACTCACGCACGCCTGACCTTTATCATGTGGGCCGTTGAATGTATCACATAAATTAGCTCACGTCTATTTTGCATCTTTTTAAATGTCTCATTTCGGGTGCAGAAAATTAGAAACTAAATTCATCTTGAATTGAAAAGCAAGGTTTTTATCTTAATTTAAATATTTTATCTAAAACTTGCATAATTAATGCTTGTTACTCTCGAAACTGTAATGTTCTTCATCAAATGCATTTAAATTTAATCTAAAAGGACGCTATCACATAGACAAATCAAAAATACAGTAACTTAACAAAAAGTTCTACACAAAATGGCCACAGCCTAAAAAAGTCAGTTCATCAACCGTTTCGAACAAGACGTTCCTCTTTTAAAAGAGTTCACGCTCACGTTGATAATGTTTAAAAAGAAATGATTACTGGCTCATGAGTGGTTTAACCTGACGTAATACACCATTAGATAACAATTGTCGGTCGGTGAAAGTTCGTAAGCTCACTACGAGAATAATAATAGGAGCATTTATTTTTAATAGGAGGTAATAATGTACAAGGTAATAGAGAGTATCGTTTTTAATTCGTGGGTAATATTAAGAATCAGTAAAGTTGTATTTTAATACTGTTATTTTTTATTTGAATGGCTTATTGTGGTATTGTGATGATGACTTTTTTATATTTTGGAAACAATATATAATAATGTCTAGTAAAACTATTTGATGTTCTAACAGATTTCTAATCATGTTCAACATTTCACCCAGTTGTAGCTCATTTATAACTCGAATATTGTAATTGTTTTATTTAATTGACACGTTACAATGCCTGAAGTTTAGCCAACGACCCTATAACAAATTAATGAGCAATACAAATTCACATCGTACCAAGAGGCTGGGCGTGCACACAGGTGTCGTCGCGTAATCGTTACGTAATCACTAATTCTATTTCGAACCACTCTTGCGCATCTAAAGGGTAGAGTTATAAAAGCAACATTTTAGTGGCACTTGCAAAATTATGAATGGCACAGTCTAATTAAATGCAGTGTGTCAAGTAACTCTGATTCCAGCAATTAAAGCTTAAAGGCATCCAACTTCATTTCACTACACTACGGAAGCGAAGTACTTGCAATTATACACAATTTTCCGTGTTTTTAAAGACAATTTTATTGCCACTAAAATTAAATCGACTATGTTTATGGAATAACAGGATGCAATCGGAACAAAGTAACACCTACTGAGTTTAAATTACATCCTTTTTTAATTCGAGACCTGTTTTGCCAGAAAATGGTCACGTAAATAAGGCATGGTGATGCCAATGGATGTTAAAAAAAGTTTACAACAGCACAATGCGTATAGGGCTAACAAGAGGTTATTTATATCGTCGTTCGAAGGACAGACAATCACTGGCTTGTAGCTACACTAAGTAGTCGGCGTAGGTTATGCGAGTTGTAGGCGATCGAAGTGCGATTTAAAGACTAGTGATTGATTGGAACATCTATGTGTTGTAAAAGAAGCTTCAAATCCATTTCGATTTGAATTTAGATCCTGTTCTATAGTCGGTTGTTTGTGGTTTAAACTTAGAAGCACGCAAAAGTAAAGATCCATTCAGCCAGAGTATGCAATTTCAAGCTAAGTTCATTTAAACAGACTTGTTTTTACCTAATTATTTTGAATTAAGAAGTAATAATAACCAATCCCTCTTCATATTTCTGTCAATGACCGAAAAACTGAAGGAAAACATTTTTTTTTAATAAGAATCGCCAGTCATTGTATTTAGGATGGGAACACACAGGATGCATTGCATTGTTCAATAAAACGTTCAGCCGTGAGATATCATTGTCGACGGTGTATTTTTGCCTAAGAATAACAGTTTCCGTTGCATTGTTTAGGTGCAAGATTGTTAATTATTTCGTGGATTTCCGGTCAAATGACCTCTTGATTAACTTTGACTTTGTTTTTATATGTAACCTTAGAATTATTTTGACAAGTTGTGGATCGTAATCTTAAGTAAACAAACGTTAAATAACAATGGCTGCTGTCCATAAGTACATTACAAGTTTTAACTTATAAAACTAATTGTATTTAGAGTAAGGTCTCAAGGAATTCCATAGATAGGGCCTGCAGAAAAACGGGTTAAGGTTGGATTGGTGTCTTTGAAGGCAATTTTTTGTTCAATTAATTTTAGAAATAAATTACTCATTGCCGAAGCCTTAATTTCAATCTTAATTTTATTAAGAGGTCTGCAGTTAAAATACAATCTCGGTATCGACACCAGAATAATTTGTCCCACAACATATCAGATTGAAATATGTTCAAGTCAGTTCATTGGCTTACAATTACTCAACGCATTTAGCAATTTATCGAACGAATTAATAAATGATATTCTTACCGTAATAGATTACTCAATTACCCCTTAATTATTGCATTGTCTCGGAGAGAGTAACCTAATTATCTAATTAACTTTAATGTGGATATTTTGTTGAACACGCAATGCACGATCAAATTGACGGTCAGTTTTATAACAATCGATAGCAATTTAACTGCCAAATGTAATAAAAACTGTAATAGACGTATATTTTCTCTAAAAAGAAATCAATATTTTTATTTTTGTCAAGAAAAACGTTACGAAAACTCCAATTGAACTAAGCTTCTTACCATCCATTGTTGAGCGTCGAAAATAACTTTTTCAGAATATTTATTTAAATTGTTTTTTTTTTAATATAAAACTCCAAGGTAATACAGACAAAAGATTACAAAGGAAAGTCGTTGTTATTTCTGTCTGCTCATTCCATTTTCTACTTAAGCTTTGCTTGCGGCTTTGCTTTAATAAATCCAAACTCAGTGATTGAAGATAATCTTTTACTTTATGTAATAAGAACCCGAAACGACAGTCTTTTGTTTTATTCTGCCTTCTCAAGTATCATTAGATATTTTTGTAAGGAAATATAAATATCGCCACAATCAGTACTGATATATTATGTAGCTCATTAGCGAACAAAGCCACGTTCAAAAGCTATAATAATATCAGATAATATGTAACGCACAGTAATATGCGCACTCAAGCAACTGATATTTTCTCCGTGTTTTCATTGCTCTCGTGAAATTCGCGCACGCACCGCGAGACTGGATAATCAAATACCTTCACGCTTGCAGTAATGATATCATGAATATTTGATAGCGTGGCTAACTGCCGTTAAAGTTACTTTAAGTTAACTAAGCTAACTCGACCATTAAAACGTTGCGAATGTTTATTAAGCTTAATTTAACAATAGATCGAAAACAATAACAACGACTCACACGAAACGGTTAAAGTTTACATTTTTTGTTGTTGAAACCTTTGTGGGCAATTAGAAAACAAGCACATATCTTTCAAGATTTTTCTATTAAAAGAAAATGTCGAGAAATATCGGTGCTTGCGCAATTGATCGCGTTGTCCGTGAGAACTGGGTACGTGTTAGAAATCCTAACAATGGTGAATTCCACAGGCGGCTCATAACTAACCTTAGAGTGAAAACTGAACATCCTGCCCGAGAACACGAGTTTTATATTGATGATATCACCTAAAATCTGCCTTGGAGCTAGTTACACAGATTGAAAATTAGAGATCAATCTCTGAACAAGTATTGATTTTCTAATAAAGTTGTACCAGGGAAGCATGGCACAGAAGGGGGCTTGTATTCAGCAGTGGGTCAACAAAGCTGCCAGTGATGATAAATGATGACGACTGAAATAAGGTAATACTTAAGACTGTCTGTATCTTTTTGCAGGAATGTGAAAGGACACGTCTAAGTATCGTTAACTTATAAGCCAGAGGTTAAATGGCAATGAAAAAGTCAAGGAGGTTTCATAAAATAGTTTGCACTGAAGGGAATTTGAAAGCGTAAGCAGTTATGATGAAAAATATGTTCAAAGTATATGCAAACAATGTTTGTGATTGATATAGATGATTTGGGAAGAAAAAAACAGATCTCGCTTTTTGTCCGAAAGGGTTACAGTAGCCCCTGGCAATATAGGCAACTGAAGGAACACGGGTGGGTTTTATTCAGTGAGAGTCGACACGCTCTCCCACTCCACCCAGAGCGGGAGAAATTATTTGACAATTTCCCACCCAGAAAAAAAAAAGGCTTAATTAAAATTGAGATAAGGGCTGAGATTGAAGATGGTGACATAGTTAGGGGTATGTTTGGTAAGTGTCATATGATTTTACAGCCATTCAAGAAACCCGAATATTATACAGGGTTGAATTTTGAAATAGGGCAGTAAGGACGGGTACCTTAAACATTTTCGCTACAAGAAAACGGTCTTAGGAGACTGTCCTTAACTTTCTGCGACATCTTGATCTGCATCCACAGATTTTAAAAAAATACTCTCAGCAAGAAAATGGGCAGTTTTCACATTTTTTTTATGCCAATCAATCCTGTTTTTATAAGGAACAAAAAACTCTGTCAGACCAACTGAGGTTTGAGTACTAGAAAAGTCAGAAATCTCGAATAGTTTTCCCATAAATTTCGTAGGAAATATAATCAATGGACCTGACAGTTATGAAAGACAGTGATTATTCTTCAAGCCAATGTGAAATGATATTGTCATTACACTTGACTTCCTTCATCGATAAACGGAAATGAGCTATAGAAGTATATGAGGAAGTCCATAAATGTGGAGGATGTGGGATACTATGGTCAGCGGTAATTGGCTGAATATTTTATTTATTTATAATTAATTGCGTATGTATACTCCATGTCATTTATAAAAGGCTACCCTTGAAAAGTGTGTCATAGATTTTTTATTTTTCTATACATAATAATGAAGTGTCAACTCATGATGACACTATGACTCGATTAGCTACCCTAGGGAATGAGATCTCTAAATTAATTTTAAAGAAAGGCTTCGTAATTTATGGAATACAACTGGAGCCAAAAAGCCGAGATATAAAGTTACGAAAGAGCAGCCCAAGATGTTTCTGTAAACAAACATAACTTAACTAAACGACTTTGGAACTCCCTCGTTATGTAAACTTAAGTTAACTTAACCGCCAACTTTCGATAATAATTATATAGTAGCACGTGGGAACTATTGATCCCATTCCAATGGCTTTGAGTAACACAAATATATTATCTATGTCATAACTTGACACCAGTGCAGTGGGTGCGTGCATTGCGAAAAATGCTAATCAGTCAATTTTGATTACGCAACACCCTCTATGTATAGAATAAAATATACTGCTAAAAGGATTACAACATTCCTCTAAGGTCACAGAATTTCTTTGCGTGCAAATTGTGACGTAATCATTTTGATCCATCATATTTTATGCAATCATTGAAATAATGCAATTTATCAACTCTTCTGCATTTAACGGTTACCATTTATAAGTGAAAGCTTTTTTATTCGAAACTCACGATTAAAGCTTTCAAGAAAACATAAACTTAATATCAATAAACTTTAAACGGGCAAGCAATACTTTTGACATAATAAACAATTATTATGAAAACTCGAGAAACCGCTTTCTCGTGCTGTGCAGGCGATAACTGCATGTTCTTACTTGAGAACAAATACCAGCTCCAGTTAACATTAAATTAACTAACTTTAACTAACTTTCTGTACTATGACGTTATGAGGTCATTGACATGTGTGAAAAAGAATAGTGCTAGTAGAAATGGGGTTGATTGACTTCGCAATAAGACCTAGTTCACACACTTGTGTAGCATTATGTGATTAATTACATCAATGTGTTACAGACTCTATTGTTCTATAAAGATGTCAGAATATCATATTGTTAGTTAATGCTTGATGCTATTTCGTAGTTTTTAGGCAACTTTAGTTACAGGGTCATATTTCAGCCTAGTGGACACGGGTACTCTAAAAGCTCCATTATACGATTATCCATTATAAATATCAAATACTGATACGATCAGTCCGTGTGTCACTGGGGCGAGTCATTGTCGTTACACCACATCGCTAGCCGCAATCTATCTGTTCTCAACACTTGTTGCGCGCGCGCAGTTGCAACGCTTAAGTGAGGAAACTGTATCGATAACACTTCAACTGCTTTCGCGTTGCTACGCCAATTATATTTTTATCGATACATGAGAGCAGGCGAGCCACACATCTGGATAGTTCCGCCATCACTGGACACAGGTATCCGTCGATCACGTCGCGGGCGCACCCTAAATATTTCAAATGTTACGTACCCACGCCGAGAGCGGCTGCTAGCACTATTAAACACCGTGAATTCATGATTAAACTGTAAGTCCTTGCACAAGTGAAGTGGACACTGTAACGTTCAAGCACACACTGCGAGCGGGTGAATGGGCGGTTGAGGCTTTTATATCGGGTAGGCGTACGCGGCGCAGCGACGGTGAAAAGCGACGCCGGCGCCCGCGCAGGCCCCGCGCGCGCCCTCCTCGCCCCCGCGGGGTGCACGCGCACCCCCGCGACACTGTCAACATTCGTAAATCATCATCACTCACTTCAATCATGGTGTTGGGAAAATTCATTTTGTCGGTTGCACTGACTGGTGTCAATTGCTCTACAGGCAGCCAGATACTTGGTACTTCACCAGATTGTAATAGAAACTGTAAGATTAATGAGGTAATTAATCATTCTCTCGTCTGTGTTATGAATTATTTGTAATCAATATTCGTTTATTGTAGAAGCTACACAATTGATGCATTGTACACATCATCAGTTAAGTAATCGTCGCTTGTGTGCTTTATTTGATTATTTTTACATGCTGAGAGTATTAGGACACGATTATGTATTTTTGTAACCATATTGCTAAATCTATTTGGTAAATACATGCCTTGATCAAGACATTAAAATTAGTTTAAACATATTTTATTTATGTTGAATAAATTTTGATTTTCAGTTTAGTTTAGACCGCTTAACTTGTAACACGACATGTGTTAACTTGACTTATTTTTTTGTGACCTCAGTTGAATCACATATTTGCCATATCTTGATCGGTCTTCCTCGTTATTAAAAACGTTCCAAATCTAGTCGCAATGTCATTTCAGTGACAATGTTAATGTATAAAACCCCATACAAATTTTGACAGATTGAAACTGACAGTAAAATGTGAACGTCATAAAAAATACGAGAATTATAAATGTTCCCTCAGATTTTAACAGCACTTATGTAAAACTCTCTTATTTCACATCAAAATACGTAAACTTATTGGATGTCCTCCAAGCCTATTAAGTCGAAACATCTTGAGCTCACTCAAGCAGTAAACTCAAGTGATCTTCAGACCAAGACAGGTCCACGGTCCAGCAGTAACGGTCCAGCAACAGACAGCGAAAGTGTTTTCCGAGATGAATCACGATTCATCTGATCGATGGCTTTACGAACCTTGAATTAAACATAGCATTCATGAAAGGAAATGTTCGTACCATAATAGGAAGTTAATAAAATTAGCATTAAGTGTAGATGAAGTTTATTTATCTTCAATCTTTCTATACATATAAAATAGTTCTATGTCAGATCGTGCTCAAACTAAAACCACTGAGGAAAAAAAAACTTTTCTTTTTATTTCAGGTACCTAATAACCAGGCACCTAATAATATCTCTCAGAGCGAGTATGTTTTGAGCCTGAGGTGGTAAACATTTGATATAAAAATGGTTTTCCCTATGTGAATCAACACACAAAAATTCAAATACCTACTCTATAAAAATCACACCACTAAGGAATGGTGCATCTGGGGATTTAAGTTTGTTTTTTTAAAACCCAACTACGACAAAAACGCCAACTAAAAAGGTATAAACAAGACATCACAGGCAGACAAATAAAAAATCCGTTAAGGTTTAAATAAATCGTACAGATTACGTGTGACTCCGAATTTACTGTGACGTCTAAAGACGGTTCCAACGATACCTCATTTGTCAAATTATGATAAGTAATTTCGAAGTTATGAGAGAACAGACAAACATACCGGTCAAAATCTTAACCGTCTTTTTTGCATCGCCGTAGTCGGGTAAAAATCAGCTGACATGTTTCTATTACAAATTCTTGCGGACAAAGTCGTGGCATATCTAATGCTATTTTTTTTTAATTCTCATAGTTGATGGTAAGACAATAGTATTAGTTTTACATTCAGCTGTTAACGAAGGTTAGGTCGCAAGGTTCGGAGACTAAAATCTCTCATTGATCTCTCTGTACGGAACTACGGCCGTATATATAATGGTCGATTTATGATTTTCTCATTCAGTACTCATGTATCGTTTCTTAGAAATATTTTTATATCTCAAACATTGCATTTTGTGTTAAAAATTTACTGAATGTAATAATTAAAGAATTAAAATGTATAACTGAATATATAAAGAGTTTAGAAAAGAACATACCGATTAAGATAGTCATCAGTGCATAGTGATTTGTTAAAAATTTACTAAGCTGTATTATACAAAAAATACTTACTGTGTTTTTCACTGTTTTGTTTGAGAACTTTTATAGATGAGGTTGGAGAGAGAGATAGAAGCTCGTGGCTAAGTAATAACAGCCGCACGAGTCGATCCATCAGGTTAAACTACGCTTGGTTCGTAGATAGGTGACCATCTTCACATATTGCGACTCCTCCGTGCCTCAGAAAGCACGTTAAGGCGTTATTTCCAGATGTCATTCGTGGATCTGTGACGGTCGTTCGTTACTGGTTGTGAGAAGCCCGAAAGTCTGACAACCAATCTTATCAAGGGGTATCGTGTTACCCAGTAGGCTAACTGGGTTGTGGAGGTCAGATATGAAGTCGCTCCATGTAAAATACTGGTATTCAGCTGCATCTGGTTAGACTGGACGCCGACCCCAACTTAGTTAGGAAAAGGCTAGGCAGATTGATTGTAAACTTTCATGTAAATGTTAAAATTAACGCAGACAAACACAATGCATGTCTCATGAAATTCAGTTCTATGTTGGTACTAGATCTCCCACTACTAAGTCTTCAACCAAATATGTCTTAAATCCCCTATTCTTTTATGTATTCAAAACAATAGGTACCTGTAATCTTAACACATTAATTAGATGACTAGCTGCAATTTCCAAACAATTCCAGAGACCCAAAGCCTACCATAACCATTTCTATCTTGATTTCCTCCTCACTTTTTATAGGGCTAATATTATGGTAAACGATCGATAAGATCACGCATACGATAAGTGCGTATATTTAGGACAAGGATGTAAGTAGCAAGTCGACGACCGTTCGCGCCCGGCGCGAAGGCCTGCTGGTTTCACGGCGCAGGCGCAACGATGATGCAAGCGCAGATGTGGCAGTTGACTGATTTTGGCATGCTACATTTTTTTATTATTGCATTATTTTATCGGATTGTGTGGATAGAATAAAATTGGGTGATAAAAGATAAATGACTTTTATTTCTGTAAGTAGGTTTATAGAAATAGAAATCATTTATTTGCTTATAATGTAGGTATAGAGATAGGATGTATTTTTTATAAATGATCCCGATACTTTTATCTTACGGCCATACACAATTTTCAAACAACAGAAACTCTTTTATTTTGGTATTTAGTGGGTAAGTGAATCTAAACATAAAATAATCTAGCACATAACGCAATAAAAGGTTGAGAATATAAATTATCAAAAAAAATGTTTATGTTATTTTTATATTTTTTTACCTATATTCACCAATAACAAATTAATTACAAATTACCCATAAACAGTAATTTATTTTTAAAAATCAGTGGCACTCCGGGAGTGCCGACAGAAGTGAAAACTGAAAAAAATACGCGTTGATGTCTTTTTAATGGTCAAAAGCTGTTCAGCATCACGATGTCGCGAAATCAATAGTTTAGTCCTATCTCAAAAATGCCCAACGCTCCTAAAGAAGTTTTAACTTCAAAAATTTTAAAAATCTACAAGACCAAATCTAATCTTTATCTAACTTATTTATTGACTTTTACACGTCAATAGTAATATATTTTAAAAACTAGATGAGTTGTGGTTAGTAACAGAACCATTGTCGAGTGAGAGTCTACTTAGTTCTAGATTAAAACTAACGGGTTTTAATCTAGAACTAAGTAGATTAACGAATCTACTTCATGAAACCCGGATATCTACCCTGTAGTGAACGAGAAAGCATTTTCAAAGCGCAAAAGCGTTGCCTGAGAGCTATATTTAGTCTTAAAATAACAGACAGTTGCGTACCTATATTTAAGTCTCATAAATTATTAACCTTCCCATGCCTATATATCCTTGAATTAGCAATATTTGTTATAACAAATCGATGTCTATTTGCAACTTTAGTAGAAACTAGAAAACGAAGTACAGCTATGCGATCTCAATACCAGAATCTATTATACACGGGCGCATTTAAAACTAGTTTATTAAAAAAAAATGTTATATGTATGGCTCCTGTAATATTTAATAAAATACCTTACCAAATGAAAAACCTACCGTTGCATAAATTTAAAAAACGTTTCACAGAGTTTCTTGTGGATAAATGCTATTATTCTGTGCAGGATTTCTTAAATGATAATTTTTTGTAATATCTTTAGTTTGTATCACATTTGCATGCTATATTAAGGCAGAATGTACTCGGATCCTATTATATAATTTTACAACTTATTTTTATGTACCTACATTCTAAGCAAATAAAGACCTATTCTATTCTATTCTATCAAATCCCTGTTCACAATAGTATATTTGATTAGTAAATCAAAGATTCATAATAATGCTATTCGTGAGTCTTCTAAAACTTTAATTTATAAATAGTGTAGAAGTGGCATCTAAAGAAGTTCATGCCGACGATGACAAAGATTATTATTTTACTTTAGTAGTTCTTACACTTTACCATTATACATTTAGATTTCTTGTTCCCGAAATTAATATAAATTTGGTGAAACTTTCAACTTATCAGTTACCAATCAATGCAACTATTTTAATTTCTATATTTCATAATTTTCATTTCAAACTATCTACCATTAACAAACGATCCATTCTACCTATTCTGCGTTACAAAATATGACTAATAGCATAATCTTTGTCGTTGTCACCACGATGTTTGCCTCATTGCGCCGGCGCAGCTATGTGCAGTATGCGGAAGGTAGCGACCGACGACGAAATGCCTAAACTTACAATCAACTCTAAAATTATAGTATTTAACTCTTGATGACAAATAAAGGAATTTTGTGAAACGTTTTAAGAATAGGATACCGTTTCATCTCAGTGAACTAACAAAAGAAATTGGATAACCTCAAGTATTTTGTAAATCGTGCCTTAGTAACATTGTGTTTTTAATTTAAATGACTGAGTGACAGTTCTGAACTGTGTGCGTTCTAGAATCAAATAGAAACTCAAGCAAATCAGTCTCGTACGTTTGTTTAAATTTGTAGGCACCCTATATTTGTACATTTGGACAGCCAAATGCTCCTATGGCTGCTAGGGAAAAATACAATGGAATCTACTTTCTGATCCAATAACAACATTCGTGGACCTTCTGTCTTCCTATACCTATGTTCCTTATTGACATTTTCCTTTCCTCGCACCATCCTATTAGGAAAACCGATGTCTTGTGTCGGACTTGTGCCTAGCATATTCATACCACGGTCAATTTCAGCGCAGGATCAAAAATCTTCAGTGTAATTTACACCAGTTAAACCCTCCACCACCAGTTAACCACCAGTTAAAACCTCTGGAGAGTAAAAACCTAAAACCCTACTACGGCTACGGCATAAATCACAATACTATAATAAATAATATTATTCAAATCATCTTCCACATTAGCATATACTGCCTTACTTACCGAGAAACCATAGTCAATGGCAATAACTCAGTGCGATCCCAATAAGTTGATACAAAACGGTACTCCTTAGTTAATATTCAAAAGGATGCGCGCACGAAATTGTGCAGAGTCGCGGCGTACGCGCACTTCCTTCTGATTTTATATCATATACAACGGTGTATGGTAGACTATATTAAATGAGGGACATTTTTGAGAACAGAAGAAGGTTTAAAGGTAAAACGAGAGGAAGGTATCACTGAGAACTGATTAAGTAAGAGATACACGTTTCGGAATTGGAATGCTTATTATCCTACGACATAAGCATTGCACTAAATGTCGATTTGACTTAATTTAAAGAGTTTGAATGGATATCATTATAACCATCTGTAACTGAAATCGATAGAGATGTAGGTATGAAAGCAAACGAAGTACAGCACACATACTCCGAAAAATATGATGGGGCAGTCCCTATCACATTTTTTGGTGTATAAGTGTATATGTATCATAAATTTATCACTCTATGTACTCCATAGAACATTAATATTTTACGTTTTCGTGAACAATTTATGCGTAAATAACCGAGTTATTTTATTTGCTCTACATACTACATATTATATAATATACACAAAAAAATATATATATATAATAATAAATAAAAAATAATATATATAATTTTTAATTGTAATATATATTATATAATTTCTGGAGCATACCATTTGTAATTTGTATAAGTACTTCCTCTATTTCCATTAATTAATTTTTATGAACTTAAAGAACACATCATCACATTAAATAAAATGACATCATATCCTGTAACTAAACGAGTAAGTTTTGTCATTACCGAGAAGGAATTTAATTACCTAATTAATGTAGAAATGTATCATTAATAATTACCTCATTTTCCTAGCCTTGATCACAAATTAGATTATAATATTGACAGCCGACGGGTGACTAAATATAAAAATGATGTAAGAAGTCGTTTACCTAAATATTTTAGTTTTTATGACTGCTAGGAGTGTTCATTGTATAGTGATAATGGATTTTGTATAGATAACATCCGTTTTCATAAGATTTCCTGTTAATGATTCTGTCATCTAAATTACAGTTACGGTAAAATTATAATAGCCTAGATATATATTATTATTCGCCAGGCTCTATGAGCCGAAATATCTGTTTACTCGAATTTTTATCTTTTTTTTATTTTTTCGATAGCATTAGGATTAAGTTGTTGATCTCATAGTTTGTTGTCTAGACTAAATTTTTATTTGTTCATGTTTTTTTATGTTTTTTTCTAAATTAAAAATATGTGGTTTTGTACGCCATAAATGGCAAATCATGCAGATCTACCTGTTATTTTAAGACCTCGCACATATTATTTAATGTATACTCATGTTTTACAATAAATATATTAAATTCTATTTTAGCCTTGACCTTAAACACGCATTATTGGCTCTCGTATTAGATTAAAATCGAATACTCTCTATTATGTACACCATAAAAATTACAGTTAGTAGAAATTTTACATAGGGTGAAGCAATGGGAGGTATTCATATTCATATTCATATTTATTTGCATTCCATAATATAGGTATAAAGGTGTTAAAATGGCTTAAAGCTAAGGTACAATTACGGACCCTCGTATCGTTAAAGCCATCTTTTGTAGACAACCTTTGGATGGATTAAGGGAGAAAATCCCCTCCGAGGGATTTTACGAGCGAAACCGAAAACGAACAGACGAATCTGATCCAATAGGTCTGCTATTGGATCAGATTCGTCTGTTAGTTTTATCCCTCCATATAATTATGATAACCTATTCGTTGGGTGCACTACGATCCTTTATATGTCCTTTCCTCGGTCATCACACCTGGCTCTAAGTTCACTTTTTACCTTATCAAGTGTCCTTTCAAACTCTTCTTAACGCTGGTCATCAGCTTTTCCTTCCCCATTGTTCCTTAAACTACCCTGGGTCGGGGGCCCGGGAGATACCTGTACATTTGCCGCACCCCTGACTGGTATCAGCCCGCCATGCCTAGTGGGCCCCATCACCAAATGCAGCCGATCCCACGATCGATGTCCTCCTAGAATGGCGCGCATGGGAAACTGCGTGCCACCACATCGACACCAATCTGCTTATTAAAATAAAACTTGTTAGAAAAACCGTAAGTAGACGAAAGCAATTTCCATGCAATAACGTTATGGTTAACTACATAAATTATGCCTGAGTTACGCAGACCCACATGAATTAAGTACCTACTCTAGGCAAATATTGTTTTACAATTCAATTGTCAATAATCAACTTCCACTCAAACAGAACCAAGCACGTAACAATGATCCCACTACACAACAAAGTGACCTACGAAAATACAACTTTAACATACATTGCTGCTTTTGTTTTTTTCTGCAACGATATTCGTCAAAAGAATCGGTAATGTTTCAATGTACGTCAAAAAATCGAATCTAGGTTTTCATACAAAAGTAATACGTAAACTATTACATCAATGCTCTCTGACACGAAGCTTGTAATTACTCAATCGGTTGGCATTTGAAGAAGCGCACGCGCAAGCAAAGGTCGTCGGTTCTAGCACTTACTCGGTTACTGACCCACAAGTTTCGGAGTTATTTATATCCGGATGTAAAGGGATGAACTGTCAATTGTTTGTTTAATTATATGAAGATCCATTAGCACATAATACGTACTTACTTGAGAAAACTGCAAAATAAGTTGACTCAGGAAAGAAAAACAAAGATTCTGAACCACAATTAAATCATTGTTTAGGTTTCTTCGCTGATTTCGTAATCTTCATAATTGACCTGGAACTTGAGAAGAACTGAAAAATAACAACACTATTTCATGGATAGATGAACACATGACAGCCAACACAAGCGATTATGCAATTGTAAGCACGTTTATGCTCTTAACAACAGTAGCCACTATAGGGGTCAACCATTGTATTACGTTTAATGGTACTTGAAGTAGATATAATAGTACCATTCACTAGTTATATATGATGGCAGACAAGACAAGCAGTCCTTCGTTGGTTGTCGGATCAGCTGGTCGTCTTGCGGAAGATCTCATTATTTAAACATAATTAAGTTTTCTTAGTAAGCATATAACTGTCACTCGCTAACTCTACTCTCTGTCTCTCTCTTTTCTTCAGTTTTTCATCACAATTTTCACGTAATGAAATGCTCCTTTATTATTCTTATGTTATCTTCTTTGTGGGATCGAATCAATGAAATCATTTATTACTTTGCAAACATGGGTAATAATTATTAGATTGATGCAAATCATATTTAATTTACACAAATTTAAAGACATTATAATTTTAAATAACAATTAGGAAATTAAAACAATACTTAAATTAATGTAAAATCGTTCGAATTACAGTAAATGTCAAATTAATACAAATAATGTTGTGACTGTACCTGAATTACCCTAGGCTGATAAAATTTTCATTTTTCCTAATTATACTAATATTAGTGGTTAGGTCGGTTCCCCCCTTAGGGGAAGGGCCGCACTCCACCCCGTACGGCCCTGTAGAGCTCGTCTCCAGACTGGTCACTCTCCCACCGATATAAGATAGAATGGATTCCGATATGCGAAGTCACTGTTATTGAGGAAGGCAAGTATTGAGTGATTTTAATCGCGTACTTATGTGAAAGACACCCTTACGGCGGCCTAGCCCCTTTTTATTAAAATAATACAAAACTTGCACAAGCGCACCGTAGACTCAGTCTCTAGCAGAATACATTACGATCGTACCTGGTGAACGCCGAAGTGGTGGTTCGTCACTTCTCACTCCCTTAATCTGCCCATTTAGAGGATGCGGTGCGGCTGTTAGCGGCTTTGCGTCCCAATAGCGTGTTTCAATAAATAGTGTCGATTCAGTATATGCCTACAAACGGCGGGGTGGGGTTTTATTGAGACACGGTCCCTAGCGTTCCTTGAACGTCTACCAATTCAGTTTGGGGTACTTGGTGAAGCCTACCCCCGCTCCCTGGAAATGTGAGTCAACAAGCCTCACCCAAAGTATTCTGTGGCGAGACCTTTTTGGATACAGAAATCATCACTAACGTTTGGTTGTTTAATAATGCAATTACGCATTGGCTTTATAGCCTAGTTCAGCTTTAAATGAGCTGTGAGTATTTATGGTTCTGCCTTCCAAATGTAAAGCGTCAGTTCAAATCATTAGTCGTCAACAGTCAGGAGCATTAGTACTCAAAGTCAAGTATGGTGGAAGGCCTTCACCATTTCCCTATAGCCAAATGCAAGTGACAATAATCTGCCGAGGTACGGATTAGGATATGGACACGTAATACACGGGAATGTAGCGTTAATTATAAAATACGATACTAAATAAGAGTTAGCTCGACATTCTGGAATAAAGTATCATTAACAGCTGGTCAGCGATATCACGTAACTGTTACCTATAATAACAATAAAATCAACTTGCAAGGATAATTATAATGATGAGAGAATTAGATTACAACTCACTTACAAAGTACTGCACACATTACCAGTTTTGCCTCAGATTCAGCTCCCGCTCTCTCACCACCAGTCGCACCAACAAACACACACTCACACATATTACATTAAGTACTAAATAAGTCTAATCTGGGCCTTAACCCAACTATATTTAACTTAATAACTAATACTCGTTATCTCGCGACAGCCCACTCGGACTTGGTCTCTTGGTATTCACCAAGTCTACTAATTTAACTAGCCTAGATTCGAAGGTCCGCACCCTATCGTGGTCGAAACCCGAGTGTCCTTCAATCCTTCAAAATTCCTAAAATCACCACGTTCATCTCAGCCCCTTTTCCCACAGTTTCGCAGAATAGTTTAATGGTTGTTTTTGTACAAAATCTCGATTGTTTTAAAAGGTTCGTTTGAATTGCCTGAATAGATTGGGTCTCCGGGACACTTATGATTAGCAGATGTGGCTTTAACAATGTCCGCTGCGTTGAGTCCAGGGACTGCCAACCTTTGAGACGGTATAGCCAAGAGTTACAATTTATATATATTTTATTATAAAACATTCAATTATGTCTTAGCACAAAATCGATTAGAGTAGCTATGATTCTAGCTAACCGCTAGAATAATAAAATAATTAATCTAATAATATAACTACAGTTATCGGATATTAAATAGTAGCATTAATGGCTTATCAATTTATTATGCCTTTTGAAAGTTTGTTTGAATCTGACTCAAAAGTTGTTGTTTTAAATATCAAGTATGACTCTAGATTTCTATTTGTTAGTTGATTTCCATTCCTTACTTTTTATTATATTCATGCAAGACTACGCTTGCTCGCACTTTGAGAACCGCGTGTTGTTTATCTCTGCCTTGGTCTCAGTTCTTAGAATTAGCAGGGCTGTTACCCATAAAGTATAAATGAATAGGTTTCTAAGAGGTTCAATATCTTTTTCAATTTTAAAGTAAAAGGATATTTTGTTATTAATTAGGGTAACGTGTCAAACTGTCAGACCATAAAATATAGATTTAATGTGTTTCTGAGAAGCCCGAACCATGTGCCGATTTTAAAATAAATATAATATTTTGTTATTAAATAGGAGCAAATGGCAGACAATCACAATGTCAAATGTCAACAAGGTGCAGTAATCATTTATTTATTTTTTTCACTATCCTACACTGTCCCACTCCTGGGCAAAGGCCTCCCTCCACTCCTTCCACCTTTCACGAGCATGCGCGTCCTCCTTCCAGTTTTGACGGAACTTATCCAGCTCGTACCGCCATCTCCTTCGTGGTCTGCCGCGACCCCGCCTCACTATCTCAGGGCACCACATCTGTGCTAAAAAAATTAAAATAAAAAATGGATTATTAGCATGTCAATCAGTCAGTGATTCATCATTAAGGAAGTCGTCAATTGTGTAGTAACTTTGAAAAAAAAAACATAACATCACGCCTGTAATCCCCGAAGGGTTAGGCAGAGGTGTACCTATAGTAAACCCACATTTCGCCAGTTATGTTTAAGTCCCATGTAATAGGGGGCGAGCCTATTGCCATCAACTGGGCACAAATGCAGACTCCGGGCTGCTACTGAAAAATTCCTAATGGAAAAACCCAATATCACCATGTCCGACCCGGGAATCGAACCCAGGACCTCATGCTCAGCAGAAGCGCTTGCGACCATTGGACCAACGAGGCAGTCAACTAACTAATAGTGTAGTAACTATTCAATTAATATTTCATTTAGTGCCCTTTTGAATTTGAAAACAGGCATATCTTTAATAACATTAGGTACTTTATTAATAAACGGTATTATTTTTAAAAAATCCTTGCTTTGTGCTGCCTACGTCATATAATGAACTCTTGTGCAAAATTTCATGCTTCAGCGGTTTAGGCCATGCGTTGTCTGTCAGTGAATGAATTAGAGATTTTTATTAAGTAGATAATCTTGTCACTTGAGAAGGGACCTAACTGTATTATCGATATTTTATTTAGTAATAAAAATCTTATTGTGAAACTGTCAGTTTCTTTCCACAATTACCATTTAGTTGAACCGCTATTTATCAAAATATTGTGACAACGATATGTGTATTGTGATAATTTATTCGCATTCTTTGGTATTTCTTTTACGTTAATGGAAAGGGAATATGACCAAAAACAAAAAAAAAATAACAATAAGTTCGATACCCTAACTCTTTTTGGTCATAACAGATGGCTTCGAGATTATTTCAGGGGTCAAGACCCTTCGGACCATCTGGCTCATGTCATCTTTAAGGAAACTGGGTACATAATATACGTATGCTATCCATCAACTTTATTTATATCTAATGGTATAACAACCTCATGTATGCACTTTAAAGAAAAGCCAGTCCTTCTAGTTCCTGAAACTAATTTTTAGATCTGAAGGGAACATAGAGAATAGTAAACAAAGGTTCTAGCTTTCCCCTTTAATAGCTCCCAAGGAATGTATCCTTACAAGCGTTGAACATGGGTTCTGGAGGTCGACCCGGTGATGGTCCTGTGGTCACCACCGGACTGGGTTTTAGTGATGTAAAAACACACTCCCCTGTAATATCTAGACGGCAACCTGTTGCAGAGTTTCCCTGAAAAAAATAATCTGATCTCGTTTTAATTACCAATGAGGAAAACTATATTATAGTGTTGGCTGTATATCTTACCTCCCAAGTCGAAAGAGTCGCCTTAGGGAAACCATTGCTCAATCCACTTATGCGTCAGCAAGTATTGCGAATTTGAAGTCAAGATTACGTTGTGCGTATACGTAATGTGCTGGGCCTAAAGTCATGTCTCAATCTGTATCAACAAATAGGTGTCACTTAGGCGCCCATTACGTAATTCGGGATCTACCCATAACGGTGTTGTGTCTCACGTAATGGTTCGTGAGGTTCAGGTTGCTATTCAGGAATTTACACATTTATTTCCTTCATTATATTATATATTAATAATTTATACACACAGTAAAACACATTTAGAAACGACTTTCTATTTTGAATATTAAGGTACTGCTTATTTCTTGATAAACTTCTAGCAGACCTGCGCAAGGAGAGATGACATTTTCACATCTAAATATACATATTATAAAACAGTAGAACCCGTTGTCTGTCTGTCTGTTCGCGCACATCTCCGGAACTACTGAACAGATTTTCATGTAGTTTACAGGTAGACAAAAGAAAGGTTCAAGGTACCAGTGATAAGGGCTCCAGAGACAGGAATTGTGTTGTTACTCATAAATAACGCCTCGTTGGTCAAAAGATTCCTAGCTCATCAAAGTTCTGTCCTATATTGCATTTTTCAGTCAGACACCTGGAGCCTCGACCTGGGCCCGGTTATCGGTATTAGGCTCGCCCTTTGTTAAATAAGTCCAACAGGAGTTAAACTCATATAACAAAGGGCGAGCTGGCTGGCTGTCAGGTTGGTGAAAACATAGGTGTTATAATTACTGCCAATCTACTTGGAAAAAACTGATAATGCTACTATTCTAGTTACGACCTACTACAATCCTACTTAGATCTTTTAATATATTTTTTGAAATAAATATCTAGGTTTTCAGACATGACACTAATTAAAGAGTTACTAGTAGTAGTGGTGACCTAGTGGTAACCGCTGCGACTTACGAGTTGTAGGTCGTAGGTTTGAACCCTGACAGGTGCTTTTTATTAACCTGTGCTGTCCCACTGCTGGGCAAAGGTTTCTCCATACTTCGCCATGCGTCTTTGCCTTCTGCTTTTTCTGGCCAATCAGTCAAGAAATAGTCTAGGTCATAGCGCCAGCGTTTCTTAGGCCTGCCTCGGTGACGACGCCCGTATTCAGGCACCCACCGCCGCTTACTTTGTGTAAATTATTTCTTCACAATTGTTCTCAAAACGGTGAAGAAAAACATCGTGAGGAAACCGGCATGTCCCGGAAGCAAAAAATCGAAGACGTGTGATATTTACCAAGCCGCACCGGGCCCGTGTGGTGGATTACGGCTCACTTCCTCTCACAAAAAGGAGAAGCCTCCTTTTTGTGTAAATATAATATAATAATGACGCTGGTGTCACAGCATTGGGACACCAGCGTCATTATTCACTGATTATGCTAGTAGTCAGTAGTAAGTAAGAAGGACTGGTGTCCGCAATTCCACGTCCAAGCGCGTATTTTGCGCAAGAGTCACTTTGATAACGATGAATAGACGTGGATCCTAAACACGGAATTGATCAAATAAATTGCTTGATTATGACGAAGGTTAGATGGCAGAGTTCAAATCACGGTCAATGGAAAACTTATATTGTTAAGGCGATGCGTACTGCCTGCACAGTGAAACACAATTGTTAACAATAAGGTAATGTGGTCAGTAGTCGATCGGTGTTTGTATATTTTTTTTTTTGTGTCTTGGCACACTTGTGTACTATAATATCATTATCATTATTATTTATGTAGTGTTATCAAACTTATCAACCTAGGAGTACGTAAGATTCTGCCTACCCCCATGGGAAGAAGGCGTGAGTTTATGTATGTATGTTATCAACCTGATGATTGAAGAGGTAAAGAAAACATGACTGGCATTCTTTGAAGTTAATTATTACGATTGCATGATTTGCTTACTGTGATGTCTGTTCGATTCACACAATATGATTTTTTTTTCCTAATCTCGTTGTTTCAATTAATAGGTACCCCTTTTTTTTTTGGGTGGGAAATCATCAAATAACTTCTCCCGCTCTGGGCGGAGTGGGAGGGCGTGTCAGACTCTTACTGACTAACCCAACCGTGACAAACCCACCCGTGTTCCTTCGGTTGCCCTGTTGCCGGGGGCCACGATCTCCCTTTCGGTTTTCTTCGCAACACCGGCAGGCATCGGCTCTAGCGGGCCCCGTCAATTCTGCTGACATCTCTTTGAGGCGCGCGTGGAATACAACGCGCCGTCGACCCGGGCCTGGTCCTTATCGGACGGTGAGCTACCCATTGCTCACAGTCCGCAAGCCCGCGCCTACGGTGGCCGGAAATCGGCTTGCGACTCCCGACGCCCTGGGCGTCTCCTCCTGCGGCGGTTAGGGGCGTGAGGGCGCGAAATTTGCCTCTCCCTCACGCGTTCCGCCTCCTCCTTCGCGAGCATTACCACTTCGCAGAAGGAGGTGACGGCCTCCCATTTCCTCTCGCTCCGTACCATGGCCTGAACCAGGGCCGGACGCGAGAGATCACCGCCGCCGATCGCCTCCACGAGGACACGGCGATGCTCCGCCCAAGCTGGGCAGTCCTCCACCGTATGCTCTACAGTGTCCTCCGGGCGATCCACACAATGTCAATTAATACCCCTGTACTGTGATTGTGACAAATGGACCAATAATTTTGATTGTAACCTAATTTTATAATGAATCTAGTGCAAGGCATGCAGAATTTACTGATGTGAAAACCGTGCCGTGATATTATTATATCCCTAGGGATATAACTATAACTAATTTTATAATGAATCTAGTGCAAGGCATGCAGAATACATCTTATCTTTATAGACCTCATTCTCCTATTTCTACTAGTGATCCGCCCTTGCTTTGCACAGATGTAATCTACTGATGTGGTGACATGTGAAATCATCGAGATTTCTGATCTATAGTTCAGTTAATATTAATTTATTACCCACATAAAAGCTCAGGAATAAATCTCGAAATGATGGTTAAAGGCGCATCAAAATCCGATGCGTATTTTTAGCGAACAACGCTCTCACACAGTCAGACGAAAACCTACTTTATTTTATAAGATATAAATTTTGCAGTAAGATGGTTATAGCCGTGATAGTGTTATGGATATAACTATGACTATAACTAATTTTATAATGAATCTAGTGTAAGGTATGCAGAATACTATTATCTTTATAGACCTCATTCTCCTATTTCTACTAGTGATCCGCCCTTGCTTTGCACAGATGCAGTCTACTGATGTGGTGACATGTGAAAACATCAATATTTCTGATCTATTGCTCAGTTAAATATTAATTTATTACACACATAAAAGATCCGGAATAAATTCTCGAAATGATGGTGAAATCCGCATTAAAATCCGTTGCGTATTTTGAGCGAACAACGCGCTCACACAGACAGGAACGAAAACCTACTTTATTTTATAAGATATAAATTTCACAGTAAGATGGTTATAGCCGTGATATAGTTATATGCCTAGGGATATAGCTGTATACCGTAAAAAAGTTATATAAAAGCGGTTCTTAACTTTCTGACAAGGAATATAACTGTGATACGAGTACGTTATAGTAATATAACTATTAGGGCACTCCGAATAAATAGGTTACGCCTAGAACTGTGAACAACTACGCGCGAGCAGCGCGAGCGCTACATGGAAATTGGTCGCAGTAACAAAATAATTAGAGCACACCGACAGATATGAACCGTTTTCAAATAACTATATTACGGTATATAGCTATGTCCGTAGGGATATAACTATATCACGGCTAATAACTATCTTACTGCGACATTTAGATGTAGATTTAAATGCATTCCCCTTAAGTCCAAGGCTTCATTATTATTAAGTTCATCACGGTCACGGTAATATAATTAGTACTACGACATGAGGAACATGTTATCTACTAACTTGTATAATTAATATGCAACATTAAAATAGTTTCTATGTCTGTCTGTCTGTGTGTGTGTTTACATTTCTGTCCTTTGCTCGTACTTTGTTATATAATGTGACAAGGTTGACATAATACAAGGTGGAGGTGTTAAAACTGTTAACGTTATACAACAGTATTGTTTTGTGGCTATGTGACAGAAATGACTATAGTGCAAATATGTCATTAATATCCTTCGGCAGACTTCGTGTTTCGTTAGTCGTCGGATTTCTATCAGTTGCTAAAGGGCAAAGATGCAGACCGGACGCTCTCAATCGACTTTGAAGTATATGGAGTTGTTAATACTCTTTCAACTTAATGTTATTTATTTTAAAAATGGTAGGAAAGCTGCTAAAGCCGCATGCACGACACATAGGAAAATTGTTTTACAGCTCTATATAGTTCACACGAAAATCAAAACAAAACAACAATAAAGTACTTAGTTCTGAATTCAAATTATTATACAAGATAAATCTAATAATTGACGGACATAGAAATCAGCATTCGTTTGTATTCGGAAATGCGATGATTCCCGAGATACCTACATTAATTAAATAAAAATACTAAATGTAATGTATGAAAGGACGTGTAAGGACTCAACCACACTAGATTATTCGTTCTTCAGAAATATCATTACGTTGGGAAGTAGATACTCTCTACCAGGCAATACTGAGAATGACCATTGACGAATAGATGTTGTAGACTTTTAAGAGGAGGCTCTCTAAATTGTATGTTAATTTGCATTAATATTCTGAAAAAGTCACGCATACAATCAAAATGGAACTTTAGTATATGATTTATTGGATCTTTTTATTTCCATGTATAAGCCAGTTACTTCATTTTTTATTAGAAAATCATGTATATTTAAAAAAAAAATTGAAACAAAAACAAGATTATTCGGCTTTTATGTCTAAGATAATTATTGACAGTAAGAAAATAAAGTTTATTATCCAGATATAAGATACATTTTTTTCTAGATCAATTATTACTTTAGTTATAATCGAAATAAGAATTGAGACTTACGACATTTAGTTCCGTGCTCGAACACGACCAAAGAGCGCACGCGATATTTAACTTTATTACTGATGTGTTAGCGTTTAGCACATAATGTAGTGGTGGGGTGCATGAGGGCGTAGTTTGCATAGAAATTGTATTTGGAGTGCCTGGTTTTAATAAACACCACGATGATAGAGAACTACCAATAATGCAAAGTACCCTTGGGTTACTTTATGACCAGCCCACACTGGATTGGTAGGTTCTGCCCGCGAGTTCATCAGCGTGGAAGTCAACTGTACCGCTTACAGTCCATGCACAATGGTCCATCTGAAGGACTAAGTGCGGAAACCAAACCCAATAACATAGAACATAGAACCTACATGAGCAGTAATGGCCGCGACTTACGATTTGGTGGTCGTACTTTCGAACCGAGACAGACGCTTTACTTACTTATTTTTATATATTTATATTTATATTTTTATATGTTACTAATATAAAATGATGATGTGGATATATTTAGTAACCTGTTCCGCTTAGCTATTTCTAAAGAGTCTTAAAAGGACCCTGAAAGAAATCGACACGTGTTTCACCTCTCAACGAGGCATCCTCAGGATGACGATTGACTTACTAATATAGGTTTTAAGTAAGATGTAATACTATCACCCTATGGGCCTTGATGCCTGAGAATAAAATATATTTATTTTTATTATTTATTTACTTTGTGTAAATTGTTTCATTTCTTGTTTCAGTAGTGATAGCCTCGTGGTGTGACCGTCAGAGTGCCTAGTCATAGGTCTCGAGTTCGAACCCAAGACACGCACCTCTGGCTTTTCGGATTTATGTACGTATTTTATAATTATCACTTGCTCCAAAAACGGTGAAGAAAAACATCGTGAGGAAACCGGCATGCCTGAGACATTTTTCTCGAGGGTTGTGAAGCCAAGTCACAGGCCCATAGGCGGGTTTAAAACTCTGACACCAGGTTAGTCACTAACCACAGGAAAAGAAGAAGAATTGTTTCATCACCACTGCTCTCAATACGGTGACGGAAAACATCGTGAGGAAACCGGCATGTCCTAGAACCAAAAATACGAAGATATGTGACATCGGGCCCGCGTGGTGGACTACGGCCCAAGTCCTCTCACCGAGAGGAGGCCTGTGTCCCAGCAGTGGGAACATAACAGGCTGATTATGCTTATTCTTAACCTTGGGCACTTATGAAACGTCAGAATCTAAGTGCACGGATCCAATTGGTCGTTTCGTGTGGAGAAGAACCGGTAAAAACTCCACGGTAAGGAACAATTTTAAAAACAATTGGATTTTACAATGTTTTCAAATGACACTGTTAATAGGAATGAGAGAACATCAGATCAGTACTCCCAGAGATTGCCTCTTTATAATATTCGTTAAGATCTACTCTTTAGTTGTCTGTGTGCTGAGAAATCAACACGCGACTGATAGATTAAAATTAACACCTTACCTAATTCACACTAATGTTTTACATATACCTTTGTACCTAACATTTTAGAAGCATGAACAGTGTGTAAAGGTAACTCATCCTCTACAGAAAAGGGAGGATTCTCCAATCTGTGATGAGTGTCGTGTCTGGCTGGGAACTGCCCAACTGTTAAAGTCGGGAACTTGTATAATGTCGATCGCGCGGTAAACTCTAATTGTGCGATGCAGGATTTGTGTGACGTCAGGATTTTGTGTGACGTCAGGTCTTTGACGATGTAGATGCCGCCACAAATTAAACCACAAAATTCTGACCATTCTCATTCTAATTCATAGACTCGGTCAGGACGGCCCTACATTAATATCAAGGCCGGTCGGGCTATCAACTACGAACGCCATTTACAAAACCACATAGACGTTTTATGTCCCAAAGACTAAGTCTTTCATAAAAGATTTACTATTTTACTACTGTTGAAACCATAACTTATTGTTTGAAATAGTTTGTAAACGGATCGCTTATTTTTATTTTCATCGTAACACATAGATTTTGCAAATAATATACATAGTACCTGGGCTACCGAGCTCTGATCGGGTGAAAATAGAGAAAATTATTTTTTCCAGATATGGGACCTAGGTAGATCGATTTTTCGCCCCCGTAAACTTCTATACAGTGAGTGCACATATCGAAATGATCTATGCTTAATTTTATCGAGGGAAAAATATTTAAAAAATATCGAATTATTTTTTAATATTTTTTATGGAAAAAAAATTTAATAAACCGGTGTAAAACAAACTTCATAATGATTTGAAGTAATTAGGCGTCCTCATAAAAGGAAAATTGAGAAAAAAAACTACCTTCAATTGAAAATGAGCACACAATGATTTAGCAGAAATTGTTTGTTTTTCATAGTTTTTTTTTACAATAACCGTAAAATTTCTCAATAAGACGCAAAACAGAACAAATAAGTTTTTCTTATATTTTTTCTGTTGATAAAATTAAGCATAGATTCCCTCATTTCGATATGTGCACATTATTAAGACACACTGTATTGCAACTTTCATCGAAATCGTTAGAGCCGTTTTCGACAACATGATTACACTTATATAGACATAATTATATACAAATATTTCTCATTTAATAGTATAGGATAATAATAATGTATACAAAATATTTTAAAACATTTTAAAAGAGTGACTTTGCAGTTTCTTGCCCATTCTGCTCCACGAAACTATCTTTTGTAGAACTAGAATCAATTCTATTTTCTTGTAAATTTTGACATTCAATAGTACCTTTTAATGGCCTATTTGAAATAAATGATTTGACTTGAACTTTGTTAATCTTCAGATAACTTTTATCTACTTTACTCCTTGGTCTAATGGTCTCAAGTGGCACTGCTGAGCATGAGGTCCTTTTTTTTTTTTTGAGGGTGGGAAATCATCAAATAACTTCTCCCGCTCTGGGCGGAGCGGGAGAAGTTATTTGATGATTTCATCGGCCCTAGTGGACCCCTTCAAATCTGCTGACATCTCTTTGAGGCGCGCGTGGAACACAACGCGCCGTCGACCCGGGCCTGGTCCTTATCGGACCGCAAGCCCGCGCCTACGGTGGCCGGAAATCGCCTCGCGATTCCCGACGCCCTGGGCGTCTCCTCCTGCGGCGGTTACGGGCGTGAGGGCGCGAGCATGAGGTCCTGGTTTCGATTTCTGAGTCGGACAAAGTGTTATTCATGGATTTTCCATCTGGAATTTCTCAATAGCAGACCGGAGTCTGAATTTGTGCCCGGTTGATGGCAATAGGCTCACCACCACATGGGACTTAACATAACTGGCAAAATGTGGGTACACTATTAAACATAACTGGCGAAATGTGGGTGTACTATTAAACATAACTGGCGAAATGTGGGTGTACTATTAAACATAACTGGCGAAATGTGGGTGTACTATAGGTACACACATCATATAGGCGCTATGTCACTGCTGGACATCGCTATATGTCTGCCTAACCCTCCGGGAAAAGACAGGCGTGACAGGCGTAAAAATTGCGTTTTGACAACTTTTGTAAAATCTGTCAACCCGCTATATTTTTATCTTTATCCCATCCTTTATAACGAGCAATATTTGGATATATATAATAAGTTGCAGTATTATAGCTCGGCAGTGACCTTGAAATAATGACCTACGGCCGCTCGGTAGATAAACCTTCCGCGTGCGTAACTGCCGCGCTGATGTTTCGTACTGATATACACTTAGGTTGTGAAGCGTGTCTTTTCGGCCGTTTTCTATGAAAATAGATTACTGTTACTTCTTTATACTGGTGTATATTGGTAATTGACTTAAAATTAAGCTTAAAGCTAGTGGCAACATATTAAGCATATATCATTATATATATTTCTACTCACGTTCTCGAAAACAGCTCTAACAATTTCAATCAAAGTTGCAAAATAGGGGTTTATAGGGCGAAAAATCGATCTAGCTAGGTCTCATATCTGGGAAAATTCGTTTTCTCCGTATTTTCACCCGAGCAGAGCTCGGTCACCCAGGTACTTATTATTTATGCCCGATTGATAGCAAAAGGCTTGTTTCTATTACATGGAACTTAAACATAACTGGTGAAATGTGGGTATTACTATTAAATAGGTACACCTCGGCCTAACCCTTCGGCGATTACAGCAGGCGTAATGTCATTTTATGTATTAAAATATTCCTACAAATTACTGTTTACTAATTTCTGACCTTGCCTTGTCATGTCCTTGATCGGTATTTTTCGATAACTACTTAATAATGTATCACTTCCGTTACTTCCGGATACGTCTAGGTAGGTACAATCTACCGGACATCGGTAACACTAGCACTGCGAAAACGACCCTTACTGCTACGACATAAATTCGCTGTGAATATCAAATTATTACCACTGGTTTGTGGTTAACTGTACCTATCTATACACACGGTGTACATAATATTAAGTATCCATCCTCCCGACCATTTAGTTCGTACCTCATCATCAGCTTACAGCAGTCCACTGCTGAACATAGGCCTCTCCAATTGCATGCCATTCAGCTCGATTCTCGGCAACTCTCACCCAGCTGCTACTAGCCACCCTGCGAAGATCGTCGCTCCACCTAGCCTAAGGGATTCTATCTTACGTTGATCGATTCGCGATGTCCTCTCAAGAACTCGTCTGCACCGCTTAATAGGCTTTGTGGTGAGGTTAAGAATGTCCAAAGGGGTCATAGCATAGGTATAACCCCTGCTTAAGAGTATTTGCAAATGTAATTTTCTCCTCAACAACCATCTGTAACATGGTTAAAATAATTACTATCATTATTGAAGTAGAAATCACCTTGTATCTACAGTAATTTGACATCAATGATATATTGCTTGTTATTTTCTTAACTATTGACCCTTTTTGATTCGATGGGCTGTGAATTTGAAGGTAGACATAGAGCTGGAATGGCTGCAATTACTAGGTTACAGCTGTTTAGTTCACCAACTAGCACTGGGCCCGTGGTGCATTATGGCCCACTCCTTCTCAACATGTCAAATGAGAACATTGTAGGCCGATTAATTATTGCATACTTATGCTGCCTTTTTAGTTCTATATATTTTATGTGCAGGACTTATTATTAAATCTTCTTCTTCACTAGAGAAAATTTGGGCTATGAAACTATGCATGCCTGCGCTGGGCAAACTTAAGTATTGTTACTTGTGGTGACTCTTGCTCTTGCTCCACTGCACCCCACTTACCAATTTATGAATGCAACCGTCCGCATGTCAAGTATAGAATAGTTTACTGTTACAAAAATGAACAAGCGCAGTGCTTTATATACAAAGGGTCTCACACATATGCACTCAGTCTCCGTTTACCATTATCTCTTATTGTCAATCAGGTGAACAAATGCTAAATGTCAATAAACAAAAATTTTATAAAAAAATATGTCCATTATAAATTAAATGTCACTGTAAATGCTGACCATGAATACTTCATATGTGCAAAAACAAATAAAACCTTCTTATGGTTCCTGCATTTTGAAGTGGGTGCCAAAAGTTCACTGAATGTGACTGCCTTTATCCAAAGAGTAATGCGTTTTATGGTGAGTACCTAGATACTCACTACGGACCTACTGAATTTGCAAAAATTATGATTATTTTTTATATACTCAAACTGGATTTGATTTCCTGTAAAGATCTTGTTATTCTTAAGGTCATTTTTAAAGGAAGCTTTATATAAAGCACGTAGTTGTTTTAATGATATCAGTCACTTGTCGCAAAACGTTAATAGCAAGCATTTTGGCCCAGGAAGTAGCTACATAATAGCGAGCCTATATCATTGTATTCTAATTTATCGTTATAAAAACATCATTCTCATCTCTATAAATACTATTAATTTTTTTACACACCTGCGTAGTTATCTTTAAGACCTTCCTGTAAGGTCAATCGAATGTTATAAAACTGGATACTTGTTTACAATGAAAACATACGTTGGTAAACTTTCCGAGACATACGAATGAAGATGGAACAATATTCAATCATATTTGCACTATATTTTTTGCTATTGACACAGTATATGCCCCACATTGACACATCAAGGCCCACGTTTCGGCCGACTAAGCTCGTCTCGTATTCCCTGCCTCAGAAGCGACAGCTCAAAAAGGCTCTGGGGTTCAACGAGGATGTATACTTGAATTTCACAGAACTTACCGAAAAATACAAGTATCCTACAGAAGTGCATACAGTGACCACAGACGATGGATACATTTTAAATGTGTTTAGAATTCTACCAAAGTGCAGTGAATCGGCTAAGCCTTACCCAGTGTTTTTATTGCATGGAATATTTGATACAGCAGATATGTGGATAGCTACTGGAACGAGGACTGGGATCGGCTACGTACTGGCCAATAATTGTTACGACGTGTGGGCGGCCAACCACAGAGGAAACTTTTATTCTCGACAACACGTTAAACTTGACCCTAATAAGGATCCCGAATATTGGAACTTCACATTCGACGACCATGGCAACTTCGATGTACCCGCAATTATTGACTACATTTTACGCGTCACTGGATATTCAAAGTTGTTCTACATGGGACATTCTCAAGGCAGCACTGATTATTTTGTTACGACTTCTTTACGGCCGGAATACAATGATAAGGTGAGGGTAGCCATCATGCTTGGTCCTGTAGCATGGATGAAGAACTTTAACAACCCTCTGGCGCTCATAGCTGTTCAAAACTACGTCCCGATAAAAGCCTTTATAGATAATGCCGGTTTAAATGAAATATTTGGCAGAGAGCACATCGTTCATTTCATTATTGAGTTTCTTTGTGAGTTAGCTCCTAGATTTTGTGAAGTAGGACTCACTTTATCAACTGGTTACAAGTCTGGGACCATACCACTCAAAGATATTTCTGTTGCTATTGCCCATGTATTTAGCGGTACTTCAATAAAAAACATAGCACATTTTGCGCAGTTGATTTTAAGTGGGAATTTCCAGCGTTACGATGAAGGCAATGAGGGGAATATGGAACGATATGGAGTTAGAAAACCTCCACAATACAATGTGTCTCGGGTATCCTCCCCGATTGTCTTGATAAGTGCCCAAAGTGATTCATTATCATCGCTGAAAGACGTTGATACTCTAGTGTCCAAGTTACCTAATTTGGTTGAAAATTACGTAGTGCCCAAGACATACTGGAGTCATCATAACCATGTTTGGGGTAACAACGCACCTGAACTTGTTTATACGAAATTTTTGGATTATTTTAATAAATATAAAGATTAGATTTTCTTACACTAAATTAATAATGAAAATAACATATTAGCTGTAAAATAGCAAAGACATCGGGGTAAGTACACCTTATCGAAAGAATCCAACTCGAAATTTTCTGATTCTAAAACTTTTTACAAAAATTATGTATTTGAGATTGTGATCAATTTAATTTAATTGTTAAAGCAATGAAAAATAGTGGAGATAACTTGTTATTTGTAGATTTATAGTTATAAGCTTTTTAGTTAAAGCGTGTTTGCAAGTAAAAAAATGATGGATAAGCATTACTCATTATGTGAACTTCAAGCAACGTTTATATGGAAGGGAGTAAGTAGATTTATAGCCAATAGCTTTGTTAGCATACCCAATTGTGATAATCGCGTTAAGTATCTTCCAGCATTGTACCAAAAACGTAGCCATTTTTCACATTTATTGTGATTTGCCGTTCCCTGTTTGTCAATCAATACGTTAAAAATTGCCACATTACTTTTACAAAATACTTCCGCAAAAACAGGAAATGTATAGAGTTTGTCGATATAATTAATACATTATGATTTATTATTTAAATACGGACGTAAATTGATGGTGCATTTATAGCAGCCTGAGATTTGTGACATTGAATTATTTATTCAAGATCATTGGAAATTTAAGTGTAGTCTTGTGTTCTGTTGAAGACATAGTTTCGAACCGTGTGCGAAACTACCTTTTGGAAGGGGCGGCTAGAATTAATTCCATTTTTTGTAAATTATGACATTTTTTGTAATTTTAATAAGGCAGTTTTGTGCACATGCTTCTAGCGATTTAGTCTATGTGCAATCCGTTAGTGAATGAATTTAAGATTTTTAATAAGTAGATGTTTAGATAATCTAGGACAAATGATAAGGCAGTACAGTTAAAGTATACTAGCATCCCAGCACTTAGGTTCAATCTGACAGCATTCCATAACGTTGAAACGATTTTGGGATTGGATCGTTTGTCAAATTATCACATCTCAATCAATCATTCGGCAAACCGGTATTCCTCCGTTCACAACTAAATTAAATCAGTCTTCTTGTATACAACATGTAAAAAAACCGTATGCGATCCGTGAGGGTGTTGTTGGGTATCGTACTGAGAATCTATTTAAGTGGTAATTTCCAGGAAAAAAAAAATCGTCACATTTTTTTGTAAAATACTAATATGCACTCTCTAGCACGCACTCCAAAGACAATTCCCACGCAAACTCCGCCCCCATACACCCCACCAATCCACTATGTGCTAAACGCTAACACATTAGTACTAAAGTTTAATATCGCGTGTGTTCTTTGGTCGTGTTCGCGCACAGAAATAAATGTCTCAATTCTTATTTCGTTATAACTAAAGTAATAACTGATTTGGAGAAAAAATATCTTATATCTGGACAATAAACTGTATTTTCTTACTGTCAATAATTATTTTAGACATAAAAGCCGAGTAATCTTGTTTTTGTTTCAAATTTTCCAATTATTAATGCAAATTAACATAGAATTTAGGGAGCTTCCTCTTAAGTTCAATTTATGTTACAACATAAATAAATAAACATTGTACTAAACAGAAAGTATAAAATATCTAGTAGTAGTTGTAAGACGGGGTTTCCCCTACTCCACGTCCAAGCCCGTATTTTGCGTACATAAATTATAACTAAATAGACATTTTTTAACTATGTACATAAATTAATCTGTAACTTAGTTCAGTGATGAACAATTAATACTGTCATAATAATTCTTAATATTCAAGTTCACGAAAATAAAGCCGTGGGCTGACAGTGCGTAATCTATGTTATGACCGGATTTCTCTAATATGTGTAAGCAGAGCAAATTGTACTAGCTCCGGAGAATTTTTTAAACAAATATTAATTACATGATCTTACATAATCTAAATTGAGGTCAGAACATGAACCTGCCCTTAATTTACAATATAAATGGGCACAGTTATTGTATTTAGTGTAAAAGTAACACATAAATATTATGTCTTCATCAGGACTTCGAAATTAGGTCAGTTCTGACACATTGACACGAAATTAAGCCAAGGCGTAAAAACTAGTATTTTTTAGACATCGTACTTAGCAGGTCTTTCAATAATAGTTGACCGATTTAGTCTACCTAAAAGTATTATGCCCTGGATGGAGGCCTTAATTTATTCAGGCATCCTCAGGATAGCCCGGTTAAGCAGCCGACAACCTTCTAGGTTGACCTGCAACATGCCATTCATAAAAAAAGATGTGAATAGATTATCAAGGATTCAATATTTAACTTTTAAATTATAATATCATTAACATTAATACAGGAAAAGGGGAAGTTGTTCACAGTCACTGTTACACTAAGAACAGTCACGTTCGATCCGAATCCGAATTCAAGTTCCGAATTCAATCTGAATTGGGAATGTTCTAAATTCGGACGAACAAAGATCGGATCTAGTGCGCAACCCCTCATACAAATACTAGTACTATGGCTACTTCGGACCGACATTTAACGGATTCGGATCGCATTCGGATCGAATTCAGATCGGGTTTAGATCGGACGTAGTGCAAAACTGCCACTACGCTATCGGCCTCAATAAAATGCATTTGCAGATCCAATCAAGTTTGCCTCGTTATGTACGAACGTTTCTGTGATCTTGATACGTCATTGCATCAATAATTAATGATATTTATAAGCTCTAAGTACTTAAAAACATTATAATGAATGCGGTTTTGTTATTTCAATGAGCAACAAGGCAGGTCAAGTTTATAAACAAGTTCAGGTATTTGGAACCAAATCAAATCTAGTCATATTAGAATTATTGTTACATGCCTAAAGGAAAATAAATATCGTTTGTTTGTGTTTTATGTCGTTTTATTTATTATTCCTGGAACACTATCACGGCTGCATTTCCCGAAGTGGTAGATAAACAGAGGATTATGGTACACGACAAACACATTTCACCTGTTACCTATGTTTTAAATTAACGTTAGGTGAAATAGCTCACCTCCTTTGAACCCTTTTCCATTATTCAGGAATAAGGTCAGACACCGGGCTCGCTCGTTGGAAAAATCAAATTTAATTTTACCTGACCCCAGGATCGGAGTTAGAACCTCACGCTGAGCAGACACACTTGAAACTACCAGCGAGATAATTAAAGATATCTGCCACGCCTTTAAGGCTTAAGGTCTGAAGTTCAAAAACTTATCTTGGTCAAGGTACGCATCAAAAACGGATAACTTTTAAGTCGTAATTAATCCTTAGGTTGGCCGTACTTTTTGTCGGCAATCATCAAGGATATCAGGTCATCTCTCAGACGGTAAGTTATAATTATAGTCGCCTGAATTTATATGCAAAGGTAGGTATTTAATTTATCGCATACATACAGTTATTTATGACAGGTATCCAAGTAACATCATCGTAACGACTAGGTTAATGATACTATTTTAGGTAACAGTCTTACCCCCGAATGCTGAAACGTCAGTCAAAATTTAAGTAGCACTTAAATTTAACAGTTACTCAAAAGTGACGTTTGGCCATACAAAATTTAAAGTTTAGGTTTAACTGCCGAAATTTTAAGCAGCCCTTAAATGTTGAGTGACGATTCAGTATTCGGGGGTTAATGCTCCAAAACCTGTCATTTTAACTAAAATTGGGTTTTCCAACGCATCGCTGGTAAACTTACCATAAGGCATCGTGTTACCCAGAAACTGGGCTGTGGAGGTCAGATTGTCAGTTGCGACATTCAGCTACATACGGTTAGACTGGAAGCCGACCCCAACATAGTTGGCAAAACGCTAGGCAGATTCATTTTGGTGTGTAGGTAAACTTACTATGAGAGTATTTGACTTTGATTTCAAGAAAAACTTCGAGGATAATCTGCTCTTAGTAGTCTTAAATCGGCAACTTGCAAGAAGTTTAGCCCTTTGTGGAATGCAATAAACTATTGAGACTAGTAGCCCTGACTGAATACTCAATAGCTTAAATTCGGTCAGGGCTACAGGTCTAGGTTGGTACTTATTTGGAAACCTACTTAAGTCCTATACAACTTTACCAATTTCTTAACAGGTAAAGTTAAATCAACGTTTTTTAAATTAAAAGTAGATGACTTTTTTTGGTGAGAAATTATCAAATAACTTCTCCCGCTCTGGTCGGAGCGGGAGCGCGTGTCAGACTCTTACTGACTAAAACCTACCCGTGTTCCTTCAGTTGCCTGTGTGTTGCCAGGGGCCACGGTATCCCTTTCGGACTTTCTCGCGACCCTGGCAGGCATCAGCCCTATCGGACCCCGTCAATTGTGCTGACATCTCTTTGAGGCGAACATAATACGCCGTCAGCTCGGGCCTGGTCCTTATCGGACGGCAATCCGGCAAGGAGGCTCACCGCATAATCGGAAACCGTGCGGTATCCTCGGACCACCCGAATGGCGATAAACCTTTGGGACGCGTTCAACGGGTAGGGTGGCCGCCGCTTCAAGGAACGCGCCCACACCGGTGCCCCGTAAAGGGCCATGGACTGAACGACCCCCGCGTAGACCCCCTAGATTAGGCAGAAACTGCGTCAAGACAGCCCCGGCCCGCTCTAGTCTGGGAGCCAAACGTTGTTAATGCTCCACCGGCTGTCGAGGACGAGTCCCAAGTACTTAATCGACGACTCGACGCCATCCGTCATTCGCCGTTTAAAACGGCCATTAAAAATTTCATTAGTATTTTATAACTTATAACTTCTGCCCACGACTTCGTCCGCGTGAAATTTCGGCGCCGACTCACCACATCGCATCGCATCGTCCTCCCGCGCTATTACTTCGTTTTCGCTTAGCGTTTTTTCTTTTTGCTCGGCTCTTAGCCATAACCTTCCTCAAGAATTGGGCTATCCCATTCAAAAAGAATTTTTCAAATCCAACTGGTAGTTCCGGAGATTACCCCCTACATACAAACTTACAAACAAACAAATCTTACCTCTTTATAATATTATATTATATACATTTTAATATAATTATAATGAAGTATAGATTTCCATAATAAGCAGTGGACTAAGAGCCATATCAAAATGACTTCGGCTGGTCATAAAGTTCTTAATTTGACGGCTAGATTTCATATGGACTAAATGTTTTTTTTTTTGCGCTACGGGACCGATCCTCGCACGAAAAAAAAAAACAGAAGACCAATTCCCGTAATAACGTTCAAAACCTAGTCGCAATCTCATCTCAGGAACAATCAATGTCAAAAACTTATCAAAAATTAGTGAAAATTAGACGTATTTTTTAAAGATTGAGACTGAGACTAGAAAATAAATAAGGGAATTGTCACCCTGTATGGGCTGTTGGTTTGTCACTGACAGTTGGTTGGTTCGCCATTTTAATCACGACGTAAATGTGTTGTAAATACTCTTACGTGAAATCCAAGGGTAAAGTGAACCCACGGAGTAAAATCAGTAAATACCTAATGAAAAACAAATGCAATCTGGATATTCCAATTTCAAAATCTGTCATACTTTTTAAATTAGTAATACCTCTTTGGTTACCCTTCAACGTAACATTACAGACTCTTATTTTGTTGAGACTGTGGCCACTATGGACCATTATGTAAACGGATCACTAGACCTTCAGCAATATCAGCTTCTGTTGTCACTGTATGATGACATTCGTGCTGATTATAACTTCTGCTAGGAGGCCTAAAGTGTTACCTGTTAAACCTGTTCTTAATTTGGTAGGTATAGTGAAATAAAACAGCACTCGTCTCGAACCTCGCCTCGATATAATATCAGGTGTCAGCTCAACCTTCGATCGCCTGTCTGCCTTGAACGACGCATCTCAATTACCATAGCGACCTACGAATGTCCACTGCTGGACCACTCTTCCATACTATCCCAAATAATCCGAAGCCGAATGTACAAATTTTTCGTTGAAATCGACCCAATGCATTGGCCTATTACTACCTATTCTTACCAAGAGATATTACGATCGCCACATATAGACCTGTACCCTAATTGCGTAACTTATTTTCGTAAACGATTTTTATTTTGACAGTTCAACAACTTTCATTGCGTTATTTACGTTGTTGAGCAAATTTTTTTTTCCACCTTATGAAGCAATGAATTAGCAATCTGTTTCATATCGAAACAGATTGTGATTGATCGTGTATTACGCAATTAGGGTACTAAATTTACTTTAGGTAAGTAATGAAAAAAAAAGACATCAAACAGAAAAACAGTAGCATATCTCCAACCTAAAAATTTAGGACCCTTGGCAGTCGTGTTTATGACCTTCGAGTATACTAAATCAAAGAAAATTATGGTTTCCGCAAAAAAACCAACTTAAACACCACATGCCATCACGAGAACCAACGCCCAACAAATATTTTGACCAAGCGGGGGTTGAAGTATCCGAACGAAACAAAACACGATCAGCTAGAAATTGATCCAAGAATTTCACTGGTAATTCGCTTACCAATGCCTTACTTCTCCTAACACCTATAGAGACATAGGTTGGTCTACCTACAGCCTCCGTGAACAATGGATTACATGCTTCTGCAGTTCGTGATGAGCTTTCACTGTTACGTAACCGTAGGTCGATTATAATTAAACATAAACATTTCTCTCGAGTTAAGGTATCATGTGTGGAACAATTAAAAGTACTTTCAATTGATATTACTTGATAATTAAAAGGTAACAGAAACTACCGGTTTTTGATGTTCGTCAAAGTTAGTGTTACCTTTGAATGCAATGGAAATTCAGGTTCATCCGCAAGTAACCATTGAGATACTGCGTCGTTGGTCTAGTGGTTGGAAGCGCTACTGGTGAGCATGAGGTCCTGGGTTCGATTCCCAGGTCAGGCAAAGTGCTATTGGGTGTTTCCATTAGGATTTTTTTAGTAGCAGCCCAGAGTTTGGATTTGTTCCCGGTTGATGACAAAAGGCTCGCATCCTATTACATAGGACTTAAACATAACTGGAGAAATGTGGGCGTACTATTGGTACACCTCTGCCTAACACTGCGGGGATTACAAGCGAGATTTTATGTTGTGTAAGGATGCAGAGATATTATGTATGTAAGAGTATTTCGTGTGACCAGGTAACACTTAAATTGTAGAGCCTATTAAGACTGATTGTTTCATAGTTCAATGCCTGCTGTAAGATCTGTCATCGGACCTGAGCTAAATGGTGCCGACCCATGCTTCTTGTTCGTGAACGGGCGCCGTCAGTAGGGACTGGTCATCTCTAAGCTGCCACGGCTTATTTTAATTTTTAAATTGTTTTTATTTATTTTTTTACGGACGCTTATAACGTCCACTTCTTTCTACATTGTTCTCACATGTATAGTTTCAACATGAATGATGTAACTAAATTTTGTAAAAATATTATGATTTAAAAGAGTGTCCGTGGAATTTTTTGTCCGTTCTTCTTCATAGGAACCTACCTACTACGCCATGGACTAGGCAATTAGCTTCATCTTTCTGACTGACCGACCCCTTGACAATTCAAAAGTGCCTGTAAAAGGTTCAATTGAAATACTAAATGCTCTGAGTTTTTTTTTTTTTATAGCAGATCATCAAATTAATGTAATAGTTATCATTCAAATTGATGGGTTCTTCCTGCTACTCTGGAATGAAAAACATGAAACATTTTTAACTCAAACTCGACCCAAACAACTTTTTATTTCAAATATGTAAACAAATTACAGGCACTTATGAATCAGTCAGAAAAATGAAGCTAGTTGCCATTCCAAGCCCATTGTCAAGCTTTGATATTTCTGCGTTGGCGTTAAGAAATGCAATTTCTATCTAATTATTTAATCGTTAACTCTAACTTAATCTCGATCAACTGTGACCTATCGCTGCCTGGACAATTATTGTGATCATTTTGCATGTATCAATATAATAAAGCTTCAATAATACATTAGGTAAGTCTTGTTATTCCAATATTTTGTTTTTTTTTTTTTAAACTTACGTATAGTAACATAATTATCGTAGCACATGATAATCTGCAGTATCCCTTACCATGGGAAGATAGTATATGCACATTTTACTGAACAATGGTAAAGGAAAGGTAAACTATAATTAATTTGGCAATCAAATGTATGTAATATATTGACTCGTGTCTCTGATGGTCCAGTGGTCAAGACCCCGCCTCTCCTTCACAAGGTTCTGGGTTCAAATCCGGGCAAGGGCAACTTCCAATGTGACTTTTTCAATTAATTAGTAGGGGAGACCGGGTCTATAATTAACAGAGTTCCTCTAAAATTAGACACACTACACCTATAGCACGTGCTTTAATACGCCGACTTGATCATGCCGCATTGATCGGGGTTGGTCAACTGCGGTCTGCGCGTCATGCGAATGTGTTGTGTGCCGGACGTCATTTTCACGCACGTAACGAACATTTTTAACTTTTCAATGTTTTATTTATTCCTGATATATACGGTGCTTTTTATTATGTTTCTGCAGTAGGACAATTGTACTAGCTTGACATCATCAACCTTGAACGACTGGTAGGTGAGCCAATAACATAAATCTATTTTTAAACGGGCTCTAAATAACATAATTGTAACATCTTAACAACCGTTACAAGTTGTAAGCACAGATTTATTAACCGCAAAATAAATACCTTAGTATTAAAATTGGCAATGTCATCGCACATAACGATCTATATTCACGTACATTAGAACCACAACGTGCAACAACCACGTTCGTTATATGCATTTTATTGGCAAACGCTACTTAACAATCGGTTCGCAAACGATTGCAACTGTCTCTGAAACTATTTGTATGGGTACTTACATTATACTCTATTGAACATCAATGTATGTATGAAATCATTTTAGTATGTCAAGTACGGCTTTATTCCGATTTGAGACTTTCCTGCCGGGGTCGCGGGGAAATCTGAAAGGGATACCGTGGCCCCCCGCAACATAGCAACTGAAGGAACACGGGTGGGTTTTAGACAATAAGAGTCTGACACGCCCTCCCGCTCCGCCCAGAGCGGGAGAAGTTATTTGATGATTTCCCAGCCAAAAAAAAAGCTGTGGAGATTTTGGCTGAAGGATTAATCCCCAAATGGATTAATTTTATATTACTATTTTACCTAGCCGTGTTAAAAACATTAATAGAGAGAATATATAGAATCTACATTCTACATACAACAAAATCATATTAGCACTGCGCTTTACTTAATTAGGACTATTCAAAATAGTAGTTTATTCTTGTGATTATGATGCCGTGTGATGGCCAAGTCATTCTATTTATCAAAGAAATAAAGATGCCAAATACATAGGTACTGAATAAATTAACAGACTTGTTTTTGTCATTAGATCTCACATCTTTTTGCGGTAGAAGAACTGCGTTGCGGGACTTGCATTTTTTTACATGTTATGTTTATACATGACAATGTTATCACACACACAGTCAGTAATGATAATAAAGCCCACACCTCTACTTTAAGCGTTAGGTTTTTTGTCCTTCTGCTAAATGTAACCAAATAGGATCTACTACTTAGTTCCAAACGATACAAAGAAACAGACGCTAACCTTTAAGTATTGATATTAATAACTTCAAAATTCATCATTAAGACACTGCCAAAGTCTGCGCAACTCATTAAATGCCATCCGAATGTTTTCGATTAGCTAACGGTGACTGGCAACACACACAGAATTCACAGTCGGTTCTCTGTGAAATTCGGAACGTCTCTGAATATTTATGTTCCATCCAAGGTCCCATAAATTGCTTTACATATGAAAAAATATGGTGGACAATAATGTCACCCGATTTACGAAGACCGGTGCCGTTAGAAGTTTGAATGAATGGGTCGTACGTGTTTTGGTTCACTTTGTTTAGTGGTTTAAAGAGTTGGTTCTGCATGTAGTTTTTAAATAGACCATATTTTAGGATAATGGACACATACATAGATTTGGTCACTTTTTGACGAGACAGAAACACATGTTGTGTAAAATTCTTACTGCATCGTAACCTGTCACCTCTTTATTAGGATATGGATTATGTATGGGATGTCCTTTAAAATATAATCTCAGAAAAATTTAACAGCCGCAGAGTCTACTTGTGTACTTACAAAAAAAAAAACAAATGACAGTCACCATCTGAATAGACCATAAATGTAGCATCTGAACAATGAAATAGACTGAAATTACAATAGCTTTGCCTCGATTTTAAACTTTTCGTTTAGGTATACCCGGGCCTTAGATGCACGGGCTAATTGTCCCCAAATTAATTCGTAGATTAACACACTAAACCCATACAAAAGTGTGACAAATAGTCGGTAGCGGTAATATGTGTCAAGTGCCGTGCGGTATCCTTACAAAGCGTGGCCGTGTTAGTAACACAATGTGCGTCCTACTTTAGACTCCCATTGGGCAAAATGTCATAGTTATATCAGACTAGTGTAACGGAAGCGGTGTGCGTGTTGCCTTACAATCGCGTTGCACTTGACCTTTGGGTAACGGGACTTGGTACCCACATTATTTTACTGATCTAATTAATGCTATGGTAAGAAAGGGTTTCGAAAAATTGAGGTAAAAAATATGCAGTCGGCGGGTTACACTTGACCCTTGGATAACGGAACTTTGAACCCACATGTTTTCTTACTGATCTAATTAAATGCTAAAAAAAGGACTATGTAAAAAAGGGTTTCGAAAAATTAAGGTAAAAAAATTGTAGTCGGTTGAAATTACAACATCCTACGAAATAAACGTAACTTTAAATTGAATGAAACCACAAAAAAACTGATGTCATCAAATCAAATATACACATAATACATTATGTACATTTAGACCAGCGTCGAACAAGATCTTAGGAAATTGGAAGTGATGTGACAGACTCTAGCCTGTGCTAGTTCTAAAAACAAGGACAATCTGTAAATTTAAAAAAATAACACCCGACCACGCCGAAGCCCACCCATGACTTTAGCGCATTCCATTCAATGATGATAGTTTGATCAAAGAAATTCAAACCAACGATAGCAATCATAATTATCTTAATTAACAAGACCACACTAAAATAGACTTTCTAATGAAATTTTAAGAACACAACCTCAGTTTACTTCCAAAATTTTGTATGCTTCGTATAGCATGAAATAATACTAAAAAAGCACTAAAATTTAATTATGTACCAAGTACTTGTTTAAGGGTAATTATGAATAGGAATAAATGATAGATATTAGGGATAGGTGGCTGGTTTATTGGAGCATTTGCGTTCTTTATACTTATTAATACAGTTGAGATGGTTGTGTCTAGCTAGATAATGAACATTCAGCTTACAAGTGTTTTCTAACTCAATACTATACACTAATTCGTTGATTGCACTATTCGAAGTGGTCGTTACGAAGCTTTTATCGAATAATCGTGCTTTCAATTGTACTGGCTCCTTATTTATTTATTTATATATGTTACAGCTAAAATCCGAATTGTGGCTACAACTAGGTACGGCCGGTAGCAGTTGGTTAAACTTGCCTAAATGGACCCTGGCACTCGCCGGCCGCTGCCGCGGCACCGCTCGTTTCGCTTGCTCGGCTCGTGCAGTATGTTATGTGGTCACAGTTCTAACCTAACCTATCCTAACTTTCAGTCATTTATATATATAGCCAGCTGTCGCTGAAAACCAGCGCTGGGGCTCTGTCTCGCATGGGGTCGTAGCATTATGCTGAGCGATGGCCGTTTTGTGTGGATGTGACGCATTATGTATTTTTTTTATCTCTCTTTGCGTCATGTTTACCGCAAATAAACGAATTTTCTTTCTCTTCTTTTTCTTTCTAAATTAATTAATTTTAATTCCTAATTTATGTTTTCCAACTTCTAGGCAAAGATTCTTCTTTATATTAAAAAGAATCTTTGCCTAGAAGTTGCTTAAAGTCTGACATGATGTTGCTAGAAATGGAGTGATGACTGAGATGATAGCTAATAGAATATGTATAAAACCTACAGGTTTGCATTACATAACTTTTAACACATTATGTATTTTTTTTATCTCTCTTTGCGTCATGTTTACCGCAAATAAACGAATTTTCTTCCTCTTCTTTTTCTTTTTAAATTAATTAATTTTAATTTTTAATTTAGTTTTTCCAACTTCTAGGCAAAGATTCTTCTTAATATATGCTTAAAGTCTGACATGATGTTGCTAGCAATGGGGTGATGACTGAGATGATAGCTAATAGAAGATGTATAAAACCTTCAGGTTTGCATTACATAACTTAAAGCTGAGCTTTTTCTCCGCATCTATTCCAAGACCATTTATATTCCAGATTCATCCTTCGAATGTGAATTAAATAGATAATAAGCTGAATAATCGTGCGCTCGTGGTTTCGCCTCCGTTTGCGTTAAAACTGTCATCAATCTTCTGTCAGTTTGGAATCTATCCAGAAGACTGTTGGCAAATACTATGGCAAAACATTCCGGAGGACGCCGTAAGTGTAATTCATACACTAAATTGGTAATTCTGACTCATAGCCGTGATTCAGCGCTTTAATCAAGTGACTTCAGTTTAATGTTCGTGCACATTTAAAGTTCATTTATGTGTCATTATTTTGTCACGTAAATGGTTTATTATATGTTTTTGTATCGTAAGTAAAAAACGAGTAAGTACTTTATATTAATGGGTATAAAAATAAAAACAAAAACCAGAAATCCACCGTACTGCCTGCTGCATACCTTAATAAAAAGAAATTTGCAAGCACATAACATACTCGTAAGAACTACATAACTTTGGCAAAGTTATATCATCGGTGATGAAACTAAAGCCTATTCGAAGATAAATAAAAAACAGGATATGTGACATTATTTCACGTAAAATGCATTGAAGTTTGTTGATAAATCACTTTCTCGTGTCTCTGATTTGAATAAAGAACTCGTGAATATTCTCGGAGCGTCTCGGATCGGGCCCGATGATTCTCGAGCGAATGTGCGAAATGCATGGAATTAGTATGTACTTTGGCGAATGTCAGTCAACTCGAACAGAGAAAGGTGCGATTGCTAATTTCCGTCCGTTCTCGGGTTCATGGTGCATATAAGGAGTTGTGCATCGAATGATTTATTATAATAATTATATGTTATTCTACGCTATTACTTTTATTTTTCAATTTGTTAAGCGTTAATCTAACGTTCATTGCGAGAGTTGTGTAATTAAATGTGCTATTAATACTAAGTTATAGATATTTAACTTTAGCTAAATATATATTTAGAAGGTAATTGAATTAAAGATGGTGAAATGTGGTAATCTCAGTTAATCACTTTGTAATTCATTCGAATGGATGTCTATACCACAGATTACTTCTATATAAACCTCTAAGAGAACCATAGAGATCAAATCATGATTGATGAAGATGGAATTAAAATAGTCATATTCTAATAAGTTGACGAAGACTGCCTCGTTGGTCTAGTGGTCGTAAGCGCTACTGCTGAGCATGAGGTCCTGGGTTCGATTCCCGGGTCAGGCAAAGTGCTATTGGGTTTTTCTACCTGAAATTTCTCAGTAGCAGCCCGGAGTCTGGATTTGTGCCCGGTTGATGGCAATAGGCTCGCCCCCTATTACATGGGACTTAAGACATAACTGGCGAAATGTGGGTGAACCTGCTACAGGGCCACCTCTGCCCAACCCTTCGGGGAAACAAGGCGTGATGTTATGTTAATATTCTAATAAGTTCTCCGTACCGCAAGGGTTCGAGATAGCTCTGGAAAAGGATACCTGGAAGAATTTGAGGGAGGCCTTTGCCCTACAGTGAGATAGTGTAGGCCAACGAAAAAAAAAGGAGATTTGGCTACATTTTAGGCAGTAGACAGCAGCAACCAGACAGCAGTTATAATTACCTAGATAATTTTCGAACCATAAATATAGGATCATAAAACAGCTTTAAAAACTTTTTGGCTCTTCTTTTCGCATTTTTTTTTTGTTCCAAGTCGAATGCACGTTCCACTCTGCTCCAAGATCTAGACGCCATCAAAGCCCTAGATCTCTCTAAGTTAGTTTCCATCATTCGTGTAATATCTGTTTCGTTTGTACAACTTGTCCTTTATCTTATTAATTGTGTTGCACCTGTATATATTAAGGAAGTGCCGTGATAGGCAGAAATACAATTCAGTTCAATTCCAAAGCCATTCATTGTATCTACCCCATTACACTTCAAATACGCAACGAATCTTCTTAAAACGAATAGTTTCAAAATTAATATTTGATACAAACATTATGAACTGTGCCATTTATCAATATACCAATAAATATATGTTTCGACAGACATGATAAAAGTGGTTCTGTAATATTTTGCAATTGAGTGATGCATTGCATAAATATCAAGATTTTGATGTTGCAGATGTTCGCAGGTGGCGGCATCATCCGACGGTCTGTCAGCTTGTTTATCTACATGATATTGAATATATTTTATTCTAGCCATCTAGTGACTATGGTCAAAAGAAAAAAAAAAAACTTGTATTTGTTATATAAATAGCACCTACACGTGTTGAGAAACGTGCGTGCGACATACAAAATAAATTCATCGCCAAATCTGCAAGGCCAAAATTTTTATAGGATTTCTAAAGAATACGTTTTGATCTATAAAGAGGGGTATATTAATGTGAATTTCAATGTGTTTTCCTGAAACTTCCGTGAACCCTTAACTTTTGCTCCGAAATATTTTCGTAACTTTTTTGGATATGACACTGTGTTTAAAATGATCTGTATTTTATAATATCTCTTAAATCTATAAATGCAGGAAAACAAAGTGCTTGAGAAATCATCAGACACTTTTATTTGATGTTTGCATAAAGCTGATACTGAGTTAAAGATCTCGCTTCTTGTCGTGCTCTTTATACAATAATACCAGCACTATGAAAGGCAAATTCAAAATATTTTGTTTCACATATTAGTAACACTGACGCTGTTATTATAGCTGAATTCTGGTCAAAACTTATGTAATTTGTAATCATCAATATGACGAAGAAGAAGAATGAATGTTCAACATTAATAATGAATAATCATATTTATTAATTTATGCATTTATATACATTTATGTATAACCGAACAGTGCTACAACTATCTCTCAGTATACAGGTATATCTTTGGCTGCCACCATGACGCACTTTCGACGGAAACACACACGTATTTCAAAGAAATCAACGGCAAACAAGTAACCGATGAACCCATCAAAAGCGGGACATTCAGTGATTTTCCTCCAAATTGAATAATCAGAGAGTCGTTTGAAATTCCAACAAGTTGATACAAGATAGGTTTGTTATGCAACCCGTTGGCCCATTGTATTGGGAGCCATACCTACAGATGAACATTAGTATTCTGTGTGGCGGCGACAAGCGATAGTATCTCACCCACGGAGACTCGACGAAAGTATTGGAGACGAAAGTATAGCATTTAATTTATAGTCCACGACACGAGGACGAGACGATTTGGAGCACGGCGATTATAAATCAATAAATATTTAATTACACCAGAATGAAGTTCCTTTAATACTGTTTGGAAAAAATAAAGGTAACAACATGGAATATCGGAAAATGTTGTCAAAATGATAACTCAAAAAACCCAAGCAATCACTCTTCCTCTCACCTAATTTGCTGTGCCCGATAGGGTTCAAAATGATCATGTCTTTGTAAAACCTATCACCTAAGTTCACATTGCACAATTTCAAGTTCACATACGCAATTTATATATTGAGGACTACCAGCGCCTCGCGGTTTCACCCGCATAAGTCTCGATCCGTGGGAATATCTGAATAAAAAGTACCTCATGTATTAATCCAGGTTATAACCTATATGGGTGCAAAATTGCATCCAAATCCGTTCAGTAGTTTTTGCGTGAAAGAGTAACAAACATCCATCCATCCTCACAAACCTACCATATACTTTCTACTCCTCACGTAAACTGTAGAAACCTATTTCCTCTCCTACATTACTTTACTTTGGTGCTCAGATAATGATATTTCAGTACTTTTCTATGAGTATTAAAACCGCCCCGTAGACAACAGGCGAAGACGAACCACGGGAATGAGACGCAAACATTACAAGCGTTTCTTTTTCATGGTCTAAGAAGAAAATTATGTTTATTTAAATATAAGCTAAAATCTTTAAGAAAATTGTGCTAAAATCTTTAAGAAAATTATGTTTATTTAAATGTAAGCTAAAATCTTTACTATTAGAAAAATGTTACTATAGCATCCAAGAGTTTATGACAGATAAATTTTGACTATATACACAATTTTGCTTATTTTGTTTTTAAATATTTTTACTTTTAATTATTTTTATTTTAGTTATTATTCACGATTTTATTATATTTTGATTTTATTACTTTCATTGTGATTCTATGTATATTGATTTTGACTATTCATTATTCCTTTGTTACGATGCTATAGTTATAATAATAGGTAAGTATAATGTTCTATAGATATATATTAAGTAAGTAGTAGTAGTTATTTTTTAAGTAATTTGCTGCGCCCTAACAGGGTAATGTGTCCATTAGTTTTTAAGTAAGTTTTTTGTAAAGCTATGCTTGTAACGATGTGTCCATTGTGCAATAAATAAATAAATAAATAAATAAAATCTCTTCGCTAACTAAACTAAGCTTCGTAAGTTTAAATCCACACTGCAGACTACATATAAATAAACAGTAAGGAAGGCTTCGATCCAAGATAAACACGGCTTTGTACCAAAACTAACACTAACATGCGCAAGCGCTTGGAATCTTGACATGGTAATCTCTTCTCTTATGTATTATAATAACTAGTTCCGCATAGATGCATTTGTAATGCTTAAATTACAAGATAAAAATAGCAACTGGTTATGTTCGCTCATAAACAATAATAAAGCGTCTTATTGTTTTTTTTTTTATTGCTTTATCTGGTCACTTGTAGAATAGCCGTTGCGATGTTATTCTGAAATCTTTTGGCAGTGGAATAAAAGGTCAGCGCCAGGTTACAAAGGACTAAGCGCGGGCGGGACAAATTGATAAGATGGATTACTCAATTCTTTAAAAAATGGAAGAAAGAAGCGTGAGATTACGAGAAATGTAACAAATGGAAAGAGTCTTTTTAACAGAAGTGGGACACAATAAAGCAACATGGAAAACCAAGAAAAAAAAGTCGCAGTTTCTAAACAATACTTGCTTGCAAATAATTGTAAAAGGTCGCCGACCGTTTGACTGAACTCGAACGTGAGTTGTGTCCTCGTAATTCAACATTTCTTTTACATAATACGTGCATGCCCAGGCGCAGACGTGGCGACATTGGCGATCAGCCGGTGATACGTACAGTACCGTATTTTGCCGTTCATGTCTTGCGGTTTGAAACTAAATAATGGCCATAGATAAATATGATAGACAGTCATTGAATGCTTGAATAAGTTATTTAGTGACGCATTGAACAGTTAGGGGTTTATTTATAAACGTAACTTATATTTAAGTGACGTTTAAACGTCAAAAATGTATGATTAAAAAGTCGCTAATCATTACTTAACTTTAAGCAACGTTTATAAATAAAGCCCTTAATGCTAGGTGATAAGATTCTAAAACTGTAAGTACCTTTTTGAAATCAGCAAACATTTTGCGATTTTTTATTGTTTTTTTTAGACGCAAATATAAAAACTTTATTCAATAGAAATATTAAGGTAAATAAGTTCTTTATTCTATATTTCTTCAGGAAAGATCCCAAACCTTTAACCAAAAATAGGTACTTCAAATCAGTTATAAAATAAAATATCCCGCTTTGTAGGTATCTTTTAAATGTTACTAACATTTATAAAACGCTTAAATGGATTCGGAAAATAACTCGTAAATCATTTTTCTATCGAAACATTGACGTAGAGCAGGTCTTGAAATACCAAGCAATTCACACTTGCCTCAAGCGAAACTGACCTGATTACATAAATGAACCTTGACTTATTTTAAATAGGTGCGCTTATAATCAATCTTATGACGCTTATGCATTCCTCAAGCATGAACAATATGAAATTCTATCCTATTTTGGTATCTAAAGAAAGTTTGAAAAGGATACAAGAAAAATCTGAACATCGTCATTTCAACTGCATAATCGGAAGTCCTTTGACGAAGATCTAGATCCGTAGTTACCTGACCGCTAATAACCTAAATGGCAAAAGAAAAAAACAGTGGCACTCCGGGAGTGCTGACTGAGGTGAAAACTAAAAAAAAATACTTCTAAAACCTTTAAAGTAAAAATATTTGCATAGAACATTGATCCGTAACTTAATATAAATAAAGAGCACAATCGCGTTTACAAAAATGAGGTGTTGGTAACGGTGTCGCGAGTTCAATTGTTTTTTCCCATCTCACATTGCCCAACCCTCCTAAAGAAGTTTTCATTTAAAAAACGTTCTAATTTTAAAAAGCCAAAAGCTACAACGGTAACCTAGCGACTGGGTTACGTCGTTCACATTCGTCACCCTTTACAAAAATAAGACAAAGATTGTGTGTCGATTTCACGCCTTCCATGGGGTATTTTGTTCTCTGACTACGTGGAGTGAAACAAAGCGTCCGGGTGCTTCTTCGAATCCGATGTTTGGCGAGAAAGCTTCGCAGACGGCATGCTAAAAAGGCTTTTACGCAACGCGTGCCCGTGCCGACAGTTGCGTCACTTGAAGAGGGGAGCATCGCAGATTAATGTCACCAGGCAGACTCGACAAGTTGTTTTGAGGTTCTTCTCTTAATATTTTGTTTTTGTTAACATTGGTAAGCATTCAAGTAGGTATTTGTTTTTTTTTTTTAAGATTTGTAATCAGAAGAAGAGGGATATCAAATGTGGTAAATCCATTGACTTAAAATATTTTTTTTAAATCAATGGGTAAATCTTTCCCGAATGATCACTGAAAATGTGTAAAAGCTGATGATCTGTATTTTTTTTTTAAGAAATGTTACTTTGATTATTATCTTTCCATATAACTTTTGGTATAAATTAATGATTATTATAAAATAAATGCACCATTTTATATTGAACAAGACAAAAAAAATGATTGATGCTCGTTTTGTTTTCTTTTAATTAAATACTTAATATTAGCAGCACTTGTCAGTAGCCAGTATTTATGGCATCCATAGTAGTTGTTTCATAAATTAAATCATAACTATTCAGATCCTTGTATTTTTTTAAGTGAAAACTTCTTTAGGCGCGTTGGGCATTTTTGAGATGGGGAAAAACAATTGAACTCGCGACACCGTCACCGACACCTCATTTTTGTAAACGAGATTGTGCTCTTTATTTATATAACGTTACGGATCAATGTTCTATGCAAATATTTTCTTGTTCAAGTTTTCACTTCTGTCGGCACTCCCGTAATGCCACTGTAATTTTTTGTTTGTACCAATTTAATTTTTGACAATAATTTTCAAGTTGGCAACAGAGATGATTCTGTTTCGTGGTATTTAGGTTCGGCATGACATTTGTAATGGAGTTTCTGATGCTGTAATTACCGTTCTTCCGCTCAGTGTGAACAAATAGTGTTTGTACATCAGTCATAAACAAACTAGCTAGGTATTTGATTTGTCTTATTGCATACAGAATGTCAGAGGTAAAAGCTTTAATTTGTATTCACGAAAGCTTTGGCAATAGATCGTTATATTAGCAAGTATCTTGAAATTCTAATCTTTTTTGTGACGGTATGATTAATGTGTTAAAACTCCTCTCTGAAGAAGAAGTGGACTGTAATTTCTGTTCCTAGGCCAAGTGCAAGTTGGTGGACGTCACATTGTCGTGTCATTCTCATCGTCATCTTCGGTTCGGATGCCAAATGTGGTGATTATTATATGGTAATATCACCAAGAACCAAACCGTCAGCCTTAAGGCTTTGGGAGATTACAAAAATGTTCTCATTACATAACCTTACACATAACACCACGCCTGTAATCCCCGAAGGGTTAGGCAGAGGTGTACCTATAGTACACCCACATTTCGCCAGTTATGTTTAAGTCCCATGAGGCGAGCCTATTCTCATCACACATTTTCTCATTACATATTTTTACTATTCAAGAAGCACTTGTTTTATTCTATTATTATTTTACTACGGTACAGTAAAATAATTTCTATGCAAGTGACGTGCAACTTATACAAGCTTCTGTATAGCCTTTCAAACCTCACAGTGTCAAGGATTCTTACATTTATGCTAAGCCTACATGACTCACAAATGTCATAACTCTAATTAAGCATGCATATTCTATCAAATACAACCTAATTAGCATAGTACAAACATGACTGTAATCCGCGCGTACAGTTAGGGAATGCAATCTCGTGTCGAGATTGGCAACTCGAGATTTAGCGTGTTCAGTCTGGGATCGAGAATAGCCATTTCGAGATTTTCGAGATGGAGATTTCGTCTACTTCATAAAATCATGCGTTTTTTATACTTAATCAAAATGCATAAACTTAATAAAAAATAAAACTACACCTTTTAGAGCATTAATATTATATTTTGTAAATAAAACTTTAATTGAATCTCGAATCAAAATAATCAGTAATAATCATCTGCACTACGCATTTCTACATACCTATATTTAAGCATGCAAAAAATCAGCACATACGCATCAAGTACTCTTTAAATCCATTACTTGAAAATGGGTTCTCAAGAAGCATAGTGTGCTAAGTCGCGCGCGAAATCTTGAATTCTCGTTTGTAATCTCGACTAGTGTCGACGAGATCTCGAACGAGATTTCAAGACCGCGATTGTCTTCCGACGGGATTGAATCTTGAGCCATTTTACAGTCAATAAAATGTATCGTTTAGCAGATAGGGAAACTTTATAAGTTCGCCGCGTTATAGCCATTTCATTCGACAGATAAATAATAATAGGTGTGATTTAAATATACGGACAAATTAAGTAGATAGTAACTGTGCTAAATAATCTGTTTCCCTGACTGTAGTTACATACTAAGATTCTTGAACCAGTTCGTGATAGGCGCTGGTCAGGCTTCCTGATGACGTCACACTACGTCAAGGCCGCCAACATTGCGCAGATCAATTTTACAGTGTTGCCATATTTTGTGCGCATACCGATGGATACTAGACGAAACGTGCAAGGACTTAGTGCATTATGGTTATGAGTTGAGTATTGACTGCCATGTTTGGGTGGATGTTAATAACTTTAAAGTAAAGGATTAATTGACGTTTTTAGAGCTCCGTGCCTCAAAAAGAAAAAAAGGAATACTTATAGGATCACTCGAGTGTCTGTTTGTCCGTCTGTCACAGCCAATTTGCTCCGAATATAACGGACCGATTAAGTTGAAATTTGGTACTCATATGTAGTTCTATGACCCAAACACGGACGTGTAACGTAAATAAATTAATTTTAATTATGGGCTCATGTTTGGGGGCAAACAAGAAAATAAAATAAAAAGTTTTGCAAACTCTACCGTGTGACATATCAAATGAAAGGGCTTGTTGCGAATACCATTTTTTTTATAATGATAAAATAAATACTTTAAAGATATTTAATAAGATTTATGAAAATTTACCACTCCCCCCGCTTATCTCCGAAACTACTGAGCCTAAAATTTTGAAAAAAATACAGAGAATAATTCTATGCTTATATATTACAGGAAAACCTATAAGAAGTCTATGGTCTTAAAATAACATGGTAAATCTCTCAATATTAATTTTGATAAACTTACATTTGCAGTTGGAATGTATGAGAGAACATGTTGTTCAACTACAACGTTAAGTTTGTTCTTGGGATAAATTTATCCCAACTACGGAACCCTTCATTGTGCGTAGTCCGACACGCACCTGGCCGGTTTTTGAAGTGAAAACTTCATTAGGCGCGTTGAGCATTTTTAAGAACTAAATCATTGATATCGCGACACTGTAACGCAATTTACCGACACTGTAGAGTAAAAGACATCAACGCGTTGATTACCGTGATGGCAATTTTTTTTTTTCAAGTTTTCACTTCATATTTCTCTATGAATCGTCATCTCCGTATTCACCGATGTCTTCTATCCATATCATCTTTCACACAGTCCATCCATCGTTTCTTTGGTCTTCCCCTACTCTTATAGCCATCTACATTCATACTCACAATTATTCCCACTAAAATCTTTTAATAAAAAAAAAACAATTTGTAAAAAAACCCTGTCCTATCCGAAAGGGGCGCATAGGTACTGTAATACTGTAGTAACATTACCTAAAACTAATAAAAAAATCTTATTATTATTGAAAATAAAAAAGTTATTGCTATTAAAATCACATTTTTAGTACCAAAATTACCCCAAATCCTTAAAAAAATAGGAAATTTTCAACAGGGGTATACCCCTGTTATGTTATTATTTATGTTAGTATATATGATTTGTAGACACCCGCTAAATGATGGCTGCCCGCGCTCCATGTAATCACCCGGTAAAATTTGGCATTGAAAAAAAATGTGACGAATTTATTTTTTTCTTTTTTTGATAAATAGACTCTCAGTAGGATACCTAACAGCACCCTCACCGATCGGATACGGTTTTAAAACAGGTTAATTTGGACTGGACATTACAATAAAAAATCTATAAGACTTTATTTATTATACGTATATTATTAAAACTGACAAAGCTTAATATTATGAATGTGGTCAGTAGGTTTTTGCTAAATCTCAACTGAGCCAGTGACTTATCAAATTCTCAAGAAGTTCTTTTATGACTCAACAAGTACTTAGTCAAGTTCTTGTTATTTACAAAACTAATTATCACACTGAAGGTTAAGTACCTTAATACACTTATATTTTCAATTTACGAAGGATTGCGGACATCCTTCTTGCATCATTTTTTGTCACAATCTTTGTAAATGAGTCGGTATTGTGTTTTTCAGGATGATTTCGAATGCCATTACGTTACTTCCTGAGTCTATACTAGAAACTTTTGGCACCCACATCTCGCCACTTATGTTAAGTCCCATGTAATAAGGGGTGAGCCTTTTGCCAACAACCGGGCAGAAATCCATACTCTGGACTGGTACTGAGAAATTCTCAATATTTCTATTAGAGAAATACTCAATAACACTTTGACTGACCTGGGAATCGAGCCCAGGACTTCACCTCTGTAGCGCTTGCGACCACTAGACCAATGAGACTACGAAAAAGAAAACCTAATTACAGCAGGGCAAAGGCCTCTTCTCATACAGAGAAGGCACGAGCATTAATCGCCATGCTTGCTGAAGGTGGATTAGCGATTTCAGAATTACCTATATTTATTATAAGTCCAGGTTTCCTTAAAATGGGCCCGCCACAATTGCGGCTAGAGAAGCGCCACGCCATCCTCACCTTTCGCCTGACACAGGTCCTCACCGGACACGGTTGCTTCGGGAGGTTCATTTTCCGGATAAGGCGGGAAGAAACGCCCAGGTGTCACCATTGTGTGGATCACCCAGAGGACACGGTGGAGCATACGGTGGAGGTCTGTCCCGCATTGGACGGAGCACCGCCGTGTCCTCGTGGAGGTGATCAGCGGCGGTGATCTCTCGCGTCCGGCACTGGTCCAGGCCATGGTACGGAGCGAGAGGGCATGGGAAGTCGTCTCCTCCCTCTGCGAAGCAGTAATACTCGTGAAGGAGGAGGCGGAACGCGTGAGGAAGAGGCAAATTTCACACCCTTTCACGCCCCTAGTCGCCGCAGGAGACGCCCTGGGCGTCGAGAATCTCAGACCGGCCACCGTAGGCGCGGGCTTGCGGACAGTGAACAACGGGTAGCTCGCCGTCCGATAACAACCAGGCCCGGGTTAACGGCGCGCTGTGTTCCACACGCCCGCCTCAAGGAGATGTCAGCACAACTGACGGGGTCCGCTAGGGCCGATGCCTGCAGAGGGCGCGGGAAAGTCCGAATACCGTGGCCCTTGGTAACATACTGGCATTGAAGCAGGGTGGCTGAGGCAGGCTTCAATTGCCTGTATCAGTAAGAGTCTGACAAGTCCTCCCGCTCCGCCCAGAGCGGGAGAACTTTTTTGATAATTTAAAAAAAAAGGTGTGTGTGTGATAATCATACCAAGGAAGATATTTTTTTTTTCTTAATATAAGCAGAAAATTCCGCTCCTTATTTATTTGTCTGTATTCACTTTTATTTAATTTCGAAGTGATAATAGTACCCAATGCCCTTGCACACGGGTGCTGTCAGAAAGTGTCTGTGGGTGTTCACGGCATTGTTCAACAACAATGGCGGTGTCTGCGCTGCGCCTGCGCAACATCACAGATAATGCGAACATAATGTATGCAGGAGTTGCATCCGATGCTCAAGGATTCTGTTAGTCATCAGGCCGATAAAGGTGTTTTGGTAGGTGTACGAATAGATATTAGGTAATGGATGTTACGTCATTTTATTTAGATGATTGACAGTGCCTGCAATGCAGATGCACAATTGTAGGTACCCTGCCTAATAAGCCTGTCTATAGGACCTCCTACATACAAATACTAACGACCTTAAAGTATGAGTAAGAACATTAATGTTCGTAATTAATAATACTTATCATAAAAACAAGCGTTTGATGTAGCAGACTCAGCAGACAATTCTTCCAACAACCGCTCGATGCTTAGCAAGAATTTATGTACAAGTTTTAGATTCAACGAATATCCTATCAGTAAGAATTTAAACAAGTACACATCACCTATGTATTTATTACTTCTGGGAATATTCAGTGGATAGCGGTGCTGTGCAGAATTACAATGATATTAGAATGTTTTGTTTCCTGTTTCATAAATCTTTTCAGGAAATATAGAAGACAATTTATTCTAAAAACGTTTCTAAAAGAAAGCTTTTCAGAGAGAAACCACTTGGTCAAAATATTAACTATACATTTCGTGGACATCCTTCAAATCGTGATCCTATTATCCTACTATTCCTACTAATATTATAAATGTGGAAAGTTTGAATGTTTGGATGTTTGTTACTCAATCACGCAAAAACGGCTGGACACTTTTAACCCAGTAGTACGTTCCCGCGGGATAATTTCCAACCTCCATGCGGGCAGCGCCGCTGGCAAAAAACTAATAGGTTAAATAAGGAAAAATGACCAATATTGACTATTTGACTCAGTTGCAATTGACCGCATTGTTACTATCTGATAAAACGCATACGTTGTGTATACTATGCTGCGAGGTATCTTATGTAGTTAGCACGATTTAATTAAATACGGCATCGGTGCTGACAAAAGTTGCCGTTTCATATTTTGAGTAAAACTATTGGGGGAGAAATTCATAGTTTATTACTAACTTTAATTGATGCATTGGCAAATTTGAAACGAACCACAAGAATCGAAGTGATTCTGTAAATGTGAGAACTGTGGGTCATTTTTAATTTTTCTTTCTCAGTTAGTTTTGATGATGGTCTGACAGTTTGAGTACTATATTTATTTTATTTATTTATCCAGTTTCGGACAACAATATAATCCATCTTGTTAGTAAAAAAAATACCTTATTACTAATGTTAGTAATACAAAACACACAATCAACAACGGTAACACATAACGAATTTAGTATGTATTTTTTTTGGTATTGTTCGTCGAGTCGTTGAGCCCCTTAAGTTCTGAGTTGAGCTACACGATTACTGACAAATGCTTGCACTGACTGGACAGGTCCACTCAAATTTGTGTGGTTATTACCTCAAAAGACATCATATGATTCTGTTTGGACTTTAAAAGAGACTGTGATGACTGAGTTTGTTTCGATCTTTTTTCTCATAGTAGTCAGTTAGGAAACACTGAAATCATACTATTTTAAAAAGTAATTTATTTCTGACGTGTAAAAATGTTTGTATAAACCTACTTACAGAAATAAAATCATTTATCTGACAGAGAATCAGCGTAGTTGTCATAACTAACAGAATAATCAAGTTGAAGTGGTAATGGGCTGATCATAGTAGCCCTCGAACCGATGGCCATTGAAGCAGACGGTTTTGAGTGAAAACCGTGATTAATAGGAAAACATTGGACGACCTCAGATTATAGGTAGAGTGACGACATTCGCAATGTCTGGTAACAACTAAAAGATATAAATTAAAAGTTTATTCAGGTAAAAAGTTAAAAAGATAAAAGGTAAAAATCTACGAAAAATTCAATTGTATTATGTGCCTGAACTAGGTCACCCTGTGTTTCAGGCGACTGGATGACACCTTGCAGTTGAAGAGGCCTAATTCTAATGGCTCCTATGTGTTTATGACGATGACGAAGAGTCTCCGTGGAGTTTATTACCCTTTCTTTTCCATAGGAACCTACTACGTTTTGGAATGGGCAACTAGCTTCGTCTGTCTGACTGACCGACCTATTGACAATTCAAAAGTGCCTGTAATTAGTTTAATTGAAATAAATGCCTTGAGTTTGAGTTTGACGTACTTACATTACAAATAACTCATAATCTGGGGATGAAACTGTCTCTAAATATCTATTATTTTTGTTTGGTAAAAAAAGAAATACAGTTTCATAAACTAATTACTGCAAGCAAGTTGAAAGAAGATCGCTACAAGAAATCAATAACAGTTATTTTAATAGAATTTGGTTACTACATAAATAACTCAAAGTAATGTCTAGACATCGCAAAGAAATCTGTGTCACGCCGATGTCAATGCTCCTGCGCATGTAGTGAATAGTGAGTAGGGGCATGCGCATGCGTGCACTCACTAGGGTCACCATGCTTTTAGCTAAATTTCTCGGAAACAAATGTTATTAGAGTCTCGTTTAGATAAGACAAGCAAGTATGTAGATTTGATAGTGCCAATACGGCAATAAGTAAGAAAATAGAAGAGGATAATCTTTCCGGAAAATTTTAACATTAATCGCTTTTATCAGGTTTTTATTGACATGGTACAATCAGCCACGATGATGTAAAGGAAGGGAAATTTACTGTTAACCAAATACCACTACACTAAATATGACTACTAACTTAAATGGTCAGTATATTCAAATCACAACTGTCATTCTTCGACTGTTCTATGAGATGGCAATAATTCGGCAAATTAAGGTAGGGTGTCTTGCTTAACAATTAATTTCCGTAACTAAGTAAACTTATTTCAATATACTGTTACCGATATACCATATCATAACTTAGCGGGATCAATTTCTGCTGGAAAGCTGAAAGAATCTCAACTGAAGAAGCGAATGTTATAAACTAGCAACCCTCCCATTTTTCGCACGGTTTTTACGACTTAATAAAACATCGAGAGTTCTTTATTAATTTCTATTGCGTTGGTGGCATGACAAATGGCAGCTGCAGTAAACAGTTGGTATTGTAACCACTTTTTTGCTTTTATTGCCATCCTTTTACCTTTTTTTATTTTTTGGATGAGAAATTATCAAATAACTTCTCCCGCTCTGAGCGGAGCGACAGGGCGTGTCAGACTCTTACTGACTAAAACCCACCCGTGTTCCTTCAGTTGCCTCTATATTGCCAGGGGCCACGGTATCCCTTTCGGATATTTCCGCGACCCCGGTAGCCATCCTTATACCTACGGTATAGATGTAAAAATCGGTAGAACGGATTGTAAAAAAGGTTTGTTTAAATGTCTAATCTTATTTTAAATAGAGTATGGATGAGATAACAAATGAATGGTTACCCTACCAGCACCTCTACATTATTATTCCTCTAAATAGAGAAGGTACAAGATTTACGATCATAGACGATATATACCGGTAAACGATTATAATGTTTTTAATCACCCACACGTTTTTTCTACGTGATGAGCAGGTTTTAACAGACCTTGAATTTGTGTGATTATCCTATTTTAGATTCATAGTTATTTCGCTAAAGTATTTTAGCTTAAGTAATTTATAAGTAGGATCGAATGGATAAGTGCTATTTATACATATAGACTGCCAGCTTTTGTCAGTGTAACGAAAAAAGGCTCATATAACGAGATTTTGTGCGGTTATAATTTGAAAAAAACTGCACGAAATCTGAAAAAATCAAGTATTCAAAAAATCACAAATAAATAGTGACATCACTGTGTGCAAGGATACCATTGGTTATTCACTCGGTTCCGGAAATATAAATTATTATATATTCCGGAATTATAAAAAATAAAAAAATAGTTGCCACTTTGCCTACCAGTTTGTATTCTATGATATATTTATGCATGATATTGGCCCTTAACAGTCATTAAAATCAAAAAACCAACACTTTAAAATGTAAGCTCCTATGACTTCGAGAGACTTTTTCGATCCACAATGCGGCTTCGCCCGCGGGCATGTTCGAAATTATTCCACCGGGATAAGAAGTATCATATGTTCTAGTCCAGGCCATGGTCTACCCATGTGCCAAATTTCATCCAAGCCCGTTCAGCCGTTTTAACGTGAAAGCTTAACAAACAAACTCACTTTTGCATTTATAATATTACTAGCTGCGCCCCACGGTTTCACCCGCAGAAGTCGCGATTCCGTGATTATATCGGAGTATCCTATGTTCTTTTTCAAGACATAAATTAACAGAATTCAACTTTCATTCTACCCATGGAATAGTGTCATTTCTGGAAAAAGGGTGCCCTTGCCCCTTTTAAGAAGATGAAAACATGAGGATCACATATCGCTCACCTAGCAGTATAATGACATATCTACATTTTTCTTATTTTACAGAAATGAGGGTCAAAGTTTTTACAAATGTTTGAAACGAAGTTAACCTTAATATCTATTAAGGTTTATACTAGTTGCTAAAACCATAAAATCCATGATAAAATGTAAAATAAACTCATAACTTCGTTTCAAACATTTGTAAAAACTTTGACCCTCATTTCTGTAAAATAAGAAAAATGTAGATATGTCATTATACTGCTAGGTGAGCGATATATATTTTGTCTACTACATGCAGATCAAAATGATGAAACAGATTCATCACAGCTAATTAAATTCAGTGACATTTACAAGAGATTACTGTATGTTAATATTAATATCATGTTAATTTATTACGTCTATTATGAAACTGAAATACTATAACTTTAAAAACAAGCTCTTGAAAATATTTACAGAGAAAATATTTAAATTTTAAACAAGATAATATTTACATAATATATACGCTAACAGACTTAAAATAACATAATATAAATATAAAACAGGAGGAGAACGAATCATATCCACAAAATTTCGTCCGCATCGCTGTCAACAGGAAAAGTCCCCAAAAAGCTGGCAGCATTGCCACGTTTTATTGGCCTAAAAATAAGCCAACCCTCTGGTGTCGTAAAGAGTCGACCGCTTGGCGATATCTTCAAAAACCAAATGGACACTTGGACCCATATGGCCATAGTATTTATATATACGTAAATAGAAAATTGGTATAAATATATAATATATGCAACAAACCCTGAACAGTTACGAATATGTATTATACAAATTTTTGTTCACAGCTTCGCTCGCACAAATTATCCCACGGGAACGTACTGCTGAGATAAAAGGAGTATTCTATGTTCAAACCCAGGTCATGGTCTCTAGGTACCTGTGTGTCAAATTTCATCGAAATCAGTTCAGCGGTAAAAGATAGGTACGAGACAGACAGGTAGAGTTACTTTAGCATTTATAATATTAATATGGAGTTTGGATAAGTACCTATATAAGAAAAAGTACCTGGTCGACCGAGCTCTGCTCGGGTGAAAATAGATGAACATATCGTCCAGTTAAACCAACTTTATATCACATTCCTGAGGCTGTGAAAATAGAGAAAACGAATGTTCCCAGATATGAAACCTAGCTAGATCGAATTTTCACCCCCGTAAACCCCTATACGTGGATGTGACGCATGCTTCCCCCAAACTTTTCTCAGTTTAGTATTTTAAACTATTTTTTACGTCATATTTACCGCAAATAATCGTTTTTTCTTTGTTTTCTTTTTCTTTCCATACAACTATTGCAACTTTCATCGAAATCGTTAGAACCGTTTTCGAGAAGATACGTATATAATATACAAATATTGTCATATAATATACAATAATATAATTTAATAGTATAGGATAATAAGAGATAAATAAGTAGGTACCTTTAAAAGTATGGATTGGTAGAGACTTCCACGATGACTATTTTTAACAGATTTAATTTCTCATTACAAGGGAAATGGTCACGATAATGACTAGTGTTAGACTAATCGATCGGAAACCATTAATTTTAATGAGGATGTACTGATGATTACCGAACAATTGGATGTTAATTATCCTTATTAGTCATACCTATTGACTGGCAGAGAGAAACTTAGGGAAATCTTAATGGTTTTATAGTAATTAAGTAATTAATTACTGAAGTCAATTGCGAGATAGCGCAGAAGTATTGTTGAGTTATTCTTTACTCTTGCCATGTCTGCCTTTGATAAAAACTTGGCTAATTATGTGATAGTTAAAAATTAAATAATTACGTGGTTGGCGGTTTGGAAGTCTTTTTCAGGCTTTTAGCAATGTGGGTTACATAGATCCTAGTTACTAGTTAGTATTTCTGTTAAAACTGTTAAATTAAACTGGCTTACACAGTAAGGTAGCAAGGTAAGTACTGAGTTCAAGGTGAGGAACGCACCCGCAATCGATTTCTCACCGGACTAAAATTTAGATAACTATTTTTTTTTGTTTTTTTTAATCTGCAGCCGTACTCCCGAGATATCACGAATGTTGTCACAGAAAAAATAGGATTTCCTTCAATTACCTACCTTTTAAATTAAATAAATGACAAATCTTAAAACTGCTCGACATTCCGTCATGCAACCTTCGATTGACATTGATAATGTCATTTACCTTGCTATTAAAACATAAAAATTAACAAATGAACACTGCTTATCAACGTTCTTACATATAAATAATACTTAATTACCAATCATTTTTCTAAGGTCTTAACTATTACATGCGCAGTGACATTGATAAAATGTAAGGTAAACATGGTCCTGTATAATCAATGGGTGACAGACTTGGGGATTCTGTCGCCAGGCCAGAGATGGCGGTGGCGTACCGTGTTCCTCGTGAGCCTCTCAAGAGTACGACTGTCGGTGACAGCCGCAAAGGGTGACGGGGTCCGCATGACAGTCATGCGGGCCAATACCTGGCCGAGGAACTGTGATGAATTGCGCAAGTATGTACTCCAGCACCCCAGCTACAAGGACTTGCAGATCTACGTGTGGTTTTAGTTAGTAAAACCCCTTCGCCCGTCTCAGGGTGGAAGACAACAAGCTTGATGTTCCACCAGTCTCATCCATTATTAAAATTCAACATTCAAAAGTCATTTATTCTAACTAGGCTGAGAATCAGCAGTATTCAAACATCAAAATTACATAAGACAGTCCCCTTAAACGCCCGCCCTTCACCACTTCCTAGTGCCTTTAGCTGGGAAGAAGAAGTGGCGCAACAAACTCCCCAGCAGCACAGCTGTCTGTTCAAGTTAGAAAAAAAAAGATTCTATACAATAGTATGCAAAATAATTTACATTAAGCAGCACAAAAAATAATTTAAATGATAAATTATTGGCCATTTGTCAGCTAGCACACGCCAATATACCAACTAAAAACATCGAGAACTATACTCAAGCAGAAATAAAAACCAAACGTAAACAGAACTAAATATCTAAATAAAGTCTTCAGGCATAAAGGGCGTGCCCGCTTACATAAAGCTACATATAGCTGTAATTGGAAGTTATAAATGATGAACTAGGACCATCGAGGTAAAATAAATAAACAGTTAATTACTAGTAACAATAACAAAACCATGATCAGCAAGACCAGTCACCACAAGCAGCACCCGTTCACGAGCATAACGCAAAGATCAGCCATTACTCCCCTCGCCATATTTGAGGGAAGGAGGCAACCCGACCCTCGACGTTACTTGCTGCAAGTTACTATAACAGTAAAGCCGGTACTTAACCTAGCACATGTTATTCCTGTCACTGTCACACAATTATCAAACTACAAGTGCAAGATAGAGACGGAAAAATATATACGCCAAAAGTACGTGCCAAATATCGTTCATTAATCTCGCCCTTTTTTTTTTGAAAATTATCAAATAACTTCTCCCGCTCTGGGCGGAGCGGGAGGGCGTGTCAGACTCTTACTGACTAAAACCCACCCGTGTTCCTTCAGTTGCATACATTGCCAGGGGCCACGGTAACCCTTACGGACAATAACCGCAACCCCGACGGGATTAATCTCGGCCTGAGATTCGAATCAATATTGTTATAGTCTTTATAGAAATCTAAAGAAAACTCGATCATACTTCCTTCTTAAGGCATCCCTATTTCCAGCAGTTATTGTTTCGAGAAACTTTTCAGTCTCCCCACTTTCGATGCTGATGGGTCTGTACAGGTAGTCGGAAACCTGACACTCTGTCAACCAGCCTTACCAATGGGTATCGTGTTACTCAGTACCTGGGTTGTGGACGACAGGTAGGCAGACGCTCCATGTAAAATACTGGTATCCAGTAGCCACCGGTTCCACTTGAAGCTGACCCTAAAATACTTGGCTTCTACTAGTTTTCGAAGCTGTATTAAAAGAATCATTTTTATTCGAAATTTAAATAGTGACAATGTTAAGCACGGTGAACTTAGCACGTGCATTCTCTACGACTATGCTAAATGCCAGCCGTTTCCCATAGTGCATGTGTACCGTTACCATCGGGTACTATAATTGGTAAACGCATCTTTACTTCCTCATTTGTTACTAGCGACTACGTACACATGAGTTTACGGAGATGCATCTTTAGTTGTTTTATTTACCTAAAGGAATTTGCTATCCCGTTTTTAAAGGAAACGTGGTGAAGTGCATTCTGAGTTTTAGTTAAGAACACTATTATAGTATTTTACTATTTAGTCGTTTAAAGACTTAAGGATATATACAAGGTGTTTCTTTTGATATCTCATAATTCTAGGGTATTAATGAGACCATGGCAAATAATCAACTAGCATATGAACCTTTATATAGGTACGTGTGTACCATACATAATTTTTGAGCTTAGTGCAATTGCAGGAAAAGTTATTGCCAAAGAACTGTTGCGTTGCTTCTTCTCAGTACATTTTCTCCTTCATTAGATCCTATAGGTAGTGTACTGCATACCTACTTCATTTTCTGATAACCGTTCCGTAGGTATCGTTTGTTGAATAGGTTTTCATGGAAAAACGCGATCACAAATACCAATTGAATATAAATATTCACGTGGGACGAATACTTACTCAACAATAGTCCATTACTGTCAACCACCATATAAGTACGTACAGTCAACAAAACATTTAAGTAGGCAAGGCAAAAAAATATATATTCCTGCACGACACTGACAATATACGATGCTATCGCGGGTGTATCGCGAGATTATTATAGTTATGATACGTTTGTAAGAGAAACATTTTTTACCTTAAATACACTCAGTAGAGCCATTTCAAAGTTGATCAGGTACCTACCTACACAGCACAGATCAGGGGTATCAAAAGTGAAAAATATCGTTAAAAAATTTACTACTTATATACCTACTCTTTTTTTCTCTTTATTTCAAAATAGCTCTAGAAGCTTGTGCAAGTTGAAAGCGGCGTGAAATCGACTGCCAAGGGGTGTAAGTTTTGGCAGTCAGCACTCTTGAATATAATAATCCGTCCATACTTACCTATCTCTTTTGTTAGTTGTACATTATTTTTGTCTACATACTTCCATAGGCCTATTTCATTTACTTGAGCATTCAAACCATACATACATCAAGTCAATACAATACTAATGATTACAAATGGCCGATATTCGCCATAACACTTCCTGTCTTCGATCCTTCGATCTTTTGATCCCGGATGCCGATTTGCATTCACGTAACATTATTATAACACTGGAGTTATGACACCACTTTGCAAACTCAACAAATGAATTGGTTTATTAGAATAATAACAAGCTGGTTGAGAGCAGTGGTGGCCAAGTGGTAACGGCCCCGAATTACGAATACGGTCGTAGGTTCGAACCCAAGCTGGCGCTTTACTTTTTGTTAATAATTTCATCAGCACTGCTCTCAAAACGGTGAAGGAAAACATCGTGAGGAAACCGGCATGTCCTAGAACCAAAAATTCGAAGACATGTTACATGTACCAACCCACACCGGGCCTATATAGTCTGTGTCCCAGCAGTGGGAACATTATATAATAAGCTGGCTCTGCCAATAGCGTAAGAGCCAAGAGCTTCGACCAACACCTGAGGAAGCTGTCGTTAGGTAGCTGGATCAATCGTTTGATTCTGAAAGTGGTACTTCTGGATACGGCGTGTATTGTTAGGAGGTTCCTCTCTCTGGAGCATGACCACCGGTTACTTGTATTTTGAATAGATTTTATATTTTATATTAAATTATTTTAAAATGTAATTTATATGTATATACAAACTCTGCTTTTGCGAAAACCAACTTAATAAAGAATAATAAATCAATTTAATATTAAACTGGCTTCTGTCCGCGACTTCGTTCGTGTGGAAGTCGTATGACACTACAATATATTAAAATAACAGCCACATGTTTATAAAACATCCATTGTTATTTTGATAACAGCAGCCGATGTCTACAGTCAGGACTGGTGACACGGGAGCAAGCGATGTACAGATGTCATTGTGAGAAGCAGCTCATCCTGAGCTCGACACCCGCTGCCATCAGTAAAAATTTCCTAATGCTTGCGAAGTTTTTCGTTTTTAGTAAATTAATAAACGCCTGCTTTCCAATTAATGAATATGCTACCTAATATCATTACACTGATACACTGACTGATGCATTAATTCTAACAGATTATTCCTAACGAACGGCTATCACTAAAATAATATACACACGATTTGATATTAACACCCACCTAACCATAGACATTTTTACTAAAACCATAGATGATAGAAGAGGCCTAAATTTCTAAAACAATATTTTCGGGATTAGAAACGTAGCCAGACCTCGTAATAATTGCTTTTTTTTTTCTAAAATATTCATTGTGCAGTTTTGACTTCGCAACCATTTTATTATATGTACCTATATAGATTCTAACATTGAGAAAACGGGTAGAAAATCAATTAAATATGTCAAGCTATAATACTGAATAAACACCGTTAATAGCTCAATCAAGCTTAGGATTAATAAAATGTGTAAATCAATTCGACTTGTTACCAAGGACTTTATAGTAGTTCATATCAATCAACAGTAGTACCTGGTCGACTGAGCTCTGCCTGGTTGAAAATAGATAAACATATCATCCAGGTTGTCACCAACGTTGTATCACATTCCCGAGGCTGTGAAAATAGAGATAATGATTTTTTCCAGATATGAGAGCTAGATCGATTTTTCACCCCCGTAAACCCCAATATTGCAACTTATTTCATCGAAATTATTAGAGCGTTTTTCGAGAACGTGATTATAAATCTACGGGTTGTCAGGGACATCGACGCGAAAACTTCTACCATGAGTTCAGTACATGATTCTGAACACCCCTGCGTTGAAATTTTTCATCGGTTATTTTTAAAAAAAATCTGCTGTTTCATAGAAAAGTGCAATCAATACCTACGCGGTCAAAATGTATGAAACAGCTGTTTTTTTAAATAACCGACGAAAAATTTCAACGCAAGGTTCAGAACCATGTACTGAATCAATGGTAACTGTATATACAAATATAATAGTATAGGATAGGATGAGGTACCGAGACACAGTAGGTATCTGAAATGTCACATTATAATAAAAATATCATACAGTCATCGTATCATTCGATTTATTTGAAAATTAATTGTGATATAAGAACAAGTTACCGTATTCTAAAGGTGAGCATAATTATTAATTATTATGCTGCTGGTGCGAGGAATAGGTTACTGTCAAGAGAGCTAATATACTCTTAGCAAATTTTAAAATTGATTTTATCGTATTGTATTGATTCTAATTTATGATGTTACATACATAGTATTTTGGAACCCACAATATTACGAACCAGCTGGGCAATTGCGTAACATACATAAAATGACAATTGATCGCAAACGGGTTCCATTTTGAAAAACTCTCCAAGAGTTTTGAAGGATATCGCTAATCCATTGCTTAAAAAAAATCGTCTGCTCGACGTAAATAATGCAATGAACGTAGGTGAACTGTCAAAATCGATGCGATCAATTATGCTTGAAAGTGTGTTACGCAATTGGGGTGTACGTCTCACACAAAGATTCTATCGTTATTCCACGAAAACTTTTTGAATTTTGCTAAAACTACCTACATAATTATTAGTAAGCACTCGTGACTGTACAAGTACATCCACTTACAATTGGAATGATAGCTCAATAATCTCAAGAAGTATGACATCGATTTGCGTTTCAATTATTACTTAATCTCATAACACGACAGCAGGTACTATCGAAGAAACGCATATCTGTACACTGTAGGGACTATTCTTTCTTGCAGCGCTCAGCCGCTATAGTATCGCTTACCTACGACAAAAGGGTTGTGTGCGCGGGATTTTGTTTTCAAATTGCTCAGATATGCGTTACCCCGATGGTACCTACAAGCCCCCATTTTCTACAAAACGATTATTAAATAAACTGCTTTCAACTTTACCGAAATTGTGAATTAAAGGTCATTTACAGTATTAAAATGCAAGTGTGTAAAGGTTCCCGTTATTGTCCCCAAGTAACTCGAACCGAATTTCAATTCGACACCTAATTGGGCCGTGTATGGCACTATTCTGTTATGATAATTTATGCTACAGTTCTTGGACGCTTTTGGGCTTGAAATTTATGAAGGCTGCTGGCAGGATATTTATTTATAAGACATACGATGTGAACGTCTACTGACTAACAATCACTGATGCAAATATCGATTTGAATGTTTTATTTTTTTTGTATCCAAAGTAATAAGTAGAAATAGGTTCAAATTTTTTTTTTTTTTAATGTTTTTATTCTGGAGATCTGGTGCTGAAATATTTTTAATTTGATTTACTTTCTAAAGTACCTACTTATTTATGGGATAGTCAACGAAAAAGATATACAGTGCGTGCCACTAAAGATGAGACTTGACACACCCCGTGATTTGACTTGCGCAGTAGACGATTTATGGGTCTCTTTAGCGGTATGAAGTCTGCGCCGGGGCGTCATCGGGGCGGCGGAAGGAGCGGCGGGAGGCGCGGTCAAGTCTCATCTTTCGTGGCGCGTATTGTACTTGTTCCGAAATGCTTTCTGTGTCTGTGTATTACTTGTGTCTAAGAGTCTGAGTTTGTTTCGGCCTTTCTTCTCAGACTAGTCGGGTGGGTAACGCCGACCTCATCTAGTTTTTAAAATATAATTTACTTTTAAAGTTTGTGTAAGTACTTACAGAAATAAAATCATATTCATATATTTATTTGCATTCCATAATGTAGGTACAAAGGTGTTGCAATGGCTTCATCATTTATCATGTGTGTTATTTTCAGTTTCCGTAAATGACAATAATAAAATAATAATTATATTCCCACAATTTACGGAATAGGTTTTTTTACAAAAAAAAAAAAACATTTGAATATATTTTTATAAAAAAGTTAGTGAACTAAATAGTGCAACTGTTCACACATACAAATTAGTTCGTGATTATGTTGTTGATCACTCTATTACTAGAATAACGTTATCCAATTTCGATCAAACAAGTATATGCGGTGTACATATTAATGGACCTTTACCCAAAATAACTCAAATAGACGGCATATTGTAGGTTTTATTCCTACTAGCAGCAGCAATGAAATTAGATTTTATCTCCACTTTTAACAGTGTCCAGTGGGCTTAGCACAAACGCGTTGCGTACATTTAGAAAATTATATATACAAATGCAGTACGGCCTCATTGATCTAGTGGTAATCGCAAGCGTTACGCATGAGGACCTGGGTACGATTCCCAGGTCAGGCAACCCCCTGAGCTTGGGCCTTGTACCTATGTATGTACCTTGTAACTTTTCTTTTTATTTTCTTTTTTTGATTCATAAGGAAAGTGCTTTGTCGCACATGCGATTATGCCGCCCTGGTTGGATTAACAAAATCATATCAATTTCCATTTAACAAAACCTTAGCATAGCTAATTTGTAAAGTCCTTTTGCTGCATCAGACAATGGCACAGCTAAAGCACTATTACATACGAAAACTACCTTTTGGAAGGGGCGACTAGAATCAATTATATTATTTTGTAAATTTTGACGTTCAAAAGTGCCATACATGGGCCTATTTGAAATAAATGTTTTGACTTTGACTTTGACTTTGAGTAACTTACCTCTGTAATTCTCCTATCCAAACTATTTCTAAATTCCTCGTTGCGGACACACTCAGTTAATATATGATAAACATCATCAACGGAATTAGTACAAAAATCACAATCAATCGATGTTGATTGTGCCATTAGATATAAGAACTTATTACACGGGATGTGTCCGGAACGAAGTCTTAGTGCGATAACAGTATCACATCTGTTCAACAGCTGATTATCTATCCACGGTGAGTTCAAGGGGTGCGGTTGGATCGTTTGGTACCAGATTCCTTTTTCTTGGGATCTTTTATTGAAGTACTCCTTCCAAAGCGAATAAGAATCCTGTTTGATATTAGGTATAAAGTTAGTAAAGTAAGGAGAAAAATGTACAGGAATTCCATCACATATGGCCTGCTTGGCTAGTAGATCAACAATACCTTGTAACCTCGTAAACGATGTATGGATAAAATATGTACCTAATAAAATATTAAATAAAATAAAAAAATAATATGGCTGTGCTTTTTATGCGGCTTTATAACTACTAGATAAAATCACAAACATAAAATCAACTGCCTCGTTGGTCTAGTGGTCGCAAAGCGCTACTGCTAAGTATGACGTCCTGGGTTCAATTCCCGGGTCGGGCAAAGTGTTATCGGGTTTTTCCATCTGGAATTTCTCAATAGTAGCCCGGAGTCTGGATTTGTGCCCGGTTGATGGCAATAGGCTCGCCCCCTATTACATGGGACTTAAACATAACTGGCGAAATGTGGGTGTACTATAGGTACACCTCTGCCTAACCCTTCGGGGAATGCAGGCGTGATGTTATGTTATGTACAATATCAACATCAACTTTGGTTCAACTCTAAACAAATAACGATAGGTTCAAAGAATGTTTCTTGTATTTTTGTTTACTCGAGTGCTATTGTCAACAGAATCAATACAATAGCACAAATGTGTATACACTTAGCAAGTATTTATTACACTACACATAGTTAGTAGTTTAGATACATACATAGATAAATAATTTAATACAATATACAGGGTGGCAGAGACTTCGACGCGCCACCTGTTATCATAGATTCAGTACATGATTCTGGTCCCCCCTGCGTTGAAATTTATCGTCGATTTTTTTTTTTAATTTGCTGTTCCATACATTTTGACCGCGTAGGTATTGCACTTTTGTAGGAAACAGCTATTTTAAAAATATTTATTAATATTTTATTAACTTAATATATATTTCAAAATTTTTAATTGCTTCCTAATTTTATTTTTATTTTAAGAATTAATTTTATAGTTTTTGCAGTGCCCAATAGGGTCCGTAATAGTGCCTTAGCTTTAAAAGCCATTGTAACACCTCTTAACATTATGGAATGCAAGTAAAGATTTAAATATCAACATTAAAAGTGATTATCTTCTACTGTATTAATTGCAATGTTAAGTTGTTAGTAAAAGTGTTTTTGAACTCATCATATTATATTATGTATGAAACAGCCTGCTCTTCCATACTTTTTGACCGCATAGGTACTGCACTTTTCTATGAAACAGCAGATATTTTTTAAAATAAGCGACATAAAATTTCCACGCAGGGGCGTTCATGTATTGAATCCATGGTAACAGTTTTCGCGTCGATGTCCCTACCACCCTGTGTAGGTACAGCTTAAGCAATTCAAACATCAATTAAATCCATCCCATTATTAGAACCTTCCTGCCTACAAGAATAAATAACGTAAATAATTTCCTCGTTGGTCTAGTGGTCGCAAGCGATAATGCTGAGCATGAGGTCCAGGGTTCAATTCCCGGGTTGGGAAAAGTGTATTTGGGTTTTACCATCTGCAATTGCCGAAGTCTGGATTGTACCCGGTCGATGGCAATAGGCTCGCCCCCTATTACATGGGACTTAAACATAACTGGCGAGATGTGGGTAACAATGAGGTGTTTTATTAAAGTTTTAAAACATTAAAACAATGAGGACATTTCTCAGCATCTATAAGCTAATTAATTTCTCGGTCTCACCCATTACAGAGGTGTTCCCATGAAGGTTGCAATAATTACACCATTGAATACTGGTTCTCTTAACTAACCGGAAGTTAATTCACAAAGTACAATACACTTCCGTTGGGTAGGTACTTAATAACAGTTCCGGATACTATGCTTTTTAAGGGGACATTTTGGGAAAGGCATTTTTCGAGAAAAGGACATTCTAGGAAAGAGATTATTTGAAGCCAAGGGACATTTTAGAAAAGTGACATTCTGAGCCTGAACGGTTCATAGTAAACTAACGATGAGAGAAAAACTTTTTCTTGAGGTAATCACATACCTCAAAAGGAGGAATGAAATGAATTTGTAAGACGTGATGAATTATCATTTTCGTTGATGAATTTAAAATAAAATATATTATTATTTTATTTAAAAATAAAACAACTCAAACACGGATTATCTTCGAAAACCCCTAAAAAACCCTGAAAAAATCGACACATGTTTCACCTCTCAATGAGGTATCCTCAGGATGACGATTGACTTGTCGCGAACTCAAACAGGGCGTGTTTCTGTGTAGTAGTGATGGATTAATTAGCATTCGCATTCATTATTAGCACGTGAATGCTCATTAGCATTTAGCAAATGAAATGTAGTTGCGAAATTCTGTGAAGTGCGAAGTGAATTTATCGCTTCGTACTTTACTTTACTTTAATATGTGATCAATCTTAATCACATTACATATGCAAGTGTACTAGCACAAATAAAACGTTATGCACAAGTAAACTAAACGCACGCCAGGAGACGTCCTATGGCGAACGCGTTTTTTTAATTAGCATATTAACAACATTCACTTATTTCATTATTATTAATTATCTATATATTAGCAAATAGCACAGCAATAGCAATTAGCGAGAACTCAAGAATTCAAATGCTAATGAAATTTATGCAAAATCGCATTAATTGACATTAGTACTGTATAGATTGCTACACAGAAAACCACTGTGATCGGTCACCTGAATTAACAACAACTTTTTCTGATATTCAAAATTTATAAGCTCTCAAGATCTTGTACCTAGACACTTCCTGCAATCGGAAGTATGTATGCTCATGGTAGTCAACGTCCGGTCGACATTGGCTTGGCTATCTATAGTACCTACCTACTTACGATGAAGCGAGGTCGGCCACAGCTGTCACTTTCGAGACTATTAGTGATAAAGGAAGTTCAACACGTGCATGGTTACAATTTTATTTGACACTAGCAGTGCGTCTGTATAGTACAGTACGTTCATTATAATGAACGTGTTACGAATCGCGTCACGGGACAAGTTATAACTTGTCCCGTGACGCGATTCGTAACACTGTTCTGTCAGTCGCCATTTTGAACTCTATTTGTATTGAAACTAAGCTTGACAAGCAATCGGGCCAACATGACGGCAAGGGACAAGTTATAGTGAACGGTCTGTAGCAATAGTAAAGGCTAATTTACACGGTGCGATTTAATAGGGATGATAAGTAATATTAGAAATGTTCCAACAAATAATGTAATTTCAAAGAAAGCGTATTCAAATTATATAATCGAAAAAAACTGTACGATCGATGAAAATATGGAGAAGCTATAATTTATTATGCTTTAAAAGTTTTTGGAAGGTATTATTCCCGTCCTTGTCACGCGGTACGAACAAGAAAGATCTGATGAAGATTAAGATCTGTATTTGCGGTTTTTTGATACCTTGACAAGATCGATAGAGATTTTTTTTTCTAATTAATATAGCATCAAAAGTTGAAAATTGGCCGGATCTGGGACAACGGCATTTTAGATATACCACGGCAGCATAGTCCTAACGTCTCTCCTGTTGCAGTGCCGTATTTTGGAACAGTTATTTTAAAACATTTATAACTTGGCGAATTTTTGAAGCTTTTACATTTTTTGTATAATATTGCTTGAAGTATTTGAAAACAAATATTTTTTTAGAATATAAAATAAAAAACATGTCATCATTCCTATTGCCTGTGGCATACCACAACTTGAATCAACAATAAAAGTTGCCTCTAAACACTGTTTAGTATCAAGCCATTTTTAGGGTTCCTTAGTCAACAAGGAACCCTTATAGTTTCGCATGTCCATTTGTCTGTCTGTCTGCCCGCGGCTTAGCTAAGAAATTCTTAGTACTAGAAAGCTGTAATTTGGCATGGGTATATATACATATTAATCACACCAACCACCACCAACCCCGTGTGGTCTCCGGGCAGTAGAATAGAACCACCCCATCTCATCCCACGGGTGTCGTAAAAAGCGACTAAGGGACAGCTGGGGGATTTTATTGTTTCCCTCTGTGTGGTACGAACAACACACACCCAAGCTAAGGTTGCCCTGCCGAGAGCTGCATGGCTAGGGGGGAGCCTAGTCGCGAGCGTGCCTGTTGTCTGGGGATCGGGCGCTCCCAGGCACTAACAAGCCTTACCTCTACATGCGGGGCTCTGTAGAGTGTCGACAGATTTTTTCCTCTGCTTTTCGTGGGAACTAAATGAGTACGAATTCTATTATTAATAATCAACTCGGAGGCGGCGGTGATGCTCGCCACATACCACGTCAGTTGTTTCCACGGGGCGAAAAGCGAGCGGCGGAATGTCGCTTAGCTACGCTGAATGTGCAAGGAGGTATAAAAGATAAGATGGATGAGGTGTGTGAGTTGGTGAAGGATAAAAGGATAGATGTGTTGTGTGTGAATGAGACGAAAAGAAAAGGAGTGGACATATCCAAACACGGTACTCTGACCGCAATTTGGTCCGGTGTTCAAGAGACTCATAGGGCCAGTCAGGGTGTGGGGGTTGTCCTGTCCGAGCGGATGATGAAATGTGTGAAAAATTATGTTTGTGTGAGTCCCAGGATTCTATGGGTAAGAACCAAGGTGGGCCTAAACTCTATCTTTATTCTGTGCGTTTATGCACCCGATATGGGAAGCTCACCTTCGGAGAGGGACGAATTTTGGGGCAGTATAAGGGATTTATTGAATGGATGTAGGTCAAACGAGAAGATTGTTATGCTTGGAGACTTTAATGGTTGGGTTGGTGTGAAGAGGAATGGGTACGAAAAAGTATTAGGTGCATTTGGGGATTAAAGAGTGAATGAGAATGGGATGAATTTACTAGAGATATGTGTAGAAAGGAATTTGTCTGTTATGAACACTATGTTTAATCATAGAAAGGTTCACAGGTATACGTGGGAAAGGCAAGACAGTAGAAGTATGATCGACTTTGTGATTGTGGATGGAAGATTAAAGAGTAAAGTTACAGATACTAGAGTATATCGGGGTGTTAATGTAGGGACTGATCATTATCTGGTTATGTGTCGGATGGATGGTCTATTCAGGCATTGGCGCCACCGAGTTCGAGTTCCTGTAACTGCTCTAGAAAGAATAAAAGTAGAAAGACTGCAAGAATTGAAGGTAAAAGAGGAATATAAGACGGAAGTAAAAGTGAAGACGGATAAAATATTTGATGATACGAATGATTACAGTCTAGAAGAAGTATGGGATATAGTGAAAAGTAGTATGGTGCAGGTAGCCACAAAAGTATGTGGTCTGGCGAAGAGGAAATGTGGTAGTAGAACGAATGATTCTTGGGTAGATGGTGAAGTAAAAGAGATTGTGAGGAAGAAGAAAGAGGCCTGGCTTAATGTTTTAGCCTGTAAGGCCCAAAATAGGATGAATGGGACAACGAATGTGACAGATGATTTGGAAAGAGTGAAGAAGAAATACTCCGAAATGAAAATGAAAGTGAAAGAGATGGTAAAAATTAAGAAGGATGAAAAGGAAAAAAAGTATAACAGGAAGTTCTCTGATAACTTCAGGGTCAATGTTAAGCTGTTTTGGAAACAGGTAAGATTGGCTCGCGGAGTGACAGGAACATCGAGTATGAATGTTATAAGAGCAGAAGATGGATGTTTACTAAGCGAAGAATGTAAGGTTTTGGAACGCTGGAAGGAATACTTTGAAAGTTTATTTAGTTGTCAGGATAGTGTGCAAGGAGTGGGTAACTGGGCAGACGCCAGTTTTGAAGACCCAAATTCAGATGAAGATGACGAAAATGCAATAGAAATAGATGAGATTATAAGAGCGCTGAAAGGGATGAAAGTTGGGAAAGCTGCAGGGTACGACAGAGTGTCTGCTGAAATGCTGAAGGGCGGTGATGGGGTGGTAGCAAGCCTGTTGTGCCGAATCTTTAATATGTGTTGGAGATATGGCCGTGTGCCGGATGATTGGTGCAAGGCTGTAATCGTACCACTATATAAGGGAAAGGGCTTTCAGCAGGAGTGTAAAAACTACCGCGGCATTAGTCTTTTGAGTGTTGTCGGCAAACTGTATGCGAAGGTTTTAATAAATAGAGTAATAAAAGTGACAGATGAGAAAATATGGGATGTACAGGCAGGATTTAGAGAGGGAATGGGCTGTATGGACCAGATCTTCTCCTTAAGGTGCATAACCGAAAAACATCTAGCAAAGCACAAAAACGTCTATTGTGCTTTCGTTGATTTGGAGAAGGTCTATGACAGTGTGTGGAGGGAAGAACTGTGGTCGACACTATCCATGTACGGTGTGGACTGGCGCTTGGTACGGGCACTGAAATCTTTATACAAGGATTCCAGTGCTTGTGTTAGGATAAATGGGGCATACACGAACTGGTTCTGCATCTCGAGGGGTGTTAGACAGGGTTGTGTAGCGTCACCGTGGCTATTCAACTTGTACATGGATAGTTGTCTGACAAATTTGAAAGAGAGTGAGTGCGGATTGAGGATGAATGAGTTACCTGTCAAATGCCTTAGCTACGCAGATGATCAAGTTCTACTTGCTTCATCAGCAGAACAGTTGCAAGACATGGTGATTGTGATGGATGAAGCATATAAGGTGAAAGGGATGAATATAAATGTGAATAAGACGAAGGTCATGGTGTTTGAAAGAGGAGAGGATGTATCGGTGTGTGATGTGAAAATAAATGATAAGAGTGTGGAGCAAGTAAGTGAGTATATATATTTGGGGAGTCTGTTTACAAGGGATGGGAAAATTGATGGGGATGTAGAAAGGAGAGTAAACGCGGGAAATAAAGTGAATGGTGCTATACATGCGATTGTGACCAACCAGTCGATGTCTAAAAAAGCTCGACTGGCTGTTCACAATGGTGTGCTGGTGCCTACGCTTATGTATGGAAGTGAATGTTGGGTGTGGCAAAACAAGCATGAAAGTAGAATAAATGCTGTGGAAATGCGTTCCTTGCGAAGCATGTGTGGTTTGTCTATGAATGATAGGCTGAGGAATAATGTGATAAGACAGCGGTGTGATTTAAAAGAAGATGTTGTGACAAAAATTGAAAAGGGTATGCTGAGATGGTTTGGGCATGTTGAGAGGATGAATGAAAGGCGACCAACAAAACGTATTTACAAGGCTGATGTGAAAGGAAAGGCCGGCCGGGGACGCCCTAGAAGGACATATACTGACCTTATTGGTGATGTTCTTCAGAAAGGCCAAGTGCGTAGTACTCGCAATCGGCGGGAGTGTATGACCAGATGTATGAACGTAAACGAGGCAAAAGGAGTATGTAAGGATCGTAGCAGGTGGCGTTCTGTAGTTTCTGCCTACCCCCATGGGAAGAAGGCGTGAGTTTATGTATGTATGTAATCACACCAACAAAGTGGTAAAATAAAATCATGTTTTTTTTTAGGGTGCCTCACCTACCCCTTAAGTGGTGATGTTTTTTTTTTTCCTCTATCCCATAGTGTGGACTGTTGTTGGAAAGATCGGTCAAAAATATTGTGAGTGTTTGCAAACCATTTTTGGATTCAGGAATCCGATTGCGAAATATTAAGCTTTATCCAGTAATAATTTACTAACTTACATTTGCAGTTGCAAAAACTTGTTCCGCATACATTCCGTATGGGAAAACATGTTTATCAACAACTATGTTAAGTTTGTTCTTGGGATAAATTCAACCCAACTACGGAACCCTTCATTGTGCGTGGTCCGACACGCACTGGGCTGGTTTTTATTGTATGGCACATTCAAGAAACTTGCATCGTCTAAATGGAACTTAGGGTTTTCATAGTTCAAGTGTTGTACGGATGTATTGTTAAACTTATCTATCCAAGTGTAGTAGGTAGGCTTATATTGTGTGCTTTTTGGTCTGTGCTAAATAAATGTATTTTCTTTATCTCTTGCTCTTTCTTTACTTGTTGTTGCTATTTCATTTTCCCTACTATATTTAAAACGATATAATAACATAGAGAATAAAAACACTAATTCATATCATTATCACATTAATATTCATTAACAAATAATATTTAATAATAATATTTATTTATTTTAAATTGTTTATTATATTATTTATTATCTTTAATAATATTTATTTATAAACGCTTTAAATACTTACTCATCTTCAGATATTAGCCGGTAATGCGTGTAGAGAGCAAAAATATTAGGGGTTAAGTTTTAATAATGACTCTCTATTATGTATCTGAGGGCATGTGACAGCGCCGCCGCCGCCACCGCCGTGAAGTGTCCGCTGCACTGCCCATTCATGATATACGGCGCCTGCCTCTCAATTATCCACGTTTTGTCTTCATCCTCTGTCATCTGACTCTCATCGAAATCTCCACTAACAACCTTATCCGAGAAGCAACCTTCAGAAATTTGGTAATGAAGAAGAGTTTTGAGCCAGTAGTTACGGATAAACTGAGCGTGGCCGAAAATGCCGCAGAGAGCAACTGAAACAGTTGAAAGAACCTTAATTAACATCATTGTTAATATTTTTCTCTTGTTATTAATAAAATTAATGATAGTATAATATTTTCTAATGTACTTACTTTGTTCAAACAAGAGATCAGGCAGTTGGAAGCTATTTGAGGCAATGAACTGTGCCTCGCCGAAAGACTTCTTGCAATCCATATCTGTCATAAATGTGTCCTCTTTTTCGGAAAACACGAGACATCTTCGAGAAAAACGGGCGACGACCATGTATAAAAGCCTAAAACAACGATTATTTTATACTGAATTAAAGTAGGTACTGATTTATTTGAAGACAGATTATATACGTATATTTAGATCATTATAGTATATTTTAACCCCCGATGGAAAAAGCGGGTTGTTATAAATTTAACATGTGTATCTGTGTGTCTTTCTGCACCATCGTAGCAATTATATTTTTTTTTCTGAAGTGAAAACTTCTTTAGGCGCGTTGGGCATTTTTGAGATGGGATTAAACCATTCATTTCGCGACACCATGACGACACCTCATTTAGTAAACGCGATTGGGCTCTTTATTTATATTACGTTTCGGATCAATGTTTCATACAAGTATTTTGACTTTAAAGGTTTTTTAAACGCGATTATGCTCTTTATTTATATTTCGTTACGGATCAGTGGTCTATGCAAGTATTTTTACTTAAAAGGTTTCGGAAGTATTTTTTTTATTGTAAACGCGGTTGTGCTCTTTACTTAGATAAGGTTACGGGCCAATGTTCTGTACAAGTATTTTTCTTCCACCTAGGCGATCTTGTTCAATTTTCACTTCTGTCGGCACTCCTGGAGATTTTTTTTTTGGTAAAAAAAATATATTTAACTTTTTAGTTGTGATACCTACCCCACACAAATTCTATTACACCTGTTATGTAAATAACAGTGACAGGAACTTATTACATCATCCACATACTAAGTGGGAAAAAATATGTATTATTGAAGCTAACTCAAAAAGTACCCAAGCAAAGTTAATACAATTTATACCTACTCTAAAGTATGACCTACCAAAAAAAAGAATCATCAAAATCAATTCGTAATTGGCGGAGTAATCGCGTAACAAAAACATACAGTCGAATTGAGAACCTCCTCCTTTTTGAAGTCGGTTAATCAGTAGCTCTCTATATTTGAATTGCACAAAGAAGGGTTATTTAAACGTTTCGAAAGTTTGGTGTGGAGCTTGCACTTAGCACGTAGATCAGATTTATTTCGAAGCATCTCGTATCTTTTACATTATATTCTAGACGTACCTGTGTGTCAGTCCATAGCCGAAGTCGCTGCCTTTTTGCAGTAACTCTTTGCAGCGAGGGGGAGTCAGACAATTACGTTGAGATCTTCTATATAATGGTAAAGAAGGAGCCCGCACCATATATGCTATGCATGCATCTAAAATAATTAGGATAGATTACTAACAAGAAAAAATCCTTAAATGCGAAAGTGAATTTGTTTGTTTGTTTATTACGCTTTGATGCTAAAACGGCTAAACGGATTAAGATGAAATTTGGCACATGGGTAGACCATGTGCCACTAAGCGTCTGCTGTTCATCCGTCCGTCCATCGGTCTGTCTGTAAGTATCTCATGAACCGTAATAGACAGACAGTTGAAATTTTCACAGATTGTGAATTTTTATTGCCGCTATAACAACAAATAAAAAAAATTAAATAAAGTTAATTATTAACAACGAAACTTGTTTCGGCATTTTTTGCTGGATCTTAATACGGTACAGAACCCTTTGTGTGTGAGTACAACCCGCACTTGGCCGGTTGTTTTATTGGTAGAACCGTTAGAATGTAAAAAAGTACACTTTACCTGATTCGACAGGCGTAGGTTTCACGTTCTCGAAGTTATTCACATTCTTGTAATATTTTTCCCATCTGCCATACATTTTCTTCAACTGTTCTGGACTGTAGATCAACGTTTGGTTCAGCAGATCTAAATTAAATTTATCTACAGGCTTTGTCCACGCTGATGCATTGTAAAATAGTCGTGATACTAAAAACAAAAAAAGGAATAAAAATATGTAAATATATAATATGTAGATTATAATTCATTATAATAATTATATTTAGCTTCTGCGATTTTTATAATAAATATCCATGTTACAAAATGTCTATTGGAATTTAGGAATGCATTTAGTTTTACATTCTTAAATTCCGAAACACAAATTCAAAATCTTGGACTGATTATTGCGACAAGCATTTCAATAAAATTAAAAATATATTTATCTGTCATAATTATAAACCTACATAAAGTCTGTTTCAAAAGTGTCTGATAAAAGTGTAAACAAATCGGCGGTGATTATTCAATCAAATCTTTTTTATTGTTGGAAAAAGTGTTAAGAAACCTTATAAATACAGATAAATGTTTTTCTAATTCCCTTTAGTGAGTGATTACGTAAAAATTATACTGCACCCTAATTGCGTAACACACGGTCAATCATAATCTGAAGCATTTTGGACGATATTGTGAATCCATTGCTTCACAATATATTCGAATAAACAGTTTGCTCAAGTGCTCAACAACGTAAATCACGCAATGATTTTTGTTGAACTGTCAAAATGAAACGGATTGTGATTGATCGTGTGTAACGCAATTAGGGTGCTGAACAGGGTTTGCTTACACTTTTCTCAGAAAATTTTAGAACCGACATAATTAGGTACTTACGTCAAAAATTAGGTGCAACGTCTAGTTGTTTCTAGAGATGTTACGGAGGTTGTTTTATCGGAACCGGAGCCGGAGTCGGAGGTTTTAAATTTGATTGATCGGAATCGGAACGGGAATCAAAACCGGAGCCGGAGTCGGAGGCGGAGGTAGAAGAAAGATATTCGATATAACGCTTTGCTTGGCTTCGTATTGAAATGTCCTTACCACAACAATTAAATTACATAATACACCACTCTTCACTTAATTTAACAAAATAACGTGACACGTCTGACATACACAAAACAATCAACTTCGAGCGCGAGCGTGTATAAAAATTATCCGGGCCACGAGTTAAAATTTGTTTGTACGCGTCCCGTGCATCGCTGCGTTTCGATCTTCGGCACTTATAACTCCAATTCAAAATGATCGGAGCCGAAGTCGGAATCGGAGGTGTAATATTAATTGGAAATTCCGACCTTTCGGAGTGGGAATCGAAGCTCCGTAACATCTTTGGTCGTTCCCTATTCAATTCCGGAGAATTACCAGCAAAATAAATTTGAAATAGGTACTAAAATACTTCTTAAGAATAAAGGCTGTATACTGATTGTACCTAGTACAAGTACCTACAACGTAAAGAAAAATGTTTTACATTTTATACTCGTCCCAAGTTTTGGCACATTTTGATTTTTTTGTACCATGAGGTGAAAATAGTTATTCACCACGTCGTTCTTCACAAATAGTTTTTCCAAACGGGAACGTGTGTTTGCAGGGACACTCGTTCCTTTCTGTTGCAAAACTTGCCTCAAATTCACTGCAAGAGAAAAGTAAATAATTTAATTCTAAAGTTGTTCTTTGAGACATTTTGTCTGCAAAATAAATAAATATGAATTGTTCTTATTCATTTACCCTATTTAAATTTCCCTAGATCGAAATGTCCGCAAAAAGTTCGGACATTTAACTTTTTAATCTTTATGTTTCAGAAACTACTCATTTACTCGTTTTTTAGAACGGATTGATGGAACGTATAGGTTAACTGATTCGTTTCATTATTCTGAACTAGCATTTACGATAAAGAAATTAAATAAGTAGTTTCTGTATACCCATGAGAAGAAAGCGTGAGATTATGTATGTAAATTAAATAAACTGAAAAAAAAGTATTTCACAAATGAGAGTATTCACAAGAATTTAATACATAATGCAGTGTTCTTTTAATCTGCGCATATCGAAATGATTCCGAATCTATGTTTAATTTTATCAACGGAATAAAATATTAAAAAAGACCAAATATTTTTTTAATATTATTCATGGAATTTTTAAACAAAACGGTGTAACTTTTAAACTAAATGATCTATCGCGATGAAACAAACTCTATAATAATTAGAGGTAATTAGGCGTCCTCAAACAATTAAAATTGTGGAAAAAACTACACTCAATTAAAAATAAACTTGTTTTTTTTTTTACCTCGTACAATCTCCCCCTAGTACCTACATTACGCATCTTAAAACTTTTATTTTTTTAATATTTAGTTTTTTTTTAAATATTTTTTCCGTCAATAAAATTAAGCATAGATTCCCTCATTTTGATATAATGTGCACATTACAAATACTCACACTGTATAGGCACAAATTTATTTATTGTTGCTTTAGGTACCTACTGATACACAAACTAAGCCACGGCTTGTATTTTGGGAGTAAACATTTTTTTTAATATACCCATTAATATATCTATGCTTTAATTAGAGTGCCTCGAATTATCAATTAAACCGCAACTGGCCTGAAAAAGTTTGAGTTACGATTGCATCCTAAAAAGCATAACCTTACCTATGGTTAGAGAAATTTTATTTCTCAATTAGAAATTACAAAGACTTCACTTACTTGAGAACATTTTTAAAACTTAAAACACAAACTAAGCAGCTATTGTTTTTTTTTTCTTTATATTATATACCTAGCAATCGGGTAAAAAGAGATGTTTGTACTCATTTATTTACTTAACTCTCTAACATAATACAATAAAAACCATTAAAGAACACTGTAATTCAGAACATCGTTTAAGTGTAATAGTCTTGTACAATCTTACCGTCGATAAGAAACAATCCGAACTGCAAGTTCAAATCCACGTAATGTTTATGTCTTATACAAAACTCTACTGCCATTTCTAATGCACTTAAATAACGGTCAAAATCCGATGCCGTTGGTAAATCCTCAATAATCTCTTTATAATTATCATCAGCAACAACACTGTTCATAGAAATAATAATCGTCATTAAATAAACCGATATTGAAATCAACATACACGGGCGTAACGAAGTAATAGACTTTAGCTCTTTCATAGTGATTATTTTATCGCAACATTTAACCGCGAAGATGTTTGAACACCTGAATTCGAATGAAAACTGACCGCATTTTCTTCAGTGCTATTGTTTTTATCTAGTGATAAAGATGAGAGAATAAAGACGGACGACCACTTATTTTCCTCGAATTGATTTGTTCCCACACAATTGTCTTTTATATCCCGCGGGATATAAAAGAAAATTGTGTCATTACCTCGACAATGGATCCTATTAAATTATCGACTATAGTGGGCATTTTTTAGGGTTCCGTATTTCAAAAGGAAAAAACGGAACCCTTATAGCCCTATAGGATCACTTCGTCGTCCGTCCGTCTGTCTATCTGTCAGTCTGTCAAGACTCTTTTTCTCAGGAACGCGTCGAGGTATCAAGTTGAAATTAATAAAAAATGAAGCTCTAAAACAATCAAGCTTCTTAGTCAATGCAATAAAAAAATACGGCCATGTATGCGACTGCCTTGTTGGGGTGGTGGTCGCAATTACTACTTGCTGAGCATGAGGTCCTAGGTTCGATTCCCGGGTCGGTAAAGTGAATTTCTCAGTAGCAGCCTGGAGTCTGGATTTGTGCCCGGTTGATGGCAATAGGCTCACCCTCTATTAGATGGGACTTAAACATTACTGCCGAAATGTACGTGTACTATAGGGACACCTCTGCCTAACCCTTCGGGGAATATAGGCGTGATGTTATGTTTTGATACTCACAAATAAATCAAAAACTTAAAGTTAAAAAAAAGAAAAAAATCAACAGCTACCCTTTGATACCTAGAATCATGAAATTTGGCTAGAAGCAAGATCTTACAGCACAAGTAAAAGAAAAACCGACTAAGTGCAAGTCGGACTCGCGCACGAAGGGTTCCGTATCTATAAAAACGAGAAAACAAAATCACGTTTGTTGTATGGGAGCCCCTTAAATATTTATTTTATTCTGTGTTTTAGTATTTGTTGTTATAGCGGCAACATAAAAACATCATCTGCGAAAATTTCAACTGTCTAACTATCACGGTTCATGAGATACAGCCTGGTGACAGACGGATAGACAGACAGATGGACGGACAGCGGAGTCTTAGTAATAGAGTCCCGTTTTACCCTTTGGGTACGGAACCCTAAAAGTAGATTTAACACTTTTTTTTGCGATTACTAACTTACCTTTGCAATTGGAAAAATGACCGTACGTATATCGATGTATGGAAGAACAAGTTTTTCAACTACAGTGTCGAGTTTGTTTTTAGGATAAATTCATCCCAACTACGGAACCCTTCATTGTGCGTGGTCCTACACGAACTTGGCCGGTTTTTTTATTCTTAAGAACTTTATTGACTTTTAATTTACAACTTTGATTATAACATAGTTAACTTTGCATATCATTCTACTTATGCAGTAACACAGTAAAGTAAGTGATCGCCTCCACTTCTGCCCATCAATTTTTGTGTATCAATATCATCCGGTTGCCACCCCCCCTTTTTTTTTTTTGGGTGGGAAATCATCAAATATTTCTCCCGTGTGTCAGAATCTTACTGACTAAAACCCACCCGTGTTCCTTCGGTTGCCCTGTTGCCGGGGGCCACGATCTCCCTTTCGGTTTTCTTCGCAACCCCGGCAGGCATCGGCCCTAGCGGACCCCGTCAATTCTGCTGACATCTCTTTGAGGCGCGCGTGGAACACAACGCGCCGTCGACCCGGGCCTGGTCCTTATCGGACGGTGAGCTACCCATTGCTCACAGTCCGCAAGCCCGCGCCTACGGTGGCCGGAAATCGGCTTGCGACTCCCGACGCCCTGGGCGTCTCCTCCTGCGGCGGTTAGGGGCGTGAGGGCGCGAAATTTGCCTCTCCCTCACGCGGTCCGCCTCCTCCTTCGCGAGCATTACCGCTTCGCAGAAGGAGGTGACGGCCTCCCATTTCCTCTCACTCCGTACCATGGCCTGAACCAGGGCCGGACGCGAGAGATCACCGCCGCCGATCGCCTCCACGAGGACACGGCGATGCTGCGCCCAAGCTGCGGGTTGCCACCCCCCAAAATCGTTATAATAGAATTAATGTAAAAAAAATCTTGAAACTCCTTACCGATGATTTACCATCGAAAATGAGGGTAAATTTTATCAAAACCAGATGGCATTAATACACACTAATTCCTTACAATTCCACAATTACAATAACAATTTAGACAAAAAATCACTGTTTCAATTAACTTAACCACATTAATTAACAACTTTTTCTCATATTCAAAGTGTATCAGCTCTCATGGTTGTTGTACCATACTTCCTGCAACCGGAAGAGGCAATATACTCATGGTAGTCAACGTCCGGTCGACATTGGCTTGGCTGTCTATAGTACCTATATGGCCTGACCAAGATTATGTCTGGACATTAAAAGAGACTGTGACCTCGGAATCTGTTTCGGCCTTTCTTCTCAGAGTAGTCAGATAGGAAACGCCGAACTCAACCAGCTTATTTTTAATTTTTTTTTAATGGGTAAAAGTTATTCCGATATCCTATTTACAGAACAAACAATTTCATTTCATTTCATTTACTACCTACCTACGATGAGGCGAAGTCAACCACAGCTGTTACTTCCGAGACGAAACCTTAGTGATAAAGGAAGTTCAACACGACCATGGTAACAATTTTATTTGACACTAGCAGTGCGTTGGCATAGTACAGTGCGTTCATTGTAACTTGTCCCATGACGCAATTGGCAGCACTGTTCTGTCAGTCGCCGTTTTGAACTCTATTTGTATTGAAACTAAGCTTAACAAGCAATGTTGCCATCATGACGGCAAGGGACAAGTTATGGTGAACAGTCTGTGTCAGTAGCAGTAAAGCCTAACTTACACAGTGCGATTTAATAGAGGTAATTAATAATATTAGAAATGATCGAACAAGTAATGTAATTTCAAAGAAGGCATTGCAAAATTATATATTCGAAAAATCTGTAAAATCGATGAAAATATGGAGAAGCTATATGCTTTAAAAGTTTTTGGAAGGGATTCCTGTCCTTGTCGCGCGGTACGGACAATGTATGGTGCTGGTATGAAGCATAGTCGTGACGTCTCTCTTGTGATAGTACCGTCTTTGTCTAGCAGTTATTTTAAAACATTATAACTTGGCAATTTTTTAAGCTTTTGTACTTTTTATTATATTGTTTGCAGTATTTGCAAACAAATATTTTTTTTAAGTAGTTCATATTGCCTGTGGCATACCATAACTTGAAGCAACATTAAAAATTGCGTCTAAAAACTGTTCAGTCGCAAGTCATTTTTATTGTATGCCATATTCAAGAAACTTGCATCGTGTAAATGGGGCTTAAGCGAGGCGTCCAACCCAGCTAAACTAAGTAAGTTTAAGGTTAGTTTAGTTTAGCTCGCCAGTTTTGCGCACAAGTATGAAAAACCGGCGAATTTAGCTGGCGGTGGACGGCTCGCTTTAGGGTTTTCATTGTTCTTGAATTACAACACTTGTGTTCTACTGACGTATTGTTAAACCTTATCCGTCCAAGTGTAGTAGTAGGTAGCTACGACTTGTTGTTGCTATATCATTTTCTGATACTTAAAAAGTTTTTAATAAAATAGAGAACAAAAATTCCAATTCAAATCATAATCACATTAATATTCATTAACAAATAATATTTATTAATAATATATTTACTGTTACATATTTTATTTTATTTTATTTATTATATTTAATAATTAATATATTTATTTATAAACGCTTTAAAAACTTACTGATTTCTAAGAGTTTTCCGATATTAGCCGGTGATGCGTATAGAGAGCAAAAATAACAGGCATTAAGTTTTAATACTGAGTCTCTATTATATATCTGAGAGCATGTGAGAACGCCGCCGCCGCCACAGCCGTGAAGTGTCCTTTGCACTGCCCATTCATTATGTACGGCGTCGGCCTCTCCATTACCCACGTTTTGTCTTCATCCTCTCTTATCTGACTCTCATTGAAATCTCTACTTACAACCTTATCCGAGAAGCAACCTTCCGAAATTTGGAAATCAAGAAGAGTTTTGAACCAGTAGTTGCGGATAAACTGAGCGTGGCCGAAAATGCCGCAGAGAACAACTGAAACAGTTAAAAGAACTTTCATTAACATTTTTCTCCTGGTATTAATAGAATGAATGATAACATTATATTTTACTTACTTTGTTCATACAAGAGGTCAGGCAGTTGGAAGCTATTTAAAGCAATGAACTGCGCCTCGCCGAAGCTCTTCTTGCAATGCATATCTGTCATAGATTTGTCCTCTCTTTCGGAGAACACGACACATCTTCGAGAAAAACGAGCAACGACCATATATAAAAGCCTAAAACATAAGAATTATTTTATACTGAATTAAAGTAGGTACTGATTTATTTGGAGACAGATTATTTAAGGTGATAAAAAAATTACTTTATACATTTTAAGAGGTGCTTTAGACCACCGAACTGAATAACTTTAACTTTGGGACCAGCTTTAAAATCGCGAAAAAGTCAAAAGAAAATCGGCAATCCCATACAGTTTACAGTTTAACAGTATAAGGTATTAAACTTTAGTATGGAACTGCTGATTGCTTTCGTTTTTTTTTATTATTAATATTACTGCCTTGTTGGTCTAGTGGTCGCAAACACGACTGCTGAGCATGAAGTCTAGGGTACGATTCCCGGTTTGGGCAAAGGTTTTTCCATTTGGAATTTCTCAGTAGCAGCCCAGAGCCGCTTTTTATGCGGCTTTATAACTACTAGATAAAATCACAAACACAAAATAATCTGCCTCGTTGGTCTAGTGACTGCCTCGTTGGTCTAGTGGTCGCAAAGCGCTACTGCTGAGTATGTGGTCCTGGGTTCAATTCCTGGGTCGGGCAAAGTGTTATTGGGTTATTCCATCTGTAATTTCCCGAAGTCTGGATTTGTGCCCGGTTGATGACAATAGGCTCGCGCCCTATTACATGCGACTTAAACACAACTGGCGAAATGAGGGTGTACTATAGGCACACCTCTGTCTAACCCTATGGAGAATATAGGCGTGATGTTATGTTAAGTATTATTAAAATAGTAAGATAAATATTGTAGGCGCGTGATTGCCAAAATTGTTGTAAAAAGTAGCCCCCTATATTTGAAACACAAAGAAGGCTAAACCTTTCGAAAGCGGTATGTGCTAGGAGCTCGGAGCTGAGTTATAACAGCCGCACGGATCGATCCATTAGGTTAAGCTACGTTTGCCGGGGTTGGTCCGAGGCTGGGTGACCATCTTTACATACCGAGACACCTCTGAAAACTGCCTCGGAAAGCACGTTAAGCCGTTGGTCCCAGCTGTCATTCGTGAATCTTTGCCAATCGTTACGGGTCCTCAGAAGCCCGAAAGTCTGACAACCAGTCGCTCCATGTAAAATACTGGTATTCAGCTGCATCCGGTTAGACTGGAAGCCTACCCCAACATAGTTGGGAAAAGACTAGGCAGATTGATTGGTGTATAGATTGCACTTTGCACGTAGAGTTCTTCCGAAGCATCTTGTATCTTTTAGGGCCTGCGCACACCGGCGGACGGCTGGGGAGAGCAGCGAGGGGGTTTCCTCTATCCACCAGCGCACACTGACAAGAAAAATTCTGTGCAATACCGCGACCCTCCGCCAGCTTACGCGCGGTATACTCCAAGGTGGATCACCAAGCATTGAAATATATACCTTATTTCGATTGGATAAGACCTGGTAGACTCCAACGCATACCACCTCCCACTGCGGTATCCTTCAGCGTGCTCTTCGATGCTCCAGAAAAAACTGCGCTGCGATGGTCCAAGGTCGATCACCAAGTATTTAAATATATACTTTATTTTGATTGGATAAGTATTAAATTCAATTGATAAATTTAAAATCCCCAGCCGTCCCGACCGCCAGTGCCTTTAGGCCCTGACGTTGTATTCTAGACATACCTATGTGTCAATCCATAGCCGTAATCGCTGCCTTTTTGCAGAAACTCTTTGCAGCGAGGGGGAGTCAGACAATTACGTTGAGATCTTCTATATAATGGTAAAGAAGGAGCCCGCACCATATATGCTACGCATTCATCTAAAATAATTAGGATAGATTACAAACAAGGCTGTTGTTACTGTTTGTTTGTTACGCTTTAACGCTAAAACGGCAGAACGGATTTGGATGAAATTTGGCACACAGATAGACCATGACCTGGGGAAGGAAATACACTACTTTTATCCTCGATCGCAGACGAAGTTGCAGGTAACAGCTAGTCAGAAAAAAAATAACTAAAGAAGCTCCCGTTGGGCAGCTATGTCAAGAGACTGATGCAGAAAGAATCGTTGCGTCAACATTGCAGAATATTCAGTACCTTTATATTAGAATTTGAAAAGTTATAAGTACAAATATGTATGTATAATATTAATGTACCTATAAATTATTATCAGCATTTGAAACGTATTATATGTGACGGAGAGGGTATGTGTCTCTCGTTATTATCAGCCATATTTTAACCACTGTGGGCATACTGTGGGTAGTGTTGGTTATTGCACAATAGAAAAACCGTTTGCAGTTCAGATCAAATTACAATTTACGATCAAATTAATCACACTAGCAATTCATACACTGTAGGTACACGACATAACGGAACGCACGACAGTTTCTAAAGGTCTTCACTACTTGACCGCCACCGAGTCTCCGCTTATCCCCACAGAACACTAATACCCTGCTTATCACCCTCGGTAGAACGTTATGTCGTAGACTCTGTCGAGCGCCGCTGTGCGGCGCTAGCGCCCCAATTACTCAAATCATTGTCGTTTTACCGACATAATGCAAATATAGTTGTAGTAATTAACAATTTTTGTAAACATTAAATAAACGTCTCGCCAGCACACAGAAAGAGGTTTTCGTTGTGTGGCTATAATCAAAGTATAATATAGGTTAAGTGTTTTAGAAATAAATAAAATGTTATATTATTAGTTCCGCCCCGCGGTTTCACCCTCATAAGTCTCCATCCCGTAGGAATATCGGGATAAAAAGTATCTTATGTCCTAACCCAGGCTATGGTCTACCCATATCTCAAATTTCATCTAAATCCGTTAAGCCGTTTTAACGTGAAAGCGTAAGAAACAAATAAACAAACAAAAACTCACTTTCTAATTTATAATAATAGTTAGTTAGTTAGGATTATTAAGAGATTTTTTTTGCCATAGATAATTATGGTGAATTTGACAAAAGGTCGTTTGCATTGAAAGGTACAAAGTTCTAACCCACTCCACATTTTAAAAAATCACTCTACAGACATTCCAGTTTTCTTTTTTATAATTCCATAACCGAAGGATACCAAACAGAACCTTATTACTAGGCTTCTGCTGTCCATCCGTCCGTCTGCCTTTCTGCGGGATGTCTCTCATGAACCGTAATAGGCAGACAGTTGAAATTTTCACAGATTGTGTTATTCTATTGCCACTATAATAACAAATAATAATTATAGGGGGCCAAGAAACGTGTTTATTTTTTTGGGGTTTTTTGCTCGATCCTAATACGGTACAGAACCCTTCGTGTGCGAGTCCGACTCGCACTTAGCCGGTTTTTTTTATTGGTAGAATATAAACAAAACATACTTTACTTGATTCGATAGGTGTAGGTCTATTGGTCGCAAAGTTATTCACATTATTGTAATATTTCTCCCATCGGCCATAAATTTTCTTCAACAGTTCTGAACTGTAGATCGTTGTTTGGTTCAGTAGATCTAAATTGAATTTATCTACAGGCTTTGTCCACTCTGTTGCGTTGTAATATTGTCGTGACACTAAAAACAAACAAGGAATAAAAATTTATTTATATAATAATAATGTTTAAATATAATTATTATAATAAGTAGATTATAATAATTATATTTAGCTTCTGCCATTTTTAAGTAACTTTTTTTACTTTATTTTACATTCTTCTTCACCACAACCACAAATGAATGAATTCCATCGATTATTTGTTGTTTTAATATAATTAGGTTGTCTATACCGACAGAGAAGCAGTAAATAATGTGACTAGAAATTGCAGTGTTTTTTTCAAACATATCGTATCTTAGGTACTACTTGGGATATTTTTTGTATTTTTTTTTTAACGACCATAAAGTCTAATACATGCTATTTCAAGGTTATCCATTATTTACCGCACATCTTGTATAGTCTGTTACAAAAGTATCTCATAAAAGTGTAAACAATCCTCGGTGATTATACATTTTTTTTTTTTAAATAGTCTTGAGATATAAAGATGAAACCTTATAAACACAGCTTAATGTTTTTCTAATTCCCTTTAGTGAGTGATTACAAAAGCCTACACCCTAATTGCGTAACACACGTGCAATCATAATTTGAAGCATTTCGCAGTTTTGACCACTAAGGTCTTGGCTGCTTAACCGGACTTTCCTGTGGGTGCCTTAAGCTGCTACACTCAAAGCCTCTAGCCAGGGGCAAAAAACTAAACTAAATTAAAACTAGGCGAACGCTCGCTAAGGGCACCCCCTGTGGGGTACGAACCTCGGCTTAGGGCGGCTGCGTTGCGCGTCGCGCGCAAGAAGGGACAGGCTGGATCAAAATTGGTTTAGATCATGATTATTATTCGGTGACCCCATCGTGTGTCGGCGCTCTGCTTTTATACCGCCAATATTCACGAATATTCCGGCTATGTGTAGAACGGTTCCAGAAAAACATCAACAAATAAACATTACCAGGAAATACAAAAGTAGTAGGTATAAAAAATAATAACCTACTTGTACCGAATAAAGAAATAGGTACTTTATGCCCTCGGCGTACGGTCGAAATTAAAATGACAAGTCCTAATATTTTTTTATAAGTAGTTACCTACTTAACTTCAAACTAATAATAATGGAATGCTTCTCGAAGTTTTTAGCGCAAACACACTGTAATCCGTGCTTTCTCGAAAGATCTCGTACGTACGACGTAACACTGCCCCCTCCTTAGACATGCTCGTCCCGAGCATCATTAGCCCCGTAGTATCGGGCCAATCGGTGTACATGAACAATCTTAGGCGCACCTCGTAGACCCTTCTGTATTCGGTAGGTGACATCGTTGATCCTAGTCACGACTCGGTATGGTCCATCCCAATTTGCTTGCAATTTCTGAGACTTCCCCTTGCTCCGCACTGGGTTATGTAACCACACCAGTGAACCCTCGTCGAAACCCCTACTGTTTGCCTTGCGGTCATAACGGGTCTTCATCTTCTCAGACATCTGTTGGCCGGATTGTCGGATATGCTCATAAACATCATTCAACTTGTTACGCAAATCATTTGCGTAATCTGTTACACTACGTGGAGCATCAGGGGGAGCTCCAGTGATTAAATCTGCAGGCAACCGTAATTCTCTTCCAAAGTTCGCGAAGGCTGGCGTCACAGTCGTACTTTCGTGGACTGCGCTGCGGTAGGACAGCAGAAACGGCTGTATGTGCTTGTCCCAATCCCTCTGCCTGCTTTCCACGACTTTTGCCAGATATCTCTCCAACGTTTGGTTGAATCGTTCCACCATTCCATCAGATTGTGGGCGGTAAGAGGTGGTTCTGGTTTTGTAGGTACCCATCAATCGACAAGTTTCCTGAAATACTTGCGATTCAAAATTCCTTCCTTGATCGCTGTGTATTTCTAAGGGTACTCCAAAACGACAGAAAACTTCCTGAACTAATTTATCTGCGACAGTTGTAGCTTCTTGGTTAGGAATGGCGAAGACTTCTGGCCACTTTGTGAAGTAATCCATGACCACCAGGAAGTACTTGTTTCCACTCTCACTTTCTGGAAATGGTCCCGCAACGTCTAGTGCTATCCGTTCCCAAGGGGCTCCAACGTTGTACACTTTTATTGTTGTACACTTTTAGTGTGCCTCGGCTGCGTGTGTGGGGTCCTTTCACGGCCGCACAACTGGTACATTTGCGACACCAGTCCTCCACATCAACTCGACAGTGGATCCAGTAAAAGCGTTCTCGAATTTTTAGTAGAGTCCTTTTTACTCCCATATGTCCTCCTGAACATCCATCATGGTAGAGCCGTAGAACATCCGGTACCTTAGCTTTAGGGACAACCATTTGTAGATGACAGCTGTCCCCTCGAGCGTTTTCCCATTTACGGCACAAGACTCCCTCCTGGATCACCAAGCTGTTCCATTGCGCCCAATAACTCTTCGTGATAGAACTCATCGCAGCCACATCACTCCACTTAGGTTTAGGAGCACCAGCTATGACCCACTCGAAGATCGGTTTGATGTCCGAGTCATTTTGCTGAGCCTGCTGTAGGGTTTCCTTCCATTCATCACTGAGATCTGTTAGTATCCTCACGGGCACTACTTCCTTAACCTCTTGCCTGGCACAGTGCTTACAGTCTTCAGGACAAGGTGTTCTTGACAAAGCGTCTGCGTTACCGTGAGTTCTCCCGAGAAACCGACTTGCTGGGTGAGAATTGACGACCGTGTGAGAAGCTCCAGTATCCAACGTCAGTTTGCATGGTGTTCCGTTGACTTCGCCTTTGATGGTCAGGCTGTTCCCATCATGTGCTTGCGAGATCAAGATTCTCGGGGCTCTTTCAATACCAGCCAGCACCCGCCCCCCAGTCCTGGCATTTACTCGTTTTCCCTGCTGTGGCTGGGCAGTCACTTCAGCCACCCTTCCCTGCTGATCTTCTCTCGGGGTGCTGCGCTTAGGACAGCTTGACCGAAGATGACCCTTTTCTCCGCAAGTGTAGCACCTAGGACTGTACCCTTGCGGCCGGTCGCGTACAGGTGTTGCTACAACCCCCCTGACGCGGTGCTTTCGGTGGTCCTGCCTCACTGCCTCTACTTCTAAGGCATGGGCCAAGGCGTCTTTCAGCGTCACATGATGCCCAAGTCTCACAGCGGCTCTAACTTCTAGGTCGCGTATTCCATCAACGAACGCTTGTACCAAATTCCCATCGATAAGTGCAGGGGCAGACTGGTATGCTTTCCGAACCAGCTTTTCAACTTCGAGGGCCCACTGCTGTAGGTTCTCGGTACTACGTTGAACACGATCCTTCAACTTAGTACGAAATACGTGCTCCAGGTTCGCGTCGCCGTATCTGGACTCTAACGCCTCCAGCAGCTGCTCGTAGGTTACATTCTTGCCGAGCGCCTCAAGAATGTTTAGGGCCTGATCTCGGAGGCCCAAGGTGATCGCGGTCATGGCTTGCGGTTTTGTCCATCCATTCGCCTTCATAACGGCCTCAAATTGAATTTTATAAGCCGACCACGAAGATGTGCCATCGAATGGAGGCACCTTAAAGCCCCGCGCTGAAGGTGCAGCAACTACTGAAGCTACAGTCACGTCTCCAGTCTTCAGTTCCCCCAAAGCCTTCTTCACCCCAGCGATCTGAACTTCGGCTTCTGGGAGGCGATTCTCTTGCTGCTGTACCTGATCCTTCATCACCTTTAGGTCTTTGCCAAAAGTTGCATGAAGATCCTTTATGAGGAGCATCTGCTCGTCTTGGCGGCGGACCTGCTCCTCTTTGTCTCGCTGCAACTGCTCTTCCAACCGGCGAGCCTGCTCCTCTTGACGGCGAGCCTGCTCCTCTTGACGGCGAGCCTGCTCCTCTTGACGGCGAGACTGCTCCTGCAGCAGCGCCATTAAAGCTGACAAGTCTGGCGCCATTGATGCTGTAGAAACTGCGGATGGGCCAGCGACTGGCACTGACGTATGCTGGACACCACCCGGTGTCTGTTTTGGAGAATCTCCAAACCGCCTTTGGTCCATGTCCTGCTGTCGCTGACTCCTGGTACGGATACCGTCCGTGTCGTCCTTCGGTAGAATTGGCATAATTTATCCCTCACTTCTGACACCAAATTGTTACGAGCTGGGTATGGGATAAATTAATTACTACCAATCAGACAATCAAATAACTTTATTGAACACAAAACACTTAAAACTTAATCACAAATACACCACTGATCACTATTCGCTCAGAGATCGCACTTCTAGTTCACTGCGATTCGCTTCGTTGTATCACCTAAATCAGACTGACCCCATCGTGTTTTTTTTTTTTTTTTTTTAAACGGGCATCTCGCAGTTTTGACCGCTAAGGTCTTGGCTGCTTAACCGGACTTTCCTGTGGGTGCCTTAAGCTGCTACACTCAATGCCTCCAGCCAGGGGCAAAAAAACTAAACTAAATTAAAACTAAGCGAACGCTCCCTAAGGGCACCCCCTGTGGGGTACGAACCTCGGCTTAGGGCGTCGCTGAGGGGAGGACAGCAAGAAGGGACAGGCTGGATCAAAATTGGTTTATATCATGATTATTATGCGGGGTAGTTTAAAGCTACGTGCTCAGCGGCAACAACTTGCTGGCACCTCGTTTTCGAGCAAGGGTCGGGGAGGAGTATCATTTACTCAGGGACACGGTCGCGATCGCAAAGGACCTCGGCGGCGAGGTCGGAATGACGGGAGGCGTCTGTTTTTGTATATTGTACTGGTGGCCCTATTCTGCTCTTGGAGGAGTGTGATGGGATCATCAGGGTCGGAAAGTACATGCCGCGGGCGGCGGATCTGACTAATTCTGGAAGGGACATAATTGGCTGCTTCGACAACCAAGGGGTTACGATGTCTAGGAGCGGAGTCAAAGTAACGCTTGGACATGCGTTTTAGGAACTGGTGAATCGTAGGGATTTTACAGTCGAGATGGAGGATCTCGTTTCTGACATAGAAGGGAGCTCCCGTGGCTTTACGGAGGAAACGGTTCTGCAAGGCTTGCAACCTATGGATGGAATGGGACTTGGCGTGGGCGAATACTGCACCCGCATAGGTCATAATGGATCGGATACACGATGTATAGATGCGCAGTTTGCACTTAAGTGACAATTTGCTGCGTGCATTTAATACGAAATGGAGTCTACCTAGAGCGAAAGCGGCTCGCGAACGAACCGTCTTTATGTGCTCAGAAAAGGAGAGATGATGATCTAGGATAACACCTAGGTATTTGGCGCGCCTAGCCCAAGGGATTGGTTTGCCGAACATGGTGATAGGTCGGGGGAAAGGGGGGGGTCTAGTTCTCGGTTTAGAAAAGCTAACCGCTTGACTTTTGTCGGGATTTACTTCTATTCGCCATTTTCTAAACCAGGCGCCAAGGTTGTTGACAGCCCTTTGGAGGTTTAGCAGCATCGTAGCTGAATTTCCCTTACAGATGATCGCTGTATCGTCTGCGAACAGAGCCAACTGCGTTGATCTGTGTCTGGGGATGTCGCTGGTGAATAGCGTGAAAACGAGGGGGGCTAATACTGAGCCCTGAGGGACTCCCGCCCTTATGGGGCGGGGGGAGGAAAGGGCTCCTTCGATGCGGAAGCGAAAGGTGCGATTCGACAAATAGTCTCGTAAGATGAGCACGAGACGATCCGGCACACCGAGTTTGTAGAGCTTATAAATTAAGCCGTTGTGCCAGACTTTGTCAAACGCCTTTGCTATGTCGAAGAATAATACGCTCGTCTGTCGGCCATGGGTGAGAGCACCGCTGATCAGCTCGACGATACGATGGACCTGATGCACGCTAGAGTGCTGAGTTCGAAAGCCGAACTGTTCGTTGGTGACCCCATCGTGTGTCGGCGCTCTGCTGTGTAGAACGGTTCCAGAAAAACATCAACAAATAAACATTACCAGGAAATACAAAAGTAGTAGGTATAAAAAATAATAACCTACTTGTACCGAATAAAGAAATAGGTACTTTATGCCCTCGGCGTACGGTCGAAATTACAATGACAAGTCCTAATATTTTTTATAAGTAGTTACCTACTTAACTTCAAACTAATAATAATGGAATGCTTCTCGAAGTTTTTAGCGCAAACACACTGTAATCCGTGCTTTCTCGAAAGATCTCGTACGTACGACGTTACAATATGTTCGAAAAAATTGTATGCTCACCAACGCTAATAACGCAGTGAATGTTCTTGAGCTGTCAAAAGGAAACAGATTCTGATTGATCGTGTGTTACACAATAAGGGTGCTGAACAGGGTTTCCTTACACTTTCCTCTGATACTTTTGGAACTGGCATAAGGCACTTAGGTATATAATGTCAGAAATTAAGTGCAAGGTCTAGTCGTTTCCTATTCAATTCCGGAGAATGAGCAGTAAAATAAATTTGGAATAGGTACTAAGGTATTTCTTAAGAATAAAGGCTGTATACTGACTATACCTAGTACAAATACCTACAACGTAAAGAAAAATAGTTTACATTTTAAAGTCTGCTCAAGCACTGGCACATTTTGATTTTTTTGTATCATGAGGTGAAAATAGTTATTCACTTCATCGTTTTTCACAAATAGTTTTTCCAAACGGGAACGTGTGTTTGCAGGAATACTCGTTCCTTTCTGTTGCAAAACTTGCCTCAAATTCACTGCAAAAGAGATGTAAATAATTTAATTCTGAAGTTGTTCTTAAAGACATTTAGTCTGCAAAATAAATAAAAAGAAATTGTTAAATTCTTTTTTCCGTTTCGGGTTACCATTTCGAAATTTGAAAGCAAAAAGTAGTAAAAAGTAAAACGTCCGCAAAAAGTCCGGACTTTTACTTTTAATCTTTATGTTTCAGTACCTACTCATTTACCCTTTTTTAGTTTATTAAAATTCCCGGGAGATCGAAAAATCCGGTCAAAGTCGGACGAATTCCGGACGGGGGATAACAAGCCGGATATGTTCGGACGGATGGTAACCTTACTCCCTGGGCACCAACTGAACAGCAATAGGCATAAAAGATTACCAGTGAACTGGTAACGAACGAAATCCATCGACTTAAGGACGGATACAGGAGGGCACAGAGGTACGTGCCCCCCAAACAGTTTATGTTAAGTAAAATCTTCAGCAGCAGTGGCGTAACTTCTAAGGTTTAAAATGGTGCAATCAGTTCATACTCAGACCCAGAGTTCTGCAAAGCCGGTTCATTATTGGGGCCCTTGACCCTCAGACAGCAAGAGGATTTCAGGATAACATAATACCTATAATGCTAAGAAGGTTGCGCGGTCCGAGGGGCCTCGCGCGTCCTAACTATAAAGAGCTCATGAAAAATATTTAGCTAATATTAAAGGTAAAAAAAAAAATATTCAAACCAATTCAAGGTGAGGTGCTAAAATTCTTGAGTTCCCTTCGCTCGCTCTTGCAGCCCAGTAACTTTTTTTATTTCTCTATCTATGGTCAAAAAAAAAACTATCCTATTCGAGGTGGGGTGCTGTTATAATTATAATTGTATTATTTTTTATAGTTATTCTTACTGAAAAAGAATGAATCCTAAAAACAGCATAGTGCAATACTCTAGTATTGCACTATGCTGTTTTTAGGATATTGGAGACACTTCTTACCTGTCTGGCCTATGTGCCTCTCCCAGAAATAAATCCTAGATCTAATAGTATACCTACTTAATAGAATTTTATTACGAAAATACTAGGTCTTCACGTTCCCATTAACTTATAATGCCCACTGAAAACACAATCACGCGAGCGAAGCCAGCACAGCTAGTATACCTACTAAATATAATTTTTATCATGAACGGATTAATCAGAAATTGAAGTTATAGGTTAGCTGATTCGTTTCATTATTCTGAAGTAGTATTTACGATAAAGAAAATAAAAGAACTTTCAGAAAAAAAAATATTATACCATTAATAACAACCTATGATTGATTCGAGTGTCTCGAATTATCTATTAAACCGTAACTGGCCTGAAAAAGTGTGAGTCTTAACTCACACTTTCACACTCACCACTCACACACACTCACTCACACACTCACTCACACACTCACTCACACACTCACTCACACACTCACTCACACACTCACTTTCACTTTTTTTTTCTTTTTTTTTTTCTTTCTTTTTTCTTTTTCTCTTAAGACTGCACCCTAAAAAACAACCCTTCCTGGCAATTGAGTTAAAAGATATGTTTATACCCATTTATTTTACACTGGTAATACAAATTATTGTATTAAAAACCATTAAAGAACACTGTAAAGCAAAACATTGTTTATGAGCGAGCATTCTGAAAGTAGTTAACGTCGAAAATATATGTCAAATATTTCGCTGTTGATTAATTTGACAATATTACTGTATGGAAATATGAAATATCGCTAACTAGTCTATTAGAATATTAACAACGAATTTGCAATCATAACACTGAATTTGATGTTGTAAGTGTTTTAGGTGTAAAAAGGCATTTGGAAAGTTACCAAATACTTTTTTTACACCTAAAATATTATATATTAAATATCATATCATAAATATTCGGTGTTACGATATTAATTATTGCATTTCAGAATCAATATTTTAGTTTACAAGTTGGCCATATTTCTTATTTCCATACAGTAATATCGCCAAATTAATCAAAATCGCGAATTATTTGACAGCTATTTGCGACGTTACCCACTTTCTGTATAAACGCTCTTAAGTCTTGTACAATCTTACCGTCTATTAGAACCAATCCGAACTGCAAGTTCAAACCGACGTAATGTTTATGTCTTACACAAAACTCTACTGCCATTTCCAATGCACTTAAATAACGGTCAAAATCCGATGCCGTTGGTAAATCCTCAATAATCTCTTTATAATTATCATCAGCAACAACATTATTCATAAAAATAATAATCGTCATTAAATAAACTAATATGGAAATCAACATACACGGGCGTAATGAAGTAATCAAGTTTAACTCTTTCATAGTGACTTTTTATCGCAATATTTAACCGCGAAGATGTTTGAACACCTGAATTCGAATGAAAACTAGTCGCAATTTCTTCGGTGTTATTGCTTTTATCTAGTGATAAAGATGAGAGAATAATGCGAGCCGGCCACCGCCAGCTAAACTAAGTAAGTTTGCAGTTAGTTTAGTTTAGCTCGCCGGTTTTTCGTCGTCGTGTGTGGACGCACATGTATGAAAAACTGGCGAGCTTAACTAACTGCAAACTAACTTATGTAGTTTAGCTGGCGGTGGACGGCTCGCTTAAACCTTCAACTGTTATTAACATTACATAGATTTTTTTATTGTTATGGCCTTCGAAAGGCCAATCGACAGATAATCCGTTATAGACGGACGACCTCTTAGTTTCCTGGAATTGATTTATTCCCACACAATTTTCTTTTATAGCCCGCGCAGGTACATACTCAGTTTTTTCAGTCAAACATTATTGCTCCCGTGCTAAGCCCTGTCATCAATTTATGTATAGAAAATTGACACTTTCTAAGTAGGCTAAAAATGTCATTAATTAAACCACTACATAAGAAAGGCGATAAAACACCCATATCAAATTACCGCCCAATTGCCTTAATACCAATACTGTCTAAAGTCTTTGAAAAAGTAATGTATAACTCTTTATATTATTTTCTTGAATCAAACAATTTACTTGCAAGAACCAATTTTTTTTTTATCCTATACTGTCCTATACTGCTGAGCAAATGCCTCCCCCAAATCCTTCCATGCATCCTTTTCCAGGGCCACCTCCATCCAACCCAATATGCGTCTAGGTCATCTCACCATCTCTTCCTGGGCCGGCCTATGGTCGGCGGCGAAGAGGCCGGCCCAGGAAATATAATTATTCTCTAAAAAAAATCTAAATGTTGGCAAAATAATACCAATTACAGCGGTACTAATGGATATGTTAAAAGCATTTGATCATGTAGACCAGAATATATTGTAAAGCAAATTAGAACGCTATGGCGCATTAGATGCAATGTATTAAAATTGATTAAAGCATGTCTAACTGACAGAAAACAAGTAACTGTCATAAATAAAATTAGTCTAAAGACGAAATTATCTACAAGTCGTCAACATTAATAACAGTATGTGTGGTTCCTCAAGGAAGTGTCCTGGGGCCTCTGCTGTTCATAATCTACATAAATAATTTACTAAAATGCACTGAACACCAAACTATTATTTTTGCCGATGACAGCACAGTGTGTAAAAAAAACATTTTTACAAAAAAAACCGACTTCCAAAAAAACATTATAAGTGAAAAATAACTTATTAAATAAATAAATAATTTCGGAAGTCGGTGTCTTTGGTTTTGTATTTTACCGACTTCCGAAATTTTTATTATTTTACACTTTGTAGTGTTTTTTTGGAAGTCGGTTGTTTTCTTTTTGGAAAAAATATTTTATTTGTCGCTTTTTAGTGAGTAGTTTATAATTTATCTAAGTTTATTTAATTCTTAGTATTTACTTTGTGATTATTTTTGTCATTTGCAAATATTTTATTTTAATATTTATACTTACATAGTACTTAATAAAGAATGTTTCTAGCAATTTATGTGTTCAAATAAATTTTGTTAGGAATATTGTTAACTCGGTTTTAAGATTTTAGCTTTGATTTTGCTTGTCATTAAATTTTAACAAAAATTCTGTTTATTTTCGTATTTTTACATTATTTGTACGTCGTTAACGGCAAAACATAGAGATCTCTTTTCTTACTTTATTTTTAACACATATTTAGGTATGTTTACAAATAAAAACTTTGACTTTGGCTTTGATAAATTTGCAAAAATACTGAAGCACTAGTATAATTTATTTTTTGACCGAAAAGCTAAGTACATATCAAATATGGACTTAACTTGAAGATAAATCGAAAAGTTAAGCCGAAAATTGCCAAATTTCTAAATAAACTATAATTCACTATTTTATCCCCTTATAGAATGAATTTCGTAAATGATTTTTAGTGTGTCATAAAATAAAAATCATGTAATTAGTTTCAGCGGTTGGTGGTGATAAACTAGTCAGGACAAGCTTGTTATGTTACATCTAAATATATACATATTATATGAACTGAATTTAGAATAATATAATTCATATCAATTAAAGTTTTAAATTATCGAAAGTTCCATCATTAATGTTAGACATTTGAGATAGAGTCTGTCTATTGAAAGCTGAGTGAAAAAGAGCGGCAAATTAAAAAAAAAATGTCGGATATCCCCGGATCAACTATGGAAAAATGTATTTGATACTTGAATATTTTTATGCAGAGTATTTATTTTTATTTTTACAGATGAATAGCAAAGCATAAAGCAAAAAATTGTGTAGATAATCTTTTATGATCATAAGGTTGTAAGTCACATCATCATCATCATTTCAGCCGAAAGACGTCCACTGCTGGACATAGGCTTCCCCCAAGCACCGTCACTTCGACCGATTCTGCGCTTCCCGCATCCAGCGGTAAAACGGTAAAATATTTTGCTGGCCACTCGAATTTGCCAATTTGGTATTTCAAGTAAAACGATGCCTAAAACTTTAAGAAGCAGTGCGACAAAGTTATTATAAATAATTAAAAGCGAACGTGAGGAATTAACGAAAAATTACAATTGTTTACAATAATTTCGAAAATTACTCGTATTAAATTCGTTTTGAAACTAAGTAAACACGATTTATATTTATTACACCTGGTCCATCAATATAACAGTTTTAAATGTGGAATCATAATAATTGACATAGCAATGAGAAATCGCGTGGCATTAATATACAAATCTGTGTTATTATTTATGTAATTTAGTTTAACATCCAATGTTTTCTGTTATAGAACCTATAGGTTCCATAACATAAGTAATTTTCGAAATTATTGTAAATTTTTCGTTAATTCCTCACGTTCGCTTTTAATTATTTATAACAACTTTTTCGCACTGCTTCTTAAAGTTTTAGGCATCGTTTTACTTGAAATACGACAAAATATACATTTTTTTTTTTGTAAGAGGCTATAAAAACAACAACTGACGACAAGTGACACTTGCAGCAGTGCTGTCAATTTATGAAAATTTGAAAAAATCTGTCTCAGCTTTCAATAAACAGACTTTAGTTCAAATACGCAATTACGAACCCTAGTTCCGAGCTTTGTCAGAATACCTCCCCACCCCCACCCCAAATGAAATCCTAGATCCGCCCCTGCCTGTAAAGTAACTGATCGTCTAGTCCACTTTGAGATGGACGAAAACCAAAAAATCTTTGCGTGTGGATGGCAATCTAAATGAGTCAGCCCGGAATTCGGCTTCGAGTTTGGCACCATCAGTACTTAGTGTCCTTCAGTTTCTATAATGTGCAGACAAGAGGACAAGCACGACACGATGTTTTTTTTATTTAAATTTAATGAACAAATAACTAACTGAACAACACTCATTGGCAAGAAAATACTTGCAAGAAATTCCTTTGAGACGACAAAAACAAACTCAGCATAGAGAGTCAGGCGCTTACACAAATATATTGAAGGGTGTAGCGGTACACGAAGTCCTCCATCATTGCGGACCTCCGTGGCGAGCTGTCACTAATGTGGCAGCCTGTCAAGAGGTCTAACACATTATAACATTTGACATGATCTTGTCAAGAGCCCCCGAAGTGTATAATCTATGGGCCCCCACATGGGACACGTTGCGATAAAATGTATGGACAAAATAAAAGTTTAACCTAAATCTGTGAGTTTAACCCTCAAGGAAAGCCATTTCAATGAAAATGAGGTCATTCTCATTGAATTACACCCACCCCCCGATCGCAAGGGGGATTTAAAAAACCTCCGCTTCAAAAATAAAGGAACTTCACTATATTAAAATGTATTGCGACTCTCCGTAAATTATAGCGGGGATACGAGTAAGCTGTGAATAAGCTACTACGCCGCGGGTGCCTACCTTTTTTAAGTTCTTTCAATGATTCACACCCGATCCCACTATAAATAATCATTAGATTCGTAGAAAAGAATGAATATTTTTTCTTACAGGAGTGTAATATTGAAAGTCCTTGTTTTTTTTTAGGCTTACTTTTAAGTAAGATAATTGTATCATCTTTTGTTGCAAATACTTGCTAATAGTAAGAAAATGGAAGAAGTCACTGGCTCCTGAAATACAGGTACTCTAACCAAGCTCTGGAGCCAGGGTCTCATATTTTTCTGTAACCTTTTTATGTCAATAAATAATTTATTTAGTTATTTTATAATAATGCCAACCTATTATTGTGCCACGGCAGGACAAAGGAGTCTTCTCATAGAAAGAATGCACGAGTATTGATGACCACTCTTGCTCGAGATGGGACGGCAATTTCAGACTTATACAGGGTGGCAGGGATATCGACGAGAAAACTCAAAAAAAGGGGTGTTCTGAATCCATGGTATTACCATGGATTCAGTACATGATTCTGAACACCCCTTTTTTTGGGTGGGATATTATCAAATAACTTCTCCCGCTCTGGGTGGAGCGGGAGGGCGTGTCAGACTCTTACTGACTAAAACCCACCCGTGTTCCTTCAAATGTCTATATTGCCAAGGGCCACGGTAACCCTTTCGGACAATAACCGCAGCCCCGGCAGATTCCCTGCCTTGAAATTTTTCGTCGGTTACTTTTAAAAAAATCTGCTGTTCCATTTACTTTGACCGCGTAGGTATTGCTTTTCTATGAAACAGCAGACTTTTTTTTTAAATATCCGACGAAAAATTTCAACGCAGGGGCTTCAGAATCATGTGCTGAACCCATGGTAACAATTTTCGCGTCAATGTCCCTTCCACCCTGTATTAATTTATCTGCCTCGTTGGTCTAGTGGTCGCAAGCACTACTGGGGATTCGATTCCCAGGTCGGGCAGTGTTATTGAGTTTTTCCATCTGGAATTTCTCAATAGCAGCTTAATTTTTTTTTTAGAAAGATAATGCCCATTTTCTTAAGAGATTTGGGCCCCTAATAAAAATTGTATATTCTTTTTCTGCAAACGATTTAAATTTTTTCGGCCTGGATTGGGAGAAATTTTCAAATGATGATATTGAAGTTATGAATTTCTTAGACCGTCAAGCCTGTTTGAGATTAATCGTGATTTACAATCCTAATTTTTATTGTAGTAAATGTTTATATTTACGGTTAATATGAGGTTAATAGCTCATGAGAATGAGGTAGTGATATGCCTCAGACTCACTACTTCCTTCTCTCGCTAGAGATTATAAGTGTGCTGTGCCCTGTCCACCAGCGAGTATTATTAACGATGAATAAAGGCTTTGGCAGCAGAATTTTCAGTGCTCTATAGGAAGGTTTACTTAGAAACAATAATTTTATTCCTTCATTCTCATAACACAGTCATGGTATAAGCGCAGCGTAGGTACCCTACTTTACGCTTTCCCACGAAACTGCAATAATAAGCAATGATGTTCTCTAAAGGATTTGCCATATTTTGCTCACTTGTCAATAATTATGTACAGCAAGTCCTGCTGCTCACATGTCGTGATTTGTGAATCCTCCGGGAGGGTCACTAGCATTATGTTTGCGCTAAAGTTAACCTTCGCGGACGGTCAATGGCATTAGGTTTGAAACCGTGTTGTAAAACGAAGTAAAATAGTGTTTTCAGGAGGTCTTGGGGCTATACGTAGTATCTCTGGGGATATTTCCATGATCACATGTCCATGATCACGATAGATATTAATGGATGAATCATGAAGTCAAATATTATTGGCGAGCTGTTTATAGTAATAAAATGCTCGTAACTTTACCTATATGCTGACATCTAGTGGGCTGAGCTTAGGTAAGGCCTGGGATGTGGAATGAAATCAGTGCATTCCAAATTCAAGTTCAACTCCTTTGATGAAAAATAATTAGAAAGGAAAATAGGCAAAATTACATAAGTATGCACTTATGGGTCCCATCTCTACCACCAATAACGACGGCTGGACGGCTGGTCGACATGTGTCATAAGAAATTGGGGAAAATAAAAAAAAATAAGTTTCAATAATAAGTCTCTATTATATATCTGAGGGCACTTGAGAGCGCCCCCGCCGCCATTGACGTGAAGTGTCCATTGCATTGCCCATTCATGATAGCTAAGAACCTCAGTACTTTCCACTCATCGTTTTCATCATCTCTCGTTTGATTCTGATCGAAATTTCTAGTTGTTGTCTTCTCCGAGAAGCAACCTTCTGTAGTTTGGAACCGAAGAGTACTTTTGAGCCAGTTGTTTTGTAAAAACTGAGCGTGGCCCAAAAGACCACAGAGAGTAACTGAAACAGTTTAAAGAAATTTATATTTTAAATAATTAATATAATTTTTAACATTTTTCTACTGCTGTTAACTTAAATAATGATACTTATCATCAAAACTTCTAATTTGCTTACTCTGTTCAAACATGAGGTCAGGCAGTTGGAAGCTGTTTGAGGCAATGTACTGCACCTCGTTGAAACACTTCTTGCAATACGTATTCGTCCTAGATTTGTCCTGTTTTTCAGAGAACACGACACATCTTCGAGAAAAACGGGCGATGACCATAAATAAAATCCTAAAAAACAACGATTATTTTATAGGATACCGACGTTAGAATTATACAAGAAATTAAGTTTACCTACTGATGTAAACATATAATGTATTTAGACTATATTACAGTAAGAGTTTGTGCGATTATAAATGTTGTAATAATTGTACGTTCTAAGTTCAGGAACGATGTATATTCATTGTGCATCCCTGATGTCACGTGTTCGCGACAGCACCAACAGTATTGCCAGTGTGTTCGCAGATCGGTGGGATTCCCTGATGTTACGTGGTGGATGCAGCTCCACGCTAAATTTTAATGTTCTTATAATCTGTGTTGTACCTACTAACACTAGATATTAAGTAAAATTGTTACTAGCCCTATGGACTCTGTCTGAAATAAAAATATTCTATTCTATTATATATTTAAATCACACAGAGAAGGATTGTTAAAACATTTCGAACGTTTGTAGGCACTTAGCTTCAACAACGGTAGGCGATAATTCCATGGGAGAATCAGTGCCTAAGTAAAGATTTCATCAGTTAAAGGAGCATGATATCGTTGACTTCCTCTGATGCGGAGTATACCTCAGAATTTCAACTAACACGAATGGGGAAGATTTCTCCTGAACTTCAAGATTCCTCTTGTATAACGCTTATTAGTACCTGGGCGACCGAGCTTTGCTCTGGTGAAAATAGAGAATGCTCATTTAATAGTATAGGATAGTACCTACCTACTAATTCCATACTGCCATGATAGTAGGTACCTACTAATTCCAAACTGCCATGTCATTATTTTATGTCATTAATCTTGTTCTCAACTTTGGGCGACCGAGCTCTGCTCAGGTGAAAATACGGAGAAAACGAATTTTCCCAGATATGAGACCTAGCTAGATTTTTCGCCCCTATATTGCTGCTTTCATCGAAATCGTTAGAGCCGTTTTCCAGAAAGTGAATACAAATATATATGTATATACACAAATATTGCTCGTTTAATAGTATAGGATTATACAAGACGTACCTGTGTGACAGACCATAGCCAAACTCGTTGCCTCCTAGCATCGCCTGTTTGCAGTGAGGGGGCGTCAGACAGTTAGTCTGAGACATTCCAGACAAATGAAAAGGTTCATTCAGCGCCAATAGTGTTATGCATTCATCTAAATAATTACGTAAGATTAATACAATGTAATCATTCATCATTAACTATCAATACATAGTTTAGAACAAAGTAACTGTACAATCGATCTTTATTCCGAAAAGTTTATTTGTATAATACAGTCATATTTAACTTATATATGGCACATAAATGTCGATGTTTTGACATGTCGCCACAAACATTGCTCCCGTGCGAAATCGTGGTGGGTCGCTAAAGACGCGCTAAGGCTCCTGTTTTGACGCTATGTCAAGGAGCTGATGCAGCCTTGTTTCCTATTCTGTGTGGGAACTGGAAACCTCTGCTCGAAGTTGTTATGATCAGAGATAATAATATATATTGCTTACTATAGACAATTTCGCAAAAGGTTTGCTTGTTTTAAATGGTCACAAGTTCCAATCTACTTCACATTTTATAAAGACACTAGCTTCCGCCAGCGACTTTGCTCGCGTGATATCTCTATAAATTATAGCCTATGTTACTCAGTGATAATATAGTATTCTACTGGTGAAAGAATCGAAAATCGGTCCAGTAGTTTTTGAGTTTACAAACAAACATACAATCATCCATTACAAACAAACATACAAAAAATCAAATCTTTTCTTTTTATATAATATTATTAGTTTAGATTCAACAGACTTTCCGATTTTAGTTTTTGTTTTTTTTTTGGTAAGTACTTGTAGAAGATATTAGACAAAATCCACTATACCTATTTCGCCAGGCGACGGTTTAAAATTTTCGTGATTATCCACATCATTCTGATAGTTCTGCCATTTGCCATAAATATCCTCCATCTGTTTTGGACTGTAGAAGTTCGTTTGGTTCAGCAGATCTTTATTGAATGTATCTGGAGGTCTCGGCCACGTAGTTACGTTGTAAAACAGTTGCACCACTGAAAACAATCAACGAGTTGAAATGTGTGATCTGTAGATATATTACACAGGCCGACAAAATTTTTAACCAGAATCCAGACTATATATTTCCGAAGGTTTTTGGTGCGCTTAATTCAAATCTGGCCTTAGAATTGCACTAACACGTCAGGTTTCTGAAATATCCTAATCTAAAAGTGCAAAAAGTACAGTTTTTGCCCGATTTTGAAGTTATGTAGACGCTCGAAATATTTTTTCAAAAAAAAAAATGTTATCAGATTAAGGAACAAGTCTTCCTCTTTAAAATGCTGTTGAGTTTTAAATTTTAGTTTGGTTAAATTTTGTTGGCCTGTGTTATTTTTAGCTTCTGTTAATTCCATTATATAAACAAGAAAATTGGAAAATATACATATATATTGTCTACACTCGAATCTCAGATCGATTCTTGAACCCCGGAATTGTACCTGAAAATTGAAATAGGTACCTACTAAGGTATTTAACAACGCTTGCCGAGATTGGTCCGTGGATGAGTGACCATCCACTACATACCGAGACCCTTCCGTGCCTCGAAAGCACGTTAATCCGTTGATTCCAGTTGTCCCGACGGCAGCCCGAAAGTCTGCCAAGCAGTCTTACCAAGGGGTATCGTGTTACCCAGTAACTGGGAAGCGGAGGTCAGATAGGCGGTTGCTTTATTTAAAATACTCGTAACATAGTTGGGAAAAGGCTAAGTAGATGATGACCTACTAAGGTATTTCATACTTAATTATTAATATATAAATAATTTTATAAAAATATTAAAAAAACGTATTTAATATATAAAAAAAATGAATAAACGGAATATTAAATGACTTATGTATATAAAATACGATAGAAGTGGATATATTTGGTAACCTGTTTCTGCGCTCAGCGCTTGGTGTGGCAACACGCCGTGTTCGAGTTCGCGACAAGTCAATCGTCATCCTGAGGATGCCTCGTTGAGAGGTTTAACACGTGTTGATTTCTTTCAGGGTTTTTTAAAGACTCTTTAGAAATTGCTAAGCGGAACAGGTTACTAAATATATCCACTTCTATTGTATTTTATAATGTATTTCCGCAAGGTCACGCCTGAACCAATTAACTATTATATATATAACACATAAAACTTCACGCATGTATTCCCGAGGGAATTATTAAGAATAAAGGCTGTATCTCAGACCAAATACAAAACCAAAACATAGCGCTGTCAACTGTGACGTGAAGCCGGTTTCGTAAACATGTGTCCACTTAGTGAGATGTAGTTAGATTGTAAATGGTTGTACGTGTGAGCGTGTATGTACAGAGCGGAGGTGTAGTTTTAGCATGCTTCACTGTATTGTTCACAGCGCTTGGTTGGATGTTGGATGTTGGCGCATGTCTTGGTTTTTTATTTGGTCTGAGGACTGTATATAAATTGTACCTACAATGCAAAAACATAAAATATTTTGCCTTTTAAATTCTGCGCAATTACTGATTCATTTTTATGCTTTTCTACCATTAATTGAAAATAGTTAGAGAGTTCGTCGTTCTTTACAAATAGTTGTTCCAAACGGAAACGTGTTTTTCCAGGAATACTCCTTCCTTTCTGTTGCAAAACTTGCCTCAAATTCACTGCAAAAGAAAAGTAAATAATGTGATTTTAAAGTTGTTCTTAGAGACATTTTATCTGGAAAATAAATTGAAATACTCCTTTTTTTGGATTTTAACGCTCCTGAAGATTACGAGGGAACTGGCAACGAACGAAATTCCATCGACTTATCATGTACTATAATTTTTATTATGAACGAATTGATTTTATCTGCTAGCTTCCGCCAGCGGCTTCGCCCACGTGATAACTTTAAAAATGATATGTTATTCAGTGATAATTTAACATTCTACTGGCGAAATAATTTTTAAAATTATTCCAGTAATTTTTGAGTTTATTCATTACAAACATATAAAAAATCAAATCTTTTCTATTATTAATATTAGTTTAGATTTAGCTTGGCATCTGCAATAGAGGTTGACTGATTCGTTTAATTGTTCTGAAATGGTCTGTCATCTTCAAACAAATTACTGAAACAAAACGCTGTTTTATACACCTATCGGTAAACGCGTTTAGTGTTTTATTGAGCAAGCGGGCCGTATGGTCAATTCCTATAATTAATGGACCTTTATTGGTTAAAATACAGACTCTTGTTTCTTTACCAATAATGAAGCAAAGACCTCATAGCTTTACATAGTAGACATAGAAGTATAGCTACTTCTATATAAATAGATTCGTAAAATAATTTCACCTGTGATAGCTCACAGGTAAAATTAGCTTACGAATCTATTTATATGCCCAGTTTGGCAATAAAAATGCTAGCATTGGTAAGCAAAACGATTCGTGTTTGTTTATAGGAACCCAGCATTATTCTAACTTAAATATTAATGTGATATACCATTAAACTCTAGCCCTTCAGGCAAGTTCCTACGGTTAAATTGCTAGTGCAAGACACACTAATCAAAGCATAGTTGTCATCATCTATCCAACATCTATTATATACATATTTCATAGTATAAAACACAATTTTCACAATTTTCTTTTCTCAACGAGTGTGTACAGATAGTGCCATCCACAAAGACGCCTCCCACTCCGTAATTACTGTACCGTAAACTGTACTTTAGTTACTCATAAAGTAGAGTTTACACGCCCCACTCCACTCCGCTCCGTACTAAAGTTTAGTACGGAGCGGAGCGGAGTGGGGTGCGTCGTCGTGGATGGCACTTACAATCAAGGCTCGGAACCGGTTTAAAAAATACCGATGAAAACCGGTTTATTTGGGTTTTACTCCGAACTTTTCTTAAGAACGTGAACGTTTTAAGAACTTTAGTTTAACCTAAGTTAACCGGTTTCTACGACGAGCGGCATGTCGGTAAACGCGTTGCAACTTGTGACTATTTGTAAGGATGCCGCGCTGAATAAAAACTAAACAAAAAACCGGTTAATATTGCTCTAAACCGTTTAATCCGAAAAAACCTTTATGTAAAGACTCCTCTAAAACCGGTAAAAAAACCGAGTGACATTTCTACGAGCGAAACTTAATGTAAAGGTTTTTGCGTCAAGTAAATAATAATGGTTTGAAAATGTAACCGGTATCCAAGCCTGGCTTACAATAGATGACCTTACCGTCTATCATAATCAATCCAACCTTCAAGTTCAAATCCACGTAATGTTTATGGCTTATACAAAAATTTACCACCTTTTCCAATGCTATTAAATAATGGTCAAAATCCGTTGCCGCTGGTAAATCCTGAATAACCTTTGTATATTCATCACTAGCAATAACCCTGTTCGAGTTAATAATAATCGTCAATAAAAATACCAAAATCGAAATGAATTTACACGGATGTAACGACTTAATTGACTTTAACAGTTGCATCGCGGAATTTTCATCACACGATTATACCGCGAACATGTTTCACTATCTCAATTCGATTACAAACTGGATTCATTTTCTTTAGTGTGATTGTTTTTATATTCTTGACCACAAAATTTTCCTTGAATTGGTTCTACACGATTTACTTTTATACGTACGTACTTAGGTACATAGTTTTTCGATGACTATCGGATGCTATATTAAATTATCGTCTATATTGGTCAGATTATATCTATTTACACTGGAAGCCGACCCCAACACAGTTGGAAAAAGGCTAGGCAGATTGATTGGGTAGTCAGATTATTCCCTGGAAAATGTATACAGGGTGTTAGGCAGACGATTGAACATACGAAAATGGCGGATCCGTGAGGCCGTCTGCTACGTATTTAGTCCCAATAAATAGACCCAGGCCACACGGATTTTTTAAAATGACTTTTTAAAATTTTATTCGAAATTCATCGTTGCTGAAATTTCAAACGTCAATAATTTCATTTGAAAATAACAAACTGGGTAACATATTTGTCCGTAGGTACTTCAAAAGGAAAAAAACTGAACCGTTATGGGATCACCTGTGTGTCTGTCGGTCTGTCTGTCCGTCTGTCACTGATGATTTGCTCCGAATCTAATGGACCGATTAAGTTGAAATTTGTTACACATATCAATTTCTGTGAACCAAACACGGACGCGTATTTAAAAAATTTAAAAAAGTTTTGCAAACTGGACCGTGTGACTTGTCAAATGAAAGGGCTTGTTGTTAGAACCTCAAATATTTTATTTTATAATAAATAATTTTAAAGGTATTTAGGAAAATGGATGAAAATTGACCATTACTTATCTCCGAAATTACTAAGCCTAAAATTTAGAAGAAAAAAAACAGAAAGTAGTTCTATATTTATAGACTACAGAAACACCTATAAGAAGTATGTGGTCTTAAAATAACATGGTAAATCTTCCAATAGTGTCCGTACAAACTTACATTTGCAGTTGGAATGTATGGGAGAACATGTTTTTCAACTACAATGTCAAGTTTGTCCTGGAGATAAATTCATCCCAACTATGGAACCCTTCATTGTGCGTAGTCCGACACGCTCTTGGCTGGTGGGGCCGGCTGCTACGTGTATCAACACGTCCGTCACACATAACAGACGGCCCCACGGGTCCACCATTTTTGTATATTAAATCGCCTGCCTAACAGCCCGTATATTGGGTTTTGATTATTCATGAAATTTGATTCGATTATTTACTTGACTTGACAAATTATAAATTGTAACTTAGCATATCATAATACCTGTGCCTACTGCACTGTAAAATAACGGATTGCGTTGTTTCCTTCCACTTCCAACATGAATTAGTATTATATAATTAGGTGATCGCTACTTGAAAAAGTCAAAATGAATTCCATGTCATCTTGGATTTTTACAATATTCCATATATTTGCCAATGTCATAAAAGAAAATTGAGTAGGTACTAGAAAAGCCAGAATGCGCAAAAAAAATCCTTACGTTTGGTAGGAAATAAGACTCCAACTCAAAAATCCAGCAACTAGCGGCTTACTAGGATTTAAGAAACCTACACCCTTTCAAAAAGAAAATTATATGGGGCCACCTAGGGACCTAGGTGGTTCACGTGGGTCCGACCTCCACGCGGAAGAAACCGCGGGCGAAAAGTAGATAAAAAAAAAAACAATTTCAGGTATTCCATATTGAACACCGAGATCTGGAAACCCCCCCTCGATGTCGTTTTGATAATAGAAATATCGTTTACAGCAGATATGGAAAATTTCGCAAAAGATCGCTTGCATTAAAAGGTTCCATCCTACTTACATTCGGCCATGCGAAAGTTTCATTTTTTCGAAATCGTCCACGCTATTGTGATATTTCTGCCATTTGCCATAAACATCCTAACCACCATTTCTGAACATCGTTTGATTCAGCAGATCAATATTGAATTTATCTGAAGGCCTTGACCACGTAAATACATTGTAAAATAGTAGCGCCACTGAAAAAAATCTAAATCAAAGAGTTGAAATGAACCAATGACCTGTACCTAGAAATTATTTTTAGATTTTCACAATAAATACGCAAAATTAAAAAAAAAACATTTGTCTTATTTTTCCATTCTGACATTTTTATAATTTTTTGACAGTTTTATTTAATGAATATTTTAAAAATTATTGTATTTGGATTTTTACCTGTGAATTTTATAATGTAAGAGTGATAATTATGGACTAGATTATGTCTGAAGAAATAAATAAATTTATATTGTTGTTAACGTTACTGGAGAACCTTGGACTTATGCGACTATATTTCTGATATTTCAATTCCGAAATTGTATCTAGTTACCTGCTATAAAATAGGTACTAAAGTATTTCTTAAGTATAAAGGCTATAATATATTGATTTCAGTATACAACCTCCGACATCTCGATTTTTTTTGTACCATGATTTGATAATACTCGACCAAAAGGCCGTTCTTTTACGCTGCAGGGATACTTGTTCCTTGTTTATTGAAAAATTCGTCTCAAATTCACTGCAAAAGAAAAGTAAATATTTCATTCTAACGAGTTAGTTGTTCTAAGTTTGTTTGCGCACTGCATACGAAAATACTAATGGTCCGAAATGCCCTTAGTACTTTTTCTATAACGGGTTGCGTTGCGCACTAAATCTTAATTCCATCCAACTGAATTTAGAACAATTTGTGATGAGCTGTTCAGACCGCCCCATCGTCATTTCTCGGATTTAGATCGGATTCACTACGCAAACTCAATTAGGGTGACATTACAATTTGTCAAAAAAAAAAACCAATTGACGAGTGAACTGGCAACGAATGAAATCCATCAAGACATTCATGATTAAAAATAAACAAAATTTAATTTTTATCATTAATAAATTGTTTCATTGTTCTGAACTGGCAGTTACGATAAGGATTTTTTTTTTAAATCCAATTATAACAATAGTAGTCTAACTCAAGGTTTCAGGCAACTGCTTCCAAAAAAACGATGTACCAATGTAGACATGAGCCGTGTTTAAGGTACCTTTCGCCCGATACTTTTCCCAACAGAAGAATTATAAATATTGCAAAGTAGTTTGTGTAAGACAACTTTTTGTTATTAATTCCTATTACAACACAGAGACTAAAAGACGTAAAGATATAGTTTGACAGCACTACAGATATAAATACTCATTTACCAAACGATTTCTTTGCTTTAAACAGTTAACAGTTTTTACGTTAAACAGTTAAAAAAAAAAACAAACAATTGTTCTGCCTGCAATTTCTTTTGTGAAACTTACAATTATGTATAGGCTTGTACCACTGCCCTTAATACAAGTTATTTTATAACTTAGTAAGGCTGCTGGTTGCAACTCCTACCTATTTTGTTAACTAGCATAAGTCAAGTGTACCTACAGATGACACTTTTTAATGTTAACATTGTTATTTGATTAAATAAATTATTATTATTATATTAACTTCTCACACATAAGAAATAAAATAACAACCAGTGAAGAACCCATTTCAAATATTGTTAATATTCTGGTACACACGGCTATACATCAAGCTATACATTTCCAGTATAAACTGACCTCGCATTGTACGGAAATCCTATACATTGTGAGATCAGGATAAACTGGATTTGTATAGCTTGATGTGTAGCCGTGTGTACAATCTTACCGTCTTTCAGAAACAATCCGAGCTGCAAGTTCAAATCCACGCAATGCTTATACACAAATACGCATGTCTGAAACAAAAATCTACCTCCTTTTCTAATACACTTAAATAATTATCAAAATTTGTTGCCTGAATAATCTTTTTATATTCATCATTAGTAACAACCCTGTTCGTATAAATAATGATCGTCATTAAAAAAAAACAATTTGAAAATCAGGGTCGTAATGACGTAATCGACTCTTTCATCACGGATTAATCTCAAATATCGCAAAGATGCGACATCTGAATTCAAATGAAAACAAGCCGCATTTTCTATGCTATTTTTTTAAATCTATTGATAAAGGTGTGAAAAAAGTTAAAGCTAGGACAAGTAAGCAGCACATTCCAAATTATAAGTTCAAATACCTTTTTCTTTTAAAAGAAAATTATTTTTAAAGGAGGATGGGCAAAATTATATGTATGAGTCACTACCACCAGTCATGTCTCATTATAAAGTTCCTTTTCAGAAGAAAGATAACCTAATCCTAACTAATATTATAAATGCGAAAATGAGTTTGTTTATTTATTACGCTTTCACATTAAAACGGCTAAACGGATTTGAATGATATTTTGCACATGCGTAGACCGTGACCCAGACTAGGATATAGGATACTTTTTATCTCGGTATTCCCATGGGATCGAGACCTATGCGAGTGAAACCGTGAGGCGTAGCTAGTAAGTAGCTAAAAAAATGCTAAGTAAATAGTAGGTAAGGCATTAAGAGTATTAAAACACTTCATAATTTTCAATAATGAGTCTCTATTATATATCTGAGGGCGTGTGAGATTGTCGCCACCGCCACCGCCGTGAAGTGTCCGTTGCACTGCCCATTCATAATATACATTGGATTCGCGATTTGCCATTTATCGTTTTCACCCTCTCTCATTTGATCCTTATCGAATTCTCCCGGTGCTAACGTGTCCGAGAAGCAACCTTCTGGAGTTTGGAACTTAAGAAGTCTTTTGAGCCAGGAGTTTCGTAAAAACTGAGCGTGCCCAAATAGGCCGCAGAGAGCAACTGCAAAAGTTTAAAGAATTTCAGTTAATATCATAATTCAATGTTATTACTCCTATTGTACAGGGTGGCGATTTAGTCACCTGCCTCCGTCAAGGTGGTGATTCTACCCGTCATCGGATTTGAGTTTCATAGCGAAAGTAGTAACTTATGACGGATTTAATCACCTCCTTGGCGTATGTAGGTCAAATCACCGCTCTTTAAGTCCGTATTTCTTCATTCACTTACTATGTTCATACATAAGGTCAGGCAGTTGGAACTTGTTTAAGGCAATGAACTGCGCCTCGTTGAAACTCCTCTTGCAAAACTTATCAGTCATATACTTGTCCTCTTTTTCGGAGAATACGGTACACATACGAGAAAAACGGGCGATGGTCATAAATAAAATCCTACAAAATAAAAAATATTTTGTAGAACATCGACTATATTAGAGAAGTAGCCCACTGACAGATTTTAAGTACCCAAGTACAGTTTAATAAATGTATTTAGGCAATTATACGTAATAATGTTTTGTATGTGTAACTCCTCAAGAGAGTGTAATAGTTTAAAGGGATGAGGAACAGGGAGTAAAGTTCACTCATCCTCTATTTCTAAGGATTTACCCAGATATTTTACTATTATAATTTGACAAATGATTGACATTTTTATTCTTATTAAAATAATTATATGTTCCAATTCTATTAGCTTCTTATATAATTTATGTAATTTTGCATGCTAGTTTTAACGAATTGTTTTAGAACTTGTTAAAAAAACCCGATCATCTGTATGTACAAATAGAATTTCATTTCATTTAATTTCAAATTTCATTTAATTTAATTTCAAATTTCATTTCATATAGAAAAGGGAGTATCCTCCGACCAGACGGGTGTTGTGTCTAACGGGGAGCTGCCCGAAGGTTAGTGTCGGATAGTCTTATATATGTCGTTTGCGCGGTAAACTCTAATTGCGTGATGCAGGATTTGTGTGACGTCATGTCTTTTTGATGCGTCGATCATATGTGGCGGTGTCACCGCTATAATAGTAAGAAGGACTCGTGTTCATCACGCAAAGGGCTCGTAAAACGACATTGAGGCTCTGAGAGAGCGGCTGTAACTCGCACTATGCTACAAAAGAAGCGGCCAAGTGCGAGTCAAAATCGCACACCAAAGGTTTCATGCCACCGTACAATATTCAACACTCTATGTTTTTATTATTTGTTGTTATAGCGGCCATAGACTTCATAGAGTGTGTACTGCACACACACTGTAAAATGTCAAGTGTACCTATTACGGTTCAAAAGACACAGCCCTGTGACAAACGAACGGACAAACAGTGGAACCTTAGTAATATGTTAGCAAACTTGAGTAAGGAACCCTAAAAATGACTGCCAACAATTCCACGGGAGATTCAAGAAGCCACTCATCAAATTGCTGCAGACGACCAAGGTATGGTTTGAGTCGGCAAGAGTCCGATAATATATCGTATTGAGTTCCTCAAACAAAGGGATCCCAAAGGTTAGTAATCCCAAAACAACATGAGTGCTGAAGAAGTTGATAGATAAATACAAGGTCTAACAACCTAGGACCTATCTTTTTTTCATTCATGTAAAGTTATCATTTTTAATTTCTCCTGAAGTTTGAGATACGTCTTTTATAACGATTTTTTCATACCTGCTAGACGTACCTGTGTGACAATCCATAGCCGAAATCGCTGCCCTTTTTCACCCCCTTTTTGCAGCCAGAGGGAATGCGACAGTCTTCCGGAGATCTCAGAGGTGGAGTATTTGCCAAAAATTCTATGCATTCATCTAAAGTAAATAACAAGAAAACTCAAACTCAAATAAACCAATTACAGACACTTTTGAATTGTCAAGGGGTCGGTCAGTCAGAAAGATGAAGCTAGTTGCCCATTCCAAAGCGTAGTAGATACCTATGGAGAAGAATGGGCAAGAAACTCCATGGACACTCTTTTAAATCACAATATATTTACAAAATATTGGTATTGTTGCCAGTAACAAACAATATTGTTACCAGTTCCTTAAGTAAATAAATCTGCGTGATAAAGCTCTCATTGTTTTGCTCAGTCAAGGGGCTTATGGGGATGCAGAATGGGGGACGTCTTCAAAAGAGAGCTTCGTATTTGGAAAAGCCCACACGAGATGCGGGACGAAATTCGTTAGCGTCAGTTGTGTCAATGTCAACGTCAACCAACTTGTATAGAGCTGTTCAAACTGGCGCGATTTGTATCGCGAGTGACTTACCGCGTGGGATTTGCCTCAGCGTGGCCAGAGCTTTAATTAAGGGTCTCCAACGCAGTAAACCAAATATATTTTACAGTCTACAGATAGCTTACATCTTATTGTATGGATAGCATGGACCGCGGAAGTAGGTACTCCATGACGGGGAGGGGGGCAAACTTCTTGGTCACCCCCTTCCAAAAATGATTTAATGTACAAATACCGCCATCGTAGGTTACTCAGAATATAGAATGGCGAAAAGTAAACAAACAAGGCGACAGGAACATATTTCTCGGCGTCCTCACCTTCCGCCTGACGCAGGTCCTCACCGGAGACGGCTGTTTCGGGAGGTTCCTGCACAGGATAAGGCGGGAGGAAACGCCCGGGTGTCACCATTGTGTGGATCGCCCGGAGGACACGGTGGAGCATACGGTGGAGGTCTGCCCAGCTTGGGCGGAGCATCGCCGTGTCCTCGTGGAGGCGATCGGCGGCGGTGATCTCTCGCGTCCGGCCCTGGTTCAGGCCATGGTACGGAGCGAGAGGAAGTGGGAGGCCGTCACCTCCTTCTGCGAAGCAGTAATGCTCGTGAAGGAGGAGGCGGAACGCGTGAGGGAGAGGCAAATTTCGCGCCCTCACGCCCCTAACCCCCGCAGGAGGAGACGCCCAGGGCGTCGGGAATCGCGGGGTGATTTCCGGCCACCGTAGGCGCGGGCTTGCGGGCGGTGAGCAATGGGTGGCTCACCGTCCGATAAGGACCAGGCCCGGGTCGACGGCGCGTTGTGTTCCACGCGCGCCTCAAAGAGATGTCAGCAGAATTGAAGGGGTCCACTAGGGCCGATGCCTGCCGGGGCTGCGAAGAAAACCGAAAGGGAGATCGTGGCCCCCGGCAACAGGGCAACCGAAGGAACACGGGTGGGTTTTAGTCAGTAAGAGTCTGACACGCCCTCCCGCTCCGCCCAGAGCGGGAGAAGTTATTTGATGATTTCCCACCCTCAAAAAAAAAAAAAAAAGGAACATATTTCTACACCTTTTCTTTCTAAACCTTCTTTAGCAATTAGTAAAATTGGAGAGGGCGCTGCCCCTTTTGGTTTGATTCCATTTGATTTTAGGGGGGTATTTGGCCCCCTCTGCCCCCTACTTCCGCGGAGTCTGATTGATACTGTAATGGATTACTATCGATACAGATGTATTGATGATACAGAACAAGATTACCAAAATACACTTTACCTGATTCTTTAGGCGAGGGTGTATATTTGTCGTAGTCATTCACACTATTGAAATAGTTCTCCCAATTGCCATAAATTTTCTTCAACATTCTTGGATTATAGATCTTCGTTTTATTCAACAGATCTATATTGAATTTATCTGGAGGACTTGGCCACGTGGTTGCGTTGTGGAATAACTGCGTGACTAAAAAAAAAAATATAATATATAACAATTATATATATAATATAATAATTGACCTTGTAGCTCCAATGGTTTCCGTAATACATATTTAAATTCCAAAATATTAATTGTTTTCATGTTGGTATCAAGAAAGAAAGTTGGTATCTCTCTTTCTAAAAGTTGGCAACGTCGCAAATAGTGTCAAATATTTACCTGTTTTTATTAATTTGGCAATATTACTGTATAGAAATATGAAATATCTCTAACTAGTGAACTAGAATATTAATAATGAACTGCAATTATAACACTGAATTTGATGTTGTAACCGTTTTAGGTGTAAAAAAGGCATTTGGAAAGTTTCCAAATACTTTTTTTACATGTAATACTTAATATTCGGTGTTACGATATGAATTACCTATTGCATTTCATAATCAATATTTTAGTTCACTAGTTAGTCATATTTCCATACAGTAATGTTGCCAAATTAATCAAAACAGCGAAATATTTGACATCTATTCGAGACGTTGCCTACTTTCAGAATGAACGGTCTTAACTTTCGCCGCTTCTATTAGTGAGTGTAGACACTCAATCACTGCCGTCTCAGCTGAGAAGGCAGCGACAGCATGCTGTTCTTATTGTCAAAAGCCAGCTAGCTGCTCCTGTAAGCTAGTGAGGTGACTTGATAGAGGAACTATGCTCTGTTCTAAAAGTATCTTATAACAGTATAAACAAAAATTTTTCAGGTTAAATTCTTACGCAATCAAACACAAAATTAAGAAGGTTTCAAACTTTATATCTCATCACTTTTTCCGACATTTATTTTTATTTTTTAGACGCTTTTTCCGGAATTGAGTTTAGTTCTTGCCGCGAATTTTACTTTATGTCTTCTGCCGAATGAAAACGAAGTGGTAATCTGAATTTAGGAAAAAGAAAGAAGTCAGCTTGAGCCATATCTAGTGAATAAGCTGGTTGCTCATGTAGCGGTGCATGTGACGTGCGGTGTGTGTGTGAGAACCAATCCAACTGTCCCATTGTCAACATTAAGTGCAATGAAATGTGCTACTGTGAAGAGGGAAACGCCAGGAATGCCAGTAACATCTGCATGCCCATTAAAGACTGCCCTCGTAAGATTTCATTTGATTACTTGTTAATTTTGTAGAAGTAGAGCTCTTCGTGAAGGAGCTAGGAAAATACTCTCTTGTGTCGCGTCGCTGGTGTGACCCGTAATAGCGGTGATATTGACACGACGCAATACAAAATGTTTGTTTGGTGTCGCGCTGCCCGTCGCCGGTATATGTTGACTTTTTGGTCAAAAATTCGTTTGCAATGATGGCCTTGTGTGAAGGCGCAGTATCGTCGTGCAAAATCCAAGAACTTTCTTTCCACAAATCTGGCCATTTTCGTCGAATTTGCTCTCTTAAACGCTGCATTACCCTCAAATAATATACTTTATTTACTGTTTAACCTTCCGGTAAGAATTACGAGTGCACAACACCGCGATCGTCAAAGAAAACAGGCAACACGATTTTGACTTTTGATCGACTTTGGCGTGGTTTTTCCGGTTTCGGTTCAGTTGGAAGGCGCCACTCCGAAGCTTGTCGACTAGTTTGCATGTGAAACTCGTAATCCCACGTCTCGTCACCAGTAACAATGCGTTTCATGAATGTTAGGTCGGAATTGACTCGTTCTAGCATGTCTTCAGCGAGCGCGTTTTTAGAGAAAATTCAAGTCTTTGGGACTAGCCGAGCGGCAACATGTTTCATACCCAAGTGATTATTTAAAAGGATACGGATCGACGCGTGAGACACAGAAAGTTCAGCGGCTATCTCTCTCAAACTTGAATGAGGATTTTCAGTCACTATTTCCTTCACTTTTGCGATGTTAACTTCAGTCGACGACGTTGATGGCCTACCAGGGCGAGGCAAATCTTCCAGCATATCTCGACCGCTTTTGAACGCTTTGTACCACTCATAAGCACGTGTTTTTGATAAAGTCGATTCACCGTAAACCTTCTGTAACATTTTCAGTGACTTCGAACACGTAATTCCATTGGCGATGCAAAATTTAAAACAAACTCTTTCTTCGATGTTTTCGTCCATTATGAAATTCGCAATACAAACTAGTCATGATCTAATTAAAAAATGATGTATTTTTAATCTAAATGACAGATGTAACTCAAACTCCGCGCCAAAATGGAAAACAGTTGTGCCAATCTAACAACAAAAAAAAAAAAAACCAAAAAATAATAATTTGGAACCATAAACAAATCATCCATTCCCGATACTTTTTGAATGAATGTATATCAATAAATACATTATAACCTATAAGATAATTTAAAATAAAAAAATCGGGTTTAAGTATTCAAATAATCAAATCAAAGCACTCAATTTGTTAGTGGCACTATACGTTTACTTTTTCATCACATACTTTTTTTTTGGAACAGGCCATGTCGGCGCATCCACTGACATTTCCAGAGCATGTGCCAAGGACTGGCATAACCCTTTTTTGTGTTTTGAAATTATCAAATAACTTCAACTTAACCCGCTCTGGGTGGAGCGGGAGAGCGTGTAAGACTCTTACTTACTAAAACCCACCCGTGTTCCTTCAGTTGCCATTTTGCCAGGGGCCACGGTATCCCTTTCGGATTTTCCCGCTAACCCGGCAGGCATCGGCCCTAGCAGACCCCGTCAGTTCTGCTGACATCTCTTTGAGGCGCGCGTGGAACACAATGCTCACCTTCCGCAAGCCCGCGCCTACGGTGGCCGGTAATCGGCCTGCGACTCCTGACGCCCAGAGCGTCTCCTGGAGCGGTTAGGGGCGTGAGGGCGCGAAATTTGCCCTGCCCTCACGCGTTCCGCCTCCTCCTTCGCAAGCATTACTGCTTCACAAAAGGAGGTGACGGCCTCCCATGCCCTCTCACTCCGTATCATGGCCTGGACCAGGGCCGGACGCGAGAGGTCACCGCCGCCGATCGCCTCCACGAGGACACGGCGATGCTCCGCCCAAGCCGGGCAGACCTCCACCGTATGCTCCACCGTGTCCACCGGGCGATCCACACAATAGTGACACTCAGACGTTTCCTGCCTTATCCTGAACAGGAACCTCCCGAAACAACCGTGTCCGGCGAGGACCTGCGTCAGGCAGAAGGTGCGGACGCCGTGGCGCCTCTGTAGCCACTCCTCAAAGAGGGGACTTATCGCCGCAATTGAAGCGTGCCCAGCACTGGATTACGACAATCGCACTCTCCATTACGCCATGAGATCCCGCCGGAGCTCTGTCCGCTTTGCCGTGATTTCTCGCGGCAGCGGAGTTAGGGCCTGCGGCGTTTCGCCTCCTCGCCCCACGCCCAAATGTGCTAAATGATTTTTGCGTCCAAATCCCATAGCGACTAGTATACCCCTGACGGACAATATTAATGATGAATAGTTCATATTGTGAGGATGTGGACGGTTTATGTGTTGGTAAGTCCCAAACTTTCCACAATTAATTTTAAGATGAAACTTAAGAATTTATGATGTACTTATGTCAGGTGTTTACCGATATAATACAGTGAAGAAATATATTATATCTTACTTTTTATATCGTGACTATATTTTTTCACATCTTTATTTTTTTGGACCATATTGTGGAAATATTCAGTCAGTACATCAATCTTCAACAATAGCTGTTCTAATCGGGAACGTGTTTTTGCAGGGATATTATATCGTTTTGGTTGCATATAACTCTTCAAATTCACTGCAAAAAAAAGATAAATAATTACCTGGTTACCTATCTTAATTTCGAAAATATTTCACCGAATTTCGTATGACCCAAAATTTTTCAACCATTATTATCGTTTCGTTTTTTTTTTTTTTTTCATCCAAGTCACGTCTGTCACTATATCAGTTGACCTATTCATCAATTCAAATTTTTTCGTTACTCCGGCGTTTCATTTGGTCGAAAAACTTTTTACCGAAGTAAAAACATTATTAGAACATGTACAAATATGGAAGTATTGAATATTTCGTATAAGTTACTTAATATAGAATGTTATAGCAATGTACTGTCTTTAGAATTTTGCATATCTATTTGTAAATGAACAAGCAAAGTAACTTTATCAATGAAATCGTAGGAGTTATTTAACATATATATTTGTGGGCCACGCTAATGATTAATAATATAATAGTAATAACAAATAAATTTTATCAAGATGTTAGATCAAGATTCATTAAATAAATTTAAGTAAATATATTGCTATTACATCACAATATATCAGTTATGAGGACATAGTGCAGCCATGTGTAGAAATTTTTGGGTTCAAATATTATTTTTTTTGCATTTCCATAAAATATTTTTTTCCATTTATTGTAATCCATCACGTAAATTTTTAATATTTTTCAATAAAATACTGGTGCGCTGGATGAGATATTATGTTTCTTATTCGCTTCTTTACAAATGGAACTAGTTTACAAAAAACACTTAGCCTACACGGGGCCCGTATTATACAAAAAATACCTATTCATACGTCTGTTATTTTAATTAAATATGTGGCGGCATCTACATTGCCACATGCGAACTACGCAACACACTATGTCAAGCAAAATCCTGCATCGCGCAAGCGAAGTTTACTGCGCGACTAGCATATTCACAACGTTACCATACACAATACCAGACATAATACCCGTCTGGTCGGAGGATCCTCCATTTTCCATAGAGGATAAGTGAACTTTACACCCTGTTCCTCATACTCCTATAGATAAATAGAAAGAGTAAGCTTTATTGTACACCAAAGCTCATTTTCAAAACCCATTTAATTAGCATGTACTATATAGCACAAAACAATAGTAATAACTAATTCGTTATTCCTAAATCCCTTACAATGGATCAATTAGACCTATTGCAGTCCTATGCATACTAAGACGTAAGGCCTCTCCCAAATTGCGCCACAGAACATGGTTCTCCGGCTTCCCGATCCAGTCTCTACCCCAGTTTCCTTTTAAAGTCATCGGTTCATCTACCTTAGGGCCTCGCCTTTTTACATACGCACCCCCCCAAATTTATTTTAAAATCACTACGCCCCTGAGTTACTTTGTCGACATAAGCAAAAAAGCATGAGAATGTAAAGCGAGTGAAAGTGGGGTCGAACATGTTTGCACCCCCTTGGATAGGTTAGATTTTCTTGTAATCATTCAAACAGGAATATAAGTTACTTTGTTAACTTATGCAGAATAGTTGAAGAATCAAGAGTACATTGAAGGGAAGAGCGAACGAAGCGAGCTCGAGAATTGTAGCAAGACGCCTCGGATAGCTTCGGTGTTATTTAGTCCATTCATACAGAAATAGTAAATCTTATTTTGTCGACTTGTGTAGAAAACCTGAACCTCATTTTATAGCACCTCAGTAAGTATCATGAAAGGTTTGTGTTTCGGAAACTAGTCTTAACCTTTTTTAATACCAAGAACATTTAACATGCATTGGTCAATACGACTTCTGAGGGCGGCGCGCCCCACCGGTTGGGAATTTCTGATCTAGCTGGTCCCGTCCGTCCCATTAAGTCCATAAGCGAGGTAGGCTCGGAGTTTCATTGCGGGAAAGATCCGAAATTAAACTAAGCCTCTCAATATCCGCATTAAAAAAACTGATTAATTATCAGAGATTTCGAATAGTTTACCTATTCATTGTAAACCCGAAAATGCTAGTTTTGAAGGATGGGTTATTGCTGTGGAGTGTGTTACCCCATTGCCAGCTTGTAAATGAAAGTGCAAAATATAGAGACAATTTGTTTCTAGAGTTGACAAAGTATCTTTAGTTAGGGCATTATAATCATCATCCAAGTCTCGATCATCATAGGTCTCGAGTTCTTGTTCATCATAGGTCTCGAGTTCTCTATCATCATAGGACTCGAGTTCTCGATCACTATAGGTCTCGAGTTCGAACCCAAGGCATGCACCTATGACCTTTCGGATTCATGTGCGTATTGTATAATTATCACTTGCTTCAAAAACGGAGAAGGACAACATCGTGAGGAAACCGGCATGCCTGAGAGATATTTCTAGACGGCATGTGAAGCCAAGTCAGAGGCCCATGGGCGGCTTTAAAACTCTGACACCAGGTTAGTCACTAACCACACAAATAGAAAAAGAAGATTTCGGGCACTGGTTGATAAAATGCACAATCCTAAGTAGAGAAAGGTATCTGAGGCTGAGGTGGGAGAGTCCCGAGTTACAGATCACCCGGCTCTCTTAAATAGCACATGTTAATTTACAGAATGGTTAGAGTAAAGATTTTATATCATAAAAGTATGAAATCGCAATTTGGTACAGAACCAACAAAATGTATAGAAATATTGGTTTTATTAATTATGAAACTGGGAAAAATTGCAAATTATATTGACTGATACCTGATAGAAGAAAAAGAAAGAAAATACTTTATTACGTTACGTTTACCTAACTAATTTGACAGCAGGCGCTTACAGTAACTGTAGCAAAGTTCCATCAGATGGAACGTTGCGTAAGCCTATTTCAAAGGATAAATTAATTTCGTTCCTTACAACCCTTAATGTTAGTAACAAAATCTTAAAAACAAAATGTTTCAAATTTAAAAAAAAAATTGGTCGTTGTGCACCTTTAGTTGCTATTAGAAAAGTCTAGCAACACAACGATTTAAGTATTGTTACGTTGTACGTACGAGATCTTTCGAGAAAGCACGGATTACAGTGTGTTTGCGCTAAAAACTTCGAGAAGCATTGCATTATTATTAGTTTGAAGTTAAGTAGGTAACTACTTATAAAAAATATTAGGACTTGTCATTGTAATTTCGACCGTACGCCGAGGGCATAAAGTACCTATTTCTTTATTCGGTACAAGTAGGTTATTATTTTTTATACCTACTACTTTTGTATTTCCTGGTAATGTTTATTTGTTGATATTTTTCTGGAACCGTTCTACACATAGCCAGAATGTTCGTGAATATTGGCGGTATAAAAGCAGAGCGCCGACACACGATGTAGTCGAAAGTCCGGTTAAGCAGCCAAGACCTTAGTGGTCAAAACTGCGAGATGCCCGTTATAAAAAAAAAAAAAAAAAAAAACACGATGTAGTCAGTCTGATTTAGGCGATACAACGAAGCGAATCGAAGTGAACTAGAAGTGCGATATCTGAGCGAATAGTGATCAGTGGTGTATTTGTGATTAAGTTTCAAGTGTTTTGTGTTCAATAAAGTTATTTAAATTGTCTGATTGGTAGTAATTAATTTATCCCATACCCAGCTCGTAACAGTATTATTATCTAGTGAAAAAAAAATACAATTGACTCGTGTTTGGTCATGATAATCAATCCGTTCATGATAAAACATCTATTTATTTTATCGATTTTTTCTTATGCAAGGATAGATTTCGCAATAAAACGTAGATTTCACTGATTCGTTTTATTGTAGGTACCCGTAAAATTTGGTATAGATAAGTATTGTAAATGAGCTGTGTTGTTTTTATCCGATCCGGATTCGAGAAATGTCAGTCTGAAGTAGCCGTTTATTTGTATGAGGGTTTCGCACTGCAGATCCGCGCTCAATTCGTCCTAATTTTGACAATATCCATTTCTAAAATTTAGGTCCGAAAATGGTGGTACGGCTACGTAGCACTATTTTCTATGAAGGGGTTGCGACATAGATCTGAACTCTGTCCATCCGAATTTAAAACATTCCCAATTCTGATTGGAGGTCAGATTCGGATTGGATACAGTACAAAACCGCTGTAAAGAGTAATTCTATCATCAATCTACCTTTTTATTTTGGTGGGAAATTATCAAATTACTTCTCCCGCTCTGGGCGGAGCGGGAGAGCGTGTCAGACTCTTACTGACTAAAACCCACCCGTGTTCCTTCGGTTGCCCTGTTGCCGGGGGCCACAATTCCCTTTCAGTTTTCTTCGCACCCCCGGCAGGCATCGGCCTTAACGGACCCCGTCATTTCTGCTGACATCTCTTTGAGGCGCACGTGGAACACAACGCGCCGTCGACCCGGGCCTGGTCCTTATCGGACGATCAATCAATCTACCTAGACTTCCCATACGTGCGTTCATCAACATTCAACAATGATTAATGATGCACACCATATTATTATATTCATTAATTATAAGTTATAACACTTTTCACATTCATTCACTCAATTAGTATTATAAGTACCTACGTATAAACATTTTTCTTACCGTCTACTAGAAACAATCCGAACTGTAGGTTCAAATCCACGTAAAGTTTATGTCTTGTACCAAAATCTACTGCCTTTTCCAATATATTTAAATAATAGTTAAAATCCTTTTCCGCAGGTAAATCGTGAATGATCTGTTTGTACCTAGAATTGTCAACAATACCGTTCACAGAAAAAATAAACGTCATTAAAAAAAACAAAAAGGAAATTATCATTATACACGGAAACAACGACGTAATCGATTTTAACTTGTTCATGACGGGATTATCATTAACTTTAACCGCGATGATGTTTTAACGTCTAAATTCGAATGACAACTGGTTATTTTTTCTTTAGTGTTACTGTTTTTATCTAGTGATAAGAATGAAAAAATAAAGACGGACGACCCATTATGGCCGATGCACTTGCACACCGAAATAGTTATGAATACACTTCACCCGTCTACTCTAGATTAAGGCTCCGTACACGAAAAAACCTCTTTTTCGTCAATAACTTATCTAAATGTAAGAAAGCTTGAAATAATTGAAACATTAAGTCTGTGTGAGTAGAAAAGTACAGTTTTCGTGGTGCTAAACCATTCGTGTCAGTCACAGCATCTGTTAATAGTTGCATCACTTTTGCGTTCTCGAAAATATGGTTTATTTTGCCTTTGATTTACTTAATGAAGATATAGTATAATGATAAAATAAAATTTTGATTTTATTTCAAAGATAGCTGAAAAAGAACGTGTGATTTTTAAATTTCTTAATATGGTTTGCTAAATAATAGGAAAAATACATTACAGACAGGGTTTAAAAAAAAAACATCTGCTATATTTTGTATAGAAGTTGAAAAAAGTGGTTCCCTTAGGTAAAGTAGACCATATAATGGTGTTGATGGTACTTTTTAATTTTCATAATCAAAAGTAGTTTCTTCTAACGAAACGATCAAATGTCAGTCTCGCGTCAATTTTTGGAAAATTTAAATAGTATAATACTATTTTTAACAGTATGGTTGGCACCCTACTGGCACCTGTCTTAGGGGCCTAGACAAAGTGACTTTCTTTCAGCGTTAACGATGATGGAAAGTAAAAAACGAACGAGCCCTACAGCAGTCGAATAATATGAGGTTTTTTTTTTCTTCTGTGGCAATCTGCGTTCAGTTTTTTACTTTTAGTTGATGGGTTGGACGTAAATATTGTGTGTATACATAATATGATGTGTAACATCTGACATCTCACCTTGATAATAAGCAACATTAAAGGGACCTCGTCAAGGTCGTTTCTGACGGTCACCTCTAGCTCCGCACGCGCCCATTGGTCAAATCAAATAGCGCGCGCTTGCCCCGGCTTCCTGTCCCTTTCACTTCTGTTCATGTCACTTCCGTCCCTTTTCATGAAATCACTCCCACATGTATTTAGACGTTCAATTTATAGTGGTAGATCAATTGATATTCGATTATTTGGCATTCGATTTGGTATAGTACACCCCAGATTCACAGAACATTAACACTCAAGACACAGATTTCAGGAAAGCGAGAGAAAAGATGTTTCACATCAAAAATATATTGGATTGCCATAAACTACCGTACAGCTCATGTTAATCCTGTTGAAAGTCGTTTTAGAAATATGAAACGCTTTGAAATCGATTGCCACTTGTCTAGGCAGCTCCGGATTTTACACCTAAGCACATAAGGCATTGGCCTAGGGGCCCAGCCAGCCTAGGGGCGCCTCCCACCCAACTATCCCGACCACAGCCCATCCCGACCTAGCTTGCTTGTTTGACGGCAGGCGGAAATAAAATTAAACACTGAGAGAAATAAAATATATTTTCAAGAAAACATACTTCATTCAATTATTTCACTTACTTACTTGAATAGTGGAATTGAGTCTAAATTAACTTTTTCATTTTATTTATTATTTGCAATTGATATCAAAACGACAACAAAAAAAAAATGTTTATTTCCTGTCCTAGTGCATTTTATTTACTAAATTTCCAAAATGGCTTCGGAATGGGGGGCCTCAAATGTCAAAGCGCCTAGAGGCATCGGGACTCTAAGCCCAGGCCTGTGTCTAGGCCAGACAGACAATAGAGTGAGGTGAAAAAGGTTCCAATATTCATTGGTTAAATTTACTTTTCTTACCTGCTACTGCCATAAATTAACATTCTGTAGGTACGCAATATTTATGGCCAGTTCCGCCAAACTGTTTTTTTATAAAATCTTTCAGTACATTCAGTTTTTGACGTACCTAGTCCTACTACGTACTAGAGTCCACGCCACCACTCAAGTCCCATAGACGTGGCTCTATTGTATAATATGTCATTGCATTAAAAAAATGTAGTTTCAAGATTTTCCGCCGCACTTCAGTGGCGGCACTCAGTCTATGCAAAACAGTCGATCCAAAATTCCAAATGCTCAACAGTAGCTGAGAGTTTGGTGAAATTGACCCAAACTGTCACTTCATTGGCTGTTCCAGCTAATGAAGCGACAGTTTTTTAATAAAGTGTTTCATATTTTTGAAATGAAAACTTTAGGTACACCTTGCGCTTTTTCTGAACAGTGAACGAAACTGAACCGTCACGCTCATGTTGGTGACGCTGTATCGGTCATACTGGGCTCCAGTCGGTGACGCTGGCTGAATCGCGTATACTCGGCTCCAGTCGGTCGGTGACGCTGGCTGAATCGCATATGCTCGGCTCCAGTCGATCGGTGACGCTGGCTGACTCGCGGTTACTGGGTGCTGAATCGCGTATACTCGGGTCTAGTCGTAAGTTTTCATTTCTATCTTGTGGTCATAAGCACACAGCGATTTTATATTTTTACAAATAGGGGCTTTAGATTATTGTAGAATAGCTGCGCCCCGCGATTTCACCTACATAAGTCGATCCCGTAAGAATATCGGGATAAAAATTATCCTGTCTTTCTCCAGGTCATGGCTTACACATTTGCCAAATTTCATCGAAATCAGTTCAGCCGTTTTAGCGTGTAAGCGTAACAAACAAACAAACTCAGTTTCGGATTTATAATATTATAATATATAGATAAGTTATGATGATGGCAACTAAAAGTAACAAGTCTATAAGTATCAGTAATATGTCTCTATTAAGTATCTGAGGGTATTTGCGAGCGCCGCCGCCGCTACCGCCGTAAATTGTCCGTCGCACTGGCCGTTCATAATATTCGGGTTCTTCAATTTCCACTCGTCGTTGTTACTTTCTCTCAATTGATTCTCATCAAAGTCTCCTGTTGCTAGCTTCTGCGTGAAGCAACCTTCTTCAGTTTGGTACAGTAGGAGACTTTTGAGCCAGTAGTTGCGGAAAAACTGAGCGTGGCCTAAAAGGCCGCAAAGAGCAACTGAAACAGATTTATTTATTGTAATTTTTCTCCTGTTGATATAAAAATGTGATTTCGTAATTCTTAGGTCGAAGCCACACGGCTAGGAACTTCACTTGGTGCCACGCCACGTTTGGTGAGTAGCGTAGCTCGAACCGTGTACTGTGGATGGATATTTATCAGGTGCTGGTGATCTGCCGCTGCCGCTGTGAAATGCACCTGTTTGTAGGAGGCTCACTAAGTGACAAAGGACAATGCCGATTTTAGTATGGAAGATGGCCTCCTTTTTTTTTCTCGCGGCCATCATCCAAATCTTCTTTTTCTACTACAGAATAGTGTAACTAAAAAAACTTATTTGACGTGCATATCTCTAAACTCAGTCTGAAATGAGATATAAGAGTTAGAAGTTTGTATGTATTTATTAGCTTTGTATGCAATTTTTGACTCCTAGGTGCAAGGTTAGTGTTAAGCTACCACAAAATAGATAGCCGCTAAATGCTTTTGGACATTGAATAGTCGGTAAACCCCGTACCGTGCATTTCGCGCGCTCCCGAGCACGAACAGGTTTGTATTATCTTTTCGCACCTGGGAGTCAAAAATTGCCTACAAAGCTACATACAAACTACTAACTCTTTTATCTTATTTCGGACTAAGTTTAGAGATATGCATGAATAACTTTCGTTTGTTACACTATTCCGTAGTAGAAAAACAAGATTTGGTTGATGGCCGCGAGAAAACAATAAGACGCCAATTTCAGGCATTGGCTTTTGTCGTAAGTCGGAGTGACCATTGCAATAGTAAAAACATTCGTTGCTTCGCTAGAAGCAGGTCACCTAGCACGCAACATATCTTGAAGCACTTAGCGAAGCACCTACCTATGTGGTTTCGGCCTCAGTTCACTTACTCTGTTGAAACATGAGGGCAGGTTTTGCGAAGCTATTTAAAGCAATGTACTCGGCTTCGTTGAAAAACATCATACAATACGTATCCGTCTTAAATTTGTCTGCTTTTCTGCTGGAGAACACGACACAGTCTCGAGAAAAACGGGCGACGACCATTATCAAGGTCCTAGAAAATTTTAATTATTTTGTATAACATACACATACATTCAAGAAGTAGTTAATAATATACCTACTGATATATACAGTTGGGACACTTCGTAGTTTATGTATGAAGCTACAAGTACGCGGCGCGGCGGGCTCGACTTGCCGGGCCAATTCAGTGACTGTAACGTAGTCTCAAGATCTAAGAGTTATACGATAGAAATAGAGGCAACTTCTAGGTGAATATAACTGTATGCGACCTGAATTGCACTTAATTGTGTCGTTGCAAGAGTCGCTTTTTATTTAATTTTTTTTGCGGAGTGTCCCATCTGTATAATTCTGTGGTGCAGTGTAAATATTTATTACTTAATTAAAGCTATTTCATTTACAAAACATCACATCTATCTATTATTACTTTTGAAACTGCAACGACGACTGCGGCAGTTTCATGGGAGACTGCGAAAACACCTCATCATAATTTGCGGATGACCAACGTGTGGTTTTAAGGCTCCCGCAGACGGCGCGACGCGACGGTGCGACGCGTCACCTGTAGAACAATTTCCGTGCAGTTTTTAAAGAAATTGTTCCTCCAGAGTCGCGTCGCGCCTGTCTGCGGGAGCCACAAACGGTGATTAGGTATTCCTGAACCCCAAAACAAAACGGATTGGTAGGCAATTGTGTGGTTGTTCACGAAGTCGAAGGTCCAAACTACAGCGGATAGTAAGCTGGGAGCACAAACTTTTTGCAACAATTAATATACCACTAAAGTTATTTAAAACGGAATATTTACCATGTTTTTTGTACGTTCGGCCCAGCACCGCTCTCGTGAGGTGCGCACATTATGACACAATATTTTATTATACAAAATGGATATACGTTGATAAACATTCTGCTCTTCAATTATCCTAGAGTATTAAAAGATTGAACACATCGACAGAAGACGCAAGCCGACAAAATTTTATTTATTGTGGCTTTATATTTGACACTTGCAAATTTTGCGACGTAAAAGTTCAACTACTGAAATTTACTATGGTTTCCTGGCGTCGTGAGACGTAATGCAAATAATAAATATATTTTTATTGGCCGTGATTAGATTGTACAAATTTGACGTTGTAAAACGTTGCTGGTCCGAACGTGTTAAAAACATGATAAATATCCAGTTTTTACAGAATTCTCTAGTTTTGTGATGAGAAGGTGGTTGCAGTGCTCCATCAATCCCTATATAGTAGTTAAAGGGTCAACTCCACTGGTAGAAATCTAAAAGTGAGCAATTTACTGCATTTTGAGGAGCTATTCTGCTTATCACGCTGAAGATCCTCATCAGAACCTTAATTTTTTTTTATGAGACCAACTTAATGTTACTACCTTTCAAATAAAAAAGAACCATCAAAATCGTATCTCATAAATCCTCGTGCAGACTGGCGCGCCGCGACTCTAACAATACAATTTCTAAGAAACATCAATGTAGAACAATTACCGGTGTCGCGTCGCGCCAGTCGGCACGAGGTTTAAGGCGGAACTATCCAGTCGCCCCCTTTTTGAAGTAATCAAAATTCCCCGACGGCAAAAAAATCTATAAAATTGCAAAACCTGTATACCAAGTTTAGTCCAAATCGGTTGTAAAATACGAGCTTTAGAGAAGTACCAATAAACTGACACATGAAAGCAAATTTTGCCAGACTCGAAGCAGAAACGCTTCGCTCGCTGAGTTAATTCGGATTAGATGCCTATCTATAATATTAATTTACGTTTTATTTAAAAGTTATGTATCTCCTACACATGTCGATACAACAACATGACAAGAGACTAGAGCGGAGATGTGTGTTGGCTAGAGCGGATATGTGTGCTAGCTAGAGTGGAACAATTATGGCGCCGCTCACTGCACCCCGCTCACGTCTCTTCTCGTCTCCGCTGCGCTCCGTTGCCAGATTGCGAGGCACAGCTCACATCTCCGCTTCGATCGCGCCAAATACATGCGCCGATACAAATATGATACATCTGTTTAAAACACATCTCTCCTCTCGTCTCGTCTCCGCTTTGGTGGAGTCCTTGTTGATAAACATTGCTCATGAACATTAGCGGTAGGCATTTGTGAAATTACCACGAGATTGTAATGAAAAAACCCGGCCAAGTGCGAGTCGGACTCGCACACAAAGGGTTCCGTACCGTATTAATAAGATCGAGCAATTTTTTTTTTACTTTCATTATTTGTTGTTAGGTATAGCAGCAATAGAAATAGGTAAATACAGTATTTATATTTTCTTAATGTCTCTCGGGTATCATCGAATTTCCGAATACAAACAAATGCTAATTTCCATGTCCATCAATTATTAGATTTATCGTGTATATTGCTGTTTTGTTTTGATTTCCGTGTGAACTATATAGAGCTGTAAAACTATTTTCCTATCTGTCGTACCTGCGACTTTAGCGGCTATCCTTTTAACTTAATGATATTTATTTAAAAATGGGATTTTTAAATAAATATCATTAAGTTAAAAGAGTATTAACAACTCTATATACTTCCAGGTCGATTGAGAGCATCCGGTCTGCACCAAGTGCAAAGAGCAACTGATAGAAATCCGACAACTGACGAAACACGAGGTTTGCCGAGGGACATTAAGAACATAGTTTGTCTGTACACAATCTATGAAAATTTCAACTATCTACCTCTACCTATTACGGTTCATGAGATACAGCCCGCTGACAGTCAGACGTACGGACGGAGGGATAGGGCAGGCTTAGTAATAGGGTTCCGATTTGCACCCTTCTGGTACGGAACCCTAAAAACAAGATGGCGGCGGCGACGTTAGTTCCGATTTTTATCACGCACCAAAAGCCTCATAAAAACCTTATACCGTTGTATACTGTATTATAACGTACCTATGTAACAATCCATAACCGTAGTCGCTGCCTTTATCCAACGCCTGTTCGCAGTTATAAGGGATCTGACAGACACCCTGAGTTTTTTGACCATGTACTGAATTCAACGCCAACTGTTCTATGCATGCATCTAAAGCAAATCATACGGAAATAATATTAACAGTCACAAATAAATGATGAAAACCGCATCAAAATACATTGTTTGGTAAAACATGGGAACAAGTAAGCGCACACACACATAGAGACACGAAAAGCAATTTTTTTTTTATACTAAGTTCTTAAAGATATACGTATATTATTAACATCAAACGTGAAAAATAGCTTTAATTTCGGAATTCGGTGTCTTTGGATCTATATTTAGTTTTTGCCACTGGCTTCCGAAATTAAAGTTATTTTTCACTTTGTAGTTTGGAAGTCGGTTGTATTTTAGATTATTTTTTTTTTACTTATAATAACATTGATTCACATAATAAAAATTGTGCACTTTACTAAAATTTGCGGGCGTAGGTACATATTTTGTTTCGTCTGTTGTAAATAAAACATAGTCGTCCCATTTGCCATACATTTGCTCCAACATTTCGGGACTGTAAGCCTTCGTCTGTTTCAGCAGATCTTGATTAAATTTATCTGGAGATCTCGACCACTCAGTTTTGTTATAAAACATTTGAGTCGCTGAAAACAATAATGAACTTAGAATTGTCGATACAGTTAGTGAATTTGAGTGTTGGGCAGAGTGACAAATTGCAACAATTTGTCATCGTAGTTACCTATTTGCCGTTCATAAGATTGGCAAATAATTTAAGTTGTCGTTTGTATTTCGTAATAGATATAAGTAGGTAAATTAAAGTGCTGCTGTAAAATATACATTGAGTGATTAATAAAAAAACCGGCCAACTGCGTGTTGGACCACGCACAATAATAATTGGGATGAATTTCTCCCAAGAATAACACTGTCGTTGAAAAACATGTTCTCCCATACATTCCAACTGCAAATGTAAGTTTGTACTTACGCACAATATTTAGAGTCTTACCATGTTATTTAAATACCATTGATTTCTTTTAGGTTTTCCTGTAATCTGTAAGTATAGAACTTTTATCTAAATTTGAAACCTTCATAGTAAAGTTTCATCTGATAAATCACACGGTGCAGTTTTCAAAACTTATTTTTTTAATATTCTAATTTGTCCCCCAAAAGTTACCCCATATTCAAATTTCATTTATTTACGTTACGCGCCCGTGTTTGGGAAACTTAATCGGTCTATTAGATTCGGCACAAATTGACTGTGACAAGCGGACAAACAGGCAGACACACGAGTGATTCTATAAGGGTTCCGTTTTTTCATTTGGACGTACGGAACCATAAAAAGGAAACCAGTGTTTCCAAATAATATATTAATAGGTAAGTTTTTAATCTATATAATATGTAGCTTCTGCCCACGACTTTGATCGCGTGGAAGTCGTAAGATACACAATATACTAAAACAGCCACATTTTCATAAAACTTCCTCGGTCCCAGAACCAACGCGTTACATCGCCCTCCCGCGCTGACTTTTTGTCATTTTGCTCTGCTCCTAAGAGTCGCAGCGTGATATTAAATACTCTATAACCTTCCTTATGAATCACTTCGTCCATTGGTGAAAACCGTATAAATATCCGTTCGATAGTTTTTGAGTTTACCGCGTTCAGACAGACAGACGCAGCGCCTAGTACCTGTTCCCTATTATCTACCACCTGTTACCTATCACCTCATACAAAGTGTTATCTTAAACCTGTTACATACTATATTTGTCGCGTTTTAGCATGGCAATAGCGGTCATTGACCCATCAACATTTTCTAGTATTTTTTATTTTTAATAATGTCCGTTAACGTTCTGAATCAATTATCGTGATCTTCAATATATTCTAATAACGAAAAATCATCCATAGTTTATTGTTTGGGTTCCTACGGAGAGATATGAGGAACAGGGCAACGACCGCTATTGCCATGCTAAAATGGGGATAAAAACTGCTTGCTCACTTCAGATGGCGCTGATCTCTAGCGTCTAATAATTTGCCAGCGTTTTATAATTTTTAGGTTATCTTGTGTTTGTTGACTTTAAGTTCGTATTTTGTTAAAGACTGGAGGCGTATGATAAAACTAACCTGATCAGAGTTGAAAACTAACTCGGGTTTGGTCTTCCTCACTGAAAAACCGCAGAGATATCACTTCTAGCACTGATCTAATATGATAATATAAACACACACATACATTACTATATTTTACACAATATCACATCACAAGTGCCTGTATGTAATGAAAACAGACTTAGTTCTCTTGGGAGCATCACCTCTAAACCACTTTCTCCCATAAAAGGCACATTGTCTCAACGAAATATCGGATGCCAGTTTTTTTCGGAGAGCTTTCTCCCACAGTTTTCTTCTTATAACATCTTTGGCAAATACATGGAGTCCCGTATTTTTGCAGTAAACAGCTGCGCAACTAGGCTCAATAATTAATTATGCGTAAAATAAGTCGCTTGTTTACAAAGATGTATGGCTAGCTATCAAATTATAAGACGCTGAAGATCAGTGCCATCTGAAGTGAGCAAGTGGCAATTTTTAAACCCATGTATTGACTTTACACTAAAGCTGCTTTTTTACCAGTGGTAGAGGCTTCCCCTGTCCTTAGCTCGTCTTTTAATAGTGCTACACTCCAAGTCACATACATATCTAGTTTTCGTATAATTTGTGATCGACACAAAACAAAACATAAACTTATCAGGCGGTTTAAAGATGTATAACTGTGCTGCCACCTGTTATGAGCTTTCAGTTTTTAACCTCATTATACCTGTTACCTACTCGCACCTGTTATCACTCACGTGCGTGCGGCCTACTGTACCTAACTACAATTAATTTGTTTGCATTACAGAAGAAAATTTCTCGAAAAAGTAAATAGACTCTCGATGGATCTTACATTTTATTTCCTCCTCCATGGCTTCCCCATCTCCATGTTTGTTGACCATTTTGTTGAAATAGTTAGCCAATGCGTTGCTCTTTACCAGTAGTTTTTCCAGATGGAAACGTATATTTTTAGGGAAACTCATACGTTTCTCCTGCACAAGTTTCTTCAAATTCACTACAAAAAAAAAAGTTTTAGAAACCGTGCGTGCTTAGTGGTGCTTTAATAAGTCTAGGTTTGTTTTTTATTTTTGTACGGGAGATTTAGGTAGGTATAATCCATTTGAAATAAGATTAGACATTTAAATAAACCTTTTTTACAGTCCGTACAACCGATTTTGACTTCTATTGCGTTGGAGGCATGACAAATAGCAGCTGCAGTAAACATTTGGTAGTGTAACCACTTTTTGCTTTTAATGCCATCAAACAAAAACGGAAAAACGGGCCGGTAAAACGGTGAAGGAAAACATCGTGAGGAAACCGGCATGCCTGAAAGATATTTCTCGACGGCATGTGAAGCCAAGTCAGAGGGTCATGGGCGAATTTAAAACTCTGACACCAGTACCCTAATTGCGTAATACAACACAATCACAATCTGTTTCGATTTGAAACAGATTGTTAATCCATTGGTTCATAAGTTGGAAAAAAAATCTACTCAACAACGTAAATAACGCAATGAATGTTGTTGAACTGTCAAAATGAAACATTATGCATAATAGTTTACGAAAATAAGTTACGCAATTAGGGTACGTTAGTTACTAACCACACGAAAAAAAGAAAAATGCCATCCTTTTGCCTACGATATAGAAGTCAAAATCAGTTGAAAGGACTGTAAAAAGGTTTGTTTAAATGTCTAAACTTATTTACAGAGATCGGAATTGGGTGTGTGAAAATTCCTAAAGTTTGCAGCGAGACATATCATAGAGCTGTTACAACCACTTAAGTTAACCGGTTTTGAATTTTACCGGTTTAGTTTCGGTTTTTTGTTTTACATGTTCTTTACCTTTAAAAAAAACGGGCACCTAAGGAAATTTACGTTCTAATAAGGTCGATTTGAGTTAATTAAATGAAATCTATTTCTTTGACGTAGTCTATGTATACTTATAATCGTGTAAATTAATGCGCGTGAAGTGAATTGGGGCAATTAAAAAAAAAAACGATGGATTCTTTAAAACCGATGTACATGCCCAAACAATAAGAAGTGGTCGGCAATAAAGACAAGATTTTTTTTACTTTTTTTAATTAAATAAAGTTACAAATGTAAAAACCTAATAACGAGTGTGACCTCCTCTTGCCAAAATCACAGCTTGAATCCTTCTGGGCATGCTTTCCACAGTGCTTTTAATAACGTTTTGAGGAATACGTTCCCACTCTTCTGCAATGAAACTTTTTAGCTCCCTAATGTTTTGTGGAGCAGGTTGCACTGATCTTACCCGTCTCTTTAGAACATTCCAGACATGCTCAATTGGATTGAGGTCAGGACTTCGAGCTGGCCAATCTAAACGACGGATCCCAACTTCTTGCATGTACGCTTCCACGTCGCCAGAACGGTGCGGGCGAGCATTGTCGTCCATAAAAATGGAATCTTCCCCAAGTGCAGTCAATGTGGGTTGTGCATATGGAATTAGGACTTCCATTATGTACCGGTGTGCATTTAATGTTCCATTTTCTATGAAAACTAACTCCGTACGCTCCGTCGAATTTATTGCTGCCCAAAACATAATGGAGCCTCCGCCATAAGGAGTGATTTCTTCGAAACACACTTCCGCATAGCGTTCCCGTGGTCTTCGCAGCACTCGCCGGCATCGGTCCTCTCCACACAAAGCGATTCTAGCTTCATCAGAAAACAATACTTTATTCCAGTCCTCCAGAGTCCATGAAGCACAGTTCCGAGCAAACTGAAGTCGAGCAACACGGTGCTCACGGAGTAATTTAGGGCCCCGAGCTGGGTGGTAACTCCTGATATTGGCAGCCAAAAGCCTCCTCCAGACCGTCCACAAGCTAACTTCTACTTCTCTTACTTCTTCAAGGCTCTTCTTCAGGTCCACACTTGACGCCTTACGATTCCGCAACGCCTGACTCACCAATAAGCGGTCATCTCTTGGTTCTGTGCATCGTTTTCTTGCCGAACCTGGTCTTCTTTTGACCGAACCGGTCTCTTGATACCGTTGCCAAGTCCTCTGGACAGTTGAACGACTCACATTTAACCACTGAGACACGTAAGTTTGCGAACAACCTTCTTCAAGTAGGGCTATAATTTTACCGGCCCTTATCGCTTTATCACTCATATCAAAAAGTGGTATTTAATGTAAAAAGAAAGATTAAATTGTTTAATTTGCAGAAAACATTCAAAAAGTTTTAAAATATCGTAATCAGTTAAAAATCGTTTCAGCAATTCGCGCCATTAGTAAAGCAATTTTAGAATAATCAATGAATAATCCACAATAATCATTATTTTTCTTTTATTAATTTCAAATTTTAAATTTGGAACGTAAAGAATCATGCCAGGATGCTTCAAATAACATGCCAATACATCGTCAAATTAATAAAACCTATTTCTTGTTCTTCTTCATTGAAGTAGAGAAAAAAATCTAAAGTGCCCGTTTTTTTTTTGCAAAAGAGTTTATAAACATTAGCAAGCTGCTAATACAGTTTTAAATGAATTTTTGTTTTGAACTTTTCCGGTTCAAATTCGGTTTTTTAGTCCTAATTGTTCTTTGTCGGTCAAACACAGAATTTTACATATCTGCAAAATGCTAATGCGGTTTTAATTTCTTTTTTGATCTGTATCTTAAGTTAAAAAGTTTTGCTACAGATTGATTCATTGTGGTTTAGATTGATTCAAGGAAAACGAACATTTTCGCGCATGTAAGCGTGGCGTTCACTTTAATGGCGTCGCTTCGTTTTTACTTGCAATCATCGTAAATACAGTGTGTATCAGAAAAGTGTGGTCTTTTTAAGTGTGGTACAGACCGTATTTAGACCATCAAACTAAACAAGTTTCTCTATGGGACCAAGATCTTATTCGCAAAAAAATGGTCAAACGTCCCATAATTTGGGTCGAGAAGGTATTAAAATGTTGTATGGGATAGTTGATATTTTTTTCGCGATTTTTTATCCATGGAGAAACTTGTTCAGTTCGATGGTCTGCTGTACTACACCCTCAAATATGATCACACTTTTTAATACATGCTATAACTACCTATAGCTAATTAATAATTGAGTTTTTATTAGGAACGGATTGATTTCATCCGCAATGAAACTGACTCGTTTCTTTTACTTTTACGACAAAGGAATGAAACTAGCTTTCAAAAAACTTAAATTCATAATCCAATCATAAAAATATATAATAATAAGGCCGTGTCCTAACCAATCAATCAAGTCGCGTTTTTACGTCGCTGTCATAAATTATGATAGTGACGTACAAACGCGAATTGATTGATCGGTAGTGTGCACGTCGGCTAACAACTCAAATTTATTAGTTTATGAACTAGTTAACAAGATAACTTTTCTATTCTTCTCTTCTTATCTCTTTATCTCTATCTTTCTTTCTATTCTATTTTTATTAAATGGCAAGCAAAGCCGATGTTGACTATTCTACCAATGTCTAAAGTGCATTGGAAAAACAAGTGTGTATGATTATTGGCAGCCAATCTAAACGCTTGACATGAGTTTAATTTTGACACATCGTTGATTTTCGTCACGGAAAGGTTTTAGTCTTAGACAATCTTACCGTCTACCATAAACAACCCGAACTCCATGTCCAGATCCACGTAAACTTTATGTCTTATACAAAAGTCTACTGCCTTTTCCAGTACTGATAAATAATATTCAAAATCTGTTTTCTTTGGTAGGTCATTAATGATCTGTTTGCGAAAACTTCCATCGTTTATAGCAACAGCAACGGTCATTGTTGTTATCAAGAATAGCAAGGAAATTAGGCTTGACAATATAATCGATTTTAACTCGCTCATTGCGGGGTTATCACTACTCGTAGTTATTTTAATCACGCAGACCGCAAATGTTTCAACGTCTGAACTCAATTAAAAACTGGCTGCGTTTTCTTCAGTGCCATTGCTGAAGAAAACGCAGCCAGTATTTAATTGAGTTTTTATCTACTGATAAGGATGAGAAAATAAAAACGGACGACCACTTATTTACCTCGAATTGGTCTCATACAATTGGTTGGCCTGCTGCACGCTTTGGTGTTTACTTAAAAAAAAATGACCTATATATTCAAAATTCATTTATTTACGTTAGGCGTCCGTGCGAATTTCTGGGACCCAACCCAGAAATTCATGTGTACCAAATTTCAACTATAATAAATTGGTCTAGTAGATTCGGAGCAAAGCCAATTTGCTCCGAATCTACTGGACAAATTTTGACAGGTATGGAACCCTAAAACACATAGTTATTAACGCTGCGCCACTGATAAATAATCCCTATAGTTTTCTCCACGACACACAGTGGAACGAATGTATGGGAGCGGTTGGACGTAGACATGTCCGAAAAAAAAGAGTAAAATTATGCCAAACTAATGATGCCATCTTATTCGATTACTTAATGCCTTCATAACTTGTGGTGATGAATTTCTTCATAACTCCCATATTTCGGGAGTAATTTGAGAAAATGTGAAATTTTACTATGAAAATGAGTGTATCGAGCTCTCTCCCTCCTGATTCCGGGCTTGTTTCAAGTAGCGGTCTCTAATATCATAATGCTAATACTAAGAGCTATATTTAATACTAAGACACATAGTGCGCCAAATGTGCACTTTCTGGGATAAAGAGTGATGTTTATTTTATAACACAATTTTTTAATTTTTTGTTTATTTTGTTGATTAAAACCGTTTTTCTAAAGGTTTACCTTATTACAATAACATTTCTGATCAGCCAATTAGAGAAGATATAAGCTAATTAGGATATATAATTAGGGACTTAAGGTTTACATATAAAACTGATGCACTAATGATTACTGATAAGAACATTGCTATTATTTAATTACTAAATGGCTCTTAATACACTAATTTAGCATGCATCATTTACTAATTATCACAATAACTAATTACCTTGCAATATTTAACAAAGGATACCTGGGATACCTGGATTTTATATAAATAGGTCACTATTAGTAACTTTAAAATCAGTGTTGATTTACACCTCGTTGTATCCAAGCTAATCTCGCAATGTATTTTCCAAATTTTAATACAAATCTTGATATTCACGTTGCTTTATGCGCACGCGCACATAAAGATTTACGCGACTTTAACTATTTGTTCAGTGTTTTAAAAGATAACAGTTGTGTTCAGTTATGTGAAAGTGCTGAAACAAGTTTAAAAGACTGGTGTCGTCGATTTTGCTACCGCATTTATGCAAAATGGACACAGTCTGGAAGAAGCACAGATAAGTTTCGGAAGAAACATGAGATTTGGCTACAGGCTGCAATTCAATGGCCGGAATTACAGAATGAAAATATGGAACCTTCTACAGAAAATATAAGTGACGTCATCGAGCCCATAATTTCTCCTGCTAAATCTGATGCTTCAACTTGTACACATCCTAGTCCTCGTAAATCTTTTGAGGACCTTAGTAACCGGCAAAAAAGAAGACGCACCACTGAAGATAGTCTTTCATGCAGCAGTAGCAGCGCTGAAATTATGTTTTCGGCCGAAAGGGCGCTTCAAAAGGCAGGACAAAGCGATACAGCTTATGTTATGAAATACTTGACGGAGAATCCAGAAGAGGCCTCAAAAATCAAAGCCTTCATTGAAGGTAAATCAATTCAGGTACGGGAAATATCCCCTTTGAAGGCATTGGCTCTTTATGTATCGATGAACTTATCGAAATGGCGCTATAACACTCTTCGGGATTTCAACACTCAAGAAGGAGCTCTTCAATACCCGAGTTACTACATGTTGGTTAAAGAAAAAATTAAGTGCTATCCGGCCAAAGAAGATCTCACAGTTACAGAGAGCTCTGCAAAAATCAAATTACAAGCCTTGATGGATTTAACCTCAAGAAGACTTATTAGGTCGTTAGAAACCCCTGTTGATCCCAATCAACAGCTCGTATTGACCAGCAAATGGGGTTTTGACGGATCATCTAGCCAAAGCATTTATCATCAAAGGACGAGTGAAGATGAGCAAATCGATCTTGCTAGTAATTTTATGATTAGTCTTGTACCACTGCGGCTCGTCTCAAAAGGTGTAACAATTTGGGAAAACGAGCGACCATCTTCCACTTCATTTTGCCGGCCAATATTGTTTAAGTTTATAAAGGAAACCAAAGAAAATGTGCAGAGAGAGATGGCTGAAATCGAAGCAGAGATTGAAGCCTTAACTCCATCCACCATCACTGATGGAATTAGTGTCAAACACCAACTGCTGTTGACAATGATTGATGGTAAAATTCATTCCATTATATCCAATACAGCAGCTTCAGTGTGTGACATATGCAAGGCTTGTCCTAAAGAAATGAATAATTTAGAGTTAATCAAAGATAAACACGCAAACGAGGACATGTATAAATATAGCTTAAGCACCCTTCACGCTTGGATTCGCTCAATGGAATGCTTATTACACATTTCCTACAAATTAGACATAAAATCATGGCAAGCTTACTTGCCATGATTTTATGGGTGATATAGCAAAAAGGCAAGTTGATGACAGGAAGAAAAGAGTTCAAGAGGCTGTAAGAAGAGAAACGGGCTTACTTCTCGATGTTGTGAAACAAGGCAGTGGATCCACCAACAATGGCAACTCGGCAAGGAGATTTTTTGAAAACTACACTAAATCTGCTGAACTGACCGGAATAGATGCTATGCTTTTAAGAAAAATCTGTGTGATCTTGCAGTGTATTTCATCAGGAGAGAAGATCAACGTAACTAAATTCCGAGAGTTCTGCTTTGATACTGCTAAGCTTTACGTGGAGTTATACCCATGGTATTATATGCCTTCTTCACTTCATAAAATTTTAATGCATGGGCCAGACATAGTTCAGAACATGTCAATTGTGCCCATTGGTTTTCTATCCGAAGAGGCATCTGAGGCTAGAAATAAAGATTTTAGAAAATATAGAGAGGGGCATTCTCGAAAGCATAGCAGTATCTCATGCAATGAAGATATTATGCACAATCTTTTACTGTCTTCTGATCCACTTGTTACAAGTATCCGTCCAAAAGGAAATAAGTTTGTAAAAAAATCTTCTTTTAAGGAATTTTATGAGCTTACGGATTCTGAGAAAAGTGATATCGAATTTGTTAACATAAATGATTTAGCGGACATCGATTCTGAATTTGAATTAATTGATGATGATGATGATGACGAAGATAATTAAATGATGTTATTGTTTTAAAATGTGTAACTTAGTAAATTAGAGCTTACGTCTTAATTATTTATTGTACTTTTAATGAAACTAGGTAATTTATTATCAACTTACTTAAAAGTCATACTCTCATCAGTTCTTGTGAATATTTTTGTTAATATATATTTCTGTATATATATAATATATTTATAGACCTCTTAATAAGTCTGTCTGCGGTTTAAAGTAAATACAAATGGGGAAAAAACGATTTTTTTTTTAAATTTTCATTTCCTTTTATCCCAGAAAGTGCACATTTGGCGCACTATGTGTCTTAGTATTAAATATAGCTCTTAGTAATAGCATTACGATATTAGAGACCGCTACTTGAAACAAGCCCGGAATCAGGAGGGAGAGAGCTCAATACACTCATTTTCATAGTAAAATTTCACATTTTCTCAAATTACTCCCGAAATATGGGAGTTATGAAGAAATTCATCACCACAATTTATGAAGGCATTAAGTAATCGAATAAGATGGCATCATTAGTTTGTCATAATTTTACTCTTATTTTTCGGACATGTCTACGTCCAACCGCTTCCATACATTCGTTCCACTGTGCGACAGGCGTTAACAAGTCATTTTCTCCGTAGCTTGAAATTAATTGATCACATAGGTGTGGTTGTGGAGTTGTGTCACAAACAATGCTCCATTCCTATTCTGCCCTCTGTGCCCCAAAAAATTCAGCCAAAGTGATCTCTACGCTGCGCTGCCACACGCAACACGCCGTGAAAGTCGCGCAATTTTGGGCCAACAAAATTTAACAAACTGTTGTGCCATCGACACGAAGAAGAAGAAGAATTGATCGCCTGCCGTGTCGAATAGTTAGGAAATTGATGGAGTTCGAGGAGAAAAACAGCTTTCGCCCGTCAAAGTAGTTAAAACCAGCCAAGAGCTGAACAAACACCAATAATCTACTAATTAAATAGGAACTTACATAAAACAGAAGTATAAAGTACATGCAACTACTATCGCCATCTGTCGCTTGTGGAAAGCAGACTTTTTACATTCATATTTTAGTTTTATTAAAATACTTTAGGTACTCTCGGCCATCCGACATCGTACAATCTCCTGACGTATGATTTTAAAATTCTATTTATAATTAAATTAAATTGAGCCTCATATACAAAATTATATTCAGCTATTCATTGATCTCAGATTTAATTCTGGGGTCATGGTTTATCGTCAGCATTATTACTTTCAGCACCACTTATAATTATCATTTGAGGAACTTCTACCCCTAGTTCTAACCAAAAGCGATCGTCGCGTCGCGTTCATTTGAGTCTGTATATTGAAACCTGAGACTTGTTCGAAAAACGGGAAGGCGCCCTCTGTCGGAGCGACCACGCGATATTACATATACACGATCGTTCGAACTTTTTTTCGATGAACCTATACGCGCGGTCGCGCCGAAAGCAGACATACGGTTTTCCGAACAAAAAGTGACACGCGACCGATCGTGTATTCACGCTTTTAAATAGGACGCGGCCTAAAGCAGTCTACATAGACATATTATATCATTAGGATTATTTGCGTTAGATTCACGCACACGACTCTCTACCAAAATCTATAAACTCAATAAAAACTACATGGTTGTTTGAACAACATTTTATTGCCATTGCTGCATATAGAAATTGTTAGTTGTACGTTCTATTTCTCGCTTGACTTAGGTTTTAATAATAAACATTTTTTCAAAAAAGTCGACAAGACCCCTTTAATGTTAGACCCCAACTTTAGACCCCCAAATGTATTGATTTTTATTGAACGCAACTAAATAAGTATTCTATGGTAACACTAAAACTGTCAAGTAAAAAGTAATCAACCATTTTGAAGTATCATTCCCCACTGTTGTCATTGTGGACTCTTGTTTTAAATTGGAATAATTAAAAGGAAACCATGGGCTTAGCTACTGTTATTGAAAGCGAAGCTCATTTCCAAACAGAAATGGCCAATGCTGGCACAAAACTTGTTGTAGTGGACTTCACAGCGACTTGGTGAGTATAACCTGATTCCGTTCAAAAATTCAAGTCATCGTTACAGTAAATAATTGATTATGTTGTGTGCAGGTGTCCCCCTTGCCAACGGATCGCGCCGTTCTTCGAACAGCTGCCGGCAAAGTTCCCAAGGGCTGTGTTCCTGAAGGTGGACGTGGGCAGATGCGCGGAGACGGCCAGCGCACAGGGTGTCAGCGCGATGCCGACATTCATCTTCTATAGAAATCGGGTACGTGGCCGGTGAATCATGCAGCAATCAGTAGACCAAGCTGAATTATCATTAACTTCTTTGTGTTAGTTTCTTTCTTTCAGGATTTTACATTAAATTAGTCATTATAATGAGTCGGTAAACCTCCAAATTGGATGTTATTTGGAACTAAAATGATCTCATTGATTGCAGACACGGATTGACCAGCTACAGGGTGCTGACCCAGCCACACTAGAAACTAAAGTTAGACAATATTACGGCACTGATGAAGCTGGAGATGAAGATAACACTGTTGCTGGACATGTAAGTATACTAATAACTACCATCCCATCTTAGCTTCGCACAGGTTACTGGCCTTCCTTCGTACAATATTCCACAGAAAGACGTACTTCACCAATCATCCAAGTTTGATATTGATAATTTTTCTTAACCCAGGGAATCACAGAAGGCATACTTAGTCTCTCCTGTCTGTCATTACTGTGACATTTCTCCTTATTCCAAATTATGCATCTGATAAAAGAGGAGCAAAAATTTATATTTATATGTATACCATTATTTATTATCTTCATTCTTTATTATCATTTTATTTACAGATGGACCTAGCAACATTCATAACTAAGAGTGAGTGTGAATGTCTGAATGAAGCTGATAACCATCCCATGGCACACTGCCTGACCAGTGGAGCGGGCTACCTGGCCAGTGATTGTGATGAGCAGCTCATCATTAACATTAGTTTCAATCAGGTGGTTAAATTAACAGAGTTCTCGTTTATGATGTTTGTTTAAGGTTTCTTCAAAATTAATGCGATTGCATCATGTAATTTTTTCCCTTTCACAGTATTACTTGATTAGTGCTTTTCACTCTGATATTGAACATGAAATATCTTTATATTTTAGCTGGTGAAAATACACTCCTTAAAAATTAAAGCTCCCAGTGACAAGGGGCCCAAGGTAGTGAAGATATTCATCAATCAGCCAAGAACACTTGACTTTGATCAAGCCTCTGGAAATATGTCAGTGCAGGATGTTGAGTAAGTAAAATGGACCTTATTCTGTTTGCTATTATGATCATAAATGCTTGAACTGAGAATGTATGGACATACCAAAAAATCAATTTTTTATTTCTTTCTGTTCTAGATTTTCACCAAGTGATCTAGAAGGCAACCCTCTCCCTCTGAAGTTTGTAAAGTTCCAAAGCGTACAGAACATTCAACTGTTCATAAAGGACAACCAGTGTGGCGGGGATGTCACACAAATTGACCACCTGGCCTTCTATGGTTCCCCTATTTCCACCACCAATATGGGAGAGTTCAAGCGGGTGGCAGGCAAAAAGGGGGAGAGCCACTAGCATAATTTTTTCTAAGAAGATAGTTCAGTCTTGACCTGTGTTCAGTAAATTCTAATTCAAGTGGCTTGATGTGGGAATGTCTTAGTTCCCTTGATAGAGTATATTAGCGACTATGTATTTGAAAAAATAAGTCATCACTTCATCCATCAGCCTCATACTCTGGTTCTCTCACATCATAATATCAATATAAAAAAACCTGAACTATTTTCTATGAAATGAACGGAATCATTTCTCAAACTGTGTCAAATAGTAGATGTGAATTTTTTAATATATAATTATATTTTCGCCACATATTTATAAAATATGGTGTAACACTCATAATTAATTATTGTTTTAAGTATAAAGGTCATTCCAGGGCCACAGTTTGTTAAATGGGGATTCTGAATTATCAGGAATTTATATATTCAATAAAAAACATACACAAGTGTACTTATATTTAGTTTTATTGACTATTTAAACTCAGTCCTGATTTAGTTCATATATCTGAATGTATGCCTCTGTGAGTGTGATCATTTGAGGAAGTATACTGGTAACGTGAAGGTCCTGCATTTCGTACCTGAAACAAAATTACTCATCAGATTGTATAGGAAGGCATCAAAGACTTGTTTTATAGAGAAATAAAGTGATTGCTAGAAAGAAGCTTGTATTCTGCATTGGATTAGAGGATTTTTTTTTTTTGCTAAATCGTGCCATGTAGAAGCACGATGCAGTATGACCTAAATTATATAGACCCATTCAGAGTCTTATCCTATACTATGAAACAAGCAATATTTGTATATAGATTTCTACTCACGTTCTCGAAATCGGCTCTAATGATTTCGATGAAAATTGCAATAAAAGAGGTTTAATGGGGGGCGAAAAATCGATCTAGCTAGTTCTCATATCTGGGAAAATTAATTTTCTCCGTATTTTCACCCGAGCAGAGCTCGGTCGCCCAATGTTGGTTGTGTGGTATGTGGTAAATTGTTTAGAACAAGTTAAATAAATAAATGGCATGGCATTATTGACATTAGAATAATGATCATGGCAGCATGGAGTTAATAAGTACCTACTATCATGGCAGTATGGAATTAGTAGGTACTATATATACTATTAAATGAGCATTCTCTATTTTCACCAGAGCAGAGCTTCGTCGGTCGTCCGGGTACTGTTGATGAATCATGCATTACAGTAAAACCAGAAAAGGTATGCGCTTCGGTAATAATCAGTGTGTTTCCGAATTAACACGGACGTCGCGCCACAGAGGTAAAGCAGTTTTGCAGTCTCGTGTTTTGGTGTAGTGCACCTATCAGTGCGCGTATGTATGACGTATTCTCTCTGTCGGGTTACCAAGTCCAGTAGCAGATCGTCATGTTTTACAGGATTTTTTTTTTAGGAATTGCCTTAACCTATAATTTTATAATAATGTTACTTAAGAGGGCCCCTCCCGGTCCGTGTATCGTCAACGCGAGCATGGTCGAAAATCTTGTTGTTTCATCCAGCGCAGGTGAGAAATACTAACAAGCAAATGAGAACGCGATAACATTGTACGAAAAATAATGTGCGGAAATTTCATAAAACTTGTTTCAGGAAATCCATGTTTTTGAGTAAGCCTTACAAGTTTGGGAAATAAATGTTTGTTATTTAGAATCTCCATTACATGTGCGAGGTTTCTATGAAGATGCTTTCTTTACTTTTACAGTTTATGATTACATTATGAACGGCCAAATTTCAGGTAAAACTTGTGCAAAAAAGTAGATTTTTGGAGGCTTGTACTGAATTTGCTTCTCCAAATTTTTACTTTTTGCTGACATAGAAACCTATATATAGTGCACAAGATACCCATTAGTTAAAAAATGTCAAAAAAAGATGTTTTACAACGCTATAATCACGTACGAGCGTTTATATGAAAAGTATGACGGGTTGGCCACTGTTAATACTAAATAGGCAAGTGCTTCCCAGGTTGTAACAGCTTTATAATAGATGTCAACATGGCGCGTTTATATTTCCGAAGATCGTCTATCAGTTCGGGAATCATTCCCGAAGCGCATACTTTTCTTGGGACTGCCTCGTTGGTATAGTGGTTGCAAGCGCTACTGCTGATCATGAGGTCCTGAGTTCGATTCCCAGGTCGGGCAAAGTGTTATTGGATTTTTCCATTAGGAATTTCTCAGTAGCAGCCCAGAGTCTGGATTTGTGCCCGGTTGATGGCAATAGGCTCGCCCCCATTACATGGAGCTTGAAAGGTAATGGGCGAAATGTAATGTACGTTATCTGTACAAGGAAAGTTCACGTCATTTACATAATAAAGCCGCACTCACCACTGCTGTGTTGGTTTATGAAGGACGTGTGCCCTGTACGTGCCCTTCTCAGGAGTGCCATCATGAACTATGTTGCCAACTAACTCGTAGATCGTCTTCCCGTTATGTTTCGCCTTTACTTCTGGTGTTAAAATGTCGCCGAAGTCGACGTTTCTGCAATTCATTTCAATATCATGAAAACCAATTAGGTTGTGTGTATGTGTATACAGACTTCCCTATTCAATCTGCCTAGCCTTTTCCCAAATATGTTGGGGTCGGCTTCCAGTCTACCGGATGTAGCTGAATACCAGTATTTCACATGGAACGACTGCCTATCTGACCTTCACAACCCAGTAACTAGGTAATACGAAACCCCTTGTTAAGACTGGTTGACAGACCTTTCGGGCTTTTGACGACCCATAACGACTATCAGGGATCCGCGTATGACAGCCGGGACCAACGGCTTAACGTGCTTTCCGAGGCACGGAGGAATCTCGGTATGTAGAAAGGGTCACCCATCCACGGACCGGCAAGCGTAGCTTAACCTGATAGATCGAACCGTGCGGCCGTAAGTACTTAGCTACGAGCTCCTCCTCTGCCTATTAAATCTACAATCCCCGATCTCAATAATAGCGGATTAATAATTGGATGGCCAGAAACATTTGGCCTGGTTCACCACTAATGGATAAGTTCAGGTTAACTTAGTTAGCAGATAATAACATACTTTAGTCTACCAAAGTGCCTATCCATAAATCTTTCTCTACTTACTTGACTGGGAAGTTCACAACGGTTGGGTTCTTCTCCACGAAAAATGTGTTTTTCGTAAATCTCTTGATGTATAATATCAAGTAAGGCGGCAACTGGGTGATCTCAAACCGTTTCAGGAAATTCTCTTTGTACGTTTTGTACTCTTTTGATGTCTGCCCATTGAACTTCGAAAGTAGTTGGTACAGGTTCACCTATAGAACAATACATGGTTTAATAAAAAATACACACTTGCTGGTAACTCAAACTCAAAGCATTTATTTCAAATTAACCAATTACAGGTACTTTTGAAGCGTCAAGGGTTCGGTCAGTCAGAAAGATGAAGCTAGTTGCTAATTCCAAAGCGTAGTAGGTTCCTATGGAGAAAAATGGGCAGGACACTTTTATGTTGAAATTATACATGTGAGAACAAAGACGTACACGTTAAAAGCGTCCATAATAGAAATATAAAAACAATTAAAAAATTAAAATAAACCGGGGCAACAAAGAGATGACCAGTTCCTACTGACGGTACACATTCTAGAAGTTCTAAGAACACTGTTCGACGTGGGTTTCCCTCTCTCTGGATTTCTCACCAAGTCACCAGGCACCAATTTTATAATTACATACCTTTCCTGCTTACAATTTTTCTTTTCTTTTTTGTGTAACAAGATACGGCTTTATCAAGCATCACAGCTCACACTCTTTTATAATATAGGATAACAGTATATTAAGGCTCGTCCGTACTAAGGCGGATTTGTATCGTACCATGATTACTTCACAAGTGTGGGTTCAATGGGATGATGTTAACTAGTTTCAGATACGTAAAAGTGCCACGACCCATCAGACTTATAATTTCTATGTATGATAGTCACCTGTGGTATAATATTTTCTCTAAACTCGTCAGTGAAGAGTGGTGTGGGAGGCAGGTCGCAGGTCAGATACAGGAAGGGAGACTCCGTTATCATCTCACTGTACTCTTCACTGCTGAGGTCCACCTTAGCAGCGTCATCTGCATCCGCTGGTGGTAGTTTTCTGGTAAACAGATAAAGATTTAGGTACAAAAAGCCTCACATAGGAAATCCTACTAGTGATTACAGTTTGTTGCTTAAAAAATGCTCTGGTTTTTATATTAGTGTCAAGATTAATTTTGTTTGTGAGATAAGATTCTGACCATGCTTGAAAATTTCCAAATCATTATGATGTAATAAAATGGATAATTTACCTGGTGTATATCCTCATGTGACCAAGAAATGATTTGTAGATGATAGAACTATTCGGTTTCTTAGTTCCATTAAGAGCCATGTGTAGAGAATTCAAAAACCAAGACATAAAATCGATGGGATCACCTGCAAAAATATAAATTATTATGCTTTGTTTAGGCGTGGGACATACACAAATGGCGAGTGCCGCGGGCGTGGCTACGGTATGGCGCGGGCGTTGCGCCGCCGCCCGTTTCAAATTTTATACAAAATTTATAGGAAGGGTGTGTGAATATTGGTGGGGTGGATATTGACCATGATACATTAATAAATGATTATGAACATATTACTCACTCTGCTTAATAAATTGAAACCTTTTCTTAGACCATAACACAACAGCCTGCAGCATTTCGTGGGGTGATACATGAGCTTTAAAGGCGCGGGGATTCCATAGTTTTCGCAGTAGTTCGCCGAACCTCTGCACCAGTAGGAATGAGGAGTCACCGGGAGGCCGCTTCACATTTGCATAGTTTTCTTCGCGTAAAAAGTAGTTCCGGAGGGGTCGTACTTGTGATAGACACTAAAATCATAGTATCAGTAAAAAATTATTCTGGAAACTAGACCTGTGGGGCCGTTCAAGTTCAAGCAGATTTATTACAATTATTAACCCCCCCCCCTTGTCAGCAAAAGTAAGCAAAGCACTTACCCCCCCCCCCCCCTCCCATGTTTACGTAAACATTGGTATATGCATTTTTCTTTTAATGTTAGTATTCTGTTTTTTTTTTTAAATACAGTATTTATTATTTGTGGGAATCCCCGAATATGCGTTTCGTTTTCAAGCATAGACAATGTGTGGGTTGCCATATGTGTAAAAAAGTAAATTATTACAGCTGACGTAATCACCATCTAGACCCCCCACCCCGCATGTCATCAAAAATAAACAAAGCATAGACCCCCCGCCCCCCTATAGTGTTTACGTAATACTTGAACGGTCCCTGTCCTAAATTTCTAACTGAAACTTCAGATTAGCTCTTACAAATGATGCTTTGACTGACTAACACTCTATCCACATATATCAGGGCCGTACCCAGGACTTGGACGGAATGTGATTCTAAAGGGGCGCAATAAAATTTTAATGTATACATTTTTGAACTCGTTCACACCTGTCTGTGTCTGTCATGCGCCTGCCCTATGTGTGCCACGGTCTTGTCATGTAAACCCCAGCCCTGATATGTTGCGGGCTGGTGCGGACAGAAAATTTAAAATTTTCAGATAATAATTGTACCAAAAGTTTTAAAATCTGAACTTACCTGCAAAATAACATTGCAATAGTCATTAGCCTTGATATTGTTAAGGCCCACAATTCCAGGCATATACATTGTGCTATCAATAGCTCTCGACATCTTGGTACTGTAATCAAGCTGCGTGATCTGATCTGGTGTGAAGATGGGGTTCAGGACATACTTGATGTCATTCAATGATGAATCTAAAAGAATATAAATGTTATGAAGTTATCAAGCATTTCAGATACTGTAATTGTTTTATGAACCATTCCTCTAGAAATACAAATACAGTTGTTGTGTAGAGAAAATAAACATTTTTAATATTATTATTTTTTATTAAAGGTGCTATCAGAAAGTGGGCAATGTTGCAAATAGCTGTCAAAATTATATAGCTGTAAATATTTAAAACAAGCATTTGGAGAATGGTTTTTTTCATGTAAAATTAAAGGAGATCATTAATTTTGGGCTAAATTATGAAAGTGTAGTTATGTGTAACCCTAGAGCCTTAATTTCACAGTAAAAGATGATAACTGTAATGTTTACTGGCATAAAAAGCTATTACTATAATTAGATTACTATTATTATTTTAACTAAAACATACTGAAAACAGTATTTTTCAAAATCATATAAAAGCGCAGGGAATGGCCCTACAGATTTGGTCCCATAGTGAAAAGTGAAGAGAATAACATGTTATAACAGAATATAACTTTTTTTTTATTTGATCAGCGTTTTCACATTAAGCCCAAAAATGTATGGACAGTGAATGATCTCCTTTATTTGGTGTTACAATATTATACAATGCAATTCATAATCAATATTGTAGTACACTACAGACCAATATTTCATCTTTTTATTTAATCTTTATATTAATTTATCATTCTTGTGTCTTTTCTTACATACTCCTCTGTTAATTGTAATCTTGGTAGTCTTATCCTTCTCGTAGCCTTTCTACCTATATTATCTTTCACACAGTCAGTTTCATTTATTAATATCCACACACAAATTAATTGAAACAGTTAAATATTTGCAGCATTGCCAACTTTCTAGTTGCATCCTCTTCATCCAAAATCCAATCATCCGATCCAAAAATCCAGTTTTAATTGTTTCCTATTCCTTTGAAAGGATAAATAAATGACTTACCAATAACTTCATAGTTATCAGGCAGGCAGTAAAACTTCAATGTATGCAGATTCAGGAAAACGTGATGTCCGTCAGCCACAGAATGAGTGTAAGCATGAGTGTTTGTACCTCTACCCTGTGGACAAAACATTCACAAGAATCATTATCATCACATTTAATAGTTGAGACAAAAATATGGTTTCTTCCTTTCTTGACTACTATCTCACAAAATGCTAATCATTTGAAGGACACTGAACAACACACAATAGAAGTTTTATTGTTATTATGTCTGGATGGTCCGGTAAAGTGTTAAGCTTTGAGGTAATTGATCTAATTACATATTGTATTTATAAGCAAACCCAAAATACTCTTGTAATAAATAATATGCATAGTGCAAACAGGGATAATCTTTGGTTGGTGTCTCATTCCATTTAAAATTGTCTGAGAGTCCCCTGCGAGGTGGCTTAGGCCCCTCGTACACCTTCCAAAAGACTGAGACCCTAGGGTCCCGGGATGTGTCAAAAACAAGAAATACAACTGGAATTTGAAGTTTTTTCAGTGGTCTGTCAAATCTAACATTGATAGTTTGTTTTAAAACATAAGGCATAACTTTGTATTGAATGAAATAAAGTTTATGTAAAGTTTTATTTACCTGAAAGTACTTGCCACAGACGAGACACGCGTAAACATTAATTCTCGTCAATGATACCGAACATAACTTCTCAAAATCAAAGTCCAGGACGTGCCTGTTGATTGTATCTAAATAGGGGCACTGTATATGGATCGACATCTTTGACGAGGGTTCTGAAATAATATGTTTGGTAATGAAAACTATAGGCAAAATCATTGTTTCTTATTGAATTTTGATAAGATAGGTTATAATGCTGACCGGGTAATTCTGTGCCATTTTCTTCGGACAGCTTTCGCTTTTTAATATTTTTTTGTTTATCAGACATATTAGCCACAGTAATTGCAGTCAAAAATTAAAAGTTTTTTGTAATAAATGAAGAATTCTTCAATTATTTTCTTTTCTTGTTTGACAACGTTGACAATAGACAATACGAATTGACATATTGACAGTCGACAGAATAGAAATCAGAATCTGAATAGACAATAGTAGTGAATGGGTGCTTGTATATCCGAAATAAGTTATAGGCCCAAAGATTATGCATGCGGTGTTTGCCTGTAATTGGTTGTGCAGTTAGATTTAAGACACTATTACCCATATGTTCTTATCTGTTTATTATCTGTAACAACTGTTGGTGAACCTTAATAAAATAAATAAAAAAATAAATAAATAAATATCCGCATAGTAGTAATAGTTAGCCGATGTTCGCACGGACATAATAAAATCGCGGCAGGATTTTATCGCGCACTGGATTCTCGGTGTTAAGCCGAGCGTTCTAGAATCCAACGCGCTAGGACGCACTCTCGTCCCAGCGCATTAAAAAAGAGACTGTTGGATTTTCAACTCTCGGCGCTAAGCAAAGCGTAGAAAATAAAATGCACGAAAAAAAATCGCTGCGATTTTATAACGTCTGTGAGAACGTCGGCTTATTGTTCTTTATTATATTTAGGCCACTAATTCCGCAGCGTGACAAATTACTCTAGTCCACAGTAGTCGCAGTAGCTCGCGCTAAAACCAGACTTGAAAATATTATTATCTTTACCCGACTGCGGCGATGCCAAAAAAGAACATAATCATTAAAGTCATCAACACAACTCTCCAAGACCACGTAAGTCCAAAGAATGATGATTTCATGAAACAGTTATTCTTTGGACTTACGTGGTCTTAGAGAGTTGTGTTGATGACTTTAATGATTATAATTCTGTAAATACATATTTGTTACGGCCGCGAATCGTATATTAATCAACGTACAACTTAATACTGACCAGCAAATTGGAAAAAACCTAAAAAAAATTGAATTTCGCGGGCTACCCTGGCGCTTTCGCCTTAAAGGGGCGGGGCCTCGTCAAGGTCGTTCCTGACGGCAAACTTTAGAACCGCGTGCGCTCATTGGCCAAGTCAAATAGCGCGCGCTTCCCCGGCTTCCTGTAACGCACTTCCGTCCCTTTTCACGAAATCACTCCCACAGATTTCCCACTCCACAGTTTACAAGAAAGCGAGAGGAAAGATTTGTAGGAAAGCAAGAGGAAAGATGTTACAGATCAAAAACTTGCAAACCTATCAAGAGGGGTATCAAAATGAAGGGTTTTAAAAGGTGAATATACAAATTTTAAGTAAAATGTAATTTGGAATAAGAAAATGATGATACTAAAAGATAAAGCTAGAGTTATTTAATAAAACAAAAATGAATCGCATTATTGCAAGGATCCGATTTAGACCCGGTCAAGAATCGGTACTCTTTTTAATCACTTAATCAAACAAAACATTAAATTCTAATCTGGACATATTTTACGACTCCGGGTGGTATTCGGAAAAAAGCCGCATTTTAGCCCGGCTTACTAAGAAGATGATAGAAGAAAGAAGATGATAGAAGATATAAGAAGAATTCACATTAACTAAGAAGTTTTGTGCTTAATGAGGTTAAAAACTGAAAGCTCATAACAGGTGGCAGCACAGTTGCACGACTTTAAACCGCCATTTTTGTGTTTATGTTAAATTTTTGTGTCGATCACAAAATTATATGATAACTAGATGAATATGTATGAGACTTGGAGAGCAGCGCTATTAAAAGACGAGCTAAAGACAGGGAAATCGTCTACCACTGGTAAAAAAGTAACTTTAGTGGTAAAAGTCAATAAATTATGAACGTTTTACAATGAGGTTAAAAACTAAAAGCTCATAACAGGTGGCAGCACAGTTGTACGTCTTTAAACCACCATTGTTATGTTTATGTTTACTTTTTTGTCGATCACAAATTATACGAAAACTAGATAAATAGGTATGTATGAGACTTGGAGTGTAGCACTATTAAAAGACGAGCTAAGGACAGGGTAAGCGACTATTACTGGTAAAAAAGCAGCATTCGTGCAAAAGTCAGTAAATTGTGTTTTTTTTTAATAATTTATAGGTTATTTTATGTTTGTTGACTTTAAGTTCGTAATAAAAATAACCTGATCACAGTTGAAAACCAACTCGGGCATAATCTTCCTTACTGAAAAACCTCAGAGATAGCACTTCTAGCATGGACCTAATATGATAATATAAACACACACATACTTTACTATAGCTTACAGAATATCACATCACAAGTGCCTGTTACATACAGGCAGAAAATAGACTTAGTTTTCTTGGGAGCATCACCTATAAACCACTTTCTCCCATAAAAGGCTTAAAGAATAGCACATCGTCTCGACGAAATATCGGATTCCATTTTTTTTTTTAGATCTTCCACTCACAGTTTTCTTCTTAAAACATCTTTGGCAAATACATGGGTCCCCGTATTTTTGCAGTAAACAGCTGCGCAAGTGGGCTCAATTATGCGTAAAATAAGTCGTTTGTTTACAAAAAATGTATAGCTATCTGTCAAATTATTAGGCGCTAGAGATCAGCGCCGTCTGAAGTGAGCAAGTGGCAGTTCTTATCCCCATTGCATAGTCGGATCTCATTACATCAAGAAACCAAAATCAAACGGTGTTTCTGGTGTGTTTTTTCTTAGCTGCGTTCCACTTCACGAATAAATAATAACTGAAACATGAAGCCAATCTATGAATCTAGAACGTTTTGACATTTGATTGACACTGGCAATGACAAGCATTTGTCATACTGAAAATCGAAATCGAATCAATCCACAATCGTCATTTTCTTCCCGAAAATGGCCGCATCAGGAGGAAATATTGAGTGGTCTACAACTGTTAAACCAATATTAACAGCACTTTACGGCCCGTTCTTCGACAAAAACGATGCTGTGGAAATCATCCAAGCCATCATCAAAAGGTTTGTTTCATCCGGGCACTGTAACTCTTATAACAAAAGTTATTTTGATAGCTCATTTGATTAATCATTTGTTTGTTACTTATTTATTTATAAATTTGTCTTATGTTATTAAAACTGGGTTATTGTTTTAATACTTTTATGAACTGCTCCTTTCCGTAGTGCCCGATGAATATGGTCGCATAGTGCGCTGTGCTTTAGATCTAAATGGGGACAGCCAATAAAAAGAATCTGTAAATACCCCACACAATGAAAACATTTTTTTTTTCTCTACACTGCTACCCTCAAAGAAATATCACTGACTACTCCACTTGTACATTTGACTGGAGTTGTAAAACTTATAGAAAACCATGTCTTTGCAACTAGTTCAGTTCATTTATGCTGAAAAACTGAATTTCCTTGCTCGCAGTGAAAGTGAGTTCCAGAACCATGAGGACATCTACGACTTGTTCTACACATGCTTTGCATGCCTCTCTGCACACTTTATTAGCATGAATGCTAATAACTGTAAGTATTTCTGAGTTATTATACATTATTGTTAGTGTACAGTACTTATATAGTAATTTTGTTGATGAATCATCTCTCCAAAACAATGATACCTATTTCTTAAGAAGAAATAATAGTTGTATGGGGTTAAACAGCTATGACAAAATAGTAATAACCTCTCAGGAATTGTTTCTAATGAGAATGCCTCCGTTATGAAAAGTCGATTTTTATAGGCAGATCTATAAATGTTATTTTACAAAAAAAAAACGTTTTTCCTCAAGGAAAGTAGTTGTCATCATGTAATGCATGTATAATTGCTATAATGTAGTATGAATAATTGTAAGTAGTAGTATAATTGAAGTTTGTTTTGATAAGAATTTCACAATATTTTGCAATAGGGATATATTTTTGAACAATGGAACTCATACATAGAGGTTTCTGGCATAAGTACAGTACAGTTAGGAACAAGGCATTGAATTAAATAATTGTTGGTAACAACAATACATATTGTTTAATTATTATGATGCTCAATGTGCTTATGGAGACGGACCCGTGATTGAACTTTGATGTGAAATTTGGTGATGAATCCAAGAAGATAATGCTAGAATGTTTGCGGTTCTGTGAGAAAACAAAGTGCCATGATTAACTGAATTTAGTATTAATGGCTAATTTGCTGTACTAAATATTTAATAATAAATAAATATATGATACCCACCAAGATTTAGAAAGTCAGAAGTCCAAAAGTCTGATAACCAGTCTTACCAAAGGGGATTGTGTTACCCAGTAACTGTGTTGTGGTGGTCAGATAGGTAGTTTCTTCATGTAAAATACTGGTTTTCAGCTGCATCTAGTTAGACTTGAAATCAACCTAACATATTTGGGAAAAGGCTTAGCAGATTGATTGAGTTACTAAGATTTAGAAAGACAAGAACAAGTAGCTATGAATGAATCATTTGCTAATTTGACACAAAAAATTTATTAATGACTGTGGTTTCTCAACATTGTAATATTATCCTTACATAAATAAATAAAAAAATAATTTTCAGAAAAAATAGTGTCCAATATTTAAAAAACAACTACTTTGCTTATGAACCATCACAGCAAGTTGAGATTGGAAAGTGGCTGTGTAACCTAAAAGCGGGTTGAATGTTTTTTTATGGAAGCTGGTCCGGTATACTCACTATGTCGCTATTTTGATTTTTCTGCCAAGTTGGGGCGCTGGATCGCCGTCACTTGGACAGTTATACGACTTGCTGGGGTTGCAGTTATTGTACAAAAGGGTTACCATGACCCCTGGCAATGTAAGCAACTGTAGGAACATGGGTGGATTTTAGTGAGTAAGAGCTTGACACGCCCTCCCGGTTCACCCAGAGCGGGAGAAGTTATTTGATAATTTCCCATCCAAAAAAAAATCAAAGTCCTGGGATATATGTAGTACCCTAATGTGTCACATTGCCGTGCAATTTGGAGGTATAGTTCTCGTATAGTAATCTTTTAACATACTATATGCCAGGTGTACCATAAATTTGAGGAAAAATTAAAATGGCAATGGGGTGACTTGGCCACTTCGGTTCTATGCCCTTTCAGATGATTGTCTTTCCATGAAGATGGTTGTAAGTATCATCTGCTAATAAATCTACCACATTCTATTTTAGTACCAAATGACCAACTAAGTACTGCAAGAGATGCATTCAGAGTGATTCTCCGACAAATACTAAAGAAGCTCTCCGAAGCTGGATTGAGCTGTGATGACACCAACTGTACGACTGCTGCACCCAATGTTTCGGTTAAACAGGTTTGTATGAGATCTAGAAATTACATGCTTAAAAAAAGAAAGTACAAACAATGCAGCAACAGAATGAATTACTTGGAATTTTTGCTTTTGAATTGTGGTATTTAGAGGAAATTAAAAAAGTATAGAGGAAATTAAATATCTCAATTAAAAGCCTTTTTTTTCCATCAGTGACAATATTTTTAATAGTTATCTTTCCATAAATGATGTAATGGAGACTAAATATAAATGTTTATGCAAACTTAGTCATCACTCCTATTACATGGGACTTAAATACAAGTAGCGAAATGTGATCTGACCAACCCTTTGAGGAAACATGTTATGTGTAATTATCATCAATTGAACCAAATTTACATTGTAATAAATAAAAAATAAAGAACAGTGGCACTATGGGAGTGACGACAGAAGCGAAAACTTGAAAAAAAAATATCAGCACCGCGGTAATCAACGCGTTGATGTCTTTTTAATTAGCAAAAGCTGGTGTCGTCACAGTGTCGCGAAATCAATGGATTAGTCCCATCTCAAAAATGCCCAATGTGCCTAAAAAAGGCTTCACTTGCAATAATTTTGTTTTTAAGATAAGATAAACAATGTAAGTACCCAAGTTTAACAATATGTTTTTCCCCTAGCTACTGTTGCCCATTGTGGGACTATGCGGAATCGACGGAGGGGGCTACCCCCAATCTGACCTAGTCATCTTGACTTCACTACTGAAGAATGCCAAACTACCTGCACATGTTACTGTGCCTGGTATGTATTGCAATTATACACCTCAACTTTTCACTGACTGACCTAAGTTTATTAAACAAATTGAAATTTAAAAAAAATACCGGCCAGGAGAGTATCGGTCCACGCACAATAAAGGGTTCCATAGTTTGGATGAATTTATCTCAAGGACAAACTTAACATTGTAGTTGAAAACATATTCTCCCATATATTCCAACTGCAAATGTAGGTTTGTATGTACAATATTGAGAGGTTTACCATGTTATTTTAAGACCATAGGCTTCTTATAGGTTTTCCTGTAATCTATAAGTATAAAACTATTTTCTGTATTTTTCCAAATAAAATTGGATCTCTAGTTTCGAAGATAAGGGAGTACTAGACAATTTTTATAAATTTTCTTAAATATCTTTAAAAGTATTTATTTTAAAATTATAAAAAAAAAAAAAAAAAATTGAGATCCTCACAACAAGCCCTTTCATTTGATATGTCACACAGTACAGTGTGCAAAACTTTATTTTTTATTTTTCAATTTGTCCCCAAAAGTGACCTCCATATTCAAGATTCCTTTATTTTCGTTACACGTCCGTGTTTTGGTCACAAAATTTGATATGTGTACGAAATTTCTACTTAATTGGTCCATTAGATTTGGAGCAAATTGGCTGTGACAGACGGACAGACAGACACAAGAGTGATCCTATATGTTCCGTTTTTTCCTATTGAGGTATGGAACCCTAAAAATATGGAATTTTATACTTTACATTGTATCTTTGTAAACTTGGTGAAATAAAAAGTGAAAATGAACTGAAATCACATCTGCCGAGTTAAATTCCAGAAGTTTTTTAATTGACATATTCTAAGCTTAATTTTATAGCAAATAGTTGCAAGATAGAACTTTATCATGTGTTCCTTTTTATTTGTAATAAAATATTAAATAAGTCAAGTTTTTTTCTAAATCTAATTACACCAAGATTTTTTTATATTTATTTTAACATTCTCTCTCAGAGACCCAATCAACAAAATCATCAGTCATACCAAGCTCGATTACATCACTAGCTTCTCAAACCACGCCCACTGAGAAGCAGCCGCCGTCAAACGCCCAGCGACGTTCTGACGCGTTGTTGGAACAGCTGACGGCGCCATTAAGGAACCCAGTGGCGTCGATGACGTCATCCCAAGCCGCGCCGGCCACAGCTGTCCTGTCGCCCGGAAGTAAGGATAGTTTGGAGAGCGCTAAGGATGGGAATGCTTCGCAACAGTCTTCTGTTGATATGAAGGTTTGTTTGTATTCCATGAAAATTATTTAAATGGGTTAGTTTTGTTTTGTGTTCTGTACTTTTGGTTTATTCAAAGACAGCGTTTGCATAAAACAAACAAGTTGTTTAAAAACACGTATTTTATACATTGTTTAAAACAATTTGAAATAAAACAATATTTTTTACTAATTGTTTAAAAACACAGTATAAAACAAGTTTTTAAATAATGTTTTAAACGTTAAGAAAAAAAACATGGTTTTAAATCGAGAATGAATGGAAAGAAATGAAAAGTTATAAATATTAGGACTTGAAATAGCTCGAAAAGAAATAAAAAAGGTTTGATAGTTTTGTACACTTCGTCGCCGGTCGAAATGAAGTAATTCCCTGTAACTATTTTGGGATTCCCCATATTTAAATATACTTTTAAGTAAGGTACATCTGAGAACGAAAATCGGAATTCGCAATTCTGAACATACAGAGTGTACTGGGTAATTCAGTATCTGAGTTACATACCTAGTTTGATTGATTACAAAAAATAGTATAATAAAAAGTAAGTATGTTCACAGATTAGATAGTTTATTAGTTAGTATCCAATAACTAACTATAACTAGTATTATGTTGCTGTGATTATTATGTTCTTTTGATGGTTTTTTGTAACTCCACATGTTCATTTTAAAATTGTTTAGAAATGAATTATATTAGGCCTGATTGTTTTTCGTTGATAATAAATTTGATAAATCGCTCAATGTAAACTAAAAAACTTGTCTAAAACATTTTGAACTGTTTGTTTCATAAAATTTAAAAATATTGTTTTTTTTTTCAACCCTGTTCTATGATGAGCGATTAGTGATGTAGATCTTCAAATTACAAGCTGCAATTAGGTTTTTTAAATAAATACAAGGGCCTTTTCCAGATTTCACCAGATTGGCATCTACCAAAAAATTTATAGTGGAACAGAAATTGTTTGAACTTATCTAAAATACAATAAAAGTGGATATATTTAGTAACCTGTTCCGCTTGAACGTTTCTGCGCTCAGCGTTTGGTGTGGCAACACGCTGTGTTCGAGTTTGCGACAAGTCAATCGTCATTCTGAGGATGCCTTGTCGAGAGGTGAAACACGTGTCGATTTCTTTCAGGGTTTTTTTTAGGACTCTTTAGAAATAGCTAAGCGGAACAGGTTACTAAATATATCCACTTCTATTGTATTTTATATTGGATTTCCGCAAGGTCACGTCTGAATCAATTAACTATCTTGAACTTATCTACTTATGGGGAGGAGGTTAAACAGGCCCTCGAGAGTTATTCTAGGTCTTTACTGCCCAATTCACTTTTTTGTGTCACGCAGGTAACCAAAATCAAGTTTGTATAACGTTTCAATGGAGACAAATGTACAAGAAACTATGTACACTCTTTTAAAATATTCCTTTCTGCAGAAGTGGGTGGCATCAACTTGCTCATCGTTGCTCATGGAGCTGAGAGCCGGCTGCGTGGTACTGAAAGTGTGTGCCTCGCTGCCTTGCCTGCAGCGGTATCTCAACCGCTGGCAGAGTGCCAAGGATACCGCCGTCGCGCCACAGTTCAACTCTGATGCCTCACTGTATGTATTCATTTTCATCAACTTTAGGCCGCATTTACCCACATTTGGGTATGAAACTGCGATCCTTATGCTTATTGATTTATTTATAAAAGTTTACCTGCGGCTTAATATGTTAAATTCCAAGATTTAGAAAGTCAGATGTAGAAAAGTCTGATAACCAGTCTTACCAAGGGGTATTGTGTTACCCAGTAACTGACTGGGTATGTAAAATACTGGTATTCAGTTGCATGCGGTTAGACTTGAAGCCAACCCCAACATATTTGGAAAAAGGCTAGGCAGATTGATTGACTTACCAAGTTTTAGAAAGACAAGAACAAGTAGCTATGAATGAATCATTTGCTAATTTGAGAATAAAATTTTATTAATGACTGTGGTTTCTCAACATTGTAATAGAATTATCTTTATATAAATAAATGAAAACTTTATTCGGTTCAGAAAAAACAGGGTCTAATATTAAAAAAAAAAAGACTACTACTTTGTTTATGAACCTGTTATCACAACAACTTGAGATTGGAATTTTTCATTTTCGGCTTTGGATATACAGTCGTCAATTACATGTGAACCAGTAATATCAGAAGTAAGTGATCCTCTGTGATTGGTCTAACTCCTGAAAATTTCACGCCCTAAATCGAATAAAGTTCGACTTCATTAACGTTTTATACAATAATGTGTCCAATGAATACCAACTCGAATTAAATGCGATTAGAATTAAAGACGAAGATGTCAAGAAGGGTAAACCAGCAAGTCTTACAAGCGCTTCTAAGTCGCGAGTTCCGACTTCGGTAATGGATCGTTTTCATCTCAGTATCGACATTGTCATAATAACTCTACCCGCCCTGAAATGTCAACTAGGGCAACGCATCGGTAGTGTCTTTGTTAACTCTATTTTCTCCTTGTAGTCTTCACTTCCTCGTGAACGAGGTGCACGTCTGCCGCCTCGCTTTGTCTCTGCCTTGCCTCGAGCCGTTCACACCCGAACGGATCATGACGCTTAGTGATGTCAGCATCGCTGGATTACTATGTGCAACTGCTCAGGTAATTATTTTATGTTTTATGCTAACGCGATTTTTTAAAATTTATATGTCAATTAATTAAAAATTATTAACTTTTTCATACACCTAACTTTCACCAGTAGCAGTTAAATTTATAACCATACACTAACCTAACCACTTTGAAAACAAAATCCCGTGCACACGACCCTTTTTTTTCGTTGGTAAGCGGGACTATAGCGGCCGAGCGCTGCAAGCAAGATTAGTCCTTACAGTGTACAGATATGCGTCTCTTCGATAGTACATAATTTCAGATGTTCTCGATATCGTACAAACTCGACTGAAACCCTTATGCCTTTTGTCGCGAAAATGTCCCAAACTGAATAAAGTAGTATTCTGATGTTTATCACTTTACGCCTAGTTTCTGAAACGAAAATCGACGCGTCAAAATTAAACGCAAGTCAAGTGATTGGCTATTGGAAAATCATTCAACCAATCAGAGCAGTTTACGCGCGCTTGCCAGTTTATTACCAAATTTTTGTGTTGATTGGAAACATTAACGCCCGGTTTCTAGAACAAATTCAGAAACCGGGCGTTAATGTTTCCAGTCCTTAATTAACCTTATCCATTTTTTATTCCTTAACAGGCATCCCTACACCCGAAAGACGAAGAGTATGAGCAGCAGACGGCCACTCTGGTCGAAAGTGCACTGAGCCTGTACAACACTGTTGGGGAGACATTCAAACAATCCACACGCGCTGGTGGCTATGTGAGTATTGGAAATTATCAAAAGGTGACGTCAGTATTCTTCTGAAAAAACGGCACAGAATTTACAGGGCAAGGATTTTCTCACTAAAAATAAGCCCCCACAGACCAAATATTATGCGAGATGTAGTGGGATGTCCAAAAACCGCCTAGCCGGGAAACATGTACACTATGTACAATCAAACAAGCTATTTTGGTATACAGGCAGCTAACTTATTGCTATTTTTAGGGTTCCTTACATCAAAAGGGAACAACGGGACCCTTATTGGATCACTCGTGTGTCTGTCTGTCCGTCTGTCATAGCCAATTTTTGATGTTGAAATATAGTACACTAATGTATTTCTGTGACCCAAACATGGATGTGTAACATAGATAAATGAATTTTGAATATAGGTTGCAAACTGTACCGTGTGACATATCAAATGAAAGGGCTTGTTGCGAGGAACTAAATTTTTTCGAAAGATATTTAAGAAAATAGATGACAATTAACATTCCCCCCTTATCTCCGAAACTACTAAGCCTACAATTATGAAAAAAATACGGAGAATAGTTCTTTACCCATAGATTACAGGAAAACCTATAAGAAGTTTATGGTCTTAAAATAACATGGTAAATCTCTAAATATTGTGCGTACAAACTACATTTGTATTTGGAATGTATGGGAGAATATGTTTTTCAACTACAATTATAAGTTTGTACCTACATATTTGGGATAAATTCATCCCAACTACGGAACCCTTCATTGTGCGTGGTCCGACACGCTCTTGGCAGGTTTCAAACAATGTCGTGAGTGCGCTGTGTAGTCACTTCTCTAACATCACTCTGTTAAGTATTTCATAGGCTCAAAAAGTTATTATGCGCACAAAAGGAATAAATATTGCCAGTGTAGTGAAAAGTTGAATATTTTTGCCTGAATACCAATAGTTATTTGTGCAACAAGAGAGCAAAGTTGGTTTTTGCTGCGAGTGTTGATGTTGAATCCTGAGTACAGCGAGGGATTCACAGACACGAGATGCAAATAACTATTGTCTCGTGTAACACATACAACTTTTCACCTCAGGAGCGAGAACATATACATATACCTAAAGGAAAATACAACAAGATAAACTTAGCATTTTTTCTTCGGAACGAAGTTCGTTCTCACGTATGATTTAAAACAGAAATAAAATTCTCGCAGCCGCCATCTTGGATTTACATTTTGACCTCGCTATCGACTTAGCACGCTCAAAAACTATGAAAACGATACCCATGACGAAAATTTTGAAAATTTTCACAACCGCGTCTTGGATTTACATTTTAATGTCATTATCGGCTTTAGCGCCCTCGAAAACTATGAAAACGACACCCATGAAGCAAAATGTGAAAATTTTCACAGCCGCCATCTTGGATTTACATTTTAATGTCAATATCGGCTTTAGCACCCTCGAAAACTATGAAAACGATACCCATGACAAAAAAAAATTAAAATTTTCCCAGCCGTCATCTTGGATTTACATTTTCACTTCTTTATCGGATTTAGCATCCTTGAAAACTATGACACCGATGACGAAAAATTTGAAAATTTCCGCCAACTTTGATTTGTTTTTGACCAAATTTACACTATCTATCTCCTCTCTCTCTGTCTCTCTTCCTCTCCCTCTATCGCTCTCCCTCTATCTCTCACTCCCTCTCTCCCCACCCCTCCCTCCCCACCCATCTCCCTCTCCCTCTCTCTCCTCCTCTCCCTCTCTCCCCACCTCTCTGTCTCTCTTCCTCTCCCTCTCTCTTCCTCTCCCTCTATCGCTCTCCCTCTATCTCTCACTCCCTCTATCTCTCACTCCCTCTCTCCCCACCCCTCCCTCCCCACCCATCTCCCTCTCCCTCTCTCTCCTCCTCTCCCTCTCTCCCCACCTCTCTGTCTCTCTTCCTCTCCCTCTCTCTCTATCTCTCCCTCTCTCTCTCTCTCTATCTCTCTCTATCTCTCCCTCTCTCTCTCTATCTCTCCCTCTCTCTCTCTCTCTATCTCTCCCTCTCTCTCTCTATCTCTCCCTCTCTCTCTCTCTCTATCTCTCCCTCCCTCTCTCTATCTCTCCTTCTCTCTTTTTCTTTTCTTTGAATTAGAAGAAGGTAGTCGCTAGCGCCCTTGCGCATGACGATTTCTGCCAGTGCACTCCTACTGCAAGCCGAGTTAAAGAACTTCGTTCCAAAAGAATATAATAACAGCATTTAAATAAATTCTTAACAAATGATTTGTAATTTTACGGTTTTGTTTATCCGAACGTTTTATTGTTTGTTTCTTTTTGGATCTACTAGTTATGGAATTTTAAATCGAACTTCGATTCGACTTGTTTCTCTCGCTCTTTTCGTATCGAAGTGAAAGTGACAGAACAAAATGAAGTTCATATCTTTCGAATTTTGTGAGTAGACCCAGCACAGTACTCGGCATTAAAAAAAATTATAGTTAAAAAGTTACTTTGTCTCACGCTCGCAGCAAAATCGAATTTTGCTCACTGCAAAACCTGCTTGTTTGAGGTGCTGAGGTGAAAATAGCTTTTTCTACTGTACCTGAAAAAAATTAGCAACAGTTTCCCTGAAACATTGACGCCTGTGTTGCGAGGCATCAAATCGTCTTATATTGTCAGAGGTATTAGCGGATGTCATGATCATATTTCCATCTATTTTAACTAACATTTCTTTTTTATTTCACAGGTTTATCAAAACCACCTGATGATCGGCAGTTGGGTGTTGCTGTGCGGCCTGCACCACGCACTGGCGGGCGCGCCCTGTCCCTGTACTACTCCCGGCAAGAGCCCTGCCAAGACACCATCGAGACCTTACAATCTTACTAAAATGTAAGTGCGAAGTGTTCTTGTGAATGTTCTTGTGTGATGTAGAGCTTATGTCAATAGTAAAAAAAAAATGAAAATATGTTTAATTGGCACATGCCATAAGTAGATACAATAAAAAAAAAATCTTAATATAAGGTAATAGTTACTAACTTGAACGAGGTTATAATCTGAAATCAAGATTGAATATCGAAATGTGACAATATCTGCAGGGCTGGTTATTATTTAATACTGAAAATCGTGACTGTGTAGTGAAGAAAATAAATGTCATTAAACGAAAGGCCGTATGTAAGGAACCAACTGACATGTACTATGAAACAGCCAGGTGTTCTTGTAATTGTGGGCGCGTTCACTAAGGCTGCGGCCAGCCCGCCGGTTGAACGCGTCCCAGAGGGTCATGGCCATCCGGCTGGCCCGAGGATACCGCACGGTCTCCTGCGAGGCGGCGAGCCTCCTTGCCGGATTACCGCCATGGGATCTGGAGGCAAAGGTCCTCGCGCACATTTGGGAGTGGCGCGAGGAGGCGAGGCGCCGGGGCTTAGCTCCGCTGCCGCGAGAAATCGCGGCTCAGCGGACAGAGCTCCGGCGGGATCTCATGGCGTCATGGAGAGTGCGATTGTCGCAACCCAGCGCTGGGCACGCCACAATTGCGGCGATAAGACCCCTCTTTGAGGAGTGGCTTGAGAGGCGCCACGGCGTCCTCACCTTCCGCCTGACGCAGGTCCTCACCGGACACGGCTGTTTCGGGAGGTTCCTGCACAGGATAAGGCGGGAGGAAACGCCCGGGTGTCACCATTGTGTGGATCGCCCGGAGGACACGGTAGAGCATACGGTGGAGGTCTGCCCAGCTTGGGCGGAGCATCGCCGTGTCCTCGTGGAGGCGATCGGCGGCGGTGATCTCTCGCGTCCGGCCCTGGTTCAGGCTATGGTACGGAGCGAGAGGAAATGGGAGGCCGTCACCTCCTTCTGCGAAGCGGTGATGCTCGCGAAGGAGGAGGCGGAACGCGTGAGGGAGAGGCAAATTTCGCGCCCTCACGCCCCTAACCGCCGCAGGAGGAGACGCCCAGGGAATCGGGAATCGCGGGGCGATTTCCGGCCACCGTAGGCGCGGGCTTGCGGACGGTGAGCAATGGGTGGCTCACCGTCCGATAAGGACCAGGCCCGGGTCGACGGCGCGTTGTGTTCCACGCGCGCCTCAAAGAGATGTCAGCATAATTGAAGGGGTCCACTAGGACCGATGCCTGCCGGGGTTGCGAAGAAAACCGAAAGGGAGATCGTGGCCCCCGGCGACAGGGCAACCGAAGGAACACGGGTGGGTTTTAGTCAGTAAGAGTCTGACACGCCCTCCCGCTCCCCCCAGAGCGGGAGAAGTTATTTGATGATTTCCCAACCTCAAAAAAAAAAAAAAAAAAACTGACTTGGCCATAACAGCTTTCTCGGTCGGTAGCGACAATTCAAGAAATTACATCCACGCTATATTATGTAACCCTAAAATTTTCCAACTACAATAATGAACTTTATTCCCTAGGCAACAAGGTCTCGGCGTAGTATGGGTAGCGCTAGGTGGTCGTTGCCTCGCCTGGGTAGGAGCCCTACTATCCGACGCACGTCTCGAAGCGCTAAGTTGCGGCGAGGCCGTGATCTCGACTCCTGCGCCGCTGCATATCTTAGCACAGCATACTGCCCATCAGAGGGAACTCAGACTGGCTTCCGCTGCGCCTTTACATCAGGTAATGTCTTATAGTGTCAATCTTGTCAAAATGTAGGAATAGTTATTTTTCAAGTCTTTACTAATCATAAACTTTCCTCAGCTTTTGGTGGCTCTAGGCGTAGTGTGTTACCGAAAAGCAACAAACCTGAAGCGTGCAGTAGTACAGAAGCAGCACCAGGACGCCGACCCCGACCGCTCCGACTCCACCGTCTACTTCCAGGACATGATACTGTGCTCCGAGGACTCGGAGACTGACGACGGTATTAAAAATTGGCTATTTTTGTCATAACAGCCAATGTTTGTGGCAACTGCCAATATTTGTGGCAATAGCTAATGTTGGTCTAAATTTAAAACAATCTTAACAAAACATCACCGTTATAATTTAATGTACCACTATTTACTACTTTAATTTAGTAATGTTAACGCGGTGATAAATACAATAACCTTTATCTCTTTGTCTAGAAGACAGCGAACCACTTTTCGGACTGTGGTTTGAATCGACCCTAGTGGCTCCAGATATGACTGACAACAGCGGACTCGTGCGTGCGTCAGGCAACACCGATAGTAATGACAATACTGACGCGCCGCAACGAACGCATCAGGCCATCGTGCCTGACAAGGCTGAACCTTATTCTGTAAGTATTAAGAGTTGAAAGTCCTTTAACATCTTTCAGACATTGCCAATAACACGCGAACTAGCTGGTACTCAACATTAAAGAGAGTTAAAAAAATTCAATGGCATAGATTGTTAACTAAGCAAGCTGAAGTAGCATTGGTTGAGATTTATATTCATTAAAGCCGATGACAATTTGAGACAAAATCTTCAACCAGCAAATTTAGTATCAGATGCTTTCTACTAGCTAAACCGACCGTCGACCTCAAGAATTATGAAGATAAACCGCACCCTAATTGCGTAACACACGATCAATCACACTCGGTTTCATTTTGTTTCACAGAATGCGTTATTTACGTTGTTGAGCAAACAATTTTTTTTAACATAATGAAGAAATATCATTTAAAAAATTATTGTGATTGATCGTGTGTTACGCAGTTAGGGCGCGGTTGAGGAATCCAGACGTTATGATTGAGTTGTATAATATTTTTTCTTGAGAGAAAACAGGAAACACTAAGTTTGAACATCCATGCCCTTGTTCGCAGTACATAACCCTAGCAACGGAGGTATTCACCCTGCTAACTGAAGAAATCATCAGCGAAGGCTCAGAGCGATTAGGACAGCACTCGCTCCAACTACACGATGCGCACCAAGCTTTACTCGCAGCCTTAGCGAAGGACTTGGATAGAGAGACTGCACGTACTGATACTGGTAAGTCCTCGTCCATCTTTTTATTCTAGCTTGAATTTACTTAAAATGTTGGCAAGGCCTAAACTGTACTGTTTCTTACGGACTTTGGAGGTTTATGTGTTTTTATTCAATTTCGGGACTTAGTCATACATTCATATTTTGAAGAATTTTGACAGCTCAAGTCCTGGATTTATTAAGAATATAGTTAGTCCCCTAGAAAACATGAAAAAGAGCGTTTTTTTTTTACCTTTAATACAACCGACTTCCAAACTAAAAAGTGAAAAATAACTCTAATTTCGGTATTTGGTGTCTTTGGATCAATCAATATTTAAGTTTTTTGCCATCGACATCCGAAATTAAAGTTATTTTTCACTTTGTAATTTGGAACTTGGTTGTATTTTTTTTTTTTTTTTTTTTCACTTTTTAGTGTGTTGGTTTGTAATTCATCAGTTCCACTTTACCAAATGGTGTTGTTTTTCGAGTACAAATGTACGAGTTACTATAAAAAGTAGCCAAATTGCTATAGGTGTGCCTATAACATTTGAAGAGCTCCCTCGATTTCTCCAAGATCTCATCATCAGATTGTGACCAAATGACAACTTGGAAGTATGGGTATACTTCAAAGTTGGTCCCATTGTCATTTCAAACAAAAAAAATATTTTTCAAATCGGTTCAGCTGTCTTGGAGTAATTGGAGAACATTCATAAAAAAAAATTAAAAAACCGACGAACTGAGAACCTCCTCCTTTTTTTTTTAAGTCGGTTAAAAACAGCAAGTAACACATCTTTTTTGTACCACGCAGGTACTATCTCTACATGCTTCGGCCCTCGTCTAGGAGGGTTATACGGATCATTCAGCTCAGCTCTTGTGCGATACTTGCACAATTTGAGCGGAGCACCCTCGTTCGCGTCACTGCAGCCCGCTTTACATCAACAGCTTATATCTGCTGGGTCTGAGAGGACCAATATGACTCCGTTACAGGTTTGTGATAGTGTAAATGGCAACTTTAGCTAAGTTGAAGATATTTCGAAATAAAACGACTTGTGAAAAATATGATTAGCTCCCATAAGGTCCAATGACGACTGTTGCAGTGCTCATTACTTTTTTATTTTCACTGCTTTCTATAAACGAAAATGAGACAATATCGTATCCTGTGCATCTTGTTGCCTGCTTTATTGCATTTCAACTTAATCGGTCCATTCGATTTTGAGCAAATTGGCTGTTATAGACAGACAGACAGACAGACACACAAGTGATCCTATTAGGGTTCCGTTTTTTCATTCGTACTTACGGATGACGGATACGGACAAACCCAGAATGATTATTAAAGCATACAGTAGTAGTCATCTTCATGTTTCTTCCCTACTGCCCCCAGAAGGCAATATAATGTTTTTATATTTTTTGTGACAGGTCGGACCCCGCGTAGTAAAACTGCTTGGTGGGATGGTACTCAGCAAGCAAGCCGCTGAACGCGAGAACAGTATTCTAGCTATGTGGCATAAAATTGTGAATACGTTGCAAGAGTGCGCGTTACAAGCACAGCCTTCACAGGACCATGATTATGAAGGTATGTCTTGAGCGCATGTAGGTCTGAGTAAATAGAGAAAGTGCCATTCACGACGACTCGCCCCACTCCGCTCTGCTCCGTACAGCTTACAGTACGGTAACCGCGGAGTGGGGCGCGTCTACGTGGATGGCATTATCTATAGCGGTCAACTGCACGTCACCGATAACAATTTCACATCGACTGCGCTTTTATTATGTAGCAATAAGGGCGATTTTCTTGGTTCAAATGTTACTGTTGACGTGTACGGTTGGTGGTTCTTGGACGAGTGTCTATAGGGTGGCACATCGACGCGAAACCCGTTATCATATATTCAATACATGATTCTGGACCCCTTTTTTTTTTTTTTTGAGGGTGGGAAATCATCAAATAACTTCTCCCGCTCTGGGCGGAGCGGGAGGGCGTGTCAGACTCTTACTGACTAAAACCCACCCGTGTTCCTTCGGTTGCCCTGTCGCCGGGGGCCACGATCTCCCTTTCGGTTTTCTTCGCAACCCCGGCAGGCATCGGCCCTAGTGGACCCCTTCAATTCTGCTGACATCTCTTTGAGGCGCGCGTGGAACACAACGCGCCGTCGACCCGGGCCTGGTCCTTATCGGACGGTGAGCCACCCATTGCTCACCGTCCGCAAGCCCGCGCCTACGGTTTCTTCTGGACCCCTGTGTTGAAATTTTTTGTCGGTTATTGAAATAAAAAAATGCTGTTCTATACATTCTGACGCGTAGAAACGCGTACTTTTGTATGAAACTAGCTTTTTTTTTTAATAACATGCGAAGTTTTATAGGCTAGACACGGCACAGGTCTAAAATCATGTACTGAATTCATGCGTCGATGTACCACCCTTCGTTTTTGTAAACTGTTCTCTTCATTGAGTCCAGAAATTCTGACGCCTTGTTATATGTTGTACTGTAATTTTATTTACCATCTAAGGGCCAAAGTAGACCTGACGAAGCATGTTTGGTAGAGAAAACCACGCTGTGCAGGCTGCACAGCGTGGTTTTCTCTACCAAACCAAACCAAACGGTCAGCCCGTATTTTGTGTTCTGCCTTTATATGGCCAAAATACTTCATAGATTTTTGATTGATTATTGGGCCTCTTTAAATTCTAGTCAGAGACCATGAGAGGCTCAAGTAGTCATCTTCTTGTCGTGTGGTTAGTGACTAACCTGGTGTCAGAGTTTTAAAGCCGCCCATGGGCCTCTGACTTGGCTGCACATACCGTCGAGAAATATCTCTCAGGCATACCGGTTTCCTCACGATACTTTCCATCACCGTTTTTGAAGCAAGTGATAATTACGTATACAATACGCACATGAAGTCAAGTAGTCATGTAGTCTGTAGATGGTAGTTTTTTTTTATGATTATTTGTCTTATCTTTGTATCATTCCATAAGAAACAGACTCTTTTTTTTTTTTTTTTGGGTGGGAAATCATCAAATAACTTCTCCCGCTCTGGGCGTGTCAGACTCTTACTGACTACAACCCGGGTGGGTTTTAGTCAGTAAGAGTCTGACACGCCCTCCTCGTGTTCCTTCGGTTGCCCTGTTGCCGGGGGCCACGATCTCCCTTTCGGTTTTCTTCGCAACCCCGGCAGGAAGAAACAGACTCTGATGGGAATATAAAAAGAATTGTAAAATCCATCTAGCCACCGCTCTGATTAGCCCTATTTAGTCGCGCATAGTTTTCATGTATATTAATTTTGTATGCTTTTTTTAACGTTGGCTATCCGGTTAACTGCAGGCTTTGCTAATATAGGTATGCTACTCATTTAATTATAATATTGTAAACATACTTGTTATTTTCATATAAAACACGTTTTTATTATTACAATAGTTATTAATTTAGCTAATAATTAATTTAATTAATTTAGCTACAGCTAAATTAATAACTAAGGAAAAACTACAGGTTTGCCTTATGCCTGGTTTATACGATGGCAGTGACTGGACCCAGTGACTCGGAATTTCGGACCCAGTCAGTAGGTTCATGTAGGCGAGTTCGGCAGTAAGTCAGGCGGGGGAAGCTACTGGGTCCGAAAGTAGACGGGTAGGTTAGTCAACTGGACTGACTTGAGGGCGCGAAGTTAGCACTGGATTGAGTTGAAACTAGTGTCTACACGAGGCCAGTTGCAAGTCAGCACTGGACTGACTTACTGTACTATCACATTACTGGGCTCGTATAAACCTGCCTTGTCGTTGAATACAAAATAACATAATTTTTTAATTATATAAGATACAGGTATCACATAATATATTCAAAGCGTTACTAATGTTTGTTTCAGATTTAAATGTTGAGCATGCTCAACTATTGGTATATCTCTTCCATTCTTTGACGCTCATGCAGAAGAAGTCTGTGTTACTTATGACATCCAATGCCATCATAAAGGTAAGTTAATGGTTGTCGTTTGATTATTAGAAAGAAAGAAAAGAAAGAAATATGCATTACTACTAATAATAATAAGTAAAATTTTTTTTTTTTTTTTTTGCAATTATTTTACTTATCAATTTTTTTTAATAAATAAGACATAAAATGAATAAGTAAAATAATTGCAAAAAAAATAAGAAAATAAAATAAATAATTGTAATATTTCACATGTATTACTATAATAGCCATGCCTCCCGTCGCAATAGATTATTGAAAAACGAACTTAAGCCGTGTAGCATACTGTATATTCTGCTTAAAATATAAGCGATTAAACAATTCGACAACGCGACATACCGCGCTCGGTATCAATGTGTTTTTTGAGCCGAGGTCATGCGTTTTTTAAAGTACAGTTGTTGAATTATCGACCGTGCGCGGGTTATTACAGTGTGAACCTTATAACAATGTCATAAAAGTCACATCTCGCACACTCGTAATCTAAATCGTAAATCTCATCTTTTCATCTCTCTCTTCATCTCAAAAATGTATAACTAATGGTAATTAATGTCATTCTAGGTGGTAGAAACCCTGGCAATTAGTGACAGGAAGCGAGCGATGAACTTAGCACCTCATCAGCTGATGTTGACTACTAGGTTGATGCTGCTGCTGGAGTACTTGATGAGGCATCTCTATGATGCGCCACAGACGTTATTGCAACAGGTAATATTTCCTTTACATAAACTGTTTTTATTTTTAGACTTTTCCATGGGTCCATTTTCTGTATACTACCACAGCACGCGTAGTATGACCACCATAGAAACGGGTTTTGTCGACGGAAGAATAGACAAATTGACAGATAAACAATCACAATCTGTCAGTTTGTCTATTCTTCCGTCGACAAAACCCGTTTCTACGGGGTGGTCATGCTACGCGTGCAGAAGCATTAAAAAAAAACCAAACCAATGAAATAGTGTTTTTCGATTATTTTCAAATATACGGTGACAAAATAATTCTAGGAAGTAATCAAAGAAAACAAAGATTTTTTTGTAAAATTATACTGAATGTCTTAAGTTCAGATTTGGTAACTGCATCATCTATTAATTTCTAAACATAAAAATTTTCCTCAAAATCATTTAGTATTCACTACAAAACACCTCGTAATTTCATTCCACCTTCCCAGATCGAATGGAACCTGGTAATAGCGCCAGGCTTGGCCCAGCCATCCACCGAAGCTAATGCCAACGGTAACAAGACTACTACCAACGGTCTGCCGAAGTCCCGCATATATTGTGAGGTGCCGTACATAGAGCAGGCCTATAGACGACTGTCGCAGGATGAGACCTCCATGAGGCCTAAGTTCTACGCTTTGACTAATGCTGAGATTAATAATCAGGTAAGAATATCAAGTGAAGTAAAATCAAGCTTTATTAGGCGTGTTACACAATTGTTCGGGTCGGTATGATTCCGCACAGCCGGGCGGCAAAATCAAATATAATTATGTATTACTGAAAATTCAGGCTTTCAGTTTTATCCACAACGAAGTTTATGGGGTTCGAAAATGTCCTGAATGGGTTCGAGAAAAGATGGTATGGCTGTGCATTTGTGTTTGTTTTGCTCGACTTGACGGAAGCACTGCCGTGCCCCCCGATATTTTGCCGTCCGTCTATGCCGAACAAGTGTGTACTGTGTAGCAACCCAAAAATGCAGTAAAAAAATGGTGTATTACAAATTAAGTTCATTTAAATTTTTATTTAAATTATAGAATCAAGTAACAATTTTTTTTTTTACTCTAATTTGTTTGGGAGTCGGCCCTTTAACTTTTAACCTAAAAACATTTTCTGACGGCCTCTAAAAGCCCTACCCTTCACAGAGTATATTTTATCATATTTATTTTAACACAGGAAAACCCCAAATTCGATGGCCTCGCATGCAACTTCGTACTTGGCACGCCACACAAGCTCAAGTACCCTCTACTGCTGGACGCACTGCTAGCGCTGCTCAACTCTGCGTGTGTGTGCGATAACTCGCAGTATCATGGATCACCGGCTGCGTTGGCAGCTGCGCATTACTGTTTCCAGACTGCTTGGAGGTGAGTCACGACATCATACATTGTGGATCTATTCTAAAACATGTATTGTCCAACTCTCGAATTTCGGGCTTTCATATCCGGATACCATTTGATACCGTCCGTGTGGTTAGCGCCGCAGAAATAATTAGGCTCGAAGATAACTGCCTGAATGTTTTTGACTAAAACTCAAACCACGCTACGTGTCTAGCTCAAACTGCTGAAATGATACTTTGCGCTAGATATGTCTAAAAACTAGCGTTAAAAGTAATCGATAGATAAAACATTTATTTAGTGCACACAAAAGACACACATAAATACGATTAAATGATAACAAATTACATGGATATATATAAAAACAAGATGCCAATATACAAAAAAGAAAAACATATTTATAGAAATGGAGTGACATTATGACATACCTTTTTTTTTTTTTTTTTTGGTGGGAAATCATCAAATAACTTCTCCCGCTCTGGGCGGAGCGGGAGGGCGTGTCAGACTCTTACTGACTAAAACCCACCCGTGTTCCTTCGGTTGCCCTGTTGCCGGGGGCCACGATCTCCCTTTCGGTTTTCTTCGCAACCCCGGCAGGCATCGGCCCTAGCGGACCCCGTCAATTCTGCTGACATCTCTTTGAGGCGCGCGTGGAACACAACGCGCCGTCGACCCGGGCCTGGTCCTTATCGGACGGTGAGCTACCCATTGCTCACAGTCCGGAAGCCCGCGCCTACGGTGGCCGGAAATCGGCTTGCGACTCCCGACGCCCTGGGCGTCTCCTCCTGCGGCGGTTAGGGGCGTGAGGGCGCGAAATTTGCCTCTCCCTCACGCGTTCCGCCTCCTCCTTCGCGAGCATTACCGCTTCACAGAAGGAGGTGACTGCCTCCCATTTCCTCTCGCTCCGTACCATGGCCTGAACCAGGGCCGGACGCGAGAGATCACCGCCGCCAATCGCCTCCACGAGGACACGGCGATGCTCCGCCCAAGCTGGGCAGACCTCCACCGTATGCTCCACCGTGTCCTCCGGGCGATCCACACAATGATGACACCCGGGCGTTTCCTCCCGCCTTATCCTGTGCAGGAACCTCCCGAAACAGCCGTGTCCGGTGAGGACCTGCGTCAGGCGGAAGGTGAGGACGCCGTAGCGCCTCTCATTATGACATACCTAAAGTACCCGTCACGAGAAGCTATAAATTATGTAAACAAACATCTTTTACTAAGTAAACATTTTATACTGCGAGATAATAATAAATTGACCATATTCAATCGACATGAAATATAGACGGGTTATATGAAAGTAACAACCTATTTAATTTAGTCGGATCATATTTTAACGACGCAAAGCGCTATCGTTTGTGTTTCTTGGTACCGGAACGCGTCCGTCGCAGGGATTGTAAACAAAATACAAATTTTAAACTTGACGAGGTAAAACAATGATTACAAGAGGGACTGCAGCAGATTACTTCGGAAAATTGGAAGCGTTGTGTGGAGCATGTTATCAAGGAAGACGATAATTTTTATTCCAAAATCGATGAGATGATTGATAAAACTGTAGACAGCTTCGTGATACATGTCACTGATTCTGACACAGAAATGGAAACATCTGAATCTGACGAATAATTATTCTTAAATAATATATGTTAATCAATATTTGTTACTTAATAATTTATTAAATCTTAAACAAATTCATTTTTTTTGTTGGTCCAAATGTTGTGAACTCCTGAACACTTGTTTACAAAATTTATAGCTTCTCATGACGGTTACTTTAGTTCGAAATAATCAAATATATTAGGTGCGGTGTGCGTCTCAAGATTGCACCAAATGGGAGTCCAACTCAGCATGTGTCAGGCAAATATACCTGACGCTGGTATTCTGCTGGTTTCCTGCAGTGACATACGGACGTGGAGCAGACGAGATAAATTAGTGTTGTGATAGACCCCAGTTCGCGTTTCGGTCCAAACCCTATATTTAATTCAGGGACCAATGAAATATTAATTTTATTCCCCCAGGCTTGTGATAAGCATGCCTCCCGCAACGCCCCACATGGACAAGCTCCAGCTGGGCACGGCGGCCGAGCTGCCGTCCCCGCTGCCGCTGCACGCCGTCGTGTGGGCGCCGCGCGCTGACAACAAGAAGGTTTTCAACCCCTGGCTGAAGGACGCGCTGGTGAAACAGGGGATGTATACACAGGTATGGTATGCCATGACTGACCTAAACTGCGTTCGGGATTTAGTTTCTAAAGATGTAAACAAATTTAGTGTTTTTGGAAAAACAAATTTAGAACCCAAACATATTCTTACTTACTTTTTCAATAGATTAAGTAATTTCGAAATGTAAGTGGTAAGATCTATTGAAAAAAACGATTTGATTAGACTTTATAAGCCTTGATACTTGTCAGTTCATCAATATCTCCACTTGTTCCGATCTGATACAAAATTGTACTCTAGTGCTTAAATCTCAAATCAAAATTTTTAATGTAATTGATTTTAATTTATAGAATAGAACAATGCAGTTACACTGTATTAATTATAGCATATAATAAATTGCATAGCTGGGATCTTTCCACCAATGTCCCGCAGATCTGCATCGTGTGACGGGTCATTGAGCTCCCTAAAATAGGGTTGAGCTAGACAATGACTGATGCATGCATGCTGTCTGTTGGGACAGGTCAACTCAAGCTGCAATGGCTCTTCCCTCAAAATGCCCTTCTAGACATGCCTCTGCATTGTTAGACTCACATAAAATCCTAATAATGTAATGTTCGGACTTAAAAAGAGACCATGACCTCTGAGTATATTTCGGCATTTCTTCTCAGAGATCCGTCAGCAAAAAAATGCCGGCGCCATCTAGTTTTAAAATATTGACGTGTAATAGTGTCCAAAGCTGGTTTCACAGCTGTCCGGGAGTCCCGCACGGGCCGCCCGCACACGGGAGCGACCGCAGTGCTCTGAAACGAGGGAGTTAGTACTGTTACGAGCTGGGTATGGGATAAATTAATTACTACCAATCTGACAATTAAATAACTTTATTAAACTCAAAACACTTCAAACTTAATCACAAATACACTACTGATCACTATTCACTTAGATATCGCACTTATAGTTCACTTCGATTCGCTTCGTTGTATCGCCTAAATCAGACTGACCCCGTCGTGTGTCGGCTCTCTGCTTTTATACCGCCAATATTCAAGAACATTCCAGCTATGTGTAGAACGGTTCCAGAAAAACATCAACAAATAAACATTACCAGGAAATACAAAAGTAGTAGGTATAAAAAATAATAACCTACTTGTACCGAATAAAGAAATAGGTACTTTATGCCCTCGGCGTACGGTCGAAATTACAATGACGAGTTCTAATATTGTTTATAAGTAGTTACCTACTTAACTTCAAACTAATAATAATAGGAATGCTTCTCGAAGTTTTTAGCGCAAACACACTGTAATCCGTGCTTTCTCGAAAGATCTCGTACGTACGACGTAACAGTACGATAAGGTTGCTAGCGTTGTACGGGCTCTACCCGGCGCGGGTCGCGTACGGACCAATCCGCGTCGCTGTGAAACAATGTTCTAGCACCTCACATGTGTCTCCGTTCCGGGAGCCCGTATGCGCCGCTTGCACGGTTCTCCTGTACAGCTTAAACACTACTACACGTCAATATTTTAAAACAAATGCAGAATTAAACATTTAATTTCTTAAGACCTAATTTTTTTTGCACAGTATGCAGAAAATCTACTCGCCGGTGTAAGCGCATCGTGCGACAACATCAAATATACAGCGTGGTTGGCTTCTGAAACAATCAAACATCTGAAACTTAACGTCACCAGTAAGTTAACAAATGCCTACACAATCCTTTTTAAGGTTGAAATCATACTTACCCGCACGAATCGACACTTTTCAATATATCTATCTCTTTCTGTTACTTAGAGGCTTTATTGTCTAGAGAAAGAAGTCCGCTCATAAGCATTTGCAGGCATTCACATCTAATGAACTTCTCGTTTTAGTAAATTACACTTCTGGGCGATAGAGAAGAAGGATAATGCTGATCTGTGCATGTAAATATGATTTCATCATAATTAAGAACAAGTGTCGTAATGTAAAATTACTTGAATATTTCCTTATACAGCGAATGGCCTACCATCTCTATTGGATGTGATATCCTGCGACTCGGCACTGGTTAGGTTCAAAGTGTGCCTGGCGGATTCTTCAACACCATCCGAAGCTCATCAGTTCATGCCTGATTTGTTGGACTTACTGGAAACAGTACTTGATTGTTGTCGGTAAGTTATTTGATGACATTACTAGTGACCTGCCCCTTCTTCGCACGTGTGCAATGTTAGCAACTTCGATATTTATTTGCCTCATTATATAAATGTTAATATATATACACAAACCAACACCCTCCAACAATGTCTCCAACACCCTAGAGGTAACTAACTAACTAATTTTAATAGTACTGAATAAAATAAATTTGTATCTCATTATAAGCGAACTACTAGTTTTAAGTTCTTATAAGAAATAAAGTTCTTGAAACCCAAACCTTCCGGATTCAATTCTCTAATGATAGTGAAAACCGCAACAAAATCCATTGTCTAATTTAGAAGATTTAAGCGGTCACACAGACAGACACGAATTTGTTTAATAATATATATCATTATGTATAAATATTGAATATGTATTCATGTTAAAAATCTGGCAAAAATCTGTGTCTTGAAAAACCTTGCCCAATATCAATTTACGATCTAAATGAATTGAATGAATAGAATCTAAACTCTCGCTTCAGAGCTCTGCTGTTATTGGTTAATATTGGCACATTTCTGTGCTCCGCTGCCTCGCTCGGCTCCAGTGAACAGGCAGCCTAAGGATGGGATGTTTTTCCACGTATAAACATAAAATATACCACCGCATAGTCCGCATATTAACCTGTAAAGCCATCTTTGTTTTCGAAATTCATGTATCTTTCAATTTCTATGTCATCAAACAAGTAAATAGCTTAGGTATACTTACTCGGCTCATTGGCTGATTCAAAATTAAATTATCGTCCTTTCCAGCCTCAGTGCCGGTCTCGAGCTCGAAGGCCTAATGGAGAGTTCGAACAACGCCTCCGAAACGGCCGTAAGCAAGGCTCGTCTGCAAGTATGCGGTACATCCGGTCCGGTCGGTAATGCGGCGGGAAGTACCCCGCCGCCGGCTTTAGGCGCTTGGTTGAGGGCACATTTGCCGTCTAATGCGGCGACTGCCTTGGATAGATTGTCATCACCGCCACCACTCGCCTGCATCAATTTGGTAAGTTTTTTTGTCTTTTATATGAGGGGCTAAAATAACCAATCCTATGGGAGTAAACCCGAAGTAGAAACCGAATTATAATGAATTTTAGCGCCGATGTTACACTCTACTTTTCACTTCGATTACGAAAAAATAAAATAATCCAATACAATATTAAATAGTTTATTTTATTAAAAAAATTTGTTCAATCAGAATTTTTAAGGAAACTTTTTTCCCGGTATGCGGTAGTACATTCCATGGGATAATTTCTGACTTCCACGCGAGCGAAGCCGCGGGAAAAGCTAGCTTTACATAAGGATAAAGACTTTTGTTTTTGTAGGCTCGTTGCTTGGTTACAGATAAAATTTAAAAAAGAAATTACTTTTCCCCTAGAGCAAGATATGCCATTTTTTCCCCACTCTGGTACGCTACATTGATGGACTTTTTGAGCAAGAGGAGTGAAAAAATATATTCGAATGAAAGCAGCAACCACTAGACTACTGAGCCATTACGTTGACAACCGAGTTACCGTTTTTATTATAATCTGCCGTCATAAAATCTGTTATTAGCCTGGTGCTAATAACAGATTTTCATGACGGCATTTTTGGACACCTTATTTGACAATAAGGTGTCAAAAAATGTCTCTGTATTTGAACACCCCTTATTGTGTGACCGTAAACCGCTTGCTTAGGACAGCAGAGGCTCTAGTGTGAGTTTCTTTTAAACATCTCGACTTTATGCATCGAACGCGTTCGGCGCTCCAATTGGCCCTTCAATGGCCTTCACTGATGAAGGGCCAAGGAGCGCCGAACGCGGTCGATACGGAATTTTGTCTCGGTGTTAAGTCAAGCGTCGAGAATCCAACGAGAGTGCAACCCAGCGCGTCGCAAAAACACTCTATTGGATTTTCAACTCTTGGCTCTAAGCAGAGCGTTGAAAATCCAGTGCGCGAAAAAAATCGCCGCGGGAAGAAATCGCCCGTTCACCTGGGCTTAGTTTCTGAAAGTGTTTCAATTTTAATCTATAACCAAATCTGATGGCTACTTGTGGTTAGTTAACCTGATAAGTGATAACTCATCACATCACCTAACATTTTGTTTTAACGTTAAATTTGTTGACAAGGGTTTCTGAAATCTATCCAGATAATTAACGCGCTAGTCTTCATTCAGCGTTACCTAACAACCGTCAGGCGTATAAGCCCACCGCTGAATGTAGGTACAGCGCTAACAAGACACCCTTATGGTATATAGAAAACTAGCTTCTGCCCGCGATTTTGTCCGCGTGAAATTTCTTGTCCCCGACCCATAGCATCGCCTGCTCACGCTATTATTTCGTTTTCGGTTATCATTCTTTCTGATTTTTTTTCTTTTTGCTCAGCCTCTAAAGGTCCTATCGTGATGTTAAACTTTTTTAAGCGCATTGGGCATTTTTGAGATGGAACTAAACCATTGATTTCGCAACACCATTGATTTCACGACACTTCATTTTTTGTAAACGCGATTGTGCTCCTTATTTATATAACGTTACGGATCAATATTCTATGCAAGTATTTTTAATTTAAAGGTTTTGTAAACGCGAAAGCGCGCCCGCTTTGCCGTCAACCAAAGTAAAGTTTACGCGTAATTTTGAATCTGTGATATCTTTTAAAACATTAATTTAAATAAATGAAATGATGTCAAGGCATATTTTAATCTAAATTAAATGCTCAATTTAAGAAACATAGTTTATTCGATAAGGATTAATACAATATCGGTCAAAATAGCTTCGGAAATAACAATGAAATTTTTATCAAATTCTGAAAGATAAAAATGGGTATTGTGGGTCATCCTTAGAAGATAGACATATAGAATCCTGTAGAACATAAGTTTTATTTATCTCTCAAGATTAACGCGGCGCACGCCTGTAAAGCTCCCAGTTGGCATGTTTGTTTCCGACACATTCAACAGTAATCATTATATTTCAGCCAATTTATACAAAACCTTAGTTAAATAGACACCAAAACCCTCATGAATCACTCTGTTCATTGGTGAAAACTGTTTGAAAATCAGTTCGATAGTTTTTGAGTTTATCGCGTTCAGATAGACAGAAGCGGCAGGCGACTTTGTTTTAGAATATGTAAGGATACATAGATAGATCTAACAAAAAGTATTACTTGCAGGCTTTCTACGCAGCCCACATTATACCTTCAGAAAGCGCGGTGCTAAACCTAGTATCATCTCACTGCGAGTTAATCACTGCTAACACGAAGTACTCGCTCGGGCCGTCATTGATGATGCTCGCGTACTCTGCGGCGAAGCTTCTAGAAGTTGGAGCAAGCAAGCTCGCTGACAATCCTGAACTAATGAAGAAGACGCTTGACCTGATTATACCGGCTTTGGTAAGTGAAGGAATATATGGAGTTACTTAGTACGCGGCCGTCATTTTAACGCTTGGGTATTGTACTTACATTTGAGCCTATAGTAATTAAACTTTGTACTTTGACTGCCTCGTTGGTCTAGTGGTCGCAAGCGCTACTGCTGAGCATGAGGTCCTGGGTTCGATTCCCAGGTCGGGCAAAGTGTTATTCGGTTTAAAGACATTTATTTTTCTCTAAGAACAAATTACAGTTCACTTATAGAGAAACTTAACTAAATTACCAATAGGTTGATTTACATTACGACGTTATTGGGTTTTTCTATCTGAAATTTCTCAGTAGCAGCCTTGAGTCTGGGTTTGTGCCCGTTGATGGCAATAGGCTCGCCCCCTATTACAAGGGACTTAAAACATAACTGGCGAAATGTGGGTGAACCTGCTACAGGGACACCTCTGCCCAACCCTTCGGGGAAACAAGGCGTGATGTTATGTTATATTATAATGTCTCCACGTTTTCAAAATTTATTCTCATAACATAGCTCTTACTATTCTACAACTTTATTGCTAGCTACTATTGCGTATTACTACTGCTCACGGCTCTCGATTATTACTGATACAGTATCTATAAAAATATTTTCATACCTCTTTTGTCCAACAGACTGACGGCCGTCTAGAATTCATGTCTGAACCGTTAGCGGCAACGTTGAACACGCTAGTACCACAAGTGCAGAAGGCTGAACAATTGATACACGAACACATTATAAAGACTACATACAGCGTGCTCGTTGACCATCTACAACCGTCTACGGAGAAGACTTTGAGGCATATGGTAAGTTACATTATTTCTTTATTATGTCAAACTTGTAGTATTTTAGGAAAATTCCCTTTGCGAAAAAGGATGCGTTCGTGGCTACGTAATAACAACCGCATGGGTCGATTCATCAGGTTAAGCTACGTTTGCCGGACTTGGTCTGTTGATCTTTACATACCGTGACTCCTCCGTGCCTCGGAAAGCACGTTAAACCTTTGCTCCCGGCTGTCATTCCTGGATTTTTGACAGTCGTTACGGGTCGTTAGAAGCCCGAAAGTCTGACGGCCAGTCTTACCAAGGGGTATCGTATTACCCAGTTATTAGGTTGTGGAGGTCAGATAGGCAATCGCTCGATGTAAAATACTGGTATTCAGCTGCATCCGGTTAGTCTAAAAGCCGACCCCAACATAGTTGGGAAAAGGCAAGGCAGAATTTTCCTTTTGCGAAATAGCTGGGCTGACTAGTGTTTGACTCTCTTTGTCAAAAGGCTGGATTGCTCTTGAGTTCAAATTCATAGGTTTGTCATTCACATGAAGATCGAAATCTAAGCGGTCTGTTGATTTTTTAATCATGGTTGCTGATATGAATGGGATATTTACGCATAATTCTAATGGTATTCTGGGCTGTATCAAATTGAGGTTTTTTATTAACTAGCATTAATTTATTCATTAGAATTCATTGTGATCACTGTCTTTTTCAGGTAAAATATTGGGAAAAGATACTGGACCGTCCCGCAGGCAGACTAGCGTATGAGAAAGTATTCGCTGACAACTCAGGCTATTCTCTCGGCAAGATTCTTTTGTCAGCGCCGAATGCTAGAAACCCTTATGCTGAAAGAGTTATCAAGTAAGTGTAGCATTTTTAATACTGAACTAAAGTTATACCTTTTTTTTTTTTTGGTGGGAAATCATCAAATAACTTCTCCCGCTCTGGGCGGAGCGGGAGGGCGTGTCAGACTCTTACTGACTAAAACCCACCCGTGTTCCTTCGGTTGCCCTGTTGCCGGGGGCCACGATCTCCCTTTCGGTTTTCTTCGCACCCCCGGCAGGCATCGGCCCTAGCGCACCCCGTCAATTCTGCTGACATCTCTTTGAGGCGCGCGTGGAACACAACGCGCCGTCGACCCGGGCCTGGTCCTTATCGGAACTAAAGTTATACCTAAATTCTGTTGTATATCGTAATAGTTTCTCTGATGAGGATGATTGCCGTCACGCCACATTAAGATCACATTTTCACTATTTCATCCAACCCGCCTTTTAAATTCTTCGCCCCCATAACACCTAGAAGAAACCAAAACAGAAACATTTTCTTCGTTCCAATTATAACGCGCGTCAATCATTCCAATTTATAACTTATTATAATCGTATAAGAGTCACGTGACTAATTATGTCACTTCCTATTCTCATTTCTCAGGCTCTTCATCAAGATATTCACTGGATGTGAGAACGATCTGAACGGCAACCTTTGCGTGTCTGTATGCAAGTTTGTTGGAGTCGCCGATCAGCAGAGGCTTTCCATTCTATTGGCTCATATCTGTCTAGGTGCACCGGGTAAGTCTGATATTTTTATTATTATTATTAAGCCACATTTGCCCACTATCTCACCTGATGGTAAGCTATGATTTGGTTGACGATGGAGCATGTTGTAGAAGTAACCTATTCACTCTCTCATTGAAAACACCTAGGTTATAGCACAGATTAGTACAGATGGTTCACTCCGCAAAATCATTTAAATGAAAAGCGACTTTTACTACGACAGAATAAAGTGCAATTCAGGTCGCGCAGTCCTAATTACCTATAGTTATATTCACCTAGAAATTGCCTCTCTTTCTATCGCGACGCGACACAAAGACACCGCTCGTCGCGCGACGAGCGGTGTCTTTGTGTCGCGTCGCGTGTCGCGCCTGTTTGAAAGAGCCTTAACTCTTATATCCTCTGACCAAGTTACGCCCACTGAATTCGACAAGTCGTGCCCGCCGCGTACCTACTTGTAGCTTCATACCTTAAATGCGGAGTGAACCATAAAACTTAAAATATTAATGACTTTTTGTTGACGGTTGACGTCATCACGTCATCACGTCAGCGTCGGCTGTCGCTGAAAATCAGCGCTGGGGCTCTCTCTGTATGGGGTCGCAGCATTTATGCTGAGCGATGGCCATTTTCTGTGGATGTGACGCATATTTTCCCCCAATTTGTTATTTACGTGTTTTTTTTTATATCTTTCTTTGCGTCATGTTTACCGCAAATAAACGTATCTTCTTTCATTCTTGTTTAATTATTCTATAAGAAATCGATCTGTGTATAAAAGTTTGTCAGCATCATTCTACTGAATCCGTTGGACGTTGATAGACGTTCATTTGTTGAATGTAGCCTATTATCCCAAGGCTCTAGATTTGATGAGTCCCTACTCTTCTTCTTCCTTGATTTCTCGTTATGAACAAAATCTTGGATATTGCATCAATTTATATGAAAGGAAACGCCGTGCTGGTATAACCTGCATCCAGAGTAAAATTATTAATTCGCTATCAAGTTTTAAATCAGTTTAGATCAGACTCATAAGTTGTATCCATTGTGTAATATCTACTAAGTAGTATTAAAATGAGCTGCCAGTAACCACCCAGCTCCGCCAGCAGCTGGCGCGCCCGGCACGGCCAACGGCACGCCGACGGAGACCGAGCTCCCCACGCCCACGTCGTCCGCGCCCGAGGCGGGCGGCAACCCCGCGTCGCTCGCGCTGCGCAACGCGCTGCGCAATGTGTTCCGCACTGAGAGCGATGCGGCCGCTAGGAATGATTCTAATGCGCAGAGGAATGATTCGGATTTGCCTGTTTTTGATGCGCCGTGAGTATTTTAGTTTTTCTACAATGCATTATTGAAGCGTTCTCGTTGTCCTACAAAATATCGGAATCTCGCTGTGTAAAATATTGATCAATTGAAATAAATCTTATGTAATTTAGTTTTTACCTTACAAATGCTTTTTTACACCTAAAACTTTTACAACACCTAATTTAGTGTAATTATTGCAATTTATAATCAACATTGTAGTGTAACACAACGATATTTCATAATTTAATTTAGTAATATTGATTATTTTATCAAAACAGCGATTTATTTGATTGCCAATCTTCAGAATGCCTTAAAGGTCAAAATAGCAACGCTTTTTAATGTTAAAAATATTAAAACAATCCTTTTGTTACAGTTCACCAGCTCCTAGGGCCCAATCTGAAACCGCACAACAATCAGCAAATTCAGGTAATATTTTCTGCTATTTGTTATTAAATAATGTTTTATTGATATCTTACTTAGGTTCTGTATCCAAATGTGTTGCTCAAACTTCCATGGTAACAAACTAACATCGCCCTTATTTCCTAGCAGTAAAGGTGGTTTTACTACTTATGCTTGGATGACCATATACGTACTTCACAGCATTTTTATTTAAAGTAAAATACCATTTGTGGTAATGCCATACAGAAAGCTGCAGTTGGTCAGACGGCAGTAAAGACAGCGGTGGTGCCGGTACTACGGCCGCTGCGACGGCCGAGCCCACTCCCGCGCCGCTCACCGACGCCGCTAACGACAACGCCGCGCTACTGTCTGCGTTGTGCAAGCATGTGGTGCAACACTGGTAAGGTCTATTTATTATAACCTTGTTTCCTATTGATGTTATTTCCACTTAAACAAACATCAGCTTTATACTAGTGTAAATAAAGTTGACTTTAGACTGACTAGTACTGTTGAAAAAGTCATAAAAAGTATGAAGTTATAGCGTAAACTGAACCTCATGTTGTAGGTATCACAGTTTTTTTTCTAAAACTCGTATTTTTTTACAAGTTTGGCAAATAAATTACGAACGCAGATTACGTGTTTTCTATAACTACTACTGAACTGTACTTGTGTATACTTTTGAACATTATTAGCGTGCATTATTTGAATTACATGACTATTGCACTAAGGTTATAATTCTTATTATATTGATGCACGACAGCACATAGCATATTACTTTGACGTGTTTTGCGTCTTTATTTATACTTTTTCTATGCGCAACGCACTTTGTATGTGTGCGCAAATACAGTGGCAAATTCGAAGACATACATCTACCAACCCGCACAGGGCCCGCGTGTTGGATAACGACCCACTCCCTCTCACTGAGAGTAGGCCTATATCCCAGCAGTGGGAACATTATACGCTGATTATGCAATAAGTATGGAAACTACATATTTTTAAAGAAACATTTTTAATAACCCCCTTATATGTTGATTATGCTATGAATTGAAAAATGTAATAAAGCACTATTTCTTTTCTTGAACCAGTGGTGAAGATGTTAGTGAACGCATGCTGACGACATTAATCGGTGTGTGCGGAGAGAGTGCGTGCTCCCCGCTCCTGCTGCGTGAGATGTGTCGTCTGGCCGACGCACACGCTGGCGGGGACCATCGACAGCTGTTCCCGGCTGCAGTGGGCTGGCTATCTGCTTGGTAAGTTTTATAAAATCTTTTCTTAGCTTTTAATAGCGACATTTTCTGCGTGAATTTAGTTCATTTTGGGGACATTCTACCACGAAAACAATTCTAGATGTTTAAAGCCATGGGATTCTTTACACGCGTGCCAAAGTTTTATCTAAATCCATTTAATAGTTTCGGCGTGATTCAGTTAAGAACATCCTAGCTTTCCCACATAAAATAATTCGATCAAGTTCATAATCTTGTTCAAAATGTAGTATTTACTCTGTTTAAATAGTTAATTGATTCAGGCGTGACCTTGCGGAAATCCATTATAAAATACATTAGGCGTGGATATATTTAGTAACCTGTTCCGCTTAACTATTTCTAAAGAGCCATAAAAAACTGAAAGAAATCGACACGGGTTTCACCTCTCAACGAGGCATCCTCAGGATGACGATTGACTTGTCGCGAACAAGAACACAGCGTGTTGCCACATCGAGCGCTGAACGCAGACTGTGTGTGTGTTTAAAATCCTATAATGTTGGTTTTTGTTTCTTCAGTGTGTCTTAATTGTATGTTTTTGTCACAGTGTGGACAATCTGAGTAGTCAAGAAGTATTAGACAAATTGGAGGAGGGACAGGTGGACGGCACTTTAGCGCCGCAGATCGAGTCCGCTTGCGTCCTGCTGTCTTATCTCGCGGACGCTTTGCACGCTATCAATACTACGCAGCCTCATAGTAAGTACAATACACATACATATACAGGGACCAAGAGTAGGTTTATGGTAGAACTATTATTTATTTATAAAGAACATACAGTAATCTTTTACTTAAAACCAGGGATGTTACGGAAGTCGTTTTACCGGAACCGGAAACGAGGGTTTTAAATTTGATTGATTGATCGGAATCGGAACCGGAGTTGAAGGAGGAAGAAAAGAAGAAGGAAGAAGTAGAAGAAAATGTGTTATGGGGAGGCTTATTGAAACAATTGAAATATAATTCAGTCTCTTCTATCAGTCAAATATTAGCGATAACATCCACAAACAAAACAATAAACTGAGGCTTCGAGCGCGAGCGTGTATAAATGAAACTAAAATTACACTGGCGACGAGTTAAAACTTGTTTGTACGCGCTCTAGTCATGTGCTTCGTTTCGAACTTCGGTATAACTCCGATTCAAAATTATCGGAACCGAAGTCGAAATCGGAGATATAAAATTAATCGGAAATTCCGACCTTTCGGAACCGGAACCGAAGCTCCGTAACATCCCTGTTTAAAACTATGCCCCACAAAATACAAGATATTTATTTTGTAAAACATGAGTGTAGAATTAATTATACAGGTCTTAAAAATAATAAAAGGTAGCTACATGTTTTGCCAATCATGGCGTACAAAATTAGTCGCACTAAGACAACTATTACAAAGATATAATTATAAAATCGTTAATAATAAATTAAAACAATGACTTACAGAAAAAATAGAAAAAACATAGGATTGAATTAAAATGTCAACAAAATAGTAATAGTAGTACGCATGTGTTGTTATCATAAACAGTAAACGAAATGCACTTATGACTTAAGACCTCCATTACTAATTACGCGTAAAATGACCACAATTGAAACGGGTTTTGTCGACGAAAGAATAGACAAAATGACAAATTCCCAATCACAATCTGTTATTTCGTCTATTCTACCGTCGACAAAATGGACGGACCGTGCTGATCAGATTGGATCGGCAGAATCCGCTGTCAAATCATATGTTATCTGTTGTGATTGGCCGAACGAAGCAACAATCAAAATACTATTACAAATCCTCTAGTATAACGAAACTTCGAAGCAAGTATTAAAGCTTATATTACTTTGTAGCATGGCGCTCAGTGAGTCCTACATGGGAGTCACCGTCGGATCTCGGATTCGACCTGGATTATACAGACGAACAACAAGACGATGACGATACGAGTGCTGATGATTCTGTAAGTAAATTATAGATGTGCCTTCCACGACGACACGCCCCGCTCCGCTCCGCTCCGTACTAAAAGTACAGCTTACATTACAGTAAACGCGGAGTGGGACGCATCTTCGTCGATGACACTATCTGTACCTACCAATCTTTTTTTCTTTATTAATGTTCAATTATTTATCTTCTCTTATTTCAGTACGACGTATTTTCGAATAGCTCATGATTTTTTTTATTATTAAACTTACACACACTATCTTTACAGGATTACCCCAATACAATAGTGGATTGTAAACACTGTTTTTTTTTTTTTTTAATATGAAATCTTAACCTAAAATACAAAATCAGACCTATCACAGAATATTAACATTTAAATATAACTGACCATATTCAACAAAACTCTTGCGAACTCACTCAGATTGCACGAAAATATATCAACCCTCTCATGCACTTTGTTTAGTACACATATTGTGCGGGTGAGGGGTGTCTTTGACAGCAGGTTAGTTTTGGCAGCCGGCACGGCCAGCAGTGGCGGTCGCCGCCGCCTCCACACGTACCGGTCTGGCACGCACAGCTTCAGCGCTGATGACATGCGCTATTCGAAAATACATTACATACATATTTGAACCATGAGGTTCAAAGATCAGCTCAACGGCAAAGCTTAAAGCTAGACTGTCTGTAGAGTGCACCTGAAGCACAGATTAGTACAAATGGGTGACTGTAAAATCATTTAAATAAAAATTGACTCTTGCTACTACACAATAAAGTGCAATTCAGGTCGCACAGCGCTAATTACCCTCAGTTATATTCACCTGGAAGTCGCCTCTCTTTCTATCGCGTAACTCTTATATCTTTTGACTACGTTACGCCCACTGAATTCGACAAGTCGAGCCCGCCGCGTACTTGTAGCTTCATACCTAAAATGCGTACTCATGGAGGTTGATTTAGGTAACCTCAATTTTTACTATTCTTCAATCTTTACTCTGAACTGTATGTAATTCCAAAGAGATTAACATATAGTTTCTTCAATCTCTTTGTATAATTCATATATTTTCCCCCACAGGACGAAGACGCAATGCTCCAATACAAGCTTTGTACATTCACGGTAACTCAACGCGAGTTCATGAACCAACACTGGTACCACTGCCACACGTGTAAGATGGTGGATGGCGTCGGCGTGTGTACGGTGTGCGCGAGAGTCTGCCATCGCGGACATGACGTGTCTTACGCCAAGTTCGGCAACTTCTTCTGCGACTGCGGCGCTAAGCCCGACTCCAGGTAAGACAAAGATTGAAACCAGTTTCACCACACATTTACAGGCACTTTTGAATTGTCAAAGAGTCGGTCAGTTAGAAAGTTGAAGCTAGTTGCCCATTACAAAACGTAGATCTCTATGGAGACGAACGGGCAAGAAACTCTAAGGGACACTCTTTTAAATATTTATGTTACAAAATCCTGGGCACATTATTCTTGTTGCTTCTCTATGTGAGAACAATGTACAAAAAATAATCAAAAGCAATTGAAATTATAAGATTAAAAATAAGCCCTGGCAGATTAGAGATTAGCAGTCTCAACTGACGGCGCCCGTTCACAAATATGACGCGTGGATCAGCACCATCCATCTCCATTTTGTGGGGAACCGTTTAATATATTTATTTATTACATACAGTTTTCAGCAGCATTTATTCACCCACTTGTAAAGTAAAGGTATAATAAATTGTTATGTCAGAATTTGGCATCAGTAACAAGAAATTGCAGTATTTGAAAATGTTTTACTTTATTTGTAGTTGCCAAGCACTAGTGAAGCGCTCGGTGACTTTGGGCGGAGCTCGCGGCGCCGGCGCAGAAGAGACCGCGCCCGCGCCCTCGCTGCGCAGGCGACCGTCCAGTCCCGCGCCGCCCGCGGTACTGGCGCCGCCACGACGACCTGTGTTGGCATCTAATATACAAGGTACGTGAATTACACAGTGCACAAACAGATGTAAGCCTCATAGCTGTTTGTACTAAAATTGGGGATCACCCAAGTTAACATTCAAAAATAAGGCAAACTCAAGCATTTTTTTTTTCTTTCAATTAAACCATTTACAGGCACTTTTGAATTGTCAAGGAGTCGGTCCGTCAGAAACATGAAGCTATTTGCTCATTTCAAAGCATAGAGAAACTCCACGGACACTTATTGAAATCAAAATATTGTCACAAAATATTGGTTTGTCAGCTTTGACCACAATTTTACAAGATATAATGTGAAACTGTTGGTCCCCCCTGTTGTCATTCGTGAATCTTTGACAGTCGTTATGGGTCGTGAGAAGCCTGGAAGTTTGACAACCAGTCTTACCAAGGGGTATCGTATTACGCAGTAACAACAGATAGGCAGTCGCTCCATGTAAAATACTGGTATTCAGTTGCATCCGGTTAGACTGGAAGCCGACCCCAACATAGTTGGGAAAAGGCTAGGCAGATAATGATAATGACAATGTGAAGATAAGATCGATGATGGTGAACAATTGTCTAGAAGTAACTTAATTTAGAAATTACATTTTTCGCTCAAATGAAGCTTGTAACTTTGACTAATGCAAGTGAATTAACATGTCCACTATTTTGAACGTTTTTAAAATTTCACTAAAATAGTGTGATAATTTCTATAACGTTAATCCAGGCTGCCGCCAATACCTGTCCGCGTACGCGGGCTGGGGCGCGTGCATGGAGCGCGTGCGGCGCCTGCTGGAGGCGCTGGGCGGGCCCGTGCGCGCCGCCTGCGAGCGCGCCGCGCCCACGGGCGCGCACGGCCGCGCGCAGCGTGCGCTGGCGCAGTTGCATCTGGGAGAGAAGAAGTTCACCCATACTGATAACCTCATGCTACCTACTCTTGGTAAGTGTTGTAACATCTACCTGAGCGGACGTTTGTGTAAAACTTTGGCAGAGGTTCGCATGCGTGTGTGCGGTTTATGACAAGAATCGCAGTGGAAAAACATAACGTTAAAAAATTAACTTGATCAAAATCCAATGACTTTTGTCTAGAAATTTTGTCCGTAAATATTACGGTCATGATTTCCATAAAGAACAATCAGAACGAAAAAAAAATTAAATTAAAAAATAGATTTGTTTAGCTAAATTATGAAAACCTGTCGTACCCTAACTGGACGATCTTTGAATATGAGTTACATTTTTCGTAACTACTTCATACTGAAGTTCCACCGCAGCGAACTCGATTTATAAACCTCTTATGTTTTTTTTTTTTCTCAACTCCACAGGTTCACAAGAAGGCGCATTCGAGAACGTACGTATGTCGTACACCGGTGAGACTGGCCAGACGATCCGCCAGCTGATGTCCGCGCATAAGCTGCGTCGTGTCGCCATGTGCTGCCTCGCCTCGCCGCAAGGACGCAGGCAACACCTCGCTGTATCGCATGAGAAAGGTATGTGAAGAATGTTCTAGAATCTATACATATTTGTTTGTTTGAACGCACTAATCTCTGGAAGTACCAGTCTGATCTGAAAAAATCTTTTGGGTTTTAATAGCCCAATTCTTGAGGAAGGTTATAGGCTATTAATATCACGCTATGACCCTTAGTAGCCTAGCAAAAACACAAAAAAAGATGTGGCACTCCGGGAGTGCCGACAGAAGTGAAAACTTGAAAAAAAATCGGCACCGCGGTAATCAACGCGTTGATGTCTTTTTAATGGTCAAAAGCTGGTGTCGTCACAGTGTCGCGAAGTCAATGGTTTAGTTCCATCTCAATAATGCCCGATACGCCTAAAGAAGTTTTCACTTCAAAAGATAGAAAGAACTCTAATCGAAAACGTAGTAATTGAGCGGGCGGGCGATGCGATGCGACGCGGTGGGACAGGGGCCGAAATTTCACGCGAATTAAATTAACTGGTTTCTGGAAAATTTTCTGGTTTCTTTGTGAAACTAGTTAAATTAATTCGCGTTTAATTACTCGAACAGTATATAATCATTATTTTATTAGTTTCTATCTAAATCCTAAATCTAAGCCTTCGTAAATAAAAGCAACTTATTGCAAAACTATAACTGTAACAACTGTTCATAATCAAATATTCGTTTTTCTTCCACAGGAAAAATCACAGTCCTCCAACTATCAGCGCTACTGAAACAAGCAGACTCGTCGAAACACAAGCTCACTCTAACACGACTATCATCCGCTCCCATACCGTTCATGGTACTCAGTCTGAGCGGGAACACTTGGAACGAGGATCTGTTGGCTGTGTGCGGACTGAAGGAATGTCATGTGCTTACCTTCAATAGTGGTGGTAAGTGAGATAAATATGTGTGATGTTATAATGTCTAAAGATGGTTTTACAGCAGCGAAACAAGGCGTGGATGGGATGGGGTAGAATTGAAATTTGTGTGGTAAAATTTCTATCCACGCCTTGCCCATCTTTGATGTAAAAGGTCTAAATGCGCGAGGATGAGCGAGGCGAGAATTGAAATATTTGTTAGTACAATATTGAACTTTAATGCAGTATGAATAGAGTATTTATTTACTTTGTAAAACTGATATACAAATCTCGCACCGAATCGAATAAATACTCTCGCGCTGGACATCTTTCGGTGTAAAAGGGTAAGCGTGATTTCAATTCTCACCCATCTCATTCAAGGCTCGCCTCGCCGGTATAAAAGCACCTTTATTGTTTCGTTATGTGTGTGGTAACAATGATAATAGCAGATGGCTCGCTAACAGATTAGAGCACAGGTATTGTTAATATAATACTGAACTCACCCTAGATGTAAATTAGAGGATGAACCGCCAGTACAGCTGGTCGCAGATGGACAGAGTAACGTCAGTCAATGAGTCAACTAGTGTTGGGATTTCACTCCAGTGATGTGCTTAACCACTTAATAGTATGTAGTTAGTTGACTAAGTGAAGCCACAAGGTTACAATGTGTAGATGATAGTGCTGTTGCGCATAAGATTAAACCTATGTATTCACTTATACTCCATAGGTTTAGGTAGTTAACTAAAGGTAAACAAATCGTAAAAAGGGTTTTTATAGATGACATTTTCTTGTTTAAAAATATGATAAAACCAAATTAAATTTATTTTAGATTTTTACAATAAATTGTTTCTTCTTTTATTAATGTATGTTAAACTTCATTTATTCATAAACTACTCTTCATAGATGTAACTGCTTGAGCGCAAGTTTTTAGTTAGTTTTATAATAAAAATATAATATTTTGTTATCCGTCTATTGTAAAGAGCCCAAACTAAACGTCAACGAATTATAACGTTGCTAAATTGAAGAGTATAACTGTGACGTAGCATGACAACGGAAGTGACAGTTATATTACGTTTAGTCGGTTACTTGACAGCTGTCATGTCACGTTTTTTTTTTTGTTTACCTTTAATTAAGCAGCTAAACCTATGGAGTATAGGAAACTATTGAAGAGCAACATATCTATTTGACAATGTTGCATAACATTGCTTGGCATTGTCTGATGGGCCGCAACAGTTCGGCCATCTTGTAGTTCGATGCATAACGTAGCTAAACAAATCTTGATCATTGTTGAAGCCATACAGAACTATGTAGATACATATCCGGTTTTTAAACGAGCTGAATGTCAAGTTTTATTTACGAATAAGCTAAACTCAAATTAAGTCTAACCTTTTTTTTCCATAAACCTCTGTATGTAACTTGTCATTCTTAGGCGCCGTAGCCGACCACCTAGTCCTAAACACCGGTTTGGAAGGCAACAACTACGTCATCAAGGCAATATGGCTGCCCGGCTCTCAGACACAACTCGCCCTCGTCACATCAGACTTCGTCAAGATATACGACTTGAGTAAAGATCTCAACAACCCTATGCATCACTTCCTCGTACCGAGCGGAAAGGTAAAAGTATTTGTTAATTTTAGAGCTGGAGGAGATACAATAAATAAATTTCTAATCTAGGGTCTGTCTTATCGTAAATAATTACCGTATAACTAATCTGGCCGAACATTTTATACGAATTATACTCAATTTTTTTCTTGATCTGCTAGACAGTGCCTATCAGGGCTATGGTAAACAAGCCCCTTAGTGTCAGAAAAACTAAAAGTTGGACATTTATCATGAAGCTATGACCCTTCACACATTTTAAAATACCTGAATACTGTAATAACATTCTATTTGTCAGGTCCGCGACGTAACATTCGTGAACCAGGACGGCGTTATGCATATGCTATGCATGAGCTCCGCCGGCCATATTTACTGGCAACCAATGAGCGAAGAGTCTCGCGCCACGCTAGGAACGTTCTACGTCACAAACACGCTAGAGGTGCTCCATCCGGAAATACAGGTAAGTTGACATTGTTATTTAAGTTCTCGATATAACTCTTGTGAACCAGGCTGGTATTATGCACACGCTATGCATGAGCCCGAACGGCCACATCTACTGGAAGCCGATAAGCAAGAAGCTGGAGGACTCGCAGAGCCCATACTACGTCACCAACGTGCTTCAGATTGAGCACCCGGAGATACAGGCAAGTTGCGGTAACCGGTTATCTAAATTAGTCTTGAAATCAAAGAAATAGCATCGTCGTCTTAATGATGATGCTTATTTCTTGATACAAAATACTTTTTTGTTTCGTTTTGTCATTATTAGGCAAATAAAACACTGGACAGTTCTGCAGATATAAGCCAATGTGACCATATTTTGGAAACTATTTATAAAGAATTAAAATACATGTATTTAGCACACAAGCCTAGCCTAGACTAAAAGACACACAACATATTCTGCAAAATAAAAATAAAATAAAAAGTGTATTTATTCCATCGTAAGAAATTAGCAGTACTACACGTCCCACGGCTGCGCGAAATAGGCCAGCAACGAACATGCTATCTAGTGGGTTATTTGCATAGAACCGTGTCTTCATGTCCGCAAAGCATGCAGTGTGGCTTTGTAAAGTCACACGTGTGGTAGTCGCCTAGACGCGGATCCAACCAAATTTCTTCCTGTGCCGACCCTTTGCATGCAATATAAGTTACTGTTTTACATTATATTCCATCCGCTTGCATCAGTTTATACTATGAAGTTATCAACCTTAACGCAGGAAGAAATTCAGCCTTTCACTCAGACCACACCGATAGCATTGAACATTGTAACATTTTATAATCAGCAGCATAAAGTGCAAAGTTGTACGAACATTGACGCAGACATCAAACGGCTCCTCGGGCGGCCTCAAGCATGGTTGATGTTCGTACAACTTTATGTTAATAATAATAAAATGTGTTTTTTAATCTCATTAGTCAATCTTCTGCTTTCGGTTTGCGCAAAGCCTTAGAGGGTGTTGGGCGTTGACATAAAAACAAAGTGCCATTTTAATTGTTTCAACAAAAAAGGAGCGCAACTCAATGTCTCAAATATTTATAGGGATTTAAAATAAAAATGTGTGTCCCCAATGTCCTCTACTCATTTCCCGTAGTGATTCAAAATTCCGTAGTTACAACTTACAGTACCGTATATCAATTGAATGGCTGAATGTCGTCATCCATTTTTATAACTTCATCACACTTGGTCGCCGTACTTTATGGTTATAATTCCTTTTTCCTAGGACGTGGCGGGGTTGGTGGGAGGCGGCGGTGTGTCCATCTACTACTCTCATACGCTGAAAATGTTGTTCTTCTCATATGCGCAAGGCAAGAGCTTCTTGGCACCTCTTAACACGGTTGAAGAGAGCCTCAAAGGTAAACAAAGCAAGACGTATAAAAAAACCTTTGTTTTTTAGTTTATACTAAGAGTTAAAACGAAATCTAATAAAAATGAATTAAACTGAATTCGACGACAAAACAAGTCCACCATCGCCATAATTTGTTAAATTTGGTTTAGTATTTAAGTAGTAGTAGGATCTCACATACCCTTCTATTTAGCTTTGTCGTATTTGCATCAAGAACAACACGAAATACTTCAGAACCTTATTTTAGATAATTTAACACGTATCGCCATTTAATCAACTGTCTACTTTAGCTTTACGTATTTTAAGTTGATTTTTGATCGACCCAAAGTAATAAAAAAAAATCAATTTGCATACTATGGAATTTGAATTTAATAATATTTATATTTATAAAACAAACAACAAACAAACATAACATCATGCCTTGTTTCCCCGAAGGGTTGGGCAGAGGTGTCCCTGTAGCAGGTTCACCCACATTTCGCCAGTTATGTTTTAAGTCCTATCTAATAGGGGGCGAGCCTATTGCCATCAACCGGCCACAAATCCAGACTCCAGGCTGCTACTGAGAAATTTCAGATAGAAACCCAATAACACTTTGCCCGACCAGGAAATCGAACCCAGGACCTCATGCTTAGCAGTAGCGCTTGCGACTACTACACCAACGAGGCAGTCAATTATATTTATATATACTTTATTTTACACCACAAATACACTATAAAAATAAATCAAACACTATAAAAATAGAATAATAATATAATATTCTGAATTTAAATATAGAAAAGGAATCAAGTATCGCATTATTTTCTTCCCAAACAGGCACAGCAATGATAACGCTAACAGCCTCATCAGCGCAAAAGGAAGGAGGTCGAGGCGGCGGCAAGCAAGGAGGTGTACAGTCCTTATGTCAATGGGCCGAAGTGCCCGGACACCCTGGTTTAGTGACAGCTGTCATGCAGGCTTCCAACAACCCGGTCGTACTCATGTTGACACCCACTAACATATTCGTACAAGAAATAAAGGTGAGACAGGTAATGGGGCGTTGTTGAAACTAAATAGAAATGGCTATTTAAGTCACTTCCATTTTGAGAGAAAACAGGTATTGTTTTGAGCTGCTTTATAGATTTGACTTGTAATCTTGTTCTGGGGCTGCATAAGGAAGTGTTAAAGTTTCAGTACTTGAAATTAATAGCTACATCTCCTTCTCACACTGGCACTATGATGAATTTAACATATCCCGATACAGTCCCTGGATGTCAAAGTCAATAATAGCTAGTGAAACTTAAATACGTCATAAAGGCATGAGTCAAATAATGTTTCTGATTAAATGATCACGTAACCTATACTTTGGCATGAGCTTTAAAAGTAGATCTTGCCCGAGGTTAATAATTTTACTCGTTTCCTAAAACTGTCTCTTTTTGTAGGTTGTACCCGCAAAAGCGAAGATAACCGACATGGTAGCAGTGCGTCATTGGTGCGGCGGCGGCGGCGAACAGAAGAGTACTCTGATCCTACTCTGTGAAGACGGAAGTCTCCGTATGTATGCGGCTAGTAATGACCACACTGGGTACTGGTTGTCGCCTGCTATACAGCCGACGCATGCGCCAAGAAGACGCCCTAGGCTGCTGACGCATCATTCCAAGGGAAAAGCGCAGCAGGTTAGTACCGAGGTAATTTTTGGGCATAGACGAGAAGCTGAGCAAAATTGATTCAATAGACCACTTATTTTCAATTTTGGCCAGGGTACTTTGACAAATTATATATATTATTAGAGATTTTATTGCTGATCTGAGCTCTCTGAACAAAATATCAAAAATCTTATGATGTATGTCCTTAGACATCTGTCATTGTTTAGCCAGCAGATCAGCGACTTGTGAATTAAGGTAGTAGTAACACAACTTTCTTTCACAGGTGGTAACAAAATCCAGCGCCAACGGAGCTCCACAGTTCCCGATCGATTTCTTCGAACACTGCGTTGCGATGAACGACATCGAGTTTGGCGGCAACGATCTGTTGCAAGTGTACAACACTGCGCAGATCAAACATCGACTCAATACTACTGGTAATTAGATAGATATTTATTACGCGGAGTTGATAAACCGTAAAATCTTCAATGGTGAATACCTGTAATCGTCTAAATTAAAATTCATTATTTAAGTGATAGTCCGTCTCACGAAAGAAGTCTTGCAGACGCAGCGCTACAGACATGCGACGTTTGACTTATTAAGTTCCACTTATTGCCGCAAGACTTCTCTCATGTCTCTTAAGACGGACTCTCTACTTTGAAAATTACAAAAGACTCGAAAACGCTTTTCCACTTCCTAGTGTTCAAAACTTGGAAAAACTATCGCGTTATCCTAATATTTTAAATGCGAAAATGAGTTTCTTCGTTTGTTTGTCACGCTTTCACGCTAAAACAGCTGAACGGATTTGGATGAAATTTAGCATATGGGTACACTATGACCTGGAGGTGGGCATAGGATATTTTTTACCCTAATATTCCCACGGGATCGAGACTTATGCGGGCGAAACCGTGGGGCGCTGCTAGTACCATTATATTTTGAGTCGTTGAAAATCGATTTGTTTGTAAGCTCTTGTAATTCTTTATAGGTTTGTACGTGGTATCAACTAAGATGAGTGGTTTCGCCATGGACGTCACCAACTCTGACCCTAACATGGTCATCTGCGGTATAAGAGTACTTCTGGGCAGTCAAGACGTCGCCAGAACGCCGTCATTCGTTGAAGTGAGTATCGCTAGTTATAAAATGTGTTTTTTGATATAAGACTGCAGGGTAAAACTGACCTGCCGGGGTTGCGGGAAGTCCAAAAGGGATATAGTGGCCCCGGCAACATAGCAACTGAAGGATTTTTTTTGTTTTTTTTTTGTTTTTATTAGTAGGTCATCTTGTAGTTGACCTCTGAGATCATGACTACTTAACCTGGGCTTTCCTGTGGGTGCCTTAAGCTTAAAACCTCCAGCCAGGGGTTATTCAACTATGCTAATTAAAACTATGTGAATGCTCGCTAAGGGCACGCCCTGTGGAGTACGAATCTCGGCTTAGGGCGTCAACCGGAGGGAGGACATCAAGGATGGGACGGGCTGGAACCGAAGGAACACGGGTGGGTTTTAGTCAGTAAGTGTCTGACACGCCCTCCCGCTCCACCCAAAGCAGGAGAAGTTATAAGAATTTCCCTCCCAAAAAAAAGGGTAAAAACTGAATCTATGATAAATTGAGCAGTCTTCATAAGCTCGATTTCAAAGATGTGGACTGTTTATCGAAGATACTTATAAAAAAACACACTTCGACACTGGCACGATAAAATTTTCTAATCTGACTTGTATTGTCACATTGCCGGGTCTTACTTTTTTGTTTGTTTTAGGTGTACGGCAGATCGATTCAGACAATAGTTGTGCGCAACCGTTGGTTCGATATACCACTGACGCGCGAGGAGTCCCTTCAATCCGATAAGAAACTATCCATCAACTTCGGACCGTCACAAGACCCTGATGGCGTCACTATGATTGATTCTGTAAAAGTAAGAATATTACACTTGTATTTCCAATCTTGTTTTTTTGAAGTGAAACCTTTAGGCACAATGAGCGATTTTTGGTAGCAGATAAACTTATGGATTCGCGTCACCGACGTGCCGTAGTGCTTTACTACGGAATATAGATGGCGCTAATACTAGTTTTAAGTTTTCACTTCTCTCGGCAGTCCCCATGACTGCCCATTTAAAAAAAAAATTGTTGTTGCATAGTAATTAATTTCGTTTTTATTGCTTAGTAAATTGATTTGGTAGAAAATATTTAGGTAAAAGTCAATAATGATGTGGTATTTTAGGTATATGGCAAGAATAAGGAGCAATTCGGATGGCCTGAAGATAATGAAGACCCATCCGCTTGTCCATCATCCAGCAAGGTTGCTACAGTAAGTGTTGATGTTATTCTCGTTCAATAATTTAATTTGCAGAATTAATTTCACGAGAATTGAATAAAGCAGTCAATGCAAGTCTTCAATTTTTATAATTTTTTGTCTTTTATTGCTGTGTTTTGTTACATATCTTTGTAGTTAATTTTAACATATCATTAGTTTCGTAACCAGTGAATGGCTTCAAGAGTAGTTTATTAGAAATAATAATTTAAAGATGTTTTTTTATTAGAAATCTCTTATATATAGTTCTATGTTCTAATACCCAGTTTTAATGTGTATACAGGAGGGCGAAGGCGCTGGCGGTGCTTGGAAGCCCAGTCCTCTAGAGCGCCTCGCATGCGCAGCCCTCGAAGCTTTAGAGCTAGGCGCCGGCGCCTCGGCCGCGGGCGCGCACGCGGCGGGCGAGCCCGCACGCCGCCTGCTGTGTGCGCCCGCGCCCCCGCACCTGCACGCCAGGGCGCAGTGTCTGCTGAGAGCGTTGCATCATACGCATTATCATCAGTATAAGGTAAGGGCAATATCAAAACGGGAAGTATAAGTCAATCAAGATGGTAAAGTGAAACCAAATGGCTTGGTTTTTGCAACGATTATCGAGCGAAAACGTAACTAAAGAAACTTTACAGTTACCCTTAATTTAGAATGTTAGTACGCGTATCCTGCAAAACAAGGATTACTTATCCGAAGGAACTTCCGGAGAAATCTCCGGATAAGTACCGGTAAAATTAATTTTATACCAAGATATTTTTTTTTAACTGGTATGTTGTGCCTATTTGGTCACCAAGAAACTTACATTATTTCTGCAGGACCAAGCTATCCTCAAATACGTGTGCACATCACTGCGCGAACTTCGCGACACAGCTGACCCGCACAACATCGACCCTGAAGCGTACTTCAGACTGGTGCTGTTGGCGCGAGGCGTCGCTGTTGCGAGGCCCAACCATCTCGTGAAGTACAGCGCTCCTACGCCGCAGAGACCTCCCAACGGTAAGAGAAAAACGACCACATTTTAATTAGTTGCTAGATTTCGGCAACGCCTTGGTTATAAAAAATAACAGCATACTTATGAATAAAGCTGTTCAAACGTATGCTACACTAGGAATTGGTTTGCGTAGTTCCCTGCGCTTGCGCATCTTAATCATCATTTTGCGAAAAAATAAAAACAATTGTACCTACACTACGTTGAAACACGCAATCACAATTCTTTGACATAAAAATGACAAAAACGGGTAGTAATTTATTAAAACAAAATTTCTATTGTATTTTATAATGGATTTTCGCAAGTTCACGCCTGAATAAATTAACTAAATCCAATGTTATTATCTTTTGGCTTTTCTAACAGGAGACTGGTCAGTTTTCTGGAAGGGCGACAATCAAGACGAGAAAGATAAAGAACCACATCTATGCGCGTTACTGACGAGCGTGCTGTGGCGTTTGGCCGCATGTCGTTCGTCTACTGCGCAGCCGCCGGGCATCCTGTCCTACGGGCTGAGACATCCGGAACATACGATGCACGCACTCGCTGATACGGTGCATGCTTTCCAACTACATGCTGAGCCTGAATGTGTAAGTAGTTGCTGAGATTTTTTTATCTAACTCCTCGAAAAGCGAACTTCACTTAGTGACACGATAAGATTTTGATGTAGGTAACTGAATATAGTTTTATAACTCAGAGACCAAGGCCACGACAGGCAGTATGGTCCCTGAGGATGAAGACTAACTCAGTGATCATATATAGTACAACTATGTTCTTAATGGCCCTCGGTAAACCTCGTGTTTCGTCAGTCATCGGATTTGTATCAGTTGCCCTTTGCACTTGGTGCAGATCGGACGCTCTCAATCGACTTGGAAGTATATAGAGTTGTTAATACTCTTTTAACTTAATGTAATTTATTTTAAAAAAAACGGTAGGAAAGCTGCTAAAGTCGCAGGCACGACATATATGAAAATAGTTTTGCAGCTCAATTTTCATGTGAACTATTCACACGAAAATCAAAACAAAACAACAATAAAGTACTCACTTCTGAATTCAAATTATTATACAAGATAAATCTAATAATTGATGGACATGGAAATTAACATTCGTTTGTATTCGGAAAAGCGATGATTCCCGAGTCTTTCCAAGACATACTTAAAAGTACCTGTCGTCGATAGAAACTGTCTAGTGATTAACGGTGATTCCGTTGATTAATAATAGACAGTTTATATCCACTACCATTATATCTCTCGCTATGTAACTGAATATAGTTCTATAACTTAGGGACCAAAGCCGTGACAGGCAGCATGGTCACCGAGGATAAGGACTTACGCAGCGATCATATACGGCCATTTCTTTCCAAGAAAATCTACCCATCGATAGAAACTGTCTACTGATTAACGGTGATTCCGCTGATTAATAGACAGTTTATATCCACTGCCATTCTATCCAGAACAGAAACTTTAAAATTGTATTTTCCTCCTTAGATCGAATTCGGCAATCAAATCTACCTTTCGCTCCTACTAGCTGAGGATCAAAGCATAAGCTTCGGAGCCAAGGCTGCTCTGATGAGGGTGCTCCGACCCAGAGTGAAGAGGCGTCGCGTCTACATACCGTCGCCACCTAACACTCCTGGAACAGGTAAAATAAAATAAAAATTTCGTTTCTTCAATGTGTCAGGAATCAGGATGATAATTTTCACTACACACTATGTTGTTCTATGTTATTGGGTTTGGTTTCCGTACTTAGTCCGTAAGGTGGACCATTGTGCGTGGGCCATGGCGGCCGATTGGTGGGTATTCCTACCAGCCCACCTCCCTCCAGAAGCTTATTAAGTCTCCTGGACTGTTCAGAACCACTGTGTAGGATCTGGGTGACCCGAGGGTTTCTGTTCTAATCTGGGTGACGCCTGTGCATTCAAAGAGCGCGTGCGCTACGGTTTCCTCAGCCTCCATGCACGCCCTGCACAGAGGGCTGTCCGTTATGCCTATTGTGTGGATGGTCCACGTCACCAGGCGGAATAAACTCCTCGTTAGCCTGCTATCCAAGGAGGGCATAGCTTCCTTGTACTGCCTGCAGCCCGGTGTCGAGGTCCACCAGTTCCCCGCTTGTGTGTGGATGAACTCCTGTAGCCACTTTTGGTTGAAGCGGGTGGGTATGATAGGCTCGGGTCCATGTACTGCCATGCTGGATAAGTACATACTATGATATCGGCTAGGTTCAAAAATTCTGGAGGACATAATATCACCTCCACTCCACTTTAAATGACTATAATTGCTCAACAAATACTTCTCGCTTGCAGAATTTTTTAAATTTTTGAAAATAAGTCGTTTCAATTACTGTGATCTTTTTGTGTTTTTTTCTTTTTTCTTATAACTCTCTTCGTAACGCAGGCGCAGGATCATCAGTAACCACTGCGCAACCAACGAGCTCTATAACCGAAGCCGTCGTGTCCGAGTCGGACTTGAGCGCCAACCGTGACGACAATCAAGAGAATCAGTTCATGGATGTTGATGATTCATTGGAACCCATGGTGCTGCTGGCTCCTGATGGAGGTAAGAAACAGTGCTATTTAACAGTGACATTATAAGGACTGACTTTTTATGGTTCCGTACCTCAAAGGGAAAAAACGGAACCCTTATAGGATTACTCGTGTTTCTGTCTGTCTGTCCGTCTGTCTGTCACAGCCAATTTGCTCCGAATCTAATGGACCGATTAAGTTTAAATTTGGTACACTTTTGAATATATCACATAATATATCACTTGTGAGGGCAAACAAAAAATTAAATAAAAAAAAGTTTTGCTAACAGTACCGTGTGACATATGAAATTAAAGGGCTTGTTGCGAGGATCTTAAAAATATTTTTTTATATAATTTTAAAATAAGTAGTTTTAAAGATATTTAAAAAATTCGACGAAAATTGACCCCTCCTTATCTCCGAAACTACTGGATCTAAAATAAAAAAAAAAAAATACATAGTATGGCTCTTTACTCATAGATTACAGGAAAACCTATAAGAAGTCTATGGTCTTAAAATAACATGGTGAATCTCTCAATATTGTGCGTACAAACTTAAAATTTGCAGTAGAAATCTATGGGAGAACATGTTTTTCAACTACAATGTTAAGTTTGTTCTTGGCATAAATAAATTCATCTCAATTACGGAACCTTTCATTGTACGTAGTCAACACGCACTTGGCCAGTTTTTTGAGGAGTTGTAAGTCTCTTGTGAATTTATTGAATGACTCATACAGGGTGAGAGGGACATCGACGCGCAACCTGTTATCCGTGGACCCAGTACATGATTCTGAACCTGTTGAAAACCGTTCTAAACGTTGAAACTTTTAGGCGGATATTAAAAAAAAAATGCTGTTATTATATTTTGACCACGTTGGAATTGCACTTTTCTATTCTATGAAACAGCAGTTTTTTTTTTATTAACTACGAAACATTTCTACGCTAGATGGTCTAGTCTAGAATCATGTGCTGAATTCGCGGTTACAGTTTGTGCGTCTATGGGGACATTGATGCGCAAACTGTAACCATGAAAAATGATAATACAGAAATAGTGTGGCAGGGACGCCAAACTTTTTTTTTATCTATAATGCGGCCTTTGGCATTCGAAATGGACAACATCTCGTATTGCTGGGTTCAGAATTGATCTAGAATAGTGTTTTTTATATCATTTGTTAGCTAGAATACCGACGGTTTACCCGATAAAAAGCGGTTACCGCTGACTTAAGACGCTTGTTACTACACCAGATATCATAACCTTTCAAACTGCGACGCAAATATAACATAGTGGCAGAAATATGTTCTTATCATTTTTTTATTTCCAACAGGTCTTGAAGCATTGCTAGACATCCCACCGGACGCAGACGATGAGACGATGGTAGAGCTGGCCATAGCTCTATCTCTACAGGAACAGCCGCGCAGGGCTCCGCCCGCGCCCTCGGCGCCTCCACCACCTGCGCCCGGCTTCAGTGATGCTACTGCTTCGCCTCCTGGGTATGTCACTATCTATTATACCTGAAAAAGAGGTCGTTGAACCCGTCATTATGAACAATTTTTAGTTTGTGACCACCACAGAAAAACGTGAAAGAACGTCAGGTGATAACATGACCATTATTTTTTTCAATTACCTCTTTTAGATGTTTAAGTTTCAGATAATAGAATGCTGGTATTTGAGATATTTATAACAAAATCTCGATCTTTGAAAAAAAAAGTTATACTTTAGATAGCCTTCAATGTTTGAATTTAAACGGAGCTGCTAAGATTACGAAGCGAAATCATGCACAAAATTGTTGTGCGCGAACTTGCCGGGTGATTTCCTCCTCATTATTAATAAGTTTTACTCTATAAAAAATAACCTAATTAGTGCAGATAACATCCCATCAACTTACATGTAGTAACAATTCCGTTAGTTCTGATGACGAGGGCAGCACGGCCGCTACGGACGGCAGTACACTGCGCACGTCGCCCGCGGAGCCGCCCGGATCCGCCGGTTCCGAATCCGGAGGTAGTGGTGCTGATAGCATCGGAGGAGTTTCTGGACGAAGCAGCGCTTACGGTAAGATAAACAAATGCATTGTACCGGGTGAATTTTCCAAGTGTATGTGGAGGGCCTAATATGAAACCAGTTTTTTGAAGTGAAAACTTCTTTAGGCGCGTTGGGAATTTTTGAGATGGGACTAAGCCATTGATTTCGCGACACCATGACGACATCTCATTTTTGTAAACGCGATTGTGCTCTTTATTTATATTACGTTACGGATCAATGTTCTATCCAAGTATTTTTCTTCCACCAAGACGATCTTGTTCAAGTTTCCACTTCTGTCGGCACTCCCGAAGTGCCACCACTTTTTTGTTTGAAAAGTACCCAAAAGGCCGATTTTTATGAAAACTAAAATCTATCGAAAAGATTGTGTGAAAGATGATCTGTACCCTAATTGCGAAATTCTCGATCAATCAGAATCTGAATCGTTTTGAAACAGATTGCTAATTCATTGGTTCATAACTTCGAAAAAAAAAAATCTGCTCAACAACGTAAATAACGCAATAAATGTCGTAATAGTTTACGAAAATATGGTACGTAATAAGATTAGCTTTGCGAAGAAGAAGGCGTTGAATACTGAGATGACGGCTAATAGTAATGTATAGAGAAAAAAGAAACGCGCCGATCCCTAATAAATTGGGATAAGGGCAGGACGATGATGATAGCTATGTTGACAAGCTTTCTTGAGGTTAGAACTGAAAAGAAAAATGGGTTGGACGCCTTCGTCATGAGCATCATGGTTTGATAATTATTATTCAGCGAGTTGTTTTCACTGACAACTAACACTTAAATGAATCCCTAAATAAAAGTGCATTGTTGGATTTTCAACTCTCAGCGCTGAGCCTAGCGTTGAAAATCCAACAGTGCACTTTTATTTTGGGATTCATTTAAATGTCACTTAGTATAGGTGAAACCTAGCATTAGACTTTTTTTGGGTGGGAAAATGTCAAATAACTTCTCCCGCTCTGGGCGGAGCGGAAGGGCGTGTCAGACTCTTACTGACTAAAACCCACCCGTGTTCCTTCAGTTGCCATATTGCCAGGGGCCACGGTATCCCTTTCGGACTTTCCCGCGACCCCGGAAATGTTTTAGACCTAAAGGAATTGATGGAGAAATGCTGCTGCAGAAAGACTCCTATCATATACAAGAATTGCTTTACATGGGCGCTTCTATTATTTTTGAGATTGGACAGCATGGGATACAGTGCTTACATGTATTCTTGGGATCGCTTTACGGCAGCCATCTTGTATTATGTATGTAGTGTGCATTACAACGGTACGGAATGTTCTAGGAGAAATGGTGTCGGCTCCGTCTGCCGGGGCGATGCCTGCCTCCAATATCATCGTGACGCCTGTTGCTATCACAGGCTAGTAACCTAATATACTGTATTTTTATTTGTTTTCATGACTTACTTTGTAAAATCTTGTAGCTAGTATTGTGCATCAGTTTATTAACCCGGCCAAAATATTTAGAGAGCAACACGATAATGTATTTCCATTGTATTGAACACTAGCTTCCGCTGGAAATAAAGAATAACAGTCTGTAATTTATTATAGCCTCTCTAAATATTTTGGAGAAAATATTTAGAGAGCAGCACGACAATGCTGGAAATATAAAATAACAGGCTATAATTTACTATAGCCTGTTATTCTATATTTCCAGTGGAAGCTAGTGTTCAATACAATGGAAATACATTGTCGTGCTGCTCTCTAAATATTTTGGCCGAGTTAATAAACTGATACACAATACGCCTAGTATTGTGTATCAGTTTATTAACCCGCTATAATAAGGCTATAATTTATTATAGCCTTTATTCTATGATAATATAGCATTCTAAGATAATGTTCAAGGATTTTTTTAAATCGTGCCAGTAGGTTTTGAATTTATTCATTACAAACAAAAATACAAATATTTTTTCTTTATAACCCTTATTTCATATAAATAACATAGCGTAACGGAAACAGGGTCTAAGCTACCGGCGGTCAGATAATAATATATACTAAACTGTGTTATTATTTTACTTTTTGTTATTTTTTTTTTATAATAACTTCAATTACTTGCTTTCTTTTATATAAACTTCACGACGCCTGTAAAACAAGTTTCAATTTTCATATTTATTTATTTACAAGCATTCGTTCATAACATTCATGTAACATGTGCACATTTGCTGAATTTAAATAAGCTTAGTGCTACGTTACTTGTAATGTAATATTTTAAAAGAGCACTTCTCTATGCTAAACTTATTTCCATTTTCTTTAATTACTTTAATGTTGACAAACAACATAACATAACATCACGCCTTGTTTCCCCGAAGGGTTGGGCAGAGTCGTACCTATATAGTAATAACAAATAACAAACAAACAAAAATAACTAAAAACAAACACAAATGATAAATAAATAAAACTGACCAATGCATTTCCACCTATAGCTGGTCCATCAACGTCATCCAACCAGCCTGTGGCCTCCACATCGCGTACGATGGAGGCAGAGAGCGAGACGCGCAAGTTGCACGCGCTTCGACTCTCTCTACTATCAGCCGCATTGGATGCACTACCTTCACTCAGATACTTGCCTGGAGTCAGGGCTATACCCTTCGTACAGGTACGTACACATACTTCAGGTTAAGTATGCGCTTCGGTAATATTTTTTTTTTATGAATTAGTAAGAACGTCGCGCCACAGAGTAACCCCACAGAGGCTAAGATTCTAAGCACAAAATCATTCAGCCACCATTATTTATTTGGGTTAAATTTGAAATAGTCATTTTACGTTGGGACGATGATTTTTGGAGCGCATACCTTTTCTGGTAGATCTGACGACCAATTCTCGTACTTAAAACGTTCACATTCAAGTCGCAATCTGTTAATCTTGTCAAAAATGTTGGTAAATTGATTGTATTTTTGACAGATTGCGAATGAGTTTAGAATACGAACGTTCTTAAAAATTAAGGCAATTGCCCCTCAGATTTAAATTTCATAGTTATCTCCGGCCGGCAGTCGCTGAAAACCAGCGCTGGGGCTCTGTCTCGCATGGGGTCGCAGCATAATGCTGAGTGATGGCCGTTTTGCGTGGATGTGACGCATATTTTCCCCCAATTTGTTATTTACGTTTTTTCTTTTTTATATTTCTTTGCGTCATTTTTACCGCAAATAAACGAATTTTCTTTCTTTCTTCTAACCACCAACCAATCCATTTAATTTTATTGTTATTCACAGGTGGTCCTAATGCTCGCTGGCGACCTCGACTCAAGCGTCGAAGGCGACCGCACAGTCCTAGATCGACTCCTAGAACTACTCGTCTCAGAACTCGACATTCAAACCGACGAGAATCCCGAAGAACGTACGGACAGACGGGAGTTACAACTGGCTATTATGAGACTGGAGCTACTTGTGTCAGAGTTGGATATGCATGGAGATGAGACCCCGCCCCCAATACATGAGAGGACCAATAGGAGGGAGTTGCAGTTGGTTATTATGAGGCTGCTTAGTAAGTAAAACTTTTGATATTTGTATTTGATCGAGATCGTCATTTGTTATTTTTTTAACGTGCTTCGTTCCGGTGACAGACAGCTACAAATACGCAAAGTGTGGCTCGGTTATTCGAAAGTTGAGCTAATTTTAAACACATATTGTTATCATCTTGTCTTACAAAATCTAAAAAAAAATTTTTTGAAGTGAAAACTTCTTTAGCGGCCTTGTGCACTTTTTTTGTAATGGGTAAAAAATGTTAAACTCGCGTCAGGACACGTGACCTGATCGAAAATTCGTAAGACAGTTAAAAAGACATTACCGCGGTGCCGATTTTTTTTCAAGTTTTCACTTCTGTCGGCACTCCCGGAGTGCCACTGTTTTTTTTTTAGTTAAAAATGTTTTAAGATATTCCTGGCGCTGGCTCTAAGCAAATAGTTTGCGATTTTCTATTTGCCCGTCACATCATGAATCTTTTTTTGCGTGCGCCTAACGCTCTTTTTTTAAATATTACTGGGCGTTAACTTCAGGCTTTCAGTCAGCCTCATATCCAATTTCACAGGCTGCACGTATCTTCCGTCGTATCGTTAATTCAATAATTCTCTTATCTGCCAGGCGTCCTAATGGCCCGCTGGAAGACGTCCGCGTCGGGCGCGCCGCCGGCCCGCGCGGAGGTGACGGGCGGCGCGTGCGCGGCGCACGTGTCGCGGCTGGCGGCGGGCGCGCTGGTGCGGGCGGGCGCGCCCGCGCACTGCTTCAGGGTGCTGTCGGCGCTGCTGCCCTATTGGAAGGAGAAGACCTCTAGTAAGTACAATTCAAATTAAGTACTTCAACTATAGCACTGTTAATCATTTTAGTCATAAAATTGTAATTGGCGAATAGCCGTTTTACGTTATAGTAAAAAAAAAAATTAAGGGCTCAAATTTTATTTGAAGAATAAATATAACGATCAGTTAAACAGTTGATTTTATACAATATAATTTATAAAAGTAATCTAACTTTTGGAAAATCAGCCCTAAATAAAATTACACAACATTTCAAGGTTGACTAGTAGACAATGCTATGGCATTAAGTCCGCCTCTGTACATTTCTTGCTTGAAGTAATAAATAATAAATAAACATTTCTGTGTATATATTCGTATTTTTTAGCCTATAAACAATGCTATTGTTAAAAATACGAGAGGTTTCTTTCACACTCAATCATTGTCTTTTATTCTAGGTTCTGGCACGGCCACTACTGCTCAGACGTTGCTAAAGCCGCTACCGCCCCAACCGTTACCCGACATGCAGCCCTTCTTCGTCAAGGAATATGTCAAGAGTAAGTACTCATTTTAATTTTTTTTTTTTTCTTTAGGGCATCTCATAGCTGACCTCTGAGGTCATGACTGTTTAACCGGTCAATCCTGTGGTTGCCTTAAGCTGCTACACTCAAAGCCTCCAGGCAGGGGCATACAAACTAAGCTAAAAAGCTAGGTGAACGCTCGCTAAGGGCACCCCCTGTGGGGTACGAGCATTGGCTTAGGGCGTCACTGGAGGGAGGACATCAAAGATGGGACGGGCTGGACTCATTTTCAATATAAATCTGTCTTTATATATTTCCTGTCCAGCGATGAGATAATCTTTTGTCTCCCTCTATATAATTTTGTGGGCGATTATGCTTTACTTAGTACCCAATCTTCTATGTTGATTTTTGAGCAAACGTTGTAATAAAAATCTTCGAAAATAATATAGTTGCAATGGAATTTGAAACTTTTCACGCATAACATTAAGTTTGTGTGCTCAAATGAAGTCAATCTATAATTTTACTTTTATGATTTACCAGGCCACGCTTTAGACGTGTTCGACAACTATCCTCAACTTCTAATGGAGATGGCGCTCCGTCTGCCGTGTCAAATACACAAGCATTGCGACCCGGCGCACTTCGACCAGCGCTGGCGTACGCTACTGTGTGAATACATGATGAACCAACAAACACCTCTAAGGTAAATGTGAAGATTAGTATTATTTTATAAAATAAAAAAAATGGTTGTAGTAATTAAGAGCAGAATAACTTGTTGAGTAGTTACGTTACTTACATGGGTGAGTCTGTTGTGACGATGATAAATCTTGAATAATGATATTTTAAAAAGCACTACCTTTTCAACCTTATACTTAAGACACTTAAGTTTTCAATAAGCGCTTCTTCTTGGACGGTCTACGGTGATTCTAATCCCAAAGTAAGTGGTCAAATAAAATCAATTTCTCGTCAATATCTCTTATAGAATAGGCTTGCAATATAAATAGTGGTGTGTTGACCTATTCCAACAAATCGTATTCTCTTCGTATCTCATATAGCTTAGATAGGCTCATACTAAATCCGTATTTTATTTTAGGAAACAAGTCCGCAAACTGCTACTTCTACTCTGTGGTACCCGCGAACGTTACCGTCAACTGCGCGACGTGCACGCATTGGATACGCATCTGAACGCAGCGCGCGCTTTACTCGCCACCGACCCTGCGTATGACAAGCTTGTTCAGCTTATGGATCATTTGAAGGTAAGCGGAAATCGATAGTATAATTATATGAGAAGAGATAAAATATAATAGACGTGGATATTATTATTTAGTAACCTGTTCTGTTTAGCTATTTTTAAAGAGCCATAAAAAAAAACCCTGAGTGCTGAATGCAGAGTGTGACTCTGCGTTCAGCGCTCGGTGTGGCAACACGCCGTATTCGGGTTCGCGACAAGTCAATCGTCATCCTGAGGATGCCTCGTTGAGAGGTGAAACATGTGTCGATTTCTTTCAGGGTTTTTTTATGGGTCTTTAGAAATAGCTAAGCAGAACAGCTTACTGAATATATCCACCTCCGTTGTATTTTATAATGGATTTCCGCAAGGTCACACCTGAATCAATAAACTATGAGAAGAGATGTTAAAATGTAACTTGAATGTTGTTCTATTTTTGAAGTACATCATATAATATACGCAGTCTCAAATAGTATTGCAACCGTAATGCTAACTAGCGCTACTGCTGCGCAACCAGAACAGATTATTAAAAAAACAACAAAGACGCTCTAGTTTCTCCCCTAACATACATCTTTAATGTCTGCCTGGAGAGAGGCATCTTTCCGAAACATTTGAAAAAATCTGTTGTGCGTCCTATACACAAAGGTGGAGACTCAAATGTACTGTCTAACTTTAGACCAATATCGATCCTACCTGCATTTTCCTAGAAAAAGCTATCAATCTAAGGCTTGTGAACTACCTGGAAAAGAACAACTTGCTTTCAGATAAACAGTTTGGCTTTCGGAGGGGTAGATCTACAGAAGGAGCAGTGCATATCTTAACTAATTATATTGCAACCAACCTAGATAAAGGTAGGAAATGCCTGTCAATCTTCCTCGACTTAAGCAAAGCATTCGACACTATTTCTATTCCAATATTAATAAACAAACTAGATGTTCTAGGGATCAGAGGCACGCAACTGAATCTTTTTAAAAGCTATCTCACTGGGCGAAAACAGTGTGTTCGAGTAGGTCAACATACGAGTAGTGACCACACAGTTGACTATGGGGTGCCATAGGGTAGTATATTGGGACCAACTCTATTTCTCGTTTACATTAACGACCTCACTAACCTCCATCTACCCCTAGGCGAATTGATCTCATATGCAGACGACACTGCCCTCCTTTTCTCCGCCGATACTTGGGATGAGGTATTCAACGCTGCCCAGTCAGGATTTAATGTGGTGAAACATTGGCTCAGGGCCAATATTTTAACCTTAAATGTCGAAAAAACTAAATACTTGACGTTTAGTCCTCGCTGCCTCGGTGAAGTTATTAACAATGGTCACGTCATATCCCATGAATGCCTATCTGGCGTTGGATGCTCATGCAAATCTCTAGAGCGCGCCAATAACATCAGGTACTTGGGTATAATAATTGATAGCAACCTTAGTTTCAAAGAACACATTAAACAGTTAAGTGCACGGGTACGGAAACTAATCTATGTTTTTAAAAATCTCAGACATGCCGCCGACGCTAAACTACTCAAGCAAGTTTATTTTGCGCTTTGCCAGTCGATAATTATGTATTGCATCTCATCTTGGGGAGGCGCTCCGAAAACCATCTTGAAAAAAGTTGAAATAGCTCAATGAGCTATTTTAAAAACTATCACATTTCGACCTATTCTGTATCCTACAACGCAGCTATACCAATCATGTAAAGTGCTGACTGTTCGTCAACTTTTTATTTTAAGTATAATCATGAAGCAACACGGTGATCTCATATATGATCCAAACACTTTACGCAAACGTAGGAAATATGCAGTATGCAAACGTACATATGTACAAAACATCATTTATTGAGAGATTCTTCATTTTTCTTGGTCCTTACCTATACGATAAAATCAACAAAATTATTAATATTTACCCACTCAATAGGACACTCTGTAAAAAACAAATACAGAACTACCTATTGAAACTTACTTACGGTGAAACAGAAGCGATTTTGAACATCCCCAAATAGACAAGCTACTACTTTACCCACTCATATTGAACAATCATCCCATCCACATCTCACACACACACACACACACACACACACACACACACACACACACACACACACACACACACACACACACACACACACACACACACACACACACACACACACACACACACACACACATACTCAATCGCATGAACACAGACAAAGAAACAGCTTCACACCACATTTATATTTTTCTCTTACATTGTGATTGTGCATACTTTCCAAGTTTCTAGATACATGGCAATCTTATTAAATGTGTACAACCTTAAACATGGCTATCAAATGATCAAAATTTATGTACGGGGATCAAATGCAATCCGAGATACAGGTTTACCACCTAGTTCGGATGCAGATAGTCCCAAACTTTATGTATTACTTTAAGCCATTACTTAGTGTATATTGTCATTTTTCATTTTGTAATACGTGTTCTTTTTTGGTGAATAAAATTATTATTTAATTATAACCATTGCTAAATTGTAACGCCACAGTTACGCTACTGTATGGCTATAGTTGCAAACTGTCAAGGTTTTACATAACAAGGTGTTATGTTATGTCAAGCGCTTAAGCTAAGCGCACATTTCAGCCGTATCGCAGCGCAGTTCAATACAAAAAAGTGCAGTGTGGCTCGCCTGTAGTGTGCGATGGTCTATACAAAATTTAAGAAAGTGACGTAGGAGGATGAGAGCTACCCAATAATTGCGCGTATCGCAGCGCATCGTAGCGCGTCTTAGTAACTTTCTAACAATGCATTTTCATCTCCCAGGCTTGCGCAGAGATAGTAAGCGCTCGCACCGGCAACTGGCAGCACACGTGCGCTACGGAGCGGCGCGAAGCTCTCGCGTGGTTAGTGACAGTCGCCAGACGAGTACACCCGCATGTGGCGCCGACTGTACTGCAGCTGTTACAAGCGGCTCTATGTGCGCCGCCACATCATCAGCGAGCTATTGAGAACAAGGTATGTAACGAACCTCTATTTGACGTGATAGTCAAGAACAGTAAAAAACATATCCATATCCTCAATAATGGTCATGCAAGACCAAATTCGTCGAAACATATTAGTAAAATAATAATGAATGTTTTACTTTCCAAAATGTCGATTTAGATTTCTGCGTTTACTTCTTATCATATTTATAATCTTATGTTTCAACGAACGAAGTGTGTGGAGCTACGTATGGTAGTGTAAAACTGACTTTTGTATGTATTATTATATTTTATTGTTTATTTTATTTAGTCTATTTTTTTTACTCCTCTATTGGGATTTTATTTTGTGTCCGTAAGTATGTCCGTGGTATCACAGCGGGCCCTATCAGAGTACCAGCGCTGCGGTATTTGTTTTTCAAATATCGTAGCATTATGCTGATATAGGGGCCTTTTTAGTTAAATGATTTTTTTTTTTAATTGTTATTGTTTGTATAATTTTCTTAGTTTTAATGTTGTATTTCCCGTGCGTGTCCCAAATAAAAATATTTTCTTTCTTTCTTTCTAAAAGTTCTGTGTTTTTAATTTGTATCAGATAACAATTAACGAGTCCTATAAACGTGTCTAAAATATAATAAATGTTTACAGCAACAAAACCCAGCCGACTGGCCTGATCGCGAACGTAGCGCAGAAAATGACAACTTTACAACCGATGGATCAAAGTTCCAGGAGCAGAGAGTTGGACCACTCGTCCAACAGATCTTGAAACAGGTAACTATTAGTGGCAAACGGTCAACGTTATTAGCGTCACAACACTAGGCGTTATTTAGTTAACACAAAATATACCCTATTCTGATTCAGATAAAGCTTATTTTTAATAGCTAATTGACGAAATTATTTATTCAAATAAATCAAATTTACAATTGGGAAAATATTATGCTCTTCATTGTCTCTGCAGTTACAGGCCGTTAGTAATCATTTTATGTTTGTTTTTAGGTGTCTCAAGAAGAATTGAGGATGTTCGTGAAAGCGTTCTTACTTGAGACCAACTCGACAGCTGTCCGTTGGCAAGCACATGCCCTGCTTCTTGCTATTTACACGTAAGTTTCTACCTAAAACAATATATTCCATCGTCAAAGAGCAGTTGATTCATGGCGGAAGGAGTTATTACTTCCTTCTTGTAAATTGTAATCCCAACTAATTTTAAAAATCCGAAAGTGAGTTTGTTTGTTTATTACGGTTTCATGCTAAAACGGCTGAACGGATTTGGATGAAATTTGGCACATAGATAGACCATGACCTGAAAAAGTACATAGGATACCTTTTATCCCGATATTCATAGCGGATCGAGGGTGAAACCGCGGGGAACAGCTAGTGAAGTGTAAATGCGTATCTGTATTTTGTTGAAGGACAAAAAAGAAAATTTTTGGTATCACGTTCATAAATAAAATCGTATTTATTTACGTTAGTAGGTGAGTGGTATTTTATAAGGTAACTTAGACTCCTCCATCCATCCAACCGCGATTAATTTTTAATTCGTAAAACTGGAACGGGTTGCATATTAAATCTCCCTTCATTTGTTTAGCAACTCGGGTCAAACCGACCAGTCTTCATTGGTGTCACTCCTGTGGGCCATCTGGCCAGCTCTGCCGCAGTACGGTCGCAAGGCCGCGCAGTTCGTGGACCTGCTCGGATACTTCACGCTCAAGACGCCCAATATTGATACTGAGGTGAGATATGCCAAGAGAAGAATATATTTCATTTCAATCTTATCCACTTTTTTTTATTTATATTACGTCGCCTGGGACCAGCATTGTCTAGATTTACCGCTGAGCATCTTTCTTTGCAGGAAACGATGACTTTCTGTAATAATACCAGATATGCTCCGTTTACCGATTCCTTGGAAAAGCAAGTGATGACAAAAGCTCTATGTGATTTGTCATACAACGATTTTTCGGCACACAAATTTACAGTCAGCCTCAATAAGATGTATCAACGAACAAGGAACCATTTTATTCATAGGGTGGTCTTCTTTCTTTTCGTGTGGTGAGTGACTAATCTGGTGTCAGAGTTTTAAAGCCGCCCATGGGCTACTGACTTGACTCACATGCCGTCGAGAAATATCTCTCAGGCATGCCGGTTTCCTAACGATGTTTTCCTTCACCGTTTTTGAAACAAGTGATAATTATATAATACGCACATGAATCTGAAAAGTGAGAGGTGCGTGCCTTGGGTTCGAACTCGAGACTTGACAGTCTGATGGTCACACTACTAGGTTATCACTGCTCTATAGGGTGTAGGTTAATAGATGAGATAGTTGTTATTGAACAATAGTTTTAGACATTAAAATGGTTCCTTGTCCGTGTATACAGCTTGTGGATGCTGACTGTACAGAGGTGCACTTAATGCCACAAATCCTCTTCATCAAAAGCCCAATCATTTTTCATGCCCTAATCTACAATAAAGTACTTAATTATGTTTTTCTTGTTCCCTTTGTCTAAGCAGTTAATAAGTAAAAAAAAAACCGGCCTATTGCGTGTCGAATCTACTATACTTTTTATAGGTTTTCCTGTAATCTATGAGTAAAGAACCATTCTCTGTATTTTTTTTCAAATTTTTTGGCTCAATAGTTTCGGAAATAAAGCCTCTTATCTCCGAAACAAGTGAACCAATTATTTTTTTCCTAAATATCTTTAAAGTATTTTTATAAAATATTTTTTTAAAGTGAGATCCTCACAACAAGCCCTTTCATTTGATAAGTCACACGGTAAAGTATGCAAAACTTTTTTTAAATTTTCCAATTTGCCCCCGATATCTGACCCCCATATTCAAAATTAATTAATTTACGTTACACGTTCGTGTCACAGAAATTAATATTTGTACCAAATTTCTACTAAATTGGTCAAGTAGATTCAGAGCAAATTGGCTGTGACAGACACAAGTGATCCTATAAGGGTTCCATTTTTTCCTTTTGAGTCACGGAACCCTAATAAAATAACAGTTATATTATTTTCTTCCGAACAGAAATATGTAGGCAGCGCAGTAGAGCTTCTCCGCAACCAGAACCAGCTGCTCTCCTCACACGGCAACGCAGCATTGTATGCGGCGCTCGGTTCTTATGTAGAACTAGATGGGTATTACCTCGAGTCGGAGCCCTGTCTCGTCTGCAACAACCCTGAGGTTCCCATGGCGACCATAAAGTTACCTACGATAAAGGTTGGTTTAGATTGCATATGTTTGTTTTATGTAGTTCTTGTGTTGATTAATATTGTGTGAGTGTTAAATGGTACTATTTTTTTAATTGATTTATGGGTCCTCTATGGCCTTATTTATTTTTCGATAATACGACTGAATGAATACTCAGTTGTTCTGAAAAGTATACAGGGTGGCAGGGACATCGACGCGAAAACATTTACCATGGATTCAGTCAATGAGTCTGAAAACCCCTGCGTTGAAATCTCTCATCGGTTATTTAAAAAAAAAAAACTGCTGGTTCGCGGTCTACATGTATGGAACAACTGATTTTTTTTACGTAATGAATCCATGGTAACAGTTTTCGCGTCGATGTCCCTGCCACCCTGTCTATTTTACTGTACTATGTCGAATACATGTAAGATTCCGACAGTTTGTTATCTGTGTCTTATGGTCTATAACCGTGCAAAAATAAACCTTAACCCATCTAAATAAGAGCTGAACACACTACTGTACGCAGATCGACTCGAAGTTCACGACGACCACTCAGATCGTCAAGCTGGTGAACAGTCACATGATAAGCCGTATCAACCTTCGTATCAGCGACATTAAGAGGAGCAAGATGGTGCGGACCATCAACTTCTATTATAATAATAGAACTGTGCAAGCGGTTCAAGAATTGAAGAATAGACCAGGTCAGTGGATTTTGTGTTTTATTTGCACGGTATTAAGGTCGTTATTAACTAGGCCAGTGGTCGGCAAACCGTGGCTCGCGAGCCGCATGCAGCTCTCTGGCCTATAGAGTGGCCTATAGAATGTCGATGAGTGCGAGCGTAGATACGCGCGGGGGTCGGGGTTTCGGTCATTCAGCAAGATATCATGTTTTATTCAAAATTCAAAATATATTTCAAGATTTATTTCCGAAGAATTTTCAACAAAAATTTACAGGACACCGAAAATTTACTTTACCTTTCAAAGTTTTCCAAGGTTAACTTGTTAATAAGTAAGATGCCTTCATCATAATAACATTATTATCAGCCGATATGATGATGACGATGAAGGCATCCTACTTCTTAGCAAGTTAATTTTAGGAAGCGCTGTGGAGTGAAAGAGAATGGGAGTTGCGACAGTTTGGACCTTTTAAGAAATCTTAGTTGTTATAGTATTGATATTGATTAATGAGTTGGCTGACCACTGGACTAGGCAATATAAATCGAACTCGAATTAATTATTGAAGAAAAAAGAAAAAAAATATTTTATTTGGGACACGCACAGGAAATAAAAACAGTAATAAAAAACGTAACAAAAAAAAAATAAGAAAGGAGCATTTTAACTAGAAAACTAATAAACAAAAATAAAAACGACCTGTGCGAGGCCAAAAAGGCTCCTATCTCAGCAGTTACTGAAATTGATAAAGACTCGTTGGTTGTCAAAGATGAGCGGGGAGCATGAAAGCAGTAGCATTATTACTAGGTTGATAAATCAAGAAGTAATGATAATCGGTTAATATTTTCGGTTTATTCCAGAAATCCCCACCAGTGGGTATTGTTATTTTATTTTATTTTCAGAAATCCTCACTAGTTAAATAAATTCAGCTTTTTTTTTCTAATATTCTTGTCGTTCTTGACACTCGCCGGCCGCTGTCGCAGTGCCGCTCGCTTCGCTTGCTCGGCTCGTGCGTAGGGGGTCAAAGTTTTAACCTAACCTAACATTTTAACGAGTGGGGATTTCTGAAAAAAAAAAAAAACAATCCCCACTGGAAGGGCTTTTTCGGTGGGGTATTCTGGAATATACTATATTTTCTATACTAATAATAAAGCTGAAGATTTTGTTTTTTGTATGTTTGAACATGCTAATCTCTGGAACTACCAGTCGGATTTCAAAAATCTTTTTGCATTTGATAGCCCAATTCTTGAGGAAGGCTACAGGCTATTTAACATCACCCTAGAACCCATAGCCGTCGAGAAATAAGAAAAATAACCGCCTATCATTACTTTTTGATCAGCCCTAGTATCTTAGTATTTCTACAGAACCATGTCAAACTATCACTGTTTTCTTTATTTGAACTATATTTTTTTTAATGTAATTGTTTAGGAATGTGGCACAAAGCGAAACGCGTACAGCTCCAGTCGGGTCAATCGGAAGTGCGCGTTGATTTCCCACTTCCGATCGTCGCGTGCAACCTCATGATGGAGTACGCCGACTTCTACGAGAACCAACAGGCTACTGGTACGTAGTTTTATTTCTAACAATATAATATACTTGATTTTCAAACATAAAAATGTACCATGGAGAATTAGTTTTGCTTAAAAATGACGATGTAATGCCGAAAGGACTAGCACGAGAAAGACTGGGAAGTTAAAGTTGACTTGCTTGGTCCTCCGAAGGGAAAATATTAACTTGCTTGACGCTTGCAAATTAACAATATTTTAGTTTAAATCAAATTATTGTTCTCAAGTCCAATTCTCGTACTTAAGAGCGTTTATCTTAAAAGTTGGCAACGCCGCAAATAGCAGTCAAATATTTACCTGTTTTGATTAATTTGGCTATATTACTGTATGGAAAAATGAAATGTGGCTAACTAGCGAACTAAAATATTGATTATGAAATGCAATAATTAATATAACATAACATCATATATTTAGTTTTAGATGTAAAAAAAGTATTTAAACTTTCCAAATGCCTTTTTTACCCCTAAAACGGTCACAACATCAAAGTTAGTGTTATAATTGCAATTCATTATTAATATTCTAGTTCGCTAGTTAGCCACATTTCATATTTCTATACAGTAATATTGCCAAATTAATCAAAGCAGCGAAATATTTGACATCTATTTGCAAAGTTGCCAACATTTAGAATAAACGCTCTAAACATTCAAGTCGCAATCTGTCAAATTTGTAGAAAATATTTTTTTTTTTAATTTACCAATAAATTAAAAAAAAAAAATTTTTTTTGACAGATTGCGAATGAGATGCGAATTCGAACGTTCTTAATAATTATGGGAATTGCCCTTCTGTTGTGGTGTAGGTGAGTCTCTGCAATGTCCCCGTTGCTCACAATCTGTTCCCGCCAACCCTGGTGTTTGCGCAAACTGCGGAGAAAACGTCTTCCAATGTCATAAGTGTCGGTATGTAAAACAAAACTTTTTATTTTTATTTCAATACTATTAACACAATGGCCTCGCATGCTCTGAAAACCATTTGATTTAATCTTGTCGAATGTCATATTAAGTATTTTGTTTGGCCGTTATTATTTTCGGTGACCAACGATGAAAAAATCTATTGACAGCAGATTATGACCAGTACCCTAATTGCGTAATACATGATCAATCACAATTTGTTTCGATTTGAAACAGATTGCTAATAATACATTGCTTCATAAGTTGGAAAAAAATCTGCTTAACAACATAAATAACGCAATGAATGCTGTTGGACTGTCAAAATGAAACAAATTAGGCATAATCGTTTACGAAAATAAGTTACGCAATTAGGGTACAGGTTCCCAGAAACCATGGGTAGTTAATTCATGTTATAATGTTCTACTTTTATCCCAGTGCAATAAACTACGATGAAAAAGACCCCTTCCTCTGCCACGCATGCGGGTTCTGCAAGTACGCTAAGTTCGACTACACTCTGACGGCGCGTCCGTGTTGCGCCGTCGATACTATTGAGAACGATGAGGAACGAAAGAAGATGGTGCAGACCATCGGCGCGCTGTTGGATAAGGCGGATCGCGTGTATAGGCAGTTGACGTCTAATAAGCCTGTGTTGGAGGTAAGATCTACTTACGTAACTGAGAATAAAATGCTGATTTCTTTCTTCATAGAAATAAAACCAATTATCCCTGCTTTAACTAAACGTAAGCTGTTTCATAGACGATTACTAATCCTCTTCCATATCATCATAAAACTTCATATTATTCCCACAGTCCCTCCTCCACAAAATAAGCGAACATCGTCTCGAAGGCCGCACCGCCGATGAGAACAGCAACTCGAGCAACACGTCGTTCAGCGGCGCGCAGATCAACCGCGTCATACAAACTCTTGCGCATAAGTACTGCGTGGACAGCAAGGGACACTTTGAAGATCTCTCCAAGATCATACAGAAGGTGTTGGCTTGCAGGTAAAGATAAATATTTTATTCATAAACTCAAAATTTTAGCTTCTATATGTGTCATGTGATTTCCTGTGGTTTCATTCGGATTTTATTTACATGCACGTGATTCGAGGAATCTCATTTTTAGGATTCCGTAGTCAACAAGGAGCACTTATAGTTTCGCCATGTCCGTCTGTCTGTCTGTCTGTCTGTGCGCAGTTTAGCTCAGAGACTATTAGTACTAGAAAGCTGTCATTTGGCATGGGTATACATATTAATCATGACGACAAAGTGGTAAAATAATATCATGGGTTCAATCATTTTTTTTCCTCCCCTACACGTAAAGGGGGTATTTTTTTATATCTCGTTGATCAAAACCATTTTTGGATTCAGGGATCCGTTTGCGAAATATTAAGCTTTAAAGTGCTAATAAATTTCATGACTTGTTGCAGCAATGTGTCTCTTAGCAACCATCACTAAATAAAAGTGTATTGTTTTTAGGAAAGAGCTAGTAGCATTCGATAGATCCCAGAGCGAGCTGACGAAAGGCGATACTTTGCCGGTGTACGCTGGACTGCTTCAGAATTATGACGGCGATGTAACTAAAGGTAGGCAGCGATATACTATATTTTGCTCGTTTTATTTAGATCATTTCATTCTTTCAGACATTTATTGTTCTGGTGTGGAATTTCATCTAGTAACTGAGCGATGCAATCTTAGCACTCAGGCAAATAAAGAATGATTCACGTTGAGACTTGGGGCACTCACTGCAACGTCATAAAAAATGTATGGCTTCTCATCCCCAAGTAATTGTTTGATTGAAGTAGACTTGCAACTCGAAGGCGTGTCGCATTAATGTGTACAGTCTGACTATTTTCTTAATGTAACGACAGGTACTTTAAGTGTCTTGGAAAGACTCGGGAATCATCGCATTTCCGAATACAAACGAATGCAAATTTCCATGTCCATCAATTATTAGATTTATCTTGTATAATAATTTGAATTCAGAACTAAGTACTTTATTGTTGTTTTGATTTCCGTATGAACTATATAGAGCTGTAAAACTATTTTATTCGTGCCTGCGACTTTAGCAGCTTTCCTCCGATTTTTAAAATAATTTACATTAAATTAAACAAGAGTATTAACAACTCTATATACTACTACCAAGTCGATTGAGAGCGTCCGGTCCGCACCAAGTGCAAAGAGCAACTGATAGAAATCCGACGACTGACGAAACACGAAGTTTGCCGAGGGACATTAAGAAAATAATTATACCGTACATCGAACCAAAACTGTTTACGTCATTGTTTTCGTCCTTGTCAGGTGGCGGCTGCTACGGTTGCGCGCTAGCTTGCGCTGAACACTGCCTCACTCTTCTCCGCGCACTCGCGTCTCAAGCAGATCATCGCACACGCCTGTGCCGCTTTGGACTTGTACAGGAGCTAGTGCAACACAACCTGCATCGCGGTACTCCGCAGGTAAGCTTCAACATAATGTTACACATAATATGCGAAAATATATCTCGTTGGTCTAGTGGTTGCAAGCGCTACTGCTGAGCATGAGGTCCTGGGTTCGATTCCTGGGTCAGTCAAAGTGTTATTGGGTTTTTCTATCTGGAATTTTCAGTAGCAGCCCGGAGTCTGGATTTGTGCCCGCTTGATGGCAATAGGCTCGCCGCCTATTACATGGGACTTAAACATAACTGGTGAAATATGGGTGTACCTGCTACAGGGACACCTCTGCCCAACCCTTCGGGGAAACAAGGCGTGATGTTATGTTATATCTTGAATATAAAATTATGCGTATATGTCTGGTGTTCTGTGAGAGAAAATATGCTAGAGTGTCCATGTTAGTTTTAAATTAAATTAATATCAAGATTGTAATTGTTTCTATGTTAATTAATGTAATTGGTGTTGTACCGTTTTAATTAAATATAAATAAATAAATAAGTATGTATCTGAAGATAATCAAAGCTATTAGGTATTTTGGAATTTTAACTTACCTAAAATGACCGTTGCCGTTTTATTATTAAAGTAAAACAAATAAATGGCGCTTAAATATAAAGGATATAACACACAGATCAACTCGGAAAGGGATCATCACCGTATCAACTCGAGGCATTCAGTATTCTTTGTATGAAACTCCCTACGGCAACGGACACTAATCGGAATCGTAACGTAATCGCCTCGCCTCGGGACAGGCTCACGAACCGCGGCGATACGGTGACGATCCTTTTCCGAGTTGATATGTGTGCTTATGACCTTAAACCACCAAGAAGACTATTATATTATGTCATTGCATACAAATAATTGTTATACTCTGAGGCGGCTTTTTGTGATTTAGATATCACAGGAGTTGTTTTGTGTCTTTTCTAAGAAATGAGATATGTGATAGATGATTTTATTTCTGTAAGTAGGTTTGTACAAACACTTTTACACGTCAATTATTTAATAAAAACTAGATGAGGTTGGCGTTTTTTAGAGATACGGGAATTAGGAGCTAGTGGGAATTAGTATAGAACAATATTAATTCCCACTAGCTCCTTTTGAAAACGCGAACTCAACTAAAATTTATTTATTCGTAAGTAACTAACGTTCTTACATAACTGCACAGCACTAGCAGAAAACTTAAGGTTTAAAGGACGTGTAAGAGATAAGAAGTTAGTTTAATAATATACAAAGGTTTCAAAGTAGAACGATTTTTCTCTCGCTTTACTGTAATCTGTGGGAGTGATTTCATGAAAAGGAACGGAAGTGTGTGACAGGAAGCCGGGGAAGCGCGCGCTATTAGATTTGACCAATGAGCGCGCGTGGTGCTAGAGTTGGCCGTCAGATGGTACCAACCCATTTTCCAAGAGGTTGGTAGTATCAGCCAAGATGTCAAATGTTACACATAATTTATGCGACTACTGTAAGACTCGCTCGTTTTTTTATTTAATTAATGTTTTTTTAGTGCCAAGAGGAAGTGCGCGCATTGATCTGCCTGGTTACCCGTGACAATCTCCCAGCGACCGAACAATTATGCAACTTATTGTCGCAACGAATAAGTCTCTCACTCATGGGACATGCCGCGTCTCAAGATCATAACAACTCCGTAAGTGTTTTACGACATTAAACCTCATCAGTATTCAAATAAAGTTCATTTTTTTAATGTGATGTTTCTATAAAGGGCAGTTTAACTTAGAGTATGAATTTGTTTCAGGTGCGTCCATTGGTGCTTCTACTGGGCTCGCTTGTCAAAGTACAAGATTCGGTTGAATGTTGGGAGGCAAGACTTCGCTGTATCGTGAGACTATGGGTTTGGTTCGTATTTTTATGGTCCTATCGTCACTATAAAACTGTTTAGCTACGAATAACTACAGTATTAAACTAGCGCATTAGCCAAATCATGTACACTTCTGGACGGAGGCCTCCTCCAAAAATTGCAATAACTTCTTGACAAATATCTCGAGTAAATCAGCCTCTATTTATATTTTATCGGTTTCTTTATCGAAATATTCTTGTTATTAGGTGTTGTCCTCAACTTACGGAAGTAGCCGGTATAATGCCAGCAGCCAACACGATCTTGAACGCGGAAACTTTAGCAGGCATACCTGGCATCAACTCATCTTCCCCGAACTGTAAGTATTTACCTAGATCTTAATGAAATCAATGAAACTAGTCAAAATGTCAGTAGATTTATCGTCCCCTAATGATAATCTAATTACATAGAACTTTAATAATCATGAGAACTGCTGCAATATTATGTGGGAGACGCCAAAGAGGTGTGTTTATATATAAGTTACAAGTTTTTTTTACATAATATATATAATCATAGTTATAGATAAATTTATGTACTTATTCTTTTGCTTCTTTCATTTTGGGGATATAAACATTTTGTCCTTCATAACAAAACGTGATTAAATAATAGTCCATAGTTTGTGTGTCGCAAACAAAATTTATGCCTGGATTATATGTATAGACTACACTGTTCTGGTTGCACTGTAATGTAACGTCAAGGTTTATGTGTGTAGGTGTTAGAAAAAAAAAATCGCTTCATAGAAAAATAGACTTTATTTAACAATAGAAACCGTAAAGCAAAACAACATCTATATGAGGAGTAGTCCTAAATTGTCACACAGCGCACCAGTTCGCGCTGCAGCAGGTGGCGCTGCCGTGCCTGCGCTACATGCAGCAGCTCATGGCGCCCGCGCACGCGCAGGCCACGCCCCCCGCGCCCGCCACCCCCGCCGCGCCCGCGCCGCCGGGCGAGCCGGCGAAAGATGCTGTTAAGGTGAGTGTAGACACACTATTGTAAAACAGATGACTGAAGGCTAATTCTCGCACTTAAAAAAACGTTTAAATTCAAGGCGCCATCTCATCTTAGCGGCAGTCAATATTAGTAATTTAGTTAAAATGAGACAGATTAGAATTTGAACACTCTTAAAAATACGGAAATTGCCGGGGTCAAATGGTCTTCAAGCGTCGCGCCACAAAGTTGTGGTGTGGTGCACAGAACATATAAAAGAGGTTAGAAAGGAAATAGTTTCGGAATTGCATCAGAACGCGTGTCGCCGTTTGTCTCCCACTCTTTAACTTCACTACAAGCAAGAGACCATTGCCTACGCGGATTACGCACACAAATAAACAACACGCACTTAGATCGTGAGTTTGCTATTGGTTTTCACACTAACGCAATCTCTGCGTTTGACGTACACTCCTACACGCGTAAAAGCTCATGTATGGTAGGGTGACTAAACTGTCGATTATTGATATCGATAAAATTAATGTAATCTTGCTTCTTTCTTTACAAGTATTGTGGACTATGTGGACTTCTGTAATGCATGTTGTAAACATGTATTAATGCGAATATAGAATCAAATAAATAAAAGTGAAACAAATGAAAAATACAAAACTGAATTTTAAAACCAATTTAATTATTAACATGGACTGATGACTTTTTTATCGTGGTATAATCATCAAATGAGTCCTCCCAATGGACTGATGACTTTCTCTAATAAACATGGTAAATATTCCATGTTTTTTATTTGTTTATTAGAGAAACTGGGTTGCCTCTCAACCTTACATTTCCGGTGCTTATCACGTTCAAAAAGAAAAAAATATTGTCCCTGAAATAATACGTATTTATTAAGTAGCATACGCCTGCTCTCTTTTAAATTGGAGTTTTTCAAAATGAAATGCAATCTAACACTAATATACTTATGATTTACTGTGACCCCGGTACGTAAAGGGTTATTGAAGGACACTGGATTTTAGTCAGTACGAGTCTGACAGTCCCTCCCGCTCTGCCCTGGGTGGGAGAACTCATTTGATGATTTTACCACGTTAAAAAAAGTAATCAAAGAAGTATAAAAAAAAACGCAAGGAAAAAGGCATAATTTTCAATTTCCTTCGTTTTCAACCAGAAGTTTTATAAAAATTAATATAAAAGATGATTTTGATGTCGCCATTTTTAGACAAAAAACTGATTAATTGACGAGACTAAAATAAAATTTTCTAAAACATAAAATCAGTTTACTTACTGAACAACACATAACGATATATTTTTGCGGATAAGCGCATGATTTTAAGTTTCTTTTCCCTGACTTTGTTGATATCATCATCGAAATGTTGCGAACAAATTGTGCTACATTTAGTAGGGATCCAATCAATTCTACCAGTTGTCTCAATCCACAGTTTTCTTATACCTGGATCTGTTGGAAACCTAAAACATATTAATTTATAATATGTCAGTTTCAATTGAAAAATTACATAAAACTTAAATACAAAAAAAATACAAAAACCTTGAATAATATTGGTTGTAATAAATAATACAAATTGGCACAGCACTATCGATATGCTTAGATTTCGTGGAATTGAACCTTTGGTTCGGTACTCGGGACTCTCGCAGTGAACGTAATACATTGCGCGATCGCTCACGTAGTGCAAAATGGTACCCATCTATTGCAAGCAATGTATTACTATTCGTCTGCTTGCGATTATGTCGTTTTTGTCTACAAACTTCATAATGGTAATGTTAAAATTACAAATATCACAAGTATTTTAATGTTTTAGGACTTACCGGTGGAAAGAAATCCCTTCTCGTGCTACACTACACACCTGACTTCTTTTCCGACACGTTATAATAGCGCAAGACGGCACAATTTAATATTTTTGCGGAGCTTACGTACGCTGTCAAAAGAGCTCGATTGCTGGCCGGTAAAGTAAATTTCGGTTGATATTGAGCATTTGCTCTTAACCGCGGCGCGCGTGCTCCGCCGTCAAGGCCCTTCTAACCTCTTTTATATGTTCTGTGGTGTGGTGTGTAGTTGAAAAAATGATAATACTCAGATTTGGAAATATATGAAACTGACGAAACTGTAAAATACTAGAGGTGTTGCTCAAATCATCTTATATAATTGTAGATTCACAATGCACAAATTTTATTTTTGACCATAAAGTGTTACGGTAATTCTATATCATTTTTTCTTTTGTCTCAGGAAACCGTCCCAATCACAATATCAATCGGCAGCACCGCAGCGGCTTCATCCACAGGCAACGTGGTGGTAGACCTGGCGGCGTGGCTGGCGGGCCGCGTGCCGCACGCGCAGTGGCGCCGCCTGGCCAGCGCGCGCGTCACCGTGGCGCCCGTGCCCGCGCCCGGCCTGCGCGACCTGCACCTCGCCAGCAAGTACCTGGCCAAGTGGCGCGAGAGGGTGAGTACACTACAACGAGGAAGTAGACTAAGAGAAGACCAGACGCGGTCAATAAAAAAAATGGAATCCACCTATATTTTCCTCTAGAGGTTGCAAAACACAAGCACGAGCGCGCGTCGTATGACTCAATTACAACGACAAACACGCACTCATGAAATTCAACGACTATAACAGCTTTATTCTTAACCACAGACAATGCTGTCCCATGGCATGCGTCCTCTCGCCTTGGAAGACGGCGGCTGGCTGCGTCCCGTCATGTTCGACCCGAGCTCGCGCATCGCACGCGACACCGCTTGCCAGATGGTCAAGTCACTCTGCGACTCCTATGAAAGGACTAAAGCTGTAAGTATAGAATAATATCATGTTTACTGGTTGTAATAATATGGTGTTTCAGTTGTCAAATGTCCAATTTCGAGTACTATGTCATAAAAATTAGGATGCTTTGACTCGGACTGGACCACTTGCATTGATGTAGCATTATAAAATGTATCAAAATGTATGGCGTTCTGCAGCGAAATAGAGTGTAACAGCCTTACTAATAAAAATAAGTTAAACATTTGTTTAACTCTTGTATTATTATACTGTGTAGGAGTTACACACTACCCTTACTAATAATCGGTGCATAAACAATGCATAGTTATCCATTGCTTATGAGCAAAACCACTGGCAATATTAAAAGGTGCGCTCTGAAACTGGTACTGGGTAATATCAGTGACGTTTTTTTTTCATTTGGGAAAACATTCATAATTGTATACTTAGAACTTAAAAATGTAAATTTAAATAATTACGTCGTGTTTATTTCCAAAACTACTGTTTTTGCGTTCTTTTACGAATTATAAAAAAAAAAACAATGGCACTCCGGGAGTGCCGACAGAAGTGAAAACTTGAAAAAAAATCGGCACCGCGGTAATCAACGCGTTGATGTCTTTTACTCCACGGTGTCGGTAAATTCCGTTACAGTGTCGCGAAATCAATGGTTTAGTCCCAGCTTAAAAAGCCCAACGCGCCTAAAGAAGTTTTTTCACTTCAATAAATTATTATTAATATACCTATGATGCATGCATTAGTTTAAGAACGCAACCGTAAAAGCTGTTGAGAGTCAATCTTGAACGTCAAATATTTCAAAGCCACTACTAGTTTAGTACGATTGAAATTTAAAAAATTGTGAAGAGATTTTTTTTCTGCAATAATGGCTGAAAATAATTCTACAATTTTTCTTGCATAATTTATATAGTTTGCTGAACCTATATTTCATCCACAGAAACATTTATTCATTGTTCTACTTAGATTAGAATTTATTGTTTTAAGTTTTTTTTTTTTTTTTAACCGAAACTCATTTTCTTGTAGTCAGAAAGGATCATAACGATGATGTAACATTTTCTTTTTTTGGTAGTTTATCATTGTCAATTTCATCAAAAATATCGAAATACTAGCTGCGCCCCGCGGTTTCACCCGCATAAGTCTCGATCCCGTAAAAATATCGGGATAAAAAGTATCCTATGTCCTTCTCCGGGTCAAGGTCTATCCATATCCCAAATTTCATCCAAATCCGTTCAGCCGTTTTAGCGTGATGTCGTGACCAAGGGAAATAGGGATTCATTTTTATATATATAGATTGTAAATAATCCATGGTTTTCAAACTAAATACGACAAAATCAACTAGTTATTATAGGTTATACGTTTGCTACACAAGGTCGGAGAGCTGAATAACGGTTATACAAAGTATAACCGTATAGTAATATCCGTTACACCAGAATGGATAGAACTGAAACGTCAAAATATTGTTTATAAGTAACGTTGATGTTATAACCCTGGTATACGTCGTGCATAAAAGTTTACTAGTAAGGCTGTCAGTGTGTGAAAGTTGCTCTTACCTAATATGACAGCTACTATGGCGAAATACCAATCCTATTCCTCTTTGATTGCGATAAAGATCTAATTTGCTCTCTATTACAGGTATTGATTCTCCTAACTAGCTTCTTGCCCGAAGTTGGAAGTGCCGGAGAAGCCAGCGAACAGTTCTTACAACTATATCAAAGTAAGTTTTACTTATTAACCATACCAGCCCGTCCCATCTTTGATGTCCTCCCTCCGGTGACGCCCTAAGCCGAGGCTCGTACCCCACAGGGGGTGCCCTTAGCGAGCGTTCACCTAGCTTTTTAGCTTAGTTTGTATGCCCCTAGCTGGAGGCTTTGAGTGTAGCCAAGTGTAGACCGGTTAAATAGTCATGACCTCAGAGGTCAGCTATGAGATGCCCTACGGAAAAAAAATGTTAACCATACATTATGAACCCACATTTTCTTGATATCTAATACAATGTATAATAAAATTCTGTGTTTTAATTATCTTTAGCACTGGCATCCGAAGCACCATGGAAGCAATTCCTGGCTTTGCGTGGAGTTCTGCAACTGATAGCCGATCTGATGACCAAGGAGATCGAACAGCTGCATCGCCTGGAAGAGACTACACTCACCTCGGACTTGGCGCAAGGTATGACATGGCAATAAACAAACATGCATTCAATATTGCTTTTTTGCGTATCAAGTTTAATATTGAAATATTGAGTTGAGAGCAGTGATAGCTTAGTGGTGTGACCGTCAGACTGTCAAGTCATAGCTCTCGAGTTCGTATTTAAGGCACGCACCACTGACTTTTCGAATTCGTGTGCATATTGTAAAATTATATTACCACTTTCTTCAAAAACGATGAAGGAAAACATCTGAGGAAACGTCTGAGAGATATTTCTTGACGGCATGTGAAGTCAAGTTAGAGGCCCATGGGCGGCTTTAAAACTCTGACACCAGGTTAGTTACTAAGCACACGAAAAGAAGAAGATTTTTAATACGGGGCTTCAAGAAACAAAAAAAAAAAACGACTAACTAATTTGCTCGTGCGTTTCTTCTGGCGTTGAATTTGATTCGCTTTACCTCTGAAAACTCATCCATCATTAACATTAGAATGGCCGATAAATTTTAATGGGCTCGCTTTCGCTAGAATGTGTTGTGCTAAGATAATTTCGAATAAAAAAAAAACAAATAGCGCACGCGGCCATGTTCAAACAACGTTACTGTGACGTTCAAAGGCTCAAGAGCCGAAAAGCGCATGGCGTTTTCACATACTTATCTCGTCCGAGCGTTTATCTTGTGAGGTACCCTCTAGCAAGGACGATTATTGATCGGCGTCTGACGTTCCTGTCACCTAAAATTTCTTTCTCATCCACAGGCTACGCTCTAAAGCGTCTCACAGAACTCCTAGCCATGTTCCTAGAAGAGAGTGGCGCCAGACGCACATACAAAGGCCGATTGGTAGGCGCCGTGCTGGGCGGCTACCTGTCGCTGCGGCGCCTCGTGGTGCAGCGCACGCGCCTCACGGACGACACGCAGGAGAAGCTGCTGGAGCTGCTGGAGGAGATGACCACGGGTAAGAGTTACAGGAGTTAAAGAGTCGCCTAGTTACCCATATATTGGCCATCAGATATCCACTACTGATTTCTGGCAACCGAAGCATGTGAAAGGAGTTAACTAACAGATGTCCCAGCAATATTATTTGGCGTGAAATGTGGCCTTTTCTTTTTTGCTTAATTCTGGCAAATGAAGAGTAAGAAGAGCTAGGCATAGGTCAGTTCGCTCTGCAAAGTATAAAGTGTATGTATAAAGTGAACCGACTCTCATAAAACGGATTTACCGCAGGCACGGAAGCCGAAACTGCCGAGTTCATGGCAGTATGCATAGAGACGGTGCAGAAGTATCCTCTCCACGACTACCGCACTCCAGTGTTCATCTTCGAGAGACTTTGTTCTATAATCTACCCTGAGGAGAACGATGTCGGGGAGTTCTTCCTGACGTTGGAGAAGGATCCGCAGCAGGAAGACTTCTTGCAGGTAAACTAAGACCACTTCTTGACAAAAGCATCCATATAACCTTATGTTAAGAAAAAATGTTTCGTAGTTTTTGGTTCGAGGAGTTTTCTTGTGACGTTGATAAGCTCGTTTGTTTATCTCTAAACTTCCACCAAAAAAAAAGTAAGTAAAGTAGCACTAATGCTACTTTTTGTCGTCTGTCTTGCGTGACATACAACCTGTGCAGTAACTGTGATGGTTAATCTAAACTAACTAATCTAACTAAATTTCCAAGGTCTAGTTTTGGGCAGGAATGATGGCTTCAAACTATCTTAATGTTGTAATATCTTGATGCGATTTTAACAGTTACTTTTATTTCATAGATTCACAAGGTGTTATTGAAATAAATAAAACCTCTTTTCCCCAGGGCCGCATGTTAGGCAACCCCTACTCCTCACTGGAACCAGGCATGGGTCCTCTAATGCGCGACGTGAAGAACAAGATTTGTACCGACTGCGAGCTGGTCGCGCTGTTGGAAGACGACAACGGCATGGAACTGCTTGTGTGCAACAAGATCATGTCGCTAGACCTGCCAGTCAAGGACGTGTATAAGAAGGTTAGTCCATCTTCAGCTATACAAAAAGTCTCACCGCTCGCGATCATAAAACGTGCGGGACGGCGAATATAGACCGCGCCAGCCATGGAAGCTGATTTTAGTATTATTTGTGTTTTCATTTTGGTAACACTCGCTTCTATAGAGGTATGTGAGCCATCCATATAGCCTCAAATCATAAAAAATGAAAAAATTGCGTTTATCTTAATATCTATAGAAATGTTAAATAAAATCCTTTTTGTATTAGGTTTGGTGCACATCTGGCGAAGGCGTAGACGCGATGCGAGTAGTATACCGAATGCGCGGGTTACTCGGCGACGCTACAGAAGAGTTCGTAGAACGACTGACGCAAGCTAACGCCGAGGCTGTGGACGACGAACAACTGTACCGAATGGCGAACGTGCTTGCTGATTGTGGTATGTGTATCACCTATTTTTATTTACACTTATAAAAATAAAAAGATCATACAGTCGAAATGAGAACCTCCTCCTTTTGGAAGTCCGTTGAAAATATAATGGCAAGTTTCATTACGCAGAATTCCGCCTAAATACGACGTACAGTTGGACGCCGTAATTTTTCAGGATAACTTACGATGTCAGCGGACTTGTAGAAGTTGTATTTTCCAGAAATAGATTTGTTTCCTCAAATTGGACTTGCTTATTATTTATTTTACGAATTTAAACCTAAAGATGTCTAAAAACTAATCATTGCATTCCGAACCTTAAAAAAACTTTAATTTGGTCATTGGGACAACAAAGACGTGCAACAAAGATGTAGCGCTTGCTACACACGCCCGTTAGAGGCGACCTCGCGAGGCTGCTCGATCGGAATGATTTACTTTATATTTTCCATTTATCATCAATTAATTCCCAAAACAGGTGGTATAGAAGTAATGCTGCAGCGTCTAGCAGCCATCCAGCGAGTGGGCGCGGCCCGAGCGCTATGTTCCACGCTGCTCCGCCTGGTGTCGCTGTGCACGCGCGTGCGGCGCTGCGTGCGCGTGCTCACGCGAGCCGAGACGCGCGCGCTGCCGGTACTACTGCACGCGCTGCATCTAGCAGCCATTGAGGAGAAGGACATGCCGCGTGCTCAGCTGGTGTATCAGTTACTTGAGGTTCGTGCGCACGAAATGTTTGGCAAAGTTGCACAAAAAGCGGAGGACATCGCCAGATAACAATAATAGTTAGTAACTCAATTATACAGGCTGGCTGTTTAGTTGCCTGCAAGGGTTGAAGAAGCAATTTTACCCATCATGCTAAACAACTTTCCCCATGAAACTCATACCCGATTTATGTAAAAGAAACCTTAAACCATGAAAAAGATACTTTTTTTATAGTAACTTTGTAAACAGGAACAGAAATCGGTGAATAACAAAATTATGTTTGTAGATCATGGAGCGTATTCTCTCCGTGGCCGCGAGCGAAAGCCTGGAGTCGTTCCTACAGTTCTCCCTTACTTTTGGAGGACCGGAGTATGTGCAAGCACTACTCAACTGCACTGAATGTCCAGGTAATGTATCAGCAAACTGCAACATTTACAAAGAATTACTAAAATTACCGTATATTTTAATGCGTTTTATCTAAGTATTTTTTTGTTAAAATGATAAAGCAAAAAATACGTGTCTAATTTTTTTTTTAATTATCTGATTGACGGAGTAATTAGAATTCCTTTTTTTTTACTCAGGCATCATCCCTATTGAATCCGAGAGCCCTAATGCACAGATTACCAAATAAATCACTCTATACAAAATTTTCAATACCTACTGCTATAATAGTCTACACCTTCGCTAGACGCTGCGAACGAAAATGTACCTAACTTTACAAGCGTAAAGTGAGTTTTGCTTTGTAGCTGCGCGCCGCCGCGTGGTTGTTGTGAATTGCCAGGGCTGCATCTTTCGATAAAGATGTCAGTAGGTATAATAGTAGCCTTTAAGTAATAAAATAAAATGCTTTTTAAAGTTTAAGCATGCGCACATCAGGCACGCTTTTTTAACACTTGCAAACCTTTAAATGAACAATAATCATATGAAAATAACATTAACAAGATAATTAATATTATTGGAAATTAATTTGCACAAAGTAGATTTTTGTTAAACGTACTTTCAAATGACAGTTGACAAATGGAGGTCATTGCCCTTTCTATTCTTATCTCAGACGCATAGTAGATGCACAAATTACGTGGTAGAAGTAATTACGTACCTACCAATAAAATACAAAACACGAAACATGCAAGTTTAAACAATTTGCTTATTTAAAAAACGATAGTAAAACAAATTAGATAGGTACTCGCATCAACCTCCATCAACTCCACATACTACACCAGAACCAGCCATATCATAGGAATTTGAAACTAAGTACGTCAAGTCGACCGAAATATATGCGTACGTACGCGCCTCGCGGCTGTCGGCAACCCACTGAGAAATGGGTCGTGTCCGACCCGGCGGCCTGTACTTACGCGTAAGTACATGGAGTGATTTATCTGGTAATTTGTGCCTAAAGTTCCAAAAGGTAACTTTTTGCAAATAACACATTTCATTTAACTGTCCACTCCCACAGGAATCCGCAACAACTCTGTAGCTCTCGGCCATTTGACCCGAGTCCTCGCCGCGCTGGTCTACGGCAACGACCTCAAGATGGCCATGTTAGTGGACCACTTCAAGCCAGTGTTAGACTTCGACCGCCTTGACTCGGAACAGTGGACTGAAGAGGAGTTCCGTATGGAACTGTTCTGTGTGTTCTGTGCTAATATTGAGAGGAATTCTATTGGAGGGACACTGAAGGACTATCTGATCTCGCTTGGTGTTGTGCGTGATGCGCTTGAGTATATTGTGGTAAGTGATATTGTTTTTTCATTATGTCACGTTGTTTTTAGTCAAGCATAAATAGTATTTAACACAACTAACGCACTTGGTACGAAATTAAATAACTAACTATACAAAATTAAAAGGACACTTAGGCGTCGAAGCATCGCTGCCATCTGGAAACGTGCCCAGAAGACTAGCAGCAGTCAATGGCAATGCTAATTCATTGGCCAAAGAACGAGCCAGCCCTGTGGTCACGAGAAGTGTCGACCAGTCGGCGAGAAATTTATTTAAAAGGGAGACGCGCACTCGGTCCCCACGACCCGAGCGCATTTTTAGCAAATACTTAGTTAAAAATATTAAAGAAATTTAAAAAAAAATGTTAGCATTTTCATATATTTTATTTTGAAAGCTGCTAGCCATCGCTTCCGTGTAAAAGAAATCAAATTTAAAAAATTGGCTTATCATCCCCTTTTCCTGAAAGCTTGGATCAAATCTCTGATTAATAAAATCCCTTGAATCTAATGTTAGCTTCATTCGAGAAACAAAATTAAAACAGTAGTTGACTGGCTGTCCGAAAGCGGGTTTCCGATAGCTAATATTGAAGCAAAATTCTTGTAGGAATTCACCCTTACAGCATCTGTCTTCCCATATTCGTAAAGATCAAAGTCGCCTAACAAATTATATTTGCGATACAGAAACACGCGCCGTGTGTGAAGCCGACACTGGTGTGCACGGACTCTGACGAGCTTAAGGAGTTCATCAGTCGTCCTGCACTCAAGTACATACTGCGCTTCCTCACCGGGCTGGCCGCCGACCACGAACCGACACAGGTATGGATATCGTCTCTTTGTTTTATTCGTTATTTTTTAAGCATAATTATTGGCTTTCCATTTTTTTTTTTACTCTCCGCAAAAGGGAAAAATATAGGTGTTATTCAATGAGGCCCCTACACAAGGTCAAATTAACTGGCGAAACTTTCCAGAAGTTGATGGTTAGGTAGCCATGATGCGTCATTAGTAAGCAAACACCAATGACGCCTTAAAAGGCAGCGAAGGAATTCGATATTCAGGCTATGTTATATTAAGTTTGCTTAAAACAACTATACAATCTTAGTAACGGTATTATTTCTTCTACTAGATGTTGGTTTGCGAGAAAGTGATTCCCATCGTCCACCGCCTGGAACAAGTATCTTCAGGCGAACATGTGGGGTCATTGGCTGAGAACCTTCTGGAAGCTCTGCGGTCGCAGCCGCAGTGCGCCGCCAAGGTGCAGCAAGTCCGGGACTTTACTCGACAGGTAATGACACTTCAGTAACTATACCACTACAACTTGGTTGCCTGAAAACGTCCAACGGCATCGCGGAAGACTCTGGCGTAGATGGCGGGACGAACTTGACGGTTATAGACGAGATTGGTACATATTGGCTCAAGATCGAGTTGAGTGGAAACAGTAAACAATGCAGGCTGATGATTATTATTTATTTATTTAGTACATGGAGGACTTACAGCTAATAAAAACAGACAAAAAAGGAGACCCTAGTCACCAGAGAGCCAATTACAAATCCTGACATATAGACATTAATATACAATAAATAAATAATAGTAGTAATAGTGGTATAGTAATATATAATAATATATATTTAAAATGTATATCTTGTTGTTATATTATTATAATTATATTGTAGAGTGGTATTGTAGAATTGTATCAATCTTAAAAATAATAATAAATATTGCTTTTCCCCAAGACGGCTAGTACCAAAAGTCACTAAATATGTTGATCGCGTAACTTCGTGGTTCTCTTTCTGTTAATTGTTTGAAGATGAAAGATACAGAAATATTTTTAATGCTAAACACATTAAGGCGCCATCTCCACGGGCAAGAGAAACGCGACGATAGTCACGCTGTGCCTTCAAATTATTGCCGCGATGATATCGCCGTGTGGAGATTGATGCATAGAGTTTCTATTGAATTTGATGGCACGACGAGACTATCGTCGCGATTTTCTCGCCCGTGGAGATGGTGCCTAAGTGATTTGTGCAAGCGGGCCTAAAAAATCGTAAAAGGTCACGGGAAAATTGACAGTTTTACCTCTACTCTAACGTCAAAGCGTTATCAGGCGAATGAGAAATTGTTTGTTCTGATATGTCACCACTGACAAGTAGCGTCCGTCGGTTAAACAGAATCGCTCGCAAAACAAGCCTATACTAGAATCGATTACAGCCGATTTTCTAATCTCCATTCTAAATCCATTTTTTGTACCCAACAGGAGAAGAAACGCTTAGCAATGGCGGTGCGCGAACGTCAATTAGGCGCTTTAGGCATGCGCAGTAACGAACGTGGACAAGTGACTGCACAATGTTCACTTACTCAGCAAGTAGCCGATCTGGCGGAGGAAAATGGTGCCGTATGCTGCATCTGTCGCGAGGGATACAAGTACCAGCCCACCAAGGTAAACTGATCTAGAATTTGAGTTTAAATTGATTTTATTTACTCAAGACATCAAGGGCACAAATAGTTACGACCTATCTCAAGACATCTTGGGTACAATTTGCTTCGTGTAAAGCCATGTACTACCCACGAATAGCCTGCAGGAGGGTCACGCTTGAATTGGTTAGTCTATGAAACTCCTTCAGAATTAGATGACATTATAATGTAAAGGGTAAAATAACTTGCATTTTTTTCTAACATGACCCTAATTTTAGTTTTGATGTTTTGCTTTAGTCAACTATTTGTTCAAAAAAAAAAAACAAAAATAACACCTGCATATATAAAAAAGATAATTTAGAATAAAGTCATGTTTTTTTTTTTATTATTATTACTTTATACTTAATACGTTTCGCTGATTACTACTTCATTTTGTTCCAATATCGAAGCATCTACTAAATATAGACTGAACTAATATAAATTTCTCCTACAGGTGCTGGGTATCTACACGTTCACGAAGCGCTGCCCAGTGGAAGAGTACGAGGTGCGCGCGCGCAAGACGCTCGGCTACACCACGGTGTCGCACTACAACATCGTGCACGTCGAGTGTCACATGGCCGCCGTCAGGCTCGCTCGCGCCAGGTAACCTTAATAAATGTAACAATATTGATGCCTCATTGCATTGAAAGCGTCTAACGGGCCTCTGCGAGTTGGCTTCGGACCCTCGTACGACTTCCAAAGGTCCGGGGCCCCAAGGTTCCGAGATATGTTAAAGATACAATAACAATAATTATTATTCTACAATGAGACAATAGTAGCTGTCATTTTACTCCAGTGAAATAATTATTACAGCATAATCACAAAATAGATTGGTACAGAAAGTCAAATCCTTACAACGATTAAAAACGCTCGCACACAGGCGCGTGTTACTGAACCTCACTCATGACTCAAGCATTACTTGTTTGCTTGTTTTCTACTTCAGCAAGACTCAAGCATTATTCAGGAAAACTAGTTAAAAGCCATTTGATTTGAAACTAATGTTTGTGTTGTCTTGACTGAAGTTTTCTAATACGGGCCATAGACTCGCTTCACGTATGGCGAATGCAAACAAGCACAGATGCGATTGGATTGGGTTGAGATAAATAGTGATATCCGTACGAATGTACGCGTGTGTGCGCATTTGTTATCGCTCTTCGTATAGAGCCGACCTTCCATATTATTCTGTTGTATAATATGACTATTCTGCGAGCAATGTGCCTTGCCCATTGCCACTAATTTTGGCATTTCTTCGGGATATATCGGTTACCGTGGTTCTCCTGCGGATGTCTTCATGTCTGATTCGATCCACATAGGGAAACTCCAAGCATAACCCTTTCCATTGCCTCGCAATTGCATTGCATTGGCCGATGGGGTAGAAAGGTTTTGGAGTGGTGACCGCGTACCGAAAGACGTAGCGTTGGAAGGCCTCGCTCAAGGTGGATCGATGACCTTATGAAGGCCGCAGGAATTCGCTGGATACGGGAAGCACGGAACCGGTCGAAGTGGCGGTGCTTGAAGGAGGCCTAGTCTAGCAGTGGATGTTTTTCGGCTGAAATGATGATAATGTGAAACAATTTGTTGTAACAAAATAATAGGTTTCTCTAATAATACCGTTTGATTAACAGAGACGAATGGGAGAGCGCGGCGCTACAGAACGCGTCGACTCGCTGCAACGGACTACTGCCGCTGTGGGGCCCGCACGTGCCTGAGTCTGCCTTCGCTAGCTGTCTGGCTAGACACACCACTTATTTGCAGGTCGGTAGTGATGCTGTAGTCAAAGAAACTATGGATGGATATGTGGAAGATGACATGGCTAAGAAGATAGTGAATTCTGAGGAAAACGTACCGCGCCGACCAATCTACGTTGGGCAGGATGATGACGAGCCGTATTATGACGCTTTGTATCCGAAATTCGCGAGCGAAAATTTCTTGTTCTCTTTATTTTCTTATGCGAAATGAAGCAACGAAAGGCTGTTGTTTCGCTGCGCACATTAGCCTGGTACGAGTGCGAGAGAAATAAAGTTATCCAGGACGGATAACACCATTCCTTTTCTGCAACGGAACAGAGATTGGTGTGCAGTTTCAATTTAAATTTATTTCCAGTTAGTAGTCAAGTTTCTCGTATTTGGTTCAGGAATGCACCGGGCACCGCGACATCGGGCACACGTGCACGCTGCACGACCTGAAGCTGCTGCTGCTGCGCTTCGCGCGCGGCCGCACGTTCCACGACGACACCGGCGGCGGCGGCCCGCTGTCCAACATGCAGCTGGTGCCGGCGCTCGTACACATGGCGCTATACGTCATCAATACGTGAGTGCCACAGAAATTAAGGAAAAAGAAATTAAAAAGAGGCTAAAGGTCACGTCCTTGAAATTTCGCAAACTAGTTTAATTTGACCCCTATACAGAATGTAAAGGATATTGTCGGACAAACTCTTCAGTACATGATTCTAAACACCCACGAGTTGAAATTTTTACATCGTTTATTTTAAATTGCTTCGTCACACACTGACTTATTAATTATAAAATTTTAGGAAAATCATCTACTTTTGCAGTGTTTATAAATATGTGAGCACCATATTCTATCACATAATTATCTGTCGTTCCTTCATTTTTAATTCTTTTTACCTATTGTGGTATAGTAATTTTATTCTAGGTGCATCGTCTTCACATATAATTATTTAACTAATGTACCTATACAAACTATTGTAGAACATCTTAAAAGAGTAACGGTGGAGTTTCTTGCCCATTCTTCTTCACGAAAACTACCTTTTGGAAGGGGCAACTAGAATCAATACTATTATTTTGTATAGTGCCATACATGGTCATATTTGAAATAAGTGATTTGACTTTTAACTTAAAAGAAAAACAACTGTTTCATACAAACAATACCTACATGGTCAAATTGTATGGTACACTTTTTTATAATCTTTGGAATATTTCAATGCAAGTTAGGTAAATTATGGATTGAATTCATGGTAACAGTTTGGGCGTCGCTTACATCCTGTATAGTGAATCGGATGGAACGATCACTAAAAAGCTTTTTATTGGCTAGTTAATCTAGAATTACGTAGTAAATCCAATACTAATGTAAGTTGTATTTCTCAGGAGCCGCGTCTCAGCTCGCGAGGTGTCTGCCCTAGAGGCGGCGCTGGCGTGGGCGCCCGCGCGCCTGCTGGAGTCTGCGCACGACGCCGAGGGGCCGCTGTACTTCGTCACGCTCATGCTCATGCTGTACCCGCACGCTAAGTTAGTATACAGTACAAAGTGTCAATAAATTGATGCTGAGGTAGGCGCTAACAGAGACAGAATGAAATGGTCGCATGATGATTGGATTGTTAATTCCTTATTGCGCTGGCGCATAACAAGAGTTGAGCTCTTCACTAATGAGTGACCCTTGTTTCCTCCAGATGGCGCGCCGTGAAGGTGGACATGCTGAAGCGCGTGCTGCTGGTGGCGCACGTGCGCGGCGCGGCGCCGGCCGGGCCCGCCGTGCGCGCGCTGCCGCCCGACCATCGCACTGTTAAGACGTGGAACGACTACAAGCCCTACGCGTTCTTTATAGCCATCGTTGATCAACTTTACAATGTTATGTTTAAGGTGAGTACAACTGTAACGTATTACACAACGTCGCGCCAATATCTCCCCAACTATGGGTTAGGCAGAGTTATACAGTTGTAAGTTGATAAACACTTAACAGTGTTTGTCTTGAACATATCACCTAAATAGACATAACACGACGTACATTATTGCAAAAGCCGTGAAATAGACAATTGCAGGTCGAGTTTGAGTTTGACGGCCGACTCGTAGACGAGGACTTCACTAATACGAGTGTAATAAAAATATAGTGCTTTTTTCAAAAGAATGGAAGGAAATAAAACACACTTTTTAGCTTTGCCGCCAATTTTCTATTTATCATCTGTGCCGAAAGGCAAACGCATTTATGGCTATACAGCTACGTGAACGCAATTTGTACTAAGCAAAGAGACTTACTTTGTTATGCCGAGAATGATAAAAGAGATCCAATCAAAGAGTATTTATTAACTCCAGCACGCCGTTTCATACAACATTGCTGGAGCGTTGTAATGTTCCAAATTCAAAACGCTCCTGCAATGAATTTGATTTTCTTTGACCGTCAATTCGATACTTCGCGTGTTCTGTTTTTAAAAATAAATGACAATATTTCCATGCATGTTTGAGAAAAAATAGTTATTCATTTATTTCCGCTTACGAAATAACTAATATTTGTTTCCTCCTCAGACTGTCAGCGCTACAACAGTAGACCAGTGGCCAATCAAGTTAGCTGAATACATTCGTCACAATGACGAAGCGAACGGGAAAGCTGCCGAGCGCATAGTGACGACTCTAACAGACGAGATACTGCCCTGCGCGTCGTTCGCAGAGTTCTGTGACGCAGCCGGCTTTCTGGAAGATATTCCCGAGCCCGACGCGTTCCTACAGGCGCTTATAGACGAGCAACCTTGAGATAGACCCTTTGTTGTGCACTGCCTCCGTTATAACGGGTGCATGGCCAGCTAGCTAATCATTTATCTAGTTTTTAAACAATCGTAATCGTTATAAAAATTCTGATTTGTTAACTTATAAAAATATCATAACCGAACCTTGAACTCTATAACAATATCTATACGCATTAACACCATTTCGCGACATAAAGATCTCATCCACGGTTTGTCGAAAGATGTAATGCTTCGATAAAGTGTTGTCGTGAGATGGCACATGAAATAGTTCAGTACGCAAGGCCATGTCACTCGGGTGACGCGAACATCCCTTCACTGGCTCGAGGCTCTTATAACAAAATTTATATTATTATTATCACATGATATTTAATCTAAAAGTGTAAACATTTCTATGCTTGTATACTGTTAAATTATTCAGTATTGTATTCACATAATTCTGTGCTTCGATTGTAATTGCTGTCTTTGGTTTTTCTTCAATAAAATAGTTTCTGCTTCAAATTTCAGCTTTAATTTTCTTTACCTATCCTAGAAAATACTTCCAAAAGTTCAAATCCTCATCCTCACTACCTAAAATACAGGCTTCATGCATGTCAGTGCCGGAGATGACGGTCTCTACAAAGCCGAAGTATCCTATACTATTAAATAAGCAATATTTGTATATAAATATTTGTAATCACGTTTTCGAAAACGGCTCTAACGATTTCGATGAAAGTTGCAATATGTTGGGGTTTACGGGGACCAAAAATCGATGAGAGCAGAGCTCGGTCGACCAGTAATTTCTATAACTCTTTGTAAGGAATTTGGGCCGCAAACAACTGTTCTGGACCTGCAAGCAAGAAAAACGCTCAGATGCAGTCTTCAGCTGAGCGTTTGTGAGAGTCCAGTCACCACAGACCTGTTTAAACCATTTTTAACCGACTTCAAAAAAGGAGGAGGTTCTCAGTTCGTCGGAATCTTTTTTTAAATTATGTTCTCCGATTACCCGAAGACAGCTGGACCAATTTGAAAAAATATTTTTTGTTTAAAAGGGTATACTTTCAAGTTGGTCCCATTGTCATTTGGTCACGATCTGATGAGGGGATCTTGGAGAAATCGAAGGTACTCTTCAAATATTATAGACACATCAATAGCGATTTGGGTATTTTTATAGTAACTCGTGCATTTGCTCTCGGAAAGCACCATTTGGTAAAGTGGAACTGATGATGAAGGAAACAGACGGCCACCGGAACTACTCAATAATATGTATTTCACGTGTTGCGATTCGATTACTTTAATATGGTTGGTAAGCAATTGATGGTCGTCACAATTCATATGGTGCAGTGAAGATGATGGTAAAGTACCTGGAGGACTCCTCAACAATTAAAGTCTCTGCATCGGGAAAAGCAATATTTTGTAAAAGGTTATGAGCAGTTGGCATTAGGCTATTGTAACTTAGATAAATTACAAACCAATCCAATGTAAAGAGAAAAAACAAAAACATTTTTACAAAAAATACAACCGACTTCCAAACTACAAAGTGAAAAATAACTTTAACTAATAAATCGGTGTCTTTGGATCAGTATTTTAGTTTTTTGCCACCGACTTCCGAAATTAAAGTTATTTTTCACTTTGTAGTTTGGAAGTCTGTTGTATTTTTTGTAAAAATGTTTTTTTAATTTATGTGTCCCGAATTGCGGTTTGACTAAATTTTGCGTATCCAAATTGCTGGGAGCTCGAAATCACAGCGTTATGACCGAATAAACTAATACAGTAATCTTAATATATAGGTATATAATTTCTTATCATCAAAACAACGTATTGAAAGAGGGCCGTTATCTACACCTATGAGAAGAGCTTTCTATGACATGTGCACGAATTTTGAAGCATGTAGGTTAGTGCAGTACCCACCTGTCCCACGCCATGCGTCATGACTGTGCTCATCGCATGCCTCGCCCTTGACCCCGCGCCACATTTTTAACTGCGCCGGCACTCCAGCGCATGATTAGCGATCCACAGTCACGACACTTGTGAAACTAAATGAAGATTAGTTCACATTGTCATGTAATTGTGTTATAACGAAAATACACTTAAGATAAAAAACGGTCAAATAAGCAATGTGTCAGTATCAGTTAAAATAAGTACCTAGATATACAACTTATGAGGCTATCACTCAGTACGTATGGGTAAGGCGCGGAGCACGGATACTTGTTCGGGTCGGCATGATTCAGCACAGCCGGGCGGCAACATATACCTACATATTCGATTAACGCTCGGCAAGAAACTCACGAATTAATATTTTTTTCCTTTTAAATCTGCTATCTTCTAATTACCTAATACAAGAGTTTTAACAGAACAGAACATTGAGATGAAGGACGATAAGGCTAGAAATAAAACGTAGGTAACCCATTGCCGCTCTTTCATGGAATACCTACGCCTTGAAGTTATGTAACTCAACCTAATGCGCTCTAGTGCGGCTCCCTAGCTCTTCTACTAGTAATTAGATTAGCTATTCAGACGTAGGTATACCATTACTTATGGACCGTTCAAGTATTACGTAAGCACTATAGGGGGCGGGGGGTTTATGCTTTGCTTATTTTTGATGACATGCGGGGTGGGGGGTCTAGATGGTGATTACGTCAGCTGTAATAATTTACTTTTTTACACATATGGCAACCCACACATTTTCTATGCTTGAAAACGAAACGCATATTTGGGGATTCCCACAAATAATAAATTCTGTATTAAAAAAAAAAACAGAATACTTACATAAAAGAAAAATGCATGTACCAATGTTTACGTAAGCATGGAAGGGGGGGTAAGAGCTTTGCTTACTTTTGCTGACAATGGGGGGTAAATAATTGTAATAAATCTGATTAGGTAATACTTGAACGGCCCCTTACTCATATTTTATAACTAATGGTAGATACAAAATTCCAGATCCTAATTTTGGGCACTAAGATTTATCATTAGCATAAGTTCATTAAGCTCGCATTACGTTTCTGACACTAATGACATTTCATTTGTTCGCTCTTTGTGCGATAATCACTGATAATGGTCGTGGACTTGCTCAGTACAGCGCCTGCAGTAATTACGATTGTAAATGAGGTGTTGAACGTAACAGTAACTCGTGCTAAGCGAGCTTTGTATTAATTTAATCTATTTGTGATATTTACTATGTACCTAAAGGTTAATTTGCGTGTTGTCATTGTCATGCCGTCGGGTCGATGTTTAATGCATATTAGTTGTTCAACGCTAATTTATATGGAACAGATGTAGGTAGGTACGTGGTTAACATGGTACCTACATGTATTTAGGTACCTACCTAATCATCATCCACACACCCTTTAATAAAAGTAGGTATTTATGATTTGGTTCCAGACCATTCTTAATCATTCATTACGTATCGCATATCGATACCCCTCCGTGCTTCTGGTCCCGGCTGTCATTTTTACATCTTTTACAGTCACTACGGGTGACTAGACTACCCCTAGGAGCCTGGAAGTCTGAAAACCGGCCTGCCCAGGGGTAACATGTTACCCATAAACTGGATTGTTGGGGTCAGATAGGCAGCAGTTGCTTCAGGTAAATACACGTATTCAGCTGCATCCGGTTAGACTGGCAGCCGACCCCAACATACATTCTCAGTTGGGAAAAAGTTACGCAGATGATGATGAGATGTAGATACATGGAACATGTACGAGTACATGGTATTTAGGTACTAATCGTCATCACGCACCCTATAATATAGGTATTTATGACAGTTGGGATGGTTTCAATAAATAACGAACCAAGGTTTAATAATAATGATATTTAATTCATAATTTTCATTTCTTGTGAGAATTTTCGATGTGAATACCCTTAAAAGTTAACTCACAGTATTATATTTATACTTAATCACATAACTAGCACAGGCACTCGAGAATGGATATATTATAATTATCCACTTAAACATACTTTATTCACATAATATAAATAAACTTAATACCTTTATTTATTTAACTATAACTTAAATTAGATATCTTACTCCGACATATCGGTTTCGAATCGCTATTTTTCATATATTTTCGAAGAACATTAACAATATTTTTGAAGTAAACCTTTGGATTTTTCGTCGAGCATATTGACAAACTAAAATTAATAACTTAACGAGTATAAGCCCATTGACAATGTCCTATAATAATTTGGTCCAACATATGAACTGGTTATATCAATAAGCTAATACTATCGCCTCGCACACACTATTACTTACATACTTGCTTTTAATAGGAAACTCGTCTTTGAAGAATTGAGAGTTCGAGTAAATTAAGTCGATTTTTGGTTATTACAAATAAATAGGTGCAAATAACAATATCACGATAATTTGGACCCATTTATGGTAATTATACAAAAAGTCGTGTGTAGTAGGTACGCGCGAGGCGGGGTTAAAAGTATAGGCACAGTGTAGCGTCGCCCGCGGGACGCAGTCGCCACGCAGTCGTCACGCAGTCGTCTAGAAGTCGTAGGATCCGCTCTCGCCGGTTTTGCCGATGCGGAAGATGAACTTGTACACGAGGCCGGCGATCACACCGCCGACGATGGGACCCACCCAGTAAACCTGCACAACAAACGTTAATGTTAACTTCATGATCAAACCTAAAACAGGGTCGTATTGTATGGAATGGACACTGGATAGTCTATCGTCCTGGCCTAGTAAAACAATGCAGATGTGGAGGCTGGGTTAATCAAACGGTAACACAATAGTTTTAGACACATAGTGTCTCGATGGTTAAGTCAAAGCGTCCTATCCCATCCTATTCCTGTCGCAGTATCATGCTGAGATAGGAGCCTTTTGGCCTTCTACAGGACTTTCTGCTTTTATTTAAATTTTACTATGCTTTTACTGTATTTTTTTTTTAATTTATATTTTTATGTGTGTGCTTTATTTTAATTTGTGATTTCCTGTGCGAGTCTCAATAAATATTTTTTCTTTCTTTCTTTCTTTTCTTTATTAAATGAGCAATATTTGTAAGTATATTATTTGTTATCACGTTCTCAAAAACAGTTCTAAAGATTTCGATGAAAATTGCAATATAGGGGTTTACGGGGGCGTAAAATCGATCTAGTTAGGTCTAATTTCTGGGAAAATTCGTTTTCTCTATTTTCACGAGCAGAGCTCGGTCGACCAGGTATCGGTAGCCTTAACACCCATGTACCATACCTAAGTGCTGTAAGTAAATGATGTACTTTAATGCGAAAGTAACGAGAATGGAAGAACAACAAAAACAACAATGAAGATCGAATAAGTTTCTCCAACGTGACTGATGAGGGCACACTTTCTTTAGGTGCAATTTACATAGATCTGTAGAAAAAGCGATCGTTTTTCCTCAAGTGTTGTAATGGTTTTGTAACACCTCCGTGACAGCCTACCTTTACTTATTATGTAGTTGCGAGGTTCAAAGTCATTGGCACGCGAGTTAGCGTCGATTATAACTGGCGTGAAGGTGTTAATTGTTATTACATAAAAGTCGGAAGGGCCTAGAAAATATTACGAGTCTCGCCATATATCGAGTAAGTAGGGTAGGTATTAATTCCACTTTTCTAAACGACCATTCGGAAAATACACATGACTTAATACATATTATGATGGTTACATTGAACGTTTTTATTTTGCGTAATATACCTATAGGTACTCCATTTGAAATAAGAGAGAGAACGGAAAGTAGAACGGACTGTAATAAAGGTTTGTTTGAATGTCTTATCTTATTTCAAATGGAGAACAGTTACGCTTTATTTCTAGGTTCATAAGAATGGTTGATTGACACTCAGATTGTTGGGAATCGAACCCAACATAACACCTTGCACTCGGGCTGCACACGCAGGCAGCGTGATCAACGCGCCATCGGCTAGCTGAGGCGCGGCGCGGTGGCGGCACGGCTCGGCCCGACGACCACTCGCTTCCACAGACTCCACTGTAAGCCTATCTCGGTTAATCTTTGATTTCCTAAGAAAGCGGTGAATGACCAACGGCTGTCTAAATGCAGGACATTTTTTCACTCTACACTCAAATACTGGTGAAAATGACAGATTTTCATGACGGCCGTTATATTATGGCGGAACCGCTTTCCTAGGAAATTAAAGCTTTAGGCGATAAGTAGATAGACCGCAATCACGATCATCGCTAATTCGTCCGAACTGTGGTCATGCGAGCAGATCGCAAATTACGTAGAATACAAAGTAAGTTTTTTTTCGTAGATATACTAGAAAAAAGCCACTGAGCTGAAGTGGGACTGGGCTGACTACGTATGCTCAATGAACTGTGGGTTAAAATATCCATTAGCTGGAGCTCTGACAGAGCCATAAGGCGTCGTGGCAGACCCCGTAGAAGATGGCGGGACTAGGAGGAAACAAACGACCAGTAGTCCACATTAGCCCTGGATCGAAAAAGCTAGAACTCATGGGGAGAGGCCTTTGCCCAGTGGGATGGTGCTGTCTACCAGTACCAAATAGCGATGAACGTATAATCGCATTCTCGTAGATGAAAAAGGTCTTAAAAATAATGAGCAACCTTTGGCAGAGGTCAGCAGATGACATAGATAGGGTCCTATGTATTTAGCCAAACCCCAATAATATAACAAATAACCTTAGAAACTACACTCCTACTTTCTAGAGAGAGTATTTTGTAACAGACATGTGTTGCTAATGCGAGTGTTCTGTCATCGAGATAAACATATAATTCTGATGTACCTTCACTTCCTATGGTTGAGTAACCATGGCATCCTCCATTTATTTATGTTATGGTACCAAAGTAATAAAATCATAGGCTTGCATGTGCTGGGCTATAATAGTTAAGTACTATGTTCACGCTCGCTTTCCCTTGTAATTGTAAGTGAAGCGGGTAATGATAGGGTATCACGACTAAAAGGCTTACAGAAGTTGATACAACTATTGGATCTATGACATAACGTCCCGCCGGTATTCCGCAAAGGGTTAGGCAGAAGTGCACCTATATTTTTTTTTTTAATTTTTGATTTCCTGTGTCATAATAAATACTTTTTCTTTCTTTCTTTTTCTATCTTTCTTATCTTTCTTTATTTTTTAAACTTTTCACACTCTAAAAGGTACAAAGGCGGACTTAATGCCTTAGGCATTCTATACCAGTCAACCAAGGGTGGTGAAGATATAAGAAGGAGGTGCTCTGTTTGAGAGGAACAAGGAAAAAAGTTATTAAAAATATATTATCATTAGAAATAAAATAGGAGGGAGGGAGGGGGGAGGGTTTTATTCTTAGTACACCTACATTTCGCCAGTTATGTTTAAGTCCTATGTAATAGAGGGCGAGCCTATTTATCATATTCATATTTCGTGGTGAAAAACCCACAAGGATCTACAAATTAACCGACTTCCAAAAAGGAAGAGGTTCTATGTTCGTAGCGTATGTATGTTTTATTTATGTTTTTTTTATATATCCATCGATTTGCCATCAATTGTGGACCGATTTTGAAAATTCTTTTTTTAATTTAAAGGGTGTGGGTCTCATGGTGGTTCCATATAAATTTTATTAATTTTGCTTGGATAATTTTTGAGTTAGCTTCAATAATACGTATTTTCTCCCCACTTTGTATGTGAATGATAAGATTAGTTCCTGACACTTTTATTTACATAGCAGGTAGTGGCATTCGAATTTGTGTGGGGTATTTCGGTTGATATTTTTTGTAAAATGTTTATTTGCAATTACTCAAAAGCTACCTGATTGTGGTGAAGAGCAAATTGCTTTATCTGAGAGGATCTCTCTAAAGTTTAACAGTTTTATGTAGAGCTAGAGAGGGATATTAGTAAATCAAGTCTTTTTGATGACCCACGGAGGCGCTTTTAAATATTTATTATATTTATGTAAGTATAATAAACCTTTTTATTGATTAACTTACTTATGCAATCACACAATAAAATAATAAGTGTTAATTTGCAAACAGTTCGATACCTTGATGATGTAATAAATAGTAACTCCGTGTTAGACACTCAACGTTATTGTGGCTATTTAATTTGTTAATAAATATATACTAAGATACCTATTTTAGGTCAATGCTAAAGAGCAAGTAAACCTAACTTATCTACCTATAAAAGTTTGTGCTTCTGCGGAGAAAACTTCAATACGTAGCGATTTTATGATAAACAGTTCAGCTCGAGGTTCTTATGCTTCCTTTTTTTTTTGGGTGTGAAATTATCAAATAACTTCTCCCGCTCTGGGCGGAGCGGGAGGGCGTGTCAGTCTCTTACTGACTAAAACCCACCCGTGTTCCTTCGTTTGCCCTATTGCTGGGGGCCATGATCTCCCTTTCGGTTTTCTTCGCACCCCCGGCCTTCTTATGCCTCCTGCTGGTCTTTTTTCCTAAGTTGCTTTAACTTGGATTTTCAATGCTTTACAAGAGATAACATCACCCCTGTAATACCCGAAAGGTTTGCCAGAGGTGTACTACCGGGGGTGCGTACAGAAAACCTCCTCGTGTGCCTGATACCTGCTGGTCCCTTATGGATACGTTCGAGGGGAAGAGCAGTTGTCGGGCCGGTGCACCCTGGGCATGAACAATAAACTCTTCGGAAAAGGGGTTGGAGTTTTTTGGAGAGGGTATTGTTTGTGGCGAATTTCTGCGGGCGGGGGAGCAGCATGCTCCTCAACGTTCTCCCGCATGTTCCTCTGATTTGCAGAGGGCACAGCGGAGGAACGAGGGAGGCGGGTTTCTCCTGATCGATCGACGTTCATCGATTGGCACTGGATGTAACCCAGCCGCTGCGGTGCAGGCGCACCAAAGCGGCTGTCGTTTCTCCCTCAAGAGCGATCTTGAGGAGAGAACTTTCGGCGGGTTCGCTGAGTCAGTTGATCTGGACAGCGAACGGAGGCATGTCTAATGCCGCCGTCGGGGGCTTGGCTTTACCGCCCGGCCCAGAGGAAGGACACCTCTAAGATAAAAAACCACCTAATCCTAAGTTTTGAAGCGCGGCGAGAGGATGAGTGGCTGGTGGGGGACCAGTCTTTAGCGCTTCCCCTGTAGATACCTGCCGAACTCTACAGTATGTAGGCTTACCTAGTGCAAGAGGCTCTGCCTAGGTTGACATTTATTTCCTCACTACTCGTGGGATCAAAAATGGAAATTACAAATAATAATGAAAACCAAAATGATATTGTGCCAATTTTATTGGCGGCGAAAGAACCACTTGCTGGCAACGGCAACAAGAGCCGAGGAGGCTCCTGTCCCCCAAGGGACCAAAGCATGTCCGACCAGAACATAGGGCGCGGTGGCTCCAAATTTTGGGGCAAACGGTCGCGCGGGGCGGAGCGCGCAGGATCGGCGGGGCAATCCTCGAGCGAGGAAAGCCTCCCGGTCGCGAAAGTGCCAACGGTGAGGAGAGGCCGAGGACGAGCGGTTGCGGGTGGAGCTTCCGCTTCGAGGCCAGGACGGGGCAATCGGGGTCAGCCTGATACGCCAAGAATCGGTGTGGAGAGCGACCCCGAGGTGTCGTCATCCGAGGCCTCAACAGAGGAGTCGGAAGTGTTCACCGCCTCACTTGTGGGCACGAAGACGCGGGCTAACGCCGCGAAACGCGCTCAGGGTGGACTGGTCACCACCAATCAGGTCGCCGGAACGGTCCAGGAGCGGCCCAAGACCAAGCCGGACCACCGGGGTGGTAAAACAGACGCCACTGGCAGCGGCTCCAAATCGGAGCGAGCGGCCAGGTTCGCGGAGGTTGTAGTGGCTGCAATCAACGATGTGGCCTTGAAGAGGGCTAAGACCTCCAAAGACAAGGCCGTATCCGCAGCCACGGCCTCTATTATGGCGGCAGCGGAGGCCTACCAACCCGTACCTCCGTCGGACGGAATGTCTGAGATGCGGGCGGAGGTCGCCCGCTTGACAGCCGCCATGGAGCTTCTCCGAAAGGAGAATGAGGAGCTCCGAGCGGACCTGGTTGGACTACGAGGAGTCGGCCCCCGTGAAGTGCCCCGAGAAGTGCCGCATGGGCAGGGACAGCCCGTGTCTGCTGAGGACCGGGTCCTGAACCTAGTGCGGCAGGAAATGGCTGCTCTACGGAGCAAGTTCTCCGTCCTGGAGGCCATTGTTTTACGCCCCCCCTTGGCGGCAAGCCAGCCGGCCTCGGGCCAGCGGAACGCGACATCATACGCCGCCACCGCAGCTGCCGCGGCCGGACCAGGCCCATCAGGGCAGACCAAAGGTGGGGCGGCTGCACAGGCGGCGAGGGCCCCTGCCAAGGCGGCGGGAGTCCCGGCCAAGGCAGCGGGGACCTCGGTCAAGGTGGCAAGGGCCCCAGCCAAAGCGGCGGGGGCGTCGGCTAAGGCAGCGAATCGGCCGCCCCCACCTCCTGAATCTCCTCCGGCTGACGCTGTATGGCAAGTAGCCGGGGAGAAGAAGAAGGCTAGCAAGGCGGCAAGAGCGGCCAAAAAGAAGGCGAGGCGGCAGCGGCGCAAGGAACGAAGCATTGCGGCTAGGCTCCGCGCCCCGATATCCGCAGCTGTAGTGATCACACTACAGCCGGAAGCGGAGAAGAAGGGCGTGTCCTACCAGCACGTGCTCGCCAAGGTGGAGGCGGCGGTGGATCTCAAGGAGACCGCCAATGGCGTCCGGCTGAAAGTCACTGCGACTGGGGCCCGGATGCTGGAGATCCCCGGTGCGGACAGTGGCCCGGCAGCCGACGCTCTGGCCAATAGGCTTAGGGCGACCATTAATGAGGACGAGGCCCGAGTGTCCAGGCCCACCAAATGCGCTGACTTGCGCATCCGGGGCCTGGACGACTGCGTGACGGTGGAGAAAGTGGTAGCCGCGGTCGCCAGAACTGGGGGGTGCTCTGCCGAGCAGGTGAGGGCAGGCACCATCCACCCTGATTCCACGGGGATGCGAGCCATTACGGTGAGCTGCCCCGTGTCGGCGGCCAAACTGATAGCCGGGGAGGGCCGAAGGCTTCTGGTGGGTTGGGTCTGTTATGGTGTCTGGCATTGACGCATGAAGACTTCTTAGTGTTATGTGTTCATATAGTTTTTGATATGATGCTAGGCAACCATTATTGTTGACTGTCAGTATGACTTTGAGAAAAAAAGTGTAACATAAATGTTGTAAACATTTATAAGACTATTTAGTACGTTTAGATCCGCGAGTGAATTAAACTAATTCTTTAGCTAGAATAGGCCGCTCTATTTGAAGTGTTAATCCAAAGTGTTGGTGCTCTCGGTCATTAGCTTCTGCAAACCTCTGTAAAGGTATTCTTTTGTTTTACCTAACCATTAACAGGTTTTGGACCCGCATCTGACCTTGAAGAGATTAATCATGGATTATTCTACTAAAATAGATATTGGCAAACTCACAGGAAAAGAAAACTGGTCCACATGGAAATATAAGATTTCCATCCTACTTGATGGTACTGAAAAAGCCCTAGAAGTAGTGGAAGGCCGTTTTCCTAAACCTATCCTCGCGGCCGAAGCAGGTGACGCTGACATCGCTAGATATAATACGATGATGGCCAATTATAAGAAGGCTGAAACTGGCGCTCTACTTATGTTGACTACTAATATGTCTGAGGATACACTTAAAAAAGTCATGAGATTTAGGACTGCTCATGAAGTCTGGTTGGAATTACACAGATTATTTGACGGACAATCGGAAGATAGAGCTTACAATTTAGGTTTGGAGTTCTTTGGACTAAAGCATGATAAGGCGGACGATATTCCAACTCACATGTCAAAGCTCAAGAATGTCTGGAATGAATTGAAGGTGGAGGTTGCTAAGATTGACTCCACAGCTAAGCTTCCTGAAATGTTTCTGATCTGTAAGGTCTTAGACACACTGGACGACAGGTTCTTCAACTTCAAGTCAAGCTGGCTGATGCTAAAGCAGTCTGAGAGAACCATTGACAGTCTAACTAGTAATCTGTGCGCATTTGAGAGAGATCTGGTTTGTCAAGTTAGCTCGAAGGAGGAAGCACTAGTGACTACACATAGAGAGCGACAAATGAAGAGCAATAAAGACGAGCAACTGACTTGCAACTACTGTTCTGGCATAGGACACAGAGTGCGCAAGTGCAGAAAGTGGATCAGAGATGGGAGGCCACCTAAACCAACTCCAAGCACGTCAGGCTCTACTTCGAAGACCAATCAAGTGCAACACATCTCACTGATGGTAAGCACATGCTCGTCAGGACAAACACAAGATCCTCACAGCTGGTTTGTCGACAACGGAGCAACGACACACATTGCAGTAAGGAGCGAATTCTTCACGGAATATCAGGAATTTGATGCTGATCACACAGTTACGACTGCAGACGGAACCACAATTCCTGCGTTGGGAAAGGGAACCGTAGTGGTGGCATCAAATGTCAATGGCAAGGTGGAAGAAATTAGGCTTAAAGATGTGTGGCTAGTACCATCATTAACAAAAAACTTATTCTCTCCATTAGCAGCGCAAGACAGAATGCAAAATAGTATTTTTATGGCAACAACAAGAGAGTGTAAGCTGGATATTGAAAATGTCACAAGAGTTGTTGGCAAGAGGGTTCCTTTTGGAGGACTGTACAAGCTGGAAATGGAGACGATTATTCGTAAAAAGCAGAAAACCATAGCGGTTAATGCTATTACCGGGTCAAATATGCTGCAACTGTACCATGAGCGTTTTTCTCACCAGGATAAGAACCATGTCATTCGTGTGGTGAATCGCGAGTTGGGCATGAAGCTGAGTCCTGACAAAATTAAATGTGAGGGCTGCATATATGGAAAGGCTCAAAGAAAACCGTTCCGAACTAGGGAAAGAGCATCGGTTTGTGGTGAACTAATCCATGCTGATGTCTGCGGACCCTTTGCAACACCGAGCATCTCCAAGTACAAGTACTTCGTCTTATTTAAGGATGATTACTCTGGATATCGCTTTGTCTACTTCATAAGACAGAAGTCAGAGGTTAAGGATAAGCTGATACAGATGCTTCAAGAAGCAAAGAGTACAGGTCATGTCGTCAAGACGCTGTTGAGTGACAACGGTGGCGAATTTGAAAATGAAACCGTTCGGAATATTCTAGAGGAGCACGGTGTCAAGCAGCGACTTACAATGCCGTACACACCGGAGCAGAATGGATGCTCTGAAAGGGAGAATCGTACACTTGTAGAGGCAGCAAGGTCCATGATGTACTCAGGTGGAGAGCTACCTCAAGTGCTCTGGGCTGAACTTGTGAACACAGCAGCATATGTTCTAAATCGGACAGGACCATCAAGGGTTGAAGGAAAATCTCCATACGAGTTATGGCTTGGAAGAAAGCCTAGAATCTCACACCTCAGAGTGATTGGAAGCATTTGTTATGCTCACGTGCCTAAACAAAAGCGCAGAAAGATGTGCAAAAAGGCAATTAAAGGAAGACTTATAGGCTACGAGAACGATGACGGTTATCGTGTCTACGACGGAACGCAGACACTGAGATCAAGAGACATAACGTTCGAATCAGACGTCGAGTTCAGGATTATGACAAGCGACCCCATTATGTCAGAGGGAGCTGAGGTCGGTGATAATGGACGTGTTCTCATTCAAGAAGTACCTGAGTCACTTGTCGAATACCAGGAAAGCGATAAAAATGATCTTGAGGGAGAAAGAGCTGAAGATCAAGTTCATGTTCAAGGTGAAGCAGTTCAAGAAGATATCGAAGTGGATGAATTCATTGATGCTAGTGATGGGCAAGAGCAACTAATTGTAGCTGAACCTCGATACAATCTTCGAGACAGGTCGACTATCGCACGACCTAAGAAGTATGAAGACTTCGTATGCTTCGTAGGAACAGAGAACTTTCCTGAGACATACAAACAAGCTGTTGAGAGGGACGATAGTGCCGAATGGCTTAAAGCCATGGCAAACGAGATAAAATCCTTAGATGACAACAAGGTTTGGACGCTATGCGATTTACCTCCAAACAGAAAGGCGCTACCTTGTAAATGGGTTTTTCGCATCAAACGAAATCCAGACGGTACAATAGACAAATACAAGGCAAGACTGGTAGTCAAAGGATTCAAGCAACGTAAGGGGATAGATTATGATCAGACGTACAGTCCTGTTGCCCGTATGTCTACCATAAGGGCTCTGTTAAGTGTCAGCGCCATGGAGAAGTTACATCTGACACAGTTCGATGTATCCACAGCTTTTCTGAATGGAAAGTTGAAAGAAGAGATATACATGCAGCAGCCTGATGGATACTCAGATAAATCTTCAAAAGTCTGCAAACTTCAAAGAAGTCTGTATGGCCTCAAACAAGCACCTCGGTGTTGGAACTCATGTTTTGAAGAGATTCTACTGGATAAAGGATTCATACAGAACGAAGCTGAACCCTGTCTTTTCACGAAGGTAGTGGGAGACAAGAAAATATTGGTTACCCTATATGTGGATGACGGACTGGTAGCCACGACAGATAAAGCTCTAGCGAACCAATTCCTCAAGGAATTAGGAAACACGCTGAAGATCACCACGAAACCAGCATTCTACTATTTGGGATTGGAAATTGATCGATCGGAAGACGGTTCTATTCTGATTTCTCAGCAATCGTACGCTAAGAAGATTCTGGAACGTTTCCAAATGTCAGATTGCAATCCAGTTTCGACGCCCATTGAAAGGACAACTGAAGAAGGGAAAGTTGACGATACTCCTGAAAAGAAGTACTTTCCTTATCGTGAGGCAGTAGGAGCACTAGCGTATCTAATGACAGGTACACGCCCCGACATTGCATACGCTGTTGGAGTAGTTTCAAGGAAATTGGAGAATCCTTCCTGGACTGATTGGCACAAAGTGAAGAGGATATTCAGATATCTCAAAGGGACTATATCTTTCGGAATAAGATACAAGTCTGGAAACCACAAAGCTATCATTGAAGGATATAGTGATGCAGATCACGGCGGTGATGAGCTCACAGGACGCTCTACCACCGGAGTTGTTTGCTTGTATGCTGGAGGACCGGTGTCCTGGCTTAGTCAACGGCAAGCATCTGTTGCCATCTCAACCACGGAGGCAGAGATAGTAGCTGCCAGTGAAGGTGCTCGCGAACTAGTTTGGCTACAGAGAGTATTTAGCCAACTTATGACGCTACAAGACACACCGACGCTCAAAGTGGACAATGAAGCTGCAATACGTCTCGCTCACAATCCGGAATTTCATAAACGGACCAAACATATTCGTTTGAGACACTTTTTTGTGCGCGAGACAGTACAAGAAGGATTGATTGGTGTGCAGAAAACAAGTTCTGTAGAGCAGTTAGCTGACCTCTTGACAAAGGCAGTTCCGAAGCCTAGGCTCCTATTATTGAGAGCAGGATTGGGGCTGCAGTCATCATTACGTCAATGAGGGAAAGTGTTATGGTGTCTGGCATTGACGCATGAAGACTTCTTAGTGTTATGTGTTCATATAGTTTTTGATATGATGCTAGGCAACCATTATTGTTGACTGTCAGTATGACTTTGAGAAAAAAAGTGTAACATAAATGTTGTAAACATTTATAAGACTATTTAGTACGTTTAGATCCGCGAGTGAATTAAACTAATTCTTTAGCTAGAATAGGCCGCTCTATTTGAAGTGTTAATCCAAAGTGTTGGTGCTCTCGGTCATTAGCTTCTGCAAACCTCTGTAAAGGTATTCTTTTGTTTTACCTAACCATTAACAGGGTCTCCGCGCAGGTCAAACTGCTGGAGCCCAGACCTCTGAGGTGCTTCCGCTGCCAGGTGGGCAACCACGTGGGAGTGAAGTGCACCTCGGAGGTAGACTTCAGTAATCACTGCTTCCGTTGCGGTCAGCCCGGTCATAAGGCCGGCTCGTGCAACGCCACGCCACACTGCGTCGTATGTGCGGCGGCTGGCAAGCCGGCCGATCACCGGGCTGGGAGCAAGGCCTGTGCCCCACCCGCCAAAACCAGAGAAAGAAGCAAGCCCTCCGCCACCGTCGTCACCGCCGCAGCCGCCGCCACTACTGCCGCCACTGCTGCCGCCTCCAGCGTCGTCGTCGCCGCCACTGCCGCCTCCAGCGTCGGCGTCACCGCCGCTGCCGCCGCAGCAGTGCCTTCACAGGGGGCTCAGGAGGGGGTTGAAATGGAGTGCCAATAACGGCCCCATTACGCCTTCTCCAGGCGAATATCAACCACTGCGCAGCCGCTCAGGATCTGTTGCTCCAGAGCATGGCGCAGTGGTCGATTAACATCGCCGTGGTCGCTGAGCCGTACTTTGTCCCGCCCAGGGATGACTGGGTGGAGGACCTAAGCGGCTCAGTGACCCTCATTTCGTCGGCCGCCGCCGGTACTCCGTCCCTCGGGTCTGTAAAGAGAGGACGGGGTTGCGTGGCAGCACGGTTCGGGGAGATTATCGTGGTGGGGGTATACTTCTCCCCGAACCGAACTCTTGCCGAGTTCCACAACTCCCTTGCGGAATTGAGAGCCGTCGTCGTCGGGTTCTGTTCCCTCCCCGTGCTCGTTCTCGGGGACTTCAATGCCAAGAATCTGGCTTGGGGTTCCCGGTATACGGACACACGGGGTAGGATGGTGGAGGACTGGGCTCTGGAAACAGGCCTAGTCGTCCTAAACCGGGGTTCTGTCCCCACGTGTGTGCGGATGCGGGGTGAATCGGTGGTGGACATTTCGTTCGCAAGCCCCGCTCTGTCACCACGTGTCATTGACTGGCGCGTCATGGAGGGGGTGGAGACCTATTCCGATCACCGGTACATCCGGTTTGACGTCTCCGCCCAGAACTCAAGCGCGCTGGTCCGACAGGCCCCGAGTGGTCCGCGGTGGGCGCTGAAGCAGCTGGACCGGGAGCTTCTCCTGGAAGCCTCGATCGTGCAGGCCTGGGTGTCATCACCGGACAGGCCTGCTGACATCAACGACGAGGCGGAGTGGTTCCGGGAGGCCATGTCCAATATATGTGACGTGGCAATGCCCCGGGTCCGGCCCGGACGTGCTTCGCGCCAGGTGTACTGGTGGTCGCAGGAGCTGGAGGCTCTGCGCATGGCGTGCGTTGCGGCGCGACGCCGGTACGCCAGGCACCGCAGGCTTCGTATCCGCCCTCCGGATACGGAAGTCATTCAGGCGGAGCTGTACGAGGGGTACAGAGCGGCAAAGACCACCCTCCAAGCGGAGATCCTGCGGGCCAGGACACTGGCCCGCGAAGAGTTGCTGGAGACTTTGAACAGAGACCCGTGGGGACGCCCATACAAGATGGTGCGGGAGAAGCTCCGCCCATGGGCTCCTCCGCTGACGCAGAGTCTCCGGCCCCAGCTTGTGGGGGACGTGGTGAGCGCTCTGTTCCCTTCAAGAGGGGAACATACCCCTCCGCTCATGGCTCCGCCTACTGCGGTGCCCAATGCAGACCACACCGACGACGACGACGATGCTCCGGAGGTGACTGAGGTAGAGATGAGAGCGGCGGTACGTAAGCTGAATGCGAAAAATACCGCCCCAGGACCCGACGGCATACCTGGAAAAGCCTGGGTCCTGGCCTTGGGGGCTCTCGGGCCTCGACTAAGAGGGCTCCTAAGCGCATGTATGGAGAGGGGCCAGTTCCCACTTCGTTGGAAGACGGGGAAACTGGTCCTCATCAGGAAGCCGGGGCGCCCAGCGGACTCTCCGTCCGCCTATCGGCCCATTGTGCTGCTCGATGAGGTGGGCAAGCTCTTTGAAAGAGTAATTGCAGACCGCCTTGTCGGGCAGCTGGTGCGGGTGGGGCCGGATCTGGCGGAGAGCCAGTTTGGTTTCCGCAGGGGGCGCTCTACGGTGGACGCCATCATGCGCGTGCGAGCCCTCACGACGGGGGATGCTGTGGCCCGGGGTGGGGTCGTCTTGGCGGTGTCTCTAGACATCGCCAATGCCTTCAACACCCTGCCCTGGAGTTGCATCAGGGAGGCACTCCGGTATCACCGGATGCCGACCTACCTTTGTCGTGTGGTCGAGGCCTATTTGACGGACAGGGCCGTCATCTACCCCGGTCACTAAGGAGAGTGGAACCGGCGAGAGATGTCGTGCGGTGTCCCACAGGGATCGGTCCTGGGGCCGCATCTGTGGGACATCGGGTACGACTGGGTGTTGCGCGCCGACCTCCCTAGCGGCGTCAGCGTCGTTTGTTACGCTGACGACACGCTGGTCCTGGCGCACGGGAGGTCGTACCAGGCGGCGGCCGACTTAGCGACACGCGGGGTTGCGACAATCGTCGACAGAATCCGGCAGTTGGGACTCGAGGTGGCGCTGCACAAGTCCGAGGCCATGGGTTTTCATGGACCTCGGAATGCGCCACCGTCGGGTTCCCAGGTGATGGCGGGAGGGGTTCACATCGGCGTCGAGTCGACGATGAAGTATCTGGGACTCGTCCTCGACAGCCGGTGGAATTTTGTCGAACATTTCCGACGTTTGGCTCCCAGACTGGAGCGGGCCGGGGCTGCGGTGAAGCGGCTCCTGCCCAATCTAGGGGATCCAAACGCCTCCTGCCGGAGGCTCTACGCGGGGGTCGTGCGGTCCATGGCCCTTTACGGGGCACCGGTGTGGGCGCGTTCACTAAGGCTGCGGCCAGCCCGCCGGTTGAACGCGTCCCAGAGGGTCATGGCCATCCGGCTGGCCCGAGGATACCGCACGGTCTCCTGTGAGGCGGCGAGCCTTCTTGCCGGATTACCGCCATGGGATCTGGAGGCAAAGGTCCTCGCGCACATCTGGGAGTGGCGCGAGGAGGCGAAACGCCGGGGCTTAACTCCGCTGCCGCGAGAAATCGCGGCACAGCGGACAGAGCTCCGGCGGGATCTCATGGCGTCATGGAGAGTGCGATTGTCGCAACCCAGCGCTGGGCACGCCACAATTGCGGCGATAAGACCCCTCTTTGAGGAGTGGCTGGAGAGGCGCCACGGCGTCCTCACCTTCCGCCTGACGCAGGTCCTCACCGGACACGGCTGTTTCGGGAGGTTCCTGCACAGGATAAGGCGGGAGGACACGCCCGGGTGTCATCATTGTGTGGATCGCCCGGAGGACACGGTGGAGCATACGGTGGAGGTCTGCCCAGCTTGGGCGGAGCATCGCCGTGTCCTAGTGGAGGCGATCGGCGGCGGTGATCTCTCGCGTCCGGCCCTGGTTCAGGCCATGGTACGGAGCGAGAGGAAATGGGAGGCCGTCACCTCCTTCTGCGAAGCGGTAATGCTCGCGAAGGAGGAGGCGGAGCGCGTGAGGGAGAGGCAAATTTCGCGCCCTCACGCCCCTAACCACCGCAGGAGGAGACGCCCAGGGCGTCAGGAATCGCGAGGCGATTTCCGGCCACCGTAGGCGCGGGTTTGCGGGCGGTGAGCAATGGGTAGCTCACCGTCCGATAAGGACCAGGCCCGGGTCGACGGCGCGTTGTGTTCCACGCGCGCCTCAAAGAGATGTCAGCAGAATCGACGGGGTCCGCTAGGGCCAATGCCTGCCGGGGTTGCGAAGAAAACCGAGAGGGAGATCGTGGCCCCCGGCAACAGGGCAATCGAAGGAACACGGGTGGGTTTTAGTCAGTAAGAGTCTGACACGATCTCCCGCTCCGCCCAGAGCGGGAGAAGTTATTTGATGATTTCCCACCCACAAAAAAAAAAAAAAAAAAAAGAGGTGTACTACCGAAGAAACTCATAACTGTCCACTGTAAGGACTATTCTTGCTTGCAGCGTCGGCCGCTATAGTAACGCTTACGTACGAAAAAAAAGGGTCGTGTACATGGGATTTTGTTTTCAAAGTGGTTAGTTATGCGTTACCCCGATGGTACCTATAGTAAACCCACATTTCGCCAGTTATGTTTAAGTCCCATGTAATAGGGGGCGAGCCTATTGCCATCAACCAACACTCAACGCTTTTGACGCTTCTATACAAAAGGGAAACCCATCCAGACGCAAAATAACAAAAACGTTTGCAGCCTAGGAACATGTATTTCACTATGTATTGTATTAGGTACCATAGTATTTATAACATTTCCCGTCTGGGCTTTATTTGAAGTCGTTGAAAAACAATTTAGCTCGTATCATGTTAACTGGTTCAACCTTGGAAATTATTTGCACTCAAACTAGTTTATTGGCATAAACTAATGTCTCCAAGCCTACAAGGGGTAGGCTAATATTTGCGAATATTATCGTTATTTCCATTTCTGGCCGTATAAAGTTAAACCATAGCATAATTAAAATATATTTGGTGATTTTTTATGAAAATATCTTTGATCCTAAATACGAATTATTAAAGTTAGATCTGACTAACAAACGGAAAGAGATAAAGATTGGATGTAGGAGGTAATCTCCGAAACTACACTTTCAATTTCAAAAATTCTGTCACTCATAGAAAGTTAGACTAATGTCGAGTGCTACAGGATATATTTTATGGTATATTTGGCTTCCACGCGGACGGAGTCGCAGGCAGATGATACTTATACATGTAAGTTTAATTGCTTATAATAGATGCTAAAACAGTAACCCAATCACCTTTTCGAACAATAGTTACTTTTACATTGTAATTAATACAAACTCCAGTCAGTAACTTTACTTTCATTTTAACGAAAGTTCCTACTCATTACTTAGAAAGGAAGACTGCAAGCCATAGAACATAATCAACGTATTACAATAACACGCTAGACAAGCTATGATTCATGCTTCGGGTTCACATGTGATCGGAAAGTTACATCTAATACGTTGGAGATGCAAACCCGTTTGTTAGGATATCGTGGTCGGCGCCGGCAAGCGAAAGTGTGCTCAATAATTAGCTATAGATTCGCATTTACACGAATTAAACTCTGATTTTTATTTGCTCATTCAAAATTACAGCTGCGATCGAGCTTTTTTAAAAATAACACGATAAAATAATTAATATTACAGACACAACACGACAACAGTGAATGTCCTCCTGCAGAGAACGACTCAGTGGTCCTTCGTGAGAGTCACTCGGTATCAAAATTATTTACTAGGTTATTTTTATGAAGACATCAAATGTAATTTTGATCTAACAAATTAAAGATCAGAGTATAGTCTTAATAATTATTATCTATGAGTGTTGTCTATCATCAATTGAATAGGAAGATCTAATAATTTTGATGACTCAGAAATAAACTGTTATTTAGAGAATGGATAGACTACATGGGCAGAAGACTTAGTGGCAAGAAACCATTGGATGCCTGCGACCTACGATAGCTGTGTAAAATTATAGAGTTGGAGGAGTGCTGAGTATAACCCCGGGTTCACACTCTCGCGTGGAAGCCCTTGCACGAGCTGCGGCAAGCGGAAGGTACACGAGTGCTACCCATCCGCACTCTCGTTTTATTCCGTTGCCCGCCGCGCCTCGCATCCTTTGACTCTGGTCAAAAAACCGACACCGAGCGGAGCGCGCGCGAAACGAGGCGAGAGACGACGAGAGGAGGCGAGGGGGCCATCCACACTATCGCGCTCGCTTCACCTGCTGAATGTGGACCCGGGGTAACAGTATGTAGTGGTCTTCTTGCTGATATGATGATGCAGAAAGAAACCTACCTATGTTCATATATGCCTAGTGCTTAGGGTCTAAGAAGTACCCTTTATTATGTACACCATGTGGATTAGGTACAGATATAAATGTTGAAATTGTACATAGGGTGACATAATGGGCGTTACCTACTTCATATTCATAGCATGGTGTTTATTATAGAAAACGGCCCGGGTCAATGTGCGTTGTCGCGATTTCTAGACCGAATCCATTAAATCACACTCACGTAATTCTAACAAATCGTGACAGATCCATTACGAGCTTTCCTTAAGCATTAGCTAAAGATAGGTCCATAATAATCGATTGACACCTACTGATTTGACACTGAAATGTCATAAGACAGACGTAAGACATTTTTTCATAAAGAACTTAATAATTATAAAGATAAAGTCGAATTTCGAAATGCTAAAGAAGTCATTATAATGTTACTTACCCATTGTGAAGTCCAGATGCCCATGACGAGGGCGGGTCCAAAGGAACGAGCGGGGTTCATGCTGGAGCCGGTGAAGGGAATCTGTTGATAGAACACACGTTTTAATAACATATTCATGTAAGAGTGTTCATGCAGTTTTTTAGCCCGTTCTTCTCCATAGCAACCTACTACGCTTTGGAATGGGCAACTAGCTTCATCTTTCTGACTGACGACTCCTTGAAAATTCACAAGTACCTGTTATCGGTTTAATTTAAATAAATTGTTTGAGTTTTTGTTTATTACAGAGTACAAGCCCCGGGTGTTGTTAGGACACATCGAGCTTTTAAAAGAGATTATCACAAGGCATTTATAGTAATAGTACAGATAAATACAGATGGTTTACTCCGCATTTTAGGTGTGAAGCTACAAGTAGGTACGCGGCGGGCACGACTTGTCGAGTTCAGTGGGCGTAATATACGAGTAGTCGGAAAATATAAGAGTTACGCGTCAGAGAGAGAGGTAACTTTACTGTGTCGTAGCAAGAGTCGCTTTTTATTTAAATGATTTTTCGGAGTGAACCTTCTGTACTAGAGACGATGCCGTTCTACAAAAAGCGTTTTTTTTAACTTGATATTCGAAACACGTTTTATGGATGAGTAAGGACAGAGAAATTCATTTCCAGATAAATATTTATTTTAAAAACTGTTCGATTTTAGATCAATATACTCACGAAAGCAGCATGGCAGGCAGTGATGCTGAGGCCGATGGCGAGGGGAGCTGATCCCTTGAGGTCGTTGCGGCGCCCGTCACACACGCCGTGCACGACGATCACCAGCAAGAATGTGATCAGAGCCTCGACCAGCACAGCCTGGGGAACCACGGGAAATATAAGCTTCTGCATACTAAGTTACTGTTGGTACCTAATATCCTATATCCGGTTTCTGATACCGTAATGAATAGGGTTTAAACACGGGGTGAAAACAATAGGGTGTACCTAACTTAAATTCATTGTTGTAACTGTAACCATGAATTTAGCACATGAATCTAGAATCCCAGCGTAGAATTTTTTTATTTTTAAATCTGGTGTTCATATAAAAGTGCAATACCTACACCGTCAAAATGTGTAGAACAGCTGATTTCAAGACGGGTGGGTCTAGAATCAGGTACTGAATCCAAGGTATTGATAGCGGATTGAGCGTCGTTGTCATTCTGTATTCATCACAAACATGTCGCATGTAACATGCGTTCAATATTAACTATAGGTAAATCAACAGACTAGGAGTCTATATCTACTAATAATAATAACACAAAGAGGTGAAATTGTTTGTGTGTTTGTAAATGGTAATCTCTGGAAATGCTGATCCCATTACAAAAAATAATTTACTAAAGGAAAGTTACACTATTTTCGAGTAACATAGGAACTTTTAATGCCAGGAAAATGTACCGTTACCGGGGACAGCTAGTTATTACAATTTATGATGTTGTTAAACAATCCCAATTATCTTTTACTTGTCATTATTATCTGTACTATCCTAACTTATATTATAAATGAGGAAATGAGTTTATTTCTTACGCTTTTACGCTAAAATAGCTGAGTAGATTTGGATGAAATTTAGCACATGGGTAGACCTTGACCTCGAGAAGGAGATAGGCTACTTTTCATCCTGGATCGCAGACGGAGTCGCGGACAACAGTTAGTAATGTATTATAAATGTGAACGTAACTCTGTCTGTTTGATACCTTTTCATGCCTTAACGGCTAAACAGATTTGGATGCACACGTATACCGGTCTATACGTGTGCATCCAAATCTACCCTAATTGCGTAATACAAACCAATCACAATCAGTTTCGATTTGAAACAGATTGTCCATTGCTTCATAAGTTGTAAAAAAAAATCTGCTCAACAACGTAAATAACGTAATGAATGTTGTTGAACTGTCAAAATGAAACAAATTAGGCAAAATTGTTTACGAAAATAAGTTACGCAATTAGGGTACTCGGTTAGGTTATAAGATACTTTTTATCTCAGTAGTACATTCCCGTGGTCAATTTTCTTCATGAAAGCGGACGAAGCCGCGGGCAAAAGCTAGTTTAAAATAAAGTAATTATCATTAAAATAATGTTCAAATATCCCACCTGAGCTTCAGTGACTTCTGGTCCTGGTAGCGTCATTCCGAATGCGCCCACTTGGTTCTCTGGGACGGCCAACTGCAACACACATAATATATCAATTAAAGCGACGATAATAACCTTTTAATGATTTTATACTGAAGATGACGTCTAAATAAGTAGTGTTAATGATTTGGGAAAAATAAATGTTAAATTAAAGCATTTTATTAATATTTTAATATAGGCATATTTTGGATTATTTTTATATAACTTAGTGAAATTAATTTGTAAAGTTAGGTCTAACGCGGATAAAAAACTGAGAATCGCGCAAAATCTATCAAGCGTATTTTTCTGAATCTTTAACCATTTTAAAGATAATTTAATTATTGATACGAGTTTTATTAAAATACATTTTATTTTATTAATAATAAATTATTAATGCGTTTAATTTGGGACAGCGCTCCTTGATGGGCGAGTTCTATTACTGGCTGGAGGTACGACGCGTTGCGTGAGCTCAGTACAAAACACGCAAGCTAACCACTTAAGGTGACTGTCATATATCTGCGTCTTAACTTAACTCTTTAAGTATAGATTAAACGCTTTACCACGAAAAATGCTGTCACTCGACATTTTAATTTATGTAAACTGCATTAATAAAATTAATCTACACTCTTTGAGAAATGTGAATTTTTCGTTGATAACGGAAAGTTATGAGAATTTTGTTTCATTTTTATTGCCGATTAACGTTAACTGGTATCTTGATTACCGAAATTTATTATTACAGAATGGAATTTTTATATGACAGATTATAAAAAAAAAAACATGAACATTTTCTCGTAGTTAATCTATCTATAAAGATAGATCGCCCGTACTTGACCAGTTTTTTATTGAGGTCTTAGTATCTCGTTCAGTCTAGTGTACCTACCATATTGCGTATTTGGAAAATCTAGTCCACTTTTTACTATATCAAAGTACAAGTGACACGAAAAGCGCTTTTTAATAAAATATATAACATAATATCACGCATAACTTCTCCGAAGGATTGGACAGAGGTGTAGGTATCAGTACCCCAATATTTCGTCAGTTATGTTTAAGTCCCATGTTTGACGGCACGGTTGGCGCAGTGGTTAAGCGATTGACTGCTGCGCTGCGTGTCGCGGGTTTGATTCCCGCACGTAACAAATATTTGTATGACCTACAAGTAGTTGTTCCGGACCTGGCTGTTTGTGTATGTGAGTTTAAATGTTTGTAAACGCACCCACAATACAGGAGAAATTCCTAGTGTGGGGCATTCCTTATTAAAAAAAAAAACAAAACAAAAGAAAGAAAATTGGTGGCGAGCCTATTGCTATTAACCGGGTACAAATCCAGACTCCGAGCTGCAGTTGAAAAATTCTAGATATGATACCCAATAACACTTTGCCGGACCTAGGAATCGAATCGAGGACCTCATGTTCAGCAGTAGCCACTAGAGCAACGAGAGAGTCTTAGGTAATAACATAACATAACATCACGCCTGTATTCCCCGAAGGGTTAGGCAGAGGTGTACCTATAGTACACCCACATTTCGCCAGTTATGTTAAGTCCCATGTAATAGGGGGCGAGCCTATTGCCATCAACCGGGCACAAATCCAGACTCCGGGCTGCTAGTGAGAAATTCCAGATGGAAAAACCCAATAACACCTTGCCCGACCCGGGAATCGAACCCAGGCCCTCATACTCAACAGTAGCGCTTTGCGACCACTAGACCAACGAGGCAGTCTTAGGTAATAATTATACTAATATAATAATTATGCATGACTCATGCATCTTAACTTAATGTAGTCATCTAAAATCGTGTCTAGCTCTACGTGATCATCGTTGTTTAGTGGTAAATACGAGGGCAGTGAAATGTCGCAGGAAGGCCGCTGTCGTGTGAACGTTGCAAATGACTCGCGACCAACTAATTAGCAACATGCCAACATTTTACTTAGTCTTATCTCTCATTTACATGATGAACTTTACGTGCTTATAATCACCAAGACTGACATTAGAAATATAGTCTGACTGCAGATATCGAAGATAGACAGGCTCTATCGAAATTCTTTTGTAATACCGTTTAGATAAAGCTCTTATGAGTGTGTTTGCAAAATCTTCATGTCATGTGATGCAAGTAAGCCTTCATTTATGATCCCTACATTTTAATTGGTTTATGTAGCACTCTTTATGTTTTGTGCTTAATCTGAACTAATATTTTATCCTCACACATTAATCATCTGTATTATACTACTGCTGAACATGAGGCCTGGGTTCCATTCTCGGGTCGGGCAAAGTGTTATTGGGTTTTCCATCTGGAATTTCTCATTAGCAGCCCGGAATCTGGATTTATGCCCGGTTGATGGCAATAGGCTCGCCCCCTATTACATGGGACTTAAACATAACTGACGAAATGTGGGTGTACTATAGGAACACCTGTGTGATGTTGTGTATATTATTTTAGCTCAATGTCGTAAAGTTAATCAAGAGCTTACTTGAAGTATAACGCCATATATCAAACACGTGACCTTTTCAAGTACTCCGAAAAGCTTTATAGCAGAGTGTTCAATTAGTTCCACGAGTACACTGAAGGTCGCTCCACTTGGTTCTTTATTCTAAGATCATCAGTGTCACGGTGAACGAGACACTTTTTTTACCGAGCGTACACATACGGCGATTAGAATGTCGATACGATGACTACGCCTGTGTACGAGCAGGATAATTACGAGAAATTGTTTGTTTATATGTCTCACTGCTTGTTTTTTATAAAATTCTCCTTATTTGGTTTTTAGCCTGCGAGTGTACTTGAGTAGTGGAACGACAGAAAAAAATCTACACGACGTTTTAAATAGGAGCCTACAAAAATAGACGTACAACCTTGGATCGAAGCTTTTGCGTATTAGATTATTTTCAATTAAAATAAAGTCGAATTGATTAACAGATGGTCTGTCAAATAATCAGACGGTTCAGAACTAATAACCACGATTAAAAGTTAATTGAAGATGTATTTATTAATTTCAAATCGAATCATACGCACTGCTCATGATTGCAAACTAATTAACTCATTACAGTCAAGAGCATTTACAGCTGCATTTAATAACATTAAATAATTGTTTCTTTATTAACTCACGTATGAAATTAATATGTAGGTTGATCGTGATTTCTTCTGTCTAATTAAAGAAATAAGGAACTAAAGGAATTAGATGAGCTCTAACTAATTTGATAGTATTTTTATTGAATTCCTAGCAATTATTTGTATCTAATTTCAATTACGATAGACCAAAATTAAATAATATATAATTTAAATTATAATTTCGAAATTCATTCTCATCCCGAGTGTAAATGACGACCGTCTTACTTGAATTCCTTCAAAAAGTCGTGATGAAAACAATTGCCAGATGTCTTTTAATCACTTACCCTGACGAAGGCAGCTCCAGCAATGGCACCGAGGGTCTGAACGATGATGTAGCAGACAGCCTTCAGGAGTTTGATGTCACCGGCGGCGAACAACCCCAGTGTGACCGCGGGGTTGATGTGGCCGCCCGAGACATGGCCGATAGCCTACGGATAAAAGGAAGAAGTCATTTAGTATAATGTTACTTTGCCGCCCAGAGCGCCAACAGTAATTGTGACCACAGATAAGAAATGTATATTTCAAGCAGGCAAAGGTCTTGATAACTGTGTTTAATTTTTTTCTTCGACAGTAAATGTTTCATTGCATGTTACACCAGTGCAGTCTCAAATATATTTATATTACATAGTTTGAAGTTCTATCATAATATATTATTGTATAGGTTATTCATTCCATCTCATACATTTCTGCTTCCTAAAATCTACCCGCTAAGTAAAGCACAACTATCGCCTTCATATAGCCTTAGTATATTGTATGAATCTATTGTATTAAACGTAGCTCTAATCTCCTAAATGATTTTGACATTTACTACTTAAATAATGTTTATTAAATCTGATATCGAATTTAACATCTAAGCCAGCCCTTTAATGAATATGTATTACCCACGTACGACAGGTATATTACTTAATATTATTTACAGCTCACGATCGATCTGTGATATAACTGCAACTGCAAATGTTAAGAGTTAGGGCAAATCCGCAATTATCGTGTGTTAGCCGCATGTAGGTATATTTATATATATATATACAGAGTGTCCAGTATTGTAGACTAGTGGTAAATCATAGAGGCGACCAATAATATAAGTACTTTCAACTGAAAAGATTTGAAAAAAGAAAACTCCTTAAAGCCGCACTGGACCCGTGTATAGGGTTGCAAAATTACGTAATTTTACTGTAAACGCTGGTAAAATACGAGTTTTTTACGGCCATTTATATAAACGGCGACTTCTCTGCCTCTGCACATCGATGATATTATTATAATCCATGACATGGTGTGATTCATATGTTGACTTGAGAATTAAGTTTTAGGGATTTTTGAGCCCAGTTTTCTCATCTTTTTTTTAAGTTCCAATACTGCTTAGATCTCTGGCAAATTTCATTCAAATCCATTTATCTGTTAATAGTGAAGTAGTGACATACACATGATACACACAAACATACTCACTGCCATATTTGTAGTGTTTTAGTGGGTATGACTGTATGAGTACCTTTAAATACGTTTTTTACCGAAAATTACCATATTTTACCGTAAAAACCGTAAGTTACGTAAAATTTTTTTTTTACCTTATTGTACCAGGGTAATATTACCGTTTTACATCCCTACCCGCGTATTAGATTACATCCCACTCCCTCTCGAAGAGAGGAGGCCTGTGTCCCAACAGTGGATTTTTTTATTCTGATTATGCTAACGCTATGACTTTTCCTGTGGTTCACGTGGCACAGAATGTAAAGGCAACTGATCAATCATGTCCGCCGTAGGATGGGCAGGAGCCTCCTCCTGTCTGCCAATAATAGCACCGCGATAATTAATCAATCGACCAATAGATGATCGTATCGCTCATTGAGAGGCACTTCAGTTTAACTGAACATGTTGTGTCGACGTTGACGTCTACGAGCTGATATCGATCAATGTATGCAGCCTATTGCAATACATTGCAGGACTTACCTAGCTAATGGATAATATAACTATCTATCTATAATTAATAATATAAAGAGGTGAAATTTGTGGGTTTGTATGTAGCGGGAAATCTTCGGAACTACTAAAACGATTACGATTTTTTTTAGTTGAAAGCATCTTTAGCTGCGTTGGGCATTTTTGAAATGGGAATAAAGCATTTTTGTAAACGCGATTGTGCTCTTTATTCCTATTACGTTACGGATCAATGTTCTATGCAAGTATATTTACGTGAAAGATTATTTACTTTACGGATTTAGGCCCGCTTGATGGCAAAATATTCCCGAAGAGGTGACAAAGGTTGTATTGTAGGTTTTTAGATCCCATATTATTGTATGGGATAAAAAAGAAATAGTAATAATGGGAAAGAGGTGATGTTTTAATAATCTTGATTGGAATCAATCTAGCCTTTTCCCAACCATGTTGCGGTCGGTTTCCAGTCCAACCGGATACAGCTGAATACCAGTATTCTTGATGATGTGGGAATATAGTTCCTTATTTCACCAAACTGCCAAGATAACCTGGTTAACTACGAGTGCGGTTATCGCCTAATAAATCTCAATTATTCGTTCAAACTAACTTTAAGTGTAATTGGATGTATTGCTCCGTAATCGGCGAACATCTGAACAATATAAAGTGCCTTTATTGTTTTATGATTGTGCCTTTATATTGTCATTAAACGGTGTACGTGTTGTGATGTAGATATCTCCATTTTGTCACGTTTTTGGGACCGTTTGCTGGATGGTATTTGTGAAATAATTTATCTTTTGTAACTTTGGAGGCTAAAGTTATTGGCAAGGAATATTTTAAAGCCATAATCAGCCTATATTGTTCCCACTGCTGGGACACAGGCCTCCTCTCCCTGAGACGGACTAGGCCGTCCACCACGCGGACCCAGTGCAGGTTGGTAGATGTCACATGTCTTCGAATTTTTGGTTCTAGGATATGCCGGTTTCCTTAGGATGTTTTCATTCACCGTTTTGGGAGCAGTGGTAGTAGTAGTGGTGGCAATATCTTTTCTTGGTCTATTTCTCTGTTTCTTGCTTTATGTAGTTAAATATATGGGTAAAGGTAAGCTAACACTGAAAAAATACTTATTAATAACCAAAGGAAGTAAGATTTTGTAGACATATTGCTTTTTATGACATTTTATATTAATACTGTCTACAATGTCTAGATCATTCAAAATAAATGCTAGTTTAACTCAACGATGAGCTAAGAGTACACCGGCTAACAGTTTAATACCAAAGTCATTAATTACTGGTCTCGTGAGCGGGGCGCGCACACGCAGATCACTACAACCTCCGAAGCTGTGAATCATCCCCTGCACTCTGACGTCACAGGTCAACTCTATATCTTTATTAGCAATTAACATTTTTAACACACATTATGTCATCTAGCGTTCAGTATGTGGGTCATGGTAATGCGAGCTTTCAATTAGTACAAATAAATTTTATTTTGAAAATAAATAATATTTTTAAGTGAAGGTTACGGTTAGTTTATTTTTTCTTGTTTTAATTAGTGAATTTTTTTATTGAACTTCGAAATTCCATTCGTTCAAATTGAATTTCATGCACAGAATAAGCCCTGGGTCAAATGGATATTAATGGTTAATAATGAAATTATTTATACAGAAAAGATTTCTGTACAACATAATTTCATGAATAATTTCAAAACAGTAGCTAAATTTTGGGCCAAACGAACTTTTTGCCAACGATATGCTAAGAAGAAGAGGTAGGTGTTCATAGAATTATTGTTATGTCAAACACCTATGTGTTTATTTTCAAACCATGGAATAATTGATAAACCTAATGGTGCATCAGGTGCACTGAAGTATTTCTTGAATATAAACTCCAATAGCTTATTAAACTCCCACGCATGTTATGGGTTAACTAAGGACAATGGGTTGTTATGGTGCAGTTGTGCAATTAGGCAATCCATGACATGGGCATGAGTCGACACTCTGACATGTGTAAGATCTATCAATCTTCACATAAAGTATGTTGTATGCGACGGACGGTGAGCAATATTATTGTACCACGAACTTATAAATATTAGAGCTTTAGGATATTAAACTACGTGGCAATATATTAATCTTCTTCTTTTTGAGCAGTGAGTCCAGTGACAGACTGATAGTCTAGGTGTACCCGTGAATATACTAAGACAAAGATTATGTTCTTTAGAATGTGTACAGGTTGCCCCTAAATGGGTAAGTATGTAGAAGTATGAGGAACAGAGTGTTAAGTTTACTCATCCTCTATAGAACAGGGAGGATCTTCCGACCAGGCGCGTGTCGTGTCTGGTGGACAACTGCCCAGCGATTGATCGTCGCGCGGCAAACCCTGCTTGCGCGATGCGGGATTTGTGTGACGTCAGGTTTTTGATGGTTAGTTGGCATGTGGCGTTGTAGATGGCGCCACATGTCTAAATCTAGGTTCAGACTACGACACTAGACACCGTCCACTCAGTTTATTCATCGAGTGTCTATGTGTGCGCACCGGTGTCTCTAATTGTGAAATTTACAGGGGCTGTAAAGCTTATATGCAAACGAAACCCCGGGCAAAAGCAAGTTGAAAACAAATGACCGATACCTAGTTCTAATAAAAATGCAAAGACATAGGTATGATGTAAGCAACATTGAACTATCGTGTAAGTACAAGATTCGGATTTATTGCTCAAAATAATTGTATAATCGCCGTATTCATTCAATTAAACCCGATTTGAAGATCAGTCTGCTATGCTAATGTAGCGGTAAAACGACCCTGACTTTGAGAAATATATTCTAATTTATAAATAAAATAGTTTAATTACTGATATGATTCATAAAAACCTTGAGCGAGAATCAATTATGGATGTAAATGGACCAATTAAAACAAACGGCATCATTTGCTGTGAAAAATATTATGAAGATATAAAATTGAAGTCCTTACCATTTCTACTTAAGGTAATTTATCACCTATGTAACATTATTAAATTGAGTGTGAAAAATAATAAAAGACACTTGTGCTAATAGCTCCACATTAAGTTGGAATGCAAGAGTGACGAAGTCGATAAATTATGCGGTACTAATGAAATTGTGAAGACTCGAAGACCAGCCTTTTATCATGACTTTTATTTTTAAGAACCATTATTAAAATTAATTTTGGATAATACAAATTATCTACCCATACAAGCAAATTAATGAACAAATTAAGAGGGTCCTACTACGCTTTGGAATGGGAAACTAGCTGCATTTTTCTGACTGACCGACTCTTGACAATTCTAAAGTGCCTGTAAATGGTTTAATTAAAATAAATGCATTGAGTTTGAGTTTGAATACATTCGAAAAGCAACCAACCCGGTTGTTCCTGATAATCAAGTCACTAACGATTTATTTAATATTAGTCTCGTGCCGTTGAGATGCGAATAAATGTATTAATCTCATGCAAATATATGTCTAATTTATATATTTTCCGACTCGTTTGACGAATGAGTGTAATAAAGAAAATTATAGATTCATCTGCTTGATTAAATAATATCTAAACACGCGAATGAAGCGATATTATGCAGACAAGTGCGACATTAACAAGTTAATGAACTTAATCTTATTTAATTGAGCACATAAATATGTATTGTGTATGAATAAACCAGGACTCATAGAAAAGTATCCAGTACAAATACAATGTTGTGTCTTTCCTAAAACTTTTGGAAACAGCAGAACATTTCCGTTACAAAAATTTGACCCCACTTCGACGCCTGTAAGTAGATTCGAGTCATTCTATACTTGAAAGTTTCAGGTACCTACAGTTGAACGAGTACCTAGGTTCCTAAATGATGTGTTTGCAGTAAGCTGCAGTAATACAAAACAATAATTCGTCTAATAATGATCAAATAACAATCGTTTAAAGTCAAGCCTGATCTATAAAGCTCAAAAGCTCAGGCGAAGAATATTAAATTTCTAACTCAATCAAAAGTAGATCTTATCAAGATGCTAGAATAAAATTAAATTCACCGACACTTTTTAGCATAAATTACACATTTCATAATTAAAACGACGTTCAACGGTGGACAGGTGTGCATTAACCATTAACAAATTACCCAACTTGTGAACATAAAGTTCAATGTTGGTAGTAATGGCGGCGTGTCACGGTCCCGGCTCGTCACGGTTCGGTCCAGTTTAAGCACGGTTATCACACGGATGTGTGACGGGGAATCTTACAGTGGAAGTGGATGATGCGTGAGGATATGGGACGTTTGGGAGATTTCTTTTCAAATGTAAAAATTTAAAGGAGAAGTTATACCTACAGAAAACACTAAAGTTTTGTGTTTTCATTATAACTTTTCCTTTCAATTTCTACTTTTTTACAAAGCCAAATAATATCACGTTATGTGATTTAGTGACTAAACTGCACAACATATCATGGCTTTGTAGACTAGTGAACTAGGTACTCACACACTCTCGTTTAATTACTTAATCGTTTTTATCAATATTGTACGTTATCTTATGAAAAAAAGTTTCGACAATTTGTTATAAAGTTAATTAATATCGAAAGTCGAGGTCGAAAGTTAAAAAAAGTAGGAGAAATGAATTAAGCTGTAACAGATTACTTGTTCACTGTTACTTTATCTGTGTATGAGAAATTTTCCAAATGAAGTACATATATAATGTTGAATAAGCGATTAATTAAATAACTGACATAAGTTGACACAGTTCGGACACTGCAATCCAAAATTAATGACCTCCGTATAAGGTGCGTTTCAAATAAAAAATATAGATTTCATCTATCGGTCGAGATATAATTTATGTCCGGACTCCGGATACCGCACCTAGGACACAGTAGACTCATGTAACAGCACATTATTACATTTTCCTTGATCTTAATAGTTTATTTATATCAATATTTCTTTTTAATGTGATCGAATTGACGTAAATTAATTAGAAACGTATTTTTAATTATTGGCGGTTAAACTTTTAAACGTCGTGTTTTATTTTTGTAAGTGTCTAAATATGATTTAAATATACGATTTTATATGCCATTGAGTTTCCTCATTATGTGTGAAAATTATATTTTATTGCCTATCGTAAATTATGCGTCAAAAGTTCAAAGTTACGCGTGCCACAGTAGGTAAGAATAAATATTTAAAAAAAATACCCTACCAACATTTTTTTTTAAAACCTTCGAAGCATAGAGCATCTGGTAAATGTGAACATTTAAATTCTGAAGAAATATTTTCAATCGTTCGAGTACTTAATATTTAGTAGCTTAACCTAAGCCCTTTAAATCAGTTACACAGAACATGGTCGTAAAACATATTAATCTATCGACCTACTTAGTGAATAGCAACAGTATCACACCCTTCGCACACATTCGGCAACACTCAGTATATGTCAACCGTGAACGCGAGGGCGGTGCGCACGCACGGTGCATTGACCACGCACGGCGTAAGCGCACCATGCATGCACACGGTCACCGCGCTACCAAGGGCGCCTACAATCCCTAACATGGTCGCAGAACAAGACATAGGCTTTGAGAAAACTTGGATTTTTTGTCCAAGTTAGGGAATGCACGTACAAAGTAGAGCGTATATTTGCGCTAATACGGCGGGGCGGATTTACACTTTAGTTAAAAACGTACAATTTGTCTTTTTTGCGATAATCAAAATGTAAAAAAATCTGTGTTATGGTCCAATAGAACAAACAAACTTCATACTATTTGTGAAGTTGTCCAGACTTCACAAAAATAAGCAGATTATGAATGTTCAAAAAACCATCATGTTCAGCAGAGGACCGCTATAGGCTCTTAACTTGTACCAAACCATAACGGTAACACGCGCACAATATCAACACATACTCGTTCTCCATACAAGCCGACACGACACACACCGGATATTTTTTATATTCGGATACTTTATCAATGTAATTACCTCGGACAAATCGGCTCCCTTCTATCTCAGTAAATTGGGTCAGTAATTGCCCGTTACGGTGTATATTACTCTGCATTTAAATATTTTTACGGTTTATTTGACTTTAAAACAACCGATGATCCTTCACGGTTTCCGCTAAAAGGAGTTAAATTAATTAGTCCGTGGAAAAAACACTTTTGTGTTTTATCTCTTTACAAAATATCAACAACAATTTCGATAATGACCATTTTGAAACCACTCTTAGATAAACTAATTATTTTATTAAATATTTTATTCACATAAATGTTAGCATCCAATTCATTAGCTATTTGAATTGGTTCCATTTCCATTATGCCGTGGGAACTGTAATCGTACGCAGTGGACAAGCGCTCTTTGCTCTATGCAACCCATAAAGTAAGCCAAACCCTACGCATTACCTGCTGCTCACGTGTCGATTGTGATTGGCTGCTGATTTATAGTAACCAGGTCACATGATATCATTCTATACACATCTGAAGTTATAATACAAAATTGCAAACCCACTAACTAGATCTTAACTATCATTTTTAGCGCCTTCTAAAGTCAAACTTTGAATATATGAGCCTCCCGATGACATCTCCGTAATAAAAGAAAGAAAGAAAAGAAAGGAAGAAAGAAAATATTTTATTTCGGATACGCACAGGAAATACAAAACAGTAATGAAAAAAACAAATATTAACAAAAATAAAAAAAGAGCATTGTGCGCGGCACAGCACTGTGCGAGGCCAAAAAGGTTCCTATCTCAGGATGATACTGCGATATTTAAAAAATAAATAAATGTAATTATTTAATTGTCTTTGACACATCTCGGGACCCTGAGGTCCCGGATCTTTGGAAGGCGTACGAGGGGCCGAAGCCAACTCGCAGTGACCCGTTAGACGTTTTGAATGAAATGAGACACCTATTATTATTGGTCAGACATAATGTCATAATCACCACGCTTAGCAGACTTATGAGCAGTATATTGTTATTAGCAGACAAGAGAACGTGGTTGGCCGCTTTACCAACCCAACCCGCCATTATGACGCTCTCGGTTTACATAAGTCAGTTTAATCCTAAGTTTTTCAAATTATAGGATATAGATGCCAAAGTAGCAACAACAACTACATAAAATATTCCAAAGGCTTGCACCAAAACCTACATACCGTGGGAAACATAAAAGTAGCGCGCAATAAATCCGCAAATACATATATCAACTCGGCTTCTTTTAAAAGTAAATGCACTTTACAATCTGCATTACGACCCAGTTGATAAGGAATGTTACACCGTTATTTGTACATTGTAACTCTTATGTGTTTAACTGTACAGTCTGTACACCGAGTTCAATGAGGCTTGGCATCGATCAAACTGCAAATATTTGGGTATTTACCTACTCGTCTAGAGATGTTTGCAAATAGTAGCCAACAAATATGCCTCATGCATAAATGTGTATGCATTGCAATGGACTGTTAAATTGAAGTTAAGTCACTGAAGAACATACATACAGTAACTTTGAAATATATGTTCTTTAGAAAATGAAAAGGAAGGGATTCAAAGCTTGAATTGAATTGATCCAAATGCTGAAATTTGAATGCGAACAAATATACGAACGATGTCAGTTCGTTTACATAAATCAAGTTGATCAAAGATCCAATTTGTTTTCATAAAGACATAGATTTTCCCGTAGTGCATTCATCTTCCTACGTATGCATAATGAGGATTTATGCTTGAATACCTTGAATTATGATCGCGTACCAGTCCTAAAGCGGTGCTTGATGGATGGATGTCCGAGGGTTAGACGTAGTCAGGTCGTATAGGTCAGTAGGTATGTTAGCACTGACAGCTGTAATGAGCGCTCCAATTTGTTGAGCGTGACTACCTGTAAGGGTATGATGATTGCGGGAAACATTTACTTTGCCCTATATTTTATAATTCTCTTTAATTATATACCTAGTGACTGATTATAGAATAGTTCACCACTGATTATTACTATATATTTTGTTACAATATTTCTCAGTTTCTTTAGCAGTTATATTTTAATTTGTATCTATTCAAAGATATTTGTTACCGCATTTGTTTTCATCGTTAACAACATTTTCAATTTCTTTTTTCCCGGTCTCATATGCCCGTAATTAAAATATATTTACACAAGTATAAATTTAATTCTCGTTTTATATCGCACCCATTTTATACCCAGCAATAAAAACAACCTTATCCACTATCTAGGTTTAATTAGAAGCTCTTACACCGTCCTATCTTTTATTACTTACATATTCGTGGGCTATTACGTAAGAGTCATTTATATGTAATTTTACGACTTCAATCCGTTATGATAATACATTTCTCCCGTGTCGTTGCGCCCGCGCATTCCTTCCTATATTTACGGCTAACGAATGTAAATTAGATGTAATCGTATAAAAGTATCGAAGAAGCTTATAAGAGTTTCTTGTGTATGTGATCTCGGGTAGTGATACCAGTTTTTCTTGTAATTCTCGGGATTAAGGAACTGTGGATTAATTATGCAATGAAGACTACTAGTTTTGTACCTCACTGGAGGTCGATTCTATATAACCATGCTTTCTTTTTTCAAAATCACAGTGATTGGAGTCTCTCCTGTATAAAACAAATGTAAATTTAGCCTCGCAATTTGAATTACGAATCGCACAAAGCATTTCATTACTGGTTGGCATCTTGCGTCTAATTAGGCATACTAATGTTACACAGCTCTTAGCCAGCTTGTCGCCAGTTCAATTTCTAGTGTTACGTGTATTTTAACGAACAAGTCACTCGATAATTTATCATGTTTGCGTATCCGTTTGCAGTCCTAACTGCATATGGCTCAACAACAATTAATTTGATCGATTGATGTAACCGATTGATTTGTGGAAGGTAATACGAATATCTACCAAAATTATATTCAAGACGTTAATTAATTTGTGTAAGTTATTGAGACGTCGATATCGACTTCTGATATTAAAAATTAACGTAATTGATTATTTTGGCATTAGCTCATTACCTAGAATAAAATTACGATAGATCTCACCTTTTAAGAAGATATTAATAAAATGAATGTAAAACAAAATAAATCAAGAAAAAAACCATCAGTAATTAAAACCTGTATATTTTTATCTACCAAGTTCAGTCTACATGTAATAAAGAGCACTTCAAGTAACAGTACTGGCCGCAAATAAATCCGTCAGTGTCGCCGCCTCGTTTGTAACAGTTCGCAATAAGAGTGCGCGTACGCACGGCTGGCGCCGATAAATTAGCGGAATTAAGTCGCGCGAGCTTTCGGCGTGTGGGGCAAGCGATGAGGGGAGAGCGATTACAAATATATTTTAACTCCTGTCATTTGTTTCTGTTGTGCTATGTCTACGGAATAATTTTTTTATTCTTTTCTACTACATAAGTACAATCTAATAAAAAAATAAATAAACAGTAAACTGGTGGATGGTAGTGGTGTGTTTGGGAAGTTTAGATTCAGTTTTAGTAAAATTTTACATGTAGTTTTATCTTTTATGAACTTACGTTTTTTTTTTGTTTGAACGCAATTTTCTGAGGATATAGGAAGTCTTGCACCATGTTGACATTAAGATTCATATAAAAATAACAAAACACATTGACCTATTCCAGAAACCCGAAAGCGCTTGCGATTAAAACCTTTATAACAAGTCGAAATTATGCTCAATTTACAAGTGATCTGCGAACTGGAGTCACTAGGTAACTGTCCGCTCATGTAGTGCATACAAAATACACAAACGAACTGGTTCACATGAGCTTAGTAGTTCACATAGTGTTTAGAATTCCGAGACACAGCCTAACGGTATTAGATAACTTTGGAAAATCTCCTGGATGAATAGGTACAATTCCGTGTTATTTTCTTGGGTTACGTAAAATTGTACAATTCTGTGTGCATTATTGTGCGTAAGTCGTTGGCTATATTATATGGTAGGACAACAACCTGAGAATTTTTCGTGAGAATTTTTTCCGTCTTGCATTTTCCGTGTCCTATATGTCCATATGGTTGACTGTTTTAAATGATGTCCATGACGTAAGTAGTATGTAGAGTCTTTTTAAGTAACAACATTCTATACGGTATATTTTTTTATTTGTTTACCTACTCAAAAAAGATTCGTAAACATTTTGTTCGGAAATTTCTGAACTTTAAATAGCTCATTCGTACAGTAAGCAAGGCTAATTAATATTTATATAAATATTCATAAAGAATGAGACTCTAAACAAAAAGTTATCCTTAAGAAATGCCAGAAATTCAGAAAGTACATTTGTTAGGTACTTACTAAGCAAGCCTCCTAAGTATGTACCTATTACGATTATGTATCTGTATACAGGCTGTCCGGTAAATAATGGATAACCTTGAAATAACATTAATTGGACCTTATGGCCGTTCTAAAAAAAATAAAAAAATAATATCACAAGTAGTACCTAAGACTTTTAACTGTTTTTTTTTTACCTTATTTTACATTCTTCTTCACCATAACCACAAATGAATGAATTCCATCGTTTATTTGTTGTTGTAATACTTATTGTACGTTGATTATACCGACAGAGAAGCAGTAAATAATGTGACTAGAAATTGCATAGTATTTTTTCAAAAACATCGTATCTTAGGTGCTGCTTGGGATATATATATAACTTTTGTATTTTTTTTTAGAACAGCCATAAGGTTCAATAAATATTATTTCACGGTTATCCATTATTTACCGGACACCCTGTATATATAAATGTGTAAACTCATACACATTTCATTCATTAATAGTTTCACATAGTTCTGCTAACGAGATAGTAAGGTGAACACAGATCACATCTTAATAACATTTTAATTAGTTGTAGCAAACATGGCGATGAGGAAATATGTTTCAAGTAAAATAGAAGTGAAAACTTTACAAGTGGGAAAATTTCTCTTTTACCTCCGACAGGCTAATTACACGAAGGTTTAAAATTAAAACTGAGTTTTCCTTCTACTTGATAATTAAGTGCATGATAATTACAAAGAAAGTGTGCAGAATAAAATATTTGAAAATACATATGGATTAGGTAGCTAAATGTAAATTAATTAGTATTATACAACTTGTTAATAAGGCTCGTTTTAAATATTGTTCAACTTATTTTCCGCTTTGTTAATTGGTTTAGTTTGGCAAACCGTTACATCCTGTGTACCTACGCAAATACCATCGTAAAAATATTTCTTGCACGAAAAATTATGTAATGACACCATAACCCTACAATTACTTACTCCACTCAAATTACAAATTCATACAAAATAAAACATTTTAAAAATTCTACTTTTAATAAGCGCTTCATTCATTACGTAAGAACGAGTCGTGATCTAACGTTCATTCAATGCCATGTTTTCGTTCGTCGTAAGTGAATCTTTTGCGCTGTGATTTATCTTAAATGCACGCTAACATTTTACTCGTTTATATTTACTTTATATACTACACGATCGGCTCTAATATATGGCTAATTAAACGCTCACAATCATGTATTGGCTATAAATTATTCATTGGTTGTACTTAGAAATAAAACTTTAGCAAACGCTTTTAGGTTTATTTATTTATCAAAACGGTCAAGTATTTTTTAAATACATAAAGGAGGTGCCAATGACCTGCCGATCTGTTATGTAAAAATCTCAATGAGAAAGCTTAGGTAAAGGAGCTGTTAATCCCTGGCATTAGGTGGAATTATATATATATATACGTCACTCCAAGCTCACGTCACCTAAATGCGCCATCTTTGCCGCAAACTGCCGCACGGAAGCAGCGCTGCAGCCGCGCTGCTGTCGCTAGGTTCAAGCATCAAAGTGTTGTATGTTTAGTTTCACGATAGATTCTGACGAAGAAAGTCTTAGCTTAAGAATTAGCTGATTATTTTGTTAGCCCAGAAGGATAATTGTCATGGCAAACAACGATAATATAAAGTATTAATGTTAACAATATAATGACATGCTTATATTTTTTTTCACTTGGAGTATTTTTTTGTGAAATTCTCTATAATTGCATATTTCTTCCCAAGCCTTTTTCTTTTCGATTTTATTGCTGTACTTGTCAGACTTCGAATTCCATATCGCTGGACGACTCTAAGCCTCATCGATAAAATCTTCAACCTGATTTTCGTTCATGTTTAGACTTGATGCACGCATGGCACTTTGCGGCAAAATTTGAAGGAGCCCTAAGTATTCACGGTGACACTTTTACAGGGTTAGACCGACTGTTATTAATTCCTTGGGTACCAAGTCTTTATTAGTTGAAAATCATAACATTTTATCTGCAAACAAAATTTTAAAGGTATACTGACAGAGTGACCACTCAAATTATTGGACCAATGATGAACTGTGTGAAACAATATTGAGAAACATAACATCATGATTATTAATAACGTATTTACGACCTGGAGACACGTGTTAGAATATATTAAAGGGCTAATCATATAATTTAATAAAATTCAAATTAATAAGATAAATGTTTCCGCTAGCCATGTCTTTGAGCGTGCGATGTTTCCTGTGCAATAAAAGATTTCAGTTTATGGTTTACTCTCAATAAATCAAAGTTTATCTTTGACTTATTATGTAACCTTTGTATGTGGGTACCAGTTACCTCTGTTACCTATATGGCTGCTAACACTTGCATACCGGATTTTATTGGAAGGTGGGAACCAGGAGCTAACACTGGTACCTACACAAGTGTCGTAATCTCATCGTACCTACTGCTTCTCTCTTCAGCTTTTAACTACACTTTTTCTGTAACTGAGTTAATAGCTAGATGGACCGACGAGCTTAAAAAGGTGGCTGGGACAGACAGGATGCGAAAGGTGGAGGACAGGGTGTTGTAGCTCAGCCTAGGAGAGGCCTATGTCCAGCAGTGGACTGCGATAGGCTAAGTTCATTTTGATTGCAGTTAATACGATCGACTGCACCTACCACAAAAACTAAACGTAACATACTCATTAGTTACACGCATAATTGACCTTTCATGAAACGACCTTCACATATAAAGCGAAATGAATGGACACCAAATAGAAAATTGATGATCGCCATCATTCATTGTGAAAAATACAATACATACCAACGCTTAAAACAATACAATCGATAAATATTAATTTACATGTTAATCGATCGTCTTAGATCCCTGAGGCCACCTCTACGACACCTCTACGTTATGCGTGGACGCAATACAAAGGATAAACAACCCTACATTTAAAATCATAAAGTCTAGAATCACTTACGGTGTACTTGTAGGTACTACAATTGCTATTGTACATTCACAAGCCGTTTGTCAATAAACAATCCATCTCGAGTGATTGCCGATTAATGATCGATTGTATCGATTCACATACACACGTCAGGACAAACATATCATGGGATAAAATGATCGTGACTGAACTGACACTGAGTCGATTCTATAACTAGGCGATTAAGGATCGAGTTATTAATTTTTAGTCGACAAATTTTTTTAATTCAACTGGACTTCAGATTTAATCTGTAGGAGATAAGATGGGGTCGTGACTTGGTTCAAAATATGTTGCAGTACAGCTTTGTGAAGTCTATCTTCACGTGTAACATCACACAAACACACACACGGACAAACACACACACATCGTGTGCTACCTATAATATTATTACTAACGAGGTACTTACTGTTATTAATCAATAAATCTGACTAGCCTTTTCCTAACTGTGTTGGGGTCGGCTTCCAGTCTAACCGGATGCAGCTGAACACCGGTATTTTAGATGGAACAACTGCCTATCAGACCTCCATAACCCAGTTACTAGTTAGACTGGTTGTCAGACTTTTGGGATTCTAATTACCAATAGCGACTGTCAAAGATGTACGAATGACAGCCGGGACCAACGGCTTAACGTACTTTCCGAGGCACGGAGGCGTTTCCATAAGTGATAATCACCCATCTACGAACCGACCGCGGGAAGAGTTACTTAACCTCCGAAGGACCCGAGCAGCTGTTATCCCCTACCCACGTAGGTGCAAGATAGGCATAATATTTTATGCATTCAGTTTGAACTACTAGACTTATTCCACGTGCAATTTGGAAATTTCCCGCTATCAGCAATCACTGTGCACAAAGTGCTAATTGATCGATTTTATTTTACAAATGGAGAAAGTGTCACAGTAGCAAAGCTCCACTTTCACTGGCTTTAAAATAGGTACGTTTTTTAATAGAAGTAACTTTCCTCCAGTACTAGCCGTTCGGATTGTAATTACACTAGCATCACTCGCCTCGACGCCCATTGACTGAACTGAAGTGTGAAAGTCGGGTGTCGGTTGACGTATTTTCCTACATCTACCAATACTAAGGTACTTAGTTATACACTTTTTGTTTGATGTGTAAAGATGACTGATGATGGATAATTGGATATATTTTCTATAGTAATCTACTTTCATCTGCATTAGATATTAATTGACAGAGATTCTATGAAGGTATTTTTTGCCTCCTTTGTTGTTGGTTGCTACAATCATACGAATATTAGCTACCTTTCTGACTACAGGTTAAATTCTAAATAGGTACATACAAAATAAGTACCTACTAACCAAGTATCTAAGGATACCTGGGTCTAATAACTAGGGCATCATCTCTCTCTAAGCTCTATAAGTTGACCCTTTTTTTTTTGGGTGTGAAATCCTCAAATAACTTCTCCCGCTCTGGACGGAGCGGGAGGGCGTGTCAGACTCTTGCTGACTAAAACCCACCCGTGTTCCTTCGGTTGCCCTCTTGCCGGGGGCCACGATCTCCCTCTCGGTTTTCTTCGCAACCCCGGCAGGCATCGGCCCTAGCGGACCCCGTCAAATAAGGTGCATAAGTTGACCCCTTGCCAACTAAAGCCGGATTTACATTCGACCAGTGAAGTAGGAAGAGTTCCGTCCGAATGTCCGACTGGTAGCAAGTGTGTCAAGTGCACGCTTACTTATTGCTTGTTACGTCAATGCTCTCACCTCAATACTTTGTATAAATAGAATAATGAATGCATAGAAACTTACTTCGCATCTTGAAAACTGTTTATAGCAAGTAAAGTGTATCATAAATGGATTTCCCAATGCCTATAGGGAAAAATTGTGTTTGAACCATTAATTATTACAAGAGTATCGTTAGAATACAATAATAGTTTATAATGATGTATTATGTACCTACGTACCCTTCCGCTTCATTCAAACATAATTACAGCATTTATTTATTAAAAAAATGATTTAAAAAATCTATAATGATCTTCGTACACAAATGATTACTTGCCAAAAAACACAGTTTGCAATAACATACATACATGGATAAATAATAGTGGCAAACTTATCTGTGCCTACTCTATCATATAATTGTAAAAGTAAAACGATTTTACATAATATCACGCCTTGTTCCCCCGAAGGGTTGGGCAGAAGTGTACCTATAGCACACCCACATTTCACCAGTTATGTTTTAAGTCCCATGTAACAGGGGGCGAGCCTATTGCCATCAATAGGGCACAAATACAGACTCCGGGCTACTACTGAGAAATTCCAGATAGAAAAACCCAATATCACTTTGCCCGACCCGGGAATCGAACCCAGGACCTCTTGCTCAGCAGTCTACGCTTGCGACCACTAGACCAATGAGGCAGTCAACAATTAAATGTGCAAGCCGTATATCCCACACCGTATGATCAAGCGTATCAAGTTTCGATATAACTTGAACATTTGGTCTCACTAACTTTTACGATCGAAGGCTATGTAGTCCACACATATGATAATTATATCGAGCCTGTTTTGCACGTGTTACCTTTGTGCTGCACACAGCCTCTCACAGCTTGCCCAGTGCCCATTCATCTCATTCAATGCGCACAAATTACCATATTTAATCATACTGCTTTTGCCTGAGGCTTCGTCCGCGTGGAACGTACTACCGAGATTAAAAGTACCCTATGTGTTAATCCAGGTTATAAACTATCTGTGTGCCAAATTTCATCCAAATCCGTTCAGCCGTTTTTGCGACAATCCGGATCATACATCCAGATAAAAAGTCAAACGGCCAAAATTCTTTGTTACTGTTTTATTCTTTGATCAAACATATTGCACTCGCGCTTGCTCTTACCAATAAAGATGCCTGAAGCGATTTAAAAGTAAATTAATTTCTAATGTTAGGCTGCAGCGATCTTTGATATATCATATTCCTAGTAGGTATTGCAAAAGTAATAATTTAAAAGATATGTCTTGATAACCGCAAACGTTATTGAAAATATCATTTTTAATTTTTGATGAATGTGTTTTTGCTCTCACCTGTAGCTATGATGTTTCGTGTCTATGATGGATCAGTTTCGTTCTTGATCGATCATATATTACGATATTTCGATATGCGAAACTACTCATCAATTTGTGGCATTTATTTCATAACCAGAATTTAATTACTGAAACTTTTGGTAGCTTTTATGTTTATTCTCAAAAAATATAATATTTAAAATGATCATCAAAAAACTTAATCAATTTTCAACATTGGTATCATTGTATTCACGTACAGTCGCGGTCAAACTTCTAAACAACCAATTAAGCTTTCAAAGTCAAGATCATACTTGTCAAGTGTTACTTAAATGATAGTCTTACAACATCGTAAATTTTCCTTTATGTGCCACAAAAGGCAGCAAAATGGCAACAAATAACAGCTAATAGAATCCAGTCGAAAGTCAGGGTTGTCTCTATCAAATGAACCGACATAAAATGATAAACGTATATAATTCGCTTTTGAGAGTCGGTGAAGCGTGAAACATGTTGATTGATGGCATACTGCAGGTCAGTCGCAAGGAGGTCTGCGGTTCAATGCTCGCGTATTCTTGCACTTTTATTTGTTCTTAAGGTTCCGTACCCAAGGGTGTCAAGGGGGCCCTATTTATTACTAAGGCTCTGCTGTCCGTCCGTCCGTCTATCCGCGACAGGGCTATATTTTTTTAACCGTATAATAGGTAGATGCTTGAAATAATAATCATAAGAGTGTGTACCTACTACTGTGACCGCTATAACAAAAAGTAATAAAAATAAAATAAAGTAAAAAAATTAAGCTACAAAACCCTTCGCGTGCGAGTCAGACTTGCACTTGGCCGCTTTTTTATGATGTAGCTTTGATGCCATCTTCGACAGGAGAAGGACTTTGTTTATTCGACAAATGTTTTTATAAAGAAAATATTAACCAATTAACCTTTGGTAAAGTAACGTAACCTTATCTTTCTAGACACCCGAAAAACTGTGTGAACACGGAAATGCACAATATGTTGCATCATATCGGTAATTTTTATTGAGCAGCCATACGAGATGGTAATAGCCGCAGATCTCGGCCATCTTGCGACTGCGGAAGCCATCCAAGTTGAAATAAGTTATTATAAAGCACGTAACTTTGGCTACTCGCGTTTGTAAACATGTTGTACATATTACACGCCCACTAAGTGCATTGCAACACGTGTTGTGTTTAGACTTGATAAAAATTCGTGAACTTATTACCTCTTCTTCTTTTCGTGTGTTTAGTGACTAACCTGGTGTCAGAGTTTCAAAGCCGCCCATGGGCCTCTGACTTGGCTTCACATGCCGTCGAGAAATATCTCTTAAGCATGTATTCCTTCACCGTGTTTGAAGCAAGTGATAATTATAAATACCGGCCAAGTGCGAGTCGGACTCGCGCACGAAGGGTTCCGTATCATTATCTACAAAAACGAGCAAAAAAAAATCACGTTTGTTGTAGGGAAGCCCCTTAAATATTTATTTTATTCTGTTTTTTTGTATTTTTTGTTATAGCGGCAACAGAAATACATCATTTGTGAAAATTTCAACTGTGTAACTATCACGGTTCATGAGATATGTATAGCCGGACTGACAGACAGACGGACTGACAGCGGAGTCTTAGTAATAGGGTCCCGTTTTACCCTTTGGGTACGAAACTCTAAAGATGACCTAACTAATGACCTCGATCAGCATTCTATTCTGTTTTCTTTTAGAAAATATTAACAGTAATTATGATCTAAGTTACATATAAGTGATTAAGCACAAAAGTCATGTAAATTTTGTTTTTCTATTTTATTTTTAAGCCCTATAGGTAGTTAACTTGTAACTTTAATCAAAGTAATACTTATAATCATTAATACCTATGAATATTTGCAAAATTATGAATGAACAAGAAAATTAAGTAAATTATAACACAAGGACCAGTCGGTATGATTTAGGGCGCGCGAAGTAACTTATGAAGGTACAATCATTAAGAAAAGTGTCGAAATCGGAGCGCCAAATAATAATAATTCGCGTTTTTGATATTTACAAGTTTTCGAGTCAGCCTTGCGTCATTTTAAGGAAAATGTCATGGTCAGTGATTCGAGATATAAAGGGTTATTTTCACTATACAACAGCCAAGCCTTTGCACATAAAAAAAAGAAAAAACTAAGACGAAGAAAACAAATTACTTGAAGAAAATTAAACAACACAAGCCGTATGCCCGATAGAATATCCAATTGGCAAAAATGACGAATTTCCATACAAACTCTAGGAGATGAAATTTGTTCCTGCGTTGTCCGTCAGTGAATTTAAAATTTTTGCTTAGTAGATTTTACATAATACCTAAATAAATGCGAATAAAAAAATATTTAACATCTCGACCAGACAGTCAAAGGTTGCAATGGGTACTAATAATTAATGTGTCCACTGATTTGATATTTACAAAAGTCTAATATATTAGTTTAATCATTTTTATTGACAATAACGCATGATTGATAGACGGGTTAAAAGATATGTATGAACAGAATGCAAATTAAAAGGCCAATGATATGTTTAATTAAAACGTAATGTAATTCAATATGGGCGTAGGGCAGACCAGCACTTGCTCAATAGCCGACAAATGGCTCCAAGCAGTCTGTCATAAGACTTTATAAGGAGAATTTTATTCCTTTCATTAATACCTGCTTATTATTCGATATATTTTACACATTTTTATCCTCTGACACCGTAAACTGTGTGAACAAATATCGAAATAATTATTATAGAAAATCTGAAGGTCACTGTACCTACTCTGTAAACAGTTTTGAAGGAAACTCAAATGTACCGAAAGTGCTACTAACAGAAAAATATTATACTTATTTCCGCTCTTTGTTTTTTACTGTTTTAATAGCAAAACTAATTTGTTTATTTACAAATTAATCATTAAAAATAGCCATTAAAGCCATTAATTTAGTCAAAGTATATTTTTTGTCGTAATATTATGATCAGTAACGGTCTCATGACCTACGAACAGTCACGAACTGTTCCGAACAACTCCGAACAGGTTAACGCCAATCAGAGTCAAGGTCGCCGTGATCTACGGGTGCGTATCGATCAATGATCTATGATAGCCGTGCTCACGATTAACGCGCGACGAAGAAAAGTTTGCTAATTATAAGAATTTACGTGTAACTAATCGATTTTTCTTTTTTGATTACCCTTTGATGTTGTGATTGATGTCTAGTTTTATGATCATGTAGGTAATTCGAATTTCAGAAAATTCAGTAATTTTTGTTAACAGAAGAGCTCTGTGAACAAGTTAGCGTTACATTATGTCTGTAGTTTTATAGAGGAGGCATAGAAATGTCTTGCAATAGACGGCACTTTTAAGTGTCGAAACAATAGCAGTGAGTTTCCATTATTGCGGAGTTACAACTGACCATATTTCACCTAAATTTGGCAAGAAATAAGTGCCTGTAGTCGTAAGCTTTACATGTCAGTAACCAATATATACGTAAAACTTTACGGTAACAAGAAATTAGGTTCACAAATCACATTTTTTGATGAAATATAATTTTGTTTCGAATGTTTTTCTTCCTACTTTCATATTATATATCATTATCTAAGAATGACAATGAAAAAAATAAACTAGATGTCACGAACCAGAAATTACATCCACTACCTTTTACGTAATGTCACTTATTTTTACGTTTACTAAACATTTCAAAGAATTTTGAACTTTTTCGCTGTTTTATAAAGTCACATTTGCATTGGATTTAAGCTCCGTTATTTAATGTGATTTTTAAGCGACTAATCATTCAACTTTGAACGTAAAGCTTCTAAATCATACGGTTTAATTTGAATAAAAATATGTAGAAAGAAGATGTAGTCGAATCTAGACAATGGGTTTTCTTTAAAAACAATCACAGTCGCGACATTTTAACGCCGCACCTGAATGCGTTGAACAGTGTGTATCATTGAACTCTCCTTTTAATTACAATGAATCTGTCTAGCATTTTCCCATCTAAGTTGGGGTCGGCTTCCATTCTAATCGGATACAGCTGAATACCAGTATTTTACATGGAGCGACTGCCTCTCTGGCCTCCACAACCCAATTACTGAGTAACTCGGTACTTTGGTAAGACTTTTGGGCTTCTGACTACTGTCAAAGATCTACGAATGACACCCGGGCCCAACGGCCTAACTTGCTTTCCGTGGTACGGAGGGGCCTCAATATGTTATGGATGATCAACCCATTCACGAACAGACCGCGGGAAGCATAGCTTATACATTTCTTATATTATAAGCTATAATAAATGTATTAACAGAATCTTTTTTTTTTATGTTTATAATTAAAAATCCAATAAATCCACCTTCAATAGCCCCGTGCTGCTGTTATTATTTAGCCAAAAATAGTGTCACTGTAAAACAATCACAGCCCCGACAATATTTACGACGCACCTCATTACGTTGAACAGTGTGTATCATTGAACTCTCCTTTTAATTACAATATGGCCGGATATTTCAACATATTACTGTCATATCACATCGCTAAACTTCTATGGTAATTATGTTTCTTGATAGTAATTTGTGGTAAGGTGAATGGTTAATCATTGGGTCGGTTAATGCATTATTCGTGAACTTTTAAAATTAATTCATTGACAGACACAAGTATGTTGTCGGTTTTAACTTGCCTTTCTTTTCTTCATTTAGTTGTGCAATGAGATGCTAGAGAGCATTTACTTGACATTGAAAAGGTATATAATTTTAACATTAATTTATTGCATGTTTTTTAATTTTATGGGTGTCAAAGATAACTCTATGGTGATTTTTTATGGTGTCTATAATCTATTCATTTTAAAATGAAATGTGTTTGATGTGATAAATATTGGAATTATTTTAATCCGTAACAGACGAGGTCGTATATAATTTTTATATATGCTTAGTAATAATAAATATTAGTAAAACTGTTAAATTAGAATTTTGTATATTGAGACTTGGTGCCTTAGTAAATACGTAAATATAATAAATTGTTAGTGTAAAGTTAATAGGTGACTTCTCTACATTTTATTGCATAATAAATATTAGAGTAATTATAAAATATATTTAATAACGATAATCAATTAATAATATTCAATTTAGATAAGAATGGATTAAAGGAAAAACTAATTATAACTGCCAGCTACATAATTGCTATTGCTTATGTAGCTTATTAATGAATAGGTAACATTTAATACCGATTATTATACATATAACTTTATAGTTAATATTATTTTTCACAATAAATTAAAAAACTTGCAAGTTATATAGGCGACGTTGTTTTTCAAGACTTTGCGTTACTGTAGACCCCGAAAAGATATTTATAACATTACATAACATAGCATAACATTACGCCGAAGGGTTAGGCAGAGGTGTATTTACAGTACACCCAAATTTCACCAGTTATGTTTAGGTCCCATGTAATAAAGGGCGAGCCTATTGCTATCAACGGGGCACAAATCCAGACTCCAGGCTGCTAGTGAGAAACTCCAGATTGAAAAACCCAATAACACTTTGCCCGACCTGGGAATCGAACCCAGGACATCATGCTCAGCAGTAGCGCTTGCGACCATTAGACCAACGAGACAGTCAAGGCGGAAGGTACCTATATATACAAAGTGTTCCTTTTGAGATCCCATAACTCTGAGGCTATGTCAAAGAATGAACTGGCATATGAATTATTTTTCAATTATCATTCAAAATAATTCGACAAAGTCACGATAAATATCCTAACGTGTATATATAAAAAAAAAAAACTGACTATTTTTGTGCTTAAACAAAAATTATATGACAACGTCGCATTTTCTTAGCTTTAAATATGAATGATTGGATTAAAATTAAAATTATTTACTTGTACACACATCGCGAGTTGAAAGGCACAACACTAGTGTTATGTTATCTTTGAAACGATTTATTTTTGGAACACGTGTTCTAGGATTATTAGTAAGTATTATTTTTACTTATAGCTTATCACCTTAGAGTTATGTGTCGTGATTTCTTTGATTTCATTTAAAAAATGTACAATTTTAATATCGATTTATAATATCCACTGTGGCAACACTGTCAAAGTACAAATTATTAATATTATAAGAAACTTCTAAATGTTTACTTTGGCAACACTTAGAAATAACGGTTATTATAATAATGTTATTTCTGGGTGGGGAAAAAGTCGTTTTTAAATGGTAAAATGTAATGCATAGTTAGTCGTCGTTCGATTGTGAAATAGTACCGTGGTGTGGATTAAAAGTATTAGCAAGAAAAGAGTGTTTTCTTTATAAGTCAGACGTGGGATGAAATCACGACATATGGGACATCTAAAGGAACACTGTATATTTACTTAGCTCGGAATATCCCACTGCTGAGCAAAATCTTCCCTCTCCCTTTTCTATACACGTCTGTCCTCTGCCATAGTACGCCGATCCCATCGGTAGAAGAGTCACCAGAAGATACAGTCACGAGCAAAAATATCTTACACTTACGCAAAATTCAAAAGCTATTTTCTTCCAAAGTATTGATAGAAATGTTATGGTGATACGAACATTCTTGAAACTTTATTATAATGAAACAGGTTTTTTCTCAAAGTTGAAATCGTTATTTCACGAGAAATTTATAATTCAGTTTTAAACTATTATTATGTATTAATAGTTTTTTTTGTTGTTGTTGAAATATTAGCTTATTCATTCAGACATAATGTTAAAATGCTTGTTTTTATTGTATTGTTTCAATGCAATTTTATAATAGACTAGCTGCGCCCCGCGGTTTTACTCGCATAAGTTTCGATCCCGTGGGAATATCGGGATAAAAGTATCTTATGTGTTAATCCAGGTTATAAACTATCTGTGTGCAAATTTTATCCAAATCCGTTCATCCATCCCCACAAACTTTCGCATTTATACTATTATAATAAATATATAATATAATACAATATAATATTATAAATTATAAGTAAGTATTAGTAAGGATATTATTATAAAAGATTAACATTGCATCAATCGTAAATAGTTTTTTTTTTGTGTAATATTATTATGGATTCAGAGCATGTGTGTGTACTCGATAATGTGTAAGCTATGGTGGGCATTACATTATAGTGTGCATTACAATTTATTATACAAGTTTTATTATTGTAAAAGATAATGGTCAGGTATGTCATTGGTAATCCTTAAATAAATAAATAGAAATAATATCGCTTTTAAATGTTGCGTACATGTAAGGTATTAAATTATATAAAATATGATACGAATACGATATGACCCATTATCGTATCGTATTCGTATCGTATCGTAGTTTTTGTCCACAATAAAGATTATAGTTTTTTCTTGAGTTCGGTAAACGATCAAAGCGTGAGATTATGTAGATATTGTTTGTTTAAGTGAGCTATTATGAGCTATTTTACGAAGTCAAGGAAGTGCTCATCAATCATGATTATAATATACTTTAAATCATATAAGTGTTCCGTTCCGCGTAATAATAATATATATAAATAAGTACATTAATATCGGATTAATAGAAGATGAGAATGAACAGTTTACTCTCAAAATAATTAAATTGAATCAAAGTAAAAGTCATTTGGATTCAAATCATTATGTTATACCTAGTCAGTTGATTTACTTATTTCCATTCGTAATTAGCCACTTCTCGGTATTTTACCATAATTAAGTAGGTACATAGGTAATTGTTATGTGCAAACGACAATGTACAGCGATTATTTTCAGATTTGCACGATTCATTTCAGGGAATCCCTCAATATGGTCTCTATTTACAAAAATATAAGAGTGGCTAGATAATTAATAGAAAAACTATTTCAACCTGACGTTTGGTCAGTTCCTTAGTTCACAATTGAGGCGCTCTATGCCATTTTTTGTTCTTCAGTGGAACAAAAACTGCAGAGTGGCACATATTCGAATTTTTTGAGTCATTATTCTTCTGTCAAAGGTCATACGAATAGTAAATTCCGTTATTGTTGTAAAAACTAACACAGTTTATTTGCTTTGATGTTGTTTAAACATTATTTCCTGTTCTCAGTTAATATTTATGGTTCCATTGTTATTTGCATATCTTGGTTTCGTAATACTTGTACTAGTCTAATATATTTTGTTCGTAAAGTAAATTATATATAACCCTACAATATCATATGTTTTGTAAATGATAAACGGTGTTTATTTCTGTAAGTAGGTTTATACAAACAGTTTTACACGTCAGTAATGTTTTAAAAACTAGATGAGATTGATGTTTCCTATCCGAATTCTCAGTGGAGAACGTAACAAACTCAGAGTCACAGTCTTATTTAAAGTCCAGACATTCACTTGGTCTTTTGAGGAAAGGACCACACAGATTTAAGTGGACCTGTACAGTCAGTGTACGCATTTGTCAGTGTAGATCAGTAATAGTGTGGAGTCAGTAATCTTAACTCAGAACCTAGTAATACGTGACCTTATATCCCTTTTTCAAAATTAAAACAACTAACTTCCTTCTAAGATCATTGCCCGCATAAATAATCTATTATAATAGTTACAAATAAGCTATCAAATAAAAAAAAATTACACTTCATTTTGTGTGTAAGTAGTTAGCAGTACCGTTCCTGGCAATTGATCGACAATAACCCGGGGGCTACCGCGGCTGTTTGATCGCATTGAGCTAGAGTTCATTTGTTTTTTGTCGCTCTCCTTATTTGGCAATCAAATATTTGAGAATACCGTTGGGTATAGAGAGGATGATTTGTTAGTCTCTTGTATGTATAGTTTAGCTCTAAGGAATGTCTACTCCATTCGTGTGATAAAATAATATCCTAAATATATCTTTGAAACTGTCGAAGAAAATTTCGTAGATTAAATATGGTTTAGTTAGTAAATGCTTTAGATTTTTCTCGATTTTTTACAAACATAGTAATTTTAGGGTCTTTAATAAAGCCGTTATAACAGGATCTTTTTTTTTTCTTCAGACGTAAGTTATTGAAGTCGTTAGGAGATGTCCTAATCTAAACAACATTGTCGTTCCCAAACATCAAATCAACAAGTATTATAACAATAAATTGTTTATAAATAGGACGTTTCCACTCGATCATCAATCGATTCTCTACTCGATTGTTAGTGTATTGTGTATGCGTGCAATATAGTAAATAAACAAATCGATTCGAATCTTGTTAGTAAACACGGCTCGATTCGACAGGCCATCGTTAAAAACGTGTCCGTCAACTCTAATAGCTCGGTTTATGGTAATTGAGACAATTTAACAACTGGGCAAACAAATTCCTTTGTTGGTAGCAAATGGCAACAAATAGCTAATTGGATTATGACGTGTTAATTGTGAATTAACTGTTTAATTGTTGGGTTGGTGTGATTTTGTGTAGGCTTTGTTTAAATGCGCAAAGTCCTTAATTATGCTATGACTAAAGCTCGGCAGCTCTTTCGGCCTCAAACTTTTTGGTTTCCTAGGTAAGCGGTTCCGTCATAAGCGGCCGTCATGAAACCGTCATTTTTACCTGTATTTGACATTAAGGTGTCAAAAAAACTCCGTATTTGGACAGCTGTTATTGTGTTTCTGTTCTTAGTTTTTGTGGTGTTGCCGTTTTCAATTCAATTTATAATGGCTGGTTAATTCTATTCAGTAAGCAGAACCTTGTAACTTGTAGACACACAACTTATCACTAGTTCCACAGTAGCTTTTGCAATGTAGATTTATCCCAAATAATGGTAAATTAACATAGTCCTTAATTGCTAAGACAACGCCATAAAACAAAACCTCTTTGCTTCACCATAAACAATAAAGTAAGTGTCAAATATGCAGACACCCACGTGTCAATAGACAACCGATGTACATTGTATAAAGCTCTTTAAAACTTGAAAAATAGGGTTCAAATTACGTCAAAACTTTATCCAGGATGGTGTTATCCTAATAAGTAGTCAAATGTCAGGATTGCATTATGCAACACTTTTGAGGCAAAATTGACTAAATTGATGATGTTAACGCGTTTATAACTATGTATTGGTTCGGTTATGTAAATACTGTTTTTCGTTTTACGTGTCATCTGTCAAGCCCTGCGGCGGCGGCGTGACGTTGACGTCAGTTTCAACTTTTTTAAATTTTCAATGTTGCATGTTTTGAATGATTTAGTTGATTAGTTGACGAGAATATCCGCCAGGCCATCGAGTGGAACTGCCCACAGACGATAGTACCCCTTATTTAACAGTAAAAATAGAGACTAACGCCGCATGGATCAGTCAATATGTTAGACAGTGGACCTTGACGGTTGGGCCCATGTCTAACGCGTTAGACAGTCGCTCTTTAGCTGGTTAAGGTTTCGATGATTCTGCGTAATCCTGATTTAACGCCTCCAGGCCTCCAGGCAGCTAGAACTTCACCTTTAGACAAATAAAAACGTCCAATCTGTACGTAAATAATATGGCATCTAGCTTCGGACTGACTCACAAGATTGCACAGAAGTCTTATCAGGCAAAAATAATTTCATTCAATATATAGCGGATATCGAAGTTTAAAATTAATTAAAAACGTAATGACTGTTGCAATCTTCATCTTCATTCTACAAGCCTCAAAATTTAAATTGCCTACGATTTATTCGAGGTCTCCCCGCATAGGTAACGGTTGTCGCTATTAATTATGCTTTGTATCAACATATCACAACTGTGAGTAGATGCTATTCAATTGTTTACAATGAACCTGTCAAAGACACTGACATTGTTGAGGCGACAACGCGACGTCTCGTGACATGACGTCGTCGGTTCGTCGTGAATGTTTAGAACTGTCGAGTTACCATGTTTTTAGTTATAGAGGGATACTGAGACAAAGTATTATTCTGGAGGCTTGGAAGATGATCGTGAAGGGATGAAAATTGAGATATATTTGTCGAAGATTGCAATAGGATTTTTTTTATTAAGCTTTTAAATGTAAGCTTTGAAACAAACCAATTGTTTTTTCTTTACCTGAATGTATAGCACAGTATTAAAAAAATAATAATTAAGTCAAGCTTTGAGGAACTGATATTTTGAACTGATTTATTCCAAAGACTGTGAGAGCTACTATGGAAATTACGAATATCACAAAATTGCCATAATTTTAAAGCAAGATAAAAATCCTCATGTAAGTTCACACATGGCAACCATGCGCATAGGACTCATTGTTCCATTGTCATGCTAATCCATGCGAGCGATTGACAGATGACGAAGTTGCGCAGGCGCTGGGTTGCGCAATACCAGCCGTGGATTGAACCAGTTTGCGCACCTAAAGGCGCAAAGTAGCTGCAAAGGTCATGTGTGAACTTGTCAACGGTTTTAAAGTAGGTATTATATAATGTAGATGTACTATCGCGGACACACATATCTGAATATTGTAAGGACTATTCCTGCTTGCAGCGCTCGGCCACTATAGTAACGCTTACCTACGAAAAAAAAGGGTCGTGTGCACGGGATTTTGTTTTCAAAGTGGGTAGATATGTGTGACCGAAATGGTACCTTGTGTAGCGAAATGATAGGGATTGGCCACAATTGTAGAGATTAAGTTCAGACGACGGAGAGGAATTGAACCCCGGACGCCGTAGGATAAAAAATTTGAAAGCAAAAAATATCAGCATATATATTTACGTATAATTTCGCGTAATATAATAATAATATTATCATGATTTGTTTTATTTTTATTTATTATTTGTTGTTATAGCGGCAACAGAAATACACAATCTGTGAAAATTCAACTGAGTACCTATTACGGTTCATGAGATACAGTCCACTGACAGACAGACGGACAGCGGAACCTTAGTAATAGTATTCCGTTTGGCTTCGGGTTCGACACCCTAAAAAGTAATCCCTGATGTAAGGCCTAAGTAGTTGGATTCTTTCTTTATTTGTTGTCCTCATACAGAAAAGAAAATGGATTCTCCTTTGCTTGACAGTAAATAACACTGCAGGTAGTAATGACGCCGGGGTTTTCAAAAAAAAGGTAATAAAAAAGGATTTTTGGTTCGTATTTCTGCTACAGGGGAAAACCCTTTAAGACTCATTAAAATAAAAAGGAGAATAGGATTGATATCTATACCTACTAATATTAAACAGATGTATTGTTGTGAGTTTGTTTGTAGGGAATAATCTTCGGAACTATTGAACCGATTCCGATAAATCTTTCACCAATAGGAAGCTACAGTATTGCTGAGTGTCACTGCATTATGTTAAAAAAAAATCACGCGGATGAAGTCGTAGGCAGAAGCTAGATTTTAATCATTTTGTGCTCGACATTAACCTCAATATTTCAGCGGAGAAGGGTTATATTACGAGCTTTTAACCTACAGTAAATTTAAAGTTAGTCTATGGTCGCTTCGCTCATTTCATCAGAAGTTTGTGTAACTTGATAAGTACGATGTGAAAGCGTTTTAATCAATGCAATTTGGCAAATACGATTGACATGGTAAATGCATGGGCACTTAAGTAGAGCTTAATCATAAATGTAATTACGTTCCTTTGATACAAGACTCAAGATGTTTATCTAAACTTTAGATTTTAAACCGAAGCTCTGAGTCCCATAATGATTAAATGTCCCAATTTATCGATGAGAAGTTATTAGGTAACGTTATTATTGAATAAATTGTGGAAATTAAAATTGAAGGCAAAGCTTGTTGAGTAGGTATGAGTACTTACTTTTTACCCGACTGCGCGATGCAAAGGAGGGTAATGTGTTAATCAGCCTATATATGTATGTATGTTTGTTCCTTTGTGGCGCTCTAGACACCAAACGCGTGAGCCGATTTTGTTAATTCTAACGTCAATAATCTTGTGAGACAGCAGGAGATTGTTTTATGAGATTGAAGACTGAAAATGGTTATCTTGTTTCCATCCGGGTTTATGTTTTTTTTTTTCCTTTGTTTTAGTAATTTTGAAGTTGCGTAGGAAAGTTTGAGGTTTTGAGAGAGGCCTATACTCAACTGTGAACTAAGAAAGGCTGAACTAATTGATATCTGAATTGATTGGTTGACCGTTTGAGGGTTAAACAGTTAAATATTTGAGTACTAGATGTATGATCGTAAACGAAGCAAAAAGAGTATGTAAGGATCGAAGCAGGTGGCGTTCTGTAGTTTCTGTCTACCCCCGAGGGAAGAAGGCGTGTGTATATGTATGTATGTATTTGAGTAACTAATCGATCGCTCTAAGTTCTATTTCATTCAATCTAACACATCGATGAAAAATGTTTTAATTGATCCAAATAGAACTGCATTATAAAACCGTAGGTATTTTATTTTCATGTGTCAAAATAATTGTAATTATGACATAATAATAACTATTATTATACATTATAATTATTATAATTGTGTGCGAGTAGTCATCACCTAGTGATGTGACCGTTTGACTTCCAATTCATAGATCTCGAGTTCGTACCCAAGGTACGTTACGCGCCTCTGACTTTTCGGATTCATCTGCGTATTGTATAATTATCACTTGCTTCAAAAACGGTGGAGGAAAACATCGTGAGGAATCCGGCATGCCTGAGAGATTTTTCATGACCGCATGTGAAGCCAGGTCAGAGGCCCATGGTCGGCTTTAAAGTTCTGAAGTTGCTAAGCACACGAAAAAAATAAAAGGTAATATTTTTTTATCAAACATGTCACAGGCAATTGGTAAAATCGGGATTTTTAGGAACTGCCACCTATGTTTAGGTAAATGTTTCTCGTTATTTTTGAGTCATAAAGTTTTAAAAGGCAATCCATCAAATATGGTTCCTAAATGATATCACTAACTGAAATACAAGAACTATCGATTGATGACAAAGGTGCTAAAACGGAAACACACGTCTTATGTTAATATGACATGGTGTTAATTTATAGAAAATAGTATAAAAGACTTATAATATTAATGACGTAACGAATAATTGCAGAAGTTAACTATTGGTGACATTTTTTGCTTATTTTTTATGGCACCATTTAATTTGATTGAACGGCAGTTCTTATTTATTTTTCACTCAAGAAGCAAGCAAGCAAACAAGCAAGCACCACCTTTGTTACTCTCTTCTTCTCTGTTTATATGTGTATAGTTAATGGAGTTCCAGTCACATTCGCCTTGAACCAGTACAACCAATTACTTGTATCGTTAATATTTGTCACAATAATATCGACATATCAACATCTACCTACTAAGTGTAGTAGACCATGTTACAATTAATCATTAACAAATTGAATGTTATCAACATCTCTAAGAGTCACATGACATATCTTAATTTATCATTTTTGTTCGATTGATCGGAATAATTTAATGCACCTTTATAAATCTATCACTTGACCTCGTATGATTAGCAATCGTAAATAATATAATAAATATTTCGAAAGTCCCACTTATGTCATTTCAATTTTAATTTGCTACGTCAAAATACTTCAAATTTTATTTTGTTTTAATTCGTATTTCGTTTCACTGTGTAATGTTAAAATTCGCAAAATTAAATATTTTTCTACCTATCAAATTATCATTTAACCATAAACGTTATATTCGCCTTGACCCAAGTGAAGAGACATTAAACAGAACAAAATGACACGCCTATAGTTTCGACACTATTGTTAGTGAAAACAAAATATCGATAAAGTACAGATCATGTTTGATTTGCATATCACTCATGTTACTTATAATTCCACCTCTACGTACTCACAATTTCATGGTCAACGATACATCAAGTTTAGTATCATAATCACAATCATAATATCGAGAAGGTGATACATAACATTTTATAATTCATATAAAACACTTACATAAAGTTACATATGTACGTAGCTGTCAAAAGTTCGAGGTTAAAACTATTAAAATTAAAAAGAAAATCACACATTTCATGTTACCGTTATGTTGGCAATATGACTAGTTCCCAAACCGCCTGAGGGTAAGTAAATGCGTGACGAATAGATACCGTATTCGTGACCACTTGGGTATCTCAATTACACTCTCGTTCAATTTGTTTAAACTACCTATATATGGCGACAGTAGAAAAATATCGACATATGGGTCATGGAAATATGAATTGTATTTGTTTAATTTTCACTCAATCATTGTTAATACGAGTGTTGCGTAGCAATTCAAATATAAAAATCATTATTAATTTCATGACATAGGTACTTATTTTTAAATTACATTTAAAAGAAACCAAAACGAAATTGAGTTTGAAAAAATAATAAATATGACCCTATGCTCTATAAATTAAATCTAATTTGATTTCGTACTCAAATTGGATGATATTTATGTTCAAACAGCAAAAGTACCGCTTTAAAAATCCAAAAGCCGCTACTTGTAGGTAACCAGTCCGTATGTCAAGGTTAATGTATTGACTGTTTTGCATATTGGCCTTTTAACGATATTGAATGTAATGTGTGATACATATTACGCGCAAACGCCGCACAGTGGGCTGAAAATCGGCTTTCATAGACATTCGATTTTTTTTTCGAATTGGTCAAATTTTTTGATTGGAATTGTTTAAAACAATCATGACCTTGAGGTATAATTGGTATGACGTCATAGAACATAGTGGAAGATAGACTTTTGATTTTTTTTCAAAATACTTGTATGGGAATTATCATAAAATCTTCAATATCTCAGCTATCGCATATTTGCGCAAAAGAATTCTTTCACACAAAAAATCTCCTATTTTTTTGCCAATTTTTGATATATTTCACTTTTATGGCAGAGGTGCGATGAAAAAGAAAAAAAATAAAAATAATTTTATTATTTTTATTTCTTCATTTATAACGATTATAAATGAATTTAATTACGCATTAGAATAATATAACAAAGAATATATAGCACAATAGTCTAGGCCATCGTGAGCCGCTTTTTTAGTCATTGATTTTTATACTACCTAGCAGAAAAACAGCATCTTATACGTAAAAAAACAATTCTTAAATTGTTGACAACAAATACTCGACTTTATCGGAAGCCTGACCCTTTTAGCCTATAACAATTACCGAGAATTATTGCTAATAGGTACCTACCTATTAACTAATAGGTAGGTGATCACTGATCACCTAATTTAAGTTTTATTATGACAATGAAGGGTTTTTAGGCTGATTACTAATCGTTCTCCAGAGGTAGAACTTACAGAATCACTGTGCCTAATGGGTTATTATCATTAGGGTATAATAACAGTTAAACATATAATATACAACTACAAATATGACTTACATTTAAATTTTAAATAGTTTTATATAAAAAAAAATAGAACAAAAATAGTACCTAAATCTAAATACATTCTAAAAATAAAATTTAATTGATTATTTACAGACATGCTCTAAATTAATACTAACAAAAGTAAAACTAATAAAAAGTTAGTAAATAAACAAAAACATCTTAACCTACTGTTAGTCACAATCACTACATTCTGATTCTGATTCAGATTCGGAATCTAATTGATTTATATCGCAAAATTCGACATCGGGTTCTTGCAGGTTATCCAAAAGATCCCGAGTTTCAGAGAAGAGAGCTTTCCTGTTCTTTACATCCATAATTGGTCTAACTGAAGAAATGAGAGGGTCTGAAGTGAGAAGAAGCATGTTTAGAATGTCTTCATTAGAACATTGTCTGCTCTTTTTTCTTGAATGATGACATCTAAATCTTCGAAAGTCCTTATTACGAGCCTCTGATGCTTCTTCTGAAAGACACCCAATTGGTACTACTGCATTACAAGCTATAATATCTGCCCCATGTACAAGTAACTTGTGCACAGTTGACGACATGTAATACCAGTTATAAAGTGCCAAATACCTCTCTGCTGTCTTTAGGCAGTACTCTTTAAATTTTTCAATATATATATTTTCTTCTGATGTAATAGCCTGTAAAATAACAGCAAATCTCCGAATCAAATTCTCATCCAGACCCGTAATGGCTGCGGTTTTTTCCGGAAATTCAAAAAATCTCCGTGCTGTATTTCCATCGTTGGTTGTTCCTGAGCCTTGTTTAACCACACCTATGATCAGGTTCAGTTCCCGCTTGAAACCGTCTTGGATTGTTTTTTTCCTTGCCTGCAGAATAGCTTTATCTTCTTCCCCTTTTGCCATCCATTTTTTAAGATCTTGTCTGTAAGAAATATTTAAAAGGCATTCCATGCAATTGATGCGTGCATGTAACGAAGACAGCCCAAATTCGTATAAATTCTCAGAAACAGGCCTTTTTAACACTTCCGTTAAATTGTTCATCTCTGAAGGTTTTGCCAAACATAAATAGCAAACTGAGCTGGCTTTGGCTTCAGAGATGTAAGTGCAGACCTTGCCATCGATCATGGTCATCTTAAGGTCATGGGTGACCTTGTTGCTGCCACTATCTGTCGGTCTCAACGCTTTTATTTCTTCTTTCATACTGTCTAAATGCTCATTGACAACCAGTTTGCTTTCTTTCATGAAGCTAAATCGCACGGGACGACAAAATGATGAAGAACAGGGTTTCGGGTTTTTCCATATGGTGTCACTGCCATTGATTAGTTTCAATGGAACTAATGATGTCATGAAGACACTAGAATCATCATTTTCACTGTCCATTGTCTGTTTATATCTGCTCTGGCTAGACGCACCGTCAAATCCCCATTTCGATATTAATATTAACTGTTTCTGTTCTACGCACTCAGGTAAACTGTCGAAGATTCTTTTGACTGTTAAATCTAATAATCCTTGAAGAGAAATTTTTGCTGATGAATCCGTCACTGTTATTGTTTGTTTGGAAGGATAACATTGTAATTTCGCCTGTTGAACTTTGTAATAAGATGGATACAAATCTTTTACGCCTTCACGTATGGCTGTTTCTCTCAATGTTATATATTGCCACTTAGATAATTTTAAAGAGAGAAATATGCCAAGTGCCTTCTCGGGTGTGAAAACTTGCTTGGCCAACGATTGATGAATTAAATTATTGAACTTATCAGCAGCTCCTGGATTTGTCAACATGAATTCTAGTGCTGAAGCAATATTCTCCTTTCCTTCTTGTCTCATCTTTATGATAGCAGCATATGCTATCTCACTGGACTCACAATTTTCTTGATCTGTAATTCTCCTTCTTTTTTGTTTCTTTCCTAGATCTTGAAATGGTTTACGAGTTGGTGCCTTTCTTTTTGTCATTGTTCCAACTGATATTGCTGCTGATGTAGATGTGGAAGGTTGAGGAGATATGGCATTTACTTCAGAATCCACAATGCCTGAAGCAGCAGGTACTTTTATGCAACTAGGCCAATCAATATCAGTCTCAAGCCAGTTTTTGTGTTCCTTTAAGAAACACTCCAGTTTTCTGTTGGCTTGCTTCCATTTCCTTGTAATAGCTAGTGTAATCCTTCTGCAATATTCTTTTAATGTTAAATTATCTTCATCGGAGAGATTTAAGTTCAAACGAGAAACTACAGCATTATATAGTGCAAGGCTGTCACTGTACTTCCCCGAATTCTTCAAAATCATGAAGAAATCTAGGTAAGTAGATAAACTCTCCATTTTTTGCAAGCACAATTTCACTGTTAACACAAGGGGAAATCAATGTGAACTGAATAATTGTTCCCAATACTGCACTTTAAATACCTGTGAGATATCTGTACAGAACTAAATTAACCCTAATGATTATAACTCATTAGGCACCTGCACAGTGATTCTGTAAGTTCCTCTGGAGAACGATTAGTAATTAGCCTAAAAACCCTTCATTGTCATAATAAAACTTAAATTAGGTGATCAGTGATCACCTACCTATTAGTTAATAGGTAGGTACCTATTAGCAATAATTCTCGGTAATTGTTATAGGCTAAAAGGGTCAGGCTTCCGATAAAGTCGAGTATTTGTTGTCAACAATTTAAGAATTGTTTTTTTACGTATAAGATGCTGTTTTTCTGCTAGGTAGTATAAAAATCAATGACTAAAAAAGCGGCTCACGATGGCCTAGACTATTGTGCTATATATTCTTTGTTATATTATTCTAATGCGTAATTAAATTCATTTATAATTGTTATAAATGAAGAAATAAAAATAATAAAATTATTTTTATTTTTTTTCTTTTTCATCGCACCTCTGCCATAAAAGTGAAATATATCAAAAATTGGCAAAAAAATAGGAGATTTTTTGTGTGAAAGAATTCTTTTGCGCAAATATGCGATAGCTGAGATATTGAAGATTTTATGATAATTCCCATACAAGTATTTTGAAAAAAAATCAAAAGTCTATCTTCCACTATGTTCTATGACGTCATACCAATTATACCTCAAGGTCATGATTGTTTTAAACAATTCCAATCAAAAAATTTGACCAATTCGAAAAAAAAATCGAATGTCTATGAAAGCCGATTTTCAGCCCACTGTGCGCCGCGGGTCTGCGACCGCGTGGGAAAGGCCGGCCGTACCGCGAATTGTCTGATTTCATGTTATTGTAAGCTACGTTATGTTATTGCAATCTCTATTGTTATCACAAAGTGAGATCGTTTGAGATCGCTTATTATCTCGCCGACGCTGTTTGTACAAGCAGATTAGTTTTAGATAGCTACTGGTTACGATATCATTTAATGTGTCAACTTTATTTAAGTTGACATTGTGAGGCAAGCTTGAGGAAATTGTTATCTAGCGAGAGCGCTTCATGGATATTAATATTAATTAAGAGGTATTTAGAGGTAGAGCAGTGGTGGCCCAGTGGTAACGACCGCGACTTACGAGTCGTGGGTCCGAACCTAAGCAGGGACTTTACAATGTGTAAATTATTTCATCAATACTGCTCTCAAAACGGTGAAGGAAAACGGCGTGAGGAAACCGACGTGTCCTAGAACTAAAAAATCGAAGACATGTGACATCCACCAACACGCACTGGGCCCGCGTGGTGGATTAAGGCCCACTCCCTCTCACAGAGAGAAGGATTGTGCCCCAGCAGTGGGAACATTATAGGCCGATTATGCATCGGACTAGTTTCTTTCCCATTATTATCATTATTATTTTATTGTTCTCTTTCTGTGACAAATAAACTTATTTTTCTTTCTTTCTTTTTCTCTCTCTCATAGAAAGAGGAGGCAGTGTCCCAGCAGTGGGAACGTTATTGGCTGATTATGCTAGGATGTTTCGGACACATCATTAGAACTACAGGGATTCTGTGGCTTTTCGTTGGCAGTTACACGCCCCTATAACCTCTATAACATATAACAGAAAGTACTTGATATAAGTGGGTAACTACATATGTATGTATGTATGTATGTCACGGGTGTATCGCAACGCTATTAACAGACATCACAAAAGCTTTAGGATGCAATAGCCACAATGGTGTTGTGACAAGTACTCATGTAGAGAGACACACAATGAGCTGCTGGCTGGACCAGCTTAATTGCATGGAACGTTCAAAATTTGTGTTAAATGGAGTACTACCTACGAAATGATGTCGTATACTTTAATAATGAACTAACTTTCGCTCGCGACGTCGTCCGCGTAAAATTTCGGTCACCGCGTCGCACAACATCGCGGGCCCGCGCGCTTACTTTGTTTTCACTTAGTATTCTTTTTTTCTTCTGCTTGGCTCCTAAGGTTTGTAGCGTGATATGACATAGCCTATAACCTTCCTCGAGAATTGGGCTATCCAATAAAAAAAGAATTTTTCAAATCCGACTGATAGTTCCGGAGATTACCCCCTACATACAAACAAACAAACAAATAAGCAAACAAATTTTTCCTCTTTATAATATCAGTATAAGTATAAATGATATCGGTGACATTGAAAGGGGCGATGTTGGTAAACGTACTTATTGAAAAAAAAAAAAATATAGCGGTTTAGTCCACGAGCCAAATGATCGTTATACAACTACTTATATACCATTTCAGTTTACTCTGTTACCGCATTACGATATGCGGTAACAGAGTCAAGCAAAGGCTCAAGATTATAACAATGTCATATTCGGCTGCAGTTAGGGTTACCATTTCGATATTTGAAAATCCTGACAACAAGCCTGACATTTGCAAAAAAGTCCGGATATTGAAATTTTTAATCTTATTTTTTTCTTCTTCTTCTTAGTAATAATTTATCTTTTTTAAAGAAAATCCCCTTAAATCGGAAAGTCCGGACAAATTAGAAGGCCGGACAGTGTCCGGATGGGGGGCCAAAAAGCCGGACATGTCCGGATAAATCCGGACGGATGATAACTCTAGTTGCAGTAGGACTACTGAAACTCGAAAAAAGGGGAAAATTACGTATGTGGATCAGACCGGTGAAAGCGAGAAATTTGAATAAAATTTTAAAAATAATGCTTTTTAATTAACTTGAGCGATAAGTAGGTATTATATAAGTGCCAATGAGATAACAATTAAGAATTGCTGTAATTTTCCTTAAAATCCCGTTACAACAGGAGAAATGAAAAGATTAACGGACATATCTGAGACGCATTCTGCGTGCACTCATCTGAACATAATCTAGAACACGTGATATCTACTTTCTTCACCAACATCCTAGTGTTAGATTAGCTTGATTGAACTGAGCATCCGTTATTACGGACATAGGAACATCTAATGCCATTTTTACCGAAGAAAAAATTACATAAATAAATTTAGCGATTTTTTCTATTCAACGACATCCTCAAACATCAATCAATTAACTCGTCTAGCCTTTTCCTATCCAACCGGACATCCTTAAACATATATTAAAGTAATACAGTGAGCGTGAATTTGAACATTCTTCTGCACTTTCAGAATTCATAGTTTCTCTTGGTTTACATAAAACTCAATTTTTAATTCACCACAATTTCATATCTTTACGCTACTGAATCGGAAACATAAACAGTTGGTACAAGAATAAATGTGAAATGTATTATAATTTATAATCAGTTTATTACCTTTCGATTCTCGGGTCGTTAAAACATGCAAGTTTTATACATAAGAAATCCTATTTTTAGGATAAACTTTATGTTTTGAATAACAAGCATTCCTTATTTGCATTTTCTCTATAAGAATCCGATAAATATGATATATAAACAGAAGAGAATAATTAAACTTGACCACGCATTTGTTACGAAACAATAATGTCAGAAAATATATAAATAGATTCTCATAGAACTCAAAACCCGTTTATTCGTTAGCAAACATTCACAGTATTCTTCTAAAACAATCATGTGGATTGTGATCCTTTCTCTGCAAAATTAAAGGAGACTCTTCAGTAAAAATATATTATCTTTTTAATACCGAAATGTAATGTAATGGTTAATGCCACAGGCATTTTCTTCCAGTCAACCTTTGGTTGATGCAGAGACAAACAGTGGTAGGCGCAATTACGAAAAATAGAGGAATAAAAAAATCTTTAAATATAAAAAAAAACATATGTACCTACTAGAAACTATAAATATACTATAAATGCCTAATTAATTATATATAAATATAAGTACAAATACATAAATACACGAATATACTAAAACAAATACGACAAACAATGGGAAAACATTAAGTAACGTTGTAATGATACTGCCAGCTTCTTACGAATGTGCTCGCGAACTTTAACTTTAAATGATAATCGGTTGGTTGTCATCCTGATATCCTGGGGGAGTGCATACCACGGAGAGATAGACTGAACGAAGAAGGAAGAGTGAATGAAGTCAGTGCGGTGAGTGAGACATTGCAGAACGCGATTATTTGATGTCCGTAGGTTTTTAATGTGATTGTCACAAATGTACTGAAAGTAGGGGGCTAGATAACTAGGGGAAGTGGGAGAGTCAAGAAATGAAAACAAGTTGGTCAGCGCCCTTTGTTCTCTGGACTGGCGTATGGGTAACCACTTTAGAAGCGACCGATGCGCAAAGACATAGTCATATTTACGCAGATTGAAAACGAATCTAATGCAGTTATTGAGAAGACGGTCAAGTCTGTCGTGGAGATCTGCATTCAGATCAAAGTAGCACACATCACCATAATCAATGATAGGGAAAATTAAGGACTGCACAAGGATTGTCTTCGTACTTGTTGGTAGCCAATTTTGCAGTCGGTACAGAGCCCGCAGCGTTCCAGTAACCTTCTGGCTGACCCTCGCGACTTGAGTATTATAATATTCAAAAGTCAAATTCTTCTTTTCAGTTTACCTACTCATAGAATCACGTTATCAGCCAATACATTAACTCTTATCAAACTAGTAACTGACCTGCACAATAGACCCAACGAGTAGACCGAAGCATAGCGCGATGCTTGTAACCTCAGGGGCGTTGGATCCCTTGATGGTGATGCAGGCAGCCACACCAATGGAGGTCAGCACGAAGGTTCCCAGCAGCTCGGCGATCAACTGCCTCCAGAACAGCTTGTTGTCAGTTATGTCTGAGAGACCGATGATGGAGGAGGTTCCTGGGGAGAAAAGAAAAGTTTTTTAGACAAGGTTCGGCAGTCGTCTGGCTAGGTTATGTAAAGCAGAAACCAAAAACTTGTTTTTTCCTAAAAACAGATATTTGGTTGGGCTTCAGTTTTAAATGAAGTTGGGTCTATGTTGAAAGCCGGCTAGGTACCAGCAACGAATTGACAAATCCAGCAGTAGATGTGTCATCATCAAGATGACTGTGATATCACATCATAGAACAATATTAACGACAGAGATTTTTCTACAATATTCTTTAAAAAAAGAACGGAGGTTTTCCTTTGCTAGTATAAAGTAGAAGTACAGATTTCGAAATAAGATTTTATATAGGTTATACTAGGTAATATACAATTTCAGTATCATGACATTATAGTCTAACCTTACCGACGTCATGACACGAAGATCAATCCCTTACGCCGTATCGATCGATCAATGAACGCTTCGATATCATTCTGCGGTTAAACGAGAGACGCTGTTACTAATACGTAGGAAATTCCGTAGCGATCTCCAATTTAGCGATACAAATGCAATTTATTTGCAATTTAACGAAACATTGACTACATGAAATAATAGGAACCAAATAAGGAAGCTTATATTTTTTGTACAAAAAAAAGCAGAACGGTTTGTTCCGAGCCCTTGAATTTAAAATGTTTCAATTAAGAAAAAAAGTACTACAAACCACAACGTGTGTCATGTAATGAATTAACAAAAAGTAAGCGGTGAATAGGCCTTAATTAAATATTTAAAAAAATATTTATCCGAACAACAAGTCGCCAGTCACCGTCTGGTAACATTATTATTTACAAGTAAGATACAACTGTGTAAATAAAATTCTAACAATGTCAAGCGTCCATTTATCTACGATCGCAAAAGTGATCTTTATTAGTAGTCTTGCACAATTTATAATTGTGGCATCTACACCACAGATAACAGTAAAAAAAAAACAACGGGTACACCTACTCTACTGGCTATTTCATAAACCCTTTTATTTAAATTTGTTTTCCGTAGCTGTAATTTATTACCTTCATTAGGGTAATTTATTTTCCCTTCTTCAAGAACATTAGTAGTTGATATTTTGTGAGTTCCGTTTTCAAAGATATATAATAATTATATCTTCATTTTCAGTAAAACTTCCTGGTTCATAATTTGATTGAAAATTTTACATATATTAACGATAAAAATGGATGAATAACTTTTGGTCATCTAAACGTTTTAAAAAATAAGCTCTGTCTGAAAAATCCGACATAGGACACATACTTATTACTAATCCAGAGAAGGAAGAAGAAGAAGAAGCTGTACATCCTGCCGACTTATGTTAAGAGGATGGACAGCAATATGCTACAGAAGATACCACGGAATAGATATAAAAAGAGATTTATTTTTTCGTGGGAGATAATTATAACATCGCAAAACAAATAATTATAAAATTGCAATTTATTTGTCTATTAATATTCAATGTGATTATGTCAATACATATTCTATTATTACTACATGATAGTGATCTACGGAGAAGCCCAAGTTTAGCATTGATAAGTAATATTATACTGATGGTGCTCCATATGATTGTTTCCTTTTGATTAACCCAATAATATTATGATAAATCGCAACCGCTCTTTTAAAGGTTAAAAGTTCATAAAATACTGCATGTTTCTTAAAACAAATTGCAAGATGTGCAATTAAAAGTTATTTCAGAAAAATATTATTATGAGGAAATTATTATTTTTGGAACATTAATCATTGAAAAAAAAAAACGAAACTTGTCTGGAACGGGTGTTTTTAAATATAACCGATGTATGATCGAAAACGTATAATACGGGCTCATTACGAATTCATCGTGATAAGGATATACATACATACATACAGAAAGATATATTTTTTATATATGATCTACGTATGTGTAGGTAGTGTGTTGGAATCATGTGGGTCATTAATTCATAATGTTGAATTTGCAAATTGTGTCATTGGGTCTTTGCTAAAATTTATTAGGTAAATGTGTCATGAAAATATTTGGTGGAAATAAATTTTAAAATGTCTGAATGTTCTTAAAAAAATACTAACAATAGAGATGCTAATTTAATTGTAAAATTTATAATTTTGTGTTATATGACATTGATTTTGACATTCTGTGATTGCTTCCTCACACACTGATTTATTAATTAAAAAAAAATAGGAAAATCGTCTACTTTTACAATGTTTGTAAATATGTGAGCACCATGTATCTAAGTATCACATAATTAAATTATCTGTCGTTACTTCATTTTTCCAGAGTTTTGAAAGGCCACTATCAAACAATTTTTGTGTTTTTTTGTTTCAACATTCCGAACCACTGATGTGTTCAAACATTAGTATTCATCTAAACACTCATTGATATATCTAAAACACCGCACAAATTTTATTACTACTAGGTACGTTGAATTTAAATTAGTTTTTTGTACCAAAAGTAGATTGAATTCAAGAAATTATTATACATAAGCACAGTACGCATATAAAAGTAAATACGCGGATACGCCGATGACGATTGCGCGCTTTGCGTTTGTTTACTAGTAAAAGATGTTCTAAATCTCAAAGTATGTTTTATTTGGCACTTTATTTACGTAAATATACACACTATTACCTGCTTTAGAATAATATTAAATGTCATGTCACATATTGTAATGCATACGCGTAACCATTGAGCTTAAGAATCGCACACGATCGCAACAATTTTCTACTATGGACGTTTTCAAAATAGAAAATTAAAATAGAACTTACTCTTCTGCATCTCATCCATAGCGTAATCCGTTTTCATTTTGTCGGTTAAAATAACTTTTCTTTGAAATAAGCACTTTCGAGTTCAGTCCCCGCTGTTATAACTTCACCGACCGCACTATTTTGAAATTTGAATTAAATAAAACACCGTGAAAGTGTAATTTGATTTGTAATTGAAAAATTCCGAAGACGCTCGCAGAGAACTGCTGTTTCGTAAGGCGTGCGTATGAGACTACCTTTCGTTGTGGCTACATACACTTGAGTGTGGAGTGTGGCGAGATCTCGCTCGGGGATGACAGGTACAGCCGCCGGGCGGCGAGTGCACCTTACTTTTTATTCTGTGTATCGTGAACCGAGATGCTTGCGAATTAATGCAGAATTGGCCGTTGCGTGTGACGTCATAATTGCGGAAACAAAAGAGTTGCGGAATAATACATGCGATTAAATTATATCTGTCTGCTTATTCATAGTTCCTAAAATAAAACTAGGCATCAAAATGGGAATTTCGCGAATGGAATTGACTTGGTCACGAAAATTCTTGTTATTTGGAATTCCAAACAACTTTGTTGAATATCTAGACTTTTTATACGCGCTATAATGTCAGTTGAGAACGTATTAAACTTAATAGTGCATGCTTTATAGAGCGAATAGAAATGGAGCAGTGATAACATAACGTAAAGCAATAAAATAAGGACTTGAAAACTAGCGCAAGTAATTAACTATATTTACTGCGAAAATAGGAAATACTCCTTGGTCCAAATATAAATCCTTGCGGGATCCTGTGATATATAATATCAAACTATGTATATTGTTATCAAATTAGAAAAAAATACCAATACTTGAGTAATTTTATCTCAAACTGAATGTTGCCTAACATTATTTACATTACATCAAGTTAAACAATTTGTGGGTAACCAACCTATTACAGACTCAGCTTAACTACATTGTTTGATCAAACCGGTATCAAACGCCTCATTTATAACTCTGTGGACAATTGCATTGATTGTCCATCCATGCTCCATTGCATTTGTATGAATAAATTCAACCTAAAATCAATCAATTTTGTCTATAACAGTCCAGTGGATACTGGACGAACACATCGATGAAATATCACGTATGGCTTGCGTTCACCACACTTGTCTAGCAGGTTGGTGACCCCAGACCAGCTTTCTCCTACCTCACATGCATTGACGGTCACCTGCCTTCGTTATGAGGCTGGCAAGTTCATCAAGTTCATCAGTAGTAGTCGTCATGATATGACGGATTTAAGAGCTTTGTTTTATGATCAGGGGTTATCGCAGGCAGGTGGGAGTTATGATCATGGAGTTTCCCTATTAAATTAGGCTTACTGAAGACGATACCATTACAAATTAATCGTGGTCTATTAGAATGTGGCCAGTATCAACTTGCACAAGAGCCATTACAGTCGTAAAATATAATTAAGTTCTTGATACGGAGAAGACAGTTAACATAATCGTGTTACTTTGTCAAATGTCTTTGGGATACCGACACCAGGTGCGTCGGTTTCTTCTCTGTGGTGCATTCGTCTTAATTTATTACCTCACTAATAAAATGAGTATGGAGGCAAGCAACATTAGCAAGGTCTTCATTGCAAGGTACTTTAAAGTTCGCAGACGATTGGCAGGTGGCCTACGCACGTTCTAGAAGATTGATATTTTGAATTCCATCAATAAACTTTCTGAAGCTTTAGGACTGTTGTGACCTGTGGTTGTGACGTTACTTTCGATTGTAAGCAATGATTTTGCGTTCGGAAGTCACCGAAGTTTCCGTAGCTAAGCCCGATTCAGCGAAATTGATAGTACTAATCATTAAATAGTTGTGTATTTTTACAGTTATTTTTGACACTCAACTGAAGCACCAATTTAGCTTTATTAGGGTTTTTAGTCAACTTAAAATACTCTCAGACTATAAAATAAAATACTCTCAGGTTTCATATGAATCGTAATAAAACTCTGTTTATAAAAACGTTATCAGCGACAATAAAAATTCAGTAGTTACACTGTGTGCCGTAGATATGTGGCCGTGGTCACATAAGAAAACATTTGATGTTTGTTCGACTGAGATAGCTGTTAATATACACACTGCTGGTAAATTAACGTCTTTATTTTAACGGTGTTATAAAAGTGACACGGGTTTATGATAATTTTTATTACAGGTGGACGGTAGAGGAAACTTGAGACTTGGGCGACATTATGACCAGAAAAACTATTTTTATGGCTTGTAGTAATAAATTTAAGAATAAGTAAACTAAATTGGCTATAAATTCTTTACAATGAAGATAGTCTTTAAATAGCTAAAGTTGGTCTTGCTAATTTTAGTCGCTATGCTGTCATGGACGGGTATAAAAAGAAAATAGTAGATAAAGCTTACGCCTGCAAAAGCAGGATAAACGGGTTGGTAATTGCTGGTTACTTGAGTTCGATCCCGTCTTCACACATAACATTAGCTTTGGAATATCTTTATGAACTTGATATGAGAGCGAAGCATCCTCAACATATAGATATAGGTAAGTGGGAACACTTAACTATATATCTTTGGAAGAATTCTAAGGTTTGCTTTCATAAATTTAACTTAATTGAATCCTTATTTCAATTATTTATTTTAAATTAATTTAAATTGATTGTATGTTATTTTATGTTTGTTAATTACCTGAAAATAAATGAATTTATTTATATGAAAGTGAAACCTTTTAGCGTCTTTCTACCTAAACAGAGGTAACCACTTATTCGAAATATTATAGCTAACTAAGGAACTAAGGAAATTAATAAATACACTCCATCCTGACTATAATGGCTGGATCCAATTTGTAATGACTATAATTAAAGCTTATTTCTAATATAGATTCTAGCTAGAGATCGTTAGTTCTCAGGTCATATTTCCGGCACTACATTAAGATCATAGACTTGTATTACTAACTCAAAAACACAGGTTATTCCTGAGTTTTTATTAGTGATAATTTGTCTTATGCTGTGTATTGTAATGATTAATGAATCTATGACTAATAACTCAATTTAAAGTTTATCTAGGTAAGTATATCTAGCAAGTGCTGCACTGAAACAAGCGTATATTAAAGAAGAGGAAGAAAAAGTATATCAAGTTACTTTTATTGTAACCTCAACTTTATCTAGGAAGACCTTAGGTCTGTTTTGGTATGACACAATTTAGATTGCCATTAACAATCGAAGAAGGAAAACATGTTTTGTTTAGTTGATTAGTCAAAGGTAGGTAATCCCGAAAACTTGGGTATTCATGCATTGCATAAAATTAGGGTATTGTTGCATTGCATAAAATTAGGGTATTGTTGCATTGCATGAAATTAGGGTATTGTTGCATTGCCTACAATTTTACATTAACTTTTTATTTTGAATAAAAATTGGGAAAATGGATAAATACGTAGTTAGGGATACCCAACATTAATCAAAAACAGTTTTAAATGTCCACATTTTTTCTATTGTTTATGGGAAATTCCCTAATTGAGTCATTTTAAAAGAATCTAGCGACGACGGCGTGTAAGGTTGTGAACAAAAGTTGTTACAAAATTCGATTTCCTACATAGTAGTGAAAGGTGGGTTTCTCTGCAAAATATTGGAAAATCATAACAAGATATTCCATTACGAATAACAAGCTAGATTCGATTCAGTGGAAGCTGTGACTAATCATTTATCTGCATAATTCTACATGCTTTTATAGACACGAGTGCACGGTAATTTAAAAATTAATATACACCTTCATCTTTTAACTGATGATGATACTTCTAAGTACCTATATCGTGGTACAAAAAGTAAATTAAACTTAGCAAAGTATTTTTACAATTAATATACAAGATATATAAATTGGTTTTTACAATATTTACGGTTTTTATCAGCTTTTTTCAATGTTTTCGTAGGCTTAATTGCAGATTATTGTGATTTATAAAGATGAATTATTTATAGTTTTGGAAGCGTTGTTTCATTGTTTGTTATAAATAAAATGATGATTACAAACAATTTGATCTTTAGATATTCGTGCCAAAATTAAACGGGATGATTCATAGACAATTAAGTTCACAATTTTGACAGGTTGTGAGAACAAAAAATATTTGAATTGATCATTAACATTGATATGTTACTTATGTATTGCAAAAAAACACACCATGGTTTTTTTTAATGTAACTTATTCTGAAATATTGATCAATATCTCGGCACGATTGTACCATAGACTACTCACATAACATCTTTGGTAATTTTAAAAGATCTACTAACTACTACTTGTGTTTTTGAATGAATATATCTAATTTATCATCATAATAAGTATCCACATATCCCTTATCTACTAACTCATTCAACATTAAATTGCTATAAAAACATTAATATTTACAATATTTTCAGAGCGCGAACTTGACACGGTTGCCACTAAGTACTCAGCCAATCTGACTGCAAACTCGGTTAATGATGATGGCAACAAATTGGGTAACCGACTAACCGTTATCACTCCATATAGACTGATAACACCTACGCTACTGGCAACACCGTAGAACTAGGTACATCGCTCATTATTGTGTGGGAATCTAAAAACAATAGAACAACAAAAGCTTCCTGAAACACGCTATATATTTACAGACAGACCGACTATGTTCCTTCTTCCTTGAGAAATAAAAATAATGTAATGTGCAAGTTAGAAACAAGATATGCAAATAGGCTCTCTGAACAAGTTTACATAGTCTCACAGTATTTTAGATAAAGAAACTAGTTTCTTTATGGTACTTTGAAAGTGCCAGTTAAATGTTTATGTTCAAGTTCATATTCATATTTCTTAGACTTACTAACTTTCTTATGTACACCATAATCTGATCTCACTAGTAATTGACGAACAGATACATCTAGAAATAGACTCCAATTTATAAAACCGGTCTGCACGAATATTATGATAATAAGAGTTATTTAAAGATTTCCTGTTAGGTGTTAAATTATGTATTTCAACGATAAATGTTGGACTAAGGCTATATTTAAAAACGATTGATGGCATGCCTGTCAAAGTGCTCAGAACATCAAATCACGTATCGCATGAAAATTACAGCGTCGCGTGACATTGCGCGTGCGCAGCCATGACAATGAATACCTAGGGATAAAATAAATTAGTACCTGCGACGTGGAGTGACGTTAATTTTATTAACGCGTTAATAATACTTGATTTTGTACAGTCCGAGTTATGCATGCTCATTGTTCAGTTCTTTAGATACGGATAGTCGTAAACATCGACTAGAGAGGTAATTTTAATCAAGCAATTTATGGGTCGTTGGATTAAAGATGGAACTGATAGATATAAAGATCGGTATTATGATTTTTGTCAGCATTTATGTATACTTAACTTGAAAGTAAAGGAGAAGAATAACATGAAAGTGTTGGTCGTTGCGCAACGAAAAATAATTTAGTATGATCTATACAATCTATGAAATCCTCGGTTTATCAACACGTCTTGCAATTAAAATACTTTGCAATTTGAGAAGAATTCTAGCAGAAAAAGCAGCCAACATAAATCAAAAGTACGCTTTTGATTTATGTTGGCTGCTTTTTGCTAAACAAAATTAAAAATTTCCAGACCAAATCTCTCTAAGTTCATATTAGGCCACAACAAAAGTGTAGTTATCTAATCTAATTATCATTGTCTGACATGTGTAAATGTATCTGCAAATTGCTCCAACACGGGCGCAATAAGTATAGTAACAGAAAATATAAACAAACCTAGGAAAAATATGGCCGGCCGTGACAATGACAGCTAAGATGGCGCCAACTTGTCAAATTACGCGACACGATTCGCGCGTTAAAACAAAATTATTATTTATTAGTTGCCAGCTACATTGTGACTAGGATTTCAATTACGATTGGTGTTATGTTAAGTGTTCTTTTTTTTTTAGAATGTAATGTGAATATTGGTACTTACTTTAGGCAGGTAAAAAACCGGGAAGTATTGAAAACATTTATCAGATTACAATAATATCTAGGTTACCCGAAAGAATAGGAAAACGCAGAATAGAATTACTTATTTTGATTCTAAACACCTTAATTACTTATGCTTTGACAACTACTATAATCATGCCTTTATTTTTCGTAACAAAGTTTAAAATCTTCCTCTCGGCTCCTACGAGAAGTAGGTAATGATGACATAGGACCTACGTCGTAGGTCATAGAGTATAGGAAGGTAAGATTTTAATCTGAACATTTTAGGAAGCGCCTGTATCTTTATGACATCAGGAAGGAAAGTCGCTACCATGATTATTTGATTTATGAATACTTATTAGCTCCCATGACATCGCCTGTAGATGTTCGTGCCAAGTAACATCAGCAAAAAAATATTCGTAGCATTTGCGACGGTGTGTGCAATTCCGATTTCCCTAACATTTTTTATCTGATCCGGAGATTAACAATAGTTCTGACACAGAAGTCTTACATCATCGGTTTTTATTGTGTTCGACTTTTATAGGCCAAAAAACAGTAAGTAGCTTTTCTTACATAAAGTTAAAATTTTAAGACCGCCTAAAAAACACGAAGAGTGTGACACGATTTTTACGGTATTTTAAAATATTAAAATTCAGTTCTGAAGAACACGACGTATTTACATTTATAAAAATGTTTGAATAAACTTTTTATTATTACAGTTAGTAATAAATGCGCCGAAGCATCTCGGCCATGACAATGAACTGCAGGCGCGCACCGGGCGCTAAACATTTGAATTAACTCATAGTTGTAACTTTTTTATACAATCTTACAAATATACTTGACATTGCAAAGTTCAGCCACTCGTGGAAATTGAGCTTCTTTGACAATAACTATTTGTGAGAAAAAATATCAGTGATGCGCACGAATAGGCCTTTTGTGTTTTTTTTTTTAAACAATCATATATAAAACAAGCCATAGCTAATAGCTATTTAGAATAATTTTAAAACGGACCTGTATTTTTTTATTTTTAAATTAAGTGCTACTATCGTCCAAATCAATAATGCTATGAAAATCTTCCGGCAAAAGGCAACTTTATCTATGTAGCCAGTAACTTATCGATATCCAGGGACGCTAGAACGATTGTTAGTTAACTACCAACAACCGATGGTAACCTAAACCTTCACGGTTGGCAGTGGCGGAGTAGTGCATCGAACAAGGTAACGCGTAGCCTTGAGACTGACGGATGGTACAAGTTACAAGCCGATGGATACTATCGTTTAACTTAATTGTTACGTGTATTTTATCTGAACCACGGTGATATTATGTTGGTTTGTCAAGAAAATATTAGTACGGCGGTACGTAAAAACGAAATGCCTTAAGTAGAGAGAGATAAATTGTTATACTAACCCTAGATTATGGTAGATTTAACTTTGACTATTTGTAGTATAAACAATTGTTGGTTGGTCAATAGAGAAAAATAAAACAAAATAATAATAAAAGTACGTATCCAACGGTTATTTATATATTTTTAAACGATATTGTATCATAATATATATATATATATATAGATAACTAGCAGATAGCTGCTTAACCGGGCTTTCCTGTGGTTGCCTTAAGCTTCTACACTCAAAGGCTTGTGTAGAAGCGATCAGCAGAAGTGCAGAAGTGTAGAAGCCTTCAGCCAGGAGTAAAAACTATTCTAAATTAAAACTAGGTGAGCGCTCGCTAAGGGCACCCCCTGTAGGGTACGAACCTCGGCTTGGGGCTTCGCTGGGGGGAGGACAGCAAAAAGGGACAGGCTGGATCAAACATAGTTTTTCATCTTGATTATTATACGGGGTATTTAAAGCTACGTGCTCAGCTGCAAGGACTGCTTTTTTTTTTTTGTCGGTGGGAAATCATCAAATAACTTCTCCCGCTCTGGGCGGAGCGGGAGGGCGTGTCAGACTCTTACTGACTAAAACCCACCCGTGTTCCTTCGGTTGCCCTGTCGCCGGGGGCCACGATCTCCCTTTCGGTTTTCTTCGCAACCCCGGCAGGAGCTGCAAGGACTGCTGGCATCTCATTTTCGAGAAAAAGTCGGGGGGAATATTATTTACTAGGGCACGCGGTCGCGATTACGAAGGACCTCGGCGGCGAGGTCGGAATGATGGGTGTCGTCTGTATTTGTATACTGTACTGGTGGCCCTATTCTTCTCCTGGAAGAGTGTTATGGGGTTATCTGACTGGTACTGGTAGGTTGCGACTTGCGACTACATAAATGATTGCGTAATCGTGCGGCTCTGCGCTCCACGCTACGCGTACGCGCAGCTCACACCGCTACGCGCGTAACGGATAGTTACGCCCGATACTACGCGCCCTTTTATTGCCTCTACGTCGTTTATCGTATTCTGTCTGAATCTTACTGAAATCCCTTTGTAGGTTTATCGTGAAACCTACAGATAAATATATATACTTTATGCTGATTTTCTATTGTTTTGTTTGGAACCAGTTCATGATAAATTAAAGCAGAAAAACATCCGTACATGCTGCTGCTGATGCTGCAATGGATACAAAATAAATTTAATAAGTAAGCTAACAAATAATGTTATAAAAATATGGAACAGTGACCAAAAAAGAAATCCGACCACCGCGCACCGCTTTGGCAGCTCATTCAAGTCGCTAAAGCTTCCGCGTCCGTCTCCGCGCCCGCCTATACATTACACCAGCCACAGTAATAACAAACATTCGGCGTTCGTCGCATGCATCTGCACAGCCGAGCACAACAGTGATACACGCAAACAGAATAACAACACGTTATTTCCTACTAGTTTGTACTGCGGCGAAGAAAATTAAGCTATTATCTTGTCAATCGCTATTCGCAACCATAATGGATGCAACAAATTGTTTATATGACAGGATGCCTCGTGAATACTTCGCGTTGACAACAAATGAGATGTCAAGGCGCATATACAATGTGATAAGTGAGGAATTTGACAGAATTGATAGCGTGGACAATTGGGAATCAGGATGGCGCCTAAACGGCGCGTGCGCAACGAATTCATAGAGGAAAATTTTAATATTAGGCGACCAACCAATCTATTTATGAGAACTATGTAGGTATTCATCTGAATACTAGGAATGTATTCTAGAAGGTCAACACAAGCCGATGTTGATAGCGGTGTCTTTGACCGTTAGAAAGCTTTTTCTAGAAACAAAATAAAAGGTATATCTTTTGAGCTTTCGTTCGATAGTATCGGATATTCAAAGATCGTACAAACACAATTATGAACAATAAAAAAAAAATTGTTATTAGAAAGAACAGCTCAGTAATTATAATTCAAAAATAGTAAAAGAAACGTTGCATAAGACTGCAATTACTGGCGTGGGTGTTAAATAAGAAACCTATGATTAACGAAGCACGAACTAAATTAGAAAGAAGTACACAATGTACGGACAAGTAATTGAGGATTTAGATAATGGCACAGAATAAAAATTTGCAGAAGGTAGTAAGGTTGGGCAAATAAATAACGCGATGTGGGAAAAGAAAGGAGTTTTGACTTTTCAGATGGCACTACTGTGTAAGATTATAGAACTGTGTTTAATATAGCCTTATATAATATAGCCAGAAATCTTAATCTGAAGTGATATAGCGTTGTTTTTTTATGTGTGCTTGCCTTTCGCTTTCCTGCAATCTGTGGGAGTGATTTCGTGAAAAGGGACGGAAGTGTGTAACAGGAAGCCGGGGAAGCGCGCGCTATTTGATTTGACAAATGAGCGCGCGCGGCGCTAGAGTTGGCCGTCAGGTACCAACCCATTTTTCGAGAGGATGGTACTGTCAGCCAATATGTTACACATCATCTAGACCTCATCTAGTTTTTAAAATATGATTGACGTGTAAAAGTGTTTGTACAAACCTATTTACAGAAATAAAATCATTTATCATTTATTATATGCGACTAATGTAAGTCTCGCTAATTTTTTTTGTTACTTTCGCTAGGTTGCAAACGTTTTTTGCATTATTTAACATCTACACAATGTATGTTTACAGCGCCGTGTGATGTGGACCTTCTACATTTAAGTATTCTGTGATAAAAATTTATATAACAATGAAACATCTCGAAGACGCAAATAACAGACGTTGACCCGCTCATTAGCATGGCATTACGATTCAGTCTTCGATACTGGCCAAACAAAGACACGCTAAAAAACTAAAACAATGACAAATTACGCCTACTGTAACATCCTGTATACGCGTAATACGTGGTGTAGTTTTTTATCGTTTGAAGATGATAACAGTTATTGATAATGTTGTTAATTAATTGCTACCGTGACCTAATTCGAAATTATCTTAGTTATTGCACGACTCACAGTGTGACGCATTAGAGAGTGCTCTGCGATCGAAAAATTTGTGTTGCCTCCTTTCTGCAACTGTTTTATTGTTACACTCCTGCTAGTACACAGAACCTACTTAAGTTATAATATACTTTTGTATAGATAATTTAATGGAGATTATGAAACGACAAAAAAATAAAATTGTGTAAAAAAAACCTGTCTTTATATCAATGTTTGAAACCTAAAAACATTGTAGCTTGTGAGAAAATCAATTAATTGAGTTTTTTTTTTTTATAGATTCGTTTCAGCCTTAGGAGGAACTCTATTAAAAATGGCTCTTTTATTCAAAGAAGTTTACTTATAATTAATATAAAACGAACTAATATAATATCTATATCTTAGATTCTGAGATGAATCTCAGATGATATCTAAGATCTATAAATATATTTCCAACTTCGACCCTCTTCCGTTGCCTAGCAACCAACAAAGCAAACTTTGACAGAACGTACCATTTTAAATGTTCCATTTAAAAAAATTTAAGGGTTCCGTACCATTCGAAATTTTCATCGGCGAGGCCTCTATTCGTTAGAGAATTATAAAACTGCACACTGCCATGCTACTGCAGTTTTAGGTCAGCGCCATCTCTTAACCTATAGTGGAACTAATGTAAATTAAGTTAATGATTTCTGAAAGTGTGCTATTTAGAGATATTGTTTTATTTTTCCTGTAATCTTTACATAAACTTCTATTATATAGAATAATTTCAAATTTTTCTCTATGCAAACTTCGGAGATAAGGGGGGGAACGGTATTTTTTTTTTAATTTTTCGTCAAAAGTCGAAAACAATGCGGCCAAAGAAAATAAATTTGAGAATGTGCAAATAGCGCTCTTTCATATGATACCCCACATGTTAAACACCCGTTCAGTACCCGCTACAAAAAAAAAAAAACGTAATTGCAAAATAGTTGGGCAAACGTCATCTAAAACTATTTCAAATTTCAAGTTGATTTGACATTAGTAGTTCTTGAGATATTCAGCTGTGACAGACAGGCGGACTGACAGACTAAGTCGCACCAAAAGGGTTCCTTTTTACCATTTTGGTACGGAACCCTAAAAAGCAGTCAAAACATACTTCATGAAAAGTTTAAATAATTTTCTTTTTGAATGCGTTATGAGGCGTGCACTTTTGGATTTTCCAAATATTATTATTTTCGAAAAAATAAGTGATTAGCAGATTTATCAGACTTGATCTCAAAAGTATATAAATATGCCAATCATTTTGATTTACAAAACTTTTAGATTTCTATTTTAATTACCCCGATTGATTTACATAACCATTTCCGATAATGTCTCTACTCAAAAATAATGTGATAAATGAGACGGCATCGGCAGTACAACCCTACACGTCAATGACAACGAACTCAATAAAATCCAATTCAAAAATCAACTGGCTCGAAAATTTCCTCAACGAAATATTAAATGAATAAAAGTTCCAAGAACCAAATATGTCAAAGGTGGGTCAGTTATCCAAAAAAAGAATAAAACTTCATCTCGCGTGTCGTTTAGAAATACATTCTAAGAATGCAAAATATTTAAAGATGTTTTTTCATGCAAAATTAAACCTCACGACATTTTTTTTACATTACCAACATAACTTTACACATCATCAAACACATTGACAACTTAAATCAAGATGCAACAAGGTTTAATGTCGTGTAAATAAAAGTTTGGTGACGGTAAATAAAATGAAGTGTTTGTTTCTTTCTACCGATGCGATGGCGCTGTCCGATTACACTTGGCACGGTCGTCGGTGTACTTTCCAACAACACGTGATTGACTCATACAAGGTCACCACAAAACACATGGGTTTCCTCTAAAACGATGACAGAAGAAACCATTATAAATTGTTACCTAGAAAAGTCTTAGGTAAGGTTGTAAAGATAGTATCGTTTTCTCAGATTTTCTTGCGGTTGGTTTTTAAATGTGTCGCAGCTATCCTGTAGAGAAATATTAAGTTATTTTGGGCATGCTACCATAAAGGCTCTTTCAAACAGGCGCGACACGTGACGCGACACAAAGACAGCGCTCGTCGCGCGACGAGCGCTGTCTTTGTGTCGCGTCGCGTGTCGCGCCTGTTTGAAAGTGCCTTAAGAGTCATCAAATCTATTAAACATTAGTAGTTTATATATGGTACTGTCATGGATAGCCATTTGCAGACACCTAAATGAACTATTAAGTACCTACTTACTGACAACATAAAAGAAATGCCGCTATATTCTTACTTAATACTCGGAGCAGGAAGGACCCAGACTTATTGTCCATTCATCAAATAGGAAAGTTAAACACATTTCAACACCTGATTAAAACCCAATACATAACTATTATACATTCAATTTATTTGCGATTCTAAGTTTCATTTATGCTGTCTGTGTGTGTGTGTGTTTGGCATACATTTCCATTCATTCATTCATTTCGGATTCAGTATTCACTGTAGAGTCTATCAATATTTACAAGTTATTAAAAACTGTTTTAAATCAGATATTAGTTTTACGTCTACTTTGCTGCAGCATCAGTTCAGGGTTACTATGATCTTCTAATATCATTGAAGTAACAGAATACCAAATTTCAAAACGATCAGACCTGTGGAAGATACTCACATCCATTCATCAACTAGAAAACAGCTAATAATCTTCAAACGGCTGAACCGATTTTGATAAAACATATCTAAGAACCATCGCTAGAAAACCTGCTGTAAAATTTAAAAAAATCGCATTCAAATCGGTTCACCCGTTTAAGAGCTACGGTGCCACAGACACACACGTAGCGGTTAAACTTTTCCCCCTTTTTGCGTGGGGGCCGAGTTTTAAAAAAATCACGCGGCTGAGTCGTAAAAATAAAAAATACATTTTTGTTTTTGAACTAAATGATAACGACTTTCTTTTCCGGTAGGGACAGACATCACTGGCTATCCATTTTATTACTGACCGGTTATTCTACATAATATACCGAGTCTGTATGATACCTATCTCTGTTTGTTGACAATCATAAATAGATTAAAAGCCTTATTTAAGTGCTTTACATCTTTAATGACGGTCGGAGAAAAAAATCTATTGACAGTTGACGCCATCTTGTGCAATTATAGAATTTATGTTCTTTAGTATCAAAGGTAAATTATGAGAGTAATTACAGTTGAGTTAGTAAGGTATAAAAATAGATATGCCTTGTGATTTCTTGAAAATAAAAACATACCTAACTTGAGAAAAGCTTTACCTTGGGACTGCGGAAAGCTGAAAAATGAATGGAGGATAATGTGTTAGATATTGTGCCATGTTCCTCGATTACTGAGATTTGCTTTATTTGTTTTTTACGACTACATAATAATCTAGTATACATTGCAACAGCGAATTAATTTGCACGCCTCCTCCTTAAGACCTAGGTGAAATATTTTTTAATATTCGGATAGTTGATAACCTAAAGAGGTGCCATAAAGAATATGAATTTAAAATCTCGACTAAAGGCTCGTGCAGACCACCGCGATATCGCGGCCACTACAAGGGTCGTGCTGCCTGTAGCGCCCGCGATATCGCGCCTGTTTGCACGAGCCTTAATTAAAAAGTTATGCAACAACGCGAAATTTCGCGGGTATTCTGGTTATACACATTAAAAATATATGCAAGTATATTATGTGCACGAACATGAATAATTCTAAAATACTGCATAACGCATAGCATAGCGTTTTTAAAAAATATGGACAACAAATAATTATAGATAGATAAGTAAAGAACGTAGCGAAGAATTTTATAAGACAGTCATTATTATAATCATCATCATAATTTCAGCCGAAAGACGTCCACTGCTGGATATAGGCCTCCCCTAAGCACCGCCACATCGACCGGTTCAGTGCTTCTCGCATCCAACGGATTCCTGCGAAGTTTACCAAGTTATCGGTCTACGTTGTGCGAAGCTTTTTCAACGATATACGTCTTTCGGTACGCGGTCGCCTCTCCAGAACCTCTCGGCCCCATCGGCCATCTGTTCTGCGAGCAATGTGCCCTGCCCACTGCCACTTAAGTTTAGCAATTCTTCGGGCTATGTCGGTTATCTTGGTTCTCTTCCGTATTATTCTAATATCTATTTACGTATTTATTCTATGGATAGTAAATGTCGATAAAATTCCTACTTAGATAAGGCAGAACCAGTAACACCTTGTCTGCATATCACTAATAGATTATGGATGGATTAAACTATAAGACATAGGTATTTTATAATAACATGGTTCCAAAATTATCATATTTATTATCATTGTAAGTACATTTTTTGCTGTTTATTTCAGTATCATATCTTGTGCTATCAATAGTGCCTATGAAATGTGGACTAAAAGATTCCAAAAACACTGCAACATTTTCGTCAAAGATTTACTTAATGAAAGTTATAGACTTCTACTAAGCATCTGAAATCCAGTCGATCTTCGTCGTGACTCAGATTTTTAAAGCACATAAATAGCTAATACAATATTTTTCCATAAACTGCCAGACAATATAAATCTAAACGATATATATCTATATAAAAAAACCGTTTTAAAGGTTATCAACTACCACCGAGAGTAACAAAAATACTCTGAGTCACTTCTATTTTCGAGACACGTCGGGCCATTGGCCCATTTTTTATAGCCTGCAGTACATTACCTCAAGTGTTCCTATTAACTATGATATTACACTGTAGTGAGTGGATTTATTGCGAGTAAATTAAATACGTCTTAAAAAGGCGCTTGTAATTAATTTTAAGAGTTATCAACCGTTAGGATGTCAATCATGGTGATGGGATGTCGTGTGGATTGATAAACTTGATTTGATACCGTTGACATTTGAATGGTTTGTCAAGTAGAAATGTTTGACTACGATTAATTGGATTTAGAGCTGCGTACTGTAGTTCTAGTTTCTTAATGTCCCTCGGCAAACTTCGTGTTTCGGCAGTTGTCGGATTTCTATAAGTTGCCCTTTGCACTTGGTGCAGACCGGACGCTCTCAATCGACTTGGAAGTATACATAGTTGTTAGCACTCTTTTAACTTAATGTAATTTATTTAAAAAAATGATACCTTACCTTGATAGATAGAACATAGACTATAATGCTACACCAAAATTTTTAACACAGACACCTCAATATTCATCCTCAAATTTTCTTGAAATATATGCATAATCGGCCTATAATGTTCCCACTGCTGGAACACAATCCTCTTCTCTGTGAGAGGGAGTGGGCCGTAATCCACCACGCAGGCCCAGTGCGGGTTGGATTGATTGCACGTTTCTTCGAATTTTTAGCTCTAGGACATGCCGGTTTACACACGATGTTTTCCATCACCGTTTTGAGAGCAGTGGTGATGGAATAATTTACACACAGTAAAATGACTGCCTAGGTTCGAACCTACGACCTACCTACAACTCTTAAGTCGCGGCCGTTTCTATTGGGTCACCACTGCTCTACAGGGCAACCACTACTCTTACTGGGCAACCACTGGTCTTACTGGACCACCACTGCTCTCTGGGCTACCACTGCTCCTACTGGGCAACCACTGCTCTCTCTAGTCCGATGATTGTATCCTAATCTAACCCTACTTGCAAGATGACATGACGGTAGCTCAAGCAAATTCTACCCCCGTTGAACTAACAGGCAAGAGGTTTTGGCACCATTCGGAGCTCGTGTAGACACGGTACCCTAGGGTATCAGATTCAAAAGTAAATTATGTACATACACGGCATAGGTACTTACATTGTACGGTATACATTTTTCAGTAGTACCAGCAATCAGCAGGTTGACTTACGGGCACCTTAAATACTCTACAAGGTGTTCTATGTGAAGCTTTTCATATTTTAGGTATCTACCGGGTCTGCGACTAACTAGCTAATGTGTCAAAATAGATACTTACATTGGATTTGGTTCTACAGGTTAGCAGACAAAAATTTCATGAATACGGAAATCTAGTTTAACAATAATCGTATCTGTTTGCAGAGCAAAGTAAAGGAAACATTATTTGACGAGGTTTATATTTGATAATATCGGCATTGTCAACTTTGTTGTCATGTCACTAATCACAATTTATTGGACAATCTATCTAGTCGTGTTAACTAAAAATAGCTTCTCTAATTAAACCAATGGGTCTAACGACTTCAATCAGTAACCTTTAGAAATGCTCGGTACGTGTGGACGTGCCAAACCGCGTGACGAAATGATAATCCACGCGTTGCCTGTCGCCAGGCGCTAACGAACCTCCATTTTTGAAAGAATTCGTTCTTTTCTTTTTCTTCTCTTTTTGAAATCAACATTTGGAATCGAATTTCGAATTGGCGATTACAAACTCTTTTTTGTGCGCATGACGTGACAGTCCGCTGTCATTCTTAATTATTTTCTGCAGAATGAGCTGTGTCACATATGAATTCTATGATGAGTTCTAAGTAATGTTAATGATCGCAAATTGAATTGCCAAAGAGGTTATTGTTAAATGCCTTGTTTTCGCTATCTATTGCCTACTACAGTTGGATATTTATTCAGAAGTTTGACAGAACATTTCTTTTGTCATCTAGACTCCATCATTACTTGAGTCGGAATTAGCGGAAAGAAACTTCTAGTCATGCTGTAAAGACTTCTATTCATAGTCGGACTATCATCAGTATCATTACTCCAATTTAAACAATGAACACTAACTAGGTATAATGTAATAACCATCACCCAGAAAATATCACCCAGAAGATCTTAACAGTAAAACTCGGTGGGTGGTCTTTGAGAAGGATGTGTCAAACTATATTCTATTTGCAGATCCATGGGACGCAATTGGTTAGATTATTGCGTGGGAGGCAGATCCCACCGATTCCTTTTGCTATATATAAACAATGACGGACTGGACAAATTTGATTAATGGATTGTAAAATAGGGTCCCCAAATTGGTAGTAGTGTACCGGTATAGTTCGTTTATCGTGAAGATTGCGCACATGAAGATAAAGCTCTAGATAACAAGGTATATAATCTAATGCCCCTTCATTATAGTCCATAGTGGATAGCGGAGCCGGTTCGTCTAGAGAGTTGTCCGCCTCAGGGCTTTATTGAACTTTTGAGTTATGAGATTCTATGCCCTACGAACGAGCTTCGGTGTCAAGGTTAACTTAACAGATGCAAAGTTACAAATATAGAAAACCTGGGTAGAGGAAATTAAAAGGAAATGGAAATACTACTTTAATTCGTTGCTTGTCAGTCGCAAACGTTAGTGTTTGACACTTGGACATAAACGGACAATATCATTTCGATAATCTAATCTGCATTATGAACTAGGTATACTTATCACAGAAGTGCATCTGTCTCATGCAATCATGACATAACAACTTATATAATGAGGATACATATTAAGAATGTAACAAAATAACTCAAAGTGCGCAGCAAAAAGGAGACAGGAGGCTTTCACAACCGATAGCCCTTTCACTCATCTAAACAAATTAAAGCAACAAAACAAACATTGAAAAAGTAACCTTAATCTGTAAAAATTACAGTTGAATTTAGATTGTGGAATTGTAATTCGAGTTCGATCCGCCAAAACGCTTGTCGATGGTCAAAAATAAAAGATGGACGCTTGAAACGTCAACCGTAATAGATTAATTGGTGGTTATTAGTAGAAAGTTATTCGTGTGAACGTACTTACTGTGATGTGTCTACAATAGAACTTATTTTATTTAAATATTCAAGTGTTAGTTTTTACGAGCTTTTATTCAAGAGAACTGACGTTTCTGACCAAGGAGATGTTGGAAAGGAAGAGAAGGTCTACCAGGAATTAGTCTTTTTCGGTAATGAAGGGCTACATAGAGATTGGAAATGTCGACAAGAACAAAGAAGTATTTGTAGGCAGGGATAACGATAAATAAATAAGCAATAAGAAGTATAAAAGATTATGCAAGCTATATTAATCGAGGATAATAAAACAAATAATTGCAACTTCTAAGTATACATAAATAGATCCTAATAAATCTTTCTATGACTCCAGTTGCAGTTTCCATAAAAGGAAAAACAATTTATTTAATGACGTTTAACACGTAACAGTTACAACTGCACATATAAATCAATAACAAAGAACTTTAATATATAATATAAATGACGCGGGAAAAATTAATAAGAGAAGATGACATATTGGTTCCAGAAGAATCTCTGGTAGCATTGTTGCAAATTAAAAGATTTATATTGTAATGTAAGTCAGTACGGATAGTTTAATAACTTTAGACGCGTGTATCAGTTTTCCCAGTGATATCATTGTTTTGAATGCGCGGCGCACGCGATCTTTACATACCATTAATGTAAATCATTATTCTTTACCTAAGGTGTAGATACCTACCTATTCTACCTACTGTTTGTTGGACACCTACATTGGTAGGTACTATCTTTCATGGAATACATCTTTTAATCAGGATGGAAACATAAGATGTTAATTTTTTCATGGCGATACTCTACGTTACTATATTTCAAGCGCGACTGCTAGTCTCCACCTGCAGTACCTATGTGAGCGGCGAGACGGGGGAGGTATACAAAGGCCTAGCTACCTCAGTCTGCCAATTTTGTCAATGGCGCCCTCCCCCGTCTCACCGCTCACCTACCTCAGGCAGTGACTAGCAGTCGCGGCGGTAATTAATATCAAGTTTCGTTTTATTCGCCACTTATAATGCATTATTTATTTGTTCTTTAACTTCTATTTTTAAACCTTGCTTCGAAAAATCATCAACAATGTAATGAAGTGCGATTTCTTGAAAATCATGTTTTTTAACTTTCTATGATGCTACTGAGATTATGATCTTTGTACCAACTACCACAACATAATCCTTAAGACACAGATATATGACAGTAACCTTGAGTGGTTAGCTTGCGTGTTCTGTACTGAGCTCGCGCGACGCGTCGTACGTCCAACCAATAATAGGACTCGCCCATCAAGGAGCGCTGTCCCAAATTAAACGCATTATTAATTTATTATACTTATATAAAAAAGGTATTTTAATAAAACTTGTATACTAACAGATCAATAATTAAATTATATTCAAAATGGTGAAGGTTTAAAAAAATACGCTTGATAGATTTTGCACGATTCTCAGTTTTTTATCCGCGTTAGACCTAACTTTACAAATTAATTTCACTATAAACATAATCCAAAATATGCCTATATTAAAATATAAAAAAATGTTTTAATTTAACATACATTTCTTCCAAATCATTAACACAACTTGTTTAGACGTCATCTTCAGTATGAAATCATTAAAAGTCGGTTATCGTCGCCTTAAGTAGTCAGGCGATCCAGCCCTCAAAAAATGTTGTGGTCACAGCCACCCGAAAATCGGCCAAGTGGGAGTCGGAGTATGAACTCGCTCATGATCGATATAGTGCATTCCTACAAAAGAGATATTTACAAAATATGTGACGCCTTGACCAAGATTTTGTACAATGTATCGTTCCACGTGGTCAAAGCCATGGGGCGAACACTAGTAGGTAAATTAATAAACCTGTAAAATGTTAGTTTCTTTGCTCACGAAAATTACAAAAGTAAATGATTGTGTGTTTGCACATCACAGTGTCACATTTAGACTCTAAACTACTGAACCGTAGCTTTAGGCTCGCTCGTTTTTATTTAATTAAGGCATTGGACATAAAAACATAAAGTCTATTAGAGTTGTGGGTCGTGCCCACAAAGATGGATCCGCACTTGTAGAGACAGAGTCAACCTTAATATACATAATTCAATTCAACTACTGAAAACAAATTAAACATCAAAATGTGAAAATTTTAAAGAAAATAAAAGAATCTAATGCAAAAATTGTGAAAGCTCTACTGAAGGTTCACATTATAATCTGAAAATACAAATCACCTAAATAAAATTATTTTAAAAGTACCCAATACGGACAGACACAATAAAAAACACGACAGCACAAAACCCAAAAAAAAAAATAAACTAGTGATAATAAACCAAAAAATACATGAAGAAAATGAATAAAATAAACAGAAGTGTGAGCGACATACATGACATGAAAAGCAGCGTAACCATTAAAATATAAATATAGTGAGGTGCTCCAATGTATAATAATGAAATAGTGATTTCCCATGCTACACCATTATAGAGGGCACCACATGCCAATTACATACTAGGTGGCGCTGATGACGCGACAGTCAATGAAGTCAAGAATTTTATCATACTTTCTACGACTGTACACACTTTTAAGTCATATTTTATTATGACAGAAATAGCTAACAGCTATTTCTGTTCTCTCTCTACCCGTGTGAATAAAGATCATTCCGGCTTATGCCAGGTCCACAGACTTACCAAAATTGCATAATTCTGATAAGAAGAAAATTCCTGAACTTGAACTAGGTAGTTATAACTTTTTTATACAGTCGTAAGAACGCATCATATAATACCACTTACTATCAGATCACGATCGCCACCAATTTTTTTTTAATTCCATTTTATTCCATTCTATTTTCTAAATTCAAATTATGAATTTGTGACGTCACAGTGTGGTAAGCCCCTCATGCCATGCGTGGCGCTTACCCTGTGGAGGCGGTCGGGTAACAGGCGGTACGGGCACATCTCCCTTGGCATCAGGCGCCGCTTCGCCGGATTCTACATCTGCAATCATACTTTGAACTGAATACTATGTTCTCTAAACGATAATTTACAACCTCACTTATTTTGAGAACCTGTCTGGAATGGCACATGTCTACTGGTAAATTCAAAAATGGCACAGAAGTTGTGTAAAACAATATTTCTGAAATGGTAACCAAAAATCAACCGGAGGTGGTGAATAAGGCTAATGATATTTCAGATATGTATCGTTCTATAAACATTATGAAAATGGTGCATCCTCCTAAATAAATAATTATTGATATACAAATAATTCGATGTATCAACATTTCAATACGTTGCCTTTATTCACAAACAAAGTAAATAAGTAATTGCTGGATTGTTGTTTTTTTTTTGTTCTCTTTAGTTTTACTACATTTGCTCTATCTATCAAACGAATAAACTCGTCCACAGTAAAAACTTCTGTAACATTTACAAATGGTAGCTTTATAATTGATGCACACGGCATACTTTCTGAACATAGTAAGATAATCACGGCAATTGAGAGTTCATTACTCGATTATTAAAATTACATCGAGTACATTTCGTTTCCCGCCCGTCCCATCCTTGATGTCCTCCCTCCGGTTGACGCCCTAAACCAAGGTTCGTACCTCACAGGGGGTGCCCTTTGCGAGTGTTCACCTAGTTTTAATTAGCATAGTTGAATAACCCCTGGCTGGAGGTTCGAGTGTGTAAGCTTATGGCACCCCCAGGAAAGTCCGGTTAAGTAGTCATGATCTCAGAGGTCAACTACGAGATGATGCCCTATCTAAAAAAAAAACATTTCGTTGTCAAAATAGGAAGTAGAACTGATGACTAACAATACAAAGTTCGAAATCAGCCGACAATGTTACTTTAAGGCTATTGAATCTATAATTTAGTTCCGTACTTGAAACTTTGAAATCGACCTTTTATTCATTTCAATATTCCTTATCAATGAATTGATGGATGTGAGCTAATCCAGTCAAAGCTTGTGATGAATAAAAGGAACTAAATTAACCATTAGGTTTATCAGACAGATTGAGCAGAACTTCAGATTTCGGTACTTCCATTCGCGTTTCTGTAATTAGTTATGGCATTAATTTGTGGTGTGTGGTTTATTTCCTACTGTCCCTGAGATGAATAAAATTGTTCATCTTAGTTGAAATTAAAATAACAAGTAGATAGGTATGTCTGTTTTACGTCTTTAATTATATTGTTTATCAATGGTTTCAAGGTTCTTCATTAATTATTTTTAATTAGCTGACCCGGCAGACGTTGTCTTGTCCAGTTTTCAATAATTCATACAAAAATTTCATAGAAAAAAGACATTCACTTTTTCACGAATTTTAAAATTCTAGGAAAATTTTGCAATTTTTCTTTCCATAAAAACCTAATTCAGATATTACGAATATTTCAAACAAAAAATTGCCATATGGGTCCAGCAGAATCAAGTGATGCGCTTACCAATGAACAGCATTTCATTTTTATTATTGAAAATAAATAAATAGTATAGGTACTAACCTGGGCAAATGAGCTCTGCTCGGGTGAAAATAGAGAATAGAGAAAACGAATGTTCCCAGATATGAGACCTAGCTATATCGATTTTTACCGTAAACCTCTATATTGCAACTTTCATCGAAATCGTAAGAGCTGTTTTCGATAACGTGATTACATTATATACATCTCAAAACATTGAGGATATACTTTAACAGCACAGTCACACAAATGTTTTTAGCGTGAATTATCTAGTGAAATTGTCTAAATGTTTTTTTGGCAAGCTCTATAGAAAACCCAAAAGTGACTTTACAAACAACAGTCATTAAACTCATTATGTTTAATTTTTCTCGAAGATTTGTAGAGGCAATTACTAGAACAAACTAAAAATAGTCAAAGTAACGTCGACATTGGTCAGTAAACACACAGAGAGCCGATGGAATTCCCAACCGCTGTTAATTAGCAAAAATTACAGACCTGAACAATTTCGAATAAAAATACTACATAATTACATGAATGATTATTTTATTTTCATAATCACTTTAGTCATACTTTAGCGTTATTAACCCTACCTAATTTAAGCTAAGGTACTTGGATTTAGGTTTTTACCGACGGACTTTGAACCGCTACAAAAAAAGACCAAAAAATATGATTGTTTCTTTATCCTGACATTGGGATTCTGACCATCGCAATTTAGATGACCGATAACAGTAAGACCCTTTGTACACACAAGTTTTTCTTGCCGTGCCGTGAAAAACTACGGTTTATACTCCGGCAAATATTCGTGTACGAGTCTACGTATAATACAAATGTATTATATTTTAAATCTTCAATTTTCTTTTACAATTATATGTTAAAACGCGTCGACTTTCCCAGCGTGAAGCCTAAAAGTTTGGAAAACCATCCAATACCGATTATAATGTCCATGTTATTTTTTTCAGCCTGATTAGGCAAAACTGATTGATAACCAGCTGACCCAACGGCCGTCGTCCTGTCCAAACAATAGTTCATACAAAAAATGACGTACAGTAATTCCCGAATTCGAAAAATTTCCAGAAAACTTTTCACATTTTTATTTCCATTTTAAACAAATTCGGACTATAACGAATATTTTAAAACAAAAAATAATCACGAACAACATGTCATTTATATTTATTTAGATGAAATATTTAGTATCTCGTTTGATATTACAATAAAAAATCTATGGGTTATTTTTCTGTTGAAAACTACATCAATCTCCTCCACCTATCAGTAATTAAACCTTTATACGTGGAAAACACATCTCACAAAAATACGTGGAAAAAACTGCATAGGAAATTATTTTGAAAATACTAATTGTATCTCAGTAATTATACCTATTAGCTATTGTTTGGCGTTTATTATTTGATACTCAGATAAGTGTATTTTATGCCAACACGGAGGTGGAAGAGGGCAAATCATTAATTAGATATAGTGTATTTTTATTTGTAGTTTCAAAGAAGTTTTTACATTCCATGGTCGGTGCACACACCCATATGTTAAATTTACAAAAAGATAACTTAATAAGGTGTCTCTTTTTTAACAAATTTATCAATTACTAGCTGCACCCCGCGGTTTCACCCGCATAAGTCTCGGTCCTGTGGATAAAAAATATCCTACTAAGTAGTCCCAATCCAGGTCATGGTCTAACCATGTGCCAAATTTCATCCAAATCCGTTCAGTCGTTTTCGCGTGAAAGCGTTACTAACAAACTCACTTTCGCATTCGTCGTTAGATTCGTCTTAATTGTGGGAGTGACATAGGCTATATAATATTTATATATTGCATCTGCAAATAGAAAAAAAGATTATTTTGTTTATCTTTTATATTTTGGGAATTTGAGAACGTTGTTGGCTGTAAACTTTTGGACCATTTTCTATTTTACTAAGTACCTGGTACATGTTGATAAGCCTACTCTGTCCTCTCATACCTATTAACGCTGTAATTTGAAAACATTGTAGAGGCCATTTATTTTTTAAAGAGTAACCGTGAAGTTTCCTGCCGGCTCTTCTCCATAGGAAGCGACCAATTGGAACCGTGCACAAGGGCACTTATGAAACGTCAGAACGTTTCATAAGTTCCCTTGTAGGTTTATGTGTAAGAAAATATTTTGAATATGAATTTATTTAAATTCGTGATTTTTTTATGCCATGCCAATTTGCATTAGAGTTATCAACCTTTTGAGATTAAATTCATGATTACGTCAGGACCTGTTAACCCTCATTGGAAATTAGGTATGGGTTTCTGGTTTTTTACTACAAAAATCCAGGCCATTTGGTTGTTTTTCAAGCTTCTTTGAAGATTATTTGCTGATGTTTTAATTTATTGCCCTGCCTCTGACATCTCAAGCTTAATTTTAATGCAGCAAATAAACTTATTATTTTTAATTGATTTGATATTATCGCACCTAATTTTACAATCACTTTAACAATTAAGTGTTTGGTGTATTCGTTCCTTTGATCTCCATTTTGATTAGTTTTTATCATAGTTATGTAGGATGTATTCGTACAAGTAGGTTACAATTGATAATAGATTTTTATCAAGCAATTAGATCAGTTTCTTACATACATTCTCTATTATTAAATGAGCAATATTTGTATCTAATCACGTTTTCGAAAACGGCTCTAACGATTTCGATGAAAGTTGCAATATAAGGGTTTACGGGGGCGAAAAATCGATCTAGCTAGGTCTCATATCCGGAATAATTCGTTTTCTCCGTATTTTCACTCGAGCAGAGCTCGGTCGCCCAAAGTTTAAAACAAGATGGCGACCTTAGAAAAATGACATGGCAGCACGGAATTAGTACTATACATGGAATTAGTTTAAACTATCCTATACTATTATCTAATCAGTCTCTATTTTCACCAGAGCAGAGCTCGGTCACCCAGGTACTGAGGCTTAAGTATGCGTGTTTTTTTATAACTTTCGCTGTAGGTAAATAAATTAGTGAATTTCAAAACCATTCGTGTTTCAAGATAAACTATACTGATAACTTTTATTAACAACGGTTTGCTTTCTTGGATTTGAATATTATCATGAGTACAATGTTGGAGATATCGTGTTTTCCTATCTTATACTCAAATTCAAACTAAAACTCAAACTCAAAGCATTCATTTCAATTAAATCACTTTTGAACTGTCAAAGAGTTGGTCAGTTGATCAGAAAGTTGAAGCTAGTTGCCCATTCTTAGACCTCTATGGAGAAGAACGGGCAAGAAACTCCAAGGACATTATCTATTCCTCCCGTTCGTAACCGATTGAATAACTCTAGTTATTGCAATAAAATCATGGCCATTCTGTGTAGCCAAGTGAGCAAAGTTTATTTCGCACAAGGAAGATTGCGCCAAATAGAATTCATTAACGAAACACATTTGATCAATTGAAATCCAAATATATTTCTACTTCAAGACCGCACGGAACTTTTACGTTTTGTTGATTGGTTCGCATTGATTAAAATTGTCTTGTGCATTTATTTTATAGCAGCCGCTCTTGCCTCATAATCAGCCTGTAATGTTTCCACTGCTGGGACACAAGCCTTGACAGGTCAGGAGTGGATAGTGGCCCCCGGCAACAGGACACCTGAAGGAACATGGGTGGGTTTTAGTCAGTAAAGGCCCGTGCAAACTGGCGCGATATCGCGGGCGCTACAGGCACCGCGGCCCTTCTAGCGCCTGCGTATCGCATTGGTCTGCACAAGCCTTCAGAGTCTGACACACCCTCTCGCTCCACCCAGAGCGGGAGAAGTTATTTGATAATTTCCCACCGAAAAAAGGAGTGGACAGAAATCACACAGGCCCAGTGCGGGTTACTGGATGTCACATGTTTCCGAATGTTTAGTTCTAGGATATGCCCGTTTCCTCACGATGTTTTCCTTCACCGTTTTGAGAGCAGTGGTATTGAAATAGTTTACACAAAGTCAAGTGCCTGATTGGCTTCGAACTTACAGCCTACAACTCGTAAGTCTCGGACGTTTCCACTGGGCCACCACGCCAACCACTCCCTTGCTTCGTACGGGTGCAATCTACTAATGTGTCAACATGGCAATTTTCTGTGCTTTAACTAAGTTAAATACTGTTTAAGAGGTACATAAGCCTTCCAGAATAAAGATAGTTAATTGATTCAGGCGTGACCTTGCGGAAATCCATAATGAAATGATGATGTGGATATATTTAGTAACCTTTTCCGCTTCGCTATTTCTAAAGAGTCTTGAAAAGACCCTGGAAGAAATCGACACGTGTTTCACCTCTCAACGAGGCATCCTCAGGATGACGATTAACTTGTCGTGAACTCGAACACGGCGTGTTGCCACACCAAGCACCGAGCGCAGAATAAATTCAATATTCATGATGGTGCTCTGGGTGCAATCGCATCAAAATTCATTGTGTAGTTTAAAAGAACTAAGCGGTCATACAGACAGACACAAGAACCGACTTTGTTTTATACTTTTGTATAGTTATATGCCAAAAAAAAAAAATAAAAAAAAAAGATGATGTGGATATATTATGGATTTTATTATGGATTTCCGCAAGGTCACGCCTGAATCAATTAACAATTATATGCCATCAAAAACATAACATGTAAAAAAATGTAAGTCTCGCAACGCAGTTCTTCTACCGCAAAAAGAAGTGAGATCATTTTTTTTTTTAACGTTTTCCCACACTAGGAATTTCTCCTGTATTGTGGATGCGTTCACAAACATTTAAACTCACATACACAAACAGCCAGACCTAGAACAACTACTTGTAGGTCAAAGAAATATTTGATCCGTGCGGAAATCGAACCCGCGACACGCAGCGCAGCAGTCAATCGCTTAACCACTGCGCCAACCGTGCCGTTAAAACTAAGTCTGTTAATTTATTCATTACCTATCTATTTGTCATCTTTGTTTCTTTAATAAATATACGTAATGACTTGGCCATCGCACGAATTCAGGCTTCTACCTTTATCCACAACGAAGTTAGAGGGGGTTGAAATGTCCTGAATGGCTTCGAGAAAAGGTGGTACGGCTGTGCCTGTACTTTTACAATGTTTGTAAATTGAGCACCATGTATCTATCACATTATTAAATTATCTGTCGTTGCTTCATTTTTAATTCCTTTTACCTGTTGTGCTATAGTAATTGTATTCTAGGTGCATCGTCTTCACATATAATTATTTAACTAATGTACGTACTTATACAAACTATTGTAAAACATTTTAAAAGAGTAACGGTGGAGTTTCTTGTCCATTCTTCTCCATACGAAAACTACCTTTTGGAAGGGTCAACAAGAATCAATTATATTATTTTGTAAATTTTGACGTTCAAAAGTGCCATACATGGGCCTACTTGATATAAATGATTTGACTTTGATTTTGACCTTTATGTTTGTTTTGCTCGACCTGGCGATACTAGCGACCCCCCTTGCTTCGCATGGTTTTTACGACTTCACAAAACATCGAGACGTCTTTATTATAGTTATGTCAAAATAAATAAAGAAATAAATGTAATATTAATTTATTATATTATAATAAATTTAATATTAACTTATTATACACAAAGACCTTCCAGAATGAATTCTCTAAATGATGGTGAAAACTACAAAAAAAAACCTTTGCGCAGTTTATAAGAACAATGCGGTCATGCAGACAGACACGAAAAACGACTATAATTTAGAATTTATATAGACACAGATATAGATTTACCAAAGCTTTTCAAATTCGACTGGTTCATTAACACAAAATTGTTTGTACTGCAGTTATTTATTGGCATAATGCCCGAGTCTTCATGAGCAAATGTTTTACATAACACTTTATTTCCTTTAATTTTATCCATTACACTTTGAAAGTCCCGACCCCTTATCAGGACTTCCCCGAAAAAGTACCTATAGGTAGAGAGATTGTCTTGAAAAAAATCGCGCGATCAGTCACACCGGAGTGGGTAAAACTTTAAAGTGTTATTTCAGTTGTTACGTTAAGCTGATATAAAGTATTCAAAATTACTAAACCAATGTTTGATCAAGTAAATAAGCCCCATTTTCCAACTAAGTACGTACTTTACTGAAGTAGTGTAGTTCAATATTTGTTCTGGAGTCGCGAGTTACGTGGATACAATGGATTACACTGTGTACTTATGCTCGTGTATATAAGAACTCATTACTGTTTGTTTGAGAGCAACCAAATGTACCGATTTTATCAATGATTTTTGTTCAAATAAATTAGGTCAGACTTGGATACTAAATTAAGTGTATAGGAATCTAAACTTTTTTTAAAACAGTTTTTTTTTTTAAGTGAAACCTTCTTTAAGCGCGTTCGGCATTTTTGAGATGGGAAAAAAACAATTGAACTCACGACACCGTTACCGACACTTCATTTTTGTAAACGCGATTGTGCTCTTTATTTATATTAAGTTACGGATCAATTTTCTATGCTAGTATTTTCTTGTTCAAGTTTTCACTTCTGTCGGTACTCCCGGAGTGCCACTGCCTTTTTTTTCTGTAGGGCATCTCATAGCTGACCTCGGAGGTCATGACTATTTAACCTGTGGCTGCCTTAAGCTTCTACACTCAAAGCCCATGCAAAAGTCATGTTAATTAAAACTAAGCGAGCGCTCGCTAAGGGCACCCCTTGTGGGGTACAAACCTCAGCTTAGGGCGTCGCTGGGGGAGAACATCAAAGATGAGACGGGCTGGATCAAAGTTTAGATCATGATTATTAATCGGGGAATTTAAAGCTACTGGCTCAGCAATAACGCGGGTTGGCGCATCGTTGACGAGCAAGGGTCGGAGGGGAATATCATTTACTCGGGGTCGCGGTCGCAGAAGACCTCGTCAGCGAGGTCGGGTGGATAACGGGTGTCTGTGTTTGTGTAATGTACTGGTGGCCCTACTGCTCTCCTGGTAGATGGTTGTGGGGTCATCTGGGTCGGTGAGACAACAACGAGTCTACAAAATGTCGCTTAAATAGGTACGTACTCATACGCAACCCTAAGGTCAAGTTCACATCAAACGTTTAGCCGCCGATTGCTGATAACGAATTAGTTTGTAATATCGTATTGTAGATTCGATGTGAACTTGTGTCTGTATTTTACGTATTTTTTTGTAATGAGCGTCTTGTTTATGTAGAATTAACATTATTTACTTTATTTTCTTTTTAAATTTTCAAATAAATAATCGGAGGTTATACATAATAAACTCTGTTTTTTTTATTTGATAAACCAAATGACAGCTGGGATGGAACTTTAAAAAAATAACACATTAAATAATTAATATTACAGAGACAACACGACGACAGTGAAGGTCCTCCTGCAGAGAATGATTCAGTGGTCCTTAGTGAGAGTTACTCGGTAGCTATATTATTTACTAGGTTATTTTTTTTTTTTTGACACCAAGTGTATGTGGATGGGCAAATACGAAACCATAAAAAATAGGGAAAATACTTAAAAGGCCGATTTTGATGAAAACTAAAACCTATCGGAAAGATTGTGAAAGATGATCTGTAATTGCGTACTACACAAGTTTTTTTTTTTTTATAAGTTGGAAAAAAAATGTGCTCAACAACGTAAATAACGCAATGAATGTTGTTGAACTGTCAAAAGGAAACAGATTAGTCTTAATCGTTTACGAAAATGTGTTACGTAATTAGATAGCAGGGTATAGAAAAACAGTAAATTTCTTTACACTCACAGTCGATGTCTGACAACAAATTTAGTGTGTGAACACAGCGTAATACCGCACTAATCATAGCTAATAAGTAACAATAACAAGTGGTCCGATACAAAACAGGTATCTTATAAAACCATTACGTTAGCCGCATGATCTTCAAGTTATACACAACAGTGGATTGGACACAGTCCATCATTCCACACGTCAGGTATTGTAACTCTGGCAGCCATAACGTAACTATAGACAAATATACTTTGTTCTTACACTACTGTTAAAAGGACTTTTGACAAACATGTCTGCCTATGTCCAGCCAGTGTCATGTGACATAATATGGTGCGTGTCTATGTCCCATTATACAGCGTGCTGCTTTAATGGCGACATTAATTTAACACACGTATACGGTTTCGCGTTTTCGTTTTATGAAGATATTTTAATTTCATTAAACGTTATTATTTATTAATTTAACTTCAATTTTCTAAAATAGCATCTTGGAGCAAACTGTATTTAAAGAACCGTAGCGCAGAAGTAATTTTCTGGAGTCACGGATTGCATCAATGAAATTAAAACTAATAACGTGTAAAGAGTAGACATATTGAAGGAAGTAGAGAGCCCTATGTCGGCGAGCGTTTGATAATTTTAGTTTTTCGATTTACGAATTATTTTATCTTATATAATATATTTTTTTATGATTACTGTTTACTAGCTCTACCCGTGTGTTAAACTAATGTGGCCATTGTAGCGGCACGTTATATGATGCGATTGACTGATTATGTCCATGTAGGTTGTTTTAATTAAAGCTATTTGTAGAACTGTCTTTGATTACCCGCGATGCCGATGCCGGTTTTTTTCATTTTTGAAGTGAAAACTTCTTTAGGCGCGTTGAGCGATTTTATTTTTAATGTTGTGATGTTTGAGTTATTGCTTTCATTTTATGGGTTAATCGTTTTAATATTCAATTCATGCAAATCAACGCAACATAATAGTATATTGTTTGCCTAGGGAGCAAACAACTATTTTAAAGGTGAGAGTGTTTCTTTGAATCCAGAGCGGAACGAAGGATTCTAGAGTAGAATCCTGAGCGAAGCAAGGTATTCTAAAGTAGAATCCCTTCATATAGATTCATGATAGATTCAAAGTACGTCACGCGAGCTTAAAATAGTGTTACTCCCGAGTCCCGAGGTGAACACTCTAATTTTTATCACCCACTATGAGAATAGTTTCTTATTCATACAGCTAGTATATCGCACCTTTTGCTGAAAAGAATAATTTATATATGTAGTATTAGCGCCAAAAGGTACACATAGCCTGTAACCATGCTTGTTACCTAATCATATTAAGATTACAATAGATTCTAACCCGTCTTATAAATCCACTCAGTGTCACGATGTGACATAAAAACCTGATAAATGGATTTTAACAAAATATTTTTGATAAAATAATCTTGAACATTGCGATTACTTACTGACATAAAAATTCAATAAAATAAATTGCTTTGGATAGTGAGGTGATGAATATTTTGTTAGAGAGTATTCGGTCGGTCGACCGAGCTCTGCTCGGGTGGAAATAGAGAAAACGAATTTTGCCTGATATGAGACCTAGCTGGATCGATTTTTCGCCCCCGTAAACACCTATATTCCAACTTTCATCGAATCCTTAGAGCGGTTTCGCACTACGTCCGATCCGTATCCGAGAAATGTCGGTCCGAAGTAGCCATAATACTATTAGTATAAGAGGTTGCGCACTAGATCCGATCTTTGTCTGTCCGAATTTAGAACATTCCCAACTCGGATTGAATTCGTATCTTGAATTCGGATCGGATCGGAATTAGTGCGAAACCGCTCTTAGAGACGTTTTCGAAAACGTGATAACAAATATATATCTAAATATTGCTCATATAAATAGATAGGATATATGAAGAATTTCTGCAAAATATACATTCAGAAGTCTTAGGTATGTTATTTTTTTAGCAACGAAACGAATGGTTTGTCAACATCATATACATAATATCACGCCTGTATATCCCGAAGGGCTGGGCAGAGGTGCACCTCTAGTAGACCCCAATTCGCCAGTTATGTTTAAGTCCCATGTAACAGGGGGTAAGCCTATTGCTATCAACCGGGCACACTCTGATCTGCTATTGGGAAATTCCAGATGGAAAAACCCTATAACACTTTGCCCGACCCGGGAATCGAACCCAGAACCTCATGCTGATGGTAAGTCATCTCTAAATATTCCAGTTTTATGTCCGTTCATTATTGTTGTATCTTGTGCCTCCCTAAAACTAATCTCAATTTCAAACGGATTGAAGTCACGACTTTATACCGATTCCGCAGAAATCGGGTCAAAAACAAATGAGCGAAGTAATCGGTTTGAATGTCAAACGTTGAAACAAACATGAAACTGTAAAATATAAAATATACATAACTCAGTGAGGACGTGACCTACATTAAAGTATAATTTTAGATTTTCTTGTTTATGTTTGCGACAATTCTCACAATATAATAGTTGTTTACACTTAACATGAATATTGGGCGAGCCTATTGCCATCAACCGGGCACAACTCCAGACTCAGCCGGGCTGCTACTGAGAAATTCCAGATGGAAAAACCCAATAACACTTTGCCCGACCCGGAAATCGAACCCAAGACCTCATAGGCAGCAGTAGCACTTGACCAAGACAGGTAGCCATATAGGAATAATACAATAACAAAGGATAAGTACCTTATTTAATCTCACTACTGAAAAAATACTGCAAGTAGTCTGCCTAATGAAGGTTGAGAGTGATTTCACGTTTTCAGAAATTGACAACACTGCTGCAAAATGTCACTTGTTGCTTTTACAACCTCTTGTCTTCAAGTAAAAAAGTTCTTATACACTTTGATAAATAATTACAACCGAGTGAAAAGCGATCGCGGGGCTACATTCAACGAAAAAGTACAAATTGTTTACAATAATTTCGGAAATTACTGGTAAACTATTGAATTGGTTTTGATACTAAGTAAACAAGATTATATATTTATTAGTCCTGGTCCATCAATGTAACAGTTTTAAATGTGGAATCATAATTGAATATAGCGATGAAAAATCGAATGGATATATTATCGACACAATATTTTTCCTTATGCTTTCCTATTATTCTGTAATAAACAAAAATAATTATTCTGTATAAAAATATTCAAGTATAAAATACGTTTCTCTTCACTCTCAGCTTACAACAGACAGACTCTAAAACGATTACAAGGAGGAATTAATTCGTATTTTTGAATAAGATGTCAATAATTCCTTTAAAACCACTATTTATCTAGGACGTCATTAGAATGCACTCCTTATGAGTGAAACACCAGTTTGTGATAACATTGTTATCAAGCATTAAGCTGAACTGTCCAGGAGTTTGTCTTAGATAATAATAATGACGGTTTGGTTTATTTTAATTTGTTTGTTGTATTAATATTAGCTTCAGAATGGACTCTGACGAGTGTACTTAACATTTAGTGTAATCTACAAAGATGACAAGTAAAAGTCTTGTACACAAATTACTGAGATTTCATTAACTGCCTAGCCTTTTCCTACCTATGTTGGAGTCGGCTTCCAGTCTAACCGGGTACAGCTTCATACATTTTACATGGAGCGACTGCCTATCTGACCTCCTCAACCCAGTTATTGGGTAATACGATAACCCTTGGTAAGACTGGTTGTCAGACTTCCGGGTTTCTGACTACTCGTAACGACGGTCAAAGATCTGCGAATGACAGCCGGGACCAACAACTTAACGTGCTTTCCGAGGAACGGAGGGGTCTCGGTAAGTAAAGATCACCCATCTACGGACCAACCGCGACAAGCGTAGCTTAACCTGATCAATCGAACCGTGCGACTGTTATTCTTACATAACTGAAATAGTAAAATGTATCATGTAATATAGCTAGCTAGCTTTTGCCACGGGAATGTACTAGCCGGATAAAAAGTATCCTATGTATCAATTCAGGTTATAAACTATCCGTGTGCCAAATTCCTCCAAATCCGTTCAGCCGTTTTGCGTGATTGAGTAACAAAAAACCAAAAAATTATAAATTTTCATATTTATAGTATTGGGTATAGTAAGATTAAGTAATGTAATGACATTTTGTTTGGATCTTATCAATGAGACAATAACAGACTAGCTGCCAGGCAATTTCTACCAGTCAACCTTGGGTGATGCAGAGACAAACACTTCGTGTGTCTTCGTGTTTTTTTTTTGGGTGGGAAATTATCAAATAATTTGTCCCGCTCTGGGCGGAGCGGGAGGGCGTGTCAGACTCTTACTGACTAAAACCTCCGTCCTTATCGGAAAGCGAGCGGGTAGCTATTGCTCACCGTCCGCAACCCGCGCCTACGGTGGCCGGAAATCGGCCTGCGATTCCCGACGCGTAGGGCGTCTCCCTCTCCATATTATTAATACCTAAGATTTACATTAAAAATTCTCTACCTATCACAAAGGGGCATTTTTCAACCTGCGTATCAACAAATGTTATAAACAAAAGGTGTTTATTTGTTTTTGTTTAAACCATATAAACATGAGAACTATGCAGCCCATTGTCGCAGCTTGCATCATCCTACTATATTATAAATGAGAATTTGTGTGTTTGTTACTCAATCACGCAAAAACGGCTGAACGTATTTCGATGAAAGGCACACGGGTAGACCATGACCTGAGTTAGGGCATGGGATACTTTTATCCCGGTAGAACTTTCTCGTGGCAAACATTCTGTCATTTACGCGAGCGAAGCCGCGAGCATAAGCCAGTTTTTTTAATAATTATAGCTATTGTCCACAACAATTCGGGAACAAATAGTAAAATTTCAAACAAATATTTACCATTTTTATTTGGCTTGACCTTTTGTTAACTATTTAAACAACTTAGGGCGAATTTCAGTGTCATCATTGTTGTGGAATATTGGCACTAACAGCTCTTCAACGTGGTTAACATGAGCTGATCGCCCTTCAAAAGCTCCTGCAAACGCGCGACTCTGACGGAACAATTTCAATGAAAACTTTAGGGGTATTGTTCTAACAGTGTCGCGTCGTGCTTGTCTGCGCTAGTCTTAATATCTGAACTAAACAGTGCAGATTTTAATTCTGATGAAACTTTTCATAAATACCCAGCTATTTAGAACACCCACCGCTACACAAGGGCTAGTCCATTTTCTGCCCGAAATTATACAACATTCACGTTAATTATTTCTAGAAGTGTTATTATTTGTTACATCATACGATGTTATTGTACTTTACCGACTACTATACAATTCTTAGGTTATCTTAGATAATGCACAGAAGCACCAGTAAATCCAACTCTCCTGAACAGTAGGGCAATAAATAGTTTTAGGGCCAGATCACACTGACGATTTACCAGCGTACTGCCGGCGAGGCGATTGTTTAACACGCTGGCTGCGCATGCGTAGCGAGTACGCCACATGAGCGCAACTTGTTCGCCGCGTCTTTGCAACGAGAGCAATTGACGTGAGTTTATAAGAGAGCGAGGCAATCAAGTGTACACGATTGTGAAAACGCAGCGAACGCGTCGCGTGATCGTACTTAGCTCGCTTCGCACTCGCGGAGCGTACGTTCAACAAACGCTGGTAAATCGCCGGTGCGACAAAAACCTGTTCTCCTCATAAAGCAAAACAAAAGAGAGTAACTGCTGCCTATTTTAATAAAAAACACAAAAGTTGTGATTTTAATGCATACTTCTAGCGTCATTTTCAGCTTACATTAAAATTAAATGTCAAAAAATTGCCTTTTAATCCCTATAACCCCCCCCCCCCCCCATGAGACTTAAACATAACTGGCGAAATGTAAGTATTAAAGGTAGGTACACCTCAACCCAACACTTCGAGGAAAGAAGGCGTGAGGTTATAATATGTTATCCATATAAAAGATTTTAACGGAATCATCTCATACTAGAAGAAAAATGTATTGTTGACACATTTACTCGTTCATTCACACAGACAGTCGTGAGACATAATCTAGACACAGCAAGCCGATTGTGTAATTTTTTGGCACTGACAGACATACGATGTTCTCTGTTGACACCTCTAAAATAGATCCCTTAATTCAAGTGGTTGCTACATCGCGTGTTATCGCTGTCCGTGTAGGACAGCCGAATGGCGCCGCGCGAGTTTGAAGTTATATATTCTATATTTGTAATATGACTATGTGTGAATTATCGCAAAACTACATTATTATTTGTAATAAATATTGACACATTTCCACACTCAATTAGTTTTGAAACGAAGTTCTGATAGACCGAAAATAGTGTAAATTTATGACCGTCATGCCACTTTTGTTATATATATACGTACTACCAGCGGACGTCACGCAGTTTCACCTGCGTAGTTCCCGTTCCCGTGGGAGTACAGGGATAAAATATAGCCTATGTTATTCTGTAAATACACACATCAAAAGTGTCTAGGGATCAACATATATGTTTGCAATAACTTTTCTCCTGATTGATATTAATTAAAATTTTCTTTAAGGATTCATCAAATAAAGTGTTTTCGTTTGTCACAGTAACGATAAACCAAGTCACCTTTGCATTAATAAAGAAATTTGCCATTTTCCTAATAAAGGGATTTTTGACATTTGAACCACTAACATTAAAGTTCGAAAAAAAGACTGAAATAACAGTTTTCTTTAAAATTTTATTGGGTAACTTAAACAATTAATAATCCGTGTTTCTACCGCGAACACTAACAACACAAGAACATCGGTTTGGCATACTCAAAATGAGTTCATCCAAATCACGCTGTGGAATGGCCGCCCATGTTCGTTGCAACAACAAAAAAAGGTCTTCTTGCGACTGGATACCCTCCATATTCGGCAGAGCTCTTCTCTGTAGCATATCCCATGCATGCTCAATCGGGTTCAAGTCTGGCGACTGAGCAGGCCAGAGCAGGACATTGATGTTAGCTGCGGCGAGAGTCTATCTTACAACTCTTGCGGTGTGCGGTCGTGCATTATCATGCATTAACTGAAATAAGGGACCGATTTGCACTTGTAGAGGAACGATGACGTCAGATACAATCGTCTCAGCATAAATTTGAGCGTTGAGGTTGCCTCTGATCCAAATCAACTCAGTTCTTCCGCCGATCCAAATACCCGCCCATACCATGATGGTTCCACCACTATAAGGATGGACTTCCTGGCAGGATTTTAATCGCTGTTGGCGTCCAGGGGTTCTCCAGTGTCGTATACGTCTTGTATCCGGTCTCATACCAAAACGAGACTCATCAGAAAAGCACACGAAACGCCATTGTTCTTCTGCCCAATTTCTGTGTTCAAGAGCCCATTGATATCGAATCCTACGATTGTGCATTGCTATAGGTGGTACCCGTAGCGGTCTTCGGGAATGAAGGTTCACTTCATGCAAGCGGTTTCTGACTGTTTGGTCGCTAATTAAGTTCCCTGAAGAGTGATGAAGCCTCACGGCTAACATCATGGCGGTTATTGTTGGAGCTCTTCGAGTTAAGATTTGAATGTATCGGTCTTGTCTCCGTGTGGTGCAGCGATACCGTCCTCCATGGCGCTCAGCCACGGTACCAGTGCTTCGGTAACGTGTCCAAAGTCGACTGATAACACTCTGACTTGTATTCAGAGCTAAAGCCACAGTACGTTGCCGGGAACCAGCTTCTATCATTCCCACGGCTCTGAGCATTTCTTCCCTGCTTAAATGACGTCGCCGCTCCATAATAACGTTGGTTTTAATCAGTAGTAGGGAAACAGTAGCACTAATAATGTCTTCAATGCGTTGTATGTTTTTATAGGGAAAATATTGACAGCTGATTTTCATCTTTTACTCGAATTTGATTAACAGTTCCTGTTTCAAATTATGAAATGCACCAAAAAGGATCCATATAAATTTATATAATCATAAATTTATTACAAAGCCACATCTCAATCTCAAGAAATCCGCATAAAAATGCTTGATCCCTAGACACTTTTGATGTGTGTAGGATATATCGGTCCAGTAGTTTTTAAGTTTATTCGTTACTTCCAAAATACAAATCTTTCCTCTTTATAATATTAGTATAGATGTGTTTGTGTGTTTCATTAATCATTACTAAGATTTAATGCACTGATTAAATATTTTAATAACCCTAACTAATATTATAAATGCGAGAGTGTGTTTGTTTTTTACGCTTTTATGCTAAAACGGCTGAACTGATTTGGATGAAATTTGGCACATGGATAGACCATGACCTGGATTAGGCCAGAGAGTACATTTTATCCCGATATTCCCACGGGATCGAGATTTATGCGGGTGAAACCGCGGGGCGCAGGTAGTAATTAATAATTATTAGTTTTTCTTTATTTCTAGTATTAAAATTATGTCTATCACTTATTTTATTAAAAAGATGTGGATTTTTCCTTATATACATTGTATAATATTTTCATAAATGAATTGGCAAGGTACCGTCATAATATTAATCCTTATAAATAGTTTCCTGAGATATTCGCGGCGACGTAGATTATAAATGGCTCTGACAGCTCTCTTTTGCAAAATAAAGATGGAGTCAATGTCAGCAGCCCGACCCCACAGTAAAATGCCATACGACATAATGCTGTGGAAGTAGCTAAAATAGACCAAACGCGCGGTTTCTACATCTGTTAACTGTCTTATCTTTCTAACAGCATAAGCGGCTGAAAACCGTACCCTGTATAATTATCGCTTTTCAAGTTATACTAGTTTTCCATTGATAGTAGTATAATTAACAAGAAAAGTCAGTTTCTTTTTTACATAGATATAATTTACAGCCAATTGATCGCACGTTACCCTGCATTACTTATCAATAAACATTATCACAGGGACATTACGGTAATAAACAAAATGCAATGTTCAAGGTGAGCAAGATTACAAAAGTGACAAATGAACAACGCTTTCACGGGAAAAATAAAAAAATATCTTATCATTGTGGAAATGGTAATGAAATTGTCACGATTCAATAACATCAGAACCAGATTACGAACGAGCAAAAAAGTCACTGCAGTGTTGTCATAAAATATAAACAAAAATGTCTTAGGGGGTGCGAAGAAAACCGAAAGGGAGATCGTGGCCCCCGGCGACAGGGTAACCGAAGGAACACGGATGGGTTTTAGTCAGTAAGAGTCTGACACGCCCTCCCGTTCCGCCCAGAGCGGGAGAAGTTATTTGATGATTTCTCACCCTCATAAAAAAAAGGGGGTGCGAAGAAAACCGAAAGGGAGATCGTGGCCCCCGGCAATAGGGCAACCGAAGGAACACGGGTGGGTTTTAGTCAGTAAGAGTCTGACACGCCCTCCCGCTCCGCCCAGAGCGGGAGAAGTTATTTGATCATTTCCTACCCACAAAAAAAAGGTATCCGTTTCTTTCAAATTAAGTTAGAGACTACTCATTACATTTCATTAGGCTAGCCAGCTCGGAGTCTGGATTTCTGGATTTTTGCCATATGGCAATAGACTCGCCCCCTTTTACATAGGACTTAAAAAAATAATTAGTGAAATGTAGGTGTACTATTTCCTACACCTCTGCCTAACGATTCGAGGAAAACAGGTGTCATGTGTGTCCGTGTTTTTCACTACGTTTTCATTCAGGTTCAACGTAAAATTAGACGAAATGCTACATGAAAATCAGTCATTATACAATATGTAAAAAAACTGACTTAAAAAATAACTGGCGAAATGTGGGTGAACCTGCTACAGGGACACCTCTGCCCAACCCTTCGGTGGAACAAGGCGTGATGTTATGTTATGTAAAAAAACGAAAAGATTTTTTTAAAATTATTTTTGAATATTAAAAATTATTGCTATTTAAAATTCACATTTTTAGTACTAAAATTACTTCAACAAGTTTTCAACTGTGTTCATAAGTTATGACTTGTAGACACCCGGTAAACGACGGCCGCCCGCGCCCCATGTAATAAAACGATAGAATTCCCTATTGTAAAGAAAATGGGGCGATTTTTTTTTTCTTTTTTCCTGAAAATTACCACATAAGTAGACTCTCAGTACGATGGGTTTTTTAGATGTTGTAGAAGCTGTTATTTTTGTTTACTTTCTGACAAAAGGTTTAGTGAATAAGCTAGTCAAAATGCTGTTCGCAATTTCCACTCAGGAGTCGATACAACATGCTTGGGACCCGTCTGCCGTTATCTACCATCATCAACGTCATTCGGAACGTTCAATTAATTTAAAACAAAACTCGTATCGTAAACATTCAGTGAAGTTCACAATATATTTATAAAAAGAACATCGTGAAGAAATAAGTTTCGCATTTCTTAAAGTGTCGGGACGCTGCATCCGGAATACGGGTGTTACCCAATTTAAATTTTTGACAAACTGACAGTAATTAATTAATTATAGCTTATCTATAGCCCAGTGATAATGTTGATAGTAACATTGATTGATATGAGTAATCTTTGTCTTTTGTTTTTCAAAATATCATAGATATTTGGTTTTTCCTATTTTCAAAGTAAAAGGAAGCCGATGTTTAAAGATGATTTGATATATTTATGATAATTTATAAAACATCATTTGATATCATCTATTAATTCGATTCCGTGATATTATTATCGTTATCATTTAATAGATATCTGTTAGAAACCTTCCTAATACATTCAAACTATTTTACGTTACAAATCAATTTGTTATTCCAATTATTTAGATATTTTCCTGTAGAGAAACGATACTGAATTTATTAATATCCTAGAAAAAAAACACCTCACATTTTATACAATAACTATTAGCGACCCATCCCTGCTTTTCACGGTTTTTTACGACTTGATGAAACATCGTGATCTTTTTATTATATTAAGGTTTAATAATAATGTATTGTACACATCAATCTTCCGGAATAAATTATCTAAATGATGGTGAACACTGCATCAGAATCCGTTGTGCAGTTTAGTAGAACAACGCGGTCACATATAGGCAGACACAAAAGGCGATTTTAATTTATTTTCCTATAATTTATATAGATGTAGTACGAGTACAATTATTTTCCTGTTAGGTAATTAAATTGAATACACCTATGAATACGCGTTTAATGGATATGAAAAACTAATCAAGAGGGAAAAAAGTAGTGAACGAGGAACAATTACTTGGAAATTGTTTTACTATGCAATTTTCAGTCACGTGGATTCCCTACCGAGGTAGGTACTTAATTGACTTTGATGGATGTCCCTAATACTTTTAAGTAAATTGAAAATAAACAAGAAATAGTTAAAAGTCATTTTTCCAATTCAAAATTTTAATTAAAGTTATTATTTTTATTAGTCTGGCCATTTTAGCAACGGTATATCCGAATGACATCGTTAATCCGAGCCACGGAAACGGCAAACTTTTCTGAGTTTTTAGATACTTCAACTGAAGGAAGGGAAGTACAGAGAGCTTCGGCCTCCATCGATGGGACATTAATGATTTTTAAAAACTCAAAGCAATTTTCAATTTTCAATTGTTTTTTTATAACAAAACTAGCGACCCACCCCTGCTTCGCAAAGTTGTTACGACTTAACAAAACATCGAGATTTCTTAATTATCTACAAATTTAATACTAATATATTATACACATAAACCCTCCGGAATACATTCTCTAAATTATGTTGAAAACCTCATCAAAATCTGTTGCGTATTTTAGAAGATCAACGTGGACATACAGACAAACGCGAAAAGCGACTTTGTTTTATAACGTGTATAGATTACACGTGTAGGTTTTCATCTCATTTCCAGTTTAAATCATTTTTAAGAAAATCAGAGTGTGTGATAATAGAACGCGTTATCTTTCAATCTAAACATTATTCATTTTAACTCTGTGATAACATTGTGAACTGTTATGTATTGTGTAGACGCTTAGTATTGAAATTAAATCTCCACTTTAGATTTTAAATTACACAGTGTTAACACTTTTTTTGTTAACTATTTAAGACCGACATGCCCTATATCTAAAACTTTTTAATCTAGATATTTAATTATGAATTACGACTATCCGTGCACTAATTAATTAATTACAATCGATAATAGGATCTATTTCATAATAAATTTGCGATGAAATAATATGATTGATGCGTACTGTTTATTAACGATGAACTCAAAATGGAAACAGTTTTCATTAACCATTTCTGAAAATTTTCTCTTGAGAGATTTTCTTTATGCAAATGTAGCTGAATAACCGCAAAAAAGTAACTGCAAGTCCTTAAAAGGAATACCAACAATATCTTGCCTCATCTTGTGACTAGAAACCTACCCAAACATTGTGGGGAAAACGCAACCTGCTTGAAGTTCTACCCTTTAAAACTCCGTAAACATACCACCATATTTACTTATTATTATTTTTACTTATTTTATAGTTGGTATAATTATTATTTTTGTAATTTTAATAACATAAAATACTTACTGTTTACGGTTTTGCTTGCCATTGTTCTGCAGTAGAATAGAAGTCGGCACAAAAATAAAACGACCGGTCGTTTTTCGGAGCACTGAACGAACGTACGCGACGCCTCGTAGACAACTGCTACGCCTGCTACGAAACTCGTACGCAGCTAATAATAATACGATTATTATTATCGGATTATTACCCGCACTGAAAATGCTCTGGTTGTATTAGTTAAGCCGCGTGCGTACCGCGCGATGTGCGAACTATGAGTGGTACTGTTCCCGACCAATTTTGTTGGCAGGGTGCTGATAAAGTGGCAAATTATAGAATAAACAGTGTCACTTCATCGAGATGGATCAGGCTTAGTTCATAGCCTGGAATATACACGGTAGTAAGGCACCGGGCACATTAACGCTTGGCGCGTCTCCGTCTACCATTTATGCACGTTCAGAGGTACCACATAAGGCACGCGTGCATGCATCGGTAACTACATACTAGATATGCATTCGTACAAAGTAAATAACGTTCTTATCAATGCGTACAGAAAACGGCCATTAATTTAAATTTGATTAGAATTTCGTTACTCAACATTTAATAATTTTAATTTTGAAGTTGAAGTCTATGATATAATAATGAAATTGTTTGAGTGACGGCTCCATCTTGCTTCCGCGTTGCACGTTTACTGCTCTCCTGCATCATTTCAGGATCTTCATTATATTTGGCGCTAAGTGGCGTAGGCAGCATAATGTTGTTGTTGAAGTGTAAAGTAGGGACACGGCGACGCATCCGATGTTCTAATCTTCAATGCCTTATTGAACCGTTTGGCACTTTACATCACTTTTTTATTTTGATTTTTATCACAGTTACAGTTAAGGTAGATTCAACAAAGTTTTTTTTTTTATAGTAAAAAAAAACGCGACATCACTACGTCAAAAAAAAAACACAGACTAGATTAAATTAAAAATACTTTCAAAATAAAGCAAATATTCAACTGGTACGACACAGCGGACAAAAAATATAACATAATATTTTCGGGACTGCAAAAAATTCGAACATACCTACTATTCAAGTTGACAACCATCTCGTTTAAGTTTGTGATTCCGAAATCACAAAAATATCTGCAACCAGAATTAGTGGAGAGTTTAATGCTAATAAGTCATCGCGTAATGAACGATTATTCCAAATGATTGTACACTACACGAAGCTAATTAAAACCAAACATACTTATCATCTTAATTACGGTGATTCAGTGTGCTTAACAAATCAGTATGAAACTTGTCATTGTTCTGTTAAGTCATGCTTGATGTCGTAGTTTTAATTATGGTGACAGATTACTTATTAGGGTTCCTTAATATCATAATGACACCAAGGGAACCGACATAGAACGAAGAATTGCCAAACTTAAGAACAGGCGCTCCAAAGACAATTTCCATACAAACCCCGCCCCAATGCACCCCACGACTCTACTTTATGCTAAACGCTAAAACATCAGTAATAAAGTTGAATATCGCGTGCGCTCTTTGGTCGTGTTCGAGCACGGAACTAAATGTCGTAAGTCTCAATTCTTATTTCGTTTATAACTAAAGTAATAATTGATCTAGAGAAAAAATATCTTATATTTGGATAATAAACGATATTTACTTTCTGTCAATAATTATTTTAGACATAAAAGCCGAGTAATCTAGTTTTTGTTTCAAATAATCTTTAAAAAAAAAGAAGATTTTCGAATAAAAAAAGAATCGTGCGAAAATGTTCAAATTACGTAACTGTCTTATATATGTAAAGAAAAAGATGTAATAAATCATATACTACAGTTCCATTTTGACTGTATGCGTGATTTTTTCAGAATATTAATGCAAATGAACGTACAATTTAGGGAGCTTCCTCTTAAGTGGCAGTGGGCACATTGCTCGCAGAACAGATGGCTGATGGGGCCGAAAGGTTCTGGTGTGGCGACCGCGTACCGGAAGACGTAGCGTTGGAAGGCCTCCCACAAGGTAGATAGATGACCTGGTGAAGGCCGCATGAATCCGCTGGATGGAGCACAGAATCGGTCGAAGCCTTTGTCCGACAGTGGTCGTCTTTCAGCTGAAATGATTATGAGCCGTTTACTTAGTACCTGAAATAAACTAGGACCAGGACAGTTCCAAAAAGTAACAAACCCTCTAAGAAGTCACTTCTGTACTGCTTGTCGAAATAAGAACTCATGCCAAAGTAAAAAGATTTGCCTGTCAACAGCCATGGGTGCAACTTTTATATTTAGGTAGGTACCTAATTGGTATCCAGACTTCCTCAGTTGCTGATTAATTTCGTGCATGCAGTATGACCCCAAATAATAACCAATGAAAGGCTCTGATGGTGCTTCACTCCCTGCGTAGCACAGATGTACAGTGGGTACCCCGGTTGTATTAAATTTTTAATAAAACTGGGGTACCCATCAACCGGGGTATTGATGCAGCCCACCGTACATGAGGTCTATATTGGTAACTGAAAAACTTATCCTACACCTTCGAGTTGCTAAATGCTCAAGTTCACCAACAACTTTTACTTTCCCTTTGATAAATTATTGAAGTAGGTAGTTGCAGTATAATAACAACTTCTTAACAATGCTTCTGAAATACCCAAGTTATTATTGAATGACTCGGTGTCATAATTACATATCATAATATTTACTTCATTTATCAAACAATGCATTCCTATCTGTGTCCTATCACATTGATGTTTTTTTTTTTTGTAATCGTTTCTTAATTATTTTTTAGATTAGCTACCTATACACCGTGACATTTTAGTCGTTTTACAAAAGCAGCCCACTTCATGTATCCAATGACTACTAAACATTAATTAAAAAATAATTTATATAAATAACAATTTTTTAATTACTCCTAGAGGTAATTTATGTCGGATTCATTGAGTGGCCCTCTGTCAGACGACTAAAATGTCAAGGTACATATATATTTTTTTTAAATCTATGTTTATTTGACACTGGATACATGAAGTGGGCTGCTTTTGTGAGACGACTAAAAGTTACGGTGTATAAGTAATGTTTTACACACCTCAATCAAAACAAAAATAATTAACTGATTAAAAAAAAAATAGAAAATATCATAGTATTCAGCCCTTCTACAGCATGTTTCGGAAAGGTGTGGTCATATAAAGGATGTGGTGCAGACCATCAAACAGAACAATTTTCTCCGTAGCACCAACATCGCAATCGCTGTATGGTCTTCATCACTTACCTACGTAGTTTTACCAGTAGATTAAGGTAGGTATGTAATAGCGGTTAATATAGTGAGGAAATGTCATTAATTATGTGTTATCTACTATATCTGATTAATTACTAACAAATTATTATCATTTACACAATCTGTAAAGATAAACTAAATTTTATTTTAAAATCACAATAAGGTTTAGCAAGGTGATTGACATGACATTCAGAGTGTAATTTTGTTTTTATTAACGAACTACACGAATAAAATATCCTTTGATGTTAAGAGCATGCATTCTGAAAGTTGGCAACGTCGCAAATATTTCGCTGTTTTGACTAATTTGGCAATAATACTGTATGGAAATTTTAATTATGGCTAACTAGTGAACCAAAATATTGATTATGAAATGCAATAATAATTAATATCGTAACACCGAACATTTAGTTTTAGATGTAAAAAAAAATATTTGGAAACCTTCCAAATATAACTGCAATTCATTATTAATATTCTAGTTCACTACTTGGCGATATTTCATATTTCCATACAGTAATATTGCTAAATTAATCAAAATAGGTAAATATTTGACACAAAACCTGAGAAATTACTAGAAGAGCCAATAACATAATAAAAGGCTTTCTGTTTTTCAGCGAAACGCGTAGCTTACGGTGTGAGGTTATTCATTAATAGGTACTTTACTTTTACTATGATAAGGTTTTGATGTATTTTTCATATTCCATCAAACGTAGTTAAAATATACAAAACGAGACAGGTCGATTAAAAGGCAGTTTTTATAAATTTTCAGAACTTCTTTAATTTTTACACCGAAGATACAAAAAATGGAATAATGACAACGTTGCGTGCGCGCAAAAACGTGCGATTTTTTATCTGATGTTGATGCGGGCTTCCCATTTAATTCTCAAATTCTTGGTTAGGTCACTAACCCATGGCTCCTACTAGAGGTTTAAGAGATCGAATCAACTGACATTAATTTAAATTAGTATTTTAAGAGAAATGGTAACTTGTGAAGCTATAGCGGCTTTTAACAATCAATGAATGACCAGCAATGCCGAACCTAAAGTCAGAATTTCAGTAAATTAATAAGTTGTAAGCAATGATACGTATCCAAGCCTGAAATTAGGTCACACTGACCGGTATTTTAAGTATAAATTGAGAAAAAAATACTTGTTGTATTCTGTCGAGGTCACAACTGTAAAAATAGCCTAAACAAAGCAATGTAAAGTTAGGTATACATCGACTTGAAACCAATTAGATTGCATTTATCACTGATATTATCCGCATTTTTTGACGATGTAAACAGTGCACTGTCAATGGTTACGGATTGGTTTACGACAAATAACCTAGTTCTCAATGCCTAGTATTATATCATCTGTGTCAATGCCAAGAAAACGAAATGTGTAAAGTTCGCCCTACCAAATGTTGGAAATCTTGGACCCAACATCGTCTTAGATAAAGAGGTGCTTGAAGCTGTGAACTCAGCAGTTTTTCTGAGCATAACAGTAGATGCCAAACTTCAGTGGGGCTCACATATATCGAGCATAGCGGGAAGGCTCAGTTCGGCCGCCTACGCCGTCAGGAAAATAAGACAATACACTGACGTTGAGACAGCTCGGTTAGTCTATTTTAGTTATTTTCTTAGCGTTATGTCCTACGGTATTCTGCTGTGGGACAAAGCTGCTGCTATTCAAAATATATTTGTCCTGCAGAAACGAGCTGTTCGAACAATTTACCAGCTAGGTGCCAGAGTTTCTCTGAGGGATTTTTTCAAAGATACTGGTATCCTCACAGTGGCATCGCAATTCATCTTCGCCAACATCTTATATATTAGGCAAAATATACACTTATTCTCAAAAAATAGTGATATACACAATGTTAACACTAGAAATAAAGACAAACTACGAGCTCCCTTTCACCGGCTTCATAAGGTTCTTAACTCATTTGTTGGGCTTGGTATAACCTATTATAACAAGCTACCCTCTTCTTTGCTAGATTTGCCTTTTAATGCGTTTAAAACTAAAGTAAAATCCAGCCTTTGTTCAAAGGCATACTATTGTATCAACGACTACTTAAATGATAAGAATAGTTGGTTGCTGTGATTAACTTAAGACAATGTTTATGTTCTTTCTCCAGAATTAGCTAACCTACTGACAGTTTATATATCATTTTTTATTTTATTTGAATTTATAAGTCATTTTTTTTATCTTTTTAATGAGTCAATTCATTTTTATTTTATTTTATTGTTGACATAATCTACTCATTATAATGTTTTTTATGAAGTGTATTGAAATTTGTGGTTAGCTAGCGACCTCGACAATTGATCATATTATTTTTTTCCTGAGCAACCGGCAGCAAGTTCGTCATGCTCCCTTAGATGTCACTGCTTGCGGTAGCGTCGGGAGTCGGGTTGCCTCCTTCCTTCAAATATGGCAAGGGGGGTAATGGCTGATCTTTGCGTTATGCTCGTGAACGGGTGCTGCTTGTGGTGACTGGTCGTCTTGCTGATCATGGTTTTGTTATTGTTACTAGTAATTAACTGTTTATTTGTTTTACCTCGATGGTCCTAGACTATCATTTATAACTTCCAATTACAGCTTTGTATAGCTTTATGTAAGCAGGCACGCCCTTTATCCTGGAGGCTTTATTTAGATATTTAGTTCTGTTTACGTTTAGTTTTATTTTTTTATTTCTGCTTGAGTAAAGTTCTCGATGTTTTTTGGTTGGTATATTGGCGTGTGCTAGCTGACCAAAATTATTGGTAAATTTTTAATTACTGATAAGTTATTGGCCATATGGCCAATAATTTATCATTTAAATTAGTTTTTTGTGCTGCACAATGTATTTTTTTTTGCATACAATTGTATAGAATCATTTATTTTCTAACTTGAACAGACAGCTGTGCTGCTGGGGAGTTTGTTGCGCCACTTCTTCTTCCCAGCTAAAGGCATTAGAAAGTGGTGAAGGGTGGGCGTTTTGGGGGACTGTCTTATGTATTTTTGACGTTGGAAAAGTGCTGATTTTCAGCCTATTTTGAATAAATGACTTTGGAATCCGTAGTTGATAAGTTTATTTATGCACTTTAGTTGACAATGCCAGGCTATCCCCTTTGTACGTGTGGGTAGTGACTAACCTCGTGTCAGAGTTTTAAAGCCGCCCCTATGCCTCTGATTTGGCTTCACATGCCGTTGAGAAAAATATCTGTCAGGCATACCGGTTTCCTCACGATGTTTTCGTTCACCGTTTTTTAAACAAGTGGTAATAATACAATACGCATATGAATCCGAAAAATCAATGGTGCGTGCCTTGGGTTCCAACTCGAGACCTATTACTTGGCAGTCCGATGGTCAAACCACTAGGCTATCACTGCATTTTATCGTTAACGCTACAGAGTAACCTTCGGAAACCTTGGTTCGAAGAAGCCTTAAAAGTATAGTGAATATCACAAGAGTTGGGGGCACCACTTGTAGCATATTATTACCTGGGCGACTGAGCTCTGCTCTGGTGAAAATAGAGAATGCTCATTTAATAGTATAGGATAGTTCATACTAATTCCATGTACAGTACATATTAATTCCATGCTGCCATGATAGTAGGTACTTACTAATTCCATGCTGCCCTGATAGTAGGTACTTACTTATTCCATGCTGCCATGTCATTTTATTCAAAGGTAGCCATCTTGTACTAACCTTTGGGCGACTGAGCTCTGCTCAGATGAAAATACGGAGAAAACGAATTTTCCCAGATATGAGACCTAGTTAGATCGATTTTAGGCCCTCGTAAACCCCTATATTGCAAGTTTCATCGAAATCGTTAGAGCCGTTTTCGAGAACGCTCATTTAATAGTACAGGATAACGTAACATCACGCCTTGTTTCCCCGAAGGGTTGGGCAGAGGCATACCTATAGTACAGCCACATTTCGCCAGTTATGTTTGAGTCCCATGGACCTCATTGCCAGCAAAAGCGCTCGCGACAACTAGACCAACGACACATTACTGAGATGATAAAAGTATTATGTAAAATATTAAGTAATACTATGAAACAACATTGAAATTTTGTTTGAATTTTATCAATTAGACAACAGCCAACTAGGCCCTAAGCAATTTCTTATACCAGTCAACTTTTGGGTGATGCGGCAAAAATGTCACGTAACATAAGTGCAAAAAATAATATTATGGTTATTCATTTATTATTTATTTTAATACTTTCTTTTTCCCGCGACTTCATCCACAAGTCTATAACCTTCCTCAAGAATTGGGGTATCCAATGCAAAAATAATTTTTCAAATCCAACTGGGAGTTCCGGAGATTACCCCCTACATACAAACTTACAAACAAACAAATTTTACCTCTTTATAATAATATTATAGTATAGATACCCGTTAGTATGCCAAGATTTAAATAAATATTTCTCTAGCCACGCTTTTAAATACCTATGTCAAATGAATGCAAATTCCTCCAATAAAATAGATAGGTATATACGTAATTTATTATGTATACAAGGAGCATTTTTAAACCTGCATGCATACAAAATGTTATAAACAAAAGGTGTTTATATGTTTTTGTTTTTGTCACAGCTTGCATCATTGGTTTATTCACAGTAGCTGCATCCGATGTCATATTCCTAAATTTTAATATTATAAGTGTGAAAGTGAGTTTGTTTGTTTTATTTGTTTGTTACTGTTTTACGCAAAAACTACTGAACGGATTTGAATGAAATTTGGCACACAGATAGTTTATAACCTGGATTAACACATAGGATACTTTTTATCTCGATACTCCCACGGGATCGAGACTTATGCGGGTGAAACCGCGGGGCGCAGCTAGTTTTATAAAAACTATAGCTATTAACCACACAACAATTTGGGAACAAATAGTAAAATCTCAAAAAATATAACATCACGCCTGTAATCACCGAAGGGTTAGGTTAGGTTAGGTTTAATGGCTCGTACAGACCAGCGCGATATCGCGGGCGCTACAAGGGTGGCGCCTGTAGCGCCCGCGATATCGAGCCAGTTTGCACGAGCCTTAAGTCCCATGTAATAGAGGGGCGAGAGTATTGCCATCAACCGGGCACACACTTCAAAAATAGTTGTTCTTTAGTTTCTTGCAAGCTGCGGAAGTGATTTCGTGAAAAGAGACGGACGTGTGTAACAGCAAGCCGGGGAAGCGCGCGCTATTTGATTTGACCAATGAGCGCGCGCGGTGCTAGAGTTGGCCGTCGGATGGTACCAACCCATTTTCCGGAAGGTTGGTACTGACAGCCAAGATGTCAGATGAGAGATGTTACACATCATATGCGACTACTATAAGGACCGCAAGTTATTTTTTTGTAAAAAACTTATTTTGACATTACAACAGACACTTATATTTTATTTATTTTTATGTATACCTATAGATTAGTGTTAAGGTCGGCATCCCTCTAAACCCAGGATGTTATTCACCCAGTGTGCGCACAATTTTAAAATCTTGGCATATGGTCGTTGACGTTAGGATTTTTGGGGCTGCTTCCAATAGTTCAAATACAAAAAAAAAAAACTATTTTTCTTTCTTTCTTTCTATAACAGACATTCTGCACCCAGCCTTCGATTTAATTACCTACTTAGTATCAACTAAAAAAACCTGTTATTTTTTCTCACGTAAGGTATTACATTAAGTGACTCACACTGTATTTTATAGTAGGGGTTATACCAGTCTAGAAGATATTTCCATACATTTTTTGTTTGTTTTTACGTTGCAAAAAATTTGTACGGGCGAAGGTGAAATCGCAAAACAAAATAAAGGGCGGAAGCAGTAATTACAAGCATGTATCAACTATTAGTCATGTCATCGGCGTCGGCGCAGGAATACAAATGAAGGATTTAGTGCTACTTAAGAGCTAACTGATGTTTATCGTCGTTGTTTTTCTGATCCCATTTTATCAGTCCACAGATAACCGCTACCTTCCAAACTGTGATGAGGAGCATGTTACAAGAAAAATAAAAAATAAAGAAAATAAAACATTTATTAAGCACATAGTAAAGATATAATTAATGTAGGTAGGTATTAATAACGTAGGTAACTACTGCGCCGATCCCAAATAAAGGCTCGTACAGACTGGCGCGACATGTCGCGCAACGCGAAAATTATAATTATTCTACCGTGAAGTTTTCTTAGATTTTTTTGCCCCAGTCTTCACGAGGCTTTAATTGATATAAGGTTGGGACGAAAAGATTCTGCCGAGAGTTATAATTATATTTTTCGACAAGGTACGCATGCTGAATAATATTATGGACCTATTCAAAAGTATATGCAGTGTTCTGTGAACCGACATAATTTTTTGAGGGAGTGTCATTTGCTTGCACAAAATATTTTTATTATGAATTTTATTAAATAGGGAATTAAAATAATAATTATTATTTATTTAGGAACATAAAGATTTTGTAGTAATTGAGGGACTTACAAAGCATACATTATTCATTACATGGTGTAGGTACAATTTTATGTTGGGTGAATCGCCGCTCTCCTAGCTAGAAATGAAATTAAATGTAATTATTTATTCTGTAAATAGGATATCGGAATCACTTTTACACACGTCATATTAAAAATACGCTAGATGAGTTCGGCGTTTCCTATCTGACTACTCTCAGAAGAAAGGCCGAAACAAACGCAGTCTCTTTTAAAGTCCAGACATAATCTTGGTCAGGCCGTATGAGGACCATGTAGATTAGTGTTTGAAATGGTATTTGAAGAAAGGACCACACAAATTTGAATGGACTTGTCCAGTTAGTGCAAGCATTTGTCAGTAATCGTGGAGCTTAACTCAGAACTTAAGGAGCTCAACTCGACAAACAATACAAAATAAAGGACATTTGGGTAGACCGCATAAACTACTCAAACTGTCAGACCATCATTAAAACTAGCTGAGAAAAAATAATAATAATAATATCCACATAGTCCTCACATTCACAATAATTAAAATAATATAATACTTTACAAAGTAATCATGTAATTTTGAATATAATTTTCAACAATGTCAATGTGTATATAAAACTGGTATATTTTGATGATTGTACATAATAATTAAAACGTCAAGTTTTATGGTTTTATCACAAGGCTTAGCAGAGGGATCAGCTCAATCCCAAGCTTTTTTATCTTCTAAATAATCTGAAATTTTATAGTACCCTTTTTTACAAAGTTTGGTTTTAATACAGATTTTAAATTGTTGAATGGGTAAGTTTCGAATGTCAATGGGAAGTTTGTTATAAAAGCGTATACATTGACCCATGAACGAGTTGCCTGCTTGGTGGAGACGTGTGCGATGTACAACAAGGTTGTATTTATTCCTGGTATTTAAACTATAAATTTCGGACATTTTCTTAAAATTTGATATATTTTTGTGTACATACAATAAGTTTTCAAAAAGTAACCTCACAATAAATGTGAAGCTACAGTCAGAATATTTTCTTTAAATTTTTCTCTAAGGGAATCTCTAAGACCTAGGTTGTAAATGGCTCGTAGAGCCTTTTTCTGTAGAACAAAGATAGTATGAATGTGCGCACAGGTTCCCCAGAAAAGAAACCCATATGACATAAGACTATGAAAATAATTAAAATAAACAATTGTAGCTGTATCTATGTCGGTTATCTGTACAATTTTTCTGTGTGGGCCCCATTATAATTTACCGTCAATAGTGATTCCAAGAAAAAACTGTCGAATCAGCAGGGTCCAACTCTGTTCCATTAAGTTGAACGTTGGCAGATAGCTGCCTGACATTTAGCATTGAAAATTTTAATGAGTTTAGTCTTTTTTTTTTTTTTTGTTCACGAGAAGATTATTTACATTAAACCAATGCACAACTTTATAGAGTGCATCGTTAACATGTTCAAACTTGACTAACTGACGTTTCATTTAAAAAATGAGGCAAATGTCATCTGGAAATAATAAATAATCTTGTAATTATCCCTTATGTATGTCATTATTGTATGTCATTTACATAAATTAGAAATAAGAAAGGCCCAAGAAATAAACCCTGCAAAACGCCCATAGTGACCGCAGATCCTGCAGATTTCTTGCCATTAACATCAACCCTCTCATCCATCAGCATCATTCTGTTGCTCAGATAAGAAGTCAGAAGGTCAAGAGCCTTGGCCCTCATACCATAGTGGTACAGTTTCCTGATGAGTGTACCATGATGTACGCAATCGGAAGCCTTAGACAAGTCGCAGAAAATGCCAAGAGCATCTTGCGACTCTTCCCAGGCCTCGAACATGCTCTTCAGTAATTCCACGCCCGCGTCTGTAGTTGAACAACCTTTTGTAAGACCAAACTTTTTCAGATGAAGTAAATTATGTGCATTGAAATGTCCTAACATTTTTTTTTTAAATTAATCTTTCAAAGATTTTGCTCAGTGTAGGTAATATCGAAATAGGCCGAAAATTTGTGGGATCAGTTGTGCTGCCAAATTTGAACAGTGGAATCACTTTGTTAAGTTTCATCAGATCAGGAAATACATCAGATGCAATAAAAGAGTTAAAAACGATTGCTAAAAAGGGTGAAATAACATCAATTATTGAGGACACGGTATGTACTGATAATCCCCAAAGGTCAGCAGTTTTTTTTAACATCAAGATTTTTAAAAGATTCTTTAATGTCTTTAGCAGTAATAATTGTGAATTCAAAAAGTTTGTCACATTCTGGTACACATTCTTTAAGTATTGAGTAAGCAGAAGTGGAGGACGACGATGACAGAGTTTTGGTTGTTAAAATGGTAAAAGATCACTGAGTAATCTGTATTAAGGAGAGACGGAATTTTAAAATTTAAAGTTTCGCGTATTTTAACACTATTTTAAGCCTGGAAACACATAATTACATAAGATTTTTTCTAGAACCAATTGTAGGTACCTATATTAAATGTGCATTGCAAATATAACATCAAAAGTTATTACGTTCGATCACAACCAAAAACAAAAAAAAAAAAATATGACGACATGAAGAAAAACATATCTCAATTACCGTGCCACATAGAACATCGTTTCTATGGGTGAAAACTTATAGCTCCCCCTATCCCTCAGAAAATTGTGTCGGTCCTTCTACCAATCACCTTGTATTATCTTGCTAAGCCAGGCCACCGTAACATTAACTTTTAATGCCATGCAAATAAGTCATGGTGTTGCAAAAATACGAAAACGAGCAGAACGCTATAAAAACTCGGCATTATAATCAGCGTGGACTGCAGCAGAACAGCAGCTTATAATGTTATCGATCACAATGGCAGCACGGTCGCTGAAATGCAGAGATATCGACAATTAATGTCTTATTATTACACACTTGACGGATTTCGAACGAGTTGACTTTGTGGCTGCTAAGTTGCATTCATGGAGTGTGGATCAAACGGTGGAGGTGTCAAGAGGTCTGTTATTTGAAAAATGTGGCTAAAAACTATCAATCGATTCAGTCTATTTGGAAGGCACTGAATCGTTGGCCTACTCAAATGGGCCGCTGCAAACATAATTTTTCGAAACATGGTAGTATCGATGCATCCAACACCCCAGTGCGAGTATGGTGCTCCTGAAGAGACTATGTCCCATCTGCTTGAGTGTCCCAAATGTTCACCTGCATCCTTTACGATTTGAACAACCGTTGACACCGCAATGAACGTGACCATCTATTGGGCCGAAATTGTATAATATATGACGGCACAGCAAGTGGCACCGCCACGTTTTATTACGGAGTTACTGGAATCACCGAAAAGGTCGGATAAGAGTGACACTCGCTGCTGACAGTCACTCTAGCAGAGCGTCAGGTGAGTATGTTCCTTGAGTGCGTCTCATTTATGGATGCGTTGCGGCCTCTGCTAAGAGTAATAGTGTTCTGTGGTGGCGGCCAGTGGCAGCCGTCTCCTAATGACAGAAGATGATGTCAGGAGAGCCGATGTCGTACCACGTCCACGACGAACTGCTATATTCCAGCGCAATCCTAATGATATTGAAGCTGCTGTACGACTAATACGATGACGGCTTCTGGTAAAGACTATCCTGCGCCGATATATAGATGTACCGTCCGCGTCGAAACAAAAAAGCATAAGAACAAAGAAGAAGATCAGATGAAAAGTGGATACCGCTTTGGACATCTGCCTAACCCAGACAACTGTCGATGCGTTGCTGGCTTTAGAAACAAAGTTAATATACTCATAATCTTATGTGCCCGTAACTTCTTCATCATGTCAAAACCGACAATACACCAACGCTGGCAGCAGAAATAGGGATGTGGCGGCATCTACATCGCCACAGAAAATGCAAAATGCAAATGCATCAAAGATCTAACGTCACACAAAAATTCTGACGTCACACAAATCCTGTATCGCGCAATTAAAGTTTACGGCGCAAACTCCATATTCAATGTCGCCCATGGGTATGTGCCCGCCCGCAATTTTCTGAATATTCATGAAAAATTATCGAAAAATAACCATAAAAGCTTGGCTGTTTTTTCTTTTTTTTTATCAAAATCTCCCTGTGATTTTATGAACTTACACTTAGGTTTTTTTTGCATAGTTGACAAATTTTAATAAAAATGTTTATTAATCCGATAAAATAACTCATAAGCTTTTAGAAATAATAAACAGAATCCAAATCGACCCAATAACATCGGAGATATGACAAACGCTACTCAAAACATAAAAATTGAATAGGTAACATGAAAAATATTAAAGATAAGACAAGACTGTAATTTTTCATGAATATTCAGAAAAATACGGGCGAGCACATGCCGATGGGCGACATGGTATATAACTTCCCCGACATCAATCGTTGGGCAGTTGCCCGCCAGACACGACACCTGTCGGAGGATCCTCCATTTTCTATAGAGGATGAGTAAACTTTACACCCAGTTCCTCATGCCCCTTCAGGTATACTAGTAGGTATTCGAGACTCTGTTTTGTATTCAATTTACAATAGCCTGCACCAAGACTAGTATTCTTACTGGACCTATTTCACGGCTGGATGTAGGTATCCTACGCTTTTATATTTCACAACAATGCCTACCATTATCCAATTGTGCGTACCTAAATAACATTCTGTGATTGTCACCCACGGAATGTTCCTATAGTAAAATGTGTTCATATCCTGTCCTAACATAGGTGCCTACACCTACTGATTTGTTTATTTGGGCCGTTATTTAGATAGGCGTAATGTGTTTCCAAGCTTCCTTTAACCTACTACAGTCATTTTAATATTTTTAGGCGTAGCAACATGACCTGGGCGTCGGGAATCCCAGGCCGATTCCCGGCCACCGTAGGCGCGGGCTTGCGGACAGTGAGCAATGAGTAGCTCGCAGTCCGATAAGGACGCCTCAAAGAGATGTCAGCAAAACTAACGGGGTCCACTACGGCCGATGCCTGCTGGGGTCGCGGGAAAGTCCGAACGGGTTGCCGTGGCGCCTGGTAACACACAGGCAACTGAAGGAACACGTGTGGGTTTTAGTCAGTAAGAGTCTGCGCTCCGCCCAGAGCGGAAGAAGTTATTTGATAATTTCACACCCAAAAAAAAATAATTTTAAAGTGCAGCAACATCAGTACTGTTCTAATGTGGTGTTATTTTGGAAAAGACTAGCTAGATTTCCAGCCCCACTGCTGGAAATCTAGCTAGTCTTTCCAATTAATGTTGATTCATCATCATCAGAGGAGCGGCCATGGCCTGGGTCGTGAGTTTAAACCCAGTCAGGCACTTTACTTTGTGTGTTTAATTTCAGCACCACTGCTCTCAAGGAAAACATCGTGAGGAAGCCGGCATGTCCTAGAACTAAACATTCGTAGACATGTAACATCCAACAACCAGCGCTGAGCTTGCGTGGTGGATTACGGCCCACTTCCTCCCACCGAGAGGAGGCCCGTGTCCCAGCAGTGGGAACATTATAGGCTGATTATGAATCATCATTATTATCCTCCTGCCCCTATCCCAATGCATTGGGGGTCGATGCAGCATATCTATCGTATTCTTCCATCCATCTCTATTATAGCTTATCTCATAAGTTACACCTTTCTAGCCATTCCATCTTTCACACCATCCATCCATCGTTTTCTCATAAAACCATTCCTATTCATAAAGCCATCCGAATTCATACTCGAAACTTTCTAGATTACTTAAACATAAACATCACGCCCATATTCCCCGAAGAGTTAGGCAGAGGTGTACCTACCCACACACACACACACACACAGTGGGAGTACATTCACATTTCGCCAATTATGTTTAAGTCCCATGTAATAGGGGGTGAGACTATTGGCATCAACCAGGCACAAATCCAGACTCCGGGCTGCTACTGAGCAATTCTAGATGGAAAAACCCAATAACACTTTTCCCGACCCGGGAATCGAACCCAGGACCTCATACTCAGCAGTAGCGCTTCCGACCAACGGCTGTCCAGATTACTTATCAATTGTAAAAGCCAGTAAATACGATCACTTCTCTATGAGTCATAATTACGGTGTTCGTGATCATTTCAACGTATTCGAGAAGCTAGGTCAAACATTCCTTAGATCATTCTGAATTAGGTACTAAAACTGGTGACTGGGAGCATTGTCACCGATGCGAAAACTCCCTTTGCCATTTGACTAAGCTTAAAGGGTTTTACCTTATAAGGTGCACTTTGTTACCTAGATTGTTACCAAACCTAAGAAAGAACCCATTTTCCTTTTAGTAATTCGTAAGTCACTGACCTTACCATTATTTATCTTGTAATGAAGATCTCATTAGTAATGCCGAAAGGGAACGTCGTCGAAGGACACATCAATCTCATTGGACAAGACCGCTGAACGTGTACAACAAGATATATGAACATGGATGAAGCGAAATGCGTAAAATGTGGATCGAAACAAAATCATTTATTTTTTATTTAACCATTTATGTACACAAATATATAAACACACAAGACAAAAAGAACAGAAAAATACGTTCAAAGGTGATCGTTATTTCTAAAGAAATCTCTTCCAGCATACCTGCGATAGGACAGAGGATAAAAAGAGATGTAGACACCGTGTGTAAGAGTAGAAAAACAATTCACATAAAAACATAAAATATATTTAGTAAGTATGTATGTATTTATGTATCTATTATTTAGGATATGTATATATCTGTGTATTTATTCTAGTATATTGTATACTTATTTGCACCGACGACAGCCCCATTTTATGTCCAGTCAAATCACTGTCCATTCCAAGGTTGCCTGGAAGAGATCGCGGAAAGCGATAAGGCCGCCCATTGTATAATTTGGAGTGTTTGATTTATTTTTTGTTCTGTATTTTTGTGGTGTACAATAAAGTATATAAATAAATAATAGATAAATAAAACAAATAATTTGAGAATATACTTACTTACATACATAAAGCATTATGTATAATAGATTTGCTTCCCTGTCTTTTAAAATCCACATAATTCTTTCTACTTTTGTGTATATGTGCTTTTCCTGTTATTATTCACTGGCAGGATAAATACATATACGCACTTACGTATTTATACATATTTATCGTATGTTGTTATTAAGAATTCAACAAGCATTTTCCTCTTCTAATAACCTATTGATTCAATAATGTTTACAATTGTAACTTGTATTAACATCATTAAACCGTAAATTGTCACGCATGTACCCTCAATAACAATAGAATGCTGAAAAAAAAAACGTGTGTTATTTGTAAAACCAACCGCAGACGCAAAGGCCGGAAACGACTTGTTTTTGATAGATAATAAATAGGTAGGTGTAATATATCGGTACCTAGTATATAAGGAATTAAATATATAGTAAATAACGCATATATTGAAAATCAACTCGCGTCTACCAAGCAATTGTTGTACATTTATACCACAATACGTTATAGTAAACGCTTTGCATAAAACTAAGGTTGTTTAAATATGGAAACATAGGAATCAATTTACAATAAACTTACATTTTAATGATGAGATCAAATAAAGGAAACGACGTAGATATATGAGATGGAACAAAGGTGCAATTCAGAAATCCCGGTCATCTAAGTAGAAGGCCGATGAGGTAAAAGAAAGAAAGAAATATTTTATTTGTGACATGCACAAGAAATACAAACAGTAATATTGTAAAACCAAAAAGGAGCATCTAAAACTAGCAGCTAAACCGGTAGCTTATAAGCTTTAGATAAAACTGTTTTATTGCAGTTCATTTCGAGTATAGGAATGTGGGAATAGGGGTAGAGGCGACAAGATCAAAGAAACAATGGATGAATTATGCAAAAGATGATGGCTACAAAGGAGAAATTTTGAGATGACGCGGACGGTTCAAGAGATGCAAGGAAGAAGACACAGCGCAAACCAGAAAACTGCTACTCTGTTCTTCATCGATGAGAGTGACTATAAGCCTCAACTATGTATATACTGACGTAAGATCATAGCTTACCAACTATTAACAAGTTCTACAAAGTATCATTACGCACGCTATGCATATCAATTTCCCATCAAATACCGACTCATATCGTTAACATATATATTCCACCATTCCTACAATAAGTGAATCATTTCAAAATTGATTTTCCGCAAAGCAATTAAAGTAATTTATATATTGTTAAGTAAGAATAAGATCGTAGTAATGCGCCGGCGCCATTACAAAGTTATACAATAACGTTTTAATATCATTATCATGCTACAGCTGCGCTAGATCACGAGGTGCGGAGTTTATAGCGTCCATTATCACACGAGATGAGATTGCTGACCGTGGTGGCGTAGTGACAGCCTTTGTTTGTTTTTTTTTTATGATCTAACTGCTATAACTTGAAGATTGGTTAAGGCGAAGACTTTGTAATGTATCATTCGAGGCGAGCTTGGTTACAGAACGGCGATACATAAAACTTAGCGAACGCTCGCTTCGAGAACTTGACTCAAGCGTGCTCCTTTTTTGTTTTTGCTCCATTGTAAACATGGGCTTGCAATGCTAGCATTGACCAGCTCGGCTCGTTGTACTGACTACTATTTCGCGTTTCAAAGGAATTCATAAAAAAGCTGACAGTTGAGTGGAGGATCCGGCGCTCGCTTCGAGCGGCTCGACTTGCTGCACTAACTACTGTAACGCGTTACAAAAACTCGATACGTTACAAACAAACGTTGCAAGTCAGTCTCTGCCTTTATAGTATTTATTCGTCTACTAATACGTAATACAGGTATCATCAATGGATTTCGTCGTCGTGTCAGCTTGTAGTTAATCCATTTTGTAGAAATCTTGGAAAGAGGATTTCCATTTCATATTCACCACTACTCAGTGTTGACCCAGTGGTAACAGCCACGACTTACGAGTTGAAAGTCGTGGGTTCGACTACGACCCCTGTCAGGTGCTTTTTTTTGCTTACCTATTTTGTCCTACTGCTGGGCAAAGGTCTCTCCCATACTTTTCTAGTCTTCTTTATGTTGTGCCTTCTTCGGCCAATCGGTCAGGAACTAGTCCAAATCGTCATGCCAGCGGTTTTTAGGCCTGCCCCGGTGGCGAAGCCCGTCATCAGGCACCCACTGTGTGGCTCTATACTTTGTGTAAATTAATTCATCACCACTGCTCTCAAAACAGTAAAGGAAAACATCATGAGGAAACCGGCATGTCCTAGAAACAAAATATCAAAGACATGTAACGGGCCCTCGTGGTGGATTACGGCCCACGCCCTCTCATTTAGTTAGTTGTCCTGTGTCCCAGCAGTGGAACATTATAGGCTAATTATGCATTATGCAATCTCGTAGCTCAGTTCTGGGCTGACATAATCTAGATTGCCATCGACGCGCTAAGAAAAAGTTAGTAAATCTTAGAAATGAAGTTTAAGGTAATCAAAACTTAGAAGTATAAAAGTATAGATAGATAGGTTCTGTCTATTTAAGCTTCATAAATCTCTCTATCCTAAACTATTAAACGAGCAATATTTGTATAAATACATTAAATCACTTTTAATTAATTCTCCTAATTAGTATGTACTTTTTTATATTTTTTTTGACTGCCTCGTTGGTATAGTGGTCGCAAGCGCTACTGCTGAGCATGAGGTGCTGGGTTCGATTCCCAAGTCGGGCAAAGTGTTATTGTGTTTTTCTATCTGAAATTTCTCAGTAGCAGCCTGGAGTCTGGATTTGTGCCCGGTTGATGGCAATAGGCTCGCCCCCTATTACATGGGACTAAAAACATAACTGGCGAAAATGTGGGTGAACCTGCTACAGGGACACCTCTGCCCAACCCTTCGGGGAAACAAGGCGTGATGTTATGTTATGTTATTTTATATATTATTTTATATATATATATCAATATTTGTATATATATATTAAATCACTTTAAATTAATTCTCCTAATTAGTATGTATTTTTTATCTATGTCTAAGCTGTTTATTTCTTTAAGTGACAAATTCACCATACTAATAGATTTATAAGTTCTTATAAGTAATATGTTATAAGTGAATAATTTAATATATTTGTACTCACTTTCTCGAAAATGGCTCTAACGATTTCTATGAAAGTTGCAATATAGATGTAAATATACGGGGGCAAAAAATCGATCTAGCTTGGTATCATATATGAGAAAATTCGTTTTCTCCGTATTTTCACCCAAGCAGAGCTCGGTCGCCCAAAGTTTAGACAAAGGTAATGAATAATGGAATTAGTAACTACCTACTATCATGGCAGCATGGAATTAGTATGTACTATACATGGAATTAGTATGAACTATCCTATACTATTAAAAATGAGCATTCTCTATTTTCACCAAAGCAAAGCTCGGTCGCCCAGGTACTATATTCATAACATAAGCTTTTCTGCTTCGTCTAACTACCCAGGAAGAAAAACAAGTATGTACCAACACAATGAATTTAATTAATATACCGATTGATACGGAAATATCTCGTTGTAATTTAAATACATTGATTCTAATTTAATGAGTATAAATTTGCGTTTGTAATCAAAAACTCATTTAATTGAACTCAAAGTCAGTTTTAGATTAGCTATAGGTACTAAGTTATACCAACTTTTAACAGATTTATAAAAGTACTATCAAGATAATCCTCATGGCTGAATGAAATTCATTCAAAAATCATCTCCACAGTACAATGGAAACAATATAATACCTAATATAGAATAATATAGCGCGTTTCATTGTAGAAGTCTCTCGACGTTGCGCGGGCGCAGGCTGCAATTATAATGCAATCTGCCCAACGGAAGCGTTCTTGTAATGGTGTCTTTATTACTCTGATACAGAATAGAGGGTACTGCGACAGAGGATACAGCTAATTACCTCTTTTTATGCATGTTGATTGATTTGTCAACGTATTACGTCTTTTTGAAGTACCTAATATAGGTTTGTTACTTTAAGATTTATTCGCAGTATATTTGCCGCTACAAGGTCTCAGCATAAATATACGTATAACGGACTAAGCAGTGGCGGATCCAAGATTGTCGTTTGGGAGGGGCTTGACCCCGCTGAGAGTAGATTTTAGCATAGTAAACACTAAAAAAGCTCACAACATTTTACAAGCCTCCTCGGATTACTTTTCGTAAATTCCTAAATGACTTCGTTAGGTTGTAGACTACCAGCGATATCTCGGTGAATTGGGGCAGCGGCGAACATGGCGGCCAAATCGGGCAGCGTGAGGGCAGAATTCGTCATGTAAACAAAACATCTTATAGAAAAAAACTTGAAACGTAATAGGTACTTATTAAGTTAGGAATAATAAGACAATTGTACAATAGGTACATTAGTGTAATACTTGCTCAAAAGTTTAAATAGAATAATATCAAGTTGACTTTAAGATTTGTTACGGAAGAAATGACCGAACTCAAACGCTTTTGGGGGGGTCTAAGGGGCGCACCCCTTAGACCCCCCCTGGATCCGGTTGGCCGCGACTTCGTCTGCGTGTATTTTATATTTCATTCAAATATCCAGGATGAAAAGTCTATACCTTGCTCCAGGTCCCAGGCTACCTCAGTGGTTTAATTTAGACGGACAGTTACCTTCACATTTATAAATTGGTATTAGTACGGATAAACCTATAGAAAATGTTTCCGATACGCATGTCTATTTCTGACACAAATATGGAAACATGTATCGTGTCCTTATTCCAAAGTCAAAAGGCTATTTTGCTAAAAATTTTACACTTCAATGAGTTTTTTTGAGTTTTACAGAAATGTACTCCGGAAAACTTTGAAAAACCATTCTCTCCATGATGCAAGATTCGATATGGCAGTTAAAAGAAGACCGAACATTGCTCTTGAAAATTATCGGTCTTTTTTAAAAAGACTAGTGAGAATAGTTTATCCTAGTTTTCCCTTTTTACGATATCACCATTCTCTAAGATCCACCTGTATGTAGATTACATAACTTTATCAACTAATTTAATCAGCTCATCTTTAAAATCAGAGCAGGCGCGCCGACGCGGCGACGTGGGGTGAAAGTGATAACATTGTGATAACAGCTACCGCGATGACGTACTGTGTACCGAGTATATATCTCCGCCTGATAAGGTCTAGCGGCTCTATTGTTCTCACCATGTTTAGTTCACTAATATTTTCTTAAAGCAAGGTCGTGGTTGGAATTCGCAAGGCGAAACTGTGTAATGGAGAACAAAAGTTGGTAAATGTACGAAAATTATTCCTGAATTTTATACTTGGATTCAAAATTCGATCTATTGTTTGGTATTGACAGACGGCTTTCAACTTCACTGAAAACATGTAAATCAATTTGGGTTTTCGGTACGCAAAAACTGACCAATTCAGTTTTTGTACGGATATTAAACTTATACCTACGGATGTGAAAACGGTTTGCTGCTTTTATTTTCTTCGTTAAGTCATTTCTTTTGTTTTGCAGGATTGAATAATATTCTGGCTTTTGCGCCACCTTTTCAGTAGGTACGTCCATTACCTTTTTATGCCTTTTCTGAATTTCTGACCACAGTCGAAACCCCAATTTGATTCGTTTTAAATTGTTTGGTTTATTGCAACGGCATCAAAGTTTGATTTAAAGGTATACCAAAAAGTATATAAATTCAAAACATTTATTTGCTTGAAAATGGGTAATACATGAGGTGACACAATAACAAAAGTTCTTGTACCGTATCCTACATGAACAGGATAATATAAGCATGAAGCGTTGTTCTATTTACGATTAATGACCTAATAAATTGATGAATAAAATATAAAATAAACAGTTTATTTTCTCTACATAAGTTATGTACCTACTTAATGCTAGTACTTGACAATTGTGCACGAACAAGGAGCTAACTTTGTGAGAGACTGGTGCCTGAAGTAAATTTAAATAAAAACCTGTATAACAGGTCACCAGTAACCAATTAAATCCATAAAGTAAATATCACTGACAAGTAGAGCGGTAAATGAAGACGCAGGTGATAAATATTTCCTTAATTATTCTCGTATAATCCTTTACCTGTAACATTTTATAAGATAGTAACTCTGGCTCAGCAAGAGTTTAGAACGGAAGAAATCGTACGTTCTACTCTACTCACTTGGCGAATGAGAGCTAGACCGAAAAAGGTGTAACATTTAAAACGTCATGACACTATAATTACGTAACAAAAGTGTAAAAGCTAAAAAAACTTCGATACAACCGGTACCCTAATTGCGTAATTCACGATCAATCACAGTCTGTTTCGATTTGAAACAGATTGCTAATCCATTGCTTCATAAGTTGGAAAAACAAATCTGCTCAACAACGTAAATAACATAATGAATGTTGTTCATCATAATCATCATTTCGGCCTCCCCGATAGCCTTCGCCCCAGGCATATGAATGTTGTTGAACTATCAAAATTAAAGAAATTAGTCATAATCCTTTACGAAAATAAGTTACGCAATTAGGGTACTGGTGTCCCACGACACCTCTCGTCAGTTTTTTACTCAAATTTTACTTCAAGACAAGCATACACCACCGGTGACGGCATGATCAGGTGAGATGGTGGGTGGTACCCAATATAAGTTTATTAGTGAACAAAATTATGTTACCACACAAAGGAGCTCTACCTTCTTAAGTAGGTACGTAGACCTGTATCTTAGAAGGCGGAATCTTCCCTAGTTTCAGGGCTCGGATAACGGTATATTCTAAACGATTTCGTCTTAAAAACCTAAGAAACGATTTGTTTCGATTACGTTCGAACACAACGATATAAAAACGTTTTTGAAGAAGAACAAAATTTAAATCGTTCTGGGTTAAAACGTTTTTAACCGTTTTATTTTAAATAACGTTTCCAAGCCCTGCCTAGTTCACCATGATATTCGGACCAAAAAGTCCGTGAAAATTTCCAATCTCATAGTACTATAGCAGATTAGCTGGGGTGGATCGAATAATCAATTTTCCCAACCGTACGTAGAATACGCGCTATGACGTGGGGTTGCCGTCTTGCCAGTACTGTAGCAAGGAAGGGGGTTATTCCGTTTATCTACCCCAAAAAAATCCACCCTAAGTTGGATACTCGGAAACGAATGTCCGAGAATCCACCCTAGGCCTATAAATTCCGTTCTTCTTCTTTTCGTGTGGTTAGTGACTAACCTGATGTCAGAGTTTTAAAGCCGCCCATGGGCCTCTGACTTGACTTCACATACCGTCGGGAAATATCTCTCAGGCATGCCGGTTTCCTCACGATGTTTTCCTGCACCGTTTTTTAAACAAGTGATAGGTAATTTTACAATACGCACATGAATCCAAAAAGTCAGAGGTGCGTTGTCTTGGGTGCGAACTCGAGACCTATGACTTGGCAGTCTGAGGGTCACACCACTAGGATTTCCCTGCTAAATTCCGTTTATCCAACTAGGCCTAGGGTGAATTCACATACGTTTCCGAGTGTGGATTTTTTGGGGTGGATATACGGTATAACCCGGGAGGTTTAACCTATGCAATAGTGAGTAGAAAGGAGGCTTGTGTGCCAGCAATGGGAACATTATAAGCTGATAATGCTAAAAGTGCTTTCCAATAGAGCAGCGAGGTTCCTGATACATTTTTTTTGTTTCAGATTTTTTAGGCTTGATAAACATAACATTGATTCGAACAATGTTCTTATCAAAGTACAGTTAATAGATAGGATTAGCTGATATCGCACATAAAATATATGTCAAACATTACGTATATCTAATGATTATCTTGTGAAAGAATAGTGATATTTTAATTAATTGTTTTTTTAATGATGGATTGTTTTTATGATATGATATTAGACGCCTTCATTTTAGGCCCACGTATGGCACTTTTGAACGTCACAATTTACAAAATAATATAATTGATTCTAGTCGCCCCTTTCCAGAAGGTAGTTTTCGTATGGAGAAGAATGGGCAAGAAACTCCACCGTTACTCTTTTAAAGTGTTCTTCAATAGTTTGTATAGGTTTTTTAAATATATGTGTAGAATAAAATTACTATAAGTACCACAAAAGGTATAAAAAAAAAATGAAGCAACGACAGATAATTTAATTATGTGATAGATACATGGTGTTCACATATTTACAAACATTGTAAAAGTAGACGATTTTCCAAAAAAATAATAATTAGTAACTCAGTGTGTGAGGAAGTAATCACAGAATGTAAATCAATGTCATATAACACAAAATAATAAATTTTACATTTAAATTAGCAACCTGTTTGATTTGTCTTGATTCTAAATTGTCCTATGGAGCAGGGCCAGCATGTTTCCTATCACTCTTATCTTGGATATAATCCTCTAATTTGTAATATTTTTGTTTACAAAGTGTACTTTTAATATGAATTTTAAATTTTCTTTCATTTAATTGCAATATGTCACAAGGTATTTGTTGTAACATTTAACACAGTACTGGAAATCTTTCAATTTGGTTTTGATTGAAAAGAATACACTCGTATCCATAACATCACGCCTGTAATTCCCGAAGGGTTAGGTTAGTACCTAAACCCACATTTCGCCATTTGTGTCTAAGTCCCATGTAACAGACGGCGAGCCTACTGCTACTGAGAAATTCCAGATGGAAAACCGAATAACACTTTGCCCAACTAGGAATCCATGACCTCATGTTCAGCAGTAGCGCTTGTGACCACTAGACTAACGAGGAAGAAGAAAAAACAAAAAGGAAAAAAGTTGCTGCAAAAGATATTCAGATGCTGTATGTAAAAAAACACTGTCTGATCCGAACGGGGCACATAGATACTGCAATTACATTACCTATTTCTTTAAATTAGTTATTGAAAATACAAAAGTTATTGTTATTTAAAATTCACATTTTTAGTACCAAAATTACCCCAAATATATAAAAAAAATTAAAAAAATCAAGCGGGGTTATAAGTTATGACTTGTAGACACCCGCTAAACGTCGGCCGCCCGCGCCCCAGGTCGTAACACAGTAAAATTCTCTATTGAAAAGAATGTGGCTTTTTTGTAGATTAGGTTAAAATCAAGCGAAGATGGTGTTATTTGCAAATGACACGTCAATTGATCTTTAAACTAGACCGACGGTCACAAAATCATGACGACGTGAATAACTCAAACCAAGATTGCTTTACGGTAAATAATTTGGTACTAAATGTAAGGAAAAAAACCAAATGCATTAGATTTAAATTGCCGAATGTTAGAAGTAGCGAATGTGACATCATATTGAATGGAGGAAAACTGGAATTTATTAATCAAACAGTTTTCCTAGAAATCACGCTAGACGAGAAATTACAATGGGGACCACATATAACATCTGTTGCGGGGCGGCTAAGCTCGGCCGCTTATGCTGTTGGAAAGATAAGACAGTTAACAGATGTAGAAAACGCGCGTTTGATCTATTTTAGCTACTTCCACAGCATTATGTCGTATGGCATTTTACTGTGGGGTCGGGCTGCTGAAATTGAATCCATCTTCATTTTACAAAAGAGAGCTGTCAGAGCCATTTATAATCTATGTCGTCGCGTAACTCTCAAGAAACTATTAAAAAAAAAACATATTATGACGATACCTTGCCAATTCATCCATGAAAATTTTATGCATGTAAGAAAAAATCTACATCTTTTTAATAAAATAAATGATAGACATAACTTTAAAACTAGAAATAAAGATAAATATATCAACCATTTTTCAGATTATCTAAAGTACATACATCTTTTATGAGGTACTGTGTTAAATGTTACAACAAAATAGTACTCTTTGTAAACAATCATATTACAAATTAGAGGATTATATCCAAGATAAAAATGCTTGGAAACATGCTGATCTAGCTCCAATGGACAATTTAGAGTCTAGACAAAATGAAACTGGTTGCTAATTTAATTGTGTAATTAATTATTATAACATTGATTTTACTTTCTGTGATTACTTGAACTCACACACTGACTTATTAGTTTTATTTGTAAAAAATTTAGGAATATCGTATAAGTACTTTTACAATGCTTGTAAATATGTGAGCACCATGTATCCATCACATTATTATTTTTTCTGTCATTGCTTCATTTTTAATTATTTTTACCTATTGTGGTATAGTAATCTTATTCCAGGTGCATCGTCCTCACATATAATTATATAATTAATGTATACAAAATATTTTAAAAGAGTAACGGTAGAGTTTCTTGCCTATTCTTCTCCGTACGAAAATTACCTTTTGGAAGGGGCGACTAGAATCAATTCAATTTTTTGTAAATTTTGGCGTTCAAAAGTGCTTGATGTGCCTAATTTAAATAAATTATTTGACTTTGACTTTTTTCTTTTTTCCTGAAAATTACCACATAAATAGACTCTCAGTACTATACCTAACATGTTTACATGTTGTATAAAAACGACTCTTACGTATATTTTTTTGTTCGTAGCATGTCAAGCCTTGTAAAAACATATCGCACAGATGAAGTATTCCAAATATTCACACTTATCATTCTCAAAACATGATTTAATCACTTTGTTAAGCTAACAGTTACTTTTGTTTGGATTTTTGCAAATTACGGAATATTTTCTCTTATATAAATCCAGTGAAGTAACGTTGACGTCATAAAAGAATTTTATCAAGATGACTGAATTCTGTGAAAAGATGACTGAACATCTGTTTAGGTTTGGGTCCATTTGTTTCTTGAATTTTTGAAATTCTTGGAAATTGAAATCAAAATTAGGTGAAAAACTTAGAACATAGTGGGGAGATAGACTAATCGGTGGAAGGACACTGAACGAGACACAATATTTAGTGTCCCGCAAAGTGTTATAATAATAAATGGGCAAACAGTTCCAGAAATAATCAATTCCGTTCAAGTACGTAACAGCATTAGCATTATTATTTATATTTTTTGTTGGTTGGTTGGATGGATTTTTTTAGTTTTCAGATTACCTCGTAAATTTTCACATTGGACTACTGAGATACAATCAAAATCTTTTCATTTACTTTTCCTGAAATCCCGACTGTAAGCCTGTAGTCGGAAAGGTTCGGTGCGACGCTGGCATGGCAGCCAAAGTTCCTAGAGAGTATCGTGAGAGGTTTCGGTACTCCTAAGAGGTGTAGTAGAATTGATAACAGTAGATAGAGACATTTTTTGCAGATTTAAATTGTTATGTTTACGTTCGTACATTCCTCTCGTTCGTTAACTCTTAAATCGTGGGCAAATTTTCCAAATCCTTCTAAAACTGAGTAGTAAAAACAAAATGTATTATTTTCTCTATAAAGGCATTACAGATATGATATTTCAATACATTTTATTACAGAGAATGCTGACGGTCAACTTCAGGTGACAATTTTACAGTTTTAGACAAATATAGTAATAGAATGTTGTTGTGCTTTTCTCAGAAGTTATTAACAGTACGATTAATTAATAATTTATCGTAATTGCTTACGCGTGAACCATCTTTTTAAACTACTTCCAAAATGGAAGAGGCTCTATGTTCGTAGCGTATGTATGTTGTTAAGTTAGCTTCAATAATACATTTTTTTTCTTCACTTTTAATATGTGGATGATATGATAAGTTCCTTTCACTGTTATATACATAACAGACAGTGGTATTCAAATTTGTGTGGGGTAGGTACAACATAAAAGTGAAAAATAAAAACTTTTAACAAGAAAAAAAAACAACCGGCTTCCAAAAAAAAAACACTTTGTGAAGTCGGTAGCAAAAAACGAAAATTCGAAACCAAAGACACCGACTTCCGAAATTAAAGTTATTTTTCACTTTGTAGTGTTTTTTTTTGTAAAAAGTTTTTCCTTCAAAATTTCTGAAAACGATTGCACTTGGGCTTTTTTCGCGTATTAGGTTATCTATCCTAAGGACTTGACTCAATTAATAATGTTATGTTAATAACAATGGCAGCTTTGACAAATTCGGGTATATTCGGAATCGGCGACACTAGACAAAGTTGCCCATACACAGGTGTACCTACTTCGAAATCGTGGGCTATCACATAACCATTAACCGCAAAATCATAATTATAGGTATAGGGCCGTACAGGTAAAGCATACTTTTAAATTACGGAAAATGAGGTAAATTTTCCAATTCACTTTTCTGTTTCATTCTTAGTGATAATCACAGCTAACTTAAAAACCACGTAGGGTCGTAAACGTGTAATTTGCCATGTGCTGACAATAAAAACAAACAAGACATCATTCTACATCCCACACAGGAAGGTAAAGCTAAAATTAAGTGTCAATTAAATAAATATTCATCGCAGTGGACAGTAATAAGGCTTGTGTATAGAATATTGATGAGGAGTACATTGTAAGTAGCAGGAGGAAGGAGGGAGACGAACGGAAGGAGACGATCGATGTGCATGTTGAAGACGGGTTAGGTCGCGACCTAGACGCTTATTTGGAGAAGGAACTAGGAAGATGGGATGATGGCGCAAGCCATACAAGCGCCTAGGACATCATTGTGCATTCAGGAACATGCTGATAGATAGATGCAGCAAGGATCTTAACAAATCTTCAACTGGTTATTTGATATTGTAACTTGTTATTAAAAAAGACTCCACAGTGTCGTGAAAAGTGATCTACAGACGCAAAACTCACATAAAACATCCAGACCTAAAACAAACAAATTGGCCAAGGAGTATGAAAGAATCATAACAGGAGACGTTTTGCAGTTTCTGGCTAATGTCATGGAAAAAGGCGTGTCCATCTCTGTAAAAGTATTTCCGCATAATCGACACTTTAACTTTGAAAGATATTTAGCAATCAAAAGTAGTGATATAAACGGAAGGAGACGAGCTGATGTGCATGTGAACGTGCCAGGTCGCGACCTAGACGCACATTTGGAGGACGCACACGGCATTTGGTGCTTTGGAAAGTTAAACAGGTAGGTATGCACATCCTCTTGGCAAGCTAACGATCACAACGGTTGAATGTCATAGGATGTTGTTGCTAGCGAGGCACTTTACAAACTTGTTATTTGCTGTTTATGGGAGTTAGTAAAGCGTGTGCAAAGCTTACGTGAACTATTTGAATAGAAATAAGCTACTTAATCTTGGACAAGTACTGCGGGACGGAATACGATTAACAAAAATTACGGTTGTCCAAAAAGCTATGTCATAGTTTCTAGGAATATGAAGATTTAATATGAGAGTGATAAACAAAAATTAAGCTGGTAAGAATAAAAAAACTGGAGACTAATTAATATAGGCCTCAAGTTACCAATCAATCAAAAAGTAAATGTTTGAGGTACCTTTTTTTTGGGTGGAAAATTATCAAATGACTTCTCCCGCTCTGGGCGGAGCGAGAGGGCGTGTCAGACTCTTACTGACTAAAACCCACCCGTGTTCCTTCAGTTGCCTGCATGTTGCCAGGGGCCACCGTGACCCTTGTGAACAAACCCGCAACCCCGGCATCGGCCCTAACGTACCCCTTCAGTTGTGCTGACATCTATTTGAGGCGCGCGTGGAACACACCGCGCCGTCGACCCGAGCCTGGTTCTTATCGGACGGCGAGCTAAAGATACAATTAATTTAATGCCAAAACTGTGTAACGGAACATGAAAATCAGTAGATAAATAGATATCATAATCCGCATTATCTGCGACATACAATTATCACATAGATAACTATGGAATGTCTGCTTTGACATCGCGAAATAAACGTCATTACAAAAGGCTTTTTGGGGTTACAGTTACATCGGCACATAACTTGGATTTCGATGTGCCGACAGTCAGAAATATAATTAAAAGTTTTAGAGATACGTAGAAATCTAGTACTTAGTCGCAAATGCTACAACTGAGCATGAGGTCTTTCCGGGTTAAATTCCCGGGTCGGGCAAAGTTTTATTGGGTTGTTCATCTGGAATATCTCAGTAGCAGCACGGAGTCTGGATTTTTTCCCGATCGATGGCTACAGGCTCGCCCCCTATTACATGGAACTTAAATATAACTAGTGAAATGTGGGTGAACTATATATAAGTGCCAAACCCTTCCGGGAAATACCGGTGTGATGTTATGTTATGTTAGAAATAGAGTTAAATATTTCAGAAATAGAGTAGAAAAGGACTAGAAATAGTTCAGAAGTAGATAGAAATAGGGTAAAATGTTTACCTATGGAGAATGCACCCAGTACTTAGAACTAGTGCTGCGAAACATGGTACAGCGACTTGTGCCGTATAGTCTCCACTTAGACTTACTTGGTATAATATTTGTCATAATTTTGTTTTGCGTAACTCATATAATCATATGGGTAGATATGCAGGTTATTATTATTATTTTTTTAAATGATGTGACCTGGAACTTTACAAGGCGTACGAGGGACCAAGGCCAACTCGCAGAAGCCCGTTAGACACAGTGAAATGATGCACCATTATTATTATTTCCTTATTACATTTACATACATATTAATTACATTATTAAATATTTTTATCAAAAATATATTTAAATATATAAAAAATAGTGGCCCATCGGTATCAGGAAAAGGGTCCAAGCTGGGCTCTAGAGAGAGGAACCTCCTCACTATGCATGCCGTGTGCAGGAGTACTGCTTTCTGAATCAAACCCTTGACCTAGCCACGCAATGAGAACCTCCTGAGGTATTAGTCGACGCTCTCCGCAATTAGGTGATTAACCGTTACGATTATCGGTACAATGATTGCAGAGTCCACGTCCAACATGTCGACAACCTCGTGTGCTAAATTATTTTTATTACCATTATTTAATATTTCAAGCACATAAATGTACAAGAGCATTGGCAATTGGCAAACATTATGCAATAGGAATAAGAGGTGGCAGACGCAGCGGGATTAGACGCAGCCGGGTCAACTAATTAACATATTACCCAGGATGAAATATTGACCGGGGATAATGTTAAGTTATTTAGATTTATTTAATCCAGGGTACTATTAAGAATTAATTGAATTCATTTATTAGCTGGTGTATGATTAGATTGATTAGTGTATACCGCAGATATTCTTCTCCGACTTCCGTGCGTATGCGCATTTTACAGTTCAGTTGAGTAAACTTCCTATTACCTAGTTATTGAGAAGTAAGGTATAGCTAATTTAATTAAATCATGATGTGCGGATTATTTATTCATTTAATATATTAAACATTTTTTCGACTTAAAACAGGTCAACCCAAGTTGTCTACAAATAAGTTACATTATCGTACAGTTACAATTTTTGTTTAACATATTATTAATTAAACAAATTGAATAGGTATACTTATCAAGTGTAAATTCAATCTCCTTTATAACCTATATATAACCTGACAACCCACCGTAAAACAGTACCTATACAGGTAAACAAAAATATTTCCGCAATGAAAACTGAACATAAAAATTACAATTTCCGGGATATAAATACAATATACCAAAATACTGTCATGCTTTTTATAAACAAGAAATGCGGTGACATACTTTGTAGGTAAAAGCACCCATCTTATAAAAGAAGTATGTCGCATGACCTGTGCCTTGACCGTGGTCGTTGGCTTCGCTCGCGCATCCTCAACATTCACTCAATATCATAATCTGTACAGAGAACGTACTATGTTATTTGACTCGGCATTTTCCTCGCCAACTCACACACACATGCGAAAAGTTTTTTTCGCAAATAAATGATGCATTGAATACTTTGGTGGACGATATCGGCAGAGGGGAAGGGAGGCCTGAAGGTACTCAGCAGTGGGTGATTCCGGGCTGAAATAATGAAAGAAAGAAAGAAAAATAGGTTTATTTGTCACGGAAACACGTGTATTCAAATATAAAAAAAAACCGGCCAAGTGCTAGTCGAACTCGCACACGACGGGGACCCCCATTAATTATTACCTTTTTTTTTAAATTATTATTTGTTGTTACAGCGGCAATAGAAATACACAATCTGTGAAAATTTCAACTGTCTACCTATTACGGTTCCGTTTAACCTTCGGATACGGAACCCTAAAAATTTAAATGATGATGATAATGATGATGATTTTTCATTTTCATGAAAGACGTTCCGGTTTATTGGTAATTTGCACGAATTTACTCGCCGGAAACGGGCGAATCCACACTTTAATAATATTATTTTTTCTTGAGGCGATTCCCACGAAGTTTATTTATTTTTTTGGGCGAATCGATAAGACGATCGAATGATCTCTAATACGATATTCAAATTCAAATATTTTTATTTCACATAAACCTACATGGGCACTTATAAAACGTCAGAAGCTAGGTACACGGTTCCAATTGGTCGTTTCCTATGGCGAAGAGCCGACAAGAAACTCCACGGATACTCTTTTAAAAATAATTGGCTTTTAAAATTCTTTCAAATAACAGTGTGACTAGGTATGGGAGGACAGTGTAGGTCTTTCAATAAGTACCAGGTACTTAAGAAAATAGAAAATGGTCAACAAATCTACAGTCCACTAAGCCTATAGAGAAAGATTACTAGAGTGATACCAAAATAATTTTAATCATTCAGCCGCAAAGGAGTACTTATGTAAAAAAAGACCACAAAACATTTTTCATTCTCATAAACACTGTATTATTGTAGCGTTCACAGAGTACGTAGCAATAAACAGCCGTAATATCTTTTTAACTATTTTTTGCCGGTGTCTACGTCTCTCTACTTGTCACAACGATGCCTTAGAGTACCACAGACACTAAAGGCATAGACAAGTAACTGATGTTACGTCGGGTGCAGACACGCGGACTACATATGTTTTATTTTAATGTACCTATTTCACATTTTTTTTTTTGTGGAAATATAACTATCTATCTATCCGTGACATCACTGCGGCAGAACACCAGCGCTGCGACATTATTTTTTTAAATGCCGCAGCTTATGCTGAGATAGGAGTCTTTTGGTCTCGTACAGGACTTTTTGTTTTTATTTTTATTGGACTTTGTTTTTTTTTATTGGTTTTAACTTTTTCATTAAAAAAAAAAATAGGAAAAAGTGTTTATTCGCAGAAATATTTTTTTACACGATATGTTACCTCTGCCAAACCGCACAGCAGTTTGTTGGCAGACGTGGCTCTTTTTTTAGCACATATAAATATAGATTAGTAGGTTATAACACTTTTTCACCTACGATACGCTAAACTATTCATGCAATTATTAAATGAAACAGAAACAAACATACAAGTTTTTTTAAATATTCAAAACATTTAGGCTGTGACAAAACACATGTTTTTTAAAGGTTTTTGTGATAGAACTGACCATATCGACTAAAAGGTTAATAAAAATACTTGGAACCGAAAAAACGTCTACATCTTCGACCATAATAGGTATTACAAGTGGGCAACAAATCTCAAATCTTTTGCATACATTGTTGTTTTTAAATTTATCACTAAAGTACTGTTCTAAAGCAGTAGCTTTAGAACAGTATTTTAGTGATAAATTAAATAATAATAATTAATAATAATTTAATTAAATTCTACTGATTCATCTACTGATAAGACTACCCTCTCATGAATCAGTAGAATTTTACATTCCAAAAATAAGTCTTCGTAATCTCGTCTTCGTCTTCGTTCGTTTTCGTCTTACAACGGTTTTTTTTTGTGTTTTTATCTACTAACAGTTTCATAAATCTGATTTGTATTTTTTATTTTATCCAAATATAATATATTATGTTTTATGAGTGTGTTTTAGTTTAATTTGTGATTTCCTGTGCGAGTCTCAATAAATACATTTTCTTTCTTTCAAGAGTGTATAGCAGGTGGCGTTCTACAGTTTCTGCCTACCCCCATATGAATAACGTTTGAGTTTATGTATGTATTCAGCTGCACATGTATTATGCCGCGTCTGCTTGACTTCTATCATGGAAAGCACTCTTCGTCCCCTTGTTTCCTTGTTCTCATTAGATTTGCAAGTGTCGCTGAAGCTTATAGCGAAGTTTGTAGGACATCTTGTCTGTATGTTTGGTGAATGCGAAACGCAAGCTGACAGGAGTTCTTTGCAAATTATAACGTTTTATGATATTATTAATGAATGACGCACTTAATATATCTCGCGTTAACTCCTATATTATTATTTTTATGTTAAGAGAATAATATTATTATGTACGATATGGAATGTAAGTTTGTATATTACATTTTTTTTTGTCACAGAATAACACTGAATAAAAATTTACGTTGGGTACAATGTGCAACAATTTTTTGCCATATCCACCACTGATTGACACCGACAGAATTAGCTGATGATTTGTAAAAGGATCAGCTTAACGACCAAATCCGACTCAGTCAGGAACCCCAATAACGTTTTTTTTTTAAATACTAAAATAGTGTTTTACAAAAATAAATGGCAACTCGTCCTCAGACATACTGCACTTCACAGATTATTACAGAAGCAAGTCATGTAAATGTATTATAATTGGATTTTGTATAAAAACTCGTAAAACATTACATACGGTTGTTTTTATAACAATTTAATTTAAATATGCATCGTGTTTTATTCTGGGTTAAAAACATTATAGCGACATTTAAATTTGTTTACAAACTTTCAAAAAGTATACACTGACCATATTATAAAGTAATGGTTGAAATGCAATTCCAGCCCGTCCCATCCTTGATGTCCTCCCTCCGGTTGACACCCTAAGCCAAGATTCGTATCCCACAGGGGGTGCCCTTAGCGAGCGTTCACCTAGTTTTAATTAGCATAATTGAATAACCGCTTTTTTTTTTGGGTGGGAAATCATCAAATAACTTCTCCCGCTCTGGGCGGAGCGGGAGGGCGTGTCAGACTCTTACTGACTAAAACCCACCCGTGTTCCTTTGGTTGCCCTGTTGCCGGGGGCCACGATCTCCCTTTCGGTTTTCTTCGCAACCCCGGCAGGAATTGAATAACCCCTGGCTGGAGGTTTTAAGTGTAGTAGCTTAAGGCACCCACAGGAAAGCCCGGTTAAGTAGTCATGATGCAGAGGTCAACTACGAGATGCCATACCGAAAAAAAAATTAAATGCAATTCCTGAAATTGATTAAGTCTGTAATATGTTTATGGGACGTGACACCAACGACGACATAGGACCAACCCGAAACTTTACAAAATGCCACAAATTGCCAACAGACGATTAACTATGAAAAATTGAAACACCTCAAATTGATGAGCGTGAAGCTCATCAATTTGAGGTGTATCAATTTTTACCTGAGGTGTTTCAATTTTTACCTCAAATTGATGAGCTTCACTCCTTTACCCCCGCTACTGTCATTTCTATAAGTTCCCCGTGATATAGGAGGGCGCAGCCTCAACTATACTACTGCAAAAGCCTGAAAGTTACAAATAAGTAAGTATTTGTAGGCCAGAGACCACTAAACCACATAACATATCTGTGGTGGCCACCTACAACGCCACATGTAAACTACGTATCAAAAGACCTGACGTCACACAAATCGGAGTCTCACGTTTAAACATATCAATTAACATTATCTGAATCAACCAAGAATTTATAAATATTGTGTCATTTACACATTCTTGTTAGTCAGTTCAGACTTACAACATTGAAGCTTCGCAGTCACGACTTGGAAAATTCTACTCCTTTATATGTAACTAGCAACCCGTCCCTGCTTCGCATGGGTGCAACGACGACATATCAAAACATCGAGACTTCTGCGATATATTTCAGTTTTAAATATACAATATGTAAAAAAAAAACCCTGTCCGATCCGAAAGGGGCACATAGGTAATGCAATAACATTACCTAAAAGTATTTTTTTAAAAATTATTATTGAAAAAAAAGTTATTGGTATTTAAAATTCACATTTTTTGTACCAAAATCATCCCAAATCCATTAAAAATGGGGTGATAAGTTATGACTTGTAGACACCCGCTAAACGACGGCCGCCCGCGCGCCAAGTAATAACTAACCCGTTGACAAAAAAAAATTGGAGATTTTTTTCTTTTTTCTTTATAATTATCGCATACAGACTCTCAATACGATACCTAACATCACCCTCACGGACCGGACAGGGTTTTTTTTTTCATGTTATATACGGGGTGGCAGGAACATCGACGCGAAAACTGTTACCATGGATTCAGTACATGATTCTGAACCCCCTGCGTTGAAAATATTCGTCGGTTATTTAATTTTAAATTAGCTGTTCCATACATTTTGACTGCGTAGGTATTGTACTTTTGTATGAAACAGCTGATTTTTTTTTTAAATAACCGACCATTATACTGAATCCATGGTGACAGTATTCGCGTCGACGTCCCTGCCACCCTGTGTGCATTATACACATAAACCTTACGGAGTAAATACTCTAAGTGATGGTGAAAACCGCAACAAAGTCCGTTGCGAAGTTTAGAAGATCAACGCGGTCACACAGACACATACAGCGACTTTGTTTTAAACTATTTACATTCTACTCAGGTGCAAGATAATGACAAATAAATGATTTATAAGGCGTCCCCACGTGGCTTGTCAATAATACGCTTGGTTTACATGTATAAACGCGTGTGGGAGTGTCAGATCGCAACTAGATATTACAGTTAATTGCAAATGGCGTTATAAAACCCCAGACAGATGAAAAGATAGTGGAAATTACACAAACAGGTGGTGTGGTGATGTTGTTGTAAGGATGGCGCATGCGTCGATATGATGTTTAATATCAACAGGACATTTTTAGATGGACTCATCAATGGCGCACGCTATCACAATTACTTTTTAACCGCCTCCCAAAAAGGAGGAGGTTATATGTTCGTAGAGTATGTTTGTTTGTTTTTTTTTTATGTATGTCTACGGATTTCTCCGACAATTATGGACCGATTTTAAACATTCTTTTTTTGTTTGTAAGGGTATACTCTCAAGGTGGATAGTTTTTGAGTTGCCTTCAATAACACGTGCTTTTTTCCCACTTAGTATGTGGATGATATGATAAGTTCATGTCACTGTTATTTACATAGCAGGTAGTGGTTGATATTCGAATCTGTGTGGGGTAGGTACCACAACTAAAAAGTGAAAAATAAAAACTTAAAAAACAACCGACTTCCAAATAAAACACTACAAAGCAAAAAAAAAATACTTTAATTTCGGAAGTCGGTGGCAAAAAACGAAAATTCAAAACCGAAGACACTATGATTAATTTATACAAAATGAAAACAACAATTGGAGATAAACATTACCTAAATACTTAGATTGTCACAAATTTTACGAAAACTATACGAAATCAGTAGTTTACCCAAAATGGGGGTGTGTGTAGGTAGACACAGCGCCGCGCGCCGGCCGTAGCCCTTGATCAGGTTAGAGCGAGATTGTATTTCGGCGCCCTTTGATCAACGCTTTCACTTCACGTAAATTCTCAAAAAATAATAATATCCAAATTTTCAAAAATCTACTTTTATTGCAAATATCAACACTTATTGAATTTAAATTAAGTAGTTCTAATTAGTATACTCCTGCTTCTTTAACATTAAGAAAGCTTACGGGTTTACCCTACAGATTTTTTAAAATCTGATCTGGCAATACTGCTCCCGCGCCTCTTAAAAGGCGCCATCAAATTATATTTTGCGCTGGAAATTGTTTTTCGCATTTGGCTTTTTGGTGTCCCTTGCCACCTGGCGTCTAGAGCAACTGCTCCACTCGCTGACCTTAGGGCCGCGCCGGCGCTGTGTCGAGATCTAATTAAGGGAAATATAGAAACGCTTTATTAACTAACTGGCTGGACTAAATTATTTCTCCTATTTAGGAATATAAAATTACTAGATTTCCAAAGAAATTCCTTTATCTTCGCAACCGTTGAACCATAACGAAGTGAATAATTGAATCCACCAGGTGCACGTTATGCAATGCGTGTGCGCAACTCATTACGCATAATGTGTGAACATGTCCCGATGCTATCACTCAGCTCCAGTTTCATTTCCAGGTTATAACAGAACTGTCTTTTGCCTAGATTCTAGATATCTAGGCTACGTTTCCAGATTATTTGCTGTTATGTGATTATTTCTAGTGTTGCTAAGTGTCTGTTTGCGATAGATCAAGACCTTTTTCGGAATTTAAGGGTACATTAGTCGGTTATTCGTAGTATGGTGATTACTCGTCTGTATGACGGTGTACGTTCAAAACTAAAAATTATATCAATTTGTCTTGTCATTATCTAGCCCTGTATGGAAGCAGAACTGGGAAAAAAGTATTGGTTTGGAAGTTATGAGCGTTGAAACTTCCATATTTCAACACCAATTTTAACTCATGTTTGGGTGTAAATAAATAACTTATGAAGTATGAAAATGGCATTTTATTTTGAGTAGACACATCCAGTAGTTTTTTCATAATATCTATAGGTACGCCCAAAGGTCTGTTCATAAAATTTTTCGTTATAAATCATGGTCTGTTTCACTAAATAAATCAAAAGTAGATAAATCAATTATATATAAATAAATAACTATACCAAATAGTATACATATTAGCTACCCCACCAACGAGACTGAGCCGTCGCTTCAGCATGTAACTATTTAATAACATCACTCTTGTTTAGATTTTTTTTTTTTTTTGTTAGTAGCGTATTTTTCTTGATGTCAGATCAAAGGAAGAGTTCCTTTCCTATTCCGAGATTATTAACAACATGTTACAACTATGTTGCGGTTGGCTTCCAGTCTAACTAAATGCAGCATGCAGCTGAATACCAGTATTTTACATGAAGCGACTGCCTATCTGACCCCTCAACCCAGTAACTGGATAATACGATACCCCTTGGTAAGACTGGTTGTCAGACTTTCAGGCTTCTGATGAACCGTAACGACTGCCAAAGATTCACGAATTACAGCCGGGACCAACGGCTTAACGTGCTTTCCGAGGCACGGAGGAGTCTCGGTATGTAAAGTTGGTCAGGTATCCACGGACCACCCCCGGCAAGCGTAGCCTAATCTGATGGATCGACCTGTGCGGCTGATAAGGGCTCATGCAGACCAGCGCGATATCGCGGGCGCGACAGGCAGCGCGACCATTGTAGCGCCCGCGATATCGCGCTGGTCTGCACGAGCCTTAATACTTAGCTACGAGCTCCTCATCCTGTTCCTAGTTTATATGTTTTCAAACGAATGCTAATTTCCATGTCCATCAATTATTAGATTTATCTTGTATAATAATTTGAATTCAGAACTGAGTACTTTATTATTGTTTTGTTTTGATTTTCGTGTGAACTATATAGAGCTGTAAGACTATTTTCCTATTTGTCGTGCCTGCGACTTTAGTTGGTTACATGAACTGAAACTCCCGCGCACCGACGAACACAGTAAATACAAAAAAAAGGACCCCAAATTGAAAATTTCCCGACGGGGTCTTGGGGATTTATGGCAACCCTACTTTAGCAGCTTCCCTACTATTTTTTAAATAAATTACATTGAGTATTAATAACTCTATATACTTCCAAGTCGATTGAGAGCGTCCGGTCGACACCAAGTGCAAAGGGCAACTGATAAAAATCCGACGACTGACGAAACACGAGGTTTGCCGAGGGACATTAAGAACATATTATTTATACTGTACGTACAACAGTATCTACAGGTCAATCACCCTATTTTAAAGCATATAAACATGAATAAAGAAAAGAGCTGACTAGTTGCGGACTACAAATATGCCCAGATAGTCAGCCGCTCAGATCAAATAAAAAACCAAGACAGAGCGCTGAAAACAATACAGTGAAGCATGCCAAAACTACACCTCCGCTCCATAAGACTAAAAATTGAATCTTATGTCCGCTGCGTGCATACACGCTCTGACGCACACATTTATAACCATTAAGCCAACGTTCGCACAGACGTAGTAAAATCGCGGCGGGATTTTATCGCGCACTGGATTTTTATAATGTCGGCTTACAATGACACTACAATAAAACTACACCTCACTAAGTGCACACATGTTTACTAAACCGTCTTCACGTCACTGTTGACAGCGCTATGACCTGGTTTTGTATTTCGTCTGAAGTAGGCCGGTAGATCTCTGAAATGCTTGTGGCAATTTTGGAGAACAAAGAAACTATTCAACTACATGCACATATTTAAGACAAGTAGGTACATCAATTACTGATCTCATGTTGAAGACATAAAACCTATAATTAACGTATAACAGAAGTGACAAGGAACAATAAAATCTTATTATTTATTTAAATTTATTTATGACCAGTTGTAGTTTAAATAATTCTTTCCGTAGTATTAACATGCTGACTAATGTCACAAGAACTCTGTGCATATTATGACTAGTACCTGGTCGACCGAGCTCTGCTCGGGTGAAAATAGAAATAAACATTCGTCCAGGTATAGCAACGTTCTATCACATTCCCGGGGCTGTGAAAATAGAGAAAACAATTTTTCCCAGATATAAGACCTAGCTAAATCGATTTTTCGCCTCCGTATACCTATTGCAACTTTCATTGAAATCGTTAGAGCCGTTTTCGAGAATGAGATTACAAATATATTTATATATAATTATTTACAAATATTGCTCGTTTAATAGTATACTACTGTTACTGTACTATAGATACAATACATATTATATAGATGCAATAAAGCAATGTGTAAAATTACTGCGAAAATGTTAGCCTACCCAAATTATTATTAGGTGAAATAAGTAAGGGGAAAAATCCGGCCAAGTGCGATGGGTTCTGTACTACCGTACAATATTTAGCAAAAAAAAACGCCGAAAAAGCACGTTTCTTGTACCCCCTTTAATTTTATTTGTTGTTATAGCGGCAATAGAAATACACAATCTTTGAAAATTTCAACTGTCAACCTATTATGGTTCATGAGATACAGCCCGCTGACAGACAAACGGACGAACAGACTTAGTAATAGGGTTCCGTTTGGTACCGTTCGAGTACGAAACCCTAAAAAGCGAGTCAGTAAATTGTAAAAAAATTAAACATTAAGGTAAGTACTTCAGTGTTGTCTTAAAAATACATGATACTCGTAAGTACCATCAATGAAAAATGATCACGTAAATCAAATGCAAAGCAACCTCAATTAACAGCCGACGAAATTTTGGGAATTCCTATCCCTGTTTTTATTTTAGTCTTCAAAGTAAAAAAACTGCAACGCTAAACTAAAGCTCGTGAGAATCAAAAACAATAGTACCTATTACCTACTTCTCATAACAACATCACTTAAGTATTATTATAGTGACGTCAGTGGAAAAGAACTTGTGCTAACTTTAATTCTTCTTCAGTCTGACATATAATAATCACTTGTCGGCTAATCTCTGAGATCTTCCAAGAATCGAGGAAATATTATAAGGTTGTCTGGATGCTTTGTACCAAGTTATTAAAATTTAATGCTTAAATAATGCGTTGTTTACTTACATTGCACTTTGCTAATAAGGTCGTGGCAAGGCAACATTATCTTCGTAGAGAAGTATCTTGAGCTGAATCGGTTCCTTATTTCTTTTGTCATAGACTTTTCCGTCTAGTTTTGGTCATAGACCATAGATTCGTTTGTATTCATTTAAATAAATAAAATATTAATATTAAATTGTCCGGAAATTTGCTTTAACATAATCCCCTTTTATTTATAAAGGTTGTTTAAGTTAAGAGATGTCGCTATCAACTTGACGTAAACGTTATCGTCACAATTTCAGATCAACCAATTAAACCGATTTACTTCAACAAAGTTCCATGTCAAAAGAATAGAGAGTTTTCTTTCGTAACATAAACTAGCACACACGCCGCACTAAAATTGAAGATTATTCCAATCGCATAGCCAAACGATATGTGCTGGTGATCTAGATTTAGGTACTCCCGACTCACTTGACATCAATCTCCTAAAAAACAGGCATGCTCCTAATCTACGATGACGTCAGAACTCGGAACACGACCCAGAATGCTGACTCGATCAAAGAAAGAAACCTTTTATTTTAATTTTTTTAGTTTTTATTTAATTTGGGACTTTTATAATCGCAATGATGAACAGTCTCTTCACATCATCACCAGTTGGTTGATGATTTTATGGCATGTTCCTAAATGAAGTTGCCTCAAGACCCGATATTTTTTATGAGACTCATATCGAATACAGTCCATCAATATATAAATTAATGTAAGTCTTCCACAACTCCACATAATTAGTCGAGTTCGTTATTTTCATCATGATCGCAAACTCATTACATTGAATGCGTCCAGATCTGAGTCTTTGAGCTGTTACAAAAAAAAATCTACTTTAAGTACTTTCTATTGCTAAGCCAAGGCACACGAAGAGGGTAACTCTGCAAGGTGTTACACCAGAAAAAAAATCTTATTTGAAACACTACTGTGCAGATTATGAGTGGTCTCTAGAAACTTCAGCGGCCAATGCTTTTGAATAAGTTTACTAGAACAACGGGTATTTCATCTACTCTTTTTTCGCTTGGGCAAAGTGACGTAGAACAATTGGACAGAAAGATTGATTATAAGTGGGCTGAGCCAGTGCCCTCATGATGATGGGCTGTCAAATCCGCTGACCCAGCAGCAAGTGCTGTTTAATTGTTTCAATCATTTACTAACGTTATGTAACCTTAACTGTAGGTATATTATTATATATCAGTACGATCGACCGAGCTCTGCTCGGGTGATAATTGATAAACATATCATCCAGGTATTCCAACGTTGTATCACATTTCCGAAGCTGTGAAAATCGAGAAAACGAATTTTCTCATTTATGAGACCTAGCTAGATTAATTTTTGCCCGCGTAGACCCCTATATTGTAACTTTTATCGAAATCGGTAAAGCCGTTTTCGAGAACGTGATTACAAATATCTATATGTATATTTATACAAATATTGCTCATTTAATAATATAGGATCCGTAGTTAGTAGGGACATCGATGGGAAAATTGTTACCATGGATTCAGTTCATGATTCTGTTAACCCCTTTATTTATTTATTTTTTGGGTGGGAAGTTATCAAATAACTTCTCCTGCTCTGGGGCCACGGTAACCCTTTCGGACTTTTCCGCGACCCTAGCAGACATCGGCCCTAGGGGACCCCGTCAGTTGTGCTGACATCTCTTTGAGGCGCGCGTGGAACACAACGCGCCGTCGACCCGGGCCTCGTCCTTATCGGAAGGCGAGCTACCCATTGCTCACCGTCCGCAAGCCCGCGCCTACGGTGGCTGAGAGTCGGCCTGCGACTTCCGACGCCCAGGGCGTCTCCTGCGGCGGTTAAGGGCGTGAGGGCGCGAAATTTGCCTCACGCGTTCCGCCTCCTCCTTCGCGAGCATTAGTGCTTCGCAGAAGGAGGTGACAGCCTGAAGGAGGTGATGCTCTCTCGCTCCGTACTATGGCCTGAGCCAGGGCCGGACGCGAGAGATCACTGCCGCCGATCGCTTCCACGTAAACCCCTCTTAACCCACGTAAACCTCTTTAACCCCTGCGGTGAAATTTTATCATCAGTTTTTTTTTTAATCAGCTCTTCCATACATTTTGACCGCGTAGGTATTGTACTTTTCTATGAAACAGCAGATTTTTTTTAAACAGTTTTTGCGTCATCCCCATTGTATTAAATTTACTTACCTCCTGAAATGCAAATCACTTATACAACAAACCCAGATCAGGGGATCACTCGTTCTATTAGTTATTATCAGTGATCGGAGTAGGTAGATTGATTTGGGGTCAATAAACTGGCACGTATATATTAGTATGGATATGCCTCCGGAATCCCGGGATTTTCAAATGATTAAGATTTTTTTAAGGAATTTCAAATGTTGTAATGTGTAGAATAAAGAATACATCAATATGAAAAAAATGTTTAACCCTTTTGCTGTTTTTGCATTGAATGCGAAAAAATAAAAAGAAGAATAAAAAGATATTATTATTTATTTATTCAAGAATAGTAACAATTACAATCAGCAGATAATATACTTACAAGAAATAACTACAAAATTAGTCATATTATGTAAGTTTCGAATGGACGCACAACAGTAAGATTCACTTTATTACTTGATAAATAAGAAAAAACAATTTTAAATGTTTATCCATTCTATAAATTTCTAATGTACTTTAAAAATCTTTAACGGGACTTAAAGATTTTAAGTACCAAAATGAAATCCCGGAAAAAAGGTTTATCCATGTTATGATTTCTATGACTATTCATGATGCGAGTACGTAAAATCAATCTACCTACTCCGATCACTGGTTATTATGATAGACCTAGCTCCTATTGGATCAACATTGTAATATACATGGGTATAATTCATCATTACTGCATACCTAAAAAGATAGATAGGTACATACCTGCAAAACAATAACTAAAAGGATAAACCAAATAAATAAATAATACCTACAACAATAATATAAAATGAAAATAATATAACAAACAATTAAATAATGCAACAATAATAATGATCATTCTTTGTTGTTTCCTGTGATGGACACGTCATGTTACAAGGTAGAGCTTTTATCTAATTCCGTTGAAGAGGAAGGTATGAATGAGGAGAATACTCGGAACTGCATTGGCAACCATTTTAAATTGGCACGCACAAAAAGAGGAGCCAAGCTTTATCTAAGCCAATAGCGCAGGTTTGAGAATCCATGTTATGCTGGCCACAGTAAGATGCAAAAGGTCACTTCTAGTACACAGAAAACCTAGCATTGCAGCCACTTTACTTGTTTTCCGTGAATTATGTATACTTTTGTTTGCTTCTTTGGCTTCTATGGCGAAGCTGCTTTGTCTCGAATTACTTTATGAATTTTATAATTATATGACGCATCGGTGCACCGGTGCATTAAGCAGAATATTATTCATATGATGATAGGTGATCAAATACCTAACTCCCGGCAAAGGTGCTAGCAATGATGTTAATTTAGTTAATTTAAGAGTCTTCCACGATGACAACTCTTGGAAAAACAAAAGGCGGTTGAAACTAACAATGTACTAGACAGTACCTGGGGGACCGACCGAGAGATAGTATAGGAGGAAAATTCATACTAATTCCATGTATAGTACATACTAATTCCATGCTGCCATGATAGTAGGTACTTACTAGTTCCATGCTGCCATATCATTATTCTAAGGTAGCCATCTTGTTCTAAACTATGGGCGACCGAGCTCTGCTCGAGTGAAAATACGGAGAAAACGAATTTTCCCAGATATGAGACTTAGATATATCGATTTTTCGTCCCCGTTAACCCCTATATTGCAACTTTCATGGAAATCGTTAGAGCCATTTTCGAGAATGTGACTACAATTATATATACAAATATTGCTCGTTTTAGTATAGGATATTATAAACTAAAGACGCTTTACGTGTGTGACCGCGTTGTTCTTCAAAACTACGCAAAAGATTTTGATGCGGTTTTCACCATAATTTAGAGGAAGGTCGATGTGTAGACATAATTCATTAATTATTAACTTAGTTAGTCATAGTTTTTCAAGTCGTTAAAACCGTGCGAAGCAGGGGCAGGTCATTAGTGTAATAAAATGTGTGTTTGTTTTTGTAAGTACTAATAAAACACTATGTAATAATATCGCATTATCTTTGGTGTTTTTAAAGTTTTTTACGACCATAATTAATTACGTTTTCAAACACTTCTAAAAATAGCTAGAATTCATTGGATAAATGGCAAGCATTAATTATTATTAGGGTCAAAGTTGAACGTTAAACTTGCACTCAAACGTCGCGTGCTTCGCCGAGTTAACGTCCGTGTTCTTATCGCCACAATCAGACGCATCGCCTTGTTATGTCGTTTATTTTCCATCCGATTCTGCAAGGTTCGAGAACTTTCCATAAAAACCTAGGTTTACACAATTCGTCTAAATACGAATCACAGACTGATAAATTGTTACGCTCCTAAGTTTGTTCCGTGTACGATTCTGAAAGGTTTAGCTCAATTTACTTTTATAAAAATGCTAACAACTAGATTACTTCACGTCTCTACGCAAATGCATCGATAATACTGTACCATTCTAAAGCCGAAACCGTCTGAAGTGAAGAACAGATCGACGTCCCAAATTTAAAAATAGAAACATGCCAGTACTCCGCGCGCTTTTACACCGGCTTTCCACGTCTAACCTAAAAGACAAATTATAATAACCTTTCATTACATGTGCATCATTCCCAGTTAGCAGAAATGTCTCAAGACGAGGGCTTCTTCAAAAAGTTCCACGAAACTATAAACAGCTCTCTGGATGACGTGACGAGGAACAATTTCGCCAATTTAGAGTCGAACACGAAGCGAGTCTCCTACTTGTGCAGTCTACCGATCGTCAGAAATTACAATTTAATCGACGATTTGCAGAAATGTCAGACAAGCGTCGAGTTTCCCGTGAAAAAAGACTTGGAAAGAGCGCGACACTTGAAGGATGAAGGGAATAAAGCGGTGCAGAAAGGTGACTGGGCGAAGGCGATGCAATTATACAGCCAGAGTATGGTTCACATGCCGGAGAAGGAAAGTAAGTCCGTCGGTAACTACCACGGGTATGTTCACGTAAAAGTTCATGCGATATGTAAACAAACAGAGCATTTTGTTACTAAAAACCAGATTATTAAGGAAAATGTTGAAATGCTCTGATTCTGCAATTATTAACGAATGAAACTATTTTTGTTTACCTACCATTATAGACATTCCAAGAGGTGACGTTAGGTTTAACCGCAATAGATATTTAGGTACCTACTAACATAATTATTGTTGTGAAAAATGGTTTTCCTGTTAGTACAAAAAGGCTTTTAACTCTTTAACTGTCGCGTATTTATACCTAATGCATAACAATATTCTGCGAAGTCATTATCTCCGATGCGGCTTCGGGAACAAATAAGTTTTCAGTTAAAGCACTGAAAACAATTTATCCAAGGTTTTCCTCAACAATTCCTGTTATTTGAAAATAAAGACATAAAGTTTATTTATTTCTATATAATTTACGAGTCGCTTACATGTTTGTTGTTCAATCTCGGTGATACACTTCTTAGTAAAACGACACGGAGAAGTCAAACAGGTAGGTATTATACCTACTCTGCACTTTCAATTTCAACGAAATGAGTTACATCTGTTGACACAATGAATAGAGCATTTCCTGCCTACTTAGAACTAGATTTAATGAAAACTAAAATAATATTAATGTATTTTTTTACAGCTGAAGAGCTTTCAATAGTTTTGGCGAACCGATCTGCGGCGTTGAATCACCTGGAGCAATACGAGGACACTCTGTCGGATATCAAACGCTGCTTAGCTCTCGGGTACCCTCGTCACCTCAGGTACAAGGTCTACGAGAGACGAGCTAGGTGCCTTCTAGTTCTCAAGAGGAATAAAGAAGCTATCGGCGCTTTTCAGTAAGATATCATTTACCTTTCAAAATCATCGATTTTCGTAACATAAAAAACAAAAAAGAAGAAAATTTAGGGTATTTTATTGTCTTTAAATTTTCAGAGACACCATCAGTTCACTGGATGAAGCCACAAAATTGAACAAAGAGAAAAGGCAGAAGATGCGCACAGACTCCAAACTCATGCTCGAAATATTGAACAGAGGTCTCGTCTTGGCTGGAAACCCAAAGGACCCAGAACTTTTGAAGAGAACTCCACCTAAGCCCAAACTCCCTGGGAAGAACAATTCTCAATATCCTGCAGCTTCAGAGGCGATCCATATTGATTATGATGTGGTTAAAGGGAGATTTGCAACTGCTACAAAAGATATAGAACCAGGAGAGGTCCTGTTAGTAGAAAAGCCACATAGCGGAGTCTTATTGGCGGAATACTCCAGCACACATTGCCAGAACTGTTTCATAAAGTATGTGTTGGTTCAAAGTAATAAAAATAAGCTTCAGTTTCTAGAAACAGGCTTTATAATGAAATATTTTATTGTTTCCAGGTGTCCAATCCCTCTACCCTGTCCAAAGTGTCCAAACGTTGTATTCTGCAGCGACAAATGCTTAGAAGCAGCCCAAAAATCTTATCACGCCTACGAGTGTCACATCCTCCCGCTCATATGGAAGTCAGGATGCTCGATCACCTGCCATATAGCGTTAAGGATGATCACACAACGCAAAAAAGAGTACTTCACTAATGTTAGCCAAGAACTGGACACCAAACCTACTGGTCCGTACAAAACTGATGACTACAGAAATATCTATCATTTAGTAGCCCATGAAGATAAAAGATCTAAGCTGGACTTCTTACACAGAACTCAAATGACAGCCTTCTTCGTCAAACTACTGGAAATCAGTGGTTATTTTGATGGCAAACCGAGAAGCACGCCCGTGGATGTAGATGAGCTAAAGTATATGGCTGTAGATGAGAAATATAAGAATGATGTGGCTCTAATTGGTGGTCTGATATTGAAGAATCTGCAAATCTTAAAGTTCAACGCTCACGAAGTATTTGAGCTGCAATGCCCTAAGCCCAAAGTAGATAAGAATGTTATCAAACATGAGGGAAAGTCTGTGTTTTTGGCGGGAGCCGTGTTCCCGACTCTTGCGCTGTTCAATCATTCTTGTGATCCTGGTGTTGTGAGGTGAGCTGATAGGCTTTTCATTTTATGCCAAGTTTAGCCTTTTACATTGTTTCCTAGATAATTATCATCATTACGTAAAAAACATAAGCGTGGCTGGTTTTTTTATTACCATTTACAATGATCGCTGCATTTATAATATTCTTGTGTTTAAATTCACAATAGCATACAAATTTTAACCAACTTCAAGGAAGCATTTGGGCCCTAATTGTATTTTTCTGCTATCTGCTATATGGTCTGATTTTCGTATTCTTTGACAGTCGCGGATTTTATTTTGGTGTTTTAGTAAAGATCTATTCATATGCACAGCACACACTATAAGTACCTACAACTACAAAGTGTTATCTATCTCTATTTCACAAAATTCTATATTACAGATATTTCTGTGGCAATAACATCGTCGTACGCGCAGTGAAGAACATCAAGAAAGGCGAGGAAGTGTCCGAGAACTACGGCCCTATCTTCACGACTGTTCCCAAAGAGAAGAGGCAGGCAGAGTTGAAGGAGCAGTACTGGTTCGACTGCCAGTGTACGCCATGTGAACATAAGTGGCCCATGTATGAAGAAATGACAGAAAATTATATGAGATTCAAGTGAGTACTTTGATTTTAAAATAATTCTAAGCTTTCTGCAGGCTAAATATTAAAGAAATATATACCTACTTACTCTTGAAATCGAATTCATTTAAGAGGTTTACTTAATCGGCAATAACTTCAAAAGTTGTGACTGGTAGCGCCATCTTGTATTGAATAGTGTAAACTCGGGAACTTTCGTCAAATATTTTTTCGACTGCTGGCCATGCGGAAATCCGATTGGAAATTCTTAATTCGACGTCGATGTTTATTTTATATATGACTGATGTATTGCGAAGTTGCGAGAGCACGATTTATGTAGCGCTAAACCGATAGACCCCACTCCAAGCATATTATTTTATATGCATAAACCTTCTGCCGTCATTTACAGATGCGACTCTGACCGTCCGTGCCCCAACGTAGTGGCAGTTCCATACGACAGCCAAGAGTTCATGGTGCAATGCGGCCTCTGCCAGCAGTATACCAACATACTGAGGGGATTGAAGGCTTTGCAAGTAAGTTATTATTTTACAATAACGCACTCAGTATAATAGGTATCAGTACCTACAGTAAATGACGATGTTCACTCATGGTACATCCACATTTTGTCTATTCCCTTTAGGATGTTCATCTCGTGAGCATTGTGTTGGTTGGTATTAATTTTCATGAACGTTTTCAAAACCCAGTCCACCAACTGAGAAGAATATTATTTGTAGGCATGAAATAATATTTGTTTAGCCAAGATGTTATGTCCCTGCTAGTCAGCTCAGTGGTTATGGTTGGTGCTGTTGGTAGCTCTACCTCTCGCAACCCGAAGGTAGTTACAGGTACTGACAGAAAACAGTAATATTTCAATGAACAAGGAATCGAAGATAGCTAGGTACCTCACTATTCGATGTTTCGAATGAATCCGACAGTAATATTTTCATATTGATTATAATTTATGTAACTAGTACATCAAATACAGGTATTTCAGTAGATATCCGCGTATGAAGACACGTAAATTAATTAGAGTATATATGAAAATCATTTAATAAACATAGGTGATATAACTTGATATACAAGAATAGAACATATATTTTATATGTCTATTTGCAAATTAAGTGAGAATTGTTTGAGTAAACTGACTGAAAATTCCGTGACGATGTCATCATTACAAACGTGTACATAGAACATTTTATGAAATTTAAAATGAACTGTAATGAAATGTCGCATAGTTTGAATTTTATGTCATTGAAATAAGGTTTAAATTCCATTATTGCCGTAAAATCCCGACTTACAGATTGGTAGGTCGTGGGTTCGAACCCAGGCAGGCGATTTTTGTGTAAATAATTTCACCACGACTGCCCTCAAAACGGTGCATGAAGGAAGACATGGCATATCCTAGAACCAAAAATTCGAAGATATGTGACATCTACGAACCCGCACTGGGCTTGCTTGGTACATTACAGCCCACCCCTCTCGCAGAGAGGAGGCTTGTGTCCCAGCAGTGGGGAATATTCATAGGCTGATTATGCCGTAAAATCTTGAAATATGAAAACTGTGCCTATTGATATAATTAACTCAACTGCAGATACCCTAACATTCATAGGAAGTACCTACAAAATAAAACATTCGTAATATTATGTACAACAGTACAAAGTTTATTAACTTTATCAGATAGGTTACATTCAAATTCATTTATCTATGACACTAATTAATACAGATAGGACACTCCGCAAAATCATTTAAATAAAAATCGACTCTTAATGCGAGTCGATAAAGTGCAATTCAGGTCGCACAACTCTAATTTACCTACAGTAATATTCACCTACAATTTGCCTCTCTTTCTATCGCATAACTCTTATACCTCCTGACCACATTAGGGTTGTCATCTCTTAGAGAATAATTAATGAGAATATTTAATTACCAGTTATGTGCCTATTGCTCTACTTTTGTAAACAAATGACGTTTCAATTAAACCTAGGCTCGGTACTTACTTTAATTTGTTTAGTCTCTATTATTTATTAATATGTACCTACGTAATTGGGCAAATAAAATAAAAAAGTATGTACGAATACCCGGTTGTCTACATAATTACAATCTTACTACAAAATATTTAGTTATGGTTGTATTTAGTCCATGGTAGGTACCCATCAAAACAAAAATACCTACTATTTAAATAGGTACTTTCCTACCTATACTTATCAAAGCCTGAACCTGACCTTGTAAACAGAACTTTTAAGCTCCTGTGACATAGATAAGAATAACAAATGTAAACATTTGGTAGGTAGGTCAGTACCAACCTTCTGCCGGGGTTGCAAGAAGTCCAAAAGGTATATATCGTGCCCCCCGGCAACATGGCACCTGAAGGAACACGGGTGGGTTTTAGACAGTAAGAATCTGACACGTTCTCCCGCTCCGCCCAGAGCGGGAAAAGTTTTTTGATAAATTCCCACCAAAAAAAAGGTAGGTACCAACCTAATTACAAACTACTGATAGGTAGACGTGCATTTCTTTAGCTTTCGGTGTCCTTTGGAAGTGAGAAAAACGTGAGATTCGGATCCTTATTGTTATTTAAGTAGCCAAATGCGATGCAATATACTGTTGCCTTCATTTTAGTTCTAATATCTTGCGACGAACGGACCACGCGGCGCGGCGTTGGCACGCGGCAGCCCTACTGAATTGGCACAGTAAGATGAGCCCACCGAGCTTGTAGCTTCATATCTAAACCGCGGAGTGTCCCATCTGTATTAATCTGTCTATGCTTCAATAAAATTATCAACATAATTTATAAATAAAATAGGTGCTAAGTTGAAATCTCCTAAAATGAAGAAGGCACTACATTATGTGAAAAAATCTTAAAATCATACATGATACCACAAACATACAACTAAAACACTTTAACTAAAATTAAAAGATAATGTGCGACTGCATTGTTTGTGAGTCCATCTATGCTCCTAGGTACAATCAACAAAAGAGATGAGAAAACTCTCATCCATAGAGCACGGAGAAGCCTCAGCGGCCTAGCGGATAGAGGTAGGGTTGCCAACTTTTTGTAAAAGAAAAAAAGTGTATTATGTTTAAACATAACTTAAAATACTGTTTATTTTCCCAAAATAAACAGTATTTTAAGTTATGTTTTAAATATATACATAATTAATTAGTGCTTCTCGCGCAAGTTATCAATTTAGCCCCAATTTTGAAGGCTTCGTAAACCTCACCAAATAAATTTGGAGCTAATTTCTTATTAAATGTATGAAGCTCTATTTTTGTCGTCCCACCACTTAGCATTTATTCTGTGATACTGAGGTGGCACAATTAACTATAATAGGTACTTAAGTATGTATAAGATATTCCTATAACAATTATCATTTACAATTTCATTCTGAAATCAAAGCTAACTGCTACTTAGTAGATAAAACTTTTTATTTGGGTATAGCTCTATATTCTCTCTCGGATATCAGTGAAAACAGTATATTCAGATATTTTATTTTGTAGAACAATAAACAGTATTTTTAGAGTGAAAACGGTATGGTACTGTTTTTAACAATATGGTTGGCAACCCTAAATAGAGGTGGCATTGTCATGTGTGATGTGGCATTGTTATTCCGATCCAGCCTGTCCCATGCTGCCCTCCCCCAGCGACGCCCTAAGTCCGTACCCCTACCCCACAGTAGGTGCCCTTAGCGTGTAGTCACTTAGTTTGTAAGCGTTATGCCCTGGCTGAAGGCCTTAATTTATTGAGGCACCCACAGGAAAGTCTGGTTAGACAGCCAACAACCTCCTAGCTTGACTTGCGAGTTACCACTAAAAAAAACAGTAGCACTCCGGGAGTACCCATAGAAGTGAAAACTTGAAAAAAAATCGCCATGTCCACAGATAGTCAGTTGGCGAGTAAAAATACTTGCATAGAACATTGATCCGTAATTTAATATAAATAAAGAGCACAATCGCGTTTACAAAAATGAGGTGTCGGTAACAGGTCGCGAGTTCAATGGATTTTTATCCCATCTCAAAAATGCCCAACGCGCCTAAAGAAGTTTTCACTTAAAAAAAAATAAAAAAAGTTTTTCCGCACTACGACACAAATGACGTATAAAAACTGGATAGCTTTGAAAGTGGTTCGGGATAGAAGTTGTGTGCTCATTTTACGGAACTTTATTAGTAGGGACTGCTGCCTATAGACACTGCCGGCGGCGCTTCCGTGCTCTATGCTCCTCTCCTATCATGTGTAAAAGCAATTTTCGCACGCAGTGTCTTGGTACGACACATATATCTATGTTCTGCCTGCATACCCAACTGACTCTTCTATACCTGACTGACTGCACTGATCGCATTGACTATGCTAGAGTTTTTCTCTGTTACTATAGTTCAGTACATATAAATACCATAAACAGTAGTATAACAGAATATAGTGTCGTTCCTATACTGTTCGTCCACGTAATCGTCAGTCTCAGGATCCCATATGCATCTCTGGCCGCACTTCACACCTGCACCCTTCATTTCTATTATCGTTGCTTGTACTACGACCTTGTACCTGAAATGAGGGAGATATTTTTAAAACGATTAGGAAAAGCAACAGTTGTAAAAAAAATATTTTCGATTATGACTTCATAATCAAAGTCAAATCATTTATTTCAAATAGGCCCATGTATGGCACTTTTGAACGTCAAAATTTACAAAATAATATAATTGATTCTAGTCGCCCCTTCCAAAAGGTAGTTTTCGTATGGAGAAGAATGGGCAAAAATCTCCACCGTTACTCTTTTAATCATTATTTTCTCAGCCGAAAGACGTCCACTGTTGGACATAGGCCTCCCCCAGGAAAATAAATATTCTTAAAACCGGCCAGGTGCGAGTCGGACTCGCACACGAAGAGTTCCGTACCACCGTACAATATTTAGCAAAAAAAAAACGCCAAAAACAAACACGTTTCTTGTATCTTATGTAGGGGACCTTAAAATAAAATACTCACTGCTTACTACCTATATTTTATTTCTTGGCTTACTTAAGAAAAGGGACACAACACTTTTATGGTAGGTATTTATTATTGAGGTATGCATTTTTTATTTATGTAATTAAAAGAAAAATATATTTTATTACTTATTAAACTTAATAATAAAAATAAAAAACTGCAAATGGTATTCACCGAAATACTTTTTAATCATTATATTTTGTTTTTCTTTCGAAGTGGCAGGCTTTGGTGCCCAATTAGTGCTGGTTAATCAAAGACGGTAGTAGTTCTCAAAATAGCAGGCAGGGGCGGCGATTTTTTTTTTTTTTTTGTTGCTTGCGGATGGTGAGCAATTGGTAGCTCGCCGTCCGATAAGGACCAGGCCCGGGTCGACGGCGCGTTGTGTTCCACGCGAGCCTCAAAGAGATGTCAGCAGAAATGACGGGGTCCGTTAGGGCCGATGCCTGCCGGGGTTGCGAAGAAAACCGAAAGGGATATCGTGGCCGCCGGCAACAGGGCAACCGAAGGAACACGGGTGGGTTTTAGTCAGTAAGAGTCTGACACGCCCTCCCGCGCCGCCCAGAGCGGTTAATTTCCTTCCCAAAAAAAAAAGAAGGGGCGGCGATAAATTTCTTTGTTTTAAAATTTTATTTTATTTATAGGCTTCCAATAATAATTTATACCACATCACAGTTCACGTCAATTGGATTCCAATATACACAAAATAAAACGCCAAAATTACTTTGCATTCTGTAAAACGAGCCTGCACGATTTAGCAAATCGCATAAAATAAAATTTCTGCTCTCTGCCGCGAAATATGTTCGATTATCCTTCAATTATCACACATGCAGCCTAATGTTAACCAAAATAAATACTATAATAAAACAAATACCTCTTCATATCAAGTTCTTGTACTCTCTGCCGTATCCCGTTCGCGATGGTCTTGGCCCAGCGTGGCGCTTGATCAGACCGGTACTGGCGCCCTATCAGCTGCTCTTGCATAGTCGTCAGGATTATGTACTTTACGTTGGCTGCTTGGAATCTGAAACACGAAGACAAGGCTAAAACACCTCATACATTGGAGTATTCATTTGTGCAGACAGAGATTTCTATCAAGCAAAATATTTCTTAGGGTACGCAAAATACGCGCTTCGACGTGAAGTTGCATACCAGCCCGTTATACAATACAAAAGAGTGCGTCCAGACAGAGCGAGACATCCGCCGTAAATATTTTTTTTTAAATGTCAGATGCCTCAGCATGAGGAACGTATCTCATGCAAAGCTTACCATTCGAAAGCACATGCCTTGCACTGCCTGGACGCACCTTTATGTAGGTAGGTACTTTTTGAAAGTGCTTAATAAGCGATATGGAAAACTATTTCTGTTTCTACTAACCATACCATTAAATTTCAGTTATCTTTAAGCCTCGTGCAGACTGGCGTGAACTTTTCTTAGAAATTGTTTTTTAGAGTCGCGTCGCGTTGTCACGTCGCACGAGTATGCACGAGGCTTTATATCTTACAAATATTTTCTTAAGTAATTCGCCAGTAAAAATATAGTCCTCAAATCATGAAAAGGTTATCTTACTTTTCCCCAAGGCCAGGTCGCACTTCATATTTAGGAGGTGCAAGGGCTTTCTCTTCGACTTGACTAACAACTACTGGTATATCTTCAGGTTCCTCAATCACTATCGCTTCTTCGTCGATGTCTGAAATCAACAATACATTTAATTAGACATGAATTAGATTACATAAAAATATGCATGTAAATGCTGGATCCTGAATTTTCAGGTTTTTTCTTTACTGAATTCAGTTTATTTAGAAATCAGATGAGATTGTTTTTATCAGGGGAGTGCTAGTTAAGAAATTCAAATTGACTTATACATACTTTAAATAAATTAAGAGACTTGTGAGACGAGCTAGACGCGTACTGCAAGGGTTGAATCGAGGTGGCCCTGGAAACGGATTGCTCAGCAGTGGGACAGTGTTGTGAAGACAAACATCATCATCTCCCTAGTCTTTTCCCAACTATACTGGGATCAGCTTTCAGTCTAACCGGATGCAGCTGATTACCAGTATTTTACAGGGAGCAACTGCTTATCGGACCTCCACAACCCAGTTACTGGGTACTACGATACTCCTTGGTAAGACTGGTCTCGTCTTGTCTGGTGGTGGTGGTAGGCTACCATAAAATATATATAAGAGCAGTGATGGCGCAGTGGTATCAAACCCAAGCAGGTACTTTATACTCAAAACAGTGAAGGAAATCTTGAGGAAACCGACAAGTCCTAGAACCAAAAATTCGAAGATGTGACATCCACCAACCCGCACTGGGCCCGCGTGGTGGATTACAGCTCACTCCCTCTCAGAGAGGAGCCTCGTGTCCCAGCAGTGGGAAAATAATAGGCTGATTATGTAAAAAAAAATGTTGTACTTTACCTTCGTCCTCATCTGCCATGATGAGTTAGAAGCTTGTTAGCATCAGAAGTAAATTATCTGAAAATAAAAAAAAACAGTCTTCATTTATTTTTTTACATTTTAATAAGGATTTAAAAACAGTCTGAAATTATTAATTTATTTATTGATGGGTAACATTCCTCTCTCCTTCCTGCAATCTGTGGAGTGGGAAATCTGTGGCAGCGATTTTGTGAAAAGGGACGGAAGTGTATAATAGGAAGCCGGGGAAGTGCGCGCTATTTGATTTGACAAATGAGCGCGCGCGGTTCTAGAGTCAGCTGTCAGAAACGACCTTGACGAGGCCTCGCCCCTTTAATGTTGCTTATTGGCACGCCCTTTATGTCTAGACGCTTTCATATTCAGCTTGCTGGCTTGTGTATTAAATTCTGTTTAGTTTTTAATTTTGCTTGAGTATAGATTTCGATGTTTTTTATTGGTATATTGGCGTGTGCTAGCTAATATATAGCAAATAATTTAATTAATTATTTTTACTTTGTTCTTCTTCCCAGCTAAAGCACTAGGAAGTGGTGTAGGGCGGGTGTTTAAGGCTTACTCGTTTTTAGGGTTCCGTACCTCAAAGGAAAAAAACGGAACCCTTATAGGATCACTTGTGTGTCTGGCTGTCTGTCTGTCACAGCCAATTTGCTCTGAATCTAATGGACCGATTAAGTTGAAATTTGGTACTCATATGTATTTCTGTGACCGAAACACGAACGTGTAGCGTAAATAAATGAATTTTAAATATAGGGGGTCACTTTTGGGGGGCAAACAAGAAAAAAAAAGTTTTGCTCACAGTACCGTGTGGCATATCAAACGAAAGGGCTGTTGCGAGGATCTTATACATATTTTTTTATATAATTTTCAAATAAAAACTATTAAATATGACGAAAATAGTTGAAAATTGACCATTCCCCTCCCCCCGTTATGACCGAAACTACTGAGCCTAAAATTTTGAAAAAAATACAGAGAGTGGTTCTTTACCAAAAGATTACAGGAAACCTATAAGAAGTCTATGGTCTTAAAATAACATGGTAAATCACTCAATGTTGTGCGTACAAACTTACATTTGCATTTGGAATATATATGGGAACATGTTTTTCAACTACAATGTTAAGTTTGTATTTGGGATAAATTCATCCCAACACCATTCATTCATGCATTCATTCGTATTCATCCAAATACGGTAAGAAAAAATACAAAAAAAAAACACTTTATATTATTAAGTACTTCCTCCGCGAGTCACATTCTTCAAGAATTGGCCTAACCAGTACAAAAAGAATTTTTCAAATCCGAGTGGTTGAATGCGGCCACGGTATGTCTACATAAGTAAAAAAAACGGTGGAATTTGAAAATCTATAGACGGCAACACCATCCTGTCCTACGAAAAAAGAATTTGATACTTTGTTTGTCTTTTTGTTTTTGATAGGTTATTTTGTTTATATTCTGAATTATTCCAAATTAGTAAAGAATAGTTACTTTAGCATGATGCAGTGTGGATTTGATAGTTTTGTCATTGTATGGAGATAGAGCATAGGTACGACATAGTCTATTACACATAATCTAAATTGTGCAAAATCAAAAGGCAAAATATCAAAATTATTAGTTCTACTTACAAGTCCGAAACTAACATAACTGACTGATGTAAAAGTATACAGTATATAAAACTTTTTGGGGTTGCCCATTTATTCCATTGCAGACTTAGTGTGGCCAGACTCTAGTTCTAGAGATTACCTGTACATACAAACTTACAAACAAAATAACAAATTTTACCTCTTTATAATATTAGTAAAAACTAGCTGCGCCCCACTGTTTCACTCGCATAAGTCTCGGTCCCGTGGGAATATCGCGATAAAAAGTATCCTATTTCCTAGCCCAGGTCATAGCCTACCCATGTGCCACATTTCATCCAAAGCAGTTTAGCCGTTTTAGCGTGAAAGCGTAACAAACAAACATACAAAAATCTAATCTTTTTTCTTTACATTATTAGTTTAAGATCTTCGTCAAAAGATATAAATAAAGGGCCAAAACCTGGACTTCAGCCATATTTATTTGCAGCTTTAGTGAAAGAGCACAAATACCTGAATTAAACATTAAACATTATATAATTCTTTTCTCAGGACACAGAAATGTTGTACCGTCTCGGCCGTGCAGCAATGGAGGGTGGCCAGTACGGAGAAGCAATGAAGAAGTTTGTTGCTGTACTCAAGCTTTATGACGAAACACTGTCCCCTCCATATAGGTCTTACTATGATTGTGTTCAGGACCTTAGGCGTTGTATGTTAGCTATGGGAAACTATAGTATTGTGTAAATGCATAGTCAGTCAATACAGTAGACCCAACGACAGTGGTAAAATAACTGGTGTAAACTGGCCTCCTTATTGCAACTCCATTATACATAAGGCCAGCTCAAAGTCAAAGTGTTACCACTGACATGTACTATTGAAGAAACATATCTAAGCAGTTTGAAAACAAAATCCTGTGAACACAATGACCACATCTGTTTAACGGCCGCTTTCTAGCGGCCGAGCGCTGCAAGTAGAATTAGTCCTTACGGTGTATAGATATGCGTTTCTTCGATAGTACTTAACTGTATCTTACATTTTTCGTATTTTGCTAGTAACTGGGACAATATTTTTTATTGAAATTGTTTGTAGATGTGTTTTCTGATTATTTTTCAGTTACGATTTTGATTTTTTATTGAAGTTATTTTATACAAAATGAAAGAGTTTTACATCTGTTTTTTTACTGACCAAAGTTATAACTGCTACTAATTTAAAATAATAAGTTATTAACATTGAATTAAAAGTACCAGACACTTTGTTTTTTATTAATTTAAGTTTATTTTTTATTACTACGCACAACGGTCAGCAGCCACAGTGGAGTGAACTCATAGCCCATTCAATTTCCTACCCAGTAAGCAACACGGAACATATATACTTAACAAAATGATTCGTTGAGATGTCAAACAAAACGCCAAGCGCAAATTGAGAAAACGGAAACCAATATTTGATTTATTTTTTTACCTAAAAATAAAAGCAAAGACTTCTGCCGGCAGTCGCATTGTAACTACGGCAAAATTATCATTCCATGTGTAATCATCATTGTTTTTCTTAGGATTCTACTCTAACCTCAAATGAGCCTATTTTTTGAGTTGTTTAACAGTAATTACAATACTGTGTTATATATTTGTTATAACTTACATTTAATTGGAGGAAAGTCCAGAACAATTATTCTGTGGTTCAACGTTTGTTCAGAAATTTACAAAAAATACGTTCGTTTTCTTTCCGTTACTATGACAACAATAACATGTCCTACACATTGAGATGGTTAAATGTCTATGGTCCTACATTGATCGAATGACAGACAATGGACAATGTCAAAATATTTAATCACCCTGTTACACGTTTTTAACGTTCCGCATAGAGTATAGTAATAGATTGGGATTCCGTAGTAAAACATGGAATCCTTAAAGTTTCGCCATGTCCATCCTGTTTACGTGTCCATCTGTCTTAGAGCATGCTCTAAGACTGTTATGTCTGTTTGTCTGTGGTTTAACTAAGAGACCCCTGCCAATGAAAAGATGTTATTTTATTTGGTATGGATATACATACAAATCACGCCTACAAAGTTGTGACCGTTTGTGAAATATGCTTGATAGTGGTAATTTTTGTTAGAGTCACTGGTCATGTTTTGCAGGTAAACCGTTATTTTTGGACAAGTATTAAAAAGTATGCACGATAGTTCTGTTAAAAAACAACTATCACAGCTACAAAGGACAAAGCTCTATAAGCTAATGGGTAATATCTAGTCGACCAACTTATAAAATGAAGATGATGAAAAATGCTTAAATGTAAAAATTTCTTAAAAAATCCATAGAAAATGAGTTGGAAACATATGCGTTTCGTAATGTTATTAGAAAATGTAAAACCAAACATTTAAAATTTCGAAGTTATGGGTTATTTTATGATGAAAACTAAATAAATGTACTACTGCCATAACTTTACGCTCTCTCTGCGAGGTAGGCAGAGAGGATCGAGCGACACATAGAATACGCGTATGGGGTATTATTGGACTCCAAAATAAAAAATATTATGAAGTTTCTAAAATTCTAAGTGACTTTGCTATTTAAATCAATCATCATCTGCCTAGCCTAGCCTAACAACTATGTTGGGGACATTTCCAGTCTTATCGGATGCTGCTGAATAACAATATTTTACATGGATCGACTGCCTATCTGACTACCACAATCTAGTTAGTAGGTAACACGATACCCCTTGGTAAGACTTTTGGTCTCCTAACTACCCGTAACGACTGTCAAAGATCATTTGGACCAACGGCTTAGTGTGCTTTCCGAGGCACGGAGTAGTCTTGGTATGTAAAGATGGTTACACATCTACGGACCTACCTAAGCGTAGCTTAATCTGATCGATCGACCCTTCCGGCTGTTATTACTTGGATTTTTAACGCTCGTGCGTTGGATTTTTATCACACCGAGAGTTGAAAATCCTGTGCGTGATAAAATCCCGCCGCGATTTTATTACGTCCGTGCTACATGGGCTTAGTGTGTTCATTTTCCGACTCCGTTATCAATCAACTTCAATCACGTACATACAATCGAGTTATACCTTTTGCCTTTTGATAAATCTGCCGGAACCCAGAACAAACCTTAGAAATGTCAAACAGCGTTTCAAATTTTCAATAATATTTTATTTTAGCATGAAATTAGACAAAGTTAAAAGTTCTTTCTCTTTGGAAATGTATAAGTCTATCTCTTTCTAAACAGCTTTAATGTTCAAGTAACGACATTTCTAAAACTGCTGACTTGAATCACGCGAGAAAAGCATTTTGTTTGGGAACTGCAACTTTGACATGTGTTTCAATTTTGGGGATCGAAAACAAGAAATAAGATTAAAATTGAACTAATTAGTGTTATTATTAAAATGGCTACATACGATAATAAAATTTGGCTCCTCAAAAACATACGAGATGCATTTATTGCGACCGACGACACCGGTTTATGTGAGATCGTTATGGCAGGAGAGGATTTTTCGAAAGTGTTTCAAAATAAAGCTATTGAAGAGAAGAAGAGGATAAGGGAATTGAGGTTGACTCAGCCAGGACCTAGCAAAGGTAAAGACGGCATGGGGGACATATCTGAGGAAGAAGTGGGAAGAGAAATAGTAACGCAGTTCGATCCTTACCCTGATATGGATGATAGTGAGGATGATGACCCTCTGTGCGGCAGCTACGTGCGCTACGAGGAGTTTGGAGGACACAGGTATGGTTTTACACATCCTTTTAGTCATAAAACATCTCTGTGTTTGTATTAATTGGGTCACACATTTACATTGCCTATTGGTTGTAATAGCAAATTGCATTGATTACAGGTTTCATCACCATTCAGAATGTTATCCAGACCATACTGTTAATCTATACAGAACAGTTTGTTGTTCCTTTTGCAAAACATTTATGTTACTCACATTGACTCACTGCTCTACTGACCCAGTTACAGATTTAAAGTGTGATGCTATGTCAATTATGTCATACTTTGTTGTTTGACTTATGACATCATTTTGGGATAATAGTAGTAACCAATAAATACGATATTATTTAAGTTCCACATTTTTGTTAATTAAAGTGTATGACCTAATTGTATAATTTTCTAGACAAAGATCCAACACAGCACAATGGTTAGACAAGAAGGAGCAAGCACTGAAAAAGGCAGCTAAAATTAAAGTAATAAAATGGGAGGACTCCTCGCCTCTCACCACAGATCAGCTAGTAGAAGTATTCTCTAAGTTTGAAGTTAAAAAGCCTGACAAACAGAAGTCTTTATTAGCTGAACAACTTCAGAACTGCCCGAACCTACCTCACCGTCAGTATTTGGAGTATGCAAAGTTTGATGGGACTGCACAACTAGGGTTGCCTATCAAGTCATTCAAGATATTCATGACAATGCTTCCGGAGAAGCATCAGAATTACCCCCTAGTTGTGTGTGTCATTGCCAGTGCTAAGATCAAAGATTTAATTGGCTTCACATGCTATAAATACAGGTAAATGTTCTATTATTTAATACTAATATTAGGTAAAGTCATTTAATTAAAGAGTTTACCTTCCTTTTACTTTCATTATATCAATAATAATTTAACAGAACTAAAAGAGTAATAAATATATAAATGTTGATGGATGGAGAGGGAGACGAAAATTAAAGGAAAGATGGATTTATTGTGTGAGGAATGATATGAAAGAAAATGATGTGGATTATAAAGCGATGGTTGACAGGGGAGAATGGAAGAAAAAAACGTGTTCCACTGACCCCATGTAACATTGGACAAGGCCAGGAAGATGAAAAATATCATATAATTTTATTTGCTTAAATTATTTTCTAAATGGATTCAATCATCATCTGTCTAGCCTTTGCCCAACTATGTTGGGATCGGCTGCCAGTCTAACTGGATGCAGCTGAATATCAGTGTTTTACATGGAGCGACTGCCTATCTGACCTCCACAACCTAGTTACTAGGTAATACTATACCCCTTGGTAAGACTGGTTGTCAGACTTTTGGGCTTCTAACTACCCGTAAGTACTGTTAAAATTCTACCAATGCCTTAATGTGCTTTCTGAGGCATGGAGGAGACTTGGAATGTAAAGGTGCTCACCCATCAATTAGCTTCAACTTTCTGACTAACTGACCGACTCTTTGACAATTCAAAAGTGCCTGTAAATGGTTTAATTGAAATAAATGCTTTGAGTTTGAGTTATCATCCACGAACCAACCGCGGCAAGCGTAGCTTAACCTGATCGATCGACCCGTGCGGCTGTTATTAGCTAGCCACCGGTGGCGAGGCGTAATAAAATGATAGGTATGTAAGCCGGAGTAAAAAAAAAAAATTACTTTGGACTTTCGCCGTGGCCGCGAAAAGTTACTTCTTGTTTACCTATCAAAATAACAGTGACAATAAACCGTTTCATTAAATTCCTATTTCGATATACTTTTCTATTATGAGCTTCATGCAACTTAGTGAAAATAATTCTATTCCTATCAGTCCCGAGCTCATAATGCAGCTACGAACATGTTTTTCAATGTGCACATCTTTTTTTGATGAATTCGTCAGATTGAAATGTAAAAAAATCCTTTATTCCATAAACTATTAGAATCTGAGAAAAGTAAACACGGGAACAATATATTTTATTTACGACTGCCAGTCAGTCATTGATACTTGTCGCAGTAAAATGTTTGAAAACCATCACGTCGTTTGTAATTTATGGTCATATCTGGGCGAGCACGGCCTAACTTATTTAGGTATGTGTTTCATATTAACTTAACCTCGAAAAGCATGTTTCCTCACAATGTAAATAATCTATCAATAAACAAGCCGCCATTTATAATCCTACTGATCGTACTAATTACTTTTCAAATCAACTCTAAATAAGTAATTTCAGCATAATAAACTATCTACTTATCCTAAATACTTAATCACAACGTACTTTACTTTCACATTCAATAAACTCAATACATTGATTATTCAATGACGATAGAGTGGTTGTGTTCCGAATATCCGAAGGGAAACCGGTAGGAATCGAGTTGTTCAAAGCCGTCGCCCCTGCTGGCCACAAGCCCCTAGAAACTAAATGGAGGATCCATAAACAATAATAAATATTTCGCTTCAGCATTGAACACCCAGACATATCACTTGGATCGGTGCACGATTACGGACTTTGTATAGCAGAGGATGATGGAGAGGTTGACTGGGCGTTCCCCTGCCTTGATGCCAACGAGCCTTGTTCAAAATTCGGGTTCACATGTCTCGGTCTTGTGGAACTAAAGAATAAAAATGCAATGACCTTACCTCCTTCGTCTATACCCGAAGATGGCATGAGTGGAGCCTTCCATGTGTTCTCAAAGGTCACAGACTCTGGTCAAAGCCATCAAAACCCATCTAGACACAATACAGGAGGAAGTTCAACATCTGAAGCTGTTTTAATAGCACTGAAAGCTTTGAATGAAGGTAATTATGGAACACTATTTTAGGTTTCCTTGCTCAGTGGTTAGTTGTATAAATCAGTACCAATGTCATCAAATATAAACAAATCAATCATTACAAATGTTAAAATGTCAAAGATTAGGGCCTCATGACTATATTTATTTCTTATTTTATCCTATGGTTCTGTACTGACAAATAATGATTCTTTCCCCTCCCATTTTGAACTGTAAACTTTATGGTATGTGTGGTTTGTCATTATGAATTGATTACTGTTCTGTTAATTCCATTTCCCTTTCTTTTTAGGTAGTGGAGAAACAGACCTAGGCAAGATGCAGTCCCACATAATGGCCACAGAAGCACCTCAGTACAAAGCCTACAAAGTGCAACTACTTCGTAAAGTAAGAACGAAGACGTCGGTACAACTTGGCATCTCGCTCGACAGGATAGAAGTGGAGCCGCTAGTCACGCATAAACACGCATTTTGGGTAAGATACTTTTAGTTGATACCACACATAATATAACAATACGCCTGTAATCTGTAAATCCACATTTCATCGACGGGGCTCACATCACAGGAATAAGACTAGCTTTGGACGATGACCCGTAATTTAAGACGCAGATATATGACATTGACCTTGATCAGTTAGCTTGCGTGTTCTGCACTGAGCTCACGCAACACGTCGTACGTCCAGCCAGTAATAGGAATCGCCCGTCAAGGAGCGCTGTCCCAAATTAGACGCATTATTATTTTATTATACATAAAACAAAAGGTATTTTAATAAAACGCGTATACTAAAAGATCATTAATTAAATTATCTTTGAAAGGGTGAAGGTTTCAGAAAAATACGCTTGATAGATTTTGCGTGATTCTCCGTTTTTAATCCGCGTTAGACGTAACTTTACAAATTAATTTCACTATGTAATAAAAATCCAAAATATGCCTATATTAAAATATTAAGAAAATGCTCTTAGTTAACATATATTTTTTCCAAATCATTAACACTAGTCGTTTAGACGTCATCTTCAGTATAAAATCATTAAAAGTCGTTTATAGTCTCCTTAAAATCCACTTTTAATCTTCGTCTTGTTTGCCCCGCCTTATGGATTTCGTAAACAGGCGCCACACGACATCGGGTATTTTTCTACCGTGCAGTTTTCTTAGAAATTATTTTATTATAGTCACGTTGCGCCTGTTTGTGGAAGCCTTTAGCCTTATCACTGCCATTTCTAATGTGATGTATAAAAAACAGTGGCACTCCGGGAGTGCCGACAGAAGTGAAAACTTGAAAAAAAAAATTCGACACCGCGGTAATCAACGCGTTGATGTCTTACTCCACACACCGCGGCAATCAACGCGTTGATGTCTTTTTAACGGACAAAAGGTGGTGTCATCACGGTGTCGCGAAATCAATGGTTTAGTCCCATCTCAAAAATGCCCAACGCGCCTAAAGAAGTTTTCACTTCAAAAAACTGCTTTAAGTATATTGTTGCCGAAAACTTGTCGAAAAAGTAAACTTTTGTCCTGTTCATTAAAGTTGAATACCTAGTCCAGTTTCAGTTTAGCTGGTGAAAATAATAATGGTAGTCTTATCAGAAAACATTCGAGGGGTATAGAATCAAAGGCAGCTATATCCAGAACAAGTCATTTTTAAACTGTTAATGCCATCTTAATCTTCATACTATTTTGAATAAATTTACAAAATTGTTTGGCATCTAAATCAGCTACATCCCAGCCAAAATTCACGTTAAAGAAACGGTTCAGAACCAAAGGTAGCTAAATCCACACTGTTTGGAAACAAATACAGCTAAAATTGCGGCTGGCCAATCACAGGTCTCCATTGTCGAAATAACAAGATGGTGGATCTCATACAAAACAGTGTTTGCGTGGGTGTGATTTTTATCGAAATTAAATAGGATTTCGCATCTATTTCTTATTAAAAACGAGTGTAACGACAAATAAAAAGTGCAATGGAAGTGCCTGTAGTAGAAGCATTGCCAGGGAAAGGAAAAAAGCGTAAAATACAGCCGGAGAAATGGAAGGCGAACAAAGCGAAAACTGACAGGTGAGCCTAGACTAGTGATGTACTTAACCCGATGGAGTTCGATCGATCGATCGATGTTTTTGTTGTTCAGTGTGAATTATTCCTATTCTGTTATAAGTACTTATTTTAAATTAGGTACATTATAATGCAAACAATGAAAATAAATAGGCTATAACAGTAATGGTCACGTTTACTTGTTTCACAGGTACTCGTCGAAATCTTTGCCAGAAAACATAACTTGCAATCATAACACCAAATCATTTGCGTGTAAACAATTAAAAATACTAGATCTCGTGCATTTTCACAGATCGTTTTACTCAAAACCCATCAAACATTTTCAAGATGCGTTAATATTAAAGTGCTGTTCAGTGAAGAAAACAGTTAGAAAGCGGCCCGTAAAAAACACGAGAAAAAGTAGAGATTTTGCGATTAAATACACAATTTACGCAAAATCACTTAAGAAGGCAATTCCAGTTTGCCAGAAAGTATTTTTAAATACACTAAAGGTAACGAAGTATCGTGTTCAGTTCGTCATGCAAAACTTCTTTAAATCTGGTCGGGTTCCTACAGAAAAAAGAGGCGGTGACCACAAGAAACAGAAGTATGCAGCACAAAGACAATCAGTTCATGGGTTTTTAAAGTCTTTAAAATGCGTTGAAGCACATTATTGCAGAGGATCATCGCAGCAGCGTAAATACCTACCTAATGAACTCAATGTTAAAAAATTATATAAACTTTTTAAACAAGTGCACCCAAACAGCCCAGTCAAACCATCTTACTTTAGATCTATCTTTAACGAGGACTTTAATCTTGGTTTTGGGAGTCCAAGGACGGATGTATGCTCGAAATGCATTGAACTTCAAGAAAAACTGAAAAACGAAAATGATCCATCGAAGAAAAGCCAACTGATGATAGAGAAAAGGATACACAAACTAAGAGCACAAGCATTTTTTAAATTACTCAAAGATAAAAAAGAGCAAATGATTACGTTTTCATTCGATTGCCAAAAGAATTTGGTTCTTCCAAAAGTACCCGACCAGAGTTGTTACTACAGCAGACAGCTGTATCTGTATAATTTTACAGTAGTCCAGGGTTCATCGAAAGATCCCTTGAATGAAAACACCACATTTGCATACATCTGGACAGAAAATGAATACGCTAAAGGTTCAAACCAAATAGCTTCCGCTGTATACGATAGGCTCAACAAAACTGACCTGACTCATGTAACCCACGTCCGTTTAGTGGCAGATGGATGTGCAGGCCAAAACAAAAATTTAATAATGATTTCCATGTGCATGCGTTGGATTTTGGAAAATAGACAAATAAAGCAAATGGAACTAGTGTTTCCCGTGACAGGCCATTCTTTCATGCCGCCTGATCGAGTTTTCGGCAATATTGAAAAAAGTATCCGAAAAATGGAGGTCATCACTTCTCCAGAAGAGTACGTCGATGTAATCAGTCAACACTCTACAGTTACGAAACTACGAGATATACCCGTGCTTGACTGGAAAACTGCTATACATAGTGTCGTAAAAACACCGGCTCAAATCCACTTCAAAATTTCTCAGTGTAAAAGATTTATTCTTCGAAGATCGAAAACTCAAGGAAGTGTGTTGGTACGTGGTGAATTGTATTACAATTCTGACACGGGAAACCCCAAAAGTTTGTGTAAAGCAAGCAAAAAAGCTGATGCTATACGGCCAACAATAATTCCTTCTGGCATAGAAGTGAATCCACTAAAGTTGCGAGATGTCAGAACCTTCTTCAAAAACACTATGGTGACTCTTGGAAAGATGTTGCACATTTAAGATATTTCCACGCCGTGTTGAATACTCTAGACGAAGATGAGCTTCGGCTATTAGAAGAAAGAGGAGTTGAAGAAGAAAACGATACTGTACGAGATTTTTGTGAGGTTCAAGAAGAAGATAATTTGAGAGTATAACAATTTAAATAATTAAGATTTAATTAAAAATAATACTTTTTCATAAATATTATTTTATTTACATGTGGGTCTTCAAAACACATCAAAATGCACGTATTTTGGTTATGTTACACATTTGAATATACTTTATACACATATCTTTTTAACGTTGACTGTCGCTATGATATGACAAAATCTTTAGACAAAGTTAAAATATACATCACTAGTCTTGTGACGTCATCACCAAAAAAATGCAAACAAAAACAGCTATATCCAATACAATCAGAATCAAAAACAGCTAAATCCTTTGGTTGGTATCAAATGCAGCTAAGTGGTTTTAAAATTACCGCTAAAAAGTAATTTAATCATTGGATTGACTGATGTGTGTGTGTTCAGTGGTACCACCTTTCCAAATCCTTTTTTTTCGTTTTTTTTTTCCATCGTGTTGCCACAGTAAAAATAAAATAAAACGTTTTTTCTGTTTTACGAAAAAAATACCTATGTGGATATAGCTGCCTTTGATTCTATACGCCTCATTCCTCATTAACAGCATTTTGTTGTTTTGTGGTAATCTTCGGTATTCCCCGACACCATAGATTAACAAATCATGATAATAATATGCGGAAAAAATATTATTTTTGTTTATATTTAACGCTATTCCTCCCTATTTTATTTATGAACTATTTTGGAATTTTGATAAGGAAAATTATAGGGTATTTTTTATTTTGAAATCATATGTTATCGAAACGTCAAGTCAAGTGTAAACAGAAATGCTGGGACCTCAAAATTTCGTCATTATAACCACCACGTCGTTTTAAGCGAAGTAGTTATAAATGGCTTTTATAAACGGTTTTGACTGTATAATATTATCTATTTTGATTTACGTCCACTTTTGGATATACACTTGCCCCAAGCATCGCCACAACGACGAGTCCTGCACTGCCTTCATCTAGCAGACTAGCGGATTCATGCAACCTTCGCCAGGGAGTCGGTCCTTCATTTTTAAATGAACAGGATATTTTTATATTATGATTTATTATAAAAGTACCTATTTAACTGCTATTCATGTATACGACCAGTTACCGCCAGCTATTAAGCAATTAAATGGAAATATGTTTAAACCAAAATTTAAAAAACTGTTAATTGATAATGTATTTTATAATCTGCATGAATTTTTAGAGAAAAAATAATGTTCGTACCTATATAATTTATTTGTCTTGTAATTTATTGCATATCCAATATGGGAAGACTGTTGAGCCTAAAAAAATTACGTTTAAAATAAGAACTCATGTACACAGATAAGCAATATATATATCTTTATTTTCCCATTTCGTTCCATGAGCAGTCAAGATCGAAGTACTTTCTACACAGCATAGACTCGGTGGCGTGGTGTCAGATCCTGGAGACGCGGGGGAACAGGACCACCTTCAGGATAGTTTACTCACCTAGTCATAATGCTGCTTATGGAGATAGAAGTAGTGCAGGTAATTGGATACCTATTTATTTATACCATTTTCACTTTTTAGGTGCTTTCAATGGCGCCACGCCGAGAGCAGTGGTGGCTCAGTGTTAACGGCCTGGGTGTAATGCTCCCACTGCTGGGAGACAGGTCTCCTCTCTTTGAGAGAGAGTGGCCTGTTATCTACCACGCGGGCCCAGTGCGGGTTGGTAGATGTAGCATATCTTCGAATTTTTGGTTCTAGGACATACCGGTTTCCTCACAATGTTTTCCTATAGATTATAGGTGTAGGACATCCACTTATTACAAAATTAAATAATCATGAATTTTTCGTTTAGATGAAAATATTCTAACAATACTTTTAAATTTCTAGGCAACACCACAATTTTCCAGCCAAACGCGACATACAAGCTCCACGACTTTGAATGCGAACACGACATGGCTAAAGAAATCGTTGAGAAAGTAAACACGATACTAGACTTAAGGAACAGTCCGTGCCGCCGCGAATTCAAGACTGCCAAAGAAAAAAAACTACAGACTAGACGAAGTTTTCACACCAAACATTTGAGTTGAGTTTCGTAGATACTCCTGTACAGTGTAATATACTCCTGCAAAAGTTCCTTTAATACACTCTTAAGATTAACACGTGAAATTTTATACATAATTAGGGATGGAAGTGTAAATTTATAACGAAGGCCTTACATGTTGGGTACAATGTAGTTCCCAAAATACCAAGACCCAATGTGTAGAGGTGTCAATCACATCTAGTATTTAAGTAAAGCTGGAATTGGAGAGAAAAGTTTTTTATAAGCATATCTCAATCGTTCGGAATTATTTAGGTTTAATTAACCAGGAAAATTATGTTATAATAATCTAGTCCTTTCCTGCCCTGAATAATTTCAAATGGACGTATTTATCCTCGATATTATAGAACTGTATATTCTCAGTTTAAATCAGCATTATATTTTATAAATGAAGAGATGTATAAATAAAATACTGGTGTAGTGCTTGAAATGGGCTTAGTGAGTGCAAGGCATGTTTGGTGAATGAGGCTTCCAGCCATTAGAGAAATTTCGATGAAAATAAATTTGTTCGCAATAAGAATCGGTTCGTACTGTAGTGTTGAACGTACTCAGAAATAAATCTTATGCTTCTGGTAATAGAAGAGTGTATTTCTGAGCAATACGTAAAAAAAAAAACATTTTTATATTTCGTGTTAAACGAAGCAAAACGTTCAATACTAAATGCAATGAAATATTATTTTGTAATGAAACGCTACAATGTGAATCGACGTAAGGTTAAAATTTAAATAATTTTTCTATTTAGAAGTCAGACATTTGTAACATCTTAAGAGTGTTGTGTATTTCAATGTAAATGAGTATTGAGTTTTAAATTTTATGTATTATATTCGTTAAGTTGTAATAACTTATTTTCGTCCATATTTAAGTTGCGTTAGAATTTATTAATTATAGCGTTTAACGTCGTACAGAAATCCTGTTGGGTTCATGCAAATATAATTCAATGCAATATTATGTTGAAGATATCTCGGATAGTTTAAACTGTGATGTCTTTTATTCTTCTTAGTATTTCTCAACAGAGCCACTAGTTGCAATAATAAGTCATAATTATCAGTAGTGATTTAAAAGGTCCCCAAAATTGTTCACACGCTGTACAAGATTTTTAAAAAAAATATCGCCAGGCTGTTATTAAAAAAAAAAATGTGCATTTAAAGTTCCTATGAAAGCCACCAATTTGAATCAAAACGGACTTCCGTGTGTTCGCATTTACAATTAAATCTAAAATTTGTTACTAGTGGTGATGTTACCACCGAAACTGTCGATAATTATAATTCTCATTGATATTTCCCGGTCGTCTTACAAAATGAAATATATTCTAAGTTCTATGTTGTAATGCCGCTCAGGTTATGAACAAACCTCCACTGCCAGAAACAGCTCAATTTTTTATTGGAAGTGATCCATTGTGTGCCTTATTAAAATAGTAATTAGTAATGAATTTGTACCATTGGGTAGACAGATATTATTATCATGATTAAATGTATGGGAAATGAAATATTGAACTTGTTGTAACTTGATAAAATGTATGTATGAAATAGATTTGCAATTATTATACTTAATTTTATTTTAATGAAAGCATTTTGTATGCAATGGATTGCTTCATAAATATTCAATGTACAATCTTAATCCTAATATTTGTATGAATGAAATAATTTATGTGATGATTTAATGTTGATTTCTGTATGAATCGAATTTATGTATCATGAATGAAATGTAAGTTACAATGAAATAAATTGTTATTCATTATTTAAAAGTATCCTTCGTTTCTATTATAATACAACCCCATTTCTGGAAGCAAAATAAAATACCCAACACAAATTACGTAGTGTTAGTGTTTTTATTTTATAAATATTTACACAGTTAATTATATTATTATATTTACAACTAATATCTACTGATATATGAACAGCTTGATACTATATCCTAGATTAAATATTGCCTCACAATATGGCAGCAAATTAGAAGCTTTGTTAGTCAAGTTTTTTGATTAAACACACTCTTATAAAGCGTTCATTACAATTTGAACCGTGGCGCGATGATAGCACTGAATTTTGTAGTTTTAAGGTGCTGATAAACTTGCAGTATATTCAATGTACTTTGTGATCGAGCATGCGACTTGTTAACATCGAGCATTCGCTATTTTTAAATTTGTCGAACTGAACAACTGACAGAGCTAAACATCACTACGAACATTTTCACGATTATTCTATAGCGAATGCTCTAGCTAGTCAATGCTCGTCAAGGGGTGCGGGAGGCAAAGAGGAACTGCTGGAACCCCAAAACTAAATAACATGAACATCACTAGATTCTTTATTTGAATGCTCGTTCACTTCTACAACACATTCCCACAGGTACGGCGGCGGAACAATGACAGAATGGCTCGGCTCGGAAAAAAGCTCGAAGCAAATTTACTGTCCTTTCGCTAGAATGCTTACTAGAAAGCTCGCTAAAACGCTCCCGTTTATTTTTCTGTAATGTAACATTTGATAAAAACGCTCATTACAAGTGAATGCTCAAGTTTATTAGCATCTTTAGTTTCAATCACAGAGTACTTTTTATACAGGCTGGATTTTGGAGATAGAGTAATAAGGACAGGTACCTTAACCGTTGTCGCTACAGGAAAACGGTCTTAGAAAACTGTCCTTAACTTTTTGACACATTTTGTGCTGCATTCACAGATTTTGAAAAAAAAAATGTAAATACAGCAAGAAAATGGGCAGTTATTATAAAAACTCTTTTTGATACCAATGGATCCTATTTCTTATAAGGATCAATAAACTGTATTAGACCAAGTGATGTTTGAGTACTAGAAAAGTCAGAAATCGCAAAAAACTTGTCCCATACATTTTTGTAGAAAATGAGACTACTTTTTACGATGGATAGACTGGCCGGAAATAAAGAAAAAAATGGCATTTCAAATTTCGATTGAATACGCGTTATAATTTTATTTTATTTGAGAACAAAATTAGTTGCTTTTGAAGAAATTTTTTCCATACGATTTTTGCGTTTCTGACTTTTGTAGCATACAGTCTTTTTTAATGTTTCCCGCACAAGTCTGAAAGTTCAAAATTAATTGAGGTCATTTTTTTCTCAAAAAGTCGGAAATCACAAGCTATACTACATATTATCTTGTTCTCAAAACAACTAAAATTATAACGCTTAGTCCTTGGAAGTTTTCTTTTTTATTTTCGGCTAGTCTGTCATCATAAAAGTAATTTTCGTCCCTAAAGAATGGTTTTTTTTTGTTGATAGTTTTTACTTTTCTAGTAGTCAAACCTCAGTTGGTCCAATAGTGTTCCTTATAAGAAACAGGATCGATTGGCATTAAAAAAAAATTTTGTGATAACTGCCATTTTCATGCGTGTGTGTTTTCTTATTTTCAAAATCAGTGAATGCAGAACAAAATGTGTCATAGGACAGAAAAAATGGGTTAGTAAGGCAAACCCTATGGTTTCAATACTAATGGAGTTCAAATTGGCGACTGATAGAACAGTACTTACCAATAACATTGTTATGACTCATGACTGCAAAATTCAGTACTAACAATCGCGTCACAGGTCAAATTATGAACGGCACATTTTACACAGATATTGATTGATGATTTAGAAGACCACCAAACTCTCAACACGGTTTAGTCAAAGTCATTTTGACCCTACAATACATTTCCCATACTTATTAACACTGTAATTTAGAAATATTGTACAAGCCAATTATTTGTAGAGTGACCATAGATTCTAGCCGGCTGTTCTCTTTAGGAAACAACTACATAATTGGAACCGTGCACCTAGCTTCTGACATTTCGTAAGTGCCCATATAAGTATATTTGAATTAAACTGTTTTGATTTTAACAGAGACATGAGACTCATGCCCGTTTTCACCGACAACTAAGTGACACTTAAAGGAATCCCTAAATAAAAGTGCATTGTTGGATTTTCACCTCTCAGCGCTGAGCCTAGCGTTGAATATCCAACAGTGCACTTTTATTTAGGGATTCATTTAAGTGTCGCTTAGTGATGGTGAAAACGGGCATTAGGCCCGTATTACAGAACCTCACGCAAAACTCAAACATTACTTAAAACTCATTTAAGGTTTTTTCCTATGGCATTAAAGCCCGTCACAGACGTAGCTATAATATACAGAGTGTTAGGCAGACGGTTGAACGTACGAAAATGACGGACCCGTGGGGCCGTCTGCTATGTGTTTACACGCCCAATAAAAAGACCCAGGCCACATTTTTTTTTAATTTTATTCAAAATTCGTCGCTGCTCAAACTTCAAACATCAATAATTTCATTTAAAAATAACAAAACTGGAAACGTTTTTTTTGTTTTTATCTAGTACTAGCTGCGCCCCGCGGTTTCACCCGCATAAGTCTCGGTCCCGTGGGAATATCGGGATAAAAAGTATCCTATGTCCTTCTCCGGGTCAAAGTCTATCCATATCCCAAATTTCACCCAAATCCGTTCATCCGTTTTAGCGTGATGCCGTGACCAAGGGAAAGAGGGATTCATTTTTATATATATAGATAATTGAAGAATAAAAAATGTAAAAAAAATTGCTTGTAAGTAATTAATTTCACTTTTCGCAAATGTAGAGTTCTGTGAAAAAAGGCCCAAGCAGTTAAAATTGGCGCATTATTCTAAATGTTTTAAAATAAATTGTGCATATTGTATACTGTTAGAAGGGCATGAACCAATGATATTTTCCAAGAATTAGAATTGCTCTATCACTCTTAATTTTTTTTTAACGCAGTTCAAAGTCGGGCTTTCGGTATATATTTTTAATTTGTTTGTAGTTTAAGCTAGTTAGAGCTCGTGGAGCTTATATCATGATTTATCTTTCATCGGTGTTTATCGAGAATTAAGGGCATGCTCCTTCCACAGACAAAGAATAACGAGTGGCGAATGCGGCTCACTCACAGGTACAATAGGTAGGAGGGGCGTCCGTCGTCGCGGCACAGTTAGCTACGGTGAAGAGAGCGGGCGTGGGCGGAGGGCGAAATGCTCGTTAATTAAAATAAAAAATGGAACATGCTGTATCCTTAAAATATGTCAACATATATCTTATGCCTTAATATACCCTAATATATTTTAATATGTCTTGCTATAATCTATCCACATATTCTGGTGACGTAATAGAAATATATGTTATAGCCGAGCTGGAAAATATATTGTAAGGCAGCTATGATTTATATTAATATATATTATAGCTACGTCTGTGAAGGGCTTAAGTCTGCCTCTGTAAATTTGTATGCTTGAAGTATTCAATAAATAAAGTCTTTTGATTGATCTTTTTCTTTTCGTGTGGTAAGTGACTAACCTGGTGTTAGAGTTTTAAAGCCGACAATGGGCCTCTGACTTGGTTTCACATGCTGTCAAAAATTTCTCTCAGGCATGCCGTTTCCTCGCGATGTTTTCCTACGCCGTTTTTGAAGCAAGTGATAATAATTGATTTGATTGGTTGAAACTAGTTTTAAGTAATGCTTGAGTCTTGAGTAAGATTCTGTAATACTGGCCTTTGGGTGGCCTTACTGAGTGCTGTTTGAGGATTTGTTTATATTTTTGATATCATGTTTGGATTTAATTACATAGGCATAGACTCAATGCTTCTGCAATTCATTAAAGATTCATTGAAATCGAAAATACAAAGACAATCATTTTAATCAAATGCCCGAGTCATTCTATCATCTAACTGTATACTATGTACAACTCCAAGGTTTTATATATTTTCATTATATTGGACCAACAGTACTATTCTCTAATATGTAATCCGTGACCATACTGACAATATTTTCGCTTTGAGTCAATATTACTTCGTCAAGTTCATTCGCCCTTCGGTACAATGCTGACGTCTCTAAGACTGATTTGTGGAGCTTCTGTTGACTGTCAACAAGTTTGGATATGTTAGGTTTTCCTTTGAGGAATTCTATGTCTTCATCTGATAGGGCAGAGTAGGACATTCTTGATCTGCTGAGTGCTCTTACTGCCATCTGGTATTGCCTGTAAGCAAAAATTGGGAATTAAGATTGTAATGTCTTACAAGAGGCTTATACCTATCCATCTACGGTGAAAACCGTTTATAACGAGTTCGAAGGGACTGTCGGATTACGGTTGTTATAGTAGATAGTCGGTATATCCAAAAACTGTGTTAAGTAAACCAAAAATGTAGGAACCTCAAAATTTCGTCATAATAACTGGTAGGACGTTTTAAGCGAAGTTGTTATAAAACTTATAAACGGTTTTCACTGTATTCTAATATAATAAAACTGAAGGGTTTTTTTTTTGTTTCAACGTAGTAATCTCTGGAACTATCAGTGAGATTTGCAAAAATCTCTTTGCTATTGATAGCCCAAATCTCGAGGAAGGCTATTTAACAATTAGCTAGCACTGTTACGAGCCAAGCCAAAAAAAAAAAAGGCTTAAAGAACACTAAGCAAAAACGAAGGAACTAAGCACAGCTATATAATATATTTTATGTTAAAATAAGAAATTTCACATGGACGAAGTTGTAGGCAGAAGCTAGTTATCTTATACAGCAAGAATCTGTGATTGCTAAATTGATTTAAATCCAGCAACAATCCATGATAGGCATTTAACTGATGACACAATATCTGCCTTGTCAGTGTATACAACAACATGAATATTTACTTTTAAAGTATTATATTATTTAAATTTTTGTGAATGTGAAGACTATGTGGGTCATTCCTTTTTCTTTTTGTTTTGTTTTTAATTTTTTCTCAGTTAGTTTAGTTATAGTCTAATTATAGTCTGACAGTTTGAGTAATTTATGCGGCCTACCCAAATGTCCTTTCTTTGGTATTGTTTGTCGAATCGTTGAGCTCCTTAAATTCTGAGTTGAGCTGCACGATAACTGACAAATGCATGCACTGACTGGACAGGCCCTCTCAATCTGTGTGATGCTTTCCTCAAAAGACCACTTCAGACACCAATCTACATGGTCTTCACATGATCTGACCAAGATAATGTCTGGACTTTAAAAGAGACTGTGACCTCTGAGTTTGTTTCGGCCTTTCTTCTCAGAGTAGTCAGATAGGAAACGCCGACCTCATCTAGTTTTTAAAATATGATTGACGTGTAAAAGTGTTTGTACAAACCTATTTACAGAAATAAAATCATTTATCATTTAGTGAAGTTGTAAATGGCATGTAAGAGGTCTGCAAAGAATTGAAGTTTGAAATTGGAATAGTTTGATTATTTTTTAAAGTGGCAGTCCTTGTGGGTTTATTGGATAAATACGTACTGTCTCAGGTCATGATATTTGTTTCGCCTCTCATTTACTTCCTTCTTCCACATATCTTTCTCAGCCAAGAGTTTCTGATAATATCTGAAACATTATCACAACAACAATGCTCAATTTTAACACATATACACTTTAGATATATCGTAACCTTATATTAGCAATAGTATTTTTACCTCGTCATATCCTCGGAGCGTCTCTCGTTCGCATCTGACTCTATTTTAATTGGGTTAACATTTTCGGACATTGCATGAGGCACTGAAAGGAGAATTTATATTATAAATCATTTCACTCAATCCACCAGGACTTACCAAAAGTATTTTAACGTAACACACAGTGGGCTAACTTCACAAATTTAAATAAAATGCTCAATTAATAGCACACCTATAGAGTCTCTTCGTTCAAAGAAAGTTGAGCGTCTTCTTCTCGGTGGAGACCGAAAAGATTGATGTGCTTCAGTCTCATTTATAGAATTCTCCATTATTATCACTTTCACCAATTATAAAACTTATTATTTCAACTTTAGTATCAAGCACAAGTAAATATTTTCAAAATTACAAACACGACATGACGTTATAAACGGACGCCTTCTTTGACGTATGTCGCGTTCGGAAATCCAAACCAAACACGATTTCCTATGTCGAGTAAAGTCAGGAGTGTATTCCTTGGTAAGAAAAATTCCAAAAGGCTGTTTTAAACAAACCTTTTTTCGCAACATAATACCAATGACCTACAAATGAAACCTAGAGAACACATAGCTGAATAATAGTGCGAAAATGAACTGTGAGCAGGGGTTTAGCTTGGTTTAGTTGGTGACCAAAAATGTACAGAAGTCGGAACCGAACCGGTACCTAAATTAAAAAAGAATCCCCGGTGTATGATGTATATGTTGTGTAGTAAAGTTTGCCCAAGGAAGAGAATAATATTGTATTAGAATAAGTTTCAAATTTCATTTGCCGTACGTATAGTTACGATGAAAACATTCTTCAATTGCGAATAATGTGATTTCTAGAAGAAAAAACTTACGTGGAACGGACTTTATATTCGGCTGACATTTTTAATTTGACGTTTTGTTTTCTTCAATCAATTCGTCTATCGGTAAATACCTACCGCAGTTTTTCATTTAATTTTGCCTAATGTTACAAAAGAATCGATTGTAAAAATGTTTTGTTCTCGCAAGAGAACCTAAAATTCAATGGGTAAGATTATGTTAGTTTGCGTTGTGTTAAATAAGTTGACATAGTGTTTTCATGCGCGAGTCGTATCGCATAATGCAGCAGTGTTTGTGGAATATATAGTTTTTTTTGAATGTTTCCCAACAGCATGCAGTAATGGAGTTCAATGAATATCAGACAAAAGAGGTATTGGACCCGGTAGACATAGATTTTTACTGTGATCGATCACGAACACCGAGCCCGACGCCCGTATTTACCACAAATGTATGTTGCGATTTGGAAGACATTTTGAGCGACGTAAGTGCACAATGTTAGTTTTTCACGCGGTTTTTCATCGTTTCGCATGTAAGAATGCACTTTAAAACATAAATGAGACTGGGGATAACGCCACAAGACGACTGTTTGTTTAACAGCGTTGCAGTCGTCAGGTGAGTCTCTCATTGTGTTTTATTTACATTTACATACATAATATAACTGCATATCAACGAGTTTTTTGTTTGCTCTATTAACCTGTCGGGAATATTAAGTTATATTGTGTTGTGTGTACCAACTAAGAGGAAAACTGGTTTCTAATTAAAATGTTAGACAATTTAATTGTTAAATTACAGAATTTTCAAAACATTGAAAGTGTATTTTAAATTTTAATACTGATATTATCATTTCACTGTTTTGTATGGTGTTATCAACATGGTGTTATCTTACTATAGGCTCTTAATAGATAATAACTTGGGCCACTATTAAGTTATGATTACATTGTGTAACTTGATTCTTTCTCATACATTAACTCTTAATGGACTGACCTTGAATTATGCTCCTGTAACAGAAGGCTTGTATACACTGCCTATTATTATGTATGATTTGGCCACAAGATATGAAAATGAGCAGTCACCTCATAGGATCATTTGACTTCTCATAATAAATTATTCTATTTTGTGACAAAATTAATTTTCTATTTAGACATTCTTGAATTGTTGACTTGTAAACAAAACATTCTAAAATAAGCCTAAAACTTATAACCATTAAATTCATTTTAGGCCATATCAGAAACCCTGCAGGGCTCTCTGCGTGTGAGTCGCAGTCAGCTGATAAACCAGGAGCTCACAATTCGCCCGGAGGCTAATATTGAGTCCAACGTTCCAGAAGGATTAGACCTGTACAAGGTTATCTTTGAGGTGGAGAGTGACACGGAAGTTAAGATGAGCGACGTTGATGGTGCCACAGTACAAAATAACACATTGAGTGTACAGAATAACTCAGTGACTGAACAGGTTAGTCTTTTGTTTTAAAGTTTTGTATTTTGTGTGCTGTCTTGTTCCGCTATTGAATGACTAAAACTTTGGTTTCCAAAGAAAGCGGACAACCGTCACACAATAACGGCTGTTCAAATACAGAGCGTTTTATGACGGTTTAATGTCAAATACTTGTTAAAACAACAGATTTTCATGACAGCAGTTATACAATGAAGGAACCGCTTTCAAAAGAAACCTAAGCTTAACAGACCATAATGGTAAAGGTCTTCTTCAACTTGACAATTATAATTTAATTTCAATAGTCTAATGACCACTATCTTTTTGTTATCGTCAGCTAGCATCATCCGCTGTGCAAAGACAGCTGTAATATTTTATTGTTATGATTTTAAAAAGTCATCATATAGTTTACAGCTTAACATGAGATTTTTTTAATTGTTTAGTGTTAGTATAACTTATGTCATCGGTTCCAATATTGAGACTATCTAAATGCTAAGCTTGTATTGACTATTATTGGACGAATACATGTTTTTTGAGAGTAACACATCAGTATTCATGTACATTGTATTGTATGCAATGCACTGTGTCAATTGTGTGCATGCACAATGGGCTGGGCCTTGTTTTGTCTATGTATTGAGTATGACACACATACTAAAAGAAAACTGGTGTAAAACACTACAATATACTTTTATACATACTATAGGATGACTTGTGATAATAAACCTTGCTCTGCAAATATCAGGTATAAATATTAATTTTAATAGTAGTAGTAGATGCCAGGTAAAAGTAAAATATTCTTAGTTGTCTGTTATATCTATAGCATAATCAGCTTATAATGTTCCCACTACTTGGACACAGGCCTCCTCTCTGTGAGAGGGAGTGGGCTGTAATCCACAATGCGGGCCTAGTGCGGGTTGGTAGATGCCGCATGTCTCGAATTTTTGGTTCTAGAACATGCCGGTTTCCTCGCAATGTTTTTCTAAACCGTATTGAGATTAGTTCATCACCACTGGGTGATGACATAATTTACATAAAGTAAAGCGCTTGTCAGGGCTCGAACCTACGACCTTACAACGTAAGTCGCGGCCGTTATATGTATATCCTAGAATTATTTAGCAGTATGTGCCAAAATTCACCTAAATTTTACACTTTCATTGACTAACAAAACATCTAACTAAACTTCTGCAAAAAAAGATTTGATTTCAATAAACAGTTTCCAACAATGCCAGAGAAAATGGTTGTACAAGGTCAATCTATTATATTGTTATAGTTCCTCAACAGGCCACCTATTGCATCGATTTGATAAATCGCATTACAGTGCACTCGGGCGCAGTCGTTACGTAAGGCGCATAATACTCTTTTGAAGACGGTACAATTATTTGATAGGTGAATCAATCAATCTCGCCTAGCCTTTGCCCAACTATGTTAGAGTCGGCTTCCAGTCTAACCGGATGCAGCTGAATACCAGTGTTTTACAAGGAGCGATTGCATATCTGACTTCCACAACCCAGTTACTAGGTAACACGATACCAAAGGTTAGACTGGTTGTTTTTGGGCTTCTTAGTCAGAAGCCCAAAAACAACGTATCGACAATAGCCCGCAAACAGCAACTCCACAGTTTGTCCGCGGCCGAGTGGTCACGGTGTTTCCGCAGAGGAACACTTGCGATAAGACGCTCACCTCGCAGCCGACAGCACCCCCTCTCCGCACCACCCAGCAATGTTCCCGGCGCTCAGCAAACTGTTTGGATTTTAATATCACCCTTAAGTGTAAGTGTTGTTGCTAAAGACGTCCCCGGCTAAGTACTAATTTGTCCCAACTTGAAACGATTGAGCCGTTTCTACATCTGCGTAAAGTAACATTAATTTGTTTTAACTGTGAGTGTACACTCGGTCTGTTTAAACGTTTCAGACTTTTATTTAAGGCCATGCTCATTCCTTGATTTAACTTCTTTGTATTGATAGGATTTTTAGGTAGGTAAACTTTTTCACTCTCCTTTATATGAAGCAGTTAGTAGGTATGTCTAAAATCTAGTTTTTAAATTACATAGGTCGCTACTATAGGTACTACTTACAACCACCTACTTACTTGTAAATCTCTGACTAAGTCTATCTGTAGTCTGTACCACCTTTAGAGAACACTAGCTTGTGCCCGCGACTTAGTTCGCGTGGAAGTCGTCAGGCACCACAATATACTAAAATAAATTTTGCAGCAGCTCGTCCTGCAGGTCAGCACTCGCAATCTTCAGTAGCAATATCCCATTGCTTCCAATTTTTTTCTTTTTATGTGAATTAATGAACGCCTGTGTTCCTAAAATATAGCCCGTAACGACTATCAAACATCTACGAATGACAGCCGGGCCCAAACTTGCTTTCCGAGACACGGAGGGGTTTCGATATGTAAGGATAAAGGTTCGTGGATGGGTGACCATCCAGGTCACCCATCCACGAACCTTCGATCGACACAAAACAATCTGCCTAGCCTTTTCCTACTTATGTTGGGGTTCGCTTCTAGTCTAACCGGATGCAGCTGAATACCAGTATTTCTCGACTGTTATAACCATGAGCTCCTCCTGATTGATAGGTGAATATTAATTATATTTCTTTGGTGAATATATGTGTACTTAGTTCTTGATCCTTATCCAAGGACGTCTAGCAACGTCGTTTCAAGGTTCAGTGATTGTTATACTACACTATACAAGGTCTATTGACTAGAAACCATTAAGTTGCATAACTCAAATGTTTCTTTGTATTTCGTGTCCCTCGGGTATTTGCGGTTTGCTTTAGGAAATTGATACAAATAAAAAAACTGTTTTTGTACTGTTTCTGCAGGGAGATATCGCGAAAATAGTATCCGTCTGGCTGTACAAATTAAGTTCGCCGCGCTACTGACGCTACTTACATTGCTTCAGAGTTCAAAGGAGTTTATTTATTGTGTGCTCTGCAATCTGCATGTTATCCCTTCGCATATTTACATGATCAATTATAATTATGAACCATGGAAATAACTCGATTCATTTGAGATTCGATGCGATTCATATCAACTTGAAAGAGGCAGTCAATGTTACGCTTCAGTAGCTTTAAACTTGTTTGTAAATTATAACTTGTAATATGTTAAGCCTTTCCGAGTGCTAGTAGTTCTTGTAGGCATAAGTATCATAAACGATGGGTTAGTCTTACCCATATGGGTCTTCTTATGGGTGTCGTGTTACCCATAAGAATAGCTAAACGTTTGTCTTCAGTATTACAGCTAGTAGTAGGTACATACACAGAACTATAAGACGATCGCACGGACGTAATAAAATCGCGGCGATTTTTTGAAGTGAAAACTTCTTTAGGGGCGTTGGGCTTTTTTGAGACGGGACTAAACTATTGATTTCGCGACACCGTGATGTTACCAGCTTTTGACCATTAAGAAGACATCAACGCGTTGTTTACCGCGATGCGTGGAGTAAAAGACATCAACGCGTTGATTACCGCGGTGCCGATTTTTTCAAGTGTTCATTTCTGTCGGCACTCCCAGAGGGCCACTGTTTTTTTCGTGCACTTGATTTTCAACGCTCTGCTTAGCACAGAGAGTTGAAAATCCAACAGTGTGTTTTTTCAACGCGCTGGGACGAGAATGCGTTCTAGCGCGTTGGATTCTCAACGCTCGTCTTAATACCGAGAGTTGAAAATCCAGTGCGCGATAAAATCCCACCGCGATTTTATTACGTCCGTGCGACGTTCACACGCCGACGTCGGCTAATACCGGAAGCAATAGGTTCAAGCGACAGCATTATGCTTAGGCTGCTAAGTGTTGGTTTTCAGCTTAAACCCTTGAGCCTTTCGAGTTGGAGGTCAGATAGGCATTCGCACCTAGGGTTGCCACCTCTTGTTAGTCTAAATCCGGGAGAAAAAAAATACGGCAATTTTAATTTTATTTTGAACTTATATTTTCCATTTGAACGTAAATACTTCAAATTATCTAGTCAACTAAAACTCACTCTTTTAAAATTGAAAAACGTTTTTGATTTCTGCCTTTACATGTTCTTCATTTAAGCGGTTTTTTTTTTTTGTCCATATATCGAATACTTTACTAAAAACACGATAGAAATCCGCGAAAAACACGCAAATAAAACGTAGTTTCGAGGGTCGCGAGTCTGCGACTGCAATGGGCAGTAGCGCGCGTGAATTTTAAATTCCGGGAGAATTTTGTTTAATTGAAATTTCTTTCGGGAGCCGGGAGATTTACATATTCATTGCTGAATTCCGGGAGATTCCCGGAATTCTGGGAGAGATGGCAACCCTAGTCGCACCATGTAAAATACTGGTACCAATTTAGCTGCATCTGGTTAAACTAGAAACCAAACCCAACATAGTTGAGCTAAGGCTAGACAGATGATGATGGGCAGAACTAGATTAATATATTTTCATCACGAAATCGATCTTTCTGACCCCAGCAACTTATATCACTGGCCACCGCTGATTCCATTAATAGAAGTATTGCAAGAAACTTGCTTTTTCACGGCTAGGTTCGTTTTAGGACGTGACTCAATATTCAACACAAAAGATTAGACGAAAAAAGTTATCAAGAAAGAGGACTGGTCTAGTATCGGATTATTATCGCCATTAGTTTGCAAAAAAGATAATATCGATCAATCGTTCTATCTTCACTACACTTCTGTAGGTAGAGAGTGGTTGAAACTGATTATTTATTACCACTATTCTGCATTAGTGTACCTGTACATCTACATGACATGGCATCATAGGAACTAGGCTACGCAGTTAACTGGAGCCAATCGGAAGGACCAAACTAACTGCGTTAACAAATCATACGGATATCGTTGAATAATGGCGCTGTAACTTTTATTTAGGACTCACAGTTCCCGGCCATATAGTACTGGCGATTTGCGAGCGTGTTTCCAGCGAGGAGATTGATTAACGCGGACGCTGCGTATGCGTAGCGAGCACGCCACGTGTGCGTAACGTGTTCGCCGCGGTTTCGTAACGAGAGCGATTGACGTGAGTGTGCAAGAAAGAGCGAGACAAATGAGTGTATAAAATTATGATAACGCGTAGAACACGTCGCATAGTCGCGGCTACTTCGCTTCGCACCCACGGAGAGCACGTTCACTAATCTCTTCGCTGGAAACACACTGGCAAATCGTCAGGGTGATAACGCTCTTACAACATGCCGCCTACACACGTTTAATTTCCATATCGGAATAAACTGTATAAATGCATTTACTTTAATAAAATATACCTTTCCTACGTACTAGTTACGTCTGCCCATACCCATAAACTGATTGTTAAAATGCAATATAAATCTAACGAACGACGCAGCGATAGTGCGGCCACATTACGTGTAGGACTATTTGAGTTTACTTGTCCGTAAAACTTGCAAGTGGGACACCAATTCTCGCGGTAAATTGGTTTAGCTCGGCGAGCTGATCAACTTTATTATGTTCACCCTGTGGCCAGACTTACCTACGTTAGTACGTATATACATACAAGTTTATGCACCAGTGAATTAAATTACTACGACCATGCCGGTAAGTTCACGTTTAACGTTGATTTAACAGAGAGTAATTTTTTTAATGTGTCTAAAAAAATAATGATCCTATATTGACTCTGTCATCTTCTGGAAATTTTCCCAGTGTTAAGGTAGGGAACGCCAATTTGGTTTAAAAAAAAACTCATGTGGGTAACCTTTGGCAGAGGTCAGTAGATAGACAAAGGGCCTATATATTTAGTAGCCTTATCCCAATAAAAAATAACCTTTGAAACTCCACTCCTAAGAGCGTTCATCCAAAAAGTTGGCAACGTCGCAAATAGCTGTCATTATTGGCAAATTAATCAAAACAGGTAAATATGTATTTGACAGCAGCATACATACAGCTTAGTATGGAAATAAAAAATAGGTGTCAAAAAGGCATTTGGAAAGTTTCCAGATCTAGTTAGCCACATTTCTTATTTCCATGCAGTAATATCGCCAAATTAATCAAACAGCAAAATATTTGACAGCTATTTGCGACGTTGCCCAGTTTCTGTATAAACGCTCTGAAGTGTGAATGACGTCGTAGGAAATGCCAATTTGGTTAAGTATTCAACGTGAATAGAAAAAAAACCGTCACAATTTCTCACATGTTAATTTCTTGTGTCATCAATCGAGTAATTTGCAGACCACTGCTAGACATAGGCCGCTACCACGTGCGCCAAGTAAGTTCATGTGTGTGATAGCCCTTGTATGTACAAACTTATTGGGTAAATAGTTGCAGTATCGAATGTTTACATAATTGATGGTAAACAACTAACGGACTCTTAATCCGCAAGCACCTCAACAAACATGGTCTTGAAGATATGGCTACAAGGAACGTCACTGTAGTTTGCAATGTCAATAATTTTGCAATACTGCAAACATGATGACACATGTCTCCTGAAAAAAAAAAAAAAGATAAAGTAACATGAAATATAAAATTCCTTGAAATAGGTATTTGAAGTATAGTGAAGTTTGCTTAGGCATGAATAATGTTGGAGCTTTATCTAGTCTTCACATGGAAGTTAAATCTGATACTTCGGTGGCATGAAGCCTGAACTTTGACTAAGCTCTCAATACTACTGCTTCCAATACTGCTTCTAATGAGAAACTAGTTTCTGTCATTACTGTTAATAAAGTTCTCAGAACGTTACCAAAGTATTTACCGAAAATTTTGGAAAATACATAACATAACATCTGTATAACTGAAAGGGCAGGCCGAAGTGTATGTATGGTCGCATTTCACCGTTATTGTTATTAGAGATTATTGACATTATCTGAGCAAAAATCGAAAGTCCAGATTTCTGTTCTGCTACTGAGTATAGCCTCATGGATAAAATCCTATAACACTACACAGGCGTATTGTGAGACCCACTCACCAAACAGGGAAGTCGCAAAAATGAAAATATGGGAAAAATACCACGTAGCTATTTCCATAATTATAAGCAGTATGAAAACTGCCTACACCTACACCTAACTTCCTGTGTTTACTTAATCGGCTCCAGAACTGCAATAATTGGTTTATCGGTCATCGATAAAATAAATGTAATTACCTATAAAACGTTATATGAGATCGTAAAGTTACGTAACGTTAACTAATCACGGGTCAGTTAACTTGTGGACCAAGTGCCTATTAGCACCGTGTTATCTGAATGAACTTAAAATTAGGCGATGAATACACAGCCGGCAAATACTCGCGAATATTAATGAGGCGTCCTTGATAAACTTTTTATGAAGATCAAAACGTGGTAAAACGCTGATATTTGCCTAAAAACATGGCTGCCAGGTTAGTATAACCTTTGCCTTGATTTGTAGCTAATCCCAAATAGCTACAAATCATCTTTCGGCAAATACGTAAATAAATGTAATTTAGGAGCACACATTCGCGCGGCTTCGTGAATTTAGTTCTCTGTATCCTTTTTTTCGTCCATGACTTAATTTTGCAAAAACTAGGCCACGCTCTGTCTCTTTTTATCCTAGTTGGTATAAGCTATGACGAGAGAATGTAAAGAGACAAGCAAATTTCCTACTAGTGGGTTTATAACAATACTTACTGCAATCACCAATGGCAAAGTTAGACGTGAGACATAAAACCTATGATATTTTTTTCTCACGACCATTTATTGTGTAGATATGTATGAGGAGGCCCATGTTTAGTGGCAGTAGACGGTTGTCGGTTACTAGTTGTAATGATGACTCAATCACGCCGATACAATAAAGGCGCGATAGATATTAATAGTAAGATCAATGTTTGACAGCATATTTTATTATCTCAGTCAGTATATGTGCACTTAATCTTCTCACTCTCACAATCCTCTAACTAATTTGACCACAAGTTTATAATTAGATGTGTATGAATTATAGCTTGACTTTTTTTTTGGTGGGAAATTATGAAATAATTTCTCCCGCTCTTGGCGGAGCGGGAGGTCGTGTCAGACTCTTACTGACTAAAACCCACCCGAGTTTCTTCAGTTGCCATGTTGCTGGGGCCACGATCTCCCTTTCGGTCATCTTCGCAACCCCGGCAGGGATTATAGCCTGACTGACCACGAAGTAGACTATTCCGTGAGCCTGAGTAACAGGTCAAAACCTGAATGCCAACATTGTTTTGTGTTGTAAATAAAAACACATGCAGATTAAGTCACTCCCACGTGTTGTATTGACGTCTTATCTACAACATTTATCGCAATAACATGGTCTGATACAGAAATGTAACAAAAATTAATTGCTTTAGTAAAACTTGGAATATTTTCACCGGTCATTTCTATTTTTCGCGTCACATATCGTGTTCTTATCTTGACCAGTGTGTCCTATGTGTTACAATCGGTGCCCGCGTACGTTAATTGTCGCTGGGTTGTTTTGGTTTCCAGTCATTGTGCGTCCATTAAGCTTGTTACCAGCGCCTGGACGGTCACCTCGGACACATCGCCTAACTGAGACTCTTATTACGACATAAAGATACCTTTATCTTTTTCTTTTGTGGACTTATAACGTGTGCAGTGCCCGGTTCTCGAAAATTTGAGCTTATAGTGTTGTGTTATGACCTTTTGATGATGTAATTAGGTGAAGAAGGCTGGGCTTTGTTTACCATTTAGGCGAAGGACATGGTAACGATCATTGTGTGTGGGAAGGTACCAATCGATACCTGATTTTATAGCTCTGTCACTTAACGGATTTACACGATTTTCGTATTCAATTACTCGATGTTAAAGTGTTGGTTTCACTTATTATAAAACAGGTTTTTAATGCTTCTATTTTCCTTATTTCCTGGTAAGGTAACTTTACTGTTGTGTTGTTATCAAAGCATTGAATTATTTGGTATTTTCTGAGATAGTAAAACAAGGGTCAAAATCACTCTGTCATTGACCATTTTCTTATCCAGATGATATCACGATATGTGAATGATTGTACAGTATATTTCAGGGTTACTACAGACATGTACTATATATGTATTTTTATACTGTATAAACCCACTCCAGTTATGTATGAATGTAGAGACGAGACGTTGCGGTCGGCGTATATGATTCATAGGAAGGAATATAAACAGTTTAATATTCAATCCATGACAAGCACACGTATCAAATGCATTGGAAAATATTTATTTCACTAACATTCGAACTTTAAAATATTGTGATATAATTTAATAAAATATTTAGATTAGTTTAAAGTGAACATCGAAACATGACGCACACACTAAGGTATTCACAAATTGTGGAAAAGGTATTAAGTTATTTTTATTTTGATTGCTGCTTTTAGTTTTTATGTTGCTATAGGGAAAGTACAAAACTTCTACATCCAATAAACATACCTAAGTAATATAATTAAATAAGGTTTTCAGATTTAAACAATTATACATTCTTGTTTATTGCGCAAGTTTTCTATTTAGTGAAAATATTGAATACTAGCCGTTGACCGCGACTTCGTCTACGATCCAGGATGTAAAGTAGCCTACGTCTTAACCCAGGTCCTGGTCTACCCATTTGCCAAATTTCATCCAATTCCGATCAGCCGTTTTAGCGTGAAAGCATAACAAACAAACAGACTCACTTTCGAATTTATAATATTAGTTAGGATTGTGTTATGCTAGTTTATTATTAGTATTAATTGTCAATTAGAAGAACATGCTAGAGATAATACGTGTACTTTAAGCACCAGAAGCTTATAAACAGTGTAAAATATTTGTTTACATAAGTTCCCATTGTCAGTTAGTTTTCTTCCACTGACATTTACAATCTATCTTGTTAAGTACTACGAAATGTGTAAAGTTATGTACTGTGGCATTCTCAGACACTGAACTTTATGCTAAATGCCGAAAATATTACAATAATATAAACGATTTGTCCTGTGCCATTTGATGAACAATTTAATAGTCGGTTTAATAACAAAAACCACGATAAATTAATCATTCAATTATTTATAAATTAATAATGAGTCACTAACGAAATATACAGTTTGCCCTTACAAAGTTCCTGTAATACGGTCATTATGACATTATTAATTCGTTTATTAAGATAATTATGTAATATAGATAAATGTTTGAATACAAGTAGATTATAAACGGTAAAAATATATGATTTGAAATTAATAATATTATTATGAAAGTGTGCTTTTTAATGGAATTTCTATTAAATTGATTTGTCGTTTCATTGTCTTAGAAGTATTCCTGAAGACCAAATTGTTTTTAAACTTAATTTAATTTAAGGAACAGTATTCTTATGGCTCTAATGGCAAAAAGCTACCCTAATTCTTGGTTTCCTCTTTATGGTGACCTTTAGCTTTACCCTTACCCTATTGTTGTAGGTACATTGTAGTATTTGTTGTGTTGGAGGGGTGCTAAACGGATGTTTTTGTAGGTTAAAGACGGACAGTTGATAGAAATACTCGTTACATCGTGCATCGTTACGCATTTCTTGTTTTAGTCGATTATTTGTAAAGGGCAGAAAGTAGATGGTGTTATTTCTTGAAAGTAAATTGTGTTGGCCTTTAAACCCCTTTTTGAATTATAAATTTTATTACAATAGGTAGGATAATTTTTTAATTTATGGATTTGCCATCCATCCATATGATTCTCCAGGCCCAGGGTTATATGAATTGATGGCAAATGGACAAAATTGAGAGAGCTAGACTCTAGGTATATCGATTTTGTAATGATGTCCAACTTGTGGCAATTTGTGCTGTTATTTTGTACATTTTCTCATAATTTTCCTCATTATGTCACGTACACGTTAAGTCGTCAGCATTCCAAGCTATCCGGAACTGTGTGCGATCCTAGACAGTCCCAATATTAACACAAAACAAGTGCCAACTGGTAAAGACAGAGAAGACACCACATTTTCCAATTTCAAATTCAAATTCTAATCTATTCTTTCTTATACTTCAGGATTCGTGCCGGCTGGTCGGCGGGTCGAAGTTCTACGAGATGATGGACAGTGCCACGTCTGCTGACGTGTCCACGCCGTCCCCCACTGAGAAACACGACCACATGAAGCCCACAGAGAGTGACGATGAAGGTGATTGTCTTGTGTTAAACTTAAATATATTGAGTTAGAGTTCAAAATGCTGTAATGGTCTTATAATGTATCAATATTTAACTCAAGTAATTATTATCAATCCGACTGTCTGTTTCATTTCGGAGTAGGAAGAAAAGGTAAAATATTAGTTATCTAATAATAACTCGCCATATAATCAGCTTAGCCTATTTCCAAAATGGTTGGTTTTGCTTTAGCTCTTACCAGCTGTTCAAATCGACCTACCTTAATTATATCTGACAAACAGTAGTAGTGTAGCAGTCTTGTGGAGTTCCGACTGGCATCAGCAACTATTTTCAGAATCATTACCATTACTCTATTTATTAATGAATAAATAATTGATATTATAAGGATGCCTTATAGCACCTCGATAAATGTTCCAACAAATTATTAATAAAGCGTCGCTCTTTGAAATTCAAAAAACATTACTACATTACATTATCCCCAATATTAAATGAAATCTAACCAGTTTCAGACGTTGACCAAGAATGCACTGTGTTCAGCGGTGTCAGTTACCTGGGCGCACAAAACATATCGGATCCGAAGTCCGAAAATGACATACAACGGATCATGAAGGAGCTCAGCTCTATGCCCGAGAGTAGAGATGGGATCGCCGTGTCGATATCGATACCGGTGTGCTCTCAAGGGCTTGTCGTGTGAGTACTTTTGTTTTTATCATTTCATTCGTGAAGGAATTCGTCCTGAGAAGTGCTGTCACCATAACGTTTTGCCGTCACAGCATTGCTGTGTTCCCGCTTAAATGAAGTTATCGGTATTATGACACTACACTATTTGCGCTGTAGCATGGTGCGGGTGACAGTTTCAGTAACATTTCGTTTCACTCTTGAAAGTTGCCGCGATTTACAATTTATGACTTAATATTTCAGTTGTACCACATTCGTAATATATTAAATAATTAATAACTGTAGTAAATTAAATTAAACCCAACCAGAATGTTCTAATCAAGAAATAAAATCAAATTGAATGAAAAATTAAGCAAAGTGTTATGCGTATAACGTAACGCCATAGACGTATTTAGTGATGGGATGTACTGCTACGATGGATAGTCGATATTTTTTATAATAAAAAACGTATATTGTGCGTAGGTCAATTTTTATTTTTAAAAGGTCTAATTATACAACAGAACATTTATAGGGTAAGGTTGCTTAAAAGGTTGCTAAAAAAAAATACATGTTATTCGTCTAAACTCATATCAGAGTCAGGAACATCTGAATTGTCACTCAATTCATCATCTGAATCTGTGACGGATATTATTAACGATGACTCAATTATGTTGTCAATATGTATGTCACGATCCCAATCAGACATAATGTCCCTTTTTGTTTTATTCACGACCTTCGACCAGTCTTCAGGTTGAACATTGTTGATGGCCTCTTGTAATAGGGCCAACATCTTATTTGCCGTAAATGGCGGCGAAGTATTATTTCTTGCGGCGTAACCTAAAAATAAACGAACTTATAAAAAAAAGTATTCAAATAATCATCAATCAGCCTAATCTAGTATCTGGTAATGTTTTTAAACTAGGTACATGCTACGATCGGAAAGCTGATTTTTTTATAAAGCTTCAAAATGGGAATTGAAATTAAAAGCATACCTTTTATTTGGGCCCAAATCAGCTCAATAGCGTTATACTGGCAATGGTAGGGTGGTAGTCGAAGGACCTGGTGGCCTTTTTCTTTTGCCATCTCGTCCAGAGCATAGGTAGGAGTTGGTGGCTTATGGCGTCGGACTAAGGCAATAAGCTCCGTCTTTAACATTTTTATATCTGCTGTAACTCCGTTTTCACTCAGCCACTTCACCAACTCGCTTTTGCGGTTGGATTGGTTTGGGGGTTTATTAACTTGCACCGAATGGTAGGGTGCGTTGTCCATTATTATGGTCATAGGCTCTTTTAAATTGTTTAATAGACCTATGAACCAATCTTTAAATTTTTCGTAATTCATCTCCTCATGATACTCCGTAGTTTTTTTTGACTTAAAAGCCAGCAAACAATCAGGGACGAATCCACTTGCTGTACCTGCGTGACAAATAATAAGGCGTTCGCCTTTGCCTTCCGGCACTTTGGTACACGATTGTGCCGTATCGTCGGTCCAACTTTTACCCACTGTGTGGTTGGCGTTTAGCCACGTTTCATCCAAAAAGACAACTTTGCTCCAATCACTTATGTTTTTGGCCTTCCTTAAAAATCTACATCTTGCTAGGGCAATGTCAGTCCTATCCATAATAATCTTTCTTTTGTTAACTTTTTTGTAAACAAAGCCAATATCTTTTATAACTTGCCGTAGCGAAGTAATACCTCCTTTGAACAAGTCAGCTTCTTTTAATGATTTTAGAAGCTTGAGCAATGTGGGTAGCTCCATTCTTCTATAATAATCATAAATATGATTTCTAATAGCAACCTTAGCAAAATCATCCAAATCTGTGATTGGCTTCACCTTGGTCCGCTTTTTGTTGGGTGTCGATAATTTATTTTCAAACATCCCATCTTGGCCAATTTTCTCACGTGTTATACGCGAAACAGTATTGCGGCCAATATCAAGAGCTTCGGCTACTCGTTCTACAATATGATTCAATGGTAACAACGGTCCATTATTTTGTTGTTCTCTTTCAAAGTAGTCTCGGAGGCGAACAACAAGCTCCCTGGCCTGACTACCCAAAACAGTTTTTTTTGTATGCTTAGGCATGGTAATAACAACAAACTCAACAAACTTATAACAAATAACAATTTAACAAAAATGAAAACAAACAATGAAATCGTAATACGTGTCACATTAAGTCACAATATAACGCGCTTGCACTCGTACTCGCACTCACAGCATCGCACGGGTAAACAACATGGCCGCCGCGCCGATGCACCATAGAGCAAAAATGTTGTCACGAAAAAAAAAAACATAAACCCGATTTTGATTATTTTATATAAGTACAAAGATAATTATGTAGCCATAAAACATTTATATTGACAAGTTTATACACGTAGCACACACGTAGTTACACTGCACAACTGAATAATACACTAATTTTCATAACAATATTAAAGAGAACTAGATTCACGCTGCGAGTATCGTTAGCGATAAAAATGAATTGCATAACCTCACATCCCTACGTGGTACTGACAAATGTCAACGTCATACGGGCAACTGTCACCCGCACCATGCTACAGCGCAAATAGTGTACACTGTTACAAGACTCTTTTGGCGCTCGAATGACGTTGATAGGGTGGCGCTGTCGGTAAACATCGTCGTTTTGTGAAATGTATTGAAAAAAACAAGATGGCGGCATTAGTTCAAATTTTGGCCATGCAGCAAAAATCCTTATACAAGTTATGACAGGCACATGAGATATATTTTAGTCTTTTGTCTCAGGTATTACAGATGTCCACTAATGGACATAAGGCTTCCTTAAGTATCGTCACAATGACCGGTCTTGCGCTGCCTCTGTACGGCAAATTCCCGCCCCTTTGAGTAGGTTGTCGAGGGGGCCCACACTTTGCCAAAGTATTCTTGTTTGCGTTTTGTAAATTAAGCTTATCTTGCAATCCGATAACAGACGGCAAGTTAAGGGAGCGGCAGCTTTTGGCCTCGCCCAACATTGAAATTACGGAACATCGATTTTGTCATTATTGAAACTGACCGGCTTATCTTTATAGTGAGTCCAGGGCAAGTTAGAGATTGTCTAAATGACACGCTCTATGCGGCCAATGATCAGGGTCTAAAAACGAATGTACTCTATCACCATGTAGGTGTTATAGTACATGTTCGCTTTTGACTACAGTATCTATAAACTGAAAACATTGAACAAACAAATTTTCACAATACGCTGATATAAAAGACCATCACTCATCAGCTTTTGACTCTAACATACCATCTTTATAATTAAATTTTAATTTAGACACACAGGCCATAAAATTGTTACATAAAAGGCGTTAGTAGGGTTGTTAGTAGAAGACTTAGTGGACTGTAGATTTGTTGACCATTTTCTATTTTCTTATGTACCTGGTACTTATTGAAAGACCTACACTGTCCTACCTAATCACACTGTTATTTGAAAGAATTGTAAAGGCCAATTATTTTTAAAAGAGTAACCGTGGAGTTTCTTGCCGGCTCTTCTCCATTGGAAACGACCAATTGGAACCGTGCACCTAACTTCTGACGTTTCATAAGTGCCCATGTAGGTTTATGGGAAATAAAAATATTTTGAATTTTGGAAAAGACACAAAAATAAAAAGGTGTTAGTAAACAAGACAAATTACACAATAATTTATTTAAAGTCTATTTCCTATTTCATATAACAACTCATGGCCACATCGACTCATGGGACTTAACCATAATTGGCGAAATGTACGTGTACTATACATAGGTACACCTCTGCCTAACCCTTCCTTTTTATGTTCCTATTTCTAGGCACAATGCCCAGTACACAGTAAATGGACTATCAATTTTGCACTTTAACGTTCTTAGGACAGTGTTGGTGCTACCACGGGCTCTGCTCATCATCGATGTAGTTATTTTCGACGGCGAAGCAATCATCGATGGATGCATCCGCAAACATTGCGGAATCATTGCAATACAATAATGCATACACATATAACTATAAAAAATCGGGTTTTTTCCATGGGGGTACGCACTCGTAGGAAGAATACTCCTTTTGCTTCGTTTACGTTCATACATCTGGTGATACCATATCAGTGATATCACTAACTCCTTCCCATTTTATCCCCAGGCTATACCAAGCAGATTCAAACAGTGTGATGACACGATACGCAGTCAACCGTATCTCGTTCTACGCCCGAGGCGCGGCCGGGTCGCCAGTCGCATCGTGCTTTGCCTTCACGTGGTCGCATGGCGAGACCAAGGAGTCTGCTGTGTATAGGTGCCATGTATTCCGCTGTCATATCGCTGAGGCTGTCAATCAGGTGTCAAGTAAGTTTTAAGTACCTACTTAATTCATATTAATGATATTTAGTAAAGAAGCGTAACGTTGCTATGTCAACGGTGCAAGGGCCATATTATCAAACGCTCAAACATGAATCTCGATTTTAAACTGACATTCTTACTACCCATGATCAGTATAATTATACAGTATGTTAACTAATGAAGGGCGTTCCCGATGAACCGCAAAAGTATAGCCTCAAAACAGGCAAAAAAAAATACCACAAAAAAGGGTTTTTTTAATAATAAAATATTCACATTTATTTTTAATTTTTATTGTAAATAGGTTTGTACAAACACTTTTACACATCAATCATATTTTAAAAACTAGATGAGGTCGGCGTTTCCTATCTGACTACTATGAGAAGAAAGGCCGAAACAAACTCTGGGGTCACAGTCTCTTTTAAAGTCCAGACATAATCTTGGTCAGATCATGTGAAGACCATGAAGGTTGGTGTCTGAAATGGTCTTCTGAGGAAAGCACAGATTGAGAGGGCCTGTCCAGTCAGTGCACGCATTTGTCAGTTATCGTGCAGCTCAACTCAGAATTTAAGGAGCTCAACGATTCCACGAACAATACCAAAAAAAGGACATATGGGTAGGCCACATAAACTGTCAGACCATGATTAGAACTAACTAAGAACAAATTTAAAACAAAAAGAAATGACCCACATAGTCTTCACATTCACAATAATGAAAATAATGTAATATTAAATTGATGCGTAAAAGAAACACTTTGTTCACGTGCACTTATCTTTCAACGTGGAAAGACGTTCTTTTACGTATCAATTTACTACTGACTAAACCACCCGTGTTCCTTCGGTTGCCCTGTTATCGAGGGCCACGATCTCCCTTTCGGACTCAGGCCTAAGGGGCAATATATATCTATATTGCCCCGTGCCATCCATGAAGACGCGCCCCAGTCTTACAGTACAGTAGTCGCGTTTAGGAAAAAGAGTGGGGCGCGTCTTCGTGGATGGCACTATCAATACCCGTATTTTAAAAATAACGGATGCATTCTTATCTGTCTCAGAGCGAATTTCACCAATAAACCTGTATTATTATAATATTCCACAACAATTTTGACACTGACAGCTCTTTAGAAGTGCTGATCGCGTTCATTTTCATTTGTGAAATCTGCTCTTAATCTGTTAAAAAAACCTGTAATTTACCTACATTTTGATGAGTTTTTGACGTCTCGGAGACGAGATTGAGACATGAATTTCAACGTTTTTAGCTACGAGAATTGGCCTTCTATTCGCTGTAGTCCAGCACGAGTGATGGCCAATGCGGATCGATCATGTGCGTTCTTTTAGAACACGGACCAAAGATGATGGTCATCCTATGCGGATGTTGATGCTGGATAATGAAGAAGCCACGATCATTTCGCAAATAAATTGATCTTTACAGCAAGAATTAATGCACAGGCGAATGCCTTTGCTTGTCCTGCTGAAGAACTTGTGTATTCTTCTCTGATTTCCTTGAAAAACATGGTTGTGATTTATTATTTGGTAAACAACCTATGATTACGTTCGACCTTCTGTTTATAAGTGGCTGATACCAGGCCCGGATTTAGAGACCCAGGGCCCCTAGGCTCATTGGCTTTTGAAGCCCCCCATTCCGAAGCCATTTTGGATATTTAATTTTTCTTTTAAGATAAAATTTTCTACTAATTTTTATCGGTTTTTAATTAGTACTATAATAGGTAAACGTATATACAAGGTGCAGTTTTGAACCTGCAAAACATTTTAGGAGGTTGTTATGAGACTCGTAAATAATCATATAACAATACGATACCAAGTCAATAATCAATAATACTTTTTCTTTTCGATTTTTCAATATTATTGTTTTTCAGAATAACTCTCTTAATAACCCTCTTCAAAAAAACAGAATCACCCATTGCGATGTATCGCGCGTCATGTCACTGTGTGCGTGAATGCGATGACCAATGACGTCAGCCTGTACGAGTCTCCGCCCACATTTCTATGAAACGAACGCGGCACGTACGTTAAACTAAAATGAAGGTCGTTGCTATGGTTACGGGGAGCCCCCGCGATGCTCGTCATACCGCATTTCGATTAAGACTCGAAAATCTGTTACTGCGCATCGAAGGTTCAACCAACGTGCCGCGATCTGTACAAGTTGTTGTAGCTACAACAACTTATAGCAAATAATTTTACCTTAGATGTAGTTCGAATTTGAAAATCACAATGTACCTACATTATTGTTTTAAATTTCGCTAAATAATAACTCATTTTTAAGCATCATTACAATGCCGTGGCCAATCTGCCGAGCCTGTTCCCAACTATGTTAGGGTCGGCTTTCAGTTTAACTGTATGCAGCTCACTACAATGGAGTGCCAGTGAATCACGTAGGGCGACTGCGTATCAGACCTCAACAAACCAGTTACTTGATAACACGATACCCATTTGTTAGACTAATTGTCTGACTTTCTGGCTTTTGACTACCCGTACCAACGACCATACGGCAGGGCTGTAAGGTCGTTGACCCGTACCGACCCGTGAGGTACCTAACGACCGTCCGAGAGCTACAAATCAATTCGAACCAAAGGCTTTAATTAAGTGCTTACCGAAACACGGGATTTCAATGATGTCCTAGATAAATTTAAAAGTACTTACATCATTATGAATTAAAAAAATAACACAATGGTACTTGCTCAGTTGCGAACCCGCAACCTCATGCATGAGAGGAGAAAGCCTTAACCACTGGGCTATTACGATAAATAATAATAGTAGGAATTAGATACAACTGCGCCAAAAAAAGATCACGTTGGCGTCGTTAGTTACCTATCAGCTGATGAATAAAATGATAGGCGGAGATAAATAAACCTTACAAAGCACGTAAGCAGTTCCTGTTGCACAATTGTGAAACTACGATCGCGAGCGCGTGCGCGGGATTTAGGTAGGCACCTAATAATAATAATAAGGCATGTAGGTACTCGGCGCAGTCGGCGCGCTCTGTAGGTAAATTCAGCCCCAAGGACGGTTTTTATTTGTAGATTTAAGATTTTCCTTCCTACTTTTTAACGGGCTGAGGACCGACAGAAATACATCAAGATAATTTGTGCTAGTTAAGTAGGTAGGTACCCATGTGTTAGGGATTTTAGGTGATTCATTTTGTCTGATAGGTATTTTTGGCGTAGTTAAAAATTTTAAATCAACTTATTTACACTAATCAAGTTGATTTAGCTAACATCGTATTTACAAATTATTGTCTATGTACAAATAAATAAATAAATTACCTACTTATGTTACCTGGAGATATTGTTCAAAGTTTCCACCGTCACACTCCAGGCACAGTCTAGCACAACGTTGCTGATTTTCCTTCAGCTTACGTAACACAAACACATTCGTTTTTATTGTGTCGAAAGCACTGATCGTCGAACTGCCGATGATCGCGCAGTCTCTGCGTAGCAGCCAGCATTACCCTGTGTGAGGGACGTTGCCGATTGGGGAATAACTCCGCGAACATTTCGATGGCTCGAGATACATTGTCTCCACTGATGGCATACAAGCGGACCATCTCCACCAACTCTACATTGGAGTATTGGCCCGTCATTTTTACAACTAGGTAGTAGGTAAGTACCTATCCCGACCGTTAATCGAAGGCGCACTTGAGGGGCGGAATTTGCAAGCGTATGCACATACCGGCGTCATCAAATACACTAATAAATTGGCCCGATTTATGCATTTGCGATGGCCGCGGGGGCGTGGCGGGGGAGAGGGAGCGGGCGGTGGTTGGTTCTTTGGATTTATGAAAGAATTGTCGGTTGCGTTTGTTTGTGTGTGTGAAAGCGCAGTTTAAGGACACGTACAGATTGGTCGCGTTTTAAAAAGGGGAGTTCACACTTACCGATTTCCGTAAATAAGAATAAAATGAAAAAAAAATACCTGCCCATTTTATTGTTGATTCGGGTCGAGAATCACTAACATAATTACCTCCTAAAATGTTTTGCAGATCCAAAACTGCACCTTGTATACGTAATAGGTAAATATAAGTAAACGTTAGAAATAATGCAGACTGCATTATTTCTGATTTTTCTGATTCATTATGCTAATATGTCAACATAGTCAAGCTGCCTGTTGGGGTAGCTAGGTGGGTGGGGCCCCCAGGCCAGTGCCTTGTGTGCCTAGGCGTAAATCCGGGGCTGGCTGATACATCAATCATCATATTCACGTTTCAAAAACACATTATCAACTTCAGTACTGAAAACGAAGCACAATAACATCAACGGCACAGGAATATAAATTGCTTGTACAAATTCACGTGTATGCCCTTCAACTTATTACGATTTGTTGTGATAGTTACCATACATTAGTGTGGCTTGTCCAAATAATTGAGGCACAGTGCGCGTTCAGAACTGATTCGCGGTACACGAATTACGTAACACAGCGGTGTTTATAACGGCTGTTAATCAAAATTAAATTAAATGTATGAATTATTAATTCAAACATCGAATTTAATTTTGATCTCTAGTGTAAACTTTTTTATTATGAGTGAAAGTGTTTTCTTTTTTATTACATAACCGTTTGTTTAATCGTTTCTGTTCTAAAGTAAATACATGCCGTTGGTTGTTGAGATAAAAAGGTACCAGTTTTACCGGTTTTACTTTTTAATATTGCTACTCTCTTGATAGTAGTTTGTGGTTTTCATTGTTCGACTCAGAGAGAGTACTTTATGTTTATCATTGTTCAACTCTATTGAAGTCTATACAAAAGAGCGTAGGTATGATCCGAAACAAATGAACGTCGGCTCGCTCTACCAGTTCAATAACTATAGGTACAACAGTATTACCCCAAGCAAAGACAAGAGAACTTACTTGTCAAATTCAAATATAAAACAGGATTATAACAGGTGGTGATCTGTAGTTTCTGCTTATCCCCATGGGAAGAAGGCGTGAGTTTATAAAAACTAATGTGTTCCTAACAATGAGTTCGTAAATTATAATCAAAGTTCAAAATATGATCTCACTAGTAATTTAATACGGTAGTTGCCTAGTTAAAAAAAAAAAGAAATTGTATTTAGTCCGTCTTTCAGATAATAAAAAAATACTAGACACGTATTTTTTGCTTTGTCATATTAATCAAAAATAACTTAGAAAACACGCATTAAAGTTGGGGATTGGGGGCTCGCTACGTCACAACTCAGTATAAAATCTAGCAAGGCCTGACGTCATGCCACATTTTAATTCAATGTATCGCCGTAATCTTTTGATTACCTCAAAAAAGACAAAATACGTGTGTAATATTTTTTATTAATCTATCTTCAGGACAAAAATAAAAATTGAACACAGGCCTATTATATAACGTAATTTTAAAGATTATTATTTTTTACCTCATCGTCTCAATAGTAACAATTAAGGCGAAAGCGCCGACCCTGCCCGCGAAATTCAAATTTTCTTACGTTTTTTGTATTTTTAGGTCAGTCTCAGATCTCATGTTAATGATTGATTGATTCGCGGTCGTAAAAATAATAAATATATATTTACAGAATGTTAATAATTAAAATCGTAAATACAATTCTCAGTGATGGTGTATAATGTCATAAATTCACGAAATTGACATTCTTAGCAGCAAATAATTTGATATGTTATTTAGGTAACCGTGAGATGTGGAAGAAATGGAGGGAGGCCATTTTTTATGACCGCCAATCAATCAATCATTAACATTAGATCTGAGACTGACCTACAAAATGAAAAAAACATAAGAAAATTTGAATTTCGCGGGCATGGTCGAAGGTTCCACCTTAATGTGTTTTTGTATATAATTTTATTTTAAGGTATTTTTTATTTTTGTGTGCTGAAATAAGTCAGCAGAATATGTGGTGCTTTTTATATCTATATTTAAAACCTTTTATGAGTACCATATTTTATGCAAAATAAATAAATGAATTAATGAATAAGTAGTGCACATAGATATAATAATCGTTACAAATAGTATAGACAAAGTGGTTTACCTACATCTGACTAACTTGAAAACTATTAAGTACAAACTTGTCTTTCCTTTTTTGTTACGTAAAGTGGGTGCATTTACCGGCAACAAATATCAAAGCATTCGTCAGTATACCTCTTAACATAAATGAGATAACACCTTTCATCTTTCTGTTGATTGAAAAAGCAGCTACGCGCGGTACACTGCGGTGCAAAATAAACATGGTGATGAAATTAGAAGTCACGTAATTGCTTAGTAACATCTGGTGGTCTTGTGTTGGTATTTGAAGCTGTGTTTTTTTTTTATTGGTGTACAGTGTAATTGTGACAGTAAATTGTGTTGTGTGATATTGTTAGTATATCTGAAGTGTTTAAAGGATTTTTGCGTGCTAAAAAGTTTTTTTTTTTTTTTTGTTTATCATTGTTCTATCAACTCTCATTTTCGTAATGGTTCACATTCAAAACAAAACAAATTAATGAGCTTATTAAGATAAGAAGTTATGAATAACATGAAATAATTCTTTAATAAATAATTTGTTTGTTACGACGCGCTTAGTTCCGTCGAAACAATAAATCTGGAAGCATTCTCTATGTATATCAAAATCTTTATCCAATTAGTTAACCTGTTGTTAGTGATCATTTACTTGGTAAACACATATCGTCGCCCCTGGAGAATAAAATGATAACTGCCAATATCTTGGTTTTAGTGTTGAGTCATTTTTGGGATCTGTGGGTGCTAATACATCTGCTTAATTTTTTTTCGTAATTTTTATACGGCTAAGTACAAAATATTGCAATCGTATTCAAAGATTTAACACAGGCTTAAATTACGAGAATAAAGTGCTAATATAATATTATCCAAAAATATTACCACTTGTTAGTATAACAAACAGTTATAGAATTATGTTCTCGTGATAAAAAATTACTTTTTTTTTGCAAAGCTGACAATCATCTCTCTACGTCCATTATTTATGGAGCAATCGACGAAAATATGTTTTATATTTTTCCTGAAAAGTTTTTGTAGTACATTTTACTATCCCGGGACTGCGATATACTAGCACTATTGAGAAATATATTCGAACACAAAGTAGTTCCTTTAAACAGTTTGGCAATATTGTTGTACTTCAGGATTTAAATTATGTTTGTGACAGTAGTTATCAAATCTCAAACTCAAACCATTTATTTCAATTAAACCATTTACAGGCACTTTTGAATTGTCAAAGAGTCTGTCAGTTAGTAACAAAGTTGAAGCTAGTTGCCCATTCCAAAACGTAGATCTCTATTGAGAAGAACGCGCAAGAAACTCCAAGGACAGTCTTTTAAATATAGATATTACAAAATCCTGGGTACATATTTTGTTTTGTGAGTACACATTTTATATAACATAAAATTACGCGCTACTGTTTATTTTTCTTAACAAAGCAAGAATTTTATCTCATACTGATAATGGAAATGATTCATTATCTCTTTATCTCCTATTTGATACAGTGAGCGATAGGGAAAATAATAGAGTCCTAATTTTGTTCAACCTTCAAGTATCCGTTGATTCAAATGCCAGTACAGTCATCTACATAATTGTTTATAGATAACGGCTTACGTATCGAGTTACTGTTGTATTATTCTGTTAACACTAGAGTGCACGCGCCCATAAATACTCCTTAAGCGCACGCGCGGGCTACAGGTGTAGGCCACTTATGGGTCAATTATTTCTCTGAATAAGGCAAAAAAATGAGTAACACACAGCATATAATTACTAAACATATTTATTTTTATCAAAATGGCTCATAAAATCAACAAAATTTAGATTCTTTATTATAATTTTAAACTTAAACATAAACTTCTTAAAAATCAACAAATATTTGGAAGGGTTGAGTTAGTCTTATTTTCATTTAGGAAGGTAATATTTACGTTCCAAATATCAGCGTCAAAAAACAGCAGGAATGATAGGAGAGCCGTTTTAGCGTCTTTTGCTACACCTACTGGGCCTGTTGGACGGACTAAAATGTTGTGAGATCTGGTTCTTGAAGTGGGCGGTGCAATCTTGCTCCATTTTGTACCATTACGAGACTGATAGGAAGCCAAAGTCGATAGAGGCACGTCTTCATCTTCGTCCTCGTCTTCCTCGCCATCTTGTTCCGTATCAGAATGGTGAGGAGATCCAAGCGGGCCACTTAGTTCCGCGGATTCTCCGCCTTCCTCAGCAGCCACCTTTTATTTGGTCGCACAATCTGTTCGAGTTACCCGCCATCTAAAAAGTGAACAAAACAGAATAAAGATACATAAAAAACCCTTAAATATAACAACAAACACTTAAAAATTAATTAACAGTACGTTTTGTAGTAATACTGCAACAAATGTTTCATATTTACCTCAATTTCACCACTTGCACACTAAACACTTAATTTCCTCCAATGCTCGCGCGGGCTACAGGCGTAGCCCACCAACTTCAAGGGCGATTTTTGCAGACATCCGTGAGCCGCGGGAGTCGGCACGCTACTGGCGGGAGCGGGGGGTAATGCTTGAGGAATACATTAGACGATTGCGCTGTAGCGCGGCAAACAAAAATTATATACGACAATATTACACGCTGGGTTACATATGTAGCCCGCGCGTGCGCTCTAGTGTTAATACTTAATGTGAATACAGTTCAACTATAGTTTGGTCGAGACCGTCGTACCGCGCTTTAGGAATGCATAGCAAGGTGGGGGGCGGGATGCCGTGCGTGTTGTCCAATGAGCGCCCTGCACTGCCCCTCGTCTCGCCGCGCACTTACCTAAGGCGCGGTACAGAGGTTTCGGTTAAACTATAGCAACTCAAACCGATGCTGTCAACTGCTGGTCATAGTCCTTTGCGACGTAACGCTACAATATCCGTTTCCTCGCCTTCCTCAAACTTTTTATGGTTTTCGGTATATCTACCATACCCCCGGGGGCGTTTGACGCTATGTTCACAACTATACGCCGCGTTTACTGTTTCATAATGACATGTCTTCTAGCATAGCTCAATGTTTGGTAAAACTTTGCACTGTCACTATCCTGCCTTGTACCAATTTTTTTTTTGTCATTTATGACCTAGTTTTACATGCATGGTATTTCATGGTAATTGCTCTTCATTCAGTTCAATCAATACAACATGTCCATGAAAACGGTTCAAATGAAATATGACGTCATATCAAATGGTTTGTCCTCTATTAGAACTAACATTCTACAATTTATATTTAGCCCAAACTACCCTAGTATTTATTGAGTGTACCAATAATTTCGTCCAAATTTCCTTCAAATCGATCGTGTGACGTCACTAAAGTTGGTGGAGTTGAACGTCTGTCTGGCCTGAAGGCTGCTCAATGACCCGATTGACGCGCCGACGACGCGAGGTTAAGGCCTTCACTTATATTTTATTATTGCTTCGCTATTGAATTCATTAGTCACTTTGTGCAGGGGACAGTTTGTAAACGAACGAAGTATGTGGAAAGTGGTTCTGTCAGTGTAAAAGTTTTTTTAAACGTCTTCAAAAAGAAGGTCTATATTTTGTTTGTACGCAATTAATTGTCAATTCGAGGCCTTCATTTAATTTTTGTTATTGGTTCGCAGCTAAATTCATTAGTTACTTTGTACAGGGGGCAGTCTGTAAATACTCGGAGTAAATATATGGGTAGTGGTTCTGTCAGTGTCAGTGTAAAGCTGATCCTGTGGCTTTGGTTTTGTAATCCGACTTCAGAAAAAGGTGCTTTTCATATTTGTGTGTTCATTTTAAAAGTATATTGAAATATCCTTACCTACTATAGTGCTAAACTCTCTAAAGACATGGAAAGATCATCTGTATGTAATGCACCAGAATACATACTTGATTTTCATTCTAAAGAAAAAATAACACAGTTTTTGTTTTCGTTTTTATAAATCAGTCTACATCACGATAAAAATCCTCTGTTTACATACCAAAATAAACAGAAATCCACCGTACAAAACAACTTCAACTATCTCGGTTCTACATCGCTCGCTACTAATGAATCAGAATACGATTGCCGTTCGATTTGTTCGTTATCGACTCGATTGGATCGTTCGCGGTTTTCTGTTATTCATTAACTCTGTTGTTTTAGTGAGCAGCGCATGTACCTACAATATTTATAAATTATGTTGAGTGTTCCATTAAAACTTTTTAGTTGGAAGAATTAAGCGATCGATGTTTGAACTGTGTTTTGTGTATTAAAAGTGAGTTTAGGTTGAGTTTGTTATCGTTTGGTGATGTGATTTGTGGCGTGTACTATCGGTCAACAGTTACTGTTTTTTTTTTAAGTGAATCACAATTCAATAAATCTAACTTTGAGGTAAGCATTGGTACTACAAGCAATTAAGCAAGTAAACTTTTACAGAAAATTATTATTCGTTTTTCAGCTAGCTACTTCTTTTGCCTTGATTCTGCTCAGCCATCAAGAAATGCGACTAAACCTAATGTTTCATTATCATTAATTAGTTAATTAGCCTTGCAAAATTAGGATATGGATACACTTGTTTACTTAATTTATCCTATCTCAATTTAAATTTTATCTCGTAAATGAATACTCTAATTTAATATCTGGTTTCCGCCCACTCATTTGATACGCGTCAATATGATTGTCTAAAATACTAATGCATCATGATATTATCCTCGTTTGACAGTATCCACATAATGCCCTTCAACACAAGGACAACTTTCAGTGAATTTGCACCAAATGCATGTAAAAAAAAACTGGCTTCAGCTGAAATTTTAATATAGTGCAACCAAATAGATTTATTTGTATAGGTATTAGCTGTTATCCGTGACTGGAGTCTACACTAATATTATAAAGAAAAAGATTTGTATTTTTGTTTAAAATGAATTAACTCAAAAACTACTGGAAAGATAAAAAAAAAATCGCCAGTAGAATGCTATATTATCACTGAGTAACATAGGCTATAATTTATCAAGATATCACGCAGGCGAAGCCGCTGGCGGAAAATAGTCTTAACTAATATTATAAATGCGAGTTTGTTTATTTGTAACGCTTTCACGCTAAAACGACTAAACGGATTTGGATGAAATTTGGCACATGGGTAGACCATGACCTAGATTAGAACACAGGATACTTTTATCCCGATATTTCCACGGGATCGAGACTTATGCGGGTGAATCCGTGGGGCGCAGCTAGTTGTTTATAAACTTCAAACCAAAAAATCTTTCTTTATTCACTTCTACACCCTCTAAAGAACATAAATAATATCTTCTGAAATTCTCGTTTTTATCTTGTGCTTTATTTGTTGTTAGTCAGTTACGGAACTAAGTCGGAGTTAAGTGTACAAAATAAATGAGTAATTTGAAGTAATATCTATTAGGTCGTTAAGACCTCTGTGTTGTCAGATTACAGGTCATCAGCCTCTAAGGCCTCGGTTGTCTTGTTTACTTTTCGTTATAAGTATATTTATCTAAAGGCGGTGCACTTGGTGCATTTGTACAAATATTCGCGTTGCAAAATAAACTTTATTTTTATTGATATAGGGTATATTTTGAATTAGTCAAGTTACGCCAATATTTGGTCAAATACGCCAAACCTAGTACAGTGGTTAACGGTCGAGCAAACTTCGAGATAACAATGTTATTGTTTACGCAATCGAGGTCAATTGAACGGACTTGTGATGCATTGAGGTGATTGCAATGTGACAATTAGGGCCAGTTTTCAATAAATTCTAATGATTATTCCATATTAGTTTGTAACTTTGTATGGTTAATGAGTTTGGTATATATTAGTGCAGTGCAAGCCTCTTAGTAATTTAGTGCAGTTTTTAAATATTTTTCACTTAAACTAGAGCTGAAAACATGTCGTATTACTCAAAAATAAATTAAATTACCTAACCGATTTCTCTTTTTATGCCTTGGATGCGCCACTAAAGAACGATGACAACATTTGCAATCACAACATTCGTAAATATTTGCAATGAATACAAGTTTTATTTCAAAGCTTTATCTAACACTAGCTGCGCCCGCGGTTTCACCCGCATAAATCTCAATCCCGTGGAAATATTGGGATAAAAAGTATATTAAGTCATGGTCTATCCATGTGCCAAATTTCATCCAAATCCGTTCAGCCGTTTTAGCGTGAAAGCGTAGGAAACAAACATAATTCTTTTTATCATATTAATTTAAATATTATTATGTACCTATAATAAAATAGTGACGAAGTCAAAATTGTGCATTGAATATTTTTGAAAAAGTAGTTATGTCTACGAGGTGAATCTGATGACGAAAATATAGTGTTTAGATTTTTTTTCTGTTTGTCTGGATGTAGATTAGCGCAAAAATGGCTGAACTAATTTGGATGAAATTTAGCACACAGATAGTTTATAACCTGGATTAACACATAGAGCACTTTTAATCTCGGTAGTACGTTCCCGTGGGATATTTTCCGACATCCACGCGGACGAAGCTTCGAGCAAAAGCTGGTTTACTTAATAAAAATGGGGAAAACTTGTCGGACACATGGCTTCTAACTAAATATCTCTTAATATCTTCCTCAGGCTGCTTCGCAAAAGCATTCGAGCGAATCCCTCGCTCAATGGCGTCATCGCTGGTGGGTGAGCTGAGCGCGGCCCCTTCAATGACTGGTTCTCTGACCGAGGGCACTGGGCCTGCGGTACCTCCCATGCAGCTCATGCATGTACTGGAATGTACTGTGGATATCAAGGAAACTGATGCTAAGGTAGGTTTATTATATTCGCCAGAAAAAAAAAGGTCCGTAGTGTTTTAAGTTTTGATTGAACGAACAAATTGGAATCGAAAGTTGTTGTCAAATAAGTCCTAGCGAAATGAGCAAATCGAAATGAAAGTGAATTCTTCCACTCATTTTGAGCGAAACCAATGATGATTGGCTGGTCCCACCTCACCCTTAAAAGACTTATCTTTTATGTGTTCTTTGACAGAATCCTTCGTTTAACTTCTGTATAGTATCAATCATGTCTTGACTGCTCCGTTGGTTTCGTGGTCGCTAGCGCGACTGCTGAGCGTTCAATTCCCGGATCGGATAGTGTTATTGAGTTTTTCCATTAGGAATTTCTTAGTAACAGCCCGGAGTTTGGAAGTTGGCGGTGTGATGCGCCCGTGCCTCGGAAAGCACGTTAAGCCCTTGGTCCTGCGCTTTATCTCTCTCAGGTCGTGTCGGATTGCCGTCCCATCGGAATAGGAGAGTGAGGGAAGAGAGAGTGCACCGGTGTCTGAGTACAGACTCGTGAACTATAATATCTCTCGCGCCGAAGGCTAGTCTCCGTTGAGATTGGCTGTCATGGCTGAAATAATATAATCTGGAGGACTGTAGTATCAAGCATGTCTTAATGGTATAACAGCCACTCCATATAGCATTGTTGTAAATAATAAAAACTTATTACAAAAAAAAAAAAAAATTGAGGTCGGTTGTTTTTTGTAAAAAGTTTTTATTTTTCAGTTTTTAGTTGTGGTACCTTCCCCACACAAATTCGAATACCACTAACTGTTGTGTAAATGACAGTGACAGGAACTTATCATATCATCCATATTTAATTTCATTTAACTTAGTGGAAAAAAAAACGTATCATTGAAGTTAACTGAAAAATCAAGCAAAGTTAATAAAATTTATATGGGACCACCTCGAGAGCACAACTCTTTCAAACAAAAAAAGAATTTTCAAAATCCACCCACAATTGACGGAGAAATCGGTGGACACACAAAAACAAAACATACTCTACGAACATACAATCTCCTTCTTTTTGGAAGTCGGTTTTAAAAAGGCCTCTTTACGTCAATTATAATATTATTATTTCTTTACAGGGTACATTCAGCCATGTGCCGAAAGAGCGGCTCGGATTTAAGCTGCGCGGTGGCATAGACAAACAAGTGACCATCAACGTAAAACAAGTCACCAATAACATACAGCTCGAATCTGATGATCCACAGGTAACAAATTCTTTCTGATTTCTCATCATTCTCCTGCCCTTATACTAATTTTTTTGGGGTCTGCGTAACATGTCCTTTTTCTTCAATATTTCTCTATCAGTCGTAATCTTGGTAGTCACCCTCTTCCTAGCCATATCATCTTTCACACAGTCCATCCATCGTTTCTTTGGTCTTCCCCTACTCGTATAGCCATCCACATTCTAATCAAAACTTTCTTCAAGAGATTTACCTTTTTTGAAGTGAAAACTTCTTTAGGCGCCTTGGGCATTTTTGAGATGGGACAAAACAATTGATTTCGCGACACTGTTACCGACACCACCTTTAAAAAGACATCAACGCGTAATACATTATTTCTTGCTCAGTAAAATTGTTGAAGTTTTCACTTCTGTCGGCATTCTCGACGTGCCACTGTTTTTTTTTTTGACTTCTACAGCTGTGTGCGTGCACAGACTATACAGTAGTGTTTATTCATAATCTCAGATAGTTTAAATTCCATCGCCACTTACTCAACTATCTACTTTAAGCTTTATGTATTTTTTGAGTGACCATTTGTAATAAAAAGGTTAAAAAAATTTGGTTGCAATGGAGTTCATACTTTCTCATGAATGAAATTGAGACCAAACCTGATAATTATGTCAGATTCTCAAATATTGTTAGGAAGCTAGCGTATTAAAAAACGGTTACCTTTGTTCCTTTCGACCAGTGTTTTCGCTTGCAATTAAACAATGGAAATGATTCGACAATAACCATTTTTATTTTCGTTTCAGTCAACCTACACTGGAGGATTATACATAGAGCGCTGCTTCGGTATCCTTCTAGCTCCCGGTAGGAGCGTGAAGCATTCAGACATGAGGTTACTCGAAATGGTAAGAATACCTTACATTTCAAATCTTTTAGTTGCCCACTCTACTAAGCTCAGTTCCGAGCAATAAAATTTTCCTCATGTGGATATAATTTCCGTAGTCTGATTTTTGCGCTACGCCTCGTATGGTTCGCTTTTCACACGAGACAAATATTTGTTTGGCTCACAGATAGTTGTATAGCTTGTCCAGTTTAAAAGGATGCGCCCCACTACCGCATTTTACGTACTAGGCGCGGCACCGTGTACGTAATGGGGTATGCGGTAGTGGGGTATGCAAGCTATGTAAGCAAACAGACCTGCGATTCAGAAAGAGATTTTTAGATAAATGCTAATAAAACTCATTCGTCTTTCAGGTAAGCGGTTCATCAGGCGGGTCCGGTTGCTCAGTATGTGCACTATGGAACGCTGGGGAGTCTGCCCTAGCTGCCTTCAATGTTGCTAGCGGTGACGGCGCTCCGGCGTATATGTCACTCGCACTGGATCTCGTTATTAGAGGCATCCCGGATCCTTTGAGGTGAGATCTTTTAATAGTAGTATTATTTAGTCATTTGTTTGTAATTTAAACATATTTTCTTGTGATTTAATATAAATAAATGGACTTGTTGGCCGAGTATCTGAACACTATTTAAAAATAATTGAGGAATAACATTCTTCTTGATATTGATAAAGAAAATTATGTTTTGCTTGACAACTTATCTACAACATTAAATTACTTTATGGGCCTCTCAAAAATAACTGGTTTTCCTGCAGGTTGGTCATCGAGACTCCTGTCAAAATATTCCCGCCTACGGAGAGGTTCTGGTATTATTCAAAGAGGCCACTTGTGCAACAGTTTTATATCAATCTGAAAGAGGTAAGAATACATTGCTTACACCTTCTATACCTTCACTAAATCATATATTTATTACCACCACTAGTACAAGTTTTTTTTTTACCATAGTGTAGCGGTAATTTACTTTTTTTTTACACAAGCAAAAGTGCCATACCATTAACTAAATTGACGTAAAATTTTTTACTCATAGGCCAGCACAGACCCTATTCACCGAACCTTGTTTTACCTACATACATTTGCGAGTGATGTTAATATCGCTTTAAATGAGGCCGCGTCGTTTACATAAATATGACATAGTCGCGCGAACAAGCAAGCCGCGGTGGGACGTCAAAATACATGCAAAACGATTGCGTCGATCTCTTTTGATTAAGTTAATTTCATTCGATACTCTTTCTTCTCCCAGTCAGTAGACGCACTCGGCCAACTCCAATACGAGGTCGCAAGTATCGAGACTTCAGACGAACTGGACCGCTCGCGCCTGAACTTGCCGCTGTCACTGTCCAGCTTGCTGCCGTCGCCGCTGTCCAGTGCGCCCGCGCCGCCCTCGCCTTCTGAGCCGGACTCCGGTATGTACTGGTAAAATGAGGCAGCATTTATGAGGTGGCGGGTCTTAAATAAAATGCTTAGATAAGCATTGTGGACGATAGCGACCTGCACTGGGCCTGCCTTCTAACCTGAGGCCGTAGTGTGAATTTCTTTTAACTACCTCAACTTTACGTTTCTACCGCGTTTGGCGCTCCGATTGGCTCTTCACTGGCCTTAACCGGTGAAGGGCCAATCGGAGCGCGGAACGCAGTCGATGCGTAAAGTCGAGATGGTTAAAAGATACACTAGGGCCTCTGTAATGGACTCGCGGGGTAGATGACGGCCCGATCCCTCTTAGAGCAAGGAGGTCTGAGACCCAACAGTGGAAACATAAGTAAGCACCGCGGATATTTACTTAGAATTAGATAGCATTTAGGTCTGCTAATTAGAAACTTACGGAATCCTGAATCCGTTACAGAGAATTATGACACGATACGTTTACGTTACTATTTCGATATGTTTTCGTGCTTGGCCCACGATTGCTTAACACGAAGTTAACCTAATCAATTATTTTTAGATGGCGATGAACCTCTACTAAGTGGAACCGGAGAAGTATCAAAAGATTGTGGAGAAGATGTACTTGTCAACTGGGCTCAAGTACTAAGGAGGTAAGATGCACTTTTGTAATATTTCTTCCTAGCTTTTCTCAGTTTAATGATCATCATCCACTAGCTTTTATCCTCTCTATTATAGGAGAGGAGAAACATATATTTTTTAATCTTAATTTAAGCATATTTTACGTGTACGTTTTACAGTTGGACTGGACCACGTCCTCGTGCGTTGAACCACTTGGTACGCGTCGGTGTGCCCGAAGCGTTACGTGGTGAGGTGTGGCTGCGACTTGCCGGGGTCGACCAGAACGACAAGCTGATGGAGACTTATAGGACGCTCATAAGCAAGGTGAGTTACAGATAGAATCTAATTTGGCAGAAAGGCTTGGTAAGAGTATGGAACTAGACCACAATTTGAACAACTTAGTACTCGAAAGCGTAGCGTGCATGGGGCAAGGTGGACCCACGACTTGGTGAAATTCACAAGAATCCGCAGGACGCAAGCAGCGCAAGAACGTTTAAGGCCTATGTCCAACTATTGACGTCTTCTGACTGTGTGATAATGATCAATTGAGTATTTTCCGGCTCAAAACAAACCCTATTCATGATTCTAACATCGTATTTCTGTGTTATTCTAAATCAAACCATTCATTTACAGGACTGTCCCTTCGAAGCAGTAATTCAACGCGATATAGCCCGCACGTTCCCCGCACACGACTTCTTCCGCGAAGCAGGTGGCTTGGGACAAGACTCGTTACTGCGGATGGCGAGGGCGTATGCTGTGTACGACCATGAAGTCGGATACTGTCAGGGACTCAGCTTTCTAGCTGCTACGCTGCTGTTACATGTGAGTATATTCAGAAAGAAATTGTATGGTAATGGGAAATTTAAATCAAGATTTAACTTACCAAGATTTATAAGCTATTTCATTATTCATCTTTGTCCCGCTGACCAGCAATAGCTACGCAACGAATTTTCTTTTTCAAGACACAATATTGACCTGTTCCTGAGTAATTATTTTAAAACGTATCTTTTTAGAGCAGATCAAGAAAAAAAATATTTGCACAATATTTCTATTTTCTTAATGTCCCTCGGTAAACTTCGTGTTTCGTCTGTTGTCGGATTTCTATCACTTGCCCTTTGTACTTGATGCAGACTGGACGCTTTCAGTCGACTTTGAAGTATATAGAGTTGTTAATACTCTTTTAACTTAATTAAATTTATTTTAAAATTGGAAGGGAAGCTGCTAAAGTCGCAGGTCACACAGATAGGAAAATAGTTTTACAGCTCTATATAGTTAACACGGAAATAAAAAATAAAAAACAACAATAAAATATTTAGTTCTGAATTCAAATTTGTATACACGATAAATCTAATAGTTGATGGACATAGTAATTATCATTCGTTTGTATTCGAAAATGCGATGATTCCCGAGGGACATAAAGAAAATAAAAAGATAAGTCTACATGGTGCCATCCCTACACATTTCTTGCTACATGTTACAGACCTTACGATATTTTATTTAATTTTCAGATGCCAGAAGAACAAGCGTTCTGTCTCCTAGTCCGGTTGATGTACGGATACGGTTTACGTGAACTGTACAAAGACGGCTTCGAAGCTCTCTACATGAGGTTACATCAACTCGACCGATTAATGGAGGTAACAACTATTTTAATAACTCACTCTAATTCTAGGCAAAAAAAAAAGTTTTTTTCTAAACTAATTATTATAAAGAGAAAAGATTTGATTTTTTGTATGTTTGTAATGAACTAGCTGTTCGTGCCCGGCGTCGCCCGGGTGTTTTTTCGACTTTTCCGGTGGATTTTTCAAATTTTTCTTTCATGCGAACTTTGTCTAGAAAATTACGAAAACAAAATATATATATATATATATATAATAGCCTCCTTTGTTACTTCCTGATAATTTAGCTTTCTATTGGTGATAAAACAAACAAACAAAAAGTCTTTCCTCTTTATAATATTAGTATAGATAAACTCAAAAACTACTGGACCGATTTTAAAAATTCGTTCACCAGTAGAATGCTATATTATCACTGAGTAACATAGGCTAAAATTTATAAATATTTGACGCGGGCGAATCCGCTGGCTGAAGTTAGTTTTAAATATGAATGTAGATTGTAATAAGAGTTGGGGAAATCCTAAAACAAGGGATTGATTGTGTGAAAGATGATATAGCTGAAAGGGATGACTATTGACTACTGAGATGATGGCGAAAATGATTGAAAGAAGGTAATATGCTACGCTGACTCTAAATATTTTACAGAGGTCAGATTAAATTAGCTAGCAAAACTCCGCAAACGTGATGGGTCACCTCTGCGGACTTTCAAAATAAGAAAACGTAAAAGAGGAGCTTGTGGCCAACTAATAACAGCCGCACGGATCAATCCATCAGGTTAAGCTACGCTTGCCGGGGTTGGTCCGTGGATGGGTGACCATATTTACATACCGAGACTCCTCCGTGCCTTGGAAAGCACGTTAAGCCGGTGGTCCCGGCTGTCATTCATGAATTTTTGACAGTAGTTACGGGTCGTCAGAAGCCGAAAGTCAACCAGTCTTACCAAGGGGTATCGTATTACCCAGTTACTGGGTTGTAGAGGTCAGATAAGCAGTCTCTCCATGGTATTCAGCTGCATCCGGTTAGACTGGAAGCCGACCCCAACATAGTTGGAAAAAGGCTAGGCAGATTGATTGAACGACCGAAAAAAACAATCACCCTGTATACTAATAAGGGCTGGATGATGATGGTAACTATTAAATAATTCTTAACATTTCAATTGTAGGAACAACTAACAGATCTGCGCGCTCACTTCCAAGAGTTGGGCGTGGAACCTCACATGTTCGCGTCACAGTGGTTCCTCACTGTGTTCACAGCGCGTTTTCCCTTGCAGCTGGTAAGTTACTCTGATATACAGCAATTTATGAGAAGTGAATGTTAAAATAAAAGGATGTGAAAACACCCATACAGTGTCTTATAAAATAAAATATTATAAATTAGTCTCGCTTTGTGTCTGTCTGTGTGACCGCGTTATTCTTTTAAAGTGCGCAACGGATTTTTTTCCTGTTTTCACATTTATTTAGCGAATTTATTTCGGAAGGTTTATGAGCATAATACATTAATGTTATACTTACATATAATAATGAAACCTCGATTGTCAAGTCGTAAAAACTTTATGAAGCAAGGGCAGACGTTACATAATCTTAACAGAGGTGAAGGAATTGCGAATCGAGGTACACTGCTCACGATACCGTGATAGTTACTGTTACTTATTGAAAGACTTACACTGTCCTCCCATACCTAGTCACACTGTTATTTGAAAGAATTGTAAAAGCAAATTATTTTTAAAAGAGTAACCATAGAGTTTCTTGCCGGCTCTTCTCCATAGGAAACGACCAATTGGAACCGTGCACCTAGCTTCTGATGTTTCATAAGTGCCCATGTAGGTTAATATGAAATAAAAATATTTTGAATTTTTACGTCCCACAATTGTATCAATTACTAATATCAATATTAAAATCATAAATAAAGTAGATTTTATTCCTTCCATTAATTGTTTATATGAATAATCGAGTTTCATTATTTGGTACATTTACTTGAACTTCCTCGTTGGTGTAATGGGTGCAAGCGCTACTGCTGACCATGAGGTCCTGGGTTCGAATCCCGGGTCGAGTAAAGTGTTATTGGGTTTTTCCATCTGGAATTTCTCAGTAGCAGCCCGGAGTCGGGATTTGTACCCGGTTGATGGTAATAGGCTCGCCCCCTATTACATGGGACTTAAACGTAACTGGCGAAATGTGGGTGTATTATAGGTACACCTCTGCTCAACCCTTCGGAGAATACAGGCATGATGTTGTGATGTTTACTTGATATTAAGTATAATTACAGGTATATCACATCTTGGACGTGTTCCTTCTTCAAGGCATCGACACGTTGTTCCAAGTTGCGCTGGCGCTTCTGTCCCGGTCGCGCAAGGATCTGTTGTCACACGACTTTGAAGGTGTACTCAAGTATTTTAGGTAAATATAGTGCACTAAAACTAGTGAAGAAAATCATAAAGAAGAATCTGCCATGTCCTAAAATGAAAAATTCGATGGCATGTGACATCCAATCGCTATTTGGCTTGTGTGTTGGATTATGACCCATTCCCTATCAAAGAAAAGAGGTCAGTGTCTCAGTAGTGGGAACACTGTGCGGCTGATTATGGAAACGGTGAAGGAAATCATGAAACCACCATGTCCTAAACCAATAATGTGGTGAATTACGGTATACCCTCCCGAAGAGAGGAAGCCTGTGCCCCAGTAGTGGGATCAATAAAAGCTGATTTTGTATTTTGCATAAATCTATACATGTTTAAAACAAAGTCGCTTTGCGCGTTTGTCTGTATGTCCGCGTTGTTCTTCTAAAATACGCAACGGATTGTGATGAGGTTTTCAAAATAATTCAGAGAATGTATTCCGGAAGGTTTATGTGTATAATACATTAATATTAAACTTATAGATAATAAAGAAATCTCGATGTTTTGTCAAGTCGTAAAAACCTTGTGAAGCAGTAACTAGTAAACAATAAATAAAAAAATAAAAACTTGAAGATAAAGTAATATTATTATATTTTGTTCAACAGAGTAACGTTACCTAAGAAGTGCCGCGCTGAAGAGTCGTCTCGTCAGATCGTGAAGCTAGCGTGCAGCATCAAAGTGAAACGGCTGCCCAAATATCAACAGGAGTACGAGAAATTTATTAAAGGTGAGCTTGATTTGAGTAAATGTTGGTAAAAACAGTTCTATGACTATTTGGTTGAGTCTAAACCAGTCGAGATGATTTCTGGAAGATGATTATGTTGTTTGGATTTTTTAGATTGTTTTGTAAAGATGTGAAACTCAACTTTTGAGCGAGTCTGTAATACGGGGAACAGCTAGTATAGTACTATTTGTTTTCCTGTATTAATAATTTCTTAGAATCAGAATCAGGATCTTTATTTGTTAAACATAGGTATTTACTTAATGGTGTTAGGTTATCATATTTGAGCGCTATGTTTTGCCACGAAGGCATACAAATTTTAATTAAAATATAATTTTAAAAAATACTTAAAAAACATTTTAAAAAATATTAAAAATTATCATTTATAAAATCTTGAACAGTATAATAACATTTTTCTATTAATAGAGAACTTTCTTAAATTTTGATAGGGGCATATTTTTTATTCTTAATAACACTGGTAAGCAGTAGTTTTGTGTTATGAAGTTTCATACCTGATTTTGTATGATTCTGCCACGCTTGATTCCAAATCTGTTGTCAGTTTTTCTCTAGCAGCTCTAGTTTTTGAAATATTAACATATTACAGTTTTAGCGAAAAATACACGATTTATAAAATGACAAAAAAAAAATTGTTTCTCTAACCTAACATGAAAAACGTTTTTTTTATAAGATTTTCTTACATGAATCGAAACTTCAGCCTTGTTTTGAATGCTCCAGCAGTAATCAGCCATCATATTTGCATTCCAACGACCCTGGTATCGCTCTTCCTGTCCTGATGAAAGCGTTCTCCTTGTTCTTCACTTAAATCGCCTAAATTTTCTGGGAAGCAGTCTAAATGGCTGGAGACGAAGTGCATCTTGATGCTCATGTAACATCCTAGTCTTTGAAAGAGCAACATGAGCTGTTCAATGTATTGAATGTAGTCTGGAGACTTTTTATTTCCTAAGAAATTTTGCACTACCCAAACAAATTCTGCTGCTAGAAAAAAACTGACGATAGATGTGAAATCAGCGAACGCAAATTACTAAGAAAAAGTTTAGAAACTTCATAAAACAAAACAAAAAAGTTATATTTTGTTTATCTGTGTAATTGATTACAATCTAGTCTTATAATGTAGACTAATCAGCAATTTAACTCTAACTTATTAATTTACGTGATAGATGTTATAACTAATAATAGTGTGCATTTGCACTTTTACACAATTCTGTTACACTTTCTTGGGGTCTGATAATGAATAAAAACAGTTTGTTCATGAGTTTATATAGCACAGCATTGTTACTATTATTCATTGATATTTATACATTTCTTTGTTTCCGGTCTTAAGGCTCCACTTTAACAACTACAATATAAAAATAAAATGTTGTAAAATAATTTCTGCCCTTGCTTATCTGATTCTTTTGTTTCAGAATCCGCTGAAAAAGAGAAAATCAACGTGGAGCTTGAGAGGCTGAAAAATATCAACACACAACTACAACAGGAGAAAGAGTTGCTAGAAGCTCAGCTAACAGAGGTAAGGAACTGAATACAGTTTGGTCGATTGATATAATATTTATTAAGATAGAGTATGAAAACAGTGGCACTCCGGGAGTGCAGACAGAAGTGAACATTTGAAAAAAAATATGGACGCCGCGTTGATGTCTTTTTTATGTCAAAAGCTGGTGTCGTCACAGTGTCGCGAAATCAATGGTTTAGTCCCATCTCAAAAATGCCCAACGCGCCTAAGAAGTGTTCACTTCAAAAATAATTATTAACAAAGTTATACCAGTATATGCACGGCGAATTTTTGAGAATTTTGCGTAACGTCATGGCGTTGTGGCGGCATCTACAGCGCCACAGGCGAACTACGCAACATACTGACTTCACACAAAAATCCCGCATCGCGCAAGTTGCGCGACTAGCATATATATAACGTCCCGACATCAACCGTCGGGCAGTAGCCCACCACCTGTCTGCGCGGAGGATCCTCCCTTTTCTAAGGACGATGAGAGAACTTTCCTTTTTTTTTAGGTGGGAAATTTTCAAATAACTTCTCCCGCTTTGGGCGGAGTGGGAGGGCGTGTTCTGACACGCCCTCCCGACTAAAACCCACCCGTGTTCCTTCAGTTGCCTGTATGTTGCCAGGGGCCACGGTATTAGTTAAAGCAATGGCACGTAAAATTTTATCGGAGAGGGAACCGGATCGCGAGGGGTAATCTGGGGATTGAAGTCATACCGAACCCCCCCGTACCGTCCGAATGGATATATGTACTCACAAATTCATTGCACGTAATATAAATTAAATATTGAATGCCATGTCAAAAAAAAATGTTAGGCCCCCATCCCCCATATCTCCGCTCCCGTCCATTTGGGGTCCAATCGGACGGTACGGGGGGGTTCGGTCTCACTTCAAGACCCAGATTACCACTCACCATCCGGTTGCCTCCGATAAAATTTAACGTGCCATTGCGTTGAATATATCCCTTTTGGACTTTCCCGCGACCCTGGCAGGCATCGGCCCTAGCGGACCCCGTCAGTTCTGCTGATATCAGAACTTTACACCCTGCTTTTCATAGTTCTATAGCTTTAATTAATGATCATTATTCACAGGCTCGTTCGTCATCAGAAGAGAGCCATAAAGAAGCGTCACACTACGCGGCGGTAGCGCGAGACTACCGCGAAATATGCGCAAGACTTGACAAACAGTTACATAACATGCAGGTCAGTTATACTTTATCATATCGTAAATATCTGGTAAAAAGTTATATACAAAGTTACAAACTTATGACACACGATTTCTTGCAGGACTATGTAAAGGACTGTGTAAATTGCAGTGTGAAACTTGCGCAAAAGGATAATAAAGAAGGTAGGTAATAAACAAACAAATCAAAAATGTTGCCAATGTCTCAAGTTTTATATTTACTGCAAAAACGGAAATCAACCGTATTGCCTATTTAATAAAGTCCACAATTACTTGCAGAGACAGAACAAAAAGGTGATGACAAGGAAGGCTCGAGCGAGACGGAGGCCCGCCTAAGGCAACGGGTGCGTGACCTCGAACTTGAGCTCGCGCAGGTCAAACTCGCACATGTGCAGGCGCAGTGCAGCAACCAGGTAAAGAATTACTCAGCCTTTTATAGATAGATGTGATGTTATGCTTAATTACAATTACACACCATTGTAACACAGCAGCCTTAAGACTAAAGTAGTGATAGCCTAGTGGTGTATCCGTCGGAGTGCCAAGTCATTGGTCTCGAGTTCGAACCCAAGGCACCTCTGACTTATCGGATTCATGTGCGTATTGTATAATTATCACTCGCTTCAAAAACAGTGAAGGAAAACATCGTGAGGAAACCGGCATGCCTGAGAGATATTTCTCGACGGCATGTGAAGCCAAGTCAGAGGCCCATGGGTGGCTTTAAAACTCTGACACCAGGTTAGTCATGAAAAGAAGAAACTTTAAATACTTTTGAAGTTCCTAGAGCTCTCGCTGACTTGGCGACTCCCGATTACACAATTAAGACCAAGTGGTTGCATGATTTGGTAGAGACTATTGTGCGGTTTGGTGACAGGAAAATCAGAAAGAAAATATGACAACTGAAAGGCACAACATATTCTGCGAAATAAAGCTATTCTGTTGTAAAAAAAGCAGGCTGACTTATTAATTTTAAAAAAATAGGAAAATCGTCTACTTTTACAATGTTTGTAAATATGTGAGCACAATGTATCTATCTATCACATAATTAAATTATCTGTCGTTGCTTCATTTTTAATTCTTTTTACGTATTGTGATATAGTAATTTTATTCTAGGTGCATCGTCTTCACATATAATTATTTAACTAATGTACGTACTTATACAAACTATTGTAAAACATTTTAAAAGAGTAACGGTGGAGTTTCTTGCCCATTCTTCTCCATACGAATACTCCCTTTTGGAAGGGGCGACTAGAGTCAATTCTATTTTTTTGTAAATTTTGACGATCAAAAGTGCCATACATGGGCCTATTTGAAATAAATGATTTGTCTTTGACAGGAATGTGTGCCTCACAGCTGCACCAAATAGTGGAATCAGTTCTTGTGCTGACGTAAAATCCTGTTTGACAAATTTCATTGATGAGAACACTTACACCATTTTTTGGGTCTTCAGAGCCCCATCATAACCCAAAACTGGAATAGCAGATGCAGACTGACGATTAATCTAACTGAATGTTTATTTCCCAGGAACTGAGCCATCAACTGACAGTGGCTCTCAACGAAGTACAGTCGGCCGTCAATCAGAAGCAGTCCGTCGCGCCGTGGTTGGTGCGCACTCTCGGTAAGAAACAGTACATTTACTACTAATCACAAAATCATTTTAATACACCAATTGTATATGCTGTACCCTCTTTACTTTGAGTATTTATGATGCTGTTATTTCATTCAGCTTACTTGTCCTAATATTTACGTTATTTGGACAATACAAAATGTACCCTATTCTGATTGGAATAAAGTTAATTTTGTATTATGTTGGCACTTCATATCACTATTCGTGTTCGCACATTCGTCTAATTTGCCCAAATACGACGATGTGAAGTTACTCTATTCGCCTATTTTTCACTTATAAGACGAATACGCAAATACACGAATACTCGTATGCGTCGGTTGTCGGTTTTGGTCACATATCAAAGGATTGCGAATATACCGAATAAGCTCGTTTACCGTCCACACATGGCTTGCTCAGTAGAGTGCGGTGTTTTATGTACGCAACGTGTATTGGTTATTAACAGAGAGATTAACGTCAATCTTTGCGTTCAGATTAGCAAAAATATTTTTGAATGTTAATCATGCATATTCGGCATATTCGCTGTTCCTGACGATGTGTGGACGGTGTGTTTGAGTTATTCGGATTTCTACACTATATAGCCGAATAAAACACAGTAAAAAACGCGAAAATCTAATAGGGATGTGAATTGACACCATGACGCGAATAATTGTAAAGAGTGTAGTGCCAGCGTAGGACCCACAATCAATTTCTCGCAGCTTCAGAAGTCTACTTTGCATCTCGTACTGATGCGCTGTACATATCTGCTTTAACTGCGCACTTACGCTTTATTGCGCACTTACGCTTTATTGCGCAGTAGATAGCTTATTTCCAGGACAATAAAATGGGGGCTACCGTTTTTGTGCTCACCAGTTGGCGCCACTGACGAGTAAGGTCCTGCCAGTACTTTTATTTGATATGTTTTGGATATGTTTAAGTACCCATTACTTTATATAATGTTTATTTTATTAAATTTTAAAACATAAAATGTATATATACATTATAATGTTTCTAAAAGTGGCAAGCATGAAACAGACAAAATATTATTCTTCCTCCAAGTGCTACCAAATTAGATCCTGAGTTGTCACTCAGAATCTTAAGCCATAATTAATCAAGAACGGCATAATCTTTACAAAAATTATGAATAATAAGTAAAAATTCCCGATAGAAAATTCCGTAAACAGAGAATGTTCAGTGACATTTGACATTACGGAGACCTAACGCTACATTAGCGCCTCTAGCGGCGAATGTCCTCATTAAAGAATACCTACTGAATATTTGATGATTATAATACTTATCGCTGTTATTTTAACACGATTTTAACGCATTTATGGCTGATTCCTATAATTTACGGACTGTTATTGGTTAAAATTAAAACTTGTATCTTTACCAATAATGAAGCAAAGACCTCATAGCTTTGCATAGTAGACCCTCCCATATGGAAGTAGCTATCACAGGTAGTATCTATTACGAACTATTCTATTATACCTTACGAATCTATTTATATGCTCAGTTTGGCAATAAAAATGCCACCATTGGGATGGAAAACGATTCGTTTTGTTTAGAGGAACCGAGCATTAGAGCTTACACTACTAACCATTACTTTGACGTCAATAGAAATGATTTTGAGTTGCTTTATTAGGGCAGTTCGTTATAGAGATGTTGACAATCGACTTGTAAATATAGCTGTTTCAGTTACATTTTATTTATTTATTTTACTGTTCAAGTTAATAATCCTCCTGTGATTGGGAAACACAACGTTAGAAAAGGGGAAAACCAATGAATGCAGCCGTCAGTACAATTATTTTTTATGTTTTTGAAATCTTTTTTGAAAGGCACTCCCTTACGGAGCATTTGCCTGTAATGTAATAATCCATGATTAAATTTTGAGCATTACCATTACCTCGGTTCTCGTCACTCACTGATGAATCGAATCTGAACTGTTTTATTACAGGCGAATGCTCCCATTGAAAGAACGCCTCATGGGATTGCGCCCACTGGCGGCACGGCACGGCAAGGGATTTGTATGCGACGACATTACTTAATATTATGACAATAAAATTAAAATTTTAATGATGATGCCTAAGGACGTCGAGGCATGCCTAAAGATACCGCGGCATCTTTGCCGTCAGATGCCGTCGCTTGCATGTAGCGATGCCGAACGATCCCTTGACGTCTCGTGCTGCTAGTGGGGTGGGCGTAGGCCTTCAATCTACACAGCATTACATACATTCCATAGGTAGTCCAAAATGAAACAGCATTGACTGACTGTTTTTCAATTAATTTTGTGTGTTACCATTTCCCATTATTTCTAATTAAGGCGAAAGCGTCAAGGTAGCCCGCGAAATTCAAATTTTCTTAAGTTTTTTGCAATTTGCAGGTCTGTATCAGGTTGTATGTTGATCTTAATATCATTCACGACCGCATCAAATGTTTATTTATAGAATTATTATCATAAAAATCATCAATACAACTCTCTAAGCTCATGTAAACCTATTGAATGACTGACTATTTAAAAAATTCATGACATTTGAGGATTATGCTAACTTCTGGAGTTGTATTGCTGATTCTCAGGATTATAATTCTGTAAAGCCATAATTGTTACGGTCGCGAATCATATTTTAATCAACATACAACCAGACACTGGCCTGCAAATTGCAAAAAACGGAAGAAAATTTGAATCTCGCGGGTTACCTTAGTGCACCCCCCTTAACATTTAATACATTTTCTATTAGTTTCTTCCTACTTACATCTCTGTAACGACGTGTCCAATAATTTGTAAAAATATTGTTTGTTTTGCTTCGTTGTAGGTCATTAACCAGACATACCAAGTTACCAGTTTGGAGGTTTGCGTTACCTATATAATAATTATATGTGCTTATGTACCGCTTATTGTCGTAGTGCAGTATAGAACAAAGCTAGTGGTACATCTTGCTCAGCGATTACCGACCATAGTGTTGGTCATCTACGACCAACAATCGTTTCAGCTTCAGTGAAAAATAGGCCGAAATCTTTTCTATCATACTTTTTTTTTAACAATCCATTTTAAGAGCAATATGACCGGGTTCGAGAAAGCACGAGAGATTGTAAAGGTACAATCTCTCGTGCTTTCTCGAACCTGCAATCAACTCAGTCTATCGCAGTCCACTGCTGGACATGGCCTCTCCAAGGCTGCGCTACAACACCCTGTCCTCCGCCTTCCGCATCCAGTCTGTCCCAGCCACCTTTTGAGGTCGTTGGTCAATCTAGCTGGGGGGCGTCCCACACTATGCTTGCCGATAAGTGGCCATCTAGGACTCGTCTGATCCACCGGCCATCGGTCCTCCGACAAACATGGCCAGTCCACTGCTACTTCAGCTTGCTTAATCTGCAAGCTATGTCGGTAACTCCAGTTATTTTCCGGACAACTTCATTTCTGAAGTTACGTCCCGAACCTCAATTTTGTTTAAATTTCATGGGTGCATGGACATCTCATTATTACGCTACTAACATTAGAAATAAAAAAAATTTGTTAACATAAGGAATGGGAACTGTAGAAATGTGTGTTGGTGATAGTATGTTTGTTTGTCTGTGTGTCTTTTCTAATGTACTGACTAATTCCTTTTCTTATGTCTGTCCTTTATTGTGGTTTGCTAGGGTTTAAACTATACTGTGTAACTGTGTTTTCTGTCTTCACGTAATTAAAAAATAAGCTACAAATGAAGACGCTATTTCTGGAATCAAAGTGCCAATTTTTTTTTTTTAATGTACAATACTGACCTGTCACGTTATTCCAAAAAGGTTCCATCATGGAGGCGGCGCAGAACCGGCCCTCGTTCCAGACATACCTTCCAAACATAAATCCAGACCAACCAGCAACGCCACTACACAGACAAGGCTCATTCTCAGGCAGCCAGGGCCACAGCCACGCGCCCCTACACCGTCGCGACTCAGAACCGTACAGTCCCGACGTCGTACGGAGGAAGAAAGACATTAACGCAACGAAACGACACTCCATGCTCGTCGAATCCAACCTCACCAAAGAGGCGAAGGAAATCAACCGGAGAAGCCATGACGTCACGATCGTGAAAAATCTCTCGATGGGTTGACACCACCGCTCACACATTCCGGTTAGTACGATATTATGAACGAAATGATTGTTATATTATTAATTTCGTATTATTTCGGTGTGAAAGAGTTTGTAAAGGAAACGTATGTTGTATGACACGCACGCTACAAGTGTACAGTTTTCAGCGCAAGTTGCTTAGGGAAATATCTATACGAAACTTGTGGCACTGCGTGTACAAGTGCACATAACCGTAACACTAGTCATAATGTAATATAATCGAGCACATTATATTGTTTACCGATTGGTTAGTATTCTAGATATATTGGTTACCTTTGATGCCAGTATGTACTCCATAGACATGTCTCATTGTGTTCGCGCTACCATTCCAGTGATTAAATTATAATATATGAATCTCTTATTCAAAGGGAAGGTATAATCGCCCATTTTGATATTAATAAGCACATATTGTGTCATTTTGATATAATTTTCATTATTTGATTGCATTTATGCAGAGTTCAATTCGGTTTGCAATACCAATAGAATTTTTCAGAAGGATTGATTAAAAAAATATAAGTATCCCAAATTCGACGTTAAATTTTTTCTTCAATCGTCAAAATTCACGCTATAGTGAGTGCCTTCCGGTTTAGGTTGAGTCATATTATGGACATTATATTTATTAAGATTTTTTCAGTATTTCTCACATACAACATGTAAAAAAAAAACCTGTCCGATCCGTGAGGGTTTTGTTAGGTATCGTTCTGAAAGACTATTTATGTGGTAATTTTCAGGAAATATAGAAAAAAAAATAGTCACTTTTTTTCAATGGGTATTTTACCGGGTAATTATATGGGATGCGGGCGGCCGTCGTTTAGCGGGTGTCTACAATTTATAACTTATGACCCCTATTGAAAATTTCCTAAGTTTTAATGGTTTTGGGGTAGCAAATTTAAATAGGAATAACTTTTTTATTTTTAAAAATAATTAAATTAAACTTTTTGGTTATGTTATTGCAGTACCTATCTGCCCCTTTCGGATCGGACAAGGGTTTTTACGTGTTGTATATCTATATCTAGCTACTCTTTCCATGCTTCATCTCAAAAATATTAATTAAATATCAGAACAAAGCAATACGAAGCGAACCAACTACAACCAAGTTGACTGCGACAATAATTATTATCAACACAGTTAACTAGTTTGTAATTAGTTTATAGATTCAGGCATGATCTTGCGGAAATCCATTATAAAATACAATAGACGTGATATTTAGTAACCTGTTCCGCTTAGCTATTTCTAAAGAGCAACACGCCGAGTTCGAGTTCGCGACAAGTCAATCGTCATCCTGAGGATATCTCGGTGAGAGGTGAAACACGTGTCGATTTCTTTCAGGATTTTTTATGGCTCTTTAGAAATAGCTAAGCGGAACAGGTTACTAAATATATCCAAGTCTATTGTATTTTTCAGTTTGTAATTGCTTTTATTCCTGATAATACTTGCTTATAATCAATCTGCTGAATGCGTGTCTTAAGTCCATATTTGTATTAAATACATTTAGAACAGCTGAGATTTTTTTATTTAATTATTTATGGTTTTTATTTAATATACTGCCAAAAACAGTTCGACATTTATTCATAGACTAGATTCCATATTTCAATAGAAATATTGAGTTGCATCTGCATCTTAAACGACGATGCGACTCCGTTTTAGGAACACACACCCAATGTTAAAGATGATAAAGCTCAAATTCTATTGCAATTAAAAATTTATTTAGGGCCTTTTACCACAATCAAAAATCAACTTAGACTATATTAAGCTAACGTTGATAATTGATTAAATGAAAATACATATAAATTATTGAATATTGTGTTTTCAAGTATAATGAAAAATGTATCAAAGCGATTTCAAAATAAAATGTTATGGTTGCTTAGTAAAAATTGGAGCGATTAGACGAAAAGCATTTGAGGGACCTAAAGAAGTGATCGATATTATTATATTATTTGTTTTATTATTTTGGTTGTCATTATAATTTCTTATGAATATATATTAATTTAATTTACCGTTGATTGATAATTATTTTCGTTTGTTATAAAAATCATAGCTTTTAATAATCGTCATAGGGTAACTGAACGTATTAGATATTATATTGAAAAATAAAAATAAAGATGTAATAATTGTTTACGATGTAATTCGATTATCTATAAGTGAAAGAGTATATTATCATGTATTTTATAAAACCATTATAAACATGACTGCTTTGTAAGTCTTTCGCTTATAGGAAATGAGGCAATCGTTAAAATATTTATTTACGATTGCAACAAATACTGTATTAAAGAGCATTAACACAGAAAGTGGGCAACATCGCAAATAGCTGTCAAATATTTCGCTGTTTTGGTTAATTTGGCAATATTACTGAATGGAAATAAGAAATATGACTGTCTAATGAACTAAAATATTGATTATGAAATGCAATAATTAATATCGTAACACATATTTCGTTCTAAATGTAAAAAAAGTATTTGGAAACTTTCTAAATGCCTTTTTTACACCTAAAACGGTTACAACATCAAATTCAGTGCTACAATTGCAATTCATTATTAATATTTTAGTTCACTAGTCAGCCATGTTTCATATTTCCATACAGTAATATTGCCAAATTAATCAAAACAGGTAAATATTTGACAGCTATTTGCGACGTTGCCAACTTTTTGGATGAACACTCTTAACAAATACAACAGTGTATGTTTGAATTATTTTTTGCGTAGATCCACAAAAAATAATAATGCTTTGACCTTATTACATTGTGCAACATGTCCAACACGTTATAAACATAAACTGCCATAACATAGTTGTATAAATGTTGAAATGAAACTTTTTATGTCCTCTCCCTGAATATATTTGTCAAATTTAAATTTGTATTGTTATTATGCAATAATGTGTATTTTAAACGTAGACAGAATTACTGACACAGTATCTGATATTATTGACGATACTCTGAATATTTTAAAGCTCAATTTACGCGAAAGAAACAATTATTCGTTTCCCTTTACTTAAAAATGTTAGAAATTCATATAAAACTAAGTAAAAAAGCACCCTTAACAATTGTAATGACATTCCTGTCTCATCCAGCAAGTAATGATTTAAAATTCTGTGTAAATAATGTTACCTGTTTAACTAAATGGTAATCAAATGCAAAATATCACAGCGCTTATTTTTAAAATTAAAATAATTGATGATATGTTCGTTGGAAGTTTAATGTATAAGTTAAACGATATCAAATAATACTTTATGCTGATATTCCTTCGACTCTATGGTATTAACGCTCGCTATATATGTCTACTAACAAGAAATGGGGAAACAATGAAATAGATTTAACTCTGCTCTGTAATATTTACACTTCAAACCTCACATACTCAATAATTCTAAGGCAGACCTTTTTTTAGAATTTCAATATGATTTATTTTTAATAATACTGCAGTTTTCAATCAAGGACATTTTACTGACAATACAAGAAATGTATCGTATAAATGCGTATTTGAGCTTCAATGTGTAAACTAGTAAACAGCACAATACACACATGTAAACTCACGCCGAAGCTATATATAGAACGCCACCTACTACGATCCTTACATACTCCTTTTGCTTCGTTTACGTTCATACATCTGGTTGTACACGCACGCCGGTTGCGAGTACTACGTCTTTCTGAACAACATCAACAATTTAAGGTCATTAAATGTCCTCCTAGGTCCCGGTGTTACCTTTTGTAACAATATGTTTCCCCAAATATGTTATTTCCTAATCTGTACCTGTAGTTATCTTATGAAAATGTATTGTTTACTCATACTTTTAATGCTAGCTATTAAGGCTTTTCGAAGATATTATATCGCAGCGTATATCATTTGATTGACAATAATATTATAGTGTCCGTTATCTGTATATTTGTTGATGTGTTGCAGTTTTTTTTTTTTTTGGTATGTTGTTCCAATTTGTTGGAACTACGAAATATTTTTATGATTGATTGTAAAAGGTTTGAAGTCGGAACTTTCTTGAAATTTGCATTTTGTGGAATGAGTAGGACACCTGTCCTACCGCCGGTAATTACGAGAAGCGAGTAGAGCTGGCTACTAAAAACGAGATGGCGATTACTCGCTGATATGCGTATGCACCAAGCGTGAGTCTCTCAGCAAGTGTTCTACCCGCTAAGCGAGCGTCGCTGAGCATCTACTCTGTGATGGCTCTTGTCGCTGCGACAAACGAGTACTCGCCTCAATGTGAATATTCAACGATAAACTATTAATATCTGTATCCCTTTTACATACACAGGGCCTACAATCTTTTGTACGTTTCTTGAGCGAGAAAATCGTTGATAGTTAGTCGCTTCCTCGTCACCGGTGGGACAGGTATGAATAAAAATGATGATGTTTATTTGTTTTCAACAACACATAATTCTGTTGTTTTGTATGAAAAGGCGGGAGGTTAGCAAGTACCGAATGCTGTGTGTAAGTCAGTTCATGAAGAATGGTTCCAGCCAAGATATCCTTCCTTAAAACAGTCCAGTCTACGTTGGCGAGATACATGATATCACCGTAGGACTTGGGCATATAGCAGTTCATGTAAAGATATTCAAACAAAAGCAACTCCTATGACTATAACATGTAGGTCGTTATTAGTTTGCAATTTCTTCGTAAACATTTATTAAAGTTGTCGTCACGTATGCCATGTTGTATTATACTACTCGATTGTCTATTTCGTTCGGATATAAAGGATTTAAATATAATCTAGAGTTGCCTCGTTCATGTCTTATTGTACAGAACTTATTTTGATCTCTATTTTTATTGTTATAAAAAACTATTAGAATTTGGAAAATATAATATAAATTTTAAAATTAAAACATATAATACCTACTCAATGAATATATATTTGATTGCTTTATTTAAAAAAAGACTTTATTTTAAAAAATACTGTATTTAAAAAAAGACTTTATTTAAAAAACACTTTATTCAAAAAATACCTTATTTTATTTATGGACTCAATACTTTGCTTTGCAGTAAGAACTTCCCCAATATTTTGTCTATAACTACAATTATCTTTAGTCAAACTTTGTGATAATTTAGTTCAAGTTGATGGCAAACCTATAAAAATGGAGCAAAAATATTTGAAAAATAAAGTTTGTCGTCGACTTTTATTCGCCATACTCTGTACGTATAAACAGCTGCTTAGCGATGTTGTAGATGATTATGTTCTCATAGCGAAGTAGTTATGTAAACAATAACAGCTTTATAAATAACGCCAATATCATTAGATAACTGATGCAAAGTTTAGAGTGAGTTGTAATCGCTGAGAAATGTTGTTTTAGTCTGTCATTTATGAAAATAAACATTTTACAAAGATTTTTTCTGTTTTATTTGATTTAAATAAGTACAGACTATGAAAAAAAACATATTTTTGGATCATTGAGCACCTACTGATTCGTCCCCATCAATATCCTATCCTCTTATCCCTCTTGCGACTTCCAACATTTTGGTAACAATAGAAGAATAAACATGATGAGCTCTTAAGCTGCATAATGTAACTTGTCCATGGCAAAAGGCTTTTACGTTCATAATTCCACCGACTTTTTATTTTTCTCTCAAATAGTTACTTGGTAAAACATTATCCATATAGATCAATTCTGTTAAACTACCTCAAAACAGCGCCATCTTTCAGTGAATAGAATTTATTCCGACATCTAGCGTCGAGTGGAAAAACAATTAGTAATGTGAATGATAACTAGATGTCACTACTATACTCTTCCAAATAGCTTTGGGATTGGCAGGAGGATAATGATTTGATGAACCAGACGTAACTTAAAGCCTTACTTTTCTGGAATGCCTCTCGTTTTATATTGGCTACTTAAGGCTACCACCACGACAACTTATGGGTAGTAAAAGTGTGTGTTGTGAACCCTAGCTTTTTACCCGTCTGGGAATCGAATCCCGTCAAGGTCAGCGGTCGCGTTTGGAACCACTAGACCGACGAGGCAGTCAGAATTTTAGACACACTAAACAAAATAATTAAACTCACATAAATCAAAATATGCGTGTAGTTTTTATGTATTTTTTTTGTCTTTGTATTATTCATGTGCGCTCGCGTCTACGTTATGGAACGAATGGTGCCAAGAAGCGGGCACTTTCGTTTATTACGGAAGAAGTTACTACTATGGTTTCCGCTTACGAAAAGTGGCGTAAAACAATGTTTATTATGTTTGGTGAATAGCTATTATTAAAGATTTAACGCATCATTGCATCACATAACAATAACAAATCATATAAAACACCCGGCTTCGCTTGGTAATTTTTAATAAAATATCTATCTCGGCTCAGACCAAATAAAAAACCAAGACATAGTGCTGCGAACAATACAGTGACACATGACAAAACTACACCTCCGCTATATACGCTCAAACACACACATTTACAACCAAACTACACCTCACTAAGTGCACACATGTTCACAAAACCGGCTTCACGTCACTATTGACAGCGCTCTGTCTAGGTTTTTTATTTGGTCTGAGTATCTCGAGTACTTGAGTGAACTGTGAATTATTTCGTTACAGATTTTTCTATACTCAATGAGCTCAGTTATTTGCGGTACTTTCTCTTGGACTTTGGATTTTCTGTTTGATATTGAAGAAGAGTGCGTAAGTTCTGTTGGAAGGATACCTATGTGACCTCCCGGTGTAATTACAGACATATTAGATAATTATTTTAGCTTTAAGCCTCTGGGATGGCAACGGACCTGCGATTCGTCTTACATTGCAGATGTCCTTGCGGTAACTAGTTACAAATAGATGGTTGGTTGGTGAAATCATTACCAATGTAACTTTTTCAATTCATAAGAATGTACTTACTGAGTATATCTTGGATATTACTGAAATCGGTGAATGAAAAACATCGTGAAGAAACCTGGACTTACTCGTATCTATAGTTAATATAAGTCTGAAATTGCCAACCCGTCTTGAGCAAGCGTGGCGATCAATGCTCGTACCTTCTCTGAATGAGAAGAGGCCTTCGCCGTACAGTCGAATAATAATTATAGGCTGGAATAATATTATTATTATTATATACAAAATATCATAAAAGACTTCACTAATAAAATTAATTTTTCAAAATTTCCACTACAATTGCCATATCAATCTATAAAAATCTAAACAAATACTTACACAGATTCTCTTTTCATGACATTAGTAGGTATCGTAAATCGGGATTGCACTGGGAGCCAGGCAGGCAGGCTGTCTGACGCAAATCGTTTGATACTATTAACCACACGATTATTTTCAGCCAAGTCTCCAATCGAGACACTTTTGATTAACCGCTAAAAGCTTGCTATTTTTAAATCGATTGGGCTTCATAATGTTTTGTTTGGACGGTAACTGTAGTAATAAAGTTTCATAATTTTGTATTGGCATAAGACTGCCGCGTGGTTACTGGTAAATGAATAAACCATGTCACCTTGCTTTTGACCTTGCGTTGCAAAAGAAGGGATAGTGAGGTGAGATTAGGGATACAATTCGTCTGGACTTCTCCAGACATGTCTGGCTTTTCGGCCCCCCGTCCGGACTTTGTCTGACCGTGCCATCCGTCCGGAATTAATACTTTGCGGGACACTAAACGCCCCCAGACGTAATAACAATAAAACTTCAATTGTGTCTCGTTCAGTCCTTCAACAGATTATGAGGATTTTTATAGGAAATATAAAAAATTGCAAAAAAAAGACAATTATTTCTGAAATAGAAATATTATCTAATAATTAGGTTTAAACATCAAGTTTTTTGTCAGGGGTCGGGACTTCGCAAACGAGTGGTAACCCGAGGTGGGATAAAGCATGTTCCAAGCCTATTTACCCCACTAATAAGCAAGTAGTGATGGCAGCATTATATTATCTGCGGTATAGCGTAATAGATCTAAGACATGATTAATAATACACACATCAAAAGTGTCTAGGGATCAACATATATTTTTGCAATAACTTTTCTCCTGATTGATATTAATTAAAATTTTCTTTAAGGATTCATCAAATAAAGTGTTTTCGTTTGTCACAGTAACGATAAACCAAGTCACCTTTGCATTAATAAAGAAATTTGCCATTTTCCTAATAAAGGGATTTTTGACATTTGAACCACTAACATTAAAGTTCGAAAAAAAGACTGAAATAACAGTTTTCTTTAAAATTTTATTGGGTAACTTAAACAATTAATAATCCGTGTTTCTACCGCGAACACTAACAACACAAGAACATCGGTTTGGCATACTCAAAATGAGTTCATCCAAATCACGCTGTGGAATGGCCGCCCATGTTCGTTGCAACAACAAAAAAAGGTCTTCTTGCGACTGGATACCCTCCATATTCGGCAGAGCTCTTCTCTGTAGCATATCCCATGCATGCTCAAGCGGGTTCAAGTCTGGCGACTGAGCAGGCAAGAGCAGGACATTGATGTTAGCTGCGGCGAGAGTCTGTCTTACAACTCTTGCGGTGTGCGGTCGTGCATTATCATGCATTAACTGAAATAAGGGACCGATTTGCACTTGTAGAGGAACGATGACGTCAGATACAATCGTCTCAGCATAAATTTGAGCGTTGAGGTTGCCTCTGATCCAAATCAACTCAGTTCTTCCGCCGATCCAAATACCCGCCCATACCATGATGGTTCCACCACTATAAGGATGGACTTCCTGGCAGGATTTTAATCGCTGTTGGCGTCCAGGGGTTCTCCAGTGTCGTATACGTCTTGTATCCGGTCTCATACCAAAACGAGACTCATCAGAAAAGCACACGAAACGCCATTGTTCTTCTGCCCAATTTCTGTGTTCAAGAGCCCATTGATATCGAATCCTACGATTGTGCATTGCTATAGGTGGTACCCGTAGCGGTCTTCGGGAATGAAGGTTCACTTCATGCAAGCGGTTTCTGACTGTTTGGTCGCTAATTAAGTTCCCTGAAGAGTGATGAAGCCTCACGGCTAACATCATGGCGGTTATTGTTGGAGCTCTTCGAGTTAAGATTTGAATGTATCGGTCTTGTCTCCGTGTGGTGCAGCGATACCGTCCTCCATGGCGCTCAGCCACGGTACCAGTGCTTCGGTAACGTGTCCAAAGTCGACTGATAACACTCTGACTTGTATTCAGAGCTAAAGCCACAGTACGTTGCCGGGAACCAGCTTCTATCATTCCCACGGCTCTGAGCATTTCTTCCCTGCTTAAATGACGTCGCCGCTCCATAATAACGTTGGTTTTAATCAGTAGTAGGGAAACAGTAGCACTAATAATGTCTTCAATGCGTTGTATGTTTTTATAGGGAAAATATTGACAGCTGATTTTCATCTTTTACTCGAATTTGATTAACAGTTCCTGTTTCAAATTATGAAATGCACCAAAAAGGATCCATATAAATTTATATAATCATAAATTTATTACAAAGCCACATCTCAATCTCAAGAAATCCGCATAAAAATGCTTGATCCCTAGACACTTTTGATGTGTGTATATCTTGTTGTAACTGGCAACGCACTTACCCAATGACATTGGCAACAAGATAATTAAACTGATACTTCTGAAGCTCATGGACTATAAACCCATTGTGATCTTCAAACACGCAATAAAAACACCGAAAATACATAGCTACGTATATAATTAAAAATAATAACACCAAACCTTTAATTTTTCCAAGAGTTTGACCTTTATTCGCGTGAGAATTGTGCTTAGTTCATCAGGCGTTTGCTTGTTTACGTAAAAAGTAAGGGCAGGTGCGCTTGCGCTGAACAGATGTAGGTAAGTATTCCCTTCGCTATAGTCGTGTGAACGGAAGTCGTTCCGGGTGGTATCCTCTACCCGTGCGACAATTACTGGGGGGGTTGCTTAGTAACTAAACTATTAATTTATCTAGTTATTACTAGTTGTTAATTAAAATTGATTTGAGATCGATCTGTCCATGTAGTAACCACCGAACCTTAGTAATAAAGCTTTGAAAATTCAGCAATTTTTTTACGTTATATTTTTTCGTCAGTTAATTTGCAAATGATATAATTCGTGGCCTCCAACTGCATAGACCACGATTTACTTATTTATTTTCTACATAGTCTTGCAATCTTGTTCCGATCTTTTTAGTTCACTTATTGTGCAGTCGAGTTTTATTGTTCCACTACTAAACTATCCTGTATCTAGGGCTCGTTTATCTGTTGTCTAACAGAACTATCTATGCTGCCGTGCGGTATTCGAATGCGTAACCCGTTGGCGTTGCACGCAACTCACAAACGCTCAGGCACTGCGCCAACAGTGTCAAGCATTTAGGTAATCTGTTAAAAACAAAATAACTCAGATAATCCTAACTTAACCTAACTAATCTAAACGAATATTATCTAAACTAATATTATGAAGAGAAAAAAATTGACTATTTGTATGTTTGTTTGTTTGTAATGAATAAACTCAAAAACGACTGGACCGATAAAAATAATTCTTTCACCTGTTGAATGCTATATTATCACTGAGGAACATAGGCTAATTTATAGAGATAACACGAAGCCGCTGGCGGAAGCTAGAATATAACATATATTAGGGAGTGCCTCCGCTGCCGGCGCCGGCTCCCATAAAAAAAATAACATAACTGCCGGCAGCCGAGAATAAAAACATCGGCTATCGGCACCGCTGCGCGCCGGCTTCCATGGACTCCGGCGCGGCGACGGCGTTTATCGAAACCCTTCCAGTATTCAGAACTCCAACTAACTAACCCTAACTAAAGTATTTTTTTCTATACATATATTCTAGTTGTTTTTGGCACTCGCCGGTCGCTGCCGCGGCATGCGGCACCGCTCTGCGTAGGGGGTCACAGTTCTAACCTAACCTAAACTATTTTTTCTTAATGGGGTCATCTGTGTCGGTGAGGATTCGCTTAGGGCGGCGGGTTCGATTGATACTAGAGGGAGTGCAACTGGCGGCCTCGACAACCAGAGGGTTGCGATGTTTGACGGCAGTATTGAAGTAACGCTTGGAAGAGCGTTTGACAAATTGGGGGATGGTGGGGATTTTTAGATCGATATGGAGGGTCTCATTCCTAACAAACTAGGGGGCTCCGAAGGTAAGGCCATCCGAAGGTAACGGTTCTGTAAGGTCTGCATCTTATGTATGTGACTGGGTCTTGCTTGTGCCAAGACAGCACCCGCATAGGTCATGATTGGGCGCATGCACGATGTAAATACGCAATTTGCACCGTAGTGACAGTTTGCTCCGTGCATTTAGGATTGAGTGAAGCCTTCCAAGAGTCCAAGCGGCTCGCGCGCGGACTTGCCTTATGTGCTCTTTGAAGGGGATATGTTGGTCAAGGACTACACCTAGGTTCTTGGCTCGCTTCTTCCAAGGGAAGGCTTGCCTAGCATGGTGATGGGTCGGGGAAGACGGGGTTGGGTCTTTTTATACGGTTTCGAAAAGAGAACCGCTTGGCTTTGGCGGGATTGAATTCAATCCTCCATTTCCTAAACCAGGCGCCGAGTTTATCGACTGCAGTTTGAAGGATGGCGGCTATCGAGTCGGGGCCGAAGCCTCTGTAGTAATTGGCCGTATTGTCTGCGAACAGAGCCAGCTGTGCGTTTTTACTTATGGGGATATTGCTGGTGAATAGCGAAAAAATTAGAGGGGACACTACGGATCCCTACAGGAACTCCGGCGCGAATGGGACGGGTGTAGGAGTGAGCACCTTCGATTCAATAGCGGAAGGTGCGATTTGACAAAAAGTCTCGAAGATGAGCACGAGACGGTCGGGCACACCAAATTTGTAAAGCCGTTGTGCCACACTTTGTCAAACGCTTTTGCTATGTCGAAGAATACTGAAACGATCAACAAACCGCGGTGGAAACCAAGGCTTATGTGTTCGGTGATCCGGTGAACCTAGTGCACGCTAGAGTGCTGGGAACGAAACTCAAACTGTTCGTTGGGAATGAGGCCTTTGGTCTCGGCGTAGTCTCTGAAATTCTTATAAATAAGCCTCTAATAGACTTTGCCAAGGACTTTGAGCAGACTTATGGGACGGGTTAAGCTGAGTGCTTAACATTTTAAGATGCACAGTCGTTTAATTATAAGAATGGTTTTATCTACATCCTAAAGTGAATGCTTGTCTATATATAGTTTAATTCAGACACCATGAAGGACAAAGTTATCTTCCTGAAAGTTAATGTGCTTTGTTTTTGTACAATTTTAATTATATTCCTAAAATAGGTATAAGAGCCTCCTACTTAAGTGAATAAATTACGTAAAGTAGCAATTTTATATAGATAGGTGGTATAAAAGAAAACTATCAGATTTCTGTAGGTACCTAATAAATTAATTTCTTTAAATATGAAATATACAGTCGTTACGGGTCGTCAGAAGCCAGAAAGTCTGACAACCAGTCTTGCCAAGGATATCGTGTTACCCATTAACTGGGTTGTGAAGGTCAGATAGGCAGTCGCTCTATGTAAAATTCTGTTGTATCCGGTTAGACTGGAAGCCGACCCCGACATAATTGGGAAAAGACTAGGCAGATTGATTGACAAATAGAAAATAGGTATACCTCAATGTGTCTTTGTATTAACATAACTTTTTTTTAAGAAATCATAAATGTTTCATATTCAATCTTGCCCAACTAAACAAAAATATATTCATAAAAAGAACAAAGTATTTCCTAATTCAAATTACGTCAACGACTTTCCTTCCTCAGTACATTACCATTGCAATACGTTGTAATCAAAAGATAATACATTTTTGTCTTTTTGCTCCCATCCATCTTGTAAAGTGAACTTTCAATAACAATCATAATTTAAAATCATTGTTGTGCACCGAGTTAACTATTTGATCGATCAATCTGATCATAAAGTACTAAGAAGCAGTAACGTACCACAAAAAGTAAGTATTTTTTTAATACCTGCTTTCTATGATCTAATAGAGAATGGGTTTATTGAAATACCTACGTACCCATAATAGCTAAATTATGTAACTGAAAGTACTATAAAGCCTCGCCCCCACCAGCGCGTTTTTATCGCGCGATAATAACGCATCCGTTTTTGCGATAATGTGTCCCGATTTCTTGCGAACAGCAACGTTTTTATCGTGCGATATTTCTAACATGTTCTCCATTTTAGCCGCGTTTTTATCGCGCGATAATATCGCAGGTGTGTGTAAGATCGCATGCGTCCTAATATAAAATGTTCTAAGAACACATCGGATTATTGCAGGACGGGGAAACCTATTGCGGCATGATTATCGCAGCAGTTTGTAACTTCGTAGCCGTCCTAATACAAAATGTACTGAAAACATATATCGCAATAACGCTTGCATTATTATCGCGCGATAAAAACGCCGCTGTGGAGGAGAGGCTTAATAGATTACTTTAACGTTAAAATTACTTTGCAGTGTAAGCTAATGGAAACATATTGATAGAAAGTTTTAATGCTCCGGATTTAATAAAGCTAAAGACGAAATATTTTACTTAAGTAAGTGGATGCAGTCAACCATGGTAACATTTGATTTTTTAACAGCCATTGACAGCATTTTTATTGCGTAACATAACATAACACCACGCCTGTAACCCCCAAAGGGATATGCAGAGTTAAGGCCCTTTCAAACAGGCGCGACACGCGACGCGACACAAAGACACCGGTCGTCGCGCGACGAGCGGTGTCTTTGTGTCGCGTCGCGTGTCGCGCCTGTTTGAAAGAGCCTTTATACTACGCCTACATTTCGCCAGTTATGTTTAAGTCCCATGTAATAGGGGGTGAGTCTATTGCCATCAACCGGGCAAAAATCCAGACTCCGGGCTGTCACTGAGAAAGTCCTGATGGAAAAACCCAATAAAACATTTTCCGACCTGGGAATCGAACCCCCCGAGTGCTGAGCATGAGCTCAGCAGTCGCAAATGCCAAACTAGGCCAAGGAGGTAATTTAAATTGCGTAGTAAGTAGGGTTTTGCTAGTTAAAGTGTTAGCTACCCAAGTGCGGTTGATCATACTTCTTAATAAGAACGGTTACGCACTATATCCGATCCAAATCCGAGAAATATCGGTCAGAAGTAGCCATAGTACTATTTGTATGAAGGGCTTGCTACACGGCAGTCCACCGCGTCCCCAACAGAGGTGACCTTGGTTGGCGACAGGCAGAGCTATTTGAAATTTGGTCGTAAACCACCAACTCCACAGTTGTAAACCACCAAGATCACCTCTGTTGGGACGCGGTTGACTGCCGTGGAGCAAGTCGTTGAGGTGTTGCGCACTAGATCTGAACTCTGTCCGTTCAAATTTAGAACATTATCAATTCGGATTGAACTCTGATCTTGAATTCGGATTCGGATCAGACGTAGTGCGTTACCGCTCTAAGGATTTTGAAATTCTGTGATGACAAGTCGTCATTGACAGGTATTCATACAATGATAATCTCAGTAGACTCGAAGCTGTCATATAATAAAACTGCTGTCTCCAGCTAATCTGAAACAAATAAAAACACGGTACATACATCAGCTGGTTATCAGTCGTGTTTTTATTTGTTTCAGATTAGCTGGAGACAAAAGTTTTATTATCATTATGTTGCTTGAACTTTCAACTTGTAATCAACCTTCGAAATGGCTTCGGAGTTCTCTAATTGCAGAAGGAAAGACATATGACTATTCTATTGACATATGACTTATTTACCTATTTAACACTTTTAGCCTATATACACACGGACGTAATAAAACCGCGGCGATTTTTTTTTTCGTGCACTGGGTTTTCAACGCTCTGTTTAGCGCTGAGAGGAGAAAATCCAACAGGGTTTCATCAACGCGCTGGGACGAGAGTACTGCCCAGCGCGTTGGATTGTCAACGTTCGGCCGACTCGGCTCGACCGAGAGTTGAAAATCCAGTGCACGATATATTTTTTTTTGTTTTGTTATGGCAACTCGTAGTTTTGACCACTAAGGTCTTGGCTTCTTAACCGGACTTTACCAAATATTTTTACCTTTATCCCGCCGCGCCGCGATTTTATACGTGCGAACGTCGGCTTACGATTACGGAAGGTACCTACTAAAACTTGGCAAAGTTATTTCTTTACTTACACACAATTAATTAAGCGTTTAATAAATATAACTATTAATTCGAAAAACACATTCACAGTTCTTACAATAACATGTAATGAATAAAAAGGTTTTATTGTAGAACTATTAGAAAAACACCGGACAACATTACACAAAAAAAAATCATTAAAACCGTTAACCAATTATAAAAAGTTATTAATAAAAAGAAAACTTTATGGCATCCCATGGTTTTTTGATCGAAGTAGCCAGTGTGATGTGCATTTTAAAAATGTCAATCTAAAAAGGTTTTATGAATAATATCGTTAACACGAAAAATTGGATCTACAGTCGACAAAAACAAAAAAAAAGGAAACTGTGTTGTTGTTGCACTGCAAGCTTTCAGAAATAAACTGAAAAATAACACGCGTTCATTTATTCGAAGCGAAGGGAAGAACCGATCGTGTCTGAACTCTTCGATAACGAACACGAGTCGAGCCCGAATCCATTCGTGAAACAGAAGAGAATCGTTTACAGTTCACGCACACAATGCACCCTGCATGTGTGCGCCCTATCGCCGCATAGACATGGGATATTGGTGTATCGATCGGTTCGGTACACTACCTGCCGTCCATGCTACCCTAGTACTTTCCGATCGAGCAACCATTACCGACGATTTGGCGATACTTCCAATACATTCGATCCCACACATGGGCACCACGTGTTTCTGTTTTTTGTAAACATACGATAATCCAGTCAAAATAGACATTTGACTTAGCCAAAATTCGCATAGAGCTGAAAATTGCCAGAGATGTTAAATACATCATTATAAATAAAATATCAAAAATCCCCTTCGATCCTACTTCTGCAAAAAATTTTATTCAAGGTCAAAAGTATAAAATTAAGGTTTTTTCCATTTTTCTCGAAAACAGTAAGTATTATCGTGAAAATAGGTCGGACAAAAGTTGTAGATCATACAATTCTCTACAAAAATGGTCTAGTCACTTTTTCTCTTACGACTATAACCATATATAAGCTGCATTTTAGTGCATATTATGTAAAATATGAATTTTCTAATGATTAAAACCGCGATATCTTACGAATGGTGAGTCGTAAGAGAAAAAGTGACTAGACCATTTTTGTAGAGAATTGTATGATCTACAACTTTTGTCCGTCCTATTTTCACGATAATACTTACTGTTTTCGAGAAAAATGAAAAAAACCTTAATTTTATACTTTTGACCTTGAATAAAATTTTTTGCAGAAGTAGGATCGCAGGGGATTTTTGATATTTCATTTATAATGATGTATTTAACGTCTCTGGCAATTTTCAGCTCTATGCGAATTTTGGCTAAGTTATGACTTATTTTTGTCTATTTTGACTGGACTACGATACCATCTTGCGCTTGGGAAAATTTTAAGCTTTTTTACCCGATTGCGGCGAATGTGACTAGGTTATGTGTTTGAGATGTATGTGTGTCCGTCTCTATGATCCGTCGTAAACTACTAAACGGCTTAACCGATTTTCATGAATGTTAAGTTGTTAAATTCGTCTTTATTGTGCGATTGTCACTGGGTACTTTATTAAAATTTAAAAAAAGAACAACATGGCCGATTTTTGGAAAATATTTACAAAATTATATATTAAAATTAAATTTGTAATGAGAAATGATAAGAATCTAAAAAGCTGAAAAAAAAAAGAAGTAGTAACACGGGAGTGCCGACAGACGTGAAAACTTGAACAATTTTATTGAATGAATGATATGTTTATTTGCAAGAATATAGGTAGCTAACAGAAGTTGTTCTTAAGTTCTATGGGATTCACTATATTTGGCATTTCAGCCGCGCAAATATTTAGATTTGCAGGAATTACTTATTGTGCAGGAAATACTTTTAATGAGGTGTCGGTAACGGTACCAGTGTCGCGAGTTCAATTGCCTTTCCCATCTCAAAAATGCCCAACGCGCCTAAAGAAGTTTTCACTTCAAAAAACTAATTAATAAAATAAAAAACCCGAATGCAAAAACACATAACTAAAAAGACAATAAAAACAAGCATTATAATCCATATAATTTTGGTATTGAAGGCCGAAACCAATGACCTGAAATATGGTGTAACTTTTGTTTGTCCGGCTTGCGATACCAAAATATAATAGATTATACGTATAATGCTTGTTTTTATTGTCATTTTACTTATGTGTTTTTCAGTCGAATTTTTAAAATTACTTTTCTTATTAATGATTTGTTAGCAAACAAATCGTGAGGCTTTAACTACAGTGTTGAGCTAATATGCTTCGCGTGACTGCATTTCTTTAGCAGCCATGTCTTCGCCTTGCCTTCTATGTAAAGCAAATTAGCAACTTCACATAAAAATACACTTTGTTGGGCCTTCTGGAACTGAATGGCCAGTATATCTTGACACTTCATAGCAGCGCTGCTGGTCATGGCATAGCTCAACCTTACTTCAAACTTGGAACAATTTCCTTTAGTTCGTAATCCAGCCATAGGCCAAGTTATGCTGGTGGTAGAATAATTTCACCAGTGAGTGGTTCGCACGAGTGAAACCGTTGTCACTGGTGGTATAATTGTGGGTAACTCTCACAGTCATATTTACACCTGTTAGTGAAATTATGTCTTCATTTATTTGTGAGAACCCTTTGACAGTGAATCATTTTATTTTGTCATGTATTGTTATGAAGTAGTGAGAGAATTTTGACTAAAGAGAGGTTACGACTAAATTTAATTTTAGGTATTGTTAATTGTTTGCGTGCTTGTATAGGTACTTAAGAACTGTCATTTCTTCCTTTTTTAACTACTTGAGCTGAAGAGCTAGATAGAGGAGACTAAAGCCTGAAATACACAATAGGCTATTAAAAAACATGCTTGTTCGCTAGCAAGTAGCATGCTTATTTGTAGTATGCTATCCGTGTATGTGAAAAGACCATACTTTTTTCGTAGGCAAATACTTATTGTGTGCTAGTCTACTTACTATACTAGCACACAATAAGCATTGCTCTGCTCGAAATGCTTTTGTGCTTCATAGCATATGTATTCCGGGCTACAAAGTTCTTAAAGATAAATATTTGTAGGTTTTGAGTTAGCTCAACAGTAAACAATTCAGTTCTTCTTATTGGATTTGTACCTTTGGATTATTACAAGGTAGCACATGTGTAATACATACATAAGAAAATATTCTTCATGATATGACGCCAATCATACACAGCTCAGCTATCTTCTCTTTAAAATCCGTATCACATCTTCATAACTTCCTTACTTTACGACTTAAAAGTTAAAACAGCTTCCAAACAATAATTCTTACAGTCGTAAGATCTAAGGGAGCCCTCAGCCCAGTCAAATCGTTTTGATCTCGCTTATTAGTAAGTCTGTAAATAGCCAGACGGACAGACTGCAATTTGTTTATTTGTGATGGGTTTCCTAAATCTGTACGTCTGGTCGAGGTTAATGTTTGCTAAATGGATCTCGAAAATTAACGCTTTAATGAATTCGAGAATCGAAATAATTGCAATGAATTGAGTTTAGATTTGCGTTCGAATTGCGACGTTCATTTGTTTTGTCTAGATTACTATAATGAGAATGACGTAAGCGATTTTAAAATAAGCATTGAAAGTAACACTGTAGGCGTTAAGATAAATCTGTGAACAAGTTATAACAACAATGTTGGAAATAAAGAGATTGATTATATTTTTTTCTACAACGGGAAACTATAAATCATCGGTTTTAATGAATACTTTACAATCAGGTTAAACACCTCGCAACAATATTGTTACGTAGTAGATGAAACTTGATAAATGCTAACAAAGTGCACCTATTATATCAAACTTGTAAAATATTGCCGTAAAAAGCGAAGTGATTGTTATCGCTAGTTAATACTTTAGTTGGCTTGAACATCTCCCATGCAAATATTAATGGCGATTATGAGTTGAAAAAAAACTACGTTTAATTCTAATCTCCAAGTATTATAAGAAAAATATACTTAAAGCTTGTTTAAATAAAAGCTGCCGGTCGTTCTGTAAAGTTGAAGTGAGCGATTTGCGACGTTCAGAATAAACGCTCTTAAGGTTCCACTAGTCGATACAGCTCGAACTCGTTGGTGGCGTAGCTAATATGCACGCTATTTAGTAAAGTTAATTATTTATTTAATTTGTTTTGTATTTTGTATTTATTTATCTAGTTTTTACTTGTTTATTTATTTTATTTAGTGAAATAGACGATGATTTATAATGAAAACGAGAGCCATAAAATTCATGAACATACCATTGGGCGTGTAGATATTACGGAAAAACTACCGGATGTATCTACTCCTAAATAAAATATTCGAACTGTTTAATAAATTATTTATCCCTGTACGGTTTATTTTTTACTATTTTCATATAACATAAGTTATTTATTTACGCCCAAATATGAGTTAAAACTAATGTTGAAATATGGAAGTTTCGACGCTTATAACTTTCAAACCAATACTTTTTTCCCAATTCTGCTTCCATACAAGGCTAGATAATAAAAGGCAAATTGACATCATTTTTAGTTTTGAACGTACAACGTAAAACAGACGAGATTTCACAATACTACGTTTGTTTGGCAGAATGACCGCAATAAGGAGTTTCTTGCCCGTTCTTCTCCATAGAGATCTACATTTTGGAATGGGCAATTAGCTTCAACTTTCTGACTAACTGACCGATTCTTTGACAGTTCAAAAGTCTCTACTAATAGTCATTATAGGACCAATTTCCTCTACCATAAAGACTATTTTACTTTGTATTCTTCCGGTGTAATATAACTATGGGAAATATTAAGCTAATCCTCTAAAAATTTATTGGGCTTCTCGTGATGCACACGTTTTTTTAAATAAATGAGCCTCTTTTTAACTTTCTGGCCTTTTCTCACAGTTGATCGCAGTAAAACTAAGCTAGGGTACCCGACCAAACGGGTTAGGACAGAACTGTGACCAACCGCTACATGCAAGTTGGTCGCAGTAACTTGGGTATTTAGAATTTTTAGGACCCCATAGTAGGAATTATTTGAGGTTCACAAAAAGAGGGCCATTCATTACATTAGAGTGTTCAAAAAGTAAAAAGGGCGCATTTTTTGAGGGTTGATTAGGTACATGTCTATAAGTAGAGTAGTATGATTTAAAGAAAAAAGTAAAAATGAGTCCAACACATCATTATACACAGGAGCCTCAAGAGCGGTGGTGGCTCAGTGGTATCCGCTCCGACTTACGAGTTGTAATGTCGTGAGTTCGAACCAGGCACTTTACTCTCGAAACAGTGTAGGAAAACATCATGAGGAAACCGGCATGTCCTAGAATAAAAAAATCGAAGACATGTGACATCCACCAACCCGCACTGGGCCCGCGCGGTAGATTACGGCCCACTCCCTCTCACAGAGAGACAGAGAAGACCTGCGTCCCAGCAGTGGGGACATTATAGACTGCTATACAACGAATTAAGTTCATGTTGTGGTTTCCAGACATCAAGATAGATTTATTTGAAGTAAAAGCATATCCTCTTGCCCATAGAAAAGCATGAGAAACACAAACAAAAACTTCATTAATTTTCTTACATCGAGAACTTCAGCGAATTAGGCGGATATGATCGACATTACCCTTAATGTTCAATACGACTTTGACCAACTTTCGTATCCCTATCTCTTTCTTATTCTACGATTAACTACGGGTCAGATAGAGACGGTATCGTATGCAAATTGGTCGTGTTCGCAATCGGCACTTATACTGTCAGCCACGCATTCCGTAGGTCAGGGGTCGTGAACAGTTGGCTCGCCACATTGGCATATTTGGTCACAGCACGCGATAATTTGACTTTTAAGGACTTACGTGGTGGAGCTGGCTTTGGTGGTGACTAATTGGGCATGCGTTGTGTGTGCCTAATTAGGCACAAACAAACACTAAAGTATTTATTACCTCGTTATTTTGAAGTTTCATTCCTAATGTGCATAATATATTTCTTTAGCGTCTGTATCAAACCAAACCTAATGGAAAAAATACGTTAATATTTCTATCTTATTACGTGGTCTATATACATCTTCTGCAACATTTAAACCATGCCAAAATGGGGCTGGCCAGGGCATGTCTGCCGCATGCCGAACAAACTATGGGCCAGAATAGCACAGAACTGGTACCCTGAGATAGTAAGGCGGGGTCGCGGTAGACCACGTTGGAGATGGCGGGACGAGCTGGATAGGTTTCATCAAAACTGGAAGGAGGACGCGCGGAACCGCAAAAGATGGAAGGAGTGGAGGGAGGCCTTTGCCCAGGAGAGGGAGAGACTATAAAAAATGTGACTTCCCTCCAACGTTGCTATACTCCATTTATACAAACTTTTTTTACTTATTTTCAACCGATTTTGACTTCTATTGCGTTAGTGGCATGACAAATGGCAGCGGTAGTAAACAGTTGGTATTGTAACCACTTTTTTGCTTTTAATACCATCCTTATGCCTACAGTATATAAGTCAAAGTCGGTTGACGGACTGTAAAAAAGGTTTGTTTGAATGTCTAATCTTATTTCAAATGGAGTATAGTTACCACCAAAGGTTTACCAAACCCTCTACATTACCTAGGATAGCAAGTGTTTGCTATGCGAAACGGTCTGTGCTGTGCAATATTTTAGCATGCAAATAGTACTGCAATCTCGTCGATATCTATCTGTTTGTTAGATTTCAATAATCGTTACCTACTTACCTTCGTAATTGGTGCATGAATCAAATACACTATTTATGATCAGGAGCAGTGCATTAGTTTTGTTTAGAAGGTCGGTCGAGCTTTATTTTATATGGTCAGCCGATATTGCTTGCTATTAATTGGTTTGAATTTCATATTGAGCTAAGGAGTGGAAACTCATTAGTAGATATATAATTTTAGTGTTTGATCGAAAATGGATTTTCTGCCGAAAACGAAAAGATTTAGACATTTAAAAATCTTAATATTTTCGCTGTACACTGAAATCTTGTTCGTTTTTTTTCACCTAGGGTGAGAAAGAGATAAACACGATAATTCCATTAGAGTATACAAAGTTTCAAGTATTTCTTGTATTTTCGGCGTGGCCGAAACTTCGGCTGGTTTGTAGCCGAAGTTTCAACGAAAATATGGCCGAATCATGATTGTTCGGTCGGAAATAGCCGAAAACGACAACAAAGCTTTGGTCGGTCATTAATTACTATATCTTAGAAAAAGTATCTTGGATATGTTTTTTCATCGTCACAGCACAAAGAGATCCTCTTAACTGTGGTTATATTTTCTTGAAAGCCTCGATTATACGGAAAGCAATTCCTACTAGTAGTTAGTGTGATCACCCTCTAATTGGACATTGGAAGCAGGGCCGGATTTAGGGGTCCAGAGGCCTCGGGGCAACAAAGGAATGGAGGCCCCCTTGCCCCAAATTATTTTCCAAATAAAATGAACAATTTTTTTCAGTCGAGTTTTTCAATAAATAATTTATTGTGAAACCAAGTAGATTCGTCTTAGTATTTAACGAACACATATAAATATAATCGGAAACAAGAATTATTTGAAATTAAATTTTAGTGTTAACGAACGGAACCTTTCGAGCTTTTTTTGCCGAAAAATCGTTGATGATTTCGCTGAAATCCAGTTCTCGGAGTAAATCGCTTTCAATGCTCAGGAGAGAAAGCTTTGATAGACGGTTTTGTCCCATCGTGGTTCGAAGCCTATTTTTTATAATTTTCATTTTTGAAAATGAGCGCTCTCCAGTGCAATTTGATACCATCAAAACCAAATACATTCTCAATGCAATTTCGAGGTTTGGGAATGTAGCTCTGAAATTTTGATCTTCGAGAATTTGGTAGTAAAATAGTTCCGGCGATTGATCTTTTCCATAGTCCTTTTTGTATGAATCAATCAAAGTCACAAATTGAACCAACTCATTACCAAGACTAGGCTCTAAATCATCCGTATACACTTTCACCAATGCCTCTGCTGCAGCGTGCAAATTTTCAGCATCCATCTTCTCGATGTGATTCAGAAATCCAAATCTCGAACGTACAGCTTCATAGGCATGCAATCTTTCAGTAAGAGAAACAGATAGCTGGTCAACCACTGGGATGAAGGCGGATACTTTGTATTTCTCCTTGGGTGACAGATTTGCGTTTTGTGCTTTCCCGTAATCGAGTGGATTCAACCTCACGTTTCTCGTTCTAGTGCGGGTGCGTGATTGTACATATTCATCAGTATGGGATATTTTTTTGGCTGCTTCCTCGTATTTATCGAAATCATTTCGTTTGGATTCCACAAATGATTTCAATGATTCTATTGCACGCATTGCCGATTCAAGAATCATTTTCGGGTCTTGTAACATCTTGTTTGTAGCGTTGAATCGTTCCAAGATATCGTTCCAAAATGTTGCAAACAAAGCGGTTTCGAGACCACTCATCTTCTGTAGAAGGTGCGTTGCTTCATTCCTCACGATGTCTTTTTGCTCTTTATCGGAAGATATGCTGGTTAGAGCTTCTTCGATTTCTGAATAGCCGTTGACTAAGGCTTTCGTAGCTTCAGCTCGACAAGACCAACGAGTGTCGCTGAGCTTTTTCAACACTAAAAACTGGCCGCTTTTTTTCTCCGATAATTTCTCGATCAGAATTCGGTGTCGCTCTGTACTGGCTGTGAAAAACGTGTACAAATTCTGCACGAAATCAAAGAATTGAACAGCCGATGGACAAGAGTTAGCAGCTGCCTTTCCCACTAAATTCAGAGAATGACCACAACAAGGTACAAACGCCGATAAATGATTTTTCTCCAAAATAAGAGCCTGCATCCCCTTGTATTTGCCACTCATGTTTGCAGCATTGTCATATGATTGACCGCGGCAATCCATGATGTCTATTTGATGGTCACCTAAAAATTTGAGCAGAGCGTTTGCTGTGGCTTCGCCAGTATGACCGCAGTTTGGTAAAAAGGTGAGAAACCTTTCTTTTGGCGTCGATCCTTCCATATATCGAACAACTATCGTTAGTTGATCGATGTGAGCTTCGTCGGGAGTAGAGTCCACTGATACGGAATAATATTTCGATTTTTTAATCCTGGATACTATTTCAGTTAGTACCTTATCACCCATAGAACCGATCAGTTCTTCGCAAATCGTAGACGAAAGGTAACTGACATGACCACTCCCTTTGTTTGCATGCTCTTTCAAATGGGTTGCCAGAATTGGTTCATACTCGGCTAGCAATTCCAAAATTCCCAGAAAATTTCCATTTCTTGGTGAGCCAACAATTTCATTGTCACCTCGAAAGGCTAATCCACGTTCAGCAATGAATTTGATGGTACTAACGATAATTCTCAGGATTTTTCGCCAATACTCGATTTGATTAGCTTCTTGCATCGCTAGCTCTTGATCGATGCGTCCTGTGACTTTTCCCCGTTGCACTAAACTCATTACTGATTCCAAATGAGTTTTCGAAATCTCATGTTCATAGAGACGATCGGATGCATGCTTCCAGTCACTGAAGCCTTCTCCACTGAGTTTGTTGTTTTGAGGGGACATCAATTTACACGCATAACAATATATTTTCCCCGTAGTTGGAGAAAAGCAAAGCCAGAATCGATTGACGGTCTCTTGATTTTTATTGCGGCGTGTAAACATGTTCTTCGTACATTTCCGAACAAAGTTGGAATTATCTCGCGGCTGATCTTGATGAACCGAATTTTGCAGAGATACTTGATCGCAATTTTGAAGTTCTGTGGAACTTTTTTTCGCCCAATATTCGATCATTTCCTTTGTTATTTTAGCAGGCCAAAGACCGATGTCATTTTCGAGACCGCAAAATTTTGCTTCCTCTTGGGTCTGATATTCGCTTATAGAAAATTGTGTGGTGTTGCCTGATGAAACCTCAGCCTCAAGATGATCTTGAATACTATCGACGACATCTCCATCTACTGTTGAATCTCCTGCTGTTTTGTTAGGATCTTCAGAGATTTCTTCTTTATTTGACGACGTAAAAAAACTGGTCAATTTGGGTGTTTTAGCTAAAGTTTCTTCGGATTTCTTCATACGTTCTGCTTGCAATTTCCTCTTCTGAGAGTCACTAGCAAAAACTCGAGGAGTTTTGTGACGATCACTCATGATTCCGCTGTAAAATTAATTAAGAAAACATGCACCTGAAAAAGCCCTTCACCAATACGAACACAGTCGTGGAGCTGATAGTCGAGAAAAATAATATATTCGCAGAAACACCAAAAAGAGTTACGAGCAGTGCACATGAAAAAAGAAAAGAATAGAGAAGCTGCAAGCAATGTACTGAAACCTGTCCAGTTATGTGTATGCACTCAAAAAATAAGAAACAAAAACAGAAGTGAATTGAGAAAAAATTATTTCAAAATTAAATTAGGAAACGTCAATTTACCTATTAAATATTAGGATGTTACATGTTATGATATTTCAGTCGCCTCATTGATTAAATAATTAACTTACGCAGAACCAAACAAACGCATGATAAACAATAAATCATAACCTCTCCGTAACCGTTTTTTATGTTCTTTTGTTCTCTGCATATATTCCATATATTCTATTATATGTTAAGAAAAAAAAAACACGTTTTCGTAATTGCAAAATCAAATATGACATTCGGTTTATATTGTAGATTACAAGATAACGATGAAAATACTTACGTCTTAACGTCTGTGGTCTATCCGTAAAAATTCGAAATGATTTACATTTGTTGCACAATGTTCGCAAGTTCGTAGCTTCTCAGACGCACGAGAATGTATCAAATTCTGGGATTCCCTGCTACAAGCACGCCACTCAGCGGACACTCGTCAACGCTGCGACAGGTCGTACACTCGTACAGACAAAAAACGGGGGAAACAGGTACCGTCGGTGCCGTCGTATCTCGTATCGATACGCAAATACGAAAAATAGGCTGAATAGGCTTGTAAAATCCGCAGAATATACTATAAATTCCCGATCCAAACTGGCAATTTTTATTCTATCGTATTCACATGGACAGGCAGAGGGCACAAAAAACTCACACTCGCTCGCTGGTTAAAGAAAATTATGCTTTTGGAAAAATATATTAATAAAAGAATAGACAACTACATGAAGACGAAATTACGCACGGAAACTTCAATGGACACATTCTTTCCTCGATCATGACTCATGACTCGATTGTTAATGTTAGCGTTCGACTCCTTGTCACGATGAGGTGGGTTTTGTATGACAATCGAAATCGATATTCTTCAATAATTATACAAATAATTATTGATCGACTATGATTTTTTGCAATTTCTCGCATATGCAGTAAAGTTCGTGAATAATTGATGGCATTTAATTGTGTCACAATAATAATTATTTGCCTATCAAACTGCATACCTTGCTGCATAAAAAAATATGAAAAAAAAAAAATTACCAATTAGTCAATAATAATTGATTTGTTTTCATTTAAGAATTGAAGAACACCAATTGTTCACATACTGCAATTAATTTATATGTATATATATATATATATATATATAATATATATATATGTATATATATGTATATATTTTTTTTAATGGTCGAGACACGGAGTGAACAAATATAGATCAATGATTTCTGTTTCTGTTAATATTTAAGATTGATATAATCAAATAATCATGTATGTATAAAGTACTTTAGGCTGTAGGTAAAGGTAAAAGCGAAAAAAAAATATCAAAGGAAAAGATGTTTACTAGGTTTACTAGTTGAAATTTGAAAGATTTTTTTTTTCCGAAGTCTCTATTGTGGAGGCCCCCTGCTTGTGGAGGCCCCGGGGCTTTCGCCCCGGTTGCCCCCCCCTAAATCCGGCCCTGATTGGAAGTACCATACAGGAAATAGTCACGCTCACAAATTAATAATTGTTCAAAAGCAATTTGCGGGTGGCAGTCTACGAAAAAACCGGTACAACAGACGTAATTTTTAAAAACATCCCAGTATTTAATAGTCCTAGTAGACGGTATACAATTAGTTTACATAATCCCACAAGAATTGATCGACAATCGATTTGAGAGATACAATCTTTAGAATATCTTGCGAAATATTCGATTCACGGTACATAATCGTAATTATAATAGAGTAATAAAAAAGAAACGAATCGCACTTGTTCCGATTTCGTAAGAGAAGCAAGGAATGCGACTTGCCGCTCTATGGTTTGATTGTGTTTCCATCGCTCTGTGGGGGGCGGGGGCTTTGTGATAGCTAGAAGAGATTGTCCATGGATTACTTAAGATTTAATGCGAACTTTTTGAACGGGTTACTTATATACAAAAATGGATTATCGTGTGTTAATTCCCGGTAAAGAAAATGCCTGTGCTGGATTAAATTTTCGTTATAGTTTTTACCCGACTGCCCTAGAAGGAGCGTAATGTTTTTCGAGAGTATGTATATATGTTTGTATGCTCTGTAACCTAAACGGTTTGATGGATTTTAACATACAAGGTGTCGTTAGATTCGTCTTAAATGTGGAAGTGACATAGGCTATATAATATTTATATATTGCATCTGCAAATACAAAAAAAGGAGGGGAAGGTTTTAAAATAATACAACATTGTTGGTTTCAAATACAAGCTAGTAATGACTCAATTCCAAATATATATTATATATATAATTATACATACATATATTAATAAAACTAAAAAGTATGAAATAAAGCAAATTAAAACATAACATCACGCCTTGTTTCCCCGAAGGGTTGGGCAGAGGTGTCCCTGTAGCAGGCACACCCACATTTCGCCAGTTATGTTTAAGTCCCATGTAATAGGGGGCGAGCCTATTGCCATCAACCGGACACAAATCCAGACTCCGAGCTGCTACTGAGAAATTTCAGATAGAAAAACCCAATAACATTTTGCTCGACCCGGGAATCGAACCCAGGACCTCATACTTAGCAGTAGCGCTTGCGACCACTAGACCAACGAGGCAAATTATTTAATAAAAAATCAAAAACAATAAACCAGACTGCAAAAACACATAATTGAAAAAGAAAAACAAGCATTATACTCTATAGATTTTTGGTATTGCTATACAGGCGAGACAAACAAAAGTTAGACCAAAATTTTAAGGTTATTGGTTTGTCCTTTCAGTTATGTGTTTTTGATTTTTCATGGCCTTGCTTGTAATCGCTGATGTTAAGTACACGTTGTTTGTCTTCAAAAGGTATCCCTGTTGAAGACAAACACGTGTATCATTAGTGATGGGACTATGTAGGTATGTCAGGGGATTGGCAGCAGTATAGTTGTTTTATGGTTAGCGCGAGTTAGGTTCATCAATTTGGTTCTTAGCCAACGCAGTGTTTGTATTATGCATTAATCTTAGAAACATAATGGCTCCAGGAATAGTTTAAGGTGTCTCTAACAATCCCTTTACCGATTGAACTATAGAAATGCCTTCAGGAAGTCACGATTAGTTAATTAAACGCACAGATAATAAAAAGCAAAGCAATAGTTCTCATTACTCCGTTAATTAGACCACGTCTGCGGTAGAACAATGAATCGAGAGCGGAACAGCGGTTATCGTAACCGACAACCGACGGTAAGTAGTAATGGTTACTAGTAACTACCGAGAAACGTTAGTAAGATTGTTCTTAGAAATGGTTCGGTTGCTCCATTTCTTGTTCGAGATAATAGCGATAACAGTTTTTCATTATTCAATGTTTTTTGTTTTGAAGTTGATCTGGAAGTGGGAGCTATGGTGTGGTGGTTTTCTTACTACTCTTTTTTATAAATCGGTATTGACTGTCGTGAAGTTTTGAGCTTTTACCATTGTTGGTGCCTATGTTTGAACATAGGCATAATTAGCCTATAATGTTCCCACTGCCGGGACACAAGCTTCCACTGTGTGAGATGGAGTGATCCACCACGCGGACCCACTGCGGGTTGGAGTAGAACTACAATGTCTTCGAACTTTTGTCGAAGACATATGACAAGTCTTCGACTTAGTCTATTTTTGGTTCTACGATATGACGGTTTCCTCACGATGTATTCTAATATTTGAGAATGGGTTTCAATTGCTGTACCTGTGAAGTGACTAGGAGTCCATCTTAAATCTCTTCATTAGATCTCTCTTCGATAAGTTTCAAATGTGTAAGTTCCTTTAAAATTCTTAGTGTTTCGATGGCAATTTATATAGAGCCTCCCCAGAATTTGGCTACGAGTTAGGCACCTTCAGCCACCACCACCCCACCAGCTGACCACCACTCAATTCACCTTCTTCTTCATTGAAAAAGAAAAATTCAAAAATTTGCTCTCCGTCTCTTTAACAGTTGGTATGTTTTAATGATCGATCCGATTCAAAAAACATAGTTCTACAATAATCCTATTGTAACATCAAACCATATTCTCAAACTAAATATTGTTACACTTTACAAGATGGCTATCGGTGAGAGAATGGAACAGACCGCTCTAATCCGACAGGCCTGATTTGAAGACTATTATTTATAAATAATATCTCCGTGTTATACAACGAGCGGAAAGTTGATCCACGTTGTCGATCCCTGATAGCAAAGAGCTGCAATAACAAATTATGTAGCACCTTTCTCTGGGCAAATATACTATTAGACTATACTTAAAACAATAGACAGGAGATTGAATAGAAGGGCCAATGTGTAGCATTGACTTGTAATTGATTATCTACTTATTAGCAGCGCTCCGCAATTTCACACGCGGGAAAAAAACACAGTCTCCATCCCGTGGCAATATCGGGATGAAAAGTATCCTATGTATTAATCCAAGCTATAAACTATCTGTATGAGAAATTTCAACATAATCCGTTCAGTAGTTTCAGCGTGAAAGTGTAACAAACATCCATCCCTCCATCCTCACAAACTTTCGCATTTATAATATTAGTAGGATTTGTAGGAGGATACGATACAGTAGGATTGTAGGATAAGAATGAATGTCTCTTCTAGCAAGTTCATTTGCTTTATGCTAGTCAATAATTTTTATGATTTCCAACTAAGTAGTCTGGCCACGCTAAGTCTGCAATGGAATAAATGGGCAACCCCGAAAAGTTTTGTATATGGTATACTTTTACATCAGTCGGTTTATGTCATTTTCGGGGTTGTAAGTAGATCTAATGATTTTAATATTTTGCCTTTTGATTTTTGCATAATAGATTATGTGTAATAGACAGGATTTTGTAATATCTATATTTAAAAGAGTGTCCTTGGAGTTTCTTGCCCGTTCTTCTCCATAGAGATCTACGTTTTGGAATGGGCAATTAGCTTCAACTTTCTGACTAACTGACCGACTCTTTGACAATTCAAAAGTGCCTGTAAATGGTTTAATTGAAATAAATGCTTTGAGTTTGAGTTTGAGACTATGTCGTACCTATGCTCGATCTCCATACGATGACAAAACTGTATCAAATCCACACTGCATCGCGCTAAAGTGAATATTCTTTATCAGGGATAAATCAGATTATAAACAAATTAACCTATCAAAAACAAAAAGACAAACAAAGTATCAAAAATTATTTTTTCGTTGGACAGGATGGTGTTGCCGTCTATAGATTTTGAAATTCTACAGCTGACTTGGACATTATGGAAAACATAGGATGTATTCATTCAATTGTTTAACTTTCCGCACAATTTGGGAACTGATGCATAAGTGTGACTGGGAGGTCAACTACCAAGTCAACAATCTAATTGTAGCTTAAAGATCCGAGAGGCTGACCGATTTGTGCTCTCGATTAAACTTGTGTCAATAAAAACAAAACCTGTGCCAGGTTTTTGTAGATTTTTTTGTAGAAAACTGTCTTCGTGATATGCCAAGACCAGTAGATATGTAATATTGACATGATTTTCTATTTGATCTAATCATTGCTAAGAATGTATTCCGTAGAAATTTTCTGTAGACAGTCATTTTTAGAAAGGTAATTTAGTTTCCTGCAAGGTATGGTCAGATGAGCCCGTGTGTTACTGGGAGCAAAACCAGTCCTGTCGCAAACAAGATGGTTTTTGTCAGAGACCCATAGCTGTCATTCGTCGGAGCTTTATCGAAGGGAGAAATCTGTGACAAATATTTCGCACATGGCCATTTTATTCCTTCCATCCGTCTCTCAAGTCGTCGTACACTTATCGGTACGTCATCGCACGGCGTGAGACATTTCACGACCATGCCACAGTACCTTCATCGCAATCTCAGTAAGTCAATTTGGTTCGCGATCTACTGAATTCTGAATTACTCGAAGCATGAATAATATTTGTCTGAGTTTTCCATCACATTTTAGATATTACTTCTATAAAGTAGTTGTTATTTAATTTTATTGATAGCATCACTTTGTTTAGTCGAGAACGATGAATGAATTTCAAGGTAGCGCTGAACATTATAATAAAATAAAACTATTATGTGGATTTTTAACGATGTTTGTGGTGCTTAATAAGCCTAGAACATTCCCACTGCTGGGACACAGACCTCCTCTCTTTGAGAGGGAGTTGGTTATAATCCACCACGCAGGTTGCACCAGTACGGGTTGGCGGATGTCACAGGTTTTCGAAGTTTTGGTTCTAGGACATGCTTCCTCACGATCTTTACCTTCACCGTTTTGAGAGCAGTGATGATGAAATTAAATACACAAAGTAAAGTGCCTCCCTGGGTTCGAACTCACGACCTACAACTGTAAGTCAGGGCCGATACCACTGGGCCATCACTGCTCTCCTTTTTGGGTTGACTATTACGAGCCACAAAACTGTAAAATCTGGTGTACCTAGCGTCTGTAGAAACATTTTGACTTACTGCCAATTTTTATTTACTTCAATATCTCCTTCAACAGGTCGTGAGCGTGATGCTCTTCATAAGAATCGTGTACCACCAAACAAGCCATCACTGCATGTTCAACCTTATCACTAACACAACAAGCTTCACATTCCTTTGCATGATAACTTTGAAGAATACACTGGACTGACATTAACATAATGTAAAAGCCTGAATAACTTGCTGATATATGTCGTGTGAGAGTGATTCCACTTCTTGAGAACTAATTGACTATGCAGATGTCATTAAAGATAATTGTGACAATTAACGAAGAACATAAATTATCGGTGTAGTAACAGAGAGTATTGTAAGTGGTTTATATATAGCCGTGTGATTTGATTATGTGAGTGGATTGTACAATACAGGACCATCAACTTCAAGGACGTCTTAGATAATATGAATTGGTGTCAGGATGTAGTCTTTGATAGTCGGTAAGTACAGGTAAGTCGGTGATTGAGGTATAAAAATACTGAAAATTAAAAGAAAATGAATACGGTTCCCTGTAGAGCGTAGTTTTTTAGATATTAAAACATAAAAGCTATTGTCAAAGATTAGATTGATATGGAGATTGGTAGCGCTTCAAACCCTAAGATGTATCAGAAATGTACAGTGTGTTAGGGTTAATTAAGAACATAATTTAAGAAAGAAAGAAAAATATTTTATATGGGACACGCACAGGAAACAATTAAAATGAAAAAAGAACATCAAAACTAACAAAACCATGAAAACAATATAGCAATCTAAGAAAAGAACATTAAAATTAACAAATTGTGAAAGCATAAATGAAGACCAGTGCGAAGCCAAAAAGCTAGCTCAGTATGATGCTACGATATTTGAAAAAACAAATACCGCAGCGCTGGTATTATTAAGAGAGTGTAGTATTCATCAGAATTAACAACTGAACGGGGACCCCCATTAGTGTCCCTTGTTTAATCAATAGTACTTCTGCTGCTGTTTTCCTCTTCATCTGCCCGAGTATCTACTATATGTATTTGGTTAGTATCTGTACGTTCCTTTAAGGTGCCGTGTACCTGTTCGAACATCTATGCAACCAAATCTAAGTACTATCCGTAATATATCATCGTTCTAACATCAAAGTCTATCTCATTTTCCATCAATTCACAATTTAAAACTGTTCTTGTCATGTTTGAAAAATATTTTACAAGTAGGATCGTGCACGTTGCACTATAGTTTAAATAAGGACAGCGTTGCGCTTTTGATCTATCAATCAGCCATTAGCTATGCGCGTGCGCCGACTACGGGCTTTCTTTGATATGCATCCGTATATTATTATGTTTCAGATGTGGTTTCACTGCTAATAGAATAACGGGCTGAGAGTTTAGACAAAAATAGATCTCTGAGAGATACTATAATAGAAAAGTGCTAGTGACGACACTTGACTTCCGCCGCTAATAAGAATGTTGAAAGCCCATGGTTTGTTGTGACTTGAGAACTAAATAAAGAGGGTACAAGAAAATTTGTATCCATACTTTGATGTAGGAATTATTTATGAAAATGCAGAATTTTATGGAAATTTTGTTTTAGTCAGATAGTGATTCGCTTCATGTAAAATATTGGTATTCAGCTGCACCCGGTTAGCCTGTAAGGAGACCCTAAAGGTTCCAGCAGACAGGCGCGACAGGACCGTGACGACGGTGCAACGCGATTTTGGTAGAACAATTTCCATGAAGTTTTCAGAAATTGTTCTGGTAGACTCGCGTCGCGTTGTCGCCTCGCGCCTGTCTGCGGGAGCCTTTACATAGTGCGAAAAAGACTTGGCAGATAATGTTTAATTTATATTGGCACCCAGAAGATTAAACATTATGTAATGGTTTTGCAATGTAAGCATAATTCGCTCAATCAAAATGTTGTATTTTGATTGAGCTGCGAATTATCCAGTTCCACTGGAAAGTTACCTAATCCATCAAATACAATATTTTATAGCCCACTAAATTATTGTTACAGATTTATGATTCGCACTGCCAAGCAATAAATTATGTTTGTATATTTTGTAATAGTGACGTAATGAAGCTAGTGGAGTAGATTCTGTGCGTGCATCCTCGATAAGATAGGTATCATGTAGAAATAACGGGTGAGAGTGGTGTCAGGCATAACACGATGCCATATAGGGCTGACAAAGAATGGAGATACAGTCAAACCTTACTCAGGAAACCGAGAAATCTCTATAAGCGAGAAAACTCTATAAGTAAAGATGATGAGAGTAATTTCCAGGTCCCGTCATTTTAACCCTCTATATAAAACCTCTATAAGTGAGAAACAGAAACTTCTTTAAGTGAAAGTCGTTTAACACTCGTGGACATAACTGTGACTGCCGCATGCCTGTACCTCTACAAGCGACAGTGGAGTGTATAACATCTCTGCTAGACCTCTCTAACTGAGACTGCTACTTGCCTGTACCTCTACAACCGACAGTGCAGTGTATAACATCTCTCCTGGACCCCTCTAACTGAGACGGTAAGACTGATTGTCAGTTCCAGAATAGCGAATGCCTCTCTGGTAGTCCAACCAGACAGTCGTTACGGGTCGTCAGAAGCCTGAAAATCTGACTATCAGTCTTACCAAGGCGTATCGTATTACCCAGTAGTAACTGGGTATACCGATACGCCTTGGTAAGACTGATTGTCAGATCCAGACTAGCGACTGCCTCCAATAACTTACCAGATTTGTGATATCATGAACAAAAAAACTGATCGAATGAAATAGTTGTATAAAGATACCGATTTCCGACAAATTGTTATAGTCCCCGTAGCTTTATTAATTCATCCAGCCTGCTTTTGTTTCAAACCAGTCACCACACTTGAACCGCGTCTACTAAATACATGCGATTGACTGAATGAAAAAAATAGTGACATAGCTTCCAAGATCTTTTAAGGAAACCTCAAAGATGTGTTTCGACACATCTTTGAATTACCAGTTGAACATGCAATTTTCCGAAAACCAGCCGCTGCCAGCCCTAGAGCACCTATCTATAACGTTGTTAACGGCGTCTGGTGGATGTTTATAGCTGAATTCCTAATTATGGTAAAGAGTACCCTACGCCGGCACAGCGTCGCTGTGGGCGTTGACAAGCGCCATTTTGGTCTCACTTTATTTTTACGTTTTCATCGTGTGTGCGGATTGCTTGCTTCAACTTGTACGGATGTAAAGTGTGGTATTAACATAGAGGTGTGAGTAATAGCGAGGTTCAAAAGGAAAAGTTGGGAAGTAGAAATCAGGACTGTTGAGTCATTGTTGTGAATGATCTGAGGCAAAAAAGGCAAACTCTCAAAAACTTAGTAAGACGCATCTAAGCTAAACAAGATGATAAATTAGAGAAAGCTGTATTTTCTTCTATGGAATTAAGAAACATTATGTTGAATATTAGTGTCCTGAAACAAGAAGGTTTGATTGCAGTCAGTTTTTGAAACAGAAATTAGACACTACCTCTGATGTAGGAAGACATACAGATTTAAAAAAAAAAAAACGGATAGATTCCGAACTCATCATCTTATTGACAGACATGAAAATAATATGTTTTCGATATTTGCTTAACTTTGGTCGCTAACACTCACTAGGTACCATCCGTAAAGAAATAAAAAAGTTCCGAAGAGTATTGGCCGCGATCGATGTAAAGAAACTACATTTATTTACTAAACACTTTTCTAACATAAGTCGATGTACTTATTCAACCGAGTTGGCACGCAATCGGTTCATGCTTGCAGGCTTTCTACTCGAGTACTTATAGTACACGCTTGACACCCTTTTTTTTTTTTTTGGGTGGGAAATCATCAAATAACTTCTCCCGCTCTGGGCGGAGCGGGAGAGCGTGTCAGACTCTTACTGACTAAAACCCACCCGTGTTCCTTCGGTTGCCCTGTTGCCGGGGGCCACGATCTCCCTTTCGGTTTTCTTCGCAACCCCGGCAGGCATCGGCCCTAGCGGACCCCGTCAATTCTGCTGACATCTCTTTGAGGCGCGCGTGGAACACAACGCGCCGTCGACCCGGGCCTGGTCCTTATCGGACGGTGAGCTACCCATTGCTCACAGTCCGCAAGCCCGCGCCTACGGTGGCCGGAAATCGGCTTGCGACTCCCGACGCCCTGGGCGTCTCCTGCGGCGGTTAGGGGCGTGAGGGCGCGAGATTTGCCTCTCCCTCACGCGTTCCGCCTCCTCCTTCGCAAGCATTACCGCTTCGCAGAAGGAGGTGACGGCCTCCCATTTCCTCTCGCTCCGTACCATGGCCTGAACCAGGGCCGGACGCGAGAGATCACCGCCGCCGATCGCCTCCACGAGGACACGACGATGCTCCGCCCAAGCTGGGCAGACCTCCACCGTATGCTCCACCGTGTCCTCCGGGCGATCCACACAATACACGCTTGACACCCTGTGAATCATACCACAAACATTTTCATAACATTCTCCACAGAGCTCTCAACGTTAAATATCGATTGTCGATGTTACAAACAATCCGATTGCTTGTGTCAATCGAGTGCAATGATCCCCATGAATAGTGTATTTGAAACAATGTATCAAGTTGCAGCCTAATGCATCGATTCTCCGTACCATGCACGTGGTTAATCCGTTACGTTGACAACCGATTCTGAGAAATTACGAGTATTACGCTATAGAATTAATTATGTTATAGATTTGCCCGTGTTATTAGTGAAATGTCGACTTATATGACAAGATGTATCGATTAAAGTTCGTTTTTTAATCCCAGAGACTAATTTGACATTTCAAGTGATTGTTGTTTGTTTTTTCAATTTGGAATTTGACATTTGCACCTGTCAAATTAGTATCTGGTATAAATGATAAATGATTTTATTTCTGTAAATAGGTTTGTACAAACACTTTTACACGTCAATCATATTTTAAAAACTAGATGAGGTCGGCGTTTCCTATCTGACTACTCTGAGAAGAAAGGCCGAAACAAACTCAGAGATCACAGTCTCTTTTAAAGTCCAGACACAATCTTGGTCAGATCATGTGATATACAAAAACGAACCGTAGGAGTTATACTTGTTACACCTACACCTGACACGACTGATGATTATTATGTAGATGACATCATTAGTAAAATAATGATCGATACGATATATGATATCAGACATGAACTTGATGAACTTTACATTGAAATAGGAATGGATCAAGGTCTCCCTAATTTGGCTTCAGGCATCTTCATCTTTTATGGGAACATTTACGTCATGGTTGAGTATAATTATGGTTTTCCAAGATTGCTTTGTTAAAACTTAGTGGAATGAGTAAGATATTCAGTTGTTCAACTTGAATCAGTCCTCATTAATTGCCATATTCTTTCCTATTGTCAAACGTGCTGTTTGCTAGTAATGCTAGATGAAAGAAACAAATGGAAACGTTTAAAGTTTTAAATTATAGTTTCATAGCATCGCTTAATCACCAATTAGTTAACTCCGGATTACAAAATACATTCTCATACAAAAAAGCGGTTGATACCTCGACCAGGTACCAGGCTCTCAGACAATGGGCAGCGGTTGCAAGCTCTTCCTGCGACTGTGTGACGCGGGAACAATGCCCATTGTACCGTCCATGTTACCATTTCACCGGTAATTACGTGCTACTGCACTCACATACACGACACATACGTGCACAGTAACAGCAGTGACCTCTGATCATGAAGACAGTTTTGAGTTACATCTGTAAATATTTTTGTAAGATTCTGTGGTGCAATCAGTCACGCTGCACATCATAATAAATAATGTACCTACAACAAAGTATATGGAGAAACACGTAACATCAATAAAATTATTCAGATTGGATCAATAGGTATCTGCAAACATTTCAACTGCAAAGTTAGCTGGACTGTCGTTTTGCACTACTATCTTGAATCCTGGAGTAAAAATTCGAATGACATGGCTTCGCAATGAAATTTCCAACAAAATAAAAAAAATAGCGTGGATTCTCATAGAACAAATGTCTCTAGTATTTTTTAACAGGGGAGTTTTTAATAATAGCTGTTTCTTTCCGTTTATCTCTCAACAACAATGTGACAGAGAAAGAAAGTTATGCTGCTGATCGTTTTACTAAAAGTTGCAGTTGCGTTACTAGGCAATCATACAATCGAGTAGCGTACTATTATAAACAATGCATACAGTGACATGTGTGGCCTTTCACACAGTAATTACGATACTTAACTACTACGTTGTGCTGCGCTCCTAGTCATTTACAAAAGAAAGTTTACCTTTATTCTTTCTCTTGTTTTGAACTCAATAAAGGTATTTTTGTACTTTGTGACATTTCTTACTTTCTATAGTTATTAAGATGAGTAGTGACCTTAATTTATTGGAAATAGTAACATAAACATTTATAACATACTAGTAAATCTCTCTGGCATTAATGAAGGGCCTTCCCAACCTAATTATGTATGAACTTACCTACACTACATAGGCAGTTAGTTTATCATAAGGTGGCTCGCGCTTTCACCTCATGATGGCCTTTAAGTACTTTCATACATACGAACATAGTTCCTACTAACGCCTGAAATTAATAATAATGTATCTGAATGCAAATCTGTGATTCGGCCTCTCGAACACTCAAATTTGCAAACTCGGCCGTTGATTGGTTTCGGCACCCTAATTGCGTAGGTAACCTATTTTCGTAAACGGTTATGACTAATTTGTTTCATTTGACAGTTCAACAACATTCATTGCGTTATTTACGTTGTTGGGCAATTTTATTTTCCTACTTATGAAGCAATGGATTAGCAATCTGTTTCAAATCGAAACAAATTGTGATTGATCGTGTATTCATTCATCAAATAGGGTACAGGATAAAAAAAACGATCTGCCTAGCCTTTTCCCAACTTTGTTGGGGTCGGCTTTCAGTTTAACTGCTTCTCATTACCAGTATTTTACATGGGGCGACCGCTTATCTAACCGCCACAACCCAGTTACTGGGTAAAACGATACCCCTTGGTAAGACTGGTTGTCAGAACTTTTGAGTTTCTACTATATACTACTACTTCTACGACTACCCGTAACGACTGCCAAAGATCTACGAATGACAGCCGGGACCAACGGCTTAAAGTACTTTCTGAGGCTTGATATATATTGGATGGTCATCCATCCACAAACCGACTTTACCAAACATACTTAATTTGGGGCGTTAAAAATATCTTCTAACTATTCCTCTACTCCTAATGGACAAAAGTGTTTTTTACATAGCGACATCAAACTGTCCTCCCTCCTCTTTCCGCATCAGATCTTTCTCAGCTATCTGTGGACAGATAACATCAGCAAATTGTCGGTACGAAGACTATATAATTGCCACCTGAGAATTTCTCTGAATTCTATCACGGTTCCAATCTAATTCCCATAATGATGTGATATTAATACATATAATAATTTATAATTGCTTTACCGGCCTAAAGTATATAGATTATGAGTAGATATCCACCATCTACTATTACAATTACTGAAGGATTACACGCAAAAGGCGTAGGTTTGAATGTCACTAATTAGGTAATGTGGAAGGAATATAAGGAATTATGATAATTTATCTTCAAGTTGGTATTCGATCTTTAGTTCCTCATATACTTAATGTATCTACAGTCAGGGATCAGCAATCAATCCAAGTGAAAATTCTGAGAATGTTGGCAACATTCTCAGAATTTTCACTTGGATTGGTTGGCTAACAGGATTTGCAGTGTTTGGCAAATATAGTTTATTTATTCAACAAAAATAACAAATAGTTACACAAATATCTTAATAAACAGGTACCGTAAACTGCTCTAACTCCGCCTGGCATCCCAAGTTTGTCTATAATGAAAAAACCTGTAATATCTTTTTCATTTTACTTGTATGGCAATTGAAACTTTGAGTTTTCATAGAGAGCTTTAAGTTTCGATTACCTTATTGCAATTATTGCCAGAGATTTTTCATCATAGGCAAACTTAGGATGCCAGGTGAAGTTAGGGCAGTTTCCCGGTAGTAAAACAAAAAAGAGATTACATTATATGTGTAGCACACGATGTTAGCCACATCTTAGATAATAATGGCGTGATTTACCCATAAAATAAACAAAATGTGCTGATTATTTAGAGGATCATGTTCAGATGAGGCACATCCATGTTAATTGCACAATCAACCACCAACAATCACTTACATCAATATTTAATTTGGCACCCAAAAACAGTAACTCCGGAAGTGTTATAATAGCAATTTGCCTGTTTCCACCGTGGGTCCGTTCCAGTTACGTCACTCGATCAGGAAGCGATCGCAACTCGGTCGCAGTCGATTGTAAGTTACGACTGGTTGTCACGGGTCATTGAGCACTAACAATGAATGGGGCAAAAGCTATGAAGCCCCGTAGTGGGTTAAGTAAGTGGCACAATGTACCATGGCTTTATTTAAATGGGTTGGTAGGTTTCGGCTAGACTGTGTCTACAAAATTTGAAAGTAAAAGTACCTATAAACTGTCAAAGTCAAAGTGAAATAATTTTTTTCAAATAGGCCCATGTATGGCACTTTTGAACGTCAAAATTTACAAAATAATATAATTGATTCTAGTCGCCCCTTCCAAAAGGTAGTTTTCGTATGAAGAATGGACAAGAAACTCTACCGTTACTCATTTAATTTTTTTTACAATAGTTTGTATAAGTACGTACATTAGTTAAATAATTATATGTGAAGACGATGCATCTAGAATAAAATAACTATATTACAATAGGTAAAAAGAATTAAAATGAAACAACGACAGATAATTTAATTATGTGTTACCTAGATACATGGCGCTCACATATTTACGAACATTGTAAAAGTAGACTATTTTCCTATTTTATTTTTTTAATTAATAAGTCAGTGTGTGAGGAAGTAATCACAGAATGTCTAGGTCAAAAATAGATCTTTTGAAATCACAAGCCATTTTATAATCAAATTGGTCACGACACTAATACTTATCGAAACCCCTTTTGGCATATTGAAAACAGGAGACAGGAGTCACGTATCAACAAGAACTCAACGAGAGAATCTATGGGAAAACATCCAAGCATGGGAGTATCATACGCGATTAAATTGAAAGCTTACGTGACGACGAAGACCGGTCAGCTTTACTATGACCTTCGACCTTTGGCGTTTATAAAAATAACTGCGCACGGTACATTATTAGTATCGCTATATAGTTAATATTGATTTAGTTTCCCAAAGACGTTGCGTCAGCTGACCAAGAAAGATAACCATACGTAAATAGGTTTTTAGTATTCATCCAATAGTTCTTATCGCGATATCTTTCTGAAAAAAACTTCAGACATCATTCGATATAGGTATCAGATAAAGATAAACTAAGCTGATAAAACTGAACACTTCATAACAAACTGCAGCAATATCTCATAATCTGAATAGCCTTCTAATCTGAAAAAAATAAATAAAATGAAATTAACAACAAATACAAAACTTTGTATCACATCATCATGATAAATCATTCATTATTATTCAATTTCTAGTGACGTTAAGATATTGTCTAGCCAGATTGCTATCAAAGATGCTGCCCATCTTGTCTTTTCAATATCTGTGACAATTTCATAAAACCTACCCTACCCTTTTCACAACTATGTTGGGGTCGGCTTCCAGTCTTACCGGGTGCAGCTGAATACCAGTATTTTACATGGAGCGACTGCCTATCTGACCTCCACAATCCGGTTACTGGGTAACACGACCCTTAGTAAGACTGGTTATCAGACTTTTAGGCTTCTGACTACCCGTAACAACTGTCAAAGAACTATGAATGACAGCTAGGACCAACGGCTTAATGCACTTTCTGAGGCATGGAGGGGTCTCGATATGTAACGGATGATCACCCATCCACGAACTGACCGTGGCAAGCGTAGCTTTACTTTCGAGTGATCCGTGCGGCTGATCATTTGTGAAGATTTCACAAATGTTTACCAACAGCCCCCCTGTCAATGTCATTAAGCTGCCAAAAGATTCTGGTATCACTCTTTAACAAGCCATCCATCCATTAATCCACCTTAAACCTGTCGCCTGTCAAAATCCCCGTCAATCGACCCAGCCTGAGGCATCACAATTTCGACACGGTAAACTGCCATTTGCGTGCCGTATGCGCGTGCACATGACGTGTGACGAATTTTGACATGTTGCATGTGCCGAGCCAATCAGTGCCTGACCTCTTGGACGAAGATGTAGGCTGCAGTGGCTTCTTTTCAATTACGATTGTCTGGCACAGTTTAAAAAGAGGATGTCTACCACAAATTGGCGTACTTTTCGTGTTACTTACCTTTATCATAAAGATTTTGCAACAGATACTTAGTTAGCCTCTACATACAGCCAATTGTGCTCGGAAGACCAATTTTTGAATGTAATACCACAATACTTAGGATACTGATTTTTTGCTGTCAGCCTATTGGCTGTATTATAATTGTTATCCCTTTAGCCGGTTTTGGCTTTTAATGCCGTCCTCATGCCTAGGGGATAGAAGTCAAAATCGGTTGAACGGACTGTAAAAAAGGTTTAGTTAAATGTCTAATCTTATTTCAAATCCGGAACTTATTATCCCAGTCAAGGTCTTATCAAACCTTATAGTACTACAGTTATATACATAGCTGATACATGAGTAACCACCAACATGATGCATCATGTTACAGACTCTCCATCGATCTGTGTAAAACATCCTACTGATATAAATTGTGAAACATCGAGTCCATTAAAATACCATTTTAAAAGTCTCATTTTCCCAACGTTCTACTTAACTAATTAGAACACCATCTTGATTCTAGTATGCGTTTGCGCAAGTAGGTGACAAACTGTCCCCAATCTGGTGGATGGTGCAACCATGGTTTATAGACGCATTAAGATACCCTTAATATACTTACTTACATAAAATAGTTTTACGGCTTCCATGTGGCAATTGTTGCAAACATTTATAGACTTTCAAGGAATGCAATAAATCCAGAGAATATTCAATTGTAAGAGGAATATCTTCTGGAAAGAAAATTACCTATTACTTATAAATGGTTAACCGTGCCTCGGAAAACACGCTAAACCATTAGTCCAGGCTGTTATTTGTAGATCTTTGTACGTTGTTACGGGTAGTTAGAAGCCCGAAAGTCAGACCACCATTCCAAGCAATGGGTAGCTCACCGTCCGATAAGGACCAGGCCCGGGTCGACGGCGCGTTGTGTTCCACGCGCGCCTCAAAGAGATGTCAGCAGAATTGACGGGGTCCGCTAGGGCCGATGCCTGCCGGGGTTGCGAAGAAAACCGAAAGGGAGATCGTGGCCCCCGGCAAACAGGGCAACCGAAGGAACACGGGTGGGTTTTAGTCAGTAAGACCCTGACACGCCCTCCCGCTCCGCCCAGAGCGGGAGAAGTTATTTGATGATTTCCCACCCAAAAAAAAAAAGACCACCATTCCAGTCTCATAGTCAAATACTGGAAGTCAGCTGCATTCGGTTACACTGGAGGCCGACTACAACATTGGCCAAAAGGGTAAGCAAATAAAGACTTATAAATGTTTAATAAGATTGAGTAAATTTTCAATTTTCCTTTTGATATCATCCTAAATATATATCTATGTGAGACTACTGCGTCTCATAGTTTCACCCGCAAAAAGGGTCTTTCAAACAGGCGCGACACGCGACGCGACACAAAGACACCGCTCGTCGCGCGACGAGCGGCGTCTTTGTGTCGCGTCGGTGGTCCGCGGCGTCTTTGTGGTCCTTATCGGACGGTGAGCTACCCATTGCTTGGAATGGTGGTCTGACTTTCGGGCTTCTAACTACCCGTAACAACGTACAAAGATCTACAAATAACAGCCTGGACTAATGGTTTAGCGTGTTTTCCGAGGCACGGTTAACCATTTATAAGTAATAGGTAATTTTCTTTCCAGAAGATATTCCTCTTACAATTGAATATTCTCTGGATTTATTGCATTCCTTGAAAGTCTATAAATGTTTGCAACAATTGCCACATGGAAGCCGTAAAACTATTTTATGTAAGTAAGTATATTAAGGGTATCTTAATGCGTCTATAAACCATGGTTGCACCATCCACCAGATTGGGGACAGTTTGTCACCTACTTGCGCAAACGCATACTAGAATCAAGATGGTGTTCTAATTAGTTAAGTAGAACGTTGGGAAAATGAGACTTTTAAAATGGTATTTTAATGGACTCGATGTTTCACAATTTATATCAGTAGGATGTTTTACACAGATCGATGGAGAGTCTGTAACATGATGCATCATGTTGGTGGTTACTCATGTATCAGCTATGTATATAACTGTAGTACTATAAGGTTTGATAAGACCTTGACTGGGATAATAAGTTCCGGATTTGAAATAAGATTAGACATTTAACTAAACCTTTTTTACAGTCCGTTCAACCGATTTTGACTTCTATCCCCTAGGCATGAGGACGGCATTAAAAGCCAAAACCGGCTAAAGGGATAACAATTATAATACAGCCAACAGGCTGACAGCAAAAAATCAGTATCCTAAGTATTGTGGTATTACATTCAAAAATTGGTCTTCCGAGCACAATTGGCTGTATGTAGAGGCTAACTAAGTATCTGTTGCAAAATCTTTATGATAAAGGTAAGTAACACGAAAAGTACGCCAATTTGTGGTAGACATCCTCTTTTTAAACTGTGCCAGACAATCGTAATTGAAAAGAAGCCACTGCAGCCTACATCTTCGTCCAAGAGGTCAGGCACTGATTGGCTCGGCACATGCAACATGTCAAAATTCGTCACACGTCATGTGCACGCGCATACGGCACGCAAATGGCAGTTTACGGGTCGACGGCGCGTTGTGTTCCACGCGCGCCTCAAAGAGATGTCAGCAGAATTGACGGGGTCCGCTAGGGCCGATGCCTGCCGGGGTTGCGAAGAAAACCGAAAGGGAGATCGTGGCCCCCGGCAAACAGGGCAACCGAAGGAACACGGGTGGGTTTTAGTCAGTAAGACCCTGACACGCCCTCCCGCTCCGCCCAGAGCGGGAGAAGTTATTTGATGATTTCCCACCCAAAAAAAAAAAGACCACCATTCCAGTCTCATAGTCAAATACTGGAAGTCAGCTGCATTCGGTTACACTGGAGGCCGACTACAACATTGGCCAAAAGGGTAAGCAAATAAAGACTTATAAATGTTTAATAAGATTGAGTAAATTTTCAATTTTCCTTTTGATATCATCCTAAATATATATCTATGTGAGACTACTGCGTCTCATAGTTTCACCCGCAAAAAGGGTCTTTCAAACAGGCGCGACACGCGACGCGACACAAAGACACCGCTCGTCGCGCGACGAGCGGCGTCTTTGTGTCGCGTCGCGTGTCGCGCCTGTTTGAAAGAGCCTTAAGATGTCAAATTTCATCGAAATTCGTACAACCGTTTTAGCGTGAAAGTGTAACAATCAAACAAACTCACTTTCACATTATATAGTTAATATTAGGATATAAGTTATGAAGTTAGGATGAAAGTATATTGTAATTTTACGAGATGAAAAATTAAATGTAGATGACATTTTCGAATTTGCAAGTGACTTGATCTGCCAAAACACACATTAAAATTGGTTTAGACATAGTGACTGCCGTATTTACTCCTGGGTAATTCTATAAAGCTTGTGATGGATTGCACGTAATTACAAATAGGTACGCTCTAATCTAGAAGCCCATTATTCATAATTTTAATATCAAAACACATTATAGTAGCATTAGTCACTGTAGCTAGCTTAGTATAGTGTTAGTAACTCTAGCGAGAGCGAAGCGGTATCGAGATTTCTCAACTTTTTTATATCGTAAGCAATGCTTGGTTTTCTTCTGTAAAAGAAAAACTTACTCCTATAAATAAAATGTTTTCCAAGAAAAAATCCTGCTTTTTCTTTAATTACGAGTACTTATTTTAAAAGGGAAAGGCAGCTAGAGTTGCTGGATGAATTATTACATGCCTAATCTCAGCATTTTCTACACATCATGTATCAGAAAGGTGTGGTTATATTTAAAGTTGTGGTATCTACAGACCACCAAACTGAAGAAATCTCTCATAGGACCAACATCATCCCACCATACCCGAACCCACCATAGCCGAAACCTACCAACCCATATAGCTCGCACTGTCAAAAAGTCATCTGATGTATCATGTAGAGTCAAGCTTCTAACTCAACACGCCCCAACTTCACAAACTACGCCTCAACCAAAATATGTAGCTTGGCCGTAAATAAATGAATAATTAACTATTGTATAACAGAAAAGTAATGAACAGTGAATAAATATTAAACCTTACGCCCATGTGACGATAGCGAAACGGCCAAACCACATATTTTGACTAAGAGGTTGGGGGGTAAAAGTTCCAAGTATTAGATTTTTTCTGTTGTTTGTGTACTAATGCTATTAGCTTACATACCAAATTTCTGTTTGCTAGGACTTCAGGAAGTACTCTAAGAATTTTGATGATCATCAGTGAGTGAGTCAGTGACGAAATCGGGGATTTTTAGATATCAATAAAATCTAAAGTATAAGAGCTATGCAATTGAAACTTTATATGTTTTATAAATCTACTATTGACATCATATTCCGAAAATTTTGTTTATCTGGCATAATTCAAACCCAAGTTACGAGGGTTCAAAAAAACGACGAAGCGCTTCGAGAAAAGGTACGTGGTGCCCTTGCGCTTCGTTTGGCTCGTCTTGGCAGGCACTATCGTGTCGTGCCCCCAGATAATATCGAAAAAATAATCAGCTGTCCCATACATTTGTATTGAGTAGGCATTGAAGTATTGTATGGGACAGTTGATAACTTTTCGCGGTTCCATGGAGAAAATTGTTTAGTTTGATGGTCTGTACTACACCCTTAAATATGATCACACTTTTCTGAAACGTGGTGATAAAAACCGATGAGAGTTAGACATTCCTTTTTTCGCGTTTTCTGGACTTAAATTAAGAGTTACCCACTTCTAGATTATGATGACTACAGGTAGTAATTCCATAAATAATTCTATAAGCCGTCTTTAAGCACACGTGTTGAAAACTGTCTGTCATCAAGAGATGAAAGTAGCACACAGAATGACGACCGATTCACGAAAGCGTCTAACTGCATCAGTGAATAGGCATAAGGCACCTGTTGAAATGAGATCATCGATACAAACAGCAGATGATTGAAATTTATACTGCCGTCCGTCACGACATCACGAGAACACGATAAGATATCGAAATGATGTTTTAAGGACGCCAAGTGGATCAACCGAATTGTTTATATTCAATTCGGATGTACGGGACTTTTGATGAGATTTGTATTGACTGCCATGTTGTTATTGTGGCCGCAAGCGATACTGTTGAGCATAAGGTCCTGTACCCTAATTGCGTAAGTTATTTTCGTAAACAATTATGCCTAATTTGTTTCATTTTGACAGTTCAACGAGATTCATTGCGTTATTTAAGTTGTTGAGCAGATTATTTTTCCAATTTATGAAGCAATGGATTAGCAATCTGTTTAAAATCGAAACAGATTGTGATTGTGTTGCAATCAAGGTACTGGGTTTGATTCCCGTTGATTCAGTGTTATTGAGTTTTCCATCTGGAATTACTCAGTAGCCGTCCTGAGTCTTGCTTTTTCTGGCGAAATGTGGGTGTACTTAAAGTACACCTCTGCCTAATCCTTCGGGGATTATACGCGTGATTTTATGCTATATTGGGCGTTCAGTATACCGCACATTCCACAATACTCTTGTATCTTTACCAATAATAAAGCAAAGACCTCGTGGCTTTGTATAGTCCAAATCTCACTAATATTGGTTATTCTGTCATGTCTGCAGCACTGTGTAATTTGGAATTTGGTAGCAATGATTAGTACCATGAATTAATTGGATTAAATAAAATAAAGTTGCGGGTAGTGATGGTATTTCTCCTATATTTATTAAAAGCTGTACAAAGGCCTTATTGCCCCTACAAATAATCTTCAATAGATCTCTACACAATGGTATCTATCCAGACACATGGAAAGAAGCTCTCGTTATATCCATATTTAATTCTGGTGAAAAGCATTTAGTGGTTAATTATAGACCAAACTCATTACTAGTTACATTTGGAAAAGTATTCAAAAGCTTGTTAGCAGACATCTGATGTGGTACCTTAAAGAACACATTACTGAATATCAGCATGGTTTCGTAAAATCTAGATCGACCAATACTAACCTACTATGTTTTACATCGGCTTTGTCTAAGTGCCTCGAATCGTATTCCAGTGGACGCAATTTATACTGATTTTAGCAAGGCATTCGATAAAGTAAATCACCTCGCCTTCTTATTAATAAATTGGCTCAACTGGGTGTGGGTGGAACGTTGATAGGGTGGTTTTACCTGGAGAAGAGAGAATCAAAAGTGGTAGTGAACGGTCATTTCTCTGAAAGCTATCTAGTAACTAGTTTTTGTTAATGACATAACGAAGTGCTTCAAACACTCCCGTGTCTATTTGTTTGCGGATGATTTAAAGATAATGAAGCCAATTCAGAGTAACTTAGACTCCAAAATGCTACAGGACGATATCAACAGACTGTAGAATTGTGCAAATTAAACAAAATGCTTTTAAATATAAGTAAATATCACTACATCCAGTTTACTCGTAATAAAAAAGTGCTTGAGAACAAATACTACATAGAAGGAGTTGAAGTACAGAAACTGAGCAAAATTCGCGACCTGGGTGTTCAACTCGATCAAGCGCTAAAATTCGATGTGCATATCCTGAATACTGTCTCAAAATCTTTCAAGGTACTGAGATTTGTTATACGTAATAGTGAGGAATTTAAAAGGCCCACTACTAAGATAAAGCTTTTCAATACTTTAGTTCGTCCAATCTCAGAATATAGTTCCGTGGTATGGAATCCTCATTACGAGGTTTACTCCAAGCGATTAGAGGGTGTTCAAAAGCGGTTCCTTTACCATCTGTGCTACGGAGATCGCTTGGTTAAACAACTCACTAGCTACACTGAGCGGGTGAAACACTATCACATGGATACACTAGTCGTAAGAAGACACTGGACCTTCACAAGATATTGAGTGAAAGTATAGATTACATTGATTTTTTTAACTTATTAGACATTAAAATTCCGACTCGGATTCTCAGGCATAACACATACAATTTATTTTACTTTCCTGGCTCAAAACAGACCACTATCATTACGCCGCTGTGCCAAGACACTACAACAATAGGCAATTGTAGGCAATACAACATGTTAACTAAAACTACGAACTTAGCTATCTGCGAGTCTCTCTCCAAATATTATAAGTGTCTATTAGATTTAATTTAATTTAATAGTATCTCTAAATGAAATATTTTCAAATTTTTTAAGGTCCTTAAAAAATACAAATTTTTCCTATTATTAATGTATTAACTATGTAAGCTTTGTTTTTAAATTTATTGTGCATGCTGTGGTCTATACGTGAAGGAGTACACCTACTTAATGTCTGAGGTTGCCCTTTAATTATGTGTTATATATTGTGTAGGTAGGTACATCTTTTTTTGGAGATCCTAAATAAATAAATATAGTAGACCTTATATGGAAGAAGCTATCACACGTAAACTTAGCTTACGAATATATTTATAAGCCCAGTTTGGCAATATTATTTTGTACCATTGGTAAGTAAAACGATTAGTTAATGTTTATAGGAACCGAGCATTTCGCCTAACTTAGCACCCTTTAACACCCCATGTCTAATTTGACGTTGTAGAACCGAATTAAATCGAGAATTCAGCAACTACTATTACAAATCAACGTAGGTTTGATCCAATTTTCCTTGTTACGTGAAAACGTGACGTCTTTCGTGATTCGGTACATGATCCACGCTCGAAGCAACGTGCAACAATAACGTGACAATAATAAAGAAAGTGTTCAGAATGGCATTACAATAAAAATAATGTGTTATACGATAATTTAATTGATGGACGATCATTTTGCTGGGTGATTCTTATTAAATGTTTTGTTCCTATCCTTCTTTTATTAAATCAATCGTTTAAGGTCTTCAAATATCGGTTCAGCCCTAAAGGCTCTTGCAGACAGGCGCAACGTGCCAGTGCGACGTGTCTCTGGTAGACGACTTCCGTGAAGTTTTCTAGATATTGTTTTACTAGAGTCTACAGGAGCCTTAAACCGTGGTGCAATGGAAACTCCACGGGGTTTCAGTGCTATTTGCCAACTTTATCATCTTCGTCATATTTTAATATTTCCTCCGATAGAGCTATGGTGGCCTATTCTTTATGTACCGATTCGGTGATACATTTCAATTTTGTGAACACATGGCTTATTTTTTCTACGTTCCAACCCAAAGTTTCAATTCGTCAAGCTGGCGGCAATCAATAAAAATAGTCAAGATGATTATAATTTTCTGTCTTTTCGTTGTAATCTTCATATTTTTGGGAGCAATGGTTTCAAACACCAAGCTATAACTTTCACTTGATGTATTACGTAAATCTTATTTATGAACTATTTATTATTTTTTATCTTAATAATCAAAATGGATCACCACTTTCGTATTAGAACATCATACCCTACACATTTTTAGGATTCCGTTTCGTTACGTTACGCAAGAGTAAAACTCCGATGAATCATGTTAATAACTTCCTATTTGTGTACATAAAGTTTAAAAAAGTTATGAAACTATTACCGTCTATACTGTATTTAATTACTATGATAAAGTACCGCTACTGTTTTGTTTAAAAATATGTTTTTTTTTCGGCCAATAAATTCTCTTCAATAAAAAAAGAAATTGGGCTTTCTTGTTATTTTAAATTTAGAACTATTTTTAACCAAGCATTATGGACTTAGTAAGTATACAAGATTGGGTTTGAAGTTTGTGTAAGAAGAGGCCAATGAGGTTAAAAACTGAAAGCTAATAACAGCTGGCAGCACAATTGTACGTCTTTAAACCGCCATTGTTGTGTTTATGTTTACTTTTGTGTCGATCACAAATTATACGAAAAATTGATAAATATGTATGAGACTTAGAGTGTAGCACTATTAAAAGACGAGCTAAGAACAGGGGAAGCGTCTACCACTGGTAAAAAAGCAGCTTTAGTGGAAAAGTCAATAAATTATTAACGTTTTATATTTTATAGGATATTTTGTGTTTGTTGACTATTAGTTCGTTTTTTTGTTAAAGACTGGAGGCGTACGATAGAAATAACCTGATCAGAGTTGAAAAAAAACTCGGGCATGATCTTACTGACTGAAAAACCTCAGAGATAGCACTTCTGGCACTGATCTAATATGATAATATAAATACACACATACTTCACAGAAGTGCCTGTATGAAATGAAAACAGACTTAGGTCTTTTCTATTGGGAGGATCACCTATAAACCACTTTCTCCCATAAAAGGCTTAAAGAATAGCACATCGTCTCGACGAAATATCGGTTTCAAATTTTCTTCGGAGAGTTTTCTCCCATAGTTTTCTTCGTATAACATCTTTGGCAAATACATGGGTCCCCGTATTTTTGCAGAAAACAGCTACGCAACTGGACTCAATAATTAATTATGCGTAAAAGAAGTCGCTTGTTTACAAAAAATGTATGGCTAGCTGTCAAATAATAGCTAGCTGCCAATTACTGGGTAAATTTTTAAAACAGACTTTTAACAGACATTTAGGGATTTTGAATTTCTGATTACCCGTAACAACTGTCAAAGATCTACGAATAACAGTCATGAACAAGGGCTTAACGTGCTTTTCGAGGCACGGAAGGGTCTCGGTATCAAGAAATCAAGGATCTCGAAATATTTAATGGATGGGCACTCATCCACGGACCGACTTTGGCAAATGTAGCTGAACCTTCGATCGACCCGTGTAGCTGTTATTATTTAGCCACGCGCCCCACTAAGAAGAGGCCATTACATGAAAAAATTTAAATGAATCACGCAAAACACTTTGTTTACATAATTAATTTCATGTACGGAACCCAGTGCTAGTTCAGCGTTATCTCCGTATCTTGATGATGCGATATTTTCGAGTCGTGCATTGTTTTCCCAGCTATCTGACGACAGCTGTCACCGCCAGATAATAAGGGAGTTACATCGAATTATTTGGACGCGTCCTTTCTCTTCGAGACATGTCAAGCCATTAGGATTAGACGAGCTCTAGTTTCAGCGATTAGGAAAGATGATAGCTTTCGAGTTTCATTTGTGAATGTATTTGGTAGTATTGTTTGCAAAGATTTAAATCGCTAGATTTGCCCTCACATAAAAAAAGACATTCAGTCCATATTAAGAAGAGTGAGCTCACACTTGATTAAATAGCGTTTCCATGACAATCAAGTCAAGTAACTGCGCCATTGTGAGTCAGAGGTGTCAAAACGAAACAGAAACGCGACAAAAGTAGAAAATAAAACTTTAAATCTTTGATTGTTTGTCCAAGTTTGTTTTGTTTGAATTTAGATTCTCTGTTGTATAAGTATGAGTTATATCAATAGCTCATGTCGTGGTTACTAGATCAGCCAGTTAGCTAAACTGGTGCAGGGGCTGTGTGTCCAGGGTTAAAATTCTGGTGAAAAAAATACAATATGATTATGAAAGTTTGTGTGTGTGTGTTTACATAATGTGCGGTTAAAGGAATTTATTTTTTATTGACACACTACGTCAATTTGCTTTTCATACTCCTGTCAAAGGATGACAGATGTCATTTTAATATACGGTCAATTTGTTAAGCAATTGATTTCCGGTTTCTTTGACTTTACATATGATACCTAATATAACGCACATAGCTATTATATCCAATCGATTTCACAACATGTAGGTAATTCTAAAATACATTACGGTAAGTATGTAGTAATGCCTTCCTGATTGCCATGATCGGCTGTCTTTATTATATTACTACTAGCGCTCGCCCTGCTTAGCATGATTTTTACGACATGACAAAACATAAAGATTTCTAAATTAAATCTAAGTTATATAGAGTCTGGCCACGCTAAGTCTGCAATGGAATAAATGGGCAACCCCAAAAAGTTTTATATATGGTATACTTTTACATCAGTCAGTTATGTCAGTTTCGGGGTTGTAAGTAGGTCTAATGATTTTGATAATTTCCCTTTTGATTTTTGCATAATAGATTATGTGTAATAGACTACGCTCTACCTCCATACGATGACAAAACTGTATCAAATTCACATTGCATCGTGCTAAAGTGACTATTCTTTACCAGGAATAAATCAGAATATAAACAAAATAACCTATCAAAAACAAAAAGACAAACAAAGTATCAAATTCTGTTTTCGTAGGACAGGATGGTGTTGCCATCTATAGATTTTCAAATTTCATCGTTTTTTTACTTATACAGAGTTAGCGTGGCCATAACCTTCCTAGATAAATTCTCTAAATGATGTCGAAAACCGCATCAAATCCGTTGCGCAGTTTAGAAGAACATCGCGAACACGCAGACAGACACGAAAAGTAACTAGCTTTGGCTCGCAGCTTTGCCCACGTTGATACCGGAAAATATCCCACAGGAAAGAACTACAGGGATGAAAAGTACCCTATGTGTTAATCCAGGTTATAAACCTACCTATAAAACTACATGTGCGCCAAATTTTATCCCGTTTTTGCGCCAATCCGGAACATACATCCAGACAAACGGAGAAAAACTTACCAGAATTTAGTTTGAATAAAAATCACATTGTTTGTTTAACGACTTTTAACCGACTTTGAAGTATTCAATATAAGTTTATTATAATTGATGTTCTTCCAATTGCTTAATGTCAACTCGGATTCTGATAAGAAAGTATAAAGATATAAAAAACATAAACAAGACACGTTGTAAACTCAGATGCACAATTTATTATCTAGTTTGCGACTGCGCAATATACATTTACTCATTAATAATAATTTGTATTTGAATATACAGAAAATAAATTAAAAATTATATTACACAATCACACATATTTTAATAAACAAAACAAAAACAAACAACATTTTACGAAATTAATTCAATAACATAAATCATAGAATAATTTTAATCAAACAGGAATTTCAAATCTTCAATGGCTTCGCTATAGACACGAGGACATTTTTGATAGAACTTGTGTAGCTGTACACTAATAGTACTGTAGACAAAAATAATCGAAATTATATTTCAGCAATTCATTTTAGAGTTTTAATTCATCCAAAAACTCTCTTTGAAATCGTTTCTAGCGATGAGGTCGCCCATTGTGTCACCCTATGTAAAATTTCTACATTTATATCTTGAACCCATAATTATGGTGTACAAGTACATAATAAAGTACCTACTATTACGTTCGTTACGTACGTTCTGTTCTATTCTATTCTAAATTCTTTAATTTTTACTCTGTTCCGATTTAAATGAAATATTATAGCTCGATAATCGAGATTTGAAAACTGAAGTGATCGCTGACTGTACCAAAAGGAATCAACATTCACTTTACTGACAAACGCTTGACGAAGAAGAAGAAGTAAAAACCTTTCTTGTTGTAGTATATAGTACATACTAATTCCATGACTTTCTTCTATTGTTTCACCATCAGTCTTCAACTGTCAAAATGCTGTCACCAGCGTTTTGACAGTGTAAGATTCAGGATCGCCATAGCTAAGAGAAAGTGCAGAGACCGTCAACGTTTGGATGATTTATGAATCCTTTTATTTTGATGTGAATATTTCAACGCAGAACGTGAGATATTTATTGGAGATATAAATCATGCGCATGCTGTTACTTTTTATTTTCTGAAACTAGTTCGAAGCTCCGTGATACAATTTGTTCTGTTGTTAATTTTTAAACTTATCAGGTGAGATATTTTGTGAAAATTAAAAAATTTGAAAGTTTTATAACACATTTTTAACAGGCTTGCTTTTTATCATTATTTCAATAAAATGTGGTTTGCAATGTCTAGTCATTAAATGATAGAAAACTTAGAAACTTAATTATAATTTTCACCACGCAACACGTACTGTACAATTGACCTTTTCACCTTATAATTTTAATCGCTATTGTGGCATTATAAACAGCTATACAAGGTACCTATTTTATGTTTTATTACTAGATAAGAGTGATTTCTAAAAGCTATTAATTTATCATTTCACTATAAAGACTTAAATTGGTTCTACGTACCTACGATGTATGTAACAGACATTATAGTTGCAATCACTTCAAAAAAGCCGACGATTTGTGTTAATTGAACTGTTTAGCGCACCGCCCACTCTAATAAGCTATCATAAAAACCAATTTTCGATAATATTTCGCATTCTCAGGCACACATTTACAGCTCTATTTAAAACCACAAAAGTGCGTCGTTAAAATTTGATTGATTGAACGCGTTCGCACTTAAATATTTAAATGCCCATTTAATGATCCAGATACATGCTCGACATAAGTACGCGTGTGTTTAATTACTAATTAAAAGTGTACTTATTCTGATTCGACGTAGATTTCGTAACGAAAGTGGATTAGTTTCCTCATTTTCCCGTTAGCTTGTGAGTTTTTTCCTTGTCGGTCGGAAACCTTACGACATAACGTAATGCCGTCGCAGACTTATTCTGAGTGTTACATTCCACACATCCTCGATAAGTGATACGTTAACTATTTTTTCACGGATTAGGGGAAAAGTGTGAAAATGATTAGAGAGTTGTAACATAATATATGATTGGTTAAATGGAGTACCTTAAGTGGAAAATTGTTTTGTAGGTCTAGTTCAGTAATAAGTAGACTAAATAGACACTTCTTGTTGTGAACAGTATCATTTATTGAACTAACTAGCTTTTCCCGCGGCTTCGCTTGCGTTCAGTGTCTGTCTATCTCTCGGGAACACTTTTTTTCTGGATGAATAGTACCCTATGTCGTTTTCTTTACCCCTGACAGCGTGTATGGAAAATGCCATGATGATCGGTTGAGTAGTTAAGACGTGAGAGAGTAACAAATAAACAAACAAACTCACTTTCGCATTTATCACATCACACTATATATATAAAATAATATTATAAAGGCGAAAGTTTGTGAGTGTGTGTGTATGTTTATTTCTTCTTCACGCTTAAACGGCTTGACAGATTTAGATGAAATTTGGCACACAGACAGTTTATAACCTGGATTAACAAATAGAATACGTTTTATTCCGATATTCCCACGGGATCGAGACTTATGCGGGTGAAACTGCGGGGCGCAGCTAGTAATATTAATAAAGTTGCAGTTAACTGCAAAGAGTGGCCGAGATTCATACAATTTAACTAAATATATAAGTTTTACCCATGTACTTCATTTACATCAAGCATGGTTTTGGTGACTTATCCTATTTTTTGTTAAGTACATTAAAAAAAATGCCAATCTTTAGTTGCAGTGGGCAGGACATATTGCTCGCAAAACAGATGGTGGATGGCGCCGAAAGGTTCTGGAGTGGCGACCGCGTACTGGAAGACGTAAAGCGTTGGAAGGCCTCCCACGAGGTTGTCTGATGGCCTTGTGAAGGCTGCAGGAATCCGCATGTTGAATCCAAATGGTTGCGAGAAGCACAGAACCGGTCGAAGTAGGGTGCTTGGGTGAAGCTTATGTCTAGCAGCGGACGTCTTTCGGCTAAAATGATGATGAACATAAATGCCAACGTATTATGTTTAAGTTAACATCTTATTTAGAGTTATCGTCATCACCATCAACAACGTCGTCCCGTCTCCACACGGGATGAAGTTGTTGCCTTGGAAGGTGGGTAGGCCTCTGTGGGACGCAACCTGTGTCGACACCCTTGCGCCATCTCATGTTCCTAGCACGGCGGGCAGTGCTGGCGCCGCTGCTACGGCAGCTGAGACCGTCAAGCAGCGCAAATACTGTATGTAACCTTATGGGTAACTACAGTTTTGAGCCGTTTGGGGTCGAAACGCTCGGGTCATGGGGCGCGAGTGCGCGCCTCCTTTTTAAGGAAATTTCTCGCTGACTGGTCGACACTTCACGGGACCAGAGGGCTGGCTCGTTCTTTGGCCAAAGAATTAGCATTGCCATTCAACGTGGCAATGCTGCACGTTTCCGGCTGACATCAACGAGGACGAGTACTTCGACGCCTAAGTGTCCTCTTGTTTTTGTATTTATTTATACAGATAGTTAGTTAGTCCTTTAATTTAGTACCTAGAGTAAATAGTTAGTTGTGTTCAAAACTGTAAAGTGATATTTGAACATTAAAAATAAAATATAAATAAAGTATACTTGAAAAAATATGAGAGTCATATATAAGCTGACTAAACATTGCCACGACACCGCGTCGTTTAATTCGCATCAGAATAGGGGCGCCTGGCTTTCCCGCGTGATACGCGACCGCAGCGTTTCTAGGCTTACCGGTAATGCTGCACATTTGTGGGTTTATTCCAGTTGCCACCAGAACAGTACATGCCTTGATCATTCTAATTACATTAGATCAACCACAAACAAGAAGTGACAGTAGCAATAAAGGCATTTTCGTAATGTACCAAGGCAAGGTCTCCAAAATTCGATGAAGATTCAGACTTCCGTGAAATCGAGGCTAATTGGCACATTATCAGTTGAAACTTTAGCTGCAAGAAATAAGATTCTTGACTTAACATTAAATACTAGAAGTATAAGGCCGTCTATCTGTTTACTTGGACGATAAAAGCGATTCCGATATCCCATTTACAGAATAAACAATTTCATTTCATAGGATGGTGCCAAACATTCTGCAAGAAGAGTTACAATACTCGCATAAATCTCATCATACTTTGAGTTTCTCTAAGTTATTCTCAAGTCACAAACGCAACTAAACTTATATGCAACACAATCTTATAAATAAGACTTAATCGACAAAGCCGACATTATTTCCTTACTGCGGTTTACACTCTAACTCAATTCCTCCAAGGAATTGTGAGGTAACCTCGCTTTCTGCAATAATGTAGTCAAGATGACAACAAATAAAAGGTGCATTGTGATAATAAATATTTATGAGGTAGTTGCATCCCGCGAAGCAGTCAAGTAGGGTTAGGTTTAACGCTTGTCCCTGTAGCCTGTAGCCCTAACTCGTTTTGACTTATGCAGAGTTATGGACTTTAGCCCAGCCTCGCAAGAACTTGTGGCGATAAACAAAAGAATGTGGAACTGGAAGCTGATATAGCAGCAGAGGAACGAATTACAATCAATGTCAAAGCAGTTACTCATATATTTGGCACGGAAACAACATCAGTAGTTAATAATATTGACGCCTGATGGTATTAGGTGGCGGTATTCTATGAAGATAAAGGTAAATATTACTTCAAATAAAAGTCACAAAGTAAGCCGTCTGTTCAAAGACTAACCTTCCTTTTACCGTATGATCGACTCAGAAGCCGATGTAAATTGTTCTTTGAATATAATTTTACGGCGAATGATATTTACAACTTCAAGTTAAAATACCGTTAAGATGACTTTGCATTCAAGTTGAGTTCTTCTCTACATAGAAGTTAGTTGAATGGACGTAAGATTGGTCAAAACAAATACCACAAAATACTTTGTTTCTCTGGCGCTGCGCCAGTAGCCATTCTGTGGGAACGTAATGCATCATTGTAATAGGTAGTTTCTTTCCAAATTCGCTTCCGAAACATTAGTAAATATGTTTCGTTTTGATTTAATAAGTGTTTAGTGGTTTCGCTTTTAATTTAGTTTCGGCTATTGGAAATTGTAACTTTTTAGAATTATTTGTATGTTTATTATCGTCACTTATTTCACCCAATTTTCTTCTAGAAATGGTACTTACCGTGTCATCACCAGGATTAGTATCATCTACCGGATTTACTCAAATTTATGATTATCATTCCACGAAATTCACGGATTCCACATAGCTCGCTAAGAACAGGTTTTTGCTGGGACAGTTTTTGTTGTTTGTACTCCCCGTCACTTGTCTTTATGGGTTCATTAGAAAACCAGCGTCAGACAGCATCTGTCTGGCATTAATGCTGAAATGAACCTTTTTGGTGCAGCCGTGAGGCACACACTGTTGTTTTTAAACATTATTTTTTTATTTTATCTTTGTTATATGTGTTTTGTTTTTCACGAACTGTGTTCAAATAAATGTTTTTCTTTCTTTCTTTCTTTAAATTTGTGGCCCTTTCTTTTTTGTTGTATTCCTAGTTGCTGTATTCAGAACTGCTATATGAAACAATCCCTGATTTGCAATAGTTTTGGACTACCTAAAAGATAGAAAATGACTAGCGTTAAAGAAACCCGGCCAGAAGTTAAACTACAAAACAAAAACAACGATTGGTCTGAAAGAGATAAGACTCGTGACATATTGTTGGAACGTCATTGGCGAGTTATTGTAGCAAATAATAGTTTAGTCCGAGAAATTCCTGAGGTGATCAATCATACACTGACAGTCTATTTCGGCCAGTCCAAACACAAACAGTTCAAAGTAATGCAAAACATATATCTTAAGAAAGATAAATACAACGCACGCGCAACGATCGAGTGCCAGATTTACAAACTGGCCGACTGAAGGAATTTGCAAATAACTGAATCTAATTTACAAATTGTAGAAATACTAGAACAAAAGCTATTCAATGTGGATAATATTGATAGTGGAATCCCTAAAATAAGCTCTAGGACAATATATTTGAAAGCTGGCGGCTCGCCAGAAAGATGTTTATATTCTTAAATTCTAACTTTTACTCAGCAAAGGGAATATAAGGAGCTATTAACGTTACGTAAGATGTAGATGACCAAGTTCCGCGTTTTGAAATGTATTGTAATGGGTCTTGTGAAAAATGGGCTGGAATTCTGGGTGCATAGCTGTCTGCCTAATTTGATGTTAGGAAATCGTTGGAGCTTTGATATTTTTCTTTTCATGTCGCAGTATGGTGTTGAAATTTGTTTCTAATTTGCCTTATTTTGTTTTTATTACATTTTTGAAACGCAGTTGAAACTTATAGACAAGTATATAATAGCTCCTTTAGCTTCTACGCAGTTTATTGTTACAGAGTAAATTACTAATTCTACTGTATTAATGAACACTCTGAATTTAAAAGGAAACACTCAGCAGTCACCATTAGAACCTCAATGACCTGAAACCTAATAGGAACCTTTCAACTTTGGATCTAATTTCGTCTAAGTCTTGTTAGTTTCTAGAATGAATGTTACCTGCTCACAAGTTTTGATAAAATCCTCTTATACATCTTTGTATGACAATTAATCAACCTACACTTCGCATTAATTATTATCTTCGTCATTCGTGTCCTAGTAACCTTTAATATGTCTGAGACGGTGAGTTCGTCGTTTGGCTCATAACATCTCATTTCTTTCACTCTTTGATCATTATACCTTGTTACATTATATTCATAGAATTAATAAAATTATACCACTAAGCATCGTGAATCAATGTGGCTTAATTATGGTGATTCCAATAACTTTGTGGTTTCTTGCTGTGCTGATTCTCAAACTCAAAGCATTTATTTCAATTAACCCATTTACAGGCACTTTTGAATTGTCAAGGAATCGGTTAGTCAAAAATATGAAGCTAGTCGCCCATTCCAAAGCATAGTGGGACCTATGGAGAAGAACGGGCAAGAACCTCCATGACACACTTTTAAATAAAAAATTGTTACAAAATATATCTTTATAGATAGCCCTGTAACTATGATCTAATTCCAATCTTATTGGAACTTATATGTTCGAGTCTTTGGGGTTGAAACACTAGGGCCATGGGGGTCCGAGTGCCCACTTAGTTTTTCGAGACATGGACAGGCGGTTGGTCGACTCTTCACGTTACGAGAGGGCCGGCTAATTTTTTGGCCAAAGAATCAACATTGCCATACAACGTGGCAATACTGCTAGCCTTTTGGGCACTTTTCCTGTTGACAGCGATGCAGACGAATTTTTTGGTACCCTATGATTATTTCCCCCTTTTGAGGGTTCCGTACCTCAAAAGGTAAAAAAAGGAATCCTTATAAGATCACTCTCTGTCCGTCTGTCCATCTGTCCGTGTGTCACCACCGATTTTCTCAAGAACGCGTAGACCTAATAGGTTGAAATTTATACCAGATACTGAAATTTATAATCTCAATTAGGTGTATAAAAATCAAGGTTCTGAGTCAACACGATAAATAGATATGGGCAAATCTAGATTTTCGCGAAAACTTATAAGTACCAAAATTTTACTTAATTTTCAACTGTTTTTATTTTTCGGAATTTTCCTTTTACTTGTGCTGTAAGGCCTTGCTTTTAACCAAAATTGACAATTCTAGGTCAACCGGAAGTACCCTATAGGTTTTGGATCGAAAACCTATATTTGGCTAAAAGCAAGGTCTAACAGCACAAATAAAGGGAAAATTCCGAAAAAAAAAATTTGGTAAATTTTGGTACTTACAAGTTTTCACGAAAATCTAACTTTGCCCATATCTTTTTACCAATAAAAATTATACCAATTTTACTATGGCGGTATAATGGGTAAGTCCTGAACCCTTGGTGCGCGAGTCCGACTCGCTCTTGACTGGTTTTTTATATACTTGTACATATTATTATTTTAAGAATGTTAGCTTTTTAAATTATGTAAATATTCTAAATTAATATAATATGGAATTACCCAGACCTTGATCTACATTTACTACTGTCACGATTAAGAACCTACATAATGTCAGTAAAAAATCTAAAGAATTAGGACCATGAACTTTTCCAAAAGGTCAAAAGTAGTAAGTTTATCGCCCGAGAGCCGTTACCGGCAACAACAGAAAATACAAGCAAGACACCTCCACAGCACATTATTTTTACATTAACTCCTACAATGGAAATGCTGTTTTTATAATCGCACAACTTGATTGTGTAATCATTTAATGTCCATCTAATGACTACGCGTCCAATCGGGAATTGTAATGTATGTGAATGAATTTCTAAAAGGCTCTGAAGAAATATTCCATGGCATGGAGCGCACGAAGAAAGAAACTTATCTTCAACGCAGTCTTTTGTTTTGTTAACTTTCAATGCTTGAAAGTTATGATATGGAAAGGCAGAGAGAAATCTTATTGTCATAAATGCGAATGGTAAAATGTTTATATTATAGCCCTAATTATTTATTAAACACTTCCTACATTTCTGTAAATTCATTCACAAAAAATCTTACATTAAAAAAGAACCCAAATATTAGAAACTATCTCAATAATTCACGAATTTCACGATTCAAATCATACAATCAAAAGTATGAAATTGTTTTTATGAGTAAAAGCGTTCCTACGTGATCGTCAGCTGTTTTTTTTACAATACTCTAATTTCAATTTAGGCATAGACTCACGCACCACTTTTTTTGTGTCCCGCCATACTTTCTCTATATTTACTATGGCGTGCCGTAATTCAATGTAAGTAAGGTAATCGTGATCTGTGTGACGATTAATCCAGCAGTTATACGGTTAAATGGGGAGAATGTTTTGAGTAACTGTATACTGACTGAATACCGGTCAAAGGTCAAACCTTGGTGTTATTACACGCTGATGTAACCCAAGGAATATTGTTCAGAAGGATATGTTATCTTAAATATTAATGGTATTCATTGTGATTACCGTTTTAAAACACAGAGCTAGATCTCTTGTTGTCAATATTGCGGAATGTAAGTAGTGTAGCTTTTCTGTTCCCAAAACCCATGGAAATGGAACAATGCAAAATTCAGAGCCTCAAGAGAAGTAAGGTAAAGGAAAGGCTATTCAGCTCCTACTCTGGTCTATTAGACATGTGTCAATAAAACGATACTTGGACCAAAATACTAACAGCTTATCCTTTTGAAATGACAAGCGAAACCTTCTGATGTCAGAAGATTATTTGTGATATCAAAAGTAACGGCACATGTGGACTTTTGGAAAGTTAAAATTTCATATGTTTCGGGTAACGGACCAACTGGACTAGTAACCAAAAATATTTAATCTTCATGACAGAGACAGCAGCCAATTAGCATACTAGGGAGGACCCTCGAGGATACGAATAAAAAACAAGTGGTCAAGTCAAGTTTGATGTTCTGAACAGACCTGGAGATTTAATTAACTTCTGGAGGGAGGCCCATGGCCTACGCACTATGGTCCACCTGAGGGACTTAGTGTGGAAACCAAACCCTATAACATAGAACATAGTGGTCAAGTCATTAGGGAAAATAGTAAATAGTAGGTATATTTTTTTCTTCTTTAATTTATGTTTTTGTTTTACCTTCTACGGTTACACACGTTGTCTACATCTCATTTTTTATAATTTCCTGTCGCAGGTATGCTGGAAGAGATTTCTTTAGAAATAAGCATTGCCTTTGTACGTATTTTTCTGTTCCTTTCTTTTTGTCTGTTTATATGTGTGTGCATAAATGGTTAAATAAATAAAAATAAATAAAACATGGAATTGCATAGTACATAGTTGCCATTGACATGCAGCCAAAATGTGTTAAAACACAGCGACAGGTAAGCAGTCTACAAAACATCTGTCTGGACAGGTTCCGAAGTCGCCTGTTTTGGCGCAAGAATGTCCTCTTAATTGTTACCAAATGAACCCAAGCACGCATACAACTGGTTCCCAGCCCGTAAATCTAGTTTCGCGTTTGTCGATTCAGTTTCCGTTCAAGGGGCAGCAGGCAAAAGCACAGCTGAGGCGCGGCACGATGGCGTCTGGCGTTTTTTTAACAGCAATAGATATCGCTTGGAGAGATCGCAGCGCGCGCGCCACGGCGGCCGCGCGCCAGTCAGCCGCCGATCCCCGCCGCGCGCGCGCGTCTCAGTGAAAGGACAAGTACACCTGCCCCGTGCACAGCCGCACAACCAACCGTTATCGCCCTAAATGACCACCTAATGGACGAACGAAGAGGTAGTCCATGCATGATTGTGCTAACAGTGTGAACTTACTGGTGGAGTGCAGTGTTGTGTTGATGTCCAAATGGAGGAGGTCCGGATTTCGGATTGGCCCGAGCCCCCGGGCTCCCATGCATGGCTCCCTGCTTATGGTTTCCAGCATGACTTAATGGATAAGGATGACTATTTTGGCACCAACGGTGAGTGCCGTGCCTTGTAGCCTAGACCTTTTGGTGCATTCAAAGTTGGAATCTGAATGCCGTGTCGTTGAGTTCGGCACAGTCGTGACTCTGATGTGACGAAACAGGCTGTTTGATTTGCTAAACTGCTTGGCAGATTGCTTTGTGTAACTTCTAACTGTACGGACGAAGTCATTTCAGTCATTAACTGGCCGGAACCACTTTGAGAACATACATTTACGTACATGCAGTTTTCGTAACTCGTTTCCTTCAATTAAAATGGATCGTTATCAGATCTGCCGTTGACCCAATCTTTACCAAAACAGTGTTAGTTAACTTAGTTAATGTTGTTGTAGTAACTGCCAGCCAAGGTACAACAAATGACTTCGTTTGAACGTAACGTTTTTGTGGCCATGTTGACTCACTTGCATTGTGCAGAAAGTCCAATGTCGAATTTGTTTTTCCTAACTAACACATTAACTATCCATATCATATGTCAAAAAGTGTTTACTTTCTGCCGGCTTTTCCGTTACTATTAGACAAATAATGTTGTTGCTCGAAGAATTACAAGACTAATTTACGATTTAACTGCAGCGAAAAGTTCAATTAAACGAGTCTTTGTTACGCAAAAAAAATACGTAGGTACGTGAATACGAATACACGGTGTTAAGTAATTCATTGTTGGGTTTATCGCAGATTAAACTATTGTTAACGAATCTAATAATTATTTTAATGCATATTAAAGCAACAATGGTCTTCGCTTGATGTGGTAAACGGATACAACCAAAAGTAAATTATGTGAAAATTTTGTGAATCCCACACAAAAACAAAGAGAGATCAATAAAACTAAAACTGTATACAATGCGGATTGGACTGAAAGTTGTCACATAAAACAAACATTAGTTAAAACATAATGTAAATAATCCAACATTATTATTCATGAAGGAATACATTATGAATTAGTATCTTTCGTATTGGACAGAATATATTACATATATGTCCCTAGTAGTAAATTGTAACTAATATTTAGAATTTAAGTACCACAGTTTTTGTCTAATCATCTTTCTTTTTGTAAGCATCGAATGTTGGCGATACACAACAATAATATTGTGAAGTATATTGAACAAGCTTCAAGCAGGGATTTCTTCAAAACTTAAAAGTTTGGTCATCCTAAGTGAACATATGTATAATTCGCAGTGTTCTATAAACTTGGCTCTGCAAACAATAAAATTATTTCCCCAAACTAAAAGTTTTAATGATGTTATAAAGCCTATTGAAGTTATAAATACATATACGAACAACAATAAATCTTTGCCAATATATGTATTGCACACAAAAGAGAGAGCATTTCTTAATATTTCGAAGGAAATATAGCGATCATTCATTTTAATAGTAGATCGCATTTTTGTTCCAATCTCTTGGCAGTGAAAAGAGGAGAAAGTGTGTAATTAGTAGTATTATATTTATGAAGTTTTATTACAAATCATTGGATTTAGACACATCTATAATTACACACAGGGCTATCGCCTTTCTTCTTACTTTCCATGTTTCATTACATACAGCTGATCAAGATAGTGCAAGTCTAATGCTGAACAAAGGTTTAGTTTTGATCGTTCAAAGGTCAAATTAAAAACTTTTTCTTTTAACTCATTTGATTCCTCTTCTAAGTAAACGTCATCATTGAGCTCAATTTCACCATTTTCATTCGTAGAATATTTTTCATCGTCAACGCGAACTTTACTTACTTAGCTGTCTTTAACTTTTCTTCATCTTTTAAAACAATTCAAGCTTACATACTCATATTTTAGACACGTCACTGTCCCCGGCGAATAAAATGGTAATTTGCTACTCCGATAATTTTAAGGTTATTGCATATTCGATATTAAGAGGTCCGTTTACACCTGTCAATTTTCTTTTCATTCATTTCCTACGGTTATTTTAATGAATGTAAAAAGTAACTTTTTTATAGTTAATAAGATTTTTCACTACGTATATTAGTTAATAAGATTTTCACAAAAAAACTGGTTTTTATTTTTCCTGTAAAATTTGGTTTTTACGATTACCATTTTATTCGCCGGAGACAGCGACGTGTCTTACCTACTATGTTTACAAATGTACAAGATATAAGATATAAACCTTCATATAAGCAAAAAAGTCGCCATCTAAAGCCAACGTCCTCATAACATATTCATACATCACACGTAAATGATGAGATTAGTCTGACGTCACCGCTCAACTTTCCACGCTAATATTCTTGTTATTCACAGTTAATACAGCGGCAAGACAGTTTTATAGTAGTTTCTTATACAGCAAGAAATATCTCTGTAGCTTGATTGGTGGTATTGAAGTCATTCTTGGTTGGCTGAATGCTTTCCTTTACTTTGAGATGCCTGTCTGCTTGAGCAGTAAGAATTTTATATCCAGCAGTCCGTAGCAACGTCTTTTAATTTAACAAGAACTCTATGGAAGACTTAGCTTCTGTTTATTAATCGATCAGGAATTCCAGAATAGTCGGACTTAATGACAAATGTTTGGTATCTCAGAAGTCAAATATCAATATGATTCTTCTGAAAACGAATTTATTTGGTCTTAGATTTAATTCTACCATCATCATTATTATCATTGGCAGCCTTATTTCCCCCACTGCTGAGCATATGCCTTTTTCATTTTTTTGGGTGGGAAATGATCAAATAACTTCTCCCGCTCTGGGCGGAGCGGGAGGGCGTGTCAGACACTTATTGACTAAAACCCACCCGTATTCCTTCGGTTGCCCTGATGCTGGGGGCCACGATCTCTCCTTTTCGGTTTTTTTTCGCACCCCCGGCAGGCATCGGCCCTGACGGACCCCGTCAATCATTATCGTCATATCATTGGCAGCCTTATTCCCCCACTGCTGAGTATAGCCTCCTACCATTATTGCTATGCTTCCCTGATCACTAGTACCATTACAATATAGTAAACTCAAATCTCTATAATCCACTTATAGATTTTATTTTGACGCCATTTCATAATTACTGAGCCAAACCTTGCAATCTATCTGGAAATCCTTGTAAGTTAACAAGACCTTATTATACCCACGTCGTTAGTAGTTATTCCGACCAAAGTTGCTCTAAGTAGCTTAGAACTTAAAATGCCCTTCACTGTAACAATATGAATTCTCCAAAATGAATAATACGGATTATGTACTTACTTAAGTAATTTAGAAGATTTATAGTTATTGAGAATATTATTGTAAGAGTTATATCAATGTACATAATTGCTTCAAGGATAGAAGATTTTTAGAAAACATTCGATGTAAGGTTATTGTTTTAATTACACGTTTTTTCAACACTGGAATAGGTATATAATTTGATTCGATTATAATTATGTATTCAAATCGTAGAAATTGTCCAAATGTTACCTAATTGCTGCCAACAAATATTCTAATGCTGAAATGAAACGTTGAATTTCATAATTATGTGCAAATATTATTATATTGAACATATATTGAACTCAAAATAAAAAAAAAAACCGGCCAAGTGCGTGTGGGAACACATACAATGAAGCGTTCCATAGATGGGATGAATTTATCCCAAGAAAAAAACTTAACAGTATATTTCACTACAACAGTAACAGTTTACAGTTTACAGTTTCTTAACAGTATGTTCTCCCATACGGAATGTATGGACGATAATGTTTTTTCAACTGAAAATATAAGTTGGTCGATTATTACTCGTTAACTTGTAGATAGAGCCTGCTTAGCTGTGATAGTTTTACTGTTAATTTCGTTATATATACTACTGCTGTGAATTTTTCCACATATCCAGAACCAACCATTTAGCTGGCAGGGGAAGGGGGACACTTGACTCTACAAAAAATTAGAATTTTAAAGCTTAAAGTTTTGCAAACGGATCCCTGAATCCAAAAATGGTTTATATTTTTGAACGATCTTTCTAACGACGATACACGAGAAAAAAATAAACATCCCCACTTTACGTGTAGGGGAGGTAGAAATGATTTTATTTACCACTTTGTCGGCGTGATTAAAAATATACATTTATGCCAAATAGCAGCTTTCTAGTACTAACAGTCTCTGAGCTAAGCCGCGAACAGACGGACATGGCGAAACTATAAATAAGGGTTCCTTGTTGACTACGGAACTCTAATGAGAAAAAGTTTACCATGATGATCCAAAAGCAAAATACTACATTCCCAAAATAACCATAAATACTAACAAAAAGATGTCAAAACAATTTAAAACTAACTTGCAACAAAAAGAATTTCAATTAAAACATTAAAAAAACATTTTAACGTTGAATTTTTATGACGGCAAGCCGGCTTCGGCGACGCGTTATAAATTCCACATGGGACCGAGTGCAGAAGCATGCGGTCAGACCAGTCCTCCGCCCTAAAGGTCATTTCTTATCCGTAGGCGAATCGCATGCTTGGGACAGCGCGCCGAGTCAGTTCTAAGAAATTGTGGGATACCACAAGGATACGTTCTTGGACCTAACTGAACTTGGGAATGTCGTGCCGTGAATTATGTTTTAATTTAACATCGTTTGTTTTGATTTGTAATGCTTATAAATTAAAATAGTATGTTAATTTTTTTATTAAAATCATCGGTTCCTTTAAGGAAGGTCGTTTGAGAAGAGCAGTTAATAAAATCAGTGGTATAAGCATTAATTCGTTCCTATGTGTACACGACTAACTTGCGTTTTGATGAAGGATTATTGCGTTGGTACTGACCGTAGATAACACTATTATCGACGTAGGCAATAACATTCGCAAAAACATTTTCTATACGCATAAATATATATGTATGATTCTATAAAAGAATGTGTACAACAATAATAATTATTGTTTCTAGCACCTCGTGTAATATCGTTTTCTGTTCATAATTCCAATATTTCTAATGTCAGGGTTACGTTCTTTACAAATAACTCATTGTCTAAGCATTTGTGTCAATAGTAACGAATACCAAACGCTAGATTGTCTTGATTATTTTCGTTTGTCGGATTCCTTTAACGCTCGGTTCAGTTTCCTTGAGTTGTCCCTCACTGTTAGATAAAACGTAAGCGAGATAATTTGAGATAATGCAGCCAAATATGATAGGTAATGTAACCTTGTGGATTTTAATTCCCAAAGTATGTTTTGCAATATAGTCGGTTTATGTTTTTGCGGACAGGTGAATGTGCTAGAAGTTGTTATATTGCCAATAAATAAGTATTCTCATTAAAATATCTGTTCAATATTTGTTTTGCATGTGTGCTGTTATTATTCGAAGGCTTGTTTGATTACAAAATTCCGTTTTTCTTTTGTTTGATTCCAATTACTTCGTTCGTTATACGATGGAAATAATTGTTCTCGAGACTAAAGTAGGTGTATTGTTATCAGATGGATTTTGAGATTACAGTTTATAAGTTTGTATGTATGTAGGTGCTGTTGGTACTCGATTTAAAACCAATGTTCGTTAATTGTAGTTGAAGGCTCATTAATAAACATCTCGAAATTAAGTTGAGTGGAGCGACATGAACAAATGACTTTTAAAATGATTCTGAATGTGAGAATGATTGCTTATTGATGCCTCGCACACCAGTACTTTTCAATATTAGTTCCAAATTAGATAGGTATAATATCGGTAGTCACAGTTCGAAAATCGTTTGAAATGGGAGAATTGGTAATGCATTTAATTTAATTTTGATTGAAGGTCATGGTTTGCTTGGATATTTTTTTTTTAATACAGTGGCAGCAATTAAAGTTTGGCCTTATTGCTAATACCCATGCTCAATGCGCGTATATCGGAATTTTCCTTGACACACTATCTAAAACCATGATTATTTTATTACGCACTATAGAAAATACACGATTTTACATAACTACACTGTGCTACCATTATGGTGCTTTTTAGGGTGCCAATGGGACCCTATTTTTATCTGCTGTTAATTATATTATGTGCTTTTTGGTCTGTGCTAAATAAATATATTTTCTTTCTTTCTTTCTTGCTTTTCTTCTTTCCTATTACTAAGACTCCGCTGTCCAATCGTCCGTCCATCTGTCTGTAACAGGGCTGTATTTTTTTAACCGTAATAGGTAGACACTTGAAATTTTCACAGAGAGTTGACTACTATGGCCGCTATAACAAGAAATAATAAAATTAAAATTGAAAATTAAAGGGTGTTCCTCGCTCCTCATAAAGGAAACGTGTTAAAGAAATATGTAGTGCTAAATATTCTACGGTGGCACGGAACCCTTCGTGTGCGAGTCCGACTCCCACTTGGCCGCTTTTTGATTATACGAATCGAAACAGTTAACTGACGCAATTTCTATCCATTCAAAAAAACTCTAAAGCGGAATTTCAATGATTGCGAAATTATTCTATCCATTCGCCCGTATCGAATCGAATCAAAGGTACATTTTTGCGTGAAGATATTACCTATCGTGACAATATTGTAAATATTTAGGCCAGTAAATTACATCAATCACGAATAATTGTGCTACATGAATTGTTGCGAAGAAAATTGTTTTGGTCCAATTCTTGAAACGTAATTAAAGTAGGTAGGTACTAATAAATACTTAATTACATAACATAACATCACGCCTGTATTCCCCCAAGGGTTAGACAGAGGTCTACCTATAGTACACCCACATTTCACCCGTTACGTTTAAGTCCCATGTAATAGGGGGCGAGCCTATTACCATCAACCGCGGACAAATTCAGACTCCAGGCTGCTACTAAACAATTCCAGATGCTAAAACCCAATAAAACTTTGCCTGACCTGGGAATTGAACCTCATGCTCAGTAGTAACGCTTGTGACCACTAGACCGACTAGTCTTAAGACTTAATTATGTATCGATAAAATGCGATCAAATATCGATCACAGAATTTTCAGTGCAGTTATTGTAATATCACGCAAAACAACAATGATCATATGTTTATTGTTTTATAAATAGTGCTAATTAAATTATATAAAACTAGTGAACACGTAGACCGAACTGATTTGCGTGTTAAACTCAATTGAACTTAGAAAAGGTCATCTAACTAAAGACCTAGGTTATATAAAACAATATAAAAAATGTGATTATCACGCAAAAATATATGAAATATTTAATATTTTGAGTGGTCAGTGAGGTGTTACAATGGAATATTTTGTCAGATTATAGCTTATCTGTAGCAACACGTCATTTCTTATCAGTGCATAAAACTAACTGTGTACATTTTTGCAGTACTGTAAGGTTGTTTTATTTTCTATCGTCATGGAAATCACTGAAATAATCCTTTCAAATAAATAAAATAAAAACAATTTATTTCAAGATGACGCTTTAACCATATACCGGCGAATCGTAAAATTTATGAAAAATTTACTTGTATGGGTTTTATATGTAGGTAACGATTTAACTTCTGTTTAAACAGTTTGAAATAAGAAACTGTTATTTAATTAATAATTCCTTTGAACTGAAAATGAAAAAGATTTCTAATACTATTCTAGTAACTTTTAACAGACGGATAACAATACAAAAAAAGACATATATTTAAGCCTTGACATTTCATGAAATCGCTTACCAAAGAAAACGTTCTAAATGGCATTGTGTGAAATCTCAATGTACTTTTTATGAAGACTTCTTTAATTGACTCTATAAGAAAATATCTATACAATTAAAATAAACGGCACGCAAACATTGCCTCATTCGGAAGTACTTATTGGCTAATGGTTTGATTCATCGAGATATTGCACATAATAGATAAGATCATGGATGAAAGAGCAGGGATAGTTTGCACACGACCTGCTCGGTTCCTATAAACAAGAATGAATCGTTTTGCTTACCAATAGTAGCTTTTTTTTATTGCCAAATCCATTTTAATAGATTCGTAAGCTAATTTCACCTGTGATAACTACTTCCATATGCGAGAGTCTATTAAACAAAACAAAGAAAGAAACAAGAGTTTTCATTTTAATCAATAACGGTCTGTAAATTATAGGAATCGGCCATAAGAAATCTTTTCCAATAGACTGGGTAGACTTAACGAATACGCATAGAGAACAGAGAACAGTCATAAGGAAATAACAGACACTATTCTAAAATTATCAGTGATTGCAGTATTAACATCTAAAGTGACTAATCTAACCTTGATATTGTTAATGATGAAATTATCTATGACGTAACACAGAAAATTTAAATATAAAAGCGTTTGCTGCTGACTACAATGTAGCAGATCATTTCGTTTCCAAGCAAGTTACTAAGTTGTTAACGCTGATTGTGGGAAATGAATGCATTGGTTGAACACACAACGAAGAGGGAATGAGCCTTGTTATTTAATGCGATCGACTCAATTAAATTTCATTTACTAGCTTAAACGATCAGTAGCTCTGTTGTTAAAGATTGTAAGTAGTTTCTTTAAGAAATGACAAATTTATTATGCTCAAACTTAGTAATTTTTTACATAATTTAGATGGCTATTAGAGTAATTAATTATACTTTTCAGGTTAGACTCAGTTTTTGCATTATCATATTGTGCAGTTGCACTCGCTTCAAGCAATATTTTTGACTTCACGTCAAACCTCAAAGAACTATGTTACAAGCCTTTTCTTTAATAGGCATTTAATCTACAAAGATAACAAATTCAATCCAAGCCCCCGCTTTCAAAATGAGATAAGACGTATTCAACTCTAATGCGATATATTTCAAGAGAAAGGATGTCACAAGGCACAAGATCTGAATGCAAATACAAAATACCGCAACTTATGAATCACACATTAGCCATACGGTAGCACTTGATTCTAAGAATGTGAGAACTGGCAGTAATTCCGTGTAGTAAGGCAGGTGAAGGTCTAGTAAACGTCAGCTGGTTAAGTAAATACTAAAGTGATGACGTTTCGTTAAAGTCCATCATTTGGTTAAGAATTTGCCCCACATTATCACTTTATTTAGATATACTTAAAAAAAGAACACTTGCATCTTCGACTCTTAATGAATAGGGATAACGTCAGAAGGAAGATGATATCAAGCAGTACGCACTCGACTTTTATGCCCAATCTGAAGATATTACATGCTTGTCTAAAGGTTTCATTTTAAAAATACAATGATTGTTAATTGGAAAATTCATCCGACTGCGCATTTGCAGTGTAGTAATTTCTACCCTACTGTATGCAAAATTTAGAGCTTGCTTTGCTACCTTTGCTTTTCCTTCAATTCGTCAATACACTTTCTTCTAGTTCTTCTTCTTTATCTCGTTGCCTCTGGTTCTTCTATGATACTAATTCTAATAGTACAAATGATCATTAATATTTTGTTTATTTTGTGTCTTGCTCATAGTAACGCTACGGTTCATTGACTTGCTTACGTTACTTGCTTTTGATTATTTTTTGTACATTGTTCTCACATATAGAAGCAACAAGAATGATGTACCCAAGATTTTGTAATATCTATATTTAAAAGAGTGTCCTTGGAGTTTCTTGCCCGTTCTTCTCCATAGAGATCTACGTTATGGAATGGGCAATTAGCTTCAACTTTCTGACTAACTGACCGACTCTTTGATAATTCAAAAGTGCCTGTAAATGGTTTAATTGAAATAAATGCTTTGAGTTTTGAGTTTACCCGTTTTTATGATGATTTGTCAACAACTACCAACTTATTTGTTTTTATTGCGTATTTGAGCTTAAACCATAGCAATAACTACTTTAATGCGATTACAATCCAATCATAAAACTAAACAAAATAGTCTATTATTATCGTGATACTGTCATTAAGATTTGATATCTATTATCCGGTCTGTTTTATTGCTGATCTAATTATAGTCGACTGTCTGTGTCTAGTCATTTTAGTCTTTGATTACTTGTTCGTTAACATCGATTGGTTCATATAGCACTGCTACACTCAAATTACTTTTGATGTTTGCAACTTATTGCAACTGAATCGAATCTTTAAATAAGTTTCATTGTAATAATATTAAAAAGAAAATTTATGGATTGTCTTGCACCGTCACGGTTTCAATATCACGATAAATTGCCACGTGCAAATGCAATTTTGTATTGCACATTTAAAATATCTTTGTTGTTATCAACCCAACTTATTGTAATAATCCAATTGTAAATACTTTACCCAATAGTTCTAGAATCTTCAACACAACCTTCATAAATAATCTTCCTACAATTGAATAACAAAACTATTAGTATTAGTCTACAAATTTCTAAATATATGGGTACATACTCCCAAAACTAATAATTTTGGTTGTATCAAATTATTGTAGTTTTAAACTATCACTGAAGATGATAAAAGAAGACCATCACCACCACCTTTATGCTTAGAAATCTGTTACCCGGTAGGAGGTACTTAAGTATGAAGGGCAAACACCTCAATACGTCACGTAGAAACCTTACTATCTAAGCTCACAATGAAGATAAAAATAAGTGCACGGATTATTTTGTCGTAAACATGCAACTGATTCTATCTTAAGACTGTAGTAACAATACGTATAGTAATTGCATGTAAGTTTAAGTGTGGATGTTACGGTTGTAATCTGAATTTACGATTGAGGATGTTGAAGATCGGATAAACCCCCGATATTGTATTGGAAGGCAAAACCAAAGCCTAAATTGTCGCAAACTAGAGGAAAATCTGGGAAGGAAGGACCTGGATAAGACTCGCACAGACCAGGCAAGCATGGTACAATAGAGAGGAAGCCTATACTCAGCATTGGGTGGAGCAAGAGTGTCAATGATGATGATGATGATGACGATCGAAAAGATTTAGGGGTACCTTATACTAATTGAGATTAGTTTAGAACTTAAAACTTAGTAGATCTTTTTAAAGCAACATACGCATTGACTGACACCACTCAGTAGCCTAGCATGCTTCGCGTTAAAGTTTTTCAATTTCTCCCTGAATTCTAACGCACCGAAAACATCGTCCGAAACTTGTTTTCTAGATCAACGCTGAAAAATACATACACATTAATTTTAATCATGAAAACATTTCTCTTGACCACACAGCAAAGTTAACCTTACTGGACTACAATAGAGTCTATATTCAAGTAACATTCACCATAACTCTCGCAAAAGCCGTACCTAGTTGTCTCCTTGGCGATAAACATGACGGTAAAGACGAATAATCTGCAATAGATAACGCATCTATTGGCCAGTGATTCATTATAGCCAAAAGCTTACGTCTGTCTGTACGTCCTTCTCAGGGATGTATGACAAAACAAAGAACTTGGCACAATGGTACATCGATTACAAGTAGTAAGAAGTCGTGACAAGTTCGTAGTACATACGTACGACTGTAGTCTCCCAGTGACGCGACATCTCAAGGTTCTGGTGATTGTGGACTTGAACAAGATAATTTGTAATACAATTAATATGTATGAGAAGGTGTTTTTTGTTTAGACCGGACCTGAGACACGGATTTTGAGAAAAATCTTTTCTCGTCTGTGGTTTTCGTTGCTTGATAGTTAAGTACTGACTCTGGGGGGGATTTATGATTTGTAGCGGACTGCAGTAGAATGCATATCTATTCATCGATTAGCGATAAGTGGGTACTTAATTGTTTGATATTAATGAATTGCTTCTGTTTATGAATATTAATGAGGATGATAATGGGTACCCATCAGACATGCTTCTCAATCTTGAATTTCACAACTAAACGAATATAACCATATATATATAAGTTTTAAATAATATATCTATGAATATAACAATTACCTTTGAGTTAGAAATTTTCTAAATATCCCACTATGTTTGCATTTAATGATTTAGCTACCAACACCAGTAGCTCTTTTAATGCTTCTGAGACTTCACGGTTTCATCAGATAGCAGTAATGAATGTAATTGGTAATAAACTAGTTAACCGGGAAATTACGGGAAGTAAGACATTTTCTTAATTGTGAGGATTATATAGACCTGTATATGGGTAGATCCTGTACAAACCGGTACAACATTAATGACAAACGTCACCCTGCAGGAAAAGGAACAGTTTATGATTTGCATCTTCAAATTATCGATAACTTCTACTCAAGTACATACGTCTTTAAAACTTCTTAAGGAAATTAAATTATCATAGGGAAGATCAAATTTGTCGATCATCAATTCTCTAACTAAGTAGGTACTATAAAGCGTAGCGCTTGTATGTAAAATGCCTCCATAACAACCCATCTTTTGAACAGGTGGCTAGACCTTATATTCAGGGAAGTTTGCTCTAGCAAAGTCACGCAAAGACACGCATTGCAGTATTCATGCATTGAATGCAAAGAAAGTAAACGATTTAACGGGCCTGAAAACGTATACGGAGCACAATGCTTATCGTCAAATACGAAAGAGCGTTGCAAATATTATTAATTAAGAGCAATCAGAATCAGTTCATTAAGCGAATGAATGAAAGAAAAGAAAGCGAACCATTCAATAGGTATTAAACACATAAACGGAACACAATACTCAATAACAAATATGATTGAGAACAGTAAGATTCAGTTCAATGAGCAAACGAATGAATGAAAACTAAGCGAACTATTCCAAATGAAAACTTATACGGAACACAAAACACAGTAGCCTCATATGAAAGAGCGTTTCAAATATAATTGAGAACAGTTACAATCCATTCAATGACTGAACAATACGTGTCGACGGCTCAACGAATCAAAAACAATTGTTGCCGAACCAATTAATTTCACGGATATTTTGCGCTAACGCATTGTGCGGCCATCATGTTGGAACGTTCGCAAAATTGTTCGCGTTGAAGGCTGGTTAGACGGTTATTAATGTAACTGTTGCTTACAATAATATCTGTATATGATTTGAACGGAGATGCTAAAACAAAATGTCTAGCACTTCTCTTGAAAACGGAATTCTATTGATGGGGTCAGAGTATATTAAACAAATTTACTATAATATTTTTGTCCAATACCTCAAAGTTGCGTTTCCAATAGACTTGCTTGATATAAAATTCAACATATATGTAGTTTACATATCGCTCCAATTTTGTGGTACAATTCATGCTGTTTTAACTACTTCCTGTAACCAACCGCAGTACATGAAACAATACAATCGACCGAACAAATGTATATGTATACAATCCAGTACATCTGATATCATAGCTATTACAAAAGACGGAAACAACGAAGCCAAGCACATCAAAAACACATCAAGTCTATTCGGAGACTCCCGCGCAACGCCACTTTTACTGCTTAGACCACATCACACACTGGACCGGTTTTACGATTCAAATCTACGAATTACTTTTTCAATTTTACGATGATAGGTAGGTACCCAACTGAGCATGAACTTAAGGTACGTTGAGGCTCGTAATGGCCCACTTTCGACTAATTATTAAGCTAGAAACACACGTGGGTGAGCCTTTGTTCGAAATCAAGCGAGATCGGCACGGCCTATAAACGTGAAATTGTTACAGTCAGCGAATTAGCATGTTGCTGTGGAAAGTAACGCTCACACGTGTAGGTTTATTAGTAGCACAATGAACGGATTGTCTTCCTAAAGATTTGCAGAAACATGATGAAGTTGAGTTTTAACGCTGCACTGTTATTGACACACGTTGCGGAAACTTGGTCATTATTGTAATTTTCTGAAGACTACTATAGTTATTCATCCGTAAGTCATAGATAATGTAATCCTAAGCCTCACCATGGTTTATGTAATGATAGTAATAACTGCAGCAATAACGTAATTAGTAATTACCTATTTCATGCGGATACCTGTTTATGATAATGACTAAGCGTGAGATGAGGATTCTGCGTAAGTCGTAAAAATTGATTGTGGGTGAGAGATCATTTTTATTATGATACAAAAATTTATAAACTTATAACAGACGTAGATGCTGGATTATTTGCAAAGAAACTCACTCCTTGTTAACCCCATTATGATTTCGTATGAAAGTAGATCTTTGTAATTCCATCTCTGTATATTATATCTTCAGTGGTTCAGGGATGCTTTGTCTAGCTATCAGTCAGCCATTGATTTATATATATAGAATATGATAGTCTCAACTATATAGTATGTATACGCAATTTCCATAATAAGACTTCACTATCAAATTATAGTTCCCTTTTCGTACGTATCTATTCATTTATGTCGTTTTTATAATCGCTTCATTGATCGTACATTGATTCGATTTTATTTCCATCCGACATGGAAAGGCCAAAGATACCATTAATGTGTCCGTAGGCGGTAGCAATACTGACATCAACGACGAGGTGGAGTGGTTCCGGGAGGCCATGTCCAATATATGTGACGTGGCTATGCCCCGGGTCCGGCCCGGACGTGCTTCGCGCCAGGTGTACTGGTGGTCGCAGGAGTTAGAGACCCTGCGCAGGGCGTGCGTTACTGCGCGACGCCGGTACGCCAGGCACCGCAGGCTCCGTATCCGCCCTCCGGATACGGAAGCCATTCAGGCGGAGCTGTACGAGGGGTACAGAGCGGCGAAGACCGCCCTCCAAGCGGAGATCCTGCGGGCCAGGGCAGTGGCCCGTGAGGAGTTGCTGGAGACTCTAAACAGGGACCCGTGGGGACGCCCATACAAGATGGTGCGGGAGAAACTCCGCCCATGGGCTCCCCCGCTGACGCAGAGTCTCCGGCCCCAGCTTGTGGGGGACGTGGTGAGCGCTCTGTTCCCTCCAAGAGGGGAACACGCTCCCCCGCCCATGGCTCCGCCTACTGCGGTGCCCGATGCGGACCACACCGCCGACGACGACGACGATGCTCCGGAGGTGACCGAGGTAGAAATGAGAGTGGCGGTACGCAAGATGAATGCGAAAAATACCGCCCCAGGACCCGACGGCATACCTGGAAAAGCCTGGGTCCTGGCCTTGGGGGCTCTCGGGCCTCGACTAAGGGGGTTCCTAAGCGCATGCATGGAGAGGGGCCAGTTCCCACTTCGTTGGAAGACGGGGAAACTGGTCCTCATCAGGAAGCCGGGGCGCCCAGCGGACTCTCCGTCCGCTTATCGGCCCATCGTGCTGCTCGACGAGGTGGGCAAGCTCTTTGAAAGAGTCATTGCAGACCGCCTCGTCGAGCGGCTGGTGCGGGTGGGGCCGGATCTGGCGGAGAGCCAGTTTGGCTTCCGCAAGGGGCGCTCTACGGTGGACGCCATCATGCGCGTGCGGGCCCTCACGACGGGGGATGCTGTGGCCCGGGGTGGGGTCGTCTTGGCGGTGTCTCTAGACATCGCCAATGCCTTCAACACCCTGCCCTGGAGTTGCATCAGGGAGGCACTCCGGTATCACCGGATGCCGACCTACCTCTGTCGTGTGGTCGAGGCCTATTTGACGGACAGGGCCGTCATCTACCCCGGTCACCAAGGAGAGTGGAACCGGCGAGAGATGTCGTGCGGTGTCCCACAGGGATCGGTCCTGGGGCCGCATCTGTGGGACATCGGATACGACTGGGTGCTGCGCGCCGACCTCCCTAGCGGCGTCAGCGTAGTCTGCTACGCTGACGACACGTTGGTCCTGGCACAGGGGGGGTCGTACCAGGCGGCGGCCGAACTAGCGACACGCGGGGTTGCGACAATCGTCGACAGGATCCGGCAGCTGGGACTCGAGGTGGCCCTGCACAAGTCCGAGGCCATGGGTTTTCATGGACCTCGGAATGCGCCACCGTCGGGTTCCCAGGTAATGGCGGGAGGGGTTCACATCGGCGTCGAGTCGACGATGAAGTATCTGGGACTTGTCCTCGACAGCCGGTGGAACTTCGTCGAACACTTCCGACGTTTGGCTCCCAGACTGGAGCGGGCCGGGGCTGCGTTGAAGCGGCTCCTGCCCAATCTAGGGGATCCAAACGCCTCCTGCCGGAGGCTCTACGCGGGGGTCGTGCGGTCCATGGCCCTTTACGGGGCACCGGTGTGGGCGCGTTCACTAAGGCTGCGGCCAGCCCGCCGGTTGAACGCGTCCCAGAGGGTCATGGCCATCCGGCTGGCCCGAGGATACCGCACGGTCTCCTGCGAGGCGGCGAGCCTCCTTGCCGGATTACCGCCATGGGATCTGGAGGCAAAGGTCCTCGCGCACATTTGGGAGTGGCGCGAGGAGGCGAAGCGCCGGGGCTTAGCTCCGCTGCCGCGAGAAATCGCGGCTCAGCGGACAGAGCTCCGGCGGGATCTCATGGCGTCATGGAGAGTGCGATTGTCGCAACCCAGCGCTGGGCACGCCACAATTGCGGCGATAAGACCCCTCTTTGAGGAGTGGCTTGAGAGGCGCCACGGCGTCCTCACCTTCCGCCTGACGCAGGTCCTCACCGGACACGGCTGTTTCGGGAGGTTCCTGCACAGGATAAGGCGGGAGGAAACGCCCGGGTGTCACCATTGTGTGGATCGCCCGGAGGACACGGTGGAGCATACGGTGGAGGTCTGCCCAGCTTGGGCGGCAGCATCGTGGAGGCGATCGGCGGCGGTGATCTCTCGCGTCCGGCCCTGGTTCAGGCTATGGTACGGAGCGAGAGGAAATGGGAGGCCGTCACCTCCTTCTGCGAAGCGGTAATGCTCGCGAAGGAGGAGGCGGAACGCGTGAGGGAGAGGCAAATTTCGCGCCCTCACGCCCCTAACCGCCGCAGGAGGAGACGCCCAGGGCGTCGGGAATCGCGGGGCGATTTCCGGCCACCGTAGGCGCGGGCTTGCGGGCGGTGAGCAATGGGTGGCTCACCGTCCGATAAGGACCAGGCCCGGGTCGACGGCGCGTTGTGTTCCACGCGCGCCTCAAAGAGATGTCAGCATAATTGAAGGGGTCCACTAGGACCGATGCCTGCCGGGGTTGCGAAGAAAACCGAAAGGGAGATCGTGGCCCCCGGCGACAGGGCAACCGAAGGAACACGGGTGGGTTTTAGTCAGTAAGAGTCTGACACGCCCTCCCGCTCCGCCCAGAGCGGGAGAAGTTATTTGATGATTTCCCACCCTCAAAAAAAAAAAAAAAAAAAAAAAAAAAAAGGCGGTAGCAATAAATCTATGCGATATTTTGCGCGTGCCGAACCCTAGCATAATATGTTACGTTGCAGTGGGCGGGGGGGACTATAATAATTTTTATTTTAGCATAAGTTTGTACTTAAAGAAGAGGGAGAAGAGAGTTGATAAAGAGGAGAGAGTAAGAGAGGTAGAAAGGGAGAGGTTAAATTGGAAAATAATAAACAAATTCTTTTATATTTTTTCTCAATTAATCAGGACTTCGTTTGATTAATAAATAAGATAATATAGAAAATGTGACTTACTATTAATCGCGATTATTTACTTACACTTAGAGGCCTTGGAATTGCACAAAAAAGCTTAAGCATGAGACGTTGTTTATACTAACAATTTTATTAGTTGCTGCTAAGATTTATAACTAAACATGAACCGTGTTAATTAATTCCTTGCATTCCTACCTAAGGTTACCGACTCCATTACGACACCAAAACCTGTCAATAATAAAACAACAAAAAATTAAAGTCTAATGACTATCAATGTGAAATGAAAAGTGCAATAATTTCATATGAAAACTGAAACAAAATATTTGTAACATTATGGAAACACCACAACCACTGATTATTGCCAAGCCAGCTAAGAACGGTAAGGAATATTCTATTTTTCCAGATTTATTAACACTTTCGACTCCACCCAATTTTCATAAAACTCATACGCTATGCCGCCACATACATATTAGAAGTGAACCCTCCGGGAGGGCTGCCGGCATTACGTTTGCGTTAAAGTTATCATCGCAGACGGTCAACGTTATAAGGTTTAAACCCGCCGTGTTATAAAACACTGTAAAACGAAGTAAAATTGTGTTTTCGGGGGGTCTTGTTGCTATACGTAGTTTCCAACCTTTTAATTTTTTTGTGAATATTTGTAAAGGTGAACAAAAAAAAAATTACTTGGATTTTAAAACATACATCAGATTTTATTTTCACGGTTTATAATGTTGTATTCGCTAACAAAAACCTACATCTAAAATGAGCCCTCCGCGAGGACATCCCATATGCACCTAGGTGAACCCTCCAGGAGGGCTCCCGGCACGGATCGTGTTAAAGATCTCTTTCAAAAATAGAACCTCTTTTTGAAGAGATCTATTTTCAGCGGAAGACATTCTACAGGGCGATGTACTAATACTAAACAGCGCACATTTTGCAAAACAAAAAATGTATACCGGTTTCACTTTGACGATTATCCGCAGTTATCTCACGAAAAAGTAAACACAAGTCTTATTTCATAGGAAGTTATGCACAATAACAGCAGTAAAACTATAACTGAAGAAAAATAACAGTGGAAAATGGAAATACATCACGACAGTACAATACTACACGAACATCATAGTCACCATAAGTCCAATCGCAACAAAAAGAACCAATCACATCATTGAACAAAAACTTTAGGGGTGCTACTACTCATGTTCGAGCCAGCACATTCGATTCGGCAGTATTTGTTAAACAACAAAGTCGACTCGAAGTAATATCACACAAGAATATCACTCGAAGTAACACATGTATACAATGTTGCCCATGGGCATGTGCCGGCCCGCATTTTTCTAAAAAATCATGAAAAATTATCGAAAAATAACTTTTACCGGGGGTCTATTTTGACTTTTTTATTCAAAATCCCCTATGATTTTTCTACTTGTTTTTTTTTTTTTTTAATGTTCCCACGTCCGTTTTTTTTTTTCACTGTCGACAATTTTTTATAAAAATGTTAGTTATAGTTAATCCAATAAAATAATTCATAGGCTTTTTAGAAATAATAAACAGAATCCAAATCGACTCAATAACATCGGAGATATGGTAAACGCTACTCAAAACATAAAAAATTGAATAACATGAACAATATTAAAGACAGACCTTTTAAAGTTATTTTTCGATAATTTTTCATGAATATTCAGAAAAATACGGGCAGGCACATGCCGATTGGCGACATTGTATACACATAAATACTACACATATTCAGCTTTCATTCAGCTCGTGCCAATCGGAAAACTAGATTCGGCAGCTTCACGCAACGCACATTTCGACCTTAGCTGCGCGGCTGTTTCAGAACGTATATGTACATATATTGGAATTTGCCGCCAGTGCCAAATCATGCCAAGCCGAACAAGTGTGTAGCACCCCTTAATATGGGATGCGCGAGCGCTATTCTCGTGATCAGATACAGTTTCTATAATGAAGGTTCCCAAGCTCCTCCATATTGTGTGCAAGGTTGCGAGACTATTCCCATGGCAACTTCGACATCTCGCTAGATCCGAGATATTAATCATGTTCTCTTGTGTCGTAGTATTAAATTATCCGTGCTTGTGTTATGCAAGAAACAATGGCAATAGGCGGCCGTCTTTATAAGATGGACTTATCATCCTCCTGTCCGTATCCCAATTTATTTGAAGTCATTGCAACATGGCTTCTAGTTCCTTACTTCTCTATCAGTCGTCATATCGGTAGTTATCCTCTTTCTAGCTATATCATCTTTCACATAGTCCAGTGGTCGGTAAACCGTGGCTCTTTGGCTTAAAGAGTGCGGCTCTGTACAAATGTCGATGAATGCGAGTGCAGGGGTCAGGGCTTCAGTTTGACGGGGTCCGTTAGGGCCGATGCCTGCCGGGGTTGCGAAGAAAACCGAAAGGGAGATCGTGGCCCCCGGCAACAGGGCAACCGAAGGAACACAGGTGGGTTTTAGTCAGTAAGAGTCTGATACGCCCTCCCGCTCCACCCAGAACGGGAGAAGTTATTTAATAATTTCCCACCCAAAAAAAAAGGGGTCGGGGTTTCAGTCATTCAGCAATATATCAAGTCTTATTCAAAAGTCAAACTATATATCATAGATTTATTTCCGAAGTATTTTCTCCAAAAACTAACAGGACATCGAAAATTAATAATTTACTGTTCTACCTTTCAAACTTTTCCAAGGTTATAAACTTGTTAATAAGTAAGATGCCTTCATCATATCATTATCAGCCGATATGATGATGATGGTGAAGGCATCCTACTTCTTAGCAAGTTAATTTTAGGAAGCGTTGTGGACTGAAAGAGGATTTAGAAAACTGTATTGAGAAAATATTAAGAAAATTGGGGTATTGAGACAGTTTGGACACTTAGAAAGGATTGACTCTCATAAGAAATCTTAGATGTTACTGTATTGATATTTGGCTCTGTTGACTAATCAGTTTGCCGACCACTGACATAGTCCATTCATCGTCAACATGCAGTCATACTGGTGGAATTTTGGTGTCCTAAATATACCTTCATATTCCACTTTACCATCTTATTTTCTTCGGAGAATACCGGTGTGATGATATGGTATTCGAGAAAATACATATATACATTACATCTCACTTTGTTTCCCCGAAGCGTTGGGCAGAAATGTACCTCTTATAGTACACCCACATTTCGCCAGTTATGTTTAAGTCCCATGTAATAGGGGGCGAGCCTATTGCCATGAACCGAGCACAAATCTAGACTCCGGACTGCTACTGAGAAATTCTAGATAGAAAACCCAATAGCACTTCGCCCGACCTGGAAATCGAACCCTCATGCAACACAATAGCGTTTGCGACCACTAGACCAACGAGGCAGTCAAGAGAATGTCTTTGTGTCTTTGTCAATAAATAGTTTGAAAATAATTGAATAATGCACTTTTACCTTATGTTAGTGCCATGGCAGGTGCGCCGGCGCAGCTTGGCACGGATAAGTGTAACGTATCGAATTCGAAATTGCAGTTAGCGACAAGACTTGTCGACTATAAATATCTATAGATTAAAAATAATACTTTCCTTTTGTTGATTTTTATAACTTTCATTATAAGATTTGTGACTCTCTAAAATGTTGAATTCTTGATTCACAATACAAGTATTTCGAGTTTAATCGAAGCACAGGTGTAGCTATTTAGCGAAGTATTTACAATCGACGAAAAAAATATGAGCTAAGTCTGTATCTCCTTCATTGACTAGCTAATTCACTTTTTATGCCAGTTCATGATATCAATAATGAGCTATAAGCCACTGTGATGGACGTGAATGCATGCGAGCTATTTTAAGATAATCTAGCTTTCGCCGGCGTCTCTGCTCGTGTTACTCTAAGTAGATTGACACATTTTTCTCTCTTTCACAAGACCCTGACGTAGCCAAGACGTGGTAGCGATGATTAAGAAAATCATCGCTACCACGTCCTGTGACAGTTTTGATAGTGAAAAGTTGAAGCTGGTTTAGTCATTTTCTGAGCATTGTATCCTTTGAACATTTTAAATATGTACATTCAATTTACTGAACGTGGTACCCGAAATACGCTTCATACAAATGCTAGCTTAATAATAACTTTAAAACATATTTGAGTAGAGTCACTTAATAAATAGATAATTTTAAAAACGAAAAGCAGTTTAATGCTTGAACAAGAACTAAAAATTAGGGATGACATGCGAAAAATCCCGTTCTCCTGACTCCTGGCAGCATGAGGAACATCCTAGGGCTTTAGTTGGGAAACTGAAATAACCCTCTCTTGTCCCAAACAGGAGGACTAGGTTCTTGAGGATTTCCCCAATATAAAAACAGAACTTTAAATGACTTCATCTGAAATCGCTTGCAACACAAGCAATACCTACTCGCATTATAAAATATGAATGAAAGTAGTAAACGCGAGGTGATAAAACCAGACACAAGAATTAAATTAACGTTATTTATAAATTCCGGTGCCATGCCGAGGATTTTAGTATACTAGGTGTAGTTGTAATACGTGCTTGCCACTTCTTGCCATTTAAGTCTTGAGCGTGGGTGGGCGAGTTTTTACCTTCCATAAAAATCTTGTTAACGAGTTTGGGACAAGCCTTAAAGGAAGCTGATGAATGTGGTATGAGTAGCCAGTTCGTGAACTATCAACGCCACATTAGATCAGGGGGCCTAAAATGGCCGCTTTGGCAGAATCATATTTCGAATCACACAAACTGTCACAATCTGACAATTCATAATATTATCTGCGTTCAATACATATTACGCAATTCATCTATTTGACAGTTTTGTATTTTAATGAAATAGCATTTAAACTGTAGAAATAAAAAATAAAAATCGCATTTGATTAATAAAAACTGTAAAGTAAAATTATCCGGTAAAATTAAGGTCTTAATTTTTTCATGTGGCAATATTTACACCAAATATGATTCTGATATGAATTGAATTGAATATGATTCAGCTAAAATATGCGTCACTATAGAGGAATTGCTGGAAATTCAAAAATTTAATTGCTTTTAGAGGAATTGCATAAGTGGCCGTTTTAGACCCACTGCATGCCTAAACTAGAATAGAATAGGTACTCTTTATTCTGTACACCATATAAATTACAGATATAAATGTAAATAAACTTTTCACAGAGTGATAGAATGGGCGGCCTTATCGCTAAAACCGATTTTTTAACACATTCAGCGCCGGGAGCCCTCCTAGAGGGTTCATTCAAGTGTATATGTGATGCTGGGAGCCCTCGCGGTAGGCTCATTTTAAATGTAGGTTTTTCTTAGCGAATTCGGCATTATAAACTGTGAAAATAAAATCAATTGTATATTTTAACAAGATTTCAAACCTAATGCCGGTGACACTCCTCGAGGGTTTACTTTAGCGCAAACGTAATGCCGGTGATCCTCCAGGAGTCAACTTGCAATATGTATGGCGTCATGGTGTAAGAGCTCTATGAAAAATGGGTGATGTCGAAAGTGCTAAAGAGAACCTTTGAGGGATTAAAGGAAGAAGGAGAGACAATAAAGAAGATGAAGAAGCATTGCTGATCACAATCGGTTTCTTATTAGAAGAATGGGGACATTTCTGCCTTCCTAAAAGTCATGCTTATTCTTTGACTTTCAGTTTATTTGTTTTACTGAGAATTTGGCAGTTATTTCCGCAAGTTTCAGCCAAGCGTGAAAATTACGTCGATGTGAAAAATGAATATGTAACAGATAACAGATGATCTTCCTTTTAGAAAACTGTAAATGAACTGGGAAATTAGAACTTTGCAGGATATAAATAAGGACCTAATTAGCCAGTAATTACTTGAGAGGTAATTTAATGTTATGTTATGTGATGTGTAACTTACTAAAACATGAAATATTATGTAAATAAACAACACATACCTAATTTGCTGCGACTATAACTAATCGAAATACTAATGTGAATCAAATTGACTTCATCAATCAAGGATGTAACGTCAAAGATGTGTAATGAATTATTATTCTCAATTGCTTAACGTAAAGTATACAATGTATCGATTGTAGCGATGTTTCGATAGTTAGGAAACATGGCTAATTATGCGTTCACTACCTCATGAATACGTTACAAATTACTAATGCGCTACATTACACTTTCGTAAAGATTATTCTGAGTTTTCTTCGTTTCGGCGTTTTTTTAATTTCAATACATTATAGTTTAGGACAGGGCTCGGAAACGTTATTTAAAAAAAAGTTTTTAAACGTTTCGAACAGTTCTTTGTATTTCATTTCGGAATGAAAACGAAATGAGAACGTTTATTCTGCAAAACAAAAACCGGTTTATTCCGCAGAACGCAGCCGCACACGGGGCGTGCACCGACAAGCATGAAGTCGTTTAGTTAAATTGTACCTTATGTTCATTTGTGTTGGGAGTTTCCTATCGATCAACCCAAAAAAAAAATACCGGTTAAAAATGTTTTATTAACCGAGAACAATTTAAATTTTGTTCTTCTTCAAGAACGTTTTTTATATTGTTCTGTTGGAACGTAACCGAAACAAATTGTTTCTTAGGTTTTTAAGACGACACCGTTTCGAATAATATGCCGTTATTCGAGCCCTGGAATAGTAATGATCGGCTGAAGTTGAGAAAGAGCTGAAGAAAACTGCGTTAACGATGTAGCGTTTTTATTTTACTATTTAGTTCTGTGACTGCCTCGTCGGTCTAGTGCTCGCCAGCGCTACTACTAAGCATGAGGTCCTGGGTTCAATTCCCAGGTCGGGCAAAGTGTTATTGGGTTTTTCCATCTAGAATTTCTCAGTACCAGCCTGCAGTCTGGATTTGTTCCTGGTTGATGGCAATAGGCTCGCCCCATATGACATGGAACTTGGATATAACTGGCGAAATGTGAGTTAGCGAAATAGTAGTTACTATAGGTTTATTTCTGCCTAACCTTTTGGGAATTAAAAGTGTGATGTTATGAATACATATACATTTTTATGGTGACGTCATTTACCTCTGCTCTTTTGTCACGCCTTTTCCATTTTTGGTAATACCGTATTTTTTGTTTTACTGTTTACTTCGTCTTTCAGAAGAAAGCGATTTTTATATAAAAATGCTTTTATATCTTTCAAAAATTTCGAAAAAGTCCGCAAGTTAATGAATTTAATGTTTTTCTGTATGAACACAAACATTGACCATTAAATAGTATGTTTAATGTGGTTTTATGCTACATTAATGTAATTCAGAAAGTTTGTATGGCGTCCGAGAGAAAGTGAGGTCATTGAACTGATTGACATTACACAAAATTATTGAGTTTGTTTGAAGATGTTACGTTTGTTACAATATTTGAAACACTATATCAAGTGCATTCTTTGAATATTTTGAGTCATCTTTCATTTTCGTTTTAAATAAATTCATAGCTTGAAAATGTTTACTTTTCTCAGAGTACTTAGCTGTCATTAAAGTTAAATTTTGAAATTAGAATTTTATTGTTATGATTTATGTCTGTATTTTACAGACTTTTGCTTATTCTTTATTGAAGCGAAAGTCACTTCCCGATAAACAAACAATTGAATACATAATGAATATAAATTACTTTATTGCTAACTAGGTTTTGCCCGCGACATCTCCCCGGTGGATAAAAACCCTTACCTTCCTGTGTTAATACAGGCTATAAACTATCTCTGTGCCACATTTCATCCAAATCTATTCAGCGGTTTTTGCGCCAATACGGAACACACATCCAGACAAACGGACAAAAATTCATGGTTACTATTTTATTACATGTATAGATGATTTATTAAATAACGGGGCTTTCTAACATTTTTTTTTTATTATAGCACACGTTTCACAATAAAGGAATAAATAACATTATTATCCGATACATATTTATTTACTGATCAACATTACAGCAGCTTTGTTCATTCGAAGTCGTGATTGTCGGTGTAAATAACAGATACAATAAAATAACAGATATATAATAACGATTACTACTAGGTACGTGATCTGATGCTGCGGTTATTTTGCAAGCGTTCGCTATCTTACAGTTACGCGCCAGAGACAACCGCATAACTGTTTATTTCGTTTTTTGGTATTGTTGCGTAAAGAAAGTTGAATAAAGGTGAAGATGGTTGGCTTGGGGCGTTGGGGCATATAAAATTGTTTATTTGATGATAGTGTTTTTATACTACGAAATAAGTATTCTAATTAGACGTTCTGAGAAAATAATGGAGAGACGGTTCGCTAAATTGGTCTACTTGCGAATTTTTTTAAAGGTTGTGCTTTTAGCAAATGTCCACACGATGGTGTACTCTGAATCAGGGTTTTCACAAGTGTTTAGTAGGTAGAGGACCGGACCTAAAACACTTCCTTGTGGTAGGCCAGCTTTTATTTCTTATAGTTCTGCGCAAACATCTTCTTTTCCGATTCTAAATAACGCTATTAAGAATGTAAGACTCCATGACATCTGCAAAACTGTATTCGTAACTTCATTTTGGACTATTACGGGAGGACTATAACGCCTCAGTGGTGCCATACTTTCTCAAACGCTTGTGTCACGTCTAGGAACGGGGTAGAGCATATTCCTGGTGTATGAGAGTTTACTAATATTCCAAAAGTGCAGTTATGTTAAATTGCCTTATTGGTTGGAGAATTAATCATGGGTATGCTAAACCACTAGAATGCAAACAATTAACTTTGTTATGTAAACATGACCTGAGATAGCATTGTAAGGAAGCATGTTATAATTGACTCCCCAAGTCTCTATTTACCCAATAAAATCAAAACTTCTATTCTCACGTTTACGACAGAGCACGTGTTACATGCATATTTAATCATTAATAACAGAACTTATATAACGCGACGTATGTATAACTCACTCGACTCCTACAAAAAGATTTACATAACAGACCATTAGTGACGGGCGTCGAATCACTAGTACACAAACAGTCGAGCCTTGCTCTTGACACTCGGTCACTCGCTACGCATATTAATAGACTAAGTGATTCACAATTCACATCACTTTAGTTCAACCATTTACTTTATGAGTCGAACGCGAGGTATGACTAGGAACGAACGCCTTTTGTCTCCAAATCATAATTCGAAAAATGAATTAAAAAATCGAAGACGATGTAGCTTTTCGCGGGTTCTAGTGATGTGACGTGCTGTGATTTGTGATAAATGTCGGGCCGGCGGAGATTAGGCAAGTTCTACATTATTGATTGTTAATTTAATTTAAATATTCTAGACTATTATATGCTTGTTGTGTCTGATAGATAAAGGAAGCTTCGTCTGTGCTATACCGGCTATATGTGACAATATGGTGCTATGCCATTTGTTTGTTCAATGTTCGTATCGAATGTGTTCATTGGTTTTGCCCAGCAACGAATTGACCACACTAAAATTGATGTTATCAATTGCTATCATTCTTATCAGGAACACCGTTTTCTGCTTATCCACCCTAGTTGGATATTGCAATGGTGATGTAACTTTAGTCTATATTTTTTAGGTTCTTCATCCCTACTTAGTGCGAAGAATCCAGTTTCCTCTGGATTGATTTGATGATGCGCATTTTGTATTTTTCCAATATTATCTAAACCTACCCAAATAGGGTAGTCCTGACAAAAATTTGAATATTTAAAAAAAATCCCGACGTTTCACTTTTTAATCTTTCTTTTTTCTGTACTCCTTTTTATTATTTCCTAAAATAACTCTTATGTCGAAAAGTTTGGACAAATGACAAGACTGGACAAAGTCCGGAAGGGGGGCCAAAAAGCTGGACCAATCTGCACGGATGGTAACCTATCTATGCCCAAATGAGTAGGTCTTGCAAAACCTCAGTATGATTTATGAATCTTAATTAACAACTGAACACACCTTTGTAGGCGATGTTAAAGTTTACATTTAAATCTTCCGGCTCAAACCTAATTGGCTCTTCACAAGAATTCCACAGCGCTCACGTAATATCTTAAAAATTAAAGTTAGACTATTCAAAAATCGAATGGCGAATTCGTATCGATAGTACAAAAACTAAAATCGTAATCTTAAAATGCAGTCGTGTTGTTATTATCCGTTCTAATCATAAAAGCGGCCAGCATTGCCCGTCGGCATTCTTGGGATGCCGAGCGGTATCACGAATCAGTTGCCATTACATATAAGGAACCGGTTCTACATCCTTTGAGGCCGTGTCTTTGTTTGTATGTTTTGTATATGGAATACTTTTGCCGGTTTGTGAAAGCTCGTTGTTTTTTCTTAGTATGTTTAAGAATGTTACCTTTGCCTGAATTCCGGAGGAAAGAAAATTAAACGGCATGCAGTCTCTCGGGAAAAATGGAACCATTTGTTCCCGTGTCATGAAGATTAATCAATAATAATACTTGTATTGTATGCAAAACAGGAAGTGTCCGAGCAAATTCAAATAAAAATGAATACATTTCCTACTTCCGCTAAAATTTTATTGAAGATCAAGACTTTTGGCACGAAGAACTGACCATACGAGTGTGCAATTTGACCTAGACTGAAAAACTTTTTGAGGCTAAACTTTCTTTGAGTAAAGTTAGTTTAGAAATGGCAGTGGTAAGTCTGGTAGGTGATTGCGCATGCTCTAGCGACGGGATTTGGTTTATATTAAGTCAAACTCAAATCTAGTAGTTTGACCAGTGTGAACAACTCCAACATCTTGTTCCTTTTGTTTTGTTTCAAGACTGAAGAAGATTCTTATGAAGAGAAAAAAGAATTCAAGTCAGTATAGTGAATTTGTGAATCATTAAACGCACGACATGCTCAAACACCCAGGCTCGCAACAAATAACTATGGGCCATACATATATTTGTTCTGAAGTGGGAATCAATCCAACCTCGAGTACATCAGGCGGTTAAGTCAGAATCAGCTTATGTTGATCAGATTTAAGAGTAGTGCTGAGAGCACATGATTACGACAATATTAACAAGAAGAACTAAAAATGAACATAAAAGTTAAATATTAAAAGGACCTTTACCCTAATTGCGTAACTTATTTTCGTAAACAATTATGCCTATTTGTTTCATTTTGACAGTTCAACAACGTTCATTGCGTTATTTACGTTGTTGAGCAGTTTTTTTTTTCCAACTTATGAAGCAATGGATTACCAATCAAAATTCAAAATATTTTATTTCACATAAAACTAGGTGCACGATTCCAATTGGTCGCTCCCTATGGAGAAGAGCCGGCAAGAAACTCCACGGTTACTCTTTTAAAAATAAATGGTTTCTACAAAGGTTTCAAGTTTCAAATCGAAACAGATTGTGATTGTGTTGTATTACGCAATTAGGGTACTGATTGACAAAAAGACACGAAAATAACGTGAAGCAGTTTAAATGCGGAATAGGACCAAAAGATTTGTATAAAGCAGAAGGTTTTTGATAAGCTGTTACGGTTGTAAACAATATATATCACAAAGGTACCTAAATAATAGAAAAAAAAATGTTACAAGCAAAGCAGTCTAATGGTTTCTGTAATTTAAAAGAGGAAGAGTTGGTTATCTATGTTTAAAATTAAACATTCCATTCCACTTAAAGTTCTAAATTTGAAATCAGTCCAGATTAAAATTTTGTACAATGATAGCGGACAGCGGTGCAGCATTAAAATCGTTTCACCTTATAAGCCGAAAAACCGGCTGCAAGATTACTCCATTAAGGTTACTTAGCCAATTTTGGTGACGCACAAACCACTAACAGGATATTTTTCCAAGTGTACGATTTGCTACCAAAATAGGACTCTGCACGAAATTTTTTTAAACGAGTAAAACAGACTCACTTTTATTCATGAATGCAGTTTTTACACAAAGATTGCTGAACAAAACGAAGTACTCATATACATTTTCTTTTGCAATTCGTTCCGGTATTTGATCGATAGATAATGGAAAAAGTTTGTATGCCTCATACAGGTGTATGTGTCTATTATACATACGTACTTACGAATGTCAGTACATAATTAAAAGTGCATAAAACATTGTTGTTGGAATAAAATTGACATGTAATATATGAGGACGCTTGAAGAGTTGCTAGTTCCTGGTTGTTGGCTAGTTACAATTTAATATTCATAAGCAATAGTAATAATAAATGCTCATTGAACCCGCGTTGACGGAGCGCTAGACGCGTTGACGTTCTAATGATAAATTATTCAAACCGCGGCGATTTCTCAACGAATTCCTGAACGCAGCTGCAACCGTCATCCTTGATTGGTTGCGGCTAGCGTTCGATTTTTAAATCGTACCGCCTTTTTTGTCATGGCTGTTAGAGAGTTCCATGTACTTTAATTACAGTAGAGCGGTGATGAATGGTACCGATTACTTACTGCGACAAAAAGTACAATTACTTGGATTATATAAATTATCATGCATGTCCATGGTGGGCCATCGTGACAACTGACGCTATGTTCTATGTTATGGGGTTTGGTTTCCGCACTTAGTCCGTCAGGTGGACCATTGTACGTGGGCCATGGCGGCCGCTTGGGGGGTTATTCCAACCAGCCCACCTCCCTCCAGAAGTTAATCAAAACTCCTGGTCTGTTCAGAACATCTGTGAAAGATCTAGGTGACCCGAGGGTTTCTGTTCTAATCTGGGTGACGCCTGTGCATTCAAAGAGCACGTGCGCAACGGTTTCCTCAGCCTCCATGCACGCCCTGCACAGAGGACTATCCGTTATGCCTATCGTGTGGAAGTGTTTGTTTAGCGAGCAGTGTCCTGTGATGGTCCCCGTCACCAGGCGCAGTCCATTCCTGTCCAGGCGTAAAAGACTCCTGGTTAACCTGCTATCCAGGGATGGCATAGCTACCTTGGACTGCCTGCAGCCCGGTGTCGAGGTCCACCAGTACTCCGCTTGTGTGAGGGTGAATTCCTGTAGCCACCTGCGTATTTGGTTGAAGGGGATTGGTACGATAGGTTCGGGTCCACAGACTGCCGTGCTAGATCCTCTTCTACCAAGTTCGTCAGCTGCGTCGTTACCTAGCGATCCGCTGTGTCCTTTTATCCATTGCAGTGTCACCGTGTTGCGACTAGACACCGTTATCTGTTCTAGTGCATTGTGACATTCTAGTAACAACTTCGAGGTAATATATTTTTTCTTCAGCGATTGGAGAACTGAGGCGCTGTCGGAGAGTATGCGTATGTTAGTGTCTGTAACTCTCCTGGCCTCTATGGCGTGGACCGCTTGTATGATGCCCACACATTCCGCCTGATAGACTGTGTTGAACATTCCTAGTGGTCTGGATATCTTTATGTTGAGATCGTGCGAGAAGACTCCGACTCCGGTACCAGAGTCGGTCTTCGATCCATCAGTGTAAACCCTCAGCTCTTTCGGGCATGAGTAGTCGCACTGTTCTTCTGTAAGTATTATGTTGTAGTGCCTTTGAAAGTGGTGTGATTTCGGTGCCTTGTCGCAGGGTGATGCCATCATTGGCCGACGCTTGATTGCATCTTCCTTTATGCGTGTGTGCTTAATTCTGGAGTCTTTGCTTAGAGTTCCTGATAAATGTAGTCTAAAGGCGGCCAGGGCCGCGTCCTCCCGCACAATGAGGTGCAGAGGCGGCAGTCCGAGCATTGCCTGTAGGGCGGCAGTGGGTGTAGTTCTCATACTGCTAGTAATTGCGACACAAGCGAATCGCTGCAGTTTTTCGAGATCTTTTTGGGCTGTGCTCAGGTCTGTCCATGGCCACCAGACCAGTGAGCCGTATGTGATAAGCGGTCGAATGACTGTAGTATATAACCAATGGGTAACCTTGGGGCTAATCCCCCAATTCCTGCCGAGCAGTCGTTTACACTGCCACACGTAGTGATATAGTTTGAGTGTTTTGCCCAGTTCAATTGTTTGTCCAAAAAGATGCCCAGGTATTTGGTTTCAGTTGAGAGGCTAAGGGTTGTTCCAAAGAATCGTGGTAACTGTAGCGTCATCAGTTTCCTCTTTTTTGTGAAGAGAATCAGTTCGGTTTTTGTAGGGTTCACTGAGAGTTGGTGCTTGTTGCACCATTCCTCTACTATTTTCAGGGCTTGACGCATGAGATTGCATAGCGTGTTTTCGTGGGTCCCGTTTATTATAATGGTTATGTCATCGGCGTAGCCTACGGTGAAATAACCTTTGTCATTGAGTGTTTGGATGAGGCTGTCTACTACCAGGTTCCAAAGCAGCGGTGAGAGGACACCCCCTTGTGGGCAGCCCTTCGCAACAATGGCCCTCGTAGTGTCGTTTACTGTCACTTGTACAGCTCTCAATTTGAGCATGTTGGTGATCCAGCCACTCAGGGTCGAGTCTATGCCGTGTTGGTCAAGGGCCATATTTATACTTTTGAACATGGTTTTGTCAAAGGCGCCCTCGATGTCAATGAAGGCGGCCAGTGCTGAGCATTTGTGGTCCACTGCGCATTCGATTTTACCAACCACGCTGTGCAGCGCTGATTCAGTTGATTTGCCTGCGGAGTACGCATGCTGTTGTTTGTGGAGTGGTATTACCCGGAGAGGTCCATCTCGGATGTGCCGGTCACAGAGTCTCTCGAGGGTTTTCAGTAGGAAAGATGTAAGGCTTATAGGCCTGTAAGCTTTGGGTTGTGTGTAATCGGGTTTTCCAGGTTTGGGTATGAAAATGACTTTCACCTCGCGCCATGCGAGAGGTGTGTATCTAAGTGCTATGCAGGCTCGATAGATCACCACCAGCCATGGTGTCAAATAATCTACCCCCCACTGCAGCAGGGCTGGGAAGATGCCATCCAGTCCAGCCGACTTGTATGGCTGAAAGGTGTTGATAGCCCACTTTACTCGCTCTTCTGTCACTATAATGTGGGCTCTTGACCAGTCTTGGTTCATTGGGGTCCATTCTGATTCAGCTTCCCACGCTCTGTCTTCCAGGATTCTACAGTCTGGGAAGTGAGTTTCGAGAAGGACCTTACTGGTTTCATTGTCAGTTAGTGTGTATGAGTTATCGGGTTTTTTAAGCGCGCCGAGGGTTCGGTCCTGATCGGTTGATAGGATCTTCCTTACCCTAGCGGCTTCATTATTTGTCTCGATGGATTCACAGAATTTACGCCATGCTGTCCTCCTGGCGGTTCTGATTTGTTTTTTGTATATGTATTGGGTTTCTTTGTATAACTCCCAGTCGTCCGGGAGTCTAGTGTTTTTGGCTCTATTAAATTGTTTACGTAGCGCATCTCTGAGTTTACTAAGTTCAGCGTTCCACCATGGGCTTCTCTCGTTCTTGATTTGTGGTGCTCTTAGTTTACAGCATGCGTGGTATGCTTCAGTTAGGTAATCTGATAGTTTTGTTACTGTGTATTCTAATTGTGCTTGGTCTCTTATGGTTACTTGTGTTAGGTGTCTATCTAATAAGGAGGCCAGTAGGCGTTTGTACCCGGGAACATTGGTGCGCCTCGGGTTTCGCCTCGATTCTGGTTTCCTAGTTTTAGTAGTTAGTGTAAAGCGGATCCTTCTGTGATCTGAGCAGGAAGGCTCGTCCGATACATGCCAGTTTGTAATAAGATTTGTCGCGTTTTCTGTAGCAAGTGTTAGATCTATAATTGTTTGTCCTCGGGCTGTGACCCAAGTGGGTTCTGAGCCGCGGTTTACAATATTTAGGTTAGTAGAAAATAAATAGGTGGATAGTACCTCTCCTCTGGAGTTTGGTGCGTCGCTGCCCCAGAGCGGGTGATATGCATTCGAGTCGGTGCCGATGATCAGGTCTAGTTCGGCGCGTTCACAGTGCTGTACCAGGTCGGCCATCTCTTTGGGTGGGCAGTCCGCATCCGTGCCTGGCATGTATGCCGAGGCCAGTACAACATCTGGAACGCTACCTTCGGTCTGGAGCCTGACAGCTGTCAGGTCTCTGGAACAGAATTGAGTGAGTGGTGTGACAGGAATTTCTTTGGGTATGTAGACGCAGGTTCTTGGCTTGTCTGAGCTGTGTGTGTTGAGTATTAGCTTACCTCCGATGTTACCGAGGCCGCATACTCTATTGTTTCTGATCCACGGCTCTTGGATCAGTACGATGGTTCGGGGTTTTACCTCCAAAGCCCTGCGTAAGCTAGCCGTGGCAGTCTGGCTGTGCTGGAGGTTGGTCTGTATAATGTTTAGGGGCGGTGACGGCGATGGAGAGGAGTTAGTCGGAGATGGATCCATCGGACAACCTATCCCCTACCTCCTCCCTATACTTGTCGTCGTGTTGTTCCACCGGCGATGAGGCGAGTAGGCGCTCGCTCCAGCCAGGTGATTCGGGCGGAATAGTGTCGACGACGTCAGCCATGGCCGCTCGGGCCATGACCTCCTCCAGTTGGTCTATGTCTGGGTCGTTCGTCTGTGTCAGCGTCGGTTGTGCAGTCTTAGTGTCGCCGTCGGTCTGGTCGTCAGAGGGTTGGGTCATGGGCCAGAAGCGTACGTATATCGACCCGAGTAGGTATGATATACGTCGCTCCCGGGCCCGGACTTTTACGGCTTCCTCCGGTGGGACACCCAGGGTCAAATAAGTCCCATAGTTGTCGCCACCGACGGTAGTCGCCCTGTACAGTGACCACCTGGCGATGTCAAACCAGGTATTCTGACGGATCAGAATACCTTGGAGTCTGGCTACGTCACCTCTATACCGAGGGACAAAAAGCGAGACTCGGACACGGGTGGGCACGTCTGATTGTCTCAGTACCGTGAGCGTCAGGTCAGTGTTAGGTAGTCGAATGTGTGGTACGTTCTGGGTCAGCCAGGTCAGGGCATATTCGTCTTCACACCACATCTGCACGGTGCCATCCGCTACCCGTGGGTATCCGCGGAAGGCAGGGAGTGGTGCTGTCGAGTCTGTGTCCATGACACGATTTTCAAGGTCAGTTTTTATGAATTCGGCCTCGTCCCTAGTCAGGTCTCTGGAGGGGGGGGGGAAGGCAGATTGCTACGGCCAGCCTCGCAGGGATGTCCTTCGTGGCTCGCGCATAGGTCCTCTGCTCCCCTTGAGCGGAGTGGACCCTCACCCGTTTGGCGTCCCCCTGGACCATGCTCGGAGAAGCCGTGTCGTCAGGGCGCCCCCTCTTCGCCGGCCCTGTACCGCTCGGTCCAGGTTGTGGTTTAGAGGTGCCAGGCTGTGTCTTTTTTGCCGGCGACGCCGGGTGTTGGGTACCACCACGCTTGCCCCTGCTGTGCTTAGGACGAGGTCGGTCGTGGGATCCGTTAGTGTCTATGGGTCGGCTGTCGGTCCTGGCAGACTCTGTCGCGTGCGGAGGATTTTCGCGCTGGGTTGCCCCTTCGTAATCTTGCCCCCGCACACGCGGTTCCGCGTCCAGCCGCTTTGCGCGCTGAGTTTCCCCTTCGCGCTTTCGCGGCCGGTCGCATGCGTCCGACCCCTTTTCGCGCTGGGTTTCCCCTTCGCGGACTTGTGGCCGGTCGCGCACCTCCCCTTCGGCGTCCGATCGCGCTTCGCGCTGGCTAGTGCCTTCGCGGATATTGCGCTTACGGTCGCCAATTCTTTTCTTCCGGGCCAGGATTTTTTCGCGCTTTGTCAGCGGGCGTACTTCATCGCTGGCAACCGGAAGAGTTTTAGAGTTGCCAGGTCCGTCATCTCTCCCTGTCCCTGTAAGTCTGTGTTGGTCTTGGTCTTTGTCCGGGTTCGTTATGCTGTTCCGCACGATGCTCTGTTGCCAGAGACTCGTGGGAGGCATAGCCCGTGTTGTGGGTGTTGGCGCGTTGGTCGCAGCCGGAGTGGAATTTGGAGGCGCGTTGGTCGCAGCCGAGGTCGAGTATGTGGGCGCGTTGGTCGCAGCCTGTTTTGTGGGCGCTAAATCAGCAGCCGGCCGCGCTAAAAAGCGCGGCATTAGGTTCTCCACAGAGCAGTTTGAGGCCCCCCCCATAATACGATGGGGGCTAACCGCCGAAGCGGTATGGGATTCCCCGGCTTGGCCGGGACCCACCTGGGTAGTATCTTTATCAGACTGCATGTTCATGGAATTTTTTTTGGGGGGTGGGCGTTTTTGGAATTGAGGTTACCCTTCCTCTGGGAACGACAGGATAGAGGGATAGGAGGGAAGGCAAATGGTGGATGGAGCGTGTAGGTTCCTTGGTACCCTAGGTCTGGGAGTTGGCCTAGGGATTTAGGATCGACGGGATACTTATGGATAGGGAGGGATGGCTTGGTTTGGTATTGGGTACATAGGAAGAGGTGCGTGGGTTACCCTAAGCTTGGGATTAGGCTTTCGGGAACTTCTTTTGTCCGGGATCTCCTTAGAAGATGCTCCAAGTGCGGGACAGCCCACTGACTGTCAAGGTAACTGACAGTGGTCGGTCCCGCAGCCGGAGTTGGGCTATCCGCAACCTGCCCACCCGCTCGGTTGCAAGAGAAGAAGTGCCTGGCAGTCTGGATCGCCCCACCACGGATGTACGTATACATTCGCGTTGGAGCGCTCCAGCCTCCCCCGAGTAAACGACAACTGACGCTATTGAAACAATTAAAATAAACGGTTGTAATTGAGACAATATTTCAGCCAGGAACAATAATAAAGATATGCACACATTGTCAGATGCCATGATTGATATTATTGGTAGCGAGAACAAACTTCCTGACATGGACACATACGCGGATGTGAACACAACACCCGCTTTGTTCACCGACAATTTGTTAGCGAAATATGATCATACAATCAACACTGAGTAATTATGAAATTTTCCTTTGTAATTTTGTTGAAAGGAGTGGAGAATATTGGCTCATTGGCGGTCGAAATCGACTAATAACTGCTTTGAAAGACGTTGTTGAATAAAATAATGAAAACAGGGGAACCAGTATAGCTAAATCTATGGGTATACAAGGACGGTAGTCTTATGAATTTGACATTTAACCCGAAAATGACAGCGGTTATTAAGACTTCAAAAAGACCGTTATAGTGACCGAGAGCGGAGTCGGATTCTTGAAAGTATTGTGATCATCAAACGCTTAATTGTTATAAGGAAAAAGATATACACAGTTGTATGGGAGAATTAAAATCGTTTTAGCTCAATGTGTTCCCAAATATAAATTGATTCTATAATAGTATCTATTTGCTATATTTAAAGTCGACTTTCGTGTGTTTGTGTGCCCGCATTGTTCTTTTAAACTGCGCAACAAATTTTGATGCAGTTTTCATCATCATTTATTCCAGAAGATTTATGTGTACATTAATATTAAGCTTCCATTTAATACAGCAATATCGATGTTATGTCGAGTCGTAAAAATTGTGCGAAGCTCGGGCGGGTCGCTAATAAACATATAAAAGAATTTTCGAAATCGGTTTACAATTTTAATCCGATCCAGCCTGTCCCTTGCTGTCCTCCCACAGCGACGCTTTAAGCCGAGAACATACAACTTAGAAACTAAGCGACTACACGCTAAGAGCGACTACAGCAACCTCTATGGGGTTCCGTACCCCACAGGGGTTGCTGTTAGCGTGTAGTCGCTTAGTTTCTAAGTTATATGTCCTGGCTGGAGGCCTTAATTTATTGAGGCAGCCACAGGAAAGTCCGTTTAAGCAGCCGACAACCTCCTAGGTTGATCTGCGAGAAGCCATTTAAAAAACGGTCCAAAATTGACGAAAATAACTATTAACATACATTGAAAAAAGTACACACAGACGAACATATAATCGGAAGTCGGTTAAAAATTAGAGCAGTGGAAATATCTAGTAACCAACTCACAAACATCACATAATTATTATGATAGATAATTTATTATTGAGAAATAGTGGTTATAGAAGCTCGTTATAACACTCCGAACGCTATTAAGTAACCTGTAGACTGTACTGGCATAGCGAATCGTATGGGAACGTATGAAGTCAAGACTCACACCTTAATTACACCCATTTATATTACAAGAGAGCCGTTGATTTATTGGCTGTTTTATAATTACTTTGGGAACGGACACAGTTTTATATGAAGTGCATTTTTGTAGGAGGGATATATTTGTCAATGCCAATATTAAACATACATGAACTCATGACTTCTTCCCATGGGGGTAAGCAGAAACTACAGAACGCTACCTGCAACGATCCTTACATACTTCATACTTACTCTTTTTGCTTGAATTACGTTACGCTGATTGCGAGTACTACGCACCTGACCTTTCTGGAGAACATCACCAATAAGGTCACTATATGTATGTCCTAAAAGCTCGTGCAGACCAGCACGATATCGCGAGCGCTACAAGGGTCGGGCTGCCTGTAGCGCCCGCGATATCGCGCTGGTCTGCACGAGCCTTAAGGCGTCAATATCAATACCGAAGCAAAAATACGGAATGGGCCATAATTCGTTTCACATTCGGTTCAACCGAATTTCGGTGGTTTGAAAATGAGGAACATTCGAAATAAGAAAATATTAAAATCATAAGCTTTTATTCATTGTTTGCTAGTTGGTACTTATACACTTAAATGTATTCTAATATAAGTTAGACAGTGACTGGCTCCTAAAGATAACGTACGGCACCGAAGTATTCATTGAATTTTTCGACAATAAACTATTCGTAGGATTTCTTACGTAATATACTGAACTCAAAAGTTCCTTATTTGATGTAACGCGAGCTTCATACAACATTTATGATTAGAACTATTATTGAAATATTGCGAGACTGTGAGGTTATCGTGAGGTCGAATCGAGCACGCAACTTCGCATTTCCGAGTGGTGCAACGTAGCAGATTAGGGTTATAGGTGATGAGGTGTAACATCACTATGCTTGGGTACAAATTGGAAGTCTGCACGCGAGTAGGATGAATGACTGTTGCCACAGACGCGAGAAAAACAGGAAAACATATAACGTTGTAATTGGAATTGTAATCAAATGTCGTTTACTTGTTGCACTTACAATGCATCTCATTCAATAAATTGAACTAAGTTCTCGAGCATTCGAATTCATATTGCATTCCATTTCAAATCAAATGTCAGTTTGACAGCTCAACCCTAATTGCGCGCGGGAATTGAAATAACGCGAAACAAAAAAAATGGAATGTTACACTATTTGCGCTGTAGCATGGTGCGGGTGACAGTTTCAGTAACATTTCGTTTCACTCTTGAAAGTTGCCGCGATTTACAATTTATGACTTAATATTTCAGTTGTACCACATTCGTAATATATTAAATAATTAATAACTGTAGTAAATTAAATTAAACCCAACCAGAATGTTCTAATCAAGAAATAAAATCAAATTGAATGAAAAATTAAGCAAAGTGTTATGCGTATAACGTAACGCCATAGACGTATTTAGTGATGGGATGTACTGCTACGATGGATAGTCGATATTTTTTATAATAAAAAACGTATATTGTGCGTAGGTCAATTTTTATTTTTAAAAGGTCTAATTATACAACAGAACATTTATAGGGTAAGGTTGCTTAAAAGGTTGCTAAAAAAAAATACATGTTATTCGTCTAAACTCATATCAGAGTCAGGAACATCTGAATTGTCACTCAATTCATCATCTGAATCTGTGACGGATATTATTAACGATGACTCAATTATGTTGTCAATATGTATGTCACGATCCCAATCAGACATAATGTCCCTTTTTGTTTTATTCACGACCTTCGACCAGTCTTCAGGTTGAACATTGTTGATGGCCTCTTGTAATAGGGCCAACATCTTATTTGCCGTAAATGGCGGCGAAGTATTATTTCTTGCGGCGTAACCTAAAAATAAACGAACTTATAAAAAAAAGTATTCAAATAATCATCAATCAGCCTAATCTAGTATCTGGTAATGTTTTTAAACTAGGTACATGCTACGATCGGAAAGCTGATTTTTTTATAAAGCTTCAAAATGGGAATTGAAATTAAAAGCATACCTTTTATTTGGGCCCAAATCAGCTCAATAGCGTTATACTGGCAATGGTAGGGTGGTAGTCGAAGGACCTGGTGGCCTTTTTCTTTTGCCATCTCGTCCAGAGCATAGGTAGGAGTTGGTGGCTTATGGCGTCGGACTAAGGCAATAAGCTCCGTCTTTAACATTTTTATATCTGCTGTAACTCCGTTTTCACTCAGCCACTTCACCAACTCGCTTTTGCGGTTGGATTGGTTTGGGGGTTTATTAACTTGCACCGAATGGTAGGGTGCGTTGTCCATTATTATGGTCATAGGCTCTTTTAAATTGTTTAATAGACCTATGAACCAATCTTTAAATTTTTCGTAATTCATCTCCTCATGATACTCCGTAGTTTTTTTTGACTTAAAAGCCAGCAAACAATCAGGGACGAATCCACTTGCTGTACCTGCGTGACAAATAATAAGGCGTTCGCCTTTGCCTTCCGGCACTTTGGTACACGATTGTGCCGTATCGTCGGTCCAACTTTTACCCACTGTGTGGTTGGCGTTTAGCCACGTTTCATCCAAAAAGACAACTTTGCTCCAATCACTTATGTTTTTGGCCTTCCTTAAAAATCTACATCTTGCTAGGGCAATGTCAGTCCTATCCATAATAATCTTTCTTTTGTTAACTTTTTTGTAAACAAAGCCAATATCTTTTATAACTTGCCGTAGCGAAGTAATACCTCCTTTGAACAAGTCAGCTTCTTTTAATGATTTTAGAAGCTTGAGCAATGTGGGTAGCTCCATTCTTCTATAATAATCATAAATATGATTTCTAATAGCAACCTTAGCAAAATCATCCAAATCTGTGATTGGCTTCACCTTGGTCCGCTTTTTGTTGGGTGTCGATAATTTATTTTCAAACATCCCATCTTGGCCAATTTTCTCACGTGTTATACGCGAAACAGTATTGCGGCCAATATCAAGAGCTTCGGCTACTCGTTCTACAATATGATTCAATGGTAACAACGGTCCATTATTTTGTTGTTCTCTTTCAAAGTAGTCTCGGAGGCGAACAACAAGCTCCCTGGCCTGACTACCCAAAACAGTTTTTTTTGTATGCTTAGGCATGGTAATAACAACAAACTCAACAAACTTATAACAAATAACAATTTAACAAAAATGAAAACAAACAATGAAATCGTAATACGTGTCACATTAAGTCACAATATAACGCGCTTGCACTCGTACTCGCACTCACAGCATCGCACGGGTAAACAACATGGCCGCCGCGCCGATGCACCATAGAGCAAAAATGTTGTCACGAAAAAAAAAACATAAACCCGATTTTGATTATTTTATATAAGTACAAAGATAATTATGTAGCCATAAAACATTTATATTGACAAGTTTATACACGTAGCACACACGTAGTTACACTGCACAACTGAATAATACACTAATTTTCATAACAATATTAAAGAGAACTAGATTCACGCTGCGAGTATCGTTAGCGATAAAAATGAATTGCATAACCTCACATCCCTACGTGGTACTGACAAATGTCAACGTCATACGGGCAACTGTCACCCGCACCATGCTACAGCGCAAATAGTGTAATTTTCGGCCAGTACTTGTCAAAATATGTCCTAATTATTTCAAGAACCAGTTTCTAATTACTTCACTGAAATCGATACAGTGAGCATTTCGAATATGAAAATAAACTTTATTAGAATTCTTCGCAATCAATTTACACTGCAAATTAAAATTACGTCAAACAAATTGCATTTACGTGACATTTTCAATTTTGTACAATCACTCGTTATGTGATTAACGTTTATGAAATTGTTTAGTGCAAATTGTTGCACTAAACAATTTCATAAATATCAATATTCTTCAACTATTCGTGACGTCAAGATGAGTTACTAAACTTAGTTCTGTATCCGCATTTTCAATTTCAGAAGAGTAGTTTTTTTTTTTTTGCCTTCGTTGTACATACAAAGGGATTCCTTCTTTTCAAACATCTCTCAAATCTTATGCGTTCTCACATTTACAAGAGTATTAAAAAATATAAAATACTAGCCGACTCGTCAGACGTCCTGTCCAAGTTTCAATAATTCATAAAAAGAACTCATAGAAAATGCACCCGGCAACAATACAAAGAAGAAAGAAAAAAACCTTAAAACCTGATTCGAACATTTTAAAACAAAAATTTGTTATATCGGTTCGGCCATTCTGAAGAGATGCGCTTACCAACGAACAGAATTTCATTTTTATTATACATATAGATTTAAACTACCCCATATTTGAGGCATGAGGCATTTCGACCTACGCTTAGGCCACTTTTGCATTTTGGACGGATGAAAAATTATAATGCAAAAACAAATTTTGTAACGCCATCTACATATTATGAGAATAAAAAATCAAGGTTGGGCCATTTTTGTTTCAAAATTTTATCCATTTTTAATCGTTTGCGACGGTCAGGTTAAAAACAAAAAAAAAAATGTTTGTTAGGCCGCTTTTGCGCCTCATTTAAAGTACCAATCAACAAACATTGGCTTTTAGAAATAGTAGTTCAACATTTTGCTGGCACAACCAGCGGCATTCATCAAAACAATTCGCCTCGTGAAACTACCGACAATTAAAATGTTTGACGTGTTTCTTGCGCCCGCGCACCCGATTGACTTACTGATCGATTCAAGGTGAATACAGTTCGACTGGATTCACGTGATGCTAGTTGGAAATGGTTGTTTGTCTACTTGTCATCAATATTTGCAACAAACATTTGTATTTAAATCAATTCAAAGCACGCTTTGTATGCCTAATAAAATCCTATAATTCATTTTCACACCATCTACAGAAAGTGGGTGGTCACTTCATGGAGACCACACAGAACACCCAGTTTTGCACAATACATAATTAAAAACACATTATTTTTTTCCCACAAAGATAAAATATGCTCCTTTCCTCCTCGCTTGCATAGTTAATGATCATAAACTTCATAACAAAGTTGTGCGAAAAAAACTTTCTAGAACTATGCTTAACCCTGCGAAAGCAGCCGGTTGCTGCAGGTAAAAAACCGTAACCTTTTGCGCTCGTTCGCGCTGTGTCGGGGTTGACGCAGTTACCGCAAACAGTAAGACCTCTACCAACCGTGACGGTATAGCGGTCGGTCGTTTAGACCGGTAAAAAGTCTAAGAACGCACTTCTTGTTTTGTGTATGGCATCTCGCAGGTCAACCTAGGAAGTTGTCGGCCTCCACCAGGCTATCCTGTAGAGGCCTACCTGGTAAGGGTTCGGACCTCGGCTTAGGTGCTGGAGGAAGGGACAGGCTGGATCGGATCATTCTCAGAACGCACACGACCTTTAGACCTAGTTATATCATCCCATGTTGATTCTTCCAGTCATATTTAGTGAACGAAAGAATGAACGCTTAATAAGCATCAATTTATTCAATCACTCAGTGTTAACACGCGCGTCAATTCAAAGCTAAAGTACTAACATCAAACATGCGCTGAATTTTTATATCTTGATTTAAAAGGATTTTTTTTATGTTCTTTGTAAGCTGGGCGCGTGCATTGAGAATTTTGGTTACTGCAGTTTTATATTTACGCTACGCTAAAAATATAAAACGGCATAAGATTTACTCCATAATGAGAGAGAAAGATAATTAAATATGTGCATTTGTTAGCACAGTAGGTAGGTACCAACCACCTTTGGCAAATTAGAAAACTGTTCATGCACAAAAGATTACAGTCATTCCCGAAACAGCTGCGTTCAGTAACCGCCTCCTTGTCTACAACACAATTATATTTGGTCATTGTTCGCTTTCGGTTTTCAGATTGACCAACATCCATCGGTGATTGATCTGTTCTTACAGTTATGTAAACAGTCATTGTTTTAACACTGTCAGCGTTGAGAGGGTTATGGCATAAGATGTGCCACCTGTTAAAAATTTAATTGTTTTTTTTTTTTTTGTTAGCATAAACGCCTTTGCCAATCTTTTAGGTCGTCGTTCTTGTTGTTAAAACTAAAATTAATAAATAAAATGAATACTTAATATATAGTTCGATATTATTAAGAGTAGGTTTTTAATATTCAAAGCGTTAGTTTTCACTTAATGTAAGAAAGATCATTATGATAAATAGGCAGGTTGTTTAAGAAATGATAAGAAAAACTCTCACAAAAGCACAAAATATAATGATGAAAAAATACTACAGAACTGGTACATTTTTAATCATCAAATTCAAAAGAATTTTTTGGTATGAAAACAACCTTTCTTTTGTAAATTCTGGATTACAATACAAAATATTAATCAAAGAAAAAACTTCCTAATTAAATTCCTTTCTCATTCCTCCCATTCCTCAATTTCAACGATGACTAAGATCTTAAAATAAAAATGTTCGAGGAATGCACCCGAATGCTTGGAATTCTCACAACAAAAGGTGCTTTCGATCGTGTTTTGAAAGAGGGAAGCTATAAAAAACTCTCCCATCACAGTTAAGAAACTTAAACGTCTCTATATGTAGGTTAAGGGATATTTCGTAATAGTTTTCTTGGCAGATGTTGATAAGACGATTTTTTAGAGTTCCGTCTTTGTTTTAGTTGCTGACTCTCCGATTGTAGTGTCCGAGAGTAGTGAATCAATGTGGGGATTAAATTGTTAACGAAATATATTTTTATATTCTGAATCTTAAACAGTGTTGCGCCTGAAACGTATCGTGTAGAAAACGTAAAATATGTAACACATTCATACCTCTATCATATACATTCACCAAAATTGGTGTGCACTATTGGCATTGAACGACAGAAAACATTTAATTAGTAAAAAGAAAAAAGTTTATTTCGGAACAATAACACAAGACTAAGAACAACAAGTAAAACGATGATAGTTATGTTAGGTAGGTACTTGATAATTTAAACCCACTTAGGGTCCCTAAACCTCCGGTTCGTCCTTGTCAAGCTCCAAAACAAGCTGAAATTGGAGGGGGCAGCGTACCCGATCCGTTACAACACGAAAAAGTTAACACAGTTTCTACTGAGTGGTTGAAACTTATACTTGTAACCGAAAATATCGCTGTATCAATAATCGCTGATCATCAAATCTCTTGATAAGTAGGTAGTTGTTAGATACATAGAAATAAAACTATTTAATAAGTACCTACATCATAAAAACTAAACAGATATAATTATAGAAATTTCACATAGGTTATGATTGGTTTTTTTTTAATGACCACAGATTACATACACTTCGTGTTCACAAACTTCAATTTTAGTAACATCTCCCATCTCTACAGAACCCAGCATCACTGGCTGGTAAAAAAAACAACCATAATTCCCATGTTTCAGATACACGGTATGGTTTTAAATAACGAACGTGTTGATGTTGTAAGCAGCCATTTTGTCAGAGATAGTCATCTCCTGCGCCGACTTTTTTATTAAACGAGACTATTTTAGAAATTTTAATGGACATGCTCTGTATTTTTATAACTTGGAAGTAATTTTGTAAATATTTGTTAAATGCTAACATTTAGCAGATCTAATCAAAAGAAAATTGCTCATTTTTTGGCGTGTCATGCTTGAAATTACTTTACTTGTGTTCATGAAATTAATGTAGATGTAGTTGTGTGGTTTGAAATACTTATCTATGCTATTTTATCATTATGATCTATGTCACAATTCTACAAGTGGCAGCCTGTTCATCTTTATCATAATCACTTCAAATATCAATCGGTCTGATGTCATTCTGCAATTAATTAAGACATATTATTATCATAATATGATGTGACATTACTTTCCAATATTTTTCAAAAGATATCTGTAACCTAGTTATTTAACACTTCACGCTAATTGAACGACAGAGGTCGAAGCAGAGGTCATATAAGCTTGCACTTGTAGCGGATTTCCTTATAAATTTTATATGAGAAAATAATATTAAATAAGTCATCATAATCAATATTATAAAGCTCGTCTACCGTACGTTTCTATTCCTGTTTAGGAAGTAGATAGCTATATTAATCCTTGGTCTAGTGCCAATTTCTTCCTCCATTTCCTCGTAAGCACAGTTATATTATATTAAAGTAACTATTGGCATATTTATACCTTCCTCTTATTAATATTGTTGTTGTGAGTCAAAAGGGCAGCTGTTTATTTTAGACTTAGACTTAAGAGAGAGAAGTCCTGCTCTACTGATGAGTTTAGTGTTAGGTATTACAATCCGGGCGTCAAGAGAATGTGTTCTTGACACTTCTCAGTTTCATACTAACAAATATGTGTTTTGCAAATTTGATCCATATTAGTACTAGAAAATGTCCAACTGACAGGTGTCAGGAGCGCTTCCTCTCAACGGCTGGACTGTATTTTTTTTTTTTAATTCTATATGTCGGAAGCACAGTACTGTTAGTTATGGCGATACTTGGGGGAGACCATGTTCAGCAGTGAATTGATTTCAGTTAAATAATTATGACATTTTCTATAGATACACAGAAACACGATTGCATCAAGCGCAAGTGATTTGCTGTAATTTATTAAAGGTTTTATACTCTACTAGCTGCGCCCCGCGGTTTCACCAGCATAAGTCTTGATGCTGTGGAAATATCGGGATAAAAAGTATCCTATGTCCTAACCCAGGTCATGGTCTACCCATGTGCCAAATTTCATCAAATCTATTCAGCCGTTTTAGCGTGAAAGCGTAACAAACAAACAAACTCACTTTCGCATTTATAATATTAGTTAGGATGTAGGATTGTAGACACTCTATGACAAATCCCTGTTTGAACTCAAGTACCCTAATTGCGTAACATATTTTCGTAAACAATTATGCCTAATTTGTTTCATTTTGACAGTTCAACAACATTCATTGCGTTATTTACGTTGTAGAGCAGATAATTTTTTTCCAACTTATGAAGCAATGGATTAGCAATCTGTTTAAAATCGAAACAAATTGTGATTGATCGTACATTACGCAATTGGGAAGCATACAGTATTGTCGAGTGTTATAGGATATATTTTATGTTGCTAGCTAACTAGCTGCGCCCCGCTGTTTTACCCGCATAAGTCTCGATCTCGTCAGAATATGGAGATAAAAAGTACCTTATGTCCTAACCTAGGTCATGGTCTACATGTGGCAAATTCGAATCATTCATCCGAATCCGTTCAGCCGTTTTAGCGTGAAAGCGTAACAAACAAACATACAAAAAATCTATTTTTTTCTCTTTATAATAAATAAATAATAATGCATCACCCACGGTCATCAGTGATGAAACTGTACATCCCGCGGAAGTGCGGAGATCGAGGTTTCTTAAATGGTAAAACCCTCCACAACCGCGAGATTTACAGTCTCAGGGAATATTTCCTTCAAACTGACGTGGGTGTGCACCGAGATGTGGTCGCAGTGGACAAGGGCCTCACCCCGCTCTCCTTGGCAAAAGAGAACTGGCGCTTTTTCCGGGCCCTCCACGGGCCTGATATAGGCTTTTTGGCGTCTGTATCCTGGCGGCGTTTCGGCGGCCTCTTCGGGGAAACCGAAGGTTTTGTCTGTGCGATTATGGATGAAGTTATCATGACGAATAATTATCGGAAATACATTGTCAAGGACGGTACGGTTGACATATGTCGGGCATGCCACCGTCCCGGTGAATCAATCCGACATATTGTTTCCGGTTGTTCTCGTCTTGCTAACGGTGAGTACTAGCACAGACACAATCTAGTAGCTAAGATTATTCACCAGCAACTTGCCCTGCAATACAACCTTGTGGAGTCCGAAGTACCACACTACGAACGAAGTACCACAGGTATGTGCCCGACCCAGTTCTCGAGAATGGTCACGCCACATTGTACTGGGATCGATCTATCATCACTGATTGGACTATTGTAGCCAATAAGCCTGATATTGTGGTGATAGATCGACGAGACCGGGCAATGTTTGTCGATATCGTTGTCCCTCATAACGAGAATCTCGTGAAAGCTGAGAAAGATAAAAAATCAAGTATCTAGACTTAGCACACGAGGTTGTCGACATGTGGGATGTGGTCTCTGCAATCATTGTACCGATAATCGTTACGGTTAATGGCCTAATAGCGAAGAGCCTCGACCAACACCTCAGGAGGCTCTTATTGCGCGGCTGGATCAAGGGCTTGATTCAGAAAGCAGTACTCCCAGACACGGCACGCATAGTGAGGAGGTTCCTCACTCTAGAACCCTGACCACCGGTACCTTGGATCCTGTTTCTGATGCCGATAGGCCACTATTTTTTATATTTTTAAATGTTTTTTTTTTTTTAATGATTTTTTTATAAAAATATCTAAAAATGTAAACGATATATACTTTAAAGGAAATAAAAAAATAATAATATTAGTTCAGACAAGAAATTTCATGCGAACGAAGTTGCGGGGAAAACCTAGCCTAGAATAAACAATCTGAATATGTGGGGTCTAAATACATACATCACAAAAACATGATACTTCAACAATGTTGTCGAAAGTTGACTTACGCCCTGGTATTTTGCTGCATTTTTTAAATATTTGCTCTATGCAGCAACCAGCACGTAACACGCGGACATCCGACCGGTTGATCTATATCCACGGTTAACGTTCTACCGGGCAACCATTGGGTATGTTGTAATAAATAATAAAACGCCTTCCGCGTGGGATTAATGTTGAACAATATATTGTTCTCAGCTTATGTAATTTGATGTTTTATCATATTTGCATCAGAACTCTTGGTACACTAACTCGTAGATGCTTTAATAAAATATTGAAAGAAAGATCTGCGTTTTAGAAGTTCAGTTATGTTATGTTAACTAAACTCTCATTATCTGTAGGTTCCGTAATGATGTACTGTACCTATAGTCATAAACTTATTTGAATTGACAATACAATATCAAACAAAAAATCAATATCGGACAAAGTGTTATTGGTTTTTTTCCATCTGGAACTTCTCAGTAGCAGCTCGGAGTCTAGATTTGTGCCTATTTGATGGCAAACGGCTCGTACTCTATTACATGGGACTAAAGGCGACGATAACAGACTTTTAATGATTTTATACGAATTAAAATTGAAGATCAAGTCTAAACGAGTAGTGATTTGAAAAAAAAAAAGTTAAATAAGGGCATTTTTTTAAAATAACTTTATATAAGAATATTTCAGATTATGTTTATGTTCATAGTGAAATTAAGTTGTAAAGTTATGTCTAACGCGGATAAAAAACTGAGAATCACGCAAAATCTATCAAGCGTATTTTTCTGAAACTTTCACTTTTTTAAAGTTAATTTAATTATTGATATTTTAGTATACGTGTGTTATCAAAATACCTTTTGTTTTATGTACAATAAATTTAAAATGCGTCTAATTTGGGACAGCGCTCCTTGATGGGCGAGTCCTATTACTGGCTGGACGTACGACGTATTGCGTGAGCTCAATACAGAACACGCAAGCTAACCACTCAAGGTCACTGGCATATATCTGCGTCTTAAACATTACTAGTGAAATGTGGATGTACCTCAGCCTAATCGTTCGCGGAATCCAGGCGTATACAATTTTATTTTCATCGCAACATTCAGAAAACTTCAGAATATATTTCCATACAAAAACATACGGTTAGTAACATGTGCGGTCGGCATAGGTTTAATTGATTCAGCACCTTGTGTTGGCATCACCGAAGCCTTTGTTTTGTAGTCACAGTGAAAAACTAAACACAATACACCTGTTAGAGTACATTATTACTAATCTATACTACCTGGATGGATAGCCACTATTGTCTGCAGCACACGTTTACTATTTGGCCTTTAATCTATGCCTAAAACTTATTGCAATCTGACCATAGAATTGATAATAGTAGAAGGTGACTATCCACCATGTGTGATAGATCAGTCTTCAGGCTGATTTTTGTTCAACTTTGAGCCCCTTTGTTAGTCCTGCGACGGTCCTCAACGCTCTTTGGACACGAATTTGTATCGTACGTAAACGTACGACTGTGGTCGTACGAATTGAGTGCGCACACTGAATACGTTCTTCTCCGTCAAAGAGGTACTGTCCCGGTGATATCGCATTGAACGCACGAAATATCCCAACAAGTTCGGATTGTTTTCGGACATCGGTACTATACGTACGGCTAACTCGCACCCAGTCTGCGTGCTCCCTTTGTTCTTGGAAGGTCGGGATCGTTCGTGCGTGTTCGTACGTGTTCGCACGACTGAAATTCATACGAAAAGGCGTTCAAAGTGCACGTAGCCTTATGGTTAAAAATAAAACTTACGTATATACATGCTTCGGTCGTCAGTGAAGGAGGTTGATAACCTTATACATAATTCCTTTGGATTTTAAAGGTTGATTATGATTGGCAGAGAACATTACTAACGTAAATTATGAGGTTTTTGTGTTATTGGATCTTATAATTTTCTATTTTCCCCTATTAGTCGATTTATCAGGTCGTTACCGTTAGAAACAATATTCTACTAAGTTCTAATCATATGCCGCGTTAGTAATAATGCAGTGCATTGTACATTGTTCATCGACAACAATAAACTGGTACTTGTTATGCAATTATGTGGGTCATTGTACAAAAGAGGTGGGATATCTAAAGGTCGCTGATAAACTGTATAAAATGGTGTACTCTAGTTCTATTTTCTTAATGTCCCTCGGCAAACCTCGGGTTTCGTCAGTTCTCGGATTTCTATCAGTTGCCCTTTTCACTTAGTGTAGTCCGGACGCTCTCAATCGACTTGGAAGTATACAGAGTTGTTTATACTCTTTTAACTTAATGTAATTTATTTAAAAAATTGGAAGGACAGCTGCTAAAGTCGCAGGCACGACAGATAGGAAAATATTTTTACAACTCTATATAGTTCACACGAAAATCAAAACAAAACAACAATAAAGTACTTAGTTCTGAATTCAAATTATTATACACGATAAATCTAATAATTGATGGACATGGAAATTAGCATTCGTTTGTATTCGGAAATCCACCGTTACTCTTTTAAATTTTTTTTTTTTTTTTTTTTTTTTTTTTTTTTTTTTTTTATTTTTTTTTTTTTTTTTTTTTTTTTTTTTTTTTTTTTTTTTTTTTACAAAAAATACAACCGAATTCCAAACTACAAAGTGAAAAATAACTTTAATTTCGAAGTCGGTATCTTTGGGTCAGTAATTTAGTTTTTTGACACTGACTTCCGAAATTAAAGTTATATTTCACTTTGTAGTTTGGAAGTCGGTTGTATTTTTTGTAAAAAAACTTTGTTTATTTGTTTTTTACTTTTTAGTGACTTGGTTACCTAATGTCAACAGTTCATCAAATATACCCAAATCGCTATAGTGCCTATAATATTTGAATAGTTCCCTCGATTTCTCCAAGATCCCATCAACCAGAAATCTCGAAAAAAAAAATATCAGCTGTTCCCTACATTTATGTTCGCATAACTTGTCAAAATGTATGGAACAGTTGATATTTTTCTCGCGATTTCTGGTTTTTCCCATAGTAAAAGTTGTTCATATGTATTATATTCCCCTACTGCTAAATTTATTATTTATTTTTATTTAATAACAACTATTCTCCTTTCCGTTTCCAAATTTCCCTTTGTAATTCTTTTTATTATTTCGCGAGTTATCGATTCTTACGTTTTGTCATTATCAGATTATATATTGTCAGTGGCAATAAGCACGAATAGTGCAACGCCATGAAAAAAAAAAAAAAAAAAAGTTGTTCATAATGATCAGTAAAGTCACGTGTTTAAGTTTGCGCACTGGTTAAAAAAAATCCTGTATAATTGTTGGCATACATTACAACAACAAAGTGTTTTATATTTCAATAACGTAGCGTTAAATTAACTATTTTCACATCGCAACTACTTAACACGTTCATTTACTGTGAAATTATTTGACATCGTAATCCATTTTTTTTGTGTACTGGTACTATGAAATGCTTTTCAAATAACGATGTGAAAATGACGCATGTGTTTGTGTAGCATAAGCATAGCATAGTCAGCCCACTGGTGGGACACAGGCCTCCTCTCGGTGATTATTATATTATTTTAATTAATTATTGTGAATGTGAGGACTATGTGGATATCATTATTATTTTCATTTCTCAGTTAGTTTTAATTATGGTCTGGCAGTTTGAGTAGATCATGCGGCCTACCCAAATGTCCTTTCTTTGGTATTGTTCGTCGAGTTGAGCTCCTTAAGTTCTGAGTTGAGTTCCACGATTACTGACAAATGCTTGCACTGACTGGACAGGTCCACTCAAATCTGTGTGGTTCTTTCCTCAAAAGACCATTTCAGACACTAGTCTACATGGTCCTCATATAGCCTGACCAAGATTATGTCTGGACTTTAAAAGAGACTGACCTCTGAGTTTGTTTCGGCCTGTCTTCTCAGAGTAGTCAGATAGGAAACGCCGAACTTAACTAGCTTATTTTTAATATTTTTTTAATATGACGTGTAAAAGTGATTTCGATATCCTATTTACAGAATAAACAATTTCATTTAATTTCATTTCATTTTGAGATGGTGTGGGCCGTAACCCACCACGCGGGCCAGTGCGAGTTGGTAGATGTCACATGTCTTCGAATTTTTGGTTCTAGGACATGCCGGTTTCCTCACGATGTTTTCCTTCACCGTTTTGAGAGCAGTGGTGATGAGATAATTTACACAAACTGCCTACTTGGGTTTGTATAGCCGCCTTCGTAATTGCTGCACCGATTTTGACAACAATTCCCAGTAAATTGCAACTTCACTACGGTTGAAACAATCTAAATGACACATAGACAAATAGACCTTGTTGGTCTATGACGTGCAAATGACATTCAGCCTTAGGGTGGTAAGGTATTAGCTCGCCGTCCGATAAGGACCAGGCCCAGGTCGACGGCGCGTTGTGTTCCACGCGCGCCTCAGAGATATCACCAGAATTGACGGGGTCCACTAGGGCCAATGCCTGCCGGGGCTGCGAAGTAAAACCGAAAGAGAGATCGTGGCCCCCGGCTACAGGGCACCTGAAGGAACACGGGTGGGTTTTAGTCAGTAAGAGTGTGACACACCCTCTCGCTCCACCCCGAGCGGGAGAAGTTATTTGATAATTCCCCACACAAAAAAAAGGTTGGTAAGGCAAGTACGAGGTCGACTGTGCAAACTAAACATGTCTTCTAATCTTAATGAACTAGTCTTCTGTTGATTTGTAGTTGAAAGTTAGTTTGAACCTGCATCGGTTATTCTTATCACCCCACCGTAACCACCATTTTGAAAAGCTAAAAAGTGTGATATTTATTACGTTAATGAAATCCGTCACACGTGGAAGGGTGCTCAATGAACTAATTAGTGTGACCAACCACCGCCACACTGGCTCACATTCTTTTCAACCCTGATTACGACGCCATTTGTGTAATTATTGACGGTGTGGGTGTAATATGGACTTTTCTAATAACTGACTAATTAGCGGGTACACAAAAAAGTATTTTAATATTCATGAATAGATTACCACAAGACATTATTTTCGTCGGAAGTCAATAAACATTGACTTGATTATCTGTAGGTACCTTTTTGTGGCTGACTATACCTGCCTACACCACATTTTATCGTATCACATCAAAATTTTCCAATAAATGTTTAATCTCCAGAAATATTAGAATTAGACAATTGACGGCACGGTTGGCGCAGTGGTTAAGCGATTGACTGCTGCGCTGCGAGTCGTGGGTTCGGTTCCCGCAATGAACAAATATTTATATGACTTACAAGTAGTTGTTCCAGGTCTAGCTGTTTGTGTGTGTGAGTTTAAATGTTTATAAACGCACCCACAATATAGGAGAAATTCCTAGTTTGGGGTAACGTATTTAAAAAATATATAATAACTAGCTGCGCCCCGCGGTTTCACCCGCATAAGTCTCGATCCTGTAAAAATATCGGGATAAAAAGTATCCTTTGTCCTTCTCCGGGTCAAGGTCTATCCATATCCCAAATTTCATCCAAATCCGTTCAGCCGTTTTAGCGTGATGTCGTGACCAAGGGAAATAGAGATTCATTTTTATATATATAGATATACAGATTTTTGATATCTCGTAGCCTCGTAGCAATTATAGGCTCGTAGACCGTAGCACGTTTATCGTATTTTTAATGCTCCACATACACGCCATCTAAAAGTAAGTGACCTTAATGATAGTGTACTAAAGTACATTTTGCAGTACATTCTAGTACAAATAACTGAATATCTATATAGGTCTTAATCCCTAAAAGTAATAATAAATCCACACCTCAATCAAAATCGAAAAAATCAAATCTGTGGGAATGATTTCGTGAAAACGGACGGATTTGTGTCACAGGAAGCGCTATTTGGTTTGACCAATGAACGCGCGCGGTGCTTGAGTTGGCCGTCAGAAACGACCTTGACGAGGCCCCGCCCCTTTAATGTTGCTTATTACCAAGGTCAGATGTCAGATGTTACACATCATATAATATGCGACTACTGTAAAGCTCGCTCGTTTTTATATGATGATCGACATCTTATAAAAAACCGAATGAGCCTCACTCACTCCCACAGATTTGATTATTTTGATTTATTTACATTTAGATTGCAGGAAAGTGAGACAGAGGAAAGATGGTACACATCAAAAATATGTTATTTTTATTTATTTATTCAAAATCTGTATTAATAATAAAATACATAAAATCTGCCCGCCCTTTTGACTCACGTAACAGCAACACAGTAGATTGCAGATTCCCTTCGAAAATCATCACGCATGACGCCTGCGCATGTGTGAATATAATGTAACTCATACAGTGTGATCAATGATCGTAATGCATCCTGTTTGAGTCGTGAACTAATCGCTGAGTGAAGGTTCCGTCGAACCGGAACGAAACCTGTTTCAATGCTCACTGTGAAGGCAAAGAGGAGAAGTGCATCTTAGGAATTAAGTTAAAAAATTTGAAACTTTTTTGCTTTTGTATGAAATTCATTACGTATGATCTGTTCCAAAAGGATGTGATGAAAATGTAACCAAATAGATCAGAAAACGGACCTGTGGATACCAATATGTAGTGCCACTTACAAATTGCTATTGCTTTGATTTGATCTCATTAACACGATATTCTAATTTTAAATCACCTTAAAAATATTTTTCGTTTTACAATTGAGGTTAATTTTATAATCTCAATTATTGTGGATGATTTTTCGAGGAGGAGCTCGTGGCTACGTAATAACAGCCGCACGGGTTGATCCATCATGTTAAGCTACGCTTGCCGAAGTTGGTTCGTGGATGGGTGACCATCTTTACATACCGAGACTCCTCCGTACCTCGGAAAGCACGTTAAGCCGTTGGTCCCGGCTGTCATTCGTGGATCTTTGACCGTCGTTACGGATCATCAGAAGCCCGAAAGTCTGACAATCACCACCTAAGGGGTACCAAGTAAGGGGTATAGTATTATGGTTGATCGTAAACTTGAATGCAGTTCTAAAATTTCCGTTCATTAATTGTTTTAATATCCCAGCTATTAAAAGTACAATCACATTATTTGCCGAAATCATATCAATTTTTTTATATCTTCAATCGATATTCCGATACATATTATTAGCGATTTTTATCGATTCCGGCTAACAGGAGCTTAGCTCTCATGGACAATGAAATGTTGGCCAAAATACTTAACAAAACAAATTTTTTTAAGGTACTTAAAATCATGATTTTAAAGCACTTGGCTGACATGATAATAATATTAATGCTAGCCTATTATTTCAGAATTATGTTAACTTTTTTGTTTTTTTATTTTATTAGCCGGAGTCTAGATTGGCACTAATCCGGTTGAAGGCAATAGGCTCGCCCCCTGTTACATGGGACTTAAACATAACTGGCGAAATATGGGTGAACTATAGGAACCCACCTACCACCCACCCACCTACCTCTGCCTAACCCTTCGGGGATTACAGGCGTGATGTTATATTACTAACTATATGTCTCAGTTTTATTTATTTTACAATATACATAATATACACACAAGTATACAGAGGAAAAAAATTAAATATAGGAACAGCTCATTGGGCATCAAAAAAATTCGTCCGCATCGCTGTCAGCGGGAAAAGTGCCCAAAAGGCTGGCAGTGTTGCCACGTTGTATGGCAATGCTGATTCTTTGACCTAAAAATTGGCCAGCCTTCTGGTCACGTGTAGAGTCGACCAACCGCTTGACGATGTTCCGAAATACTCGATGAGCACTCGGACATGTCCAGGTTTCCTCGCGATACTTTTTTTCTTTCACCGATATCATATCATGATACGATATCATGATAAATATCAATATATATATGTTTTTGTTATCTAGCGACATGTATAATAAACATATAAATCTGTATCTACAGATATTGGTGATCTCTGCCGCCACATAAAGAGCCGAAAGTCATGATCCCAATCTATATATTTTATGAAAACGTGATTAATTCAGAGAAAAGGGGTTATAAAAACCGCGGAAATTTTGCGCATTTGATGCCAAGTGAAACATGTGGCATTATCATATTAATCACACTTATCACATACACACACGCGAATTAAAGATATTAGATACTAAAATAATCTGTTTCATATTTAAATCTTATTTGTTGTGAACTACTAGACTAAGCTGTGATTATCGTGTCTATGATTACCATAATATGTGTCATTTGATTTGTCAAAACTGCCGGCTGCTCAATACGACATAACATTAATTATCAATTCTACACCTAAACCTCCGCCCACGATGGGAAAATTAGGTTAACTGTACTTACTGTAACCACTTGTAAACTGTTATTGAAATACTTTGATAATAGAGGGTGACTGGTAATTAGTGACCGATACTTATATACGTGACTTTACTCATCATTATGAACAACTTTTACTATAGGAACAATAGAGAAATTGCGAAAAAAAATATCTGCTGACAAACAGACGCGACATGCGACGCGACACAAAGGTACGTCGCGTCGTGCGACGAGCGGTGTCTTTGTGTCGCGTCGCGTGTCGCGCCTGTTTGAAAGAGCCTTTATGCGAACATAAATGTACCTAATCACAACAGTTTTTTTTTTTTGACAACAAACTTAAACTCAAAACGTTTATTTCAATTATTTACATATCAAGTAGTGGTAGGTATACCTACGAATTGGTGTGGGTACATAACTAAAAAGATAAAAATAAAAAACTTTATTTACAAAAAAGTGGTGGCACTCCGGGAGTGCCGACAGAAGTGAAAACTTGAACAAGATCGCCTTGTTGGAAGACAAATACTTGTATAGAACATTGGTCCGTAACCTTATCTAAATAAAGAGCACATTCGCGTTTACAAAAAAAAATACTTCCGAAACCTTTAAAGTAAAAATACTTGCATAGAACATTGATCCGTAACTTAATATAAATAAAGAGCACAATCGCGTTTACAAAAGTGGTGTCATTATGGTGTCGCGAAATCAATGGTTTAGTCCCATCTCAAAAATGCCCAACGCGCCTAAAGAAGTTTTCACTTTAAAACTCATGGACGTTTCTAGTCAGTGCAAATGAACTCAAATCCGGAACTGTAGTACTGTTATTTACCTGTATAGTGCTTGTGAACGATAATACGGCATCACACATGACTGTCATCGATGTCGACGAACTACAACTAATATAAGCCCAGTCTAAACGAATCGGAACAACCAACAAAAAAAAAACGTACATAATCGGAAACCGGTTCTTATGATATTGGCGGTCCAATTTGTAGTAACTGGGCCTTATCCGTTCCACTATCGTTAAGTTAGTACAACGTGCAATAAACTAGGGTTTATTAATCTTAAATTAGTATTTAATCCGTAGATAAATGGCTTATAATCTGGTAAATTTGTAGATTGAATTTGAAATAGTTTCCGAATTCTAGAACGAAAACCAGCACGGAAATATGTTGACACATAATGCCCAAGAAGAGGATTATTTTTTTGAATTTGTTAAGGAGTTGATTCAATTCTAAATACGTTGGATGGTGGTGTTTTTAAATTGCAGAATTTATAGTTTAAAGAATGCCTTTCCAATAATTCTAACTTCCTGGTTATTAATATTATAAATGCGAAAGTAAGTTTGTTTGTTTGTTACGCTTTCACGCTAAAACGGCAGAACAGATTTAGATGAAATTTTGCACATGGGTAGACTATGACCTGGTATAGGATAAAGGATACTTTTTAACCCGATATTCCCACGGGATCGAGACTTATGCGAGTGAAACCGCGGGGCGCAGTTATTATTTGTATAAAAATGCCGATTTCCGACGGCCCACCCGTTTGTCGGCAATTTTCTTGCTCCAAACCTGTCATAGCATTACACTTCACTAAAAATTAACCGCGTGCACTAAATACCTTCGTGCGATTGGCTGAATATAAAACAGAACACAGATTTACCCACTTACTGCCCGATTATGTCCATCAAGCGAGCGCATTCGGTACGGTATTACGGATTCCGCACGCAACGTGCCCGGCATTGGACCCCGAGTAGGGTTACCTTACCATTTCGAAATTGACTTTCCAAAAATGTCCCGATATTTTTTTACTTTTGAACCGACGAAAAATAGAAGGTTGTGTGTTCGGCGAGTTTTTTTCAGGAATCGTTTAACATTTATTATTTAGAAAAAAAAAAACCTTTAGACGAAAAGCACGTAAAAGTAAAAGAAATAAAAAAAATGTTTATTCTGCACAAATAAGACGCACATTTAACATTGATAAACTATTATATTCAACAAAAAGAGAAAAAAAAAAACTGAATAAAGACTGGGGCAAAAAGCCGGACATGTCCTGACAACTACAGACGGATGGTAACCCTACCTGAGGGCCTACCGTTAGAGCATGTGTTGATGCGTCCGTCAGGTGGGCCCGTGGGCCAGTACACGTTTGACCCACATTAGTGTTGTGACCTTAGGTTCTGTTGTGTGCATGCATGGGTTCCCACAGGCAATGCGTGGTGAATTATGTATGGGTTTCAATTATAAGAACATTTTTTTTCGTAAGACTTGTGCTCCTAAGAGGTCTGAGAACCTTTTAATGGGAAAACTATGCTGTGTTGTTTAATGCCACTTTATCTGGGTGCCAGATTTCAGGCTAATCCAACTAGATGGTTCTCAATATCTAAATTAATTATTACTAGCTGCGCCCCACGGTTTCACCCGTATAAACCTCGATCCCGTGGGAATATCGGGATAAAAAGTATTCTATGTCCTTCTCCAGGTTATGATCTACACATGTGCCAAATTTCATCCAGATCCGTTCAGCCGTTTTAGCGTGGAAGCGTAACAAACAAACAAACTCTCTTTCGCATTCCATGTATCTTCTTACCAAATTTTATCAAAATCCGTTCAGTGGTTTAGCCGTGAAAAGGTAATATACAGACAGACAGAGCTACTTTAGAATTTATAATATTTGGATATATGTATTATAATATACTTAGGATGATTATCTTATGCTTATCCATAATTATTGTATACCTGAAAGGAAAGTGGTTGGTTGAACAGATGTAGGTAGAACGCACACACAAACTGCGAAGAACGTGATGCAGATTCTTCAGCGGATCCTCTACTATAGGGCACTATTGGTTTTTCGTCTGATGGGAGTGTCATTACGTTTATTTTTTATTTTTCACTTCATCTTTTATGTCTTTTGTTCACCTCAAAACCAGTATTTATCAAGTCAAATTACCAACGACAGCAAGCGTCACAACTTCACAACTAAACGATTTTAATCAAAAAGCGCCGTTTATACTCAAGAATTCAAGTTATTTTGTTTTTGACAAAAGTGAAAATGAATAATGCAATAACAAAAATAAATAAATGATTCATTTTCTACTAACTTCAGAGGGAAAATGGGAAAGTACAAAATAATTCAATGGCAGTGTTTTATCGAAATGTAAATAAACAAGACGTTTCTATTTCATTACTCTAATTGCGTAATACAACACAGTCACAATCTGTTTCGATTTGAAACAGATTGCTAATCCGTTGCTTCATAGGTTGGAAAAAAAATCTGCTCAACAACGTAAATAACGCAATGAATGTTGTTGAACTGTCAAAATGAAACAAAATTAGGCAAAATTGTTTACTTCATTAATTATTTAAATAAAATGTATATATAATTAAATGATAATTTAATTTAATTTAATTATAAACTACCGTTTCGTATTTAAACTACCGTTTTACGAAAATAATTAATTTAATTTAATTTAATTTAATTATAATTAAATTAAATTAAATTAATTATTTTCGTAAAACGGTAGTTTTACAAACGAAACTGAAATTGAATTTCTAGGCGCAAGGACTTGGCTACTTACCTATTAGTTTGTAGGTTAATAATCTTGATAGCCATCTGATTGAACTGGTATTCCTGCATAATTTAAAAACAGGTGTACCTACCTTGGATCATTTACAATTTATAATGACAACAAATAATTATTTTAAGTCTTAATTTGTATAAATAACCCGATCCTAGCACGGTACCTCAGTAGGAGACTTAGCTTATCCATACCTGTCTTGAGATATAAGTACCTCTAAGTAAGTAAGTGTTAGATTTTCTGATATCCATCTTGCCCACTGGTCCATTGTCGTCCTTGGCTTGGCATGGACTACCTGCACTTACCACAGACCGCTACGATGATGTCATAATTAAACAGGTACCTATAATTTGGCAGACAGATTAGTCTTAACAGATAACAGTATGATATCATACACTCGAACATTCGTAAATATACCGTTCAATAAGTGCAGGACTTAACAAATATATATAATTATTTAGTTACTTAACCTAAACTAGGTTACATAAAACAGGCGTTTAAACTAAGTTTACGCTAAACGGCGCTTATTTGAGCTAATAACAACGACTAGTGAGCACGCATGCGTAGTTCCGTGGCCGAGTGCCCGCCGTCAGCTGAGCGCACCTGGCGGGCGATGACCCCGACCTGACATGAACTGCGTAGTTCCTTCACATAAAATAATATCACGGAGCTAATTAATAAAATAGAAATTAAAATAAATAATTTCAAATAGTTAATAAACAGAATAGAAAGAATTAACAACACACGAAAGTGATTGAAAGTTATGGTAACAATTTGACGTTGATTGCAGCTTAACACCTTCAGCTCCAGGTGTATCTTTTTGTCACACAGTATCTCGCACATTGTGTATCCAAAAGTATACACATCTTTCTACTTAGTAAAAGCACGGTGAATCTTTTAAGCACACGTTTTCTATACATTTCGTAATCAGCCTATAATGTTCCCACTGCTGGGACACAGGCCTCCTCTCTGTGAGAGGGAGTGGGCCGTAATCCACCACGCGGGCTCAGTGCGGGTTGGTAGATATCACATGTCTTCAAGTTTTTGGTTCTAGGACATGCCAGTTTCATCACGACGTTTTCCTTCACCGTTTTGAGAGCAGTGGGGATGAAATAATTTACACAAAGTAAAGCGCTTGTTAGGGTTTGAACCTACGACTACAACTCGTAACTCGCGGCCGTTATCACTGGGCCACCACTGCTCTCCCCGCTTCTCTATAAATTTATTATGAAAAAACTAAATACCTGGCCTGTCGCATTTTTTCGGTATAAATGGTTTGGGAACCCGAATTTGTCAAAAATTTTAAGGACACCTACTTAAGATCTGGCGCTGAGGGTGTGTCGCAGTCGTCTTAAACGCCACTACACTACGTTGCAGCTACGACACTACGCGACTACAGCTCGGCTTCGCCATTACAGCAACCCCGCTAGAAAAACCGCCCGTTTTCGTAGTTCAAGTATTACCACTTATTAAGAGGGGTTAACCCTACATTTTTTTTTTTTCAAAAAACTTCGTCCGTTTTCCTAAAGAACGTGTGAATAAAATGTACTTAGGTATAAATATTTACATTCTGATATAATTTATCAGTTAACATGATTATGTACTAAGCATCTAATTATGTATTACATAATGTTTATATAATGTGAGTTTAAATTAAACACACCCAATTAAAGAATTTGACCTTTACGAACGATAAACTATTCGCATTCTAGGTATTTTAGGGTTCAAACATTATTTATTACGTTGAGGTTGAAATATGATTTTAAAAAAAAATTATAGATAAGAAAGCGTACCGAATATTTGGGTAAAGGCACTAAAGGCTCCTACAAACAGGCACGACACGCGTTAGTTACGTCGCACAAAGTTACGTCGCGTCGCGCGACGAGCGGTGTCTTTGTGTCGCGTCGCGTGTCGCGCCTGTTTGTAGGAGCTTTAAGATTTGAGTTAAAAATAAAGATTCTGCTGGTCATATATTCAACAAGCACAGGTTTCATTAAAATCCGGTCGAATCACAAATAAAAACTGGCTATTGTTGAACAAGACAAAGGCTTTACTTTTTGTGTTAATATTTGAGTAATTTTATTTATCCTTAAGTCAATGATAAATACTGATTATTTTTATTATGATAGTGATATCACTAAGATCTCCTGATCTTAGTAATATTTGAGACAAACCAGCTTTCTAATTACGTAACAAATTTTCGTAAACGATTAAGACTAATCTGTTACATTTTGACAGTTCAACAACATTCATTGCGTTATTTACGTTGTTCAGCAGATTTTCTTTCGAACTTTATGAACCAATGGATTAGCAATCTGTTTCAAAACGATTCAGATTGTGATTGATCGTGTATTACGTAATTAGGGTACAGTTTTGTTGTAAATAAAATTGTATAGTATACAGTAAAAAGATATTTAATATTTTTTGCTTAGTGTAGGCCTTATTTCATTTCCTTCCTAAATATCACATTTAGCGACTTATTTATTTCACCGTCTGAATACAAAACATTACATTCGAAGCCAAAGCAGAAAAGGACTAATTACAACGACCAATTAAATCATTATTAATTCGTTTTTTTTTTCTTTTTCATATTCTTTACTTAACATAGTTTAAGCATTTTTATTTTTAGCAGTTAACCGACAACAACACAGATATGCTAAAACTATACTCTTAGGTACTAATTAATGTCATTACTCGAAGCACAATGTCCACGTTTCAAAAGCTCCAAATTCAAATGTCATTTATTCAAACTAGGCTGAGGTAACTTTTCGAACGTCAAAATTACATAAGACAGTCCCCCAAAAACGCCCACCCTTCACCACTTCGTAGTGCTTTAGCTGGGAAGAAGTGGTGCAACAAACTCCCAGCTGTCTGTTCAGTTAGAAAAACTTGATTCTATATAATGTAAGTTAGTTTACCGCTAAATGACTAACTGTTAGCACTCTATTAACCTCTACAATTACTTTTTACGACAAAACCGATTCGCTAGACTCTATCTAGATTCTACATTATTGTCTAGATTATTTCGCGCATCGCTTTTACGATATCTGGTATTAAAAATCAAGTTAAATCACTTTGCAGTTAGCTTTTGAGCTTTTTTTGAGCTCATAGTAAACCTGTGTTAGTTCTTGATAAAAAGAGTTTACTAATGTTAATTTCAATGTCCAGTTAATAGGTCTTTTTGGCGGCATGAATAATTATTTCTTAGCTCTTCTCACTGTTTTGAAAGGCTTTTCCCTCTTTTACAACAGGAATAATGAGAAAAGAGTATTACGCCTAGTATTAATAGCAATCAGTAATCCGATTAGTAAACAAATAGTTGTAAAGTATATTTAGAACGAACTCTTACCGATATATATGTCACGGCTAAAACCCGAAGTGCGGGTACACCTAGTTTTAGCCGGCTACAACTAGGTGCGGCCGGTAGCAGTTGGTTAAATTTAGTTGTAGTAAATGAAAATGGCTGAAAGGTAGGTTAGGTTAGGTTAGAACTGTGACCACATAACACACCGAGCGAGCGAAGCGAGCGGTGCCGCGGCAGCGGCCGGCGAGTGCCAGGGTCTATTAGGCAAGTTTAACTAATTGCTACGGGCCGCACCTAGTTGTAGCCGGCTAAAACTAGGTGTAGCCACATTTCGGGTATTAGCCGTAACATATATACATACATACAAATAAATCAAATTGAAGTGTCTGTTAGTAATGTCAAAATAACTGCTTTTTACTAAATGCATAATTATGAAAGTACTGGCAGCGCCCCACGGTCTCACCCACATAAGTCTCGATCCCGTAGGAATATCGGGATAAAAAGTACCCTATGTGTTAATCCAGGTTATAAACAATATGTGTGAAAAATTTCATTCATTTCCGTTCAGTAAGTTTTGCATGAAAGAGTAACAAACATCCATCCATCCTCACAAACTTTAGGATTAGTAGGATAGTAGGAAGTAGGAGGAAGTATACAGGGTGGCAGGGACATCGACGCGAAAACTGTCACCATGGATTCAGTACATGATTCTAAAATCCGCAGCGTCGAAATTTGGATAACTTATCTATGCGCTACCATATGATGTAGCTTTATGATATGACTAACATTTTGTATCTAAATTGTTATATCATCAAATGAGGTAACGAGAGAAAGTTCTATTGTAGTTCAACACATGCATAGTAAGAAGGTACTTCTACTTACTATTATAATTTTAGGCGAAACATTTATATGACAATGGGGGTGTACCTAATTGAGGGGCTTGTGGCTAAGTTAGAACAGCCGCACGGGTCGGTTGATGAGGTTAAGTCACGCTTGCCCCGGTCGGTCCGTGGATGGGTGACTGTACCTACATACTGAGACCTGTCCGTCCCTCGGAAAGCCGTTAAGCCGTTGGTCCCGGTTGTCATTTGGAGATCTTTGACAATCGTTACGGGTTGACAACCAGTCTTACCAGAAGGTATCGTGTCACCCAGTAACTGGGTTGTGGAGGTCAGATAGGCAGTCGCTCCACGTAAAATGCTGGTATTCAGCTGCATCTGGTTAGACTGAAAGCAGAGAGAAAAGGCTAGGCACTTTGATTGGTGTACCTAATTGAAATAAATCGCAATAAAACACATTAAAACAAAGCAGAATAGACTATAAATATAAAGTGCTTTTTATTTATTACTGCATCATACAAAATATGCGTAACAGTTTAAAATCCTCTTTCTCCACGTCCTGATAGGCACTATTTACCTGATTCACAAATATGGAACATTTATATTAATTTATCCGCCAGATATTAACTGAAACTCACCTGGAAGTGGTAAAACAATCACACACGCACGCACATTGTAACAACATTGTGTTTGTTATCATGTATGTAAGCAAGCCTCTTATGTTGGCACTTCAGATCGCTATTCGGTTTCCGCGTTCGTTTTTTACTGTATTTTATTCGGCTATATGTAGAGTAATGTAGAAATCCGAATAACTCAAACACACTGTCTACACATCGTCATGAACAGCGAATATGTCGAATATACATGATTAACATTCAAAAATATTTTTGCTATCTTTTTGCTAATCTGAACGCAAGATGGACGTGTTGACGGCAGCAGCGAGTTATTATTTCCTCTCCGTTAATTACCAATACATGTTATGTGTACATAAAACACCGCACTCTACTGAGCAAGTCATGTGTGGACGGTAAACGAACTTATTCGGTATATTCGCAATCCTTTGATATGTAACCAAAACCGACAAAGGATACGAGTGTTCGTGTATTTGCGTATTCGTCTTATTGGTGAAAAATAGGCAAAAATATAGGTGAATAGGGTAACTTCACATCGTCGTGTCGTATTTGGGCAAATAAGACGAATACGCGAACAAGAATAGCGATGTGAAGTGCCACCATAATGGGAAGAAAACACGCTAGATAAAAATAAAATATTTGCAGTTGGTATCTCTCTCGGTAGGTAACTAATGAAAGCGGTCAGGTAGTAAGATTCAATGCTGCCGCAGACAAGCGCACCGCGATTTTGGTGTAACAATTTCTATGAAAACTTCTCGGAAATTGATTTATCAGTGTCGCGTCGCGTTGTCGCGCCGCGTCGTCGCGTCGTTCCTGTTTGGGAACCTTAAAAGACAAACATTAAAGTATGGATAATTCGAAGAACATTGTTGTTCAGCCATTTCAGACTAATTCGGCGCAAATGAGGAAAATAATTTTGTACATTACGTGCATTCTTTTTATTTCATTGTCACCTTAATGATTATGAGCTAAAGCTAATTTGGTCATGAATTTATCATGTTATTCTACCATACTACTAGAAATTAGGCATAGTTTAAACTAAAGTAAAACCACGTAATTTTATTTAATAATTATTTTCCTGTGAATTTGTATTTGTAAGAGAATTTACAGTTTAAACATACAAAATTAAAACTGTACTTAAAACTACATCAAATACCCGAATTATGAACATCGATATGGTATGTTTTTACACAACGGTGTCACTATTTAATTGAGCAGAATCGAATTGGAGCATGAAAATGCTCTACCTACCTATAAATTAAAAATACCTATCTTACAATGGCGGTTCACTATTGTTTTTACTATATAATTAGGTACACGTTAGTATTACCGCAGAAACATTATTTATTAAAATGGGAAATGTAGAAACCGAGGTAATAGTAAGCTTAAAAAAATATTTGTGGCGACGTACAGCGCCATCTAATATCGAGTAGCAAAAGTACATAATTTGTCGGAGTTACGATTAACTTTGCAATTACTGTAATATTTCGTTTCAGTTTCTTTTCATTTTACTTTACTAAATTAGTTTATTTCTTCCCACAGGTGAAAATGGTAGCACTCACGCTTTATACCTCGAAACGATAGTCGAGGAAACGAGCGATGACTTGCGCTCCGAACGTTCTTCTGCCGCAACATGGCTCTCAGATTCAGATGCAGATTCCGTCATCCATGTGCGTGGAACTCAAGGTAATTGTGAATTCTTTTACTTATATTATAAGGACAGATGTCCCTATAATGTAAAAAACAATAGTTCTTAAAAACAATAGATTCAATTTAACGCCATCTATAGAGTAGTAGCGTTACTTTTAAGAACAACAGAACTAAGTTTAAAGTACAACTATTATTGTAAAGATGGCGCTGCTTTTAATAAAGAACAATAACATAAGGGTAACTCCACATACAGCATCAGAGTAATTATATTACACAACATAAATATTAGAAGGAGTCCTTCACTGCGTCTAGACCGGCTTTGGCAAGTACATTGAATGTTATCCTACATATCTCTTGGACTAGTTCCAACTAGTAGAAAGAATACTGATTTCTATTCGGTGTCATTGTCATTGTCGTCGTCTGGACGTGGCGACGTGCCGCATTTCGGGAAAGTTTGAGTGTAACGTGTTCAGTGCTTTACGGAGTTTGTTTCCATCAGGGTCGGAGTGCGACAGCGAGTCGGAGCGCGAGTGGGCGTGCCCGGCCAAGCGCAGGCGCCGCGAGCGAGCCACCTCGCCGACCAGCTCGGGCTCGCTCTCGCGCTCCTCCAGCCTTGCGCAATTCGAGTCGCTCGAGCGATCCTGCGCCGCGCCCGCCTCACCCAGCCTCTCACCCGACTCCCTGGAGTCTCCCCCGCCCTCCCCACCGCCAACGCGTGTGGCCGCGCCGCGCACCCACCTGTCTGCCGAGAACCTCAGCGAAGACAGCGGCTACAGCGAGCGCTCGCGCCGGCCCCCGCCCGCCGCGTGCCGCCCGCCCGAAATAGCGCGCCGCGAGGCGGCCGGCAGCGCGCCCTGCCTGCGCGCGCCCAGCTCGCCCAGTGCCACGCGCCGCCCGCCCCGCGCCGCGCGCGCCCTCTCGCTCCCCGCAGAGCTCGACGTGTGCGCCGAGCCGCGACGACACGCGGCGCACCGCGCGCGCTTTCGACAGACCTTCGAAGTGTCCGACAGCCTTACCGTCAGCGTGGCCGACCTCACCGCGCTCGACTACCGGGGGGGCTCGCGGCGCCCGCGCCTGCCGCCCCCGCCGCCTCCTCCCCGGACGACGCCCCGGAATGTATGTAATGTACCGCCACCGCCGCCCCCTGTCGAGGTGGTCGTCCGGCAACCCACCGAGTCCCCGGTACGGGAACCTAGTGCCGGCAGTGATTCCACCACCGAGTCAGAGCGAGCCTTCGCCAGAGAGATGGAAGCGACGGCGCGTCGGCTGGACGAGACAGCGCGGCGAGCGCTCGCTGAAAGCGAAAATTACGACCGCGAACTTTCAGTGCTGACAGCTAGACGACTTCACGACTCGTGGGGCGCTTGGGACGACGTATTAGACGAACTGCGCCGCCGCATTGACGGCCCATCACCCTCACCCACCCCACCGCGGACGCCATCCCCAGATCCTCTGAGGGAACCAGTATTCACATCCACACCGCTGAGATCATCGTGCGACGCTCGAGTGAGATCAACACCGGAGTTGCGCGCGCGAGCAACACCGCACAGAGAGACGCCAGAGGAACTTCGCGCATCCCTACAACTGGTCGCGCCCCCTCCGCCAGGCGCGGCGCCACCCGTGCGCTCCGTATCTGCCGGTTCCAAGGGAGTGACGTTCTCGCCGGTAGTCGCAGAAGTAAGCTGGCGAGAGACGAGTACAAGCACCACAGAGAGCGAAACGACCGCGAGCGACGACGCGGACGACGCCGAAGTGGTGGTAGTGGAGGGGGGAGGCGAGGAGCCGCGCGCGCCGGCCGCAGAGCGCGCTGCCGTCATGACGGAAGCGGGCGCGCGTGCGCCGCGCAGTCGTATCGCCGGCTTCCTCTCGCGATTCGCGAACTTCCGATTCTCGGGGCGCAAGGAGAAAAAAACAAGGGGCGCAGGCGCGAATATACGACCCTCTACGAACGGTGCGGCGACGGCAGCAGATGCGGGGCAGGGACCGCGCGGGACGGCCGCCGGGCCGCAGTATGTGCGTATCCCGCTGAAGGAGGAGGGTGTGTCGCGGGCGGCGGGCCCACCGGTGGCGGGCGGCGTGGCGCACAAGCCGCCGCGGCCGCGCGCGCCGCCCGCTCCGCCGGCCGGCGTGCTGGAGACCGATGTGGACACACAGCGCACCGTGCTGCACGCGCGCTCGCTGCTCGCGCTCGCGCCGCCTGACCAGCGCGCGCCTCGCCCGCACAAGTCCATGGAGTTCCTGCTTGACAAGGACAACGTGCAGATCGTACAGGTGAGTCCCATAAACCCTACACCTGACACCCCTCAACATTATTTATCGCGACGCGACGGCTCGAGCTGCAATGTTTACAAACAGCGCAATCGATGCCGGGCGACGGCCGGCCGGCGTCGTGTCCCCTTCTCCGGCGATGTACCGTATGACATCTGTATGTATTGCACTCCAACACACGTATTTCGGCTAAATGTTAGATACGGGTAGCGAAAGCGTAGATAGTGTCACGCGCCATGTCGGTACGTGCTGCTGGCAGCCTGACACCACAACGATGTAGGCCAGGGCGAGCTTAGAAACCGTCCTCGACCGTCCATTCAACGTCGCTCACAAAAAGAGCGCTCTACCCGGTCCTTGTCTAATAGAAGCGACTTAATAAGCACAATGCCTCAAGTCCGTTAACTGCGTAATCCAATAAATTACCGGCGGCCGCTATCCCCAGAGGGACATTACGCCACTATGCGGGTCGGTTCACACGCGATACGTTCGAGGAGGCCGGAGGTGAAAGTGCGCACATCTGTAGTGTCGCTAGGCATTATGTTCGCACTTCATATCCGTCGCAATAACAACGGTGGGCGTACCTCTATGTAAATGTATCAAACTGTGACACGCGCTGACGATGAATATCCGCAACAGCGCGCTCACTAATCGATTTACGTCCATCAATAACTTCTCGTCTACGTGTTTCCTTCCGCAATCCATCACCCCTTCCGCCGAGATCATGACCCAAAGTAGATATATAAAGCTACCGAGCTCAACAGCTCCAGATAAGATAACAAAAGGAAAGGAACAAAGGGAGCGGATAACAGCGACTTCTGGAATTAGATCGTAAAGCGAGACACAAGACAAACCAAAGGTCTTGTTATATAACCAAAAACAAATATGTTATTCAAAGTAAAAATCACTTGACTCAGCTGTTAGGTACAATGCGGCGAATACGACTTGCATATAAATGGTCTCGTCTATCGCTAAGCATTGAATTACACCAACACAAGCGTTTCGTGCCACTCCTAAAGTAATGTAAGTAACAGAAGACCTATTGTAATCTTAGACACGGCCAAAGATTTCTTTACGTCTACCTATTCTTTGAATTGTGTCGCTACTACCGCATTGAACACAATATACGGAGAGCATTCTACAAAAAACTATTCTAATGCTTCTCACGGCAATCAGCGGTAATTTTGGTGCCACTTAATAACACGCATGACAAAATCCCGTCATGACTTTAACATATTCCAAAGGAGAAGTGACACGGTGTCGCATAGTTGGAAAATGAGGGCGTACGAATGCACCGTTGCACTGGACACTGTTATCCATTCAGTAACAGGTGCTAGTCGGAACACTTAGGTAATTTCTGCCCATGACACACTAATCGTATTGTATACATGATGTCACTTTTTACCGTCGTGAATAATTCCTCTGCATTATTACACTATATTTCCTTAAGGTTATACAAACGTCTCGAGAGGCATGAGTGTGTATATTGTCGATTCTTGTTTATATTGTTAATTCAAGAGACGTTATTGATATTATACGCAGTTGAGGTGTTGCAAGGTGTGTCTAACAACGCAATTTGATCGACGATGATACAACTGGTATTGGATTTAGCATTCATAAAAATAAAAAAAACAAAACGTAGCTACTAATTAGTGATTCAGACATGCTAATGATGACCAAATATATGCTAACCATTTTCAGAAATTGTACTAGAATATCATACATAGCATTAACTAAATTCGAACAGCTGAGCATGATTCAATGCATTCAACAAGTAATCACAAAAATGAAACAACACAAGTTGCACAATAGCTTAAATCGCGTTACCCCAATTACTTCTAAGTAAATCACACGGCCAAAAACGAAACTAGGCTTTTGTTTCCCTATTTAGAATACCATAATGGTAGTGAAGTAGGGCCATTGACATTCTTGGCCATTCATGAGAATTACAAACGAATTTCTATTGGCCTCGTCCGACTTGACCAAATCTGACCTCGCAAACCGCTAGATAAATGGAACTGTCAATATTTATTTGTGCAAGAATAATTAGCTGACAATAGACCTCGAAGTAAAAAGGTTTGTGGTTTTGCGAATGTACATGTTCTACCTATATTTGGTAACAAAAATCAGGATAAATTAACACAATATCCTATTGCAACGGATAAATTTCAAATTTTCATATAGGTATTACATAAACGGAGCAAAAGACAAATGAGATTAGGTATCAATCAATCAGCCGATCTAACTCATTCTAATTGATTGATTATTTGATTTACACTTACATATTATAGAACTCTTTCAACACAAAAAAATATTTACAGCACCAAGTTTCGCGATTTTTTAACTTTCGTTCCTATAAAGTGCTACATATGCATTGCTTGTAGTCCAATATTGGTAGTGGTGCAAAGCAAAAAGAACCAATACATATATGCAATACATAAAATTGAACACGAATATTCCTAAATATTCTATATGCATTGCTTGCAGTCCAATGTTGGTCCTTCTACAAAGCACAAATACCAATATTTATTACTTCGAAATACATAAAAGACGAAATCGTTTTTAAAAAATGCTATAAACCAGAGCCAGACAAAATTACGGTCTCTCTTCGCTCGTAACATCACTAAATTGTTATCAAGATTTTGCTAGGCAAGCTATATTTCATACGTTACATTTTGCGTCTTACAATGTTAGGTATATTAAGTTTTATATAGTATTTATCTAATAAATTCATTTCGGTAGATATCGCTTTATGATATAATAATACCAGCCTATTATTGTCCCACTACAGGGCAAATGCCTCTTCTCATATGGTAAGCTTGTGGTGTGCTCCAGAAAATATTACTATACGAGCTTCATTTCAAATAAGTACTGTGAAAGTCTGTGTTAAATATTCAAGAACCCTATTTGTAATCTGAAAATGTATTCAGCGTTGCATATTCAAAGCTTAGCTGTCTCAATCCTTTGATGTGTGTTTCTAGTTTCTACATAGTTAAAAGCTTTCATTGAGGAAATCATTATCGTATACAGCTACCATCTGAACATTTCCTAAAGCATTTGTGAATATCTACTCTTCAATAGGAATATTCTCTCTCCATTCTGATAAAAGACTTCCTAAATTAAATTCTTCAATAGAATTGTCCCTTTCTTCATTCCGACAGGGGTCTCCACAAAAATTCGTAACCTTTTCCCAGCCTTTTGAGTCACATATGGTTCGCTGTGCTTCTTCTACTATTCTATCTGCGTCATGAATAGTGAAAGTGTTAAGAATATCTATCCCATGAATGACAACCATCCTTTTATTCATACTAAATGGGTTATTTTCTCAGGATGCATCGGTCTGATTTATAACTAGGCTTGTTATGTCAGCTGGGTCAAATACGACCAGATATATTACAACCGGTCGGGTCACATCACAACACATTTTATTTAGCGACCTTGTTTTCAATTGCACGACACCCGTGAGATTTTTAGCAGATAGACGAGCTGTTGCAATCATTATGGCTGTTGATGCTATAGAAACAATAGGTTACGTGGCACTGTTATTAAGTAACATTTGATTTGAGATTAGCGATCGGGTTGTCGATTATATATTGTTAACATTTTAAGGTGAAATACTTCTGTAGGTTTGGTTAGAAACTTAAAATTGCAGCATAGAGTAGTTTCTCGTGATTGATTAAATAAATCATAATCTTTTTTTAAAATGGAATATGATATTTTTTACCTAAGTATTTCACATCGAGTCCTATTTTCGAGGTCCAGTGCTATTCTGTAAAAATCTCACCGTGACCGCTTAGGTGAAGTGAGCTTGAAAGTGAGACACTATTGACAGTATTGCTGTCAATAGTGTCTCACTTTCAAGCTCACTGCCTAGCATATGGTGTGTCAATACCTAGCATATGGTGGAATGACAGCGCACTTCACCTAAGCGTTCACGGTGAGATTTTAACAGAATAGCACTGCAGTTATAACAAAACGTTTCCTCATAACAATTAAATGCCCAAAACCACGTGTTTATTTATCTCCATTTCCAACTGCAGTGCAAACACTGTGTGCCCAAAAAACAGACACCAATTTACAAACGTCAAAAAGAAACGCAACAAAAACATGCAACCCGTCAAAGGTCAGCAGTGTCATCATTCCGAATAGCTCCGAACAGCTCCGAACACTGCTGCGATTATGTATGTATGTATGTTAGTCATACATACGGAATACTAACTGCATACCGCTGTATCGCGCGTGATGTTATGAGTACACCCAGCCGGGGGGCTAATTAAAGAGACCGTAATTTGAGGGGCAACTTTGTTTGTGAATGTAAGAAACTCGGTGGGGGGCCAAAAATATTTGGAATTTTTCACTTGATATAGCCCATGGCTATAAACGATGGATGGTGTGAAAGATGATATGGCTAGAAAGGGAGTGACTCCCGAGAGGACGACAATAGAGAAGTAAATATGGCAGAAAAAGACCGTTTGAATGTTAGCACCGACCCGAAATAAATTGGAATAACGACAGAAGAATGATGATATGCCATATATATAATTACTTCATACTGCCTCGTTGGTCTAGTGGTCGCAAACCGCTACTGCTGAGTATGAGGTCCTGGGTTCGATTCCCGGGTCGGGCAAGGTGTTATTGGGTTTTTCCATCTGGAATTTCTCAGTAGCAGCCCGGAGTCTGGATTTGTGCCCGGTTGATGGCAATAGGCTCGCCCCCTATTACATGGGACTTAAACATAACTGGCGAAATGTGGGTGTACTATAGGTACACCTCTGCCTAACCCTTCGGGGATTACAGGTGTGATGTTATGTTATGTGTTATGTGCTATATGTATATCTGCACCTTTTTTTTTTTTTTTTTGGGTGGGAAATCATCAAATAACTTCTCCCGCTCTGGGCGGAGCGGGAGGGCGTGTCAGACTCTTACTGACTAAAACCCACCCGTGTTCCTTCGGTTGCCCTGTTGCCGGGGGCTACGATCTCCCTTTCGGTTTTCTTCGCACCCCCGGCAGGCATCGGCCCTAACGGACCCCGTCAAATGTATATTTGCCCCTGATATAGACATTTTTAATAACGAATAGAATCTTACAGAACTCTATGAAATTATACAGTGCGAGTCTTAATAATGTGCACATATCGAAATGATCCCAATCTATGTTTAATTTTATCGACAGAAAAAATATTTTAAATAATCTTCTTTTTTTAATGTACGTAATAGGGGCGTCTTATTGGCAAATTTTCGATTATTGTAAATATTGATGAAAAAAAAAAACATGTTTATTTTCAATTGAGGGTAGTTTTTTTTCCACAATTTTCATTTTATGAAGGCCGCCTAATTACTTCCAATCATTATGGAGTTTGTATCATCGCGATAGATGATTTATTTTAAAAGTTACACCGTTTTGTTTACACATTTTTAAAATATTTTTTCAAAAAATTAAGCATGTATCCGACTAAAATGCTTACTGAGAAAAAGTGATTATTAGGACCAACATAAGACTTTTAAGACCTATATTCGTAAGTAAGTACCTTTCGTACCTACTTCAATAAAATTGTTATCAATAGAGTTCGGTAGCAATAAAGCCGTAAACCTCAATAGTTTCATGACTTGACACAATCACCTGTTACACTTGAGGTGCGTGTACATAGAAGTTATTGGTATTAAAAAAGCAACGCCTTTATATGAGTCAATCAATCGCCTAGCCTTTTCCCAGCTATGTTGGGGTCGGCAACCCGGTTACTGGGTAACACGATACCCCTTGGTAAGACTAGTTGTCAGACTTTGGGCTTTCTGACTACCCGTAACGACTGTCAAAGATCTACGAATGACGGCCGAGACCAAAGGCTTAACGTGCTTTTCGAGGCACGGAGGGGTTTCGTGATAACGATCACCCATCCACAAACCGACCGCTGCAAGTGTAGATTAACCTTCGATCGACCCGTGCAGCTGTTATTATTTAGCACAACGCCTATGAGTGAGCTTTGTTGTTTCACTATTAATAACGAATAAAATCTAGAACAACTTCTACGAATAAATGCTGATGTTCTCTCAAAAAAATTACATGTTTGTTTGAAACATGATGATATTTAGCTTTCCATGTAGGTACTGATTCAACCTGTTTTTTTTTGTTTTGCAATATTCAATATTCATAAGGTAGGTCGTCAGCAACTCTAGTCTGACAACCAGTCTTACCAAGGAGTACCTTGTGGATGTCAGATAGGCAGTCGCTCCATATAAAATATTGGTATTCAGCTGCATCCGGTTAGACTGGAAGCCGACCCCAACAAAGTTGGGAAAAGGCTAGGCAGATGATGAGTTGACCTATTTTATCTTAAATATTCATTCGGGTTCGGATTAAAAATATCTTTGTTTTTTTTTGTAGCCAAATTGTAACACAAGTTTATACTTTAATATTCTTTTCAAAAGAAACAATAAAATATTGTGCTTCAGATATTTGTTTTTACTTTTTCTCGTGTGAATATTTTTAAATTGTCATGCTGCAGCTTTTGTAGTACTTTAATTGCGCTTTCTTTTCACACATGCGATCGTTCTTTTAAATGTTGTCTAAATTGGATGAAGACAAATGGCTATATAAAAGCAAAAAAGGGCAATATCTTCAACATCTGTGACTTAATAAATCTTTCTAACGTAATCTCAAAGAACATTGACATTTTTCCCATCTTTTCTTTTTGATCAAATATCTAATGTAATATCGATACGTAACATATTCATCCTAAATAGAGGTGGGCTGCTAGCACGGATATGTCCGCATGTTCCGCGGATATCCGACTACCTGTCCGGACGGTGGCGGTTAAATTAAATCCACTGTATCCTGCGCTCTGCACTGACTCGCACAGATGTAAGATATACTCAAAATATTGAGAGGAAATATTACTCTATGAATTTATTGAATAGAATTTGGTCGGAACTTGGCGGTCGTTGACTTGCTTCGAGGGAAACGGATATATTATTTATATACGCAAATATACTGGTAGAGCTTGTTCATGTCATGTCATGTCTGACAATATCCATGGAATTGGTATCTTACTTATACTCATATACCTCATAATACCTCTCAGAACATGCAAATTTCTGTAAACCAATTATTTCGTATTATATCTCGACATGCATATATATCAGGTAAACATGTAAACTTTTATACTTAAAAAGGCATAATTTGCAAAATTTTCCTTGTTTATCACATCGACAACGCAAGTAAAGTCATCTCCGGCGGCAGTCTCGTTAATAACTCCATGTGCGCATCACATACATGGATATATAGGTCATAATATAATATAGTCATACATTAAAATATCTTTGAACAGCAGCCACATGTTGGGATGATGTTACAATCGGGATACACTGCGAGCATGACTCACTGACCGCATCATCCAGACCGACAGCGACATAAGCACAACGTTAGTCATTCCATTTTTGAAAAGAGTCTACTATACATTGTCTGTGGTTATCATCGTGAATGGTCAGTTTTGTGTTTATGGCTTTATTAGCCCTGGATTTAATGACGTCACTGATGAACCATGACTGAATTGTGGCTGTCATACGACTTGGGGAAATTACGAGTAGATAACGGTTGTTTTTGTATTAATGTTATTTTTCGCAAATAATCGTGTTATTTATTATTAAACTTATATCTAATAACAATATTGTTTAATATAAATTAAAACAGCTTTTGATAAAAAAATCGTTTGGTAAAATTTTCACGTGACACGAAAGCTTAGTATTGTAGTATTATATTATCTGTGGTATTGTCAAATAATTTCACCAATATTTTTGCGAGATAGAAGTAGATAATTTGACTCCTCAAAAAGCGCATGCGTTGAACAAAAATCTCGTAACGTGACCTTTATCGGCCTCATCTAATTTTACAACGTTCAAACAAAATACCCATTCTGTACGTTAATTAAAGGGCAATCCAATTAAGGTTTCCATTAGATAATATTAATTTAAAATGGACACAATAGGAGTCCAGGCGTCCGGCCTACTTTTAGATACAGGCAGCGCGCTTATCCGGCCGAGTCCATAGAGCCGGTTATCCGGACCTACTTATCTGGTAATATCTGGCTCATCTCTAGTAAGAATAGATGTTTAAAGTTCAGGTTGTGAACGATGCTGCTTAGTATCTATGGAAGACTTGCTGTTGCTCGCGACTTCGCCTGCGTGTATTTTGTATTTAATCATTTTTGTACCGACTTCAAAAAGGAGGAGGAGGGACTTTTTTTTGTTAAGTAGTTCTTATTTCAGAGGTAGTCCCATATAAATTTTATTAACTTTGCTTGGGTAGTTTTCGAGTTAGCTTCAATAATACGTATTTTTCCCACTTATTAGTCTATATGGATGATTTCATGATGTTATAATAAGTTTCTGTGACTGTTATTTACATAGCAGGTATGTGCGGTAGATACCACAACTAAAAAGTGAATAATAACTTTTAACAAAAAAGAAAAAACTACTTCCAAAAAAATCACAACAAAGTGAAAAATAACTTTAATTTCGGAAGTCGGCGACAGTGTTCGGTAAAAGTGATTATTTTTTTATCCTGTGTTTGAGCGGTGTGTTGGGTTATGAAATACTTTTCATCCTGGATAAAGGTCTTGCTATCTATGCTTGTTATGCTATACTCTTCTCCAGGTCCCAGGCTAGCTACTTATCTGACAATTTCATAACGAAAGATTAGGCGTGAAAAGGTAGCAGACAGACGGATACTCTCGCATTTATAATATTAGTCTGGAAGTATGGATACTCATCTGCGTAGATGGAAATGGTCGTGGTTTCGTTAAAGAACGTCTAAACGTATGTTATTTTTGGCTACATATGGGCCACCCTGTAGAATAGATCATACTTCTTATCTTTCTGTCCTCCTCCAAAAAATATTAGTTTTTTTTCCAAATCTACTTGAGACAGACGGAGGAGAGCATGGATGCGAAACGAGAGAAAATTAGGATAGTTAAAATCTAATATTAATCATAATTTTCCTCTCGTGTCTCATACAATATGTAAAAAACCCTGTCCGATCCGAAAGGGGCACATAGGTACTGCAATAACATAACCTAAAAGTAATAAAAAATGTATTTATTATTAAAAGTTCAACAGTTATTGCTACCTATTCAAAAATCACACTTTTTGTACCAAAATTACCTCAAATTCATTAAAAATTAGCAAATTTTCAACAGGGGTCAATTTACAGTTATGACTTGTAGACACCCACTAAACAACGGCTGCCCGCGCCGGTAAAATTCCACAATGAAAAAAAAAAATGTTTTTTTTTTTCGATTTTCCTTATCATTACCACATAAATAGACTCTCAGTACGAAACCTAACAAAACCCTCACGGATCGGACGGTTCTTTTTACATGTTGTATATTTTATCGATCATAATTCCCTATAGGAACTTTTAAATCCACGTCCACTGCCTCCTTGGTCTAGTGGTTGCAGGTCCTGGGTTCAATTCCAGCGTCGGGCAAAGTGTTATTGGGGTTTTCCATCTGGAATTTCTCATTAGCAGCCCGGAGTCTGTATTTGTGCTCGGTTTATGGCAATAGGCCTGCCCCCTATAAGATGGGACTTAAACATAAGTGGCGAAATGTAGGTGTACTATGATAAGTACACCTCTGCCTAACACTTTGGGAATACAGGCGTGATGTTAAGGCTCCCACAAACAGGCGCGACACGCGACGCGACACAAAGACACCGCTCGTCGCGCGACGCGACGTACCTTTGTGTCGCGTCGCGTGTCGCGCCTGTTTGTAGGAGCCTATATGTGAATAGGTACACCGCAAGAAATTTAATGGTCAGTCTAAGCCAATGGATTACTTCTAATATATCCATTATGGAATATATATCCTATACCTACATCATTAAGGTATGAAATGCTGCATCACTGCAAGCTCTTCAAGGAATTATGTCATAGAATTCTACCCGTGATAAGTCACGGGTAGAATTCTATGACAGTAGCAAAATGAAAGTAAGCAGTAGTTCCTGAGTGAGCAAAAAGCTCTGCAATTTACTGTACAATTTCAGCATTATCACAGCTCTGAACAATTTCTATTTTTAACCGCACTGTTGTAAACATTTCCAGTAGCTAAATTTGCTTGCTATCCTTGAATTCCATGGAATGTTATGTTTGATTAGCATGTTGATAGTAACGTAAACTTTTTAAATGAATTTGTTATTTCTTTCGAAAATAGTCTTCGAAACGCTTTTGACTCTTCGTACAATTCCAAGGAGATTCTATTTACTGCCAGCTCTAAAATTGCAATGAATACACGCACCCACGTTATCCTCCTAAAGTACCAAGTCTTAGGATATCGTAGGCATTTCCTAATAATATTCTTGTTTGGCCCATAAATATCAAGTCAAAGGAGCGTGGGAAGTCTTTTGAAAGATCAATTGCCTGTGCTTCATTGTAATTCAAAACCGGAGAAGTAAATATTACGCCATAAAATATCGATAAGAACTTGCTTTACGTGTTACTTCCACCTCTATTGACGTGCTTCAGTTCATGTCTTTGCTACAGAATTTGAACGTCGAATACACTATTCACCTGCCCGCCTACTAGAAATTGGACTCTATAACAAGACTTGCAGAGTCTAAGTTTAAATGGGTTAGTTTCTCCTATCAGAGTCGTAAACGTTTTCCGCTCGCTGACGATTACGCGCTATTTCGTGACATGTCGTTTGACAGCTAATAAGAATGGCGGGAAGCAGATCGTCACCTGTCAATTTGCCGCCAATTGAGTTAATTTCCTGTTACTTTACGATCTGTAATAAGACCAATGTCGGTAATTTTGCTTATTTGTGATGAACGTTGTTATTTTGAATACCATTGTCTTTTTTCCTCTTCTTTTCCCTGTATTTCAGAAATAAGTGCGGCATTGTGGTTTATATTTTTTTAAGCATTGAATTGTAAAGAAGTGATAAGTACTGAACTACCAACGTTTTGACGACGTTGTATCTAGTTATTGGGGTTGAATTGACTCGTGCCGAGCTGTCACTAACCTAATATTTCTGGGCTGTACTGTATTGGGCCTATTAAGGAACATAATTTATTGTTATTAATAATAATCTATCGAATTTATATCGTAGTTATTTATTAATTCATTTCTCAAGATACCTCTTAATTGCCAACAAGTTTAAATGAGAATGAGAATATATTCCACCCATTATGTATGTGAAAACCTTTCAAGAAGGCATGCGTGATACGTGCATCGTGGTTCGTGATACTTAAAATACCTTTTGCCATCTTCAATCTGAACTTTGAGGGCTGCACTAAATTACTCTCGACAGCTTAAAATGTGTGTTTAGAGAAAGTTATGATTATCCATGATGAGATTACCTAATATTAAATCACTGGAACTTAAGTTAGGAGAGAGAATGACAGTATAATTATACCTACATAAAAATCTATATATATAAAATTCTCGTGTCACAATGTTAGTTGCCATACTCCTCCGAAAGGGCTTGATCGATTTTTATGAAATTTTATATGTATATTCGGTAGGTCTGAGAATCGATCGTAATCTATTTTTCATACCCCTAAGTGATAAGGGTGGTCCACCCCAAACATTTTTTTTTTAATTTAGGCTAGGCTTGCATGAATTTTGAAGATATCTCAGTAGATAGGTAGGTATGTAGGTTGGTAGGTAGGTAGGTAAGTAGGGTAGGTAGGGTAGACATTTTGTATTAATTTTAAAATCCTAAACATTCACATTCATTGACTGATAGGCAGAACGAAGTTCGCCGGGTCAGCTAGTATAGTTTTTACCAAGTATGGAAAACAATGACTAATACAGATTTATCCTGTTTTTGCGTAAGAGGATAAACTACAATTCTATTCTATAGCAGATTTTTTTTATTTTTTATTATTATTTAAAAAAAAAATGCTACTTTAACTTAATTAATTTAATTGTCTAGGGCGAGAATTTTCATAAGTATTATTAGGTAAAATAATTTATAATATATATAGTGAAATATCATCTCAATCTAAATAAACATCTTCGGTTAATTTAGAATAATTCTGTTTCATGTTCAACCTTTCATTAACAAGTATGGGTTACCTCACTAGCGGAATGTGGCAGCCATATTCAGTAACGTTGGCGGAAGCGTGGTTTAAATTTGGAATAACATCGTAACCACGCAGACGATCGTCGAATGCTAATTCTACAACTATCCCATTTGAATTTGGAACGTTCCCGATGAGTGATATTCTTCGTACGGCGTATGTTGCAAGGGGCTTAGCATTAATTCAAAGAATCTGCTTTTATTTCCAAAAGTAGATTATTTTTATAATGGATCTTCAAATCTTAAGCTCTTTAAGGCTAATTTCAGAGGATCAGTCCGGTTAATTTGAATGCCCAAAAACGTACCTACGCTACCTACTAGATACTGTGCTACGAAATGTAGAGTGCGGTTGAAATTAGTTTCAGATTTTAAGATTAGCCTCGTTGTACATAGATAGATTGCTATGTACAACACCTATGTTTCAAATCTAATACCTCTTTAAACCATCGTAAATGTTTAACATTCTAATCACAAATTTTATTACAGCAAACAAGCTACCGTTACATCCTTCTACTTAAAATTTCATCCAAGACTACCATTAAATTAACTTTTAAAACTGACTCAAAGCTTTGACGACACTTTTATTCACATTCACTATCTCCAAACGGCTTACACAAGCGGCCGGTAGCCATTTTTCAATTTACTGGTCGTCCATTTCAAATTGCATTAACAATAGTCGTATCATGGACTGTGGGATGAAGCGGGATCCAGTTACAGTTATTTAGCGACGTAGACAGTTAATCCTGTAGAAACTCAGTGTAATTTCGTTTTAAACTCTTCCTTTGCGAAAGTCATGTATTTATGCTAATAAGGAAATGAAATAATGTTGCTGTTAAGTCGTGTAAAAGCGACAAAAAGTGTATTAACGAGATTTTGATGAGATCTATGAGGATTCTGTTTTCAAAAATTTTAAACTTCGTAAAAAAACTATTCTAACTTTAGACGATATTACAAACAAAGCTGCCTAATTTATGAAGCTTAAACCAACTCATCTGTCTACATTTTTATTAAACTTTGACCTTCCTATGATTGACGTAGATTTATAGAAGGCAGATTATTTATCGTCGGCGCAAAGCTAAAACCACAGCATAGAAACGATTGCAGTCTGCCAACGCCGCTGATTCATATCATTCTTAACAATCTGTGCAAATCTCGAGTCAGCTGTTTGACGGAGCGATAAAAAAGTAACGACCACTCATCGCTCTCCAGCATTTAATCGCCGAGATTATTTCTCGACGTCATAAAACTGCCATTAAAGCTTTTACTCTACTAAAAGGAGCAGGTAAACATTTTGGAGAATTATTTTGTGTGACTTGAGACGAACCTCTTAGCGTGTAATTTGATAAACAGCGGTGTACTTTGCAAACTGGTTTTGTCAGTGCGTTTGAGGTTTATAGTCATACAGGAGTTATAAATAATTAGATAAGACTGGACTGTTTTTATCTTAAAAAGTTTCTTGGAAAAAGAGAGAAAGTAAGTTATTGTCAAACTTTATTTCTAAATCCCTTTCCAATTTTGCTCATGCTCGGTTTTACTGCAGTATTATCTATCTGTATCTTAATATCCTCTTACAAATCTGGTTAAATCTCACGTATTACATTACAATTCCGAAAACACGTTGAACAATCACGAAATCTGATAAAAGGGTTATTATTCTCGTGACGTCGGCAAAATTATTCCAATATACGAACATCAAACAACCCCTGTCATATCAGTTCGTGTTTGTTTTGAGGTCACGTTGTTTCCTATCCCGGAATGTTCACTTGCAGAGCTAAAGTGTAGATAAAAGTTTAACGTGCATCGTGAAATGGAACGCAAATAGAGAACAGAACAGATAGACTGGTATTTTTTAATCTGTGTCAGGTTTTGACTTTTGTTTGTAGATGGAATTGATTGCGTTTTCTGAGGAATGCTATAACAGCTGAAGAGTTTATTCTGCTTTTACATAAATGTGAAAGGTAAAATTGAAAGAGAATTCCTTGCCACTTGAACTCAAGACTCGTTACGATAGGTTGGCAAAACCTAATATTCGGTTATCCACAAAACACAAATTATTTCATTTGGACACTAAATACTCCTGACACGAAAAGGCTAGTCATGAATCTAACGAAGATTGTTAAGCGTTTGAGAGCGGTGCTCCACAGAAGTCTGGCAATTTTCCAAATAGGAAATTTGGATTCGGCGGCAAGTGCTCTCCTATGCATATTCGGTCCCAATTTTCCAGTTCCAAGCACCTCGCCATCGCCAGTACGGTAAGCATTTGCGTCAACTCTACCGCGAGTTTAGAATTTATAATATTTTATGACAGGGTGGCTGTACTCGGGAGTTACCTGTGTCAGATTGTTAAATTTAAAAAATAATTTAGGTTTTCTTTCCTTGGCTGGAAAGCAGAAAGCTTTTGTTTTCTTAGATCAAATTAATTCGTGTAAAATGTTATTAAAAGTCCTGTAAATAATCAGATTGTTTCAAGTTTATGATTACATTGTGTATTTTGAATTGACTTGCAAAGAAAAATGCACGATCATTATTTTATGATTCGCTTGCATGTTGCAGTTAGTACACAAACGATGAACATATTGACTTGTTTGTCATATAAAGAGCATAGCAAATATTTAAAGCTACCATAAATTCTACAATGTATGTCAACTCACGTTTAACGTTGCGTAACTCGAACGATTATAATTAAAATGCTGCGAGCATTCCAGAATCAGGATGTCAGTTATGATATTGATACGTCATTTGGAAAAACAATCATGGCGCCCATCCGCAGTGATGCGAACGGCATTTTGATTTTGGAACGTTGAGTGGAATAATCTTAATTATTTTTATTTAGCCAAAATATTCCGTAACCTAATACAGACCTCATGGTGTACATAATAAAGAAATAAATAAATATTATTGAAGCAAATGGAATTTTCCATAGCATGAGGGTTTGTTAGTGGGTTACTTTAACAGATATTTTTTAAACTCCCTAAATCCCTAAATGATCAGTTTTAAAATAATGCATCAGCCTGTCTGCACACATGCTCCAAAAAAAATCTTCTTTTGAAGTGTCATTAGTCCTTGAACCTACATTCACCCTTCCCCTTTTCGCACCTTCACCCCTCGAATTTCGAGCCCTTTCTCATTTAATAGTGCTTAAGCATGACGCAATAAACAAGGAAGGAATGGAGGAATGTGGGCTGGAACACTGAGTCAGACAGGATCTATTTATTTTCACAATTACTGTCGCCTTTGCAAAGGGGAGAAAGATTTCGAGTTTGTGTTTAAAATAGCGAACGTAATTCTCGTAACGTCAAATTGTAATGATATTCCCAGCCTTTTGTGCCGTAAAAAGCTCCATTATGTTCGTGCAACTTATTTTACTTTCAAATAAAATATCACGTTCGATTTTTTGTGTCTATGGCCCGCTGGGTGCCAAGATTGAATTTAGAATCCACATAGATTGACTTGTCGGCCGATCGATTTGAAACTGCTGTCAAAAATGTACGACAAATTGAAAGTAGTTAATCAAATACGGCCTCAAAGATACCAATCAATCATTTAATTATGATCATGTAGTTACCTGGCGGACTTCCAGTTCAAATTAATAATATGTCGGCTAACGAACAGGCAGCCAGTGTAGAACATGAAGCTTTCATTAACGTTGATTGTACGTTTTAATGAGGTCCATTGTGGATCTCCAACTTTTTTTTTGTTATTATATTGGCTACTGATGTTAAGGCGGTTCACGAACTCTTGACTCTTATTACCAACATTTCAACATTTTTCATTCGTAGATAGTAGGTACCTACTTGGGGCAAATGCCTTTTGTGCTAAGGTACTGTGGAAAAAAGGTTTTAATTAAAATTGTGTGGTCCCGTCGCATAATAAAACTCGGAATAACGTAGCTGTACCAAGTTTATATCTGCACACATTGTGATATCTTTGTCCTTTTCAATTTTATAGTACCTACCACACAAGGCGCTTTATAATGTCGTACTTTGATGTAAAAGGCATTAAAGACCAACATTCATGAGTCTCCTAGATATATAAAATGGGCTAATCTTGTGCACTTTTATTTTCTTTTTTACTAGTTTTTACTACTTCGTTCAGTAGTAGGCCACGAACCATTTACTTTATTGCTGCCTCGTTTACGTTATTTAGTTTTATACCGCTACCTAAATTTCGTAATTAACATCGTAGTCTTACTTGTATTTAAGAAAATAAAGAAAATTGTCTTATATTAACACCATATTTCACGTTGGTAAACTTTCAACGAGCATTGTTTTGTTTATTTTGTAAATGGAACATCTTATGATAAAGCTCATTTGATAGCACGTTTACGTCTTACTTTTTATTGTTAAACAAAACTGACGTTAACAGATTATTATATCGCTAAACAATCCGGCCTAGATTCCAACAAATGCAATAAAATAGTGATAAATTCGACATAACTATTCCACGCTACCATACATCGAACAGTGCAGTTCCGTGTTCGTCCGAAAATAGTTTAAACGTTGGATCGGTCGCATTCCAACACAAGCCGACACTGTTTGCCCGCCATATTAACATAGGCATTTCCGAACGTGAGGTAGGTGTTAGATGCACCGCGCGTTTAATGTGGATGTATGTGTGTTTTTGTGTTGCAATTTGACTACTTTCTAATGTTACTTAAGTACTTAAAGGTTAATTAGGGAAACAATTAAACCCGCTAATAGGGTATTAGCAGAAACACATTCTGAGCCTTTTTACCCGACTGCGGCGAAACCAAAAAAGGAGAGTTATGGGTTCGACCTGTATGTATGTATGTATGTCCGGCCCTATGTTCCCTCGTAACTACTAAACGGCAAAACCGATTTTAATGAATGATAAATGTCCTTAGATTGGTCTTTATAGCCCGAGTATCACTAAGTATATTAGCGCCAAAATGTACGTAAAAAAAAACAACAAACAAAACTTACACCATTTTAAAATTTCACGTTATTTATTGGTTTGTGGGGAGCCTGCGATACCAAAATTCTATAGATTATATACGTAAACGCTTGATTTTCGCTTTTCGGTTATGTTTTTACCGTCAGGTTTTCAATAATAATAAAAAAAACATAGTTCACTTTTTATATTTTTCTATAGTTCGGCTTTTGATTTTTTTAAACTTCTTTTTTATAAAGCTGTTACGCGTAGTTCATCGATCCGTAAAGTTGTAAAAACTTTTGAAGTAGAAATTGTTATGTAAAAGACTAAAATGTCAACTCAAAAGAATTCTTCACAACAATTTACTTAATATCCGTCCAAAAATAGTCCCAACGAACTCGTCCAAAAAGTCATTGGATCAGAAACAGTCGGCTATTTATGGGATATAAGAAGAAAAGCTAATGGCTTTCGTGAAGCGTCCACTTCGTTGACTTCGCAGCCATCCGGTGGAATTGTCCGCACATGCGTGAAGCCTTTGATGTAGGACCGATGAGCAGCGAAGAAAGGGTTAACAGTGCAGTGTTCTGCAGTAGAAGCGCACTTTGGAGGTTAACAGGGTTGTAACCTAAAGTTGCAGTTAGAGTCCGGACGAATTTAGTGTTCGGTTTTCGGCCGAAATACCTATTTTCGTCAATTTTCGTCTTTGGGCAAAAAAAAAATCAAGTTCTGGCAAGTGAATACTTTAAATTCGTTTATTTAGAAAAATTCGATAGTTACAACAACTAAAACCACAATAACTGTGTAAATGCAGAATACATCAGATTGTTTGATAATTAAGTATGTCTTTGGGAAAAGTAAACATTTTTGTGTGATATGTTTAAACGGTTAAATGAAATGATTAAGTGATTGACACTGATAAAAAAAAACATTTTCGGTTTTCGGCCGGGAGAAGTTATTTTGATAATTTCTAACCCAAAAAAAAAAAAGGCTTATGGATAGAATTATCCGTGTCATGGTTGCCAAAATGCACAAAAAACCGTACCTACCTATTCAGAAAGAATGAGGTATGAATACAGAATGTAGGCCTCACAAATAAATAAATAATTCTCTCGTACGAGAATCGTATCCAAATGACTATCGTTCGTCGAAAAAATAAATAAAACTTAAGCATTTGAAACACTGAAATTAATTATTTAGGAATTTTAGTGTTCAATTAGTATTCTGGTAAACATTAGGCGAGTCTAAAGGCTCGTGCAGACTAGCGCGACTTGGCGCGCGACGCGACACCGGTAATTTTTCTACCGTGTTGTAGTTTTCTTAGAAATTGCTTTGTTACAGTCGCGTTGCGCCGGTCTGCACGACGCTTAAAACACAAAATGTGCTCGAATATTTTAGCAAAAACCACAGACGAATGGCATTCTGACATTCCAAATTCAAATAACTTGAGTTCAGGTTATAAAATGGCTGAGGTAATTGAAATGTTAAACATTAATTATTCACTTCAATTGCAATGTTATTGATTTTCGCTGGCTGAGACGTTTAAAATGTATGTAGGCTACAGTATGTGGTTATGGTAAATTCTATTGAATCTACCTTTACAAAGATTGACGGATAAAAACCTGTCAGGAGGCTCATTGCAATATTTCGTTCAATTCTGAGCTGGAAGTTTAACAGCTGATAATAAAAAGCTATCCTTTCTTGTATACCCAACAAAATCAATGTAGACTTTTCTTTGACAAATTATGTTTGTTTTTTAAATATATTATACATAATATTGTTCATTTTCATACTGTCTCACCCAACAATGGCCCCACCTATTTCTCATTACTACTACATATCTATTTCAACCAATTCCCTTTGCAACAGCAGCATAAGGAAATCGCCCTTTCAATTTCATAAGCAAAGTAATCAAACTGAAGCACAGATAATTCAGCTCTAAGCCACCGCGGCTTATTGTTTACTGTCAGTATATTTGCGGAGAAAGCCGCAACGTTTATTGCTGGCCATTTCTTTTGAACGCAGCTTTTACGGTGCTTAGCCATAGACAAACACGCGCTTCAGATTGAAACCACTGGTATTTGCAGCGCTTTCAATTCTCGGATGGCGAATTTAGGTTGTCTGCGGTTTGGAGGTAGTTTTTGTTTTATGAGGCTCTTATTCTGTATTGGCTTCTGTTACTTTTAATCTACTTTTATGATTTCCTATGTGGCAACTGTGTCGAAAAATAATCTTCCTGCTATGCATAATATTGAATAGCGGGAAGATTATTTTCATTAAAACGTAAAAAGAATTATGCACTTAGATCTTATAATCCCGTCTCAACCAGTAAATAAAAAGTAATTGTAGCTGTTTCCATCTTCTACGATTGCTATAGAAGACGAAACTGGTGAAGATTTATGGCCAGCAATAAATTATTAACGAAGTTTATTTTACGGATCACTACTTATCGATAAATTTCTGACTAATTAGGTGTTGACATGAATAACAACCTGACTAAACTTATAAACTATGTTTTAAGAACTGTTGCCAAGGGGTCGACCTTCTAATTGGTTTCAGGAAACTCCGTCTGAGTTTCCACATTGTTTTACAATGCATGTGCTATTGACGTAAATAGGTAGGTACTACTTTTATGAATAATCCTGTTTATGCTTCTGCTAATATGAGTTTATAATGTTGCAATAATTCGGTGCCTAAGTAATATTCCAAATTAACATACAATGACTTACATGGTACATAAAAATAGGTACGACTGAAAAACTGCAACTTGACATATGACACCTTTACGAAGTCTGTCCCGATGTCACTCAAATGACAAGAGGATGTTGCAAAATTGTTTCTGTGATAGAAACGAATATTAACTACCCTACCTACCTTTATAATTAACTATCAAATGCTTACAAGCAAGTAACAAGCCTCTGTGTCGAAAAAATGCAGTTAAGAAAAGCAAAGAGTTTTTAATCAAAGAACGGTTATGTGATCTTTCATCTGCATCTTCAAAGAGATCTTTCACTTTCCATCAAATAATTCTAAATTTAAATGCACCAGAATCAAATCCATTCAACCTATATGTTGATATACTGTTTGCCAAAGTTTCGGCCTTCATTCGATTCGATGGCTACCTTGATCGCGAGTTCATCTATTTGCGGCCGGCACGCTCTCTCTCGATTAATGATCGAATAGCATTCAATCGAAGCGATTCGACAGCTATAGGAATTCGAATCGCTTATTTATGGACAGGTGTGGTTTGACATGTAACTTTTTGGGTTCCATTGATGTCTTGTCGTGTATTTTATCTTAAAAAGTTTAGTTTTTTTTTAATAACGACTGGTAGAAATTATTTCTATAAATCTGCTACATTTCCTTTGCCTCTTTCTTCGCTACGTTTCCAGTTCTTTACTAAAAGCTTTAAAAAAAAATCTATCGTTTATTCATCGTCGAGTAAGCTTCTCTTCGTCATGAATTAATTGAATGTTAATCTTTTAAACTGAAGTTACATGAATATTAAAATGAATTCTAAGATTATTATTTATATTCTGTCCTTCATATTCCTTCGTTGATGTCATGTGGCTAGAAGTCACTAAGGTTGAGGTCACAACAATTAAAATAATAATATTCATTTGTTTTTACGTCATTTGAATAGCGGTATAATAATCATTATGTATGATGAGGTGATCGAATAATTACAAATCGATTTAGGAGTGACTAAACATCGAATAAAAATGCGGGAGCGGCATTCATGATTATGATTATCATAAATTATCAAATATTTGCATACAATTTTTTTTTCTCCTGGTGTGGCGTGGTGATTCATAATTTATTTATTGAGTTCACAATCGGTGATCTTGGACAAAATTTAACGTTTCTTGAAAAATGATGAACGTTTTTTGACGTCGTTTGATGAATGGAATATAGATCAAATTCAATAAAAATCATAAATACCTAATATCAATTAAAGAAGAGGGCTTCTTAAATATGAAAGATTTACGAGAAGAACTAATAAGAACATGCATAGATAAAATCGAAAATCCGCAAATATGGATACAAATTAATATTACCTGTAGCTGAACTGACCGACGTTCTTAATTCTCAATTCCCATAGCAAAAAGCACTTTCAGGTTTTCCCAAATTTTCCAATTTTCCGGGAAACTTCTCCAATTTTTTCTTTCCATAAAAACTTTTTCGAACTATTACAAACATTTAAAAACAAAGAACTAAATCGGTACAGCCGTTCTCAAGAGATTCTTCACAACGAACAGATGTTTTTAATTTTATATATCCTATTGATAGATTCAGTGAGGCTCAGGTAAGTACGAAGACTCAAACAATAATAATTACCTATTATTATTGTCAAGTATGAAAAAACATCCAATTAAAAATTAAAACTACATTTTTAATAACTTTAAATCTACTGTCACGACTCACGAGGTAAATAGGTACCTATGTGAAATTAAACTTAACAATAGTTTTTGTACGGGTATCTATTTTTTTTATAGGTATAATTATGGCCTTCAACAACAATGAGTATTTTATTTGTCATAGCTTCAAATTAACGAAATATTTTACAATTTATTGTTGTCTTGTTGTGAATTATAAGAGGTTAGAGTGTAGGTACGAACTATACTCTAACTCACAAAATAGGCAAAGGGCGGATTAATACATAAACTACGCATTGGGTAGGCAGAAACTTCAGAACGCCACCTGCTACAATCCTTACATACTCCTTTTTGCTAAAAGGCAGAATTAAATTAAATAGTTAATTATAATAATAGGCCCAAATATTACAAACGCAGTCTTAACCACACCAATTAAGGAATCTAGTCCAAATACAACTGTTCATTGGAGATCCCAATTTAACTAATTCAAACATTGTAAGGAAAAGTTCGATCTTAAAATACGTCTAGCGATATATCAAGATTTAGAATTCCGTAATTATCTACCAATAGACATTAAAGAGTGAGAGCAGTGGTGGCCCAGTGAGAGCAATGGTGGCCCAGTGAGAGCAGTGGTGGTCCAGTCAGAGTAGTGGTGGCCCAGTCAGAGCAGTGCTGGCGCAGTGAGAGCAGTGGTGGCGCAGTGAGAGCAGTGGTGGCCCAGTCAGAGCAGTGGTGGCTCAATGAGAGCAAGCAGTGGTGGTGCAGTGAGAGCAGTGGTGGCCCAGTCAGAGCAGTGGTGGCCCAGTGGTGGGCAGGCGCTTTAATTTGAGTAATTTATTTCATTATCAAATAATTTCATCACCACTGCTCTCAAAAGCGATGAAGGTAAACCAGCATTTCCTAGAACCAAAAATTCGAAGACATGTGAAGACTACCAACCTGCACTGGGCCAGCGTGGTAGATAACAGCCCACTCCCTCTCGAAGAGAAGAGGCCTATGTCCCAGCAGTGGGAACATTATACGCTGATTACGCTAAACATTAAAATCATCAACACTAAACGCAAACAAGATCTAAGAAAAATCCTATATTGTAGACACTTAAGTACTTGCTGAACAAACAAATATAAACATCTACCTAATGGCGTCCGTCAGCAAGACAAAGAACCCATTAGGATTCAAGAATCCAAACTTTACTTGCATTCTTGACACATCAAAAGCATTCCATTTCAAGCTACAAGGGAAAATCATCGGTTCATGTGAAACCACAATATTCTGTATACCAGCCAGTATTATAGCGAAGTGTTATGACTTGACCCATTTATGTAGGGTTACCATCCGTCCGTTACCAGGGGAAGTCTGAAATTGGCACCGGTGACTGAAAAATTATGTGGAAATCGAAATTGGTCGATGGGATATGTGATGTAGAGGAGCGAGGAAAATGTCGTGAGGAAAGTTTTGAGTATAAATGATGGCTTTAAGAATAGGGGAATGAAACGATGGATGGTTTGTGTGAATGATGATATGGCTAGAAAGGGAGTGCCTATCGACATGACGACTAATGGAAAAGTCTGGAAAGAAAAGACATGTTACGTTGACGCCAAATAACTTGGGATATAGTCCTTTTTAGGGTTCCATACATCAAAAGGAAAAAACGGAACCCCATCAAACTATCGTATGACATATAACTTCTTACGAGGATCTGAAATATATATTTTTTATAATTAAAAAATAAATACATTTAAAGATATTTAAGAAAATAGATGAAAATTGACCATCGGGTCCCTTATCTCCGAAACTACTGAGCCCAAAATTTTGAAAAAAAACATGGTGGAACTCCGGGAGTTCCAACAGAAGTGAATACTTGAACAAGATCGCCTTGGTGGAAGAAAAAACTTGTAGGTATAGGACATTGGTTCGTAACCTTATCTAAATAAAGTGCACAATCGCGTTTACAAAAAAAAAAAAAACTTCCAAAGCCTTTATAGTAAAAATACTTTCATAGAACATTGATCAGTAATGTACTATGAATAAAGAGCACAATCGCGTTTACAAAAATGAGGTGTCGTCATGGTGTCGCGAAATGAATGGTTTAGTCCCATCCCGAAAATGCCCAACGCGCCTAAAGAAGTTTTCACTTCAAAAATACAGAGAATGATTCTTCAATCATAGAGTACAGTAAAACCTATAAGAAGTCTATAGTCTTAAAATAACATGGTAAATCTATCAATATTGTGCGTACTAACTTATATTTACAGTTTGAATGTATGGGAGAACAGGTATTTCAACTACAATGTTAAGTTTCTATTTGGGATAAATTCATCCCAACTACAAAACCCTTCATTGTGCGTAGTCCGACACGCACTTGACCGGTTTTTTAAATAAAAAAGTTACATTAGTTCTGAGAAAAGAAAGATTAAAAAGTAATTCAAGTTATGACAGACCGCTTGTCAGGACTTTTCAAATTTCGAAATGATAACCCTAGCTAAGAGAGATCCATAGAGCACACGTGTGCGTAATGTATTTATAGCTGGCGCCCGCGATGATCTGCGGTTTCCGTCCTAAACTAAACTGCAAGATTTACGCGTTTTCGGGAACATTTATGAACTAATTTGCGTTTCGTACTGGTGTTTCATGTTTGGCTGCTGGTTCTCTGTTCCCATATTGTGTTACGAACAGTATCTTTAATAACCATTGGTAATTCTAAATGGTTTAAAAAATGGAACTCAATTTCATCCTCGAAAGCTTTCCTGTTATGAGAGAGCCTTGAACTATAATATGTTGGAAAGTAGAAAAGAATAAAAGAAATTATGTTTATTTATACATTGATATTGAGACTACCTACGCATATATATTTGGTATCAGTAACACCGGTCTGTGCACCAGTAATTCGGTATAAATATTAACGTTCGGAAACTGGTAGAAGGCAAAGATCTCTGAAATAGCAATCCTACTTTTAGGACGCCAAGGCGGCGACTACTATTGTGTGGATCGCCCGGAGGACACGGTAGAGCATACGGTGGAGGTCTGCCCAGCTTGGGCGGAGCATCGCCGTGTCCTCGTGGAGGCGATTGGCGGCGGTGATCTCTCGCGTCCGGCCCTGGTTCAGGCCATGGTACGGAGCGAGAGGAAATGGGAGGCCGTCACCTCCTTCTGCGAAGCGGTAATGCTCGCGAAGGAGGAGGCGGAACGCGTGAGGGAGAGGCAAATCTCGCGCCCTCACGCCCCTAACCGCCGCAGGAGACGCCCAGGGCGTCGGGAGTCGCAAGCCGATTTCCGGCCACCGTAGGCGCGGGCTTGCGGTCCGCCACCGTCACCGTCCGATAAGGACCAGGCCCGGGTCGACGGCGCGTTGTGTTCCACGCGCGCCTCAAAGAGATGTCAGCAGAATTGACGGGGTCCGCTAGGGCCGATGCCTGCCGGGGTTGCGAAGAAAACCGAAAGGGAGATCGTGGCCCCCGGCAACAGGGCAACCGAAGGAACACGGGTGGGTTTTAGTCAGTAAGAGTCTGACACACCCTCCCGCTCCGCCCAGAGCGGGAGAAGTTATTTGATGATTTCCCACCCCAAAAAAAAAAAAAAAGGCGGCGGCTACTACTAATTTAATTAATTAATATATAAAAATAAATTATTTTAACATATAATTTATGGAATTACACTTCAATTTAGCAATGTCGCACAATTAAAATATTAAATCTCAAATAATTAAAAATGCACGAAATCTAAAATTTTATTTTGCATGTTAAAAATTCTATTATGATAAATTTTATTTAAGTATACGCTAAGAGTAATTGGTTAGTATAATAAATGGCTTTTTTATTTTATTTATTTATTTAACTGGTAGAAGGATCACAGAACAGGTGTAGATTATTATAGGAACCTTTTATTAGCCTGTTGTACGCCACTTTTGTTACCCTGTTCCATGCTTCGCGGATCAAGTACATGTCCAGCTTTTGTTAGCATTGTCCGGTTTTGTTTGTAGATTGTTAGCACTGCTCGACATGGCTTTGATTAAAATACAGCCAAAATAGAAACCTCTTTCATTTTTTAAATCATTAAAAATATAAGAATCATTTTCAAACAGTAAAATGTTCTCGAACTATGTTCGAGAACATTTTCTGTTATTACTTACTTATGACAGAAAAATAAACATTTCAAAGTAAATTTGTGCCTAAAGGAAAACTTTTAAATAATAATGGTAATATATTTATGATTATATTCTGTTGTCAATCAATCTACCTAGATTTTTCCCAACTATGTTGGGGTCGGCTTCCAGCCTAACTGGATGCAGCTGAATACTAATATTTTACTTGAAGCGACTGCCTATCTGACCTCAACAACCCAGTTACTGGTACGATATCCCTTGGCAAGACTGGTTGTCAGACTTTCGAGCTTCTCACGACCCGTAACGAATGTCAAATATCCACGAGTGACAGCCGAGACCAACGGCTTAACGCGCTTTCCGAGGCATGGAAGAGTCTCGATATGTAAAGGTCGCCCATCCACAGACCAAACCCGGCAAGCGTAGCTTAATGAATCGACCCATGCGGCTGTTATTACTTAGCCACGAGCTCCTCACGAAATTATATCGTATTCTCTTCTAATTCATGTCAATACAGAGAGAGTCAAAGGTCACCCTAAACTTATAATAGATTTGTAAGCAATTTTTTTCTACTAAAAGGACATGTTATAAAGGTATTTCCCAAAGGACTGGATATAGTGTCAAACAAGTGAAAAGGGTATTGAAAAGGTCGTCAACATACTGCTATCTATTATAGAATAAAAAACCGGTCAAGTGCGAGTCAAACTCGCACACGGGTTCAAGAGTTCACAAGGCTTCCGAACCGTATTAAGATCGAACAAAAAACGTCGAGAAAAAAAACACGTTTCTTGTGTAGGGACCCTCTTTTTGGAACTTATTATATAGGACTATCGAGGTAAAATAAATAAACAGTTAATTACTATTTATTTTACCTCGCTGGTTTATCATTTATAACTTCCAATTACAGCTTTGTATAGCTTTATGTAAGCGGGCACGCCCTTTATGCCTGGAGGCTTTATTTAGATATTTAGTTCTGTTTACGTTTAGTTTTTGTTTTTTTATGTCTGCTTGAGTAAAGTTCTTGATGTTTTTGGTTGGTATATTGGAGTGTGCTAGCTGACATATGGCCAATAATTTATCATTTAAATTTTGTTTTGTGATGCATAATGTAAATTATTTTGCATACTATTTATTGTATATAATTTTTTTTTTATCTAACTTGAACAGACAGCTGTGCTGCTGGGGAGTTTGTTGTGCCACTTCTTCTTCCCAGCTAAAGGCACTAGGAAGTGGTGAAGGGTGGGCGTTTTGGGGGACTGTCTTATGTAATTTTCGAAAAGTGTTGATTCTCAGCTTAGTTTGAATAAATGACTTTTGAATTTGAATTCTTTAAATATGAACTTTTTTTTTTGTTATAGCGGCCATAGTAGTACACAATCTGTGAAAATTTCAACTGTTTACCGTTCATAAGTTTTCAATTACGGTTCATAAGATACAGCCCGCTGACAGACAGATGGACAGCGGAGGCTTAATAGTAGGGTTCCGTATAGTAGGAGTAATTTTACCTACTCATCATTATAATCAACATTAACCTCAGTTTTTGTCCCACTTCAGTTTCAGGTTTTCAGTTACTTCAATTACACCTTGTACTCGTATAAATCTGAATCACTATTTAATTATAAAACAAAATCACCGTCTCCGCCGCTACCTTTGTCTACACCACCTACGTTTTTTGAAGTGAAAACTTCTTTTGGCGCGTTGGGCATTTTTGAGATGGGACTAAACCATTGAGTTCGCCACACCGCAACTGTGATGACACCTCATTTTTGCAAACATGATTGTGCTCTTTATTTAAATTACGTTACGGATCAATGTTCTATGCAAGTATCTTTGCTTTAAAGGTTTCGGAAGTTTTTTTTTTTTGTAAACGCGATTTTGCTCTTTATTTAGATAAGTTTACGGACCAATGTTCTATACAAGTATTTTTCTTCCACCAAGGCGATCTTGTTCAAGCTTTCACTTCAGTCGGCACTTCCGGAGTGCCACCACTTTTGTTTTTCAGTAACTCCTGAATGGAGTATCTTCAGTTTTTTACGATACGACCGAAAGAAAATGTTCAGAGACTGTTATTTTGAAAAGGAAATTTTTAAGGGTACATTTTATTTTGTAAATTTAAAATATTCGACGCAGGCAGCGCTGCATGCCCGGAGGACACGGTGGAGCATACGGTGGAGGTCTGCCCAGCTTGGGCGGAGCATCGCCGTGTCCTCGTGGAGGCGATCGGCGGCGGTGATCTCTCGCGTCCGGCCCTGGTTCAGGCCATGGTACGGAGCGAGAGGAAATGGGAGGCCGTCACCTCCTTCTGCGAAGCGGTAATGCTCGCGAAGGAGGAGGCGGAACGCTTGAGGGAGAGACAAATTTCGCGCCCTTATGCCCCTAACCGCCGCAGGAGGAGACGCCCAGGTCGTCGGGAATCGCGAGGCGATCTCCGGCCACCGTAGGCGCGGGCTTGCGGACGGTGAGCAATGGGTGGCTCACCGTCCGATAAGGACCAGGCCCGGGTCGACGGCGCGTTGTGTTCTTCTCCCGCTCCACCCAGAGCGGGAGAAGTTATTTGATGATTTCCCACCCTCAAAAAAAAAAAAAAAAGGCAGCGCTGCATAGGATTATAATAAATGCTTAGTGTAGTCTAATATTAAGCTGAGGTCTACCTGAGTAGAGTTCTACTCCCTAATCTGTCAACGGACATACGAGCCCGTCTGGATTAAGTTAATTCAAATTAAATTCGGACGAGCATATAATATAAATTAAATTCGGACGAGCATATAATACATCTATCGGGAGTAGGCATCTGTCAAATCGTGTAGTCAGTCATCAATTCTTATTTCGGGCCCCGAACTAATCATAAATCCGTAAGTGATACGGAGTAGGGAAGGCCTGTGATTTCGGCCGAAACTACGGATATCGTGCTTAAGGATTAGACCCCCTGATTGTTACACTTGCGGTTTTTTTATAGGCTCTTGTAGGTCAACCTAGAAGGTTGTCAGCTACTTAACTGGACTTTCCTGTGGCTGCCTCAATAAATTAAGGCCTCCACAGGGCATAAAAGTACTACTTACACGCTGTGTGGTATGGACCTCGGCTGAGGGCGTCGCTGGGGGAGGACAGCAAGGGACGGGCTGTATCGGATTAATCTTACACATGTGACACGTACATTTAAGAAAGTCGGTTTTTTTGACTTCCCTTAACATTTTCCTTTACCGTTATTTAATTTAGGGAGATGGAAAAGGCGTTAGTTTCTTTAAAAGCGCGAACTCGTCGCTTTCCTCATTCTTATTTCATTTTCCGCAGTCTCTTTTAAGTGAGTAGGTATCGATTGACCTTTTAGATAAGCCAGGTGACGCAGTATGATATTTTAGGCTTGGGGTAGATACACCTACGGAATAGGGTGGGCTAAACTGTTCTTGATAAAGATTTTACTTTTATTTATTATAGAAGCTATAGTAGGTACCTATTACTAGATTAAGGTCGGCCATTTGAGGTTTGTTTTTTCTTGAAATCTATGTAGAGCCACAGATGAATATGGGACACTGCGCAGTTTCGGTATGAAGCTACAAATACGCGGCGGGCCCGTCTTGCTGGGCCAATGCAATGAGTGTAACGTAGTCAGAAGAACTAAGATTTACGAGATAGAAAGAGAGGCAACTTCTAGGTGAATATAACTGAAGGTCATTAGCGCTGTGCGACGTGAATTGCACTTTATTGTGTCGTCGCAAGAGTCGCTTTTTATTAAAATGATTTTGCGGAGTGTCCCATCTGTATTAATCTGAACCTAGAGCAGATAAATTCTTGTGACAAATAGTAGGTAATTTCTTCAAAATGTATCTAGGTACATACGAATAATGCAACCATAAAATCTATTAACTGGAATCTTGGAATGCCAAATGTCGTAAATCTCCAACTTCAATGCTATCAAACATATCGACGCTGGAAATTTCAAATGTCGTAAGGGACAGGGAATACAATGTCCCTTACGACATTTGAAATTTCCACTGTCGATATGTAAACGTAGGTACAACTTTATCTAACAATTACTTCCACAAAGCACTTAATTTCCCTTACAGATTTATCTTGGCACTCTTCCGAGACCTCCCATGCTGTTATCAATGCATTCCGCTGGACTAGATTCTTTGAACATATCTGTGACGTAATCATATCGCTGGCCATTGCTGTATAGCTTGATATAGTAAATAGATAAAATAAATAAATCAAAATTAATACTATAAAAATAATATTATAAATAAAAAAATAATTAATTAAATGATATGAGGTGAAGATGGAACTGCGCGTACCTAATTAAAATGGTTTGAATGTATACTGCCTCGTTGGTCTAGTAGTCGCAATCGCTACAGCTGAGTATGACGTCCTGGGTTCAATTCCCTGGTCGGGCAAAGTGTTAGTGGGTTTTTCCATTAGGAATTTCTCAGTCCGGAGTCTGGATTTGTGCCCGGTTCATGGCAATAGGCTCGCATCCTATTACATGGGACTTAAACATAACTGGCGAAATGTGGGTGTACTATAGGTACACCATTGCCTAACCCTTCGGGGATAATAGGCGTGGTGTTATGTTTGTTTGAATTAATGCTTTGCAAACCAGTTTAATTGCTAAATCACGACACATACAGTATAATGGTGTTAATATGTAGGTACCAGACGAATATTTTTTGACCGCGCCACCCGGTCTGCTCCCTGATGTGCAATGGCCTATGTAGCACCATAAAACATGAGGCTCCAGGGAATAGTGCAAATCTTGGTGTTCCTTCGATTTATCGAGTAAGGTTAAACCACGCTGGGATCGGTGCATTTCATTCATTCATTCATATGCGTTCATCACTCACGCCTGTTTCAAGGTTCTAATGGAGACTAGGACCTAGTTATGCAATTAAAACCATAGACATAGAGAATGGACTGAGCGTTCCCTATTCAGTTGTGCAGTGAATACAGACTCAAAAGTTCGAAGAAGAATGCGAATGTGCGGCTAGTAGTTGTCTCTTCAGTAGTAGTACAGGTATTGGCCTCATAGTCGCTCTATCTCTTTCTAGAGAGTGGTCACTATTGTGAGGCTAAAGCTCTGGTTTCATAAGAAAGCGATTCCGTCATATTATAACGGCCGCCATGAAAATCTGTCATTTTCAACAGTTGACATTAAGTTAAATACCGGTGCCCAAAGATTTAAATCGCTAGATTTGTCCTCACCGTACAGAGAAGAGTGACCTCACACATTATTAAATAGCGTTTCCATGATAATCAAGTATGGTCACAGCGTTATTTTGTGTCAGAAGTATCAAAACGGATCAGAAATGCAACTATCTTTTGACGCGGTATGGCGAATCTAACGATTTAATTATTTGCCTTTCTGCCATCATTTTTGTGATAGCTGCCACTCTGGCCGTAACTGGTCGTCAGTCATTCTCTATGTCTATGATTAAAACGGGGAACGCTGTGATCTATTTTCTAAATGTCACTGTCATAATTATCGCTTGACATTCTAATCTATTGTTATTATTATCGTTTAGATTCTTTTGTTTACCATAAATAAAAGACAACGTGACACGGTGTAGCTGTAAATAGTTTTCAAGGTCACATAGATCATGTTTATTTTGTAATGCAGTTTTCAATGAAAGCATGTGCTACCAACATATAAGTGCGTACATAATAATGAAAACAAGCCGTGTCCATGGCTCTAGTCGTGTGGACTGAATCTATACATCTATACATATTCTATACATATACATGCAAATAAATAAAATTGAAGTGTCTGTTTGTAATGTCAAAATAACAGCTACTTACTTATATATAAGTAAACTAGGTATAAAATATGAATTAGGTAATACAATTTTGTCATTATTTCAAGACTTCTAATGTTAAATATTGTTAAGAATTTTATTATCCTACAATTAACATTAAGAGCTCATGCCGCTTATGATACAGGTTTATCCTAGTACAGGCATCTACCAATATTAATAACTTCGTAAATTATTTCTAAGATTTTATGTTAATATTTTACCAATTTTTGAATACTGAATAAATATTTATTTATATTTTTTTTTTGTTTTGTCTCTGTGTGTCTGTCTCTTTGTTGCGGCTAATCTCCGAAACGGATGGACCGATTTTGATGGGACTGACAGCTGATGTTATACTTATTAGGACCACGAAGCCGCGAGCAGCAGCTATTTAGGTATTAAATCTAGCCAGAGAACTAGAAAACATCTTTTATAAAAATATAAAATAATATTGGATCTTAAGTCGTTCTCGAGGTATAAACAGACTAATAGATTGACGCTTGGCAGATAGAGCGACAATTTAATAATTTCGGAATGACAATGAACATGATAATAAACATGATAATGAACATAGCAATAAGAAAACAAAAAAAAACGAAAGCGCTGCGAAAGAAGCTCTCAATTTAATCGCTTGCCAAAATTATCGATCGCTAATGAAATCCTCGGGAGGTCACGACATCAATTAGGACGAACAAAGATTCAGACGCTGCAAACTGTTAAGTGAATTTTGGCAAGAAGCCAAGAAAACGACAGAGTGTAGACACAATCTTAACATTCGATCTAGGCATTGGAAACTGACGAATAAGACGTAAAGTAGGTAAGTACTGACTATTAAGACAGTCACTCCATGTAAATACTGGTATTCAGCTGCATTCGGTTAGACCGGAAGCCGACCCCAACATTTTGGAAAAGGTTAGGCAGATGATGAGGTACTTACTAACTATATGACTAAAAACGCTTTTTCGTTTTTGTAAAAAGTAAAAATAAAGATTATTCTGTACAGCTCAAGTGCTTCCAGTAGATACGAGTAGGTACTTTAGTAGATATTAGGTAAGGTATATAAGACCCAGTAGACTTTAATAGTCAGTAGACATGGGTGTTTTTGGATTTTTAAGCAAACGATTAAATATCCGATTTCAGATTTGAAATCGTATTCATAATCCGTTTCTAGAAATCGATTTCAGTAGAGGCTCCGACGCCTCCAGCTCGCAGTTTCGATCGTCTCCATAAATTAAATTCTAGTAATATTATTCGGTTGAAAGTGCATCAATCAAAACTATTCAAATATAAATAAATACTTGTTTACGCAAATCTACTCTTTTAGGAAATCGGTTTATCCAGTTCGGATTACCGATACGATTCGATTTCTGACTGAAATCGGATTGTACATTCGTTTTGATATCTGACGCACGTCTAATACTCAGACTACAGAAATTCCAATGGCTGGCGCCTTAAATCACATCAACTAAAGCTCGAATTAACGTCGTACTCCCCAAAATGCCAATCTATTTCCAACATTCGACGTGAAACTGATTGATAGAGTATTGTGTTTCACTAGTTAGCGTTGCTGTAACTTGATAGCGAAACAATTTATCTGACGCCGATAATATCGACGAATTTGCATATACATCGTTGTCAATGGGGGTCGTAAATCTTGGCAGTAGACGCTGCTTCTGCATAATGTGGCAGTACAGCCGAGTTACAAGTGTAGGACGAAATTGTTATGTTCCAATCTTGTATCTAGTCTCTTGATTGCCTGTTGTTTAAGATAACATACAAGTTTTATTGATAACAATTAATTGTTTATCAAATTGACTATATACCAACTATCAATCTTTACCAGTTGTATGAAATTGCTATAAAGGTCGCAGACAGGTGCGACGCCGACGCGACTCGGGTGGAATAATTTCTATGAAAAATTCACACAGGTGTCGCGTCGCGCCCATCGCGTCGCGCTTGTCTGTGGGAGCCTTAACGGCTAGTAAAAAAATAAATTGGTCTCGGTAAATTAATTTTCCTGACTGTACCTACGGAGGACCACTGTACTACTGTACCACCGAGGACTGCAGAAGAGTAAAACGCCGTGCTCAAGCCACGTTAAAGTTACGAAACCACGAGGTTTCGTAACGTAAGAAAGTCGCATCAAATATTTCAAGGTGACTGAAATATTTGATGGGACCAGTAAAGGATAAAACCGCATGTCTGTCGCAGAAATCCATTCAGAAATAAAAGTGTCAAGATAATAGCATAGACAATCAAATGGAATTTTCTGATCCCACTGCGGTCTGTCTGTTTGCTAAACTTGGCCATAATTCAACGTAGAAATCTATTTAGTAGACGTTCAGACCTGTAAACTACAAACAGTAGACAGTTAGTGGCTAATTGAAACTCCGGTATCTCAAATAGCCACTGCCTGCTGCGTCATCGTGGTTGGCGGTGGCAAAATAGTAAGCCGAATATATTACCACGTTTGCCACGTGCACGTAAAATGATCAAAATCGTCGCTTTTAATAGCTTTGATTGGAAGCCACTCTACAGGGGGCTTGTGGATAGGTAATAACAGCCGCCTGAGTTGATTGATCAGGTTAAGCTACGCTTGCCGCGGTTGATCCGTGAATGGGTGACCATCTTTACATACCAAGACCCCTCCGTACCTCGGAAGGACGTTAAGCCATTGATTCGTGGATCTTTGACAGTCGGTACGGGTCGTCAGAAGCCCGAAAGTCTAACAACAACTCTTAACAAGGGGTATCGTATTACACAGTTACTGGGTTGTGGAGGTCAGATAGGCAGTCGCTCCATGTAAAATACTGGTATTCAGCTGCATCCGGTTAGATTGGAAGCCGATCCTAAAATAGTTGAGAAAAGGCTAGGAAGGAAGATTGGAATACTCTAGATTTCTGACCATAGGTAGCCACAAGCTAACGTTTCTCTAAACATCGTCAGTACAATAACCTGAATACTTGAATCTAATATTTAACATCTGAAGAGATTAAAAAAACAATGCCACTGGAAAATGGAGATGTGAAGGAGATTTTGTTTAAGCGAAATTGGCTAGTAGCCAACGAAAATCTTGCATCGGTTTGTCTGCACTACTATAAAAAACTTCGCACTTTCTCGGCGTTTGAACTTTATAATCTATAATTGGAACACCAAATTCTCACTTTAGTTTAGAATCGACTTCGACACCTAATCGTTACCGCTAGGGTTTATAAAAAAAGTTATTAATGCAAAGTGATATTATTCCAATTTTTCATGACACCTTGAATAAATAATACGAAAGAACACACGGTCTGTACTTACTCAATTGTTTATTAATTGAAAACTTGAAAAAGGAACTAAAGTAACCGTCATGAGAAGCTATAAATTTTGTAAACAAGTGTTCAGGAGTTCACAACATTTGGACCAACAAAAAAAATGAATTTGTTTAAGATTTAATAAATTATTAAGTAACAAATATTAATTAACATATATTATTTAAGAATAATTATTCGTCAGATTCAGATGTTTCCATTTCTGTGTCAGAATCAGTGACATGTCTCACGAAGCTGTCTACAGTTTTATCAAAACAATATCGAAACAATAATAAAATTAACAATAACAACCAGATCCGCGATATATGCAAAGCAATGAAACAAACTCGTACGCATTCGAAACTCGAATAACGCGTTGATTTCAAAATGGCGTCCCGATAGTTTACAATCCCTGCGACGGACGCGTTCCGGTACCAAGAAACACAAACGATAGCGCTTTGCGTCGTTAAAATATGATCCGACTAAATTAAATAGGTTGTTACTTTCATATAACCCGTCTATATTTCATGTCGATTGAATATGGTCGATTTATTATTATCTCGCAGTATAAAATGTTTACTTAGTAAAAGATGTTTGTTTACATAATTTATAGCTTCTCGTGACGGGTACTTTATAAAAGTATCAACCTGTCAAATTTGGGCATAGACAACAAAGTTGTTTTTAAAAGGAGGATGTTCTCTTTTACTATCCAACGTACCGAATTTAAAATACAGTACATTTGGCGGCAATAAACCCAATTCCATTCATAGTCAGGCGTGACTTCCCACGTCCGTTCCTGGCTTGCATTGCCTACCAACTATTTCGCAAGCACACCGTATGGTGCGCACCGGCAATTCTAAACGTTACTATGCATATTATAAATTAATACCATATGGAACGATATGAAATATTGTTAAGATAAACGCTCTGTCTATTTATTGCTTCTTCATTCCAGCAGATGTTATTTTCCGGTTTGCGTCTTGCATCTTCGGCACATATTAATGCAGATGCATCCTAAATTAAATATCTTTCTATACTTTGACATCCTAAATAAATTGTGTTTATGATATTATTTTTAACTGACATACCTAAAATTGTAATTTTAATTCGTAATTATGCAATCAATAATGTTAATAATAACCTAAGATATTCTGATATTCTGTAATAAATATATGTACCTAATATTTGCACGCCACTCTTGGCAGAATCTGATGATACCATTGCCTAATCTTAAGACTATATAATGTGGGTACCATATTCTGACAAATAAATGATTATGAATAGGTATCATTATGATCAACGTCGAAGTTAAAACTCTCATCATTTAGGTGAAATTACTGTTTTAGTGGTATACGACTTTTCACTAATACATGTTTCGGAATTTCCAGATTAGTTTAGACCTAAACGGAGGCCTTATTGAGGCGCTACCGTTCCAAAGTTGAATTTATTGTGACTTCAAATTCTAGGACTTCATATTTCTCTCAACAACAATTTAATTTTATTAGGACTCTAAATATGCTCCAAAGAGACCAAGATAAGCATAATGTAGCAGACTTCCCGCCAAGTCTAAGCGCGTAAAATATCTCGCTTTACGAACTTGGAGTGCAGACAAATGGACGCTGAAAACAGACACGGGTCGCTAGCTATGAATTAATTAAGACTACCAAAGGGCAGACAATACTCATCTGTCCCTAGCTTTACGACTCCAGTAAACAGGCGCGTCGCGACTCCGGTAGAACAGTTTTCAAAGAAATTGTTCCACCAGAGTGACGTCGTGCCTGTCTGTGGTAGCCTTTAGTTGGAACTTACAGTTTGGCTTTGTTTGTAAAGCGTTGTCTTTGTCACTCATACCTAAGTGTTCGTCTTCCTTTCTCTTTCTAAAGCTTGATCTGCCGTATTGACTGTACGGAGTGACAAAACTATGTGTTAATTGACGGAGACACCATTTTCCGATTGGAAAATCAACCACAAAAGTTTCTCTTTAGCTTTTCTATTTACGTACTAAAGTATTATTGCCACAGCTCGTTTTAATTTTATTTGTTACATGATACATAAAGAAGTATTTTTTTTGTAAATTTTGACGTTCAAAACTGCCTTTTATGTGCCTATTTGAAATAAATTATTTGACTTTGACTTTGAACCGGCAAATAGAGTTGATGCCAATTACCAAGTATTTAAATGGGTAATTTCGTCATAAAAATATTAAAAATACTTGTCGAGAAATCGACGAAATAACAGACGTTATGTCTGATTTATTACAGTAATTTTCGCTTCGTACTTCAGATATCCTCTCAAGAAACTTTGAACCACAATCTATTGTATAAACGAGCTACCTACTAAATAGTTGGATCATTCTAGATAACGATATGATTATTTCATTTCTGTTCTAGTATAGATAGCTTCAGTGCCCTGATGGTAACTTACCTCAGACTTGCATGGACTGGAAACTGCATATGGGAGTACAGTGTTCGATCAAACTTGAACGGACCTTTTTTGATGGGTCCGCTTATTTTGAAATACCTACAAATTAGAAATACTCATCACAAAACAACACAACACTATTTATCTTTTTTTTTAAAGCACGTTTTTCTGCGACAATTATACATTTTTTTTAACGTTCTTTTTTACTATATTTTAAATATAGTAAACATTTAAAATAACAAAATACGATACCTTTACATTATTTTATGGTAATTATTCCCTTATTTATATCTTGGAATCAACGGAAGCAAAGTCTTGTAAGGTGCCTAAATATTAAAATTTTCAAGCTCTCCAATCCGATTAAAATCGAAACGGATATTCAAATGATTTACAAGCGACCTATTTGACAAACAAAGTACCTATCTGTGAGCATCCTAAGTCATTAGCAGCGTAGAAAATGATCCGTCGGGAAAGGAAGTATTCGATTACTTTCATACCATCGACGCTCAGTCGATTCGAATCGGTTCGACGCTCGATTTGGATCCTGTATTTCCTTATACTTTACCTCTTATATGAAACCGAAGACTAAAAGTTTCGTGGGATTGTTTATTTTTGTTTTAATAATTGTTAAGACTTAAAACAATCAATTGATCGCAAAGATCTTGTATTTCTCAAATAGAAGTTGCTCTTTCGATAACATTTGTTTGTTGACTTTAGAAAAGCAATATGGCGTCATAGTTTAAGAACAGTGAACTTTTTGAAAAAGGAACACATCTAATCAAATCTTCCATTTTGTTGAAGGGAAAACTTCTATAGGCGTATTGAGCATTTTTGAGATGGGACTAAACCATTGATTTCGCGACACCATAACGACACCTCATTTTTGTAAACGCGATTATGCTCTTTATTTATATTACTTTATGGATCTATGTTCTATGCAAGTATTTTTACTTTAAAGGTTTTGTAAACGCAATCGCGTTTATAAGGTTACGGACCAATGTTCTATACAAGTATTTTTCGTCCACCAAGGCGATCTTGTTCAAGTTTTCACTTCTGTCGACACTCCCGGAATGCCACCAGTTTTTTTTTATACGCTACAAAAATACTAATGTGCCATTTCTAATTGTTTCAGGTAAACACAAAACAATCTTCAATTAGCGCCATCGACTACACAGGTTTTTTTTTTCTAATTCACTAATTACAGCGTGCAGGCAGTGAACTAATTGAATTAGCTCATTATTGAGTGCTCTTTAATTCAATTAAGTGCGCAAAGCACACAGGTAACAGGTAATATTAACTGTGTAACATCAAACTGGTACCTTTTAGCGACAGATTTATTGCATTATTGGATTTCGCTTCAGGTAAATTAAGTTACGCACGAGCCACGTATCGTGGATAACTTTGTCAAATATCCAATTTACGCATCCGTGATTCTACGGTGAAAATACTATTAAACGAAGCTACGTCATATTGGAACGAAGTTCTTTTTCACGTATGATTTAAAATAAAAACAAAAATTTTATAGCCGCCATCTTGGACTTACATTTTGACCTCAAATCGGCTTTAGCACCCTCGAAAACTATGAAAACGACACCCATGACTAATTTTTTAAAATTAAGTATGTGCGTAATATGGAATGCTCTCTGAAAAACTCTTTATTTTGTTTGAGAAAATAAATTAATATATAGTGTTTGCATTGAGAATGATAAATTTAGTTTTTCATAAATATATTTTAATCCTCAAAACGAGGTCGAAACACTTGAGATTTTCACCCACGTGCAACGAATTGTGCAATCGTTGCTGCAATTTTCTTGGGCGCACAAATTCGCAAAATTATCACGTTGAGTTATATTTGAAGCAAACGGAGGTCACCCACACTTCACGTTGATGATATCCCTGCATCTTGAAACGAACTAGCGAAGCATGTAGGGTTCACAGGTGTTTTATTCGGAGACTTCTTTTCAAAGATATCGGCTTCATTCGACTTTGCACCCTTAAAGAATCACATCTACCTTAAGTGTGATGCCAAAATATTTTATTTTTGTAGTTTATTATTTTAAGAAATGTATAGAAATAGCTTCCTGCTGTTGATATATGCCTCAAATTAATCCACAACGGAGATTCTTCGCCTTTCGCAATTAATAAACTTCACTTCAGCAAATGATATATGCCACCGCAATACGAGAAACCACAGATGCATTTTACAAAACATTTAATTCCTTCGCTTTTTAAAAATAGCATGGCAACCCTGCACACGTTCCATTCATCTGAGTGAAGCATTAGCCATTCAGGAGCGTTCATTTCATCGCTCTTTCACTCCGCGGGCAAAGGCAGGGTGCATTGAAAGGATACGCTTTTCAATCCACCATATATGAGAATAAAGGCGTCCGTACGAGGCTGCGGGGAGCTAGCTTTCTAGCGACAACTGTATAATAGTTATTGTTGTCAGTTAATCTGCTTTTCTTCCTTTTAACTGTTATTTTGAAGCGTGAACCTTTGAAATGTGGAGATAGGAATTTAACAAAAGGAAGCTTTTCAGCCTGAGCCGTCGTATGTTACGTATTTTATTCGTTAAAAAGTTGTGTAAGTTTGATATTAAAGGTGTTAGGCTTACAAACCTTCCGGAATAAACTCTTCCAAGTCTAAATGATGGTAAAACCGGATCAAGTCTTTTAAGTAATTTAATAAAAGAACAACGCGGTCACACAGACAGACACGAAAACTTAAGCGAGTTTTATTTTAATTTTTATTTTAAAAAACTAATTATATGTGTTATGATGCATTTCCCGCCGCTTGCGACACCCTGACCAAATGGGTTAGGCTAGGTTAGAACTGTGACCAACCGCTACTTCCAAGTTGGTTGCTTCCCATAATATCATATTTAAAAATCCGATAAAACTCCATCGAAGTTTTTTGCGTGGTCACCCTCTACTTTGTTCGATTTGTTGTTTGCCGCCGCCATGATGCAAATCAAAAACAAAGCGACATCAACGCCTCTATCGGCGGAAAATCTAACTATTTTACGATATGATCATTAATGATTGGCCACATCATGAAGTTGTGCGTTTAACTGTTCTGTCATATCATGATCTGGTCAGACCACATCATGATGTGACTGACCAGCGTTCGATGTTCTATTTAATGAAATAAAACCATTTCATAAATGGTCGATCACTTCATGAAATGATCAATTCTAAGATCTGGCCACGACATATAGATTTCAAAATAGAGCTTTCTCATTAACGCTTTTTAATTGCAAGTTGAAAGCACGTGGCAACTGCACATGGATATCGTGCCAAAGTGCATTTCACCCAAAAATAACTCGTTAGTCGTTCCATTTTACAGTTTCGGAAAATTTACGTCTGTTGAGGTGTAAATCTCTTGATAAAAACGTAATTTCGTTTATAGTTATCCATTGGGCTTAGAGTTCATGTTATTTTGTACTGTGCAGTGGAAGTATTCAAGTGCATCTGGTTAGACTGGAAGCCAACTCCATCATAGTTGGGAAAAGGCTAGGCAGATGATGACTGCAGTAGAAAATACAAATTAGCAAAGCCTTGTAATAATGACAAACAACCAAACATTTTTTTATGAAAAATTCGTGACTTTCCATTACTTACCTACATAGTTTTCAAGTCCCATGTAATAGGGGGCGACACTATTGCTATCAACCGGACATAAATCCACGCTCCAGTATGCTACTGAGAAATTCTAGATGGGAAAACCCAATAAGACTGCCCGACCCGGGAATCGAACCTAGGTTCTCATGCTCAGCAGCATTGCGAGAAAAATAATCAAATTTTACAAAAATACCCTACATCTTATTCCTAATGGCACCATGTCTCTCCCGCTCTATTATTATTGAAGAGTCCACCATGTTTATAATAAACTTTTAACAACTTCACAAGTGCTGTTCCGATGACAGATTATTATGTTAATGGACTGATAAAAGGGAACATATTTATAAACAAGCTGCTTGTTTATCTTCAAAAAGCTTTCTGACATGTAATATTCGTAATTTATTTGTTTCTATGTTAGTGACGGCTTAACTTTGTATTTAGGTAATATAATATTATCCAGTTTTACCATTATTTATTTTGCATGAATAATAACCTAACATAACGCCTCGTTCCTCGACGGGTTGGGCAGAGTTGTAAGTAGCGATAGCACACTATCATTTCGCCAGTTATGTTTAAAGGTATGATTTCGAACGCGCTGCACGCAGCAGTGCTGCCGCATCACTACTGGTCCCCATACATTTTCTATACGTTTATATGAGATTAAATTCCGAACACGGCAGCAATGTCAGGGCAGCTGCTGCGATAGCACTGCTTTGCGGCAGTGTCGCCCTGGCCGCCACAGCAGACCTAGTACGGCGTTCATCACAGCGATAACGCGTAAATGTTGACAAGTAAATTGGCAACAAAACAGCGAGACGCCACGAACAGGAGGTGCTCGAAATCAGCGCGGCAGGCAGTACTGCCGCGGCAACAACGTTGCGACAGTGCTGCTGCGTGCAGCGGGGTTCGGAATCATACATTGAGTCCCGTAAGTGCGTTAATTAAAGCATTAAAGTTTTGTTCAATTCAGCTACTGTTAAACTTTACGACGATTAAATATTTAAAAACGTTACCGTTAGTATAAAACACATTACAGAAAGTCCAAAACTGTTACAAACGCAGGCAAAATAGTCCTACGTACTTACAAATATTCCAATCGTCAATTTTTTTATTAATAGACCAATCTATGGGGGCACCTTGAACCCTATACGGGCTGAACAACAACGAACCAGCATACCGATAAGCTTTAAGAGCGAATCTATTCGAGATAGCTGGTATTCTCGTCCAATAGGCCTATAGCCATCAGTCATCGTTAGCTGGAGGATTTAGTTAACAATTTGTTCATTGTATGGCTAGTGTAGCGGTCAATTTTGTTCAATTTATGCGATCAGCGCGGCTACCACTTAGACTCTATTGGCGCGGACAGATGGCAGGATGTGTGTGGATTAATGCATTAGGTGTCTATGCTTTGTTGTGTATCTATGGTTATGGTTGCTTAATTTATGGAAAAAAAAAACAAGACATGGCGCTGTCAACAGTGACGTGAGGTCGATTTCGTAAACATAAATAAGTGCACGTAGTGAGTGTATTTTGATTGTAAATATGTGCGTGTGAGCGTGTATACACAGAGCGGAGGTGTAGTTTTGGCATGCTTCACTGTATTGTTCACAGCGCTATTTCTTTATTTTTTATTTGGTTTGAAGAAATTTTACTAATAAGATGGAATTGATGAGCTATTGTGCATAGAGTATCTTTGATAACACAAAGTATTGCATCAATAACATGTAAACATTTGATTTGAAATTAAGAGAAAACTGTGCATTATGCTACATACAATGTATATAAACTCATGCCTTTTACCCATCAATGGGGGGAGGCAGAAACATCAGAACGCCACCTGCTACGATCCTTACATACTCCTTTTGCTTCGTTTACCTTCATACACATTATGTCATTAGTACATATTATAATAGAGTTGACCACGTTATAAGAATTATGATACTGTAACATTCTTGCAATTTTATAGTAGGTGCTTAAAAGAGTCATTATCATTAGTGTAATAACAACAAAGACGCCAATGAAGATTGAAAGATTATATAAAAGCTGTATATTATCGTGGGTAGACGCAATCGCCATTGCAATTGGTAAATGTCTGTTCTAATTCATCATCATTGTCATCACACTCTTGACATTATCACAATTGCCTCGTCAGCGCAACTTTTATTCCACACATCTCTTTTAACCGTCAGTAAGGTGGGCGACCCAGCTCTGCTCAGGTGAAAATACGGAGAAAACGAATTTTCCCAGATATTCCAGAGACTTAGCTAGATCGATTTTTCGCCCCCGTACTTCAACTTTCATCGAAATCGTTAGAGCCGTTTTCGAGAACGTGATTAGAAATGTTTATATATAGGTATATTTATATACATTAGGAATTTAAAAATATTAACAAAACAGTGTAACTTTTAAACTAAATGATCTATCGCGATGAAACAAACTCCATAATGATTAGAAGTAATTAGGCGTCCTCATAAAATGAAAATTGTGAAAAAAACTGCCCTCAATTGAAAATAAACATTTTTTTTTAGCAAGTATCTCATTTTTTTCAGATTTTTTTACAATAATAGTAAAAATTCTCAATAAGAAGCCAACGTGAACAAAAAAAAAAATTTTTTTTCAAACCTTTTTTTTAAATTCATATTTTCTTAAATATTTTTTTGATAGATAGAATTAAGTATAGATTTCCTCATTTCGATATGTGCACATTATAAATACTCACACAGTATACAATAATATACACACAATCTAGTAAATACCTACGTCACTTTAAGGCTCTTTCAAACAGGCGCGACACGCGACGCGACACAAAGACACCGCTCGTCGCGCGACGAGCGGTGTCTTTGTGTCGCGTCGCGTGTCGCGCCTGTTTGAAAGATCCTTTATGTGTGCAGAGATAAATCTTTAAAATACAATAGTATTCATTCATTATTTTGATGAACGCATATTTGTTGTGTTATCGTTCTGAGACACGGTTACTGTTGCAGCGTTATTATTTAAAGTAACGATAACGTTTAAAAGAACAGTTTTTTTTAACTAAAACATATCAATGTTAATAAACAATCATTTTGTTCAAAAATCGGTACCAGGTACCCTCTGTGCGGTTGTCAGTAATACCAAGGCGTTGCTGGTCTTCCGTGAGGAGCTGGAGTGGATCGAATGATCGACTTTTCGACTCGTACGCAAAATAAACGTTTGGAAGTGGAGTTGCGGACACAAGCGCGTCTTACTATTTCAAAAATCGGCATTTGCCAGCCCCCAGTCAAAATCGCGAAGCCTCACTCGTGGCACTTTTTAAACATATTTAGCTAAGTTCATCATTAACATTTCAGCCGAAAGGCCTCCCCCAAGCACCGCTACTTCGACTGGTTCTGCGCTTCCCACATCCAGTGGATTCCTGCGGCCTTCACAAAGTCAATGGTCCATCTTGCAGGAGGTCTTCCAATACTATGTCTTCCGGAACGCGGTCGCCACTCCAGAAGCTTGCGGCCCCATCGGCCATCTGTTCTGCGGCCAATGTGCCCTGCTAACGTATTCAATGCTAACTACTGGACAATGCACATTGTAACTATTTCCAGTAATCTTCTACATAATTGCTATAAGGACTAAGGACGTCGACTCAATTAGCGCAGTAGGTAGTTCGGTACGAGGCGAGGAGTGGATTGGATGGGCCCCGCCCAACTTTGGTGTGAAAGGTCTGGGTACGTGAGGATGTGTGAGGCGAGAATTTCAATACTTGCCGATCCCATCCACTACTCGCCTCGCCGGCGCCGCCGGTGTGATACCACCTTAACGATTGCCTTTATGCGCTACGCGCTCGCGGATTCAACAAATATTGGTAAGATCTACAAATTCTATAGCTGTTTTGGGATTGAGTGTAGATGTAATGTATGTGCTCGTGAGTATTGCACCCACCATAAGCAGAAACCTTAGAGCAGAGAAAAAATAACGTTGTATCATGATGATATAATCTGACTACCTACTATAGATTCGAGCGCTGACCAAGTAAATAGGCAAAAACCTTGTTTAAAAGTATAATTTTACCAGTAACAGGATTTTAAGCACGAAATGTATGGTTTAACTGAACTATGAGGCTGTTATTCAAATATTATTTGGGGTCTACGAAGATGTAGCAATTTTGCTACGAAAAGCGTAGCACTCTAGCTACAGAATTCCTTTAGCTAATATCATTCTGCAATCTAAAAGATTTGCTAATTTAATTTATAAGACAATGCTAAGTAACCTTTTTTGTTAGACCCAGAGAAGTCGTTTGCCTAACAGTGGGGTAGAATAGATAAGCTAAAAATTTATTTTCTTTGAATTCTAAGATGAAGATTTATTAAATCACGGAACGAAAGACGAACATAGCATTTCATTTTATCTCTTCACAGGTGAACGAACTTCAATTAGTAAATTAATTGTTATAAACAAAAGGTCGTTGAACTCTTAATTGAACAATTGCCGGTATACATTTAATTTAATTGTAGTTTAGTTTGTGCCTCAATGGATAGCGTGTGATAAGACTGAAACATTACGCGGCATTTAACGTTCACTCAGGAACGAATGAACGAATGAATAATGTAGATAAGGAATAATATGACTCACTAACTGATAACTAATGTTTGGTATTGAATATCGGTTGTTTGATAACTCCTTTTTAATTCTTTTGTATCGATAATGCCAGTAGGAATTAATTTATTACTACCGACATTTCATGTAGGTTTTGTAAAATTATTATCAATTTATTTCATAACAATGTTCGCGTTTGAAATGGCTAGTTTTGCAACGTTAGGTACTAGTACTAACTAGATAAAAGATAAACAATAAGAAAACACTGTTGTTATGAAACTATAACTCATTTCTAGAAAAATAAACAGCAAACACAATTTGCATTTGCAAGCTTTTGCATACCGGTAACCAGAACACCAATAAAAATAAAAATGAATCATAGTTGAAATATTCAAAAATAGAATATAACGCTGAAAATTTAAACCAGCCATATATCTTCCACGCATAGACAAACCGTCGGTATGAATAAATATAAATTAAGAAAAGTGCACGAGTAACGTTGGCACACAGCCAGCGCATTCGAATGAGGGAAAATGAAAATTACCGTTACGAAGTAGGGCTAGTTAAAAATAAATATTTGTTGTTTACATACAAGTCGCCAAGCTTTGCTCGTTGACAGTTTGATTTGTAAACAAATAAGCAAAAGCAATAAAAAATCTCCTAACATCGTGGCACGATGTTAGGAGAATTTTCAGAAACTTTCTCGCAGTTTTGTAACTTTATTATGCGATATTTTTATATAGTCATTTCTATTTACCTACTATTGGTGTTTTATATGTGTGTAAACTATATTAACAAATGGCCAAACGCGACGGGCTCGTGAATTTCCATATTCGCAAAAAAGATGGCAAAACTTATTACAATCGGCCGTACTAGCGCCATCTATTAGCATGAGGCAGAACTAACTCGCGCCAGTTGTTGAAACAGTTTATAGCTAGGGCGAATTTATAATTTTACATGTTTTATATTTCTACTATTAACTTATTTTACTAATAGATCAATTTTAACACATATTTTTTCAAAATATTTTGTGTTTCGTCTTCAATAGGTCCATAAGTAGCTTTACCTACTTAATATTAAAACGGTTTTACCTAGGGAAGAGTTCTATGGCTACTTACGATAAATTGGTAGACATTTTTCGGCATATTTTTTTTTTAATATTGTAATTTTCAACATATAACAGACTCAAAAAAGACAGGCGGGACACCCTTCCAGTAAAATACCGTTTTTCGTAATGTTACTAAAATTACACCGCAGACCTAACTATTTTTGAAGGGGTCCACTAGGGCCGATGCCTGCCGGGGTTGCGAAGAGAACCGAAAGGGAGATCGTGGCCCCCGGCAACAGGGCAACCGAAGGAACACGGGTGGGTTTTAGTCAGTAAGAGTCTGACACCCGCTCCGCCCAGAGCGGGAGAAGTTATTTGATGATTTCCCACCCTCAAAAAAAAAAAAGACCTAACTATTTGAACGGACATTTTGACTCAAATTCTCAAAGTTAACCGCGCTCATATGTAGCAGTGTTGCCACACTATCGTTGCGGTTGCCCACAAGTCACACAACCTGACACTAGAACCTAGAACCTATTAGGTATGTCCAAACTTTTGGTAAAAACACGTATGAAGCTAGTTTTTTAGATAGGTAGACTTTATTTTATTAGTATTTTATTAGTAGGCACCCTCTGGTTACGGAACAACTTCAACTTGACTATTACACTCTCCACATCATTGTAACTAGCTTTAGTACTACCCAGATAAAAAATATATGTACGTAATAAAAAGTTGCATTCACATAGGTATACATATAATATGAGAATAGAAGTATGAACCTTCATCAGAATCAGATTAGCCGGTCGTCAATAAGAGAGATAGGTACCGATAAAATGAAAGTTAATTCTGTGCCCTCCAAAAGTCACGTGCAATATTCGCATTTCTTATCCCTCATCTTCTTTGAAAGCACTTGACCTCAACTTTGCTTTCAATAACCTTTTTACACTTAGGACGGTGTTCTCCAAACAGTATAAGGTCAAAGTATTTTTAGAAAGACAAACGTGGTGGAAGAAATATATTTAATGTATGAATTGAAATAAACCTTTACCAATTTTTTTTTTCCATTGACAACCCGTCATCAAAGTTTATACAAAAGTCGTATACTATTAGTTAAAGAAACAAGGGATAAGTCGATACATTATTATGTAAAAGCTGATGAACAGGAACTGCCTCCACTCTATTTCTGTTAACAATATCTAGATTTGTTTTGTGCGCTCAATCCGCAGCGTATGTAGTGAAGCTACTGCTTGGCGGGGCGCATAAAGGCTCTTTCAAACAGGCGCGACACGCGACGCGACACAAAGACCCTTAACCCGGGAGTGCTGCGGCACCTGGAACTTTGCGTGCAAGACCGGTACGGGTGGAGGCGGCGACGCCCACCCCTGCTTGCTGTGCCTGCAGACAGAACCAATCTACTGGCGAGAACTCCTCTCACTAGAGCCATGCGAGTGGTGAACGAGGTTCACGAGAGGGTTGATGTATTGTGGTGCAACTTGAGTGAATTCGCAAAAGTTACATTATATATAATATGTTACTTAGATGTAGATTAAGATTTAGGATATAATATGTAATTTTATAGGATGTACATTAAGGATTTAGCATGCAATGCGGTAGAGGGGCCTACCTGTATCGCATTGGATCGCAGATCTGTAATGGTAGTTTTAGGTAAGATTTTCGTAAATAAATAAATATTTGGTTGTTCCACAAGTTTCATAATAACATTACAATACAAGAGGATATGACAATCTTTAATATTTAATGACGTTCCCAGTCTGCATACGAAAATTCAATCAAATATCCAATTGTTTAGTCACTATAGCTAGTTAGAGATTGGCAAAACCCCATCACTACTATAAAACTTATAACAAAACGCTGTCCGATCCGTGAGAGTATTGTTAGGTATCTGAGAGTCTATTTATGTGTTAATTTTCAGGAAAATAAAAAATATTTTTTACTGTGAAATTTTACCGGGTATTACATGGGGCGCGGGTTACACTCGTTTAGCGGGAGTCTACAAGTCATAACTTATGACCCCCGTTGAAAATTTTGGTACTAAAAATGTGAATTTTAAATAGCAATAACTTTTTTTATTTTCAGTAATAATTAGATTTTTTATTACTTTTAGGTAATGTTATTGCAGTACCTATGTGCCCCTTTCGGGTCATAAAACACTTTTTGATGTGTACCATCTTTCCTCTCAGTTTTTTGCAATCTGTGGGAGTGATTTCGTGAAAAGGAACGGAAGTGTGTAACAGGAAGTCAGGGAAGCCCGCTATTTGATTTGACCAATGACCGCGCGCAGTGCTAGAGTTGGCCGTCAGATGGTACCAACCCATTTTCCGTGAGGACTGTCAGCCAAGATGTCAGATGTTACAACATCATATGCGACTACTTTAGGATTTATGTGATAGTTTCGAAATATTCCAGTGTTTTCATTTATTTTCGTATTGTCGTATCCACGTTGTATAATAATTTACTGGAAAAAATGCCACAATAATCACGAATATGGTCCAGGCCAAAAAAGTAAATCCACATGGGACATTACATCATCGTATCGTTAGTTATTAACAACACGTTAATGTAATTATACCGTCACTGACAAGTGTATCTTTTTGACAATAGATAGAAATATAACATTTCATTAGTGGGATTAGACGGAAAAAAAAAATCGTTATGACAAAATCTATACTCCATTTTGACATTGACATTAGAAAAATGACGGTTATCATCACCGTTTCTTTATTTCGATATAAACGAGAATAAACTCCATTATTTCAAGATAAATACAAAGCAATGGAATTTGTTTACCACTTACATTAAAAAAATAACTCGTAAAGTGCAGTAATTTTAACATTAGTACACAAGAGTATAAAGTGCACAATTTAGAATGCAAAATAAATACCGAAAATGTAATTGTGGTACGTAAATGTTCCAATGAATAGGGCCATTTCATATTTTGGAAAAAAAAAAAGATGACCACTAGTGCCTGAATGTTCTACAATCTACATGATTGCAGCATGGGGTTCTGGATTCGATTTCCAGGTCGGGTAATATGTAATTCGATATCCCTGTTAGTATTAATAGCTATAGATTCGCCCCCTATTAGATTAGGACTAAAAATTACATTACATTAGAGCGAAACGTTTATACACCACTGCCTAACCTTCGAGAAATGCCGGCGTTAGCAGACGTTCGCACGGACGTAATAAAATCGCGGCGGAATTTCATCGCGCACTGCATTTTCAACTCTCGGTGCGTCGAAAAAACACACTGTTGGATTTTCAACTCTCGTTGCTAATCAGAGCGTTGAAAATCCAGTGCACGATAAAGTCCGTGCGTACGTCTGCTTACTGTGGCGACACTCTGGCTTTACCAATACATAAATACTTAAACCTTATCATCATTAAAATACCGTATTTTCATGCTAATTGACACCGCACAAAGGCAGTCCGTGCGTCTCTAGAAATTGTACATACTACACACAGGGCGCATCTGAAGTGCAAGATGGCTGCAATTAAATGCATTTAGTCAGAATCGCTGTGTGCACAACGTCCTTTGAAGTATCTTCCGATTCCAGCATAATACGGTACTGCACAAAGAAGTATTATTTATGAGGTAATGGTTCCGGGATATCGCTATAACAGGAAATTTATTGAATGCTTCATTTCATTTTACTACAAGCTTATGCCTGCGACTTCTCTCGCATTGAGGTAGGAAATTATACCACGGGAACGTATATAAAAAGTATCCTATGTGTTAATTCAGGTTATAAACTATCTATGTGCCTTTCATCCAAATCCCTTCAGCCGTTTTTGCGTGATTAAGTAACAAACATACAAACTTTCACATTTATAATATTATTATATATTTTATTATTTATATATTATATTATATATATTATGTTATATAAGTAGGATTAGTAGGATAGGTAAATCTTTGCTAAATCTGTACCCAGTTACGGTATTTGATTTACGAGAAAAACTCTAAAGCCTGCAAGTTTTCATTTGGCTGGCTTCTTTTGAAAATGGAAAAGTTTAGAACTCTTTCATAACGGCTAGGTTCCAGCCATGTATTTTTAAAGAATAAAACATTTTTTATTGCCTCTGCAGAAGGAATAAAAAAAAAACTGTATTCTCTTAAATATGCTTTAGAGGCTGCATCATTAATTATATTGTTGGGTTGATAAGATTTTACTTTGATTACAAAATAGTAAATCTGCCTAACCTTTTCCCCACTGTTGGGGTTGGCTTCCAGTCTAACCGGATGCAGCTGAATACCAGTATTTTTTACATGGAGCGACTGCCTATCTGACCTCCACAACCCAGTTACTGAGTAACACGATACCCCTTGGTAAGACTGGTTGTTAGACTTTTGAGCTTCTGACTTCCCTTAACGACTGTCAAAAATTTATGACTGACAGAACGATGACAATAATAACTATAAATATTAGATTTTGTTAAGAAGAAATCTGTACCTTATACCTACATTCCCATTTCTTTCAGTATTTTCTTTAAACGAAAATTCTCTGGAGAGTCGAAAATCCGCATCCGCAGAAATCGTCCTCTTGATTCTTCTGTTCTATTTCCTTCAAAGGTATACAATTTAATAAGTGCAAGGATTCAGTAGAGCGGTTTGAGATAACCCTGCCAGGTTGTGACGGCATCTTTAGCTTGGCGCTTAGCTTGTTTTCCCAGACACTCCTTGTTTATTCAGCACTTTCCGTTAGTTGAAGATCTGAGTGAGTGAGCGTGAATAAGTAAATAATCTTTTAGAACGCATTCAAAGATTCGAAAATGGAATTCTCTATGGATTGATCTAAGGAACGTTATACATAGAACTCTCTCCTCACTCTTTTTTAGTTAGGTACCTACGTGTTTATCGATAACCAGCTTTCGTAAAACTTCCTTTTCCGAACTTTACAGACATGTATCTAATTCAAGAAACAAAGCATGGTAGGATAACGTCCTGCTATCAATTGTATTCTTAATTATTTATTTAGAATCAAACACAATACACATAAATGGCGACACATTAACCCAATAAAACCTCTATACATCGAAAATCCGGAGAATTGCGACCACGTTAACAAAATCTTCGCTATTCATCTTCATACAGCCGACACGGGCCGTCGCGTCGTGATTAGCAACTACGCCCCCGAGATTCAAGACGAATCCCGATTCCCGAAGCAATTTCCACGATTATCCGATATGTGTGAACCTGACCTAATTCTTCTTTTCACACGACGACGGTAATATAATGAGACTGACGAGGTGCGACCAAGTCCCAATTAGTAGCCACAGTGTAGCTATTAGCGAGAGGAAGACGTAAATGTACTGTCATTAACGCGTTCACTGTGCGATAAATGCCTCGACTATGTATGTATGTTCATATGTATACGATTATGTTCATGGAAATTGCCAGTGTATCTTGAGGTTATGCATTTCAATTACGGTTTACATAATCTGTTGACTGTGCATATTACCGATGAGGAAGTTGGAATGTTTGAACTTGACATTCGTATGCAGAATTGAAGAATCTTTGAATTTATTCAAATGATTAAGTGATTGTTGCAATATTAACACTTTAATTTGTCCATAATGCTAGTATTATGGCCAATATTTTTACCTTTTTTTATTTTTAATGTTAAGGTAGGTAAGTGTACAGTTTTCCCATTAGTTGTTTCTTTAATTAATTATTCTTCTTCTTCTTTTCGTGTGGTTAGTGACTAACCTGGTGTCAGAATTTTAAAGCCGCCCATGGGCCTCTGACTTGGCTTCACATGCCGTCGAAAATATCTGTCAGGCATGCCGTTTTCTCACGATGTTTTCCTTCTCCAAGTGATAATTATACTTACAATACGCACATGAATCCGAAAAGTCAGAGATGCGTGCCTTGGGTTCGAACTTGAGACCTATGACTTCATTAATTATTCAGTAGATACTTATTTTCATTTTCAGTTTGCAACAACTTAACGCTTGACTAACAGTGACATAATATTTAATCGACAGTGATAACGTTAATAAAAATTGTTTAAATGTAAATTCGCCACCCTTACGCGTTCTAATCGAATAAAATAATGTCCCATTACCGGAATTAATAAAAGCGATAATAACACCCACGCGTATTTTAGGGCAATAATGTGTAAATGGCATGTCACGCCGGACATGATTATTTATATTTATTTCTTTAATTTGGCCTCAGTCGTTCGACTACTGTTTATAACGCGTTATCAAGAAGGTCATCCGAAAACAGTACCTACCTTTTGTTCCAAAATGACGCGTGTGACAAATTGTAATTCTAAATTCAAATAGCCATGAGGATACTCTCGCGCGCGCTAGAAAAGGAAAAAAATAAACTCGTATGATCCAGTTACCGTCGAACCAAGGCGAAACAGTCAAATTAAGAACCTCCTCTTGAAGTTGTTTAAAAATAGTTTTTGATTGAATGCAGTCATCCTGCACATGATCTGAATCAACTGAAGGAAACCGTTCACTACTGCCTTCCTTCGTAACTAAGACATTCCTGACACTATAAAGGTCTAATCGACCACATCCATCCACTCGGACTGAAATATCCTTCAAACCTCCGATTGCTGTCATATATAAATGTGTATGTAAATTGTCATATATAAATTGTGACGCTGTATTTTTGTTATAACCCTTCAGAGACACGAAATAATGTCCCATATGCCTCCTGTACTTACGTGAGGACATTTCGTGGCCCAAATTCGGGTCACGGTTTCGTCTCCCCACGTTTTTATGGGCAATATTAAACTTTGCAAATTCTGGTGTGTTTTATAAGCAAAATGACTGCGTGCAGAAAGTTTTAGAATGTTATGTTTTTGCGTGACTGTAATTAGTATGAAAGCTTGAGGAATCGATTATTTTGAAAGTATTTTTTGATGTACAGACCAATACTTTACATATTAATGTCATTAAACTAATGTATATCCAACACTCTTGGGTAAAAAGTCAAGTACCCAATTGAACCTAAAATTCGGTAAGTTACTATCTATAAAAATAAAGCTTGTTTTAAGTTAAGTACCTTATCAAACAACTGAACATTAAAATACACATATTGTTTCTGCAATACCATTAATGACAGTAAAGCTTAATTAGGAATAGTCGAGTAGCCGGTAACTAGGACCAACCCGTCACGCTATGCCACACCCACATCCAAACAAACTGTCCACTTGAACGACCCTTGAACAAGTGCACATCAGCTGATCAGTTTCCCTGGGCCGATCGACACGACACGCATCCATCGCTCCTTTCAAATCCAATAAATCAAACAAACACCCTCAAGTCAGCAATGTATTACAACCCGTTCAACATTCAAACGATTTTCTTGAAAGTCATCCTTACAATAGACATTTTCATCTGAGTAAGCGAAACTCGGATAGTGCAAAGAAGAAATGTGTCATAGTAACAAAATGATTGTTGAAGCCACTAGAATCTGATAGTAAGGGTGTGTGAACGGAGCATGCGCGCTTGCCAAGGACACGCGCCGCGCCTCAGTCTGGCGGGAGGCAGCGCCGCGGCCGCCTGCCCTCTCGGACACCACCTCCATGTCCCACGATGCGGAGTGCCGCAGTGGCCGACGCGTAAGTCCGACCCGATCACCGCATGCCAGACCCAGCGCGAGACCCGGCACCGGCCCGCAGAGCGACCTTAAGCTCGGAAGCCCCGCGGTCGCTCCGATTCAGTCTTGTAATTGGATTTTGTCGTTCGATAAGCAACGTTATTCTGATTTGATTGGCGAACGCTTTCCGCTTCGATATTGCAGCTTGCTTCTTTCTCTTCCTCCGGAGGCTCTCGTAGCTTTAAGTGTAGCCGCTTTATATGTATCGAAACAATTTGTTTCATATCGAATGTGATATGACGACTTACGTAACTTAGTATTACGGAGTCACTGGTGCATCACGATGCGATTATAAGATCGGCACACGAGTGTAGAGTTGAGCGGGCACTGGACGTGAGTGGAACAGTTAGTGGACATGACTTGCTGGGAAAGCGTAGGACTGCTGGGGCCATGTGCGCTCCTCGCTTCGTCAGACGTCAGGGTGAGTTCGATCCCCAAGGAAATCATTGTCACCAAATGTTCTACTTCCGTGGATTAATATCCGACCTGTCCATTTTAAAGGCCGATATCCTTTAATAAAAGTTCTGTATTAAAAGCTCAACTGACCCTTGAAATTGTCCTAGATGTAATTTTCTAATTCAGTGAACTCTCACATTACAATAGTTTGTGGTAGAGTAATGTTAGTGATTTATTGGATTTATTGAGACGTCATTAAAAATCTTAATCCTTTATGCAGTGAACAATATTTTTGTTTTGATAATATACTAATCATATCGTGATTAACTAATTAGGGAAATGTTTTTAAAAACAAATGTTTACTACTCAAGTGTTATTAATATTAAATATTGGGTTTTCTTAATGAGCTCTTTAAGTGTGAGAAGTTCCAGTTATATTCGAACCAGCGCCTGGTGAAGTGTTCAGTGGTAATGGTGTCGATAGTGCTTTTGACAACCGAGGAGGTTCTTCAAAGAAATGGGTTTTGGTACTGTTTGGATACAGTGTGGGTTACCGAAGAAATGGAACCGTTTGAAGAAGTCAAACGTGAGCATATGTTTAACAAGCCGCTGTCAAGAGACTTCTATTACGCGAAATACCCAGATATACCCAGAAGTGAATCGGAAGACGAGAATTCTTTGAGTTTAAACGGGTTTATAAGTAAACACCAAGAGTGGAAATCTAAGATCTGCGTGAGAAGATTTGATGCGCAACGACGTAATTCAAGGCAATCGCATTTGAGTTGGAACGGAATTAGAACAACTAGCAATGGCTCGCTTAATAATGAACCTAGAAGAGCTACTTCTTTGACAGAAAAACAATGCAACGAAATTCTACAAGCCACAAACAACAATAACAGAAGTGAAAAAGAAACAATACCCATTAAAAGTAATGACGATCGAGTTCAAGATTTTTTCAATCGCTTACTAGAAAGTGTGCCTCCACCACCCCTAGAGAATTTGCAAGATTCTATTGTAGATACAAATTCGTGTTCCATCCTAGAGCAACCGAAATATTACAATCAGTTTAATGACATCGAAATACCCGGATATACAGATTTTGAAAAGGAAAAAATACTGCAAACAGAAAACGAACACCGCTTATTGCCAGCTACCTCTACCCTAAAAAAACCTCAGCGGAAAGTTAGCTTTAATTTAAACACATCAAAAACTGAATTCGAAAGCAACGAATCTTGGTATGATTCCATCTACGGTGTATCTGATATGATGATGTCGACTTCAGGAGAAAACATAATTGTGGATTTAGAAGATACTTATAACAGAATCCCTGATCCGGACAATCAAGATAATTTTCCATCTTGGTCTGAAATATTGATCGAGTGTGAAGTAAATGATAGTATTATAGGAAGTAAAGAATCTTTAATGTCCACAGAAGAGATCATAAGTCGCTCACATTGTGGTGATGCTACTATTCACGAATTGGGGTTTGAGGAAAACAGCGATGAAGAGACTGGATACGCAAGATTTGCTATTTATAAAATACACCAATCTATCAAAAATCAGGGAAACATGCTAGATTCGTCGTCAATGAAAGACTTAAGTGAAAGTGACTGCAAATTAGTTAATGAAACCTACAAAGACCCTTCATTTTTCGGAACTGTGTACCGATTAGCTCCTAATTCGTTTGACGACTTGGTAAATAACATACCATCAAGTACGTGAACACAAATATTGTGTGTTTTTATGAATTTGTAATTAAATTATTAATAAATGTATGTTCTAATATTTATGCTGCATTATTTGCTAATTCCACTATCTCATTTCCTTTTTCAAAATACATTTGTGCAAAATTATAAGTTTAAAATATGCTAATTATGAAACTAGTGCCTTTGTGTCGACTGCGCTTTTTGTAAAAGTATTATTTTCTTCGTATGCTGATTGAAACAAACTGTACGTGATCAGATTTATGATGCAATTTAATTTGTTGCAGCCTCCAGAGAACGAACTGCAGAAGAATTCAGATCGCGTGCTTTCTGAGCACGAATTACGAGTCCAGCGGTCGTTGCAGAAACTCAATGTGCCGGAATGGTGAGTGTTGAATTTAAACATCATATCTTCTGACATATAGGCCAGACTACTATAGGTTATCGAAAGGGCAATCAACATCTAGCCGAGCTATGTAGGGTAATGACAAATATAACCTGCACTTTGATGTTATACTAGATTAGTCTCGGCTTTCTAACGACGTCCTATATTAACTTGAAGCATTAAATTAAGAATAAAATGTTCCGCGTGTTTGTTATATTGCATAAAATCTTTAGCCTACATTTGGTATTGCGTCTAAACAAGTAGCTAACAATTTAATATTAATAAAAAACTATATATAATTAAGAAAATATACTAAATCTTAGCATTTTTCCAGATAAATATCTAATAACATGAGCATTAAACCTATAGGCACGTCTCGCTTCACTACCAATCATGTCAAGGCTTTAGGAAAGGCGTTCGATGAATTATAGCACGACTTTATCCGAACTACGTTTAAAACTTCTAACATTTGTTCGTGTTTTATATATCCTTAGTACTTTTTTAAGACTTTAGATTCGATTTAAAACCTTGAAAGGATTTAAAAATCGGTGTGTACGTAATGCTCATTAGTTATGGTGCAAGGTTCCTATATAAGTCCAAACTTTATACAAAAGACAAACCTGTAAAGTTTCCATAACAAACACTTTTTTAATATTTTACTTCTACGTTGCGCGTTGTCTTCAATTGTTTTTAGTTTTTGTACGCAACGATGTTGTTGGTCTGTTGACTTTTTGCTTTCATCCTTTTGAATTTCGAATAATCTGGAAACGTATAGAACAGTTATGTTAAGTTAAAATTACGATTCGGATAACTACGTTTAATGTCCCAAGTCATAAACCTGTATATACGTATAAAGGTGTTCATACAAGGCAACAATAATGGCCAGGTTTCATGCTTAATCCTCATAACTGTCTCCTAGGCTCACGATAATGTGTCTCTGGTCGGCCTTTATTGTAATTAACGATGTCCTAATTACATCTCGTCTAGCTGAACTACACGTGACCTAAGCTAACCTTTTATGTGGATTCTTGTTTGTGGTAATAGCTACTTGAAGTGCTTATTTATCTTCGCGATTGCTGTAGTAGTATATTATGGGAAACAGAGCTATAAACACTGACTCTATAAAGCTGCTTCGGTACTGCTGTTATAAAATCTTGAACTTTTAAAACCGGCTTTTCTACAGCGATGTCCGAAGAATATACTTGGTAGCGGGTTTTAGAGCTTCGGGCGAATACTTCTTTTTCTTCTTTACACAAGAAAACTAGGTAAGACTCGAAAAAAACGAGCGGCTTGTCTCGGGAACTCGCGACGCGACGCGTCGACATGGGTGATTGCCTGCCCCTTAGTTGCTTCTGAAAGAAGAAGCATATACTTACCTTAATAGTTAACTACTTATAGGCCTTGTAGCCTGAAACAATCGCAATGTTTTACAAATAATTCTTATCGTTGTGAAATCATTAAATAGAATGTTCTTTGACGTGACTGTAATGAAAACGTCTGGTGTATTAAAAAAAATCTGGAACCATTAAATTACAACTAATCTTAAGATTAAAATGGTCTTACAGTTATTGTAAATGCCGTTCAATCCTTAAGAGGTAAGAGGAACAGGGTAAAAAGTTCACTCATCCTCTATAGAAAAGGGTGAATCCTCCGATCAGACGGGTGTCGTGTCTGGCGGGCAACTGCCCAACGGTTGAAATCGGGATGTTGTATATATGTAGATCGCCCGGTTAAGTCTAATTGCGCGATGTAAGATTTGTGGGAGTGTGCGACGTAAGGATTTTTATGTAACGTCAGGTCTTTGACGCGTAGTTCGCATGTGGCGATATAGATGCCACAACAGCCCTTTGCTAGTTAGTCGTAAATGTACCTACTCGTACCTTAACTGGTATCTTTCCGTTACCGTTATTTATGGCTCAATAAAATTATCTCATACATTTAGTTTTCTCGTACATTTAATCCACGTAAACTTCTGTAATCCGCTGTTGGCAAAGCTAAACAATCTCATCAACCAGCCGGTTTCTGTCAGTTAATTACGCGGTAGTTAACCTATTGACTTCGTTCCTTAATTCAAAGGTTTTAATTAGTCATTTGGAAACGTGTTTTTTGTTTATTAGCTAATTAACCTTACAACTTATGTTCATGTTTACTTGTTCACGAAACTTGTCAACAATAAATCGAAAAAATCTTTTTATTTTTCGTACATTTTAAATAGCAAATCCAGTTACCCAGCTTACTTAATCATTCTCTGTCAATTGCCAAAAAAAAATCATTTGATTTCGTTTTTCCCGGTATTCATACATTTAAGGCGTTTTTCCAGAAGGAAATTACATTTCGTTTTGTTGACTTGATTAGGTACCTATCTTACACCAATATTCCGATAAGGAATTTCAGAATATTGGTGAAAGATAGATCAGCTGTATCATGCAGCTAATCAACACGAATCAGTGATCCCTTTAAGAGCATTATTACCTAGTTGTTTATTAATTAGCCTTTTAAGTTGGACAAACAAAGTGTAGTAGTCAGTCAGTCTCGTATTTGGCGTTTCCTTATATTTTGTATGTCCGTTTGCCAGTCGCTAAGGCCTCCTCCAACCTTCTTCATTCCTGTTTCTCTCTGGCCACTCTGTCCCATGTCGTTGCAGCGACCTCTCTGATGTCATCATCCCACCTTTTCTGTGGTCTACCTCTCTTTCTTTGGCCGTTTCTTGGGTACCATGGGGTAACTATTTTGCTCCATTTGTCCTTCCCTGTAATCATGTGTCCAGACCATTTCCACTTTAGTCTTCTGATTTTTAGGGTTATGTCCTGAACCTTGCTCTTGGTGATGGTTTTATTTTGTCAGCTTTTTGACTCCTAACATGCTTCTCCCCATTGGCATGTAGTAAGTTTATTTGTTGAGTTTTTGTTAGCGCCCATGATAAAAAAGGCTAATAAATAATAATATCTATTTGTATCTGCCAGTACTTTGATCAGTCATAGTTTTATTCAAGCCCCGTGTTTTCAAACTATTCCTTGATGACATGAATATCAATTTAAAACCGACAGTTTTGAAAATCGATACTCAAATGTAGCTAAATTAAGTTTCATGTAGTAATTGTTCTAGAAAGTTTTTTAAAACTATGCTTTGTCATGAATCTTGATTCTTTCTAGGTTCGAGCTCATAGCTTTTAGTCTGCGTTATTAAAGTCAGAGGCAAACGGATTCATCAAGGAGCATCTTTGTAGAAAATGGACAACGTCCCCGGCCTGTCCATAAGGAAAGAGTCTAGTAACAGAACTAGTTAACTCATTATACAGGGTCATACCAATTGAATTAGTTAACAAAACTACGCAGATGTGATGGATGTCTATATCTAACCAGCTGTTAAAAAACTGATTTTCTCTTCATACTTCAAGTAACTACCTCCACTATAAGCGGTCGTTGACCCCATCAAAATATCATCAAATTATTTATTTTTTTGTTTTATATTGTTTAGATGTCCATCTATCGTTTACGCATGACGTCTGCGGAGTTTGGCTAGCTATTATAATTTGACCTTATATACATTTGAAAATTTATTTACTCCTTTCGTCTTTCCAGGTACAAGAACGCACCCGCGCCCCGAGAGGGCTTCCTTCTCCGCAAGCGTCTGTCTGACGCATCCGCCTCGGCAGCTCGCTGGAGCGGCCTCAACTCGAAGACCACCTCACTTGGTAGCTTGGGTGGCAACCCACAACCGCCGCCGCCACAGTTGTCCCCACACACCACCAGCTTCGGCAGATGGTCTACTAGCCGGCTTAATTCTAGCCAAGTGAGTCTATACTATGACAAAGATTATTAATTGAATCTTGAATTGTGTCGTCAACTATTTTATAATATAACTTTTACGAGGTAAGTAAATGTTTACGTTTTCAATCACGTAACCCACTGAAATTGAGGTTTCGAACGGAGAGTCAAACTACAGTGCGCCTTGCGATATCGCTGCTTGATCAGCTCGTTAAGAAAAAGGGCTCCGTTCGGAACAATTCTGAGACAAAGACAGGAGTAAAACCTTCATCATTAATAAACATTTTCAGTGCCAGTATAGCTTTCTTCGGTTGTAGTGTTAAAAAAAAAATCTCTTAAAGACTAATTAAGTTAATTAATGTTAGTAAATGCATTGTCTCTGCATGCTCATCCACCTCAAGCGTAATCTACTAGATACTTCTATGACTGCGTTTCTTCGCAGCTTTCGCTGGGCACCTTCTTATGGCTTCTGTCGTCGTCGTTTCCGGGGCAACAGTTCATTCACCGATTTATTTTTGTTATGTAAACGAGACTATTGTACTAATACTTGATTGTGTTAGAATTTAAATGGTGACCGGCCAATCGACCGTAAAATGACCAGTAGTTAAGGAAAAAATTAGAGGTAATGAAGCGTGGCAATACTTCCTAGCTGAGACAATGTAATTCATTGGATGGATAATGAACGAGATAGTTTTTTATTCCCTGTTGTTGAACAAATTAACGATAGAGCTGAAGTGATCAAAGTTATTGGATTGGATAAAGATTACTTGATGGACTTAGTGCACTTTTATTACTGGAACTCTAAATACACTACATTTCATTAGAAACTCTAATTTGATTAGCATATCGCTTAGTGAATAGTACATATCTGCTTATAAACGAAGCTGTCCAGCAATATTATCCTGCGATTTTTGTAATTGACGAAGTATAAACATACCCATTAGGTAGAGTAAATGAGTTCTCATCCAATTGATGTAGGTAATGTTTTAGTCCATGAGTTTATCGGAATGGAAAATTGGTTACAATCTTTGTATTAGAAGAGAATTTCCTTATTCTAACAAGGTGGGTTTTAGATACTTACACAATACATAGTCAGCCAATAATATTCTCACTGCTGGAGTCTGACCTCCTCTCTGTGAGAGAGATTAATTTTACATCAGAATTCTTAGTAAAATTCTTCCTTGGTACAATTCTTCCTCTCTCGTACTTTTGCTGTGCCCGACAGGGTCCACAATGATAATGTCTTTGTAAAACCTACCACCTTAGTTCACATTGTGGAATTCAATAAATATATTGAGTAATCTAGTTCCATGTTTCTTTGTACAGACGTCACCGTGCTCCTCAACACGAAGCAGCATCAGGGGTTCCAGTCCTCTATGCTCGCCGTCAGCAAGATCTTCGTTCAGCGCGCGGCAACCCTACCTCGGCTGGAGGAGTCAGGAGCGACTCAACAGTACTCCGCGAACGCCACATGAGAGGTAAGAACAAACATAAGAAGATCGAAAAGAATAAAACAAATACTTGTACCTACGACAACTACTCTAGACCAAGAAACAAGTGAAGTCTGCTCGGCTGGCAGAAACAACTACTTTTGAAAACGTCACCGTTGTCGGGTCCCCAACAACATATGAATGGATCAGCGTCATCATTTTGAATGGAACAAATCAATTATCGACAAAACTTGATGAATGTTTTGACGAGAGTTTTGGCTTCGTTTTGGTTTTATCCATAAACGATAATGTTGGAGGATCCATGATGCTTGTTCTTTGGTTAACAATAAATCTAAAATTAACATCCATATTTGCTTAATTTTTCAGGCTAGCATCGTCCCTACTCCAGTCGACACCCAAATCAGAGGCTTCAGAGGCATCAAAAGCATCAGAAGAGATACAGACCTCAATCAAGGAGGTGACGTCAGCGATAGTACATTACGTGTCAGGATTGGAGCCAGCTAACGGTGACATCGACCGGCAACCCTCGCCGAGGTCCAGTCAGAAGTTATATTGGCTAGAAAGCTCTTTTGTTGGTAAGTTTCATTATATAACTGCGATAGGAAGCTTGCCTTTCGTGAGCAGTTTAATTTTATTAGAGAAAATGTGGTCTTTATTTTTACAGTGAAACATTATAGCAACCTTCAGCTTCATAATAATGTTAATGGTTATATTTGTCGTTCGATCAAGCATTCTTGACATTTAGCTTTTGAGTCACGATCACGATCTAACAAATCTACTCTAGTTTTTTAAGGTTCGTGCATGATTTAATCCGATCTTCGATCATTTACGTATACTGTCGGAATCGGGAACCCCAGGATTACCACTATTTAGCGGGTCCTGGATAGGAATATCACATGAGTAGCCCAAAACCGCCACCGTGAATCCGCCTACAGTTTCCCTCTGTAACATTCCAGGCACGAAGCCGCTGGAGTCCCCGCAGACGCCGCTGGTGGTGTCGGAGGCGCTGCCGCCGCTGCCGCCACACCCCCGGCCACCGTCCTCGCTGCGCCTCGACCACCGCGCCGCGCCCGGTGAGCCCGCGTGACCACTCCACTCCACCAAATACACTGCAGGTTTCACACCCAACTAACGACACATTCCCGTGTACGAGCAGCATTGCACATGCTCGCAACGAAACAATTCGACACGACGAACGCAACGCGTGATTTTGGCATTGCGCCTTTTTGAACTTCAAAGTTCTCTCGATACAGAATTTGATAGTTGCGAAAAATCATGAAAATTGCATTTATGTTTTAAGAGTCTGAACCTGCAGTGTCCATTCTGTTAATTTTTATATTACGTTAATACTCTGTGCGTTAATTTTTGTGCTGTTCTGTGTATTTAGTTATTTGTGAAATGAACTCGTTCAGTTCTTAGGAGCCGAAAGATTTCATTTTGTGAAAACCTATGTGTAATAGAGCTTTATAGACTGTGTGTAAGACTCAGGACCATTATTATATTATATTATTAATTATTATTTGTGTCAATTTTTGCACTATTTTTGAACTCCCGATATCAATTATTGTGTCAAGTGTTTTTAATTTTTCGCATTGTGGAAGAAGCACTGGCTTGTAGACGCTTACTTTTAATTTATGTGTTTGTGACACGCAGCTTTATATTTATTTCAACATGGCGGTGAGTCGATCTATGATTTTCAAAGTAAAGTTGCAGCTTACCAATATTATTATGTATGGTATAAGTATGACAATAGCCGCCTAGTTAATTATTTTACCGAGAACATAAAAATTATTAAAGGTACATTATTATAATGCAATGTTTACTATTGATGCATTTCTGTTAAGAAGTTTCACTCTTATTAATTTTATAATCATTGTTACGGAAATACATTCTGGTACCTAAATCAAATATATATGATTATAATGAAATAGTCATAGTTAAGATTTTATTTTTGTTTTAGATATTGCCATAATTATAATTTCAATAGTAATCTGACACGAACCAGTAATATCTTTTAGTAATAATTTCGTCCGATGTACAGATTAAATTATTTTTGTTTGTGTGTTTATTTTAATGCAAATCTCTAGTAATTAGTTTAATGGCTAGTTAATATAAATAGTTTTGTAAATAAAATATTATGTTGCTATGTTTTATTTTAGGTGCTAAATCAATTTTTACCTGCTTTCAAACCTATACTTTTCAGTTCAAAATTCGTAAATACAGGCTTTAATAAATGTCACAAAATATTTGAATAACGTAAAACAATTATGTTGTTCACATAATATTTTATAAATATTTTTTTAAATATTGCCAACAGTTATCAGAACCATAATGTGATGTGATGGTGAGAAGTGACGGTATAAGTCTGAAATCTAGAAAATTTCAAGTTCCTTCTACTTAAATCACCTCGTAATTTATGTTGGGGCCAAGCTCCTAAGTAAATTATACAGGTTCTGATTAGGTTAGAAAAAATACAAAGTAAATTTTGCGTTCTAAATTCGCACCGCCGAACTACGAAAGCGTCACGAACTATAGACGACATAAGTATGTTATAAAATAAAAAGAAAAAAAATGTCTATGTCATGTCTTTGACAGTTTGTAATGGCCGCCTATATTTTATAACATTGACATGGCGCCAAAATCAGTACACTCTTAACTTTACTGCAGCTCTCTAAAAATAATAAATTCCAAATAAAAAGTACCTAAAAGAAAATGTAATATCAATACGTAGTTATAGGGTATAATGTTTGTATGTTAGAATCTCGGTACCTTGTTCATGTTTATAACGAAGACTACAGGATATTGTCTTCATTATCATTTCAATATTGTACTTTTAGTTACGTTTTAATCATAATGATTATTGAATATATTCATTTTTATTTTATACGTTTTGTTTTATTTTTTATTTCTGTGTATGTGAGTTAATAAGTTTATGTTATTGCTATAAGAGAAAGTCAAGCGACAACTATCTATTGGCATTTTTCACAGCTTTTTTCGTATCTAACTACTATAACAGCACTTTTTAAATGTTTTATTTTGCTTTTATGCAATTCGAACACTAAACAAAATTAAATATGGCTCCTTTTAATACGTCTCCAAATCACACGTCAAATCATAAGAATCGCTTGTTTCTCTGATTATCCCTAACGCTTAGGATTTCCGACAGTGAGATCATGACATAGGATGAGGTAAGTTCAACATACAATTCAATGGTACCTACCTATTGTCTATAGGTCTTTCAGAATTTAAACGTAAAACCACGCTATACGTCTTCACAAAGCACACGTCCTTTGTCCATTCTAATAAATCATTGATACCGACTTCCAGACTGGCAAGATTCCCAACGTTCCCTGAACTTAGGTATCACGCGGCCGTCTCCAGGCTCCACTACTCTTGAAGACGTGCTGGACTCACTCTTGGGGTTGCCATCGCAGCCAGCCAGGATACCCACGCCTCAGCCCAGTCCTAGGAAGGGTTCAAGTCCCTATTATTTGATGGGCGGCAAGGTACATAAGTTTTTTTACTTATGACTATTTTATACAATGTTTAATTCATACGATTTGTATCTAAGTGCAGGTCTCATCAGAAATTATCATCGCTAAATGCAAATTGCAGTCTATTCAAGGCGAATTATTTGATGATTATTTGGCCATTAACAAATAAATTGAATTTGATTCTGATTCCTACCATCCGTTGATTTGGACAAAATTGAATCTAACAGAAATATAATAAGTATCAACCTTAAGTCCTTACCTGCACAAAAAAATACTTCAGCATTCGGTCCATTAGGAATTCAGGCAATACTGGTATAACATCCCAAATTGGTCCTACCAGTCCTCAATAACCGTCCTCAGAGTCCCCGGTACGAACAACTGGCCAGTAGCGGGCACAGCAGCGCCTCCCCGGCGTCGCGCTTCCTCGGCACGCCCAGCGAGACCCACAGCTCAGTCACGGACAGTCCCGAACACGACCGCCCAGGTAGGAACGATATGTAAGTCTGAGCCGTTCCAATTTTTCTATTACATTACCACACCTCCTCAAAAGACTAGGCCCAGATCTGTCTTACACTAAGCACCAGTAATCAGTTGTTTTTGCTTATTATTTATCTGCTACGCTGTCTGACGGACTTATCAGGTATCCTGTCTAGTGTCTAGGCGTATTGTGTAAATGGTTCTCTTTTGATATTACCTTGTCGTTTATCGACTAGGCAGCATGGAAGTGTCCTCCGCGGCATGGTTGTATTTTGATTTTCCGGTGTTTCTTATCAAAGTTGGTTCTGAGTCTTACTTAATTTCTTGATGTTAATCCATTAGATTAAGGTTCATGCACAAAAACCAATTTCAAACTAAATTAATCGATGTTCTGTACTATTTCAGGCAAGGATACAGTTGATAATCTTGGCGCCATGCAAGACTCGAGGCGGCCGCGTTCGGCGCAGGGCGAGCACTTCCGCCGGAGAAGTGAGCCCTTTGCCCAAACAAGTGTGTCCCTCGACCGTCGCACTAGCCTCGATGCCGCAGCCCTTCGCCCTTCCGATGCTCACTTAACTCATCATGATTCCCGAGCTTCCCTAGCTTCTCTACAGACTGAAAACAGCACAGACGAGGCCTTCGTCAGGTGCAAATATCCAAAATGTCCCTCCCGAGCCCCATTACCAGATGCCAAACGACACTACAAGACTTGCCACAATTGCACCACAATGTATTGCTCAAAGGAATGCCGCAGGGCACATTGGGAGAAACACAGAAAAGTTTGCTTGCACACCCGAGCGAGCACCCTGTGCAGGCAGATCATTTCAGCAGCCAAGGAAGACGCTGACGCCTTGCATCAAATTAGTACCATAGCTCACAGAGGTTACCTGGCCCTCGGAAGAGGCGTTGTTAAAGTATTCTTTACAAGTCCCGAGTCGGCCGAAAAGTTTACCACTCACGGTTTCCAATATTTAAGTGAGCCGGAGTTTATGAAGTGGACTTCTCTTCAGCCAAATGAAATGGGTGTAGAATTATACACTGAAGTGGTTAAACTTTGTAAAGCTTACAATCCTGAGACGAGAGTAATTTTATACGTGGCTGTGTGTATTATCAGTGAAGTGCCGACAAAAGGTGCCGTCAAATGGGAAAGACAGATGGTATCGAGATGCGCAAAACTACGTCTCAGTAAAACGGTAACCGCTGTAATTCACGAACAGAATAGAAGACGGTATAGAAGAGATAGCAAGTCTACACCAGAGGAAAGAGAAACTCTTATTCTGACTTCGAAATTAAGCAACGCGGGTGAGAAGAATGCAGCTACAGCGCACAAGTTTAGACAAATATGTTTCCAAAACATATCGAAAGAGCTGGAGAGTAGAGGAGTGAATTTAAAAAAGCATTTCCCCGAAGTCTATTCGAGATTAGGAGCGTACGTAGATGGTACGAGCGATAGGTTTATTCCGATGACCATTTACCCGAAAGATGTGACGAGTGGGAAGTCATTTATGTGCGTGATCATGCCGGACAGTGAAGTGGAGAGCGGTACGCCTGTGGACGGTAAAGTAACGACTGTTGACGTAAGTGTTGACCGGTCCCGACACCAGCTGTCAACTCCCATGTGAGAGTATGATATAAAACGTAGGTTGCTAGAAAATGCCGCTAAAGATGGCAGTTAACACCTACCGATAATGGTAGTAATGAAAAAGACATTGTGGTTATTGGTGATCGTGTATTTCACAATACCAATTCTTCTTTAATATTATTTAAATTTAATCTTCAAATATGAATCTCGTGTGTGAAATGAAAGTATAATGTTAACGTGCCCTTAAAACTGTAATGTGATTATTTTAGATACCTACCTATTACTAATGCTACCTAAAATATGCTATAAACGTCTTGAAAACGCGGAAGATCTTTGAATATATTTAAATTGTAAAATATATGAGATCTATGTTGAGGAATTTTTCCATCCCCAATCTCACAATATTTAGGACGCGTGCAAAATTCAAAATTCAACATCTTAAGATATGATACAAGTTTTTTCTAACTTTGTACAAAAAATACCAAAATAAACTGAAAATTAAATGAAAGGTTGACATCAATCTTAGATCTATATTTCTATTAAAATATTTAAGAGGCCCGTAGAACGTTTTAATAGATTTTTTGAACAAAGTTACCAAAAACTGACGAAATAATATAGCGTGCCCTAGTAGTCCTTATAACTAATATTATATATTTACCTCTTGTTACTTTCTCCGTTACTATGAATGTGCACTTACGTTAGATAAATATTAATTTAAGAGAATTAAAAGACGTTGTGACGTGTGTTATAAAAGTACATTTTTTATTCTAAGGATTTAGAACTTGTTTCTGCAATTTGACAATAGTTTAAATTAAAAATTATATTTATTGCAAAGTCCAACTCTTTAAAAAAAATCTTAAATACATCCTCTGTGCCATTATAGGAATGGCACAGAGGATGTATTTAAGATTTTTTTTAAAGAGTTGGAATACCTATGCTTTATTATACAGAAAAAAAAAAAGATTTTTTATACAAAATGTAAGCTTTTAATGCATGCGAGCGATTAGTGAGAATTAATACAAAAAAAAACATTTCTAGTGTTTTGTCTTTAGATAGATGATTCAATTAAGATTTTTTTAATGGAAATTTACACATTTAGGTATTTGTAGTAAATGATTTTGTGAATGAGTCAGGTTGTGTTTCTAACAAAATGGCTCATTAATAACTTATGTGGCGTAGTGAATACGGAGCTAGCCAGGAAGAAAGAATACAATCGTAACCTAACAACATGGCATATTTATGGCATGACGGGAAAATTATCAGTATTCTATTCATCAGTCCCTTTACATATCTTCAAGTGGCAAGTACCTACCTACAGTACCTACCCAGCAGCATATTTTGATGCTCAACCCACACGAAAATTAAGGCAATGACTCCGTGCTACGCAACACACATTTTAGAATTTTACTCATCGGCTGGAACGGGAACGGACAGTATGAATATGCAAGTGTCAAATATTCCTATACCTTTACATTCCATGCAACCATTTGAAAAGGCACAAAATATTAAATAGTTTTGTAATCAAAGTGAGGTGCCAACATAAAAAGAGAGGTCATGCTTGAAAAACAAAAAATAACTTAAGCACAGATTCTTCCAGGAAATACTATTAAATGTAATTGTACCTACCTTAACAAAAGAAGCGTGTTTTGTACGAAAGATTTAATTTAAACAAAGAAAAGAACGCGGTTAATTGCATTATCTAATTGGTAACCCAAGTGGTTAAGGTTCGCTATTTTCGGCATCCTGTAAGTTCAAAATTAGTTATGCATAGAACAATCTGTTGACTGAGAAAAGTTGTGTAGATACCTGTCCAGCACCCTACCTAAAGAAAGACTAACGGGAGTGTTGCAACACTCGACAACCACGCTTGATAAGTTAAACTTTCGTACAAACACCTTGACTTACCCTCAGCTGCGGCTGCGGCGCAGGCTAAATTCTTCCAAAAAAGGCATTCTTTAAGGTGACTAAGCTGTAATGTGTAATTATTTATATCGTTGTTATATAACTTAAAAGACAAGATAAATATGTATAATGTTTAGGGTTCTGTTTCATTTTGTACTCATTGTAACGGTTTCTCAGATCGAAGAATGTTTGTAAAATACTGGATGTGGTACCTACCTACCTAACTCACAATGCGTTGGGGGCAAGGGGTTGTAAAGTTCTTTGAGAGCAAAATAGAAGCAGCCCATATTAATAGAAACCTTTAATGTTGCGTTGTTTGCATCTAAACCCAAACTGTCGATAAATAAATGCCTCATACTTTTATATTTAGTTCTACGCATTTCTCGCAGTTCACAAAAATCGATGTATTTAATAAATGTTCAAACAAAATACATTTATTCCTTCTAAACTCTAACATTATTTATATTTTTTATATCATTGCCTAAGCCAATGTGTTGGAAAAAAAAAACATATTTTATTAAATACTAACAAAATTGGCCCATGATGATGCGAGTAAAAATTAATGTTTTGACCTGTGTACTGTGTATGTAAATTAACGCTCATTAACGTTTTTCTATATAATTCTATATTAAAATATAATTTAGACAATTTTAGAACTAATCTAATACTACCTACTTGTAAACGCCTTTAAAGATTTTCATACATTATTATATTCATAATGTTGCCATATCAATTGTTTTTCATAGTCTGGAATCCAGATTTTTTATCTAGTTGTCCCTTATGTATTTCAAATAAACGGCCCAGCTACTAATATTATGTTTCATTTTCTTGCCTTACCTATTTATACTTAGAGCATTTAACCTACTATTTATACGACTGAAAGTGAACTAACTCGGTGCGGCCATTGTCAGAATCAAGAGCCCGATTAAACGCTGTGTCAGCACCTGTTTTGTTTATAGATAATCAAAATACCGTTGTTAGATATAATTGGAAATGTTTGAATATTTGCCTTTTAATAACAAACAATTAATAAGACCAACAATTTTTAAGTGTGTGATGCTATCGAGAATATCAGTCCTTATAAAAATAAAATATTTTTATGTGTTAAATTTCCGAACGAAATCAAGTTTTTGACCTTTGACCGAGTGACATTATTATGACATTTGATCAAATGATCAATTGAATTCGTGCGAAATACAGACGCGGACGGGTATTATCCGTGCTGTAATTTTAAAGCGCATTCGAGTGAATTATTGTGAAATTGTAGTGTTTACTTTTGTTTACATTAATGTTAAGCATGGTGCCGTCAACTGTGGTGTACGTTGCGGCGGTGCCAATCTCAGTAATCGTTGCCCTGGGTTTGCTTCGTAAGTGGAAGTCTAGGAAATGGGCAACCTGTGTGAGCAATACGTGTTTGAGAGGGAAAACCTTCCTCATCACTGGAGCAAACTGTGGCATTGGGTATGAAACTGCCAAGACTATAGTTAGGAGGAAGGGACGGGTAATATTCGCCTGCAGGGACGTTGGTAAGGCCAAGGAGGCCATCGCTCAAATTCGCAAGGAACAGCCCAATGGGGGTGAGATGGTGAGTTAAAAAAAACGAAGTACCTTCTCAATTTTGTTTCATATTTTCAAGCTTCTAATTCATTGTAAAAACATTCTATTAATATTATCTGACATCATTCTAAAATAAGGGTAACTATTTTCTGCTTTGACATTAATGCGCGTGTGTAAAACACACGCGCATTAATGTCAAAGCTTCCTTAGAAAAATAATAATGTCAATATTGGTCATGAGTTCATGACATTTGGAAACCAGATGTACAAGAGCACCTATTTTTTACTTCAATTGTGTTGTATATTCCTAACACTGATGATCTTGGCTTGAAGAATAAGAGTTATTTATGACGTGACTACCAAGTATAAATAAAATAGCTTTTATTTATTTAGACAAAGATTATGTCATACTTTTTAGGAATAATCATACCTATGATAAGAGATTTTTACAATTCCTAAAAATTTGTTTTGAAATACTATGTTAAATAAAATACAATAAAGTGACATGAATTCATATCAATGGTATTATAATGTTGAGATAAAATGTATTTATTGTTGGCAAATCAACAGGTTATCAACATTTTGTTATGTAAATACCTACCTACAACTTGTTATCTTGTATCTGTATATAATTATATAAGAATCAATTGCCCTGTGTCTCGCAAAAACTCTTAAATGGCTCGACCAATTTGTTTTGTTCGCTTAGTTACTCGGGTGGTTTAAGAAAAACCCAAAGGGACAAACAAAAAAAATTGAGAAATCACACATGGTACGAAGTTCACCGGGTCATCTTGTGAACAATAATTAGTAAGAGGAAATCGTAACAGTCACAATTTTTTATGAGATATGGTTTATTTGAATCATATTAGTACGCTAGAAAGCCAGTTTTCATCTTAATTTGAATCTAGCTTAGATAATGCAAACAATGAGCTTTGACGTGGAGTTGCGCATACCAGCCTGTATTACCTATATAGCTTAGATAAATAATACTTGATTCTATCAAACATTTCTAAAATGAATCCAGGGTTTATTTTATGAAAGAATTTGTATTTCAATACATTACAAATACCTATTATACTTCAAAAGAAATACCCTATAACAAAAGAAAAGCTAATACCAAAGAATATGGTAATTAAAAAAAGTGAAGGTCATCAGTTCGTCCATCGCAGTTAATACTAGGCAGGAGTTAGGAAAGACAACTCTACTTTACCTCTTATGATAACATAACAGAACATAACGCCTGTAATCCTCAAGGTTTAGGCAGAGGCATACCACAACCACACCATTTCGCCAGTTATGTTTAAGTCCCATGTAACAGGGAGCAAGCCTATTGCCACCAACCAGCCACAAATCCAGACTCCGGTCTGCTACTGCAAAATTCCAGATGGAAAAACCTAATAACACTTTGCCGGGAAACAAACCCATACTCAGCAGTAACGCTTGTGACCACTAGCCCAACAAGGTAGTTAAGTTAGTTATTTAAAAAAAATTAACATCTAATATTGTCTTATTTCAGATCCCCATGCAGCTAGACTTAGCATCATTTGAATCAATAGAAAACTTTGTAGAAGTGGTAAAGGCAGGCTTCAACAAGATCGATGTACTTATCAACAATGCAGGCGTTGTTGTACCATTGAACAAAGATCTTAAAACAAAGGAAGGATTTGAAATACACTTTGGTGTTAATCATTTGGGTCACTTCTACCTCACAAACTTACTGTTGGATCTATTGAAGAGGGCTACACCAAGCAGGTATGTTGAAAACTCATTAACATGTGTTTGGCAGCAGCTCATTAACGCCTTTGCCTTGCATTTTACCTTAGTATTTGAGTTTGGTCAAAAAATTATATTAATTATAGTGAGATTTGTTTCATTATTCGGTAGATAAATTTAAATAGGTTTATGTTATGTAGATTACCAATTGAAAATGTTATCTACATTTTTTTGTCTTAGTAATGTAACAATAACATCTTTAAAAATACAATAGACGTGGATATATTTAGTAACTTTTCCGCTTAACTATTTCTAAAGCCAACAACTGAACAGTCCGCATTCAGCGGTTGGTGTGCCAACACGCCGTGTTTGAGTTCGCGACAAGTCAATCGTCATCCTGAGGATGCTTCGTTGAGAGGTGAAACACGTGTCGATTTCTTTCAGGGTTTTTTTTTATGGCTCTGTAGAAATAGTTAAGCGGAAAAGTTACTAAATATATCGTCATACGTCTATTGTATTTTATAATAGATTTCCGCACGTCTGAATAAATTAACTAATAACATCTTTATCTTATTAATATAAAATATGAATTCCTTACTAATCCATTAATACTTTATAATCATGATGGCTACTTATGTAAAATTATGTAATTAGATTACAATAAAATAAATAGTCAGAACTATTTGATAATAAAAATACATCAATCTTATGTTGACACAGATTAACTTATTGTTCCAACGAATGCTTTTGTTGGCTATCACAAATCTTTATCACTGAACTCTATACCTACTTATTATAAGACAAACGCCAAAACAAATTTAACACATTTTCCATAGCATGTGTATAAATTCAAGTAAGATCAACTCGAGAAAGAGGAGCTCGTCGTGGCTAAATAATAACACCCGCACGGGTCGATCCGTCAGGTTAAGCCAGGCTTGTCGGGGTTGGTCCGCGGATGGGTGACCATCTTTAAATTATACATACCGAGACTCCTCCGTGCCCCTGAAAGCACGTTAAGCCGTTTATCCCAGCCGTCGTTCGTGGATCTGTGACAGTCGTTACGAGTCGTCAGAGGCCGGAAAGTCTGATAACCAGTCTTACTAGGGGTATCGTATTACCCAGTTACTGGATTGTGGATGTCAGATAGGCAGTGACTCCATGTAAAATACTGGTGGTCAGCTACATCCGGTTAAACTGGTAGGCGACCCCAACATAGTTGGGAAAAAGCTAGGCAGATTGACATTCAAGTAAGATCAACAAAATTAGTGATGTCGCACAATCACATTCATTTTGACAATCCAATAATATGTATTGCGTTATTAAGATTGTCGAGCAGACAATTTTTTCATACATAATTGAAGATTGGATTATGAATTTCCTTCAAAATCCTTCGGATTGTGAAAGAAAGTCTATTACGCAGTGGGGGTGCTAATCCATTGTATAATCAATTAATAAAAGATAACATTAATGATAAATAATTTTATTTCTGTAAGTAGGTTTGTACAGACTTTTACACGTCAATCACATTCGTACTAATACAATTTTGTTTTTCAGTTTTTACTATTTTATTCCTATGTATACTAAATGAAATTCTGCGTCGTTTTATCTTACCAGAGTTACGTAAAGCCTTCTCCTTCTATTAAAAAAAATTGTCACAATGATATTTAAAACTATTATGACAAATTTTTGTATTTATTTTCGTTTACTTCCATATTTTTCTTAACATTTATGTCCTAACTGCATTGATTTCATAGTTTCGATTAGCACACTTGTATTAACTGAGGGGGCGAGCTTCTAAGACATCAATTTTCAGCATCCAGACTTTAAAACTGTCAAATAATTATTACAAATATAGTATCTCAAAAGGTACTCAATTTGTAATGTTTTTTTAACCACTGCTATGATATTCATATGCGAACATAAGAATTGCTCTCCTGTAAAATTAGTGTAAATGTAATTAGTACGAGTGTGAACTATGATATCGATATTTTAAACACTATAATTATGAGGTCGGCGTTTCCTATCTGATTACTCTGAGAAGAAAGTCAAAGGTCGGTGTCTTTAAGGCCCGGACTCCACCAAAGCGTCTCCGCGAGACGAGAGGAGAGATGTGTTTTAAACAACCAATAGAATTTCGTTATTCACACATCTCGTGTTCACTCAGCTTCAGTGGATACCACTGAGCGGAGATGTATCATATTTGTATGGCGCGATGAGCTGCGATCGAAGCGGAGATGTGAGGTGTGCCTCGCCGAGATTGAGCTGGGTGGCGCGGCGGTACAAAACGGAGATGAGAGCTATGCCTCGCAAGCAGGCGAAGGAAAGAAAAGAAAAAAAATACGTTCATTTGCGGTAAACATGACGCAAAGAAAGATAATAGAAACTTAAAAAACACGTACCTAAATAACAAATTGGGGGAAAATATGCGTCACATCCACGCAAAACGGCCATCGTTCAGCATAAATGCTGCGACCCTATGCGAGACAGAGCCCCCAGCGCTGATTTGATTGAAGGCGCGCAACAGAGGCGAGATGTGAGCGGTCAACATCCAACGCTCACCGCACGCAGCTCAGTTCCGCTCTAGCCAGCACACATCACCGCTCCAGTCTAACCAGTACGCATCTCCGCACAGATAATGTGACCTATATTACACCGATAAGCATTTAGCATCAATCATTAGAGTTTACCCAACAGAAGCCCACAAATTATCCCGAAAACCTTGTTAAATGATATATAAATAAACATACTCATGCTCTTTACTGGTATAACTAGGCCAGGTGGCCTCCCAAATATAAGCAACAGCCACAACAGATACAGATGTTTTACATCTTTTAACGCCTCCGTATTACTACTCTGTACACTCATAGAATATATAAATAGCATGTATTACGGTATTATGTAATCTTTGGTCGAGTCAATGAACGGAAACATCGAAAAAAAATCGATACTTTTATCTTCTCGGCCTCGTGGGGTTGGAAACATAACTGTCAATAGTATTATAGGCATAAACATATTAAGGCTCGTGCAGACCAGCGTGATGTCGCGGGCGCTACAGGCAGCGCGACCCTTGTAGTGCCCGCGATATCGCGCTGGTCTGCACGAGCCTTTAACTAAACAATGTATCTACATTATGAATAATTTGTAATGTGTTTGTACCTTTCTTGCTTATAAGGTTGAAGATTAGGACCTTCAACCTGACTATAGGTCAGGTACTAAAAGACTGATTTACCTGTGTAAGGCGCGCTACACACTTACTCGGGTGCGGGCATGATCGGAACAATTCAGCACAGCCGGGCGGCAAAATATACAATTGATTTTGCTCATGATGTGTATAGCACCCCTTAAGTTAGGTAACTGAAATTAAATTTAAAAAATCACAGGAGATGGAAAAAATCTTTATCTCTGGAAATAATTACATGATGGCTAAAAGACTAACCTCCATGTTTAACCATACATTTTTACGTTTAAACGTCTCCTATCTTTAAGCAACGTTTGTTTATATTTCACCTTACACAGTAATAATGTAGGTACTTAACGTTCTGTATGATAATCTACCTCCATATAGTATCGCAAATGTGCTTACAAACGTTTTATTTACAACATCAAACAGAATAACAATATCCCATTCCATATTCATTACAGAATAGTAGTTTTGTCATCGACACTGCACGAGCGTGGGAAAATCGACTTTGACGACCTGAACTTAAAGCAGCAAGTTGAACTGGCGAAGAAAAAGGGTGGAAGTCCCCGTCATAACCCTGGGTACTGCAACTCGAAGCTGATGAATGCGTACTTCGCGAAGGCGCTGGCTGCCAATTTGAGGAACTCTGGAATAGATGTCAACATGGTCTGCCCTGGATTCTGTGCTACTAGTCTGTTTAGGTAAGTTTTAAAATTGAAATAATTACCTAGTACCTACACTTAAAACCGTTTATAACGACATCAGATGCTTAAAACGACGTACCGGTTATTACGACGAAATTTTGGGGTTCCCGCATTTCTGTTTACTTAAATGCATAGATCGACTATAACAGCCATAATCCGACGGTCCCGTCGAAGTCGTTATAAATGAGTTTGACTGTATTTTTATTTGTCTAACTTAGGCAGGTAAACGGAAATACAGATGTTATTAATCACTCAAATCGGCTTAATAAATTATTGTAAAAGAGAACGAGGAAAGCTGTCCCACCGTAATACAGTTTACAACTAGTACGAGGGTCAGGGGGAATCGGATCAAAGAGATGTCAGCAGAATTGACGGGGTCCGATAGGGCCGAAGCCTGCCGGGGTGCGAAGAAAACGGAAAGGGAGATCGTGGCCCCCGGCAACAGGGCAACCGAAGGAACACGTGTGGGTTTTAGTCAGTAAGAGTCAGTCACGCCCTCCCGCTCCGCCTAGAGCGGGAGAAGTTATTTGATAATTTCCCACCCAAAAAAAAAGGGGCGAATCAGTTTCGTAACAACCTGAATTTATTATTCTGCAGAGAGTTACTAATTGGGTATCTAATATTTTAAATTCATAGAACATAAGTACTAGTGTAAAATTTGTTGTAAGGTTATTATTCTTTTGGCAAATAAAGATTATATTATTATACTAGCTGACCCAGCGGACTTCGTTCCGCCTAACAGGGAAAGTAATGTGCATGTTTAGGATTTTAAAATTAATACAAAATTTAAACCTACCTACCTACCTACCTTCCTACTAACCTATCTACCGAGATATCATCAAAATTCGTGCAAAGCTAGCCTAAATAAAAAAAAATGTTTGGGCTGGACCACCCTTATCACTTAGAGGTATGAAAAATAGATTACGACCGATTCTGACCTACTGAATATACATATAAAATTTCATAAAAATCGATCGAGCCGTTTCGGAGGAGTATGGCAACTAACATTGTGACACGAGAATTTTATATATATAGATTAATAAACTAACTAAATTAGTTATGGTAAAGTAAGAAATCAGATAGAGCTTGCGGCTTCGCATACTATCGGAATTTTTATTTGCCGATGTCGTGAAAATCTCTGACTGGGTGGGTTACTTTTTGCAAGATTACAGAGGACAGGGTGTTGTGGCGCAGCTTGGGAGTGGCCTATGTCCAGAAGTGAACAGCGATAAACAGAGTTGATTGAGTCAGTAAGGTAGGAAATGGGGCTGGTATCCCAGGGCGTACTGGAAGGTTTATACAGCTATTGAGGTCTATGTCCACTGTCCAGATGACCAATGAATAAAATAAAAGTATTTTATAAATGTTTTTTTATTATTATGTATCTAAATAAATACTTTTACATTTCAGGCATTCAATAAAATGGTACCACTACGTACTAATGGCACCTATATTGTTTGCCTTCATGAAGACTGCCAAACAAGTAAGTATTATTACATTAATTTTAGTTTTAATAATTTTCGTAATATTAAAAAAAAAATTGTAACCAAAAGAACACAGTTCACATGATTTTATCGTCATCATCTTTAGTTCTAAAAATATGCATTTTCTGAACATTTACATGCAAACGAGTAACCATTGATAAAATCTTATTTTTTTATATGAGAAGAATAAGATATGACGTTTTATCTGTGTCTCGTATCTCATCTTACGCGTTTTGCGTCAAAATAATGATGCTGACGCAAACTATTAAGTATCTAGTTAATAAAATATTAGTTTGAGTAATCATTAAATTAGCAACACAGACACTTATGTGCGTTGTTGGATTTTCAACGCTCGGCCTAGGACTGAATGTTGAAAATCCCACAGAGCGCAGCAAAGCAACTAATGCTCAACAATGTCTTCCAGGGCTCCGAAACAGTAGTCTTCTGCGCAACAGACCACAGCATCGAAGGTAAAACCGGCAAGTTCTACCGAGAATGCGAGGAGTACTCCTCAAAGCACGACTTCGACAAAGACGTGGAAGACAAGCTGTGGAACGTCAGCGAAGAACTGGTCAGGGCTAGGAAACCGCTATGAATGAGGAAATTGGAATAGGCGTAGTTATTAAGGTGTCTAGTGCCATGGCCGCGCAGTCGTAGGTTAAAAGTGTTTACCACCCTTAGTACACAAGTGACGGTAGAAAATCTATTATACAAGAAACGTTGATAAAAAAATCGGTTACCGAAAAAAGGTCTTCTGTATTCTCGCTTAAGGTCTAAAGTTGCTGCATATTTCATGAAGTCGCTCGCAATAAAATTACAAACCTTAGATAAGTTTATTTATTTTTCATAAAAAGGGTGCAATCATAGAGTAAGAATTTTAGAATTTCTTTATTTTGCATAAAATATGGTATTTCAAAAAAAGGTCTTAAATATAAGTCTCACATATTTTGCTTACTTACATATTCCAACAAACACAGTTCAATACTATTAAAATTAAAGGTAAAAAATAAAAATATTTAAAATTACTTAATACTGCTACTTAATTACTAGTGAGTTCATATTTCGAACTTAGCTTATATTTTAAGAACCCTATTGTATAGAGCCTTTTCTTAATTTTATTTTTAAAGTAATTTAGTGGCAGCTCTCTGATCTGTTTGGGTACAAGTGCATCGCAATTAAAATTTGATAAACATTTTTACTATGCGACTGCACGGTTAATGACCTAGTACGTTGTTTTGTGTGAGCGATTTTTTATTTACCTATGTAAAAAAAAGACTTCAATGATCCCTTTCCAGATTTCAATCGGGATCCCAATGAATATAAAAAAAATAGATACTTGGCAGATGATTTAGTTACTTGGAGTAATTATACCGAGAAATTTCCGTTTCTCAGATGCGGAAGTAGGAGAATGCCCAAAAAATCAGGGTCGATTAAAAAGACATATGTACGATAATAAATCATAGATGGCGTTGTTACCAAAATTGCATACGTGAAGACGTGATGTTGTAAAATTCTCTAAAATGATGGTGAAAACCGCATCAAAATCCATTGTATAATTTAGAAGATCTATGCGGTCACACAGACAGACTCGAAATTGACTTTGTTTTATATACTATGTAGGTACAGAGTACTAGTCGTGCCATTAACGTTGAAACTTGACCGTGCCTCCCGCCGTTCCGATGAAGCCCTTGCGGGACTTCATACCGCTAAAGAGACCCATAAATCGTCTACTGCGCAAGTCAAACTACGTGGTGCATCAAGTATCAACTTTAATAGTCGTACATGTACAGATATAGATAGAACACACAAACCGACGGTATGGATTTCACCAAAGCTATATTTCTGTTGTTATTATAATTAATAATTCAATATATTTACGTACACTTGCACAAACTGTTCTATGGATACTTAAATTCAATTTGTGAGTTACTTAATAATTTAGATATAGTTTGCCATATTTCATTTAGTTTGGAAATGGCTGTTGTTGTATTTAATTTTTCGTTAGGTTGTTGGTACTATAAAGCATAATATTCCTAGTAATGTATAATCTCATTTAGACTCGGATACTATCGTTGCTAAAACAATATTAGATGTACTTTTCTTCGTAGGTTAGTTGTTTATAAAATGTGGATATATCTGTAAAATATTTAATACATTTTTTTTAATGGGTATTTTTTGCTTTATTGGAACATCTTCTAAATGGTCTATAAATTTTATTTTTTTTAAGGTTCGTTCCCACAGAAAAACAGTGAAAACGGTTTTGTGGGACATAGGTACAAGAATTTTGTACACATAAATAAATAAATAAATAACACACCCCGGATCTACTCTACCACATGCTTGTGTGCAGATTCGTGGATGACTTTAATTGACCTTGACCGAGACCTTTGTCTAATCATTATTGAATTTATATGGCAAACCCAAAAATGGGTAACTTAGCACCTATCCCCATTTTTTAAATTTTTCGAAAATATCTCAAAATCTAGACGTCCTAGGTCAAAAATTACTAAAAGAATTACCCGGGATGTTTGTCTGCATATTCATGAATAACCTTAATTGACCTTGACCGTGACCTTTGCCTAATTATTGCTGGATTTATATTACATGAAGCTGTGTTAACATTAGCACTGTTTTAAGTTCAATCGGCAACAGAATTCTGCATTTAAAAACCACCTTTACGGCGGTAGCCATGCGTCCCAGATAATCTCTAAAGCGCTTATTCATCTAAACTCGTAAAGTCCATAAAATACAACGAGAGGAGACCATGAAAACAATTTAATAAAACACATGAGTACATTTTTTTAAACCCTTTATTAGGTACCACGACTGTAAAATATCAAGCTTTTAATCAGTTTTTACATTTTTTGAGTAAATCTCAATGACAAAGGCCACCTCAATTCTACGTGCATTATTTTAAAACTATACAAATATAGCTCCTTATCCAATAGTTTGCTTGGGTTCATGTGATAGTACAGGTGCGGTACGACCAGTCAGCAACGAAACTTGTACACTTGGGTACTTTAACCTAACATAAAAAAGGAGGTTGTGTTTTCGAACCTTTTGTTTGTATGTCACCCATTTTCTCAAAAACTACTGAACCAATTATGACGGTTTCTTCACTAACCTAATGGGCATACTTTCAGGAACGTATTTAATATACTTATTAGGTTATTTATACAGGTTGTGATTTCAAAACTGAAGTATTAACCGAATTTAGTTGCTGTCTTCGTACTCGCCATTCTCATGCTTCAGGGAGTGTCAGAATTGTCTTGAGCCATCACATATCAAGTCAAGTCGCACCGTCCAACCCGAACTAAGGCGAATCACGTCTTTTTCGTTTTTATTTATTGCATGGACATAAAGCTCTTTTCGACTCGCTTGAACTGACACTCCCTAAGCGTGCTTGCTGAGTCGCGTCATCTGAACCGAAACGAGCCGAATGACGATTTTTTCACTTTTAATGCCTGGACATAAAGCTCTTTTTGACCGGCTCAAGCCGATTCCGCGTCGATACCTACGGTCACTCCCTAAGCCGCTGCTTGGGACTGCCAACAGACAAAGAACAGAAAATATGTCAAACATTTGCCATTGGTTCAGGAGCCATAAGGTGAAAACTAGCGTTTATATAAATTATTACATTAATAACATTGAGGTAGACTGTCCAGACGGTAAAATATTGACCAGCAGTTACTTATTGCGCCATTAATCTACCAATACTAACTTTAATTTACATAAAAATAGAACTATTTATCTATACAAGAAGTGCAATGTTTTTTAACGAGTCCAGCTGCGATTTCTTTACGATTCATTAGCTTTTCATCAGTTCTATAAAACAAATTGGTAAGTACTTAATAAGACCATGATAACAGAATTAATATAACAATAGTAATGTAATAATAGTTAAGGGCTGACGTAGATTTGTGTGCGCCGCACGGCATTACAAAAATCTATCTACGTTACATTCTTACATTTTGTAAGAACAATCGCACACGACATACAGGCCCCACCGCACTTATTTGTGTTGAAATGCGATGCGATGCGGCACGATGCGATGCGATGTGCGCTTAGCTTTGATTTTGTTTGATATTTGTTGAACAAAAGCAGTCTGTAAGAATAAGTCGTAACGAAATGCTCTACTAATCTATCTTAATATGAATTATGATATTCTTCTATTCAAGACATAGTAAAACAATAATTTATATAGGTATGTATAACTTTACCGCTTAACAATATGGTAACCAGAAGCTAGGCACTTAGTGAAAATCAGCATTAAAACTACATAATTAAGTATAATGTAAAACTATTTAATTTCTAATATAAATAGTTAAATACAATTCATAATAGAATGGTGTCGACACAGTTGATATTTGATACTTTTTGTAAATTTTACAAGCTCGTATACAAAAAGTATCTAGAAATAAATAGCATCTGAATAAAACCATAAGGTCAAAAAATCTGTGAGGGTCATTAACATAATGAGCGCAAAATATGTTTTTTTTTTATGATACAACCTTTATTATCGTTAAAAAAATATATAAATACGCTTTACATAAAACTTTACAATAATAGTTACTATGCATTACATACATGTAAAAATTTGCAAAAATTTACTGCTATTTGGGTCTTCAAAATGACTGGATATGCATGGAATGTGCCCTAAGTTTTGTTTACTTACGTAATTACCTATTTAATTTTTTTTTTTTCCTCAGACGAGTAATGAGAAAGTAGTACAACCCGTCTATAGGATTTTTTTATTATGTTTTGAGTATATAAAAGTTTTGATCACAGGACCATGTAATTTTTTGTTTAAGTTTCAACAATATGCACTACATTGAATCGCCTTAAAGCGAAAATTTAATAAGTCGCAGTTTAGTCATATTTACATTCAAGGGAAAGATGAAACAATCTAAATATTATACATAGGTATCTGTTATTCCTATTTCAAATACTTTTAGGTAGTATTTAATAAGTAGTGAAAGATGCAATTGAAGTGGATATATTTAATAACCTGTTCCGCTTAGCTATGTCTTAAAAAGAGTCTTAAAAAGCTCCGAGCGCAGACTTGAGACAGAGGTGCTTGGTGTGGCAACACGCCGTGTTCGAGTTCCCGACAAGTCAATTTTTTTTTTTTTTTTTTGAGGGTGGGAAATTATCAAATAACTTCTCCCGCAGCGGGAGGGCGTGTCAGACTCTTACTGACTAAAACCCACCCGTGTTCCTTCGGTTGCCCTGTCGCGGGGGGCCACGATCTCCCTTTCGGTTTTCTTCGCAACCCCGGCAGGCATCGGTCCTAGTGGACCCCTTCAATTATGCTGACATCTCTTTGAGGCGCGCGTGGAACACAACGCGCCGTCGACCCGGGCCTGGTCCTTATCGGACGGTGAGCCACCCATTGCTCACCGCCCGCAAGCCCGCGCCTACGGTGGCCGGAAATCGCCTCGCGATTCCCGACGCCCTGGGCTTCTCCTCCTGCGGTGGTTAGGGGCGTGAGGGCGCGAAATTTGCCTCTCCCTCACGCGTTCCGCCTCCTCCTTCGCGAGCATTACCGCTTCGCAGAAGGAGGTGACGGCCTCCCATTTCCTCTCGCTCCGTACCATAGCCTGAACCAGGGCCGGACGCGAGAGATCACCGCCGCCGATCGCCTCCACGAGGACACGGCGATGCTCCGCCCAAGCTGGGCAGACCTCCACCGTATGCTCCACCGTGTCCTCCGGGCGATCCACACAATGGTGACACCCGGGCGTTTCCTCCCGCCTTATCCTGTGCAGGAACCTCCCGAAACAGCCGTGTCCGGTGAGGACCTGCGTCAGGCGGAAGGTGAGGACGCCGTGGCGCCTCTCAAGCCACTCCTCAAAGAGGGGTCTTATCGCCGCAATTGTGGCGTGCCCAGCGCTGGGTTGCGACAATCGCACTCTCCATGACGCCATGAGATCCCGCCGGAGCTCTGTCCGCTGAGCCGCGATTTCTCGCGGCAGCGGAGCTAAGCCCCGGCGCCTCGCCTCCTCGCGCCACTCCCAAATGTGCGCGAGGACCTTTGCCTCCAGATCCCATGGCGGTAATCCGGCAAGGAGGCTCGCCGCCTCGCAGGAGACCGTGCGGTATCCTCGGGCCAGCCGGATGGCCATGACCCTCTGGGACGCGTTCAAACGGCGGGCTGGCCGCAGCCTTATTGAACGCGCCCACACCGGCGCCCCGTAAAGGGCCATGGACCGCACGACCCCCGTGTAGAGCCTCCGGCAGGAGGCGTTTGGATCCCCTAGATTGGGCAGGAGCCGCTTCAACGCAGCCCCGGCCCGCTCCAGTCTGGGAGCCAAACGTCGGAAGTGTTAGACGAAGTTCCAGCGGCTGTCGAGGACAAGTCCCAGATACTTCATCGTCGACTCGACGCCGATGTGAACCCCTCCCGCCATTACCTGAGAACCCGACGGTGGCGCGTTCCGAGGTCCATGAAAACCCATGGCCTCGGACTTGTGCAGGGCCACCTCGAGTCCCAGCTGCCGGATCCTGTCAATCGTCATTCTGAGGATGCCTCGTTGAGAGGTGAAACACGTGTCGATTTCTTTCAGGGTCTTTTTAAGACTCCTTAGAAATAGCTAAGCGGAACAGGTTACTAAATATATCCAATTCAATTATATTTTATAATGGATTTCCGCAAGGTCACGCCTGAATCAATTAACTAAGTAGTGAAAGGTTTTTTTTTTTGGCCCATTTTGACGATATTGCGACTTAGTGAATGTTCTCTATATACAATTTAAAGTTTTACTCCTGTAGCTTTAGCATATACAGGCATTCTAAAAATCTTGTAAAGGTTGACCAAGCCACAAAAACACGAGTACACACGACTACACATCAAGCTATACATTTCCAGTTTATGCTGATTATGCTTTGTATAGGATATCCGTACAATGTGAGGTCAGCATAAACTGAAGGAGTATAGCTTGATGTGTAGCCGTGTGTACATACATCATATTTTATCAATCAACAAATATGTATATCACACAACACTAAAAAGGACGGCACCTACTTCATTTTAACAACCATTTAATAATATTGAGTAAACTGGAAAAGCTAACAAAGTAAATAAATCATACAACAATACATACTTGTTGATACATTAGATATTAAACCCTACGTACACAAGTTTAGGCCGAGTTTTCATTAAATCTAGATGTAGAAGCTTCAAAGTTAAGTTATTAAATTAGAGTATTGCAATTTCTATGGTTACATAAAAACTCATTTTATAGATCTTTGGTTTGCTACAATGGAAAATATACAAACAAACAAGCTGGCTGATTTATTATGCAAACATAATATAACATGTCCCTAACTAGAGGGTTAAATTACAATAAATAAAATTAAAGTGTAAATTAAATCCAATCACGTTAGTATAAAAGTGTCAAAAACACTAAGAAAGTTGACACTATCTATCTCACAAAATGTAGTAATAAGTATTCATAATTAAAACATATAGGAATGTTCAGCTTGCAACATTATCTGTACCCATAATAATAGGTAAGTCCCACAACCAAATTGCACATTTATTAAACATTTATTTACAATGCATCTGTATATTTTACATATACTGTGTGTATAGTATATTTAATAAATACGCGTAAAACTATGCAATTACAGCTAAATTATTTGTATTTTAAGTGAAATCGTCCCGAAAATCCAGACTTATAAAATTCATTATGAACAAACGTATCTATTTTTTATACTTTTAGCATCAAACATTTTAATTAAGTTAATAAGTGCCTAAAAATAACTTGTCTGTGCAAACTAAACTACATTTAAACATTGGTGCGATTGTTTCCTATTCAATCCAATTTCTATTAACAAAAAAACATATTTACATGAAAAAAGTAGGTTGTGTTAAGAATATCAGATGCCATGACAGAGTAGAAAATTACGTAATACCCTAAATACTATTACAAAAGTGATTCTGAGGTATATTAATAACGGACTAAGATAGAGGGTATAAGTACTTAAGATTCTGAGGCAAAACACCGAGCGAAGACAATTATAGAAATTATATTTTAAGAAAAACAATTAATAAAGGACAGCTCCCATGCAAATAAATTTAAAACAGAAGAACATCAAATAAAGCTATAACAAGGAGAGGAGTTGGCATCACTTACCCAATCTATTTATTAAGCAATCTATTTATTTAGACAGAGACGCTTACGATAATTCATGAAGACTCTATATAATAAAGCCTGTTTATCTCATACTCCATTGTCCGTTATCAACATACCTCCGTCACACACTAAGTGTATCAACCTGAGAGTAACACAATTGCCTCATGGCTCATACTTCGCTGAACCGAGAGCAGCAGGTAGACCTAATGCTCGACGCTGTGGTGGAACCGTGCAGCGTCACCGTGTCCGGGTGGTGAAGCAACCCTAGCTCCTTCTCTGCTCTCTGTTCAAGTTCCACCCATCTGGAAGAATAGAATTTCATATGTATAGTACTGGTGGTATCTACAACGTCACATGCGAACTACGCGTTAAAAAAACTGACGTCACACAAACCCTGCATCGCGCAAGCAGAGTTTTCCGCGCGACTAGCATATATCCAACATCTGGTCTTCAACCGTCGGGAAGTAGCTTATCAGACACACCACCTATCTGGTCTTTTCTATGGACGATGAATAACTTGATACCCTGTTCCTCATACCTCGTACCTAAACCAAATTCATTATCATTATTTAACCGATAGACGTCCACTGCTGGATATTGGCCTCATCTAAGCATCGGCGCCAACTGTGCTTCCCGCCACCTTCACCAGGTCATCAGTCAGCTTTGTGGACCTGATAACCTGCGTAACCTAACCGTGCTGCTCCTACTGGTACGTGGTTGCCACTCTAAAGCAACTTACTTTTGATGTTTATATTTTCCAATAGTTTTAAAGGTCACTTCCAGTCCTACTTTTACAATAACGATAAAAAATCTGACAATTACTGTCCAGTGACCTTAGGTACCTACAATAAGCTAAAGCTGAATTTATCCTCAAATCTACTAGCAACCAGGAAGTCATACCACACACAACAATAATGTCAACCAACATGTACCTAAAGCTAAGGATAAGCCTAAACTGTTTGAACAAATACATACATTAGATAAGAAGCTTAGTCTTTCCGTCATTATCATCGACGTTCCTATTTTCCCACAAAAATGTTCAACATAAGCTTGCTTGTTGTCCATGTTCGAAAAACAAAATAAAAAAAATTGGTGGTAAAAAACGGGTAGTAAAAAAAAAATATGAGCATACTCAAAATATGAAATTTACTGCTATTAATAACAAAATTTCCGACAGCACGTATGCGAATACAAATAAAGAAAGACCAAATAAAATACTGAAATTTCCGAAAAATCAATGCAGCATTTGCTGGCGTAATATTTGTCTAACATGCAAACAAGCATACACCATGCATGCAGCATGGAAGCGAGCATGCAATACGCAGCAGGCATGATTTCTGTCACTGCTCTGGCGCTGCGGGGCTCCGGCGGTCCCACGATTAAATTACACTCTAGGAGTAGGGCAGACAAGACTACGTGTGGTCGGTTTTGCAGCGATTCATTTCTGTCACTAACTTTTGTAGCACAACATATTGACTTTTCGGAAACTTTGTATTTTTTTTCGGAAATTTCTGTATTACAGTCAACCACAGATTTTCAAAGTTAATTTGTTTTTCGGTACCTTTATTATTTCCCGTAAAAAACATAACTCTGTGTTTACTATCGCTGTTTCCCTCGGGTAAATAGACACCACACAATAAACAACTAATAAGTCCACACCGAGAAGAGCAGGGTTTTAATAAGTAGGTAGTATACCTAGGTCCGTTTTCTCTTCAATATAATATCAATCTACCTAGGCTTTCCCAAATATGTTGGGGTCGGTTTTCAGTCTAACCGGATGCAGCTGAATAAAGTATTTTACATGGAGCGACTTCCTATCTGACCTCCACAACCCAGTAATTGGGTAATACGATACTTCTTGGAAAGACTTGTGTTTGGTTGTCAGATTTTCGGACTTCTGACGACTCGTAACGATTGACAAAGATCCACGATTATCAGCCATTTATCAGCCATTATCAGCCGGGACCAACGGATTAACGTGCTTTCCGAAGCACGCACGAGTCTCCGTATGTAAAGATGGCATCCACGGACCGACCCCGGCAAGCGTAGCTCTACCTGATGGATCGACCGGTGCGGCTGTTATTACTTAGCCGTGCTCCTCCTCCGTTTTCTGTTCAATATTGAGAAGTTATTGGAACATGTACCCCCTATGAGTAAACAATGTGAGATGAGGGTCATGAGGTTGACAATAATTTGTCGATCGAATTTAGATTTTGGAGTATTTATCATATACAGGATGGCATACGGCGACGCGAAAACTGTTACCAAGGATTCAGTACATGATTCTGAACAAAAAAAAAAATACATTATTAAAAATACATAAACATACATTTTGAACGCGTAGGTATTGCACTTTTCTATGAGAGTTTTCGCGTCGATGTCCCTGCCAACCTGTATATTTTATTATTTGTTATTTCTTTACTCACCTCTGTACAGCCATAGAGAATGCTTCCACGACATTATTATCATTCTTCGCAGAAGTTTCTATGTATGTCGCGATCTTGTTCTCCTCGCACCATTGCTTCAGCTGGTCGTAGGACACCTCTCTATCTTTTGAAGATACGTCTGACTGAAATAGATATACGGAAAATACGAAGATTATATAAGACCTAAATTTAATTGGTATAAGCTCAAAGAAGCTGGAAAGGTCTTCCTTGATCATAATAAACAAAAAGAGAATGACCTCTACAAGAAAAAATAAAATTAGCTGCAAAAGGCTATACTGGTACACGTATTAATGGTTATAAGGTTCAAATTCAAATGACTCACGCGTTATGGTGAAATACAACAACTGGCCTTAATTAATTTATTCGTTTTGTAGTCTAATCACATTTAATTAATGACATCGCATTATCCAGAAGTTGTGTAACATCACGACCCGCGACGTCTACATTTGAATGTATGATTTTATAATAGTAAGTACTAGCTTTTGCCCGCGGCTTAACTCGAGTGGAAGTCGGAAATCATCTCACTCGTACGTAATCATCATCAAATCAGCCGAAAGACGTTCACTGCTGGATATAGGCCTGCCCCAAGCACCGCCACTTCGACCGGTTTTGTGCTTCTCGTATCTCGAACGTAATACCGGGATACAAATTATGTCCTAACCCAGGTCATGGTTTGACCGCCCCAAATTTCATCGAAATCCGTTAACGCGTGAAAATGTAAAAGTCAGACAGAGTCACTTTCCATGAAGTATGGATTCTTTTAATTATTTTAACGCCATGTTAAGCTGGACATGGAAGGCGCCGTCGAGGCCGATCGAGAAAGAAGTAGCGATATGACTTTAGACTCTTAGACGCGAAGGCTGGTTCAACGTGACAGGAGAACCCTTTCGGAGTATGGGCTACTGAGAAAGAAAAATTTGGCTTGTTTTCTCAATACAGAACTACCATGCCTGTGCTGAGTACATGGAGTATTTTCCCAAGGATGCCCCAATAATTGGGTTTTTAAGGTTATATAGCAGTTGCTCTACGTAAGAAATCCATATTCAGCCGCCTGTTTAGATTGGAATAGGGATGATTCCTGGGTAAAAAAAAATATATTTAGCCCGTTAGTCGGATAACAAAAAAAAGTGGTGGCACTCCAGGAGTGCCGACAGAAGTGAAATCTTGAACAAGATCGCCTTGGTGGAAGAAAAATACTTGTATAGAACATTGGTCCGTAACCTTATCTAAATAAAGAGCACAATCGCGTTTACAAAAATATTTAAAATAAAAGTACTTGCACAGAACATTGATCCGTAACGTAATATAAATAAAGAGCGCAATCGCGTTTACAAAAACGAGGTGTCGTTATGGTGTCGCGAAATCAATGGTTTAGTCCCATTTCAAAAATGCCCAACGCGCTTAAAGAAGTTTTCACTTAAAAAAAAGTATTAGACACGAATTTTTTGCTTTATCATATTAATAAAAATGACAGATAAAATGCATTAAAGTTGGGGAGTGGGGGTCGCTACGTTATAAGTAAGTATAAAATCTACATACTCGTGACGTCATGGCACATTTTAACCCAATGTATCGCCGTATTTTTTTGATAACGTAAAAAGAAAAAATACGTGTTCAATATTTTTTGTTATCATCCCTATTCTGGGAGTCAAGCGACCCCAACAGTGGGGGAAAAGCGAATACATGGCAAGGCTCGTATACAAGGCGTGGGGGATGTCGATTAAGTGAATTTTCCCGGACAGATTTAGCATGCGATCTCAAAAGATTGAACGCAAGGCAGTGACGATTCCTGAAGCACAATCAATAGCAAAAATCCAAAAGGTGATTGTAAATTCTTGAAATGGAGTATGGTAGAGTTCATCACTTCTTAAAACATAACAGGCGATATATGGGTGCAGGAACTATTAGGTCAGCCCTACCTATCCCTTCTGGAAGAACAGGCGTGTTATTATGGCTTCGTCCATACTCATCCCCAGTTCGAACTCGCAAGGCAATAAAATTTATATCAGCTGCAAGGGTACAGTTTGTCGGAAAAGTGCTACGATGTAGAAAATAAATACTCTTCTTCTAAATAATAAATACTGATATTAATTTTACTATGGCAGTCTTGATCTTTTTCTATATATATTTTTTTTTAACAAAATGACCTACTTAGATTCCAGGTTAGATTCCACGGATTTAATCCCGTGCAAATAAATAGTTATTAATTATTAAATATTGCATTCCTATAAATTTTACAATAATTGAATTAAATTATTGTATATACAGACTGTGATATTTTTGGCAGAGAACTTTAATTATTGTACAAACTGTGTTTTTTTAGAGAAAAGTTTTAATTCTAATATATTGTTACGAGCTGGGTATGGGATAAATTAATTACTACCAATCAGACAATTAAATAACTTTATTAAACACAAAACACTTAAAACTTAATCACAAATACACCACTGATCACTATTCGCTCAGATATCGCACTTCTAGTTCACTTCGATTCGCTTCGTTGTATTGCCTAAATCAGACTGACTCATCGTGTGTCGGCTCTCTGCTTTTATACCGCCAATATTCAAGAACATTCCAGCTATGTGTAGAACGGTTCCAGAAAAACATCAACAAATAAACATTACCAGGAAATACAAAAGTAGTAGGTATAAAAAAATAATAACCTACTTGTACCGAATAAAGAAATAGGTACTTTATGCCCTCGGCGTACGGTCGAAATTACAATGACGAGTTCTAATATTGTTTATAAGTAGTTACCTACTTAACTTCAAACTAATAATAATGGAATGCTTCTCGAAGTTTTTAGCGCAAACACACTGTAATCCGTGCTTTCTCGAAAGATCTCGTACGTACGACGTAACAATATAATCAAAGTTTTAATTTTTGTACTTACGAACTGTGACTTTAAGGGGTTAGATAAACGAATGGTTCTTTTAAACGAGCGTATAATACCTATGTTGTTTATTAATGTTGATTCTATTCTATAGATAGACGTTGAAAAAATCACTAATACTACCTACCTACCTATTGTTAATTTTATACTGCGTATTATATCTGAATAAAAATAAATAAAAATCATACTAGCACTTCTCTTACCATCAGTACATTTGCGTCTTTTAGCCATACATGTAATTAGATAATACGAACCGGGCGAGTTCGAACTGGGGATGAGTATGGCCGAAGCCGTTATAATGTTACCTACAGCTAATTTGCAACACATTTTGATGACCTAATCGTTCAAAATCCAATTATATACGTAGTTAAGTTACGATCTTCCCATCATCTTTCAACATTGACATGAATAAACTATGACGCAGCCAGTAGGTGAATTAAGCAACGGTCACGTGATATGATAATGAATAACCAGCCTACTTTATTTCATAACCAGTTCAGCAGTTACGTTGTGGTTTTCCCCCACCAACGTCTCTGGGAGGACCCGAAGTCAAGCAAAGAAAAAAAGCAATCGTGTAATAGAAAGTATTATAAAGTGACCAAGGCCCACATTGTAATGGTCATTTTGTCATAGTTTTGCAAAAGAAATCTTGTAAGTGTTTGTTCTCGTTGTGCGTTATATGACGCATGTTTATGTGGTTTCTGTTGTTAAATTTGCGTAGTTATGGCCATTTCTAGAAATTATACTATGTCTTTTTGAGCGACATCATTTGCAAAGTCAAATCATTTATTTCAGGCCCATGTATGGCACTTTTGAACGTCGACATAGAATTGATTCTAGTCGCCCCTTCCAAAAGGTACCTAGTTTTCATATGGAGAAGAAAACCACAGCACCTATTGTTTTTTAACCGACTTTCCAAAAAGGAGGAGGTTATCAATTCGATTTTATTTTATTCTATGTATGTTGCCTCAGAACTCCGTCGTGTCTATACCGATTTGGTGGTAAAAAAAACGAAAATACAGAACCAAGACCACCGACTTCCGAAATAAAAGTTTTTTTTTTTTGAGTCTGTTGTTTTTTATTGTAAAAAAGTTTTTTTTTGTTTTTCATTAGCCTTTATTGTGTCCCACTGCTAGGCAAAGGAGATCGTCACACTACCTTCTTTCGCCGCGGTCTTCCTCGCGGGCGATGTTCACAGTACCTATACCCGAGAAATATATTTTTCTTGGAGATCATACTCGGGTATATTGTGGTAATCATTCTTCTTTGTGACTGTGACTCATTTATTAATTAACTTCATATTTGTTTAGTGTATTATCAATGCTATAAATGAATATTTATGTGGTTTCCTGAAGGTTTACTGTTTTGATTAACAGTTTGTTGAACGAGAAAAACAATTGCAAAACTTATATAAACTTTTGCAATAACTAACGGCTGTGGTATAATAAATGTTTATTGTTTATAATGCATTGTATAAGGAAAAGTAATACGATTGAGCAATATTGCTTAGTGTTCGCATTTCACTCACATAAAGAAAAAATGCCTGTATAAGATTTAAATGGAAATGACCCGGAAAGCCAGAACATCTTAAAAAAAAAAAAAAAACAAACTCAATCCACAATTGATAAAAATATCGATGAACCTCAAAAAAAAAACATTCAAAGAACATGATTATAACCTTCTTTTTTGAAGTCAGTTAAAAAATAAGAAGGAAGATAAGATTACCTATTAGGCCACAAATTTCCAAAAATAATTAAACAAAAGCTGTGTTACGTACACTACTCTTACAAAAGTTAAATAAAACGAGTATCCTAGGCAATAATATTATGATATTGAACCTAGGTAGGTCTTTATTAACTTCCTGCCCTTGTCCCATAGTACGTAGGTGCGGCGCAACCCTTTTCTTCTTCCATTCTCCCCTGTTAACCGTCACGCTATCATTCACTCCCTTTTCTTTCATATCATTCCTCGCAGAAGCCATTCATCTTTTCTTTGGCCTTTCTCTCTCTCCATGAACTTTATATTCAGCACTCTTTGACGCTGAGCAGACATTGGACGATTTTCCGCGGCCAAATTGTCTATCGTATGCACAGTACCATAGAAATATAAGAAACTTATATCTATGCGTTCAACATAGGTAGGTAAGTACTCATTATGTTTCGTGTTAAAATCCTCACGACTACCCCCATTTGAGGGGTGTTTGATGTCCAGTCGTACGCACCAAATCACTCAACCTTTGTACTATATTAGTTTTAATGAACTCCTGAAATGACCCCTGCATGTTTTAGCATACCACAGTATAATAAAGTAACAGTATTATGTCTCGGCAGTGACCTTGTAATAATTACCTACGGCCGCTCGGTATAAAGACCTTCCGCGTCCGACTGTGCGTAACTGCCACAGAGTACTTTATACTATACTGAAAGGTTCTGCCGCGTACTCAAGACTGTTGCACACTGAGATTTCAAAGCGCGTCGTTTCGGCCGTTTTCTATGAAGATATAATACTGTTACTTATTTATTACTGTGACTATACGTACCCGCGCGTTCATAGTAACAATGTGAATTTGACAGTATTTTTTTAGCAATAACTACTGGCATAATTCTGCTATAGTAGAGCGAAGTTACCACAAGACAAGGTAAATCAGTATCGGATTTTGCGCCCGTGACATTTCGATCTGTGTACAAACCACAGTAGTATTAGTATTAGAATTTATGGGCCATTGTCAGTAAGTATATCGCTAAATAAACGTAAGAAAAACTTCAGTTCAAAAGTATCCACTTTCTAGCATTAGTATTATGGCTACCTATTTTATGCACACCTATGAAGATTACAGAATTCGAACTATATTTATTGAGATAATCAATCAGATTTTAAAAAATGTTTATTCTTCTTTTTTGCGTGTTAATATGTTGTTGGCATCTATACATGTCAAAATAATTGTCTAGTAATCTATAGTTAAGTAGACAATAGTAAATAAGCAGCATTAGAATTAAAACGCGCTCAAGGCAGAGCACCGGCAAGATGATCAGACACGATTAAGAAGGCTGTTGGAGGCAGCATGTACCGAGCAGTCCACACTGCAGATGACCGCATAACTTGCAGACGGGACGTATGTGGTCGCGATACGATCGCCAGCATTGAGGAAACGACGATTTAAGCAAGGTGACGTACCTTATTCCCAACAACCATAAACGGGTATCTATCGATGCCATTCTTGACTCCTGCGTAATGCAGGAACTCGTTGAGCCACATCTTGATATTGTTAAAGGAGCTGCGGTCGTCTATGGCGTATGCTAGGATGCATATGTCGGATCCTCTGTAGAAGGGAGTGCGGAGCGACTTGAAGCGTTCCTGGCCCGCTGTATCCCATACCTGGAAAAAAAATATTGTTTAATAAGATAATCTTCTTCTTGTTTTCGTGTGGTTTTAGTGATTAACCTGGTGTCAAAGTCGCCAATGGGCCTCTGACTTGGCTTCACAAGCCGTCGAGAAATATATCCCATGGTTTCCTCATCATACAGAAAACATAGTTTCATCATGATGTTTTCTTTCACTGTTTTTGAAGCAAGTGATAATTATACGATATGCACATGAATCCAAAAATTCAAAGGAAAACCTTGGGTTCGAACTAGAGACCTATGACTTGACAGTCCGACGGTCACACCACTAGGCTTTCACTGCTCTCTATCTTCTATCATTGGTTACATATATTGACTGCAATAAGCTCGCCCCCTATTACATGGAACTTAAAAATAACTGGCGAAATATGGGTGTACTATATGCCTAACCGGTCGGGGAATATCTACAGGCGTGATCCTTGATTTTATGTAAATTGACGCTCTCGTTGGTTTGAAGTTGCAAGTGCATATATCCTCGGGACGGACAAATTGTAATCAGATTTTTACATCAGGAATTTCTCAGTAGGTAAGAATTTGTCAGGCTTTTTGTGCCCAGCAAGTGGGAATAGACTCGCTTTTAATTACGTCATGGGATTTAAACATAATTTGCGTTTGGTCAGAAAAGTTTGAGACGTGAATCTAGGATGAAAGAGCGAGCGAAGCGAGCTCGAAAATTTGTGTACCTCGCCTTGGATAGGTTAGACTATCTCAGAGAATGCTGAAATTGCAGTTTCATTCAATACAAAGTCAGAGTCGATAAAAATACAGTATTACGCCTATCCGAAATAGATTACTATTATCTGTCTGTATTAGAATGCGGCGGTACCCTAAGGGAGATCTCTGGATTGAGATTCTGGTTTCTCACATTTCTGGGGGGTTTGAACCCCCAAAAACCCCCTCCTGTCTACGGCCCTGAGATACAGCCTACCTACTGAGTAGTAATTACTCTAAAGCTATGATGTAATTACTCATGCACTAATGGCCAGACACATGGCGTTTTATGCAAAGAGGACCATTATGTTTATAACAAAGTAGTTCTATTAACTTACTGGAAACTTTGTAGTTCATATTGTACATTTTAATGTGTAGATTTTATTATAGACCATAAATATTTCTACTGCTGTGCTAGCACAAACATATTTTTTTTTCAGAATATTTTGATCAGTCTAACTAGAATATTATGTTTTCAAAATAGTCTAACCAATCACCTGTCGATTGGCCGCTAGAAGGCCATAACAATTAAAAATTCTATTGTGTCTCGTTAATGACAGTTGAAGGTCTAACCTCCTAAGACAATAAAAACATCCCCTGAACCTGGAGACACGTCCTCAGCCCCCTAGTGACACCTAAGAAGCTGGGAATAAGAAACGTGCTCGATTTCTTATATTCCTCATCAACATTAAATAATATTAATTTAAAAATTTATCGTCAAAAAATAATCTTTCCTTCGAGTGACCTTTACGATACGTATGATACAACTGTCTTATCTGATAATTTTATCAATATTTATGATTTTACTATTGTTACGCATCTGTTTCTATTTTTACTTAACTGGTTTACATTGCTACTTCCTAGATTTCTACGTAACTATGTATAGATTTCTAATAATATGTTGCTTCTCTAAAAATACTTTTATGGACTGTCCCTAATTGTTTCACTGACGTATGGACATGACTTACGGCCATCGGCCTTGACGTACCGCCATGACATACGGAGCTGAGACGTGGACGATCACGCAGGAGTCTGTGTACAGGATGAGAGTTGCACAGAGAGCCATGGAACTTTCCATACTTGGCATAAAGCTTATAGATCCAAACGTCGAGATCCGAGGCTGTACGAACGTTTTCGATATCGGAAAACGAATTACGGAACTAAAATAGGGTTGGGCAGGACACTTAAGGCAAGGTGCAGTGATGAGTGACGATGACAGGTGGAGGAAGGCAGTGACCGAGTGTCGTCCGAGCGGCGAGATGGGCGGACGACATTGTTACCATCGCGGGTAGAACCTGGATGAGGCTCCTGCCTGTTCCTACAGGTGCGTGGGGACTGGCACAATAAAAGAGAAGCCTGTGCTCAGCAGAAGGTGAAGTCGGGCTGTGGTGATGATGATGAGTGGTTGCAAGCACAACTGTTGAACGTGGGGCCTGGGTTCTAAACTGGTTTGAGCAGTGTTATCAATAGGAAATTCTCAGTAGCAACTCATGATTTGCGTCTGGTCACAGATTAATACAGATGGTTCACTCCGCAAAATCATTTAAACAGAAAGCGACTCTTGTTACGACACAATAAAGTACAATTCAGGTAGCACAGCGCTAATTACCTACAGTTATATTCACCTAGAAAATGCCTCTCTTTCTATCGAAGTCTTTCGATCTTCTGACTACGTTACACTCACTGAATTGGCCCAACAAGTCGAGCCCGCCGCGTACTTTTAGCTTCATACCTAAAATGCGGAATTAACCATCTGTATACATCTGTGGTCTGGTTAATAACGAAAGGATTGCTACCTACCACATAGTGGATAAAGCCAAGTCAACTAAGAGATGCCCATCTTAAAAAAAAAAAAAACTACCACATAGGACTATGACTATAGTATTATAGGGAGATAAAAACCCAAGAAAAGATGGCTGGACTGATTCATTACTACCTGCCCAGGCAAGCTGCTTCAGGAAACATTACTCTAATTACGTAACTTATTTTCATAAACATTTTGACAGTTCAATAACCTTCATTGCATTATTTACGTTGTTGAGCAGTTTTCCAATTTATGAAGCAATGGATAAACAATCTGTTTGAAATCGAAACAGATTGTGTTTTATTACGCAATTAGGGTACAGGTATGGAAATATTTTAAGTTCTTTAACAAACATGATGTTCTTTGTTTGCTTTGTTTGATTTGATTTGATTTGATTTGAAAACAATTAACAATGGCATGAAATATTACTAACGAGCTGCGTCCCTCAGTTTCACCCGCATAAGCCTCGATCCCGTGGGAATATCGGGATAAAAAGTATCCTATGTGTTAATCCAGGCTATAAACTAGCTGTGTGCCAAATTTCATTCAAGAAAGAAAGAAACAAAAAAGAGAAAGAGTAACAAATATCCATCCAACCTCACAAAATTTCGCATTTTTAGTGGGATAGAAATAGGATAGGATAGGGTTCATCATTTTAAAGAAATGTCATTAAATAAATAGGCATCATTACTTGCAAAAAATGTAAGGAATCTTTTGTTTGCATACATTCTTTATGAAACAATTATAATTGTTTGAGTCAGGTGATCAAAATAATCTCATGCCCTGATTCTGCCTGAGCGGATTTCACATACCTACACATATAAAGTTTAAAAAAATTCTAAAGCACATTTTGCCCACCCGAAAACGATTTTTCTTTAATGACCTACAACTTACTATTAGTTGGCGATTAGTGAAAAATCTCATTTTCCCAAATCTTCATTTAATTAAGTCTGTTTCTTTGTTTGTCTATGTTTTGGGTTGTCAGTTAACCAGCTAGCCATGGCAGATTTTAAAATACTTGGACAAAATACTATATTACCTTTTTTTATACAGCCTTATGCAATACCATGCTAAGTAAGTAAGCCTTAAACAAAGTTTTTACCTCTAAACAGATAACACAACCTTGAATTTGAAGGTGACGTTTATTGTATAACACAGAGAACTTATACAAACAATCTGTATCCTTTTTTATTAAATAATTGGGCAATTATGTAGTTGTTACTTCAGTTCTCAATCATGTATTAATATTATTTAGAGAATTTTAATTATGGTGAGATTTACAATATTTATAATTATAGTAGGCCATGACGCTTTTTGTTTCAGTTAATCCTCATCAGTAGCAAGGACTTATAAATATTTGTCAGAGGACCAACTATAATTTAAAAAAAAAAATGAAGATTTTTCAGATCTGAGATTAACAAAAATAGCTACTTGCTTTTTATGAGTAACAATAATTTATAAATAGCGAAAAGCACCAGTTGCTTTGTTAATTCAAGATAGAGTTTAATTCATCAATAAAATTTTATGTGAAGGTCAAATTCATCTAACGGTTATTCAGACCAGATTCAAATCTGACCTCATTTCACTGTTGCAAACAACCCAAACTTCACAGAAAAACATTTATTCAGAGGACTTATGAGCAATTCCATTGCTTCAAATACAAACTTATTATAAAAAGAATCAGCGCACCAATGTCTTTACAATGTCTTTTTCTCACAAGAAACATAAAATAATTTTCTTCAGAAACAAGCAAAATTCAAAAATTCATACAAATTCTACAAAGCTAAGTAATTTTGCATTGATTCAAGGCAAACCAGCTAAAAACAACTGCTGGATTGAAGAAAAACAAAATTTCTATGAACCTCCTTGATAAAAAGTTAATCACTTTGTTAAATTTAACAAAGACTTAGTTACTTTCCAACCTTGAACATTGTGATAGAAAAAAAATATCTCTGTTGCCAAACATCTCTTAGAGTTTACGTCACTTTAAAAAGTTTGTGAGGGTCTTAATAAGAAAAATTACCTGTAATGTGTACGGTTTTCCGTTAACTTCAATAGTTTTGTTCATGAACTCGACGCCAATAGTGTGAAAACTGTGATCATCGAAGTGGTTCGATATAAACCTGCTCATCAAACATGACTTCCCAACGCCACCTTCCCCTAGAATCACAATCTTCAACAATGTGCTCTTGTTGGCGGTCCTCCCGTAACCGCGATCATTATCTTCCACCATTATGTCGAACCACACATTATATTCACTAAAACGTTTCTTTACAACCGCAGCCTTGAGTTAAATAAGAGCGCAAAATTACACTGTTTAATTAATGACTCATTTTCGAAGCAATTGGTTAATGCATATCCACCAATGTCACTACTAATCAACTAACGATGCTAGTTAATAATAGAAATGTAAGTTATACATTTCAAGAAGTCAAGGAATTATTTATATTTGTAAATATTTCCGCACGAGCACGACGATTGTTCACAGCTGTTTCAACGAATTTGTAAAATGTAAATCAAACGTCAGAAATTGTTGAAATTGTCAGTCAACTCCAATCAGTGCATCGCAAATGTTACTAAATAAATATTTTAGTTTTAGTAGATTAGTGGTCAGATTTGTTTGATGTGAGTAACTCAATAGTCGAGTCAGAACGGTACTTGCAGCAGCCTAAAATATAAAATAAGTTATTTGTATGTAGTACGAAAAACGAATAAGGATAATGAAAAAAATGTTCTGTCCTTCAGGTAGATTATAAAATATATTGGCCACGTATTTTTTCTTTATAAACGTAATCAAATAAAATGTGTCATGACGTCACGAGTATGTAGATTTTATACTTACTTGTGATGTAGCGACCCCCAACTTTAATGCATTTTAACTAAGTATTTTTTTTATTAAGGAGATGCGCTAAGGTAGCCTGCTAAATTCAAATTTTCTTAAGTTTTTTTGCAATTTGCAGGTCTAATATTTTTTTATTATCTGACTGAGGAACTAAATAGAATATTTTTTTTTTACCCAGGCATAATCCCTATTACTGCTTACTTTTGTTCGTTCAGGCTGTGGTTCAGGGCCAGCATCTGTGGCGTAAATAAATTAAGTTGAATAATGAATTAATAAAATCGATAATGTTACGTGTTCGACTATTACAAGAATCGAGTTTGACGTTTACAAACATGAACATCTTTCATATTTATTTTAGGTGGCAACACCAACACTGAACTACTGTTGACTTTCTTCATGACTTTCTGACTTTTCTGACATGAATCCATGATTTTTACACATTGTAATAGATATTTTTTACCCACCGAACTTTAGAGAATTTAACTGTATTAGTACTGCTACGCCATCTTACGGAGTATATTTAGAAAGGTATACCTAATGCTTACCATGCTCCAGCAGCGAGCGGTTTGTGAATCTTTGTGATTCATAAACTATTATAACAGAGCCATCTTTTAGCAACCTAACATAATTAGCAACCTTGAGTCTAGCTATGTAAACTATTTAATTAAAATATTGAATCAGTATATTGTTAGAAAGCTATTTTCTACCTTAAAGGAATCCAAATAATCTTCTGAATGTTTTTGCCGTCACATGAAATAAAAAGATGAACAACAAATATTCGTATTACTTTCAGTGCATAGCGACATCTATTAAAAATATTTAAGAATTATATGATTATAATAATAAACTGCGAAACAACCATTGTGTTCAGTAACCGCCAGGTGTCGATAATATTTACCTTTTGTTTTGACGACCTCGACTCGCGAGTAGTCGCGAGATGTCACGCTTACTCGGCCGCGCGATACAACTTTATTCCGCTTTGTTTTGCGGAGGTGAGAGGACATGGTGTAGCTATCGCTCGAGTTTGTGCGTTGTGTTCAATGTTTTTCTTATTAAAAAGTATTTATTGAGTGAATAGACTTATTAATTCTTTACGAAAAGTGTTTTTAAATTCGAACGAAGACTGTGTATGTGTTCGAGTAGGTGAAAGATCGCTACATTTGCGCAATCGTTGGTGAGACTTGATGTCAATAAACTTGTCGGTTGTATTTTATGGGAAAGGTGTGCCGCGTCGCGCTGGTACCTGTTCTCGGCGGATGGGTGCTTGAGGTCGGGATAGTGGCTGCTAAGTTGGCGGCGGTCGGCTCGTCAGTGCCATGGAGTCGTAGATAGAATCGAGGTGAGTAGTAAAGTTTGGTGGTTTTCGTTGGAGCAGCGGGCAAGGGACGCGGGGCGCGCGGCTGCGTGCATTCACCTCTGACCCGCGCGCGGGGCGAGCGCCGCTCAAGGTCGGTGCGCCGCCTGAAGGTCGCTCGTCACGTGACGCGGAGGGTGCCCACCCCCGCCCCTCGTGCCTGCCGCCCCTGCCGTGTTTGTGTTGACAGTCGCGTGCACAAATGTTAGCTTATAGAATCGACCCCCGATTATTATTTTGCAAGAAACATTGCACGATACATGTAGATGATGCTAGCTGTAAGCTGAGGTTAGTTATTTTATTCAAGGACTCAACCTTTTCGTTCAAACCAACAACAAAAAAAAAAAACTAGCCGTCACTAATAAATAAATAGGATCTAACTGGTTAATTATAGTTTCAAGGTTTTCACCTAGTTTTCCGACTTCCTATTAGATTATATATAAATGAAAAAAAAAAAACAGTTGGTAGGCATAGATAACGGGCGTGCTAACAAAATGACAAATAGGTAGGTGCTAGCCTCTATTTTTAAATCGCATTGTTTCATGCCTCGGTAACGCATGCATTGAACTAACGGTCTATAAAACGAAGCTAGGCAATCTAGGCATCTATTATTATGTGATGAAACTGCGATTTGGTATGCCATAAATAATAGGTGTATAATAAATGTAATAATGGTGAAATGTATCTGGCACCAGTTTCATAAACAAACCTTTGGGTCGACCGTCAAACACATCTGCAGTTTCAAATTTCGAACGTGCAAAAATAAACGTGTATGTTGTAACGTGACAATAGATAAAGGTAAGTAGGTATTTGGGTAGGTATGCAGCGGACTTTTATCACAGATTTTATCTGTTGTGTCTACAACCGCTGATGGATAACACGAATTTTGATACAATGTTTGTATGTTGTATTGTATTGTCGGTATATAGCGCACGAGTAGTTAAAAATGTGTTAGTAAAGGTTGTACCAAAAAAACGATCCCGCATTTGATACTCGTAGGTAGGTATGTATATCCAATTATCATCACGCGATTCATTTGAATGATTTTTTTCGGGAACATCAAATAAGATTTTAGCTTCACCTACGCTTCACTGAATCCAAACTTCCTGAAACATTTATAAACCCGCAAAAATTCTTTTCTCTGTCTGGCTCTCATAAAAAATCTGAAATGACTAATTTTATAGCGCATTCCAAAAGATTTAGAATGCATTTTTATTTGTATTTTTTTAGCATTCACGTCCGTTTTATAGTTGTTTCGTCTACTGATGAAAATTTTTAAGTTCTGGATGACCTTGCGAGTTGCTATAATATGTGTACCTACCTACGTAAAGATATAACTGCATCTTTGTGTAAAGCATCAATAACAAACTGGCCTCGCAAATCGTGATCTACGAATGCCACTAAAGCCGGGCCCCACGTCTCGACTGCGAGCACGACGCGGACGGACGCCCGACAAAAAGTTGCATATTAATGTACAGCTTTATAGGTAGGTATAGGTATTATTCATTCGATGTGAGACGTTCGATTCCATATGATTAATCGAGTAATATGCTTCGGTTTTAATAATACAAATTCGGTGAATCGAATCTACCAAGGAAAACATAAAAAATGTATATTAATTAAGTCGTAATTTTCTTATGTAATGTAACTATATTTAAAATAAGTGACCTCAGTTAAAAATAGTGAATGCCTTATTAGCGTACGTTAAACAAAAGCCTTGATAATTTAAATATAATTTATGAACAATGAATTTATTCGAAATAAAAATACCTAATTAGTATACCCAATTCTGATTTGTCATAAATAAATGGAGTTCCATTACCTTGAAGGGAACAAACGCTACAACTACCTAGTTCAGGCTGACACACCTTCGTTCACTAATGATTTCGTCACTAAGGTCTGTGGGCGGTAATTGTATTGGCGTTCCGTATCGGATTAAGTAAATATTGTACCTATACTGTTAGATTTACATTAATTAATACAACGGTATTACGGTACATGTTCGAATGTTGAGCAACTGTCTGCATATAAATTAGTTATTACTTATTGGTATTGCATTCCCCTCCCGTCGATGTAATTAATGTAACATTCAATTCTAAGCTGGAAAGTGTTCTTTTAAATTGAAAAGGAATTTGAACAACTTGCAGCAACCTTGAGTACTAACATTCGTTGGTGATATGATAGTGTGCCTGAAAAGGAAACATTAGACAGTTTGATAATATTAACTGTCTAATTGAAGGCTTAATTATTAACACAATCGACTTAATTATTAGGAAAGAAGCGTAGAAAAACAAGCAGTTTAGAGTATATTCTATTAGATGAATAAATTGGCTTGTAGCGAATTTGCATTTACAATATGGATACAGCCAAGTAATAGTTGATATGAATAATGTAAAACATTATAATTCATTACAGACGATGTTAGTATTATGGTAATGTTCATAAATTGTGGCCCTAGTTGTTTGGCAACAGTTATTGTTATCGTGTCTGCATCTACGGACCGTTCTCCGACAACACTGCCTGTTTAATTGCAAAATGAATGTTGAAATAGGATCTTAGCTGGCTTATTGTTTGTACTAAGCCGGATGGAATTGATTAATCGCTGAACTACTGCAGTAATTAACCATTAACTTTACAGTTAGCGGTCAGGCCGAGTAATTCATAATGTTATTGACTTTTAGCTAATCCACAGCTGTATCGACCAAACAAACAACTTTTAATTATAGAAAAATGAGCGCGGCGTGTTTAAAATACATTTATTATCCGGAAACTTTACAGTCATGAATAGATCTGAATTAATAAATAACTGCTCATCACCTTTTAAGATGCTGTAAAGGCTCTTTTAAACAGGCGCGACACTCCACGCGACACAAAGACACCGCTCGTCGCGCGACGAGCGGTGTCTTTGTGTCGCGTCGCGTGTCGCGCCTGTTTGAAAGAGCCTTAATACGCAATAAATACTTACAAGTTATAATTATAATATTATAACGCACTTTTTAACTGTCCAACAGCGCAATTCGCAACTATTTTAAATTGCAGATCACGTAGACGACCTCGAGTTTAGTTTAGGTTTACCTAAATTCGACTTGTTTTGTTGACATACGTTTGTTATGCCATCAACAAGTCTAATGATACTTGTGTCATTGTCTGAATAAAAAATTAATGCATATTTTTTTATTGCAATTAGAGTGGAAGGAAACATACTAAATGAAGCTTAATGTAACGACGAATCTGATTAGTTAGTTAATAATAGTCATTGATAGAACTGTCCACCTGCTGAACAGCTTTTTCATTGGCCTGATTGGACTAGTCGGTTCATAATCATAATCTCGGTTAAGATAATTAATAAAATAATACCATGTGTTTTGTTTAGAATTCTTACGTAGACGTATTATGTACCTATCATGTGTATGACGCATCTAATCTTTTATGATTTTTACAGAACATGAATAAAATCATGAATACAAACAAATATGTTTTAGTTGTACACTACCTTGTTATGATTTGCTATCGCCGAGTTCAAAGGTCGAGTTTGTTAGCGTCATACCTACATTTGGTATGAAGCGAACACAAAATAAAAGAAGCGCGTTTGGCTGCGAGTGTACTCTCACTACTTTCACGTGTCGATGTGTGAGTGATGTTGGTGGTGTGCGTCTCGGCCGGTGACCTTGCTATCAGGCGGAAGCGCGCGGCCGCGTGAGTCAGCGCGCGTCTGCCGAGGGAGCAGAGACCTTCGCGTAACGTCTATACTACCATGTTCCATTGAGTACCAAGCCGACGAGTTTTTTCGGCCCCCTTTTGCCTTTGTTCGATTTTCAAAGTTGGAAGCTATTATTCTTTGTGGCGTTCGTCGCGTCATCGAGGACGTATAGTGTTCGCTGACGAATAGACATTGGCAAAATAATATTGTTCAGAACAGGTTTAAGCCTTTATGAGATTTTGTCAAATAAAGTAGGATTATTTATTTTCTCAAAACTGGGTTTGGTAAATACGAGCACGAGCATCATATTATAACAGCCCGTCGCATGTTCCATTGTGTGGTACCAAAAGAGGTTCTCTTTGTTCGTTATTTTTTTATTTGTCAGAGGGAATGTTGTGTTGTTTTAACAGGCTGTTTCTCTTTCGGATGTGCTCTGTCATGTTAGAATTTCTCTTTCTTTTACAATTTGCTTATCGTTTTGATGAAGGGATTAAGTAGGAAATATCAGTAAAGTCAGGTGGTATCTAACGTACACAACTTTCCTTCTTATTTTTTAAATGTCAAAGTAGTAAACTCAAGGTGGCCACACACGTAACTGCAAGCATGACAATTGCCAAGCTTGCATGTGCCAGACACAATCATTTTGTGCCAGTATTAGAGTCTCAGTACAGCACAGCACAGCCTTCAGTGGCAACACAGCACGGAAGACACTTCGTATCCCTCCGTTCGAAATTAAAAAATCAAACATCTTCGTCAGCCATCTTGTTTTATGACGTCACTCAGGCAACCTGTAGGTCGCCCGCCCTATCAAAAGCCCAGTTCTTTCTTCCAGTATTGTAAGTGCCTATTGTACAAATGCCTGTAGCCTTGATAAGTAGCAACCATGACGTGTATATGGAAATTAAGTTATTTAAATAACCTCGCATGGACGACATGGACGTGCGTTCAAAATTATGTCGGTCCCTAAGTAGGTACGACTTTGCATGATACATAACATTGTGTAATGTAAACTAACTATGTACTTTGTCATCAATAATGTTTCATAAGGTGTACGACAGATAATAAAACAAAGGTATTGTTATAAGCTTCTTTTGAAATTAGTCATTAACGGCTGTTGAATTTGAAACAGGTTTATCTGGATGTGCACTTGTAAATCTAAATTAGTTAATAGATACTAATAAATACTATCTACTCTACTAGATAGGTGTAGGATGTAAATGTGAACCTTAGACTTATTAGATTCTGATTAACTCTAATTCTAATGGGAGAATAAGCTAAGTCGTAAGTACCCAGCATCCACTATTTCGCCTCTGAAAATTTACTACCTGCTCCACCAAGTTAAGGCCTTGCAGACAGGCGCGACGTGACATCGGTAGAACGATTTCCATGAAGTTTTCATAAAAATTGTTCCACCAGAGTCACGTCGTACCTGTCTGCGGGAGTCTTTAAAATAAAAAAGCATACAGTATCAAACTATTAAAGTACAAAACGTCCTCAAATTTGCAATTTGAAAGCAAAAATGTTACTCACAATCTCAGTTCGTCAAAACCTTTCAAAAATATTATTATTCATCTCAAGTTCAAAATATAGCCTGTGACGACCAGAGACAATCTCACGCGCGTAATGGAGCACATCACTATGACCCTAGCGGTAGTGCTGTGACACAGTTCCCGCACACGACATAGATACAGCCAAGATCATACGATATTTCGCTTCCCTAACCGTTACGCGATACTCTTGATACCTTATCGATAATATTAAATTTATGGTTCCGTAGACTGTTAAATATATATTTTCGAAGTCTTGCAATGTTCCCTGTATCCACCAGCACGCTTAGCATGACCACAATAGAAACGGGTTTTGTCGACGGAAGAATAGACAAAATGACAGATAAACAATCACATTCTCTCATTTTGTCTATTCTTCCGTCGACAAAATCCGTTTCTATGGTTGTCATGCTACGCGTGCTGGGGGCACAAAGGTTTTGTTAGGTGTGTAGGCTATTGTTTTTATGCGATACAAAATTGTGCAAGAACTTGTACCCAGTGAAAATCTGCGACTGCTCCTAGGTCTAGCCAGTTCCAACAAGGTGTAGCCGTCCTAAAATATTTGAAAACTAGTTTTCGTAGTTTGGGTGTCGTTGGGTTCACACCTTATTTCGTGTCAATCTAATACCGGGTTCACACGGTTCGATTTTAGTTGATCAACTGCTAAATCTAAAGCAAGATTTGAACCGTCTGAACAGACTTTCAATCAAATTAAATTTCGAATTCAAAGTATGTTTTGTTGAACAACAAAAGTTGTTCAACTAAAATCGAACTGTGTGAACCCAGTATTACACGAATAAAGGCAGCGACTAGGAATTACTACTAGTACAAACTAAACTTGGCGTATGGCCGATCCCTATAATTTACGGACTGGTTAAAATTAAGACTCTTGTATCTTTACGAATATTGAAGCAAAGACCTCATAGCTTTGCATAGTAGACCCTCCCATGTAAAATTAACGTACGAATCTATTTATATGCCCAGTTTGGCAATAAAAAATAGGTACTACCATTTTGGTAAGAAAAACGATTCGTTTTTTCGAGGAACCGAGCATATTATTTAATTTTGACAAATCGAAATGTATTTGGATCTGTCAAAATCACGTCAAAATGCACAGATTTTGACAGATCAAAAGTACTATGAATGTAGATAAGACGCTTTAAAAGTTCTAAATGACAGGTGCAATTTAAAGTTGTTAACCGTGGTTCTACCTGTTGTAACACTCAGGATCGAATTCGTGACATCACAAGATCGCGATTCAGAGCTATGCCCCACGCGTCAAGGTTACCCTTCCAATACCTATGTTATCTTGATTCTTGATGAATTGATACAAAGTGTGAGCCATGGGTGTAAAATAGTCAATTTGAAGTGTCAAATAAGTAAATTAAAAATGCACAATTGAATGCTTCCTGCTAGAGTTTGACCTAAGTTCAGGACTTGATAATTGCGTCTTTGAGGAACTTGGGATTGGAAAAATGTAAGTCATCATCAACACCATCTCCCAACAGCAGTCCACTGCTAGACATTATTATTTTAAAAAAAGTGGAAGTGAAAACTTGAACAAAATCGCTTTGGTGGAAGATAAATACTTGTATAGAACATTGGTCCGTAACCTTATCTAAATAAAGATCACAATCGGGTTTACAAAAAAAAAAAACTTCCGAAACCTTTAAAGTAAAAATACTTGCATAGAACATTGATCCGTTACCTCAATATAAATAAAGAGCACAATCGCGTTTACAAACTTTTGAAGTAAAAATACTTGCATAGAACATTGTTCCGTAACGTAATATAAATAAAGAGGATAATCGCGTTTACAAAAATGAGGTGTCGTCATGGTGTCGCGAAATCAATGGTTTAGTCCCATCTCAAAAAGGCCCAACGCGCCTAAAGAAGTTTTCACTTCAAAAAATGATTGAGCCTTACAGTAGTCGCGTATGATGTGTAACATCTGACATCTTGGCCGACGTATATATGAAATCAACAATACTCATCATCATCGTTATCATGATCCTGACAACCTCTCGGAAAATTGGTTGGTACCATCTGACAGCCAACTTTAGCACCGCACGCGCTCATTGGTCAAATCAAACAGCGCGCGCTTCCCCGGCTTCATGTTACACGCTTCCGTCCCTTTTCACGAAATCACTCTCATAGATTGCAGGAAAGCGAGAAGAAAGATGTTACTTACACTTCAATAACTTAACCCCTTTTGCAGTCCTGTCAAATTGAAATTGTTAATGATATAATTTATTTACATAAATATTTACAAATAGGACCATAAAATGGCTTCATCCATACTCATCCCCAATCCGAACTCGTCCGGTTTTCATACTGCTAGTAAGAAAAGTGCTAGTATGTTTTTATTTATTTATTATACCCGGAATAAAATTAACAGCTACTAGTACTATTAAGTGTTTTCTCACCATCCGTAAAATAGAATCAACCTTATTGTGGTTTATTTGTTCATAAAGAAACGTAAATTAATGGCATAATATTGATTGAGCTTTCGCAGCTCCCAATATCACCTTGAATACTGTATAGCTGTATGAAGAAAGGTCTGGCACCAAATTTGAACATACCGTCAGCAAAACAATGTTTAATGTTTTTTATTTGCTCTTTGATTTGTGGAGATGCGATTTCCCTCTTCGCAATAGTCCACTAATAAGAAATGTTGGAATTCTTCCGGAATAATTACATCAACGGCGTTGAAAAATCTTGTTTTTGTAACCTTTAAATGTTGGTTTCTGGGTTTATATAATGTAGACTTCACTTTTTTTATATTCTGGCATTGCAGAGCCAGAAACCCCCTTTTTCAAAATCATCAACGTTCCGTTCGTAATTTTTTTGGAGTGGTATGTAATTTTGATACACATCCTCTTTGCATTTCAGCAAAAATGTCACTGCGTTATTATCCAAATTTGGCACACACGCATGTACATGTTTAATTTCATTATATAACGCATTGTTCTCACTGTAAAGTAACAGATTCGCTACACTTAATATTTTTTTGGCTGTTAACACACTTCCAAACAGAAGATTTTTTACATGGCGTTTATAATATGTATGTCCAGCGTGCAAAACAGATAATCTGCGTTGTTTATTTTATAATTTCAAAATTTCCCGAGAAGATCCTTCCCCTGACATGTTGCCGACACATACTTTTACATAAAATGACTTGTTATTAGGTGCACTTGGGCAGCATTGTAAAGTAAAAAAGAAGGAATGCTTTTTATCTTAGAGTCCACCGTCTTTTGCCCATTGCAGTTATTTAATTTTATGACTCTTTTGTTCGGAAACGTAACAAAATTTAATAATTAATAACTATTTATTTGCAAGGAATGTAAGTAGTTCATATAAAAAAAAATGATGAAGATCAAGACTGCTATAGTAAATTAATATGTGATAAGTATTTATTTTCTACATCGTAACACTTTTCCGACAAACTGTACCCTTGTAGCTGATAGGCATTTTAATAAAAGCGGGTGATTCCAAATTGGGGATGAGTATGGACGAAGCCCTTAAACTAGGGGTATATAATAATTGGATTCTACCTGAACAAGAAATAAACCTGTATCTCAAGTATCACAATCAAACAAGCTTGGTTCATTTTATTATTTTGTTAAAGCATAAGCCTGAACAAAATAATAAAACGAACCAAGTTAACCTGACGGCCTACCTACAAGATAAGGCGCTATTTATATATTCCAAAACATCAACGAAACCATAATTTTAATAAACGTTCGAAAGCCAACTAGCAGGTGATTCTTTAACATTTGAATTTGAACCGCTCGCAGCGACTTGACCCCGGGACGCGTGTGTTGCAACAAAAGTAAAAGGCTGGGATGCATGGCCGTCCGGAGAACGGTGAACAGACCTCACACTTTTGAAACGAATGTATCCGCTCAAAACTATACGTACGGAGACATTTTCCGAGCTTTTTCTTGGATTTTTATAAACAACGGAGCTCTATGCGCACTAGAAGCATCTTCACTAGATGGATTAAATATGGGTGACGATGAACTCACAAAGAGCAGTCCGAATGACAGTGGGTATCAAGATTCAATAAACATTCCAATAAGCATCTATCGAATTTAATGACAGATCTACTCATGATTAAAAGGTGGACTAGCAAAGTCCACCTTTTAATCTTGAGTAGCATTTGCATCATTTGCTTTCCAATATGGAATGAAGAGCAACTTGACAAATCGTATTGCTGGAAAGATAAAGTAACATGCTTGTAATTCTGAGATATCATGTTTCCACGTAAATGAACCACATATTTTATTGTCTGTGATTACCAAAAGTCCGACCGTATATAGAAATAAAGGCAGCGAATGAGGCGCCTAAGCTTTTATTCGTCATCGTCTGTGACTCACCTATATAATACTTCTCGCCTCATTTCTATTTCATTGCTTTTAAAGCCTCCATAAATCTTAAGCGATTTGAATCAAAACTATAATGTAATAATTAGAATAATAATGAATTGCTGGAGTATTCATAGTTATTTGTCTTTAAGATGAAAGATATAAGCTGCAGCAGATATTACTGCGCCATTCCTAACGAATCCTTCCGTGAATTCCATGTTAGTAATGTGACGTCTGAGCGTCGGTCGCGTCGACGCGTTTAGAAGTTTCCAGTTCCGAATTCCTGTTTTACCGTAACTGCCGAGTTTGTGTCTTGTCACTAATTAAGTGCGATTTATAGTCTACCACGTAAGCTTGCCACGAGCCTTACCTCATTTCGGCAACACAAGTCTAAAAGATGCAGTGTAAAACTTTTCTACATACTAAGGTTTAGAAATCAGGCTGGTGGAAACCATGTTCTGCGTTACTGCACTACAAACGAAAGAAAGAAAGATAGCTTTATTTGTCACAGAAACACGTGCATACAAAAAGACCAGAGTAAACAGAAAACAAAATAGATCTGAATTAATCGAGCACAAAACAGAAATAATCGGCAGCTGCAACGAAATGCAGCTATTATAATTGCCGAATAAACCTGTGGATTTGTTTTACGTTCCAATTGATTCAAACAATGACTTGGTCATTTCGTTCAATTCTTTTCAATTGTGGTTTCAGCCTTTGACTTTCTCCAGTGTACCGCAGTTCAGTTCCCACGTAAGTGATTGCGCGCCGAAACCATGAGACATCCTTGCAGGTTTCACAACTCGCCTCGATACAGAATGATTCTGAGAAAACATTACTGCGTGAGTCAGCGCAGGGTTCTGTCTGGAACGGGTCTTAAGCCGCCATACCCTGCTTAGGTAGCTTTGACTCATTGGCCAACTGTTTTTGTTTATATCTCGTCCGCAAATTTTTAATTTTGAGAGAGAGGGAGAAACATTCATAAGCACTCAGGTTATAGCAACGGTAACAACACTCTGTGACTCCATTACAATTGCGGAACGGGTGTGCATATCTGAGTTCATCACACCGAGGCGTCAATGGATAAACTTTAGACAAGTTCTACAGCATGAGGCATCGCATAGTAATTTCCGGAGTGGATTTTTTTCTTCATATCTTCGAGCGTCAATTAAGTCGCTTTAATTTCGGCACAGGAAAACTGCCAGTGACGGTTGAACCGGTCTGACTAGACGCATTTGGTGCGAAGGATATTTTTTACGTTCACAAGATATATTTGGCCTTCTTTGGCGACTGTTCTGTACTGAAAGTCAGTTGTAAAACAGGTGAACTTTGTTACGTGTGGCTGTTACGTGACTAATCCAACCGTGAATCCAGCAATGTGACTTTTATAGCCTTAATTCTCGGTATTCTTTGTGTCTTCTGTATTGCATTATAATTTGTACGTAGAATTTTCGTCGAGGAAACATGAAGCAATACCTACTGCAAACAACCTTCGGATGTCATTGATATGCAACTTTGTAAGTGGCACAGGAACAAACTATTTATTCATTATTGATAAAGCTATTTTTAGCAATGCCCTTGTCTTTACATGGGCGTCTAAGTTTGAATTTCAACATAGTTATGTATGTTCTATCCCTGCAAATATCCAAACCGGTATTCCAAATTCAAAGTTAACTTTTTTAACCCGCTGTTTCCCACAAACACTATGGCTGCTGAGTTCTGCTTTCCTGTGAAATGTCAACCGCCACGGAATGCGGCTGCGGCGACCCATTTACCCCCCCTCTGCAACCCTCACCTCCCCGACCAGTGGTGGGTGGGTACCGGTCCTGCGTGCCCTCGATGCGTTGATTCCGCGTTGCGAAACTCTCGTGTGGAGTAAGTTTTGCTTTGATGCTGTTGTAAACTTGCTGACGTGACGGTGTGAATTATTGTCTGCCTTTTGTACGTTCTTTGAGATTCTTTCATCCTATGGTTGTCTGGAAAAATTCCTTTTAGCGATAAGACCTCTTTTTCCTGTTGTGCCTTATGTTCTATCTCTCAGTGTTTTGAAGAATTCTTTCTTCTAATACTTCTGCTCGTGCTATACGTACGTGAATTCGCACGTAGTCTTGATTAATATCAGGCTGATTCTTGGAAAAAGGCGTCATTATCGCCCTAATAGAGTTTAGCTCCAAAAGCGCCGTGAGACAAAGTATGTACGCTTTGATATCATGTTTAATGTTAAAATGGTTGTCTAAAACCAACGGTTATATCTTTACTTTTTATCCAGCAGACTGTTCAATGTTCAGGTGGTACAGGTTAGTTGAACATTCGCATAATACCAAGGAAATAAAGTTCTCATGCGTTGAACGCAAATCGTAGATCGTTCTAATCAACTGATTAATTTTGGATTAGCCATGCCTGCGCCTGATTGGTCACGCATCCTTCAGGACTACAGCCAATCAAGAGATTCGTGATCAACTGATCAATCTGCTGATCGTGATAAGTATTTTGACCATGTCTTGGGAATGAGCGGTTGTTAATTGATTTTCCGCTAGTGTTTTGTTTTGCTTATTATTATGCAGACTGAGTTATTATATTTTTTTATATAAATGGTGGACAAAATTATTTCGGGTTAGAATTAGAGCCTAAATTAAAACTTTTATTGACTTGGAAAAGTTGGGCGGACCTAACCTGGCAGTTGAGGGTTATTGCTCAAAGTTACGATATTAAAATATTCAATTATTAGTTTTGAAATAAAATTATGTTTGTATTTAATTAACTCTGAATTCCATTTTGGTACAATTATTTGATCAAGATTGCCATTTTGCATAATATTTGCAAGCGAAATCCTTAGAAATTAATTACTTATATAGCTAAGATGATTTGTGTCAGTCACGAAATTGCGTATTTGACACCGAAGGCATGTAGGTATTACAAAACTACATAATTAGAAACTTCTTTGTCATTCACTATACGGCTATTCTCAGTTAATGAAATATCAACTATATTATCTGTGGAGACGAATAAATTAATTTTGAGTTCAAAAAGCGAACACAAAGCCTACAAATTGTAATGAGGAACTTGAAAGACTGGCTGAAAAGAGAAGAGAAGAGATTTATTTATTTTCTTCTTTCTACGTTCATCAAAATAAACAATATAAAACTAAACTCTGATTTGTAATTTGCTAGACCACAATGACAGCTGCGATCGACCTTTTTTTATAAATAACACGATATATCTAAAATTAATATTATAAAGAGGATACATTTGTTTGTTTGTTTGTCTGGAAGTTTGAATGTAGGGGGTAATCTCCTGAACTGGCAATCGGATTTGAAAATTATTTTTGCATTTGATAGCGACAATTCTTGTAATTAATATTACAGAGACAACACGACAACAGTAAAGGTCCTCCGACAGAGAATGATTCAGTGGTCTTGGTAAGAGTCACTCGGTCACTAGATTATTTTCTAGGTTATTTTTATGTCGACACCAAATGTCATTTTATTCTAGCAGATTATAAATCAGAGTATAAATTAAACTTTATCATGGCATCATTATTAAAATGTAGTTCTAACTTAGCTCGCAGAAAAAAATACACATAACATCAAGCCCTACCTATTGAAGACCTACATTTCACCAGTTCTGTTTAAAGGGTCTTTCAAACAGGCGCGACACGCGACGCGACACAAAGAAACCGCCCGTCGCGCGACGGGCGGTTTCTTTATGTCGCGTCGCGTGTCGCGCCTGTTTGAAAGAGCCTTAAGTCTCTTGTAATAGGGGCCAAGCCTATTGCCATCTAACCGGACACAAATCCAAGGTCCGGTTTGGTACGAGCTGCTACTGAGAAAAAAAAATGGAATATTTTGAATACTCTATTACTTTTATTAACCCTCCAATCAGAGGTGAGTTGTTTTTTTGTAAATAATGTTGCATTGACAACAAGTTATTTTTGCCTGAGATTAATGGAATAAGGAACAGCTATGCGAGCTATGCTAAGAATTTCCATTCTCCTTGATTTACGATTATGTCTGTGCAATATCGACAAGGTTAGCTGTCAACGCGGTTCACTTAATTTATTCAATATTTTGACAGATTATTTTAAATTATTTCATTGAATATAAATATTGAATATTACTTTTTGATTGATGCCTTAATGGCAGTAAGTTGCATTTCTATTGAAAATTTTAACGAGCACTAAAATGAAGCCTATCCTAAGATGCACTTTTACATCATCGTTGATGTGGAATTAAAAAAAAAAACATGCCTGACATTAATTACTCATTGATATATAAACACCTTTGCAGCGTGGGAATAAAACGTTTAAAATAAAATAAAAATCCAATAAATTAAAAGTACAGTGCGGCCGTCGAAAGATTGCGTTCTTGACACCTGTCAATTTCATACTAACGAATATGTGTTTTGCGAATTTGATCCTTAAATAGTACTAGAAATTGCCTAACTAAAGGTAAATCTTTATAGTTCTATCAAAGACGATTAACAAAAAAAAAAATGTTCACTATATCATCAATTCATCATGCATAGAGTATGCAAGTTGCTCACGGAATCGACGCGGAGCTAAAAATATCGAAAAAAAGAAAAGTTTTGCAACGTCACGCACGTAACTATGATTTGGACAATCTAAATGTTGACTCATGGTCAGGCCTTAACACCTATCGTGTTGGACTTGCACTAAAGATAATGCATAAGCAGTCACAAAATGTCAATTTCCTGAAGAGTGATAACGTGATAAGATAGGGGAAACAACTATCTTTTGCTGAATTGAAATTTATTTATTTGGAAATCACTTAAGATCTGAAAAAGATATGTTTTTTTTAAACATCTAGTCTCTAGACTAGACGAAACCCAAACAACTAATAATGTTGTAAAATTATGATTGATACATTTTAATAGTAGTCAGATAGAACGCCGAGGTCGCTAACTCCAGATATTTGCGTACGGCTAGACGATGGGACCTTGGCCTTATTGAGACTGTCGCGAGAACTGATGACTTTTGAAATTGGAGCATCGGTGACTGCGACCTTCTTCGTCTGTGTTGTCTGTGAAAAAGATTTATTTATAGTGGCAATTCTTGTTTTTGCGCGGGCTGTTTGTTTTGAAACAATTTACTTTTTTCTGGATCAAATTTAAAGACGCCTGATTAAATAGTATTTGGCTTGCCCAGCCGTACTAACTTGAGTAAAATAATTACAGACCAATCTTCTATCTAGGAAGTAGTAGATAAGCAGACCTACCCTTTTTAATTATTTCGCTAGCCAATTATTGCAATACAGCATTTTACAATTACAAACAACATTACAGACACAGCAACAAATCTGTGCGACCGCAATAACATAACTCGTAGTTAGTATCAAGGTGTACAACGTTTACTTGCGCGTGCGCCGCCTCGCCGCCGACATTATTATCGCATTACTTAACTAGCGTTGCTCCACGGAAAATTGTCTAGGATCTAAATATTTCTGAGGTATTTACAGTTAAGATTGTGCTAGATTTGTATCTAGTTTTGAGCAAGTAGTGTTGGTAGAGGAACGGTTGGAAACGCGCGTATTTGGGGTATCGTGTGTATTCGATCTATCTAAGTCGAGTAATGGCTGCGTCCACACTCTATGTTGTATCAAGTTGATTTAGTATTATAAAGACAATGTACTGGGTTTCAACGAGCCCAGCTCTACCTAAAAAGTCTTTTTCCCGGTTATCTACTGTCGCAGTTGGGTTGTGAAAGAGAACTTTTTCAGTTCAGCAATTTGATTTTCTGCGCATATATTTTCAACATTTTCCACCATATTTTATTCGCAGTAAAAGCCTGCTTCAAGCATCATTCCTTCCATCCTCCGGAAGAGAAACCATTGAACAAAATTTTCGTAAAATTATGCAATATGCAGCAAGACTTATCCAAATAAATTCCCATTAAGTAACCATCGCATCGGTTCGTTAGCTAACGAGAGACAATAGATAGGCTGTCGAACGTGTCGGTGTCCAAATAATTTATGGCCCAGCCCCCTCATTATGCAGCAACTTGTCTTGCCCGCGGTAATTCTAGATTTACCGTTTAATTGTGTGCAACACCACCTTTCATGAATGGTTTAATGTTGTGGTTTTAGTGGGCATGGCGTGTGAACAAAATACGAATTTATTTTCTCTTGAAAGTTGTATCCTGTCCTCCTCTCTTGTTTCGGATAGTGGCTTACTGGGTCTCCATAGCAGTTTTTTTAGTGTTCCGTACCCGAAGGGTGCCAAACGGAACCCTATTACTAAGCCTGCGCTGTCAGCGGGCTATATCTCATGAACCGTATTAAGCAGACAGTTGAAATTTTCACAGATTTTGTATTTGTATTGCCGCTTTAACAACAAAATATAAAAATAAAATAAAATTAATAATTAAAGGGGTTCCCTATACAAGAAACGTGTTTTTTTTTTTCGGTGTTTTTTGCTCTATCTTATTCTTAATACGGTACTTACCCCTTCATTAGTCCGACTCACACTTGGCCAATTTATTTTGTTTCTTTAAAGCTGACTTCCTGCTCACCGTTATTAATTAATTAGTAATTAATTGTAAATTGTTGGTCCTCTCTCAGTGCAGTTCTTCCTATATCTATTACTTACTACTTTGGTGGAATGTCTTCAGTTCATCATCAGATAACACGAATCCTGTTATTATGATTTTCTTGCTGTAACCTGAGAGTCTGAGAGTTTATCCACAATCTGCACTTGGTATGTGTATGTAGAATAGATGGCTAAATAAGAGCCGCCTAGTGTACGACATATTGAGTTTATTTTACAGTGTCACAGCATCCTTTGATGATCGCGCGGTAAACAATGCTTGCGCGATGCAGGATTTCGCATGACGTCATTGTGATACGTAGTTCGCATGTGGCGATGTAGATGCCGCCACACATTCATCAAAGTGTCCGTCAATCGTTTTCTTCACTCTTTTTACATACTTGCATCAAAACGTTCTATAGTTTGCAAATATGCCTTAGAGAACAACCAAGCAATTTTCCTAACCTTACCTACGACTGCCTACGAGAAATAAGTCCCGTGTTTAAGGAGATCTTTCACCGTAGATCACAGGTAAGTCCGCTGCTTATTTGCGGGCGGCATGTTTGTAATGTGAAGCTACGTGTATTTTGCACTGACCCCTAGCTTGCCCTCTTCCTTTCTAGAGATGAACAGCCAAGTATACATAGTTCTTGTACACATTGATACTCAAAACAATATTTACAGGTTTGTTGTATAGGTACAGTTAAACCAGAAAAGGTTTGCGCTTCGGTAATCGTTGTTTCCGAATTAGCACGAAAGTTGCGCCACAGACTAAAGGTTCATACAGATCAGCGCGATATCGCGCTGGTCTGCACGAGCCTTAACGCCCCACAGATGCAAAGCTTTATGTTTTGTAATGCCGCCCTTTGCAGTAGTGCACTGTGCTCTGCTGTGGACCTATCATTCTGCGTTTTTATGAAGTTTTCTTTCTGTCGGATAACCTACTCCGGTCGCAGATAGTCATCTGTCACTCAAAAGTTTTTATTTTTTGGAATACATATTTGTAATTACGTTCTCGAAAACGTGTCAAACGATTTCGATGAAAGTTGGTTTACGGGGGTGAAAAATCGATCTAGCTAGGTCTCATATCTGGGAAAATTATCATATCTTCGTTTTCTCTATTTTCACAGCCTCAGGAATGTGATACAACGTTGGTCCTGAACGATATGTTGATCTATTTTCATCCGAGCAGAGCTCGGTCGACCAGGTACTAATTAATGTCTTAAACGAATTGAAAATAGACAAGTTCTTCCATTGTTGTATCGTTTATGTATATCATCATCGCGTGTTCGTATTTCCGAAGATAGACGATTACTCCCGAAGCGCATACTGTTTCTGGGACATTTGCACCTGTGCGTTTGTTTATGAAGTGTTTTCTTAAATAACGGCTCTATTTGATGTTTAGGTGCCTGTGCTGAAAAATGCCATAAACATCAGTTGATATTTCCTTTTCTTTTCTTCTAAATTACATAGCGAGCTGAGACATTAGTTTGTCATTTCTCAAAAATTTTGTCCCGACAAACTATTTACCTGATTGAGTGTCAACAAAGAAATAGTTAAGTTTTTCACGCGTATCACGCGTATGTACCTATGTGCGATTCTTTATACCCTCGAAGCATCAGGGCTGGATGGATTGTAATACCCCGTTTCATGAGGTGGTCTATAGACTTGTCTAGGTCGTGCTGTGGTAATGCAGTCACTCCAGTGACTTGTCGGATTTTTAACCGACTTCTAATAAGGAGGAGGTTATATATATATATTATTTTTATGTATTTCCACCGATTTCTTTGAAAGGGTATGCTCTCAAGGTGGTCCCATATGTATTTTATTAACTTTGCTTGGATAGTTTTTGAGGTGGCTTCAATAATACGTATTAATTATTATATATATCATTACATTATATATTAATTATTATATATGTTCATGTCACTTTTATTTACATAGCATGTAGTGGTATTCGAATTTGTGTGGGGTAGGTACCACAACTAAAAAGTGAAAAATAAGAAATCTTACAAAAAAAAAAAAATACAACCGACTTCCAAAATAAAAAACACTACAATGCAAAAAATAACTTTAATTTCGGAAGTCGGTGGCAAAAAAGGAAAATTCAAAACCAAAGACACCGACTTCCGAAATTAAAGTTATTTTCCGAAATTAAAGTTTTTGTTTATTTTTATTATAATTTACTTTTTGAAAAACTTTTTGAAGGCTAACGTAGCCTTCAGCGAGCTATGATCGAGCTTCCTTAAGGTGGATCCGTTAGTTACAGCCCGCGAAATAATATTTTTTTAACGTATTTTGCAATTTGCAGGTCAGTGTCAGGTAGTATCTCATATAAATAATGTATTTACAGAATTATCTCTCTTATTTAGATTTATTCCACAAGAACAAATCTCTTATGGAATAAATCTTAAGGAGCAAATTGCAAAAACGTAAGAAAATTTGAATTTCGCGGGCTACAACTGCGGATTCACCTTAATAAGAATATTTGGAAAAAAAACAACTGCAGAATATAAAGTATCAATTACCAGTTATTAGTAGCATGTACATAATAAATAATGCTTATTGTACGTATTTTTCTTTTGAATTCTGTATAATTCGCTCAAGTAGTTTGGACAGCTGCTGTATGACGATATGACGAAAACATGTTACAATACTATGTACTTACACGTAGGTACTAACGGAATTACTAGTAGTACCAGTACCTACAACTAGTTATAAGGCACCCGCAGACAGGCGCGACGCAACTTATTATGACTACTTCGTGGAAGTTGTTCTACCAGAATCGCGTCGCACCTGTCTGCGGCAGCCTTTATACTAGTACTAGCTACAGCTTATCGTTGAATGAATTTAGTTTTTTATCGGAATGTTTCTTATCGCTAGTGGTTACTTCACAAAAGTATGAAAAAGACATATTTTGTAATAAAAATGTCACTGAATATACTACTTTATGTCATCATCATCGTCATCATCATAATTTCAGCCGAAAGACGTCCACTGCTGGACATAGGCCGCCCCCAAGCACCGCCATTTCGACCGGTACTGTGCTTCACGCATCCAGCGGACTCCTGCGGCCTTCACAAGTTCACCACCTTGGTCCACCTTGTGGGAGGCCTTCCAACGCTACATCTTGCGGTACGAGGTCGCCACTCCAGAACCTTTTGGCCTCATCGGCCTGTTCTGTGAGCAATGTGCCCCACCCACTGCCACAAGTTTGGCAATTCTTCGGGCTATGTCGGCTACCTTGGTTCTCCTGCGGATCTCTTCATTTCTGATTCGAACTACCTACGTGGTGTACGGGCTTTATTTCATGTAACGTCAGAGAAGCAAATTCGACTACCAACTAAAATTGTCCATATATTTAAATCACAACTGTCATTCTTTGACAGTTCTATAAAATGGCTGTAACACGGCAAAACGTATACAGGGTGTCAATTAATTTTCGTAACTGCACATTATACCTATATACTAAGTGAGGTGATAAATATTTAAGCAGACGCACAATGATAAAATATGTATGTGGATAACACGACCTTCCTGTTGAAGGTCTGATTTGACAAATTGTCTACATTATACATTCAAATTCATTTGCAGAAGGATGAAAAACAAAGAAACGATACCTACTTATATAAACAATGAGACGATAGTAAACATAGTGTTTTCGATAGACGCTGCCTTAATGTATTATCCTAATCTCTTTAGGCCATCAGTCAGTCATCAGTCTTCTTCTGCCTTTCATCTAAATTTTCCATGGTGCGTGATATTGCGGACGGACGTGGCCAGCCACGCATCGCACACCAAGGGTCTTCCCACGGTCCGTGATATTGCAGACGGACGCAGACCAGCTCGTTGAGATTGGATCCATTTTGATATTCTGAAATGCAAAGTGAAAGAGAAGCTCGCACCGCACCGACTCGCCGCGGATCGAATGCACCGCGATGGACGTGTCTGCGCTACCACGGACGATACTCTTCCCATGGTGCGTCGGTGCCGGCTGGTCCGCGTCCGTCCGCAATATCACGCACTACGGTAAGGCGCTTTTTTAGCTGTCTTCTTAATTTTCGAAGCAATATTCAACCTTTTTCAGCCACATAATCTTTCACACAATCCATCCATAGTTTCTTTAGTCTTCACCTTTTCATTTAATTATTTGTTAAATTGCTTTTTTATCTTTCTTCTCAACATTATCATCTATTATTATGTGTATTACTGTGACTTGTCCGGGTAGTTTGGAGGCCTGGAGACCTGTAACACAGGTATTCCTAGTTCAAGCTCCTGTCTCCACAACATCAATGTATTTGTATACACATTTATGTATTGCACTGATTGTTCGTTATGTGGTGGAGGAAATAAACGTTATTATTCATTATTATTACCTAATAATATAGCCACAGCTTAATTTAAACTGTACTTAGCATAATCAGCCTACATTGTACCCACTGCTGGGACACAGACCTTCTCTCTTCGAGAGGGAGTGGACTGTAATCTACCACACGGGCTCAGTGCGGGTTGGTACTTGGTAGATGTCACATGTCTTCCAATTTTTGGTTCTAGGACATGCCGGTTTCCCTTTCCTCACAATGTTTTCCTTGAACGTTTTGAGAGCAGTGGTTATGAAATTATTTACACAAAGTAAAACGCCTGCTTACGTTCGAACCTACGACCTACAACTCGTAAGTCGGGGCTGTTACCACTGGGCCACCAACTGTGCTTTTAGCGATACATTTACTTTAGATAGGTACTATATGCCATGTATACTTGGGTACTTCCACCTAAGGATACCATCCGCCCAGATTTTTTTGGACATGTCCGTTTTTTGGCCTTCGTCCGGACATCTCGATTTTATTTTGGAAATAAAAAAAGTTTAATGAGCAAGTAGTACTGAAAGAGAAAGATTAAAAAATATCCGTACTTTTTCGCAAATGTACTGCTTATTGCTAGGACTTTTCAAAGGAAATGGTAACCCTGATTCCATCAGACTCTAGACTGTCGGAAATATTCATAAATATAAATTTGGCGGTATACGAGAGTACGCTAAATGCCACCTGTTGGCTGATGGCGGCAGATTGAGGGCATGACCTTTGCCTGCAATCAATAAACCCAGCCAGTTATATTAATATTTATTATGTTGGTACTTACATTACAGACGTCTCCAGTTAGGGCCGTATTAATAAATCGTTCTTATGTTATGCTTATGAGGGACCCATTTCACTGTTCAGCTGCTAGGTACTTGCTTCTATTGAAATCTGGACACACGTAGAACATGTTTATTTTTTTTTATTTTTATTAAATTGACTACCAAAGTTAAATTGAATTAAAAAATAAGCTGTCATTCTTTGACAGTTGTGTCATCGGTATAAAAAGGATAGAACATTCTCCATCCATTTTTCCGTCCATTTGATAATTTTCCAATAATCTTTTTTTTTTATTAATTCATAAGTATGTAATTTTTTTTTTTCCGATCAGCAAAATAATTTTTTATTGATATTGATTTTGGTCTCACTATCAAGAAAAAGGTTTGGAAAAAAAAACCAAACAATAAAATTCCTAGCAAGACAACGTTTGGGGCCACTAAACTGAACTTCTTATACTTACTAAAAACGATGGTAGTGCCAAAATACGTACTTACGTGACGCCGTGTTTCATGTGACAACGTGGTGACTGTTGACTAGTGCTGACAATACACCTGTTGGCATGCCACCAGGAGCAGGGTCGTTGGCACAAACACAGGTCTTAGCACTTCAATCTATTTACCACAAAAAAAAAGATTGTAAACCTATACGTACGGAGAATTTATCTCCAGACCAAAAATATAACCACAATGTTCAAAAATGTACCAAAATTTACTAGGGATGGGTCACAGCATCATTTGCTAATTATCGATATCGAAATGATTTATGTCCAATGTCAATATCAATTTGAAAATTGGTCCTAAATTGACACGGGGCGAATCAATCGTCATTGGTCGTTATACCCGGGCTATGACCGTCAAAACGAGGAAACCCTCACTGAATGTCAGTCATTTGCTGATAATTTACGTCATAATGTTATTTCTGAGTGACAGTACGGAAAGCACCTGTTGGCTTGGCACTAAGGAAGGCCGTTGGCATACGACCGTAAGATCAGACATTCACCTCCGTTACTTTCTTCTATGACTAACTCAGTCACGCTTTATAGTCTAGACTAGACTTTTGTATTTGCCTAGTTTATGAATAATGGATTGAAAAGCTGTGTTCAAGTATAAGTGAATAAACGGTTTTTTAGAGCAATCTAGAATTTTCTTTTATGTGCAAATTGTTTTGACTAGTCACACTTTTAAAAACCACCTCTACCTACGATACCTACTAAATATGTATATGCAGTGCACATATTTGATTCATCAAATCATGATGTAATCAAATTAAATTTCTATGAAATCAGGCAAGTTATGATGACGAACAAATTATTGAGCTTACTTGCATCGGTGTCGGTATATTATTTTATTTTAACCTTAAAAAGAAAAAGTTATTTGTACGTAGCTAATGCCCATAAAAGTTTACAGTTATGATTTAATTTCGCTTTCCTCATTCACTTATATGGAGAAAATTGGAATTGTGGTAGGCTTTGGAATACCAATAACTTGTGGTTAATTAAAACCCATAATCATAGTTTACCGTCGCACCTCCACCCCATAGTTCTTTGTTCGCAATAGAAGCGTGCTAGGGGGTATTAACCTCTTCTATTTCAGTCTTTGTGGGCGATAGGGTGCGTCGCCCTCAAAGACGACCTCACTCCATCGGGGTCAAGGATGTAGGAAATTAACGTTCACAATTTTCCTCAACGGTATTCGTACAGTCACTTGTATAGCTTTGTCACGATCTGCTCGTCTTTTTGGTTGGGTGATTGTGTTCTACTGTTTGCATTTGGACTTTGGACTCTTTGAGTGGGGCTAAATGGACAGGTCTGGTTTGTATTGAGAGTTTGTTTTAAAAGGGCAAACATAAATGTTGTGCTAAACAGTCATATCATTATTGAAATAAATTCAATATGTTCACCTGTATCAGTGTTTGGCCCATCCATCATTATCACAATGCATGGAACTTTGTTTACGTCACAGATAGTGCTGTGACCTTAAGATAATTATCGGTCGACGCCTCGTCTCACGTAGCCTTATCGATAACTGACTACAACAAAGCAAGGACATCACTTGCCGAGCCTATAAATACCATTCCAAGATTCGAAGTAATCTGATGCGCAACGGTTTTTCCTCGTTACTTAAGTATTTCAGCAACCACTAAATGCTTCAAGTTGTGCAACTGATGCCAGCTTACGCAGCCGCGATAAATGCCTGCATATTTCTGACAAAGTATTATCATTATCTTAATTTGGTGCATGATATCTTTAGTTACTTATGCAACGTTACGAAACTGGTTCTGTACCAAAGTATCTAATGAACATTTCGAACCGGTCTGGACGCGGAAAATCCTGGTTTAAATATTTGGAAAACCACACTTTTTCTTCCCCTGTTATAATCAATTTGTAACGGTGTGGTTATTGTGTAACATTTCCGGTGATATTTCAGAACTAATATTGAACGAGCCTTGTAGAAATTTGCATCCGCCACGTTGCGTTGAAAAGATAATCCATAAATAGGAGGCAGACAAAGCAGCTCGTCTGGCGTATCGTACAAATGACCGCTCGGCCTTGTCTAGGCCACGGTGACGCCATCTTGCGTGCGGATGAACTCCTTTTATTGGGATACCAAATTATACTCGTCTCGCTCTAAAATACTATTTGACTATAAAAAAGAAAGAGATGAAGGATTTCAATCTGAACCGAATTTAATCATAGAACAAGATAGACGTCAAGCGCTATAGATTAGGATAAAGACATTAGGAGTTTTTTTGAAGTTCATGTTCTCTTTGTCTCGATTTCGATAGCAAAGTAGCTAACAAAAGCTGGTGATTGCAGTCTTTTGTGCCAAACGTTAGGTAAATAATAAGCAGGTTTGAATAATAATGAAGGGGTATGACAATAACTGTTTCTAAACACTACGGTAATGGTGTAACCTAGACAAGCTATACGTTCGTTGTGTAATTGGCGGTTAATTGCGTTGCCAAGGCGACCACACTGCAGCCTGTCTGAGTGTCTGATAGCGATAACTGAGAAATGTCTGGGGGCAAGGGACTTTATTGGACGCTAATTGGCCCGCCAGACGGTAGTGACTGATATCTATCCTGCATTATACATGTGTATCAAATAAACGTTTCGACATTCGGTACTAATTATTTATGAAGTTGAATGGATAGTGTGCACAGCGGTATTGAGTTGACTTCAATTTCAACGGTACATTGTGACTCATATTTGTCTGTAGCATTCGCAATAGGTGTTGTATTTAATTAGGTACTCAACTTGGTACATAATACACTCATCTCACACATTATCGAGTGTGCTGCCGTGGCTCGGTATTGGGAGCGGCGGACCAGTCCTGCGCGCGAAAGGCGAAATGCTCGCGGCCGGCCGGTCGCTACAACCGGCTCCGTGAAGGCCGCACGACGCCCCTCCCCCACTCCCTTCTTTGAATTGTGCTAGTGACTGGTTTTATCGATAACTAACCGTGTAATCCGAACAATAGTGGCAGGTATTTGATACTGATAAAGTGTGTGTATTTCCTTTTATTTGCTAATGATATCTATGAGACCTGCCTGATAAGCTATAGTAAATTACGAGTATTTTCATTTCTATTAGTTAATCAGCATGGTTATTGCTGAGAACAATGTGAAGGTGAGTTACCAGAAAAATTACGTTGCATTGTCAAAACGGCAATTCATTCAGTAAGTGGGTATGACGCGTTCCGTCGCTATCGCGACCGAGCTTCGCCCTCGTAAACAGAATGCCAATGACACGAGGGGTCGAGAGGCGTATCGATAATAATACCGCACACTATCGCGCAGCACTGGGTGCGCTCGCAAGGCCGCGCGACGCGTCCACGTCTTGTGCGTGTACACAAACACACTGTTTCGAAACCTCCGATACTTTATTCCAAATTCGAACTGAGCCACGCGCGGATCGAGCTTCGCCGTTTTGGCCTCGATTTTATTTATTTTTAATTGTGTATTTTTTTTTCCAGCCATTATCACAATAATTAACATGGAGTTTTATTTATAAATATAATTGAAGTCTCTTGATAATAGTGGTTAGCCTGGGTCAGTGTTAATATTTAATTGTGGTGCCGTGTAATTTAATTGATACAGACAATAATAACAATATTATCAATAACTAACTCTTATTTATTTTTGTTTCAGGTTACCCAAGATGCTGGTTTTATCACCTGGCTGTAATCCTCCACATCCATATTTGACTTTGAAGCGAACATCTTGGTCTTTCGAAGAACATTCAGTAAGACAAATATGTAAAAGGATCACGGACACTGCAAGACTGAATCCAAAAGTTGCCTTAAAAATGAGTGGCGATGCGAGATGATGAAGCGTTCAAAAATATTTATGTACTGAAACATTATGCGGAAAAGAGAATATAGTATTTGAAAAATTTTCGAACTGTATTTTTCTATGAATTTACCATAGACGAACTTTAGTGTGGTGCTAATAGTGTAGTGAAGTGAAATCGATTGGGACAAGAATATCGATAGTGAAGTGAACTGTGGGGATGGTGTGAGGGTCGGATGGTGATGAGCACCGCGATGAGCAGTGAGGGCGACGCGGTGAAGGTGGAGGGGGGACACGTATCTGTCACCACAATCAGCATGTCGGGCCCGGAGACTAGCAACGGTAAGGTTCTTGACTTTTTATGTCATAGGTATGTACATTTTTATAACATATCAAGCCTGATTTACCTACACGGTGCGATTTAAATGCCAGTGACATGTAATAAGAGTTTAGACGATCCAAGGCAGTTGTTGTTTCAATTTTATTTTATGCCATATATAGGTAAGAAAGTAGCATCGTGTAAATGGGTCTGTACGTGTAGCTGTTAAAAAGATAGAAGGACTAAGTCATACAGCCAACACTAGGTAGATCATACTTATTTTATATACAGGGTTATTTAAAATTGGCTAGCTAAACTCCGCAGATGCGATGGGTGTCTTGATATCCGATGTCTAAATAGGTATGATAATACAAAAAATTTGCTGATTTTTTTGTGGGGTTTTCGACCGCAGTTATTGTAAATCACTTGAAATATCAGTTTTTTGTGTAGGTAAACTTCACAGACTTGAATGGGTATCGATACAAGATGAAACAAAATAAAACAGATTTTGTCAACTCATACTTCAAATAACAACACTAAAGGCGGTCGTTGACCCCCTTTAAAAACATCAAATCTTTTTTGTTTTTATTTTATCATGTTTAGATATCGCATATATTTACAGGTACACCTCTGCCCAACTCTTCGGGGAAACAAGGCGTGATGTTATGCCCATTATGTCCCCAGTTTCGCTAGCAAATTTAATTTGACCCGTTATATAACTTGTATTGTTTTATCAACTAAACACATAATTTCTATTTGTTTTCTTTACGTTTATTTACTTCGCAAAACGAAACTTTTCGAAGCCAATGAACTTTCTGTTCGTACAAAAAAACTTTTCCATTACTTTTGGAGATTATGTTATTTATTTGTATGTTTAATTAAGTAAATATCTAAATATCTTATCTAAGATTTGCAAACCTCATAAGACATGTATTAAAACGCAAGCGTATCAGCTGGTTTTGATAATATTATAAGTAGGTACAGTTATTTGTATATGCACAACACTTTAGTTTTGGAATTGAAGTAACACGAAAAGCAAATATATAAAAAAAAAGCAATAAAAACCAATAAAATAAAAAATCGGTTCATAAAAGACGAAGTTATCCGCGAACACACATAAAAAAATAAAAGAGAAACCTCCTCCTTTTTTTGAAATCCGTTAAAAAAAGAAACAAAAAAATTATAAATCAAAAATATATAAAAAAAAAATAAAACAACACAAATATAAAACACACACACACACACATATTAAGCCGTTTATCGAAAAATGTTGTGTCAATTAAGATGTTTTGTAAACGTAATGGAGAGTGTGGAGGACCACTGGCTGAGAGAAGAGCTGTTTGTGTGTCCCACGAAGTAGCTAAATAAATAAAATATAATCTTTCTTTGCTGCCCGTCCTTTTTACAAATGCACGCTTAGCATATGACCACGATAGAAACGGGTTTTGTCGACGGAAGAATAGACAAAATGTCAGATACACAATCACAATTAGGGAATGCAGAACCGGTACTGTTTTAAAGAACCGGGATTTTCGGGACCTTCTGGCTAAAGAACCGGGATTCCCGGTACTTTCGATACTTTAAGATAGTAGAGTTGAAAGTGTTAAAATGGAGAAAGTAAGAGAAAGACGAAATTACAGGACAAAATAAAAAGAATAAAAATCAAATCAAATAAAACATTTTATTTCTTGTATAGACACAAAATTAGTCTTTAGTATAATTTTTTTTACCAGAAAAAAATTATACTAAAGACAAGTAAACAAGCATATTCTACTAGCAACATTTTCTTAACATTAAAACATTTTTGTACTTAATCCTACTTTATAACAGGAACATTTATTAAAAAACAGTTTCATCAAACCAATTCTTTAAACCAACATGACTTTTACAATTCTGCATATCCAAATTATTATTTAAAATTTATGTAATATCTATAAAAAATGAAAAGTAACAGTGGAGTTTTAGCGTAGCATTAATGATGAATGAATGAATGAATTAATGCACCAACCCCAGCGTGGTTTAAACAGACTCGATAAATCGATTGAACCCCAAGATTTGCAATAGCCTCTGGACCCTCATGCTTCATGGGGCTACCAGGCATATCAAGGAGTAGACCAGGGGCGCGGTAATGGTAGGGAAGACGTGCCCTCAGGATATGGAAGGATTTGGGTAGTGGAGAGACGGGTGATATTTATCTATGGATGGGCATCTTTTTACGACGTCGCCGCCACGCCAGTTCAGGTCCAGCTTCACCGGTGCGCCTGCTCTTTGTTTTCAATGTTTTTTGTCTGAGGTCTAGAGATAATCAAAAAAGAATCCTGAAACAGATAGTATAGTATCTGTTTCAGGATTCTTGTACATCTTGCTAGTAGTCTACTTAATCTTATATCAGTCTTCAACTGTGTCCATTCAAAAATTGATTTCCTTGTCGAAGTAGGTCGAGTCCTGTTTTAGCTTTTCATTTCATGTGTAAATAGGTCGGCCGACTTTCTTGGATTTGGCCTTGTACTACATGTAACAGGTGTGGTTTGCGGAGCCTGTGAACATGTAGAGGTAGCACATCCTGTGGTTCTTGATGCGATGGTTACGGTTACTTCGTCTAAAATTTGATGCATTTTCATTTGTATTGGTTTATTCCTGGCGTGGTTAATCAAGTCTATCATAATAACTGCGACAAGAGCTTTAATGATTGCCGATAATTTGAAACCAGAGAGACGGGTGACATTTGTATCTTTTCCCGAAAGTACCGAAAGAACCGGGATTTGGTTTTCAAAATCTCGGTTCCTACTACGACGCCAATTTCCGGGATTTCCCGGTACTTTCGGTTCCGGGATTTCCCGGGACTATTCACTAATCACAATCTATCATTTTGTCTATTCTTCCGTCGACAAAACCCGTAGAAAACCCGTATCTATAATTGTCAACTTGTCTTGCTACGCGTGCTGAATAGTAATAGTCTCGAGTGAGGAGAGGTTCGTAACTTAATTGAACTTTGATCGAATGTAAGTTCGAATTAATTCAACAATTCCTTTTTTTTTTCTAATATTGTAATGATCATAATTACTAGTATCACGATTTGCCTCGTCGGTCTAGTGGTCGCAAGCGCTACTCTTGAGCAAGAGGTCATGGGTTCCATTACTTCGATCTCCAAGGTCGGGCAAAGTGAGTTTTTCCAAATCAAATTTCTCAGTAGCATCCCGAAGTCTGAATTTGATAGGCTCGTCCCCTATTACATGGGACTTAAACATAACTGGCGAAATGTGGGTGTACTGAAAGGTACACCCAACCCAACCCTTCGGGGAATACTGGCGTGTTTTATGTTAAGGTGACACTAGTCGCGGGCTCGAACTCACTAGTGGGCATGGCCGAAAAGCACGCTGTGTCACCTGGCATCGTGTCCGACAGAGATAGTATCAGTGATGAGCAGTTAGACACTGGTCTACGTGCACAACGTCTAGTTTGCACGCACACAAACACCGTTCCGAACTATTTTAGTAAAACGAGTGCGTAAAAAATTACGAAAAGTTCTTTTCAAAATAGGGTTTTATGAAAAAACCACTGCATAAATCAATTACAAATAAAATTTATTGAACTCTTCGACAATTGAGCTTTGTCGGTGCCAACTTTGTTTTGGAGATTTTACACTTCTTTTATTGCTTATTTACCCTCAAAGTTGCGTTAAAATTAGCAAGAAAAAGGAATGTTTGTGGGCTCCTAACTTTTTAATGGCTCATTATTTTACTATTCTGTTTCCGCACAGACAAAAGTCTTTGCGGAAACAGAATAGTAAAATTCCTAGTAAGTAAGTAAGATTCCTTTTTCTTGCTAATTTTAACGCAACTTTGGGGGTAAATAAGCAATAAAAGAAGTGTAAAATCTCCAAAACAAAGTCGGCACCGACAAGGTCGGCACCGACAAAGCTCAATTGTCGAAGAGTTCAATAAACTTTATTTGTAATTGATTAAAGGCTCTTTCAAACAGGCGCGACACGCGACGCGACACAAAGACACCGCTCGTCGCGCGACGCGACGTACCTTTGTGTCGCGTCGCGTGTCGCGCCTGTTTGTAGGAGTCTTTATGCAGTGGTTTTTTCATAAAACCCTATTTTCAAAAGGACTTTTCGCACTTTTTTTACGCACTCGTTTTACTAAAATAGTTCGGAACGGTGTTTGTGTGCGTGCAAACTAGACGTTGCTGTGCACGTAGACCAGTGTCTAACTGCTCATCACTGATATCTCTGTCGGACACGATGCCAGGTGACACAGCGTGCTTTTCGGCCATGCCCACTAGTGAGTTCGAGCCCGCGACTAGTGTCACCTTAATATGTAGTATCACGGAATAAAATTGTCTTTAGCATAATTTTATTTCGCGTTTTATCAATAAGGGATAAATAGATTATCGGCGCGGCGCTTTCTTTTTGTTTATAAGCACGTGCACTGCTTACCTCACAGCGATAGCGAGTGCGTGTCATGCGAACGAACAGATATTACGCACGATCTCACTCGAAGCAATTATAATGTTATTATCAATACATTACTTAGTTCGAATCCAGTGCAAACTTGGAACTCAAAATATACTTCTTTTCGATTTGTTTTTTTTTATTTGAAAACTTCTTTAGGCGCGTTGGACATTTTTGAGATGGGACTAAACCATTGATTTCGCGACACTATGACGACACCTCATTTTTGTAAACGCTTGTGCTCTTTATTTATTTATATTACGTTACGGATCTATGCAAGTATTTTTACTTTAAAGGTTTTGAAAACGCGATTATGCTATTTATTTAGATAAGGTTACGGACCAATGTTCTATACAAGTATTTTTCTTCTACCAAGGCGATTTTATTCAAGTTTTCACTACTGTCGGCACTCCCGGAGTACCACCACTTTTTTTACATAATAACTTGGATTTATTATCTGTACATTTATCTTCTAGCCTTATTAAAAATGTAAATACAATCTTGAGTTTTTCTTTACTATTCTATTCATTGACCTTATTAGTAGTAGCACAGATGATATAATACTATTAGTAGGTACAGTCAGCATAAAAAAGTATGATAAATTATTGTGTTTTATTTTATGAATATGAATGAAACAGAAAGTTTTTTAATAAAATTAACTCATACCAATGTCACCATACCAAGCCAAAAATACATATTTTGCATATTTTAAAATAAATAAAATGAATGAAATACCTAGTATGTTTATAATTATGTACCTTTTTTTAAAGAAAAGTACATAATTATGCCCTAAATTCCTAACTCCAAATATATTTTTATATATTTGCTTTGCTCCAATGATAAATAATTTACAAAAAACCACATCCTTCTCATCGATCTATGAATTAAAACAACAATAATTTTCGACGTCGTCATTCGGTTTTCCGGTAAACAGGAGTAAAGTCAGGCAAAATAATAATAAGCATTCACGTCACGCAATAAAATTATAATAAAAAAGCGGTGATAGCGGGGTCGTTGCACCCGCCACGGGGGCCTGAACTCTGTCTGTTTATGTCAAAATGCTATAGCGTTATGTCTGTATTTCTTCTAATAATACTAATCTATGACGGTGAAATGTATTTAATAATTAACTATGACTGTGGTATGTATAAAAAAAAAATAGGTATTTACCTATTGTTTGAGCTTGGATTATGTTGATGATGATACTTTTTTTTTGTGATTGGAAGAATACAAACCAATTATTACAATTGTACCTGTTATAGGTACACACGGCTAAACATCAAGCTATAACATACCAGTATAAGCTGACCTCGTATGGTACGGAAATCCTACACAATACGAGATCAGCATAAACTGGAAATGTATAGCTTGATGTGTAGCCGTGTGTACTAAGGATTCAGAGTCAGACGAAAGCATCACGGCAACCGCGAAATAAAAAAATCTGGGTAGTATCAGGTTTTACGTTTATCAAAATATCATTCGTGATCGTAACAAATATGTATCAACAGAGTTATAGTCATTTAAGGCTCCCTCAGACAGTCGCGACGCGACAGGGTGATGCGCGATGTCGTGACGCGACACCGGTAGAACAATTTTCGTGAAGTTTTCATAGAAATTGTTCCAAAAAGTTGCGCCTGTCTGCGGGATGGGAGCCTTTAAATCTTTGGTGGACATTGTTGTTAGGTATTGTAGTTTACAAATTCTAGTTAGGTACAACATTAATTTGTTACATTACATGATTTTTTAATAAAAAGATCCTACCTCTAAATAAAAACTAGTAAGAAAATCCGCATTTTTGCCACTACTGGTACCCTTTTTAGATTTACTCGATTTTCTGTCTGATTCGATCAATCAGGGCTCGCCGCAATTTTTCCGCTTGCAAGTTCCACTCGGCTTAAACCGGACATCCTGTCTGGAGCCGGGTTGCGTATTTTTTAAATTATCGGTTTTATAACCGGATTTGCAAAGTCTGCGCCATTTTAAGCTGCATGTTTTTCACTGAGTTTTTCCATAAGTCAAGAGCTAAAAGCTACAGTAATATTAAATGTGCAAAGGTAGCTTTAAATGGATTTGACGGAGATAGGAGTACAGGTCGACCTATAATAGTCTGACGCGGTGACATTTGGAACTAAATATTTTACTTAATGCAGACCTTGGATGATGGCATACCTTGCCGACAAGACAAGTGCTAGTAGTAGGTTTCTACTTCAGTCACCCACAAGCAGCGTTTTTTTTTTGCACATTTATTTTAGCAATTTATTTCCCATTCGAAGTGCCCTAAGTGCGATAGTGGCGCCCTCATTTTCATTTTATTCTTTTTTGTCAAGCTGTATTCTATATTTCGGAAGTTTAGCTGGCTCTGCTTTAAAAATAAAGTAACTAGGTAATATGAAGTTTTCATAGAAATTGTTCTACTAGAGTTGCGCCCTTCTGCGGAAGCCGTAAAGTGGGTAAAGCCCCAAATTACCTTATAGTAGCTCTTTCTGAAGTATGCGGTGCAGTCTTGTCTTTTGCCCAGCCGGAAATTTTACTGCTTAACGCATTGAAAAATGCATTCCAAGAATTCCAGTGACCCTTACACAGAACTTTAAAAGCGTTGCACGTTTTAAAAGCATAAGCCTGAATATATTTCTCGGTAATTTTGCCATCGTGCGCATTATTAAACGTACGGTCCGCACCAAATATAGCTAAATAAATGCAATAAATTATGTAACTCCTCACGACGTTAGGCACAGACCTACTAATTCATTTCTGATGTAATTGATTTTGTGATAAGTTTATTTTGTCCTCGATTACGGTCAACAGTTAAAGTCTCCCGCAGACAGGCACGACGCGAGTACGCGATTAGTGGAATAATTTGATTACTTAGAAAACTTAATGGAAATTTTTCTACCAGAATAGCGTCGCACCGTCGCGTCACGCCTGTCTGTGAGAGCCTTAACTCGTTAAGATATTTAATTAATTTAATTCCGCTTAGTGACTTATGTTGCTGACTGTAATTATCTTTTTTTTTTATAATACAATGATTCTTTAATACTTTCGACTCCACCCAGTTTTCATAGAACTCATACGCCATGCCGCCATAAATAGTGGAAGTGAACCCTCCGGGAGGGTCACCGGCATTTCGATTGCGCTAAAGTTAACCATCGCGGACGGTCAACGGTATTAGGTTTAAAACCGTGTTATAAAACACTGAAACGAAGTAAATTAGCGTTTTCAGGGCATTCTGTCGCTATACGTAGTTTCCAATCTTTTAAATTTTTAGTGAAAATTTGCAACAGCGATCAAAAAAAAAAAAATGCTTGTATTTTAAAACCAACGCATGTACTAGTAAATCTTATTAAAATATACATCGGATTTTATTTTCACTATTTATAATTCTGTACTCGCAAGAAAAACCTACATTTAAAATGACCCCTCCGCGTGGGCTCCCGGCATCCCATATGCGACTAGGTGAATCCTCCAGGAGGGCTCCCGGCACTAAACGTGTTAATCAATAAAAGTTGACTTATGTTCAGCGACTTCCGTTGCTGACTGTACCTTTTTAACAGCGCCCTTTTTTTGAGCGATTTTTAATTTCAAACTTTCAAAATAACCTTGCACGTGTGTTTCCAGGTCAGTTCTCGTACAGCTCGAGCGGCGTGCGAATCAGTGTGTCTTCAGTGCCTCATGATGAAGACTCCACTGACGCCGAGATCTCCAAGATCGACTTCTCACAACATCAGTACGAGGTAACTATTGAATTGATTCACACTATGACGGCTAATAGATATGGGCTAGCTACATACAGGGTGTTTGGTAGAAGGACCGACGAATTTTTTTGAGGGATTAGGGTTGTCGTTTGCTAGCAAAAAAATGTTTTATTTTTCGTTTTCTGAAATTCAAGCCAAGTCTCTAGTTCATATCCAAGGCACGCATCTCTGACTTTTCGGATTCATGTGCTTATTGTATATATCACTTGCTTCAAAAACCGGCATGCCTGAGAGAAATTTCTCGACGGCTTGTGAAGCCAAGTCAGAGGCCCATTGGCGGCTTTATAACTCTGACACCAGCTAACCATATCAAAGGAAGGAAAAGAGTTGAAATTTTTCGTACCTTAACATAATTTTAAGTCCTATGAAGCACTAAAGACATTTTCTAAAACCAACTGAAACAAAATGTCATAGCCGATAACATCAAAAATTATTGCGTTCTTTACAACCACGCAAGAAAGTTGACCCCTGACATTTTGGCTAATATTTTTTTTTTAAATATTATCTCAATTACCACCCTGTGTCATAACAGGTTTTATGGTTGAAAACCAGGTAATGACGCTCCCTATCCCTAAGAAAATTTTGTCGGTCATTCTACCAAACACCCTGTATACGCATAGAAGGAAGGAATACACATAGGAAGAAGAAATGCATGAGATATGGGTAGGAGAAAGACGCTAGCAAAAATTAATTTTGTGAACGTTGAAAGGGATATAGCCGTTATCAAATAAAAGAGGCAAACGATAGAGGCAGTCAACCCTCACTGGACCCGCGTGGTAGTGGGTACATTATAGGCTCATTATGCAAGTAAAAGTGCTTCGCAAGAGTAACACGTACCACGAGCAGTCAGCATCGCTAATGGTTACTTAGCTTGTATATCTTTTCGACACTAGATTAATTTGCTTTTGCTTTACGCAATTTTTCCCACGGGAGGAAACTAGGACTTTACTGCCTTATGCTCTTCGCCTTACACTCGAAAAAAAAAATCTACTTATTGTATAAACTTATGGCCAAAGAATTAGCATTGCCATTCAACATGGCAATGCTGCCAGTCTTCTGGGCACGTTTCCGGCTGACAGCGGTGAGGATACTTCGACGCCTTAGTGTCCTTTTGTTTTTGTATTTTATACATATAGTTAGTCTTTTAATTTAGTACCTAGTGGTGTTAACTGTAAAGTTATATTAAGTGCAATATTAGAAAAACAGGTTTAATACTTCGCCCAGCCCAAACAGCTTAGGGTAGAAATTCGAAATTAGGACGGTAGTTTCCTAGGCATCCACTGTGAAATTCACTTGGACGAAGTCGCGAGCGAAGAGCTAGTAAACTTAGACAGCACTCACTACTCAGACATCAAGCTACACTCATAGACGGATACAGTCAGTCAGTGTTTGCACTAAAGTGTCGCAACGTAAACTTATCAACTGGTGCGGGTTCATGTAGTGGTTTCTTATAATGTACCGGTCAATTGAATTACCGACGGCACTTAGGTACCTACTATAGTTTGTTCGAGACCTCTGTACCGCGCCTTAGGAATGCGTGGCGAGTCAGGACGCCGTGAGCGTTGACGAATAAGCAGCCTGCACTGCTCTCCCGTTTCGCCGTTTCGATCATACTTAATCCCCGGTACAGCGGTCTCGGTCAAACTATAGTGATCTCAGTAATCTAGAAACGAAAGTAAGCAGGAGACTAACTAGTCGCTAATTGATAGTCATAGGCGAAAGTTAAACTTTTAATGATGGCTGTCAATCAGCTTGTCGAGTGGTTTTGGACATCAATACATTTTAATCTAGGCTCAATATAATAGGATTAAATTGTGAAACTGATTACCATTACAATTACTAAACTGTATTACTGATTGTTTTAGAGACGTCCCCTGATTAGGAGACTTCTCTTTCGCTGCCTTTCCTCACCCACCAGAGCCTGCTTTGACCGTTAATATCAGGAACTCCTCTTTGCCAAAAGGCCGAATGATTTTTCGGCCGAACGTTTTTCGGGCAATCGTTCTTCGGTGTTCAGACAAGTGAATTTCGATCCAACCTGACTTACCCACCTAGCATACCTACTCCAGCACTTTGCACAAAGTAAACCTGTTAATACCATGACAATCTCTTATTCCAGGTGAACATGCGAAACAAGAAGAAGCGTTCATTGGGCGGCGCGCACGATGTAGCCAGCAATGAGCGCGAACGACCCATGTCCTGGGAGGGCGAGCTGTCAGACTCTGAGATGGTCATAGACACCAGTGTAAATAATGGTCAGTATTGTTATCTTCTAAGTATATCTATACTAAAAATACCAGGGATCGCGGAAGTGGGGGGCAGAGGAGGCCAAGTGCCCCCCTAAATTAAAACGGGGGGAAGGTGCCCTTTTACTACTTGGTATAGAAGGTTTCTCTGTGCTATGGTGCTATCCTTCAAAGAGCTTTGTTTTTTCTTATATGGAAAAGCGCATGTACGTAAGGAGAAGATTTGCTTGTTGTTTTGACCGAATTTGAAGTACTTTTGAATTTGTGACACCAAAGAAGTTTGCCACCCGAGTCATGGAGTACTTCGTTTTTGGAAGGGGGTGACCAAAGAAGTTTGCCCCCCGTCATAGATTATATCGTTTTTGGAAGGGGGTGCCCAAAGAAATTTGTTCTCCGCGTCATAGAGTACTTCGTTTTTGGAAGGAGGTGACCATGAAGTTTGCCAGTCATGGAAAGAAAGAAAGAAAAATATTTTATTTGTGACACGCACAGGAAATACAAACAGTAATAATAATAAAAAGGAGCATCTAAAACTAACAAAATACATGGAGTACTTCTGCGGTCCCTAAATAATACCAGCCTGTTATTGTCCCACATGCAGGGCAAAGGCCTCTTCTCATACAGAGAAGGCATGAGCATTGATCACCACGCTTGCTCAAGACAGGTTTCCGATTTCAGACACTTATTATAAATTAAAATCGCTTTTTGTATCTGTCTGTGTGACCCCGTTGTTCTTGTAGACTACGCAACGGATATTGATGGAATTTATTCCGGAATGTTCATGTATACAATTTTGCCCATGGGCATGTGCCTGCCCGCATTTTTCTGAATATTCATGAAAAACTATCGATAAATAACTTTAAAAGGGGTCTACATTTTTTTTCGAAATCAAATTTTTTTTTCGGAAAAAATATTTTCACCTGCGTTTTTTTTGCATAGTCGACTAATTTTAGTTAATCCGATAAAATAACTTATAAGCTTTTAGAAATAATAAACAGAATCCAAATCGAGCCAATAACATCGGAGATATGGCAAACGCTACTCAAAACATAAAAATTGAATAACATGAAAAATATTAAAGATAGACCCCTTCTAAAGTTATTTTTCGATATTTTTTCATAAATATTCAAAAAAATATGGGCGGGCACATGCCGGTGAGCGATATTGTATAATGCATTCATAATGAACTAACAAAAGAACTATAAAAAGACTTCTCGATGTGTTGTCAAGTCGTAAAAAGCGTGTGAAGCAGGGCTGTGTCGCTAGTTTCTTCATAATTATATACGTATGGTTGCTATCAGTTCATGATAACGGTCTTCGGTTGAATTAGTAATTCGGGGTTCCCCGAAACACGTACCTGAGTAAAACAAAAAACAATCATAAATCGACGGTCTGTTTCCGTTCGCATAGTTACTAATGGGTTTCAAAGGCCTGATCATAAATCTGCTCACAAAACCTCTACTAAGGCTTTCTTATCTACACGTTCAGTGCCGGGAGCCCTCCTGGAGGGTTCACTTTAGCGCAAACGTAATGCCGGTGATCCCCCTGGAGGGTCCACTATATATGGCGCATATGTATGATGGCATGGTATATGAGCTCTATGAAAAGTGGGTGGACTCGAATGTGAAACTCGTTCAAAACACCTGCGACTTCATCCACAGCTTCATTTCTTTACTATCTTCCCCAGACGAGACCAACAGCTCTCTAGACCTGCAGTCATCGAGGGATTCAATCGACACGCTCCGCAATGTAAGCATTAAGACCGATCCCGTCAAGACCGAGGGTTTCCAGAGCGTGGACGAGCAGCGGGTCCTGGACCTGAAGTATAGCGCGCCGCTGCAGCCCCATCAGAGGAGTCTAAGTATGAATAGGGTAAGAAACAGCTGCATAACGTAGTAATCTCCCTCTTCAGGAGACATTCTCGTAGATGAGGGGTGGTACATTGAAAAATGAAGCTTCCAAGTCATAACAAAGCAGATTATGCATATAGGTACATCCCAACTTTTTCGTAGAATTTTGATACGTCATGCGTAGAGGAATCCAATTTACCCAAAGATTTAATACATTGAACGACAACGAGGTCCGTTTTTAACTTAAACCGGTTTATTGGATAGAAGGAGTCTGCACCAAAAAAAACTTATACGACAGAGACTTAATTCGTCATTGACTCAAGTCAGTTAGCATTTATTAGTTATAATGTAGGAAGTCATCAGGCCCTTCTATTTACTATTAAATTGAGCTTAAAACAGTCGGTATAAGTTCGTCCGTCTCCTTACGCGAGAAAGAATTGTAAAAGCCAATTATTTTTAAAAAGAGTAACCGTGGAGTTTCTTGCCGGCTCTTCTCCATAGGAAACGACCAATTGGAATCGTGCACCTAGCTTCTGACGTTTCATAAGTGCCCATGTAGGTCTATGCGAAATAAAAATATGTTGAATTTTGAATTTTTGAATTGAGAAAACGTAGCAATTCAGTAGTTGGAGTGAACCCCCTACCCCCCTTATGCTAACTTTCTTACTCTTCCAGATATCAGTGCTAACGGACGGTACATCACTTTCTCTAGCAAGACGGCCGTCTTCTCCGACCAGTAGTGCCAAGTCTCTCGCACTCAGCGACCAAGGCTCAAACCACATGCCACATACCGGGTTGGATCAAGTACAGAACCTGACTATCAAGAAGGAGACTCAGCTATCTGGTGAGTTTCCGTTTATAGAAGCTTTCTGTTGGTTGCCTGTTAGCTAATACTAGTTTATAGCTACGTAATAACAGTCGCACGAGTCGATCTATCAGGTTAAGCTACGCTTGCAGGGGTTAATCCGTGGATGGGTGATCATCTTTACATACCGAGACTCCTCCGTGCCTCAGAAAGCACGTTAAGCCGTTGGTCACGGCTGTCACTCGTAGATCTTTGACAGTCATTACGGGTCGCCAGAAGCCCGAAAGTCTGACAACCAGTCTTACCAAGAGGTATTGTATTATCCAGTTACTGGGTTGTGGAGGCCAGATAGGCAGTCGCTTCATGTAAAATACTGGTATACAGCTGCATCCGATAAGACTGGACCGACCCCAACATAGTTGGGAAAAGGATAGACAGATGTTTTGTTGGTTGCCTATTGGACATGTTGGTAGTTGGAAGGGACGTGAACTTCAGTCGACGAGCAAAAAGCAGCGCAAAAGGGCTGGTGTGTAGTATTTGGGTTTCCAAGGCAATTTTCACATGGTAAAAACAATGGTTGGCAACGATTGAGTCTAAGCTGTTGTCTTGCACCTATGATCGTGCTCTTAGAATTGTATTTGGGTTTCCAAGGCAATTTTCACATGGTAAAAACAATGGTTGGCAACGATTGAGTCTGTTGTCTTGCACCTATGATCGTGCTCTTAGAATAATTGGGATGTAGTTCCTGTAGTTTAAAGGTTTGTTTCGATATCAATGATTATTGTAGCTTAGTATATTATCATCGCAAATAAAATTCCTGGACTTAAAACCTCCAGCCAGGGGTTATTCAACTATGCTAATTAAAAATAGGTGAACGCTGGCTAAGGGCACCCCCTGTGGGGTACGGACCTCGGCTTAGGGCGTCAACCGGAGGGAGACATCAAGGATGGGACGAGTAGAGTTCCTGGAGTGACGCAGCTTCTCTCTCTACATTTATCCTAACCTTGTTTTATTTCTTCCACAGAGTTAAAATGCGAGCAGTCGGTGGGTATGGACAAGCTGATCGGCGCACTGCACGGCTCGCCACTGCTGGGCCGTCTGCCGCGCGTGCAGTCCAGTGCCAGCACAGACTCTGCAGTACACTCCATGTATACACACAGGTGAGGTTCAGACAGGCAGACTTGCATTTTTTGTCGTCTACTCCAGTAGAAGACCAAAAATTTTCGCTCAATCGGGGATCGCATTTTGCAATGTCCGTTCCAACGTTTATCATAAGAGAAGGAGTGTTTAAGGCTTACCAGTTGTCACAGAATTTCTGGAAAGTAATACCGAAGAAGGATAAATAGCTAAAGACATTCACATTCAGCCATGAACTGATTGATCTTGTGATCTACATCGCCATATGTGAACGCATCAAAGACCTGACGTCACACAAAACCCTACATCGCGCAATTAGAGTTTACTACGCGAGCAACATAAATATAACTTTCCGACATCAATCGTTGGGCAGTTGCCCGCCAGACACGATACCCGTCTGGTCGGAGGATCCTCCCTTTTCTAATGAGGATGAGTAAACTTTACACCCTGTTCCTCATGCCTCTAAAAGCTAAAGACGTTAAAGGGTCCAACTTTTCTTTCTCAAAGACTTGGTTTCCTCCAAACACGGAGATTTTGGTGCCTAAAGAGCGCTTTTAAAATTATATTTTCTCTGGCTTCTTTGCCCTTTGCATTCCTTGATTCCTCTGCGTCTGTAACAGTCTTAAACCAGTTGGTAATCATTATAATTTCTTTTGTCACAGTGTATACAGCAGTCCATCAGCGAGTCCCCGCGCATCCCGGCACTACACGCCGTCATTGTCTCGTAACAACAGCGACGCGTCACATTCCTCCTGCTACTCTTACAGCTCCGAGTTCTCGCCCACGCACTCGCCAGTACAGGTAAATTATGCGACCCTATAATTATCACTTGCTTCAAAAACGGTAAAGGAAAACATCGTGAGGAAACACGCCTCGATCGTGTCTGAAAGATATTTCTCGACGGCATGTGAAGCCAAGTCAGAGGCCCATGGGTGGCTTTAAAACTCGACACTAAGTTAGTCACTAACCACACGAAAAGAAAAAGATGCGACCCTACTCCAGAACGACCTTCGTCGTTGCTTAAAAATTTAGGGTAATTAAGGGATTAAACACACTATGTACAAACAATGTTAAAAACGGTCTGACTAAGGTACAGGTCGTGCCATTAAAGATGAGACTTGACGCACCACGTGGTTTGACTTGCGCAGTAGACGATTTATGGGTCTCTTTAGCGGTATGAGGTCCCCGCTGGGGCGTCATCGGGGCGGGGGAAAGAGCGACGGGAGGCGCGGTCAAGTCTCATCTTTAATGGCACGACCTGTACGCTGTGTATCAATCGAAATGCAGTTGAAGACCAACGATAGACAATAGCTGCCTGACATTATACTGAACTTGACTTATTGTACTTATAAACTTTTACAGCCAAAAGTCCCTTGCTTTGGTTATGTCAAAACATCACAAAACTTTAAGGAGTAAAGTGACGTTCAAACGTCGAAAATAGACTAAACAGTCGCTAATCATTACTTATCTTTAACTCTTTCTGGATTAGTGGATAGTGATACTCCACCTCTTTCAATTTTTTAAATTAAGATCCACGCCATCTAGTGAAGATCTTAATTTTTTTTAAATCTGAAAGAGAAACCGGAAAGAGTGCAACGTTTATAAATAAACCCCTTTTTTTTTTTTTGAGGGTTGGAAATCATCAAATAACTTCTCCCGCTCTGGGCGGAGCGGGAGGGCGTGTCAGACTCTTACTGACTAAAAGCCACCCGTGTTCCTTCGGTTGCCCTGTTGCCGGGGGCCACGATCTCCCTTTCGGTTTTCTTCGGAACCCCGGCAGGCATCGGCCCTAGTGGACCCCTTCAATAAACCAATAAACCTTCAATAAACCTTCAATAACCTTCAATAAACCCCTGCACACTATAGCATGCAAATTCTAAATCAAGGGGTTATTACGGACAGGGTCGTCACCCACATGTGATGTACCGCGAAGCTGCTGCAGTATACGACGGCACACATGACGACGAGCCCGACGCGCCGGAAGATAGGCTACATCACCATCAGGGTATCAGCAGACAGCAGCTAATTAACAGGTACATATTGCTACTTTTTTACTAGATTTTTTTTTCTGAAAAAACAAGTCCGTCCGAAAGATGCTGTTTCCTATATGTTGTGCAAGAGGATTTTTGAATACAGGCACAGAATAGTACAGAAGGCGCACTTCGCATTTTAGGTATGAAGCTACAAGTACGCAGTGGGCTCGTCTTGTCGGGCCAATTCAGTGAGCATAACGTAGTCAGAAGATATAAGAGAGGCAACTTCTAGGTGAATATAGCTGTAGGCTGAATTGCACTTTATTATATCGTAGCAAGAGTCGCTTTTTATTTGAATGATTTTGCGAAGTGAACTATCTGTACTAATATCTGCTACAGTCGTCCAACTTCAAACCAGCCAGTGTTTTATTCAGTTTGGGATCGTAGTATCCGTTTACTGAGTTGTGAAGATCAGATAGGCAAACGCTCCATGTAAAATTGTATTCAGCTGCATCCGATTAAACTGGAAGCCGACCCCGACATAGTTGGGAAAAGTCTAGGCAGATTGGTTTGGTCTGGGATTGCCACAGAAAACTTTTACCACCGAAGATCGAGATTCCACCATGAATATGCTAGGAATCTTACATATTCCGGCTGAAAGTGTTCGTAATACCTTCAAAAGGTCGCCCAAATGAAGTTCTTTAGGTCCATAACATGCTGGCATTTCCCTATATGCAACGTCTAATTTAACTTATATGCGATTAAGCGATTATAGAATTAAGTGCTGTGTAATAGGGTTGAATGTCCAAATAACTTATAAAATTCTTTCTTCACCCAACAGTCCATGTCCAATCTGCGGCGACAAGATCAGCGGCTTCCACTACGGCATCTTCTCGTGCGAGTCCTGCAAGGGCTTCTTCAAGAGAACAGTTCAGAACCGCAAGAACTACATGTGCTTGAGGGGGGGCAACTGTCCCGTGACTGTGACTACGAGGAAGAAGTGTCCAGCGTGTCGGTTTGATAAGTGCTTGGGATGCGGGATGAAGCTTGAAGGTATGATGGTTTAGAAAATGATTTTTTGTTATAAAAGCCAGTTTGGGAAGTTTTTTGTAAAAAAAAAAATGTTCCTTGTGAATAAAAATATCTGACCATAGGGATGACGACTAAAAAATATTTTTTTGTCCGTCTTGTAGATTATAAAAAAATATTGGACACGTATTTTTTCTTTTTTTACGTTATCAAAAGATTAAGGCGATTCATTAAGTTAAAATGTGTCATGACGACACGAGTATGTAGATTTTATACTTACTTGTGACGTAGCGACCCCTACTCACCAACTTTAACGCGTTTTTCCAAGTCATTTTTTATTAATGTCATAAAGCATAAAATAGAGTACTTCCACTTTACCCCACAAAGCCACCCCTGGTGGGGCAAAATGGAAAGCCTAAAATTTTGCAGTGGAATCTGCCCTACTGTTTCGACTTGGTGGGGCAGATTCCACTAGTTTTAAATCTTGTAGATTCTGACTCAATAGGGTTGGCACCTTAGAATTTGTGTAGGTATTCGTATTTTATTTTATATTTGCTTACACTACAGTAAATCTTTAAAATCACAGACATATAATAATTTGTTCTTACTGGTTCATTAATGTTCATACTAAGTTCAACATCACAAAATGAGTATGATTTGTCCCCAAAAATAGAAAACGAAATGATATTAATTATTATATTTACTAAGTCTAACGTTAACAGTCCTAGTTACATTTGACTTAGATATACAATTCTTTCTTTTCCAAACAAATATAAAATACGAGCACCTACACAAATTCTAAGATGCCAACCCTAGTGGGGCAGAATCCACAAGATTTAAAACTAGTGGAATCTGTCCCACCAAATCGAACCCGTGGGGCAGATTCCACTGCAAAATTTTAGGCATTCTGCCCACCAGTGGGGCGGCTTAGTGGGGCAAAGTGGAAGTACCTAAAAATACGTGTCTAATATTTTTTTTTTAATATCTGACTGGCTGACAATTTTTTTTTTTAGTCCCAGGCATCTTCCCTATTATAGCTGGGTTCTACCCATTAGAGGAAAGTAGCTTTTCGCCTTGTTTTATAACCTGATTCCAGTCGTTCGTCATGGTCTAGGGCGCTCTTGCGTGACCTTCTCTCCTTATGTATGTAGAGATAGTCCGTAACTTGCGTTGCTGGTGTTGGGTACTGAGTTGGGTGTTATTTTTTTGTAGTTACTTTTTATCTCTTCTACAGTCAATATATTAATATTTTTCTTTCTTCTTTGTCCACAGCTATCAGAGAAGACAGAACTCGCGGCGGCCGCTCCACGTACCAGTGCTCGTACACGCTGTCGGGCGCGGCGTCCACGGGCTCGCTGCTGTCTGCGCACGCGCCCACCACGCTGCGCCACGCCTCCAGCCTCACTTGTGTGAGTTGGACAACTTATTTTATTTCTATAAGTCTAGGGTATATTTTGTATACCTTACCATTACCCAAGTTACGTGAATGTTTTCAAAAATACGCCTGAATAATAGAAGATCGCCTTACATATCAGTAATCATATATCGGCCGCAATGAAGCACTTCCTCATAGGTCCAGCGCTCACTTGGTGAGGCGCAGCGCAGCGCGGTTGTCACTGCCAACCAATTAACGACCTTGCAGTAGTAGAAATAAAGTTTAGAATAAATAAACTTGCATTAGCTCGAGAGCGTATCTAAGCGGAAAAGGGTGCGCGTCTCAGGATATTTATTTTCGATTTTATTTTAAGGCATGCAATGTTGATATTTATTTGGCAGTGACAACCGCGCTGCGCTGCGCCTCGTCAGATATGCTTCGACCCATAGAGTGCTCTTAAGTTTTATAAAAAAATGAAAAACCGTTTATAAAAGCCTTTTGATCTCTACGATCTTAGTCCTCTAGGAAAACACAGCACCCCCATAACTTACGTACTTACTATGTAGCTGTATAATCCAGACCACAATGTAGTACATAGAGGACTGAATCAGTCGCTAAACTTAGCGTATAGTCAGCAACGCACAATATTACAATATCGCAAATAAATGAATACGAATTTAATTTTAAAATAAATTTTCTTTTCGCAGGTAAACGGTCCCGGGTCATACAGCAGCAGAGGAGAGTCCAGTAACAGCCAAGTTACACCAGATATACCGCCGTTATTACAGGTAATTATTACTAATGGTAACACAACGTCAGTTCTCACACGTCCTATAACGACCGACGGCAGTAAAAGAAAGATTTGCTATTGATGGTAGACAGTAAAACTCTATCTGTCATTATGTCACATTCCGTAGGATTCCTAATCTCTGACAGATTATTGGCACGTTAAAACCATAGATAGATAGGTTTTTCTATGTCCAGTGTGCCAAAACTGGTGATGGATAGGTTATTGGCAGTCATTGGGTTCGGCCGTAAGTCAATAACCACATAAGTCGCTAAAAACACAGTATAATATGTCGGCAGTGACCTTAATTGTCTACGGCTACAGTAGAAACACTTTCGGCGTTCGTGCGTAACTGCTGCGCACCAATATTGTTGCATACTGATATACACTGAGATTTCGAAGCGCGTCGTTTCGTCCTTCTATGAAGATATAATACTGTTACTTATTCATACTGTGCTTCAAGGTTGGCTGGACATAATATCTACCCTTTTTAGACCTCAACATAGCCACATCTTGTTAGTTTATACTTTGCCAAACGACCCGTCCCTGCTTCGCTCGGGTGCGATTTACTGATGTGGCGACATGTCAAAACATCGAGATTTCTGCGCTTTATCTAAGTTAAATGTTATGTTTAATATCGTAATGAATTATCTAATTTATGGTGAAAACCACATCAAACCCTTTGAGTAGTATCACAGATTAGTACGGATACGACACTCAGTAAAATCATTAACATAAAAAGCGACTCTTGCCACGACACAATAAAGTACAATTCAGGTCGCACAGCGCTAATTACCTACAGATATATTCACCTAGAAGTTGCTTCTCTTTCTATCGCGTAACTCTTCTATCTTCTGATTACGTTACGCTCACTGAGTTCGACAAGTCGAGCCCGCCGCCGCCGCTGCTTGTAGTACCTCGTACCTATTTGTCTAAATTCAAGACATACTAAACCATATCCGAACTCCTCAGGAAATAATGGACGTGGAACATCTGTGGCAGTACAACGAGTCGGAACTGAGCAGGCTAGGCAAGTCCACCGGTGGCAGTCCTTCTGCCAACCCCCTGCTAGCCGCGAGCGGGATCACGGCACATAACTCCAGCCCCGACTTCCTGGCCGATCTGTGCAATATAGCTGATCATAGACTGTACAAGATTGTGAAGTGGTGCAAGAGTTTGCCGCTTTTTAAGAATATTTCGGTGAGTATTTCTTTATATTTAGAGCACCTACGTCTATCGTGGCGAAGCTTCGCACGATACACGACGATGGGTCACATCGTTGTGTATCGTCGGCTCTCGTCACAATAGTTCGGCACTTATCGCTCGAGTGGTGGTACATCAAAGGGTTTTAGCGGGCCAATTAACGTGGCGCGTAGTCGCAACTAGCGTTGTTCATTTCGAAATAATGGAGTGCCATCTTGGATTATTGCACGAAAATTTGTTATAATTATGAAGCTGCTAATGTGACCACCGCATTAGCGCGATAACTTTTTAACGAGCAAAACATACAAAGCTTCAGCATGCATTGCTTTGTCACTATAGACGCAGGTGCGGCCCCAGCATTAGGACCTTGCATCTTTTAATTACTTCAATGAAAGGGATGTTTCCGTTTTTTGGGCAGTCGTATAATAACAGTAGCTTTGTTACTCCGTCTTTCTCATCGCACCATGAAGATCACAAGTCGCTAAACGTAGGAATGGGCCTAGGCTAGGCTGATAGAAACGAGAAGGGAGCAATCGAGAATAGTGTTACATAGCGTGCGACTGAAGAGGCCTTTTATTCCCAGCAGTGGACTACTATGGGCTCAAGATGATGATGACTCCATAACTCTCTCAAATCTAAACCGCTTTCCATGATTCTTGAAAGAACAAATAAATATGAAGAATCAAGCTCTTCATTTTTTTTTTACCTCTTCTTCACATTGTCTCTTTATTCACAGATCGATGATCAAATCTGCCTGCTGATCAATAGCTGGTGCGAACTCCTGGTACTGTCGTGTTGCTACCGCGGCGTGAGTACTCCGGGAGAAGTGCGAGTTGGTGGAGGACGTGGCATCACGCTGCATCAGAGTGCCAAGTAAGTCAACTTATGTGCTTTCGGAAAAATTACTTTATTACCTACATTATAAAGTTCGTTTTCCGCTACAACCTTATATAATATTTTATTTACATTTAGATAAAATAGATATTTGTTTGAGTAATAACGTCAATTGGAAACAAGGATTTGAATAGATTTTAGTATATTGTAAATTTGTAATCAACTGCTGATGATGGCTAAGAGAACCAGAACTAAAGAAGGAGCTACTTTCTTAAAAATATTGACATTTTAGAATGTATTGAAAGAAATAATGCTCCTTTAATTTTTACGCAATAAGAATTTGGTAGAGTGGGGATAGGATAAGCATTCGATCGTTTGGGTTAACTAAACCGTCCTTCACAGATCGCTAAAGTTTGTTTTTTAATCCCAGAGACTAATTTGACAGGTGTAAATGTCAAACTCCAAATTAGAAAAAAAAGAAAGAAAGAAAACGTTTATTTGGATACAGTTCGTGAAACACAAAATACAAACAAAATAAAAATATTGAAAATAATAAACATAAACATAACATCACGCCTTGTTTCCCCGAAGGGTTGGGCAGAGATGTCCCTGTAGCAGGCACACCCACATTTCGCCAGTTATGTTTAAGTCCCATGTAATAGGGGGCGAGCCTATTGCCATCAACCGGGCACAAATCCAGACTCCGAACTGCTACTGAGAAATTTCAGATAGAAAAACCCAATAAACAAAAAAAAAAAAAAAATAATAATAATAATCAATATATAATCTTTGAAAAAAAAAACTGTCATTGACATTTATTAGTCTTTTTGCCGTTTTTTGGCCCAAAATATTCAAGGGTATTACTAATCTCATCCCCATTTGTCTCCAGACTGGGTCTGACGCCGTGTATCGAGCGGATGCTGAGCTTCACGGACCATCTGCGGAGGCTGCGCGTAGACCGATACGAATACGTTGCGCTCAAAGTTATTGTACTACTCACTTCAGGTAAGTATCCCTTGTCTTAAACAACAGCTGGTTAAACATCAGGGGAATTAAACCGTTTCATATGGCTATAATGTATAACAAAGAATTTTGTGTCGATAGTTTTTATTTGATATTAACCTATATTTTTTCCGTTTCGTGTTGCCGTGAAGGCAACGCTATTTGCTGCAAGGAGGCGGTAAATAAATAAGACAATTTTCAAGCAATAAAACATAGTAACAATATAACGGAAAATTATTTATGTACTTATTTTATTTAGAAAACTGTGGACCAGATTTTCAACACCCTGAACTCTCTGTAGCGAAGTTAAATATCCTCCAGTGATAAATGTGATGATGCAAATATGATCAGTAGGAAACAGTCAGTCCTTAGGCCGCGCGCACTTTGGAAGTTTTCGTACAAATTTCCCTCGTGCGTGTACACGTACGAACACGCACGAACGATCCCGACCTTCCAAAAGGAGCGCGCAGACTGGGTGCAACTTAGTCGTACCTATAGTTCTGACGTCCGAAAACAATCCGAACTTGTTGGGACTTGTTCTATTTGACGGAGAAAAATCCACACTCAATTCGTACAACCATGGTCGAGTGAAACTCGTACGAAAACGCATCCAAAGTGCGCGCGGGCTTAGGCATAGATGTTAAATTCCCTTACTTCTTCACCCAGACGCCCCAGATTTACGTGAAGTGGAGAAAGTACGAGCTTCCCAAGAGAAGGCGTTGGCAGCACTACAGGCATACATAGCGACACACTCCCCCGGCACTCCAGCTAAGTTCGGAGAACTGTTGCTGCGTATACCTGAACTGCAGAGGACTTGTCAGGTGAGTAACGACTTTATAATTATACACATAACGTTTAGTATTTAATACACTTACAAATATGCTTGGAGGGAAATGGGGAAAAGTGAGAGTAGATTTTATATTCTAGTCCGTTAGGTGGATAGTCAAATAGCATAATCGTTCTAGTTATATTGTGTGCTGTGTATCAAATAAACATGAGTGGTAACTAATAATTTGAGAGAGAAAGCGAATGGAACCTTATCATATAGAATTTAAGGTTTATAATAGCGAGACTCGACAAAAGACACTAGATAAAAGAAAAACCTTTTGGAATTGTATAATTAGTTTACATTATGCAAACTCTCAGAAATTGCCAATTTAACGATACAATTATTCCTCATCCACAGTTTTTCATGCAAGTCGGCAAAGAAATGCTGAACCCAGCCAACAAAAGCAAAGATGGCGATGGACCCAGCTTCAACTTACTCATGGAATTGTTGCGCGGCGACCATTGACCTTGACCTCACCTCGATCTTCAAGGTCACCTCACAACGACCTTCAAAGGTCACGAACTTCATACATTGCTCAAGAATATATTAAGTGAATTCTCTCTACTATGACATAAGGGTTGAGTTGATTTCAATCCTATATTTTTGTATTTTCATCATTCATCCAATGATAACTAGTCTGCGCTCCTTTCACCGCCACGCCTTAAAAAGCCTTGAAAAATATACTCGAAAATGCGCATTTTTATCTCTTGTTTTGTCACCAAATTATTTACTTTTTACCTAATCTGACATTTTAATCAATCATAAATCATTACTTGTTTGGCCTTAAAAACGTGAAAAGACTGTTTTTGATAAATTCATCATAATTCTTATAAACATGTGCATTATTTGTAATTTTTATCAAATTAAATAATTAGATAAAATCCCATTCGGCTTAAGGCCATTAATGAGCTTATTTTTGTCATTAATCAATGTATTAATTTGATAAAAATTAAGATGTTATCATTCGTTTTATAATAAATGACATTTTGTATCAAATAAGTGCCAATGTAGCTAATAATAATGCATTTATTGTTATGTCTGTCTGTTTAGCTCTCCAAACTGAAAATATTTACTCAACACTTTTCTACTTATATAGTAACTTTCAACGTGTGTTAAGGGCAACACCGTCATTTCTTTCAAAATATTCATACCGCAAAATATTAGTTTTTTTTTTGTTTAATTAATGTTGTCAAACGGTTAATTTACATTTTTAAAGTCAGGTTTCTAAATAATAATAGCTGAGCAACTATACCTGCATAGATACCTATGTTTGCATATTGCAGTGTTGCCCGCCACATAAAAATGAATGCTTTCCAACGACATGACAAGTAACGAACAACACACTGCCACGACTTGCTTTCATAATTATGTGTATTTATGTAACATTTTAATAAATATAAGGCCAAGGGATCAATGATTAGATAGGGTACTAAATAATCTAAATACAATTTAGGAGCACATCACGTTTTTATAAATGGCAATTTTGTATAATCTGTATAAGGCTGGTCCTAGGAATTCTTAATGGCTCTTGTACACATTGAAATGAACATAAGTAAGACATTTATAATTTTCAATGTTCACATAATTTTCAAGGTCTAATAAACTCTTGGAAATGTAGAGGTCCATTTAAGTATGTTCGACGATGTTTAAGGACGTCTTAATTTAGAAATTTTGTATTGAGTCCAGAAGCCGTATGATTAAAATGATAGTATCAACTGTTATCGATAACTGACTCTTGCCTCTGCATTTTTTAAAATTTTAATGACTTTTTAAATGTATATTTTTCGAATGTGGCCGTGCCAAGGGGAATATTTTTCTTATTAGGAAAAAAAATTGATGTAAGTAATTACAACGATTACCTATTTTGGTATTTTTAATATTTCGTGCGCAAGCAAGTTTTGATACGACGAGGTTTTTTAAAATCATTTGTTTCATAATTATTTATTATGAATATGAATAAAAGAATCCGTTTAGTAAGGGATTTCTTTGTAATCATTGCCATTTTGATTTAGTTACTTAATATTAGTGTATAGAGTTGTTGATATGTGCAGCTTAGAATATTAAAATTAGACATTTTTTTAGATTTTTCTGAGGGTGAAACTTTCAGAAAATCAAATTAATTATAAAGTTTTTATGAAAAACTCATTTTTAAGTTATTATACATATAAATTCGTTTGTTCATTTGAAACTTTCGTATAATACGTTTGATTATTTTTTCGCTTTTTAAATAAGGTGTTGGTGCAATACTTAGCATAAAGTGTATTTTACTATTTTAAATTCATAAAAAAAAAACTTATTTTTTAATTTTAAATTCTTGCTACCTTTATGCTATGTCTTCGCCTTTTTTCGACAAAGCTGGCAAAAAACAGCTTTGTAAAACCAGTCATTCACTGCCGATTTGTAAAATAAGACATTGCTATGAGCAAAACTCTTTAATGCAATACTTATTATTTTTATAAAGAAAATATTCTCAATTAAGTATATTATAGATTTTAGTATTAAAATTTAGTGCATAGTGTTTATGAATAAATTTTAGAAATGCCTTAAATTGGTGACATAGATAATGTTATATGAACGAGAAATCTAAGGCCCTTTGTACACGGCACGGTTCCTTTACGGCATATAAACTGCGCCGTAAAAAAAACGTGTCTTTCAACAAGCTTCCATAGTGATCCATACAACACTGACGACCGTGCCTACACACGGCGAATAAACCGTAGTTTTCCACGGCAAGAAAAACGTGGGTGTACAATCAGGCTAAGGTTCGCCTAATAATTGAGAAATCATTTGTGTAAAAAAAAAACTGTTTAAAAAATCCGTTCATAAGCAATAAAAGTTTGCAATACTAGCTTCTCATAGTTATGATGTTACTACATTCCATGCAAAAGTTTCATAAATATTTAGTTTTCATCTGTTTTCTTTTATCTTAGTGGAGTTTATAATTACTCGTAGCGCTTTCTAGGGCCAGCGCTTACAACAAGTAAAAAAACCCTGTCCGATCCGTGAGGGTTTTGTTAGGTATCATACTGAGTGTCTATTTACGTGGTAATTTACAGAAAAAAAAAAAAAAAATTAAGTCGCCCCTTTTTTTTCAATGGGGAATTTTACCGGGTTATTACATGGGGCGCGGGCGGCCGTCGTTTACCGGGTGTCTACAAGTAACCTCAGTTGAAAATTTAGTAATTTTCAATGGATTTGGGGTAGTTTTGGTACTAAAAATGTGATTTTTAAATAGCAATAACTTTTTAATTTTCAATAATAATAAGATTTTTATTACTTTTTGGTAATGTCATTGCAGTGCCCATGAGCCCCTTTCGGATCAGACAGGGTTTTTTTTTTACATATGAGGGCCATACATACTGGTCAGTGTTGACCATAAACAAAAAAAAGTTAACGGTCATTTGGGTGATTTTGGAACTATTGACCGTTCACTATAACTTGTCTCTTGCTGTTGTATTGGCACCATTGCTTGTCAAGCTGTTTTCAATACTAATAGAGTCAACTACCAATCACATGAGTGCAAAATTCAGTGCTAAAAATCACGTCACTGGTCAAGTATAATGAACGCAATGTAAAAAAATATCTTAAGCATAGGGATGGGATGGTTAGCCAGAAATACGTTTATGCTGCGGGTACAGTTTTCTCCACAGCTATCGTAACTCATAAGAATTAAAGACGTAAACAAAGATAATTTTGCATAGTTACTAGGTTTTATATTATCAGATGGGCACAAGTACTTCAGTTATAGTTAATTAATATATCAGAGCTCATACTCTAGAATTGAATTATGTTATTAAATGTGCCACACGAAAATGTAATAATTTTTTTTTTCATTGAGATTTTTATGTGATTGTATTTTCTTCGATTTTTTGCCAATAATTACGGTAATAATAGTGGCATCTATTTATAGTTGTGTAGACTCTTTACTGAACTGATAAATTTAAGAAGTTAGTACGTTAGATTATATTTTTATATTCAGTAAAGTAGCAGTTGTGAGTGCGGCAAGTCGGTATGATTGTGAGGTCCGAATAATTTTTATATTAAAAATTAGAAGGAGCGTAAGAGTGGTATGGCGTCCATGTTTACTGTTATTATTTTATACATAAGTATTATAGTGATATTGTATTCTTCTTTAATTTGTAGAATTATAAAGATTTTTTTATATATAGCGCAAAATGAATAAATATGAATTTGATTTAAATTGATTTTCTTTTTAATTTATTACCGCACAGATAGCACTTATAGCTCCTATCTCTCCTCAGCTCTCTACTCTCGAACTAGTTGACTTTAAACTCAATTTACAATGCCGGGCACGGAGTGGAAGCGATTTTTTTTGTACAAAGCATAATGAACTTTATGTCAATAGTGTAACGTACAAACTCTAGATACGGGCCAAATAACTGTCGCATGTTTTCTGAAGAATTCTCGCGCATACTCAGTAATTCCCACAGTTCAAGCTCTCAGTAATTCCCACAGTTCAAGCTCGTATCTAGTTTGTACGTTACACAATTGACTTAAAGTGCATTTTGCTATGTACTATATCGTTACAAAAACTAGCTTCCATTCCGTCCAGTGGCAATGTAAATTGAGCCTTATACTCATAGGACTATAAAGTACTTGACCTGAATTTGAACATAATCTAAATTCGACTTTACTGCCTCGTTGGTCTAGTGGTCAAAAGCGCTACTGCTGAGCAAGAGGTCCTGGGTTCGATTCCCAGGTCGGGTAAAGTAAGTAATATTGAGTTTTTCTATCCGGAATTTCTCAGTACCAGTCTGGATTTGTACCCGGTTGATGGCAATAGGCTCGCCCCCTGTTACATGGGACTTAAATATAACTGGTGAAATGTGGGTGTAGGTACTATAGGTAACTCTGCCCAACCCTTCGGGGAAATAAGGCGTGATGTTGTTATGTTATGTCTAAACTCGAAAGCTTGTAAGCACCTACAGAATAAGTCACTCAATCAATCATATCAATCAATCAAATGATTTAATTTCCAGATCATGCAATCCATGTTGTTAGTAATTACGTGAAGATCTTAACACTAGTGTTAGTACATAGTAATATTTAGCTTTTGGTCATAATTACTAATAATGTCAAAATCATCAAGGAGACAATAACCAAATATAACATTATTTCAAGGCACGATTTGAGCACTTTGAAAACATATTGGTCCGGACTGACAGCGCCCTACGCTCCCTCTCTATGTCAACATTATCCGTCGGCTATTCATGCCTATTAATAAGATTTTGAATTACAAGTTTCTCGATGAAAAATACAATACTCAAAGATGCACCAAAACTAGGGAATTCTAAGTTTCATAAGAGAAAGAATATTGGGCATCTGGATAGTACCAGAAATTCCGCTGTACCGTAAAATAAAATACGAAAAATAAATTAATCCTGGGTGCGGTTATTATACTATCAGAATTGTGCATCGTAGGTAACAAAGACGTGCGCTATGTGCCTATCTCAGTAATTAAGCATAATCTGAACCGATTTATTTTTATCGCTATAAGGTTGTAGCAGACAGGCGCGACGCGACACCGATAGAACAATTTTATTTCCGTGAAGTTTTCAATTTTATTTGACCTCTTTCAAGGATTAGACAACAGTCTGTCTGTGGTCCGCTGCGGTAAACTGAATGTTTTTTGTTTTACTCAGTAGCGTGACGATTAAGAGATGGTAATATATTTTTTAATACTAAGTATGGAATCACAAACAAACAAACTATACTCCTGCGTCTGCATGGTGTGGTGGTATCTCGGTTCCGAAGTTCTCTCCCTCTTTGTAACGGCTTCAAAAGAAGCCAAAATTTTCCTATGAGCTCAGCGATGAACCATAGAGAACAAATGAAGTAATTTATTTAACTCCTATCTTAAGCGGTCCCTAGACAATCATGCGGCATGACATGCAATTCTTTGAATTAGGGCCTGTTTCATCACCTCCGATTAGGTTTTTGTTAACTTGGCAGATAATATCCTACAAATTCTGTTCCATTTTTGAATTTATTCGGTAAGTAGTGGCTATTCGGACTGTATCGTGAAATAGGCCTTTAGACTATGTGAATTATCATGCTGCATGAAGGACCCTGTGGGTCCATCATGCGGCATGATATACAATTGCCGTACTGCACTAATTTTGTGTTTGGTAACATTATTCATAATTAACTTTATTTATTTATTTTCTTACACCTATGATACATAACATAATATCACGCCTGTAATCCCCGAAGGGTTAGGCAGAGGTATACCCATAGGACACCCACATTTCACATACCTATGATATTAATTTACAACAAAAAAAACAGTGGCACTCCGGGAGTGCCGACAGAAGTGAAAACTTTAAAAAAAATCGGCACCGCGGTAATCAACGCGGTGATGTTTTTTTAATGGTCAAAAGCTGGTGTCATCACGGTGTCGCGAAATCAATGGTTTAGTGCCATCTCAAAAATGCCTAACGTGCCTAAAGAAGTTTTCACTTCAAAAGTCTGTAATTGTCTATAAATACTATTATCGTAAATTATTATTTACTACCAATAGTTCAATACATGTATTATTAGTAACACAAAATCTGTACATTTTGCATGACATGCCGATCTGATCATGCGTCATGCATTTTTCATTGCATGATAAAAAATTGACAATCAATTGTCAGCACGTAGTTTGCATGACAAATTTAGGAATTAAGTAGACAGAGGAAATCATGATTCTGGAAAAAACAAACAAACAATCATTATTACGGTAAGAAGTCCACAAAATCCAAATGCTTGTAATTAATAGAAAGATAGGTAATCATAATCAATAATGGGTAATTATAGTTGTCAATCTGACCAAGATTATTAAAATCTTATCTCAAAAAAAAAGGAAATTGTTCGTCTTGATGATTTTTCCAACTTACAGTGAGCAAGCTGTGCTCAACAATAGGATCCGGAAAGAACTGGTGGTCACAGAAAACAGAGTTTGCTAAAAGCAGAATGTTAGTTGGCTCTGGTGCCATTGGTCCTTCGACAAACACGGTCATGTTTGTCGAAGGACTGATGGCACTAGAGCAAACGATTATAAACTATAGGTATAAACTGGAATAAACTATATACCTTCCATACAAAAATACTGAAATGGAGATGGGCTGGTCATCGTTGTTTGGTGCCACCAACTATTATCCCTGTTTGCGCTATGCAAGTGCACCCAAGGACAACCCTCGGTTGGTGCAGGACTATTGTAGGATATGGAAACAAAGATATTGGTTTGGGTGGCTAATTGAACTGGTTATCTAGAACTATGGAAAGACCAATATTTTATATAAAACTAGCTTCTGCCCGCGGCTTCGCCCACGTGTATGTCGGAAAATATCCCACGGGAACTTATTACCCATACCGGGATTACATACCTAATAGCCGAGGAAAAGGTCATTGACTCCTACCGCTGCGCCTGCGTTGCCGTCAACCAAAATTATTTTGTTACGCGTAATTTTGAATCTGTGATATCTTTTAAATCATTCATTTTAATGAAATGATGTCAAGGCATATTTAATTCTAAATTAAATGCTCAATTTAAGTAACAAAGTTAATTGAATAAGGATTAATATAATACCGGTCAAAATAGCTTCGAAAATAACAATGAATTTTTTATCAAATTCTGAAAGATAAAAATGGATAAATGATAAATGATTTTATTTCTGTAAATAGGTTTGTACAAACACTTTTACACGTCAATCATATTTTAAAAACTATATGAGGTCGGCGTTTCCTTTCTGACTACTCTGAGAAGAAAGGCCGAAACAAACTCAGAGGTCACAGTCTCTTTTAAAGTCAAGACATAATCTTGGTCAGATCATGTGAAGACAATGTAGATTGGTGTCTGAAGTAGTCTTTTGAGGAAAGCATCACACAGGTTGAGAGGGCCTGTCCAGTCAGTGCACGCATTTGTCAGTTATCGTGCAACTCAACTCAGAATTTAACGAGCTCAACGATTCGACGAAAAATACCAAAGAAAGGACATTTGGGTAGGCCGCATAAATTACTCAAACTGTCAGACTATAATTAGAACTAACTAAGAAAAAATTAAAAACAAAAGAAAAAGAAAAAGTAATGACCCACATAGTCTTCACATTCACAAAAATTTAAATAATATAATACTTTAAAAGTAAATATTCATGTCGTTTTATATATAAAATTCATTAATGTCAATGTGTATATAAAACCAGGAAATAATCTTGGTCAGAGCATTTCATTTGAGGACCATGTAGATTTGTGTCTGAAATGGTCTTTTGAGAAAAGAACCATACAGATTTGAGTGGACCTGTCCATTCCATGCACGCATTTGTCAGTAATCGTGTAGCTCAACTCAGAACTTAAAAAAGGAGCTCAATGATTCGACGAACAATACCAAAGAAAGGACATTTGGGTAGGTCGCATAAAGTACTCACAACTGCCAGATTATCATTAAAAGTAACTGAGAAAAATAAATAAATAAATATATATATGACCCACATAGTCCTCACATTCAGAACAATTAAAACAAAAAAAAAAAAATATTTTACTTCAAAAAGTACAAATTAATGTCATTGTGTATATAATTTTAAAGTTAGCAAAATAAACAAAGTTCCGAAAGTAAGAAAATAAAGAAATAATAAAACTGGAGCAGCTCAATCCCATGCCTTTTTGTCCTCAATGTAATCTTTAACGGCATAAAAAGCCTTCTGGCACAACTTGCGTTTAGTGAATGATTTGAATTTATTAAGGCTTAAATCTTGTACGTGGCTTGGAAGTTTATTATAAAAGCGTATACATTGACATCTAAAGGAGCCACCTATTTTTTGAACCTTGTTGTAGGTTCAACAAATTTGTGTTAGTTCCTAGTATTTATGTTATGGATATCACTGTATTTTTTAAACAATTTTATGTTTTTATGGGCATATAAAAGATTATCAAAAATATACTGAGAAGGCACAGTCATTACATTTATCTCCTTAAATTTATCTCTGAGAGAGTGTCTCGGACTTAATTTATAAATTGATCGAACAGCTCTTTTCTGCAAAACAAAGATAGTTTGAATGTCGGCGGCATTTCCCCACAACAGAATACCATACGACATTACACTATGAAAACAGCTAAAGTACACTAAACGGGCTGTCTCTATGTTAGTTAAATTACGAATTTTTCTAACAGCATATGCTGCGGAGCTTAGCTTTTTTGACAATTTAACTATATGTGGGCCACACTGAAGCTTAGCATCCAAAGTTAAGTCCAAGAATACTGTGCTATCTTCAGGATTCAATTCTTCGCCCTTTATCAACACTTTAGTTTTCACCTGCCTAACATGAGGTAGGGTAAACTTAATGCATTTAGTTTTTTTTTCATTCAGAAGTAAATTGTTAACATTGAACCAGTGAACTACTTTTGAGATTGCGGTATTTACATCGTCAGAAACTAGCTGCTGACGTTTAAGTTTAAACAAAAGTGAAGTGTCATCCGCAAACAACACTATATCATGGTTATCCTTTATGAGGTAAGGCAAGTCATTAATATAAATAAGAAACAAGAAACAAGAATTGAGCCCTGTGGGACTCCCATTGTTACTAAAGATCCGGGAGATCTTTTTCCATTAACGTCAACGCTCTGAATCCTATTACTCAAGTATGAAGTAAGAAGATCCAGAGCGCTGTTCCGGATCCCATAGTGGCGGAGTTTCCTGGTTATTGTGGGTCATCCTTAGAAGATAGACTTATGCTATCGCGGACTTTATTGTTGAACTTTTTAAGATAAACAATACTGTAGATGTAGAACATAAATTTTATGTAACTCTTACGATTTCCGCTGCGCACGCCAATAAAGCTCCCAGTCGGCATGTTTTTTTTCCGATATCTTCAACAATAATCGTCAAATTTCAGCCAATTTACATAAAATCTTAATGAATTATACACTACAACCTTCCGCATAAATCACTCCGTCCATTGGTGAAAACCGTTTGAAAATCCATTCAGAAGCGTTCAGACAGACAGACAGACGCGACGGGGGAGTTAGTTTTATAATATGTAAGGATACACAGGTAAAATGGCAGGGGGTGACTTGCACACTCAATAATGGACCCCCGAAAACGGTCGCTAGCACAAAGTGTCGTAGCGACAAGTGGGCAACATGTCCTGAGGTGCTTATGAGGAGTGGAGAGGTATTCCGATGCTATCAGAAAAATCACGGAAGTACGGTCATGATCCCTACCAGCATTTTACTGGAATGCTTCCTTCCATCGAGCACGTTTGCTCGTGCGAATCTCCACTCAAGCCAGCCAATAAAGGCAAGAATGAGGTGGGAGCTCCGTTCCTCGCCAGTGTTCAGTCCAGCCGGCCAATAAAGGCAAGCCAGAGGTGAGGAACAAGACTTCTTCCGGGATATAGGGTCCGAGGGGTCGCTACTGCCCAACAGCTCGCCACGTGCTGCCCTGCGGGTTTCTGGGTCTAGGATGAGGAGCTAGACTTCTCATTCTAGACCCTAAGTCTGTGTCGGTAGAGATTACTTTACCTAGAGTTCGGAGCGCGCAAGCTCCACCACGGCGTCAACGTAGAGATACGACGGTGGGGTTGTTATTATTATTATTATAGGTAGTTAGGTACGCCGCCCATCTGCTGCCCGGGTACTGGCACAGGCAGGAACCTTTACTGGAGTGGACAGGCTGAGTATCGAAAGACCAGAAAAAGATTAACAAATAACACAGATTTTTTAAAATCATAAAGCATGAAGCCGGGTCCGCTGCGCCATGTTTTCGTGTTTTATAAACATCAAACATCAAAGACGAAACAATTTTGTATGTGGTTTTTGTTAAACCACGCCCCCAAATTGGTTCGTGTTTCATGTTTATAAAACACGAAAATATGACGCAGCGGACCCGGCTTAACTGATGTTTTTAGGGACTAAAATGTAGACAATTCTTATTTATTTACTTTATTAATTACCTTCAACCTAATCAATCAATTCTCACCCTTTGTGTACCAACCTGGGAAAGACCAGTGACCGTGACTCCATTATCAAAATAATAACTGATTAACAATTAAAAAAAAAACAAAACCATTCATCAGTTACAGTATCACTTTATCACCTCCTAATAATGTAATTAGATTTATATAATTATCTTGGGCGTGCTCTCAGTATCTATAATTAAGTAATTATTAAGATAATACGATTAATATATAAGGTTAGAGTTTTTCTTTTGATTCAAAGAGCAAAATGTGGTCTGCTCTAGTGTTGTTGTCGGTGATCGGGTGCGCAGTGGCTGGCCCATCAGTCAGCAGGTCCAGGAATGATATTGAATCATTCAAGGCTTTCCTGGAGAACAGCAGACGAGGTTTGTGTACATTTTGAATTTGGTGATGGAAAATAATCCGGTCAAGTGCAAGTCATAGTTGCGCTGAATGATTATTAGGAGACTATGCAGGGAGGGTAAAAAATCGTGGATTAAACGAAATAGGGCTATAGTTTTTTATTTGCAGTCAAAAATATCTCTGTGGCAGAGCCCTAACTTGATCTCCTTAAAATTTATGACTATTTGAGTGTTTTTAGGGTTCCGTACCTCAAAAGCAAAAAAACGGAACCCTTAGAGGATCACTCGTGTTTCTGGCTGTCTGTCCGTCTGTCACAGCCAATTTGCTCCGAATCTAATGGACCGATTAAGTTGAAATTTGGTACACATTTGTATTTCTGTGACCCAAACACGAACGTGTAACATAAATAAATGAATTTTGAATATAGGGGTAACTTTTTGGAAGCAAAAAAGAAAAAGAAAAAATAAAAGTTTTGCTAACAGTACCGTGTGACGTATCAAATGAAAAGGGTTGTTGCGAGGATCTTAAACATAGTTTTTATATAATTTTAAAATAAAAACTTTTAAAGATATTTAAGAAATTCGATAAACATTATTTTCAAAACTACTTACTGGACCTAAAATTTTGAAAAAAATATTTAATATGGCTCTTTACTCATAGATTACAGGAAAACCTATAAGAAGTCTATGGTCTTAAAATAACATGGTCAATCTCTCAACATTGTGCGTACAAACTTACATTTGCAGTTGGAATGTATTCATTTCAACTACGGAACCCTTCATTGTGCGTAGTACGACACGCATTTGGCCGGTTTTTTAAAGAAAATAAGTACCAACATTTTTAATAATAGGCAATTACCTATTTTAAAACAATACATGGTGTTTAGCTGCTTCTGGGAAATGTATCATCACTACAAAAGTGATTTTATGACAGTGGGTAACATGATTTAAGAGTATTGGCACTTTTTAAAATATATTTTAAGTCTCACGAAAAATTATTTGTAAAATAGTTATTTATATTTTTTATTCATATTTTTTACTGCAAAAAAATATCTATCGCCCTATTTCGTTTAATCCACGATTTTGCACCCACCTTGTATACAAACCGTACATCTAGTGCATAATATCTGTAGGTACCTTACACAGTATAATTTATAAAATATACATCGTTGCGTTCGAACTAGAAGAGCTTTTATCTAACTACCCACACAACGAGCTTTCTTTAGTTTTGTGAATAAAATTACCTAGGCATATAGGTAACACTTAAAGTAATACAAATTGGTATTATAATAAACAGTTAAATGAATAAAAATTCCCATGCACATGGCGTTGAAAAACAAATCGATGGTATGGTGAGTTGCAGAGATGAAGCTGAATTTGATTGGTAGAGGGTTGTTTTCTCCATGACTATACGGGGAAAATAACCATTATTTATATTGCTACCAATCAAATTCAGTTTGTTCATGAACTATACTGTCAGCCTGCCCCTCCTTTTAAACCTACGCAATCTGGAGATAGAGGTAATTAAAACCGCCGCTATCACGTGTTACAGTTTATCTTTTTCAAATGAGTAGGTATCTGATTTTTGAAAACATATTAATAATTACAAATCTACTTGTAATTATTATCACGAAATAATTTTAAGATAGGGACTAAACCTTGACAGATTTGTTCAGCTGATTGTTGATGTAACGTTAATCATTTTAATTAAGACGCAGATATATGCCAGTGACCTTGAGTGGTTAGCTTGCGTGTTCTATACTGAGTTCACGCAACGCGTCGTATGTCCTGTCCAGCCAGTAATAGGACTCGCCCATCCAGGAGCGCTGTCCCAAATTAGAAGCATTATTAATTTATTATACATAAAACAAAAGGTATTTTAATTAAAAAAAACGTATACTAAAACATCAATAATTAAATTATCTTTAAAATTGTGTGAAGGTTTCAGAAAAATACGCTTGATATATTCTGCGTGATTCTCATTTTTTATCCGGGTTAAACATAATTTTACAAATAAATTTCACTATGTAATACATAATATAAAATATTCGTATATTAAGTTTTAGAGAAAATGCTAATTTAACATATATTTTTTCCATCACGCTTAGACGAGAAACTCAGTATAAAATCATGAAAAGTCGGACAACGTCGCCTTAAAAACCATACCTTATCTGATAATAATCATAGTTGGATTAAGACACTTGAATTTTAAAGTTAGGTAACATAGAGTTACTGCTGATAATAGGTTTAGGTAGCGCACAGGACAGGTAAAAAGGAATAATACCATTCATGTTCGGTGATAAACTAAACTGTTACCTCCTAAAGCAGGGATCATGAATTAGTTTCATTGGGGGTTCGTTTAAAAAAATTATAGGACTGTCGCGGTCCGTTTGGTAGACGAAAACTAGTGAGCAATATGTTTTATTTTATTTTATTAAGTTGTAAACAAATATTATGTAATGAACAAAAATAACAAAGTGTTGGAAATTCCGTGGACTACTCAATAAAATAACATATTAGACTCCAAAATATATTGTGCATCACTACAGGCAAAACGATCAGCAGTACTAGCACGTTTATGAAAGTGACATCTGTCTAGAAAACTTATTCTATATCAGCAGAGTTTATACTGGGACACATATACGAACTCCATGATGTGTATTAGGCACATACCAACATCATTGTTGTAATTATTTCCAACACAAAGTAGGTAAGTTAATATGAATGTGATAAATGTGATTTTTTACTTACTATTTGTGTGAAGTTAAAGTTGGTGCAAGCTATTGGCATTAAATCCGCCATTAATATTGTCGTGGCAGAAAAGACAAAGCGCGGGCTAAATTAAATTTCTCAAATTTTTGGATTAAATTACTTATAAAATTTATTGTTTACTCAAGGTCCGCAAAAAACAGGTCGGCGGTCCGAATTCCAACCGCGGTCCGACATTTGGTGACTCCAAGCTTGAAAGCGGACTTTTGTAATTTTTGACTACTAAAAGCAAAAACACTATTCGGACCGTGTGGTGTACAGTCCTTTCACAGCAATTTTACCTCTAACCTTATGGCAACGCGGAAAACTTTGATGCAAATTCACTGCAGCATTTTGTTGCATGAAGAGTAGGTAGGTATTTAAATAGTTCAATAAGTAACTTAAGTATTTTACCTAAGCCTTTTATCTCCCCACCAGACGATGGCATCCTGCTAGAATCCCGCATGCTCGCCAACCCCAAGGCTTCAGTCTGGGAGAACAGCGGCAAGTTCCAGGGCGACATACTCCTCAATGATGAGCAGGCTGAGTTGCTCCTCCAGCAGTATGCAGAGGGCAGGAACGCTTACGTCTGGCCCAACACCAAGTGGCCTCACAACACCATCGTCTACGAATTCAACAATGAATTTAGTAAGTAGAATAAAATAAAATTAACTACTAACTGTTGGCCCTTCGTTTGCGATCTATGATGAAAGTAGCCTATGACCTGTTCCAGGTCCCAGGCTACCCTTTTATTAGATTTCGCAACGATGGGTATGTTCTGATTCAACTTTTATGAACATTACAGTTAACACTATGATCACATGATAATTTTCAACTACCCACCCTAACGATACTACTCTGGTATATTTCAGCCAACGCCCAAATTAACGCCATCCAAGCCGGGATGAGTGAAATCAGCAGAAGGACCTGTATCAGGTTCCGTCGCCGTGGATCTGCAGATTTCAACTACGTCAGGATTACAGTAAGTTCATTATCACCTAAATGTCTACATATCCTACCCTTACTTACCTACGTCATTCATCTTCTCCCTAATTTATCTGGGCTCGGCGTAGCATGTTTTTTCTTCCTTAAATCTCTATTATCGAGGGATAATAGAGATTCTCTCAGTAGCCGTTGCGGTAGGAAACGGAAGTTGGACTGCATTTTATATAAATTTAACTTCCCCTTCTTCGTTAGCAAACGAAAATAATTAAAAAATAAATCTTACCTAGGTTGTTTTTGAAAAAGATGAAAAGTTTATTGTATGAACTGGATCAGGTTTTATTTTTTGATGGATTGCGTACGGCGATTAGCAAACTTCCCACCTAAATCTAGCTGCATAGATATTGTTTTAAGTTAACCATAATTTCACAATTGCTCATTTTAGGGCCATATCACACTGGCGATTTGCGGGCGTGTTTCCAACGGGGCGATTTTTTAACGGGCTCGTTGCGTATGCGTAGCGAGCACGCCAAGTGTGCGCAACGTGTTCGCCGTGTTTGCGTAACGAGAGTGATTGTCATGAGTGTACAAGAGAGAGCGAGATAAGCGAGTGTATAAAATTATGAAAACGCAGAGATCACGTCGCGTAGTCGCGGCTGCTTCGTTTCGCACCCGCGGAGAGCACGTTCACAAATAGCTTTGGTGGAAACACGCTGGTAAATCATCGGTGTGATAACGCCCTTAAACTTTTATGATTATCACGGAGCTATACTATACTGTTTCTTGGAAATCGATCAGATAAGGATCTAGGTACGTAATTTGATTAGTCAGGTGATAAATAACATTGACCCTTGTTTTGTATGACGTCTCAGTGCTTCAATAATCTAGTGCCATAAAAAATACTGATGTTATCTTTTTATAATATTGTTCTAAACACTAATCGATTTGGTTAAACCCACTACCTATCAATTTAATTCTAGAATTGTGTTCCGTTAAATAGGTCTTTCATATCTTCTACGTAATTAGTCTTCTTCTTCCCCTCCTTCCATTAGAATCACCAATGTCTTGTCTAAATCACTTTCTCTATCAATATCCAGGGTAGAGCCGACGGTTGCTACGCCAGCGTTGGTTTCTGGCACACATGGGGCATTCACACCCTGAACTTGGCTCGCGACACCCCCGGCCGCGGCTGCTTCCACCACACTGTCATTATCCACGAATGGCTCCATGTCGTTGGTTTCTTCCACATGCAGTCCACACACAACAGGGACGATTGGGTTCGCATCATGTGGCAGAACATCCGTTCAGGTAAAGGCTTCTTTTGTGTTATCTTAGGATATCATATTATTCAGTAAAACCTAGAGAAAGATCGGTAAAGACAAGTTATTATTTCGTATCCAGTTGTGGGTTTAATTTGGTTGAGACTGGCATAGGAGCGTGAAGATATTGGCACTATCAAAGAGAAGCATATATATACATATATGTGAACTCGAACTGCGGATGCAGATGAAAAATAATTCTCAGATGCATGCAACAGGCTTTTTGAATGAACTTATCACAACTTGTGAAATATTACGGAAATGGCCTGATTTATGAATCAAGCTTTGTATATTTTTGACCAGTGACGAATTGGCTAGGTCGCGTCACATTTATAGGTAAATCAAAAATTTATAATGTTCTATAAAGATTGCGTAGGATTTGCCCGTATTGGGAACGATTTAAAAACATCAAAGGTTTTAAAGCCAAGCCGCAGAAAACAAAATTTATAGAATTATGTTATTCATATTAATGTAGATTATAGGATTTAGATAATCTAATACATTGTTTAAAACTGATAAGTTGAAATTGTATCTCATTGATAACCTTTGCCTTATCTTTGTGTGTCTCTGGCAATTTTATTTGCAACTTTTCATTCATATTCCAGAAGGTTTTTATTAAAAAAATCTAATGATAATGAGTTTCATACTTATTTTTATTTATTTATAGGCTTATTCACTACTGTTCTCAGTGTTTTTTTTAAATCTATTCACCAAGTAAATTAAAATTAACTGACGTAACTTCACAGACATGATGGGTTTCTCTGTGAAGTCTCGCTTACCATGGTGCTCCAGAAGTTTCAATTTTTTTTTCATAATCTACAGGCATGGAACACAACTTCGATAAGTATGGAACCAACGTCGTCCACAACATGGGACTCCCCTATGAATACGCCAGCAACATGCACTACGGCAGATTCGGCTTCAGTACCAACGGACAAGCAACCATGTTGCCCATCTTCGTAAGTCCTAACAAACAGCATTTATGACAAATCTAATAGGCTCTTTTGCGTTAAAAAAGTAAGGAATATTATGTACCTACTCGCCTTTCTCATCGTAGAGCAGTTTCTGACACTCATATAGTGTAACAGTTTTAAAAACTCGTGCCTTTACAACGGCTGCATACTGTAGCTACTTACAGCTGAGTTTTATTTCCTGTAACGCGTCCACATGAAAAATGATTACACGTGATTAGGGAAGAATCGTTTCATGCTATGACGCTATTATACACAAAAATATGCTGTGATTCTAAATATTCGACAGCAAAAGGCTCTCATTTTTAAATTTTCTTCTTCTTCCTTGTAGTCAATGATTCACTAAGTATTTTCAGAATTTCCATTAATATCTTCCATTTTTCAGAACGACAACGGTCTCATGGGTCAGCAGCAGTTCGTGACTGGCTGGGACTGGCTCAGGGCCAACAGACATTACAACTGCCCCGGAGCCTGGAGCACTGAAATCAATGCTGAAGAGCTTTCCAAGGGTGTTCCATATGAACATGAGTACGTTCCTGAAGAAGATACCGTAGTCGATGAAATCCAAGAGGAGTTACTTGAAGAGATGCCCCAAGAAGACGTTGTAGTTGAAGATATGCCCCAAGATGAGATCGTAGCTGATGCAGTGTCTTTCGTTGAAGATGCTCCTCAAGAGTTCTACCAATAAACGAAGTACCCACTGATAGACTGATTTGCAAATAAAAATAAGTATGAACTATGTTTTATTTATTTATTTATTAGCGCACTTGCTCGTATGTTTTCTGAAATATAAATAACTATCTATTTGTACCGTACTAAAATTAAACTTCTAAAAACAGTATGATTTCTTTTTAAAATATAGTAATGAATTATTTTTACCAGGTTGTTTTATTTGTATGTGCTTTCATACATAATGAAATTAAGCTATGCACATTCACATAATGATACTCATAAGCCCTAATGGCATAGCTGTATATCTACTTTCATGAAAGTTTAAACGTGGTAATTCAGTAGATCTTTCGAAAAACTATTGATAAGTTGCAATAATTTTAAGCAAATGTAAGAATGAAACAGTAGGTAAGCAGAAGCTTTACAAATAAGTATTTTTTTATACGAGAGTCCAAAAAAGAAGTGTTATGTTTTGAGTCAGCTGACGATAAAAACCAAGGTAAACAGTCCCGAATTGCAACTGTTTACCTTGGTTTTTATCGTCAGCTGACTCAAGTATTGTCACGGGACCCCCTTTTTTTTTTGGGTGGGAAATTATCAAATTCCTTCTCCCACTCTGGGTGGAGCGGAAGGGCGTGTCAGACTCTCACTGACTAAAACCCACCCGTGTTCCTTCAGTTGCCTGTATGTTACCGGGGGCCAGCCTTTCGGACAAACTCGCAACCCCGGCAGACATCGGCCCTAGCGGAACCCTTCAGCTGTGCTGACATCTCTTTGAGGCGCGCGTGGAACACAACGCGTCGTCGACCCGGGCCTGGTCCTTATCGGACGGCGAGCTACATTGCTCACCATCGGCAAGCGCGCCTACGGTGGCTTGCGATTCTGGACGCCTAGGGCGTCTCCTGCGGCGGTTAGGGGCGTGAGGGCGCGAAATTTGCCTCTACCTCAAGCGTTCCACCTCCTCCTTTGCGAGCATTACTGCTTCGCAATTCGAATTATACAAATAATCAGTTACAGTTTTTTCTGTACCGTGGTTAGAAATAATTGTAAAAAAGCAATTTCAATTATCTCCATTATAAAACGGAAACATGCGAGTTCTTAAAATTATACCTAATAATAGGTGTTCCGGGAAAAATACTTGTTACACTCCAAAGTAATATGAATGAATGAATGAAATGCACCGATCCCAGCGTAGTTTAATCAGACTGGATAAATCGAATGGACCACAAGATTTTCACAAGCCCTTTCCACATGCCTCATGTTGCATAGGGCTACAGAGGCCATTGCATATTAAGGAGAAGACCGGGTGGCACGGTAATGGTAAGGAAGACGTGCTTTTAGGATATGGGAGGATCTGCGAACCATACTAGATATGCATCCTTGAGTAGGCAATGGACTAGACCTAGTGGAGAGACGGGTGATAATTATATGTGGATGGTCTCAGTCGATCTTTTAACGACGTCGCCGCTAGATTGGTTCATATCCAGCTTCATCGGTGCATGTTTTGGCGGGGTCAACTGTTTTCTCGACTCTTTTCTGTTATTGCTACCCTGTGTTGGTCAGCAACTACCTGCGACCCTTGGCTCACTCCAAATGTCTAAAAAAAGAATGAGCTGTCGCAAAAAAAAACATTTTAGACTTTGTACATTGGACATCCCTGCACTACACAAATAATCACACACACGTATTAAAGTTAGTCGAACAAATTGTAATAACAGCATTTAGGATGTATGAATTTATGATGAGATCATCTCATAATTTTAAGCCGACCTCTTCAGCAGATCCCTGAAAGATATGGAAAGATCACACCAGATAAGCTTGCAAGGAGTCACTTGGTCTTGCGGCAGTTATTCCCTTGTACTTTGTGCACTAAACCACTCGCTTGAGTTCAGGAACGCTTAGTCAACCCACTTTTGTACTATTTTACTGTATTTTTGGCGACATAAAATCATAAACACTGCAAAGCAAACAAAAAACACTTCGATTTCGATGCCCGGCTTGTAACTGAAACTTTCAATATGTGGTTTGCACATTTCACTAAACGTATAGTAAAAAACTTTGGCGGAGCACAATATTTTTTTTAGAGCACTACGGCGCGAGTACGTCGGTGACGCGAATCCATAAGCTTACCAAAAATCGCTCAACGTGCCAAAAGAAGTTTTCACTTCTCAACATCACTTGCAAAAAGTTTTTTATATAGCAAGTAGGTAATGGGTTGCTTGGACGGCTCGATCGATCAGGTTATGCTACGCTTGACGCAGTTGGTTCGTGGATGCGTGACCATCTTTACATATCAAGACCCCTCCATGCCTCGGAAAGCACGTTAAAAGCCGTTGGTCTCGACTGTCATTTGTACATCTTTGACAGTTGTTACGGGTAGTGAGGAACCGAAAGTCAGACAACTCAGTTAGACTAAATACAGTAAATACGAATGAAGCTAACTCAAAAACTACAAATACATAGTTTATAAAATATGGGACCACATTCAGAGCTTCGTCTACGCAATGAAAAAATAATCGCGTTAATGGGCCCAGTAATCACGGAGAAATCAGTGTATATACCGACATAGCTACCAATGTACAGAACACCTTTGCTTACCTTTATTTTATATATTTAATCTATCCTTACAATCCGGAATATACCCACCACAATGGAAGATTTCAAGGGTCGCTCCTATTCCCAAGAGTTTGAATAAAATATTAGTAGAAGAATTCCGTCCCATTACCAATTTGTCATCACCAGCTAAAGTTTTTGATAAACATACTACATAATTATATTTATTCGCAAGTTGAAAATTATCTATGTATGTAACAAATAACATGGTTTTAGAGCAAAAAGATCAGTCAATAGTAACCTTCTCACCCTAGTAGACTATATATCTAAACGATTGGATCCCGGAGGCCAGGTCGATGTCTTGTACTTTGATTTTCGGAAAGCATTTTATAGTGTCAATAATGATATCCTGCTGGCAAAACTATGTGCTATCGGATTTTCGCCAGATCTGTTACGGCTCCTTGCTGACTACCTCCACGAACGTCAGCAATTTGTCAGACTTGGCCTTTATGAATTCAAGCCCTATCATACGCGTTCCGGAGTCAGTCAAGAATCAATTTTGTGACCGCTCTTTTCTTGATAATGATCAACGACCTTCTTTCATTTATTTCTCACGCCAGAAGTCTATTGTATGCAGATGATTTTAAACTCTTTGTAAAGGCTTAATTTGTGTTATTTTAGGATATTTATTATTCAGTAAAACCTAGAGAGAGACCGGTAAACACAAGTTATTAGGTATCCAGTTGTGGGTTTAATTTGGACGAGACTGGCACAGCAGCGCGGAGATATTGGCACTGTCAAAGAGAAGCATATATTATATGCCCATGTGCGAGTGAAGTCGGGCTGCGGATGCAGATTAAGAAATTTTCTCAGATACATGCAACAGGCTTTTATGAACTTATCACAACTTGTGAAATATTACGAAAATGGCATGATTTGTGAATCAACCTTTGTATATTTATGACCAGTGACGAATTGACTGGCTCACGTCATACTATAGGCAAAGCAAAAAAAAAAGTTCTACAAACATACCAAGGATTTTCCTATACTGAGAACGATTTGAAAACATCAAAGGTTTTGAAGACAAACCGCAGACAACAAAAGTTTATAGAATTATGTTATTCATATTAATGTAGAATACAGGATTTAGATAATCTAGCCGATTGTTTTAAACTGATAAGTTGAAATTGTAACTCAGTGATAACCTTTGCCATATCTTTGTGTTTATGACAATTTTATTTGCAACATATTTTCATTCATAACTATTTGAGAAGGTTTTTGTTAGAAAAACGAATGATAGTTCAATTTAATTCAAAATATTTATTTCAGACGTAGTCCATATACTGATAATAACACAAAAAACCTTATAAAGCTATTGTTAGGATATACAAAAACAAAGTCACAGGAAGAAATTAAAATTAAAATCACAGAATGGCACCGCACAGGAGTGCCGGTTTATGCCAAGCCCTGGATGCGTCCACCCGCTGTGTGTAGTCGCATCCAGTACCGCCTCATCGGCGAGTCCCAGCGGCCCACGAACACGCTCAGAAGGCTGTTCGAGCTAGCCCGCATGCGCTTCATAAGAGACGCACAACGCTTCCACATGATGGCATGAAAACCATCCACGCTTTTCAGTGCAAATATTGCTGAAGCGCTGCAGTGGCGCGGCAGCCCGAACAGTACCCTGAACATGTAGCACTCGTAGAGCACTGTATGTATGTATGTATAATGAGTTCCGAACTTATTTTTTTAACATTATAAAAGCGTATACATTGACATCTAAAGGAGCCACCTATTTTTTTAACCTTGTAGGTACAACAAATTTGTGTTAGTTCCTAGTATTTATGTTATGGATATCACTGTATTTTTTAAACAATTTTATGTTTTTATGGGCATATAAAAGATTATCAAAAATATACTGAGAAGGCACAGTCATTACATTTATCTCCTTAAATTTATCTCTGAGAGTGTCTCGGACTTAATTTATAAATTGATCGAACAGCTCTTTTCTGCAAAACAAAGATAGTTTGAATGTCGGCGGCATTTCCCCACAACAGAATACCATACGACATTACACTATAAAAATAGCTAAAGTACTACACTAAACGGGCTGTCTCTATGTTAGTTAAATTACGAATTTTTCCAACAGCATATGCTGCGGAGCTTAGCTTTTTTGTCAATTTAACTATATGTGGGCCCCACTGAAGCTTAGCATCCAAAGTTAAGCCCAAGAATACTGTGCTATCTTCAGGATTCAATTCTTCGCCCTTTATCAACACTTTAGTTTTCACCTGCCTAACATGAGGTAGGGTAAACTTAATGCATTTAGTTTTTTTTCATTCAGAAGCAAATTGTTAACATTGAACCAGTGAACTACTTTTGAGATTGCGGTATTTACATCGTCAGAAACTAGCTGCTGACGTTTAAGTTTAAACAAAAGTGAAGTGTCATCCGCAAACAACACTATATCATGGTTATCCTTTATGAGGTAAGGCAAGTCATTAATATAAATAAGAAACAAGAAACAAGAATTGAGCCCTGTGGGACTCCCATTGTTACTAAAGATCCGGGAGATCTTTTTCCATTAACGTCAACGCTCTGAATCCTATTACTCAAGTATGAAGTAAGAAGATCCAGAGCGCTGTTCCGGATCCAATAGTGGCGGAGTTTCCTGGTTATTGTGGGTCATCCTTAGAAGATAGACTTATGCTATCGCGGACTTTTTTGTTGAACTTTTTAAGATAAACAATACTGTAGATGTAGAACATAAATTTTATGTAACTCTTACGATTTCCGCTGCGCACGCCAATAAAGCTCCCAGTCGGCATGTTTTTTTCCGATATTTTCAACAATAATCGTCAAATTTCAGTGTTTCACGTTTATAAAACACGAAAATATGGCGCAGCGGACCCGGTTTAACTGATGTTTTTAGGGGCTAAAATGTAGACAATTCTTATTTATTTACTTTATTAATTACCTTCAACCTAATCAATCAATTCTCACCCTTTGTGTACCAACCTGGGAAAGACCAGTGACCGTGACTCCATTATCAAAATAATAACTGATTAACAATTTAAAAAAAAACAAAACCATTCATCAGTTACAGTATCACTTTATCACCTCCTAATAATGTAATTAGATTTATATAATTATCTTGGGCGTGCTCTCAGTATCTATAATTAAGTAATTATTAAGATAATACGATTAATATATAAGGTTAGAGTTTTTCTTTTGATTCAAAGAGCAAAATGTGGTCTGCTCTAGTGTTGTTGTCGGTGATCGGGTGCGCAGTGGCTGGCCCATCAGTCAGCAGGTCCAGGAATGATATTGAATCATTCAAGGCTTTCCTGGAGAACAGCAGACGAGGTTTGTGTACATTTTGAATTTGGTGATGGAAAATAATCCGGTCAAGTGCAAGTCATAGTTGCGCTGAATGATCATTAGGAGACTATGCAGGGAGGGTAAAAAATCGTGGATTAAACGAAATAGGGCTATAGTTTTTTATTTGCAGTCAAAAATATCTCTGTGGCAGAGCCCTAACTTGATCTCCTTAAAAGTTATGACTATTTGAGTGTTTTTAGGGTTCCGTACCTCAAAAGGAAAAAAAACGGAACCCTTATAGGATCACTCGTGTTTCTGGCTGTCTGTCCGTCTGTCACAGCCAATTTGCTCCGAATCTAATGGACCGATTAAGTTGAAATTTGGTACACATTTGTATTTCTGTGACCCAAATACGAACTCTTTACATTCTCAGTTTTGCTAACAGTGACGCGTGACATATCAATGAACGGGCTTGTTGCGAGGATCTTAAATATATTTTTTATATAATTTTAAAATGAACACTTTTAAAGATATTTAAGAAATTCGATGAAAATGGACCATTCCCCCTTTATCTCCGAAACTCGACCTAAAATTTTGAAAAAAATATTTAATATGGCTCTTTACTCATAGATTACAGGAAAACTTATAAGAAGTCTATGGTCTTAAAATAACATGGTCAATCTCTCAACATTGTGCGTACAAACTTACATTTGCAGTTGGAATGTATTCATTTCAACTACGGAACCCTTCATTGTGCGTAGTACGACACGCACTTGGCCGGTTTTTTAAAGAAAATAAGTACCAACATTTTTAATAATAGGCAATTACCTATTTTAAAACAATACATGGTGTTTAGCTGCTTCTGGGAAATGTATCATCACTACAAAAGTGATTTTATGACAGTGGGTAACATGATTTAAGAGTATTGGCACTTTTTAAAATATATTTTAAGTCTCACGAAAAAATATTTGTAAAATAGTTATTTATATTTTTTATTCATATTTTTTACTGCAAAAAAATATCTATCGCCCTATTTCGTATAATCCACGATTTTGCACCCACCTTGTATACAAACCGTACATCTAGTGCATAATATCTGTAGGTACCTTACACAGTATAATTTATAAAATATACATCGTTGCGTTCTAACTACATAGAAGAGCTTTTATCTAACTACCCACACAACGAGCTTTCTTTAGTTTTGTGAATAAAATTACCTATGCATATAGGTAACACTTAAAGTAATACAAATTGGTATTATAATAAACAGTTAAATGAATAAAAATTCCCATGCACATGGCTTTGAAATACAAATCGATGGTATGGTGAGTTGCAGAGATGAACCTGAATTTGATTGGTAGAGGGTTATTTTCTCCATGACTATACGGGGAAAATAACCATTATTTATATTGCTACCAATCAAATTCAGTTTGTTCATGTACTGTCAGCCTGCCCCTCCTTTTAAACCTACGCAATCTGGAGATAGAGGTAATTAAAACCGCCGCTATCACGTGTTACAGTTTATCTTTTTCAAATGAGTAGGTATCTGATTTTTGAAAACATATTAATAATTACAAATCTACTTGTAATTATTATCACGAAATAATTTTAAGATAGGGACTAATCCTTGACAGATTTGTTCAGCTGATTGTTGATGTAACGTTAATCATTTTAATTAAGACGCAGATATATGCCAGTGACCTTGAGTGGTTAGCTTGCGTGTTCTATACTGAGTTCACGCAACGCGTCGTATGTCCTGTCCAGCCAGTAATAGGACTCGCCCATCCAGGAGCGCTGTCCCAAATTAGAAGCATTATTAATTTATTATACATAAAACAAAAGGTATTTTAATTTAAAAAAAACGTATACTAAAACATCAATAATTAAATTATCTTTAAAATTGTGTGAAGGTTTCAGAAAAATACGCTTGATATATTCTGCGTGATTCTCATTTTTTATCCGCGTTAAACATAATTTTACAAATAAATTTCACTATGTAATACATAATATAAAATATTCGTATATTAAGTTTTAGAGAAAATGCTTATTTAACATATATTTTTTCCATCACGCTTAGACGAGAAACTCAGTATAAAATCATGAAAAGTCGGACAACGTCGCCTTAAAAACCATACCTTATCTGATAATAATCATAGTTGGATTAAGACACTTGAATTTTAAAGTTAGGTAACATAGAGTTACTGCTGATAATAGGTTTAGGTAGGGCACAGGACAGGTAAAAAGGAATAATACCATTCATGTTCAGTGATAAACTAAACTGTTACCTCCTAAAGCAGGGATCATGAATTAGTTTCATTGGGGGTTCGTTTAAAAAAATAATAGGACTGTCGCGGTCCGTTTGGTAGACGATAACTAGTGAGCAACTGAGCAATATGTTTTTTCATTTTATTAAGTTATAAACAAATATTATGTAATGAACAAAAATAACAAAGTAGGTAAGTTATTTATAATGTGATAAATGTGATTTTTTACTTACTATTTGTCTGAAGTAAAAGTTGGTGCAAGCTATTGGCATTAAATCCGCCATTAATTGTCGTGTTGATGGCAGAAAAGACAAAGCGCGGGCTAAATTGAATTACTCAAATTTTGGATTAAATTACTTATAAAATTTATTGTTTAGTCAAGGTCCGCACAAAATAGGTCGGCGGTCCGAATTCGGACCGCGGTCCGCCATTTGGTGACTCCTGTCCAAGCTTGAAAGCGGACTTTTGTCATTTTTGAATACTAAAAGCAAAAACACTATTCAGACCGTGTGGTGTACAGTCCTTTCACAGCAATTTTACCTTTAACAAAAACCTTATGGCAACGCGAAAAACTTTGATCAAAATTCAGTGGTGAAATAACTTGTATGAAGAGACAATAGTCGACTCATAGCATACATTTCTTTTAAATTTCTGCAGCATTTTGTTGCATGAAGAGTAGGTAGGTATTTAAATAGTTCAATAAGTAACTTAAGTATTTTACCTAAGTCTTTTATCTCCCCACCAGACGATGGCATCCTGCTAGAATCCCGCATGCTTGCCAACCCCAAGGCTTCAGTCTGGGAGAACAGCGGCAAGTTCCAGGGCGACATACTCCTCAATGATGACCAGGCTGAGTTGCTTCTCCAGCAGTATGCAGAGGGCAGGAACGCTTACGTCTGGCCCAACACCAAGTGGCCTCACAACACTATCGTCTACGAATTCAACAATGAATTTAGTAAGTAGAATAAAATAAAATTAAGTACTAACTGTTGGCCCTTCGTTTGCGATCTATGATGAAAGTAGCCTATGACCTGTTCCAGGTCCCAGGCTACCCTTTTATTAGATTTCGCAACGATGGGTATGTTCTGATTCAACTTTTATGAACATTACAGTTAACACTATGATCACATGATGATTTTCAACTACCCACCCTAACGATACTACTCTGGTATATTTCAGCCAACGCCCAAATTAACGCCATCCAAGCCGGGATGAGTGAAATCAGCAGAAGGACCTGTATCAGGTTCCGTCGCCGTGGATCTGCAGATTTCAACTACGTCAGGATTACAGTAAGTTCATTATCACCTAAATGTCTACATATTCTACCCTTACTTACTTACGTCATTCATCTTCTCCCTAATTTATCTGGGCTCGGCGTAGCATGATTTTTTCTTCCTTAAATCTCTATTATCGAGGGATAATAGAGATTCTCTCAGTAGCCGTTGCGGTAGGAAACGGAAGTTGGACTGCATTTTATATAAATTTAACTTCCCCTTCTTCGTTAGCAAACGAAAATAATTAAAAAATAAATCTTACCTAGGTTGTTTTTGAAAAAGATGAAAAGTTTATTGTATGAACTGGATCAGGTTTTATTTTTTGATGGATTGCGTACGGCGATTAGCAAACTTCCCACCTAAATCTAGCTGCATAGATGTTGTTTTAAGTTAACCATAATTTCACAATTGCTCATTTTAGGGCCATATCACACTGGCGATTTGCGGGCGTGTTTCCAACGGGGCGATTTTTTAACGGGCTCGTTGCGTATGCGTAGCGAGCACGCCAAGTGTGCGCAACGTGTTCGCCGTGTTTGCGTAACGAGAGTGATTGTCATGAGTGTACAAGAGAGAGCGAGATAAGCGAGTGTATAAAATTATGAAAACGCAGAGATCACGTCGCGTAGTCGCGGCTGCTTCGTTTCGCACCCGCGGAGAGCACGTTCACAAATAGCTTTGGTGGAAACACGCTGGTAAATCATCGGTGTGATAACGCCCTTAAACTTTTATGATTATCGCGGAGCTATACTATACTGTTTCTTGGAAATCGATCAGATAAGGATCTAGGTACGTAATTTGATTAGTCAGGTGATAAATAACATTGACCCTTGTTTTGTATGACGTCTCAGTGCTTCAATAATCTAGTGCCATAAAAAATACTGATGTTATCTTTTTATAATATTGTTCTAAACACTAATCGGTTTGGTTAAACCCACTATCAATTTAATTCTATAATTGTGTTCCGTTAAATAGATCTTTCATATCTTCCACGTAATTAGTCTTCCTCTTCCCCTCCTTCTATTAGAATCACCAATGTCTTGTCTAAATCACTTTTCTCTATCAATATCCAGGGTAGAGCCGACGGTTGCTACGCCAGCGTTGGTTTCTGGCACACATGGGGCATTCACACCCTGAACTTGGCTCGCGACACCCCCGGCCGCGGCTGCTTCCACCACACTGTCATTATCCACGAATGGCTCCATGTCGTTGGTTTCTTCCACATGCAGTCCACACACAACAGGGACGACTGGGTTCGCATCATGTGGCAGAACATCTGGCCAGGTAAAGGCTTCTTTTGTGTTATCTTAGGATATCATATTATTCAGTAAAACCTAGAGAAAGATCGGTAAAGACAAGTTATTATTTCGTATCCAGTTGTGGGTTTAATTTGGTTGAGACTGGCACAGGAGCGTGAAGATATTGACACTATCAAAGTGAAGCATATATACATATATGTGAACTCGGACTGCGGATGCAGATGAAAAATAGATCTCAGATGCATGCAACAGGCTTTTTGAATGAACTTATCACAACTTGTGAAATATTACGGAAATGGCCTGATTTATGAATCAAGCTTTGTATATTTATGACCAGTGACGAATTGGCTAGCTCGCGTCACATTTATAGGTAAAGCAAAAATTTATAATGTTCAATAAAGATTGCGTAGGATTTGCCTGTATTGGGAACGATTTGAAAACATCAAAGGTTTTGAAGCCAAGCCGCAGAAAACAAAAGTTTATAGAATTATGTTATTCATATTAATGTAGATTATAGGATGTAGATAATCTAATACATTGTTTTAAACTGATAAGTTGAAATTGTATCTCATTGATAACCTTTGCCTTATCTTTGTGTGTCTCTGGCAATTTTATTTGCAACTTTTCATTCATATTCGAGAGGTTTTGTTAAAAAAACCTAATGATAATGAGTTCCATACTTATTTTTATTTGTTTATAGGCTTATTCACCGCTGTTCTCAGTGTTTTTTAAATCTATTTACCAAGTAAATTAAAATTAACTGACGTAACTTTACAGACATGATAGGTTTCTCTGTGAAGTCTCGCTTACCATGGTGCTCCAGAAGTTTCAATTTTGTTTTCATAATCTACAGGCATGGAACACAACTTCGACAAGTACGGAACCAACGTCGTCAACAACATGGGACTCCCCTACGAATACGCCAGCAACATGCACTACGGCAGATACGGCTTCAGTACCAACGGACAAGCAACCATGTTGCCCATCTTCGTAAGTCCTAACAAACAGCATTTATGACAAATCTAATAGGCTCTTTTGCGTTAAAAAAGTAAGGAATATTATGTACCTACTCGCCTTTCTCATCGTAGAGCAGTTTCTGACACTCATATAGTGTAACAGTTTTAAAAACTCGTGCCTTTACAACGGCTGCATACTGTAGCTACTTACAGCTGAGTTTTATTTCCTGTAACGCGTCCACATGAAAAATGATTACACGTGATTAGGGAAGAATCGTTTCATGCTATGACGCTATTATACACAAAAATATGCTGTGATTCTAAATATTCGACAGCAAAAGGCTCTCATTTTTAAATTTTCTTCTTCTTCCTTGTAGTCAATGATTCACTAAGTATTTTCAGAATTTCCATTAATATCTTCCATTTTTTCAGAACGACAACGGTCTCATGGGTCAGCAGCAGTTCGTGACTGGCTGGGACTGGCTCAGGGCCAACAGACATTACAACTGCCCCGGAGCCTGGAGCACTGAAATCAATGCTGAAGAGCTTTCCAAGGGTGTTCCATATGAACATGAGTACGTTCCTGAAGAAGATACCGTAGTCGATGAAATCCAAGAGGAGTTACTTGAAGAGATGCCCCAAGAAGACGTTGTAGTTGAAGATATGCCCCAAGATGAGATCGTAGCTGATGCAGTGTCTTTCGTTGAAGATGCTCCTCAAGAGTTCTACCAATAAACGAAGTACCCACCGATAGACTGATTTGCAAATAAAAATAAGTATGAACTATGTTTTATTTATTTATTTATTAGCGCACTTGCTCGTATGTTTTCTGAAATATAAATAACTATCTATTTGTACCGTACTAAAATTAAACTTCTTAAAACAGTATGATTTCTTTTTAAAATATAGTAATGAATTATTTTTACCAGGCTGTTTTATTTGTATGTGCTTTCATACATAATGAAATTAAGCTATGCACATTCACATAATGATACTCATAACCCCTAATGGCATAGCTGTATATCTACTTTCATGAAAGTTTAAACGTGGTAATTCAGTAGATCTTTCGAAACACTATTGATAAGTTGCAACAATTTTAAGCAAATGTAAGAATGAAACAGTAGGTAAGCAGAAGCTTTACAAATCAGTATTTTTTTATACGAGAGTCCAAAAAAGAAGTGTTATGTTTTGAGTCAGCTGACGATAAAAACCAAGGTAAACAGTCCCGAATTGCGACTGTTTACCTTGGTTTTTATCGTCAGCTGACTCAAGTATTGTCACGGGACCCCTTTTTTTTTTGGGTGGGAAATTATCAAATTCCTTCTCCCACTCTGGGTGGAGCGGAAGGGCGTGTCAGACTCTTACTGACTAAAACCCACCCGTGTTCCTTCAGTTGCCTGTATGTTACCGGGGGCCAGCCTTTCGGACAAACTCGCAACCCCGGCAGGCATCGGCCCTAGCGGAACCCTTCAGCTGTGCTGACATCTCTTTGAGGCGCGCGTGGAACACAACGCGTCGTCGACCCGGGCCTGGTCCTTATCGGACGGCGAGCTACATTGCTCACCATCGGCAAGCGCGCCTACGGTGGCCTGCGATTCTGGACGCCTAGGGCGTCTCCTGCGGCGGTTAGGGGCGTGAGGGCGCGAAATTTGCCTCTACCTCAAGCGTTCCACCTCCTCCTTTGCGAGCATTACTGCTTTGCAATTCGAATTATACAAATAATCAGTTACAGTTTTTTCTGTACCGTGGTTAGAAATAATTGTAAAAAAGCAATTTCAATTATCTCCATTATAAAACGGAAACATGCGAGTTCTTAAAATTATACCTAATAATAGGTGTTCCGGGAAAAATACTTGTTACACTCCAAAGTAATATGAATGAATGAATGAAATGCACCGATCCCAGCGTAGTTTAATCAGACTGGATAAATTGAATGGACCACAAGATTTTCACAAGCCCTTTCCACATGCCTCATGTTGCATAGGGCTACAGAGGCCATTGCATATCAAGGAGAAGACCGGGTGGCACGGTAATGGTAAGGAAGACGTGCTTTTAGGATATGGGAGGATCTGCGAACCATACTAGATATGCATCCTTGAGTAGGCAATGGACTAGACCTAGTGGAGAGACGGGTGATAATTATATATGGATGGTCTCGGTCGATCTTTTAACGACGTCGCCGCTAGATTGGTTCATATCCAGCTTCATCGGTGCATGTTTTGGCGGGGTCAACTGTTTTCTCGACTCTTTTCTGTTATTGCTATCCTGTGTTGGTCAGCAACTACCTGCGACCCTTGGCTCACTCCAAATGTCTAAAAAAAGAATGAGCTGTCGCAAAAAAAAACATTTTAGACTTTGTACATTGGACATCCCTGCACTACACAAATAATCACACACACGTATTAAAGTTAGTCGAACAAATTGTAATAACAGCATTTAGGATGTATGAATTTATGATGAGATCATCTCATAATTTTAAGCCGACCTCTTCAGCAGATCCCTGAAAGATATGGAAAGATCACACCAGATAAGCTTGCAAGGAGTCACTTGGTCCTGCGGCAGTTATTCCCTTGTACTTTGTGCACTAAACCACTCGCTTGAGTTCAGGAACGCTTAGTCAACCCACTTTTGTACTATTTTACTGTATTTTTGGCGACATAAAATCATAAACACTGCAAAGCAAACAAAAAACACTTCGATTTCGATGCCCGGCTTGTAACTGAAACTTTCAATATGTGGTTTGCACATTTCACTAAACGTATAGTAAAAAACTTTGGCGGAGCACAATATTTTTTTTAGAGCACTACGGCGCGAGTACGTCGGTGACGCGAATCCATAAGCTTACCAAAAATCGCTCAACGTGCCAAAAGAAGTTTTCACTTCTCAACATCACTTGCAAAAAGTTTTTTATATAGCAAGTAGGTAATGGGTTGCTTGGACGGCTCGATCGATCAGGTTATGCTACGCTTGACGCAGTTGGTTCGTGGATGCGTGACCATCTTTACATATCAAGACCCCTCCATGCCTCGGAAAGCACGTTAAAAGCCGTTGGTCTCGACTGTCATTTGTACATCTTTGACAGTTGTTACGGGTAGTGAGGAACCGAAAGTCAGACAACTCAGTTAGACTAAATACAGTAAATACGAATGAAGCTAACTCAAAAACTACAAATACATAGTTTATAAAATATGGGACCACATTCAGAGCTTCGTCTACGCAATGAAAAAATAATCGCGTTAATGGGCCCAGTAATCACGGAGAAATCAGTGTAAATACCGACATAGCTACCAATGTACAGAACACCTTTGCTTACCTTTATTTTATATATTTAATCTATCCTTACAATCCGGAATATACCCACCACAATGGAAGATTTCAAGGGTCGCTCCTATTCCCAAGAGTTTGAATAAAATATTAGTAGAAGAATTCCGTCCCATTACCAATTTGTCATCACCAGCTAAAGTTTTTGATAAACATACTACATAATTATATTTATTCGCAAGTTGAAAATTATCTATGTATGTAACAAATAACATGGTTTTAGAGCAAAAAGATCAGTCAATAGTAACCTTCTCACCCTAGTAGACTATATATCTAAACGATTGGATCCCGGAGGCCAGGTCGATGTCTTGTACTTTGATTTTCGGAAAGCATTTGATAGTGTCAATAATGATATCCTGCTGGCAAAACTATGTGCTATCGGATTTTCGCCAGATCTGTTACGGCTCCTTGCTGACTACCTCCACGAACGTCAGCAATTTGTCAGACTTGGCCTTTATGAATTCAAGCCCTATCATACGCGTTCCGGAGTCAGTCAAGAATCAATTTTGTGACCGCTCTTTTCTTGATAATGATCAACGACCTTCTTTCATTTATTTCTCACGCCAGAAGTCTATTGTATGCAGATGATTTTAAACTCTTTGTAAAGGCTTAATTTGTGTTATTTTAGGATATTTATTATTCAGTAAAACCTAGAGAGAGACCGGTAAACACAAGTTATTAGGTATCCAGTTGTGGGTTTAATTTGGACGAGACTGGCACAGCAGCGCGGAGATATTGGCACTGTCAAAGAGAAGCATATATTATATGCCCATGTGCGAGTGAAGTCGGGCTGCGGATGCAGATTAAGAAATTTTCTCAGATACATGCAACAGGCTTTTATGAACTTATCACAACTTGTGAAATATTACGAAAATGGCATGATTTGTGAATCAACCTTTGTATATTTATGACCAGTGACGAATTGACTGGCTCACGTCATACTATAGGCAAAGCAAAAAAAAAAGTTCTACAAACATACCAAGGATTTTCCTATACTGAGAACGATTTGAAAACATCAAAGGTTTTGAAGACAAACCGCAGACAACAAAAGTTTATAGAATTATGTTATTCATATTAATGTAGAATACATGATTTAGATAATCTAGCCGATTGTTTTAAACTGATAAGTTGAAATTGTAACTCAGTGATAACCTTTGCCATATCTTTGTGTTTATGACAATTTTATTTGCAACATATTTTCATTCATAACTATTTGAGAAGGTTTTTGTTAGAAAAACGAATGATAGTTCAATTTAATTCAAAATATTTATTTCAGACGTAGTCCATATACTGATAATAACACAAAAAACCTTATAAAGCTATTGTTAGGATATACAAAAACAAAGTCACAGGAAGAAATTAAAATTAAAATCACAGAATGGCACCGCACAGGAGTGCCGGTTTATGCCAAGCCCTGGATGCGTCCACCCGCTGTGTGTAGTCGCATCCAGTACCGCCTCATCGGCGAGTCCCAGCGGCCCACGAACACGCTCAGAAGGCTGTTCGAGCTAGCCCGCATGCGCTTCATAAGAGACGCACAACGCTTCCACATGATGGCATGAAAACCATCCACGCTTTTCAGTGCAAATATTGCTGAAGCGCTGCAGTGGCGCGGCAGCCCGAACAGTACCCTGAACATGTAGCACTCGTAGAGCACTGTATGTATGTATGTATAATGAGTTCCGAACTTATTTTTTTAACATTATAAAAGCGTATACATTGACATCTAAAGGAGCCACCTATTTTTTTAACCTTGTAGGTACAACAAATTTGTGTTAGTTCCTAGTATTTATGTTATGGACATCACTGTATTTTTTAAACAATTTTATGTTTTTATGGGCATATAAAAGATTATCAAAAATATACTGAGAAGGCACAGTCATTACATTTATCTCCTTAAATTTATCTCTGAGAGTGTCTCGGACTTAATTTATAAATTGATCGAACAGCTCTTTTCTGCAAAACAAAGATAGTTTGAATGTCGGCGGCATTTCCCCACAACAGAATACCATACGACATTACACTATAAAAATAGCTAAAGCACTACACTAAACGGGCTGTCTCTATGTTAGTTAAATTACGAATTTTTCTAACAGCATATGCTGCGGAGCTTAGCTTTTTTGTCAATTTAACTATATGTGGGCCCCACTGAAGCTTAGCAACCAAAGTTAAGCCCAAGAATACTGTGCTATCTTCAGGATTCAATTCTTCGCCCTTTATCAAAACTTTAGTTTTCACCTGCCTAACATGAGGTAGAGTAAACTTAATGCATTTCGTTTTTTTTTCATTCAGAAGAAAATTGTTAACATTGAACCAGTGAACTACTTTTGAGATTGCGGTATTTACATCGTCAGAAACTAGCTGCTGACGTTTAAGTTTAAACAAAAGTGAAGTGTCATCGGCAAACAACACTATATCATGGTTATCCTTTATGAGGTAAGGCAAGTCATTAATATAAATAAGAAACAAGAAACAAGAATTGAGCCCTTGGGACTCCCATTGTTACTAAAGATCCGGGAGATCTTTTTCCATTAACGTCAACCCTCTGAATCCTATTCCTCAAGTATGAAGTAAGAAGATCCAGAGCGCTGTTCCGGATCCCATAGTGGCGGAGTTTCCTGGTTATTGTGGGTCATCCTTAGAAGATAGACTTATGCTATCGCGGACTTTTTTGTTGAACTTTTTAAGATAAACAATACTGTAGATGTAGAACATAAATTTTATGTAACTCTTACGATTTCCGCTGCGCACGCCAATAAAGCTCCCAGTCGGCATGTTTTTTTCCGATATTTTCAACAATAATCGTCAAATTTCAGTGTTTCATGTTTATAAAACACGAAAATATGACGCAGCGGACCCGGCTTAACTGATGTTTTTAGGGACTAAAATGTAGACAATTCGTTTGTGTTCTATTGCGTTGGCATTTACATAAATATAGGGCAAAATTAGAGAGATTAATTACCTTCAACCTAATTAATCAATTCTCACCCTTTGTGTGCCAACCTGGGAAAGACCTGTGACCGTGACTCCATTATCAAAACAATAACTGATTAACAATTAAAAAAAAAACAAAACCATTCATCAGTTACAGTATCACTTTATCACCTCCTAATAATGTAATTAGATTTATATGATTATCTTGGGCGTGCTCTCAGTATCTATAATTAAGTAATTATTAAGATAATACGATTAATATATAAGGTTAGAGTTTTTCTTTTGATTCAAAGAGCAAAATGTGGTCTGCTCTAGTGTTGTTGTCGGTGATCGGGTGCGCAGTGGCTGGCCCATCAGTCAGCAGGTCCAGGAATGATATTGAATCATTCAAGGCTTTCCTGGAGAACAGCAGACGAGGTTTGTGTACATTTTGAATTTGGTGATGGAAAATAATCCGGTCAAGTGCAAGTCATAGTTGCGCTGAATGATCATTAGGAGACTATGCAGGGAGGGTAAAAAATCGTGGATTAAACGAAATAGGGCTATAGTTTTTTATTTGCAGTCAAAAATATCTCTGTGGCAGAGCCCTAACTTGATCTCCTTAAAAGTTATGACTATTTGAGTGTTTTTAGGGTTCCGTACCTCAAAAGGAAAAAAAACGGAACCCTTATAGGATCACTCGTGTTTCTGGCTGTCTGTCCGTCTGTCACAGCCAATTTGCTCCGAATCTAATGGACCGATTAAGTTGAAATTTGGTACACATTTGTATTTCTGTGACCCAAATACGAACTCTTTACATTCACAGTTTTGCTAACAGTGACGCGTGACATATCAATGAACGGGCTTGTTGCGAGGATCTTAAATATATTTTTTATATAATTTTAAAATGAACACTTTTAAACATATTTAAGAAATTCGATGAAAATGGACCATTCCCCCTTTATCTCCGAAACTCGACCTAAAATTTTGAAAAAAATATTTAATATGGCTCTTTACTCATAGATTACAGGAAAACCTATAAGAAGTCTATGGTCTTAAAATAACATGGTCAATCTCTCAACATTGTGCGTACAAACTTACATTTGCAGTTGGAATGTATTCATTTCAACTACGGAACCCTTCATTGTGCGTAGTACGACACGCACTTGGCCGGTTTTTTAAAGAAAATAAGTACCAACATTTTTAATAATAGGCAATTACCTATTTTAAAACAATACATGGTGTTTAGCTGCTTCTGGGAAATGTATCATCACTACAAAAGTGATTTTATGACAGTGGGTAACATGATTTAAGAGTATTGGCACTTTTTAAAATATATTTTAAGTCTCACGAAAAAATATTTGTAAAATAGTTATTTATATTTTTTATTCATATTTTTTACTGCAAAAAAATATCTATCGCCCTATTTCGTTTAATCCACGATTTTGCACTCACCTTGTATACAAACCGTACATCTAGTGCATAATATCTGTAGGTACCTTACACAGTATAATTTATAAATTATACATCGTTGCGTTCTAACTAGAAGAGCTTTTATCTAACTACCCACACAACGAGCTTTCTTTAGTTTTGTGAATAAAATTACCTAGGCATATAGGTAACACTTAAAGTAATACAAATTGGTATTATAATAAACAGTTAAATGAATAAAAATTCCCATGCACATGGCGTTGAAAAACAAATCGATGGTCAACCAACTCACCATGAGTTGCAGAGATGAACCTGAATTTGATTGGTAGAGGGTTATTTTCTCCATGACTATACGGGGAAAATAACCATTATTTATATTGCTACCAATCAAATTCAGTTTGTTCATGAACTATACTGTCAGCCTGCCCCTCCTTTTAAACCTACGCAATCTGGAGATAGAGGTAATTAAAACCGCCGCTATCACGTGTTACAGTTTATCTTTTTCAAATGAGTAGGTATCTGATTTTTGAAAACATATTAATAATTACAAATCTACTTGTAATTATTATCACGAAATAATTTTAAGATAGGGACTAATCCTTGACAGATTTGTTCAGCTGATTGTTGATGTAACGTTAATCATTTTAATTAAGACGCAGATATATGCCAGTGACCTTGAGTGGTTAGCTTGCGTGTTCTATACTGAGTTCACGCAACGCGTCGTATGTCCTGTCCAGCCAGTAATAGGACTCGCCCATCCAGGAGCGCTGTCCCAAATTAGAAGCATTATTAATTTATTATACATAAAACAAAAGGTATTTTAATTAAAAAAAAACGTATACTAAAACATCAATAATTCAATTATCTTTAAAATTGTGTGAAGGTTTCAGAAAAATACGCTTGATATATTCTGCGTGATTCTCATTTTTTATCCGCGTTAAACATAATTTTACAAATAAATTTCACTATGTAATACATAATATAAAATATTCGTATATTAAGTTTTAGAGAAAATGCTTATTTAACATATATTTTTTCCATCACGCTTAGACGAGAAACTCAGTATAAAATCATGAAAAGTCGGACAACGTCGCCTTAAAAACCATACCTTATCTGATAATAATCATAGTTGGATTAAGACACTTGAATTTTAAAGTTAGGTAACATAGAGTTACTGCTGATAATAGGTTTAGGTAGGGCACAGGACAGGTAAAAAGGAATAATACCATTCATGTTCAGTGATAAACTAAACTGTTACCTCCTAAAGCAGGGATCATGAATTAGTTTCATTGGGGGTTCGTTTAAAAAAATAATAGGACTGTCGCGGTCCGTTTGGTAGACGATAACTAGTGAGCAACTGAGCAATATGTTTTTTCATTTTATTAAGTTATAAACAAATATTATGTAATGAACAAAAATAACAAAGTAGGTAAGTTATTTATAATGTGATAAATGTGATTTTTTACTTACTATTTGTCTGAAGTAAAAGTTGGTGCAAGCTATTGGCATTAAATCCGCCATTAATTGTCGTGTTGATGGCAGAAACGACAAAGCGCGGGCTAAATTGAATTACTCAAATTTTGGATTAAATTACTTATAAAATTTATTGTTTAGTCAAGGTCCGCACAAAATAGGTCGGCGGTCCGAATTCGGACCGCGGTCCGCCATTTGGTGACTCCTGTCCAAGCGTGAAAGCGGACTTTTGTCATTTTTGAATACTAAAAGCAAAAACACTATTCGGACCGTGTGGTGTACAGTCCTTTCACAGCAATTTTACCTTTAACAAAAACCTTATGGCAACACGAAAAACTTCGATGAAAATTCAGTGGTGAAATAACTTGTATGAAGAGACAATAGTCGACTCATAGCATACATTTCTTTTAAATTTCTGCAGCATTTTGTTGCATGAAGAGTAGGTAGGTATTTAAATAGTTCAATAAGTAACTTAAGTATTTTACCTAAGCCTTTTATCTCCCCACCAGACGATGGCATCCTGCTAGAATCCCGCATGCTCGCCAACCCCAAGGCTTCAGTCTGGGAGAACAGCGGCAAGTTCCAGGGCGACATACTCCTCAATGATGAGCAGGCTGAGTTGCTCCTCCAGCAGTATGCAGAGGGCAGGAACGCTTACGTCTGGCCCAACACCAAGTGGCCTCACAACACCATCGTTTACGAATTCAACAATGAATTTAGTAAGTAGAATAAAATAAAATTAAGTACTAACTGTTGGCCCTTCGTTTGCGATCTATGATGAAAGTAGCCTATGACCTGTTCCAGGTCCCAGGCTAACCTTTTATTAAATTTCGCAACGATGGGTATGTTCTGATTCAACTTTTATGAACATTACAGTTAACACTATGATCACATGATAATTTTCAACTACCCACCCTAACGATAATACTCTGGAATATTTCAGCCAACGCCCAAATTAACGCCATCCAAGCCGGGATGAGTGAAATCAGCAGAAGGACCTGTATCAGGTTCCGTCGCCGTGGATCTGCAGATTTCAACTACGTCAGGATTACAGTAAGTTCATTATCACCTAAATGTCTACATATCCCACCCTTACTTACCTACGTCATTCATCTTCTCTCTAATTTATCTGGGCGCGGCGTAGCATTGTTTTTTCTTCCTTAAATCTCTATTATCGAAAGATAATAGACATTCTCTCAGTAGCCGTTGCAGTAGGAAACGGAAGTTGGACTGCATTTTATATAAATTTATCTTCCCCTTCTTCGTTAGCAAACGAAAATAATTAAAAAATGAATCTTACCTAGGTTGTTTTTGAAAAAGATGAAAAGTTTATTGTATGAACTGGATCAGGTTTTATTTTTTGATGGATTGCGTACGGCGATTAGCAAACTTCTCACCTAAATCTAGCTGCATAGATGTTGTTTTAAGTTAACCATAATTTCACAATTGCTCATTTTAGGGCCATATCACACTGGCGATTTGCGGGCGTGTTTCCAACGAGGCGATTTTTTAACGGGCTCGTTGCGTATGCGTAGCGAGTACGCCAAGTGTGCGCAACGTGTTCGCCGTGTTTGCGTAACGAGAGTGATTGTCATGAGTGTACAAGAGAGAGTGAGATAAGCGAGTGTATAAAATTATGAAAACGCAGAGATCACGTCGCGTAGTCGCGGCTACTTCGTTTCGCACCCGCGGAGAGCACGTTCACAAATAGCTTTGGTGGAAACACGCTGGTAAATCATCGGTGTGATAACGCTCTTAAACTTTTATGATTATCACGGAGCTATACTATACTGTTTCTTGGAAATCGATCAGATAAGGATCTAGGTACGTAATTTGATTAGTCAGGTGATAAATAACATTGACCCTTGTTTTGTATGACGTCTCAGTGCTTCAATAATCTAGTGCCATAAAAATACTGATGTTATCTTTTTATAATATTGTTCTAAGCACTAATCGGTTTGGTTAAACCCACTATCAATTTAATTATATAATTGTGTTCCGTTAAATAGATCTTTCATATCTTCCACGTAATTAGTCTTCCTCTTCCCCTCCTTCTATTAGAATCACCAATGTCTTGTCTAAATCACTTTTCTCTATCAATATCCAGGGTAGAGCCGACGGTTGCTACGCCAGCGTTGGTTTCTGGCACACATGGGGCATTCACACCCTGAACTTGGCTCGCGACACCCCCGGCCGCGGCTGCTTCCACCACACTGTCATTATCCACGAATGGCTCCATGTCGTTGGTTTCTTCCACATGCAGTCCACACACAACAGGGACGACTGGGTTCGCATCATGTGGCAGAACATCTGGCCAGGTAAAGGCTTCTTTTGTGTTATCTTAGGATATCATATTATTCAGTAAAACCTAGAGAAAGATCGGAAGTTATTATTACGTATCCAGTTGTGGGTTTAATTTGGTTGAGACTGGCACAGGAGCGTGAAGATATTGACACTATCAAAGTGAAGCATATATACATATATGTGAACTCGAACTGCGGATGCAGATGAAAAATAATTCTCAGATGCATGCAACAGGCTTTTTGAATGAACTTATCACAACTTGTGAAATATTACGGAAATGGCCTGATTTATGAATCAAGCTTTGTATATTTATGACCAGTGACGAATTGGCTAGGTCGCGTCACATTTATAGGTAAAGCAAAAATTTATAATGTTCTATAAAGATTGCGTAGGATTTGCCTGTATTGGGAACGATTTAAAAACATCAAAGGTTTTGAAGCCAAGCCGCAGAAAACAAAAGTTTATAGAACTATGTTATTCATATTAATGTAGATTAAAGGATTTAGATAATCTAATACATTGTTTTAAACTGATAAGTTGAAATAGTATCTCATTGATAACCTTTGCCTTATCTTTGTGTGTCTCTGGCAATTTTATTTGCAACTTTTCATTCATATTCGAGAGGTTTTGTTAAAAAAACCTAATGATAATGAGTTCCATACTTATTTTTATTTGTTTATAGGCTTATTCACCGCTGTTCTCAGTGTTTTTTTAAATCTATTCACCAAGTAAATTAAAATTAACTGACGTAACTTCACAGACATGATGGGTTTCTCTGTGAAGTCTCGCTTACCATGGTGCTCCAGAATATTTTTTTCATAATCTACAGGCATGGAACACAACTTCGACAAGTACGGAACCAACGTCGTCAACAACATGGGACTCCCCTACGAATACGCCAGCAACATGCACTACGGCAGATACGGCTTCAGTACCAACGGACAAGCAACCATGTTGCCCATCTTCGTAAGTCCTAACAAACAGCATTTATGACAAATCTAATAGGCTCTTTTGCGTTAAAAAAGTAAGGAATATTATGTACCTACTCGGCTTTGTCATCGTAGAGCGGTCTCTGACACTCATATAGTGTGACAGTTTCAAAAACTCGTGCCTTTACAACGGCTGCATACTGTAGCTACTTATCGCTGAGTTTTATTTCCTGTAACGCCTCCACATGAAAAATGATAACACGTGATTAGGGAAGAATCGTTTCATGCTATGACGCTACTATACACAAAAATATGCTGTGATTATAAATATTCGACAGCGAAAGGCTCTCATTTTAAAATTTTCTTCTTCTTCCTTGTAGTCAATGATTCACTAAGTATTTTCAGAATTTCCATTAATATCTTCCATTTTTTCAGAACGACAACGGTCTCATGGGTCAGCAGCAGTTCGTGACTGGCTGGGACTGGCTCAGGGCCAACAGACATTACAACTGCCCCGGAGCCTGGAGCACTGAAATCAATGCTGAAGAGCTTTCCAAGGGTGTTCCATATGAACATGAGTATGTTCCTGAAGAGGATACCGTAGCCGATGAAATCCAAGAGGAATTACTTGAAGAGATGCCCCAAGAAGACGTTGTAGTTGAAGATATGCCCCAAGATGAGATCGTAGCTGATGCAGTGTCTTTCGTTGAAGATGCTCCTCAAGAGTTCTACCAATAAACGAAGTACCCACTGATAGACTGATTTGCAAATAAAAATAAGTATGAACTACGTTTTATTTATTTATTTATTAGCGCACTTGCTCGTATTTTTGCTGAAATATAAATAACTATCTATTTGTACCGTACTAAAATTAAACTTCTAGAAACAGTATGATTTCTTTTTTAAATATAGTAATGAATTATTTTTACCAAGTTGTTTTATTTGTATGTGCTTTCATACATAATGAAATAAAGCTATGCACATTCACATAATGATACTCATAACCCCTAATGGCATAGCTGTATATCTACTTTCATGAAAGTTTAAACATGGTAATTCAGTAGATCTTTCGAAACACTATTGATAAGTTGCAACAATTTTAAGCAAATGTAAGAATGAAACAGTAGGTAAGCAGAAGCTTTACAAATAAGTATTTTTTTATACGATAGTCCAAAAAAGAAGTGTTATGTTTTGAGTCAGCTGACGATAAAAACCAAGGTAAACAGTCCCGAATTGCGACTGTTTACCTTGGTTTTTATCGTCAGCTGACTCAAGTATTGTCACGGGACCCCCTTTTTTTTTTGGGTGGGAAATTATCAAATTACTTCTCCCACTCTGGGCGGAGCGGAAGGGCGTGTCAGACTCTTACTGACTTAAAACCCACCCGTGTTCCTTCAGTTGCCTGTATGTTACCAGGGGCCAGCCTTTCGGACAAACTCGCAACCCCGGCAGGCATCGGCCCTAGCGGAACCCTTCAGCTGTGCTGACATCTCTTCGAGGCGCGCGTGGAACACAACGCGTCGTCGACCCGGGCCTGGTCCTTATCGGACGGCGAGCTACCCATTGCTCACCATCGGCAAGCCCGCGCCTACGGTGGTCTGCGATTCTCGACGCCTAGGGCGTCTCCTGCGGCGGTTAGGGGCGTGAGGGCGCGAAATTTGCCTCTACCTCAAGCGTTCCACCTCCTCCTTTGCGAGCATTACTGCTTCGCAATTCGAATTATACAAATAATCAGTTACAGTTTTTTCTGTACCGTGGTTAGAAATAATTGTAAAAAAGCAATTTCAATTATCTCCATTATAAAACGGAAACATGCGAGTTCATAAAATTATACCTAATAATAGATGTTCCGGGAAAAATACTTGTTACACTCCAAAGTAATATGAATGAATGAATGAAATGCACCGATCCCAGCGTAGTTTAATCAGACTCGATAAATCGAATGGACCACAAGATTTTCACAAGCCCTTTCCACATGCCTCATGTTGCATAGGGCTACAGAGGCCATTGCATATCAAGGAGAAGACCGGGTGGCACGGCACGGTAATGGTAAGGAAGACGTGTTTTTAGGATATGGGAGGATCTGCGAACCATACTAGATATGCATCCTTGAGTAGGCAATGGACTAGACCTAGTGGAGAGACGGGTGATAATTATATGTGGATGGTCTCGGTCGATCTTTTAACGACGTCGCCGCTAGATTGGTTCATATCCAGCTTCATCGGTGCATCTTTTGGCGGGGTTAATTGCTTTCTCGACTCTTTTCTGTGATGTTATCCTGTGTTGGTCAGCAACTACCTGCGACCCTTGGCTCACTCCAAATGTCTAAAAAAAGAATGAGCTGTCGCAAAAAAAAAAAACAATTTAGACTTTGGACATTGGACATCCCTGCACTACACAAATAATCACACACACGTATTAAAGTTAGTCGAACAAATTGTAATAACAGCATTTAGGATGTATGAATTTATGATGAGATCATCTCATAACTTTAAGCCGACCTCTTCAGCAGATTCCTGAAAGATATGGAAAGATCACACTAGATAACCTTGCAAGGGGTCACTGGGTCCTGCGGCAGCTATTCCCTTGTACTTTGTGCACTGGACCACTCGCTTGAGATCAGGAACGCTTAGTCAACCCACTTTTGTACTATTTTACTGTATTTTTGGCGACATAAAATCATAAACACTGCAAAGCAAACAAAAAACACTTCCGATTTCGATGCCCGGCTTGTAACTGAAACTTTCAATATGTGGTTTGCACATTTCACTAAACGTATAGTAAAAAACTTTGGCGAAGCACAATATTTTTTTTAGAGCACTACGGCGCGAGTACGTCGGTGACGCGAATCCATAAGCTTACCAAAAATCGCTCAACGTGCCAAAAGAAGTTTTCACTTCTCAACATCACTTGCAAAAAGTTTTTTACATAGCAAGTAGGTAATGGGTTGCTTGAACCGGTCGATCGATCAGGTTATGCTACGCTTGACGCAGTTGGTTCGTGGATGCGTGACCATCTTTACATATCAAGACCCCTCCATGTCTCGGAAAGCACGTTAAAAGCCGTTGGTCTCGACTGTCATTTGTACATCTTTGACAGTTGTTACGGGTAGTGAGGAACCGAAAGTCAGACAACTGAGTTAGACTAAATACAGTAAATACGAATGAAGCTAACTCAAAAACTACAAATACATAGTTTATAAAATATGGGACCACATCATCATAATGAAAAAATAATCGCGTTAATGGGCCCAGTAATCACGGAGAAATCAGTGTATATACCGACATAGCTACCAATGTACAGAACACCTTTGCTTACCTTTATTTTATATATTTAATCTATCCTTACAATCCGGAATATACCCACCACAATGGAAGATTTCAAGGCTCACTCCTATTCCCAAGAGTTTGAATAAAATATTAGTAGAAGAATTCCGTCCCATTGCCATGTTGTCATCACCAGCTAAAGTTTTTGAAAACATACTACATAATTATATTTATTCGCAAGTTGAAAAGTATCTATGTATGTAACAAATAACATGGTTTTAGAGCAAAAAGATCAGTCAATACTAACCTTCTTAGCCTAGTAGAAAAAAACGATTGGATCCTGGAGGCCACGTCGATGTCTTGTACTTTGACTTCCGCAAAAGCATTTGATAGTGTCAATAATGATATCCTGCTGGCAAAACTATGTGCCATCGGATTTTCGCCAGGTCTGTTACGGCTCCTTGCTGACTACATCCGCGAACGTCAGCAATTTGTCAGACTTGACCTCTATGAATTCAAGCCCTATCATACGCGTTCCGGAATCAGTCAAGAATCAATTCTGGGACCGCTCTTTTCTTGATAATGATCAACGACCTTCTTTCATTTATTCCTCACGCCAGAAGTCTATTGTTTGCAGATGATTTGAAACTTTTTTCCGAAATTCACTCTGAAGCCGATTGTCTGGCGCTGCAGCGTAATATTGAGGTGATATTGGAGCGGAGTATTAAGAACAAAATGGAATTTAATTCTTCCAAATGCTTCGTCATGTGTTTTACTCGACCCCGAAACCCTATCACCTTTACTTATAAAATTAATGGCAGCGCTATTACTAGAACAACTGGAATGAAGGATCTGGGCGTCACGTTTGATAACAAGCTTACCCAGCTGTTCCCTTAGTCGCTTTTTACGACACCCACGGGATGAGATGGGATGGTTCTATTCTACTACCCGGAACCCACACGGGGAAATACCAATGATATCTTTTTATAATATCGTTCTAAGCACTAATTGGTTTGATTAAACCCACTATCAATAATAATTTAATTCTAAAATTGTATTTCGTTAAATAGAGGGGTCAAAAATATCCTTCCTGAAAGGCTTCGAGAAAAGATGGTAAGGCTGTGCCATTGGCTGTTTGTTTGTTTTGCTTGTCTTTGCGAGGGCACTACCGTGCCCCCGGATCTTTCATATCTTCCATATAATTATTCACTCCCATTTAATTAATGTCATTTCTCACTCATTCTATTCATCCTTTCTTTAGTCTTCCTCTCCCCCTCTTTCCATTAATTTAAATCTCCAGTGTCTTGTCAAAACCACTCTATCAATATCCAGGGTAGAGCCGACGGTTGCTACGCCAACGTTGATTTCTGGCACCAGTTGTGGGTTTAATTTGGGCGAGACTGGCACAGGAGCGCGGAGATATTGGCACTAGAAGCATTTATTATATGCCCATGTGCGGGTGAAGTCGGGCTGCGGATGCAGATTAAGAAAATTTCTCAGATGCATGCAACAGGTTTTATGAACTTATCACAACTTGTGATATATAACGAAAATGGCATGATTTGTGAATCAACCTTTGTATATTTATGACCAGTGACGAATTGACTGGCTCGCGGCACATTATAGGCAAAGCAAAAAAAAAAAAGTTCTACAAACATACGAAGGATATTCCTGTATTGAGAACGATTTGAAAACATCAAAGGTTTTGAAGACAAGCCGCAGACAACAAAAGTTTATAGAATTATGTTATTCATATTAATGTAGAATAAAGGATTTACATAATCTAGCCGATTGTTTTAAACTGATATGTTGAAATTGTAACTCAGTGATAACCTTTGCCATATCATTGTGTTTATGACAATTTTATTTGCAACATATTTTCATTCATAACTATTTGAGAAGGTTTTTGTTAGAAAAACGAATGATAGTTCAATTTAATTCAAAATATTTATTTCAGACGTACTCCATATACTGATAATAACACAACAATCGCTTCATAAGAGACGCACAACGCTTCCACATGATGGCATGAAAACCATCCACGCTTTTCAGTGCAAATATTGCTGAAGCGCTGCAGTGGCGCGGCAGCCCGAAAAGTACCCTGAACATGTAGCACTCGCAGATCACTGTATGTATGTATGTATAATGAGTTCCGAACTTATTTTTTATAGGTATATTCACCACTGTCCTCAGTGTTTTTAAAATCTACATACTAAGTAAATTTAAATTAGCTGACGTTACTTCACAGACATCATGGGTATATCTGGGAAGTCTCGCCTACCATGGTGCTACTGAAGTTTCATTTTTATTTTCATCATCTACAGGCATGGAATACAACTTCGAAAAGTACGGAACCAACATCGTCAACAACTTGGGTCTCCCCTATGAATACACCAGCAACATGCACTACGACAGATGGGGCTTCAGTATCAACGGACAACCGACCATGCTGTCCATTTTCGTAAGTACCTAACAAACAGCAACTCAAACAACTTAAAAAATTAAGGACTACTCCTACCTACTCGGTTGTTAGGTACATTGACTTTTATTCCTATCCAAAGCGATCGTCGCGTTAATACACGATCCTCGCGTTCACGACACTTTTTTTTCGGTGAACTTGATCGCGTAAACGCTTTATTCTACTTGATCGCGATTTAGATATGTCCAGAATGTCCATTAATATCCTCCATTTTTCCAGAATGACAACGGTCTCATGGGCTAGCTGCAGTTCGTGACCGGCTGGAACTGGCTCAGGGCCAACAAACATTACAACTGCACGGAGCCTGGAGCGCTGAAATCAATGCTGAAGAGCTTTCCAAGGGTGTTCCCTATGAACATGAGTACGTTCCTGAAGAGGATACCGTAGTCAATGAAATCTAAGAGGAGGTACTTGAAGAGATGCCGCAAGAAGACGTTGTAGTTGAAGATATGCCCCAAGATGAGATCGTAGCTGATGCAGTGTCTTTCATTGAAGATGCTCCTCAAGAGTTCTACCAATAAACGAAGTACCCACTGATAGACTGATTTGCAAATAAAAATAAGTATGAACTACGTTTTATTTATTTATTTATTAGCGCACTTGCTCGTATATTTCTTAGAGAAATAGGAGTTGCTTTGTGGACTTATGCTGACAAGTTTGAGAGTTAGAAGAATATAGAATTCAATAGCGAGCGAAGCGAGCTTGAAAATTTTTGCAAACCTCCTTGTATATTAAGGTATTTTTTTTTAAGTCGTGGGTCGTGAATCGTGGAAAGTCTACAAAGGAACTCCTATTTATGTAAATAGGAGTTCCTTTGTAGACTTTTGCGGGAAGTCTGAGGATATAGATTGTAGCGAGCGAAGCGAGCTCAAAAATTCTCATCCTCAGCCTCCAATTCTAAACTGATTCTTACTGAATATATTTTGACTGTGTTTGAGATATCATTAATAAAGTACTTATTAAGACTTGGGAGGCCGCTAGGAGCCGCCCGGGGTGGTTTGTCTTGACACTATTCTGGGGTATTTCATTTCAACGTCTAGTTGCTAGCTTCAGATAAACCTACAAGAGCACTTATGAAACATCAGAAGCTAGGTCGTATCCTATGGAAAAGAACCGGCAGAAAACTCCACGGTCAATCATCATATAATTATAATAACAGCACATGGTCTTATTATGCGTGTCGTTCGCGCATGTGTGGCAAACACACACGTGGCAACATCGTATAAAGTATTTTTTTGACTAAATTTATCAATGAGGTTAGGAAAAATATCAGTGGTCGCCCTTGACACAGCCCAGGTGGGGATCATGACCCCCATGTCCCCCCGGATTCACCCTTGGCCACTACATATTAATTCTTAATTAATGAACAATTAGGTAGGTATATAGATATTATAATTTTTTAGGTCGTACTGAAATCTTGAAAGTATCTTTTTAATACCTTTGAGCAGTTAACTTATAACCTGGGTAATTGAGTATATTTTTCGAAAAACTGTTAACAAGCTGCAACAATTTTATGCAAATGTAAATGATTTTATTCCTCTAAGTAAGTTTGTACAAACACTTTTACACGTCAATCATATTTTAAAAACTAGATGAGGTCGGCGACTCTGACTACTCTGAGAAGAAAGGCCGAAACAAACTCAGAGGTCACAGTCTCTTTTAAAGGCCAGACATAATCTTGGTCAGATCATGTGAAGACCATGTAGATTGGTGTCTGAAAAGGTCTTTTGAGGAAAGCATCACACAGATTGAAGGGCCTGTCCAGTCAGTGCACGCATTTGTCAGTTATCGTGCAGCTCAAATCAGAATTTAAGGAGCTCAACGATTCGACGAACAATACCAAAAAAGGACATTTGGGTAGGCCACATAAATGAGTCAAATTGTCAGACCATAACTGAGAAAAAATAAAAAAAAAACAAAACAAAAAGGAATGTCCCACATAGTCTTCACATTCACAATAATTAAAATAATATAATACTTTAAAAGTAAATATTCATGGCATTGTATATATTTATATATATATAAAAGAAAGAAACAGAATATAAGAATGAAACAGTAAGTAAGCAGAAGCTTTACTAGCAAGTATTTTATTACACGAATGTCCAAAAAAATAAGTGTTATGTTTTGTGTCAGCTGACGATAAAAACAAGGTTATTCGTCGGAATACGGATGTTTTGCCACGGAACCCCTAAAAATTTTATAAATAATCAGTTAGAATTTTTCTATACTGTGGTTATTAATAATTGAAAAAAAAAACAAGTTCAATTACTTATCTCCATCATAAAACAAAAACATGCGGACTCATAAAATTGTATCTAATAATAGGTTTTCCGGGAAATATACTTGTCACCTACAAAAGTAATATGATAAAACAAATTGCGACAATTTTATTGTGGTTACATATTTTGCAAATTTTTCCGGGCGGATACGTCATAAATCTATCTCCACTCAAGACCGTTTCTGGACTTATCAAGCCAAGAAGAGCCTGAGTGTCAATACTAGCTAAGCTTGTAAACTTAATCCATCAGCAAGCAACATTTTAAAGCAACCAGACAAAAGTACCTATAGCCAGTCTACTACTAATATGGATACCTGATCTCCTATGTTGGCATTGTGATCGTTCCAAAATAAGACATTGAATTTTCAGCGCCCGTTTGAATAATGCACCCCTAATTCTAAAATAATAGTCGAAGGTTTGATCATGTAACAGATAGAATTCAACAGGCCGTATAATCAAGATTTAGCTATGGTCTTCATTAATTTAGAAAATGTGTACAAAGCTTGCACTTCCTTTATTGCTTAGAGATCAGCGATCCGTTTCCGATACGGTACTATTTTTAGATGACAAAAGATGGTGCCTTGAAGTACTCCTAATTTAATTTAGCACTCTGAGTACCTAGAGTAGTGCCACTGATAATTATGTAGGTGTAAGATTTTATGAGTAGGTATACCTACAATTTAATTCACAGACCTTATGTAAATTATGATCAATTCAATCAAAAGCCTTAGGTAGATCCGAAAAATAACTATGGTGTTAAAAAATTATAGTTTTTATACTAAGTAGTGTTTCTGCTTTATAGTAACTGGTTGGGTTGGTGGCAGCTGGTGACTGGTAAATTTTCTGCTAGCATTTGTTAGTGACTAAACTGACAAAATAGATTAATGTATTTTTACATTATTCAAATTTTAAATATTCTCGGACAAGCTATGGGCAAATGCTGATTTTAAAATAAGTTTCTTTTCTAAATTATAATTAATTATCGGTTGAAGTTACACCTCTTTCAAAGGAAAGAAAAAAAGAAAGAAGAAAGAAAGTACCTTGTTAAATTAAAAGAAAGCTGACAAAGTTGGATGCACCCGCCTTTAATGATAAAATCTGTAAATAATTATCTGATGACACAATAAATCTTTGTAAATATATTTATAAACATTTTGACATTACAGATTTTCAAATTCCACCGTTTTTTTTACTTATGCAGACATAGCCTGGCCAGACTCTACGCAAGATTCAAAAGCAATATCTCCTAATATCCCAAAGGTGCAATCGTTATTTCACGGAAAAATCTCTTTTGAATTTTGCGTAAGTGTTCGGTATTTATGCTCATGGCTGTACCTATAGATGGAAGGAGTAGTCATCAGCGTCGAGACCAAATCAATTGGGATAAGGGTAGCAGGATGAAGACTAAGAAGACTCGTATGTGAACAAAGATTAGGTAAGTGTGATATTATAATAATCAAAATTCTGAAATATCTGATCTTCAAACTCAAAACACTCTTCAAAATCACGCGCTTACTGTAAGGGAGGGATAATGTAGGGGACAATCCCTACAACCCGACGACCCTAGCTGATGATGACGAAAAATTGGAAATGGAACGCCATCTTTCAATTTCCAGTTTTCTAAGGTAAACAAACAACACACGGGATACATCGAAGTCTAATAAACAGATAAAAAAATAACACTGAGCACAATAAACATGAATAAACAACAGATTTTATTGTAGTTCAAATCCGAGTCACCAAACGATTTGAGTTATAAAGTTTACTGATAAAATCTGTTTATCTATATAGATGCAGATAATTGTTTGAATAAAAAGCTGGTTTCTGGGTTGTGTGTATGTTATTGTGACAGGTTCTCGGGAGTCAGAATGTCGCGAATTTGCGCTGTGTTTGTGGTGCTTGGTCTGGCCAGTTTGGTCGCATCTGGCCCCTCGGTTGTGAGGAGTAGGAAGGATATTGAAAATTTCAGACAGTTTTTGGAGGGAATCCGGAAAGGTATCTTAACTTATTAAATTTATATATATATTTCGTTATATAAAAAAATATCATTAAATTCAATAGTATTTTGCTAAAAATTTCTTCTTTTCGTGTGGTTAGTGATTAACCTGGTGTCAGATTTTTAAAGCCGAGCATGGGTCTCTGAATTGACTTCACATGCCATCGAGAAATAGCTCTCAGGCATGCCGGTTTCCCTACGATGTTTTCCTTCACCATTTTTGAAGCAAGTGATAAGTATACAATACGCACATGAATCCGAAAAGTCAGAGGTGCGTGCCTTGGGTTCGAACTCGAAACCTATGTTGGTAAAAATAATAACGGTAAATATTAAAATGAGATACAGATAGTTGCAGTTTTACCTTTAATGACCAGATAATGTTGTCTTTCAAATTAGGTCATAACAGTCCTAAAATAATAATTACAAAAAACAATTTTTGAAGCTCCATGGTCTCGTTCTAGTTTTTCAAATACCATTGATTTTCCATCAACCCAATGTCAATGTTTTACCTTAAGATTTGTTTTGTTTTTTGTTTAAATTGCTTTCCAAATTGTTTACCTACATTATAATACTATATCTAACTTTAAAAATATTTGCCAAGTTTAACTTTATGTATTGTGTAAGTTTTGTCTTTTTGTACCAAAAATAGTTTAGCAGACAACAATAAAAAGCTATCCTGATACAAATGAAGGTGACACTTGTCAATCAAGTGATCGAAAGTGAAAAGGGGTATTGAACTTATCCCGTCTTGCTAAAAATGCCAAACAACTACTTATTTATTGAACTAGCTGTTCATGCCTGGCGTCGCCCGGGCGTATTTCCGACTTTTCGGGTGGGTTTTCCAAAATGTTCTTTCATGCAAACCCTGTCTAGTTTTATTTATCGATAGCATTTTCAAAATAACTTTAACGTGAATTAATGCAAGCCTAGTACTTTTTGTTAGTTATAAACTATTTGTACGCCAAATTTCATTCAAATCCTATTAGTGTGATATTACTAATGATTGTAATACTATCTTGAATTCTTGCGAGCCTAATACTTTTTGTTAGTTTACTCTCAGAAATGGTGCACGTGTCGTGAACAGAATACCGTTTTGTATGACGATAACTTTTTTTTGCAACATCCGATTTTAATAAAACAAAGCCTATATTCTAATGCAAATTAATCTCTGTCTACCTGTGAAAACTACATAAAAATCCCTTCAGTATTTCCGGAGATGTGCGCGTACAAACAAACAGACAAACAGACACCGGATTCTTCTGTTTTATTATATGTATAGATTACAGTTAAACCTATTGAAGTACAATTAAACCTATTGAATTACAATTAAACTTATTTAATTACTGGAGTTAGAAATTCCGTCTTTATTTTAAAGAAACATTGGGTTTACAAAAAAAACATCCCAGCAAAGGATAAGCAACGTATATATATATTCAATTTAGGGCGAATTTTATCCAATATTTACTTTACACACAGGTAATGGAAACGCCGAGCGATTCCAAGCAAGAAAGAAGACTCTTCCGTTTGCCAATGATGAAGAACTAAGCGGCAGGTACCAGGGAGACATAGTCCTAGACGAGCAAGACTATGAGGTGATGCTGCAGGAGTACGCAGTAGGTCGCAGTGCCTACAGCTCATCATCGATAGGCCCCTGGCCTGACAACACAGTCATTTTTGAGTTCGCCCACGGAGAATTTAGTAAGTTACCTTTTGTTATCAAATAAATAGTCCTGGAATAAAAAGGCGAAGGGCCTTTTTTCAATGTCCAAATTAGGCACTCAGTAGGTATATTTATCAGAGAGCGTAAAAATAGATCAGAATTAGTATGATGTCAGATGAATAACCTAAAACGAAGCTCTTAGGCATCAGTTAGGAAAACAAGCCGATATCCTTGTGATTTTTAGGTCAAAGTATGCGATTCAAGAACAGGATTCTTATTTTCTGACTTCGCTAATCCATTCCGTAATATCAAAGGATGGAAGGATGTAATGAAATGTAAAATAATAGTTTTATCATGATTATCATCACTAACGACTAATCATTTTATTGCCCCTTAAAAGTGACGATTAATTTGCGGAAATATCTTTCCTTTTTTAGTCATAGGTATTTGTTTTATGGTCTAATAAAATGTCGCGTATAGGATAAGGAAGAAGTGCGATTAAAAATTGTTAGAACATTATGATTAGTTTATGATAATTTCACAGAACGTTTTGCTATTGTTAATGATAAAAGAAAAGTAGGTTGAACATATTATTAATATGAAACTAAAAACAAATGTCTTCAAAAATAACCTAATTTCAAGATCAAGAATAAAGGTATTGTAACCAAAATAAATGTGTCACTACTAATTCTCTTCGTCAATGAGAAGTTTATCAACGACATTGATCATAACACTCCAATGTTTAAGAAATAAACATATCAAACGATGTAGATAAAATCGACATATTTTTAAATGCAATCAAAGATTAGATCTTTGATAAAATACAATATGAAAGTATCTACTGCATGGTTCAAAAATCGAATGCAAGTAGCCCTATCTATACTTTTAATAAAAAACAAATGCTGTTTGTTCGTTGGTAACCGCATCACTACAGAACGGCTGGATCGACTTGTATTTTTTTAATGTTCGTAATAGTCCGAATTAGGTTTTCATGGAAAGAAAAATTCTAAAAGTTTTGGGAACAACTGAACGTCCTTATTTCTATGTAATTTTTGTATCAGTTATTGATTTTGGAAAGGAAAATGTCTCTGTCAGGTCAGCTAGTTCTTAATTATTAGAAGGAAAGTGTTGCTTCTAGCTGGACTGTTTAGAATAAATAATAAATATTCCACACGCATGAACGATGGGCGATTTTAAATGACAAAAGTGTGTTTTTTTTTTTAAAGGATATTTAAAGGGATATAACACCCTTGCAAACAATATTACCAAAAAAAAACACTTTTTTTAAATTGATACGTTAGAGAAACACTCTGTGCACGCGCACTTGTCTTTGTCTTCATAGAGTTTTTCTTTTACGTATTAATTTAATTGTTTTTTTTTTTTTGCATGTGTGGACGCTATACTATTGCGGGTTAATAGGAATGCCTATCGTTTACTAACATACTGTATCTCTTATTAAATGTTGGTGCTTGCAGATGACGCACAGAAAGCAGCTGTTTGGGAAGCTGCTAGAGACATTGAAGCACATACTTGCGTAAAATTCCGCTACAGGACATCATCGGACCGTGTCTATGCAAGTCTTACTGTAAGTAACAATACTATTAACTATTAAAATAACCATACATCTCGAGAATGATAATTGGAATTAAAATAAAACCTCAAATAAAAGAACATAATCCACTAAATCAAAAGAGCTTATGTGAGATATAAACAAGCTTATTATATGAGATATAAATGTGAGATATAAACAAGCTTATGATACGGGTTGATCGTGTTTCCGATGGAATTAAAGATTTAAATAGCACAATACCGGCAGTAAAAACCACTTTATACATTTTGATAACCCATATTGACCTATATCTATCGATTCGGGAATACATGGAAGTTTTGTGAATCAGCAAGATTAGTGATACAATCCCATTGTAAAATTACGGTTGCTCGAACAAGATCACAAAAATATTTTACTTCCTGAAATATCCAATCCTATCTGTATTTCATCAAATAATTCACAATTCTACAGGGTGAGCCAAGCGGCTGCTACGCCAACGTAGGCCACAGGGTCTCCCGTGGTGCCCACCAAATGAACCTGGCCCGAAATACCGTCGGCGAAGGGTGCTTCCGACATGCGACTATCGTTCATGAGTTCATGCACATCCTCGGCTTCCTCCATATGCATACTACCTTCAACAGGGACAATTACGTCAAGATTCATGAAGAGAACATCGTACCTGGTAAGTTTGGGAAAAAATTTATAACTGTTTCTGTATTCATGCCACCAAGTAACATGAGGACAGGGCAATAAGAAGAAGACTGAAGACCAAGATTTTTCTGTTTGTTTTCTGCTTACGTCGACGTTTCGAGTATTTAGAATCACTTATTATGGTTAAAACTAATCCTTGACTTTTAATTTTAAAGTCTGCATAATACTAAAAAAAATCCTTGAGTTGAGATTTATTTTCCTCGTGAGATCGCCAACACCATTGGCCTCTGGAAAGACTCCTTAATATTATATGTTTATATTTCTTTTATGTTTTTTTTTTTAAATTGTATTTCCAGGCAGTGAACATAATTTCGATTTGTATGGAGCTTCCAAAGTTGACAACTTGGGAGTAGACTATGACTACGTCAGCTGCATGCACTACGGCCCCTATTCATTTACCGCTAACGGGGCACCGACTATTGAACCTCGCCAGGTTTGTGTTATACTTAAACTTTTACTGAAGCCATTTCTTATATTTGTGCTGGTATTTTTACATCCCTTTCAATGAATTGCTTTGGTACTACTATCGTTCCCTTTTCATTGTTAGATAATATATTCTACTCTGGTCTCTACGACTGCTTCAATCGCTTCCTTCTCTAGTCTCACTCTGTGATCAGTTACATACTTGCTTTGAGCAGGTATATATTAATATTATGAATGCATTTTTACTTTTCTTCTTCTTCATTCTTCAGAGATCCGACGGTAATATGGGCCAGCGTGACTACGTTACCGATAGTGACTGGCTACGCATTAACAGATATTACAACTGCCCAGGCGCATGGAACTAAACATTAACTAGTACTACCTAAACTTTTACTTTTAACCTAACGTTTAAATTGTACGATTTTACACTGAATAATGTAAATATGATTATTATTTTATAAAAGCTTAAAAAAGACCTATTTGTTTTAATTGAGTTATTTGAGTCGCATCTACAATTTAAATAATATCTATATAACAAAAAAGAATAGCCCTAAAATTATTTTATATTGAGTTACGTCGCTGTCCCCGGGGAATAAAATGGTAATCGTAAAAACCAAATTTTACAGGAAAAATAAAAAACAGTTTTTTTGTGAAAATCTTATTAACTAATATAGGTATACATAGCGGAATTGTTCAAATATAAAAAAGTGATCTATTACATTCATTACAATACACCTTAAAATCTTGTAACTTCTGAAATAACCGTAGGAAATGAATGAAAAACAATTGACAGAGTGTAAACGGACCTCTTAATATCGAATATGCAATAACCTTAAAACTATTGTAGTAGCACATTACCATTTCATTCGCCGGGGACAGCGACGTAGTCAATTGATTCAATAATTGAGTTTATTAAGTTACTAGTTGCTGAATAAAAAGTTCACAGAAATGTCGGTGTTGCCGTCAGTGATGAGTTGGGTACAAGAAAAAGAAATCCAAAGACCAATAAGATATTATTTACAAAACATACAAGCTGACTTTTTGTAAGTGCTCCCGAGGGGTTTCGGCGACCTACATGTTGTCGAGAACACATGACGATGCGTCTGCGGCTTTGATCTCGACGAATCATGCGCCCGCGCCGCTGCTACACTGTCGCAGTAAATTTTGTCAGGACAAATTTCGACTCTTTGAAATTGTTGAGATTTAAACGCAACCGGCGCTGATTTAATCAGATTTATTAGGGTTTAACTACAAGAATGAATGAGTGTTGAAGTCGGCTATAATGTTGGTGTTCTGATGGGTAAGTAAATTGTTTTAAATGGCACTTATTGTAGCTTTAGCGTTCTGGATCAAGAAAACAAACTTTTGCTTTAGCGAATCTTCTTTGTAGGTATGTATATTAGAAAAGATATGTATCTTAAAAAACTGGCCAAGCGCGTGTCAGACCACGCACAATGTAGGGTTCCATAGTTGGGATAAATTTGTCCCAAGAACAAACTTAACTTTGTAGTCGATAAACATGTTCTTCCATACGGAATATATGGAAGAACATGTTTTTGCAACCGCAAATGTAAGTTGGTCGATTAATACTCGTTATTCTTTAAAGCCTACTTAGCTGTGATAGTTTTCCTTTTAATTTCGTTATATATATTACTGCTGTGGTTTTTTTCACATATCCAAAACCAACCTTTTTAGCTGGCAGGCGGGACACTTGACTCTAACATAAATTAGCACTTTAAAGCTTAATATTTCGAAAACGGATTCCTGAATCCAAAAATGGTAATCACCAAATATTTTTGAACGATCTTTCCAACAATACACTATGGGATAGATGAGAAAAAAAAATATCCCCACTTTACGAGTAGGGGAGGTAACTTAAAAAAAAACATGATTTTATTTTATCACTTTGTCGGCGTGATAAATATATCAAATTACAACTTTCTAGTACTAAGAGTCTCTGAGCTAAGCCGCGGACAGACAGACAGACAGACGGACGAATATGGCGAAACTATAAAGGTTCCTCGTTAACTACAGAACCCTAAAAAAGAGATGTACCTTAAAAATGTATTTTTAAGTAGGTATATTTTTCTTAATCTTTTAAAACATTAAAAAGATGCAAGGCAATCATATATAGTCTAAGTTACATTTATTAATTTTATGAAAATTTTGATCAATTGATTTTATCACTATTTATACACTGGGTAGATTCAGACATGAAACCGATCACTAAACCTCGACAGGTCACGGTCTGGTGACGTGGCTGTTGACAGCTGTAACGCCGACAGTGATGCGCAGGAGTTGAAACCGATACCCCGCGATACCGCCAGCAGCGCAGGCGCGGTGGTCGGCTATTTACGAAGTTTCGCGGAAATTCGACGGAACATGCCGAAAGTATTATGTTACTAGGATGTAGTTACTGCTCTTTTTCGAATTGTATCATGAAATAAATTGATCCCCATTTTTATGATACTGTTTTTATCCAGCTAAGGGCAGTTTTTTTCAAAGACGGAAAGTGTAGTGATGATTATATTTTTTTCATTCATTCATACATAACATAACATCGTGATGTTATGTTTACCCGAAGTGTTGGGTGGAGGTATACCTATAGTACATCCACATTTCGCCATTCATTCATACTGATTTATAAAAGTACTATGTCGCCCATGAGCATGTGACCGCCCGTATTTTTCTGAATATTCATGAAAAATTATCGAAAATTAACTTTAAAAGGGGGATTACTCCATCTTTAATATTTTTTATGTTATTCTTTTTTTTTTTCGTAGCGTTTACCATATCTCCGATATTATTGGCTCGATTTGGATTCTGTTTATTATTTCTAAATGTTTATTTGTCAACTATGAAATGAAAAAACCGGAAGTGAAGACATTTCTTTCTAAAAAAATAAATAATTGTATTTATTTAAAAAACACAAGTGTATGTCCATAAAATCATATTGTAATTGATTTTGATTCATTGATTTTGGAGAGCAGTGGTGGCCCAGTGGTGACAGCCCCGACTTACAAGTTATACGTTGTGGGTTCGAACCCAGGCAGGCGCTTTACTTTGTGTAAATAATTTCATCACCACTGCTCTCTAAACGGTGAAGGAAAACACCGTAAGGAAACCGGCATGTCCTAAAACCAAAAATTTTAAGACATGTGACATCTAACAATCCGCACTGGGCCGCGTGGTGGATTACGCCCCACTCCCTCTCACCGAGAGGAGGCCTGTGTCCCAGCAGTGAGAATATCCGTGATTATCCTTTAAAGTTAAAGTTCGCGAGCACATTCGTAAGAAGGTGGCAGTATCATCACACTACGTTAATGTTTTCCCATTGTTTGTCTTATTTGATTTAGTATATTCATGTTTTTATGTATATAATTGTGCTTATTTTTATATATATAATTAGGCATATATATTATATTTACAGTTTTTAATAGGAATATGTGTATCTTGATATTTGAATATTTATTTAATCATCAATTTTTCGTAATTGCACCTACCACTGTTTGTCTGTGCATCACCCAAAGGTTGACTGGTAGAAAATGCCTATGGCATTAGGCGGACCTAAGTACATTTCTGTGCTTGAAGTATTAAATAAATATATAAATAAACAATATAGGCTGATGATGATGATGAATTGTAAACAAAAAAAAAAAAAAAAAACAATAAATATGAAAAAATAAATAAGATAGACCCCCTAATAAAGTTAATTTTCGATAATTTTTCATGAATATTCAGAAAAACACGGGCGGTTACATGCCCATGGGCGGTATTGTATAGTGAAATGTTGGTGCATCTCTGCCTAACCCTTTGGGGTATACAGGCGGGAATACAATTGTCATGTTACAAGTGTAAGCATAGAAATTGCGATTTGAATGTTAACATAAAAAAAATGAGACGTATACGTAGAGATAGGGTGACCAGATGTCCCGTATTTTACGGGTTGTTTCAGTGTCGCGTAATTTGGCAAAACCAATACGGCACAGTACATTGTCCCGTAATTTAATGGCATTTAATGATAAAAATATCTATTGGAAATTCAGAATTTGTATGTAAATGTAATTTACTTGATTAATCCACATTTTCTTATAATTAACAAATTATTGATTTATGATTGTTTCAATGGTAATTCATAAAGAAAATCAAAGTTTGTATGTAAAGGTTATTTAATTGATTATTTCACATTTTCCTTTCCGGATAATATAAAAATTGTTATGTTTTTAAATATTTAATATTGTTTTTTAAAGTCTTTCATTAAGAAAATTTTGCAATTGTATAGGTTATTTAATTGATTATGCCAAAGGTTAGTATAAAAAAAAAATTTTTAATAAAAAACGGCCTGTCCCGTATTTTAACCTGGAAACCCGTATTTTCAATGCAGCTGTCCCGTAAAACCAGAAATCAGATCTACTCACCCTACGTAGAGACGTTATTTTTTTTGTAGCATGTTTTATCTTAAGCCACAACAAAAAACTCAACAGGAGTTGGCAAAAAGGACATGTCAATAAAGAAGATGACTTAAAACCCCCAGAGAGTGAAATCGGCGTTGAACAAACGATTAAACCAAAAGTCAATGAAGAGCTAACACTGACAGGCACTTAGAGAATTCAGTAAAAAAACGATAAAAGTGTGTCTGTAAAAAAGTGTCAAAGTTTAACGACATTATCGACGTAAAAAAGTTAAAAGCCGTCAAAGAGCGTCCTATTTTTGTACGAGTGTTTTTAATTAAGATTATAGTAACGGGCACAAATGACTAATTTCCTGAGGAAATATCTGATTATCTATTATTTTTATCTTGAAAATTATTTGTAGGTTTACGAGCACTGCGATACCGATGACTTATATTATGACAGATTTTACACAAATAGCTATGAGACTGGAATGAAAAAAAAAAAAAAAACTACGGTTTTCGTTAGCTTGCTAACTGTTCCTATTCAGAAAGAATAACCTTATTTAATTATTTATCAGATAGGTTTAATTTTAAATTAGATAACTTGATTGCAAAATCCTTATAATTCAAGTAAACTAGGATTTGATGATAACATATTGGGAGTTCCACAGGGCTCAGTTCTTGGCCGTGGCGTGGCCCATTCGTTTTTTTATGTCGAACTTTATTCATAAAATTCTGGTTACTGAGACTTGTTATTGCTCAAAGCATGTTAGGTAATAAATGCAAATAGTTCAACTCTTTCAATCAAAGGATTATCTAAGCTATATAGGGTGGCAGGGACATCGACGCGAAAACTGTTACCATGGATTCAGTACATGATTCCGAGTCTTTTTTTAATTTTTTGGTCGGTTATAATTTAAAAAAAAATGCTGTTCTATACATTTTGACCGCGAAGGTATTGCACTTTACTATGAAACGGCAGATTTTTTTTTACTAACCGACGAAAAATTTTAACGCAGTGGGTTTAGAATCATGTACTGAATCTATGTACGATGTAACAGTTTTCGCGTCGATATCCCTGCCACCCAGTATAGATACAACATTCACAAAATATTTTGTATTGGTTTTTGTAATGGAAACACACTCCCACAATATCAGAAATTAGAACTGATTTTTTACAGCGGCGCCTACCTCCGTGGTGGCATCCTTCCGGATGCGCTTGCGCCGCGAATTGCACGACTCGTTAGCATGGAAGCCCATTAATTTAGCGAACACGTCAACACAAGAGTGGTCGGCGATGGGCCGCAACCAATAATTATGTTTCGGTGATAAATTATCATTATGTCAAATATTTTTAGGTTTTCCGATCCTGTGTGAGGTATGCGAGTCTGATTTTTTGAAGTAGTTAAGATATAGAATTTCTGATTGTTGGGTTCGCTAACTGAAAAGGGTGTAAGCTTTCTTCGAATGGGACTTAGAATGGAAAACTTTTGTAGTATCTAATACCTACTGACTGAAACAGTTCTAAAAGTAAACTTTTATCGTATCTACCAGAATTTGGTTTTCGCTGCATTCACTGCAAATGACTATAGTATGTAGATACTTTGTCTCTATAGCATTCGATCGATTCCATTTTTTCTACCTTCTCCTTCTGTAGGAAATCGCAAACAAACAAAGAAAAGACTCCCAAAACAATTCTTCACATTCTTAAAATAGCTGGCTGTTTTTTTTTTTAGCCAACCATAGTAGTCTAAAGCTTAGTCTTGCTTTCAAATCGGAGAGGTAATCCATCATCAATTACGGTTCCTATTTGCGTTCAACATTTAATTGTTTTAGTATTTTTCGTGTAAGTGCTAAAATTGTATCGTTAATTAATCGTTGGGACCAACTGTTGCGTGGATGCGACGTGAGTAATGGCTCTACTGATTTGATGTAATTGTCATGCGTGCGCGCAGGACACTCGCCATGTTTTGCTGAAAATTTGGGATGACGAGCCAAAATTGAACAACCAAGCAGTAACTTAACTTGGGATATAAGTGCAAGTTTAGTGGCTCCTATATTTTCTGATGTGTAACATCTTTCCTCTGGCACACGCGAGCCACCACCTAAATAGATAGCTGCTTGTTGTTAAGTAGACCTTTTATAATAATAATACAATTAGCAATTCTCAAACATCAAAAATTTTACGGTACAACCTACAAAAAAATATACCCCGTCCAAAACTTTTGGGGAGGTCTCACTTTTTCTCTCAGTTTATCCTCCAAACATCGCATTACATGGCCACCATACCGGATGATGTGGTGACAAATGGTTATGTTCACGGGTTATTGAGTCGCCATCCCTTCAGAATGAACACGTACACGTCAGGTTAGGCCACACCGTAGCCAAATTAATTATTATTGCGTTTTTACTGAGCTTCCACAAATTAACGTCAGGTATGATTTATTAGCATTGTGAAATAATTGTTTAGAACTTGGTTTTATTGTTGCGAAACGAAATTAAGAGTCGTTCGTTAAAGCTCGGAATAAACGTTTTTTTTATTAAATATGAAAAATCAAATTATTAGGATGTCTAGGGTCTCAATATTCTACATGCCGTCGAAGGTCTTAAACTTCTTTTTAAGGCTATCGGTCGGTACAGTGGGCATAAAAGTCATAGGTACGTATTGTGCTATTCTATTATAAGGTACTTGTTGGCCACTGCTTGGCATAAGTATGCAATCATATTAATATTTTGTGGACAATACAACAATTCTGCGGAATCTGGCGTTATGAAGACCCTGAAATAAGGTAATAGGTATTAGTTGGAGATAGGTACAAGGTATACTCAGTGCATTATCATCTGTCTAGCCTTTTCCAAACTATGTTGAAATCGGCTTCCGGTCTAACCGTATGCAGCTGAATACCGGTACTTTACATGGAGTGAGTGCCTATCAGACCTCCACAGTCCACAACCCAGTTACTGGGTAACACGATACCCATGGGTAAGACTGGTTATCAGACTTTCGGGTTTCTGACTTCCTGTAACAACTGTCAAAAATCTATGAATGACAGCCTGGACCAACATCGTCCGAGGCACGATGATGCAGTGCGATCGACTAAATCTGATTAAAAAAAAAAATGGTTTTAAATGAAAATGCAATGAATGAAAGAATGAATCGAAACTCCAATCATTTCATGATAATGATGAATAATTGTCTCATTGGTAAATAGAACAGAATGGTGTCAAGCTAAGAAAATCTAGCAATAAAGCAACAATAATATTGGTGATATTAAAATCTTAAATTAAATTACGTTTCTCTAGATCAGTTAAATTATTACTGAAGAACAAGACGAGATTAGTACAGTCTCGTTATGCTCAGGCGCAAACGAGCTGTCTCGCGCCCGAGTCTCGCGCGTTCCCGCAGACAACTGTCATCCCCAATTATGGCCGCCACGACACCTTGGCGCGCTTGCATTTGAATATAGAACGTTTGCTTCAAAGGAATCCAAGTTTTAATATTTCGTTTTTGATTTCAAAATGAGTATTCCTTGTAAATAATCAATTAAATACGTCTTCATATTGTAAGCATTTCATCAGGTTCAAAGAAATTGTAAACTATCGTCATGAAATCATAAATTTTATTACCTATTTTCGAAATAAATTCATAAAACATTACTGTTTTAAATTATCTGGAAACCAGGAATAGAACACATTATCATGTTTACACTGATGCTGATGTATAACTGTTTTCCACTTATTTTTGCGTAGGTTTTAAGGTGAGATAGATAGAGCCCACAATGCACCAATAATACGATTTAAGTCTCAATATTTCTATATACATATTGCTAAGCCCATATTCTCCTACCCTTATCACTACCCAGCTCTCTAATAGCGTCAAAGGGCTTTCCTTTCATTCTTCTAGAAATCTTCTGCTTCATTGCTTCTTTAAGCTTTTAGCGAAACTCCCGAATCTAATCTGATGCCGATAAGATTTAAAATTAATTTGTAAAAAATCTGAAATATCCGGTCTTGTCTTAAAATCTTTCTCTTCATAATTATCCATGTTTTAATCTGACTTCGCCTAGACCTGCTAAAAACTCAGTCAGTTTTGAGACTTGCTTTCTCTTCGACAAAATAAATATTCTAACTACTCTATGGCATCTGGCAACGTCCGTGGTGCGTTACGGTACGCTCCAGGCGTTTTTCAACATTTCACACTAATTCGATCCGACGGGTCGCCGGTTCTATTCCGGGCAGACGGGAAGGTACGGCGGGATGACTACGAAATTATACACGAATTTAGTACAAACAAATATAAATAATTTGATTAAACTCAATTTATTATTTGATAGAAAATGGTTGGATGATAGATTTATGTGTTATGCGACATGACCCGCTGGTAAATTTGGTATCAGCTACAGTTTCAGTCATTCATATGAGAAAAATCATTAGGTAGGTACTTTCAAACAAGGTAGGTTATCTACTTCAGTCCTTAAGGTTGATAAGTCCCATTTTCAGGTCCTCTAAGCATTCAGTCCCGTTTTTTCATGGTTTTTACTTTTTATTTCTGCGTTATCAATCTCCCAAATTTATATCATTCTCCCTATTTTATGACGTCGCGCGTCTGAATCAGCGCCACAGTAGGTAGGGACATACCTACCATACTTATGTGGTTAAGTACTATGTGGCTACATTGGCTGGGTACGATCTTTAAACATAACTGCAACTAGTCTCGAAAAAGCTTCATTTACAAATAAAATTATATAGGAGTTTATTTCCCAATAACTCTATCAATAAATTTGGCCGACGCGATGCTTTTAGTGGTATGTGGACCTACCTATGCAGTAGGAACAATCAATCTGCCTAGCCTTTCCCAATTACGTTGGGGTCGGTTTCCAGTCTACCCGGATGCAGCTGAATTAAATAGTACCAGTAGTTTACATAGAGCGACTGCCTATCTGACCTCCACAAGTCCACATCCCAGTTACTGTGTAACACGATACCCAGTGGTAAGACTGGTGGTCAGGCGTACCAGTAGGCAAGACTACTTGACTTACTAACTATTCAGTGGGAACACCTGTGTATTAAAAACGAATGATCGCCCAACTTTTGCAAACCACCACCATTATGTCTATTATCGTTGTCATGTCCAATAGATCGTTTAATGACAAACATATTGCCACAAATTGATGCCAATAGTGACCACGCCAAGAGACTGTCCGCTCCAATCATCATACCGTGATGATCAGCTTGGCAAAAGTGTGATGACGCGTTCGAGAGTATGATGCTGTAAAACGAGAATGAACTAGGTGTAATAGTCATTGAGAGTTGAAGGTCAACAACTTTTATTAAGGTCCATTAATTGCTCCGCTATATCACATAACATCATGCCTGTAATCTCCGAAGGGTTGGGCAGAGGTGTAACTATAGTTCACCCACATTTCGCCAGTTACATGTTTAAGTCTCATGTAATAAGAGGCGAGCTTATTGCCATCAACCGAGCACAAATCCAGACTCCAGGCTGCTATTGAGAAATTCCTGATGGAAAAACCCGTAACACTTTGCCCAATCTGGGAATCGAAACCAATACCATGCTCAGCAGTATCGCTTGCGACCACTAGAGCAACGAGACAGTAAAAAAAAATAGTAGCGATTTTTTAAAATGAACAATATATATATTTGGAAAATCCTAAAGTGCACGCCTCATAACGCTCATTCAAAAACAGAAAAATATTTAAACGACTTCATGAAGTATGTTTTGACAGCTTTTTTACCCATCAATAAGAATAAAATTTCTCACCTCGCAATCTTTACGTACTGTCAAAGACTATATAGGTTTGCTTTGTTGGTTGCTAGGCAACGGGAGAGGGTCGAAGTTGAAAATATATACAACTAAAGATATTTATATGATTAGTTAGTTTTTTATTAATTATAATTAAACTACTTTGAATAAAAGAGCCTTTCAATAGGGTTCCTCCTATGGCTGAAACGAATCTATTAAAAAAAAAAGATTCAATTATCTAATTGATTTTTTCGCAAGCTTCGACGTTTTTAGGTTTCACACTTGATAGACGCGTTTCTGCTGCATTACATCAATTTTTGAAAAGTACAAAATTAATCTCCATTAAATAATCTATACAATGGTAGGATCTATAAATTAAGTAGGTTCTTTGTGTACCAGCAGGAGTGTAACAATAAAAACAGTCGCAGAAAGAAGGTAAAACAAATTTTTCGATTGCAGAGCACTCTCTAATGCTTCGCATTATGAGTCGTGCAATTCACTGTAGACAATGCACAGAGTGAACAGTGAGTTTTGACGTTCCAAAAGTGCTGATATCTCAGCCTAGTTTGAATAAATGACTTTTGAATTTTGACACTGGGTCTAAAAAAAAACATGAAATTTTACCTTAAATAATTATGTCACCAAGGCTGGTGAGAACTAAGAAAGGATTTTTGAAAATTCATCCCCTAAATGAGTTAAATGGTGGATGAATGTTTGGTTTATTCCAGAAATCCCCACCGACAACTCAGCACCAGTGGGGATTGTTTTTTTTCCAAAAATCCCTCAGCCTTTTTTCTAATATTCTAGTCGTTTTTGGCACTCGCTCGCCGCTGCCGTAGCACCGCTCGCTTCGCTCGCTCGGCTCATGCGTAGGGGGCCTAACCTAACCTTTTAACTAATGGGGATTTCTGAAAAAAAAAAAAAAACCATACCCACTGGTAGGGATTTGTCGGTGGGGATTTCTGGAATATACTGAATGTTTGTATCGGAAGTTCACATGACTTATTGGGAATAATGTACTTACTTACCTGCTTTCAATCCCGCAATAGGTAAGTACAGCTCATCTGCTTGTACTGGCTTGCACGGGCATCTTCCTCTCATAATAAAAATAAAATTTTCACATCCGCACCGCAAGATTTCAACAACATAAACTTATCACATCCAATTACTTAAAAACTTTATGTTAATTTTCTCCCGAACGCTATAAATAATGTACGTTGACGTGTCAATTATTGCCTGAATCGTTTCCCGCTCAAAATATTTAACTTTTTTTTTCACTCACAGGCGTCAGGCGGGCCATAGCAAACCACGCCTCGCGGCCTTTGAAACCAAATTCAAAATTAGAACTTAGTGAAACTCCCACTTTAAAGAACCAATACAAAACTAATCTTGAAGCTGTTAATATAAAGTGTTAATTTCGTTTGTCAAACTTAAAGGCTGCAGGTTTGTGATTTGAAATCTATGCCGGTGAATATAGAGACGAAAATCACGTTTTCTTTTTCAATCAATGGGTGTGTTCAGACGGGGAACGTTTTCAGAGTATTTTTTGTACCAACACACATGTTGTTTTTGAGATGAAGTAGCAAAGCAGCCAGATCGTGGCACAGACTCCATTAGTTCGCACATTAGCATGAGTTAGTCGAATTATTTAATTAAATAAAGTAATTCAATAAGAGGCCGAATTAATAACAATTATTCGGTTTGGCCGCGTTCGATCGGCGCCGGAGTGAACGCGCAGGAATTTGATACAAAGCAAAAGTGACAGTGTTACGAAATATTTGAGTAAATTAATTTCAAATTCGACTTTTTAAATCGTTTGGTGTGCCGAAATCGGCTGTAATATGGAGCAAAATAAAGGTAAGTCAATCTTCTTTACCCTAAATTAATTAGCGTCTGTCAGTTTATCATAATTCTATTTATGAAATGTTGCAAATAACAGTGTCACCTTGTCAGTGTTCATTTTGTATGATCTTAAATTATGAACCATTGTCCTGTAGGTCTAGAAATAACGATAGGTGGTAATAACAGCTAGAAAATGAATTAATAAATAAAAAAAATGGTCTGAAAACTTGTGTAAAAAATAAACTCCGTATCTAGAATTTTAAACGATTTGATATTTTCAAACTGCTTAGCTAGAGGAGAACTGGAGGTTCAGCAGTAACCTGTGATACCAGTGTATTACAGCTTATCTTACCTGCTTACATTTTACAGGAGACATAGAATTGGGCTGGATTTTATATTATTTGTAGTGAGAAATTAATTAATTATGTATACTTTAAGATGACTTGCAAAGGCAAACTAGAGCACATTAAGCGTTTCTTAGTGGAATTAAAAATAAAATAGAACAGTATCCATGCTTTGTTCTGTTTTCTCTTCAGTGAACTTGCGTGTGATTCTATCAAAGTAATAAGTATCTAATATTTATGATAAACACTTTGCAGTAATGGATAGATAAAAGTTCTAGGTAAATATGGATATTATGTCATAAAAAAAATATGATTGACGTGTAAGTGTTTGTACAAACCTACTTACAGAAATAAAATAATTTATCTTTTATCTTTTATTATGCCCAGATACTGAGACCGAACCTTAAAAGATCCAAAAAAGAAAAAAAAATTGTATTAAATCTACCCGCATTAAGTCTCGTGCAAACTGGCGCGATATCGCGGGCGCTACAGGCAGCGCGACCCTTGTAGCGCCCGCGATATCGCGCTGGTCTGCACGAGCCGTAAATTTTTTTTTTTAAAGATCAGAATCTTAACTGTTAAAGATATATATCATTTATTTGTCCAAAACATGAGTATACACACACATGGCATGCAACATGTTACAATCAAATTATATCACAGTCATGTTTTGCCTTGACGGCGTACAAATATTAGTAGGTAGGTTATTACATTTAATCAAATAATTATAAATTTATCCATTATTATTAACAGTCCAAATTAGAGATTAAAAATAAAATTTACTACAGAAACAACTCTTAATATTATAATAAAATTATTTAATTTAATGTCAAAGTAATTCGAAATACACAATTACAAGAATTAGATTAATTTATCATTCAGAAATTCGTCAGTGCTGTAATAGGCTAAGTGTAAAGTCTTAGTCTATGGCTTAGGATATGAAGAAAAAGAAGAAGATCTTTGGTTGACCGACACATAAATCGGGTCGTGTTTTCCTCTCGCGATCCATGGGCCCCCTAGTTCCTGTCAGCGTCCGCGTCGTAGCTAGAAGCTGTCAAAAGAAAAACTAAGTAAATTCCAGACGGGGTGCTAACATTTAATATCCTGAATTCTCCGAATGGAGACGGCCCTGGTAGTTAACACTTACCTTATTAATTAAACCCATACTTCGTCATTTATGTACATCCTCTGTATTTAAGGGCGAGCCTACATTACCTATTGCCTTTTAAAACCGAGCACAAATTCAGACTCCAAGCTGCTCACTACTTAGAGGATATCTAACCTCGGAATATTTTACCCAACCTGGGACTGCAGCTTCGACATAGATAGCGATCGCTATACAACCGAATTTGGTCACAAGTCCTTATGGCGTCCCTAGACAAGCACGTAATTTTTTCGTGCTTGTCAAGCAACTTTGACCGTCTAGGGACGCCATAAGGGCTTTGCCACCGAATTCGGTCGTAAAGCAATCGCTATCAATGTAGAGAGTGCAGTCCCTGGGAATTGAATTTAATCTAGCGCTTAGCGTTCGTGTTAGCGAGTTTGCGACCACCTAATGATGAAGTCTATTGCATACCTATTCCTTTCTAAACATGACATCGACAATAAATAAGGGCGCCTCGTTGGTTTATTCCCAAGGTTCGATCCCCACGTTGGGCAATGTCATTGGGATTTTACATTAGGAATTTTCCCAGTAGCAGCCAGTCTGGAATTGTGCCCGGTTGATGGCAATAGGCTCGCGTCCTATCACATCAACATGGGACTTAAACATAACTGTCGAAATGTGGGTGTTACTAGAATAGTACCAGCCTACCTACCTACACTTCTGCCCAACCCTTCGTGGAATACAGGTGTAATGTTTTTAAATGATAAATTAGGTATTTTATTTCTGTAAGTAGGTTTGTACAAACACTTTTACACGTCAATCATATTTTTAATAAAAACTAGATGAGGTCGGCGTTTCCTATCTGACTACTCTGAGAAGAAAGGCCGAAACATACTCAGAGATCACAGTCTTTTTTAAAGTCCAGACATAATCTTATTGGTGTCTGAAATGGTCTTTTGAGGAAAGAATCACACAGATTGAGTGGACCTGTCCAGTCAGTGCACGCATTTGTTAGTTATCGTGCAGCTCAACTCAGTATTTAGGGAACCCAACGATTCGACGAACAATACCAAAGCAAGGACATTTGGGTAGCCCGCATAGTTACTCAAACTGCCAGACAATTATTAAAACTAACTGAGAAAAAACAAAAAAAAGTAATGACCCACATAGTCCTTTACATTCACAATAATTAAAATAATATAATACTTAAAAAAAAGTAAATATTCATGTCATTGTATATATAAAATTAATTAATGTCAATGTGTATATAAAAACCCGGAAATAATCTTGGTCAGATCATTTGAGGACCGTTTATATTTGTGTCTGAAATGGTTTTTGAGGAAAGAACCATACAGATTTGAGTCAACCTGTCCTGTCATTCAGTGCACACATTTGTCAGTAATCGTGTAGCCAACTCAGAACTTAATGAGCTCAACGACTCAACAGCGAACAAGCAATGATATTTGGGTAGATTATACTTTTAATGATAATTTGGCAGTTTGAGTATTATATGCGGCCTACGTTAGGCCGCATATAGTAGGTACTTAAACTGCCAGATTATCATTAATTAATTCACAAAGTAAATATTCATGTCATTGTGTATAGTTATAATAAAAATAATGAAATTTTAAAAAAAGTTTGCAAAAAAAAATCAAAATTCAGTATGTTAATAAATATAAAATAAAATAAACTTTTAGACAAATGTTAAAAGGCTTTCAAGAAAAAGCTTTCGCCACTTAGAAGTAGATATAGGTAGTTACCTACCCTTCTACTATTATACTATAACATATATAAATACTTTACTTTTAAAAGAGTAACCGTGGAGTTTCTTGCCGGCTCTTCTCCAAAGGAAACGACCAATTGGAACCGTGCACCTAGCTTCTGACGTTTCATAAGTGCCCATGTAGGTCTATGTGAAATAAAAATATTTTGAATTGAATTGAATTGAATAAGGTAGGTAGATATAACCTTCGAAAGTTCAAACGAGCATGAGCAACAGTTTCCACGTGCTCACATTGTGAAGTAACCGATAGGGTTGCGCTTACGCCGTCTGCGTATGCGCAACAACGATTTACAGACATTAGCCGCCGGTGCGTGTGCGATCTGCACAACAAACGGGCTATTGTGTGGAACGACGTTTGTTTTGGTGTTATTTTGATGCGAATCGATATGGGGGGTAGATTTAATGATAAAAACATAACATCACGCTTGTAGGCCGAAATGTATCTTTACACCACAATTCGACAGTTTTCTTTAAAGCCCACTGTAACAGGAGGCAAGCCTATTGCCACGTACAGGTTGACATAAAAGAGTCTGACATGGTGACATTTTGAACTAAATATCTATTTTACTTAGATAATGCAGACCTTTAACTCATTTCTCATTCGAAGTGACCTAAGTGCGATACTGGCGCCTTTTTTTCCATACTCTTTTTTGCCACGCTGTGTAGCCTATATTTTATTCATATAAGAAATGTTTTTTCCACAGATATCCCAAACACACGCCAGCCCATCACAAAGAACTACGACCCGAAAAGTCAGAACAATACCAACTACAATGTGAACCCTGGAACTTACCCAGAGAACAACCACAACCTCTTCCAAATGATCAAATGCCATGAGGACAGTCTATTAAGGCTTCATCATTTAACAGCAGGCCGGCAGATCAATAGCACTTACGAGCCAAATTACCAGAACGATTTAACATGGTACCCAAAAGACCTGCAAAGACCTTACATCAAACCTGTTGACTACCTAGCATACGAAGACATGAGACGGAAGTACGAAGACAAGGGTGCGAAAGAGAGAGAGAACCAGAAAGAGTCTGGAGAGGAAAGAGACGCAAAATCGGATGATAGGAAGAAGCCAAGGAGGAATAGAACCACGTTTACTAGTCAGCAGCTGGCTGCTTTGGAGAAGGTGTTTGAGAAGACTCATTATCCTGATGCGTTTGTTAGGGAGGATCTCGCAGCGAGGGTTAATCTGACCGAAGCCAGAGTACAGGTGAGAAATTAAGGATCGCTTGCCTTAATTATGTATCTAATTCAATTTCCCAACTATATTGGAGTTGGCTTCCAGTCTAACCGGATGCAGCTGAATATCGTATTTTACATGGAGCGACTGCCTATCTAACTTCCACAACCCAGTAACTATGGGTAATACGATACCCCTTGGTAAGACTGGTTGTCAAACTTTCGGGCTTCTGACGACCAGTGCCGACTGTCAAAGATCCACGAATGACAGCCGGAACCAACGGCTTAAAGTGCTTTCCGAGGCACGGAGAAGTCTCGGTATGTAAAGATGGTCACTCATCCACAGACCAACGCCGGCAAGCGTAGCTTAACAGGATGAATCGACCCGTGCGGCTGGTATTACTTAGCCACGAGTTCCTCCAATCGAATCATGTATCTAACTTAAGTTTAATTTGTATAAACACATAACATTACGACTGCATTTCCCAAAGGTGGAGACAGAGATGTATCTGCATACAGTCATTACACCAACATTTTACCAGTTATGTAGGTGCCATTCCCATGAGATAGGGGGCGAGCCTATTGAGTTTTCAAGCAATCCGAGCTTATTTAGAAAGGCAACGTTTCATAGTTTCTCAAATTGTATCATTTTGTGTCTTAATCGCCTTTGTGCGACCACCTGTCTCAGACCCAGAAGTGGGTTCGGTTCCCATTGCAGTGGCGACAATATTTTCTGCTCGATTTGGTTTGTGTTAGGACTTGTTCTAACGCCTGGCTAGCTACCACCCCATTTTATCTTTAATAAGTCTGTCGCCATAACAACAATGTTAACAGCATTGTTGTATTTCGGCGGTTAGAGGTAAGATAACCAATTCCTCTGTGGTTAAGGATTCCGGGTGAAGCTCGCTTCCACTTTCAGCCTGATCATCAGTTACCATCAGGTGAGATGCAGGCCAGGAGCTTCCCGGTAGTGGAAAAAAATCTTAACCTAGGTAGGTACACACGGCTCCATTAAGTAGTTACCCCCGCAAAAGACATGTGCTTTCAAATCCAAGATAAGCCCAAGTTGGTTTTATATTTTGCATTTTTATTATAATTAATGTATTGTATTTGTGAATAGGGTTAACATTTACAAAAAGTTATTCGACATCTAAATAGACCGGAGGTTTCGATGCCGCTTGTCGTTCATAAGATAGACGGTTCAAATCCTGGGCACGAAATGTGCTTTTTGTCATTCATTTATAATTTTTTAAATTTTATTTTTCTATTTTGTTTAAGTAATATTAGTTAATTGATTCAGGCGTGACCTTGCGGAAATCCATTATAAAATGATGATTTTTAAGTTATAATAATAAATCATTTAAAAATCCAGAAAAATGAAATATTTTAATAATCATATATTCAAATTTTTTATTGCTATTATTTAACAAAACTTTGATTTTATTTTACTACAAAGATTTATATTTTACAATTTGATTTGATTATTTACAGTGATCATAATATACATATTTTGCCAACTGATACAAGCAGGTCTATAGACAAGTGACATCCTATTAACGCAAACGATAAAATAGGAATTGAAATAAACAATAGTATAAAGTGAACGTATACATCAAACGTTGTAGTTATAACTTAAGTGTATGGATTAATTTTATAAAGAAAACGTTAATGGATACCCTTATAACATCTACCGATTAGACAGAGAGATAAAGATATAGTGACTCGGACGATAGTAGATAACAATTTTATTGCTATTCACATGGGCTTGTTGGCTTGTTTTTCAAACTGCCGGTATGAGTATGACAACGTTCGGTGATGGGGTAGTTCGAATCTTAGTCGAAACAATGAATGCTTTTTGAAGTATTTTTTAGATTATTCGTAACAAATTGAATGTTGTAGCAGTATGTAACATTTTAAAACTTAAGGGGCAAACACACACTGACGCTGTCTGAACATAGCTAGTTCTACAATTTAAAATGTTGTCTTGAAAAAATGTCCAACAGGTTTAACAGTGTCCTGAGATAGCCCGAGTTGATTTTGTTCCAAATTTTATCATTATACCTTCTCAATAAAGTTTTTCAGCTTTTAAATCTCGATTTTTTTTATCAGGTATGGTTCCAAAACCGTCGAGCGAAGTTTCGAAGAAACGAGAGATCAGCACTGTCGAATCATAGAAGTTCAACCAGCCAAAGTTCGCCAGAACCGATCGCCGTTCCTATCGGGATACCACACCAAGACCCTAGACAGGACTTTGCACGCAACTCCAAAGAACCATGGCTTCATCATTTTCAAGCCAACAATCTGAACTTGAACCTAGGGATCCCTATAGCGAATACAGGGCTGTACCAAAACGATTACTCCCTAATGATGCAAAATGTGGGCAATAGACAGTATGTCCCAAATTCCAACAGTCTGATGGGTCAAAGTGTAGTAGGCTATGGAAGTACGACTGACAATGGATATGGTTCCTGCGGTCTCATCGGTGGATACAGCGGATCTCTGCAGCCTGCTCACCACAGCTCTTATAATTTAAACTTAAGATTAAGACCTCACGATTTCAGCATAAACAACATAACGTTATGAAAAGGCAAATCGTGTGCAGTCTCTGTAAATAATATTTCATAATTTGAAAATTAAACCTTGAATAATTAGTGTTATTTTTATTTATCTTATACCTTTTTAACTACGCAAATAAATACCAGAAATAATAAAGGATATTTCGTAAGGACAGGGAGAGATATCAAGGTTTTAACTCACAGTTTTGTTTTGTACTCCTTTGTTAATAAACATTGTATTTTTTCGACATCGGAGTAAAAGCCCAGATTTCAGATGGCAACGGAAAAAAATTGTAGCGATGCGCGGGAACTTTCGAATTTTGACATTAATTGTCAATGTCAATGCTGACGTTTAAAGCGCTTCTCAATCTCATTCATTTTATAAAAACAAAAAAGTTATTTTAGTGTTATTTCAGCCGATATTTACGTTGTAGCTATTGTAAAATTTTACGAAACTTTAAATATAAATGTGTATAATTAATTTCACAAACGTACAACACCGCAGTTGAATTTTTTACACGTTACTTACTTGAAAACAACATGTCGTTAAAAACTTTCAGCAAAACTTTATTCTTGTTGTTATCATTAGCTTTTGCTACGCGTGCTACGTACAATTACTTAGCAAAAAAGAAGAAAGAAGAAAAATGTAAGGCCAAAGAAATTCAGGAAGTTATTATGTTTTCTTACGGAGTCGATGAAATTAAGAAAAGCAAATATTCTCGCTGCATGATTTCAAAAAGTATGGACAGATTATTATATTATTTGAACCAGCCTCGGCATAATCTGGATATATGTATGTACGTATGGACTAATATGGATATAACTAACGCTATATTAAAGTTACATTATCGAGGCGTGAAGATACGAGTGATAATAGATGCTGATATGGCGTTTTCTTCTGGATCCAGTGTGAGGAGGTTAGAAAAGCAGCGTATACCGGTTCGTTGGATGAAGTCGACGAATTTGATGCACCACAAGTTCTGTTTGGTGGACACATTGAGTGAAAACTCTCTTTTGACACCCTTTGTGATGGCAGGCTCATTAAACTGGACAAATCAAGCATTGTGTGGTAACTTTGAAGACTGCCTAGTGACTTCACAGAAGGAACTTTTAGAACAATACAAGAAAGAGTTTGAGAGACTTTGGATTCTTTTTAAACCAATAGTAGATTAAGTTTAGTTTTACAAGTTTTAAGAGTAAAACTGTTTTACCATTACTTATTTGTAAGTTAGTTACTACTCTTTTTTATTATTTTAATTAATTTTTAACAAGAGTATTCCTTAGTTCTATGTAACAGATAGCAAAAGCAAGAGCCTGCATGGAGGATGACGAGACAGCAGCCCATGTGCTGTTAAACTGCCCGGTGGTTGCCACATACAGGGCAAAGTACTTCGGTAACCCAGGTACTCTAAGTGAGATTGTCAGTGACATCAAGGCATTGCCTTATTACCTATTATTACCTACCTAGCAAAAGCAAGAAAAAATGTTTTTTTTTAAATTTAAATAGTATTAAATTTGGTTTCGAACATTTTGTAGAGCTCATAGTAATTTAAAATGCACTCATTTATTTTAGTAGTTTTAATATTGTTTAGTTGACAATAATTTATTGCAGCAAGTTTTTACCCATATTATGAAAAATCTCAATTTAAGACTATGCTTAAATATGATTGTATCATTTCTCTATTTTTAAGTTGTAACCAAACACACTCAAGCCATAAGTAAATTTTTGATATGTTCTCTGATACAACTGTGTCAACTACAAAAATGCAACTTTTCACGAAAAATAAAAACATGTTTTGGTTGTTTGCTCCATAAATAATGGACGTAGAGAGATGATTGTCAGCTTTGAAAAAAAGGTAATTTTTGTCACAAGAGCACAATTCTATGACTGTTAGTCACACTAACAAGTGGGAATAAATCTTTAAATACTAATGTAATACGTTGTAACTTCGTAATTAGCTGTACAAAGATAATGAAAAAAAAAAAAAAAAAATGAGCAGATGTAATAGCACCCACAGATCCCAAAAATGAAACTAAGATAATGGCAGTTATCATTTTATTCTCTGGGGACGGCGATTTATGATTAATGTTTTTAAATCTATCAGATAGTAGGCTAAGTGAAAATCTAGTACTGTGTGGGTAAGCCACAAAACACATTTTATATTGTTGTAATGTTTTAAAGTTATTATATGAATAACAGCAACCAACCATTCGGCTGTTGGTTGTACTAGTTTATCTGATGTACCTGCCTTAAAATTACTAGATCACATTATTCGAAAACAAAACATCGGAAAACTGAAACAATTATGATTCAGCTGTCAGAATTTTGAAAGTAAAAGGCAAGTAGTTATTGTACTAGTAAAGGCAGTATCTTGAATTTAGAATTCATGGAAGTGACAACAAAAAAAGTGTGATATTGACAGATGTTCATAGAAATTAGAAAACAATGTTTTTAATACTCATATTTTTTATTAAGTACTTATAGATTAGGTACATAAGAGAAGGTACTATTATTGTCTGTTGTATGTACTTGTGTCATAGTAAATACATGATAATAAATCTCTATTATCTTTTAATTGTTCAGTTTAATATTAATTTTGAACCATTACTTATATTAAATAACGCGCCGAGACGAGTTGTTTACAATCTCTCGGAAAATGGGTTGGTGCCAACTCTAGCACTGCGTGCGCTCATTGGTCAAATCAAATAGCGCTGGCTTCCGGCTTCCTGTTACATACTTCCGTCCCTTTTCACGAAATCACTCCCACAAATTGCAGGAAAGGGAGAGGAAAGATATTAATAACATCAAAAATGCAGATTCTTTTTTATAAGGCAAAGAAATTCGAATCTATTTTTGACGTTTATGTTTCCGAACGAAGGCATAGTCGTCATAGCCATAGTGTTATCAGAGTTTACAGTTGTTTGATAAAACCACGATAAAAACTGATAAGACAGAAGGTAGGAAAGTTCAAAGTCAAACTATCTAAACGTACGATAGTTACTCGGCTACATAAATTCAGAACTTCTTTATAAAAATCTGTGAAAATGGTGTCAGGAATTGTTGCAGGAAGGCTAGCCTTAGTAACTGGTAAGTATTTTTAAATAACTTTTTATTTAACATACCTATCCATTGAAATTACTTAATTCAAAATAAATTCATGTAGCAAGCTAGATTAATTACGTTTTTTGGCTGTGCTTAATCTATATTTATGACAGAAAAACTATCTCAAAACGTTAATACAGAAGCTTCTCAAATAATTTGAATGTTTATGATTCTTGTAAGAAGCCTTAAACAAAAACAGACTGCCTTAATTACTCCGAATGATTCTTGCTAAGTCACACAATAATAACGGCATTTTTATACTTAAAACAGTTTTTTTTGGGTCAAACTGATGTACTTACTACTCAAAAGGATAGAGTAAAAATCTAAAAGCATTCATGCAGAACTTTAGAAGGGAAACACATAGGTAAGTATGCCCCAAAAAAACCTAACCTAAGATGTATTGTGTTAGATAATTGTTATTATTATTACTGCCTCGTTAGTTTAGTGGAGTGGTCGCAAGCAGTACTGCTGAGCATGAGGTCCTGGGTTAGATTTCCGGGTCGGACAAAATGATATTGGGTTTTACTATCTGGAATTTCTCAGTAGGTAGCAACCCAGTATGGATTTATATCTGGTTGATAGCAATCGACTCGCCCGTTTATTAAACATGACTGGCGAAATGTGGTTGTACTTTAGTTACAGCTCTGCCCAACCCCTCAAGGAAACAAGGCGCGAAGTTATGTCATGTTATTATTAAATACAATAGATGTGGATATATTTAGTAACCTGTTCTGCTTAGTTATTTCTAAAGAGCCAAAAAAAAACCCTGAAAAAAATCGACGTAATGACAGTTGCTGAACGCAGACAACAATACTCTGGCTGTCTGCGTTCTGCGGTCGGTGTGGCAACACACCGTGTTTGAGTTCGCGACAAGCCAATCGTCATCCTGAGGATGACTCGTTGAGAGGTGAAACACGTGTTGATTTCTTTCAGGGTTTTTTTGGCTCTTTAGAAATAGCTAAGCGGAACAGGTTACTATATATATTCACGTCTATTGTATTTTAAAATGGATTTTTGCAAGGTCACACCTGAATCAATTAACTATCATGTTATTATTCTTTGAATGTTCTCAGGTGCTGGATCTGGTATTGGTCGTGCAGCATGCCAGGTGCTATCCAAAGAGGGTGCTATTGTCATAGCCGCAGACAAGCACTATGATGCAGCTGTAGAAACTATTAAGACACACACAGCTTTAGCTTCAGGCACAAATGGTATGTATAGGTAGAATGAAATAAATTGCTTATTAAGAGATGTTTTTTTACAAATGTATGGTATTAACATAAGCAGCTTATGTAAAACTAGCGTTTGCCAGCTACTTCATCCGCGGGCCTATAACCGTCCTCAAGAGTTGGTATATCAAATACAAAAAGAATTTTTTAAATCAGACTGAATAAAGAAAAAAAAAAAAACAAAGAATAAGAAAGAAAAATTGTTTATTCTGCTCAAACTAAACGCACATTCCAAAAATATATTACAAAAACTGGACTGGACTGGTAGTTTTAGAAATTACCCCCTAATACAAACAAACATACAAACAAACATACAGACAAACATTTTGCCTCTTTATAATATTAGTACAGATAAGTTTACTAGGGTTATGCAATACGATAATTTAATTCCAGCAAGATCATTTTTTTGCTGGTGTTCAACATCTAAAAGAAGCTTCTACAAAACAGATTTTTTTTGTCCAACAATTTATTGTTCACCTTCTTGAAATATATTTCAGATGCAGAACACATGGCCGTTGAACTAGATGTGTCCGATTCAAATGCAGTGAGGAACCTTCTGCAGACCACACTTAAACAGTACAAGGCACCGCCAACGATAGTTGTAAACTCTGCTGGAATTACTAGAGACAACTGGCTACTGAAGCTGTCTGAAGAAGATTATGATAGTGTGCTTAATACTAACTTAAAGGTAATTTAGGACCTATATATATATACTTAGATTGCATTGTCCAATGAGCCCAGGGGGATTATTCTTCAAACTAATTCCAATCTAAAAAAATCAATACGATTCCAATATTAATTTTGCACTCACGTGATTCGGTACTCTTGAAACCAACACTGTCTACATTGGATTGAAATTGGGATTGCCCCACGATTATTTTGTTACACGTGAAGTTAAGTTCGCAAGGGCAATTTTTTCCCGCGGCGATTATTTTTCGTGCACTGAATTTTCAACGCTCTGCTTAGCGCTGAGAGTTTGAGCTGAGAGAAAATCCAACAGTGTGTTTTTACAACGCGCTGGGACGCACTCTGTTGAATTCTCAACGCTCGGGTCAATACCGAGAGTTGAAAATCTAGTATGCGATATTTTTACGTCCGAGCGAATGTGGACTTAGTGCCGTCTCTGTATTTTTAAGGCTGGCCTACACTAGGGTTGCGGGCACGAAACCAGCGGCGAGGAGTGGAGGCCGCGTAGGGCGGTGGCGTTGGAACAATTTTGTACCGTCGCCATCACCTCGCTTGGCCTCGCCGCTGGTTTCGTGCCCACAGCCTGAATACTGTAAATTATGCACTGTCTTTGGAAACACATGTCACAAAAAAAAAACTTCTAGTAATATTTTTGTCTCATGTTTTCAGGGGACTTTTCTAGTTATGCAAACATTTGCAAAGGCGATGACGGAAGCAAACCTGCCCGGTTCAATTATAAATCTTTCTAGTATCGTGGGCAAATATGGAAATATAGGTAAGTAAGAAGTATCACCCCGCGTCCTAACCATAAGCGATCGTCGCGACCCGTTTGTATGAAATATGACGTACAAACGCTACTTTATAAATCCCGCGATTATGTCATATTCATACAAAAGAGCGTGACAATTGATTTTGGTTAAGTCATGACTCGGCCTTATTTTTATTGTTCTTGATTACTTGTGTAAAAATATCTTGTACCTAGACAATTTTGGGTAAGTACCTAATCTACTACGTAAAATCATTTAAAAAATATCGTTTTTGTGGTAATGATTTTATTTGGATCCAAATTGACTCATTTAACCTATTGCTATACCTCTCTACTAAATACCCTACATAATGACTAGTGTCTCAATTAGTTTTATTTTATTTTATTTCAGGTCAAACTAATTATGCTGGCAGCAAAGCTGGAGTGATCGGTATGACACAGTCTGCTGCCAAGGAGTTAGGCAAATTTAATATTAGGTAAGTATCATAACAATATATCAGCATATTTTTATCCCACACTCATAAAATACATTTATTATGAACTGAAAACTTACATTGGTACTTGCCCGAGTTTGAACCCACAAGCTTTTTCCCATAAACAGTGTTTAAAACTGAAAAATCAGTAACAAAATTCCAAAAAAGGCTAAAACTATACCTAATCCAAAAATGTTTCAACTCAGTAAACGAATATTTAGAGTCTAGCTTAAAATAACGATCTTCTCTCATGTACAAAAGTGGCTATCTGTCCTATACAAACAATAAGATTTAGTCTACTATTTAACTTCATATAAAATTATAATTTGTACTACCTGAAAAGGATGACCTTGATATTGCTGGATAATTAATTGTATTAAATTAATTATTATTGACATTGAATTTTGACATAACTATAATTTCTCTATTTAATTGTGCCAATATAAAAGAAAAATTAAGTAATAATAATGTTTAATGCATGCTAATTTAGAATGATAAGGGCGGGTGAATTATAATTGCAATGCTTCAAGCATTGCTAAGTCTTACTTAACTTAAGTACTTACATAACATAACACCAACATTGTACACTTAGTTCGCAATAAACGTTTTTGACTTTGACCTCGTGCATGAGAGGCAAGGCTTTCAGGCCATACCGCCATCATAACTTTATTTGCATGTTAATAACACCATCATGTGAATCAGCAAATAATTTCATGATTTCAGGGTAAACGCGATATTGCCCGGCTTTATAGAGACTCCTATGATGAAGACTGTCCCTGAGAAGGTCATGCAGGGCATGTTGAAGCTGGTGCCTTTGGGGCGACTCGGACATCCGAGTGGTGAGTGTGACAAAACTATGTAGTTACCAAAATAAAGTAGCAGGAGGAGCCTTCTTCAGTTTTCGTCCGGCTAACAGATTGGTAATAATATATAATATAATGCCTCTAGTCAACCAAGTACTTAGACAACTGTTAAGCAAATCGTCCACCGCCAGCTAAACTAAGTTAGGTCCCGGTGGACGCACATGTATGAAAAACTGGCTCAACTGAGAACTGAAAGAGACTGAAGGTTGAAAGAAAGAAAGAAAGAAAGAAAGAAAATAAATTTATTTGACCCAGGTTAAGGCACACAAATAAAAAACAAAAAACACAGAAAGCTTGAAACAGTATTGTGTGCCTCACGGCTGCGACAAATAGGCCCAGTTCAGCATAAATGCCAGACAACTAGTGCCTGACGCTGGTTTTCAACTGAACCTTATGTTACGAGTACGTCTTACGGATGTAAATCAGTTTTATAATGTGTGTAAAGATTTAAATAAAAAAAAAAATTTAATAGATGAGAGTAGCAATTAATAATAAAATCAACATAGTACAATTAAGTTAAGTTGAACTGAACACTGGGTAGCTGGCGGTGGACGTTTCGCTTTAGTCGTGTGTGACGCCCTCTGCAAATAGGTGTTGGAACTAATACTAGGCGACACCAAAATGCTATCGGTGCTGAATCGAGCGTTATCCAACTGCGCGATTAAATTTACGCATTCATTTAGGTGTGGCATAGTGTTAGCGAAACCAGGCATAAGACGAAGGCCTTAACAGAGATTTTTTTTAAACTATACCTTTACCTGCCTTTGTCTCCACTCGACTACCAACTTGATGTACTAATCTGCCATAAAATTACTTTAATTTCAGAATTAGCCGAGGTGATAGCTTTCTTGAGCTCTGATAAGAGCTCTTTCATGACGGGAGCGGCCATAGATGTCACTGGCGGTTTCTAAACAGATTAAAGGCTAATAAAACTGCAGATAGTCGCGAATTGGCGATAAAAACCTGCTTTTTATGTACGTAATTATGGTTTATGGGTTGGAGTAGGCGTAACAAAAAATGTTGGAAGTATTTTGTAAGAGATGTGTATGGTGTTATTTTGAACCGAACTTTTGAAGACTTTTTAGCCACTTTACAATAAGTTGATTAGTAATTTAGTATTCTTACCTCGTCGCTCAAACATTTACCGAATATTTAGTTTGAAGGTCCATTCGGAATAGTGCTTAAAATATAAGTCGCGTTCGATTTTTTTTAATGCGTGAATTCATATACTCAACAGTCAACTGCTGTTAAGAGTCGGCGAGTCGCGCCCATATACACGAGATAATTATTATCAAGTTAAATCTATAACTTTTCAGCTAAAAAATACTAGTTTAAATATAGTTCTAGTCCTAAGCTCAATTTTGTTGCATACTTAATATTTTAAAATCATTTTATTAAGGTCTAACAGACGATTTTTATGGTGCTATGCTGATATTACTGATATCTACACTGCTACAAAGTGTCTTCTACACCTGTGATATTTTCCTTATAATATTTAACTTTGAATTTAGAAATGTAATAAAGGGGTGAATGATTTTTATGATGTTTTATTCAACACTGATATTGGTAATTGGTGCTAATCCATGCATCATGTTCGCGAACGGGCGCCGTCAGTTGGAACTGGTCATTTACGCTTTGGAATGGGTAACTAGCTTTATTTTTCTGACTGACCGATTGTTTGACAGTTTAAAAGTGCCTGTAAATGGTTTAATTGAAATAAATGCTTTGAGTTTGATTGATTAACGCGTGACCTTGCGAAAATCCATTATAAAATACAATAGACGTTAATATATTTAGTAACCAGTTTCACTTAACTATTTCTAAAGAGCTATAAAAAGTCCTTTTAGAAATCGACACGTGTTTCACCTCTCGACGAGGCATCCTTAGGATGACGATTGACTTATCGCGAACCCGAACATAGCGTGTTGCCGCACCCAGCGCTGGACGCAGAGTTCAGTTTTTTATGGTTCTTTAGGAATAGTTAAGCGGAGCAATTACCGTCTATTGTATTTTTTACTGATATTGTTCATTACCATAGTCTTTGAACCTATTAATCGCTTGGTTTTATATATGATATTGCTTAGCTCGATCATTCCATCAATAATATTTCATCTAACCATTGTCATCAAAAGGCACAAAAAACAATAAAATTCAATACTTATTATTTATGACTATTTATTTACTATGCCTTCTTAGATTTTAATTTATTCTTCTTCAAATCTGCTTTGTTCTTCTGTCTCTTGTCTCTCATAAAGGTTCTGTACTCTGTCCTTCTCTTCTCGTCTACAATTTCTTTGTATTTCTTCTTATTGTACTTTTGGAACTCAGCATCTGCTAGTAGTTCGTCAACCATGGTCCTCTTCCTTTGCTTTTTAGTCAGTCTCTCATTTACATGGTCTAGTGTAGAATCCATGATGCGACCAACCTGAAAAAAGCAATGTTATATACTGAATTTCTTAAATATAGTATTTGTAAAACCAAAGAAGATAAAACAAGAGTGTTGGGAAGTAATGTTAAGGTAAGTAATTTAATGTATCAATAATTCAGTGATATACAAGAACTTTCAATAGTATAAGAAAAAAAAAAACAATACTGCTTTTGCCCATGGCTTTCGCTTGGGTTAGGTAAGAAATTATCTCATAGGAATGTACTACCAGAATAAAAAGTATCGTATGTTTAGGCATGAAAAGGTAACAGGTGGACAGACCCGAGTTAATTAGTATGGGTGCTGACGGTTACTATTGCAGCTTACCTGAAAGTATTTAGGCAACACTTCCATGTCATTTTTCTTGTAGAAATGTTTGGGGTCCAGAGCTGATCTCATCTTCAGCACTTGAAGGTCATTCTTCAGCTCCTCGGTGACCTCTGGAGCAGGCAGGTTAAACCAGCCAGGGCCCTTGGTCTTCTCTCGTTCTTTCTGTAATGTTTTACATAAATTTGAATTAAAATACTGAGATTGGAAGAGTGTTTTTAATTAATATTTCGAAGACATGACATCTGCTAACCTGTACTGGGCATCTTCCGCATGGTAGATTACAGACCACTCCCTCTCCTAGAGGAGCCCTGTAGCTGTGTCCCATTAGTGGGCACATAATAGGCTGATTATGCTAATAAATAGTTTGCTCCTCAGAGAATGATGTATAACAACTTAATCTCTTCCCCTACTTATTTCTATATATCATTTGTTCAAAAATGGTTCTGAATAACTTACCCTCCTCATTGCCTTCAGTTTGTTCTTGCTAACATCATAACTAGGCATTTCATGCTCTTTCTCAATGCCTGGCTTCAGCACACTATTCTTCATCTCCTTCTCAACATCTACTCCACCAAGGTTTGACTTCAATTTACCAGTCTCTAAATCCAGTTGATCAAAGTGAAACAGTCTCTTTTTTTCTTCTTTTTTAATTATGATTGACTGTGACCATCCCATTTCATGGAAGAATTCATCAAATAGACTGTCAATCTTTAAGTTCTTTAGCTTTGTGTTTACTTCTTCTTCTGCAAACAACTTTGTGTCTAGTTCTTGTTTCTTTTTGTCAATTAATTCAAGAATTGCAGCTTGTCTGTCTTCTTTGTCTATGGATTATGAATTTAAGCGAGTTTTGAAATATTGGCTATTAATTTTATATATATTATAATAAACATATTATATAATAATAAGTCGGGGTTGACTGGTCAGACTGAAGGTATTAAGTTTGCAAAAACTGGTCAAAGAATTGTGAAAAGCATAAATATACTGTTTTACGTTATTTACGTGGAGAGAAGTTATTTTAATTATAACAAGCTAATAAATGCCAGGATTTAGGGGAAAAAAGAAATTCAAGATATTTTATAAACATTTTGAATTAAGGAACTAACCTATAAAATAAGGTTTCTCTGCATCATCAATTAATTCAGACCTTATGTGGAGATCCTCATCTCCAACAGTATCGACAATAAAATCCATTTTGATTATCTTGATTTAATTAATCATTGAAATTTATAAATCACACGTTTTGTAAACAGCACATTTACGCATGGTTTTGACACTTGCATTGATTGACGTTTTTGAGTTTGACGTTATATGTTACCAATTTCCAAATGCCGAAAAAAAAGGCAACTTCGTTTCGTCCAGAAATCGACGCGCACGCTATAACCCTCGTGTGTATGGGGAGATGAGTTATTGAATTTAAGTATTTATGAATCGCACACATATAATGAGGCAAGCCACAAATACGTTGCTTCAATACACGTACTATTTATTTAATTGTAGTCCTGCTGAGAACGTACTGTATATACTTAGTGTGATTCTGATTACTGATTAGGAACTAGTCATTTATTATACCTACATACATACTAACGTATTCACGTGTCGATAAAAGCCACACATGGGCCACTATGCTGTGAGACTAACATACAAAACCCCAGATTCTCTTACGCTCTTTTTCAAATTAAACAAAGCACTAACACAAAAACAGCTATGGCTGCTTATTACGCATACGCATACTCATGGCTGCAATATGGCGTTATGTTAAGGGGAAATAGTGTTAACGTAGATGAACTACTTATTCATAATACAAAAGAAGTGTATCAGAATTCTAGCCCAAATAGATAATACGGGAGCTGCAAACCATACTTTATAAAATACCAGATTCTAAATCTGCCGTCAATATACAGTAAGCGTTCAAAAGTGCATAGGCACGTTAAGAGTCGTATTGCTGTGAACTCGCGGTATAGTCCGTATATCTGTATGTGTAAGCAACACGGCACAAACCGTCGTATCGTCACGTACTTGCGCCGCACTACCGAAACAAAATATATTTCCGTCGCTTTTGTTAGACACGGTGACACACACGCATCATGCGCTTGACCTCGGCTAGTTTATGGCATTGCTAAAATTCGAACAAAACTTATGTGTGCAGATAGCAGAACGCGTTAAGCGTTGGTCTAAGATTCATACTGGCTTAGGTTCCGATCTCGTAAAACACAGCGCGGATTTTTGCTAAAGTTATTATATTTGTTTACAATAATAATATATTTTAACTATTGCTGTCTTTTTATTAATGCTGTTATTACAATAAAGGGTTTAGAATTAAAAATGCGTGATATGTGATAGCAAAATTAAAAAAATATTTATTCGTTATATTTATTTTACTTATTGCTAACAAATTACTACAATTATTTGTCATTACTTCAGCTAAATAAGATGTGAAATAGATGTCAAGAAACTTAGAAGCAATTTATATTATTTTGACATATTTGTATTATGAAATGTTGTAAATTTTAAATGGATTTTTTTAACCACAAATATTAGCTAGCTTATTACTAGTTAGCTTTGATCATGGTCGAAGTAATTAAGCAATAAATAAGAATATCAGACCACACAAAATGAAAAAAAAAAAACTGCTTACAAAATAGGTGATTTTAAGGTTAAGTATGGGCAGTTTGTTTACATTATTTATTTCACATTTTATTTAGCTTTAGTAAATATTGGTTGGTATTGAGGTTATAGCTTAAAAATTCATTTTCTTTACGAAAAGAGGATTGAAACTAAACCTCAAATTTTAATCGTAAAATAATGTTACTAAAATAATCTTAAACATATTCGGTCTATCTGCGAGATTTACGACAAGCACCATATTAAAACGTGTTTTTTTAACTTTTATTTTTGCGTCATGTTAACCGCAAATAAACGTTTTTTCTTTCTTTCTTTTCTTTCTTTAAAAAATCGTTACCACAAATTCATGTAATAACGCATTCATGCAATATGTTGTTTATTAAGTTAGTATGGTAAATATTTTAAGGTTAAAATATAGCAGTATTTTAAGGTTAAATGTCCCACTTGAAGTCTTAATATTATCGTGCGAAACTTAAACGTTCTTGTTTATGCCTTTCTGTCGAAAACGGCTTCCTAGCTGGTCTTCAGTGATGCAAGCCTTCAGAGTGCACAGCGAACGGTTCATAATGACGTGTTTAATAATACAGCAAAATATCTCGTTGGTATGAAACCATTTTTGTTTCATATTCATTCACCATTTGACGTCGCTGCTCCTCGATAATAAGCCTCTTCCTCATACCTCTTGACCCTCACAGTATTTCTCTAGAACAAAGAATAAAATTGTATTTATTACACATAATAATTATTTATCATTCACTAATCGAATTAAACCTCATAATGAATTTAAAACTTTAAAGACATCTTCTGTCTCAACAATACCTCTGTTCTATCAACAATACCTTTGATTAAGATTTATGTTTAGTAAAATATTTAAATGATAACACTCACACTTAGTCCGGTTTCATTAGGTATTTGTGTAAATTACATTCACTTTTACGCAGTGCAGTAATATTTGATCTCCTTTCAATATTTATATTTGACTGCATTTTGAAAATAATAACCACAACACCGCTAATACCTAAATACTCGTCACCAACAATAACCACGAACCAACAAAGTTTTATTAAGCGAATACGCGTAACGAACTGCGTCTGTCTACCCCACAGAAATCGAAATAATTTAGTTAGTTTTCTGTGGTCTACCTGCTAAACTTTAATATTTATGTGAACAAGACGACCGAAACAAAAAACGAATGATTATTGAACTAGTCATAATTAAAAACAAACAAAAACTATGAATAGTAATTATTAGAAAATTACAAGCAAACCGCAGATGAGATTTGAACCTTCACTCGGCTCGCCATAATCGCACATACCAAAGCACGTTATCCACTGAGCTAGCATGGCATATACTGTATTGACAGAAATTATGAACTAGTACACACACATTCACTTAGTCTGCAACTGGCAGACAAAGTGAATGTGTGTGTGTCTATAGTATTGTAACATCTTATAGAAGAAGGTCGTAAGTCAAACCGAAGCGTCAGTCTATTGCTTTGTGCGATTGCCTATGGACTTTTGGTCGGTACTGTACATACTTGACATTTGCTTATTTGTTTTTATATACAAATATCGAAAAATTCACTAAAGTAGAAGATACGCATAACGTCAACACTCGCCATAAAAAGAGGTTATGCGCTCCATTCTACAGAATTAAAATGTTAAGTGACAGCCCATATTATATGGCAATAAAAATATATAATAAGTTGTGTTCAACGTGTTTAAATTGAAAAATCAGTAACAATATTCCAAAAAAGGCTAAAACTATATCTAATCTAAAAATGTTTCTACTCAGTAAAAGAATATTTAGAGTCTAGCTTAAATAAAACGATTTTTTCTCATGTAGAAGTGGCGATCTGTCCTATACAAACATTATTAAGTTTATACCACAGATAATATAATACTACGGTCTATATTAACTTCATGTAAAATTATAATTATACTACTACCTGAAAAGGATGACATTAATATAGCTGGATAATTGTATTAAATTCACTATTAATAACATTGACTCTTGACTTAGCTATAATTTCTCTATTGAATTGTACTATTAAAAAAACAAAATTATTCAGTAATAATAATGTTTAATGTATGGTAATTTAGGATGACAAGGGCAGGCGAATGATAATCGCAATGCTTGTAAAAGGCTGCTGTCGTAAGTAGGTACTAAAATAAATAACACCAACATTTGTACACTTAGTTCGCAATAAACGTTTTTGACTTTGACTTTGATTGGGGAAGTGGCGATAGTTATCACAATCATCATTGCGCTACGCTATCCATCGTATCCACATAGCAAGCACGGCTAAAATAAATGCATGAGTAGGGTAGCTTACCGGTTTTTAACCTGTTTTATTCAATTTCCTCTCACAAAATGTTGCGAGTAGACATGTTTAGTACTAACATGAAACAGAATTATAATCCGAGAGCATCATTCGTCACTTTTTCTTCTTCGAATTAATTATTCAAGGTCTACTTTCGAGGGTCTTCGTTAAGGGTGTGTTGGAGAGTCGTTATTGTCGCGGAAGCGGACCTAGAGAGCCCTTGACTGAAGGTACAGACAAAGTTACAGACTCGTAGAATTTCCACGAGGGTAATAATGTGACCGTCAGGCTCCGTCATTACACCTTTGTGGCATCACGCAGGTACTTGGTGGGGTAAAAACCCTTTTTGTTGTTGTGATTATTTCCCTTTATCTGACAATGCATAGAAGAAATAAACACTTGATGCTTTTTGTACAGTTTCTAACCCATAATGTTGGGTTAGAAACTGTAAGTTAATACCAAACAATACAACAAGATAATTATTTGAAGACATCTTTTTTTTTCTGTCTCTGCTCAAAAATTTTGAAGTGTTTTCTACAAAACAATTTTAGATCATAATAGTTAGATTAATATTTACTAATTCTCTGTCCCTCTCTCCTTCTCTATTCTTTGTATGCCTGGCTTTGTTTAAGTTCACTACTAACTACTTTTCTGTTTTAGCAGCTTGGAATAGCGCACTGTTAGATATAACTTAACATTTCGTAGGTTATACATTTGTAACTCGCGTATATACCTTAGTATGAGATAGATACTTAAGACATAAGATAGATACTTATAACTTAGTATACAATTTTAATGTATAACTGTTTATTTTCCCGAACAAATAAAATAAAATAACCCGTATTGTCGTATTCCTCCTTATACCTTATACGTGGGGTTAAAAAAATCGTCGCACCCCACCAAAGTTAAAGAAATAATATTGAGCTATAAACTAAGTACCTTCTGGTAATAATAATGGCAGTCGAGAGTATACTCACTCGAATGTCTCGTTGATGGTGGCGCATAGATGTTAAATCATTTGGTTCCCTCCAAAATGATTGAGCTAAATGGTGTTAATCCATGCGTCTTGTTCGTGAACGGGCGCCGTCAGTTGGGACTGCTCATCTCTCAGTTCATGACCGCAAGTACTGACTTGCGGTCACTGTTGACAGTGCTTTGTCTTGGTTTTATAATTGATCTGAGCCCACTGAGCCTACACCGATCATTGGAGAATTTTTACACGTTTCAGATTAAATAGCTTAGTTTTAACCCGTAAATAGCCGTGTCACTATGTATTTGTTCCATATTTGCTCTCGTTACATTGTGTCAGGCACACTGGCGCACACTGATTCTGTCTGTGACACGGTTGCGGCAAAATACGACAGGCCAAGGACATGTTGAGGTTGCTTGTCAGGACGCAAAGAAAATAAAAAGAAAGCTAGAGCAATAAACCTGCTTGCTTAGAAAAGAAACTGTGTATTTACCCGACTGGCCCAGAAGGCGGGCAATGTTGTTCGAGAGTTGGTATGTATGTTTATTCCTTTGGCACCCTCTGTAGCCTAAACAACTTGAAGGATTTAATGTTAGATCCGTCTTAATGGGGATAAAAACTATCACTTGCTCACTTCAGAAGACGCTGATATCCAGCGTCTAATAATTTGACAGCTAGTCATCCATTTTTTGTAAACAAGCGACTTTTACGCATAATTAATTATTGAGCCCAGTTGCGCAGCTATTTACTGAAAAAATACGGGGACCCATGAATTTGCCACAGATCTTATAAGAAGGAAACTGTCGGAGAAAGCTCTCCGAACAAAAATTGGAACCGGATATTTCGTTGAGACGATGTGCGTGTGATTTAAACCTAAAGACTTTTATGGAGAAAGTGGTTAAAGGTGATGCTCTCAAGAGAACTAAATCTGTTTTCATTACATCAGGCACTTGTACATTACCACTTTCACACATATTATAGACTTAAAGCTTATTTACTCTTAAGTCAATTTTTAACTCATTACAGGATTTACCGGAAACTAAACAGTACAATATGTAGGGTTTAAAATAATATTAAAAACTAAATACACATTGATCAATATTTACAAAAAAATAAAATTACTACAAAATAATTATTATACATCCATAAAACCCACATTATTAAACATTTGGCATGTGTTCTTACAGCTTCTAACATTACATATAAATATTACCCTGATTTTAAAATGTACCGTGTATTTAATAAAACATAATAATGGGTGATCTACTACAAACTTTAAATGACATCGATAATTTGAGTATTGCAAGATCAATAGAATGCGATTGTAGTGAACTCGCTCACAACTATAACATAAATAAAAGTGACCTTACCATAATTTCCCAAAATATTAGGAGCATATATTGCAACTTCGATGACTTTGTACTAAATATGACTTGCCTCAACTTTGAAACAGACGTTATAATTCTGACTGAATGCCGACTCGATCCAAACAAACCTATACCGAAATTATCCAAGTATCGCTCCTACGCTACAACTCGTCAACTAAATCAAAATGACGGTGTGTATATATCAAAGCCTGTGTCACAGAATTAAGCATAAACCACGCATCATGCCTACAATTAAATATATTGAATAATGTCATTTTAGGTATTTATCGTTCACCATCAAACACTAACGCGGAACATTTTGTAAATTCTTTGGCACTCCACCTAGATAACTTACACTCTCAAAAACGAAATATTATAGTTGCTGGTGATATCAATATCAACATAAGACCTAAACACAATGAACAAACATATGAACTTAAAAATAGAAAATTATACCTGGATATGTTATCGGGTTATGGTATTCTCTCTGGTCACACCTTAGTTACAAGGGAAACCAATTGTCTTGATCACTTTATGTTAAAAATAAACAGGAAACGGCATTCTGCATTTATTGCCATTCTACGCACTACTGTTACAGACCACCGTACCACCTTCTTAGCATTATCTAAAACAAAACATTACCAACCTACACCAGCAATTATTACCAAAATTGACTTTGAAAGTGCCTTGCAATATTTAAAAGAAAAAAATCTATCGACTTTACTTTTTTGTGATAACCCTAATTACATAACAGAATGTTTAACACAATACCTTATTGATTCACTAAAAATAAATACTACTTCTCACAAGATCCCTAAAAGTAAACGAATAATTAAGCCCTGGATCACTGAAGGCATACTGAGATGTATAAAAAATCGTAATAAGCTTCAAAAACAATCCCGAGAAGATCCCCATAACGAAATAAATAAAATCACATATGCTCGTTACAGAAATCATTGCAACAACCTTATTAAAAAACTAAAAAGGAAATATGAAAGAAGCCTTATTAATAAATCTTTAAGCAACAACAAACTTCTCTGGAAAAACCTAAAATCTATCACATATACAAATAAATCTACTAGAACTAATACTGAATTAATTAATCTAAAAGCATCCCCTACGGAATCAGCAAACTTCATTAATAAATATTTCGCAAATATTGGTAACCAACTAGCAAATGACATCCAACAAACCATAACCCAGAATGAACTAAATCAATACCTACGTTCCTTACCTAGTCTTTCTAAATCTTTTGTTCTGCTTGATACAGATATCAACGAAGTAAATAGTATAATAAACACTCTAAAATCAGGTAGTGCCCCAGGATGGGATAATATCTCCACTAGTTACCTTAAACATGTAAAACATGAAATAACTCCAATTATAACTCATTTAGCTAACATTTGTTTTAAGCAAGGCATCTTCCCTAACTTTTTAAAGAAATCAATAATAACCCCCATACACAAAGGTGGGCAGGAGGGCGACGTTAATAACTATAGGCCAATTTCTGTTATAGCTAAAATACTAGAAAAACTTCTAAATTCCAGATTATTAAGCCATCTTCAAGCCAACAATATTTTATCTCCATCTCAATTTGGCTTTAGACGCGGTATTTCTACAGAAGACGCTATCACGTCTTTAACGACAGTACTAACAAAAGAACTCGATAAAGGAACTAGGTGTTTATCAGTTTTTATAGACCTAAAAAAGGCCTTCGACACAGTCTCTATTCCCATCCTGGTCCAAAAATTAGAAAAAATTGATATTAGAGATGCACAACTATCTATATTCACCGATTACTTGACAAATAGAAAACAGAAGGTTAAGCTCGATAATTTTGTCAGCGAGGACGTTGATGTAACTTGCGGTGTACCACAGGGAAGCGTTCTGGGGCCTACCTTATTTCTAATATATATAAACGACCTATGTAATATGTCAATCAATAATGCAAAAATATTTTCGTATGCTGACGACACCGCAATCGTCTTCACTGGCTCCACCTGGGCCGAAACAAAAACCAACACCGAAATTGGTATGTTACAAGTGGCTTCATGGCTAAAAACAAATCTCCTTACGTTAAACACGAGCAAAACTAATTTTATTTGCTTTTCAATTTATAAAAATGTCCAACCAGAACCTAATTTCATCATTAAAATACATGAGTGTAGTCAGACGGTTCATTATGACTGCAATTGTCCAACCATCAGTAAAGTTAACCACGTCAAGTACTTAGGTATAATGTTGGACCAAAGCTTGTCCTGGTATCCTCAAATTGAACAAATTACTGCGAGAATACGAAAATTTATTTGGATTTTTAAAACATTGAGACACATAGTCCCCAAGAGTGGCTTGGCAAAAAACCTTCTAAATGAAGTGTATATCTCACTAGTTCAATCAGTAATAATATATTGTATCTCCATTTGGGGGGGCGCGCGTAAAACACGTTTTCTTGATGTTGAAAGAGCGCAACGGACATTAATAAAAGTAATGTACTTCAAAAAAAGAACATTTCACACCCATGAGCTATATCAAATAAGTAACCTATTATCAGTACGAAAATTATATATTATACACATAGTATTAAAAAAACATAAAACCCTACCCTTAGATACTAATACATTAGCTAAAAGAAGGAAACATAACATTGCTTCCAGCCCTTTTGTAAGAACAGAATTTGCAAATATTCAATACGACAAACGCTCGTCTTTCATATACAATAAAAAAAATAAAAAAATAGATATACATACTAAACCATATATAGAATGCAAATCGTTGCTGATTAAGTGGATAAATAAGTTAAGCTACGATGATGTAGAGAATATTCTACTAAATATAAGGTAAAACCATTTCCGTATAAAACAACCACACACACACACACATACTTACATACACATACACATAATCACACACGCTCCCACACATATACACACACACTAACAGACTAAATAAAAATAAGAAATTCAAATTCATTTACTTTTAACTTACTTACTTTATTTAATTTTTGTTTAATAACTTCTGTTTAATAACATGTTACACTAACAGCAAGATATAAAAGAGCGGCGCCTCCTGGCACAGGCATCTATATGCTTAAAAGGGGACGCCACCAACTGTATAATGTATGTACAACGTGTAATATCGAAATAAACATTTTTGTATTTTGTATTGTATTTGTACTTGTGATGTGATATTATGTAAATTATAGTAAAGAATGTGTGTGTTTACATTATCATATTAGATTAGTGCTAGAAGTGCTATCTCTAAAGTCCTTCAGTCAGGAAGATCATGCCCGAGTTGGTTTTCAACTCTGGTCAGGTTATTCTATCGTACGCCTCCAGTCTTTAACAAAAAACGAACTTATAGTCAAGGGCGGATCCAGTCTTCGAGTCAGGGGGGGTCAGATAGTCGGGGTCCAGTCAGGAAAGGCCCCAATCAGTGGTGGACAAAACAAAATGAGGCCACCCCGGTCTTCTCAGTTTATGTAGGTAGGTATTTCTAGTAACATTAAAAAAATATATAATGACAACAACAAAAAACGAGTATAATGTGCGTGATTATAATCTACCTATGCAAAGATATAACGCTAGTTTTAATAATATATCTATGACCTACACCATAGTCCTCGCAACCGGAAGGATTGTTTTGTTTTAGAGAGGTGCATTTTCATCTCAATAGGCTATATTTTACAAAAAGCAAGAATCTAGGATGCGGGAGCAGGAGCGAGCAAGGCGAGCTCGAAATTTTTTGCACCTCGTCTTGGATTTCTCGGTTTGGTTTCTATTGAACATTCTTACGGAAATAGGAGTTGCTTAGTCGATTTAAGCAGAAAATTTTAAAGAGTCAAGAATATAGAATGCAAGAGCGAGCGAAGCGAGCTCGAAAATTTTAGCACCTTACATTTATATTTGCATAAGTATGGGGCCTTCAACTCTAAAATGCTGCTTCTGAATATATTTTGTCCGTGTTTTGGGATATCATTAAAATGTCATTCTTAATATTTGGGGGCCCCGGGGTAGTTTGTCTTGACACTATTCTGGGATATTTAATTTCTAGGTTTAGTTACTAGCTTCACATAAACCTGTAAGGGCACTTACAAAATGTCAGAAGTTAGGAGGACGTTTCTATTTGGCTGTTTCCTATGGAGAAGCGTCGGCAAGAAACTCTACTGTCCATCATCATACAATTATAATAACAGTTCATAGTCTTATTATGCGTGTCGTTCGCGCATGTGCATATGTGTGGCAAATAAATACATCATACAAAGTATTTATTTGATTTAATTTATCAATGTAATTAGAAAAATTATCAGTGGTTGACCTAGACCACAGATATAATACTAGTCCTAGACTCAGCCCAGGGAGGAGGGGTTGTAACGTTTATAATTTATTAACTTTTCCATTAAGCTGCTTTTTTACCAGTGGTAGCCGGTTCTCCTGTCCTTAACTCGTCTTTGATAGTGTTACACTCCAAGTCTCATACATATTTATCTAGTTTTCGTATAATTTGTGATCGACACAAAAGTAAACATAAACCCAACAATGGCGATTTAAAGACGTACTACTTTGCTGCCACCTATTATGAGCTTTCAGTTTTTAACCTCACTGTGGCAGTGACAGATTGTATTCAAAAATACAAAAAAAATGGAGTGGAAAGTTTTTAAATAAATTAAGTAGGTACAAAAATATTGGTACCTATCAAATAAAAACCAGTAATGAGTCAATTCTAAATATATTTAATACATTAAAACTAAAAAGCTTGAAATAAAACAAATTATTTAAAAAATCAAAAACCCAACTGCTGCAAAAACACGTACTTAACTGAAAAGAGAAAAACAGGCATTGAAATTTTTTGTAAGGTATTGCAGGCGGGGCAAACCAATAATCTGAAATATGGTGTAACTTGTCTTTGTTCCTCCCCGCCTGCAATAAAACTTTATAAAAAACAAAGTTCAATGCTAGTTTTTCTCTTTTCAGTTATGTGTTTTTGCAGACGGGTTTTTTGTTTTTTTTTTTTACATAACTTGCTTTTACTGTGTAGTTTGAAAAAAAAAAGACAGTTTCTTAAAATAATGTTATTGAGGTGGTGGCATAGGTACAGGGTCCCACTCAGTTTTACGAGAATCTCTCAATATCATCTGAAGGCTGCAAAATTCATAGACCCTACATTTTCGGTGATGCAGATGGAATGAAATTCAGGGAAATAAAAATATAGGTACGATATGCGTTATAAAACTTTGGGGTTCCGGGATAGGTACTTTGCATACTGGCTTACAGTAATATATATGTCAATGGGCTTACTCCATCATTTCTCTTGGGCCTCGTAAGACGCGTAAAAGCAATTGTATGAAGGAGATGGAGGCACCAGAAGGTAGGTTAGTGTTAATTGATAGATATTGTACCTAATATATGTACTTCTTTTTACTGTCTTATGTAATTTTGACGTTCGAAAAGTGCTGATTCTAAGCCTTGTTGGAATAAATGATTTTTGAATTTTGACTCATGACATGATGCCACCAGTTTTCGAAATCATCGAAAAATCTGCTTATTAAAGCCAGTAAGTTTAATACAGAAGCTAGAATTGGTATCGTCCTATTGAAAAAATGCACAAAATAGCAGTTTTGTTAAAACATGCATGGAATACGAAACAACATGCAAAATGAACCACAATAATTAAATATGGATGCGTTCAATTAAGCCACCGATTAAAATGAACGCGATCTTGCACCCGATACCTATTAGTTTTGTTTGTATTGAAGCGATACATGGAGCATAATTACGTCATCCGAACCATTGGTCGGATGACCAAAAAATGACGGAAATTCATTAATTTATAGGCTGAATGGATACAGTGCCATTGCTTTCTCCGGATTATGATTGGCTTTCATTAATCAAAGTTTAGGCCTAAGATAGTCAGTCTCACGAGTGAAGTCCCGTAGCAATAAGTGGAATTATAATTGGCAACGTTCCTACCTAGGGTTGCCACCTCTTGTTAGTTAAAATCCGGGAGAAAAAATAAATTTCCATTTTATTTTGAATTTATATTTTCTATTTGAACGATCATACTTCAAAATATCTGATCTAGAACTAACTTAAAAAAAAATCTCTGCAATCCATTTTAAAATTGAAAAAGTTTGGATTTCTGCCTTGACATGTTCGTCATTTCAGCGGGTTCATTCTTTTGTCTATAATATCGAATACTATATTAATAAAAACACGCTCGCTGGACAAAACGTAGTTTCGAGCATCGTAAAATACGTTTATTAGACTGGGGCTCTAATCGCAGCGCTGGTTTTCAACAACAGCCGGCGTTGACGTTATGACGTCGACTGGTGCAGCATACAATGAGATATAAATAAGATATAAATTTATTCCGCCAGCGTGCATGAATTTTAAATTCCGGGAGAATTTAGTTTATTTGAAATTCTTTCCGGGAGCCGGGAGATCTAAATTTTCTTGTCTGATTTGCGGGAGACTCCCGGAATTTTGGGAGAGGTGGGAACCCTATTCCTACCTCAGGCACCTTTCTATATTTAAGATTGTGTATTTTATTAAACAGTGCATGTAATAATTAGTTGTTGAGGTAAACGAATAAATAAAGATTTATGAGTCCGCCGCACGCTTGTATGGCCGTGTCCGATTCGTCCGTTTGTCGGAAGTCCGTCTCACAAAAGAAGTCCTACTTGACAGTAGACTTTAAAGGAGGATTCGGAATAGCCGATGATAATATTTGGCTGACGTGAATGATGAGGAATTGTTAATTGTTGGTGGAACTGCATAATGTAGGTACACAGTTAAAGAGTACATACTTAGTTATCATATAACGGGGTGAATAGGGATGCAGGGGTGAATCGGGACGAAACTTCAAAATGGATTTTAACGTTAAAATAATTACTTATAGTTTTCACCTCACAACCTCGGAAGATTCTGTTTTTAATTCAAAATCTGAGTGCAAAAGTGCATTTAATCCGCTAGCGTGGTTCTTTTTTAAAATTTGAACACTTCTATATTTACCGCTCGTCCGCTGAAGATGCATTAAATAATTATGTTGCAAGCATAGGCGTGTAGGGATGGGAACTAACGTTAAATGTTGGCATTATACAAAGATCCTGAGGGATATTTTTCTTATGAATAATAAGGAAAAGAATTAATAACACAAGGCAATATGTTAAATTTAACTTTATTTCTTATGACACCGTTTATTTTATGCTGAATGATGCATTATACATGATTATTGAACTGTTTGTTATTTCGTTTTTAAAATGCGCATTGTATTGTATCCCATCCCTATGGTCATATTTATGCGACGCGAGCGATAGACGCCGAAGAAAAGTCCAAGCTGCCAATTAATTATATTTGTTTAAGTTTTTTCAATGCTTAGAGTTATGAAACATAATTTTAAGTAATTGTTGTAAATAATAGCTCTATTTAATAATATTTTTAGTTGTACCACGCAGTTAATAGGGCGAAAATAGAACGAAAAAATCGCAGAAATACGACACGAGCGGTAGGGAAACGGAAATATTTGTCGCATATATGCGACAAAAGCGGTTAAAAGGTTAAGTAATACTCATTTCATGTCAGTGCTCCAACCTCATTTTAATAATCGCACTGACCAGCACGAAGCATGTATGAAAAAAATAAAAAGCTTTTTAAAATTTTCTTCTCTTTATTCAATTCACTTTCCATCATTTTGGTTTGTTTTTTGTTATAATCGTAAGAAATCATAAAGTTTGCAGTAGTGACAAAGATATTTTAACACCTGGAGATCAGTCCAAGCGGTACATAATGCCGAATTGGGGTTTCTTCCGAGAAAAATTGTGCGCAAAGTACATAAAAGCGTACAATTTGTGCAATGCATGGAAACATTCTAAAGGCCCGAAAACGTTTTTGGATGCTATTTTACTTCATTGAACTATTAAGCTATTTCTCTTGCACCTAGCATATTCCTCGCTGTAGTGAGGTGAAAATTTGTGTTTCGCTTGGCAGCATACTCGTATTTATTCTGCGTCTCGTAGGTACCTTTGAAGCCCTCGCTACCTACGCTCAGGATTCTATATTTGAACCACTCGCTTCACTCGTGGTTCAATCCTAGAATCCTTCGCTTTCTCAGGTTTCAATACAAGTAAATACTCGCGCCAAAAAACAGCTTTGCAGCCTTGCATAACAAAAAACTATTGTTCACTCCGGTATCTCAATTCACTTCATTTTACGGTACTTCACTTTAGACTGCTATGGAGACTTGAATAGTGTATTCATTTATTTTAGTCTAAAGAAAGCTAACCAATAAAAACCTTAAATATCCTACTCTTTTTGGTCTAGTGGTCTCAAGCGCTCTGAGCATGAGGTCCTGGGTTCGATTCCCGAGTCGGGCAGTGTTATTCGGTTTTTCATCTCGAATTTCTCAGTAGCAGCCCGGACTTTGAACTTGTGTCCGGTTGATGGCAATAGGCTAGCCGCCTATTACATAACTGGCGAAATGTGGGTACACCTCTGCCTAACCCTTCCGGGGATACAGGCGTGTTATGTTATACCCTACCACAGATTAATAGAGATGCTTCACTCCGCAAAATTAAAAAAAGCGACTTAGCAACGACACATTAAAGTGCAATCCAGGTCGCACAGCGCTAATAACCTACAAGTTGTTGTTGAAGTCGAGGAGCTTGTGGCTAAGTAATAACAGCCGCACGGATCAATCCATCAGATTAAGCTACGCTTGCCGGGGTTGGTCCGTGGAGACTCCTCCGTGCTTCGGAAAGCACGTTAAGCCGTTGGGCCCGGCTGTCATTAGTGTATCTTTGACAGTCGTTAATGTTCGTCAGAAGCCCGAAAGTCCGACAACCAGTCTTACCAATGAGTGTCGTATTACTCAGTTACTGGGTTGTGGAGGTCAGATAGGCAATCGCTCTATGTAAAATACTGGTTTTCAGCTGCATCCGGTTAGACTGGAAGCCCATCCCATCAAGGTTGGAAAAAGGCTAGCAGATTGATTGATCACTGTCATCATTCACCTGGAAGTTGCCTCTTTTTCTACCGTTACGTACGTATATATCTTCCGACTACGTTACACTCACTGAATTGGCCCGACAAGACGAGCCCACCGCGTACTTGTAGCTTCATACCTAAAATGCGGAGTAGAGTGCGCCTTCTGTACTATTCTGTGATCCTACATAGGTAGGGTGCTAATTATACAATTTCAAGTTTTTGAGGGCTTTTTCAGTGTCATCTCATTTTGAAGAGTAGCCGCTAGAGCCAACATTTTCAACATACCATGATTATAGTGTAGACGCTGGCTTCAAAGCTCTATTCCGTAATCGGTGAACCCAAAAACTAGATTTTTTATTTAAGCATTTTCTTAGCCTAAACACCTTGTAGACAGTGGTCTACAAGGTGTTTAGGCTAAGAAAATGCTTAAATATATAAATATTTTGCATCCGAAGGAGTGCCTTCGGATGCAAAATATTTATACGTTATAATAGAGGTGTCTGCGGTCGGGAACAAAGACCTCTTGGGAGAAGCCTACGTCACGTCACGTCCTCCTTTTGTAGTTTGTACAGTAATGTATTGGAACATGGAATGGTGAAAGGATAAAACGTTTATTATATTCGAGTACCGAGGCTTAAAAAAATTGTGATACATTTAGAAAATAATAATTAAGCTAAAGTTGACGCAAATGACGTAAAAATCAAAGCTTGGTCAGTGAAAATCGGTACCTAACAATTTCCGTGAAAATTATCATAGAATTAATATCAAACTTCGAAAGCAACATACCTACAAAATTTTCCGAGAAATAACTAGAGAGTACAAATCATAGATAAACTAGCGATCGGATTTGATTCTGAGTATCGATCTGTACCCTAATTGCGTAATACAACACAATCACAATTTGTTTCGATTTGAAACAGATTGCTAATCCATTGCTTAATAAGTTGGAAAAAAAATCTGCTCAATAACACGTACCTAAATAACGCAATGAATGTCGTTGAACTGTCAAAATGAAAAAAAAAAATACGCATAATTGTTTACGAAAATAAGTTACGCAATTATGGTACTGATATTCTTCGCGCTAGCCAAACCCAGTAGGTAATGTAGATACCAAATAACATTTATATACTTATGTTTCCGGAACATTCCCAAGTCGTAACAAAAGCTAACATGGAGTTCTGTTTGTGTTCCCACTCCAATAGACACGTGATAATAATATTATGCGAGTTATGCTTTACTTCCGAACTTGCTTGCTGATAGCTCACGCTTATCTGAATTGCTTGTTAATTAATACGAAGGAAACTTGTATAATTTTACATAAAACATAGGTACCTACAGAAATGAATATTTGTTTGCAGTCCAGTTGTTTAGGTTATTATTACAGAGATGCCGCGAATAGTGGTTATACCGAATAGTCGAATGCTCGCCATTATTACTCGACATAAAAAAAAGGAATATAAAAAAAAGTTTATTTATTCTCAAATAATAATATAGTTTATTTATTTTCTGAAGCTAGTTTGATTTATTTACTTTTGGATTTTAAATTAAAAAGCCTAAATAATTAACTTCAACATGACTGATTTTTGGCAAAATTTTATATAAATGATAATAAATACGTAATAAGTGTGTTTTGTTTTAAAAGATTAATAAAAGTTTAAATATTTTTAAGTCTTTAGTTTTTCTGTTCATTAAAAGTTTATTTTTATTTAGAGACAACTATTCGCCAAATGTCGAATAATAGATAATACTATTCGGTATTGGACGAATAACAAAAAAATGCCGAGTAATGCCGAATACCGAATAATAGCGAGTATTCGCGGCATCTCTAGTAATTATTATTACAAGCCTGTGTTGTCCCATTGCAGGGCAAAGGCCTCCCTTCCCTCTTTCCATTTTTCCCTGTCTACTGCGATTGCGGGCCAATCCTTTAAGAAGAAGTCCAGCTCATCGTACCATTTCTTCCTGGGCCTCCCGCGTAGTCGTTTTCTGCTTTTTGGGGTCTTTTATTGTTACATTATAGGCGAATGCTCCATCTTTGTGAATTTATCTAACACCTAAACTCTAGTGAGATTAATTATAGATTAATAGCTGATTAACGTACATATTTCTTATACTTTAAAATGCTTAAAAACAACATTTAACACTAAAATTAAATAATTAAAGTTGTTCGATAATGCTAGGCCACATTATCGCGATTATGCGAACTACAATTCGCGCACTCTCTGTTTCTCATGTTGGGCTACATTGTCGCGTTACGTTCTCTGTTGCTCAGCGAGACGTCGAGCGGTGTGCGAGAGAGAGCGCGCGAAGTTTAGTTCGCGATAACGCGACAATGTAGCCCCAGCCTCAGCGAGACGTCGAGTTGTGTGCGAAAGAGAGCGCGCGAAGGGTAGTTCGCCTTTTCGCGACAATGGGGCCCCAGCATACGAGAGTAAATTCGTACTCAGAATTCAGTTTCTGAATTAACTTTTCCTCGTTTCACTTCGTCTTGAAACTACATCGTACCGTCCACAAGATATCATCTCTCCATCCACCCTAGCTCCAGCACACCTATTATAAATCCTACGGCCACACGAGGTCATCCTTGAGCGTATCGAGCGCAACATTGACCCACTTTTGCATGTGTACTGAACGTGACGTCTGACGGTATACCGCGAAGGTATACAGGTAAACAGAGGTAATCAGGAATTGTGGTATACTTCAATGTTTGTATTGGGACTGCACTATGACGGATATTAAACGTCAAACAATTGAGGTAAATATGTGTGGCATTGATCAATTTGATCACTATTATTTTTTTAAGAGCTTCGTCGGGTTCGTGGCTACATGATAACAGCCGCACGGGCCGATCGAATATTAAGCTACGCTTGTCGCGGTCGCTTCGGTCACAGATAATATAATGCTTCGGTGATGGGCCATTCATTACAGTATTCTTTCATATCGGGACCCCTCCGTGCCACGGAAAGTGCGTTTACCGTTGGTCCCGGCTGTCGTTCGTAGATCTTTGACAGTCGTTACGGGTAGTTAGAAGCCCGTTCATGCGAAAGAAAGCGGCCTCCTTATTACAGCACCTGCATGGTAGTGACAACAGCATTCTAAAAATGATCGCTGCCAGACCGGACTGTCCCTTTCGGGGACACTGGGTGGAGACAGTCATAGGTCTGCGCAAATAAATAATTTGTAAAAAAAAAAAATAACAATACTAACTACTTATTTAAGCACCATTGTTACTAATACCACTATACTAACAAAATTATGGACCTTAGTCTGACATAGAGTTTTATTTAATTTTAATTTAATTAGTCTGACAACCAGTCTAAATATCATGTTATTCAGTGCTATCTTTACCATAAGGGCATAGGAGGCCAGTGCCCAGGGCCTCCGACCTCACGGTGGCCCCGGAAGCCTGATGCAACGCTTGCAGTCAAAAGCATTTTTTTTATAAACTTTACTACTACTTTTTAAAAATTTATAAACTTTACTTTTATTTTTCTGACAAACGTTTTAGTTTTCGATTCTGATCAGTTGACAAAAAAATGCAAACAATTTGCAGAAGATACTAATGCCATATGCATTAGTATCTTCTGCTCAAATCAGAATGTTTTCATCAAAGGAATCGGTTATTTGAGTATCTCAACCTTACAAAGTTCGATCAATTATGTAGAAGAAACTTTTCCAAATGTTGAAGTCGTTACAAGATTATTTCTTTACTTGAAGATTACCAACTATAAAAAAAAAAACAATAAATAAAATCAATCAATAAATAAATACTTTTTAATCATGTCAATAAATACTTTTTCTTTTCTTTCTTTCTTTCTGTAGTGGAGAGCGCTCATTTTCACAACTAAAGAAAATAAAAAAATCAATTACGAACGACATTGTTACAAGAACGAATAACTTATTTGTCAATTAGGTGCATAGAACGTGATTGGTAGGTATTTTAAGGATAAAATAATAGACTGAGGATATAAATATATACTTAGTAGAAGATTTTGCAGAACAGAAATCCCGAAAGCACAATTTTCATAAATTCGAAACCAACTCAAACCTGCAGCATTTTATTTAGGGAGTGTCTCCGCTGCTAGAGCCGGTTCTCAAAAATAACGCCATTGGGAACCGGCATGACATTTTTGCCGGCAGCCGAGATTAAAAATATTGCAAACTCCAATATGTCAAATTGCCAACCCCGTTTTCCGCTTTTTTCACCAACTCAGTGCCGTCAGGCAATTCAGCAACCGACGCCGGCAGCCAATTCGAGAGCCGGCGCCGGTAGCGGAGGCACTCCCTTTTATTTAATAACGACCCCACCTAAATTTCTTAATATTTGATTTGTATCAATTACCCATAGTAAATATAAAATTATAACAAAAAAAAAATGTTTTTTTGCTTTCCAAGGGGGTTCAAAATTCTTGTGTACTCAGGGACTTGCCCTAAGACGGCCTTGATGTTACTCAGTGATTGGTTTGTGGAAGTCAGCTATGCAGTTGCTCACAAGTGATAATACAATACCCAGATAAATCCGAAAAGTCAGAGGTGCACGCCTTGGGATATATTTTATTTCATTGGAAATACCTATCATGAATATAGTTTTACTTACTAAAAGGAATTTAGGTATTGACTTTTTGTCAGAGTTTATTAATTATAAAAATATAAAACCTTAACCTTGTTAGATCAAGCATTTTTTTTACCGGGAATATTCGTGAAGCCCGGCAAAGGAAACAGCTGCCAGTCAGTCAGATTCGCTGTTACACTCGTGGAATTAGTATGTACTGCATTTTCATTCAACCTTAATTAACCATGTTCAACTCATTCATCGCTTGCAAAAGTGTCAGAGAGCTGTAAATATTGACCAGTAAAGTTGCTTCATGTCAATAGGTATCTAGTTTTGCGAAGTTACTCGGAATAAGAAAGGAAAAAAAAAAAACTTATTTATGATGTTTATGTTAATTTAAATGTAGTTTTGAGCGGAAATATGATTGAAAATGTACATTTGAGTTTACTTTTCACTCATTGATAATTTCATAGTATTTATGTCAAATTATCTCTGTGCGGTATCGAACTCAAAAGTAAATATATACCTACTTATTTAAAAGAAAACCGGCCAAGTGCGAGCCGAACCACCGTACATAATTCAGCAAAAAACGCTGAAAAAAAGAATCATTCCACTTTTGCCCCACCAAATCGGTGGGACAAAGTGGAATGCCTAGAAAAATTCAGTGGAATCAGCCCCACTAGTTCGATTTGGTGGGGCAGATTCCACTAGTCTGAAATCTTGATGAATTCTGCCCCACTAGGGTTGGCACCTTCGAATTTGTGTAGATGGGTATGCTCGTATTTTATATTTGTTTGGAAAAGAAAGAAAAAAATAAACAAATATAAGTAAAATATAACTAGGACTGGTAACGTAAGGCTTTGTACATACCTAGGTAGTGTATTTAAATAAAAGTACAAAAATAATTGTTTGATAATTTTTATTTACTATTTGTTTCTGGAAGGAATCGGTTTGTAAATCACAGATTAATTACACAATTTGTCTAAACTAATATTATAAAGAAAAAGATTTGATTTTTGTCTGTTTATTTATTTATATATACTTTATTGTACACCACAAAAATACATTTTGAAAAATCCTTATCGCTTTCCGCGATTTCTTCCAGGCTGTTTGTTTGTAATGAATAAACTCAAAAACTACTGGATCGATTTAAAAAATTATTTCACCAGTAGAATGCTATATTATCACTGAGTAACATAGGCTATAATTTATAAAGGTATCACGCGGGCAAAGCTGCTGGCGGAAGCTAGTTATAAATAAAATAAAGTATTAGTAAATATTGCTGATTTATTAAATTGCTGGTTTTAGTTGTTGGGTGGTCTTTCCATGGATTTATCTTTAGTTTAAGTTACTAACTATAGTATTTTAAGTGCAAAACTTTTATTAACCATTTGTGGTTCTCTTAGCTGTCCGAAATAAAATTATTGATTTGATATAAGCCAAAAACAGTAAGTAGAATCAAAAAGTAATAATTAGTACAGATGCAAAGCTTTACTTCATCTTAGTGTAAAGTGATTACAAATAAACGATATCAAGGTTAACCAGCAGGACAGCTTTCAAAAAGTTTTCAATGTTAAATAGATTATAAAGCGAGTTTCCTTTAAAATCTACTGGTTGAAATCTCAGCAGATGTAATTGATTGATCGATCCAACGGGGGCCGTTTGATGTATCGTAAGTGTGTTTACTAAGATCAATCATCGTTTGGCAAATATAGAGACCAGTTGATCATAGAATGTGGTGATAGATCAAACTGTTCTCAGATTCTAATGTGGGTTAACTGGAACGAAGTGTGTTTTGAATATGTTTTGTAAATATTTATAACATGTTTGTTGTTTCTTATATTCGATGATTAACATGGAATATGTGTGGAAGATATCATAACAATCAATCATCATGTTCGGTTATGTTGCTAATTATATTTAAAAAATAAATAAAAATCCAGGTGTATTTTGATCTTTTGAAATAGGTAACTTTCCACGATTTTTACGAATCGGAAAAATTACTTGACAAAATCGAATACTGGACTATGTGCTTATTAGAAAGAATTCCTTTTATTTTTTCTGTATTTTATAAGTGGACACCTGTACATTGGCTTTCAGACTAATGTACTGTCCTTGATCTGTTTGTTTTAGCTGAAAGTCTCCCATGTTATTTAAATAAATAAATTAGTTCTCGATAGTATTGCAAAAGCAACTGGTGGATAAGAAGGTAGATCTTACTACTACTTGCTAATTATTATTATAGATTTGATAGATTTATATTAAAAGCAGAGATATATTATAGAGAAACTGTATAATTTACAAGAAATAAAAAGTATTTTTATTTTATTTATTTCTATACTTCTTGCTCTTCCGACTTAACGCACTTCAAACTCGTAGAAATAAAGTATTTTCAGTTTGTAGACTGACCAAACAAGTCTAATACAAAACTTTGAGTCACCATCTGCCTAGCCCCAACTATGTTAAGGTCGGTTTCAAGTCTAATCGAATGCAGCTTAATACTAGCACTATTTGTTTTAAATATTCGAATATAAAAGATTAGGCACGTATCCAATTTGTAGCGATGAGATACTAAGTATCGATTAAAAATGAAAAGTGATCCGATTTACAGGCAGAACTAGATTTAATAGATTAATTGGAAACTTAATCAAATTATGTTTCGTCGTCGGACGCGCGGTAGTAAACAAATATTTCGCTCACTATAAACTCTCGATATACCGGATATTCGAAAACCCGAATTTTCAGGGACGAATATTTACCGATTTATGAAACAGCCCACGCTTGGATTCACCATTATTTATTTATTTAAAAAAAGCACAGCCATATCACATACATTAAACTTATGATAAAAATAATCTTAATAACTAAAGGACTAATGTACATGATAATTATGGCGTACATGGCATTGATAACAATATCTTGTTGCTTTGCAATTGAATAAACTGAACTAAAACTAAAATACACTAACGTAAATAAGACTGGTAACATCAAAAACAAAAACTTAAGAAATTAAAATTAAGAAAAACTTTGCAAGGATAGCGTGATTTTCCTTCTAAATCCCTGAAGCTTGTCGCTGAATATATCTAAAGGCTCTTTCAAACAGGCGCACCACTCGTCGCGCGACGAGCGGTGTCTTTGTGTCGCGTCGCGTGTCGCGCTTGTTTGAAAGACCCTTAAGTCTGGTGTTTAATAGATTAATATAGTATTCTTGTATTCGTTGCTCATTCATATAATTGGAGACTGCAAACCTAAATTAGTTTTTACAAAAGGGGTATCAAATACTTTTCCCCTTCCAATGAAACCTTTCACCTTCTAATGATTTATTTATTAATTTAAACTTTTCACACTCAAAAAGGTACAAAGGCGGACTTAATGCCTTAGGCATTCTCTGCCAGTCAACCAAGGGTGGTGAAGAGATTGGATGGCAGGTGCTGTGTTTGAATGATTAAGTGCAAAATTTCACGTAATTAAGTTATCTGAGTGTTCTGTGTCCCAATACTTAATGCACTGAGATCAGTATTTTAAAAAATAAAAGCGAAGGAACAGGAAGGGTTCCGCCATTTTTGTTCTTTTGCTTTTATTTCCCCGCCGTCCGCCGACCACACCATATAATAATATATATTTAACACTACATTGTTTTTTTTAAACTTAAAAGCAAGAAAACAACGACGAGAAAATACACGTTTTGTTGTATGGGAGTACCCCCTTTAATTTTTTTATTTAACTTTAAATTAAATTTGTTTTTTTTTTTTTTTTTGAAAATTATCTAAATATTATGGTTCGAAAGATACAGCCCTGTGACAGACGGACGGACAGCAGAGCCTTAGTAATAGGGCCCCGCTATAAAAACGTTTTTAAGAAAAGTGCGAAACTCACCGTTTATCGTACAATAAATAACATAAAAACTTTTCACAAAAAAAAAACGACTTAAAAAAAAAAAAACATTTCAAAGCGAAAAATAACTTTAATTTCGGAAGTCGGTGTCTTTAATTTTGAATTTTTGGTTTTAGCCACCGACTTCCATATTAAAGTTATTTTTCGCTTAGAAGTGTTTTTTTTCGAAATCGGTTGTTTTTTTTTTGTAAAAAGTTTTGATTTTCAGTTTTTAGTTGTGGAACCTACCCTACACAAATTCGAATACCACTACCTGCTAAGTAAATAACAGTGACAGCAACTTACTTGGAAAAAAACCCATTATTGAACCCAACTCAAAAACTATCCAAGCAAAGTTAATAAAATTTATTTGGGACCACCTTGAGATCATACCTTTTCAAATAAAAAAGAATTTTCAAATTCGGTTCATAATTGACGGTGAAATCGGTGGACATACATAAAAAAACCATACGCTATACATATAACATCCTCCTTTCTGGAAGTCGGTTAAAAATGACTGCGTTCCTAACTTTCAACGGTCAAGTTAAAGGCATTCGTCTTCGTAATGCCAAGAATTCACGAGCGAACTTTTCAGCGTTTTACCCATAAATCTCCGTTTTGTGAACAAGTGTAGTACGAAGCTACGCGCAATGGTTTATAATGATGCTGTAGTTTAGTCAATTGTTTTGATCTTGTTTTGGTCCTACTGCGCGTCTCAAGCGGGAAGTTTTCCGAACAGATCCTAAGTTTTAAATTGAGAACATTGTTTACCAGCAATTAAACTTTACTGTTCCCTAGCAAAACAGTAACATAACAACACGCCTGTTTTACTCGAAGGTTTAGGCAAAGGTGTACCTACATAGTACCTACACCCATATTGCGCCAGTTATGTTTTAGTCCCATGTAATAGGGGGCAGCCTATTGCCTTCAACCGGGCACAAATCCAGACTCTGCAATGGACTGAGAAATTCCAGATGGAAAAAATCCATTAACACTGCCCGACCCGGGAATCGGTCCCAGGACCTTAAGCTCAGTAGTAGCGTTTACGACTACTAGACCAACGGGGCAGTAACGCTTACATTAATTTTGAGGGTTATTGTGTTTCAGTCACTAAATTAAATTTATTTTATTTCATATAAACCTACATGAGCACTTATGAAACGTCACAAGCTAGGTGCACGGTTCCAATTGGTCGTTACCTTCGGAGAAGAGCCGGCAAGAAACTCCACGGTTACTCTTTTAAAAATAATTGGCTTTTACAATTCTTTCAAATAACAGTGTGACTAGGTATGGGAGGACAGTGTAGGCCTTTCAACAAGTACCAGGTACTTAACAAAATAGAAAATGGTCAACAAATCTACAGTCCACTAAGCTTATAGCATTGTCACATTTAAAGAAATAGAAAATAATCTATATAAAAAATAAATAAATAAATAAAAATAAAAACCTATTTTAAACGCATATTAAATGATGAATTGTTTGTTTTTTTCCGAATTTCATATCTTTTCGTTGACGTCAACCAAAATAGACGTCTCCCACACACGACGTCGTGACGGCAGCCATATTGAAAAGTGTAAGTACGTGAGCGGAGAGTGGTCGTGAAAGTCGCGCGTACATCAAGCGATGCGCTGGTTACTCGAACTTTTAATTGGCGTACACTTTATCTGCTTATATTGAAAACCATGTACTTAATCAAACTTTAAGTTATTGTTTCTGGAGCGAAATTGCTTTTGAACGGTGGAGATTTTGTATTGGAATTCTGTACAATAGTTTGGGCAGTGAAAAGATACCATTTGGTAACCAACCCGCACTTGGTTCGCGTGGTGGATAATGGCCGACTCCCTCTCACAGAGAGGAGGCCTTTGTCCCAGCACTGGGAACATTATAGGCTGATTATGCTGTTTGGAAGGTGCTGAAGACTATTCAAAGTGTGGCACTTTCTACATATTTTACTATTCACCACATAGCAGTTCAGTTGAATCCAACAACAATGTTGGATCAAATGATTCCTCACTCTTAGATGGGTATTACACTATCATATCTTTGATCATAGATCTATGATCAAAGATATAATTAAATTGTAAAATAGACATTTATTATGGGTATGTCCCCCTTTCCATAATATGTCTATTTTACAATTTCATTATACCTTTGATCATAGATCATAGATATGATAGTGTAATACCCCCCTTAATTTGATTTCCATAACATTAATTTGTTTGGTGTAATTTCACAGCATCTGAATGGTTACAAATTACTTGATTGCAGGATTCCGTCCTCTTTGAACAAAATACCCAAGTCTCAAAGTTATAATTTGTTAGTTTGTAGTCTTAATTGGTGGTAGCTTCGATATTATTATCGAGGGTGAAATGATGGTGGTTTCCAAGATTAATTTAGGTCTGGGAGCTTTTGGGTAAAGCAAACTATGATCGTTGCTAAATAATAACAGACTTACGGGTTGATTGAAGGTTAAGCTACGCTTGCCGAGGTTGGAACGTGGATGGGTGACCAGCCATTACATACCAAGAGCCCTGCATGCCTCTGTCTGACATCCAGTCTTACTAAGAAGTATGGTATTATCAAGTTACTGGGGTATCGAGGGCAGATAGACAGTCGCTTCATGTAAAATACTGGTATTCAGCTGAATCTGGAAAGACTGGAAGCCGACCCCGACATAGTTGGGAAAAGGCTATCCATATGGTGATCATGAAACTATAATCTTTGACAATAATAACGAGCAGATCATAACGTTAATGCCTACATAATTAAAGGTATGAGACTTCTCAATAAAAAAATAAGCCATAAAAGGTCGATGTATCATAAAAATGTAAAACTTTACACTTCGTCAAGTACCTAATAAAATCGCTCCTCAATACTACATAAAATGTTGTCGTAAAATTCTCTAGAGCGACGTATTGAAATATGCAAAGTTTCGCTTTAACAATGAAGTACACAAAGTTTGCAGTCGCAGTCACCCAATTAGGCTTGTAGCAGCTGCATTTACAAGATACTGAAAATGCTGTAAAACTCAGTTCTTTATTTAATGAAATTTCTTTTTCCCTTCCATGAAATCAAGAAAATTGGATTGCACAACCTTGTTAGGTCGGTACATGTTCTAGTCTGAGGACTCAATGTATTATGCTTTTTTCGGAAGATTTTCTTGCGCAAACAAGAATAATTTGATCAGGCCTCGTTCGTTGATAAGTACAGTTATGTCAAAGCCTATGTAATGTTTTATTTACTGTGTTGTTTTCCTAGATTTGTCACATCGGGTGAGGGGTCCATCGCTGTAAATAGTTAAAAAAATCTTCCCAGCACTGGCAGACTAAGAGGGAGGAGGGGGGGGGGGGGGGCAGGTGCAGTCCGCCGGGACTCTGGTTCTGGGGTCCCCAAAACTCTTAAATATTTTTTCTTGAAATCCCGAGCAAGACAAAAATATGTTCAGTAAGTAAAAGGCAGTTTGTAGTTGCCCCCTACGCATAAATATAAACATAGAGTGCAAAATTTTCATACTCAATTCGCTCGCTCTACCATCCTCTATGCGTCTGATGCTCTAGGTTTTCTGTTGTCGACAAATATATCTCCTATTTCTGTATTAATAGTCAAACCTTACCTTTTCGAGGCATCGGCATCGTGCTAAATATTTCGATGTTCATTCCTGGGCCCCATTTAGTTTCGCCACTGCCCCGGGCCCCCGACAGGCTTAGTTTGCCACTGCTTCCCAGTTAACTGGCTAGCTGCCCATCTCATGATCCTAGATGCCAGTTAAGACTTCCCCTATGCATATAGTATGTCCAGCAGTAGACGTATTTCGGCTGAAATGAAGTTGATGCTTTTCATATAAGTGTTTAGATGAATGAACTTTTCTTTCATTTCCCACTAAAATAGAATATTAGATATTACACGTTTTCTTTCAGTTTTAATGAACCTGCAGTCGATGAACGGAATCCCATTGCACAATTTTGTCTCTCTCTGTATATGAAAAGGAATTCAAAATTTTGCTGCATCAACGATAGAATTTATGTGAGCTCTGCGGGGAAGTAAAGTCTAGCGTAGTGGCGAGTCAGTGTAGTACCAGATTAGGAGGTCCTTGCTCCACTATCTTCAACTGTTTTCACAGTTACCAGCTGTTTGTAATATCTAGGACTGTTCCTGCAAATGGTCAAACTTTTGGCGATGTATTCCTTTGTATTTTGTGCTCCATTTTCCTTGAACTCAAGAGTTGTTTGTATACAAGTTAAGATAACAAACTGGGATGAAGCGTCAGTTGATGAGATGCGATCACAGTATCTACAAATATTTGTCTTATTTTTTAAACCTTTTTAATATCACAAATCTGTTTGTAGTTTATGTTTATATTTTCATTAAAAAAAAATAACTGCCCGACTGCGCCGAATCATGAAGATCCGACCAAATAAATACATACTTGATCGAATCGGTATGATTCGACGCAGTCGGGCGGCAGACCATACTGGGTGAAATTGAATCCATGGGCATCCTCTGAGGGGTCATTGTACTCATCAGTATGAACAACTTTCACTATGGTACCAACACTGAAATTGCGAAAATAAATCAGCTGTTCCCTACATTTTGACGAGCTATGCGAACATAAATGTAGGGAGCAGCAGCAGTTCATAATTATGAGTGAAATGACCCCTTAAGAATTCTCTTAAGGGGCATCCGCCCATGAATTCTATCTCACCCTGTATTTTCGATTATGTCTCCCGGCTGTGCGGAATCATAACAACTACCGAATAAGAGTACATAGCACACCTTAGTTTACTATAAATTCTCTATCCCTAATAAGCATTTTAAGGCAAATCCTAAATTATAGACTGGACTGAGCCAACTACATAGTAACCCTACTCCAGCACCAGCTCCTCGGAGTAAACTGGTACATTTGCATTGATCCCTCGGGGTCAGAGAGACGATAACGAGACGTTCTCCTCTTCCCACCACTGTCTCTTTATGTAAGAGCTGTAGTTAATTTGTGGGTACTAACTTTAACCAAGTTTAAAACCACTTTGTTTGAGATGGGGTTCTTTGGGTAAGTGTCGTTTTAACTTCGAGTAAGTTTTAAATTATAAGGTGTTTTTTGCTGGAAGAACAAGGATAGTCTAGCGTTAATTTACTGCAGCCTTCTGTTAGCGATTTAGGCGTGACCTTGCGGAAATCCATTATAAAATACAATAGACGTGGTTATATTTAGTATTCTGTTCCGCTTAGCTATTTCTAAAGAGCCATAAAAAACCCTGAAAGAAATCGACACGTGTTTCACCTCTCAACGAGGCATCCATAGGATGACGATTGACTTGTCGCGAACTCGAACACGGCGTGTTGCCACACCAAGCGCAGAACGCTGACGCAGGGTTTTTTATGGCTCTTTAGAAATAGTTAAGCGGAACAGGTTACTAAATAAATCCACGTTTATTGTATTTCAAGAAATATTATATCAATCAAGGTCACTAACATGTCGACGGATGAAATGAACGGTTACTGGCAGTCCTATCATCTTAATTGCCGAACTCATCTAGCTTATTTTCAATATTAAAAAAATGACGTGTAAAAGTGATTCCGGTATCCTATTTACAGAATAAACAATTTCATTTCATTTCATTACCTATACTTACGTAACTGGGGTTCTTTGTGAATTCACCTAATCAAGTTTTGTTTTAATAAAAAAATGACGTGTACAATTTATAAAATAAATATCATTTCGCCGTCCCCCGAGAATAAAATGATAACTGCCATTATCTTAGTTTTAGTATTATGTAATTTTTGGGATCTGTGGGTGCTAATACATCTGCTCAATTTTTTTAGTAATTTTTATACAGCTAATTACGAAGTTACAAAATAACATAAACATAACATCACTCCTTGTTTCCCCGAAGCGTTGGGCAGAGGTGTCCCAGTAGCAGGTTCACCCACATTTCGCCAGTTATGTTAAAAGTCCCATGTAATAGGGGGTGAGCCTATTGCCATCAACCGGGCACAAATCCAGACTCCAGGCTGCTACTGAGAAATTTCAGATAGAAAAACCCAATAACACTTTGCCTGACCTGGGAATCGAACTCACGACCTCATGTTCAGCAGTAGCGCTTGCGACCACTAGACAAACGAGGCAGTTACAATAGTATTCAAAGATTGAACACAGACCTTAAATTACGAGAATAAGGTGTTAATATAATATTATGAAAATATATTCCCAATTGTTAGTATAACAAACAGTTATAGAATTATGTTCTCGTGACAAAAAATAACTTTTTTTTCAAAGTTGACAATCATCTCTCTACGTCCATTATTTATGGAGCAATCGACGAAAACATTTTTTTAATTTTTCCTGAAACGTTGCGTTTTTGTAATTATCATTTTATTTTTCGGGGACGGCGATTTATCATTTAATTTAAAGGTCCCTTTATATGGTTCCGTTCCCTCCACATAGAGGGCCTGTGTCCCAGCAGTGAGAACCTCATAGGCTGATTATAATTATGTTATATTTGTAGCAATATTGGCAGTTAATTGGAAATAACGTTTAGGTGACTTTTTTAATATTGAAGTTCTTTATGCAACTTACTATACTATACTATGTATCCTATTAATCCTACTTCTTATCTCATACAAATATCTTGAACGCGAAAGTTTGTGATAATGGACGGATAAAAGTTTGTTACTCTTTCACGCAAAAACTACTCAATAGATTTTTATACAGAATTTATACCGATTGGCACACAGATAATTTATAACCTGGATTAACACATAGTAATAATTTATAACCTTTTATTAATATAATTTATAACCTTTTATTAATATAATTTATAACCTTTTATTGTGATATTCCCACGGGATCGAGACTTACGTAAATGAACAAATATTTATATAAATTATCTACCAGACGTAATTGGAATTTAAACAAAAACCAGCTCAATTGTCTCTGTTCACCGAACTAGAATGTTTCATGAATTCAAATAAAACATTAAGTTGACGCGCAAAATGGCGCCGCAATTTATGTTCAATCGCTTTTAACACCACATTGATCCGAATAAAACCTCAAAGGAATTACGATGTCAACAAAGCTGTGAGAAAACACGAATACTGCCAGTAAATATTTCATTCAATGCTGATTTGTCCGCGTAATGTGTATATATTTTCTGGGTATAAAATACAGCTTGAAATCGTGTTTATATCAGAACTAAATACATAATATTATGTTCTACATTTATTTAATTAATTAAATAATAATTATTCTTCACCTATATCAATCAATGTGCCTAGCCTTTTCCCAACTATGTTGGGGTTGGCATCCAGTCTAACCGGATGCAGCTGAATACCGGTATTTTACATGGAGCGACTGCCTATCTGACCTCCACAACCCAGTAACTGGGTAATACGATACCCCTTGGTAAGACTGGTTGTTAGACTTTCGGACTTCTGACGACACAACGACTGTCAAAGATCCACGAATGACAGCCGGGACCAAAGACGAGGCACGGAGGAGAGTCGGTATGTAAAGATGGTCACCCATCCATGGACCAACCCCGGCAAGCGTAGCTTAACCTGATGGATCGACCCGTGCGGCTGTTATTACTTAGCCACGAGCTCTTCTTCCTCATCTGTACTTGTACCTTAAACTTATCTTTGCTATCCATGGAAACGTAGTGGATTGTACATTAACCTTCCTTAGCTTATAATATTTAATGTAATCTACACCTTTGTTTTCCCTAAGAAAATTATAATAATTAAAAACATTGTGCAAAGCAGCTTTTTCATATTAGCTTTTGTAGCAAAATATATCTGCAAATTAATAGCAAAGGGAACAAAACCAAATATTAGTGTACGTAGTGAAACAGAAGGGATACATTTAACGAAGGTCCCATTTCCGGCGTCCTCGGTCCTTTTACTTAATAATAAACACATAAAAAGGTACCTTTTGTAGACGAGACATAAACCGAGAAAATTAGATATCAGTTATTTTCTGTGAGAAGTATGAACTACTAGCTGGAACTGCGGCTCTACTCGCAGTTAATATGTAAATAACACAAATAAACTAAAATAGAAAGGGTTCGTATTGTTACGTCGTACGTACGAGATCTTTCGAGAAAGCACGGATTACAGTGTGTTTGCGCTAAAAACTTCGAGAAGCATTCCATTATTATTAGTTTGAAGTTATGTATGTAGGTAACTACTTATAAACAATATTAGAACTCGTCATTGTAATTTCGACCGTACGCCGAGGGCATAAAGTATCTATTTCTTTATTCGGTACAAGTAGGTTATTATTTTTTTATACCTACTACTTTTGTATTTCCTGGTAATGTTTATTTGTTGATGTTTTTCTGGAACCGTTCTACACATAGCTGGAATGTTCTTGAATATTGGCGGTATAAAAGCAGAGAGCCGACACACGATGAGTCAGTCTGATTTAGGCGATACAACGAAGCGAATCGAAGTGAACTATAAGTGCGATATCTAAGTGAATAGTGATCAGTAGTGTATTTGTGATTAAGTTTTAAGTGTTTTGTGTTTAATAAAGTTATTTAATTGTCTGATTGGTAGTAAATAATTTATCCCATACCCAGCTCGTAACAATTTGGTGTCAGAAGTGAGGGATAAATTATGCCAATTCTACCGAAGGACGACACGGAAGGTATCCGTACCAGGAGTCAGCGACAGCAGGACATGGACCAAAGGCGGTTTGGAGATTCTCCAACACAGACACCGGGTAGTGTCCAGTCTACGTCAGTGCCAGTCGCTGGCCCATCCGCAGTTTCTACAGCATCAATGGTGCCAGACTTGTCAGCTTTAATGGCGCTGCTACAGGAGCAGTCTCGCCGTCAAGAGGAGCAGGCTCGCCGGTTGGAAGAGCAGTTTCAGCGAGACAAAGAGGAGCAGGCTCGCCGTCAAGAGGAGCAGGCTCGCCGTCAACAGGAGCAGGCTCGCCGGTTGGAAGAGCAGTTGCAGCGAGACAAAGAGGAGCAAGTCCGCCGCCAAGAGGAGCAGGTTCGCCGCCAAGACGAGCAGATGCTCCTCATAAAGGATCTTCATGCAACTTTTGGCAAAGAGCTAAAGGTGATGAAGGATCAGGTACAGCAGCACGAGAATCGCCTCTCAGAAGCCGAAGTTCAGATCGCTGGGGTGAAGAAGGCTTTGGGGGAACTGAAGACTGGAGACGTGACTATAGCTTCAGTAGTTGCTACACCTTCAGCGCGGGGCTTTAAGGTGCCTCCATTCGATGGCACATCTTCGTGGTCGGCTTATAAAATTCAATTTGAGGCCGTTATGAAGGCGAATGGATGGACAAAACCGCAAGCCATGACCGCGCTCACCTTGGGCCTCCGAGACCAGGCCCTAAACATTCTTGAGGCGCTCGGCAAGAATGTAACCTACGAGCAGCTGCTGGAGGCGTTAGAGTCCAGATACGGCGACGCGCACCTGGAGCACGTATTTCGTGCTAAGTTGAAGGATCGTGTTCAACGTAGTGCCGAGAACCTACAGCAGTGGGCCCTCGAAGTTGAAAAGCTGGTTCGGAAAGCATACCAGTCTGCCCCTGCACTTATCGATGGGAATCTGGTACAAGCGTTCGTTGATGGAATACGCGACCTAGAAGTTAGAGCCGCTGTGAGACTTGGGCATCATGAGACGCTGAAAGACGCCTTGGCCCATGCCTTAGAAGTAGAGGCAGTGAGGCAGGACCACCGAACGCACCGCGTCAGGGAGGTTGTAGCAACACCTGTACGCGACTGGCCGCAAGGGTACAGTCCTAGGTGCTACACTTGCGGAGTAAGGGGTCATCTTCGGTCAAACTGTCCTAAGCGCAGCACCCCGAGAGAAGATCAGCAGGGAAGGGTGGCTGAAGTGACTGCCCAGCCACAGCAGGGAAAACGAGTAAATGCCAGGACTGGGGGGGCGGGTGCTGGCTGGTATTGAAAGAGCCCCGAGAATCTTGATCTCGCAAGCACATGATGGGAACAGCCGGACCATCAAAGGCGAAGTCAACGAAACAACATGCAAACGGACGTTGGATACTGGAGCTTCTCACACGGTCGTCAATTCTCACCTAGTAAGTCGGTTTCTTGGGAGAACTCACGGTAACGCAGACGCCTTGTCAAGAAGACCTTGTCCTGAAGACGGTAAGCACTGTGCCAGGCAAGAGACTAAGGAAGTAGTACCCGTGAGGATGCTTAGAACAGATCTCACCGATGAATGGAAGGAAACCCTACAGCAGGCTCAGCAAAATGACTCGGACATCAAACCGATCTTCGAGTGGGTCAAAGCTGGTGCTCCTAAACCTAAGTGGGGTGATGTGGCTGCGATGAGTTCCATCACGAAGAGTTATTGGGCGCAATGGAACAGCTTGGTGATCCAGGATGGAGTCTTGTGCCGTAAATGGGAAAACGCTCGAGGGGACAGCTGTCATCTACAAATGGTTGTCCCTAAAGCTAAGGTGCCGGATGTTCTACGGCTCTACCATGATGGATGTTCAGGAGGACATATGGGAGTAAAAAGGACTCTACTAAAAATTCGAGAACGCTTTTACTGGATCCACTGTCGAGATGATGTGGAGGACTGGTGTCGCAAATGTACCAGTTGTGCGGCCGTGAAAGGACCCCACACACGCAGCCGAGGTGCATTAAAAGTGTACAACGTTGGAGCCCCTTGGGAACGGATAGCACTAGACGTTGCGGGACCATTTCCAGAAAGTGAGAGCGGAAACAAGTACTTCCTGGTGGTCATGGATTACTTCACAAAGTGGCCAGAAGTCTTCGCCATTCCTAACCAAGAAGCTACAACTGTCGCAGATAAATTAGTTCAGGAAGTTTTCTGTCGTTTTGGAGTACCCTTAGAAATACACAGCGATCAAGGAAGGAATTTTGAATCGCAAGTATTTCAGGAAACTTGTCGATTGATGGGTACCTACAAAACCAGAACCACCTCTTACCACCCACAATCTGATGGAATGGTGGAACGATTCAACCAAACGTTGGAGAGATATCTGGCAAAAGTCGTGGAAAGCAGGCAGAGGGATTGGGACAAGCACATACAGCCGTTTCTGCTGTCCTACCGCAGCGCAGTCCACGAAAGTACGACTGTGACGCCAGCCTTCGCGAACTTTGGAAGAGAATTACGGTTGCCTGCAGATTTAATCACTGGAGCTCCCCCTGATGCTCCACGTAGTGTAACAGATTACGCAAATGATTTGCGTAACAAGTTGAATGATGTTTATGAGCATATCCGACAATCCGGCCAACAGATGTCTGAGAAGATGAAGACCCGTTATGACCGCAAGGCAAACAGTAGGGGTTTCGACGAGGGTTCACTGGTGTGGTTACATAACCCAGTGCGGAGCAAGGGGAAGTCTCCGAAATTGCAAGCAAATTGGGATGGACCATACCGAGTCGTGACGAGGATCAACGATGTCACCTACCGAATACAGAAGGGTCTACGAGGTGCGCCTAAGATTGTTCATGTAGACCGATTGGCCCGATACTACGGGGCTAATGATGCTCGGGACGAGCATGTCTAAGGAGGGGGCAGTGTTACGTCGTACGTACGAGATCTTTCGAGAAAGCACGGATTACAGTGTGTTTGCGCTAAAAACTTCGAGAAGCATTCCATTATTATTAGTTTGAAGTTAAGTAGGTAACTACTTATAAACAATATTAGAACTCGTCATTGTAATTTCGACCGTACGCCGAGGGCATAAAGTATCTATTTCTTTATTCGGTACAAGTAGGTTATTATTTTTTTATACCTACTACTTTTGTATTTCCTGGTAATGTTTATTTGTTGATGTTTTTCTGGAACCGTTCTACACATAGCTGGAATGTTCTTGAATATTGGCGGTATAAAAGCAGAGAGCCGACACACGATGAGTCAGTCTGATTTAGGCGATACAACGAAGCGAATCGAAGTGAACTATAAGTGCGATATTTAAGTGAATAGTGATCAGTAGTGTATTTGTGATTAAGTTTTAAGTGTTTTGTGTTTAATAAAGTTATTTAATTGTCTGATTGGTAGTAAATAATTTATCCCATACCCAGCTCGTAACAGTATAAAAGGTTGGATGTATGCAGAACTTCTACAGCAAGACGTTCTAAACTTTTACCATCACATCTGCCGAAGTTACGCGGCGGAAAGTTTGGCGTTTTTACGTCGGCAATGTTTCTTTTAAATTACCTATGACAGTTCGAGGCCGAAATTACATCGGGTAATATTCACGTAATTTTTGGCAGGTGTGTTGCTACGCTTAGCTCACTGCTGCTACGCGCCCTCGCTACGCCGTAGCTGTGCTACGCGCGTGGCCTGTACGCTTTTAGAAAGATTTATTTGTATAATGTTGGGGCCACCAATGTACGTAGCCCGCGATGTTCAAATTACCATTTTGAATGATCATTTCATGAAATCGTAACATTTTGGATCAATTCTAACTTAGAGTTAAAGTAAATACATAATAATATAATATTTTACGGTTGCAAATCATATTTTGATAAACGTACAACCAGAAAATGACAGATTGCAAAAAAACTTAAGAAAATTTTAATTATGCGGGCCATCTTAGCGCAAAGTTTTTTATGTCATATTTTTCCTAGCGTTGGATTAGTTTAGACATGCACATGTTGTAGAAAGTAAATTATTATGATACAAGTTTCGAAATGGCATTATTTTAGCAAAATTTTGCCTGGATATTATGCTACAGACAGAAAAGGAATACCCACACCTGATGGGGGCGCGAGTTTTTTAAATTTTCCCCTCGCCTGGATCTCAGGAGACGTGGCTATGGATATAGACGGAGAAAAATAACCTCCTTAGAGAGCTCAATCGGCGATGAATTATTTAATACCCATAAAAATATTGAACAATTTTCAGCTATTGGTGCGATTTTCTACTTTATTGCTTCGAAATAAAACGGGTTTTTAATTGTTTAATCCTGCGTTTTGATGAAGTTATTATTGGATAGAAATGGTGTCCATAATTTTACCTTTTTGCGAAAAAATAACAACTGCCATGGTTTCTTTTAGATGAAAAAGATATTTAAGTTAACTTTAGATTATTTCTCTTCTAAATACAATAGCCTGATCAAGTTTCTGGAGGTACTTGAATTGATCCAAAGCATGGAGACTCCTCGGCGGCAAAATAGACACCACACGTTATTAGCTTTTCATCCTGTCATTCAAATTAAAACTGTCAAAGAATGTCAGTTGTGATTTGAATATACGGCCAATTTAAGTTGGTAGTTAATTTGCTTAACTTTTAATTTCCCTAACTTTACCTGAATATGGTTGAAGCTGTCAAAATGCTAACAGATGTTTTCAAGGAAATGTCCCATCAGTTTGTGGCATTATAGAACTTTTATAAAGTTATAAAAAATATTACAAAGAAGGAAGATGGAACGCCCACGTTGCTTGTTACTCGCTTCTAAAAATATTAGGAACTTGGAGAGGTAACTTTGTGATTCTCGGTTATTTTCGTCTGTTCTAAGAGGTGTGAACTTTCACCTTTAGGCCGTTTTCTCACGGGTCGGCACGTCAGCGGTGCGAGATCAGCAAGGTCGGTATATCCGGTACCGAAAGCTCACCGAGCGCCTGTATTTCGTTTCCTGATTGGCTCGGTATGTGCGGGAGCGGGGCGGATCGTTTCGGAATACCGCGTCTCGGTAAAAACATCCAGTGCCCGCTTGGTGTTTTGAGACACGTCACGCGGTTTAATTGAACATTAATATTTTTTTCAATTTACGGATGTCGCCCATAGCGCGTCCGTTTTTTTCGTAAACGGAGATAAATATAACACGCCACAACATCTTCATCACTCGAAGACGACATTTTCTCGCGAGGAATTATAGGGTGCTGCACAAATTATATTGAAAACGTCGATTATGCTTTAAGGTTAAAGTTCGCGAACACATTCGTAAGAAGCTGGCAGTATCATCACAACGTTAATGATTTCCCATTGTTTGTCTTATTTGGTTTAGTATATTTTATGTATATTTATTTGCGCTTATTTTTTATATATAATTAGGCCTATATGTTATATTTATTATTTGTAATAAGTATATGTGTATTTTCATATTTAAATGTTTTTATTTTTATTACTCAATTTTTGTAATTGCACCTACCACTGTTTGTCTCTGCATCACCCAAAGATTGACCTGGTAGAAAATGCCTCAGGCATTAAGTCCGCCTATGTACATTTATGTGCCTTAAGTATTATATAAATAAATAACGTCAGATCCGTAAATGCAAGCAGTGCGGTATCGTTTCGATAAACAGAGCATACTATACCGAAACGATACCGCACCGACCGATGAGGAAACGGTCTTAGTTTCGTATTGTATTGAAGAGAGCAGTGGTGGCCCAGTAGTATCGGCCCCAACTTATGTAGGTCGTGGGTTCGAACCCGAGCAAGCATTTTACTTTGTATATTTTATTTCATTAGCCTCTCAAAACGGTGCAGGAAAACATCATGAGGAAACCGGCATGTTCTAGAAGCAAAAATTTGAAGGCATGTGACCTCCTGCATTGGGCCCGCAGCGTCTTTTCCTAATAATGTTTGAAACTGGATTTAGCATCGCTCAGTTAAAACGAAGAGCAAAAAAAAATCAGTAAAATTCTCCTTACTTGAAAACAACAAAAACGATGTTAACTACATATTCAATAGATATACCAAAGCTGAATTGTATTTTATAAAGATTAAAACGAACAACACTGCAGATTGCTAGATATTAGTGTACTTGTAATGCGCGACACAATTGTTGCCGCGCATTTGAATTTTTTCAATAGGCATTTTGCCATTTGCGTCCTATATAGACTTTAAGGCAAAAACAATACTTTGGCATTTGTTATTTTTGTGTATGTGTATGTATTATTTATGTATGTATTCCCAACAACGTGATTTTAAGGTAAATACATGTCAATGCAATATATTGTATAAGAAAACAACGCAAGCAGCACGTAGTTTTATAGGAAATATTAGGTTTCAGTGCGTTGAATTTGTAATACAATAGACGTAGATATATTTAGTAACCTATTTCACTTAACTATTCTTAAAGAGTTATAAAAAACCCTGTAGAAATCGACACGTGTTTCACCTCTCAACGAGGCATCCTCAGGATGACAATTGACTTGTTGCGAACTCGAACCGATTGTTTTATAATGGATTTCCGTAAGGTCACGCCTGAATCAATTAACTATCTTGAATTGGTGTTGCAATAAACAATTTTCTTTATTACAGTAATCTTTATTCTAAGATCTTTAGTAATTGGTATGAAACTCGTCGAGAGCTGGCTAGAAACTTTTAGAGAAATATAGAAGATAAAAGGTTATGAGCTATAAATAAGTTTCTAAGAATAATTTGTTTTGTCTGGGGTCGCATCGCATCTCAATAGGAGTATTACAACTTACCTTTTTCTCATGACGAAAGCGAAAAACGAAAAATGAACTCTATGAATATGACTCGTGTTCCCGCTAAAAGTTATTAAAAGAAGACAAATTTTTACTACTGTCCGTTGTCCCTAATCTAAATCCGAACGCTTTTTTAATCGAAAATACTGTCCTATAGCATTTTTCTTAAAATTTTCGAGAAGCACAATTAGTATCACCCATACCTGATATGAAAATTACGTTAATGTTATGTACGAAAGGAGTTTATTTAATTTTTAAATCGTTCAAATATACGTTACGTTTATTCCGCGTGTTTTTCTAGGTCCAATGTATTTTTGTCCGTATCTTAAAACTTTCGTATTCTTTCATGTCGTAGGTCTTTAGAAAAAATAACTTTATAGAGATGACACGACACGTGTTCCCACTGAAAGTTATTAAAAGAAGAGCAATTGCAGGCAACATTTGTTGCCCTTTAAGGAAAAAAAAATTGTTTGTTATGCGTAGTTAAGATAGTTAATTGATTCAGGCGTGACCTTGCGGAAATCCATAATAAAATGATGATGTGGATATATGTAGTATGTGGATATGTGTATGTAGTAGCTAAGCGGAAAAGGTTACTACATATATCCACATCATCATTTTATGCGTAGTTAACATAAAACAAAAAAAAAAAGCAGAAACAATCAAGCTCTGAAATTATGACAAGAATTCCTTATGCCCGCGGCTTCGCTGCGTGATCGTACTACCGAGGTAAAAAGAACCCAGGACATGGTCCACGGTGGTCAAGCCCTTTCATTTGGTGGGCGCCATACTCAATTTATTGTGACGCAACATACGCCTTTAACCAGCGGACAATCAAGACGCTTCCAACGATACCTCATTTGTCAAATTATGATAAGGAGTTTAAAAGTTATGAGGGAAACGATGAACATACATACCGGTCAAAATCATAACTCTCCTTTTTGCTTCGCCATAGTCGGGAAAAACAGTCCGATCTAAATATAAATAAGGAAACAAACTTTACAATATCTTTGAACCTTTACGATTCCTCATTGATTTTGACCTAAGGGAATAGGGGCAACAAAAGACCTCTTAGGCTCGGCCTTGACTGCCAGCCTTATAAATAAAGTTGGCGACCTTAAAACCCTCTTAGGCAGGAGAGTTTTCCATGAGTTGCGTTCATGTCATTTACGTAATGCGTATCATATGGTTGTAAGTTTTTGCGTTTAGTAGTACTGTTGGCAAATAAAGTTAATGACTAAAACGTGACCAGAGGGTTGGCCTATTTTTTAGCCAAAGCATTACCGTACAACTGACAAATACTTTTACAATGTTTGTAATTATGTGAGCACCATGTATCTATCACATAATTGAATTATCTGTCGTTGCTTCATTTTTAATTCTTTTTACCTATTGTGGTATAGTAATTTTATTCTAGGTGCATCGTCTTCACATATAATTATATAACTAATGTACGTACTTATACAAACTATTGTAAAACATTTTAAAAGAGTAACGGTGGAGTTTCTTGCCCATTCTTCTCCATACGAAAACTATCTTTTGGAAGGGGCGACTAGAATCAATTATATTATTTTATAAATTTTGACGTTCAAAAGTGCCATACATGGGCCTATTTGAAATAAAATAATGATTTGACTTTGACTTTGAATGTGCAGGCTATGCTGCCAGCGTTTTGTACACTTTTTCTGACAGGCAGCGAATCGTTTGATGCCCTATAATTATTTTTCTGCTTTGTGTATACATGTACATATTATTATTATAATGTTGAGACTGAACATAATCACTTACACTTGACAGCCATTTTACGAGAGGTGCCAGCGAATGTTGAATGCGTAATAAATAAGCACTTTTTGCAAAGTGAGAAAAAGGTGACTGTACAATTACTTTGTAGTCCCAGTCCTCAGTTGAGGAGCTTCAAAAACTGATCTATCTATTTTCTGTAAATTTTTGATGATTTGCATACATAAAGTTGTTTTTTTTTTTTTAACAGTTTCCAGAACAAGTTTTAGCGATAAAAACGAATAGCGAAAAATAACGAAAGCAAATTGTTTTACCTATATTATGTACTTTATGCACACAGTACTTTGTGTACTTTATAAACACAGCAGCTTACAAAAAGTTACAATTCTAAGGCCGCGCGCACTTTGGACGCGTTTTTGTACGAATTTCACTCGTGCGAACACATACGAACACGTACGAACACGCACGAACGATCCCGATCTTCCAAGTACAAAGGGAGCGCGCAGACTGGATGCCAATTAGTCGTACGTATAGTGCCGACGTTCGAAAACAATCCAAACTTGTTGGGATTTTTCGTGCGTTCAATGCGATATCACGGAAACACTAGGTAGTGACGGTATTTGACGGAGAAAAACGTATTCGGTGTGCGCACTCAATTCGTACGACCACGGTCGTACCTTTACGTACGATACAAATTCGTAGCCAAAGTGCGCGCGGCCTAAGGTATTTTGTAAACATTGTGTTCTACGACTCATATTGCTGACTGTACACCCAACCCTAAAACTCGGTCAAGGTTGCAAGGGTAAAGGTAGATATTGTTTCAGGGTAGGTAGCAGATACTTCGTTGTTTACTCTATACTTTAATGAAAATTAATTATTTTTCGTTTTGTTGCTCGCGCTCTCCTGGGTACGGAGAGGTCTGCAAGTCAAATGGTCACTCAAACACGAATTGACGGCTTAAAGTGCTGCGCGAATTGACTCGCGATTTCGTGTATGAATCCATCCATTATTTTGTAATTTTCGGCCATTTTCAGCCAAAAAATCGTGATTCGGCCATATTTTTGTTTTCGGCCATAAACCAGCCGAAGCTCCAGCCAAGTCGACAATCAGAAGTTTTGAAGTGTCGCGCGTCATTCTGTCTACTTCGTAAAGGTCGGCAATATCAGGTGAATCCAACAAGAAAATACACGAAATTTTAATGGAATTATCGGTTTTATTTCTTTTTAGGCCTATATTTGCTCTTTCTCTTTTTAAGTGTGAAAAAAAAAAACAAACAAGATTTTAGTGTACAGCGGAAATTTTAATATCTAAATCATTTTCGTTTTTGGCCGAAAATAAGACTAAAGCCAAACCTTATTTTTCGGCTGAAAATCTATTTTCAGGCGGACGCAAAATGTTCCTCCAAATGAATTTGTTGCCACTTCCTTGTATCAAAATTCCATTCAAAACTTTATTCTGCTTCACTTTAATCATTTACTATTGCTTATTGAAATAGTAATCGAAAAAGCCTGATCATGGCTTATATTAATTCCACATAGAGCTTATTCTAATAATCAATATGTAAAATCAATGTGCAGGTAGTTGCTTTCCTAGACGCAAGCACAATGCAACCTGATTAACACTTGCAGGTATCCTTGAAAAGTGAAACACTGGCTTATTAATTGCTCGCGTGGGTACCACGCGTGTGGCCTGTTCACACATGTGCTTATTTACATAATTTATCGAATGTAATTTGCTGATTGAAGCAGGTAACACGTGAATTTTCGTTGTGGCGTGTTTTAGTTATATATTTCCGGAAAAAAGAGATAAATGTGAACTAAAAATTTTGATTGCTTATAACCTGTTACATACACGAGTTTTAAATAGGTTCTGTTTATCATAGTTTATTTAATCGAACCTCCAATAATTCTCTTTTTGCTTTCCTAAAAATATTATTGAACAAAAATTTGTTGAATACGCCTCTTTTTATAAACTTCTAATAATTCCCATTTTGGGGTTCCAAAAATACTAAATAGCCAAGTAACTGCGACTAACTTGGATGAAGCGCTCGCTGGCCGCTGCCGGGGTACCGCTCGCTTCGCTCGCTCGGTTCATACACTGTTGGTCACAGTTTTAACCTAACCTGTTGGGTCGGGGTATCTTAGCTTATTTACTGCGACCACGGCAGAGGCTCATTAATTAAAAATATTGTGCATCAGTAGAAGCCTAAAAAGATTTTTGAGGTTCACTAATTTTAAAAAGTTTAAATCATTAAAAGAAGAATAAGTTTTTAGAGGATCTGTTAATTATTTTCCTTTAGTTTCCTATCCGGACACTGTGAAGCAGGCCCAGATGTCAAACAAAGTTTTTTATCCTATTCGTAGATCCTGTAGGCTAGTTTTACCTTTGCAGATTCTAACATAAGAAATATGGCAAAGTTTTCGTGCGTTCAATGCGATATCACGGGAACACTAGGTAGTGACGGTATTTGACGGAGAAAAACGTATTCGGTGTGCGCACTCAATTCGTATAACGGAATGGTATATAGAAAAACGGCACATAAATTTATGATATTGTTTATTAGGTCTCCATAATACTTTCGAGTAGATAAAGTTTAATCAGTAACTTGAACATTGGGGCTGTGGTACCACTTATGTTTAGTACAAGGTAATAATACCGTTTGTGGCTTATAAGGCAGCATGAACTGCGATATCAAGAATGTTTGTGACACAGTTTTCCAGTACCTGAATAGTTTGTTTCAACATAGATGTTCTTAGTATCAGTAGTCTCAAAGTAACTTCTCATAAAAGTGGCACTCCAATTGGCGCACAATCAGAGGGCGACTTGCACTTTTATGAGAAGTATTTTTTCTATAGGAAGGACTTTTACTTTTACAATTTCGAACGTTATTATTATAGTTATGGCATCACTTTGACACAGGAAAGTAACATGTGTGGAAATATATGAAAACGCTTTTATATTTCCGTCCACGATAACGTTATAACGTGCCGTACGGTCGTGTTGGACGGCAACGTCCCAACGAAGGAAGAGAGAGTGCACCTGTGTCTGCGCACACACTTGTGCATTATAATATCTCCTGCGCCGAAGGCTGGTGTCCGCTGAGATTGATCGCCATGGCCGAAATCGATCTGGAGGACTATTATAACGTGCACATCTTTCCATACATTTAATGGACGCGGTCATTAGAAATAATAACTACTGAAAAGTTGAGCTCGAACTGTAGTTTTGGGGAGTATGATAGACTCTTTCACTTATATTCAAGCTTTTTTTTACGGTAGTGTGAAGTATGGTTATCAAATCTATTGGTAAAAGTATGGCAAAGTATTCTACATCAAAATAGTTTTCAATTTTCGCTTCATCGGTTAATAAAGAAGATTTAGTTTTCATTGATCTCAATCTTGGGCAGGATCCAGTCTTTGAAGGAGTACACCCTGGTGTAGACGTCAGGGTAGCCGCGTGCGCAGGGCATGCCCCACGATACCACTCCCACAACGCTGTTATTAGCTACCAGAGGGCCGCCGGAGTCACCCTACGAATGAGAGGAAAAAGGTTAAAAGAAATACACTAAATAGTTGGAAGTTTGGCAACCGTTGTTATAGTGCAAACAATTAAATTAAGCTCATATCAGTCGCTTCATTTTTGTTCACTTATGTCTTTCATTTGACAACTTTCACTCGAAGTAAAAGGTCGACGAAAAGTGAAAGATAGTGAACCAATCCAACGATGTTGGCTTTTGACATTCGTCATCAAGAGCTCCGAATGATCGAAAAATTAAATGAGCTGATCACGACAAAATTAAATAGAATGTTTATATCGGTGTCGTGTGAACGTGGAAGGTAACAAAAATGAATATTCACTCAAGTGACTGGTAATCAGCTTTAGGACAATCGAGATGAATCTTATAGTCCTTGATTGATCAAGGACGATAAGATTTATGTCGATTGTGCTCAAACACAATATTCTGACATTTAACTGTACTGAGAATCTGCACATCATTTTTAGGGTTCCGTACCCGAAGGGTCTCAACCGGAACCCTATTACTAAGCCCTCGGTGCCCTGTCTGTCAGCGGGCTGTATCTCATGAACCGTAATAGGTAGACAGTTGAAATGTTCACAGATTGTGTATTTCTATTGCCGCTTTAACAACAAATAATAAAATAAAGTCTAAAATTAAAGGAAAATACAAGAAACGTGTTTTTTTTTACTAAGTATTGTACGGTGGTACGAAACACTTCGTGAGCAAGTCCGACTCGCACTTGGCCCGTTTTCATTGTTATTCGTCATGACAGTCAAAAAGAGCTCTCAGCCTTGGAAATTATCACGATAAAATATTATGATATTAAAATATACTAGGTATAAAAATCAAAGGCGAAATGTGGGGGAACTATAAGGACACCTCTGCCCAACCCTTCGGGGAAATAAGGCGTGATGTTACGTTATATTAAAAATCAAAGCTAAAATGGTCTGTAAATCGAGAAACCGACGAAACAATAATAAAATAAAGAAAGCTGAAATGATTTGCTATCTGAAATGTACGGTGTTTTACATAAATTCTCATCATTCGCCGATATTTGATCGAAATACGACTGATATACAAATACTAATATCCGTCTGAGCTATCAAATGTTTCGTTGGAATATCTCCGAGCATAAAATGTCGTGATTTATTGCATAAGCCGCCATGTTGTACGTTAACACAATATTTGGAATGACATTAGACTCCGTTTGAAGGTTGAGAGCTGCACGATGGAAACATGTACAGGGTGAAATTGAATTCATGGGCATCCTTTTAAGGGATCATTATGAACAAGTTTCACTATGGGAACAACCCTGAAATAGCGAAAAAAAACAGTTGTTCCCTACATTTATATTCGCATAGCTCGTCAAAATGTAGGGAACAGCAGATTTTTTTTCGCTGTTTCATAGTTGGTCCCAAGGAGCTGCTGTTAGCATTGTTCTTATGGCAACAGACTTGCATAAGATGGTGGAAGCTATCCAGGCGGACTCAGAACAAGCCATACCACCAACCAAACTGAGCAGAAAATCTTGGATACAGTGGGACAATTCAGCTTTATCTCTGTATTATACAAAATAACTCCTGAGTCTATCTAAAAGCCTGGTTCAGAAATAGACAGTATTTTACCAAATCAATTCAAGAATGACACGAAATATGAAATATTTAATAAACCTGAACCTATCTGGAGGTGGTAAACCTCAAAATGTGTACTTACATGACAAGCTCCTTCCCCAGTCTTCGTGAGGGAACAGATTTGTGTGCTGTAGACCGGGTTGATTCTGTTGTAGATGTTCTGGCAACGTTCCACGCTCAGGGAGGTCAGTTGGATCATCTGTAGCTGGACTGGTAATGTGCCAGGATACTAAAACATTAGAAATGGGTTAACCTTCATGTTAGGATATGTAGTTAATACTTAATACCAGCTTAATATTGTCCCACTGCTGGGCAAATACCTCTTCTTATGCAAAGAAGGCACGATAATTGATGACCACTCTTGCTCAAGATCGATTGGCAATTTCAGACGTAACTATCCAGGTTTTCTTACGATGTTTTTATTTCACACCAATGTCAGTAGGTATAGTGTCCAAGAGAAACTCAGAAAGTACTTGTGAATTGAAAATGCTACATTGGTAAATACTTGCCGGTATTCTAAGTATTAATTGTTGTGGGTTGACAACATTTAGTACTTAGATTATTCAAAATTGTTTCAACATCTGGACGAACCTATTGAGGTTTTTGTGATGTTTCTATTTACGTTTTGTATTATAATAAAAATATTCTGCCTAAAATTTTCTTACTAGTAGCAAAAAAATTATGAATGAAAACCTTTCATCACCATAAGCACTTCGAGAAGGTAACATTTTATTTTTACCGAATAAGAACTGTTATTGGATATTACAACAAAAGAACTGATATACTCGGAACTAATTAAAACGTACCGTGAAAAGCGCCCATCGTGTTCCCAAACACAACCCTCACAAAGTTTAAGAGTTAAAGTATAAGCTGTATAAATACTAGGAACAGTACTGCAGGTACTTCCGATAAGGATGATAATAACAATGCTGGTCTTGCAACTATGAACATAGACGGTAGATGTGAACTACGCAAAAGTTGAAGAAGTAATAAAACAGATAATTAGAAGTGGCACGGTAATGGTAGTCTCGAACGGTGCACAGAGTATGTAACTTGAACGATGCGTCGTAGGTTTTCGTGGGTACGATAGGGTTGTCACATAAAAAAAATGTTAACAGCCTGATTACAATTTGTAAGTTGGATTGCGGAATCTGAACCCACATCTGGAATTCTACTCTCTAAGTAATATATCCGTAGTTTCGGCCGAAGTTACGGACGTCTCGTACATCTATGGACATAAGATTAGTTGGGGGCCCAACCTGAGAATTAATGACAACACGATTTGACAGTTGTAACTTGGTAAATACCTACCTATACAGGTTTTCCTGTATGAGTAAGGAACCATTCTCAGTATTTTTTTTCAAAATTTAAGGCTCAGTAGTTTCGGAGATAAGGTGGAATGATCAACTTTCATGAATTTTCTTAAATATCTTTAAAAGTATTTATTTTGAATATAGTACTTTAAAATATATTTGAGATCCTCGCAACAAGTCCTTTCATATTTTGGTATGTCACATGGTAAAGTTAGAAAAACTTTTTTCTTTTTTCTTTTTTGCCCTCCAAAAGTGACTTTCATATTCAAAATTCATTTATTTACTTTACACGTCCGTGTTTGGGTCACAGAAATACATATGTGTACCAAATTTCAACTTAATCAGTCTATTAGATTCGGAGAAAATTGGCTGTGATAGATGGACAGACACACGAGTTACGTTTTTACATTACGTACGACGTTCCTTTTGAGGACGAGGTTTAATGTTCGACAGCCCTATGCGGATAAGGGCTGCCACGAAACACTAATGACACAATTAGGGAGCCCTCCGAATGTGCGAGGGAATAATAATAGTTGCGGAGGGTCAGCTCCCGCGCCTCCTACGTAACGTTTTGGTTAAAAAGGAAAATAATGAAACAAAAGACATTGTGGGTTTTTAAGTGTGATTGCCTTTTATTGCTAATGTTGTTTGAATGTTATGCTTTTGGAGAGTTTTCCTTGATGATATTTTAATTTATTGGCACTGAAATAATTAACCCAAAACACTATTGGTTCAAGTGCTTTGTAATGTTTTCTATCGTTTATTGAAACGTAAGCAACCGATTAAGCACTTGAAAGTACTTCGAAGGTAAACTCAGCTTATATGAGAATATGACATACATACACTTTCTTTTATACAAAATTAAAACAGTTTTCAAGGCTAAATAAAAATACTTAATTAAATCAAGGAAGTACCTTAATAGGCATACAAAAAAAAAGTGGTGGCATTCCGGGAGTGCCGACACAAGTGAAAACTTGAACAAGATCGCCTTGGTGGGAGAAAAATACTTGTATAGAACATTGGTCCGTAATCTTATCTAAATAAAGAGCACAATCGCGTTTACAAAAAAAATACCTCCGAAACTTGCATAGAACAATTAATAGTAACTTGATATAAATAAAGAGCACAATCGCGTTTACAAAAATGAGGAGTCGTCACGGTGTCGCGAAAACAATGATTTAGTTCCATCTCAAAAATGCCCAACGCGCCTAAAGAAGTTTTCACTTCAAAAATGCTTAAACTTTAAGAAATTCAAATTGTTTTTAATAATATCTGTTATCCATGTATAGTTTATGAAAAAGGAAAACAATTTTCTTCGCGACTCGAAACTAGCTTCTGATTAAAAGAGGAAATAAATGACGTTTAATTTCCCAGTTGACTTGGGGGTGTTCATTAATGAAGTCTTTGAAATGAGGTCGTTTCTCTTCTTTTTTTGTTTTACAGAAACTGTATCATGTACTGTGCGTTCATAACTTGTTCCATGAAACGCGATTGGTAGCACTGTTCTGTCAGTCGCCATTTTGTATTTATCGAAACTAATATTGACAAGCAATTGTGCCAACATGACGGCGAGGAACCAGTTAAAGTGAACGATCTGTACGCATATCCTCCTTCTGTTGATTGGGTTATTATGTAGATCTATGGTTTGACGATCATGTTTTGTCTTACTTAATCAGTAATTTTGAATGTCTATTTTTCTTCTGAAGAACGATTCTACAATACGAACAAAATAAAATAGGTTTGATTTCTTGTGAGTTGTCAAGATTTAGCTGTGAAAGTAATACCATAATATTCTCTTTAAATTATGTTGCCTCGTACTCACAGATAACCTTCATTAGTAATTTGGCCTATATCTTTTTAAGACTATTAAAGCATGTAGGTACATAAGATTTTACAGCACGAGTGCTGACAAGGTCTGTTATAATCTGTGCTGCTTTTAATTAAATTCTGATCGTCATAATCACACAATAAATTCATCTAACGGATTGTGAATCTTTAAACTATATCTACATACAAATAAATAAAATTGAAGTGTCTGTTTGTAATGTAAAAAATAACAGCTTTTTACTAAATGCTTAGGAAAGTATTAACGGTTTTTTTTTAAATGTTTACTGTTAGTCCGTTTGTTCCAGCAAATCTCGGAAACGGCTAGATCGATTTTGACGGGGCTTTCATGACTAATAAACGATAAAGAATTAGGATCCATGTGGGCGAAGTCGCGGGCAGCTGCTGGTTGTTGCACAATAAAATCAATTAGAAAAAAAAAAAAAACTACATCAAAACTTACAGAAAGTCGTCCCCATCCACTAAGAAACAGATCTGCTCCGGCACCAGTATCCTCAGAAGGAAGTGATATCGGCTGCACGAGGTCATTGAACTGGATGTCAGATTTGACTTTTAGAAGACTGACGTCATTAATGATGGCCGAGCTGTCATAGTCCGGATGACTGATAATTTTCTCAAGGAAGTAGGTGTCACCGCCAACCAGGCGGTTGGTCGTGCCCACTACCACCAATATCCCGTACTTTGATTGGCTACAATGGAAATAGAGATTCAAAAAAATATGTTATTTCACATAAACCTACATGGGCACTTATGAAACGACAGAAGTGAGGTGCACGGTTTCAATTGGTCGTATCCTATGGAGAAGAGTCCGCAAGAAAGATTGAATTCGGTATCACCGTTTCAGAAATGAAAAAAGAAGATTTTTGTACTGAAGGTAGGTTTCAAAGGTCTAACTGTTACTTAAACAAAAAAATATCCTGGTACATAATAATCCGATTAGTAACATAAATATTCGAAAAAGTACCTATCTGTACGCTATTTATTTATCAAACAAGTACCTACATATTTGTAGGTACACGTGTAGGTTCAACCTATCTATAACTTAATTAACCGAATTCCGTGACAAATTACCTACTAGATAATGGTGTTGTTAATCAAAACAAAGACACTATTGAATACAAAGATACCTAAAGGTGCACAATGTGAAAAGGAATTTCTTACGCGAAAATCACTTGCATTACGAATAGAAATAGATTGCCAATTACGGGAAGCTTACCACACTATTAACACCCGACGGTATCCCACGCGTTCTATTTGACGATTCGAGGAATATGGCTTAGCGAGATTTCAGCCAATGAACACGCTGCGGTCGCGTACAGTAGCATTCCGTTATCCTAACTAATCCTAATTTAAGTATAATAATATTATAAATGCGAAAGTGAGTTTGTTTGTTTCTAATGCTTTCACGCTAAAACGGCTGAACGGATTTGGATTAAATTTGGCACATGGGTAGACCATGACTTGGATTAGGACATATTATAATCTCATCTGGGGTTTCATTGCATTAAATACCAAACAAGATATATTAATCAATTCATTTTTCATCCTCATTTTTTTACATAAGTAACACTTTAGATCAGCTATAAGTCGCCATGATGGATTTTATGTGACTCTTAAAGCTTTTTATCTGCGGAACAACATAACGCTTCCAATGACATCTCGTTTGCCAACTACTTTGGCTTTGCCGTAAGTCGAGTAAAAATAGCGTAAATAAGTAGTGAACCCTGTCCTGACAGCTCTGCTGCCAAAATTACTTACTCTGGATCTTTTTCAAGCCAAGATAAAAAATGTTTTGTTTGTTTCCGTCCCGTACTAACCCAACAAGATCTGCATTGTGTTCAACTGTATCAATCGAAGAATGTAAATTGTGTTCAGTGTATTAAAAAACAGTGGCACTCCGGGAGTGCCGACAGAAGTGAAAACTTGAAAAAAAATCGGCGGTACTTAACGCGTTGATGTCTTTTACTCCACGCACCGCGGAAATCAACGCGTTGATGTCTTTTTAAAGGGTCAAAAGTGGTGGTGTCATCACGGTGTCGCGAAATTAATGATTTAGTCCCATCTCAAAAATTCCTAACGTGCTTAAAGAAGTTTTCACTTAAAAAAATGGGGTGTGGCTGTGAGGTGAACACGGCCGATTGTTTTACGTGTATACGTGTACGTTACAAGTAATATCGTCACCTCTACGGCAAACTTGCGAATCTGCAGAAAATTCATTTTACAGGAGAACGTTTTAAAAGCAAACATCAAAGATAACTTTTTTTTAACAGGAATAATAGTACTGCGGTACATTTGGTTTTTAAAATGGTACTTTTTACATTATACATTACAGAAATAAATACACATTCGTAACTTTACGTCATCATCAGTGATCGGAGTAGGTAGATTGATTTTACGTACTCGCATCAAAGCCTTTTTTTCGGGATTTCATTTTGGCACGGGATTGAATCAAATATTGTAAAAGTAATGATTTTTAAAGTACTACATTAGAAATTTATAGAATGCGATAGGTAAACATTTAAAATTGTTTTTTTCTTATTTATCAAGTAATAAAATGAATCTTACTGTTGTGCGTCCATTCGAAACTTACATAATATGACTAATTTTGTAGTCATTTCTTGTAATTATATTATCTGCTGCTTGTAATTGGTATTATTCTTGAATAAATAAATAAAAAAAATCTTTTTATACTTCTTAATATTTTTTTTGCATTCAATGCAATAACAGCAAAAGGGTTAAACAATTCTTTTTCATATTGATGTATTCTTTATTCTACACATTACAACATTAGAAATTCCTTAAAAAATCTTAATAATTTCAAAATCCCGGAATCCCGGAGGCATATCCATACTAATATACACGGGCCAGTTCATTGACCCTAAATCAATCTACTAACTCCGATTACTGGTTATCATACATAGAAGTTAATAGATATTTATTCATACCCTGGCAAACAAACGAAAGTAAGATCCGGGCCACGATCTCTCTTTCGGTTTTCTTCGCACCCCCAGGTTCGCAGGCATCGGCCCTAGCGGACCCCGTCAATTCTGCTGATATGTCGCTGTAGATCCGGGCCTGGTACTTATCGGACGGTGAGCTACCCATTGCTCACCGTCCGCAAGCTCGCGCCTACGGTGGCCGGAAATCGGCCTGCGATTCCCGACGCCCAGGGTGTCTCCTCCTGCGGCGGTTAGGTGCGTGAGGATGCGAAATTTGCCTCTCCCTCACGCACTCCCCTGATTTTGTTATCATCATTTTTTTTTATTGCCTCCCTTTATGGAAGCAATTTTAAAGTCGTATTCACCTCAAAAAAAACGTCAAGCACACTTGTTTTTCCCAACTCACTTTTGACATTAGCAGAATAGTCGACACTTTGCTTGCTATTTCATAAAAATATAACAGAACATAATGTTTCTAGAAACAGTCACATGTACCCGTCCCTCCACTCTATAGGTAATTTCCGATATCCTTGACACATACAATATTAAGTCGTATGTTACACGGAACGCCTGACTACACGGCGATAGTCGTTAATCACGATATTATTAAATTATGGAAACCCGCATGCGATACTTGATATTATTAATGCATATTAGAAAGAACCTTGACTTTCCCTTTCATGATTCAGCACGCGTAGCATGATGACGATAGAAACAGGTTTTCTACGGGTTTTGTCGACGAAATAATAGACAAAATGACAGATTGTGATTGTTCTTCCGGTGTTTCTATATTTCTACACATATTATTATATTTTATTAATTACACACACAATAATAGGTATGTGTCCATGATTTCTCTATTCTCTTTCGAAAATCTTATGATTGTTTTTTTTTTTAATTTTTAAGTCCCATGCTAACACTACGTAAGTTAGCTGTAACTTTCCCGAATAGAATAAAATAAAATAAATAAATAAATGAAGCATATAATATGATAAGATAACATCACGCCTTGTTTCCACGAAGGCCGAAGAGGTGTACCTATTAGTACACCTACATTTTTCTAGTTATGTATAATTATTTGTTGCCATAATTTTCCAGTTTTTCCTTTATGGCGCGAAACGTTTGAACAGTTATTTAATTAACTCTCGTTCCGCGTTGTTCGTGAAAATTGATCTGTTGTCGTCTTAAGCGATTATAATTTAGTTGAAAAATATTTTTGAAGTGAAAACTTCTTTAGGCACGTTGGGCATTTTTGAGATGGGACTTAACCATTGATATCGCGACACTGTGACGACACCAGCTTTTGACCATTAAAAAGACATCAACGCGTTGATTACCGCGGTGCCGATTTTTTTTTTAGAGTTTTTCTTCTGTCGGCACTCCCGGAGAGCCACTGTTTTTTTTTTAAATAAATAAGTATGTTTTATTACGGACCCTTTAGAGTGTTTGACATTGATTTTCAAACAGAATAAGATATTCACATACAAATAAAGGATGAAATATGTAATTAACAGGATTTCCTTGTGGGGTACAAGGAAATCATGTTAATTACATATTTCATCCTTTATTTGTATGTGAATATCTTATACATTAATCATATTATCATATTACAATATTTGCTGTAGCAACAGGTTTCCGACCACATAAATACAGTTATTTTTCTTTCTTTTTGCGCTTCTTTCTAAGAATAGTCATCAGTTAATTGTGGATTGTCTAAAACCATCTTCAAACCTAAATTAAATTCGCCCATAATAAAAAAGAAAATGTTATCAGCTCCTTACCCCGCAGTACAATGCGCAGCAGTCAGCACCCATCTTTTATTCAAGATCGATCCCCCACAGAAGTGAGAATTAAACAAATTCCTCAGCGACGCCTGGTATGGCACCCGACCTTCAGGAGCTGCCACTCCACCCACGATACGAGCCCCTAGTAGGTTGAACACCCCTGGCAGTTCGAATGGTATGTCTTCCTGTGATTCTGGTGGGGGTAGAATAGGTGCTTGCTGCAGAAAAGCCCCTGAAAAAAATGGTTATGGAGTAGTCTGGAAATTGATTTGACACTAAAGTCATGACATGATACATACATTTTCTCAAACATGCTTGAAAATTCGAACATTATTTTGACAACCTTCTTCGAGTTATATCGAAATTCCTGTACTGGTCACAAAATGAAAACTCTTATCTGTCGTGTTATTTAAAAATGGAACGAAATATTTACTCGGCAACACAATGGCAACCAAGGAGGTAACTAACAAAGATTTTATTTAAATTTCGATTTGGCTTGCAAATATAGCTATCGTTGTTCATCATTGATTCTGGAATTCATAATTAATTTAACAGTAATGTACTATATCCTGGTACGTCATCCCTTTGTATAGCGCTACAAGGTTATAATGGCGCGTGGCTAAAATCAGAACCATATCCGCCATCTTGCTTTTGAAAACATTTCAAATGTCAATTTACAAAACAGTTGCACTAGGTCCAACAGCATCGCCAAAAGATCCCGCACTATAATTTTGTAACACTCTTTCAGTCACAATCTGAATGATTTTGAAGGATATTGCTAATCCATTGCTTCTTATGTTCCAAAAATTTGTCTGCTAAACAATGGAATATCGCAATGAATATTGTTGAAATGTCAAAATTAAAGCCATTGCTACTGTTAGTGTGTTATGCAATTACTGCGTAGTTAGCAGTGTAGGTTATTCTAGTTTTGGAAGTTCGTTATCAACTTCAAAAACTTATTTTTAACCGACTTAAAAAAAAGGAGGAGATTCTCGGTTCGTCGGATTTTTTTTATTTATGTTCCCCAGTTAATTGCTACTGTAAGTGTGTTATGCAATTACTGCGCAGGTAGCAGTGTAGGTTATTCTAGTTTTGGTTTGTTATCACCTTCGAAAACTTATATTTAACCAACTTCAAAAAAGGAGTAGGTTCTCGGTTCGTTGGATTTTTTTTTATTTTTTTTTCCCCGATTACTCGAAGACGGCTGGATCGATTTGAAAAATTATTGTTTTGTTTGCAAGGGTATACTTTTAAGTTGGTCCCTTTGTCATTTGGTCACGATCTGATGATGGGATCTTGGAAAAATTGAGGGAATTCTTCAAATATTATACTCACACCTATAGCGATTTGGGTATTTTTGATGAGCAGTTGACATAAGGCTATTGTAACTTAGATAAATTATAAGCCAACCCACTAAAACCTAAAAAAAAACTTTTTTTACAATAAATACTACCGACTTTCAAACTACAAAGTGAAAAATAACTTTAATTTCGGAAGTCGGTGTCAAAAAACTAAAATACTGATCTAAAGACACCGACTTCCGAAATTAAAGTTATTTTTCACTTTGCAGTTTGGAAGTCGGTTGTATTTTTTTTTTGTAAAAAAGGTTTTTTCACTTCGTAGTTGTCTCTTTGTCATGATAACGATAATTTACTTATTTATAATGACGTGCCCGTTTGGGGACAAAGTAGAGAACCTCATTAGTATTGTTTGCAGTCAAAAGGAGGCTGGCAAAAAACGGAGGGACGAAGATGAGATGTCACACAAAGGGAAGCATAACAATGTTTTCTAAGTAACATTGAATAAAATGTCGAAAATCATTTTACGTTTTGTTAATGTTGTTCGTATTAATAAAATTTTCTATTAACGTGTTGTGTATGTGTAGGTACTTTTATTTTGTTCATAAGTATACTACATAATTAATTATTACATTATATTTTTTTTTTAGGTCGTCATAGAATGAAAGAGCTTTGAAACAAATCTTTTAAGATATGGCCACTAGGGTTTTGATGTAAGGTGATTTATTACTTATCGTAAAGTATGCGTATGGATTGAGGAGCCATGTCTCATATTTAAACGCGGGTACACACGGCTACACATCAAGTTATACATTCCCAGTATAAGCTGAGCTCGCATCGGAAATCCTATAAAATGCGAGATCAGCATAAACTGGAAATGGGTAAGCTTGATGTGTAGCCGTGTGTACTACCAATATTTGATAGTAAATTAATCGATTTTGTAGGCCCCGAGTCTGAAATTTGTTGTAAAACTCTTAAAAAGTTACATTTCAAGCCTTGTACAGACTGAGCGACGCGAGCGACTACGGCGCGACGCGACTCTAACAAAATAATTTCTAATAAAACTTCACGATAGAACAAAGGGTGTCGCGTCGCGCCATCCCGCGTCACGTCGCGCCAATTTGCCACAGGTTTTTTAAGGAGGAGCCACCTTAGAACTGGAAAACTAGCCAATCAATATTTTAGACATTTTTGTAAATTTTTTGCATAATCTGTATAAAAAGTAGGTTTTGTATTGCCACAAAACGGCGTAATTTACTACAAAATATTGGTAGTACCCGCAAATTCATACGGATAGACTGTAACTACGTGTAACTAAAAATAGTCATTATTATCTTCTGAATGCTTGTAATTCATAACTAGGACTATTTCTGAGTTTTCTGGAATTCTTCTAAGGCTTGACGCGAATTTCCTTTATTGCACGGAAGCAGTATCTATCAATATTCATTTAATTTATAACAACATTTTGATTTGAAAGAATGTTCTTGGAGTTTTATCCCGTTCTTCTCCATAGAAACCTACTACGCTTTGGAATGAGCAACTAGTTTCATCTTTCTGACTAAATGACCCCTTGACAATTAAAAAATGCCTGTACCTAATTGGGTTATTAACCGACTTCCAAAAAGGAGGAGGTTATATGTTCGTATTTATATATTTTTTTATGTATGGCCGCCCATTTCTCCGTCAATTATGGACCGATTTTGAAATTTATTTTTTGTATTTTATTAATTGCTTGGATAGTTTTGAGTTACCTTCAATAATACGTATTTTTTCCCACTTAGTACCTATGTGCATGATATGATAAGTAAGTTCCTGTGACTGTTATTTACATAGCAGGTAGTGGTATTCGAATTTGTGTGGGGTAGGTACCATAACTAATAAGTGAAACATAAAAACTTATCCAAAAAAAAAACAACCGACTTCCAAAAAAACACTACAAAGTGAAAAATAACTTAAATTTCAGAAGTCGGTGGCAAAAACCGAAAATTCAAAAACAAAGACAACGACTTACGAAATTAAAGTCATTTTTCAATTATTCGTGTTTTTTTTGGAAGTCGGTTGTTTTTTTTTTTAATAAATGAGTTTGAGTTTTAGTATGTTCAGACACAAGTATTAATTAACTTTCAATGATGATGACATAATAATCAACATGGTTGGCAGATACATTGGCGATCGTAGTTTGGTGTTAGTGCCATAATGACGCAGAAGAATGAATGAATGGACAGAAAAAAGGATGGATGGATTGGATAATATGATAGAGTTTTATACAACATGTAATAAACCTTGTCCGTACCTATATATGGTAATTTCCAGGAAGAAGAAAAAAAAAAATCGCCACTTTTGTATTTTAATCGGGAATTTTACCGAGTTTTTATTTGTGGCGCGGGTGACCGTTGTTTAGCGGGTGTTGAAAACCCCTGTTAAAAAATTTCTAATTTTTAATTGATTTGTAGTCATTTTGGTACTAAAAATGTGAATTTTAAACAGCATTATCTTTTTTATTTTCAATAATAATAAAAATAAACTTTTTAGTAATGTTATTGCAGTACATATGTGCCCCTTTCGGATTGGACAGGGTTTTTTTTTACATATTGTATAGGAAGTAAAATTGAGAGAAGGGCAAGATGATGAGTGAGGTATAAGGTATAACAAACTACCTCAATTTGCCTTAATTAGTCATCTTTTACGTCACAGATGAGAAAGAGTTGACTTTTTTATGCCTAATTGCCTATAGTTGCCATTACTCTAAAATTTAATAAGTAAATAACTTACCATGAGCTCCCAGAAACAAACCAACAAATATAATTGTATACATTATTATATTATTTAATAGACGTCCAATTAAAGTTAATACCACAGCCCTTATGCGCTATGCACTTAACTCGATTCTTATATAAAACGAACTTGGCGATAGATAAGCACTTGACAATGAGAAAGCACTTTAGATACAATTGACGGGTGTAAGGAACTTTGTTTTTCCGACACTTTAATTATTTGTTAATGCACTTTGAAAATGTTATTTTTGTCCATTTGATTTGTTCTTCAGGGATTAGTGACACGTGTTAAAGATCGGTACTTGGAATTAGTTGACAGTCGACTTGGTAAACACCTTTTAAAATAAATTTAAAAATAAATGTTGGTATATATTAGATTCATATGCTCCAACACCGTTGGACCCATTACCATGATAGTTGTTGGCATATAGGACTTCGTATTTTTTCATGGAGATGGTTTACATAAAAGGACAGTGATGTGCTTGATCCATATGTAGGTAATATGTATGTATGTCCGTCCCTATGTTAGCTCGTAACTACTAAACGGCTGAACCGATTTTGATGAATGATTATGTTGTTAATTCGTCTTTATTGCGCGAGTGTCATTCGTTAGATTTAAATAATAAAAAATCAAAATAGCGATGCCGCGGGCAAAAGCTAAATAACTATGAAAAATATGTATCTGTAAGGTTACTGATTTGAAACCTATTTCAAATATCTATGTTAGGTAACTTAAAGGAATAGCTGATAAAAACATTACCTTCCTGTTGGCCTTCACCGAAATCGGTTAAAACGAAATTGCTATGAAGTGGCGCATAATTGTGGCTGTTAGAAAAACGGAGAAAGACTTCTTCCACAGTATAAATGAGGTACAGGGTTATTTCCTCTTAGAAAATGGCCGAAACGACGCGCTTGGACATCTCAGTGTATACCAGTAAGCAACAGTCTCGAGTGCGCGGCAGTTACGCACGTGTGGTGTGGAGGATTTATTTACCGAGCGGGCGTAGGTAATTATTTCAAGGTCACTGCCGAGACATAATACTGTTACTTTATTATACTGTGCTTTTGCTCAGTAGTGAGACAGTAACTACTTAAATAGAAATACGTAAACTTACACTTATTAGTGTCAAGTATAAAGTACTTCAAATTATTGTTCATTAAATTGAGATAACATTGTCCTGCGCAGTTTGGAAAACCAACAAAACTATTATCAATTTTTTTGCTAGGGTATTCCCATATTCAAAGCTCATAGAAACTGCTGCATCATCATTTGATGTACATATACATGACATAAATTCAATTTTTAACCGACTTAAAAAAAAGGAGGAGGTTCTCATTTCGACTGTATTTTTTTAATGTTTGTTACCTCAGAACTTTCGATTGGGTGAACCGATTTTGATGATTCTTTTTTTATTTGAAAGCTGGTACTTCCCGTGTGGTCCAATTTGGTGTAGTTCTGATAATGGCATCCATGAGAAAACCATATAAGTCTTAAATTTGTATTAAGTATGTGCGCGACAAATGGACGAATTACTCAATATCCCGCCAACCGATTTCGATGATTCTTTTTTTATAGTAACTCTTGCAACTTATGGTAACTCATGCAATTTTTCTTGGAAAGCACCATTTGGTGAAGTGGAACTGACGATGAAGACCACAAATGGCCACCGGAATTACTGCAATGCAATTTATGCTCGTCACAATGCATATGGAGAAGTGAAGCTGATGGTTAAATACCAGGAGAACTCCTCAACGTTTAACGTCCCTGTATCGGGAAAAGCAATATTTTGTAAAAGCTGATGAGAGTTGAGATTAGGCTGTTGTAACTTAGGTAAATTACAAACTACACACTAAAAAGCGAGAAATAAAAACTTTTATACAAAAAAAAAAGAAAACTACCGACTTCCAATAAGTCGGTGGCAAATAACTAAAACCAAAGACATCGACTTCCGAAATTTAAGTTATTTTTCACTTTGTAGTGTTTTTTTGGAAGTCGGTTGTTTTTTTTTTGTATAAAAGTTTTTGTTATTCCGAGATAGTATTTTAGTACGCAATGCTTAGTTATAAAAGTTTTGTTTGCAGTTTTTGTCCATTGCTTTGTAAAGACACTACATTTTATGACAATTGTCTTTTTTTTTAATGCGCGGATCGTCATTGTGCTTTTTTAGTGTGCGGGCATTTAGCGGCCAACAGTTGGACGCTATTTTTTCTATGAGTTTACAGTTTTGACTGTATTTATAGACATATTTATATCTTAATCATTACTTTTTTGTCATCCACTGCTTGATAAAATCTTTTATCTTAGCTCCGTCACAACTCTTTGTACAAGGATCTTTTGGCGCTCCAATGATGTTGACAAGGTGGCGCTTTTGATTAACATTTAGTGCAATTGTTTTGTGAAATGTATTGAAAAAACAAGATGGCGGCATTAGTACCGATTTTGGCCACGCGCCTTACGATCCTTGTACAGCTATAGGTAGTAAAACTCGATTATCGAAAACTAATCAAGGTTTGATTGACTGATGAGTTTTTGCCTGCGTTTCCACCAGAGATGTGCGAGGATGCGTGATTAGGGATGTGTTTGTTAAGAACCAATAGAATCACTTCATTTACCTAGCTTCGCTTAGTGCCGCTCCGGTGGAAACGGCTTAACGGTGCGAGGTTTGTTAACGTTCTTTTTTGTGCGAGAGATGTGTGCTATGGATGTGTGTTAGGAATGGACGCGAGTGAGAAATCGTATCTGAAAAGAGCACGCTACACATCCTCGCGGCACTCATCTGCGCACCGTTTCACAGCGTTGCTACGCATCCTCGCACCGCTCAGCGGCCTAGCACATCTCTGGTGGAAACGCAGGCAAAAACTCATCAGTCAATCAAACCTTGATTAGTTTTCGATAATCGAGTTTTACTACCTATAGCTATACAAGGATCTTTAGGCGCGTGGCCAAAATCGGAACTAACGCCGCCATCTTGTTTTTTCAATGCATTTCACAAAACAATTGCACTAAATGTTAACAAAAAGCGCCCCCCTGTCTCTTCGTTATGCATCCTCGCACCGCTCAGCTACATCGCAAATGTCTGGTGGAAACGCAGCCTTACTGTTAATTCTCCTGGTAAGTGACAGACACTGACAGGAACATTTTTTGTTAATTGCCGATGGACGAATCGGCTGAGATCATTTTATAGATCTCTTTTCACACAACAATATAATTAGAAAATATTACTGAATAGATACAAATAATTATTAAAGTATTTAAAAAAAATATTCCAGCCGAATAACGTCCACTGCTGGACATAGGCCTCCCCGAAGCACCGCCACTTCGACCGGTTCTGTGTTCCCCGCATCCAGCGGATTCTTGCGGCCTTCACAAGGTCATCGGTCCACCTTGTGGGAGGCCTAGCAGCTCTACGTCTTTCGGTACGCGGTCGCCACCCCAGAACCTTTCAGTCCCATCGGCCTGTTCTGCGAGTTTGGCAATTCTTCGGGCTATGTCGGTTACATTCATTTCTGATTCGATCACGTCGGGATACTCGAAGCATAGCCGTCTCCATTGCCCTTTGGGTGACTCTTAGCCTTCTAATAAGGCCCATTGTGAGCGATAATTATGTGCTATTTAATAATACTTGGGAAAACAAATAAATCTTTGACTCCGAGGTAACAGATAAAGATTTTCATTTCAATACCACGTTATCCGGAGTAGCGATCTTGACACGAATAACTTTAGATTAGAATTAATACGTACACCAATTTATCATTTAACATACGGTATGTGCAAGCGATATCACGGCAAGATCAGACGGCGATGACGGGATGAGCTGAACTTCTTTTACGAGATTGGTCCTTGTCAGAGAGAACAAAGAGAGGGGAAGGAGAGGAAGGAGAGTATGACCTATGCTCAAAAGTGGGATAATAGGGGCTAGTAGAAAACTGCCTGTAAATGTTTTTCTTCATATTGATGATACAGGAAATAATAGATTAGCTTATTCTGTGGTCAGAGAAAAAGCCGGTCGGCGTATCACTCGAGGAAGGTCATTAAAAATGAAGGGATCCGTAGTTGGGATGAATTGATTCCAAGTACAAACTTAACATGTAGTTGAAAAACATGTTCTCCCATACATTCCAACTGCAAATGTAAGTTCGTACGCACAATATTGAGAGATTTACCATGTGATTTTAAGACCATAGACTTTTTATAGGTTTTCCTGTAATCAATGAGTGAGGAACCATTCTCTGTATTTTTTTTAGAGTTTTAGGCTAAGAAGTTTCGGAGATAAGAGTGGGGGAATGGTCTTAAATATATATTCTTTCTAAATTGAGATCATTACAAATCCTTTCATTTGATATGTCACACGGTACAGATTGTAAAACTTTTTTTTAAATTTTCCAATTTGCCCCCGAAAAGTGACCCCTATATTCAAAATTAATTTAGTTACGTTATAAGTGCGTCTTTGGGTCACAAAAATTCATGTGTATCAAATTTCAAGGTAATTGGACCATTCGATTTGGAACAAATTGGCTGTGACAGACGAATAGGCAGACACACAAGTGATCCTATAAGGGTTCCGTTTTTTCCTTTTTAGGTACGGAACACTGAAAATAAATTTAATGCTAATGTAGTATTATATCACATTTTAACTGAAATAATAAGCTACCAAAAATATCATTAAACACCAGGGCTATACATTTCTTAGCTCCAAACAATTTAACTTTAAAAGGACGTAATCCACAATAATTGAGTTTTAAACTACAGCCACAGGAGAGCCAAAATGGCCGCGTTTAGAGAGATATAATAAAAATAAACAAGCTAATACAATTTCGAGAACAGTGTAGACCGGCGGATCTAAAACGTTTAAGGATACGGAACTCTCGACAAGTCCCTTTCATTTTATGCAACCCTACATTCAACGATAACAAATACTAAGGAATAAACTTATAGTACACACGGCTATACATCAAGCTATACATTTCCAGTATAAGCTGAACTCGCATTGTTCGGAAATCCTATACAATGCGAGATCAGCATAAACTGGAAATGTATAGCTTGATGTGTAGCCGTGTGTACCATAAATTGACGTAAAACTAATCCTATACGATATGCTAATTTTTTTGCTCTTGTTGACGCAATGGACTTTTCACGCAGTATTTCTAATAATTAAATATAGATAATTCCGATGAGAATTTTTCAATAGGATTTTTTTCGCAGAATATGTCTGTTTGCCTAAAGAATTAAACATTTTCACTGTTTTATTAATAAGCTTCTGCCCGCGACTTTGTTCGCATGGAAGTCGTGAGACACCACTATATACTATATGAACTGCCCCATTTTCCATTTTCCACCTGCGCTATTACTTCGTTCTCACTTAGCAATCGTTTGTTATTTTTTTTCTTCTTTTTGCTCGGCTCTTTAGGGCCATAGCGTAATGTAAAATAGCCTATAACCTTCCTCAAGAATTGGGCTATCAAATGCAAACCAATTTTTTCAAACCCGACTGGCAATTCTAGATATAAGAGCGTTCAAACAAACGATCCAATCAAATAAACAAACTCTTCAGAATTATTTATTAGTATTGATTATTTTAATTTCGGATTCGCGGAACCTTTGTGACTTTTCTATGGAACCCTTGGGTTCCGCGGAACCCACTTTAGAAATCGCTGGTCTAGACTACCCTCCGTCGTAAAATAACCGCTCGGGACATAGCTTATGTCGGAAACAATTTTTAAATAACAAAGTCTTAACAAGGAAAGTTTTCATTACAATTAAGATAGTTTTGATGAATTTGTAGAAGATTTCATGAAAGTGTAGTTAGCTTCAATTTGAATAAGGTACTTATAGTAATTTATGTAACAAAGACCGCTTTCATATATAGATTTAATTTTAATATTAATAGGTGAATGTTGATTTAATCAATTGGTATAATTCTACGATGGATGTATTTTGAATGAAAATTCTATTGGCTTAGTCCCAAGTGAGCTCATTTATTTGCCAAATAAAGCAATAGGTACCTAGTTAAATTATTTAGTTAGTTTACATATTTCTTCATTAATAATGAATCGGTTATCGATCGCAGTTTCTATCCCCGCATGAAAATCAATACGGACGGGACGGTACGAACTCTCCCTCAATTTCTAAAAGCGAAAGCTCGAATCAATGTAATCTTAACGGCTGCCAAAGATTTTTTTTACTGTTTTTTTTTTCAAATAAGCGTTAATTGCCTGCTACACGGTCGCCAACCGCGTTCCGATAGAGGTGACCTTTGTGGTTTACAACCGTGTAAATGGTGGTTTACGACCAAATTTCACACAGCTCTGACGGTCGACAACCAGGGTCACCTCTGTTGGGTGCGTGGTTGGCAAGCGTGTAGCAGACACTTTAGATACACGAACTTAAGAGCGTTCATTCTGAAAGTGGGCACCGTCGCAAATAGCTGTCAAATATTTCGTTGATTTAATTAATTTGGTAAAGAAATAAGAAATATTGCTAACTAGTGAACTAACATATTGATTATGAAATGCAATAATTAATATCGTAACACAGAATATTTAGTTCTAGATGTAAATAAAATATTTGAAAACTTTCCAAATGCCCTTTTCATACCTAAACGGTTACAACATCAAATTCACTGTTATAATTGCAATTCATTATTCATATTTTAGTTCAGTAGTTACCTTTGTTTCATATTTCCATACAGTAATATTGCCAAATTAATCAAAACAGGTAAATATTTGACAGCTATTTGCGAAGTTGCTAACTTTTAGAATGAACGCTCATAAGACAGAGAAGAAAAATGCTTGTATCCAAAAGTTTAAGTAAAACGAAGATTTCTTGTTCCACCTTAAAATAAGAGGTAATCTCAATACTCAGTATCTTTATTGTTTTATCATAATGTGTACTTAGCTGATAACTATATAATTTAGATCATTATGGAACCTGTGGGGCACAGCAAAAAGGGTAGGAGAGAGGAAGTCCTGCCTCCTGTGTGTCTTCTGTGTATCTGCTGCGAGGCCTCCGTAAAAGTGACGATAATAATCATTTATATTGAATTTAGCTTAGATATTCAGTTCAAATTAGCCAGCAATGACAAAGCGACTGATTATTTTGATTGCAGTTTTCTAATTTGCAATATGTTCAGTCAGTGAGTCGATACTGATAAGGGTGCTTGAGATTTTGTTGATGAGATAGGCCTTCACCCAGTCTAGATTTGATGGCTCCGTCAACTACCAACATACAATAAATTTCATTGCAACATAACAAAACATCACGCCTTGTATCCCCGAAGGGTTAGTCAGAGATGTACTTAGACACTTAGGTCAATTTTTAACCTTGTTTCCAATTTATGTTATTTCCACTTAAACAAACATCAACTTTATAACAGTAGAAATAAAGTTAATTTTAGAATTACTAGTACTGTTAAAAAAGTCATAAAAAAATATGAAGTTGTAGCGCAAACTGAACCTTATGTGTTATTGTATTACAGTTGTTTTTCCTAAAACTCGTGTTTGTTTACATGTTTGGCATATAAATTGCGAACGCAGATTACATTAATTCGCCAGTTATTTTTAAGTCCCATCCCCGCGTAATAGGGGACGAGCCAATTGCCATCAACCGGACACAATACAGACTCCGAGTTGTTACTGAGAATTTCCGGATAGAAAAACCCAATAACATTTTGCCTGACCTGGAAATCGAACTCAGGACCTCATGCTCATCAGCAGTGCTGGCGACCGCTAGACCAATGGGACAGTTAGTTTCATTTCAAATATTGTTAAAATGAATAAAGAAGGAAAGCAAATAATACCTTCACGACCTCAAAAGGATCTGAACGAGAATAGGGATAATGACAAAAAAATATTTTATGTCCGTCAAGTAGATTATAAAAAAAATATTGGACACGTATTTTTTATTTTTTCGTAATCAAAAGATTACGGCGATACATTGAGTTAAAATGTGCCATGACGTCACGATTATGTAGATTTTATACTTACTTGTGACGTAACGACCCCCACTCCCCAACTTTAAACGCGCTTTATCAAAGTTATTTTTAGGATTCCGTAGTAAACAAGGAACCCTTATAGTTTTGTCATGTCCGTCTGTCTGTCTGTCTGTCTGTCTGTTCGCGGCTTAGCTCAGAGACGCTTATTACTAGAAAGCCGTAATTTGGCATATTAATTGCACTGACAAAGTGGTAAAATAAAATCATGAATAACATTTTTTTTTCAGGTGCCTCCCCTAGACGTAAAGTAAGGATGATTTTTTTTTTCTCAATAATCCCATAATGCGGGATGTAGTTGGAAAGGTCGTTCAAAATATTTATTGTGAGTTTGTAAAAACCATTTTTGAATTTAGGGATCCGTTTTCGAAATATTAAGCTATAAAATGCAAATTTTGTTAGAGTCAAGTGTTGCAAGCTAAATGGTTGGTTTTGGATATGTGAAAAAATTCATGGCAGTAGTATATATAACGAAATTAAAAGGAAAACTATCACAGCTAAGGAGACTTTACTAGTTAACGAGTAATAATCGACCAACTTACATTTGCGGCTGCAAAAACATGTTCTCCCATACATTCCGTATGGGAGAACATGTCTTTCAACTACAAAGATAAGTTTGTTTTTGGGATAAATTCATCCCAACTACGTAACCCTTCAATGTGCGTAGTCCGACAAGCACTTGGCCGGTTTTTTGTTAATATTATAAAGTAAAAAATACGTGTCTAATATATTTTTAATTATGTGACTGACAAACTCAACGCATTTTTTTTACCCAGGTATCATCCCTATGCCCGTGATTAAAAACGTTCAAAATCATGCCACAATCTTATCTCAGCGACCATCTATCATGAGTATGATGATCTATGTCACAAAATTGAGGGTGAAATTTGGGTAAATTAGAGATATCTTTGACAGATTCAGATAAGACTGCGAAAGTTTTAAAAAATACGAAAATTGTATGACAGTTAAATGTCTCCGTTTCTGAAATACTTTTTTTTATAGAAATATTATAGATATATTGCATCTAATCTAGATAATGGTTGACTTTGGATATAACGCTGTTTCCCAGTAGGTAAGTACATATTCCGAAGATAAGGAATAGGCGATAATGAATGAAAGATTTATTAAAATAATAATTGTCGATGAACAGTACTTAATTAATCACTGTTTAGACCTTTTCTCAGGGGGCCGCTAATAGGGTTTAAAACGATAATTTTCGACCCCTGGTGCCATCTCAACCTTACTTCTCTCCCAGTGCGCAAGCTTAATCAAACAACTCGAGTATTTGTAACAAAGTTACGACCCCTGCAAATGAGCTTACAACCCGCTTAATAAGATCTAATGAATGGTACAATCGTCATTTTCAGCTCGAAGGATTTTATGAGACGTAGAATTTGAATCTTAATTTTGGTAAATTTATTTTAACGCAATTTGAAGAGGAGGAGATTCAAAATTAGATTCCCTTTTTGTATGTTTAACCTATATTAATCACTTTTAATGTATCATCACTGTACCTATTGAAGAGTTTTGGCATTTCTCTATCGGACGCAAATTGACAGATCTAGAGCCAACATGATGGATATTATCGGAAAATAAAGTTTAAATTAAATAAATTAATTAATAGTTTAAAGTTTAACCTATTAAGAGACTTTTGGTACTTCGTTTTAAACGAATTAATTACTACCAACCAAATCCTGCTAATTAGTATACATAATTACAGAAATAGAAATGCCAATGTCTCAGATTCTGCATAACTTAATTAATTAAAATAGGGCTTAATAAACTCCATTTTTTTTTAATATTTCCTATCTTTAGACTCAAAGACAAGCGTAAATTCATATTTACTTTTCCGTTGTACACACGGCTACACATCAAGCTATACATTCCAGTTTAAGTTGATCTCGCATCGTATAGGATTTCCGTACAATGCGAAGTCAGCTTATTCTGGAAATGTATAATTTGTTGTGTAGCCGTGTGTACTTCAAACAAGTCAGGATACACAAAACTCGAAGCTTTAACAACGGCTTGTCACGGTCAGTTTTAAACTCTGTTACTAACTGAAGGATTAGATACGGCTCCAATTGGTTTAGGCAAATGGCGTGTAGTTTTCGATTCGTAGAGGAATTTCCGGAAATTTAGATGTCAGACTGTCAATCACATTTCTAAATCCAACTATTTTAATAATCAAACATTTGACGTTTGAATATTAAAATAGTTGACAGCAAAAATGAATGGAATAATTTTCAATGGTAGAAATTCAGTAATTAAGGATTATAATCTACAGGTTTTTTTTTGCCCATTATGATAGTCATATTTTTAATTTCAGGCAATATTTTTATCTAATTTCAATAAACTCTTACCCCGTGTTCTAACCGAAAGCGGAAATCGCGCGAGTACGCGATCAACGAAACCGTTTATATGAATTATGACCAGTGATCGGAGTAGGTAGATTGATTTTACGTACTCGCATCATGAATAGTCATAGAAATCATAACATGGATAAGCCTTTTTTCCGGGATTTCATTTTGGTACTTTAGAATTTCATCAAATATTGTAAAAGTAAGGATTTTTAAACTACTACATTAGAAATGTATAGAATGCGATAGATAAACATTTAAAATTAATTTTTCTTATCTATCAAGTAATAAAGTGAATCTTACTGTTGTGCGTCCATTCGAAATTTACATAATATGACTAATTTAGTAGTTATTTCTTGTAAGTATATTATCTGCTGCATGTAATTGTTACTATTCTTGAATAAATAAATAAAAATATCCTTTTAAACTTTTAATATTTTTTCGCATTCAATGCAATAACAGCAAAAGGGTTAAACATTTCTTATTCACATTGATTTATTCTTTATTCTACACATTACAACATTTGAAATTCCTTAAAAATAATTTCAAAATCCCGGAATCCCGGAGGCATATCTATATACGGGCCAGTTCATTGACCCCAAATCAATCTATCTACTCCGATCACTGTTAATAATGCATACAAATTAAAATACTTTAATTGTTTAATATAATGTAGACAGTTTCATTCATGAACGCTTTTGAAATCAAGCGACCCTAGAACTACCATTCTTCTTAAATCATTCATAAAAAAAGCAAAATCTAAATTAAAGTTGGATAAAATGTCTTGAATGTAGACATGAGAAGGTAATGTATGTAAATTGTGATCTTATAGCAACATTGGCAGACATTTTGTTTTATCGCGCTGCATCGCCCACCAAGGAATTTTCAAATAAAGAGAGTCCGTTTGTCACACGGTCACACCGTAGCATGGATTTTAGGTTTAATTTAACAAAAAATATCATCACAGTTTGTCACCATGAAAAACTTAATTAACTTGGAAATTTTATTTATGCTTTTGCGTGGTAAATTTATAATAAGTTAACTTGTCAGTAATTAAATATCGTGTAGCACAATAATGGTGACAAGTCACGCAATTTTAGCGACTGCAAAAACAAATTAAATTGTCGCTAAAACATTCGTATACTTTTTGTTTGTAAATTATGGAGTGACAGATTATCATGTAGGTACCTATTTACTACGTGGTGTGGGAATTTTTAAATTCATGTTTTTTACAGGGCTTGTAAAAGTTTGTGTTAAAGCATAATTATGATAAAATAGTGAAACAAATTAAATTGCATTTGTGATATTTTACTAATCCATTAACCTAGACCAATGTCAGTTATAAAGCTCCGTTTTCCAACACGAAAACTGCTGTTTTCACTCTATCACGAATGTGTTTTGTATCTTCTATCTCAGCTTACGTTTTTGTCGTTCGACCTTGGACTTTGTAATCAAATACCTAAGCAATAAAGTCATATTTACAACGATGCCCTACAAATGTTGTTATAGCGAATTTTGGAAGCCGTCCCGGTTTATGTACTAAAATACAGCCTGAAATTATATCAACCCAGTATTATCTTATTTGGAGATTACATTGTAAACGCGAAACAATAACTTTGGTTGTTTGATAGTTGTGTTGTTTGTTTGATTTTGGGGAGGCCTATGTCCAGCAGTAAACAACTTTCGGCTGAAATGATGATGAATGATGTGTTAAGTAACCAAATTTAAACTAAAGCAATTTTGCTTAGTTTGTCACTTAAAATAATTTATGGATAAAATAGGAGATGGCACGCCGGTTATGAATATCCCTTGCGAGGTTTAAATTCCCTGAACATTATATTGTTGGAACGAGCTTTGTTTAATAACTATTGTCTGCGCTAATTTAACTGGATTTTCTCAGTATATTAGGTAGTGCAGGATTTAGATATTTCCGCTATGGGTTTGTTCATAATGATTCATTTTATCCATGATTAAAGAGAATGGTTAATTTTAGTTTGTTAACTAACTCATTAATAATACGTATCGTGCAACGTGCACAATAAAATATTTGTGTAACACATTTGAGTTCCAGAAAAAAACTAGCTTATTAACGCTAAATATTTACAACTTGAGTTGCGTTTGGTTTATAAAAACCTGAAAAGCTAAACAATAAAACAACGATGTTTTGACTGACCGTAATAATACGGTGTGATGCACATCCAATTGACTGTTTCGTTATACATTTTCAATTCGAATTTATTTTCGTATTGGCCAGTAAAAGGCGTAAATTGTTCATGACCACTGCCACGTACGGGGTGAGTCGGTCGCCATCAAAGTTTCAAGGGTCTGCGTGAAACAATAGCACGTTGAAACACGTTTCAGGCTGAAAACGGTCACGGCCAGCTGTTGGCATAGACAACGATGTTTAGTTTGAGTTGACCAGTTACTATGTATATTCGTCACGAGTCTGTATCTTCTTTGAAGTAGCATGGAAGCTTATTTGTTTGTTTAAGTTATATTTACGACAAACTAATACAGGACGGCCCACGGAGTTATCACTGGAGTTTAAAAATAGAGACGTAACTCTTTTGCAAGATGAATAAAAAGTAAGGTCATAAACTAAAACCCGACTACTGAAAAATCACGCTCTAAAAAGTATTACACAAGAACATATTTCAGACAGAAATCAAGACATAGGTACAAAAATGGTCAAGGTAAAGCCGTGGTCGCATGCCATTATAATTTTATAGTAAAGTGATCTTTTGCCGATTCATTGATCAATAATGAACCCCAGTTCAACACTATCGTCACGAATGGGGAATTAGCTTTTAATTAAGTGATTTAGTTATTTAGGATATTTGGATTTCGAAACGACAAGAAACACTTTATCCTTTGCGGATTGACGTCAGTTTGCTACGTTAACAAATCAGTGGTTAAGTACGAGAATTGAGGACTGTATAGACTTGTTGGGTTTCCTCGCACCATTTATATTTATACGATCCAAGGGTGCAATGACCATTAGATGCTCCTATCTAGTGGTAATTTTCTGCCGTGTGAGAAAACACTTTTCTTCGATAACGTCCAATCGGCGTAGCACAGGCAGGCACGATATATACCTTCTCGAATAAGCACAGGCGCGGATGTAGGTTTCCTTAGATACGGAAGGGATTTCTCAGGTCGTGAAAGCTTTTAAAAAAACCTTCGGCACCTATTTTCCGTAAGCTGAAGAATGTGGAATGTGGAATTCTGCCCTCTCGAGAAACAAAATAAAAGAAAAATAAATAGATATTCTAAAATACGACCCCGGTAGATGACTAAAAGAATAAAAACATGCTGCATGCATAAACAGCAATTATTATGGAAGTATCGTAAGAATCGAAATAACAGAAACAATTTTAAAAATTATGCGAGTAGATTACAACGTGTTATAAAACTGACCAAAATGTCTCAGAATAATTACTTTATCCATAAAGCTCAAAACAAATGTAGGGCTTCTTGGTAGTCCAGTACCCAGAAGAATATGCCCTTCGATAATTCTAAAGGTTTTCTTTTCGCTGAGTGGATAGCTTTACTGAATTCATTGCTGTGTACAAAAATGCTAACAGTTTAGAGTTATGCGATAGCTATAAGGTAGATATTTCCTAATATTTCGTGTTATAACAATAATCTGAAATTTAAATTAAAATACTTTACTGTTTCTTAATTACTATCTAAACTTTTTATTTGTGAAAATGCTAACAGATAGGTACTCTGGAACAATGGAAAATACTGCAAAAACTGAAAATGTCCCATAGCTCTCTTCCAATCAAAAAATTTAGTTTTTCAAATGAAATGAAATTGTTTATTCTGTAAATAGGATATCGGTATCACTTGACACGTCATATTAAAAAAAAAAAAGCTAGTTGAGTTCGGCGTTTCCTATCTGACTACTCTGAGAAGAAAGGCCGAAACAAACTCAGAGGTCACAGTCTCTTTTAAAGTCCAGACATAATCTTTATCAGGCCATATGAGGACCATGTAGATTAGTGTCTGAAATGGTCTTTTGAGGAAAGAACCACACAGATTTGAGTGGACCTGTCCAGTCAGTGCAAGCATTTGTCAGTAATCGTGGAGCTCAACTCAGAACTTAAGGAGCTCAACTCGACGAACAATACCAAAGAAAGGACATTTGGGTAGGCCGCATAAACTACTCAAACTGCCAGACCATAATTAAAACTAACTGAAAAATGAAAATAATAATGATACCCACATAGGATATGTGGATATCATTATTATTTTAATTTTTCAGTCCTCACATTCACAATAATTAATTAAAATAATATAATACTTTGTGTATATAAAACTGGTATATTTTGATGATTTTACAAAGTAATTAAAATGTCAAGTTTTATCACAAGGCTTAGCAGAGCGAGCAGCTCAATCCCATGCTTTTTTGTCTTCTAAATAATCTGAAATTTTATAATACCCTTTTTTACAAAGTTTGGTTTTAATACAGATTTTAAATCTATTATAATCATTAACCTATATCCTTATAGGGTTTAGTTATATCTTACAACAAAAGTTCTAACAACTAAGTACTATGCTGCACAAGTAATTATGTTTTTACTTTGCTATATGCGAAATATTGAGTTTATAATTTTGCGCCTACATATTGGTAATAATAAACTCTGCTACCATACACAAGTTTAAACATATACGTGCTATGCCTTTCCTTTAATAAATAAAATACAATTTATGTATTGCGGGGCGCGGATTCGTTTGGCGCGCTGATACTCACGTATTGAATGAGGCGCGGAATCATTTCCTAATTACAGCACAAAATAATATGATATTGCATTACCATGAGGTAATCGTATTATAAAGGGAATTTAACCGTTGGATGTTTTAGGTGCCTCTGCTATTCATCATTTATATAAATGACCTTCCTAAAGTAACTTATCATCCCACTATACTTTTTGCTGATGATAGTACTGTCGTTTTTACAAGTAAAGACAAGTTATCCCTAGAACAAAATATAAACAGCACTCTAAGTATAATTATAAAATGACTAACTAATAACAATTAAAAAATGAACTTTGACAAAACTAAAATTATGATATTTCGCCATCGTAATGCCAGATTTACTGACACTAATATAGATTATACAGGGAAAAAAATAAATGAGATAGCAACTACAAAATTCTTAGGCATGTCAATTGATTATAATTTGAATATAAATTGAAAATTAAATAAGCAATCATATGCCATACATATGCTGGCAAAAACAGTAGAAACTTCTGATGTACTTGCAGCATACTATGGCTACGTGGGATCTTTGATAAAGTATGGTATTATATTCTGGGGTAATTCCACCAATAAGGATATTGCATTCAAGGCGCAAAAGCGGTGTATGTTCAATATCAACCAGACTAATAGCTGCAGACCATATTTTATCAAATATAATATATTGCCGTGGCTCTCCATTTATGAGATTGCTAGCTTTGCAAGAACTAACAAACATATTTTTGGTAACAACAGAAGTAAGCGGCATAGTGATAAAATTTGTTGCAAATCTAAGAAGACGGCCTTATATACTAAAAGCATTTTCAATATGGCACCGCGTATATACAAGCACTTACCAAAGTCTATACTAGAAACTCCATCCATCGATGAACTTAAAAAAAAATTAGAAAGATTCTTGCTATTTAAATGTTATTATAGTATTCAGGATTATTTAATAGAGGATACAAGGATTGTTCTCAGAAAATTGTTGTTGATGTGACATGTGATTAAAGCCCTAATTAATTATTTATTATTATTACTTTAACATTTATTTTTGAATATATCTTGACATTCTCATTTAATACATGACATTTAATTTTTAATTATTGTAGTGAAATTATTATTTGCTAATGTTTCGTTATTATTTGCCACTGTGATATTACTCAAAATTGTGTTATAAATCATTGTTGCAAGTAATTGTATAATAACGTTGTGATACAGTCATTTTGAGATTTGTATGCCTCAAGGCTTAATATGGTTGAACTATGCTCTATTTTTTTAACAACTTTATGTAATTACCCATATGTAAATAAATGAATTTGAATTTGAAATAAACTGTATACAAAGTACTTAAAAAAAGGAAATTTTATCTGACTAAATCAGTTTACCAACATCGGTGAATTAATCATTACATTCAACGCATACAGACGTGCTCATCAATGCATAATATCAATAAAATAAATGACCTAGTTTCAGGGTATTAGCGTGTACAAATAAACATTATAGTGATAAGTTAAAATAATGAACTGAATAATATATTTTTATAAATTACTGATACATGGACGGCAGCCCCTTTATTTGAAGCGAGAAGATGCGACGCAGCCCTCCACCGATACCGACCCCGGTACCGACACCAGCACCGACATCGCCCCAACAACCAAGAGTCCTGTCTTGCTTGTTGGGGCGATGTAGGTCAAGATGAGAAAGTTGAAGTTGCGTCCACTCCGGGGATTCAGAACTGGATGGGGTCTATTGACCAGTGCCTGAATGAGGTCTGTGCTATTGCTTCTGAGGGAAAACTAAACGCTCGCGCTGATCATAAGGTAAAAATAAGCAATCTTTGCCGGAAAGTTGGACATGGAGTTTCGCAAATGGCTGTTCAATACCAGTCACTGAAGCAAAAAGCCATACAAACCCATATCTCCCTTAAAACCATGACCGAACCTCGAGACCTATCAGATTGTCTAATGGAGATGAACCGGACGATTCAGGAGTCCTGTACGAAGCAGGAAGCAACTTCTACATCTTTGTGAAGAACGGCTCCAAAACCTCTGTTCGTCATAATACTTTTAGCTCCATGGCCATGTATCCCAGTGACAACTCAAAGACCAGTAATGAAACCAAGAACATGATCCAAAAAATCATATGCCCTGGAGAAATGAAACTGAAAGTACGAGGCGTACGCAGAATTGGAAAAGGAGGACTCATAATCAGCACTGAGACCAAAAGTGACCTAGACAGGCTCAAGCAAACAGTCCAACTCGTTTCGTCAGGTCTTACCGTCGACGAACCTAAAAAGCGCAAACCTCACATTATAGTAATAGGAGTAAATACATCAATGGCTGAAAATGAGGTTTATAAATGTATTTATGAACAAAACTTAGCCGACAAACTGCCCACTATATCCCTAGATACATTTTTGACCTCTATAAAACTAAGCCACAAATCAGGCAGGAAAGATGCTGAGAATTGCAACCTTATTATAGAAGTTCCAGCTGTCATACGTAAAGCCCTCATCACTCAAGACAGATTATTCATAAATTGGTCGTCCTGCCCGGTACGAGACTTCACACTGGTAAAAAGATATTGCAAATGCCAGCAGTACGGTAATGCAGCCAAAACATGCAAAATTGCTGCCCCTACATGTGGACATTGCGGTGAAGAAGGACACACTATTCAAGACTGCGCAAAGAAAGCCGGTGCGCCAAAATTTGCTACATGACTGCGCTTAAAAAAGCAAGCCAACCAGAAGACGGGAGACGCAGATTGTCCGGCTAAAAAAGCTGCCGATTACAGGTACATCAACTCGATCGATTATGAAGGCGCCTAAGAGCGCCACATACTTGTTACACACACACATTATTTTTCGAGTTTAGATAATACATTTTTAACTGTATCAAAGACATGTGATGTTGAGGATTGCAGACAATATCTTTCTAATTATATAAAGTCACTAACCGTACTGACCCAAAACATTCGTAGTATTTATAAGAACATCGATAGCTTTAAAATTTTTCTTCATAGATTTAACTTTGAATGTGATTTATTGGTACTAGCCGAGTGCTGGTTAGCTAACCGCATCGATAACCTTCCAGTAATACCTGGTTACAACTTATTGCATACCAAAAGAAACTAAAATCAAAATGATGGTGTAGTAATCTTTGCTAAGGAATAATTAAAGGTAACAGTCGACGAACCTACTCTTTAAAACTAATCAGTTGCTTAGTTAACAAAATTGGTACAACCACAGCGATAATCGCTATGTATAGGTCTCCTTCCGTTAGAAACTTGGAATTTTTTCACAATTCCTGAGACCAGATTTTTCAAGTACTAAGCTCGTTTAAGAATATTATACTAACAGGTGATTTAAATATAAATATCGGCTCCAAAAACTGCGATGCAGGGACTCAAGATTATCTTTATATCTGCTCATACCATGGTGTTCTTCTTGATCACATATTGTCTACTCATCAGAGCAGTTTCTGGCTTGATCATATGATGATTAAAACAAGTCGATCATATAAAACAATATTTAATTGTTGCGTTAATTAAAAATACAACAAGCGTTGAATTTAAATAATTAAATTTAACGCTGCTTAAGTTAAATCGTCCCCAGAACAAAAGCAAATTAAGCACAAATAAACTCGAATATGATTTATGCAAACTAGATTTTAGCCTAGTTTACAATATTGCTGACGCTAATTTGGCTTTATCGTACTTCATAAAATATGTCCAACAAGCAATTTTACGTAACACAACAGTTTCTACAGTGAATAAGAAATTTTATAATATTAAACCTTGGAATACTCCTGGACTAATTCGGTGTATAAGACACAGAGATAAACTTCACCCGAGAACTAAGAGATACCCTGATAATCTAATAATTCAAACCACTTGTAAAAGGTACAGGAACTTCTGCAATAATCTCCTAAAGAGTTAAAAAATAATTATGATAAAAATGAATTAAATAGAGCAGGTTTCCAAAAACCAAGCAATAGCTGTAATTTGAAATCTTTTGCTATGCTAGACACTGACGAAGACGAAATAACCCGAATCATTTCTGGACTAAAAGATGACTGTGCAGTTGGATGGGATAATATAAGCAATAAGGTCCTTAAACTCTTTAAGCATATTTTGGTACCTCCCTTAACGCATATACTTTGAATCTGTCTATCCAAAGGAATTTTCCCTAGCTGTCTTAAAAATGCAGTTGTAGTCCCTGTCTTTAAATCTGGTAATAAAGACTTAGTAAATAAATTATAGGCCAATATTGCTACTCACCTCAATATTAAAAATATTTGAGAAAATTATAAACTAATGTCTAGAAAAAAATAAAATCTTATCCCCAGCGCAATTTGGTTTTAGAGTCAAATTATCCACAGCCGATGCGGTGCATAGCCTGATCGATCATATTACAGAAGAACTCGGCAAAGGTAATCAGACCCTGGGAGTCTTCCTTGATTTAGCCAAGGCCTTCGACACAGTGTCTGTTCCTGTTCTTCTAATCAAATTAGAGGCCATAGGAATAAGTAACTATTTGCGGACTACTTAGATGACCAATACCAATGTGTTAGAATAGATAATATCACAAGCAATGAGCAGAAAAGTACTGGTTTTGGTGTTCGCCAGGGAAGTATTCTGGGTTCTGCGCTATTCCTGATTTATATTAACGACTAATATAATCTGAATATGAAAGACGGAAAAGTTATATCATATGCCTCAAATTAAATGCTGACAAGACAAAATATATTCACTTCTCCAAGTGCAAGCCTCAATTTAACATTACTAGCCCTCATCTATATGCTCATCAATGTGGAAACCGTTCAGTCAACATGGGTAATTACCCTTTTATCCTCAAAACGAGCAGCATAAAATACCTCGGGGCAATAATGGACGACACATTGTCTTTCAGAAAACATATTGATAGACTAATTAAAAGAATGCACAAATTAATATATGTATAAAAAAAATTGCGAACATGTGCAGATTCAAAATTAACTACACAAGTGTATTTCCCCTATGTCAATCTATAATTCACTACTGCATCTCTTCATGGTGTGGTGCACGAAAAACCTATCTACTTCTTCTTGAAAGAGCTCAGAGAGTAATTTTAAAAGTAGCAAAACTCCATCCCTTTTTCTTACCCACAGATCTGCTATATAAATCCTGCAACGTGCTGACTGTTCGCCAACTTTTCATTATGCACTTAGTATTAAAACAGCACACCATGCTTACCTACACTGCTGACATTACCAACAAGAGACGGAATGATACAGTATGCACAACTAATGCAACCTCAAAACATGTCTTTGTAGAAAGATTTTTTACATTCTTAGGTCCATTTCTGTACAATAGCTTAAATAAAAAACTTAGTATTTATAAATTAAATTACTTTAACTGTTAAAAAATTATGCTTGAATATTTACTAACCATAAATAAGGCACAGACAGATGACCTACTTGTTGTCTGCAAATAGAACCGCTAACATGCTATTTTACTTTTATTTACCTAATTTAAAATTAGTTTATGCTTTATACTCATAGTTAATTTATTACATTAAGTATTTATGCACTTCGTAGCCTGAAACACAGGTTCAACCTAGTTTAGACAATTAAACAACTACAACTACAAGGCAACTGTGCTCTATTTTAATTATTAAGTCACTTATTGTAAATGTGTATATTTTTATAAATAAACGATTTATTAGTATTATGTTATATCCGCTAGGCACTAATAGGAACCTCCCAACCCCTTACTAAGCCAATGAAGCGGATATTAAATTGACACAGAAAATTATCCGCTCGACAAAATAGGCATCCTAAATTCTACATTAGTATAGTAATAGTCTAACAACTTCATACCTAAAACGATCATATAATTGCAACTTCACTGTCAAACCAGAAATGTGCTTTATAAATCGAGAAGTAAAGTGGTTTTTATCTTGACATCGTTGGTGTCCGGCATTTTACGGGAATGTTTTAATACGACGATAGCTTAGCAGAGCGTTTTGAAAGACATTGTCTAGATGTAGGGCTACCATTGTCATGTCCAGTTGTATTACGAGGTGTGAGCAGAGATATGACTGGAGTTTAGTTTAAATAGATTCTTACATCTTAATGTGAGTTGTAGAAGACTTACATCACTTATTGATGGACTGTGTTCGATATGAGTCTGATAGAAATGATGGATTTGGGGTCTTGAGGTTGAATCGACTTGATTTAGGTACATTTCAGAGAATTCTGTCTTAACCAAATTCAGGTTCATGGCCCCAATGTACTAGCAGTGTGTTTTTATTATTATTTATTTAAGGTGTAATACGCATTGCGGTTATAAAGGTCGCTAAGAAAAAAAATTAAAATAAATAAAATTCTTAACAAGTACAATACGCGCCACGAAAGATGAGACTTGACCACGCCTCCCGCCGCTCTTTCCGCCGTCCGATGACATCCCGGCGTAGACCTCATACCGTTAAAGAGAACCTTAAATCGTCTTCTGTGCATGTCAAACCACGTGGTGTGTCAAGTCTCATCTTTAGTGGCACAAACTGTAGCTACTGCATGTTAATCTGACTAAAATATTTTTATGCTAGCCCCTGCTTCGCACGGTTTTTACGACTTGACAAAACATCGAGATTTCTTTATAACATATAAGTTTAATGAAATATATTATACACAGAAACCTTCGAGAATAAATTCTCTAAATTATGCTGAAGCCCGCATCAAAATCTGTTACGCAGTTTGGAAGAACAACGCGGTCAAACAGACAGACTCAAAAACCGCCTTTAATTTAAAATATGCATAGATATATGTAACATAACATCACGCCTGTATTCCCGAAGGATTGGGCAGAGGTGTACCTATAGAACTCCCACATTTTGCAAGTTATGTTTAAGTCCTATGTAATAGGGTGCGAGCCTTTTGCCATTAACTGGGCACAAATTCAGGCTCCGAGCTGCTACTGAGAAATTCGTAATGGAAAACCCAATAACCCTTTGTCGGGGCTGGGATTTAAACCCAGACTCCTTGCGATCACAAGACGAACTAGGTTCTAGTGTGAAGTCATACCTTTTTTTTTTTGGGTGACAAATAACTTCTCCCGCTCTTCGTGTCAGACTCTTACTAACTAAAACCCACCCGTGTTCCTTCAGTTGCTATGTTGCCGGGGGCCACGTTATCTCTTTCGGACTTTCCTGCGACCCCGGCAGGCATCGGCCCTAGTGGACCCCGTCAGTTCTGCTGACATCTCTTTGAGGTGCGCGTGGAACACAACGCGCCGTCGACCCTGGCTTGGTCCTTATCGGACGGAAAACTATTTTCGGAATCAAATGTTTTATTTCACATTCTTGCATGCTATTCACCCACAGCCCTATCGTATTCATAGCGTAGAGCTATATTTCAATTGACATGCCGCATATTTTTATCCCATTTTTATCGAGATTCCATTGTGAATCCCGCGATACGCGGAATTTTTTTCAAACGACGCACGTGTTACAGATCCTATGTTTTTGTGAAAACTTTTCAGAACAACTGCTGTTCTGTGAACCGTTGGGAGTATGTCGGCAATTTGTCGAATTGTTTTTTTTTTTGTTGAATTTGGTGCCAAGCAATAGGTATGATGCCTGGGTCAATAAAAAAAAAGAAATTCTATTCCGTCAGGTAGAAAAAAAATATTAGACACGTACAGTGCGTGCCATTAAAGATGAGACTTGACACACCACGTGATTTGACTTGCGCAGTAGACGATTTATGAGTCTCTTTAGCGGTATGAAGTCTGCGCCGGGGCATCATCGGGGCGGCGGAGGAGCGGCGGGAGGCGCGGTCAAGTCTCATCTTTCGTGGCGCGTATTGTATTTTATTCTTTATCACATTTGGGGAGTGGGGGTCGCTACGTTTTACATATTTTACAACGTTGTACGTTGTTGCAGTACTTGTTACGTCATGGCACATTTTAACTCAATGTATTGCCGTAATCTGACGATAATGTAAAAAAAAAACGTGTTCAATATTTTTTAATAATCTACCTGAAGGACATTTTTTTTTTGTCGTAGCCTTAGCCTTATATATATTTCCCAATTGTGTTTCAAGTACCATTTTAAGCGTTGTTTATATGTATTATGATGTTCTCTAGTGTAAGTTTTGGATTAATGATTTTTGAAAAGAATAAAGATTGCTACCTACTTATATTGTTCATAAAAAGTAACTTTGAGATAGTGACACAATCAAGAAGGCAATAAGAACTCCCAAGAGCTTATAAAAATCAGTTGACAAACAATAGAGCTTTACACTGTTTGCCCGCCGCACCGTGAACGGGACGTCAACGAGAAACGAGATTTTGCGGCCATAATAAATGCACTTTCACTACTTCGGGGTCGTCATCTCGTTCTCGTTGACGTCCCCTTCACGGTGCAGTGGACAAACGGCCTTACACGCAGCGACTAGATGCAGAGATGTCGTTTGCGATTGCATGTAGGCGTTACGAGAAACGTCGGGCAGGAAATTATCATTTTCTTTGAGAATTCGACGCACTTCAACTTCCGATTTGAAAACATCGACATCGAAGTATTGAACGTATACATATTGAGAATCGTAATTCAAACATACGTGCACCTTCCTCAGCGCTCACAGCAAAATTCACGCTGATTTGTCGCATGTGACTGTCGTCAGGTGTACCTGTGCACCATGCGTCTAGTCGCTGCGATAAATAGCGACCGCGTGCGCCTCTCATAGCCTGTCGTTGCGACTCTGCAATTCAACGTCAAATGTGCGGAGCTTTGAACAAAATGTATGAGAATTTTTGGCCGCAGCCTGTTGTTGCGTCTAGTCGTCGTGCTGTCGCAGTCGCACGTCGCATAGTGTGCGAGGCAGCTTAGAAAAAGGGAAAGGTAGGGGACTTGTAGATCATGCTGTGATAACTAATCTACTTGTCAAAAGTTGTCATTAGGTCATACCTTTTAACTTTACTGAGCCACAGTATAATAAAATAACAGTATTATGTCTCGGCAGTGACCTTGAAATAATTACCTACGGCTGCTCGGTAGATAAACCTTCCGCGTTCTTGCGTAACTGCCGTGCAGGCACACTCGGGACTGTTCAGTGCTGATATACACTGAGATGTTGCGTCGTTTCGGCCGTTTTCTTTGAAGATATAATACTATTACTTATTTATACTGTGACAGAGCAGCCATATTAGTATCGCGATTTGCGTTTAATGGCAATACAGGAGTCGTAATTATAATTACAAATTCACCGTACGTATATTGCTGATACTGTAAAGGTTTTTGGAAAATCAAGCATCCAAAGCTGCTTTTATAAAGTATAATATTTTTGAATAGTTAATTTCACATAAACCTACAAGGGCACTTATGAAACGTCACAAGCTAGGTGCACGGTTCCAATTGGTCGCTTCCTATGGAGAAGAGCCGGCAAGAAACTCCACGGTTAGTTAAAAATAATTGGCTTAGCATTAGCATAGCTATATAATGAAGGAAAAGATATTTATAATCTTGGTGGACGTTTTATGAATTAGAATTAAAGTTATAAAAAAAATCAGTTAATTAAAAAGAAAATGTCAGGCATGAATGACATTTTCAATTCATTTAAATTTTAACTATAAATTAATGACATAATGTAATAAATGTTTTTTTGTTAACATTTTTCCTCGTTGGTCTAGTGGTCGCAAGCGCTACTGCTGAGCATGGGGTCCTGGGTTGGATTCCCAGGTCGTGCAGTGTTATTGGGTTTTTCTATCAGGAATTTCTTAGATGGCAATAAGCTCGCCCCCTATTACATGGGACTTAAACATAACTGGCGAAATGTGTAGGTACTATAATATGTACTCCCCTGCCTAACCCTTCGAGGAAACAGGCGTAGTGTTATGTTATGTAATTTTTAAGGTTCCGTACCTCAAAAGAAAACAAAACGGAACCCTTATAGGATCACTTCGTTGCCCGTCCGTCAGTCCGTCAAGACCCATTTTCTCAAGAACTCGTGGAGGTATCGAGTTAAAATTATTATCAAATACCTAAGTAATTCTATGTTCCCTTGGAGCTCTAAAAATATAAAGCTTATAGCAATAACAAAATACGGCCATTTATGTGACATATTTTGATATTCGTAAATAAATCAAAACCTACAGAGTACTTCCCGTTGCTAGGTCATCGTCAATCATGAAATTTGGCAGGAAACAAGGTCTTACAGCACAAATAAAGGAAAAAGTCCGAAAAATTATAATTTGTAGTTTGATAAAAAAAATGCTATTACAAACTTACATTTGCAACCGTGACGTATCGTACCGTATATCGATGTATGGGAGAACATGTTTCTCAACTACAAAGTTAAGGGTGTTCTTGGGATAAATTCATCCCAACTACGACACCCTTCATTGTGCGTGGTCCGACACGCAGTTGGCCGTTTTTTTATTCTCTTAGCAACTGTTGTTGTGATAGGTCAACGGCTCTAAGAAAGCTTCCTTTAGAATCTTGGAAAATTAATGGACGTAACTAATGGGTCTTCGTGCAAGACCTTTTAATGAGAATAAAGGACCTATAAAATCCAATTATATATTTAACTAGCTTTTGCCCGCGGCTTCGCCCGTGTGGATGTCGGAAAATATCCCACAGGAACGTACTATCGATACCGGGATTAAATACCTAAAAGCCAAGGAAAAGGTCATTGACTCCTACTGCTACGCCCGCGTTACATTCAACCACAATTGTTTTGTCACGCGTAATTTTGAATCTGTGATATCTTTTAAACTATTCATTTAAATGAAATGATGTCAAGGCATATTTTAATCTAAATTAAATATTTAATTTAAGCAACATTGTTTATTGAATAAGGATTAATATAATACCGTTCGAAATAGCTTCGGAAATATATTTTTTTTTTTTATCAAATTCTGAAAGATAAAAATGATTATTGTGGGTCATCCTTAGAAGATAGATATATGCCACCCTGAACTTTTTTGTTGAAATTTTTAAGATCTCCAATCTTGTAGAACATAAATTTGATATATCTGTAACGGTTTACGCGGCGCACGCCAGTAAAGCTCCCAGTCGGCATGATTTTTTCCGACGTCTTCGACAATAATCGTAATATTTCAGCCAATTTATACAAAACCTTAATGAATTATGCACTAAAACCTTCCACAAGAATCACTCCGACCAATGGTGAAAATCGTTTGAAAATGCGTTCGGTAGTTTTGAGTTTATAACGTTTAGACAGACAGACAGACGCGGCGGGGGACTTTGTTTTATTAATAAATAATTATGTAAGGATGAAAAAACATTAGGTACCGTCAACTGTGGCATATTTACTTGTCATGAGCAACTTTACCCATTAGTAATAAATAGACAAATATGTCTCCATGACACAAAATCATTCTACAAAACGAATAGTCGATTTTTAACCGATTTCCAAAAAGGAGCAGGTTCCATATTCGATATTATGTATTTATTCATTTAATTTATATTCATCGAAAAGAAAGAAAAAGTATTTATTGAGACTCGCACAGGAAATCACAGGAAAATAATCGGTATTTTCCTTACAATTTTAGAACCTAGAGAAGTGGTCGGGTAAAACCAAATTAAACTATTAAGTTATATTTATCTTTGTGTATTTGTTTTTTCTTAATTTCTGACCAATACTCTAGCTTCTAAAATAGAACGGAAATATTGTTTGTTATCTTCCGTGGGATCGGTCAAATTCAAATTTTCTTACGTTTTAAAAAACATGTAGCTCATTTTTACGTTGTATGTTTGTCAAAATTTAATACGCAGCAATTATTATTATGTAATTATTAAAATATAATCATTTAAAACATCAATATAACTATATAAATTATGAGTGGTACAAATAAGACTATTTCGTGAAAACATTTGCAGCAAATATAATTTCGAGAGCTACATTGGTGATTGAAAAAGCACTTGACTTGATAAAGGAAAAAAATTGAAAACTGACGAAGAAATGAAAAACTTGACTGAACCTACTTATGTATCACTAAGTTACCTTATTTTCATTACTAGGAATAGAAGAACCAAACCGCTGTCTCCGATCATCATCCAAATTATGGATGATGATCCATAGTTTCTTTCAAGCGACTGCAACTGCCTTCGCCCTTACAGCGTTTGTCCACCGCCACCGTCAACAGAACATCAACGAGAAACGAGATCATTCGAACTGAACGCGACTTCCCGTTGACGTGGCGGTGCATAAACGGCTTTAGGACTTGCGTTCACTGGCAGCATGGCACGGCAAAAGATTTTTATGCGACGAATAGGAATATAACTTAATAGTATGACAATAAATTGAAATTTCAATTTTATTTAGAGATGCCGCGAATACTCGTTATTATTCGGTATTCGGCATTAGTCGACATTTTTTTGTTATTCGTCGAATACCGAATAATAGTGTATATTATTCGACATTCGATGAATAGTTGTCTCTAAATTAAAATAAACTTTCAATGAACAGAAAAACTATAGACTTAAAAATAATTAAACTTTTATTAATCTTTAAAACCAAAACACACTTAGTATTATTATCATTAATATAAAAAGTTAGCCAAAAATCAGTCATGTTGAAGTTAATACTTGTAAGATAGGCTTTTTAATTAATCTATATATATAAAAATGAATCCCTATTTCCCTTGGTCACGACATCACGCTAAAACGGCTGAACGGATTTGGATGAAATTTGGGATATGGATAGACCTTGACCCGGAGAAGGACATAGGATACTTTTTATCCCGATATTTTTACGGGATCGAGACTTATGCGGGTGAAACCGCGGGGCGCAGCTAGTAATTCAATATTTCAAGTCCAAAAGAGGCAGATTGTGGTGCAGAAAAATTAGTTTTTCTGCACAGTTAGGATAAAGTTGGTTGCGCTTTTTCATAAATCAATCCTGCCTCAGAAAATAAATAAACTATATTATTATTTGAGAATAAATAAACTTCTTTTTTATATTCCTTTTTTATGTCGAGTAATAATGGCGAGTATTCGACTATTCGCCATATTGAATGGCGATTAATCGGTATTCGACTATTCGCTATAACAACTATTCGTGGCATCTCTAATTTTATAGTCATACTATTAAGTTATATTCCCTTCGTCGTATAAAAATCCCTTGCCGTGCCGTGCTGCCAGTGGGGGCAGGCCCTTTTACGCCATTCTTCCCAGTTTAATGCCTATTTTATTTATAAAGGTGTTTCTGACAGCCATCAACATGGTCCTATTAAATGTATACACGAATTCCCGTAGAAATAACGAATTCCAGCCGCCGAATATACATCATTGCGAATATTGCGATGTCACAACAAAACCTGTCGATTATTTTAGTTTCCGAGCCCACTTATAATACTGGAAGCATAATTGGGATATTTATTTGATCAATACAACGTTTATGTACTAACTAATGAGAATGTAAGAGCTCTTGTTTGAAATGTTTTTCTTTTTAGGAAATAATCAATTATTTTACGCTTTGTCTAGCACTTCGACACGTTCCAACTACAAGAACAAAAACCAGCTTTTCTACTTTGGCAATACACTTAAATGTGCCGCAGATAATGCGAATCCTACCTAAGACCATATAACACGAACTATCACTTACTGAAAATAGTGAAAGAGGACAGGTCATTGACCGATCCCAACAGAACAATATCATAACACTACATAGATTCGCAATAGTCTGAGTGCGAATTCATGTTTCGCCTGTAATAGAGAGAATAATGTTCCGGTCCTAACATCGCTCCCTGTGGGACGCCTGCAGCGAACACTGGGACGGCGGGGGGTACATGATTTTGATGATGTGACTAGAATATGAAGTACCAAGATTGCGTACTCAGTGTATGAAGGTGAGGGTGCATTAATTATAGCAACCGAACGATCAAACCTTACGGTAGACAGTATATCAATGGTTTAAGTATTAATAGTATCGTTTTAGACACCACAATTTGTAATAAAAAATAAAAAAAATATTCTGCTGAAAATATTATAGCATAATCAGCCTCCTCTCTTCGAGAGGGACTGGACTGTAATCTACCACGCGTGCCCAGTGTGGATTGGTGGATGTCACATGTCTTTGAATTTTTGGTTTTAGGACATGCCGGTTTCCTCACGATGTTTTCCTTCACGGTTTTGAGAGCAGTGGTGATGAAATTATTTACATAAAGTAAAGCGCCTGCTTAGGTTCGAACCCACGACCTACAACTTGTAAGTCGGGGTCGTTACCACTGCGCCACTACTGCTCTCTGCGTCACCACTGCGCTGAAAAGATTAATTAAATGTATTCTTGCATATTCATCAGAAAAAATCTTTGTAATTTTTATTTCGATATTTCCATTTTATCCAAGAGCTGTCCGTAAAAGCAATTTTATTTCTGCATTCCTTTTATTTAATTTATTTGTAAGCATCAGCTGTATTTTAATCAAGCAAGTCTGTGAACCTCGAAAATATCGAAACCTTTATGAAATGCAAGTTTTACTGCACTGTTGCCTTCATAAATTTAAGATTTCAATTCAGTTTTCATTTTGTTCAAAATTTAAAGTGCAAACTCTCAATTGTAGCGAAATTTTACTCCTTTTACAACCAAATCCTTGACTGTATCTTGCAAATGGCATACCTACACGAGATAAATTAAAATAAACTTTGAGTGAGCACTCAGTTCACTGAGTCGAAAAAGGTACAAAATATTTTGGGAGAGGTACGAATGAACTTTAGAGTAGTAGAAGATCAAAAAGTTTCGCCTAGTGTTTTTTGAGTCCGTCGAATGTGCAAACTTAGTCCATCTCTGGCTCAGAAAATAGTACCACTATTAAGAGTATTTACATTTAATTCGTTAAGGTCGTAAAGGTCGTTTCCTCAGCCCGTTATTTTTCTTTTAATATTTCGTAACTGAGATTTCTTATTTCTAACATACTGTATAATAAATAATAAAGAACACTTTAGATCCCTACGGTTCCTATATCTAACAACGGTATTCTTTAGTTAATTATGGCATAATGGATGTTCCGCTTCATTGTTACTGTGTAAACCCTAATTAAAATGCTTTTTATTTAACTTACAGTCGAGTTCTGGGTTTTTTTCCCTTACTTTGAAATCCTTAAACACAATAGTTCCGTTGAATAGACAGTATTTTAGTGTTCAATCTGTTAATGACCTACGAGTATTGACAAATTAATTTGAAGACGAACTTCTTAATTTTGTTATATATTAATATTGTTAAATACCACTAATAGTTTGTTAGCTGAATTTATTACCTATTTTAGTTAGAATTAAAGTACAAAATTCTGCTGTGTTAAATAAATAGAATGTTGGTGAAATATTCCAGCATTTAATTGCCTTTCGCAGTCGGGGAGGTAGTTAATCCTGGTTCATTTCTTGTGTGGTGGAAGCGCGGTGCTATGTAGCCATGTCAGGTCGTTCGTTTGTGCCTGCTTTGACATATGGGTTTACTTAGCATCGTCTTTACAATGCAGGAGTTAAGTTCCTTAAGATTCTCTCCTTGTCTAAAGGGTGCGTGAAATACATTGTAGAATAAAGTTAGTTGGTTACATCGATTGGTCGATATTTTATGGTTACAATTACAACATTTTTAGTAGCTACTGGATCTTTGGCAAAGGTAAGGTAAGGTAAAAAGGTGGCTGGGACAGACTGGAAGCCAAAGGTCTATGTCCAAAAGTGGTCTACGATAAGCTATACAATAGTTGGTTGGGTTACAATAGTTAATAATAGTTTGACATTACAGTAATAAACTGACCTTTACAGAAATAAAGGGACGTTGTTTTCGGTACTCAGATTATAGTTCATCCCAACTTAGCAATAAAACATAAGATGTTTTAATATCCTGCAGATATAAAGTAAAGGGTCGTATATGTTTTCCAATAAACTAAAATAACTAATCGGATTTCAATAAACTAGTTGGAGAATGTCGGTAAATACGCCCACGTATTTACCGACATTCTCCAACTAGTAGCGGGTAGTGAAATAAAAGTAAGATACATAAAGTAAGTAAAGTTGGACGAACTTGGATCGTACGTTGCTCAGGCGTGGAATAAGCTTAGCAGCAATGTGACTTGTAAGTTTTGTACTTACAGTACAGATAGTGGCATCCACCAAGACGCGCCCACTCCGCGATTACTGTACTATAAACTGTACTTTAGTATGGAGCGGAGCGCAGCGGAGTGTGACGCTTCTTCGTGGATGGCATTTAACTATCTATACTTATGATTTATAGCCAAAGGGCTATAAATCATAAGTATAAATAGTTAAATGATATCAAGTGGTCAGCAGCCAGCTGTCGGGAATAATTCCAACCACGTGCAAAGCTTTACATATTTCTTGTGAGTTTTAGGGACGAAGTTGAAATGTCTCAAGAGATGGCTTTATTGATGTATATGTACACAGGGCTACTCATCAAGCTGTACTACTATTTTACGGCTTCGACATAACCTTTGCGGTATCGTACCCGAAGGGTGCCAAACGAGACCCTATTACTAAGCTTCCACTATCCGTCTGTCGGTCAGCGGGCTGTATCTCATGAACCGTAATAGGTGGACAGATGTTTTTTCGGCGTTTTCTGCTCGATCTTAAAATACTGTACGGACCCCTTCGTGTGCGAGTTCAATTTGGAATTGGCTGGTTTTTTTTACCACTGTGAACTATTTTCATATACGTAGGTAGAACGTGACTGTCGTCAAGAAAACCATAATATATCTTGTTTCCTTCTCCAAAGTCGTGAGCCTTCTTCCTTCCGGAAATTTATTTTTCCGGAAAAGAATAATTATGAGCGCCTACGTGCTTAGGAAAATAAAATTAGGGGGAAATTCAGTCACGGGATACATTATGTTATGAAATAACGTATTCATAACATAACATTTGTGATGAATTTCAAATTAAATTGCTCCGTGATGTATATTCAAACGTAATTTGCAAGTAAATTATTCATGTTGTTCAAAACGCGTCAAAATTCATCATATAACCATCGATAACCTCATCAATAAACATTCATCAATAACCTAACTTTATGCAGATTTTTATAAAGATTCTAAGCTATATCTACTACTATATGCAATAAAAAAAATTGACAGAGAACCAGTAAAGGTTCAACGTACACTAATAAAAAATGTACTTACTGGACCATCATCTGCCTAGCCTTGTCTCAACTATGTTAAAGTCGAATTCCAGTCTCACCGAATGCCTGTATTTTACATGAAATGACTGCCTATCTGTCCTCTACAACCCAGTTACTGGATACTACGATATTCTTAGGTAAGACTGGGTGTCAGACTTCGACAAGACAATTGATTAAAGATTGTCAAAGGTCTACAAATTACAGACGGGACCAACGGCCTAACGTGCTTTCCGAGGCACTGAGGTGTCCCGATATGTAATGGATGATCATCTGGACTGACTTCGGCAAGCGTAGCTTACCTAACCTATGCGTCGATCGATCAGTGCGGTGTAACTATTGAGCCACGAGGCTCTTAAAGAAAGAAAAACATTTATTTGGACACAGTTCGTAAAATACAAATAACAAAATGAAAATAATGTTTTAACAACAATAGTTTGCCTCACGGCTGTGCCAAAAAGGTTCATTTCAGCATTAATGCCAGACAGATGCTGTCTGACGCTGGTTTTCGAGGATTACAAACAGTAACCTACTTATTCCATGCTGCCATGATAGTAGATACATACTAATTCCATGCTGCCATGTCATTATTCATTATCTTGTTCTAGCAATCAGTACATTGTTTATGTTTTGATTATTTGTTGTCTTCATTTGGTATTATTTAAGCAAACAAAATTGTAAATTGTCTTTGGTCTCTGGCCTTGACATAAGCAATAGACAAAATTAGTCAAACTTTTTATTAGTTTTGGAATATTGAATACGAGGCTTTTGGCTTTGGTGAAAGTGTATTTTATGTAATATTTTTTTTTGTAATGTGCGTTTATTTTGTACAGAATAAACAACTTTTCTTTCTGTTTTCTACACTTCAGAAACAGTTGAAGTTTCCTCGATTGAAAAAAAATCTAAGTAATCTCTAAAAAACAACATAAACCCTTAGTACGGCGTAAATACTTCATGGAAGTTTATCAGTTTTTTTTTAATAATAACATAACTACATGTTTTCGATAGTGTGTGTGTGTTTTTGATTTTCAAAATGTGTATTTGTTTTTAATAATTCGAAGGAAATTCCTAAATTAGCGCGCGAACTGTTCATTCTTTATCTCCCTCTATCTCATTAATTAGGGGCAAAAGCACGGTGCGCCTTTAAGGGTACACTAGTCGGTCATTCTTCCAAACAAACGTATTATGGTTACTCGTTTGTTTGACGGTGTACATTCAAAAATAAAAAAATAAACATATCAATTTGCCTTGTCATTATCTAGCCCAGTATGGAAGCAGAATTGAAAAAAAAGTATTCGCTTGGAAGTTGTGAGTGTCGGAACTTCCATATTTCAACACTAATTTTAACTCATATTTTAGCGTAAATAAATAACTAATGTATTATGAAAATGGCAAAATAGAAACCGTACAGGGATAGATATAATTTATTTAAAAGTTCAAATAATTTTATTTTGAGTAGATATCCAGTAGTTTTTGCATAATATCTATATGCCCAAAGGTCTGTTTGTTCGTGAAATTTTACGCGCTCGTTTTCGTTATAAATCATTGTCTATTTCACTAAATAAATAAATTAATTTATAAATAAAAACAGTGAAATTTCGGGAGTGCCGACAGAAGTGAAAACTTAAACAAGAAAATGTAAATAAAGAGCACAATCGCATTTACAAAAATGAGGTGTCGGTAACGGTGTCGCGAGTTCAATTGTTTCTTCCCATCTCAAAAATGTCCAACGCGCCCAAAGAAGTTTTCAATTCAATAAATAAAACCAAAGTAATTAATACCTACTAAATAAATAAAACTAAATAAATAGATTTACTAAATGCATGCTGCATATTAGCTACGCCACCAACGAGTTCGAGCCGTCGCGCGTCGCCTCGGTCGACTGGTGGAACCTTAATAAGTAAATAGAAGCTACTCTATCCTTGACAGGATCCTTCATATGTTTCTCACTATAAAAGCACTACAAAAAGTATTGCTTATTTACAAAACACCAAAGCAAGGTCAACCTCAGCATAACATATTACCACTATTTTTATTTTTCCACATTAACATAGAAATGTCATAAAGCTAGGATATGTCATACACTTATCGTCCCCAAAACAAATACATAGACATAATATCCATAAAACTTTTGTTTGTCTCGCCATATTTTTTTATAAGTACAAGAGTGGTACGCCTTTGCTGAGAAGATAATTTAGTGGGTAGTGTGCCAAGGATATACTTATGTAGTATGTTCCCGATGTAGACGCAGCTAACGAAAATTTTCTGGAATGTGTAGCATGACCTTGGCAAAGAACCTTGATTGAGAGGAATGAAGCCACACTGCTCCATTGTGACGTCACTGAATGCGTCCAAATCTACCGCTGCGACGTCACAACGCAATGGAGCAGTGTGGCTTCACACTTAAGCCAGATTCATATTACTGTGTTGTGTCGTGTCGTGACGTCTTCCCCAGTGTTAGCCAATCAAAACTCGTTGTGTTTTGACGTAGTCCTGAACAGATTCGTTTGATTGGTGTTTCCCGCGTCACGACACCACACGACACAGTTGTGTCGGAAGTTTTATTATAACACAAGCCGTGTGCCCGATGGGATTTCCCATCGATAAAAATGACGAACTTTCATACAATCTTCATCCCCTATTTAAGCCCTTTAGGGGATGAATTTTTAAAAGTATTTTTTTAGTGCTCACCTTCGTTGTTTAAGGAACTTTTGTGCAAAATTTCATGCTTCTTGACCTAACGGTTTAGGCTCTGCGTTTTTAGGGTTCCGTACCCGGAGGGTGCCAAACGGAACCCTATTACTAAGCCTCCACTGTTCGTCCGTCTGTCTGTAAGCGGACAGTATCTCATGAACTGTTATAGGTAGACAGTTGAAATCACAGATTCTGCATTTTTATTGGCGCTATACCAACAAATACCTAATAAAAATAAAAGTTCAAAATTAAAGGGGAGACCCATACAAGAAACGTGTTTAAAAAAAAACTGAAGTATTAAAAAAATGTACTGTTAAATATTGTACGGTGGTACGCCCTTCATGTACGAGTTTGACTCGCACTTGGCTGATTTGGTCAGTGAATTAATGAACCAGTTCAGGATATTTATTAGAACATAATGCGGTTTATTTAAAAACGTTGCTTAAAGTTAAGTGACGTTCAAACGTCAAAAATGCATGGTTAAACAGTCGCTAACCATTACTTAACTAGCAACATTTATAAATAAACCCTAATAATTATTAATAAGTGGCCACAATGGCGTTGCTCTCTATAATTATTGTTCCTACCGCGTGAACAAAACGCGCCAAATTGTGCAAAATTTAAATCGTAAACGCTCATGTGTCCGTTTTCATTAAACACAGATTGATTATCATCTAAACGTGGTCGAAAAGTATTACCTATGACGTTCAATAACCGCACTCATAGCTTTAGCTTTTGAAATTGGTATTTTACGTTAAACACGTATTCAGATTCTGGGCCGAGTCTATTTAGATTGCCATCATCACGCTAAGAGTACAAACCGTGGTACAAACTCTCGAAATCTTAATAAAAACATCTGTTCAATGAGGATGTCTAGGATGTGTATGACTTTTTTTTTGGATGGGAAATTATCAAATAACTTCTCCCGCTCTGGGCGGAGCGGGAGGGCCTGTCAGACTCTTACTGACTAAAACCCACCCGTGTTCCTTCGGTTACCCTGTTGCCGGGAGCCACGATCTCCCTTTCGGTTTTCTTCGCACACCCGGCAGCCTAGTGTATGACCTGGTAACCCGATTTAAATGATTTAAAAAACAAATTTTTACTCCGAAGGCTTATTGTATGTCCCTGGCTCCAAGCTCTGCTCGGGTGAAAATAGAGTAAACGAATTTTCCCAGAGACCTAGCTAGATCGATTTTTCACCCCCAAAAACCAGGGTATATTGCAACTTTCAATGAAAGCGTACGTCTTTTTCGAGAATGTTTATTACAAATATAATATATATATATATATATAATAATAATATGCAGCAGCCAATTAATAATACCTGACGAATAATACAAATGATGTCGACAAATATTTGCATTTGAAATTAGTTAGTTAAATGCTTTTGAATATTATTTTGCTAGTCATTATCTATATTTTCAATTTAATAACTTATACGTAACTAATACATAGCATACAATGCATAAGAAATTATACGTTTTTCAAATAATTAAAACATGATCAAAGAATTCTTTTCGCAAAATGAATATCTTCGTTCTAGAATTGGTACCAAACTACACTATTTGCGCTGTAGCATGGTGCGGGTGACAGTTTCAGTAACATTTCGTTTCACTCTTGAAAGTTGCCGCGATTTACAATTTATGACTTAATATTTCAGTTGTACCACATTCGTAATATATTAAATAATTAATAACTGTAGTAAATTAAATTAAACCGAACCAGAATGTTCTAATCAAGAAATAAAATCAAATTGAATGAAAAATTAAGCAAAGTGTTATGCGTATAACGTAACGCCATAGACGTATTTAGTGATGGGATGTACTGCTACGATGGATAGTCGATATTTTTTATAATAAAAAACGTATATTGTGCGTAGGTCAATTTTTATTTTTAAAAGGTCTAATTATACAACAGAACATTTATAGGGTAAGGTTGCTTAAAAGGTTGCTAAAAAAAAATACATGTTATTCGTCTAAACTCATATCAGAGTCAGGAACATCTGAATTGTCACTCAATTCATCATCTGAATCTGTGACGGATATTATTAACGATGACTCAATTATGTTGTCAATATGTATGTCACGATCCCAATCAGACATAATGTCCCTTTTTGTTTTATTCACGACCTTCGACCAGTCTTCAGGTTGAACATTGTTGATGGCCTCTTGTAATAGGGCCAACATCTTATTTGCCGTAAATGGCGGCGAAGTATTATTTCTTGCGGCGTAACCTAAAAATAAACGAACTTATAAAAAAAAGTATTCAAATAATCATCAATCAGCCTAATCTAGTATCTGGTAATGTTTTTAAACTAGGTACATGCTACGATCGGAAAGCTGATTTTTATATAAAGCTTCAAAATGGGAATTGAAATTAAAAGCATACCTTTTATTTGGGCCCAAATCAGCTCAATAGCGTTATACTGGCAATGGTAGGGTGGTAGTCGAAGGACCTGGTGGCCTTTTTCTTTTGCCATCTCGTCCAGAGCATAGGTAGGAGTTGGTGGCTTATGGCGTCGGACTAAGGCAATAAGCTCCGTCTTTAACATTTTTATATCTGCTGTAACTCCGTTTTCACTCAGCCACTTCACCAACTCGCTTTTGCGGTTGGATTGGTTTGGGGGTTTATTAACTTGCACCGAATGGTAGGGTGCGTTGTCCATTATTATGGTCATAGGCTCTTTTAAATTGTTTAATAGACCTATGAACCAATCTTTAAATTTTTCGTAATTCATCTCCTCATGATACTCCGTAGTTTTTTTTGACTTAAAAGCCAGCAAACAATCAGGGACGAATCCACTTGCTGTACCTGCGTGACAAATAATAAGGCGTTCGCCTTTGCCTTCCGGCACTTTGGTACACGATTGTGCCGTATCGTCGGTCCAACTTTTACCCACTGTGTGGTTGGCGTTTAGCCACGTTTCATCCAAAAAGACAACTTTGCTCCAATCACTTATGTTTTTGGCCTTCCTTAAAAATCTACATCTTGCTAGGGCAATGTCAGTCCTATCCATAATAATCTTTCTTTTGTTAACTTTTTTGTAAACAAAGCCAATATCTTTTATAACTTGCCGTAGCGAAGTAATACCTCCTTTGAACAAGTCAGCTTCTTTTAATGATTTTAGAAGCTTGAGCAATGTGGGTAGCTCCATTCTTCTATAATAATCATAAATATGATTTCTAATAGCAACCTTAGCAAAATCATCCAAATCTGTGATTGGCTTCACCTTGGTCCGCTTTTTGTTGGGTGTCGATAATTTATTTTCAAACATCCCATCTTGGCCAATTTTCTCACGTGTTATACGCGAAACAGTATTGCGGCCAATATCAAGAGCTTCGGCTACTCGTTCTACAATATGATTCAATGGTAACAACGGTCCATTATTTTGTTGTTCTCTTTCAAAGTAGTCTCGGAGGCGAACAACAAGCTCCCTGGCCTGACTACCCAAAACAGTTTTTTTTGTATGCTTAGGCATGGTAATAACAACAAACTCAACAAACTTATAACAAATAACAATTTAACAAAAATGAAAACAAACAATGAAATCGTAATACGTGTCACATTAAGTCACAATATAACGCGCTTGCACTCGTACTCGCACTCACAGCATCGCACGGGTAAACAACATGGCCGCCGCGCCGATGCACCATAGAGCAAAAATGTTGTCACGAAAAAAAAAACATAAACCCGATTTTGATTATTTTATATAAGTACAAAGATAATTATGTAGCCATAAAACATTTATATTGACAAGTTTATACACGTAGCACACACGTAGTTACACTGCACAACTGAATAATACACTAATTTTCATAACAATATTAAAGAGAACTAGATTCACGCTGCGAGTATCGTTAGCGATAAAAATGAATTGCATAACCTCACATCCCTACGTGGTACTGACAAATTTCAACGTCATACGGGCAACTGTCACCCGCACCATGCTACAGCGCAAATAGTGTATAGTCAAGTATTGATAGATGTCATCTATTGGTGATAGTTTTTGTCAATTGATGAAGGTTTTCTGGAATGACGTTCACTGAGACGTCAGGTCCGGGCACCTGTCAAAAGTGTCAAAGTGCTAAAATTTCTTTAGTCGTGACTGAATGATGAACGAATGAATGAAACGAATGATGCACTGTAACGTTACATTTTCCCAGAAGGGGAAAATGTAAGGGAAAATATAATAATATAATTAAATATTATAATATAATTAAAAAATACAAGGGGAGTACAAAAACACAGTTTAACACTACTGATCGGCACTGCACGCTTAGGAGGTTAGGCCTCAGAGGTGGCCTGCAGCGGGAGGTCGTCTTCGGGAGATGGAGGCTCCGGCAGGGAGTGATTGACGGCTGGTGGTGGCCTCGGCGGGTCGATGACTCCGAGGGAAGGAAGAGTTGGCTCCGGCAGGGAGTGGGTGAGCCCCGGAATGGCCAGGGCAGGCCAAGATGGACTGTAAGAGAGACAGACCCTTTTATTATAGTAAAGTCGGAGATAGAATCGGAGATGGAGATAGAATCGGAGATGGAGATAGAATCGGAGATAGAATCGCCCGTTACTTCTGACGGCCTCTGCTTTTATACCCTTCAGCTCGTTTCCAAAATCAATATTCTTTTCCATTTTCAAACAATGGTTTCTTCAAATATAATCGGACCTCCTTGGAGTGCGTAAATTTCATAAATGAAATTTAGAACAATAGTTAATAATTTGTAGTTATTTCGTACAATCATAATATAAAAAATAAATTATAATTAATACAATGTTTTAGCGATATCAATAAAAATAATTGAAACTATATAAACCAAAAAGTAACATCATAGACTAAGCCAAACAGAAAAATAAAAAGAAACTGACAGTTTAACATTTGACATAGGTAAGTGTCACAACAAGAAAATCTACAGAAAATATCAATAACAATGAAATACAGAGCCTCAGGAATATTTAACACACCGGCAATGGTCATGCATTTATCTAGAGAGAACGTATGATAAAAAACCAACATTTTAATAACTAAACCGTAAGTAAAAACATGCAACATTACAGCACGTCATCATATATATTTTATATTCATTGTCATTCAAATGGAGGACCTCTTGTCAAAGTGGCGCCAACTGGTGGCGTGAATTTTCATGAATTTTAAGGAAGATGTTATAACGTTACTTAGGTGTTATTTGCTGTTAAAAGAAAAACGTATTTATCTGGAAATCACTTTTTGTAAGGTGTATAGCACCTTTTATACCTACCTATTTTATTACTTACTAGCTGCGCCCCGCGGTTTCACCCGCATAAGTCTCGATCCCGTAAAAATATCGGGATAAAAAGTATTCTATGTCCTTCTCCGGGTCAAGGTCTATCCATATCCCAAATTTCATCCAAATCCGATCAGCCGTTTTAGCGTGATGTCTTGACCAAGGGAAATAGGGATTCATTTTTATATATATAGATTTATACTGGGTGGCGCAAAAGTCACGACGGGGTTAAAAAAAAAATGACATTAGCACTCACTTTACTATTCTTTTGTTTAAAAAAAAAAATATATATAAAATACATTTTGGAGATTGATCATGGATAATTTCACCGGTAGCCAACGTAGGTATCAAAATAACAGAATATTTTTTTGAACATCATGGGTCGATTATTCCAACCCAGCGAGCATATCGCCGCCATTTCCATGTGCGTAACTCTCCCGTATTTTTTTTTTGACACTAGCTTTGTCGATAGCCCAGAGTTGTGGTTCCAACAAGATGAAGCCGCAGCGCATACGATTCGAGTTACAATGACTGTCTTAAGGCAGACTGTCGTTTTCAACATTTCACTAGCCTGCACGCATTTTGTTGTCTGATAAGAATTAACATTAGTAAACAAAAATAAACAAAGTTACAAATAGGTAGTTGCGAATAGTTGCGTCTACGAATAAAATTAAGTCTTTGACATTTAGAAGGCGAAGCGGCGCAACCAACTTCACAGTAAAACGTCTTTGTCTGTCTATTTTGAAGGACTTTAGAAAACCTTCCTTGGTTTGCTATTATTTTCTTAAAACAGACCCCAAATATAAAATAAGTTACCAACTAAGTATTTCAGTTTATCTTGTAAAACATCAAAAAGACATTTAATCTGAGTCATTACACTGTAATTCCTCGAAACCATTTAGAAGTCTCTCTCGGAAACATTTAACTTCAGAAGGTACAAATTCGGAACAAGATAAACCCAGGGGGAAATCTTTTCCTGGTAGAGATTACGAATCAAGGCGCAATTCCACTGCTGCGTAGGATGTGCACAGAGAGGTTACGCACGTAAAGCTAAGTTTCCTAGGAAAGTGGTTCCGCCATATTATGACGGTCGCCATGAGTCTTTATATACCTGAGTTTTTATATACCTTTTTAGGGTTCCGTATTTCTTCGTCTGTCATAGTCAATTTGCTCCGAATCTACTGTGCCTACCGATTAAGTTGAAATTTGGTACATATATGTATTTTTTTCTGTGACCCAAACACGGACGTGTAACGTAAATAAATTAATTTTTAATATAGGGGTTAGTTTTGGGGGCAAATAAGAAAAATAAAATAAAAAGTTTTGCAAACTTTATCTGTGAAAGGACTTATTGCAAGGATCTCAAATATATTGCTTTCATAATTTTAAAATAAATAAATTTAAAGATATTTAAGAAAATATCCGAAATTGCTGAGCCTAAAATTTTGATAAAAAAAATACATGGAATGGTACTTTACCCGTAGATTACAGGAAAATCTAAAATAAGTCTATGGTCTTAAAATAACATGCTAAATCTTTCATATTGTGCGTACAAACTAGCATTTGGAGTGGGAATGAATGAGAGAACATGTTTTTCAACAACAATGTTAAGTTTGTATTTGGGATAAATTCTCCCCAACTATGGAACCCTTCATTTTGCGTGGTCCAACACGCACTTGGCCGGTTGTTTTATTTATGCAGACTTAGCGTTGCCAGACTCGAGTATGGTTATGGGTCGCAGCGGATGAATCCACCTACATTTTTATAAAAAATTGAACTAAGAACACGTGCGTAGCTAAGCCGTTGGCAGCAATGAAACTGTGCCTTAAATGTTTTAAAAGTTTTCGTTTGAACTTACTAAATCAATTTGAGCATTTAGTCGTGAATGGCGGGAGGGAGAGACAAGTTTCTCTTGAGTTTAGTAAGAAAAATAAAGAAAGAAAATACATTTATTTAGCACAGACAAAAAGGCACACAATGCAACATAATTATAACACAGGTAAAACAAAAATAAAAAAGGAAACAAAAAACAAAGTGAGGAGGGAGGGGTAAGGAGATTTTCGTCTAGTGTCCAAACTGGGGAGGGCAAACTAACTTCTATAGGAGCTGTCAACTTTGAGATACTAAGGAGAGTTGTTCGTTGGTCTAAAATCTGGTAGAGTAGGTACTTGTAGGTACCAAGGGTGGTATAAAGTGCATAATTACATAACATAACATAACATCACGTCTGTAATCCCCGAAGGGTTAGGCAGAGGTGTACCTATAATACACCCATATTTCTCCAGTAATATTTAAGTCCCATGTAATAGGGGTGAGCCTATTGCCATCAATCGGGCACAAATCCATACTCCGGGCTGCTACTAAGAAATTCCAGATGGAAAAACCCAATAACACTTTTCCCGACCCGAGAATCGAACCCAGGACCTCATACTCAGCAGTAGCGCTAGCGACCACTAGACCAACGAGGCAGTCCAATTACATAATTATTTTGTTGTTATTTAATAACGGCTGAACCCAATAACATATTTTCAGGAAAAAACAGATTGCTAGCAATGGTAGACAGTACTTCTATATCGGTATCATTGAATGTCATTCTTTCATCACTATTTAGTACATGTTGGGTGCACGCCAAATAAGACGCGTCGAAATGTTGCCACTATATAAAACCTAAAACTTTTTTTGAGGATGATATTCTCGTAACTTAAAATAAAGTATGCCTATTTATTTTTTGTTTTTTACATCTATTTAATATATTGAATCATATTTTAATTTTAATACATTATTTTTCTTTAAGTACGCTGTACTGGTACACCGTCTTAATATGTGTATGCTGCACCGGTCGACGTCATTACGTCGGCGCCGGCTGTCGCTGAAAACCAGCGCTGGGGCTCTGTCTTGTATAGGGTCGTAGCATAATGCTGAGCGATAGCCGATTTGCGTGGATGTGACGCATGCTTCCCCAACCTTTTCGCATTTATGTACCTATTTTAAACTTTTTTTTTTTCGCGTCATATTTACCGCAAATTAACGTTTTTTCTTCTTTTCTTTTCTTTCTTATTCCGTAAGATTCCTAATAAGGAAAAAAAAATACTTCAAAGAATACTTTGAAGTATTTTTCCTCGCCTCGTTGGCTGGGTTCGATTCCCGGGTCGGGCAAAGTGTTATTGGGTTTTTCCATCTGGAATTTCTCAGTAGCAGCCCGGAGTCTGGATTTGTACCCGGTTGATGGCAATAGGCTCGCCCACTATTACATGGGACTTAAACATAACTGGCGAAATGTGGGTGTACTATAGGTACACCTCTGCCTAACCCTTCGGGGAATACAGGCGTGATGTTATGATGTTATATTATTTATTGTGGCGTTAAAACCATAGATATATAGGTTTTTCTATCTCCAGAATGCCAAAACTGGTGATAGGTTACTGGGTTCGGCCGTAAATAAAATGAAAGGTGACCACCTTTTATGTTGTTTTTTAAAAACAAATTATGTATAGTATTTCAGCAATTTTTAGGGTTCCGTATCCAAAGGGTAAATTCGGGTAAAGCGTAACAAACCCAAATTGACGGACGGACAGCGGAGTCTTAGTAATAGGGTCCCACCCTATTACTAAGACTCCGCTGTACGTCCGTCCATCTGTCTCTCTGTCCGTCTGTCACCAGGCTTTATCTCATGAACCGTGATAGTTAGATAGTTGAAATTTTCACAGATGATGTATTTCTGTTGCCGCTATAACAACAAGTACTAAAAAATGAAATAAAATAAATATTTAAGGGGGCTCCCATACAACAAACGTGATTTTTTTGCCGTTATTATAGATAATGGTACGGAACCCTTCGTGCGCGAGTCCAACTCGTACTTGGCCGGTTTTTTTAATTTTAAAATGAATTGTGTACTGTTACTGTTGTTGTGTATTGTGTACTGTATTTGTAAAATTAAAATATAATGTCTCATCTCCAAATTAATCGATGAAAGATTTTGCGATGAACTGGATTACCTATCATAGTTTTCCCGAGTCTTTGTTTTCAGAAAACCCTTTCCCAAATCGTAATTCAAGAAGTCTCCCATAAAATCAGTTTTCATTTATCTTCACACTAACTGTGCCCCGCGGTTTCACCCGCATAAGTCTCAATTCCGTGGGAATATCGAAATAAAAAGTATTCTATGTCCTAATCCAGGTCATGGTCTACCCATGTGCCAAATTTCATCTAAATCCGTTCAGCCGTTTTAGCGTGAAACCGTAACAAACAATCAAACAAACTCACTTTCGCTTTTATAAATCTATTGGATTCCTCCAGCGGCTTCGACCGCGTGATATCTTTATAAATTATAACCTATATGATACTCAGTGATAATATAGCATGCTACAGATGACAGAATTTCTAAAATCGGTTCAGTAGTTTTAGAGTTTATTCATTACAAACATACATAAATCAAATCTTTTCTCTTTCTAATATTATATTAGTTAGTATTACAGGCTGCTCTGTCAGACGCGTCAGACCCTCAAAGTTGTAACATTGACAGTCTGATAGCAATAACCATGTTCAAGTTTGCCCTTTTCGGTCAGACGCCATCTGTTATTGTAACTTTGACCTACTGAGGTTTTGTTGATGTTTGTGATCGAAGTTCAGCTGTTGATTTATGGATAGTGAAGGGCGTTCAAAAGGTTCCAATAAAAGTTCTAGATACTGGAAATGCTAAACTTTATAAATTAGTAGGTTCCTACTTCAGACCAAATAAAAAACAACTGTTAACAGCGACGTGAGGCCGGTTTCGTAAACATATGTGCACTTAGTGAGGTGAAGTTTGAATGTAAATGTGTGCGTGTGAGCATGTATGCACAGAGCGGAGGTGTAGTTTTGACACGCTTCACTGAATTGTTCGCGATATGTCTTGGTTTTTTATTTTGATCTGAGGTTTCTGCCATGAAACATTATCGTATTTACTTGAGAGTAGTATTCCTTCTGGGGCACTGGGTTCAAGCACAAGTGCGTGTGCCCGGAGCCCCAGTGAACGGCAAATACTTTAATTAAATTAATTATTAATTAATATAGTTTGTAAGTCGTTCTACTAATAACATTATGGGCCAAATGTGTCTGAAATAATTTTATTTTTATTTTTTATAATGGTTTTTTATTGTATTTCTTTTTGTTTTTTTTTTTTTTTGTGTACCGGATTTCTGGCAAATAAACTACTTTGACTTCGGATAACGTCATTGTCCTGATTCAAAAATAATTTTAATAATTTTAAATACACCGCGAACTATGAACCGAAGTAAGAAAAGACGCGGTACTTAGCCACATAAGCGAAGCTACACGAACTTAGTTTCGGTTCGCTTCGATTTTAGCTGCGCTTAAAACGTATTGGTGATGCCATTATTCGAATACTTGCAGCACATATCAAGATAAACATCGTGCATACACAAGCACACACTTAAAAAGATTTTTCATGAAATAACAAGTAATTAACAGATAATTACGAACCTCATAACCCTGTTAAATTGAATCAGATAAGTAAAACTTGAATTCTTGCATCACTAGATTGTTATCAATTGCAAAAAGTCGAATAAGAATATTTAATTTTAAATGTCAAAGTATAAATTAATTCCAAAACGTAAACAACGTTGACGTGCTGGCATTTATCGAAAATATTAAAGATTCGGTTGGATTGAGGACAACAGAATTTTTGACAGGGTGACCTAGTTGCAGAATTTAATAAATAGTTGGAAGGAGTTCTTTGGGAAACTGCGTATTTTGTTTTTTATCACGTCGCGACAATCTATCTTCTGTCGTCCTTGCAATCTTTTGTTTATTGTCACGTACGAAGTGGGCTTTAGAAAGGCTAAGAACGTTATCATATCACAGTTTCCAGCGAAGCGATTTGAGAACGTCCTCTCCGCGGGTGTGAAGCGAGCTAACCGCGAATACGCGACGTATACGCCACGTTTTCACAATATTGTATACTCGCTTGTCTCGTTCTTTCTTGCATGAGTATAAAAAAGAGCGATTGACGTAATCGCTTTAGTTACGCAAACGCGGCAAATACGTTGCGCACACGTGGCGTGCTCGCTACGTACACACAGCGTGCGCGTTGAACAATCGCCTCGCTGCTGTTAACTCGCTCGAAATTCTCCAGTGATAAGGCCCTAAGCCTGTCGTCCACGACTCTACTCATAAGTAACCAGTTGCAAACCAAAAGCACCAATGTGTTACCAGAATGTCACAGCACTAGTTTTTCAATGGCGGCGTAAATAACTGTGTAATTCACGGCAACCTATATGAAGTGAGAACTCTTTGATCGAACTGTAGTTTAATAGAAAAAATGTTTTTTTTTTTGGTAATAGTATTGATAACAGAATTATTTTAGATGAGTTTCTAAATTCAAATCACATTATGCACCAGCCACGGGTAATAATGAAAGTCGGAACCTACGATTGCCTAGGGCTATAATGGATTGTTTTAGGTTAGGTTACATGTTCCACGCGCGCTTCTTTAAGACATAACGGGGGAGTTTCACAAACGTTTCAAAACCTCACTACGCAGCGGAAGTCGCAATTACACTCACAGCCCCCGACGCGACGCAATTGTGAGAGGGAACACCGCGGTGGTTTTAGTCAGTAAGAATCTGACAGAGACGATTTCCACCACGACAAAAAAAAATGGTTATATAAATATAAAAATAAAGCCAAAAATAGCCCCGTTGTGTTCTTGATTTCTCGTTAATTGTTACGAAAACTGTACTAGAAATAAAAATAGAAAAATTGAGGAAAAGTTCTAAAAACCGGGCAAGTGCGAGTCGCACTCGCGTACGAAGGGTTCGGTACCATTATCTATAAAAAGGGCGAAAGAATCAAGTTTGTTGTATGGGAACCCCCTTCAACATTTTTTTTTTTTGTATTTGCTGTTATAGCGGCAAAAGAAATACATCATCTGTGAAAATTTCAACTGTCTATCACGGTTCATGAGATACAGCCCGGTGAAATACGGACAGAGAGACAGACGGACGGACAGCGGAGTCTTAGTAATAGGGTCCCGTTTTACCCTTCGGTACGGAACCCTAAAAATCAACTTCCCCGAATAAACTCTGACAGGGCGAAAACCTTTGTTTGTGCAGCTGACAACAGGTTGCAAAGCATTTTCCCGTATGATTTTGTTCGACGTGATAAATCCTGGCTGATGGAAAAACATTTTTGACTCAAATTCTTGTTTTTCATCCATCATCATTTACTTTTTAGGATTCAGTACCTCAAAAGGAAAAACACAGTGCCCTTAGAGGATTACTTCATTGGCCGTCCGTCTTTTTGCCAAAACCCTTTTTCTCAGGAACACGTGAAGGTATCATGTTTAAATTAATATCAAATACGTAGGTCTACGGCAAGAATTTGTAGTTTTATCATAAAAAAAAAACAGTGGCACCGGGAGTGCCGACAGAAGTAAAAACTTGAAAAAAAAAGGGCACCGCGGTAATCAATGCGTTGATGTCTTTCTAATGGTCAAAAGCTGGTGTAATCGCGGTGTCGCGAAATCAATGTTTAGTCCCATCTCAAAAATGCCCAACGCGCCGAAAAAAGTTTTCATTTCAAAAACTTTTTTTTGCGATTACAATCTTACAGTAATTAAAAAAAAAAAAAATATTTGTCCAAATTTATTTGTCGCCTTCGAAGTATGCCCCTTCGCTTTAATATAGTTACGCCAGCGCTTGACCCAGTCTTCCATACATTTTTGGTAAGTTGATTGAGGTATGATCTTCTACTCCTTCAGAGAATTTTCTTTAATAATTAAATGAAATGAAATTGTTTATTCTGTAACTAGGATATCGGAATCACTTTGACACGTCAAATAAAAAACATATTAAAAATAAGCTAGATGAGTTCGGTGTTTTCTATCTGACTACTCTGAGAAGAAAGGCCGAAACAAACTCAAAGGTCGCAGTCTCTTTTAAAGTCCAGTCAGGCCATATGAGGACCATGTAGAGTAGTGTCTGAAATGGTCTTTTGAGGTAAGAACCACTCAGATTTGAGTGGACCTGTGCAAGCATTTGTCAGTAATCGTGGAGCTCAACTCAGAACTTAAGGAGTTCAGTTCAGAACTTAAGGAGCTCAACTCAGAACTTAAGGAGCTCAACTCAGAACTTAAGGAGCTCAACTCAACGAACAATACCAAAGAAAGGACATTTAGGTAGGCCGCATAAACTACTCAAACTGCCAGACCATCATTAAAACTAGCAAAAAGAAAAATCAAAATAATAATAATATTCACATAGTCCTCACATTCACAATAATTAAAATAATATAATACTATACAAAGAAATCATGTCATTTTGAATATAATTTTCAACAATGTCAATGTGTATAAAAACTGGTATATTTTGATGATTTTACATAATAATTAAAATGTCAATTTTTATGGTTTTATCACAACGCTTAGTAGAGCGAGCAGCTCAATCCCAAGCTTTTTATCCTTGAAATAATCTGAAATTTTATAGTACCATGTTTGGTTTTAATACAGATTTTAAATCATTTAATAGGTAAGTTTCGAATGTCAATGGGAAGTTTGTTGTAAAAGCGTATACATTGACCCAAGAACGAGTTGCCTACTTTGTGGAGACGTGTGCGATGTACAACAAGGTTGTGTTTATTCCTGGTATTGAAACTATGAATATCGGACATTTTCTTAAAATTTGATATATTTTTGTGTACATACAATAGGTTTTCAAAAATGTATTGTGAGGCTACAGTCAGAATATTATTTTATTTCCTTGATTTTTTCTCTAAGGGAATCTTTTGGAACTTTTTTTTTTTTTTGAGGGTGGGAAATCATCAAATATCTTCTCCCGCTCTGGGCGGAGCGGGAGGGCGTGTCAGACTCTTACTGACTAAAACCCACCCGTGTTCCTTCGGTTGCCCTGTTGCCGGGGGCCACGATCTCCCTTTCGGTTTTCTTCGCAACCCCGGCAGGCATCGGCCCTAGTGGACCCCTTCAAATCTGCTGACATCTCTTTGAGGCGCGCCTGGAACACAACGCGCCGTCGACCCGGGCCTGGTCCTTTTCGGAAGGTGAGCCACCCATTGCTCACCGTCCGCAAGCCCGCGCCTACGGTGGCCGGAAATCGCCTCGCGATTCCCGACGCCCTGGGCGTCTCCTCCTACGGCGGTTAGGGGCATGAGGGCGCGAAATTTGCCTCTCCCTCACGCGTTCCGCCTCCTCCTTCGCGAGCATTACCGCTTCGCAGAAGGAGGTGACGGCCTCCCATTTCCTCTCGCTCCGTACCATGGCCTGAACCAGGGCCGGACGCGAGAGATCACCGCCGCCGATCGCCTCCACGAGGACACGGCGATGCTCCCCCCAAGCCGGGCAGACCTCCACCGTATGCTCCACCGTGTCCTCCGGGCGATCCACACAATGGTGACACCCGGGCGTTTCCTCCCGCCTTATCCTGTGCAGGAACCTCCCGAAACAGCCGTGTCCGGTGAGGACCTGCGTCAGGCGGAAGGTGAGGACGCCGTGGCGCCTCTCTAGCCACTCCTCAAAGAGAGGTCTTATCGCTGCAATTGTGGCGTGCCCAGCGCTGGGTTGCGACAGTCGCACTCTCCATGACGCCATGAGATCCCGCCGGAGCTCTGTCCGCTGTGCCGCGATTTCTCGCGGCAGCGGAGTTAAGCCCCGGTGTTTCGCCTCCTCGCGCCACTCCCAAATGTGCGCGAGGACCTTTGCCTCCAGATCCCATGGCGGTAATCCGGCAAGGAGGCTCGCCGCCTCGCAGGAGACCGTGCGGTATCCTCGGGCCAGCCGGATGGCCATGACCCTCTGGGACGCGTTCAACCGGCGGGCTGGCCGCAGCCTTAGTGAACGCGCCCACACCGGTGCCCCGTAAAGGGCCATGGACCGCACGACCCCCGCGTAGAGCCTCCGGCAGGAGGCGTTTGGATAATCTTTTGGACCTAGGTTCTAAATTACTCGAACAGCCCTTTTCTGTAGAATAAAGATAGTATTAATGTCCGCACAGGTTCCCCAGAGAAGAATCCCATATGACATAAAACTATGAAAATAACTAAAATAAACAACAATTCTGGCTGTACCTACGTCAATTATCTGTCTAATTATTTTAACAGCATAGGCCGAACTTGGCCTTCCCGACAATTTTTCTATGTGAGGGCCCCATTGTAATTTACCGTCAATAGTGATTCCAAGAAAAACTGTTGACTCAACAGGGTTCAACTCTGTTCCATTAACCTGAACATTGGTAGATAGCTGCCTGACAATTGGCATTGAAAATTTAATGAGTTTAGTCTATTTTTCGTTCAGGAGAAGATTATAACTTTTGAGTTTTTATAATTTTTTAATATAAATATTATATCGAGTTCCTGCTTATCAGTTTTCTAAATAAAATAAGATAGCATTCAGTTAAGTATTTTTAATGTTTTTAGGCTCAAAATGAAAAAAAGAGAACCCTTATAGGATCACTCGTGTGTCTGTCTGTCTGTCTGCCCGTCTGTCACAGCCAATTTGCTGCGAATCTAATGGACTGATTAAGTTAAAATTTGGTACAAACATGAATTTTTGTGACCCAAATACGAATTTGAGTAATAGAATAAATTAATTTTGAATATAGGGGTCACTTTTGGGGGACAAATAAGAAAAAAAAAAAGTTTTGCTAACAGTACCGTGTGACGTATCAAATGAAAGGGCTTATTGCAAGGATCTTAAACATATTTTTTATATAATTTTAAAATAAATAATTTTAAATATATTTAAGAAATTCGAACTCCTTATCTCCGAAACTACTCGACCAAAAATGTTGAAAAAAAAAAAAAGAAAAATATGGCTCTTTACTCATAGATTACAGGAAAACCTATAAGAAGTCTATGGTTTTAAAATAAAATGGTAAACCTGTCAATATTGTGCGTAAAAACTTATATTTGCAGTTGGAATGTATCGGAGAACGTGTATTTCAACTACAATGTTAAGTTTGTATTTGGGATAAATTCATCCCAACTACGGAACCCTTCAATGTGCGTAGTCCGACACGCACATGGCCGGTTTTTTTCTTGATAAAGATTCCTTAGTGAAAAACAGGAAACTGTGTTTTTGCGCATGCGTATCAGTTTGATTTGATAGATAACTATAAATTTATATACATTTAAAATAAGTTTAAATTATTGAATTACTATATTCTAAAATATTATTTAAAACTGACTTTGCACAAATAAATCCGAAATAGCAAAAACATTGAAATACACGTAACACTTAAATCTCTTTGCCCATAGACACAAAATGGCTTCTGTAATTTGCTAGAACTGCATAATTTTCTGACAGGCGTAAGCTTAAAATATTGAATACTAAAAGTTAACTATACAGCGAATTTCAGTAAATAAATTCCCGTAATGCTGAAATAAATGAAGCTGTCGATGGCAGATATTTTACAGTAGCAGCAGTCTAGCATTATTTATTCTAAGTCATTAAAATTTGTCTAGACACGCAAATAACATTCGATTGCTCGCTGCAGGGCGTACAGTTTCATTACAAAATTACTATAGAAATATTAAAGAAGTAAGTACCTAAATAATGATAAATATTACACGGTTGAAAACCCGATCTATTTGCACTTAGGTGAAGTGAACTTCGAGGGAGCTGTAATATTCACCCTGATGCTAGATCGGGTGGAATATTACAGCTCCCTCGGCTTGCCAAGACCATTTACTCCCACACCACAGTTCGACAAACTTCAGCTCATCTTAAAAGTCCTTCATTCTCAAACTTTACTTGTCACTCTAATTATAATAGCACGGCGCGCAGCGGGTCCTAACGAGTAATTACTAATTAGCGCACCTGTAAGCAAAGACATGGCTCTTGTCTCAAAGGAGGTCGTTTAAATGCTAATGGTACTCTACTGTGGCACCTTAACACTGCTTTTATGGCTTCTGACTGGAATAACAACGCATTATATACTGCAGACGTGGTTTTAAGGTAATTACCAACATATTTTGAACTAGCTCCTACCCTTGCTACGCAAGGTTATTTCGACTTGACAAAACATCGTGATTTCTTGATTATATGTAAGTTAAGTTAAATATTAGATTGTTTGTATGTTTTTAATGAATAAACTCAAAAACTCCTGGACTGATTTTAAAAATTCTTTCACAAGTGGAATGCTATATTGTCACTGAGTAATATAAGCTATAATTTATAAAGATATCACGCGGTCGAAGCCTCTGGCGGAAGCTAGTGTATTATACATATAAATCTTTCAGAATAAATTCTGTAAGTGATGGTGAAAATCGCATAAAAATCCATTGCATAGTTTAGAAGAACACACGGTCACACAGACAGACAAGACTTCAAATTATAGTATGTACCTATATAGGGTGGCAGGATATAGACGCGAAAACTGTTACCGTGGATTCAGTACAAGATTCTGAAACCCCCTGTTTTAAAAGATTTTGACCGCGTAGGTATTGCAGTTTTCTATGAAACAGCCGATTAAAAAAAAACATAACCGTCGAAATATTTCAACACGGGCCGTGTTGAAATATTTCGACGGTTATTATTTTTTTTTTTTTCAGAATCTTGTACTGAATCCATGGTGACAGTTTTCGCCTCGATGTCCCAGCCACCCTGTATACCTAGATTAAAATTTAAGGGATCAAAGGGATACGTTGGCTACCATAACCACAGAACATATAACCATAACATTGTAATTTCAAATTGTTTTAACTGCAATGATGTTAAAATTTGATTCTACATCGATAAAAACCGGCCAAGTGCGTGTCGGACCACGCACAATGAAGGGTTCCGTAGTTGGGATAAATTTATCCTAAATACAAACTTAGCATAGTAGTCGAAAAACATGTTCTCCCATACATTCCAACTGCAAAGTTTGTACGCACAATATTGAGAGATTTACCATGTTATTTTAAGACCGACTTCTTATTTTAGATAGTAGAGTTCTTTACCCATAGATTTCTTGTAATCTATGGGTAAAGAACTATACTCTGTATTTTTTTTCAAAATTTTTGGCTCAGTAGTTTCGGAGATAAGGGGGTGAATGGTCAATTTTCATCTCTTTTCTTAAATATCTTTAATTGTATTTATTTTTAAATTATGAAAAAACATATACGTATTTCAGATCCTCGCAACAAGTTCTTTCACTTCCACACGGTATAGTTTACAAAACTTTTATTTTTTATTTTCTTGTTTACCCCCAAAAGTGACCCCCATATTCAAAATTCATTTATTTACGTTACACGTCCGTGTGGTCACAGAAATACATATTTGTACCAAATTTCAACTTAATCGGTCCATTAGATTCGGAGCAAATTGGCTGTGACAGACAGACAGCCAGACACACGACTGATCCTATAAGGGTTCCGTTTTTTTCCTTTGAGGTACGGAACCCTAAAAATTACTACAAGATGAAGCAATTTACTATAAATTGTGGAGTATGAAACGAGCGTTGAATGAGAATCTGGAGTCCGACTTAACTACTTAACTAAATGGTTCACACTATACCGAATTAAAATCTTGTAGCGGAAACTAAATACTTAAATTACGGAGTACGAAACGAGCATTTTAACGAGATATTGTAAAATTTTGAATCGATAGATAAGTCTGATTTAGTTAAATTGGAATAGTTCGCGGTACAATGAATTAAAATAGGTACCTTTAATTTTGTAGCCGAAACCGACATACATGTTAGTGACCCAGAAGTTTTGTAACAAAGGTTGAATAATTTTCAGTGGTCCAATGTCTTTCTAGTGCGACATAGCATCACTTATTTCGGACAAGTTGGAACGGTCAATTCTGTAGAAATCTCACCGTATCATACCTGAAATGAGCTTGAAATGAACGGTCAAAATTGGTACACGGTTAAAGGGATTTTAAATGGATAGTTCGAAAGGAGTGTTGGAATTGAATTTTTTGTTTCTGTTTAGTTAATTATTCTGGAGAAAAAGTCCTATTGATTCGTGTTAAATTCTGGAAATTTAACACATTGGTTCGTTGTCACCCGCGGTTTCCCACATAAAAAAAAGTGTTTTTGTTTTGCAATGTACAAGTTCGCTAATAAATAGTGTCGTGCTTTCCTTTATTTTAGATAAATGCGAGAACTATAATTTATGACAAAGACTGTGGGTTAATGCTGTGTTTGTGTTTAGTTTGTAAGCCTCTAATAAATAAATAGGTACAAGCCCCTCCCAAGTTGTCCCTTACAACGTACTTTACTTTCATATTCACTAAACTCAATATCACACTATTAAACACAATCACAATAATTATTGTCTACAAACAAATATTACTAGTCATTACTAGTTAAACTAATTAACTAGTTAAACCAATGAATTCAATGAACACTGAGCGAATAAAATGCAAATTAATATGGTTCTAATGCGATTACGTGAAAAAACCACCACACATTATCAATCGAATGATGAAATGTTTACGAACTCGCAGCCGAACGCATTACGAAATTGAACGAAAACAACCGAATCAAAAGCGTGTGCCAGAAAGGGGTGGTGCAATAGCAATCATTCCTTCTCGCTCCCGCGCGCGCGTTTTCTACTACTATCCCTATCGTAACTCGTTGCGATCGGGCTTACGCGGCTGCTAAGAAACCGCGGTGTCACGTGACCGAAGAGACGTCATGATGGACTTAGAAATTGAATTCACGAAAAGCCGGACGCGTGTACGAGTTATTTTAGCGCAGTGTTTTCTTGTTGGGTTGTTAAGACAAAAAAAAAATAATGTATGTAGGCGTTTTGTAACGTTTTAATTTTATGGTGTATCAAATACTTATAGTTTGATTATTAAATGACGATAGAGTGGTTGTGTTCCGAATTTCCGAAGGAATGCCGATAGGAATCGGGTTGTATGGACTCGCCGCCCCTGATACTGGATTCACTCCTGCTTACGTTTTTCAGGTTATCGGTCCATCTGTCTAGCGGGCATTCCGCGCTGCGTTTGTCAATTTGCGGTCTCCTCTCACGGGTTCACTCTTTACAGCCAGTGGTTCTTCAATAAACAAGATCAGCTCATTATTGCTCGCTGAAATGTTGACTCTGCAAGTTATTCTGTTGATACTGGTTCTCCGCAGAATAATCTAATTTCAAGTCGAAGCTTCTTCGTCATTTCAGCCGAAAAACTTCCATCATTCTTTCAAATAAATGTGATAGAAAATCCTAGTGATTGTTTATCGAGAGGTTTATTACCCTCACAAATTGTTAATCACCCGCTTTTAGGTCGCCCCAAGCGTCGCCACATCGGTCCTGGGCTCCTCGCATCCAACGGATTCCCGAAAAATCATAGCTTACCTAAGTTAGGTATATATTCTGAGAGACCATAATTATAAGTTAGGAAATGTATTTGCAAATCTATCTAAGTTTGTTCCGTAAGTTTATATTTTCGATCTGACTGAATCCCGGGTCAAGCAAAATGCTATTGCAGGGTTTTTCCATCTAGAATTTCTCAGTAGCAGTCTGGATTTGCGCCCGATTGGTGGCAATAGGCTCGCCCCCTATTACATGGGAAAATACAACTGGCGAAATGTGGGAGTACTGTGAGTACACTTCTGCCTAACCCTTCCTGTATTCCCCATACAGGCATGATAACATAACTTTTAGAACTTGTCATTTGCACTAAAGTAGTTGTTAAGCTATATCGTATACTTCCTACTTGATATCCACTAAACAGTTAAAAGTCAAACTAAAATATTGTTTTAAAACTATTCTGCGAGCTACGAATGTACTGCAAGTCAAGTACATGTGTGGTACGTGTTATAAGCTTATGGTGTTTTTTGTACATTACAATTTTTTTTCATCACTTCATTTACTCTCTCTACTAATCTTTTTCCATCTATGTTGGGGTCAGCTTCCAGTCTAACCGGATGCAGCTGAATACCCAGAATATTACAAGGAGTGAGTGTCTGTCTGACCTCCACAATCCAGTTACTGGGTAAAATCATGCCCCTTGGTAAGACTGGTTGTCAGACTTTCGGGCTTCTGACAACTCGTAATGACTGTCAAAGATCCGGTAATAACAGACCTCAGAACAATATAACAGACGAACCAACGGCTTAATGTGTTTTCCGAGGCACGAATTTTTTATATCACCAGGGGCAAATATATGACTGACAATGTGACGTATTTGTCATAATTGTCACATTATCGTGACAGGTGCTGTTCAAAAAAAGTATGAAAGAAAGTTTAGAAATTGTCGAATTGTCGCCGGTCACCTACCGTCTGTCGGTATTATTAAATAGGCCCCTGATAAATTGCTTATGGTCTATAGACGGACATTGTTCATAAAAAAGACAATTGCGTTGTATAAGAGATATTTAATTTCCTACATTTCTTTCTCCATCAAGAACGCTGCAGTGGTTTGTATGCGACCTCTCATTCGAACTTTTCTCTTAGTACTTTCTCATAAGACAAAATAAATGATTGAAAACATAGGATTATGTTTATTTTTACATTTTACTGTCGTTGTTCCATTGTCGCCATTTCCTTATAACTTGTCAACTAAAAGAAAGCCAGTGGCGGTCTACCGGGAGCGCACAGACCGTGGCTAAAAAAAAAATTCGTTAGTTTCTATACACCGGGACTGACCCTGTTTACCTTTAAACCCTTTTTTACATGGCACGGTTTTTTTACGGTACGGCACAAGCCGTACCGTAAAGAAACCGTGCCGTGAATCGACCTGTGAACCGACCGATGAACCGTGAACCGTGAACCGGGTTCCGTGAAGGAACCGTGTCGCGGATTTTGTAAACCGCGCCGTAAAAAAACGTGCCAGTCAAAAAGTTTCCATAGTGATCCATACAATACGGACGACTGTGCCTACAAACGGCGTATAAACCGCGCCGTAAAAAAAACTTGTTTGTCAACAATCTTCCATAGTGACGAAACACTGACGAAACGAAAACTGTGTGTACAGAGACCTTAACTCGCCTTGAAGTTACCCTCTGTACATTAAGATTTTAATTGGGATTTATTTTAACATCTTTATTGCGTCTGCATGCGAAAGTTAGATTAGTTGTTCTTCACAGAAGGTTTTCTCCTTGACCAGGAAGTTGGAGGAAAACCAGTTTAACAGTAATAGAAAGTATAATTTATGCATCTACCTAATAATGAAGTTGTATCTGCCAGCATGTAACTTGCAAGAAATTTTGAGGTGCGATTTGGCACTTTACAATTAACTGACCGGAACTTATATGAGGTAGGCATCACATACGAAAATAAGAAGAAATATTGAATTTTCGCTATTTATTTTAAGAGGATGTGCTCACTTTTACGCGCCTATTAGTATGACATAGCTGTTATTTTTTTTAATAATCGCTTATATTATTTTTTATTTTTTTACTGACCAGTGTTATTTTTCTATTGGCCTGCATGATGTAAGGTTCCCTTTTGCAGAAAACCATTACAGTACCTACCTACCAATGAATGAAAACATTGTGAGGAAACTGGCATGTCCTTTAGGACCAAAAACCAAACCAAAAACACCAAACCAAATAAAATCTAAGAATTAGAAGACTTGTGATATCCTTCCGCACTAGGCCCGCGCGGTGATTATCGGTCCACTCCACTCAGTGAAGAAAAATGAGTCGTAAAGTGGGAGCTGGTACGACAAACCACTTGTATCTCCTTGTGAAGTAATAATGTGTTATAGTTAGATATCTATATTATTTATGCACGATGATGCCTGCGGATTAATTTTCATAATATTTAATAATATTTATTCTTATATCTCGTTGTGTATTTGTCTTTTATTCTAAGCACTGTTTATTTTATTTTATTTTGCTACCTGCCTATTTAATAAACAAATCACTGAACCTGACTTGATTTCCGTACATCTTTTTTTTTTTCGGGTGACCACTGAAAATCAGCGCTGTGCTGTGGGTTCCCTATAGCACTGCATCATGCTGAGTGGAAGCCTTCTTGTCACAGTCATGTCGTGCAGCTGTCGACTAATTTCTGTTTTACGCTCGTGATTTATTATGCACCTTTTGTTGTTTTCGTCTTCTATGTATGCACTTGTCTCTGTGACAAATAAACCTATTTTTCTTTCTTTCTTTCTTTGTAAGACCGAATTCAACGCTTTTTCAACTTTGCAATGCAGATACAATGGCACTTTCTTCTAATCTGAATAAGTTCCAAAAAGCTAATTCCTATGCAGCTTTAGTGCAAGATAGTTGGCTGCATGCAAGCGGTAAGTCACTTAGTTTTTGTGCAAATCTTATCGTGTGAGGTTTGCTAGGGTGCCAAGAATATATTAGGAAATAATTATTCTAATGCATTTCAAACATCAGTGGTTCCTAGACTTGCGATTTCATGTTTTTTAATGTGTTGTGTGTTATATTTTGTAAATCTGGTTTGTACAAAATATGTCGTGTCTGATCTTCTACGGGATAAAGATTTTATTTATTTGCTGCTTTAGAGGAGCTCGTGGCTAAGTAATAACAGCCGCACGGGTCGATCCATCCGGTTAAGCTGGCACTTATTTTTTTCTATGTGGCGATAGAGAACGTTGCCGTTGTTCTCAACGTGACACATTTTGCTCGGATGCAACAGTACTCATCTGGCAGATCCATTGAATACCTATTTACCCCAGTTTAGTTATAGTAAAGAGTCGAGTTACTCAATTGACATTTAGCTCCATGTGAGAACAATGTAGAGATACATTGTTCTCATATGTATAACTTCAACATGAATGATGTAACCAATATTTTGCAACAAATTTTTATTTAAAAGAGTGTTTGAAAGAGGGAGTTTCTTGCCCGTTCTTCATATTTCTGACCGACCGATTCTTTGACAATTCAAAAGTGTCTGTAAATGGTTTAATTGAAATAAATGCTTTGAGTTTGAGTTTGACTTGCAATATTGTATTTTACATAACCAAGGAAAACTACTGTGATTGTCGAGTAAACAAAATTGCGTGGAAAAAAAAGAGATTTTTCGGGTTGAAGTATGCGATTTTTCTGGATTAATGTTTTTATAACATCGTTGTCTTTTAAAGTTTACTAGCTGGCGCCCCGCACTTTCCCCACGTGTCAATGTTCATGTTTGACACAGGGAGAGATATGGTTGGACGTTTATATGTACCATAGTATGGTACATATAGACGTCCAACCATATCTCTCCTGTTCTGGTGCCTATTACCAACAGGCGCCATTTGCTATTATTAACAGGCGCCAGAACAAAGAAATTATGAGTTCATTCACTGACGCCGATTCCCGAAATTAACATTCTAATTCTAAAGTTTGTATTTGTTTAGTTACAAAAATGGTGGTTTAACTTTCCATTTTAAATCCGTTGTTATATATTTGTATTTTGGAATCTTAAATTTATTTATTTAGGCAAACCAACTTAATACACACAGACATTCAAATTATATAACATTTACAAATACAATAGCATTGCGTGCATCTAAATTAAAGGTAAGCACAGCATTTTATTTAGATCTCACTATACAATAATAATTAATATAAAGATGGATAACAATGTAATTAGAACTAATATCAATAATCTTTTATACTTGACTTGAATTAAATTAAATTAAATAAGATTAAGGTTGAATAAGATTGAATTAAATAACAAACTAAAAACATAATTAAAAAAACACATACACACAAAATAAAATATAAACAAGACTGAGCAAAAAATTACATATTATTGAGCACAGCTCTTTTAAATTTAGTGATGCTGCCTGAAAATACGTATGTCGAAGTCACAATCGTGAAAAATGTCGTTACACCTTCTGAGAATATAGGAAAGGGGGGCATTACTCCCGTACTTGGTTTTGCGGCCACCGGGAGCAAAAGGCCTATAATTATGAAGTCTAGCTGACGACCGGGGCGTATTAATATTAATTGAAGATAGAAGCTGTGAGCAATCCACGCCTTGATTTAATATCTTGAATAAGAACACTTGACCTGCAAAATCTCTATGCCACTGCAAGGGTTTCATTTTAAAGTAATTCAGTCTATCTTCATAGTTTGTAACTGTATTCCTTATACCTGCCTTATAAGAGAGTTTTTTTATAAATATACGAGGAGCTCGTAGCTAAGTAATAACAGTCGCACGGGTCGATGCATCAGGTTAAACTACGCTTGCAAGGGTTGATCCGTGGACCATATTTACACACCGAGACTCCTCCGTGCCTCGGAAATAACGTTAAGCCGTTGGTCCTGGCTGTCATTCGTCGAAGTCAAAGTCAAATCATTTATTTCAAATAGGCCCATGTATGGAACGCCAAAATTTACAAAATAATATAATTGATTCTAGTCGCCCCTTCCAAAAGGTAGTTTTCGTATGGGCAAGAAACTCCACCGTTACTCTTTAAAAATGTTTTACAATAGTTTGTATACGTACGTACATTAGTTAAATAATTATATGTGAAGACGATGCACCTGGAATAAAATTACTATACCACAATAGGTAAAAATAATTAAAAATGAAGCAACGACAGATAATTTAATTATGTGATAGATACATGGTGCTCACATATTTACAAACATTGTAAAAGTAGACAATTTTCCTAATGTTTTTTAAAATTAATAAATCAGTGTGTGAGGAAGTAATCACAGAATGTAAAATCAATGTCATATAACACAAAATTGTAAATTTTACAGTTAAATTAGCACCCTGTTTGATTTTGTTTTGATTCTAAATTGTCCTATGGAGCAGGATCAGCATGTTTCCAAGCACTCTTATCTTGTATATAATCCTCTAATTTGTAATATGCTTGTTTACAAAGTGTTTTTTTTTTAATATCAGTTTTAAATTTTGTTTCATTGAATTGCAATATGTCACAAGGTATTTTGTTGTAATAACACAATCGATCTTTGACAGTCGTTACGAGTCGTCAGAAGCCCGTAATTCTGAAAACCAGTCTTACAAAGGGGTATCGTATTACCCAGGTACTGGGTTGTGGAGGTCAGATAGGCAGTCGCTCCATGTAAAAATACTGGTAATCAGCTGCATCCGGTTAGACTGGAAGCCGACTTTGGGAAAAGGCTAGGCAGATTGATTGTGGAATCTTAAATACCATAGGTATACAATTCAACACTAAAATATACATAATATTATTATGTACAAGTGTTTAAAGGAAAAAAGTTCATTCAAAGCTCATTGGGCATCAAAAAATTCGTTGGCATCGCTGTCATTAGGAAAAGTGCCCAAAAGGCATTGCCATTCAACGTGGCAATGCTGCCAGCAGCATTGCCACGTTGCATGGCAATGCTTACTTTCCATTTTCTATATTATTATCTAACAGTTTTCTTGAGCATTCATAGGCAATCAAATTGATCTTAGAGTTCTCAATTTCATTATTTCTTATAAAGTTTTTTCGACATTTGGATCAAATAATCAAATATGATTAAAGTAAAAAGTAATCTTGATACGTTAAGCAAACTTTCTGAGCCATTAAATAAAATTCTAGAGAGATCCATCGAGACATTGAAATTCTTATATACTAGGAAATATGATACATGTTTTTACAACTAGGATACACTTAAGAGCGTTTATTCTCAAAGTAGGCAACGTCGCAAATAGATGTCAAATATTTCGCTGTTTTGATTAATTTGGCAATATTACTGTATGGAAATAAGAAATGTGGCTAACTAGTTCCCTAGAATATTAATAATGACTTGCAGTTATAACACTGAATTTGATGTTGTAACAATTTAAGATATAAAAAAGGCATTTGGAAAGTTTCCAAATACTTTTTTAAAATCTAAAACTAAATATTCGGTATTACGATATTAATTATTACATTTCATAATCAATATTTTACTTCTCTAGTTAGCCAAATTTCTTAATTCCATACAGTGATATTGCTAAATAAATAAAAACCCGTAAATATTTGACAGTTATTTACAACGTTGCCAACTTTTAGGATAAACCCTCTTAAGATAAGTGCTGATCTAATTCTGTTTTAATCTGATTTGTAACAGATATTTTACGGATCTAATTTAAACAGAATTGTATCGCTTGTGTTCTTTTTAATGTTTCAAAGGTAGTTCACGATTTTCAGTGGGCTACAATAAAAGCGGAGCTAACGGAGGTCAGTATCTTCTTTAATATTTAATTTATATAAGCATTCAAATAGGCATTTTTAGGGTTTCGTACTTCACAAGGAAAAAACGGAACCCATACAGGATCACTTCGTTGTCCGTCTGTTAGTCTATCAAGACCCTTTTTCTCAGGAATGTTTGTGGTGGTTTCAAATTGACATTTATATTAAATACGTAGGTCTACGGTCCCTGAAGTTCTAAAAAAATCAAGCTTCAAGTCATTATGCTATATATTTTGATACTCGCAAATAAACTAAAATCTATAGGGACCAAGAATAGTGAAATTTGGCAAGAAGCAGGATATCATAGTACAAGTAAAGAGAAAATCTACGATAAAAAAAATTAAAATCGCAGATTTTTATTTAAATATTTTTTTTTGTGAATACAAACTTACATTTGCAGTTGGAGAATTGACCGTGGTATAAGTATATCGATATACTTCTGCGAGAACATGTTTTTCAACTACAAAGTTAAGTTTTTTGGGATAAATGTATCCAACTACGGAACCCTTCATTGTGCGTGATCTGACACGCACTTGGCCGTTTTTTTTTTTAACATAAAAGGAATATTTTTTGCCTAGTAGTAGGATTTTCGGCATTTTTTTTAGTAGCCTATTTTTTTCTACTGCTTGTCAAAGGCTTCCCCCCTTTTTTTTCTCCTTCCAAACTTTTATCTATATTATCTTTTGCGGTAAACTAGGTATTGGTAAAAAACCGAACGAGTGTGAATTGAACTCGCGTGGAGATGGTTCAGTACAATGAATATGTTATCCATTATCCTAAGAAATAACAGAAAACATAACACATAACATACACATAACATCACGCCTGTATTCCCCGAAGGGTTAGGCAGAGGTGTACACCCACATTTCGCCAGTTATGTTTAAGTCCCATGTAATAGGGGGCGAGCCTATTACCATCAACCGGGCACAAATCCAGACTCCGGGCTGCTAATGAGAAAACATAACATTGCAGTTGAAAAATATATAAGAAAAGACGAAGTATGTATGTTTTTTCAAATTTTTGCCTAGCATAGTTTTGGAGATAAGGGGTTATAAGAGGGAATAAGGGGTAAATTTTCATAATATATTCTCTTAAATAACTTTAAACGAGCAACTTGGTTGTATCGGACAGACAGACATGAGTGTACCTAAAAGGGTTCCGTTATTTCATTCGGACATACGGAACCCTAAAAAGGATAAAGTGTACATCATTCGTAAAGCATGAGCAATTTAATTGATCTAATAATAGGTATCTCCGTAATTTAGGGACTAGTTAATTATTTAGAGATAATTAAACAATAAAACAATTGTTAGAAAAAAAGAAAGAAAGAAAGAAAAAAAAAATACGTTTATTTGCGGTAAACATGACGCAAACAAAAAACACACACGAAAAGATCAAGTTGGGGCAACATATGCGTCACATTCACGCAAAACGGCCATCGCTCAGCATATCTAGTATCTTTTTATTCTATTAGCTATTTATAACAAAGCTAATAAATTTAAGTTTAAATTATTTGTTGTAACACTTTAATCAAATTTTACTTAGTTTTGTTAACTTGTTAAATCAAGTTTATGAAGTCTCCCTCGTTTTACGAATGTTAAATCAATTTATTTAATTCTTTTAAGTTTATTAACTATTGTTAAGATGGATTAGATTATAATTTAATAAGACGAGGCGTTTATTATTTTGCGCATAAAAAGAAATTAGGTGCTTTACCTACCTAACCTAAGAAAACTTATTTACAAAAAAAAAAAAAAAACAAACGATATCCAAAAAAAAATACTACAAAGTGAAAAATAACTTTAATTTCAGAAGTCAGTGTTTTTGGTTTTGTATTATAGTTATTTGCCACCGACTTCCGAAATTTAAGTTATTTTTCACTTTCAGTGTTTTTGGTTTTGTATTATAGTTATTTGCCACCGACTTCCGAAATTTAAGTTATTTTTCACTTTGTAGTTTTTTTTTTTGGAAGTCGGTTGTTTTTTTTTGTAAAAATGTTTTTATTTCTTGCTGTTTAGTGGTTAGTAAGTAATTTATCTAAGTTACAATAGCCTAATCGCAACTGCTCATCACCTTTTACAAAATATTGCTTTTCCCGATGCAGGGACGTTAATCATTGAGGAGTTCTCCTGGTACTTAACCATCAGCTCCACATCTCCATATGTATTGTGACGAGCATAAATCGCATTGCAACCATATTAAAGTAATTCCGGTGGCCATTTGTGGTCTACATCATCAGTTCCACTTCACCAAATGGGGCTTTCTAAGAGTAACTGCACGAATTGGTACAAAAAAAGAATAATCGAAATCGGTTGGCGTGATATTGAGTTAGTCGTCCATTTGTCGCGCACATACTTAATGCAAATTTAAGACTTATATGGTTTCATCATGGATTCCATTGTCAGAACTAGACCAAATTGGGACCACACGGGAAGCATCAGCTTTCAAATAAGAAAAGAATCATCAAAATCGGTTCACCCAGTCGAAAGTTCTGAGGTAAAAAACATTTTTAAAAAAATACAGTCGAATTGAGAACCTCCTCCTTTTTTTGAAGTCAGTAAAAAAATATGTAAATACGATTTGAATTTCCGTCCACGATAACATTAAAACGTACATGTATTTATGGACGCGGACCTGGATGTCCACGATAATATCGTCACATTAGAAATTATTGCGCAAGCGCAAAAGCGCACATTCATTTAGAGAAATAAATGGCCAAACTGCGAGTACTTTTATTTTAACAGCGCACCAAGGAAATTGCAAAATAATTGCGTTCGTTTAATCCCTTGCTGCATCGTTATTATAACCTTTAGTTATGCAATTAATATGGAAGATATTTAAGGATTCACTCTATAAATCGTACATTTTAGAAACACGATTACTTGTAGTTTCCTCGGTAGAAAAAAATAATATAAAGTTATCTCTAAAAAACAACATAAACCCTTAGTACCGCGTAAATACTTCACGGAAGGTCATCTGGTTTTTAATAATAATAAAACTACATATTTTCAATAACGTATACTTTTTACATTTTCAAAATGTGTATTTGTTTTAACGATACGAAGAAAATGCCTAAATTAGCGCGCGAACCGGCCCTTCTTTATCCCGCTCTATCCTATTCATTACCAGCAAAAGCTCGGTGAGCCCTTAAGATTTAAATTTTTCCTCAACAAATAAAATACAATGCTATTTCTCGAGAGAGGAAAACAGTACATTTCCATACAAGGATGGTATAGTATATATGGGTTAAGTGTGCATCGAATTTACAGCACGGGTGTCGCTAGGTTAAGGACCTATTGTTGCGGACAGACATAGAAATTACATACCGACATACTTATAATAAGCTAGCGAAAACTAAACATGATAAAAAGAAAAAAATATGATAAGATTCTTGGAGATATGAGTAAAGTATGAGTTTTTATAGGTACCATCACGTGTGTGAAGTTTATACAAAAATTGTACATTACTGTCGCGGCCTGCAACAAGGGCATTGATGGACGGTCGTGAAAATGTGTGCAAAGGTGAAGCCGAGGCACCATACGTGAGTCCATCAATGCCTGGTTGCGGCTAAGGTATAGTACTTTTCTCAATGAATGCATGGAAACTCAGACTTAGTTAATTAGTTATAAATTCCAGAAGCAATGACGAACAACCATAATTTTTCACGCACCAAATATACTAAATATATTATATAAATAATAAATTTCCTCATCAATAAATAGAAACGTAAAGGAATAATCATACTACAATGTTCATTTGTTTCTACAGGTCTATATTTGCAAGCCAAATGGAAATTTAAATAAAATCTTTGATACGTTACCTCCTTGGTTGTCATGTGCTGAAGTAAAAAGTTCGTTCGATTTTTAAATAGCACGAGAGATATGCGTTTTCATAGTAATTTATTCGACCGGTTAACACGATAAATTTTCATACAAACATTGCCGGCCGGGCGCTCGTGTGTATTTGACCAGTACAGCAATTTCGATTTTTTCAAAGAAGGTTGTCAAAATAATGCTTGAATTTCTAAACATGTTTGAGAAAAATAGATTTTCTAAGCTTGTACTTCAAGTAAATACAAAGATGCGGGTTTTGACACAAAAAAAGATGTTTTTTTTTCCTTTTTTTAATTAATGCTCAGATCCTTTAGATTGTGATAGAAAGTGGATTACGCAATAAGGGTGAACTTTCCATGTGCTTGTTTGCCGAAATTAGATTATAAAAACACGAGCGACCCTTACAGTAGTTGCATATGATGTGTTAACATCTGACATCTCACCTTGGTAATAAACATTATGGTAATAATTATTAAGTTTTTTATTTTTTTATTTTGATTGCAGAAAAAAACGTTTGATTAACAACAACATAAAGCATGTGTCTGTACCACAAAACGCCACATAATTGTAACGGAAAAACCTTACAAATATGTAAAATTGTAGTGACTTGTAGATTGCAAATTGTAACTATACATATTTGTAATTTCTGTGATATTCAGTTCTTTCTATAATTTAACAATATTGTAGAATTGTAGACTTGTGGTATAGATTTTAAGTTTTGTGGTTAGAAATTGTAAGTTTTATGGTATAGGGCCCTGGGCCATATTTAATAAAACTTACAAATTGTAAAATGTAAATTGTAGATGACAGTTCTAGATGAATACTAACAAAAACTACAAGTTACAAATTTGTCATTGTGGAAAATTTACAAAATTATAAAATTTTACCTACAATTTTACATATTTCTGTTTAATAAAAAAATTTTCTTTACAAGTCTAAGTTTACATAATTTGAGGGAAAACTACTTTATTGAACACATAATTGTAAGTACAAGTTTACATATATTGTGAATTGTAACATAATTGCGAAGGTGGTATCACAATGTGTCAAAACTTTACAATTTTGTGCGTCAACTTAATGAATAAAGAAATTAAAATATTGTAAGCAAAAAAATGGTTCTAACAACAAGTAGTGAATTAGTAGTGTAGTGATGTTAGCGGTGATGGTGAGGTTTTCGTAAATACTACTGTGAAAAACACTAAAATTCTATACTCAAGAGTAAGAATCTGCACCAAAAACTTACATTTTATGTAACTAAATAAAATTGTAACTTACAACTATCTACATATTTGTAAATACAATATTGTCATCGAAATATAAAAGCGTTTTCTACATAAGTAAATATTTATTAAACAGCATATACAATTGTAATAATGTAAGTTTTTTACATATTTGTAAGGTTTATTAGACAGCACATGTATAACTTAACAAATATGTCAGTTTTTACAAAATTGTAGGATTGTAATGTTTATTAAACAGGGCCCAGGTCTGACCTTTAACAAAAATAAGGCTTATTTTAAAATCTAGAGAGAGAAGTCGAGTATTCTAGTCTACCATTTATTTTTTCTCATACGGTCGTTCCCCTTTTAGGATTCCATACACAACGGGTGACAACGAGACCCATTTCTAAGACTCCGCTGTCACAAGGCTGTATCTTTTAAACCGTAATAGGTAGACACTTGAAATTTACATAGTATGTAAAAAGTACTACTATGGCTGCTAAAACTAGAAAGAATAAAAATATAATAATTTTTATTCAAGAAACGTGTTTTTTAATAAAGTATTTAAAAAAAAAGTGTTAATTATTGTACGGTAGTACGGAACCCTTCGTGTGCGATTCCGCCTCGCACTTGGCCCTTTTTAAATGCTTCTTGCACTTTATTCCCTGGTTCAAGTGGAACAGCATTAAAATTGTCTTTTTTTGCTGGCAATACCGTTTACGCGCCATTACGCTGCTGTGGAATGTTCCATGAATTTATTTACATATGGCAATCTTCTGCGAGTGGAATGGCGGCAGTTATATTTTGTTTACTGTCCTAGGGGAGTAGTTTCACTAGATCGTTTATAATGTATTTATTTAATCGTGGGATTATTTTTTTTGACTTTATTCAGGGCGCGTATTTGATGGTGAAATACCGTATATACCTCTTTTATTTTCATACCGAAGCTACATTTGATTGTTAAACATTCCTTTCATTCTTTAGAATACTTACCTATGTATAGTACGTTTACCGCTGAAATTCTCTGCGGGATTTTCTCAAAAGACTAGTTTGAAATTGATAATGTCAAAATAAGAGTTATACAACATGTAAAAAAAGCCTATCTGATTCGTGAGGGGTTTTGTTAGGTATCGTACTGAGAGTATTTATGTGGTCAATTTAAAAAAAAAAGAAGAAAAAACTACCGCTTTTTTTTTAAGGGGAATTTTATCGGGTTATTAACTTACTACATGGGGCGCGGGCGGCCATCGTTTAGCGGGCGTCTACAAGTCATAATATATGACCCCTGTTGAAAATTTACTAATTTTTTATTTATTTGGTGTAATTTTGGTACAAAAAAATGTGAATTTTTAATAGTAGCAACAACTTTAACAGCCGATCACGTACTGGGTACGGCATTGACTTTCTTAGCGATTGTTTTAAAATGACCGTCCGTGGTACGTGATTTGTATGTAACCCCGGTGTACAGTAACACTTTAGCTACTCAAACATATATAAGATTCACCGATGGGAGGTGCGGGGTGTGGGCGGGACAAGCGATCTTAGCGCCGCGCGGCGAACGAGGACGCAAAGAGACAATATTTTACTGCCCAAACTGTACGTGCCCTCGTGTTACTATCCCTGTTTTCAAATTATTTCATACACGTAAGGATTATTTATACGGACTAAAAAAATGATATTACGTTCAAATGTTAATATTTTTTTGTCTATTAGACCATTTTCCTATCCCTAAAAATATATAAGATCATTGTATAAATAAAAACAAATTGTAGATGTATCACATATAGTTTTTATTTTATAAGGCTTACAATATCGGCAAAAATCGTCGGCGTATGTACCAGGAAAGGCACGCTTTAAGGCTCTTTCAAACAAGCGCGACACGCGACGCGACACAAAGACACCGCTCGTCGCGCGACGAGCGGTGTCTTTGTGTCGCGTCGCGTGTTGCCCCTGTTTGTAGGAGCCTTTAAAATAGTCTGCTGTTAAAGTCTTAATTTTCTATAATAATAAAATAAAAATAGTTATTTGTTATACAAGATTGCAAAGTTACTTTTTAACCGCGTGCTCAATTTTGATGACCGAGCAAGCGAAGTGATTCAAAAATTAGAATCCTGACCGTTAGCGAGGAAATCAAAAGAGCGCCAGGTGAAAAATCTTTGCACTCGAGTGCAACACGTAACTTTTCATCCCACCTCAGCGAGGAAATGACTAAATGCAAAAAAAAAAAAAAAAACTACTTATCACAAGATACCTTTATTCAGTTTAGGTATTAACTACTACATTATGATAGGTAAGTATTACAGAATAATCTTTAATAATACTTAGGTATAATTATGAAAAATTGAAAGTAACGTTGCTACAGTTATTTGAGTGTAATTTTTTTTGTTAGATACTGTAATGTTGGTGTTAGTGACTTGTGTACTGTTTTTCGGTAAACTATCTGTCATACTTAATAGTTGTACCGATTCATCGGATTCCCTTGGCATAAATGTTGGCAGGAGAGGGCGATGGTTAGGTGTTTCGTAACGGCTCATTTTTTAAGTAGAAGAGCCAGTCCAAGGATCTGACTGAGGCTCTTTCATTGTAATAGCTCCTACGATGCCTTTACATATTTTAGACTTATTTTGGATGGAATCCTCTATGTATCTACAACCGCATTATATATCCAGCTTCCATGGCGCTTAAGGGACAGAAGATCAGCTCCTGAATCGCCCAAAAATGTGGCTGAAGTTCGTCGGAAACAATGAATAGGGGTTTTGGAAGTTCAAGAATTGTTGCTAGTTCTCGTGGGATACTGCCAACTTTATTAGCACCCATAGGCTGTCTAACACACTTTCCGTTGCGATATTGTAGAAAAAATCGATTGATTGGAGTGTTAGGTGGGCGTAAGGCTTGATATTTCTCAACAATTGTTACGTATTCCTTGCGAATGACGAAGTTGCGGTTTCGTCTTTGTATTAGAATTAATAGTAGGTAAGTCATCTGAATGTTTCTCAATGTTTTTGACATTAAGTTGTGTTAGATCATTAGTTCGACATGCTCCGTTTATACCAATAATAAGAACAACCTGTAACGTAAAGAGTATTGTAGTAGATAAATGAATAAAATTGATATGCATGCATAATTATGCCTACCAACATCTACTAAGTACGTATTAGATTACGTTAAGTAGTTGATTAATACACTTAAGAAGATACTGAATTTACAACTGACTTACTTTTGTGGCCAAATATACGGAATCAGGTGCTTCGTTAAGAAACTTTTCAATTTCAGATGCTGTGAAAACCTTCGATTTTTTTGGATGATGACCTGTTTTTAAAAATGCCACTACTTTAGGATAGGTGTCGATATGTATGTCTTTTTTCATCTTTATTGTTGCTTTTAGCATTGAATACGTACTCCATTGAGCGCTTGATTTCTTGGTCTCAGATAATTCAATAAAATATGCCAGCAAAACGTTTTCTGAGAAAGTTTTGGCTCCTTTAGCTAGTCGCCACGTGTTAAACATTTATCATACCGTTTCAAATACTTCTCGCGTGATTGTTGAGGGAGAAAGCTCATTTGCGCATTATTAACAGTTTCAGTCAATTCTGTTGGCGTCAAATAAACTTCCTCGTCGCTAGAACCACATCATTTTAGGTTTTTCACTTGTTTTCAAGTTTTTTGTTTTTAACCTAAGGTTTTAACAATATGGCGTGAAAAGAAAATGGCGCGCGTAAAAGCAAATTTAAAAAAAGTACACCAAGAAGGTGCTCAGTCTGAGTTTTTAACAAATTAAAAAAGGTTGTATGATAAAGTCGGCACCATGGAGGGAAAATAAATAGGTTTAATGATGTTTTGAATTCACAAACTTAGTGCACACGATGTTCTAAATTCAATTTACTTTATCCTCTAGCGGATAAAAACGGCTTCTGCACTCAGATATCGAAGAGCAAAAATCCTCTTTCCGAGATGGGGGGATGAAAAATACTTTTAGGTAATGTTATTGCAGTATCTACCTATGTGCCTCTTTCGGATTGGATCATGTTTTTTTACAATTGTTTATGAGCTCAAACATAACTGGCGAAATGTGAATGTACTATATATAGGTGCTCCGCTGCCTAACCCTTCGAGAATACTGGCGTGATGTTAAGTTCTGTATTTTTACAATAAGTACCTGAATGCTATTCAGTATCTATGCACGTGTCAGAAAGTCTTCTTTAACATATTGTGAAATGAATAATGTATATTGTGAAATGAAAATAGAAATCAAAACATAACATAACAAAACATCACGCATTGTTTCCCCGAAGGGTTGGGCAGAGGTGTCCCTGTAGTAGGTTCACCCACATTTCACCAGTTATGTTTTAAGTCCCATGTAATAGGTGGCGAGCCTATTGCCATCAACCGGGGACAAATCCTGACTCCAGGCTGCTACTGAGAAATCAAAAGTCGATAAAATAAACACAGATAGTCTGGCCCACAAACATATGGCCACGCTAAGTCTGCATAAGTAAAAAAACGGTGGAATTTGAATATCTATAGATGGCACCATTCTATCCTACGAAAAAAGAATTTGATACTTTGTCTTTTTGTTTTTGATAGGTTATTTTGTTTACATTCTGATTTGTTCCTGGTAAAGAATAGTCACTTAAGCACGATGCAGTGTGGATTTGAAACAGTTTTGTCATCGTATGGAGGTAGAGCATAGGTACGACATAGTCTATTACACATAATCTATTATGCAAAAATCTAAAGGCAAAATATCAAAATCATTAGATCTACTTACAACCCCGAAACTGACACAGCTGACTGATGTAAAAGTATACCATAAACAAAACTTTTTGAGGTTGCCCATTTATTCCATTGCAGATTTATATAATATTTGAATACCAAGTAAAATACATTCAAGATATAAACCAAACTAACAATAGACCCCACATTGTGGTTCCCCAAGCCATATGATATTGAAACGTCTGGGAAATTAGGATTATCGGTATCTCGACTTAGTTGGTTTCGAATGGAGAGCAAAACCAATATGACGCGCAGCTTCCATTTAAACCAGGTGTGGATTTTGGCTTAGAGAACTTACGTTGAATTGAAGTTTATTAGAAAATGAAGTAGTTGAGAGTTTGGATTTGTGCCCGATTGATGGCAACCGGCTCGCAATCAACATGGGACTTAAACGTAAAAAGCGAAAAATGTATAGTGTACCTATATTGTCAAATCCGCTTCAGCCTAACGAGAGATTTTCCATAATTATTGAACTTTAACACGCAGAATTGCCTAAAAGTTTTGCATTTATTAATGCAACGGGTCAACGATTACTGTAAAACAGCGTGAAATGAAACATCAGATTGGTTCGAATCGGCACGGTTGGCGCAGTGATTAAGCGATTGACTGCTGCGCTGCGTGTCGCGCGTTCTATTCTCGCACGGAACAAATATTTGTATTCCGGGTCTGGCTGTTTGTGTATGTGAGTTTCAATGTTTGTAAACGCACCCACACTACAGGAGAAATTCCTTATGATCAGGGTGCCCTAGCTTACTGTGAATGTAGATGTGCCATTCTGCATTACGTCTAAACGTGGGTAGTTTTGTTAAACGTAACACAATGGCACGAGGTTCAGCTGTTTTACATAACGGAGCTGTTTTGTAAAACAGCTATCGGTTATGTTAGACAGCGGGTTCGACAATCCATCTGCGACATATAGACCTCTGCCGCACCTTTCGGAGAATACAGGCGTGATGTTTTGTTATGAACTAGTTAGCTTTCAGAGCAATATTTGTTTTATTTTTTATTCTAACAGCTGAAGCCACAGTTGGTCGTTAACTTTCTTCCAAGTTTATTGAATTTCAAAACGTCGAAATGTCATTAGTTTTTCCAAGGATAGACCGATCTACGAAGATTGTCGTTTTGATTAGAAAATTAATAAGGTAGGTACGTACCTACCTTATTAATTTTCTAATTAAAACTAGTGGTATATTTAGTTAATTATTTAAATTAATATCTCGTTTATTCAAAAAAGAAAGAAAACGTTTATTTGGACACTGTTTTTGAAACATGAAAACAAAAATTAAACAAAATCAATAAGTAAAAATAATCTTTAACAATAATGTGTGCGCCAAAAAGGTTCATTTTAGCATTAATGCCAAACAAAAGCTGTCTCACGCTGGTTTTGTAATGAACCTTTAAAGGACAAGTGACGGTATTCCAATTACATCTGCGGCTTTGTCCGCGTGAGGGTCGGTAATTATCCCACAGGAATGTACTACCGGGATAAAATTATCCTGTCTTAACCCAGGCCATGGTTTACCTGGGCACCCATCCAAATCAGACAGAGTTAATTTTGCATTTATAATATTATTAAGTATGGATTAAACATATAGATATTTAATTGATATAACGAAAAGAAAATCAATTAAAACTTTATTATGATAATTACAAATTCTGCTCGTGGAACAGTTTAATTGAGAAACAATACATATGTATTAAATGTTTTAATTTATTGTTTTACTCGAGATTTTTTTATGCCGTTGTTTCTGTGATAAATAAAGTTATTTTTCTTTCTTGCTTATTTCTACATAATAAAATTCTTAGATTCACTGACAGATATCGCAGAGCCGCTGGGTCTAGAAGCATGAAATTGTGCACAAGAGTTCCTTTTATAACGAAAGGGAGCATCAAGGAATGTTTTTTTTAATTCACCCCGTAAAACGATTAAACGGGGGATGAAAGCTTATATGGATTTTTTTCATTTTAGACGATGGAAAAAACCATCGGGCGGACGCGCACGGTTTGCTATCAAAATAAACCTTTCAATCTCGCTGGCTACTTGGCTAAAAGGCTGAAAGACTAAAAGGTTGACCTTTGGCGTGTGAGTTGATTAGTGTTTCAAACGAGTCCTTAGGGGTATACCCTCTTTAAAAATAGACGTCCCAAACCCTTTACCAGGAATGTGGGTAAAATTACTGCAGAAATAGCCCTGAGAAATTTTGCGGTAGTAAAATTGCTAAGTGAAAAGGTTAAGGGAATTAATATAAACAGCTGAAATAGCATTGGATAGAGTAGGGTGGAAATAACACCGGCAAGTGTCCAGTACTTTTTTGGGTGACTAGTTTAAAATTGTAAAAAGTCTTTGATAGTTAATTCTTTTAAAAAGGGGCTCGTGGCTAAATAATAACAGCCACACGGGTCGATCGAAGTTAAACTACGCTTACAGCCGGTACGCGGGTGCGCGGTTCGTGGATGGGTGACCATCTATTAGACATCAAGATCCTTCCGTGTCTCGGAAAGCACGTTAAGCCGTTGGTCTCGGCTGTCATTCCTACATCTTTGACAGTCGTAACGGATAGTCAGAAGCCCAAAAGTCTGACAACAAGTCCTTGGTAAGGGGTATCGTGTTACCCAGTAACTGGGTTGATGTGAGACGTCGAATAGGTAAAATGTAAAATACTGGTAGACAGCTTTCCATGTAAAATACTGGTAGACAGCTGCATCCGATTAGACTGGAAGCCGACCCCAGCAGATTTAGGAAAAGGCTAATTAGATTGACATTGGAGTAAAATGATTATGTAAAGATGATTTTCCCAGATATGAGACCTAGCTAGATCGATTTTTCGCCCCCGTAAACCCCTATATTGCAACTTTCATAGAAATCGTTAGAGCCGTTTTCAGAACGTGATGACAAAACAATATATATATCTATATATTGCTCGTTTAATAGTATAGGATAGACAAAAAAAACCAAAACTCAATCTATTCAAGCCACGTATTCCATTTATAACATCAACAACGCAATTATAGTCACAACAGCGTAACGTTTCCAGTGTGGACATTTTCATGCAAATGTGTTTGTGATCGAATCCATCGAACGAGCGGACATGGCTTGTAATACTGTTGGACTTTTTGATAATGTAATTTCAAACTGAATTGTAATATTTTGAAATCGTGTCGCGTGGCCGGTTTATTGAGCGTGTTGTTGAGTTACTATGAAAATTGTTGTTGAAACTATCTTTGCTTTATATAAATTCAATCTCTTTGTATTGTATAATTGCATAGCACATGTGTGAGCACTATGATCATGCATATTATTTAAAAAGCTACCATTTCCTCGGTACGTCTTTCATTGACTTGAATGTGCTCTGGTGGCTGAGAGTATGTCAGGCTCACTCAAATGTCTCGCTGGTGGTGGCGTCTTTTCAAAAACCACCGTTTTTTTTTCCCTTATTGTAGGTTAGCGTCAGAATGACTGGTTGCTTATGGCAAGCGACTCTGAAAGTATATTCAAGAATTGCTATCAAATTGCTTATATTTGCTACATTTAGATGATTTGCCATATTCGAGTCAAATTCTGGCTGGGAATCGAACCCTGGACGACATAGGCTATGGAAAGAAAAGCGCATTTCGAGTAAAATTATACTGTATATTTATGAAAAACAAAAAACGGAATACACGTGAATATAAAAGAAAATATAGCTTTTTTTTTTGGGTGGGAAATCATCAAATAACTTCTCCCGCTCTGGGCGGAGCGGGAGGGCGTATCAGACTCTTACTGACTAAAACCCACCCGTGTTCCTTCGGTTGCCCTGTTGCCGGGGGCCACGATATCCCTTTCGGTTTTCTTCGCAACCCCGGCAGGCATCGGTCCTAGCGGACCCCGTCAATTCTGCTGACATCTCTTTGAGGCGCGCGTGGAACACAACGCTTCACAAGGTTGAACCCTAATTTAGACGCGAAAGCGTTAGGCCCATCGGGTCATGTAATTTAAACAAGGTGCTCGATATGGCGCTGGTGGACGCTTCAATATCTATCGATGGCGATACCGCGACGTTTTTCGTGTAAAAACGCGTGTTAGAGCTGGTCGTGATGAACCTAATTCGAACCTAACACATTTTTTTAAAATCGCTAAAAACAATTTAACTAAAATTAAAATTTATAAATTTAAATCAGTAAAAAATCTGGCGGGGAAACTTCGGTGGTTGGTCTGGGGTACTGCAGAGCGAGACGTCGGGCCGTTCGCTGACCTGACACTCAGCAACGCATGACCGGGTTCAAGTGCTAATCTGCCCGCGCCGCCGGTACGCGGTACTCTCTTCTACTCTGGTCCACAGATGCCGGAGGCGCCGCGACGTATAGGGCCAGCAGGCTGGCTCTGGACCTGGGGTGCGGCCGAAATCGGCCTTTTCTAACTGGATCCGAGATAAATAGCATTTTAGACCAAAAAAAAAAATATATGTAGGAGGGCTAGGTGATAGACAAATAACTGGTATACTCACATATATATAGCAAAAATATTCAGAGCGGGGAGAATATCCCCGATTGGTCCCGGGAATGGGTACAATTAATCAGTAAAGGGTTTCACATACTACGTGATTGTTCACGAAAAAATAATATAAATGTCAACCGGATAAAATTTTAAAATTATGTGCTCCACGTACGAAAGTAGCTGACGACTCAGCGTTTACAAATCAAAATACTTCAATCTATTTCATCCATCAAATAAAATTTGAATCAGTGTTAGAAAAAATATATTTTACTAAAAAAGAAAATTCGGCAACCTATCTTCATTCGAAGAGGTTTAATTTACCTTCTTGTCACAGCCATGTCGTGCAGCTGCCGACTAATTTCTGTTTTACACTCGTGATTTACTATGTACTTTTTGTTGTTTTCGTTTACTCTTGTCTTTTATGTATGCACGTGTCTCTGTGACAAATAAACCAATTTTTCTTTCTTTCTTTCTTCAGTGTGACACTGCATTATGCAGACTTAGCGTGGCCAGACGCTGCCTATCAACGTGAACTATCCGTATATTCAATTCCCAACAATCATTATTTGGGAGTTGTATGAAACGGACGTCATCATCATCATCAGCCTACAGCAGCCCAATGCTGGACATAGGCCTCTCCTATTGCACGCCATCCAACTGCTATATACCAGCTACTCTGCGAAGATCGTCGCTCCACCGGCGTCTACGTGATCTCCAGCACTCATGAACACGTCTACCCCAATGGACATCGGTTTTATGTCTAATATAGTCGCCCCATTGCCACTGTAGCTTGCTTATTCTGTGAGTTATGTTGGCAACTTTTGTTTTCTGCCGGATCACCTCGTTGCAGATTCTATCCCTCAGAGAGACTTCAAGAGATATTGAACGGGCTATCCGTTCAATATCTCGCTGAGCAACCTTGAATTTATGGACTAGCCGTACCGCAAGCGGACGTAGCGTGTCAATTTTATAAACAATTCATTTCCCTGACAGCAAGTAGTTATTTTTTGTTCTGTTTGGCGTCTTATTGAGAAATTTTACGATTATTGCAAAAATGATGAAAAAAAAACAGACTTTTGCTAAAAAAAAAACATGTTTATTTTCATTTGAGGATAGTTTTTTTTTTACAATTTTCATTATGAAGTTTTTTTTTCATCGCGATAGATCATTTAGTTTAAAAGTTACACCGTTTTGTTACAATTTTTTTATATTCTTTATAAAATATAATAAATATTTAGATTTTATTAAATACTTTTTCCGTCGATAAAATTAAGCATAGATTCCCTTATTTCGATATTAGACTCACACGGTATATTGAAATGTTTCTATAGAAATAAACTAACGGATAAGGAAGAGTGATGAAGTAGAACCGGGCCTGTGTGTACGTAAGCAAAATTGAGTGAATTTTATAACGTTTTGGTCCTTGGTGAACCGGTTTAAAAAATACCGGTGAAAAGTGGCTTATTTGGGTTTTACTCCGAACTTTTCTTAAGAACGTGAACGTTTTAAGAACTTTATTTTAACCTAAATTAACCGGTTTACACGACGAGCGGCATGTCTGTAAACGCGTTGCAACTTGTGACTACTAGTGAGGATGCCGCGCTGAATAAAAACTAAACAAAAAACCGGTTAATATTGCTCTGAACCGTTTAATCCGAAAAAACCTTTATGTAAAGACTCCACCAAAACCAGTTTAAAAAACCAGTTTCTACGAGCGAAACCGAATGTAAAAGTTTTTGCGTCAAGAGTACATAATAACGGTTTGAAAATTTAACCGGTATCCGAGCCATGTTGCACAAAACCATTTTTGGCATGAACAGTTAAACGTTATAGTTTCTACATATACTTTCACGTTCACCTTAAAGTGTTTAATATTATTACTCATCATTGCGCTTAATAGAGTGGGTATATAGTCGCATATCAATATGACAGTAATGTTTGACACAGCAAACACGTCAACTTAAGTTCATAAACTAGCGTAAAATCGATATTTTTGACGTTATTTAGTTTGAAATATAGACGTTTTAGTAAACACAAAGAGAATAGAAAACCAAAATACCAACCCAAGGGCTTTCACGTCAACATTTCTGAAACGTTTGCACACTTTATTATAAAAGGACGTCACGTCACGTCAACTATTTTATGAAGAAGATTGGTAATAAAAACATGTTTAGATGCTGTGAATACCTCCCATAAATGCCTACGTGTCGCACTTGACGAGAATATAACATGGTGAAATTTTCCAAAGTGAGCTTATAAACGAAGAGTGTTTTTTCGAAGTATAGCCGACCTCGTAATTCAGTTACCACCCAAAGGCTGTTTTTCCAAGGACCATTTGTCCATGTGACATTTAGATAGTTCCTAGCTTATTAAAGTTTCAATTTACTGGGAATTGTTGTTAAAAGTGATTCAGGAATTACGAGGTCGACTATACCTACATAGTGAGGTCAACATTTTGTGTACCTACCTAATCACCTAATCGATTATGGTGATCTTCTGATCTTCAACAAGAGAAATGATAAACTCATCAAGAAAAATGGGATGTAAACATGGCAAGATGATACGGTGTTTAATTTTTCTTCTGAATTTATTCAGCATTTAAGTAAGTTTAAAATTAGTAAAAGAATGATTCCATGCGAGATGCAGAGGCGTTGCAATCAACAGTTTATCGGATTATTAATGCACATTAATCTGCCTAGCCTTTTCCCAACTATATTGGGGTCGGCTTCCAGTCTAACCGGATGCAGCTGAATACCAGTATTTTACATGGAGCGACTGCCTATCTGACCTCCACAACCCAGTAACTGGGTAATAAGATATCCCCTGGGTAAGACTAGTTCTCAGACTTTCGAAAGTCTCGGTATGTAAAGATGGTCACTCATCCACGGACCAACCCCTGCAAGCATAGCTTAACCTGATGTATCGACTCGTGCAGCTGTCATTACTTAGCCACGAGCTTCTCCGATAATAAATGCACATGATATGCAATACATTTGTAAAACTTTATGAAAACATTTACGAATTAAATGTACCTAGTAAATAAACTGTGCAATGGGGCTTACTGAATCTCCCTTTGATATATCAATATCGACGGATATTAATTAAAAACGAGGAATAAAATAAATAGTATTGACATGCTGCACGGAAGTAGGCTTTATGAATATTGGAATTGGGATATTTTGATTAACGTTTTTGGAATGGGTTTTCATATTTGTATTAATATGATAAGCTGGATATGAATTTAAAGTAGGAGGAAATTTCTGAAAATTTAAATAAATTATATATGAATTGTCATGTATACTGTGGATCAAAAACAGATTTATTTATATTATTACTAGCTGCGCCACGCGGTTTCCCCCACATACGTCTCGATCCCGTGGAAATATCGGGACAAAAACTATCCTATGTCCTTTTTCAGGTCATTGTCAACCCATGTGTCAAATTTCATCCAAATACGTTTAGCCGTTTTAGCGTGAAAGCGAAACAAACAAACCAACAAGTATTACGTAAGCCGATTTATTACAATTATTTACCCCCCCCTCCCCCTTGTCAGCAAATGTAAGCAAAGCTCTTACCCCCCTCCCATGCTTACTTAAACATTGGTATACGCATTTTTCTTTTAATGTAAGTATTCTGTTTTTTTTTTATTACAGTATTTATTATTTGTGGGAATCCCCGAATATGCGTTTCGTTTTCAAGCATAGACAATGTGTGGGTTGCCATATGTGTAAAAAAGTAAATCATTACAGCTGACGTAATCACCCTCTAGACCCCCCCACCCCGCATGTCATCAAAAATAAGCAAAGCATAGACACCCCGCCCCCCTATAGTGCTTACGTAATACTTGAACGGTCCCAAACTCACTTTCCCATTTATTGTATTAGTTAGGATGAAATTTTGCTGTTTAAGGTACCGAGGTACGTATTGCTCATGTTAACCGAACCGTACATTTTCAACTAGATAAATAGTGAAATCAAATAATATTCGAGAACTCATAGTCGAAACTACTGCAAATATTGTTTAAACAAGGTTATATTAAAATGTGTCGCGAGCGCGGAAAGCCGCGGCGTCGTCATTTTGTTAGAGGCTTTAAAGAAATACTTCTGAGTTCCAATATTGAGAGTTTCAAAAGATAGACTTTCGAGGTCCGATGTTAAGAGTAGAGGCACTTCTATGAAAATTGTGTCCTCCATTTTGAAATAATAGCCTTTTCCCAACTATATTGGGGTCGGCTTCCAGTTTAACTGGATGCAGCTGAATACCAGTATTTTACGTGGATCGACTGTCTATCTGACCTCGATAACTCAGTTACAGAGGGTAACACGATATCGGGTGAAGGAAAACATCGTGAGGCATCGGCATGTCCTAGAACCAAACATTTGAAGACATGTGACAATTACCAACCCGCACTGAGCCCGCGTGATGAATAACGGCCCACTCCCTCTCACAGAGAAGAGGCCTGTATCCCAGTAATGGGAATATTATAGACTGATAATGCTGATACAATCTACTTAAGGTATACTCCAATTAATCTTCCTTACTGCTAGACGACATAAAGGCTGTCAATGTCAAAATGGTTACCATTGATCTGCGTTTGCCTGTATTTAATATAGCTGCCTGCATACCTATTTCTTTTGCCAACAATACTACAAATTATTCCCCAAAGAATGACTCAGCTAGTGTCTTGTGACGATCTTCGCAAAACACCGATCCGATAAATACAGTAATGTCTAACCTAGCAAACGTGTCATCTTAGATTTATTGATTTTTGACGTTAAATACTTACATAGTTTGAATTCAACCTTTTAGTTTGGCACAAAGAGAATAGAAAATATTCTTATTCACCTACCCAAGGGCTTTCACGTCTACATTTCTGGCAAAGTGAGATTGGAAATGGCAAGTCTCGGGCATATTTAAAATAAAGCCATATTCAAATACATAACACAACAACGAAATATAATTACTTACTCCATCGAAACTTTTTCCACCATAATTGGTGAACATGAATAATCGTCTGAACACGTCACAGACCCACCTGCGTCACGACGTTGCACGGGGATTTAGATAATAAATTATCACATAAAACAAAATATTGCCCGCACAATAAATAACAAAGTTTCATACCACTCAACGTGAGCTGAGTCATTCTTTGGGGAATAATCGGTGGTACTGTTGGCAAAAGATATAGGTATGCAGGCAGCTATATTAAATTATTTACTAGCTTTTATTTATTTATTTATTTAAACTTTTCACACTCAAACGATACAAAGGCGGACTTAATGCCTTAGGCATTCTCTACCAGTCAACCAAGGGTGGTGAAGAGATTGGATGGCAGGTGCTCTGTTTAAGAGGAACAAAGAAAAAAATATTAAAAATATATCACATGGCCAATCTGCGTTTTGGCAATTTGAATTGGCCGACCAGATCGCCAGATCTGACTGCGCCAGACTTCTTCCTTTGGGGTTTTTTGAGATCTCGCCTTTATCACAACAAACGACAAACTTTGCAATACTTGAAAGCCAATATTGAAGAAGAAATCATCGATTTGGAGCCAGATGTTTTGCGAGTAACAATTGTGCATAAATGCAGGTGGTTATTTGACTGATATCATTTTTTCGACCTAATTTCATCAATTTTACACCTTTAAATAAACTTTTCGTAAAATCAGAGCGAGCTTTTTTCATTTCCAACCGAATGGCAGCCAATTTACGTTATGACATTACTTTTGCTCCACCTTGTGTAAGTAAATATATATTTTATTAACTGAACCGACAGACGCTGTTCTATTAAAATTTCAATAATTCACACGAAATTCACATAGAACCACTTTCAGTTCTCCAGAACTTTACAATTTTCCCGGCAACTTTTCAAAGTTTTATTTCCGTAACGAACCTGATTCGAACTATTAGATACGAACATTTTAAACCAAAAAATAGTCAAATCGGTTCAGCCGTTCTCAAGTGATGCGCTTGCCAACGAACAGAACATTCATTTTATTTTAAAGATTAATTTGTAGGACTAGTAGGATTAATCACCTGTAGAGTCAATGTTTCAGGTTTTTGATGGAGCATCAATCTCGACAATTACAAAGTGGTCCTTCGATCCGAATCATACTGATTGAATATAATGAACATGTCAATATCTTCTGTGCACATCAAACTTTTTGTTGACTGTACTTCGTAGAGGTTTTCAGCATTTTGGGAGTTTGCACAGCAACCGTTATCGTGTATATTGCCAGGGACATGACCTGTGGTTTTGTCAGTGAAGTCGACAGCCTCATCGAGCAAAGTGCATTTAGAAAAATGTCAAGTTTGCAGGATTTTTTTTTCTTAGAATCCTAATAGCCGTCGGAAAATAGAGTACCTAAGAGCTCATAATATATTATTCATTTTGTTTTGAAAGCTTATTGATAAATAATCTTTGAAGAAAATTACTGAAGTGTCAGTAGGTACGTATAAATATTTTAGATAGCTGTCAGTGACGAAGAAACCTTACAATTTGATGCGCTGATCTAGATCTTTACAACATTTTTACCAAAAACCAGTCGAGTTACCTACCACATAATCGTAAAAGCGACTTCAATCGATCCCTATCTTTATAGTTTCTGTCTCACACCATTTCAGCTTATTTTAACCCTCCATTTACCCTTGAGGCTTGCACCAACAACAATAGCTCGTGATAACCTGGTGCTGCCATCTATCACTGTGGTCATAAAAAGCCCTTTAAAACGACTTTTCCGAATGGTTCAACATTCAACACGGCTGTAAAAAGGTTGTAAAGTCACTATTGAGTTCTGTTAAAGCTTGTATTGGTGTTTTATGGTTCTTTCATAAACATGATAGGTATGGTGCTCAAGGCACAAGGTGAGGTACTACAAATGTAAGTCCGGTCATATCGTATTAAAAGTTGAAGAATTCTTACCTTAAACCTTAATCTTTTTTTCGTGCGGTTAGTGACTAACCTGCTGTCGAAATTTTTATGTCTTCCATGGGCCTCTGACTTGGCCTCACATGCCGTCGAGAAATATCTCTCAGGCAGGCCGGATTTCTCACGATGTTTTCCTTTACCGTTTTCGAAGCAAGTGATAGTTATACAATACGCACATGAATCCGAAAAGTCAGAGATTCGTGCCTTGGGTTTGAACTCGACATCCATGACTTGGAAGTCCGATGATCACACTCTAGGCTATCGTTGCTAACCTCAATGTGAAGACATTATAAATCATATTCACGACTATAATGCAGCCATATCTAAGTTGATATATCCGAAGTTTCCATGCATTGCTTTTTTTTTTTTTTTTGGGTGGGAATTCATCAAATAACTTCTCCCGCTCTGGGCGGAGCGGGAGGGTGTGTCAGACTCTTACTGACTAAAACCCACCCGTGTTCCTTCGGTTGCCCTGTTGCCGGGGGCCACGATCTCCCTTTCGGTTTTCTTCGCAACCCCGGCTTCCATGCATTGCTTGACATTCGATTTGATGAACCAAATGGTATAGGTACATCTGCCGGGGTTGCGATGAAGTCCGAAAGAGAGACCGTGGCCCCCGGCAACATGGTAACTGAAGGAACACGTGTCAGTTTTAGTCTGTAAGAGTCTGACACGCCCTCGCGCTCCGCTCAAAGAGCGGGAGAAGTTATATGATAATTTCAAACCAAAAAAAAAAATTGGTATATAAACTCGTCGGAAAAGTTTGAAGGCAACATGATATCCCATTTATAAATTTATTTTCATTAAGTAATACGAGAAGAATACCCTTTTCAGCAAATTAACATAGAAAATTAGTCCATTTACCCCTTTGCGTAGGCAGTAGTATAATTGAATACGTCAGGTAATCTCCCTGACAGACATAAACTCGTGTTACTTTAGACAGCCCTGTCTCGAAACATCAACGGTGATCGGTTTGCTACGTATTCTCCGTGACAGCCTCGATACAGAAACGAAGTATAGTTTTCTTGATACGTTCTATCTTCTAAGACGCCGTTCTATATTGTCATCGCTCGCGCGGTGATGCGATGCGATTTCATCGTGGGATGAAATTTTAAAGGAAAAATTGTATGATCGTGCGACCGTGAATTAGGACATTCAGTAAATATCAGTATGTTTGAGCGCATGAACGATGACAATAGGATAGCGCCTGAATGTTTGTGGCTGGAGCGCACGCATCGGGGTGTTGAATTTCTAACGGTGTGAGAAGAAACTTTGTATTAGTCCTGTTTCATTGGATTTGTTAACGGATATTAGATATTAGTGGTGTGAATTTTAACCCGAAAGAATAAAGGACTACCTCGTTGGTCTACTCTACTGTTCATGAGGTCCTGGGATCGATTCCAAGGACAAAGTGTTATTGAGTTTTCTATCAGTAATTTCTCAGTAGTAGCCCAGAGCCCGGAGTAAGGATTTGTGCCCAACTGAAGGCAATGGGCTCGCCCCCTATTACATGGGACTTAAACATAACTGGTGAAATGTGAGAGTATTATAGGTAGACCGCTGCCAAACCCTTCAGGGAAACAAGGCGTATGTTAAGAATGAAGGATCAACTCTGCGTTTCTTGAGTTATCTACAGATTCGTAAAACTATCAGATTCTTCTTTTCTTCTTTTTTGTGTGGTTAGTGACTAGCCTGGGGTTTTAAAGCCGCCCCTGGGCCTCTGACTTGGTTTCACATAACGTCGAGAAATATCGCTTAGGCATGCCGGGTTCCTCACGATGTTTTCCTTCACCGTTTTTGAAGCAAGTGATAATTATACAATACGCACATGAATCCGAAGTCAGAGGTGCGTGCCTTGGGTTCGAACTCGAGACCTTTGACTTAGCAGTCTGACGCACGGTCACACCATTAAGCAATCACTGCTATACAGATTATCGGATTAGGAAATTGATTATCAGATTGCGTTACAGGCTAACTAATGAGCAAGTAAGAAGTAGCGATGTCAACCTCGAGGTTAATGTAACCCAGAGGCAATTAAATATCGATTAAAATAAATGATCCGTATATACGAAAGTACCTAATAAATGTTCCTTTCACTTCACGCTATAATCCAGTCAGAACTAACCTATTTCTAGAGTCATTGGGAGCATTAAATGGAAAGAACATGAAATAGCTTTTCAGAATGAGGTCGAATGTTACAATAAAATAATACAATGGGGCATTATTTTCTAACATATACTATTATTTAGATGACATGGGGTTTTGTTGAGTCTTAGCTATTCCTAGAACAAATGATGAAACGAAGGAATTTCTTAAACAAACAAATAGTGACGAAGGTTCGGGGTGAGGTGATTCGAGTATGTGGACAAAGAAAAATATTTGTAGAAAAAAGTACTTAGGTTTCTTACTAATTACAATGGTAAATCATGTGGGTCACACATTTATGTCATTAAACAGCATGTGGGGACTCTCCAGGGTAATGAGTAGTGAAAGTCATAAGTCGTCAGGGTCGGTACACCATTTGCGGGGAATTCATGGGTCGTTAAAAAGCGTGCGGAGACTCGCACACAACGAAAATGATCATAGAAAATGCAAAGCAAGTACCAAACATGCGATGTAGGTTCTCCGTACACCACAATTGTTCCCGACTAATGGAAACGGTTTGCCGACTACGGGCCCCATGGTATACTTCACAAAAATGTCCAGCACCCCCACATACGAGCCCTATCGACCAATGAAAATGAGCTTTTATGTAATGTGACTACTGTAAATTGACTTTTAGTTTTACAGAAGTAGTCTAGCTATAATTTCTACTCCACCAACTAACAGACATATTCTGTTCACCTCGAGGTGGGTTGATCAATCGATCGGAATTGCGCTCAAATAGTTCGAAATATCAAGCGATGTGCACATACGCGTGACAATGTAATCGATTGGAAGGTGTGTGTGGTGTGTACCGCTATTTACGCACGGAAGAATGTCGGTATTGGTCTGAATGTTTGAATATCAGGTATTAGTTATTTCATAAACAATTTGCAAATGGATGTTGCAATCATAGGCCGCACATTGGCGGACGGTGGGGTAGAATATTTTAAATTTACCAACGTAAATTAGTACGTATCTAGTGGTAACAAGATATAGATTGCAACGCTCAGAGACCGACCATGGAGCATCAAAGGGAATTTCTCTCTGCGGTATTGAAGAGCAAGCTGGAGGTTACCGCAGCGGGATGCTGAAGCATGCGATGATGCGCCGTAGTCCGCTAGCTTACGATCGCGGGAGAGAGGCAGTGCAAGCGGGGGTACACTTCGTATTTCCCCCATGATATACCGCGGGACGCCGCGGGATGCTCCTCGGCAAATTCTCCTCGATCCACCACCGCCGCCGTCCGTCGGTGTGCATTGGTCTTACTCTTAGGTTTGCAGGTGTCTTCTATAGTAAGTAATTTCTACATTTATATCTGTAATTTTTGTGGTGTACATTTATCTACCTTATCGATCGAATAAGCAGTTTGCGTGATCAAAAGCGTCGTCTAAGTTGCTGAAGGTAAGTTGACGCGATTGGTGCTTACCCAGATTTCATAAATAGTAAATTAGAAAATGCATTTTTCAGTACCTACTACCAACATTAATGAAGCACTGTGTAAATTAATTTAAACTACAGTTTATTACAACAGTAGCGTTGTTTTTGATGTTATTAAAACTTTAATGTCATTTCTGTCTTAAAATTTTGATTTTAGCAGTACAGTAGTAATTTTAATTACACAAACATGTGTAATTAAAATTACTAACGACCCAACAGTACTTGTTGCTGTTCTCCATGTAAATGAAGGTATAATTAAAAGTGCTTGGTAATAGGTACCTAATGGGCTCTAAACTACATTGGAAAATCGACCAAGAAGTAATTTTGCCGATAGCAAAATTAAATGGTTCACGTTGTTTGTGATGTAAAAGGAAAAAAAAAACATATATCAGAAAAACAGCTCGTATCATGTACTGTTATAAAGTTATCTGCGTTATCTGTCGCCATTAAAAGTAACTTTCACGGATGTCACCATTATTTTTTATCAATACACCAAAATGCGTTTAGGGGAATGTTTATCTAAAGGTGACATCACACTTTATATGGTAATTCTAGTTTATCGTTTAGTATGCAGCTAAAAGCTGCGTTCAAGAATTCAAGAATAGTGTCGCCGGTCGCGGCCTAATTGATAGATTGTTGATCTTTTACTCATAACTCCTCTTCTTATACTTCTTTTCTTTTATTGTTAATCTTAAGAGTCATTCCCTCACTGACAGACAACGCACAGCCTAAACTGCTGGATCTAGAAGCATGTAATTTTGCACAAGAGTTCGTTATTATCATCATCTGCCTAGCGTTACTGCCCCCAACAATTTTGCGTTTCTCAACTATTTTGGGGTCAGCTGCCAGTCTAACTGGATGCAGCGGAATACCAGTATTTTACATGATAGTTTTTTTTCTGACATATTTTCGGTAGTATTATATTATCTGTGCTTTGAGGCTTCTGACCACCCGAAACGTCTGTCAAAGATCTATAAATGACAGCTGGAACCAACGGCTTAACGTGATTTCCGAGGCACGGAGGGGTCTCAATATGTAATTTATGGTCACCCGTCCACGGACCGACCTCAGCAAGCGTTGTTTATCCTTGAAGATCGACCCGTGAGGCTTTTATTATTTAGCAATTTAAGAGTTATAGTAGCTTATGTAGCAGAATAATTTTAAAAGTAGTGTTTGTTTGATCCGAGTAGCGGGTGGAAGACCCTACTTCCCACCCTAGGGTGGGAAAGACTCACAGTAATTGCTTCCCTCTTTAGGGCGGGAATAAATTTTAAAAGTAGAACTAAATTTGGTTAGGTAATCGGCTACGAAAATTTTTATTAAGATCTATTATCATAGATATTATGAAATTGTACAATAGACATATATTGTGGGTATATTTCCCTTAGGGGAATATTACACTATCATATTATACCTATCTCACAAATTACCCATAATATGTCTATTTTACAATTTCATTATATCTTTAAATCGATGTGATACTGTTATACCCCCTTGTAGAAAACAGTCGATTAAAAAAATGCTGCAGTCTAGTTAGTGCATAAACAGACAGTGTGAATTTAAAAATAATACCTATAAGTGGGACGACCCGCGGCGGTGACGCGGTGTCTTCCATATTTAAAATTTTAAAAAGGCTAATAGGTACTAGAATACTCATGTTATTATTATCAATAAATATTATAGAAAAACTTAAAAAAATACTTTCCTCAAATTCATAAATTCAAAATGAAAAGTAGATTGTTTAACACGGGTGAAAGTCATCAATTCCTACTCGGACTATAGCCGCCCTCGTTGCGCTCGGGCGTCTAAATACCTCGTATGGGAATTGATTCCTTTCGACCCTTGTATAACAATCTACTATTCTTCTTCAAAATTCACTCGCGTAGAGGTTGGAAATTATCCTACGGGAACGTACTTTTTAAGAGATGTAATTCTTACTATGTTTTCATATAACTCTATTGAAAACCGTATGAAAATTCGTTTGGTAGTTTATGAGTTTATCGAGTTCAGACAAACAAACGCGGCGCGGGGACGTTTTTATAATATTTTATGATGACTGATAGTGATAATTTGTCACTATAAATACAACGAATAAAACCAGTATGTTCTGTATGATTTATTTGAATAAACATCTTTGGTGAATAACTACGAATAGTAGCAAATATTAAACGAGAATAAAGTGTCCTGAGAGAAAATGTATGAAGACTCTAGAAACATTATACAGATTTCTGTCAATGTTGTTGGTGATCTGCTGTCCAGTTATTTTGTGTAATGTGTTCACACCCTATAATTTATGATGTTGTAAGTACACATGCGTAATCAGACAGTAAATCGCATGTCAATCACTTGTGATTTATCTTTCAATATTGTATCCATACCTATATATGTATAACTTCACCTAAAAGGTGACACCACAATATTGCACTATCTATAATGGTTTGTAGCACTTGCGAATATGACGCACTTGACAAGTCATTTGCAAACAACAACAGCGTATGTCACCAGCTTTAAGTTTATACGAATCAGTTTTAAGCTTAGGCTTTTAACAGTAAGGATTGTTTTTCTATAACGAAAAAAATTGGTGATGCGGCGACATCTACATTGCCACATGCGAGCTACGGATCAAAGACCTGACGTCACACAAAAATCCTGCATTGCGCAAACAGAGTTTATCGCGCGATCAGAATTTATATATAACTTTCACGACATCAATCGTTAGGCGGGCAGTTGCCCACCGTACACAACACCCGTCTGGTCGGAGGATCCTCCCTTTTCTATAAATATAGAGGATGAGTTAACTTTGCACCCTGTTCCTCACACCTCTATAGTAATAGTTATAGTTTTTATAATTCACATCAGAAATAAACATGTAATCTTTGCTTTTTGTTGACACGGTAAAATTGTATGTATAATAAAGTAAATGCGACCTTGTTAAAAATGTTATATTGCGAAATAGTCTTACGATGATGAAAAAAAGTAACATACTATTTCCTTAATTTGAATGATACCATAATTTATAGTAGATAAATCATTTACTATTTGTTGGAATCTTAGATAACACTTATGAATAAGCAGTTGAGTGAGAAACCTGAGATACAGGTTTATTCCTAGTTCAGGTAGAATCCAATTATTATATAAGTACCTTATCCTCTAGTATAAGGTCCTATTTTGTAAATACTTATATAAATAAATTATTTCAATAAACTGTTAAAATAGTACCTGGGTGCACTAAAATAGTCTGTGGAAATTTTATAACCTGTTTTATGTTTTCCTTGCCGGAAATATCCCGCAAAGAATTAAAGATTAATTAGGTACAGCGCTAGAAAGATGTTTTGGCGCTTTCGGTAAACATTTGTGATATTATTTTAAGAAATGTATTGAAAAAACAAAATGGCGGAGTTAGTTCCGATTTTAGCCACGCGCCGAAAGACCCCTGTACAGCATATAATAGGTACCTTTAGTTTGACCGAGACCGCTGTATCGCGCCTGAGGTATGAGCGCGGCGAGACGGGAGGCAGTGCAGGTCGATCATTCGTCAACGCTCACGGTGTCCCGCCGCTCATTCGTCAATGCTCACGCATTCCAAAGGCGCGGTACAGCGGTCTCGGTCAAACTATAGACAGCCAGCTGTAAATAAAGGGACCACAACGCAAATGTTGGATTTGAATTTATAAAGTTCCTATTAATCCAAGTATGTATTTATAATCAACAATCAGGAGAAATGCGGTCATCTTTAGTACAAAATAAACGATCGTTTCTAACATATTCACGTGTAATTTACTTCGTAATAGACGACTATATGGTGACATGTCTATCGAACTATTGTGTCACGGAAATAGATACTCCTTCGATACGGAGATGTCGACGTTTCTCGTGGACTGCGGTTTATTTCCCGATTTCCGTTGACATAATGGAGACGAGAATATCGTAAATATACAGTCTTTTTCGTTTGAAGTCTTGAATAAATAACAAACGGCAGTAGTATTAATAGTCTGTCTTGTCATATAATATGTATAGCTTATACATCAACCCTCGAAAATTTTTGCACCCCGCCTCGGGTTGATAGATTTTCTTTAAACAATTCATACAGAAATGGGAGAAATGAGACTGAAGCAGAAAAATCAAAGAATTAGAGAACAAGAGCGAGAGCGAAAAAAGTACCTTATCCAATGATAAGTTAGATTTTACATTCCATTTGACCATTCGAAATTGGCGTTAGATAAATATTTTCAAGCTAAAGAAAGCTGCGTAAACTTTGCCGCCCCCAAAATATGTCACCCTTGCTACGCCACTGGTGCTAACATTCCAATATCTACCAATAAAATGCTCTTCTAAAGAATTCCATGTTATCGGAAACCTGAGACATTTCACCGTAAATTCCAGCCTAGAAATAAGAAATACCTACCTTATTACCTAACCTGGTATAGTCAATAAAGCCGCCATGATGGCTTCAGCTGGGAGTAATTACTTCAGAGCCACGTGTTCCGGCTTTTAAGGCTAACGGCTCATAACACGTCCATATTGTGCCGACGGCTTTATGTGACGACTAATGACGTTTTCATTATGTTCTACTTCGTTGAATAATGTTTGTTTTGACGGGACATGACGGCGAAAAATCATGGACAGTTTTGTGTTATTGCGCTTTTTAATACACTAGGTACTATCGTGGTACTACCAATATCTGAACACCGCGACAGTAAGGACTAGTCGGCCGCTATATTAGCCACTTATCTATAAAAAAAAGGAGTGGTAAACAGATGTGGTCGTTTTGTGCACGGGATTTGGTTTTCAAAGTGGTTACATAATTATGCATGACTGCGATAGTACACGTTGGAGGATCTTAAGGACTCTCCTGACAAAGACTAAGTTCAGAGCTGACACAATCATCTTTATTGCCATATTGTCCTGCTAAGAAGAAGAACTGTTAATTAGATTATTAATCAATTTAAACTCAACGTAAAACGCCACTAACATTATTACTAACAACTAGCTGTTCATGCCCGGCGTCGCCGGAGTGTATTTCCGACTTTTCCTGTGGATTTTCCAAAAATTTCTTTCATTCAAGACTTGTCTAGACAATTACGAATACAACAAAAAGAAATTTGCTAAATCGGTCGAGCCATTCTCTAGTGATGATCTTTACACATGCGGCTTCTTTATGCAAGCGACAATAGATTTTTATTTAGAGAGAAGATAGAATAGAGTTTTTTTTGAAATATTAAAAATTAACAAAACGTGAATTCATGCAAGCCTAGTACTTTTTGTTAGGTATTAACTATGTGCGCCAAATTTCATCCAAACTTCTCTTGAATTCATGCAAACCTAGTACTTTTTGTTGGGTTACTCTCAGAAATTATGCACAACGAGTTGTGAACAGAATACCGTCTTGTATGACGATAACTTTTTTCGTTCATTCCCACTAGTTCGATTCATTAGTTCGATCGTCGAACCTGTGAGATTTTTTTTTCTCATTTGTTCGACCGTCGAACTGGTGAGAATTTTTTTCCTCATTTGTTCGACCGTCGAATTAATTAGATTTAAAAATAGTTGTACTACATTTAAATGTTTTACTAATTTCGTAATAAAATAAGAAACGCTTGGTTTGTTAAAAAATATATATTCGTGTACTTATATTTGTACATCTATAGCATATCTTTGATCAAATAAACAGTTGAAAAACTTATAAAATATAAGCTGGCTTCCTCACCTATCAAAAAATAATGTAATAATGAAATATTAAATGTAATCTAATGTTTTTCTGTGTTGCTTATCTCAACAAGATTAACCAGAAAGAACAAAAAATAGTTTATATGTATAAAAAATGATCAAAAATCAAATGGGACATGTCAAAATTGTTGTTAGTGTCGTATAGAAACATTCTTGTACATCTTTGGTGAAATATACATGATAAAATATAATTTTGTCTGTCTTACTTATCTCAATAAGCAGAGACAAAAAGAACTACGAATACATGTAATCCATCAAAGATATATATTGAATATTATATGATTACCATGATTTTTATCTAATAATCAAATTTAAAAAATGTAATAATCAAATACTAAATGTAATTAACTAGCGCATTTTTTCTAATAAATGTCCAACACTAATTTGTCCACATGTTAATTGCATTTGAGCATCAATAATATAATCGTCATTGAATAAATCAATTTTCCTTCTTTTAGAACTGTTCTTTGATGTGGAAGGTCTCTGAAGAATATAATTTCGATATGAAGACAATACAGAATCGTCCTGTAAAATATGCAATATTTGCAATAGGTTTACATGGCCTTTTGTTACAAGCTTATTTATTATATGCTATAGATGTACAAATATAAGTACACGAATATATATTTTTTGAACGAACCAAGCGTTTTTTATTTTATTACGGAATTAGTAAAACATTTAAATGTAGTAGAACTATTTTTAAATCTAATTAATTCGACGGTCGAACAAATGAGGAAAAAATTCTCACTAGTTCGACGGTCGAACAAATGAGAAAAAAAAATCTCACTAGTTCGATGATCGAACTAATGAATGGAACGCTTAAACGCTGAATGAACGCGTTTTTTTGCAACATCCGATTTTAATGAAACAAGGTCTATATTCTGTTCCAAATTATTCTCTGTCTACCTGTGAAAACTACACGAAAATCCGTTAAGTAATTCCGGAGATATGCGCGAACAAACAAACAGACTGACAGAAACACGGATTCTGCTGTTTGATTATATGTATTTATAAATATATATAGATTTTGTTCTAAACTAACAAATAACACTATTTTCTATTATTCTGTTCATTATATTATTTCACATCTAAACTAGCAATGGACAAACTGTTTATTTCGGGTCCATTATTTACATAGACTGGTCGGCACTGCCGTATGGCTTTTTACCAGATATATGATATTTATATTGTTATGCTTTTTGTGATGAATTCAGCATGTTTTAGTAGCCAAAAACATTATCTAAAAATCCTAAAACATCGTAAGGAGAAATACTGAACAGGATTAAAGACTCTAGGAACTCCCAAAAAGTTTCCTTCTATGTCTAAATAAAACTTTTACAACATTTTTTTAAATTTTATTTTAATATACTAACAACATTGTTTGGTGTAACTGAAAGAACAACGGTTACAATAACATAACATCACCCTGTAATTCCTGAAAGGTTAGGCAGAGGTGTACCTCCAGGCTACTAGCTGAAAATTCTTGATGTATAAAACCCAATAAAACTTTGCCTGGCGGGAATCGAACCCAGGACCTCATGCTTAGCAGTAGCGCTTGCGACCACTAAACCAACGAGGCACTAATATCACCAATATAATGATCTAAGTACGATAACGTAATAATATAAAATTTCATAAAAATAATCTCTGTTTTCATTAATCCATTGTGAAAGAGAAAAGTAAAAGTAGTAGCTACACAAGTTTTAATTTAAGACCAGGCACTCTAAAGACAATTTCCACGCAAGCTCCGCCCCCACGCACCCCGTCAGTCCACTACGTGCTACGCGCTAATAAATCAGAAATAAAGTTGAATATTGCGTGCGCTTTTTGATCGTGTTCGAGTACGGAACTAAATGGCGTAAGTCTCAATTCTTATTTCGTTAATAACTAAAGTAATAATTGATCTAGAGAAAAAATATCTTATGACTGGATAATAAAATATATTTTCTTACTGTGAATACTTATTTTAAACATAAAAACCGATTGATCTTGATTTTATTTAAATAATCTTAAAAAAAATGACATCATAGGATTTTTTAATAAAAAATTAATCGAGAGAAAATGTTACTATTACGTTCTGTCTTGTACATGGAAAGAAAAAGATCTAATAAATCATTACATATACTAAAATTCCATTTTGATAGTATGCGTGACTGTTTCAGATTAATGCAAACTTGTTTCAACAATTTCAATATTAGCGCTCTCCGCGTTCAATATAACAATGCGTTTAGGATACTGGTGGGGCTGCCCCGTTTCTGTAGTGCGTCAGGGATGTTTGCAGATACGCATGTAGATTGCTTTTACGCAAAAATGCGTAAAAGGTGTGCTTCCCTGGTGCGCAGGTTGTGGGACAGCTCCAACAGTGTATTAAGCATGGCTGCGAGTCGCCTGGACTGTGAATACGTGGGTTACTGTTGTGCCCTCTCTCATGGGATGTCGCAGCGGTGATCAACCGTTATTTATTGTATTGTGTTCCTTGTTTTTGTTTAGTGTCTGTGCTTACTAACATAGTCGTAAGTTTTACTAACAATATTGTTAAGTCTTAGTTACTCGAATAAAGAAATCCTATGTAAATTCAATTGATTAAAATCGCCGTTTCCTTGTTATTATTTTTCGTTTGCTTGTTCCTTTTCACGGAAATAAATGTTCACGCAGACTGTGGGGTGGAGTTGTTCTTTTATTAAGAGGGTCACGCGAACTTTCGTCTGTTTCTTTTATTCAATTCATTTTACAGTAACTTTTCTTGTTGGAACTCAAAACCTCAGAGTGATAATACATTTATTTTCATATATTATACCTACATGAAAAGTCATCCGTTCCGTAAAAATTAAATAACTGGCTTCTTATTAATCAATAAAAACCGGCCAAGACTGAGTTGGGTCCGCATAATTAGGATTCCGTACCAAACTACACAGAACGGTCGCTCGTATGCATTAATTACTGTATTGCGCGTAGGCAATCAATAAACCTGCGCGAGCTCCTAAACCATGGGTAGGTAACCTATAGTTTTAGTATAGTATCTAAATGACGTAGCGTCAAGGAAAAAAATGTATCTGCACTACACAGAGTGGCGACAAGATTATCACATCGCGGTTAATAAAAGTTGATATAATTATGTCTGTTAAAATATCAAAATATCCACACAATCAAGAAAATAACAAAAACTTAAATACCAAATTAGGTGACTCGAATCGTGAACCACCTTCAACGACACTGGCGGCGTCGGACAGTATCCGTCCGTCGTCGCACGTGCCCGTCACCCCGTCCCATTTTCGCATAGAGAATCGTTCGTATGTGTTCCAAGCTCTTCCTCGCATCTAATTGAGCTGAAAGTTGGCGTACCCACGACGTTGAACTTCGGTGTCATTGTAATAATTTGTACCTATCATGCGAGTTGGTCTGATGATGTAGCCAGAAGTTTACCAAGGTTCCTTTGATCAACTAAATAAGATATCCCGTCGTGTTTAGTCTAGGCTCATAATAGTGGAGTTGGAAGCTGGTCATAGAAATTTAAAAGTTTTTATTTTGTACTTTTTAGTTTAATAGTTCATTTTAAAGCTTGTTAATTATAAATGCATATTAATAAATGATAATTATAATTGTGGGTACAAGAATTGCATAAGCAATTTTATTGTAAAGGTACTGTTTACACTTATACCAGTTTTGAACGGTAGCTTGCTCGTATTGAGCAAGAATTGTACGTTGTGTTTAGACGGAGATAATTATTATGTAAAATCATCAAAATATACCAGTTTTATATACACATTGACATTGTTGAAAATTATATTCAAAATGACATGATTACTTTGTAAAGTATTATATTATTTTTATTAATTATTGTGAATGTGAGGACTATGTGGATATAATTATTATTTTTATTTCTCAGCTAGTTTTAATTATGGTCTGGCAGTTTGAGTAGTTCATGCGGCCTATCCAAATGTCCTTTCTTTGGTATTGTTCGTCGAGATGAGCTCCTTAAGTTTTGAGTTGAGCTCCACGATTACTGACAAATACTTGCACTGACTGGACAGGTCCACTCAAATCTGTGTGGTTCTTTCCTCAAAAGACCATTTCAGACACTAATCTACATGGTCCTCATATGGCCTGACCAATATTATGTCTGGACTTTAAAAGAGACTGTGACCTCTGAGTTTGTTTTGGCCTTTCTTCTCAGAATAGTCAGATAGGAAACGCTGACCTCAACTAGCTTATTTTTAATATAACGTGTAAAAGTGATTCCGATATCCTATTTATAGAATAAACAATTACATTTCAATCAATTATTGTTTTAATTTTATCGCATGCAACAGGCAACAAACTTACACCATATAAATGGGGCTTTATACGATACATTTTATTTAAACAAACCTAACCTAAATTATGCCATCATTGAAATTCCTACGTTGATAGATCTCGACAAAAACCACTGTTACACACGGACAATTTAAGAAATTGATTTTATGATTATTGTTCCGTTTCTCTTTCTCAAATTGGATCCCTAAAAATCAAGATACACATTCTATAGCAAGAAACCATTGTCCTTTTGATGTATCAAAATAATCTATTTAATAATAATCTTAAACGCACTGAGAAACAACCCATAGCTTACACCGCTCTGGGTCTAGAAGCATGAAATTTGGCACAAGAGTTCTTCATACATTTATCGAAAAAGAGCAAGCATCATGGAATGATTTTAAAAAATGTATTCCCTCAAGTGGTTAAATAGGGGATGAAAATTTGTGTGAAATTTTGTCATTTTTGCCGACGGGAAAACTCATCGGACGTGCGCACGGCTTGTTGTTAGATAATTTTGTCCATTCTCCTAACTTCGAAGGTCGGGCGATAAGTGGATTTACACTACGTAGATATCTACGTAATGTGAATATCACCCTTGGACATTGAACCCCTCATTATGACGGTCTATGGAAGGCCCATGCCCAATAGTGCACGTTCGGCAGCTGATAAAAAGACGACTACGTTTTTATCACTTGTATTTGAGCCGAGATACTTTTTAGGTACAACATTTATGTTACATAATAGAAAAAATAATAACGTTAAGTTACGCTTGCCGAGGTCGGTTTGACTATTCATTACATACCGCGACCGCTCGCTCCGTGCCTCGGAAAGCACGTAGTCGTTATTCCCGGTTGTCTTTCGTAGAACTTTGACAGTCGTAACGGGTTGTCAGAAGCCCGAAAGGCTGGCCTTACAAAGAGATATCGTGGCTAGGGTTGCCCGGTGTCCGGCTTAAGCCGGACTTGTCCAGCTTTTTACAATCGTGTCCGGCTTGTCCGGCTTTTGTTACGCTTTTGGTCAATCCCGCCCCACCAAAAGATGGTGAAAGAAAGCGCGCGACCGACTCACGCGGGCACGTATGTGACTCACTATAGTAAGAAAACAATGAGATTTTAAAACCATAGAGTAAGTCTCAAAGGAATAACAGTAATAAATACACAAATTAAAGCATTTTTCTTTCTCTTAGTAACACAATAGTGTGTTGGGCTTCCAGGGGAAAATGTCCGGCTAAATATGAATCAGTGTCCGGTTTTTTTATTTTTGGGCTTGGCAACCCTAACCGTGGCAGTCACTCTATGTAAAATAATGGAATGCATATTCAGCTGAATCCGATTAGACTGGAAGCTGACCCCAGCATAGTTGGGAAAGGAAATTGAAAATAGAAAGCCTCTTTAAATACAAACTGACAACTTTGGTAACTGTGTAGTGTGTAGGTTGTGTGTTGCGACTAAACAATTTAGTCCTTAGCTACAGCAATCAGGAAACTATTGCAAAAGCTCTATAATTAATTAGTCAGTAGTAAGGCAACAGGGTTTGTCCAGCGCTCGGCGTTGGGCTCTCGAATACAACTGTAATGCGGATAACAATTACAAGATAATTACTTTCAGACGTTGTTAAATTATTCCCAGCATTTTGTTGAAAACCCGGAGATTTAATTTGAGACTTTTTCAGGTGGTACTAAAGAAGCGTGAATCATTAATTGCAGGGTGCAAGGGGCTACTGATTGAGCTCACCAATGCTTTTCAACCTTTACGTGAACGAGTTGATTGGCGAGCTCAGCAGTACCAGGCTCGGATTTAATATAGACGGTACCTGCGTCAATAATATCAGATACGCGGACGACATGGTAATGCTGGGCGCGTCAGTCTGCGGCTTGAGAAAATTGGTTGCTCAATGTGAGGCGTATGCTAAAGTTCATGGCTTGGCATACAAAGAAGTCAGAGGTCATGGTCTTTGAGGCGGGGGGGTAAAAGTCCTGATGCGGTACCGCATATGTTACTTTATGGTACACCTTTGCAGTCTACAGGTTTAAGTATCTTGGTCATAAATTGACTCCCAACCTCAAAGATGATGATGATATAGAACGGGAGCGGAGGGCGTTGTCTGTTAGAGCGAACTTGCTGGCTCGCAGGTTTGCATGATGCTCTCTTCCTGTAAAAATCACGCTCTTCGGAGCCTACTGTACTAATTTTTATACGTGCAGCCTGTGGGCTATAGGTATATACGCAAAGGTCGTATCGGATATCGGATATCGGATAGGATACTGATGGCCGATGGGGCTGCCCCGTTTCTGTAGTGCGTCAGGGATGTTCGCAGATGCGCATGTATATTACTTTTACGCAACAATGCGTAAAAGGTGTGCTTCCCTAGTGGAGTGTCTTAAGCATGGTTGCGAGTTGTCTGAACTGTGAATACGTGGGTCACTGTTGTGCATTCTCTCATGTCGCAGTGGTGACCAACCGTTATTTATTATATTCTTTTCCTTGTTTTTGTTTAGTGTCTGTGCTTACTAACATAGTCTTAAATTTTACTGATAATCTTGTCGAGTCTTGGTTACTCCAATAAAGAAAAAATCTATTCTATTCTATTAATTAATTCACATATTTTGTGCAAGTTACTAAGATAAAAAACGTAGCAGATACGTAGTTATAGGTACTACCGTGGGTAATAAGTACCTACATTACTTTAAATGCTTGGTTGTAGATACAGATCACAAGAAATACAGAACAAAATAATTTAATAAATAATTAAAATAAACCTACATAATTCAAAGATACTTAATATTCCATCATTACGCAACAAAATATTAATTGTTAAATTTTCTGACATCATTTCCCTCAAAGCTCTCATTTGTTATCTTTTAATATTCTCAGTTCAATGGAGACTAACAAAAGGTAAGTTGGAAACGAAAATTATACCTTTAAAAGGTTCTAGTTTTTCTCGAGCCTTCAAAATCTTTGTAATGATCGATAACTGAGGGATCTCGTGCACAAGTCAGCCACGACCACGATAGGCAATTAATTTTCTGAATTCCCAGCAACTCATCAATATTATAACATTAGAATCATATTTAATTCAATTCATATCAGAATCATATTTGGTGTAAATATTGCCGCATGAAAAAACGACGACCTTAATTTTATCGGATAATTTTTTCTTTACAGTTTTTATTAATGAAATGAGATTTTTATTTTTTTATTTCTACAGTTTAAATTTTATTTCATTAAAACATAAACTGTCAAACATATCAATTGCGTAATATGAATTGAACGCAGCTAATATTATGAATTATCAGTTTGCGACAGTTTGTGTGATTCATAATATCATATTATGATTCTGGCAAAGCGTCCGTTTTTTCCCCTGTCTTTTCACCAAACAATAAATAAATGAATATGAAAGTTATAGTTAAAGACATTGGGATCAAGCGTGTAAAATAATTATTGATTGCTCAGCAAGATTTGTGATTTGCAAATGAAAAAATTCTTTGGGAAATCAAGCAGCCTTTTATATATTTACACCCATTTCTGATTTGAAAAATTTAAGTTTGAGAACTTGTCAAACTCTACTTTAGTATTACTTATGGTAATTCGTATAATGTAGACCACGAAATTTAGAATTCCTTACGTTCTTTGGGAAATTTTAAATTTTCAGTTCAGAAACAGGGCTTAAACTAATCCGGGCGTAATCAAAATATTTTGCCTACAATGAACGGACATGTCCCCTAATCGTGAATCTCTTCATAAACCGATATGAATTGATTGCATAGTTCCCCTCTAGTTTATGTCCACGCATTAGGATTTATGTTAACGCTCATTCGGCAGAGTGGCTGCTTCTGACGTATTTGGAACACAAACTCATGCATGATAATCCGTTCCCGTTTTAGCCTTCAATTCCGGAAAATCAAAGCATTGTTAATCAAGTCATGCGCCTGTCTAAACTGTGATCAGGGTTCGATATTCTGAAAGCTTGATTGTTTTGAAATTCTGAAGCTGTATATAGATTTTGTTTGTTTGCTGATCAAAAAAGTTATTTTAATTGATCTAGATAGTTAATTGATTCAGGCGTGACCTTGCGGAAATCCATTATAAAGTGATGATGTGGATATATTTAGTAACCTGTTCCGCTTAGCTATTTCTAAAGAGTCTTAAAAAGACCCTGGAAGAAATCGACACGTGTTTCACCTCTCAACGAGGCATCCTCAGGATGACGATTAACTTGTCGCGAACTCGAACACGGCGTGTTGCCACACCAAGCACCGAGCGCAGACTACGCTCACGCGCGCGTCAATTTCTTCCAGGGTCTTTTTAAGACTCTTTAGAAATAGCTCAGCGGAACAGGTTACTAAATATATCCACATCATCATTTTATTGATCTAGATGTTAAGTGTTGTTTGCTGAGTAATAGTTATTATCTTAGCATATTTATTTGTGGTCGTCAGGCTAAAGAGCATCACTTAGACAAATACTTACCAATTCTTACCGAATTCAGTTCTGCTAAAAGTTACGTCCCAACGAGGGTTGTCTACAAGCCCGTTTCCAATGAAGCTATCTGCTAAAGTTTATGATAGTTGAATATTACAATTCATAAATTGAGCACTAGTATGGGCCCTGTCACATCCTTTCTAATGAAAAATTCTTATCGCATCTTCAATGAAAATTTTTCCTCGTAACTATCTGTACCTTTCAAATGGGGATCTTATAATAAAATGTGTAGGTAAGGTCAAAATTAAACAATGAGAAAATTTTGAAGTATATTTACAATATATACAAACACTGAAAAATATTTCGAGTTACATATTTTCAACTACAGTTTTAATTTACATATTAGTGTTTTAAAAATATTATGACTAGTTTTGCTACAAAACATATAAATTATTTGTTTTACATTAAGTTAATAGCTACATAATTAATTTTTCTAATAATTTTTCATGTCGTTTCATTCTGAGTAGGTAACAAGTTTTGATATAAGCTAATTTGAATTATATTTGTGTTGTAACAAAGCGTAAAATGAATTTTAATTAACTGTCAAATATTAAATTAGTGTCCTGGGGATTATTCAACAATTAATTAAGGTACTTAGGTATATACAACCTCGTAAATTACTTTACTACTTTTGATAACAATATATATGGTAAACAAAAAAAAAAATGAAATGCTGTTCGTTGGAACCGTATTTCTTCAGAACGGTTGGACCGATTTGGCAAATGTTTCTTTTAAAATGTTCGTAATAGTCCGAATAAGGTCCTTACGGAAAGGAAAAACTTAAAATTTTCCGGAAAAATTCGGGAAAACCGAGCGTTCCTTTTTTCTAGTTATGTGATTTTGTTTATCGGGTAAACTAGTTTCGAATAAATTAAACTTCACTAAGATTGAAACTATCTATTACAAACATATTAACAAATAGACAGTGAATTCTACCTGGTAAATCTGAAAGAAAGAAATACGTTTATTTGCGGTAAACATGACGAAAAGAAACAAATTGGGGGAAATATGCGTCACACCACGCAAAACGGTCATCGCTCAGCATGATACCTACTGCGACCCCATGCGAGACAGAGCCCCAGCGCTGATTTTCAGCGACAGCCGGCGCTGACGTGATGATGGCAACCAGTGCAGCGCGGTAATTACGAGGTTGACTATATACTTACTAATTAAAAAAACTTGTCACCACTCAAATTACGTTTCCAATCTAATGATATTTTGACTATAAAATCAACACAACTAAGTAATAGATATATTTCTAATTACTAATTTAATTATAAGTTTTCTTATTAATTCTATTCCAATGGTGCTACTACTAAAATTATACTCTGATGTTTCGAATTATTTATTACGCATAAGTTTTGATCCCGTTGGAATATCGGGATAAAAAGTATTCTATGTCCTAACCCCGGTCATAGTCTACCCATGTGCGAAATTTTATCCAAATTCATTCAGCCGTTTTAGCGTGAAAGCTTAACAAACAAACAAACTCACTTTCGCATTTAAAATATTATAATTATATAATAATGCATTTAATATATTAAATATGTAAAAAAAACGCTGTCCGATCCGTGAGGGTGTTGTTAAGTATCGTTCTGCGAGTCTATTTATGTGGTAATTTACAGGAAAAAAGAAAAAGGTTCGCTGCTTTTTTCAATGGGGAATTTTATCGGGTTATTACATGGGGCGCGGACGGCCGTCGTTTAGCGGGTGTCTATAAGCCATAACTTATGACCTCTGTTGAAAATTAGCAATTTTTTTTATTAATTTCGGGGTTTTTTGGTACTGAAAATGTGAATTTTAAATAGTAATTATTTTTTCAATAATAATAAGATTTTTTATTACTTTTTGGTTATGTTTTTGCAGTACCTATGTGCCTCTTTCGGATCGGGCAGGGTTTTTTAAAATTTACGATGTGATTACTAAAAACTTGGTCTGTCATGTGATTTTATACCAGAGTCATTGTATGCTTTTGTGATTTAAATAAATAAATACTGTTGAGCTTACCTAAGTAAGCTGTCGGGAGGTAGTTGGCAAGGGTGTCACGTACATACCCCTCCTGAACTTTGGTACGGAATTGTCGAAGATTGGCAACATTATTTAGCAGCTTTCCTATATATCGGCGCGTAGTTTATATACGAAAGTGCCCTTTAGTTCTGGCTCATTTAAAACTTTGCTCGTTTTGAATATACAACATAAAAAAAGTTTTACTTAACCTGCTTTTTGTTAATGGGATTATAAACAAGATTTTCTTGTCTTTTCTGAATATTTCTAAAAGTTATAACGCTTTATCCGAGTTTGTAAGTGCTACGCTTACAAATGAAGCGTCGAAAGAAAATCAAAAGGATCAAAAGTAGGTAAGTATGTTTATTTGACGCCCCAACGTTTAGCTGAAAGGCAAAGATATATTTGTGTAATGTAGATAAAAATGTTATTATCTATCTCTAATATATATTTTTTTGTTAATTTTGAAGTACTAGCAAACGATATTCCACATACGTATGTACATGGTATAGAGAAATAATACAGTCGTTTGCATTTAAAATATAATGAACTGTGGCAAAATTAAGTTTAAAATTATTACGAAAATCACCAACAATTCCTGCAAGAAACCAAAATGTTCTTAGCATTCAATATATTTAACGTCATTTTTATAGCTAATACCTATACAGGGTGGCAGGGACATCGACGCGAAAACTATATTAATTTTTCGAAAAATTTCAATGCAGGGGGATTCAGAATCATGTACTGAATCCATGGTAACAGTTTTTGCGTTGATGTCCCTGCCACCCTGTATAGATAGGTAATAACTTGATAAATCGTTGATTATAATAATGAGAGTACAGTTTTTCTATTTTCTTAATGTCCCTCAGGTATCATCGGATTTCCAAATACAAACGAATACTAATTTCCATATTCATCATTTATCATTTATCACGTATAATAATTTGAATTCAGAACAAAGTACTTTATTGTTGTTTTGTTTTGATTTCCGTGTGAACTATATAGAGCTGTAAAATTATTTTCCTATCTGTCTTTTCTATCTGCCTACGACTTTTAGCGGCTTTCCTCCCATTTTTTAAATAAATTACTAGAAGTTAAAAGAGTGTCAACAATTCTATATACTTCCAAGTCGTTTGAGAGCGTCCAGTCTGCACCAAGTGCAAATAGAAACTGATAGAAATCCGACAACTGACGAAACACGAGGTTTGCCGAGGGAGATTAAGAACATAGTTTGTCTGTATGTAGCTGATTGGCAGATTCAAAATTATATTTATCAACTTCATTAAACATTGTACATCATAATTCAAAACATCTGCGGCCTTTAACTTTAGACAAATTTAAGTGCAATGACTGATGAAAAGCTAATTTATATCTTGTCTAGAGAATGAGAAACAATTTAAAATTGATTGAATGAATTCATCAAAGTTTATATAATAATACTATGTAAAACTATAAGCCTAACATAAATGGGTTTGACATCAAAGGATAAATAAAATGACTGTAAATTGCCTGCAACTTGTGATAAGCACAAGACTTTGAAATTAAAATAAAAATCAAAATGAAATGATACTATCATTATTTTAGTGGCAGTTTTTACAAATTAACTAAAATCTGAATGATTATTATTAAACTCTACTCGATATTGAATAGTATTGATAGTAAAATCCGAAGTCTGCAGACATGTAAAGATTAGAATATATTGCACTGTAAACAGTTTTTGAAAACTACATTGAAAAACTTTACAAATTGATATTACTAGTCTTAGTCCTACCACTATTAACACTGACTACAATTTAGTAAGCGTAATATCCATTCAGGCTTCATGTGTCGGCGAACCGACTAGTCTTACGTCTATCAAAAACCTTAAAATAGTAAAATACATTTTCAAATTAATTACCTTTTAATTAATGACTAGATGCAATTCGTTAACTTCAGACGATTTTCGATTGACGTCGTTTTTGTTAAGTCTTCTTACGCCTTCGATATAATTATACTTAAGTAACCCTAATTACATAGTAGTAGACTTAATATTTGGAATTCACAAAAGGAAATACCTCGGAAAAAATATAAGGAAAACTGTTTGCTGTAATTTTCCGAAACGTGTGTGCCATAAGCATATTTGTATACAAAATTGAAGTATTTTCCGGGTGGTTTGTTTACTCAATTCCCGAGGGCAAAGGTGTATAGACATACACATTTGCCCTCGGGAATTGTAAATACTACGAAATAATTGTCAACATCAGTTTTTATTTTTATTTCGTACTTTTATAACACCAATTATGAATAAGCATGCCCTAAGCTATGACTGTCGTCTTCTGTCTATACAACACACGGCTCTTTTGAGATTTTCTTTAAAACCACTCTTATTAATTTGGACCTCTGCCTTGCATTTGACAATTGCTGGTTTCGTCACTTGTGTGTCAGTCTTGTCACCCTGGCCTGTATTGTCTAGTTCCTCGTCGGATCACGTATCCGAACCTGGGTATTTGACGATAAGATCCAGTTCTTCATCACTCGGTTTAACAGTGAGTACTTCTGTTTGACCTTCGAATTTCTTTGGTCTATCCAGTTTGTTTTCAATATTGACTAGGACGTCAGCAACGCATCGGTGGTCTTCTGGAGAATTGACTTCGGCGTCGTCTCCTGGTTCTCCTTCTTCGTTGTTGTTTTGCTTGTCTCTTTCTATTTCAGCTTTGCTATCTTCGTCTTCGCTATTTTCTTTTCCTTCTAGAATCATTTTATGAGTAGCTTCTTCTGTGACGCTGTCAGTAGGCGCCTCGTTGATGCATGAATGCGTGAGTGTGAAGGGTAGTTTGAGTGACAGGTCTCCGCCCATAGCGCTGAATGTTAACTTCACCTTTACGTAGTATGACACGTATATCGCGAACACATTTCTGTCTTCTGGCGTGTTGTTGCTAAGGACAGTTGAAGCAAGACTAGCGCCTGTTTTTGAGTAAGAATCTTCGAGTGCTATCCAATTTTTTGTTATACCTGCGAACAATTACGTATGTATATATGAAGTATAGAAAAAAAAAGTGAACTGGCTTTTAAAGAGATTTTGACAATTACTAAAACATATTATTGGTGAAGTCTATTGTTATACAGAAACTAAAACAACGAAAACAATCTCACCTCTATGCGGCGTAAGCATGTACGTGTCAGTATGTGTCTGGCTCGGCAGAACGACATCGTTGCCCTTCACCAGAGCAACCACATTCTTAAACTTCCCATTGGAGAACATGCACACGTCCACATGCTGAACCACCAAAACCTACGAAAGAAAAGACACATTTTTACATCTGAAGCCACAGTTATTAAGCTCTCCATAATAAGGGCGTTTAAGAAAATGGATGAAATTTTACGGTTCGAGCTTGAATGGAAATTGCACATTAAGTATTTAATAACGTCATAATTAAACGTCGCTTCACATTAAGGGCGGCTTGGTTCGGCGTGACAAGCGTTACTAATGCGCGGTCTAGTTAAATATACAAAGCTTGCTTCGTTACAGTATTAGTTACTTAGCAAGCTTGTTGCGAGGAAATGAAACATAAAAAGATCGTTTAAAGAAGCATTTTAACTTTGAATCACATTTTTTTGAGGTTGGTCTATGGATGATTTGACGTAGGAAGAACATAATACGCAATAATTTTAAAAAAAGATTAGGATGTCACCTACATAAGCACCTCAAATAGTACATGGTACTTTCGGTAACTTGAATAAAATATGATCAAAACTTTTCAAGTTGGCAAGGCGATAAACATAAATATGTAAAGAAGTTATCACTCTGCCTAAGTTGGGTTCCCTACAAGAAACATAATGTCGTATTTCTTTTCCTACGTATTTTATCAAAGTTAACTCCCGTGCGGTGACGCGCAATAACGCAAAATTTGTCGCGCGTCCTGAGGTCGCGCCTGCGCTAAAGCGCGATAAAATGTAATTTCTTTATGACGCTCCGTTTGTCGTGTCGTGACATGTGAAGCGCCTTAATTTTGGAGTTATTTTTCTGGTTTCAATGTTTATATCATTTTCTTGTGATTTCGCGTTCATTTTACTTTGTCAATATGTTTTCATATGTTAATTGGGGGGTGGGACACAGATGGAACGAAATGCTTCCCCCGTCTAATAGAAACTCCAGAGTCACATGATTGTTCAAACATAATTACTGTTCTCTGTGTTCTTGGATAAATAAATAGACATAGCAATGTAAACTAAGCAAATGTCTAAATGATGAGCTTCATTAAGTTCATAATAGGATTGAGAGCTGTCGGGAGAAGCTTATGATTTTCATTAATTATGCGCGCAATGTTTGACCAGGAGCGGTTTACTAAGCTCCCTTAGGCTTGTTTACATTTTGATTAGGGTAAATGAATAATAGATTAATTGAGTACGGATCTTTGTAGTGTTTGACGTGGTATTTAGATGCAAATAACTTCTAGTAAGGTACTATTTGTTGAGTTTGCACTTAAGATGCGTTTATTTTGAAAGTGGGCAACGTCGCAAATAGATCTGAAATATTTCACAGTTTTGATTAATTTGGCAATATTACTGTATGAAAATATGAAATATGGCTAACTAGTGAACTAAAATATTCATTATGAAATGCAATAATTAATATCGCAACACCGAATATGTAAAAAATAAAAAAAGTATTTCGAAGCTTTCCAAATGCCCTTTACACCTAAAACGGTTACAACATCAAATTCAGTGTTATAATTGCAATTCATTATTAATAGTCTAGTTTACTAGTTAGCGATATTATTATTTCCATACAGCAATATTGCCAAATTTATCAAAACAGGTAAATATTTGACAGCTATTTACAAAGTTGCCAACTTTTAGAATGAACGCTCTTAAGGTGCGATTAACATTTGCTCCATTTTTTGGCGATCGATACTTGTCATCAAACAAAATCGTGTAAATGTGTAAGCAATAGACGATCGACATCATGCTCATTTTTGCAAACAAATCCGTAAGCATCTGACGGATCTGACGGATCTTAGTGATCGTCAAAAAGTATATATATCGAGTGACAGTAACCATCGTCAAAAAACGAGCAAAGCTGTGAACACCTTTAGGCAGACCTCAAATTGAGTGTGTCTCTGTCAAATTGAGTAGTCTGGTTTGCAAAAAAATAACATTCATATTTTTCATTAAGGTGATCTCAAGAAAAATACGAACATTCTCTAAGAAATATAAGTTACAGACTACAAAGGATAAAAGTTCAATGTTTTTTCATAATTAGGTTCAACAGAGTTCTACAGCTTTTAAGAGGCTCTTGTAAAGCTCATAAAGAGCTAACCAGGAATTCTAAGCAACTCATACGAGGTACTCATATAATGTAAAATTGCTTTCAAAACTTGCACTGACATTGTAAGTTTAGACGTAAACGTTTTTAATGTGGGTACTTCACGAAAATTGCGTGCCAAGTTTACAAAGTATAACGATTATAGGCAGTGTGTTCTTAGGCAGTACAAGTTTTTATCACGAGTATCTTTGTACTTAGTACGGTGGGTGAGGAAAGAAATATCAGACAATTTTATGAATATATATATATATATTTCTTATTAATAAAGTAAGTTGTCCATTCTGAAAATATGGCTACACGTCAGTTGTTACAAAACCAGTATAAGATGGCCTCGTATTCTAAATAATCTCCGTACTACGCTAGAACAGTTCAAGGTCAAAGTGTAACCATTGACGTGCGGTCGGCTGTACCCAAATTAGTAATCTGAACCCTACTATTATTATGCTGGTGTAGCGGTTACACCGCCACATACGAACTACGCACCAAAGACATGACGTCACACACATCCTGCATCACGCAATTAGAGTTTACCGAGCGATCGTCATATATACAAGATTCCGATTTCAACCATCAGGCAGTTGGCCACCAGACACAACACCCGTCTGGTCGGAAGATCCTCCCTATCTATGGTGGAGGAGTGAACATTACACCCTGTTCTTCATACTAAACTGGTGCATGGTAAACTACGCCACAGTATAAATAAGTAACAGTATTATGTCTTCATAGAAAACGGCCGAAACGATGCGCTTCGAAATCTCAGTGTAATACCATATAGATACGAGTATAAGATATTATACCAGTACGCAACAGTCCTCGAGTGCGTGACAGTACGCACGGACGCGGAAGGTTTATCTACCGAGTCTAGGTAATTATTTCAAGGTCCCTGCCGAGACACAATACTGTTACTTTATTATACTGTGACTATACTTCGTTAAGCTTGTAAAGGTCATTTCACAGTTATCTTTGTCATCGGTAGATGCTATCTACTACTTTTATGAATGAATTTAGTGACAGACAACATTTAAATGAATGCTTCAATAAAAGCTCAGTTGGATTTTCAAAGCTCGACTGAGCACCGAAAGTTGCAAATCCAACAGAGCACTCTTTTTAGACATTAATTTGTGTGACCCCGTAGTGTTAGCAAAAACTGGCATTAAATTGGTAACACAACTTTATCCCCTACTAATAGAAGTGACGCAGTTTTTACTTAAATTTTCGCATAATTTAGGGATTATTTTATGTTAACATTTATTACCTTGATTCGTCGAACAGTCTTCGACGAGTGATTGCCGACGATCACACCGACTCTGATGGACTCTCCGTGGGAATACGTTGGTTTGTCCAGCCAGGCTTCCAATTCCACTCTACGAAAGAAAATAAATAAACGTTAATGGGTATATTTTACGTGACCGGTTTGGTTCTTTGTCCCGATGTCCTTGAAACAAACCTGGGGATGCAAAATTGACCTGTTATCAGAAACCGTCGTTGGGTGGAAGTTTTGAAACACTTACACAACAACAACGTGAATATTTTAAAAAAAGTGCCAAGAATTTTATTCTTACTTAAAATCTTCACCAGCTCAGCTGTATTAAAATTGTTCTGCTGACAAATATAAAATGACTGAAAATTTATCTTGCTTTACTTTTCAGTAGTAAATAATTATGATTAATAAAAAAAGTGGGTTATTTTCATTGAGAACATAGGCTGGCATTCTCTAAATTGAGTTTCCTTAATGAATCGGGCCTACTAATTGAGATAAATTAAGCGATATCCCGTTTTGAGTAAAAAATAAATGGTACGTCACGTAAGGTATATTAGACACTGGGCACGCCACAATTGCGGCGATAAGTCCCCTCTTTGAGGAGTGGCTAGAGAGGCGCCACGGCGTCCTCACCTTCCGCCTAACGCAGGTCCTCACCGGACACGGTTGTTACGGGAGGTTTCTGTTCAGGATAAGGCGGGAGGAAACGCCCGGGTGTCACCATTGTGTGGATGGCCCGGAGGACACGGTAGAGGTCTGCCCGGCTTGGGCGGATCATCGCCGTGTCTTCGTAGAAGCGAGCGGCGGCGATGATCTCTGACCCTGATTCAGGTCATGGTACGGCATGGGAGGCCGTCACCTCCTTCTGTGAAGCAGCAATGCTCGCGAAGGAGGAGGCGGAACGCGTGAGGGAGAAGCAAATTCGCGCCCTTACGTGCCTTATTGCCTCAAAAGACGCCCTGGGTGTCGGGAGTCGCAGGCCGATTCCCAGCCACCGTAGGCGCGGGCTTGCGGACGGTGAGCAATGGGTAGCTCGCCGTCCGATAAGGACCAGGCCCGGATCGACAGCGTGTTGTGTCCCACGCACGCCTCAAAGAGATGTCAGCAGAACTGACTGGGTCCGATAGGGCCGATGCCTGCCGGGGTTGCGGTTATTGCCTGGCAATATAGGCAACAACTGAGTCTGACACACCGTCCCGTTCCACCCAGAGCGGGAGAAGTTATATGATAATTTCCCACAAAAAAAAAATGTAGGTATGTTAGACACTTGGGACTGTAAAAGCTTTGAAACTTTGTTAGCGCTCTTAAAAACCCCCATTTTCTTGCTTATTATTAAGTCCGTGAATAGTAAGACTTAGAAGTGAAAAATTTTTAGAACGTGGCTTGTTTTAAAAAGAACGAACTTTTTATTTGCTTATTTGCACTTTAGATTATCTATCTAAATGTTTGGGAATGGATTCTGTTTAAAAAGGATTACATAACATAACATTACGCCTGTATTCCCCAAAGGGTTAGGCAGAGTTGTACCTACAGTAGCCAGTTATGTTGGAGTCCTATGTAAGGGCTCCCACACAAAACTGCGAATTAGCATCCCATTGCAAAAATCTGCGAGCTCGGCCTAGGCCGTGCGCACAGCGAGCTCGCACATTTTTATAAATCTAATAGGGGGTGAGTTTATTTGCCATCAACCGGGCTCAAATCCAGACTCCGGGCTGCTACTGAGAAATTCCAGATGGAAAAACAAATAACACTTTGCTCAACCCGGGAATCGAACCCAGGACCACTAGACCAACGCTTGCGACCACTAGACCAACGAGGCAGTTAAAAAGGAGTATAAAATAAATAATAGTGTTATAACCTTAATTTTACATTCCCGCTTACGTGTGTACCGTGTAAGCACTGGTATACGAGAATATACGTAAATTAGCTCATGCTGCGGTAAAAAGAAGTGTTTGAAGTACCGCAGGTACCAAATTTATTTTCCAGTGGTGCCTACTCAACTTTTTATGAGTGGTATACGATGAAAGCAAAGATAATTTCAGGTATACAAACATTCATCTTAGCAAGTTGTATTTATTTTAGCAATTTTTATGTGAGAGTCAAAGAAAGGTACTTATCAAAAGAACCTACTTATGTAGCTTCTCTATCTTCAGAAAATCGAAGGTTCATCTTGTTAACCTTTGGGTATAATCAATGTAATTTGCTAAAACTACGGTCGCAGGGGTTTTAAAGTTTAACATTTATATTACACCAGAAGCCTTAAAAGGCAGAAAATTCTCGTGAATAGTGGAACCTAACGAATGCCATATTTTCTGTCAGACGTTGAATAAGTTAGCAAAAACCCGGCTGTTCTACCAACGTTGTCTACAAAATGGTTCCATTAGCATAATTGCACAAGTGAAAGCAACGATTATACACTTTAAAGGAGGAGGAATTTTTAACTTGCAAGTTTGCGAAAATGAAGATTTTCTTGTGATTTGTGAAATTGCTTTGATTGTAGATAAGAAAGCTTTAAAGTTATTTTTGGGTTGGGTTTGTGTGGAAAAAAGTTAGCAAAATAGCAGCATTTTAAGTAATGAAATTTACTGGAACTACGTGCACGATAAAACGTTACCGTGAACGGAATCTAAAAAGCGTCTTCATTTCTCACCATACATTTTACTTCCCCGTGTTATTGTGATGCCATGACGTGAATGTGGACGTTCACGATAA